>OX422221.1:324941215-327698715 GCA_949130495.1 Sambucus nigra | reverse complement strand
GGATGCCTTGGGGGTATCCCAACTCTTTGAATGGGAGAGAACCTACATTATGCATGTTTGGGCTTTGGGCGAAAAGCCCACACGCGCGCGCTTTTAAATTTTGGGCGCGGTTTGATTTTTTCAACCCGAATCAGTTTTAATTAATTAATTATTATGCTAATTAAACGTGGTCGTTTTATTTAATTGAGCAGTCACAACTTCATGGCTATAAATAAATAGGCCCTGCTCAGTTTTTTCCACCAGAAAAATTTCTCACTTCTATAACTTCGTCCTTCCTTCTTAAATCCAGAGTTCGTGGAACCACCACATCGCAGTGCTTCCTGTGGTGGTTGAAGATCGCTTTATCCTAAGAGACAGGCGCCCGTAGTTCAAGCTGTAAGTACCATAAGCGGGGGCGAATTCTGTCTTAAGAAGAGATTGTTCAACATTTGACTCGGTCTTAAATTTATTATGTGATTCTGACAATCACGAATTGCAAGTATTCTTCCTTCTATTTTCTTCTTCAACATCATACTGTTTTGTAAGTCACTGTTTTTTACAGTTTATACAATGTCTTTTCCAGTTTGTAAAATTAATTTCTACAACATTGTTTATTATATTATAAATAAAAAGTTTAACAATTTATTTGACAGTTTATAGCTGCAAAGTGAATGTGATTATAAAGTGTAACTCAAGCAGCCATATTCAACACATTAACTTGATATACTAACATCTAACAAACAATGTTTCTAAACACCTTTCTTAAATGAAAGGAAATGTCAAGTCTTTATCCTTATATAAATTATTGATGATTATTTACTATCTAAATATCTCATTGCATTAATATTTTAATCTAGTCGGTAAAGCAATCGTGTCTCTAGCATGGTTAGAATCTCAATCAACTCGACGTCACTGCTTTGAACCACTTCCTTTCATTCTTATTTTGACATGGGTCATATTTAGAGAATTTTGTCCTCAAGATAATTAGGGAAGAAGTAAATTCTTCTTGTCCAATTACACGTGAATCCCGAAGTTTCAAACTTGTAATTTTTCACATGTAAGATTGGTGCATTAATTTCTGACTTAAAAAACATGAAAGCAGTCCAAGTGATGAGTCACTTGCACCTAAAAATAGGGCTAAATGCAGTTCATGGCATAACCAATAGCTAGTTATTAAAAAAAAAATCATTCATGAATGTTAAATGTGTCAATGTACTTTAATTTGATTAGACTTATTCATTATTTTTTTTCGCGTTTGTGTGTGTGTGTGTGTGTGTGTGAGAGAGAGAGAGAGAGAGAGAGAGATTGTATTGTAATTACCATCAGTCATGTGGCTGTTGAGATTTATTGCATTAAGATTTGTCTCCTTTAAGCAATGGTTCTTAATAATGGTCTCTAGATGCTCTTTAGAACTTGTGTTTGGAAGATTAAAGTTTATATAGAATTTTCGGTAAGTAAAATTAGGCAATTGTTTGGATATAAAAGTTTTATTGTGCCGCATTATCATATACAATCTCTTTGGTTATAATACATTTTTTGTATATTGGATTTGGGAATCTTATTTGTTTTAGGTGCGATCTTGTCTTGTACCTTTTTACCTAATGTATCTTGTTCAAATTTGAATGGAACTAACTACCTGCGGAATAAATCATGTAACTGCGTGTACAATCTAAAAATATGAGACTTTTTTGTAATTATGACGTATTTTTGTATAAAGATGAATTATCAAAAAATTCTTCAAATATTTTTTAATATATATTTAATCCAATTCTTTTAATTTTGTTCTAAAAAGTCCCTCAAACATCCATTTAACCAATATTCTTTTATTTTTAAAGGTCCGCGCTAACGTCGTTCCTGCTTCACCTCCCAGAGCTTAGGTGACCTTTATCGGAGCTCTTTTCTTTTAGTGTTTTTACGTGATGAGAGACTTTTTGAAACATAATAAATAGGTTTGGACTAAACGTATATTAAAAAATATTTGAGAGACTTTTTGGTATATGCCAATTGATATAACTCTCTCAATATTAAAAAATTATATATAACCTCTTAGATTTTAATGGATAAAAATATTCTTTTTTTCCAAATCCAACAACTTGTAGTGCTAATTTTAAAAATCCTAATCTTTAGAAAAATTCTAACCATTAAAAACGATGAGAGTCAACTCCTCCATGAAAATTCAAAGTAATCAAAAGTTTGACGAACTTTTAAGATTTCATACAAATCAAATTGATGTTCTAGCTCTGAAGTCCTGTATAAAGCAACTGAGATTCAGCCTCAAAGCTAAAAGCAAAATACAAATATACCACTGGATTCTTTAGATCTTTTTTTAAGGATACAAAATATAGGACACGCTGTTACTTGGGCTAGTGTGTGATAAGCATGCCAAATCGAAGCCAGGAAAATGATTTCTCTCATATCCTATTGATCTCCTGTGTTACGTCTTTAAAATTCAGTTAATCCTTTCCAACCATATAAACCTTGCAACTACCATAACGATACATCTCTAATGCGCTATTTCATTTGTAAACGATGAGACTGTTCCATTTTTTATAATGGTTATGATTTTTTAAATTATGTTTAAATTGTTGGATTTGCGTAAAGCAGATGAAACGAGATGAAATGAGCAAGAACAAGAGTATTTTGTTCATAAAGTACAGGGATTAACTCAGAATATGAATTAGAATAATTTTTAATAAAAAAATAACAGTGTTGAAATTTGGAAGGTTATGTCTATTTTTTTTAATATTAAGAGAATTATGCTAAAATATGATATTATTATCAGGGTTAAATAAAAAAATCCAAATAAGTAAATAATATTATTATATATTTTGATATTGTTAATTTATGTTTGACTTGCCCACATTTTTCTTTTTTGCCTTTTCTTAAATCAAGCATGTTATGTTTGAGGGTAAAAGAATATTACTTATTTTGATTTTATGTCCTAATTAAAGTATTTATTTTACCCTCTTTTGTTCTTTCCCTTTCAATGTCATAAATTAGGACAATTTTCGTGTTTTGATGAGTCTTTTTGCCAATTCTTATAATCATGTGATGCCCTAAATTTAGAACAATTTAAAAGGTTTTGTATAAAAATAGAGTTATTTGTGATTTAATCCACATTAATTCTGTGTAATTTAGTTAGACCCCCATAATTTTCATTTCTTAAGGTTTGACTCTCAAAATGATTTTCATCGACGCAAAAAGTATTATAAAATATTTTTACTATACTTCTTCCGTCGCTAAAAGTCATTTTGGGGGCCAATCCCTAAGAGATGAAAAAATGTTTGGGGGCCAAACCCCCAAAACCCTAATAATTATAAATTGAACCCTTTATATGTGTTAACGTAAATAAAAATGGGGCTAGAAACATATAATAATAACAAATAGGTCAGTGGGGCCGTCTGCGACTCAATTGCACAAAGCCCTTCTCTTTGTTTATGGGTGATATGTCGCGTTCATGTTTTTTCATATTCATGACAAAATTATGAGTCGTGATAACTGTGATATCATGCCTTGTTGTGTTAATCGAATTTTTATTCGGATTATCATTCCTATTTTTGTTTAATTTAGCATGTTAGTCGTGGCATGTCGTGTTATATAAAAAAAATCACTTTTCGTGATGTGTTTGTGTAAAAAAACACAAACTTGCATCCTTATATGTGTTACTTATAAAATGACAAAAGCATTTTTCTCTCACGTCTCTCTCTTTCACTCTAATACATTGCGTCTAATAATTGAGAATGGATCATTCTTCTCGATATGGACGTTATTTATATGCAAGTATAGCCAATCTTTCCAAGTAATGATGTACGCAAGTACGGGGCATGTACGTGAAGTGAAGCCAAGGACGGTGATTTTTTTTAATTATAATTGGGAGTTTTTTATAATTTTATTATTGGTAAAAATAAATAAATTTTTCTTTGGATAATTCTAGATTAGGTTAATTCGGTCTACTGATGTCATGGCTCAAGTTATTAGGGCAATGGCATCATTACTTATGCCATAACTTGTCCACCGAGTATTAAGCGGCTATAAATATTCAGGTAACCTTTCATTTTTTATTAACCAATTATTTTGAATAAATGAGAATCAGTGAGAGATACTTTGAATATTTCCTCTTTTAATGAGTGTGTATAAACATTCCGCAATCTTGTTAGGGTTACAATTCTTTACAAGTATTAATGATATAATTTTATCTCAATAAGTTTTGCAGGGTGTGAATAAAGAGGTGAATTATGACATAATCTATTAATAAATCTATGATCCATATTTTGAATAGTAGATACGCAAGCATATGCATGCACCATTGGCTCGAAAGTAGCAACAATATCATATAAATCAGGGTTAAATTTATCCCCACGAGATAATAATTCATGAAAAGTTTAACCCAGTCGTATTACTCATGAACAAAATTCTCTACACATAAACTTATATCATTTATGAATTACTATTCATGATAATAGTTTCCCCTCCTCCAACCAACCACCCCATGTTGGTGACCTATTGGTGGCGACCAATCCAACGAAAGAGGGGAAGGAGAGGTAGGATTAGCACTTTTATTAAATAAATAATATCTTATGGTTTTTTTGATAAGTGCTCTTTAAATTATAGTCTATGTCATGGTGCAAACAAGTTCAATGTGAATAAATGGAATCCCAAACTACTAAGAAAAAAAGAGAGTAGAAGCGAAAGAGGTTTTCTATTCTTCCGTAAATATAAATTTTTAAAACATTAATTATATTTATTCATGCTTTTTATGACTATTTTTTTTTCTTCAGGATTTTCAACAACTTTACTTGATTTGGATACATAACAACTATAAATTTAGTTTAAGTTGGATAAAAAAATTAAAGAATAAAATGGCATAACTTTTCAATATTTAAACAAATAGCATATGCAAGTAATAACATGACACTTGAAGTGCTACACCAGAGCACATGTCGCACTTCAAACTTGTAACACCTAAATTTTGTTGAATTAATAAAGTCGCATTATATTTTTGGACTTGCGTGAAACGCAAATTATATGGACTTGGCATTATGAGAAATTAACGGGATTAATTTAAATAGGTTAAAAAATGACTCGTACCATGTTACGCGTGTAAAATTAAGTTACGTATTTTAAATAAAATTAAAAAAATTATACGGAAGAAATTATTGTTATTTCTATTATAATATCATAAGGATAAAAGAAAGAAATGCAAAGAAAAATAATAATAATAATAATAATAATAATAATAATAATAATAATAATAATAATAATAATAATAATAATAACAATAATAATAATGGATTTTTCGTTAAAAAAATAAAAGTGCTCAAAAAAATTTCACGAGATGTAAAATTAAATTCTGGATAACTTTCTCTTTTTCCATGACGTCAAAAAAATTGATTAGGCCCATATTGAGAGTACTTTTTATTCAAAATTAGTAAAAAAAAATGAGTCAATTTGAATTGGGTGGGCTGCCAATTTTAGACGATTTTTATCCATTCTTTCAATCTTTTCTATCCTATTTGGCATAAGGTATCATCACTACATGTCTAGAAACCATTTGAGATGGATAGGGTCATACATGGTGGCTTATAGGGGATTACCTACGTCATTTCTTCTATTTATGTATGACTACTTATGCTTATTATCACTATATATGAATATATGTTGAATAATATGTGATAAAAACGGATAAAAGTTAAAGTTTGAAAGAAGAATAAATTTCAAAAAGTTTAAGCAAATTGTTTCTTGCATAAATCATATTAAACTTGTTAATTTTATGATAAAATGTTATATTGAACTTATGAAGAAATAGTAGGATGCATTTGTTAGGTTTTATTAGCATAAAACCTTACTTCCATTAATATAAACTCATGTATTTAGGATAAATAGGTTAAGTGTGTTGAAAATGTATTAAATTGAGTTTTTGGAAAAGAAATGATAAACTTAAAAATTTCTGAATACTAATCACATAAAATGATACAATTTATATAAACAAAGTTTGAAAAACTTGAAGAAAAGAAAGCAAATGGGTGCTAAGTATAAAAGTAATAAATATTTGGTTGTTCAAATGTCTAATATTGAAAACTTAAGGCCCAATGTGAAAGAAGGAACAAGGGTAATAATGAAAAGTTATCAATTTGTAAGACAAGTCTTAAAATGTCAAAAGTATGATTTTTGAGGCAAAAGTATGATTTTAGGAAAAGTTTGGATTAAGTAGTAACATTTGTAAAAATGAATGTTGTCTTGGAAAGTTGATTTTAAAAGAAGAAAATGACAAGGTAAAATAATGAGAAACAATGTAGAAAATACAAACTAAATGTTCTGAAAGTTAAAGTATTGAAATGATAAAAGAAATATTTTAGTACAAACGTGTCATTTTATGTGAAATATGGACTTAAGAATGATTTACCAAACCAAGAGGGCTCTAGTTAAAGAGTTAGATTTTTTGTGGTGAAAACTCATATTTTGTAAAGTACGGATAAAAAGTAGCTTTTTTGGTAAAATATATAAAATGCAAGTTTACAAGTGTGTGCGAATAGTGAAAAACACATTAAAGTGTATAAATGGGTATTTGAACTCAAATGTTGAGTTTCATAAGAAATAATGAATAAAGTTGTTTTCAAAGATGAAATACCAGGTTGAAGGTAAAATAAAAATGAACTTTTGATAAGGTGTGAAACTTGAAAATAAAGTGCCAACATGTCACGTCCTGTGTATTTGGCTCCATCGCCCGGTAAAAAAAGAAATGAAGGAAAAAGGCTTAAAAATGAATAAGAAAGAAAGAAAAAATAGTTACAATGATGTAACAAATAAAAGATGCTCG
The DNA here is from genome assembly GCA_949130495.1 of Sambucus nigra. Lineage (NCBI taxonomy): Eukaryota > Viridiplantae > Streptophyta > Magnoliopsida > Dipsacales > Adoxaceae > Sambucus > Sambucus nigra. The sequence continues at coordinate 327,691,919 of OX422221.1, read as the reverse complement.
GAGATTATCGGGAAATTTAAGAAGAGTCTAGAGCCCTAGGATACGACTTAATGCTTAGACCCCAAACTACTGATCAGGAGCATATTGCGCCATGGTGGTAGTCGGTGAAAGGTCGTATAACACTCGTGGATTGGTACCTCAGTTAATCAAGTGAAAAGATGATTTTAAGCACGACGCTCATTAATATAAATGCAAGTTTATGAAATAACTTGAAAGATGAGAAATTACGTTACTGGTTCAATTAACGAGATACGAGTAGTATTAAAAAAAGATTAAGTGTGAGTGGGTTCATCCCCGGGTTGCATGGCTATGACGTATATTGCATGGTTACAATACATCTTCAATGAAAACACTTAATCAAATGAAGGATGATTTCATTATTGTTGAAATACACTTTATATGTATAAGCATCTCTTTGTACATAATACTCTGCTAATATTTTTCTTACTAGACGCACGCTCATACCCCACCATTTGCCCCCCCCCCCCCCCCCCCCCCCCGGTACTTCAGGAAAAGATAAAGATAAGGAAGCTGTGAGAGGTAAGGAAGGATTTACGTGCAAATAGAGCTTTGTTTAATATTTACTTTAAATGTGTTATTTCAATGGAACTTTGACTACATTATTAGGAACTGTTTTATAGCATCTTAAATTTGGCTTGTAATAAGACAGGATGATATGGACTTTCCTAAATTATTATTGTGAGTACAAGAAATCACAATAAAGTACTTCTAAAAAGAAGAAAATAAAATGAATATAATAGATGCTCACAACACAAGAATTTACGTGGTTCTGCAACTGCCTATGTCTAGGGATAGGGTTCTCAGCTCTTATTAATTTCTCAGAAGATTCGAAATTACATCCCCCTTTACCCTGGGGTGAGGGTTGTATTTCTAGCAATGTAAAGTAGTTGAATTGTACAAGAAACTCTCCTAGCTCTTTATTAGATCGTGTGGTGACTCTTGTTTATCTCATCTGAGATTGTAGGTGACCAATTAAGCCTGTCAATATTCATCTGATAAGTATTTGTATTTATCCACATAATATTAAACCGAACTTGGGGCAGCGTGTTAGGCCCTTCTCGGCTGCCAAAAATTGGGCCTTAATTTTAGGCCCCCACAAGTGCACCTAATTTTTTTTTTCCAGAATTGGGTCAAAGTTGGGCCAAAGAATTTTAAATCCCTTGTAAGCCCAAAAGTTGAACCAAATAGTGTTGGAACTCATTAATTGGACACATTTATGATTAATTAAAATCGGCAAGGGTATGCTAGTCCTCTTTGAAAATTTTAACCGCCAAAACTTAGTCTTGAGTTTTGATCCATATGATTATATGCACATAGTTCGAACGTCATTCATCTCCAAACTCTGTACCCATCATTTTGCTTCCCATTTATTCTCAAAAAGGCTTCTGAAGTTCTTGCTTTCATTTTCTCTGTAAGTCCATCTAGCATCCTATCGCTTTTCTGGTTTTCCAATCTTCATCACTTTTCTCTATTGGATACCCATCATTTCTGTAAAATAAAGGTGCACGTTCTTCACGAAAAGAACATAGATAACTTTAGGAAGATATATTCAATTCCTTCTCGGGTCATTGTTAAGTGTGCCTCTCTGTGCAAAAACTATATAGTAGTTGGTGGGGATCACTGGATTCACACACTCGTTTTGGTTTAGGGGGGTTAAAATCCCCCCAAATCAACTTTTTTTGGAATTCTGGGAGTATTTCGACGTTGTTCCTACTCAATGTGCCCCAAACACCTAGTGTATTGTCAATGAGGTGCATAAGATCAATGAATTGTATGGAACCCATATGGGGATCCCATAAATTAGATATAGTTTTTTTTACGTTAGTCCCATCTACAAAGATGTATTTAGGCTCCACTCTCATGTGTTTTTAGAATTGTAAAAAGTCCCATAACTACCCAAAACGCCTATAACTTCCCTGCAACCACTCATTCTTTTTTTTTTGTCGAGAATGACACTTGTCCCATATAGGACCAACGATTAAAAAAATAAATGCATGGGAGTGGGTAGAAATAAATTCAAAAAAATAGGACTAAATACTTAAAATCCTAATTAGATACTGCTACTCTTGGTATCACACCACTGATGGTGTTCAATACCTGAAGGCATGGAAGGCCGACAAGGTCTTGTGGTGAACCTTTATGATTCCAATAAGGGGTATTGCGATTAGGGGTTCATTGCTCGTAACTGGGAACATCCTCCTCTCCTCGAGGGTGAGAAGTACAATAGGTTCTTATGCTCAGCTCGGGGGAGTGACATAGGTTGATACTTTATTCTTATATGCATTTTTGTGAGTTTCATTTCTGATCTATGTTGGCTAATGAAATATCTCTTTTTTGTTTGAACAACTCGCTCAAAAAAGAAGGATCCCGCCCTTGCGCACATCAACAGGGTCGATCTATCAAAAGTTTGGAAGTTGAGGGACCACTTGGTGACCATCATTGCTCGGCCTCCTTCCTTTTGGAATACAAAAACTCTACTGGTGGCTTTATTGCTCGCCCAGTAAACAACATCCCTGACCTCTCTTTACTAGATGAGGAAGCTTCTGTTTCCTCTTATTTTAAATCCCTTGACGCTGGGTCCATCCTTGTTGACGAAGAGGACTCAATGGCCCCTAGGAAAATGATTTTACTAATTGAGGATGATGATATTGAGTTTGGTGTCTCTTCCCCGAAAACCAAGTCCTTAAAGAGGACAGAGCAAGAAGGTCCCAAGGCCATAGACTCGAACTTGGTCGTCCGAGAGAAGAATAAGAAAGACAAGGCCCCTTTGGCCCCTCAATCCTTCAAAAGGCTGATCTCCCTCGACCTGTTAGGTCTTCACAGGTGACATCTGTGGCTAGGAATCCTTCCCTAGCCCATGGTCTCTTGAGTGGGGCCGTGCTTGTTGATCGCGAGCAGGCCAAGCGGCTAACCTATGAGTAGTTAACATCCCATGCAGCCCAATCATTGTTACTAGTAAGCCAATAAATTTTTCACTTCATTCCTTTTTATTTATGTTCTGATTTGAGATGGATGTCACTAACGTCTTTCTTTTCCTTGCAGTTTGTGGCAAATTTTGTTATTTTGTTTAAATTTTGGATGTTCACCTGGACCAGCCCAAAGCCAATAATGAGCTTAGCAAAGCTCTTCAAAATCAAAGGAAGCCTTGGCCAATGCCAAGAAGGCCTATGAGTAAGAGGAGAAGTCCACCAGTGATGCAGTAGGCATACTGAAGACCGAGAATGATCGAAAGGCCGAACATGATCAATTAATAAAGGAGGTTGAGGGCTTTCCCTCGGTTAAGGAGGCGAGCTATGATAAAGGCTATACTGAAGCCTTTGAGGATACCAAGAAACAACTGAAGTACATCCAGAAATCATGCTTAAAAAAAGGCTGGGATGTAGCCTTGGTGAGGACAAATGTCCCAGTAGAATCTGAACTTTATAGTGAGCACAAGCGAGGCTTTTGACTAAGAGTTGAGGAAGAAGATATCACTAGTGCCCTAGCTAACAAAAGTGGGAATGTGGCGTTCAAGGGCAAGGCCCCAAAAGACGAGGAGCGGGTAAAGAATACGAGTACCTAGTACAAGACTCTTTTTCTTATACCTTTTTCCCTCTTTCTTCTTGTAAGGGCTTTGCCCATTCTGGAGTTATCAATGGAAAAAACTTTCCCTATATTTCCATGTTATCCAAATATTGTGTTGAATGTTTTTCTTGTTTGTATTTACTTTCTGTTGTCAGTTGCCGATAATATTCCTTCCTTTGCTGGCAATTTGGATGTCCTGCTTGTCGGGACGCGAGTGCTCAAGCTCGTTGAGCATTTTTATTCGTCCGTAAGTCTTTAAAAAAGATAATTGTTGCCTATAAGAGTCAGTCAGCCTTGGTGGACAAGTCGAAGGTTGATGTAAAAGACTTAAAGGATGTGGGCTCCTTGATGCAAGAGGAAACAAATAACTTGAAGGCCTAGGTTATTGGGGCAAAAGACATAGGAGATGTGGGTTCCCTCCTTCAGTATGAGAATGAATATCTCAAGAAGAAGCTTGTCAATACCGAAAAGAGCAGTCGAAGAGCTCACGTTATGTTCATGGGACTTAGTCGTGACGTGACCAAGCATCGCTACTTGTTCAAGAGGGGTCCTCGAGTGGCATGGTCGACAGGCTATGATGAAAGTTGGGAGGATGCTCCTATCAAACTGGAGGAGGCCAAGAGTGTTGCCTATAAATATGCTTGGCTGAATGTCTTGGGGATTTTAAAAGACTGCCAAGCTTTTAGGCATCCTCCTTTTGGCAGTGTAGAGACGTGGTTCCCTTTAGACATTGTTCCTCTCCAGCTCACCAAAAGCTATTTAGAGTCTCATGATAGTGATGACTAGTTCCGACCAGACCGAAATGATAGCCAAAAAAGAGAGATTGTTGAATTCCTTTCTTGCCAATCATAGTCTGCTCGTTCTTTCTTTTTGTGTTTGAACTTTACTGTAATTGATATTTTTGTAACTTGTAACTGAATGTTGTAGTCAAGTTTATTCTATACCAATTTTATGCATTTTCCATTCTTGTATGCCAAGCACGTGTTATATTTATCTCGTCTTACCTTTTAGGTTTTGTCGTCACACTACCTTTGACCTATAACAAACTATGGTAAAAATGCACCTGGTTTAAGGGTAATCCACCCGTTCAGGATTTCATTCGACAATGTCGGGTTCATTCAGTGCCTAGGGATCCCTCGTAGGGCTTTCTATTTGCCTAAGCAATTCACGAGGTCTTTTGTGTTCTTAGTGAGAAAGAACTGAATACCTTAGGTTTAATTATAATTAGCAAATTCATAACTGTAATTGAGCTAAGGTACCTCTGATCGGCATTCAACCGCTAATGAAAAATGTGGGCCTATCATTTTTTAACAATACAAAGTGATTAAAAAGATAAGTAGTTAAGTAAATAACTTAGATCTTATTAATGACTTGAAATCAAACTGCGAGCATCATAAGTCTTGGAATAAAATTTTGCAAAGACTAAGCATATTAAAAGTAAAACTTCTTGAGGTTGGCCACATTTCAGGTTCTGGGTATCTCTCTGCCCTCCATTATTTCCAAGTGATAGGCTCCTTACAAATCACCTCTGATCACTTTGAATGGTCCTTCCCAGTTGAGCCCTAACTTGCTGTCCGAGGGCCTTTTAACGCTGCCGAGGACTTTCCTGAGGACATAATCGTCAACCTGGAATTTCCTCGGATTGACCCCTTTATTGTACTGTTGGTAGGAGGCCCATTTAATAATGTCATATTCCTTATATTCTTTTGTTAGGTCAAGTTCAACATTAAGGGCTTCGTTATTCAGTCCATATTCAATAATGTTTGTCTTCATGGTTGGCATACCAGCTTTTAGTAGAATTAAAACTTCCATTCTATAAGTTTGGACGAAGGGCGTTTCCCCAGTTGGTCTTCTCGACGTAGTGCGATACACCTAGAGAACATTAGGAAGCTCGTCCCCCCAAGCACCTTTTGCTCTCTCTAGTCTTTTTTCAAGTCGTCGAGCATTATTTTGTTGGAGTCCTCTGCTTGGCCATTGCTTTGCGGGTAGGCCACATAACTGAGATGCTGTTTGATCCTATGGTCTTCATAGAAACTTTGGAAAGGTCCACTCTCAAATTGCATGCCATTATCTGTTATGATTGTCTTGTGTACCCCAAAGCGAGCAATGATGTTCCTCTAAAAGAACCTGATCATATCAGCATTTCTGATGTTCGCCAGTGGTTCGGCCTTAATCCACTTTGTGAAATAATTAGTGCCGACCAACAACTACTTGCGATTTCCTGGTGTAGTAGGGAGTGTCCCGACGATGTCCAGTCCCCACTGCGCGAATGATTATGGGTTGGTTAGGGACTTCAAGTCGCTAACCGGTTGTTGAAGCATAAGGGAGAATTTTTGGCATTTTTTACACTTCCAGGCATAAGTACTTGCGTCTTTCTGAATATATGGCCACCAATAGCTTTCTTTAATTGCTCAGAATGCCAGAGATCTTCCTCATGCGTTGCTCCCATAAATTCCATCATTTAACTCATAGAGAACTTGGTCGGCGTCTTTTGGATGCACGCATTGGAGGTTGGGGCCTGTGAAGGATCTTCTATAAAGTTTTTCCCTAGGTCCAAGGTAAAAGGGAGCATCTTTTACTCTGAATTGATGAGCCTACTTTTTGTTGGTCGGCATCGTGTCGTTTTGCAGGTAAGCGATGATTGGATCTATCTAGCTTGGACCTTTTTCAATGGAACAAACATGCTAGGAGGCCACCATTTTCATAATGCTAGGTTTGGTGAGGAACTTCACTTTAATTGTTCTCCTCAGATTGGAATCTACTCACGAGCTTAGGGCTGTTAAAGTATTTGCATGACTATTGTGCCCTCAGGGGAACTATTGAATGTGAACTTGTTCAAACTTTGATATTTCTCGCGAATCACCTGTAGATATGTTGTCATCCTTCCATATTTAGCATTGAAGTCTCCATTAACTTGGTTGGATACCAACATTGAATCACAATATACTTCAAGGGGATTTTCCCTAGAAAGTGAGCCTTACGCAATCCAGCTCTAAGTGCTTCGTAATCGGCTTCATTCTTAGAGGCTTCAAAGCCTAGCTTGATCCCTTGCTCAATCATGTCATTTTCTGGCATTACAAGAACAACTCCTACTCCTTCTCCTTTAGAATTAGAGGCACCATCCATATACAGTGTCCACTATTTAGATTGATCCAACACATGATCTTTTAACAGGTCAGCCACCTGTTGGTCGGTGGCAGTGCCTTCACCTATGATTTCTACTACGAAGTCAGTCAATACCTTCCCTTTGATTGTTGTTCTTTATTGGTAGAGGATATCAAATCTCCCAAGATCTGTAAACCACTTGGACAAATGTACAGATAGGTCGACTTTGTGAAGAACGACTTTAAGAGGGAAATATGTGATGACTATGATGGAATGGGCCTCAAAGTAATGCTTTAATTTCAAGACATGATCACTAGTGCGTAAGTCAATTTCTCCAGAGGTAAGTAGCATTGCTCAGCGTACAAGGGCGTCTTACTGACGTAATAAATGGGGAACTGTTTTCCCTCTTTCTCGTAGACCAAGGCTAAGCTAACCGCATGGCTTGAAACTACAAGGTATAGGTAGATAGGGTCCCCTGAATCTGGAATTGCTAACAGTGGGCGTTTGCTAAGGTAAGACTTGATTTCTTCTAGTGCCTTTGAACATTCATCGTTCTAGGTAAAGCCTTTTTCCTTCTTGATCAGTTGAAAGAATAGCCTGCAACATTCGAATGAATTAGAGATGAAACAGTTTAAGGTTGCGAGCATCTCGGTTAGATTCTGGATCTCTCGCATCGTATTTTTTGGCTGAACATTATTGATCACCACTATTTGGTCGGGGTTTGCTTCGATTCCCCTCTTGCTGACCAGATGCCGAGAAACTTCCCTGACTGGACCTCGAATGAGCACTTGCTCGTGTTTAGCTTCATATGATAATGCTTGAGGATTTGAGATGGTCATCCTTGCGCTTGCTCTTGACGAACATATCGTTAATGTAAACTTCCATTGTATCACCCATTTGTTATTTAAACCTCTTGGTGAACAATCTCTGGTGCGTGGCTCCAACATTCTTAAGGCCAAAAGGCATAACCTTATAACAGTACATGCCCAGCATGGTGATGAACAAAATTTTGTCTTGGTCAAGGCTGAACAGGGGAATCTAGTGGTATCCCAAGTAGGCATCTAGAAACTCATTCGCTCGTGGGCTGTCGTGGCGTCAACCAGCTGGTCTATCTTTGGCAGAGGGAAGCTATCCTTGGGGCAAGCCCTATTGATATTGGTGAAGTCTATACAGACTCTCCATCTTTCGTTACTCTTGCGGACTACTACTGGATTTGAGAGCCATTTTGGAAATTGAACTTCTCTGATGGACCTTGCCTTCTGAAGTTTCCCTACCTCATTTTCCACTGTCTTTTCCTTTTATGAGGCAGTGCGGTGACCTTTTTGAATGATCGACTAAAATGTCGGATCCACGTGAAGACGATGGCGAATGACTATGGGATCAATCCCTGGCATGTCATATGGCTCCCATGCAAAAATGTCTAGGTTTTATCTCAGAAAAATGATCAAATCCTCTCTTTCCTGGTCGGACAAAGTGGTGTCGATTAGAAACTTCCTTTTTGGTATGCTTGCATAAAAAACTATGCAAGGACACAAATTTCCAATTGAGTCCATATGTAGTTTTGGCTCAATTCCGGACAAAAACATTTATTCATAGGAAAGTATGTAATTATAATACTCTCAAGCCTATGAAGTGTTTGTTGAAGACGTAGCGGCAAAGAATATAAAGCTTCATCAAATGTGCCGGTTTGCGTGCCTCGTTTCTACGTCATCAACTATGGTTTCATGCTCCTAAGGTATGAATGCAATTATATTTATATAGGAGCTTGGAACAAAGTTTATTGGGTGTTAGGTTTTATAAAAACTGCGTTTTGTTTAAGAAAGAAATCATATAAAACTTTAAATTAAGTTCATAAAGTTTTCTGGGCCAAAATCGAATTTTTCAATCTTTCTGGTCATTCGTTAGATATGTCGTTCGAACGAGTTTTTTCGTTCGAACCAGATGTCGTTCGAACGAACCTTCCAACGAGTCTAAACTGGTCTGTCGTTCGAAATGTCGTTCGAACGAACTTGTTCGTTCTAACGAGGTTTCTAACGAGATTCTAACGAAGTCCATATTGGTGTGTCGTTAGAAGTCTCGTTCGAACGAGAGTTCGTCCGAACGAAATGTCGTTCGAACGAGCTGTCAGGCGGGAACAGTTTTTGGCAGTTTTTCACCCACTTCCCCACTTGGTTTTTAACCAACTTTTTCAGACTTTATCTTGTGCGGGAATCACATTTTCCAATCTAACTTTTCCATCCTAGTTTATCTCTTAGAGAGAATTTGAGAGCAAAAATTGTTTAGGAAAATGTTCATGTTTTGAGTGTTATTTTTCAAAGAGAAAATCCTTCACACTCTAGTTTACACCCAATTGTGTTTAGTCCAAGTTCTTATTTATATATCAAATTTCTTGGAGTTTTGGCACCGGTTTATCTCTTCCGTTTCAAAGAGAAGTTTTGGTTTACTTCTACATCCATCAAAGAAGAAGACTTTGAGTTGCGATTCTACCCACTTGGAGAAAGGCTCCTTGCTCGGGTGACGGTGACCATAGAAAGCCCCATCGGTGGATTCCGAGACCGCGGTGGAGTTTCGAGGTTGCCCGCTAGGAAGAGATGTCTACAAGAAGAAGCGTCGAGGCTTGAGAGGGATCGAGTCAGTCGTTGTAAGTCTATTTGTCTTGTAATTGTAATTCCATATCTAGTGGACTTGTGGCTAGGGCCGTCCAAGGTTTTTTCCCGTCTTGGGTTTTTTCTCGTACATCTCGGCGTAGTGTGATATTGTTTATTTTATCTTGTATCATAACGTAGAACGCATGCTTAGACTAATTCAAGATAAAATTCGGTTTAAATTATCACACTCAATTAATTTGGAATTAAATTAAATATTGGGTAAATCTGGTTTATTCAAGTCTTTTGCTAAATTTGGTTTCGCCTAACTTTGGATAATTGATAATTATGACTTAGGCAAATTCTAGGACTTGGATCAATGAATCGTTTTAAGTGAATACATTAATTGGATTAATTTTGTGAACTATCATCCTTACGCTTCCGCATCATCTTCGTGTTTATGTTTACACAAAAAGGAAATTTCTTGCGTTTTCAAATTGGTATTAGAGCCAAAGCGATAAATTATTTCGTTAACGATCTTTTAAATAATTTTTGGCTAAAATGGATTTTTCCCATTTTCAAAATTTCCTATTTTCGATGGTTCAAACTACGCGTATTGGAAAGCGCGTATGAGATCGGCACTAAAATCTATCGACGAGAGAGTTTGGATGTCTGTTGTTACCGGGTACTCCCCACCAACTTACTTAGTTGAAAATGAACGTGTTATAAAACCCGCCGATAGATGGACTGAAAATGAGTTTAAACTTGCTAACTTTAATTCCCGAGGTTTAAATGCCTTATTTAGCGCTGTCGCACTGGATGAATTCCGACGTATTATAACGTGTGAAACCGCTAAAGAAGCTTGGGATATTTTACAATTAACTCATGAAGGAACTAGTGTCGTTAAAGCGTCAAAACTCCAAAACCTCACCACTCAATTTGAAACTATAAAAATGGATGAAAAAGAAACTTTTGATAAATTTTATGCTAGACTTTCTGATATTGTTAATTCATCTTTTAACTTGGGAGAGAAAATACCTGACGACCGTGTTGTAAAGAAAATTCTAAGGTCCCTACCCGATAGATTTATTCCAAAGGTGACCATTCTAAATTCTTTACCCACTTTAACCTCTACGAAATTAGAAGAGCTTGTAGGTGATTTACAAACCTATGAACTGGATATGTTTCCCTCTAAAACTGAAAAGAAAATTGAAAAGGGCGTTGCTCTAAAAGCCCGAAAAGAGGTCAAACAAGTAGTAGAGAGCGAGAGTGATAGTGACTCGGAAGACATGGCTTTATTTGCACGTAAATTTAGAAAATTTCTTAAATTTAACAAAGATAAATTTAAAAATGATTTTAAGAAATTTGATACTTCTAAACATGATAAAAGCGAGAAGATTTCTAAAGCCGAGAAGATCCCTAAACCTAGCAATGACAATTTAGATAGGGACGAGTCTGATAAGTGTTTTGGTTGTGAAGGTTATGGCCATAGGGCTTATGAGTGCCCCACTAAACTAAGGAAAGATGGTAAGCGACCCATTTCATATAATGCAGCCCTTAGTGATAGTGATAAGGAAGAGAAGCCCGATTCCCCCACTAGGAAAAATTTTGTGGCTTTTATGGCTAGTCATGTGAGTGATAGTGATAACTCATCGATTGATGAAACGATAGCACATGCCACTTCCAAGGTCATTGTACATGATTCTCTTATGTTTAATGAGAGTGAGAGTGAAGAAGAAAGTGAGAGTGAAAATGAAGAAGAGGTTAATGTGAGTGAACTTCAAAATGCTTTTCAAGAACTTTATAAAGAATCTATTAAATTGAAAAGAGCTCATTTGAAGTTAGAAGCTAGTTTAAGAGAGAGTGTCAAGGTCATTGATGAAAATGTTTTAATAGAAGACCTTAGGACACTTGTGAGGACTCTTCAAGAGAAGCTTGAATATGTAAAAGGCGAAAGAGATAGCCTTAGGGGTTTAATGGAATCCTTGAAAAAGGAGCTTCTTGCTTTTGAAGAGCGAAATGTTTTACTAGAATCTAACATTGTAGAATTGGAAAATAAATTAAAAGATTCTAGTAATGTCAAATTTGATTTGGAGTGTCGTTCGGAAAAACTAGATAAAATGTTAGGAACGGTCCAAATTAAAAATGACACTTGTGGTTTAGGCTTCAATACTTGTAATGAATTTACTCCTAATGCCCAAACCAATGTTTTAGGAGAATCATCTAGGAAAGATTTTAGAGATCACTCCTTAAGAAAATCTTTTCGACATGTTCTTACTTGTACGCATTGTGGTCGAAAAGGTCATCTTAGGAAATTTTGTTTAGATCTTAAATGAATTCCTAGAAAATCCCATAGTAAAGTAACCACGGTAATTAACGTTCCAACACCCCAAGATAGTCATTCTTCATTAATTTGGGTTAGGAAATCCGACTTGGTTGCCTTACAAAATTGGGATTTTGATTCTCATTTACTTTCACATGCTTCCTCCCTTGCTAAATCTAAAGGATGAATGTGTTAGTGTTTTGCATACTTTAGCCTTTGTACTTCATGCTATATTCACATGTTAAATGTATGCTTGTTTAGTCATTTTCTAGTCATTGCCTCATATCATATCGTATGTTAGACTTTATGACTTGTTTATCTTTTTGTATTATATTTTGTGTTTGAATTAACTGAAAAATATAAAAAGATGTTTTGTTTTATCTTTTGTGTTTTATTTATTTCATTTAAGCTTAATGAAAAATACAAATGATTTTTGTTTATCCTTTTGAGTAAATATTTATTTTTGATTAAAAATGTTAAAAACTCAAAAAGATTTTATTTTGTGTGTATTTTAGTTGACACACTTTATGTGGCATATATTTGTGTTTGAATCCCATATTTTACGCTCCCACGTGGCTAGAACTTTTGGTTTAGATTTTCAATCCTTAAAATGTTATTTACCATGCTTTATATGGAGTAGTTGGATTTTGTATTGATTAAATGTATTCTATTTTTATATGCCTCTATTCACACATGCACGAGCTCTTTTGAAATCTTAATGTCACATGTTATATTTGAGTTTTTTTGAGGTGTTCTCCTACCAATCTAGTCATCTACATACCTATGACCTAGGAGGACTAGTGCATGTCAAAATCCGTTGCATGTGAGATTTGTGTGAAAATGAAAACATGATAAATAAAAATGTGCACGGGGAAGGGCTCCGAAAGGATGAATTAAATCCTTTGCGATTGTAAGCCACCGTTTATTGGATCTAAAAGAAATACGTGATCCTACGGCCTAAAAACAGAATATTTGGCATTAAAAGGAAAAACAATTGCCAAGGCCTATGTTTGTTTGATATATTCATTCTAAAGTAAAAGAATATATATGCTTCTTGAGGGAGAATTGGATGGTATATCAACGGTTTGCACAATGTCCGTTTATCCTAGTTGTCTTTAATGTCATGACTCTAATTGGTTTGTAGAATCATCATCATGCTAGGCTTGTATGCATTGTGTATGTTTGTTCATTGAGTTCAATCTATATTGTTACATGAGGTTATATTTCAATGTGATGAAGTTTGCAATCAAATGAGAACTCCGTGAACGTTTATTAAGTGTTTGGGTCTAATTTTAATTGTTGCTAGTTCACACCCCTACACTTCCGTTTTCATATGACACATTTTTGCCATACGAGTGTGCAAACTTATTGTATTTTGTGTTATATGTGTGTTTATATCTATATATATGCAAGTGCTTCATTGGTATATTTCTAGTTTATATATATATGATATTTGTTTGTCTTTGCCTTGTTTTTATTGCCCATATGCTTTCATGTCTTATCACTTTAAGCTTCAACATGTTGTTTATTAGTTCTTTATCCTTTCCCTATTCCTGAACAAAAAGGGGGAGAAATGGTATCTAATCCTATTATTCTTGTATCTTCGTTTGGGGGAGATTTATCTTAGGGGGAGACGTCTTTCTAAGTAGGTCATGTGTTTGACAAAGGGGAGAATTAATTTAGGGGGAGTAATTTAATTAATTGCATTTTATATTTTGATATTCCCTATGCATTTGATGAGTTTGCTTAAGTGTGCATGTATTCTACTAAAACGGCATTGTCTAAAGGCAAAATGTTTAATCCTTGGGTTAAGTAAAGTTATGGGTGGGTTATGTTATGTTTTGAGTCTAGTAGAGCTTGACGGCCCTTTAGGATTTTTGTTTGGTTTTTGTCCCGGAATAGCCAAAGGGGGGAGATTTGTAAGGACACAAATTTCCAATTGAATCCATATGTAGTTTTGGCTCAATTCCGGACAAAAACATTTATTCATAGGAAAGTATGTAATTATAATACTCTCAAGCCTATGAAGTGTTTGTTGAAGACGTAGCGGCAAAGAATATAAAGCTTCATCAAATGTGCCGGTTTGCGTGCCTCGTTTCTACGTCATCAACTATGGTTTCATGCTCCCAAGGTATGAATGCAATTATATTTATATAGGAGCTTGGAACAAAGTTTATTGGGTGTTAGGTTTTATAAAAACTGCGTTTTGTTTAAGAAAGAAATCATATAAAACTTTAAATTAAGTTCATAAAGTTTTCTGGGCCAAAATCGAATTTTTCAATCTTTCTGGTCGTTCGTTAGATATGTCGTTCGAACGAGTTTTTTCGTTCGAACCAGATGTCGTTCGAACGAACCTGTCAACGAGTCTAAACTAGTCTGTCGTTCGAAATGTCGTTCGAACGAACTTGTTCGTTCTAACGAGGTTTCTAACGAGATTCTAACGAAGTCCATACTGGTGTGTCGTTAGAAGTCTCGTTCGAACGAGAGTTCGTTTGAACGAAATGTCGTTCGAACGAGCTGTCAGGCGGGAACAGTTTTTGGCAGTTTTTGGCTCACTTCCCCACTTGGTTTTTAACCAACTTTTTCAGACTTTATCTTGTGCGGGAATCACATTTTCCAATCTAACTTTTCCATCCTAGTTTATCTCTTAGAGAGAATTTGAGAGCAAAAATTGTTTAGGAAAATGTTCATGTTTTGAGTGTTATTTTTCAAAGAGAAAATCCTTCACACTCTAGTTTACACCCAATTGTGTTTAGTCCAAGTTCTTATTTATAAATCAAATTGCTTGGAGTTTTGGCACCGGTTTATCTCTTCCGTTTCAAAGAGAAGTTTTGTTTTACTTCTACATCCATCAAAGAAGAAGACTTTGAGTTGCGATTCTACCCACTTGGAGAAAGGCTCCTTGCTCGGGTGACGGTGACCATAGAAAGCCCCATCGGTGGATTCCGAGACCGCGGTGGAGTTCCGAGGTTGCCCGCTAGGAAGAGGTGTCTACAAGAAGAAGCGTCGAGGCTTGAGAGGGATCGAGTCAGTCGTTGTAAGTCTATCTGTCTTGTAATTGTAATTCCATATCTAGTGGACTTGTGGCTAGGGTCGTCCGAGGCTTTTTCCCGTCTTGGGTTTTTCCTCGTACATCTCGGCGTAGTGTGATATTGTTTATTTTATCTTGCATCATAACGTAGAACGCATGCTTAGACTAATTCAAGATAAAATTCGGTTTAAATTATCACACTCAATTAATTTGGAATTAAATTAAATATTGGGTAAATCTGGTTTATTCAAGTCTTTTGCTAAATTTGGTTTCGCCTAACTTTGGATAATTGATAATTATGACTTAGACAAATTCTAGGACTTGGATCAATGAATCGTTTTAAGTGAATACATTAATTGGATTAATTTTGTGAACTATCATCCTTACGCTTCCGCATCATCTTCGTGTTTATGTTTACACAAAAAGGAAATTTCTTGCGTTTTCAAACTACTTCCTCCATCTTCTATACAACTCTGTCTACCGGCTGGATTCTCGTCTCTTCCCCCCTGGTCGGCCATACTTTAGTTACTATTTGGCGGGGGTGGCTCAATCCTATGATGTCTTGGGGATAGCTTCCCTTTCTTTCTTCTTATCTTATTTGGGACTGATGGCGATGATGTAGAACTTTCGAGCAATAGCTTGGTCGCCTCTGATTTCCATTATCCCTCTATCTGTGACACATTTGAGTTTCAGTGGTAGGCTAAAGGGATTGCCTTTATGGCATGAAGCCATCCTCTACCGAGGATGGCGTGATAGGGTGACTCAATGTCGACCACTACAAATTCAATGAGTTTGAAAATGTTCCCTGCCCTCACTGGCAGGATGACCTTCCCCAACGGTATCATTATTTTTCCTGCAAAGTCGACCAGTGGGACAGTCGCTTCCTTCAAATCTGACACCTTTAACTTGAGCTTATGAAAAATCTCTAGGTACATTACCGTCGAAGAACTCCCTCAATCCATTACTAGCTTGTTCATGTCCTAGTTTACAATCCTGAGAGTGATTTTTAGTGCATTATGGTGTGGTGTTCTTACCCCGACCAGATCTTCGTCTGTAAACACTATGTGTTTAATGTAATATACATCCTCTGATCGCCTGCTATTGCTAGTCTGGCTTTTGACATGATCTATCTGGAAGGACTCAATTACTACTGTGACCTTCTTGAGTTCCATCTGAACTGCATTTTCCTTAATCTGCTTGAGGTCGGATGCCCCGTGTATTATAGCAAACTCATGCCCTACTTCATTGTACAGTACATTATCTGGTTTTTAGTCGTCGTTGCCGATGACCTGATTAGCCTTTTTCTCAATTTATTCGTTTAGATGCCTTGTCCGTACCAACTCCTCCAGATGAAATTTCAAAGCTTTGTAATTTTCAGTCTTGTGTTTGTTTTCCTTGTGGAAGGAAGACTGATGTGTGTGGTTCCTCTTGGTTGGATCTTTTCCCATCTTCTTTGGACACTTGAGGAACTACTAGTTCTTGATCTTCCCCAGGATTTTGTAAATTGGTTCTTTAAAAATCGTATTGATGGCTTGAAAAGCTTTGGAAGAATCTTCTATGCCCCCGTTATTATCTCTGTTTTTCTTTTTGTTCCCCTTTTTAAAGATGTTCTCCTTAACGCGACCAGTCTCTGCTTGGCTAGTGTCAACCACATCCACTACTTAGGCGTACTTTTTAATATGAGATATGAGGTTGTCAACGGTGTCCTCTTCATTTTTAGTAAGGGACTGGTGTAACATAGAGGTAGGGGTAAGCCAATCTTAAAAACTGCTACAGCTACTTACTTCCAGAAATCTTCCACTTCGTTGAATGTTTCCCAGTAGCACTTAACGTTCTCTCCTGCAGCTTTTGCCTCATTATGAGTAGAGAGTCCATCCTCTTTAGATCTGAACTGTTGGTTATGAAGCGAGCTGTGAATACCTTAGTGGGGGACTTGAAGCTCTTAATCGACCTGTGGGGCAGCCTCTCGAACCACTTCTGAGTGACATCCCCTAGATTGGAGGGCAATATGCGACACATAAGAGCATCATTCTGACTCCACAGAGTCATTGCTTGCCTATACCAGCGAACATGATCTATGTAATCTGTCTTGCCATCATAAATCTTGAACCTTGGGGATGTAAATTTCGTCGAGGGTTCTTCCGCTTCAATGGACCTTAAGAAAGGGGACTTCATCAATATGACAAGAGCTCTTCCCGCTAGCCCTTTTATATATTTGGCTCCTCATTGTGCTGGGTATTGGTCTAGCTCTTTCCGAACCAAACTCTATATATCATTCATGTGGCGCTCTTCATCCCAATTTTGTCTCACCAAGTGACTTTCATGCTCCAAACGGTTCTGGTCGCGTTCAATACTCCTTCCTCGGCTGTGATTTTTACTCGTTTGAGGGCTAGGAGTTCGATCACGGTGTTTTCAGTTATCCTGACGGAGTTCTTTCTCCATCCTCTCCAATCGTCGTTGGAGGTGTGCATTCTCCTCCATTTAGAGGCGAATTGCTTCCTCTTGCTGTTGGAGTCTTGCTTCATATGTGTCAACCAACTGTTAGATCTATGTTAATCTTGGTTGCTCGTTACTCCGCTCAGAGTGCTGCTTCTCTGGGCGAAATCTCGAATTCCCATCTTGGCGAACCTCAGATCTGATCCTGAGTGGAGCTAAGTCAGCTCGCATGTCGCAGATTTGGGGTGCACTATTTGGGTGGTGAGCTATTTATGTTTTTCCTTTCGTTTGGGTTGCTTTCGTGAAAAAGAAAATTATTTTCCACATACGGCGTCAGTTGTGAGTACAAAAAATCACAATAAAGTATTTCCAAAAAGCAGAAAATAAAAGGAATATAATAGATGCTGATAACACAAGAATTTATGTAGTTCAACAACTGTCTACATCCACGGAGAGAGTTCACACCTGTTATTAATTTCTGAGAAGGTTCGAAATTACATCCCCTTTTACCATGGGGTGAGGGTTGCATTTATAGCAATGTGAAGTAGTTGAGTTGTACAAGGAACTCTCCTAGCTCTTTATTGGCTCGTGTGGTGACTCATGTTTATCTCCTCTGAGATTGTAAGTGATCTATTAAGCCTGTTAATATTTATTTGATAAGTATTTATATTTATCCATTTGATAAACATTTGTATTTATCCACGTGATATTAAACTAGACTTGGGGTAGCGTGTTGTGTCCTGCTCGATTACTAGAAATTGGACCTTTGTTTTAGGCCCCCACAGTTATTTATTTTGTGAGTTGGCAAAACTCTTTTATTTCAAGTGTTCTTATAATTTTCATAAGTTGTACATCATTTCATTAATTAAATTAAAGGAATTTTACAGCACAAAAATATAAAAATCAAGATTTTCTTTTAAAAAGGAGTTTCTCCAATGAAATCAAAGTATAAAAGGTTTTATATACTGATCTCTGAAAATCGGGGCGTCACAAAGTTCCCGTGCAGTACTTCCAAGTGCCACATCACCAAAAAAATAACAAACTCATTGAAATAAAAATAGTTTCCACTGAAACTTTAGGTTATGTGTGGATTGTAACCTTCAACCCATAGGATTTCTTTATCAATTTTGCAATTTTGCTAACATGGTTGGAGGCCAAATTGATTCATATCCTTTCTTTCTTCGCCATTTCTCTCCATTTGCTCGATCTATATTGCTTGGCAAGAGTAACACTGTTGGTAAATATTGTGGTGATGTATAAAAGATAACAATTATATATAAGGAAAATGATTGCATATTAAATATGAGAAGTGTGTATGAGTATATGTATCATGTGTTCTTATTATTTTTAGGTTCTTTATGTAAGCATCAAGGCACCTTTTTTTCCAAAAAGAATAATAGAGCTTCATACTATAAATTTGGTTGAGTATAGAGCTAGTTATGATTCACTTGGGATAATATCTAACTTTCCACTTCATAGTTATTATTGTAACCATTAAAACATATTTATTAAACTTCTCACCTATATGTACAAATGTATGTGTGCACTACCTTGTATAGGCAATATTCTGTTGGGTGTAATGTTAGAGCCACATAATCATTTTATTGGTGTCAGCTAAATACAAATACTCAATTTATATCGGAAGAATAATGTAACTTGTCCTAAAAACAAGTCCAAGTGTGTAACCTAAAAATAAAAATAAAACGGTCACATATACTTGAGGAAAACTATGGCATAAAGAGAATAATATAGAGCGACGAAACTTCCCATTAAAATGATGTGTAAAGAAAGAGAGAGAGAGAGTCACCTAGGAATGCAAACGAATCGAGTTGTTTATGAAAAACTCAAGCTCGGCTCATTTGTTAAGAAAATGAACTGAGCTCGATTATGATTTTGAGCTCGCTTCAAAACTTGCGATCGTTCGGCTCAACTCAATATCATCTTTTAATAAATGCGCTCGATAAGACCCTTGAAAGTCCAGTTACTCGAGATCGGCTCAATTTCGACTCGTTCAATTATTAAATGAATCGAGCTCGAACATGATCTCAAGTTTGTTTAATAATCGAGCTTAACTAACTCGAGTTCGACTCGTTTACAGCCCTAGTGCCACCCCTATTTATTGGGAAATGTGGATCTCCCTTAAAGTGGGATAAAGTTACAATACAAAAGTCCAAACCAAAGTTGGACATCATAACACAATATTAATGTTTACAACTTACCATGATAGAGTTTTATATCTTCCTTTAATTTTTTTTAAACATATCAACACACAATAACATTTCTACTTTTAAATTTTACTTTTTGAATACAAAGAACTTCTTTATATGTCCCAAAATTTTAAAGACGCCCAATAATCAACAAGACTTATTCAATGTTATGGAAGTCAGTTAACTAGTTATGTATTAAGAACTAAAATTTTAAAGACACCTAAGAATCACCAAGGGAGTGTGGGTCTGAGCCCATTTAAAGGCCTATTTTTAATCACAAATAAGGATGAAAGGCCAAGGATTAAGACATCCAAGGGATTAAGACCATCGAGAGATAAGTTGTGCGTGATAATCTTGTAAAGTAGAATAGTCCCATGCAAACACTTTTAACAACTTCTACCAAAATTTAATGCACTTGCTAATTTATTAGGATGTCTTGCTCATATTGAAGGCACGTTTTGAGTTGATATTGAACATATGTATTCTCTTGATTGATATTAGTAAGAAAAGTAGCACTCTCGTGGGCGTAGGCAAGTTTTCGAACCAGTTATATTTTATCTTGTGATTTTTTATGATTGATGTATATTCTTAAATTAAATTTTGTGTTAATTATTCTAGGTGTGTAAATTTTTCCCTCGTAAACTTACAATTGGGCTTTAACTTCCCATTTAGCGATTTTCATCTTATAAATGGGTCAAATACTTAATTAACTTATTAAGTTTTGCTTAAACCTAAAACTATGCATTAACCTAAGGGTATGTTTGATTATCGTTAAAAAAAAATTCCACATAACATACCAATAATTATTATTCTTTACTTTAGTAATTTAAAATGTGACATGTACGTGCCCATCATTTCATCATATTGTATCAAAATATATTTATATCTCGTCTTTAAAGAATTAAATTTCATGAATAACTTGAAATGTAAAAGAACATAAAATGTAGAATTCTATGTTTAATAAACACAACACGTAAATGCAAATAATATTTTGGAAAGTTTATAATATTTAAATAGAAAACTTTTAATTTTTTACATAAGAGAATTATATTAACTAGTTTACCAAATATATTCTCAAACTGAGAAAAAATAAACTACTACTACCTTCGTCAAAATTGTAGTGTTGCTTTCCTTTTTAGTCTTTCACTAATTACTAACCATGTTTTCAAAAATTACACACACACACACATATATTTGGAAAAAAGATTCCTTAGGTCATTGAACTAGGTGTGATGTATGATGTAATGTATAGAGTGTGATGTATGAGAGTGTTTCCTCTCTCTCTATCTCTTTATATATACATCACACCTAGTTCAATGACCTAAGGAATCTTTTTTCCAAATTTTTTTATTTCCTAATTGAAACTAACATTTCAATCAACACATATTCAAAAAATTAGGTCAAAATACATTTTTTTAGCTATTTTTAAAAAATTCACAAAATTCTGTTGGCTCAAACCTTTATAAATAACGTATTTTCAGCAGTTTTTTGTTGAATTATTAAAAAATAGTTAGAAATTGTATTTTGACCTAAATTTTTGAACATGTGTTGATTGGAAGATTAACTCCATGGGTAAAATAAAAAAAAATGATTTTTTTTAGAGCATAGAACTAGGTGAGTCTCTCTCTCTCTCTCTATATATATATATATATAAAGTTTTATTTCAAACAAAGCCTATTAATTTGGGGCAAATTAGTTGTAGTTTAATGTTAACCGTTACACACAATGAAAAGATCAACATTTTTTTTTTTGCTTTATTCACTAATATGTTAGTTTTTTGGGTTTTAGGACATGATGAAAAAAACTAAAAATAAAATTCATCAATAATAAACCCCTTTCAAGTGTTGTGTTTGTGTACT
This sequence comes from Sambucus nigra, assembly GCA_949130495.1. NCBI lineage: Eukaryota > Viridiplantae > Streptophyta > Magnoliopsida > Dipsacales > Adoxaceae > Sambucus > Sambucus nigra. Next base: position 327,670,788 of record OX422221.1, on the reverse strand, counting down.
AGTGTCTACATGATATTTTCAGTAACATCTAGGTGAAATTGCACAATATAGACATGAAATTTTATAATGTCTATATGAAATTTCGTAATATACAATGTTGAATTTATGTACAAATAAAATATGAGGTATACAGTAAGGCTAAGAAACTTTAGTAACAAAAAATATTTTGGTGGGCTATAGTAAAATGTATATTATGAATTTTATAGTATTTACATGAAATTTTGTAATATATATGCACAATAAATAAATATAGATACATGATAATATAAGATATACATTAAAGGTGAAAAATATTTGTAACGAAAAAAAAGAAGTGAGTGAAGTATAGTAAAAAAAGAAAAGAAAAGATGGATGTAATTAATTAGATTAAATAAGTGAATAGTACTAGTAGTAGTAGCATGAAAATACCTGGATCCGAAAGGGTGGCCATATGCTTGGATCATCTGGCATATCTTCCCAGGCCGTGAGATCTCTTTCCTTAGAGGCATCAACAGATCTGAGCCATTCATCAAGAGTGGTCCCCACATGAGCCAAGAAAATCCTAACCCCAGCATCATTGCATTTCACCTCCCACCTACCATGTCCATGTCCCCCCTCTCGGGCCAAGCGACCCGTGATGGGCGGGTAAAGGCTTAGGAGCTCCGAAAGTGAGACCCGGAGGTTGTCCACGTACTCTTCATAGGGGCCTTCCTCAAACGGGTTGACCCGGTAGTAGAAAGTCATGTGGAGCGTGTGGAGACCCATGGCTTGGTCAAGTGCAGTGAGCTTGTGGGTCTTACCCGGCCCGGTTGGCCTACCCGAGACAACCGTAAGTTTTGAATGAACATCCACGAGGTTAGACATTCTTTTGTTGCAGAGATACAAAAAATGTCTTATTATGGTTTTTGTTTGATTGTGTGCAGATATATAAAAGGAAAAGGAAAAAGTAGGCATGTCCTAACTTAGCAATAAATAAAAGAAGGTGAGTGGTGTTAGTTGGGTTCATTAATGGTAATTCGGCGGTCAGGAATTAGTTGGAATATGGATGTGGTGCGTCAAAAATCTCATAAACTTTGGGACCAATTTGTATTTGTCTTCGAGGACGTTGCCAAACGGTTGATAAATCTTCCTCCGCATATCATTATCATTAAACTGTGTTCATAATTAGATCTTTCTCTACTTTGTTTTTAGTCTCAAAAGTCAACTTTTGGGTTTTAGAGTGGATTACGATAAATAAATTGGGGTGTACTATAAAATAACTCATGAAGTAGTATATATTCAAATATATAGTTCTCTCTAAAAAATTTTTTGCAAATATATAGTATTTTTTTTAATTATCAGGGTTCATTTGATTCGGGGTGAAATACGTTTAATTGCGCTAAAAAGTAAAATAGTGAAATATTTTTCGAAAAAATCTATACAGACACACAAGTTAAACACACAAATTAGACACAATGACGTGGCACCACTAAAATACAAAAAACGATGTGTTGATTCACCTAATATTCTAAACCCTCTTAACCTCCATCCTCAAGCATAACTTTCCATCTCTCCACAAAACCATTAGCGTCAAAAACTAAAGAAGCTTGCTGCCAAAATAACCAAGCTCCAAAAAGACATTCAACGAAAAATTAAATTGATAACTGATATGTTTAATTTGTTTTTTTAATCTTATGTTAATACCCCATCACACTTTCATGATAATTTTTTTATTTTAATTTTTTGTTAACAATGTGTCCCATTTTTAACACACAAATTCCACGTTTATATTAATTTCTTATTTGTTCCTATATTTATGTTATTTTTCATAAATTGTAATTTTTTATCAACTATATTGCACAGATGGATTATGAAAATTTTAATTATTCTAGTGAGGATTGTGCTGCAAATTGTGAAACTGTAAATGATGAATCAGGTGATGTTGAGGACAAAGTTGTAGAGGATAATGGTGACCCCGGAGTAGGAATGGTTTTCGACAACTGTGATGATTTAGTACTTTACTACCAAAATTATGGTAATAAAAATGGGTTTTCGGTGAAAAAACGTTCATCGTCGAAGGACCTAGATGGGAATGTCAAATGGGTACTACTTACATGCTATCGGTGAGGCAAAGTGACAAGCACCACAAAAAATGCATTCAAAAACCATCCGGTTAGCAAAAGTGAATGCCAAGCTAAGGTTATGGCTAAAATAGGGGATGATGGAAAATTATATGTTACAAAAGTAGTCATTGATCATAATCATATCCTACGCCCAACAAAATCTCGACAATATAAGAAGAATCGGGTGATGAGGAATTATGTTAAGAGGAAGCTTGAATTGAATGATAGGGCGGGTATTCGACCGAATAATTTTTTTAATATATTTGTTGTCAAATTGGATGGCTATGAGAACGTACCATTTTCAGAAAAGGATTGTTATAACTACACTAAGAAGCTTAGGCGCTTAAGGCTTGGGACAGAGATGCTATAGCGATTCAAAAGTATTTTATGAAAATGCAAGAAAACAATTCAAATTTGTTCTATTTGATGGATTTGGATAATGAGGCAAGGTTGGAAATTTTATTTTGGGGGGATGCAAGGAGTCAAGCGTCCTATGAAGAGTTTGGAGATGCGATCACATTTAACACGACTTATCTTACTAATAAGTATGAGCACGCAATCATAGAAGTAGGAGCACACAATCAATATTATTAGGTTGCGGTTTGATTTCGAATGAGAATGTCGATACCTTTACTTGGCTTTTTAAGACGTGACTTACTTGTATGGGTTTGCATGCTCCTACCGCTATTATTACCGACCAAAATAAAGCAATGAAGAAAGCAATTGAAATTGTATTTCCAAACACACGTCATAGGTGGTGCATATGGCATATTATGAAAAAATTGCCTGGGTCATAAATATTATGAATCTTTGAAATTTGCAATGCAATATTCAGTTCATGATTCATTGAATTATGAAGAATTTGAAAAGAGTTGAAATCAATTCGTTGATAAATTTAACCTCCAAGATAATGATTGGTAGAATGGGTTGTATAATGAGAGGCGACGTTGGGTTCTCGCATATTTTAAAGATACTTTTAGGGAGGGAATGTCATCAACTCAACGAAGTGAGAGTATGAATGCATTTTTTGATGGGTATGTTAACTCTAAGACTACTTTAAAGCAATTTATTGAACAATATGAGAATGCTTTAAGAGCTAAAGTGCGAAAGGAAAGTCAAGAAGATTTTAACTCGTTCAACTCTAGGATCCCGTGTGTCACTCGCTATAGGATGGAAAAATAATTCCAAGATCCTTACACAACTACCAAGTTTAAGGAGATTCAACTGGAAATAAAGGGGGGAGCTTTATTATGTGGTGTCCTCTGTTAGAGAGGATTGTGGATACCACGTGTTTAATATTTCGAAGGATATAGTTGCAGGCACCGATCGAAAGGCCACATTTTTAGTTTTATTCCATGAGTGTGAATGTGACATTGAGTGTATAGTTGTCGGTAGTTTGAGTTTAGAGGAATCTTTTGCCGACATGCTTTTATGGTTTTTATTACTCAAAATATTCATACCATCCCCGAAAAATACATTATTCGAAGATGAAGGAAAGATGTGAAGAGATCCCACACAAAGGTCCAAATCGTGTACTCCAATTGGACTTTACATCCCGAGAATTAGCGTTTTGATCGAATGTGCAATGCATTTTTTGAGGCAGCAGACTTGGCAACTAATAGTGAAAATAAAACACTCATTGTTATAAAATGGATTAAGGAGTTGATTAGTGAAGTCAAGCAATATGAAGGAGCATGTGAAAGTTCATCTCATCCAACTAGTCAGACTAGTTCAAGAGAAATCAACCCAAAGCAAATTCGCATTGTCCGTAGTTCGTTGGTCGTCCGTTGTGAGGATAGTCCACCTTTTAAGAGAAAGAAATCTTTGGTGGAGCAAGATATTATTAAGAGAAAATGAGCAACAAAAGGGAAAGGCATAGAGTCACAAGAAAAATCATATACGGTAACTGTTTTAATTATTTTTACAAACTGTTTTAATCATACTCTTACAAATTGTTTACTAAATGTCAGAACTTCAAAATACATCCCATCCAAAAACTGAAATAGTATTCACCCATACATACCATCCAACAAATGAAATAACATTCACCTCGAACGTAGTTTATGGCATTAACTTTTTAGACAGTATTTTCGAGAACAACATTATGCAACATTTTTCTATCGAGTACATGGAGCCAAGAAGGATGAATGACAAATGAAGATGTTTTGGATGTTAACTTTTCGTTTTAGATGTTCACATTTTGTTTTGGATGTTAATTATATATTTTGAATGTAAATTTTCTATTTTGGATGTTAATTATCTGTTTTGAATGTAAATACCATCATAGTGGAATGTGGGATGTTTTAGATGTTAACATGTCATGCATCTGCCTGGTGAGCTTCTTCGGTGGCAAAGGGTTTCTTCGTTGCATGTATGATGATTTTAGTCCCTTTTACGTTGGCCTTCATACATTGGTGATATGTCGAAGGGACTAAACCATGATTGTGCATCCACACCCTTCCTATTCGAAGATGATACAAAGTAGCACTCTCAATCACGTGGAATTTGATGTGCGAAGTAAGATTCCCCATTACAATCCCAACATTTACATATCCAATTGAAATTGGATGATTGGTTATCATAACCAGAAATTACTAAATGCATTGGTATCAACCTTGCCTCGGGGATATTAGCTACCTGGAAGGAACTAATTGGCATTATGTTCATCAATGCTCCCCCATCCATCAAGGTTCTTGCAAAACTCACCTCGTTAATACTAGCGGTTATGCACACGAGCCTGTTATATGGGAACCTTACAGCACTGTTAGGGTCACTAAAGGTTACCTCAGATAAAAACTTCCTTATCAACCTGTACATGGGCCCCCTCCACCTCAGCGATGACACTGCATTCTTCCGTGCAATGTCTAGAATCTCCTGCTATATCTCCATCCGAATCTCCTTTGGCATCCCCACTTGGTCGAACAACTATGAGAACCTGGGTGACCACGAAACAACCTCACACTCTACCCCTTGATCCATTTGCTCCCCTTCTAAATTATACATGTCTTCTATATACCTGGTGCTAGCTTCATCATAAGCTATCACTACATTGGCCATTCCCCTAGTACAGTCCTCCAATACATCTTCAAATTCTTCTTATTTAATTTCCAGTTCTCTCGCTTCCCATTCAACCTCCTTATTATAACAAACTACAAGGTTATCCCCATGTGCTGGTAAGGGGTTGGCGTTTACATTCTCCTGATGGATTTATAGTGTCCCTATCTTCATATAATTTCTTATGATCTTTCTGAGTGTGAAACAAGTTACCGTTGGATGGCCCACCTTCCAATGGATTTGGCAATACTTGGGATCAACCCTTGTCTCAGCGTCTGGTTCTTCGGTTGGAATTCCCTTAAGCTCATGCACCATTCCACCTTGGACCATGGTGTTATAACAACTGAAAACTTCTTCAACGATGTAGTGCAGTGGGGGTGGATCTTCCCTGTCTATGTCAAACTTTCTTTTATTATCCTTTTTTGGTTGCTTATCCCCTTCTCCCCCATCCGCGTTTCACCTGTGGAGGCTGGCCCCATGTCGCAACGGGTTATATTAACTGCCTAAACATCATATGTACCACGATGGGATTTGGCTGAACAACCAATGATATATTCCTTGTTGCCTTCAAGAATGCTGCGAAAGTCCCCTCGCGCATTTCGTTAATAAGATGGCAGATGTACTCTGGGAGCAAACCTTCAGCATAAATCTGAAGTAGTTTGGACTCCTTGACCTCTTCTTTTATATCGATATACCTCTCCCTGAACCTTCGAATATACGCCACCACTTCCTCCCCTGTCCGTTATTTCTCCCTGCCTAGATGGGTCAGTGTGAACTCATCTTCTACCAGAAAGAACTTCTAAATAAACAACACACGCATTTCCTCCCGCGTTGAGAAACTTTTAGGTGCCACGTGAGAGTACAAGGTGTAAGACTTATCGACTAGGGATTTGGAAAATTCCCTCAACCTAAGCTTCTTATTGTTAAAGTGAGCCCTCAGATGCTTAATAACGCGTTTGATGTGTTCCTTCGGGTTCCCCCTTTCCCTGTGTACTTGTCAAAGATGGGAGGAATTTAGTCCTTTGGGTAAGGCTCATCATTGTATTCCTAGGGATAAGGGGTACGAAAATTGTCATACACCGATGCTACCTCGCTGACTGATTGCAAGGAAGCTGCTATTATTTTTAATATCTCATCTGCATCTCCTTCCTCATTTCTTCTAAGGCAGATGCAGGTGTTTTCTCGACCACTAGAGCAATGGGCTGAGGGACCATAAGATGAATTCCCATTATACCTGGTGTACTTACCATGGGTGGAATGCCCATCACACTTGGGATGACCACCGTTGGGATAGGGATGGGAACTGTGTTCATGGGGACATCTCCCGTTGGAGCTGTGCTTAATGGGGCTATCAGAGCCGCCATTGGTGTCACAAAGGAACTAGGGTCAAACCCACCCAAAATCATTACTGCAATGGGAGTTTGCAAGAATTCGAGGAACTTTCCTATGAGGAGGGTCACATGTGCTGGTCCTATCCTGACACTAGTGGAAGTTTGCGTCACCCCTGGGACACCTGTTGCTGTTTGAACTGGGGGCACCTCTACCTGAGAAACTCCTTCCTTGGTAGCCTCAAGCTCCCTCATAGTTTATTCTTCATTACGTTGAATAGCGTTAACGTCTATAGTACGGTTAATATTATCTTGCCATACTTTTCGGAGAATACCTCCCCAACAGAGTAGCCAAATATAAGAGGGTAGTCCCCTTATAGCTTGGGAGTATAACGATACTAGTTAAGGTGTAACCCCTATAGCTATAGTGATAAATGATAACCCAAAAACTCTTCAATAAGCACAAGTAAATCCACAATATTATATATGATCAACACTCAAATTGAACTCATAATACTCTTGTGTATAACTCAAAACAATAATAAAAGGAACTTAGAAATAACTCATTCAAAGGGAGAAAAAAGTAAGCACCCTAGATACACCTTGGCAGGCAGCCGACACACCAACAACCTCTGAAAGATCTCTAGTTATCTATTAAAAGCTTCACAATAAATGACAATGGCGGGCGAGCAAGAACTCTAGTTTATAATAACTTCTCTCTGATATGTATATACTCTCTCTATCAATACCCTCTAGAAAAGTACTCTAGAAAGAACTCCCCCTCTCAGAAGTGGTTCAGGCTAATAAATAGCCCCCGCACCACTCCCGAGATGCCTCAGTACTTCAAAGCTATGAAAAGACATCCCCTCATATTTTACATCACAAAAATTAAATACGTGATGGACCAGTAAACTCTACGTCATAAACATTAAATGCAAGACATGTATTTTGCCCAACCACTGTGCGTTATAGGACTTTCACCACAAAGGTGGATCACCAAACTGTCTGACAACCCCAATACCATAACGGTTTACTCGAATTTATATTTGACAGTGACTAGTTGGCTAGTGAGATCACATAAAGTAGATGTGATAATAGGTAATGGACTGTTTGGCTCAAGGGTCAAGTAATGATGGAACTCAAAGATACTCTTCATAAGCTTCCATGGTGACAGGATACTTGATGTTTTACTAGGTGTATCTAAGATGGTCAGGACAAGACCTAACCCTGCCTTACTTCTCAATTTTCCAAACCAAGTCCCTCTGAAGTTCTCACGGCGAGGTCATTCGATAGAGCATGTAAGTTCTCCCAGGCCCTACCAAGTATTGTCTCTTATGAGTACTGTTTGACCTTGGACTGAATATTACAGTTATTACATTATTGCAATAAATGTTAACAATTTAACTAAATAGCAAACAGGAAGTAATGGATGAACTGTATCGGCCAAGCTCCTCGCTGGGTTGTCACGCTGAGCTGCCTCGACGTATTCATACTACTTCTTTCCCTTAAGTCTCTTCTATTAACTAGGTAGGATTATATCTAATCCAGAGATTATCTTCAAGCCCCCTATATATTTTGCCCTGAATTTATAGACATCAACCTTTTTTTATTGTTCAGTTTATTTCTAACCCTCTCATTTAGCTTTCCTTCCCTGGACTCATTCTCCAAGAAGTCGTTCCATTGGTTAGTGTGCATTTCAATATTTTGGGAAACTTTGTCTTTCCACCCTAAAATATCATAACTCATTGCCTCCTTTGGAAAAAAAGTTTTTCTTAAGGTTCCTCTAATAGGTTTTCAGTGCATCAGCTACTTTGGAAAGAACCTTTGGCTTCAAACCGGCTAGGAATGTAAGTGTCTTATTAAGTTGCTTCCAAATGTCATCCTTTAAGGCAGGATCAACCTTCTTCCAGTTATCTCCACCCCCGATGCCCACATAAATCTTTTTGAGAGACAGACAATAGCTTTTAAAAAGTTGAACATCACATTTATCACCGGTTGGATTATCCCTGCCAATGGAGAGCCCAATGCGCTTCTTTGTGTTAATTGGGGATCCATCGATCGCAGCAGTTAGGGATGTCATATTATTAGGGGTTTCTTGAGTTTGATGACTCAGATATGGGTTAGAGTGAATCTCCGGTAGATTAGAAAATTGATATCCTAGAGGAGATGAGAATTGAGCTTAGGGTGTAGAAGAGCGCACAGTTGCTGGTGTTCTGCTATTTTGTTGATTATTGTTCTTTCTCTTCGACATTTCTACAATTAAAAAATAATTAGCAATGTAGTTAAGAAACTATGGTTTACAATTATATATATCTATATACCTTTTTTACAACTATTAAAGCATGCTCGATGAGTCTGATTTCCATCCAATTAGTATTATTTTTTTTAAATCTATGAAATTTTGCACATGGCCAACTGGGTAAAAGAGTGTCTATAATTGACGTATAAAGGTTTGTGACATGAACTCGGAATCCTTTCTTCTTTAACTTATTTTCAAGATCATTTTTAATATGCATGTGTCGCGAGACATCACAATCTGATTGAATGCTCTCTTTATGGAATTGTATCCACAAAGGATGAATATTTTTTCAGCCTCTTCTAATAGTGTCACCAACGTCAATTCCCTGTCGAGACTATGCAGGAGAAATATATTCTATACTACCTCATCCCATAATTCTTGCAATGAAAACAAAATACGATCGAACATGTAGTCTTACGAAACATCAACTCCATGATTTTAAGGTAATTAAATTATTCAATTTTCCTATTATCATACTTGTAGAACGGAGTTCTCTCTATATGGCGTGCACTAATGAATGATGTCATAGTGCGATTAAATTTTCCCTCTCGAGCTCTTATTTCTAGTAATTACTATGACTCATTTTTCTTGAGAAAATATATAGAAGTGTGTGAATTTAAGGGTAAGGACACAATAAGTTATGACTCTAATTAATCCTAAACAAATTATGGTTTTCCATAAGATTAATTAGACACAAAAAGTCAAATTTAAATTCATTTTAGTTTAATTAAACCTAAAATTACTATATGTCCACCAATTGTGCAAGCCTTTCTACTAATTTGTGTCCACCCAAATAACAACTATTTAAGGAAGGGGTAAACACAACCACAACAAGTTAACCAAATGACTCTATTCTAAATTTTTAATCATTAAAATAGGGTAGTCATTAAAACAAATGATTAGTTAAGAGTTTATTATCAAGGATTAATAAAGTGACCATTTTAAGTATCCATCATTTGTATCAAACCATGATCATTCAACACAAGACACAACAACTATCAACCTAACAATCCAACTTAAGTGTATCACTTACTCCTTCTAAATAATCTACTAGATTGATTTCTAATTCGGCATAAATATTTCATATTTATCCCCATAAATTTGGTAATTTTATAGTCATGTGCGGCGTAAATAGGATGGAATTATTTCATATTCATGCTACTGACCCTATTTGCAAAGTATTTTCTCGTTTCATGTATTTTTCTTACATTTTACAGATATTTTATATAAGTGAATGAAGGAGAGAAATCGGAATAAAAAAAAGGGGGGGAAAACCCCACGAGCATAAATGCAACTTTTCAACTCGAACCCGAAAGAAGAGCCTCAAAAAGAGTTGATGATCTTGACTTCATGAGCACACTCGAAGAAACGACACCGAATTGTGAGTGACGGTTGAAGAGTAACAAGCAAAAGAAGATGAGAAGAATCCACGGGAATTAATAGAATTTTTCTGTTTTCCTACTGGTTTGGAGGTTGTGGGATTCGATTTGGAAAGTGAACCGGCTCGGGCATCGGGCGAACCGATTCGAAATGCTAGTGTGCAAAAATATTTATAATCCTATTTTTTAATGATAGTTATGTGTGGTTAAAACGCTTGTAAAAACGTAACCAATTTAGTTAGTTCGTAGTTAGCCTTAGTTTTACATTAATTTAGCCTAGTTTTTCAAGGCTAGGAAGGGAGGAAAACATCAAGACTCATGCTTTGTAATTCTCATGCATGCAAATTCAATACAAGTCTAGATTTATTCCAAAATTTTCTTCCTACCTTGGTTTGTGATTGTTCTTCTTTCCTTATCGTTTCATTGACATTAATTACTTATTTTCTTGCTATATTTTTATCATCGTGTCTTCATACTACGTAAGTAATTCTTGCTTAGTTAGATTTAATATGTTTGGATACATAATTAAAGGGGTTGGTATACATGAACCCAACCTAGGTTAATAAGTTGGATATAAAATTGGATAAAATTGTAGAGATAATTCACAGGCTTGATAATTTGTCGAGACGAGTATTATAGGAGTGTTTGAGAGTGTAATACATGTATAGGAAATCTCTTCATTCACGTTAAATTTATCATTGACTAAATATTGTGACGAATAAAATCTTCATATATTTAGTACTTTAAAAAAATTAATGTTCTCTTCTAATTATCAATATAGATTTTGAAAATTTTATTTCCAACGAATTTACCGACGGTTCGGAGGATTGTATTCCAATTCCCTTTTCAATCTTTGCATATTTTAGTTAACTACCATTTGTTACGTAGGTTGCATTAGTTCATTAGAAAATTCCTTCAAACAACCATCATCCTTTATTTTCTTTTCGTGAGTCGATCATTAGGTATAGTCACCATCTTTAGTAGGCGTTACGTTTCATGTCTTAGTTCCTGAGTTGGATACCCGACTTGCTCAGATTATTACTTACGCGGTCGGCTTACACTTGAGTCTTATTCACATGCACTAGCGACACATTTTGAGTCGTGTCAAGTTTTTGGCACCGTTGCCGGGGATTAACTAGACACTAGGTTGGGTAGAATTAATATAATAATTTGACTGCAATCATTAAAAAGCCAAAAGAATAAAAAAAATCATAAAACCAAAAAAATATAAAAGAAAATAAGAAAAATCCAAAAACATTCAAAAAATATTCTCTCGTGCTTTAAATGCAAAACACTCAATCCAATCCCACTATCACTCCTCATACGGTACATGAAAATCCCATATTAGAATTCAATCCGGATCGCCCACACACTCCAAACGCTCCAAATTTCTAGGTCCCACCTCCTGCACCACACAATTCCATCACGAGTCACATTGAGAGCCACACATGTAAGGCATATAGTGAGGATATCAAGTCACTAAATGAGAGCGTAATGTCTGACAACACTAGTTTAGGGACGCGTAAGGGAGTGATGTCGTATCGTTCCATAAGAGACCTCTTATACCCCGAGTGAACTGCCACTCTGGGTTGCATTATATTCCCATATAATGCGAGGCAGTTTCATTTTAGGAATGGGAATATTCAAATTCTCCCTACATTCCATGGTATGGAGTTAAAAAATCCACACCTTCACATTAGAGAACTTAAGGAGGCGTGCGAGACTTTCAATGACCAAACGTGCACCCAAGATGTAGTGCGTCTCAAGCTTTTCCCTTTCTCCCTAAAGGATAAGGCTAAGACGTGACTTTGGTCACTGTATCGAACTCGATAGCCACTTAGAGGGATATGCAGGCTAAGTTTCTCCAAAAGTTCTTTCCCGCACATAGGATCAATTCTATTAGGGCTCAAATTTAGACCTTTAGGAAAAATGAGAAAGAGCCTTTCGATAGATGTTGGGAGAGGTTTAACGAGTTAATCAACATGTTCTCACACCACTGTTTTGAGAAGTGAAGACTCATCTCGTACTTCCATCATGGGTTAAGCTTAAGTTCCAAAAAACTCATTGAAACTATGTGCCCAAAATAGTTCTTAGGGTTAGACGCGGACAATGAGGTGTCCCACTTTAATTATGTTGCCGAGACTACTCAAGCATGGGACACATTGGATCCAAATACCCAACCCAAAGCTAGACACAAACCCACGACTTCTTCTGCGTTTGGTCTTTATCAATTGGATAAGGAAGCCGAACTAAAACTTTAAATCAATCAATTAGGCAAGAGGTTAGAAGATGTGGTCCAAGCTAGGTGTAGAGATGTATTCAGCTCCACTCGAGCATTGAGAGAGGGGGTGTGCGCTATTCGTGAGGCGGGACATTTAACTAAGGAATATCTGACGATATTCGCCTACAAAGTGATGCTCCAAGAGAAAGTTGAGGCTGAGGGAGCATATAAAGGTAATTTTAACGCCCCTCACGGGAATTGATGCAACCCCTCGTGGAAAAACCATCCCAATTTTAGTTACGAGCAACCGAACGCAGCGATGAACCCGAATCCTCATGTTTCCCAACAATTTCCACCACCACCACCTTGCCAATAAGCTTTATAAGCACCCCCTCCTGCACCGTATATAATCCCACAACGGAAGAGTCTCGAGGAAACTTTAACCCAATTCATGTAAACTCAGTCAACGATAAACGCTCAAAATGTCTAAACCTTTGCCGACTTAAAGCCTTCGTTGTCTAAGTTTCAATCTTCCTCAAGTGTCCAAGAGAAGGGAAAGTTTCCCACCTAAGGAAAAAGACCTCCCCAAGGACAAAATTGTGCTATCTATAATACCAACGAGAACAAAGAGCAATTGATTAAGGGTGAAAAGTGGCGCTGCGTCAAAACGCCGATTGTTGTTTTCTGTTCACCACCTCAATACAAAAACCTAAATTACGACTGCACTTGCGATACAAGTGTAGCGGTAAGTCGGGTATCGAAAATCCACAGAGACGAGTTGCTAGAATTTATAGGGTTTAATATTCCTAAATAAAAGTGTAAAAGATGAATATGAACAAAAAAGAAATAAAAGATAAACTAGGCATGAGTGTATTTAAAGTAAATTAACAAAATGAATAAAAGCTATAGGTTGCGTCGAATATCCCTCATCCAGAGTTTATTAGAATAAAATGGTTACATGGGTCGACGAGTTATTAAGATTATGTCTCGTTTCGTCAATTAATTAAATCAAGAGTTGTCACATCCCTAAATTCGCATAAAAGACTAATATGATTTTGGCGTCAACAAATACCCCGAAAATTATGCACGCAAGGTCGTAAATACGGGGCATACATGATATATCCCGTTAAATTTTCTAGGCGTAATAACTAGGACAACACACTCGAAATAAACCCGTAAAATCCATCACCAAAGCAAAGGAACACATCAACCCTAGGTGAGTTCAATCCGACACAACCTAGATTAAATTAGACACTACACATAATTAATGACATTAATTAAACTAACTAATTAAATAAAGCAACTAATTAAATTAACTCTAAAATTATCTAGGCATGGAAGAAAATGGAAAGCATAAAAAAAACTAAATTAGAAAGTAAGTAAATAAAGGACAAAGCTAGAAGATGAATAAATAGTAAAAACCTTACATTAAAATGAGTACACCAAAGAAAAATGGAGGAAATGGGCAAAGCTCCCAAAGTTACAAACCCTAAACTAAAGCTAATAAAAGATCTCCTAAAAAAAAACTAAACTTGCTTTATATAGTAAGTTACAATTAACTAATAAAAGAAAAAGAAAAAGAAAAAGAAAAAGAAAAAGAAAAAGAAAAAGAAAAAGAAAAAGAAAAAGAAAAAGAAAAAGAAAAAGAAAAGGATTTAGTTACATTAAAAATAAATGAAAAAGAAATAAAAAAAGAAAGAGAAAAATAGCAGCCAATTTTCTGACCAAAACAACAGGGCACCGGTCGACCGTGCGTGCCGGCCGGTCGATTGCGTCAAAAGGGAGGACCATACTGTCTCGAACTCAGGCCAAAAATCCAATCACCGGTCGACCGTCGGAGCTTGGCCGATCGACCGCGTCTGCTGCGACAGTCCAAGAAAAAATATAAAACACCCACATCGCACACTAGCAAAGCACCAATCATAACCCGAAGCCAAAGTCCTCCAAAACTCGATCCAAATGTTGGACACACCAAAATTGCAGCCAACAAAACTTGAACCAACAGCAAAAGACCCATTTGCGATCTCCAAAAATCACCCACAAATGGAAATACCCAAGACCCACTTTCACCATTAATGGCCAAAATCCAAGCTCCAAAAAATGGCTAAAGAGACCCATTTGCGTGTGTGGTCCGAAATCATGCTCAAATTTCGGACGAAAGGCTCGAATTTCGGACGAAACCAAAACCTGAGCAAAACCCGAGCCTAAGGCCAAATCGCCATTCCATTTGCTGCAAAAAAACGTTTTGGGGACATAGATGGAATTATAGGATTTGTTATTAAAGAAGAAAAGGGACACAAGGGTAATTAATTAAATTGTTAATGAATCTCTTATAATTCTTTTCAATTAAAGGTCTGTGTTTCTTTTGTTCGGACTCCGATTCGAGCACCATTTACGACCACATGAAGCTTGACCTGAGGGCTATAACTTTCGTGAAGACTTCGGGAAAAAATCTCGAAGTGTAAAATTATGAAAATGCCCCTGAACATGCGAACGTGACGGAACTTTACGGAAACGCGCCCAAACTTCATACTAAGCACTTTAATACCTATAAAAGCTCAATTATACCTCAAATAACATTTTAGCATATAAAATGGAGGTTGTCTGATTAACGGGCAAAATTATAGGCATTAAAGTGCCCGAGGGGGTAAAATGCATACATTTCGAGGGTGTATATGTGCAATATTCAATACGAATCAACAATGTCAAGCAGTTACCAATCTACATAGTGGGAGGGTTATTGACTTGTCACCTTCCCCACATAACGGGCAAAATGACAAGGAGGTTTTGATCGACATGAAAGAGGTCGAAGATGCCCCCTTGGACGAGAGTGATAAAGAGGACACAATTAGGCCCTAGATGGTAGTGAAACCCCCTAATACCGCTCCTTACCCTCAACGATTGGTCCCTCCCCCTAAAGGGGTCACCCGTGATGATATCTTAGAAGTGCTTAAGCAAGAGTAAAGCTTAATTTACCTTTTCTCGAGGTAATAAAGTAAATTCACGCCTATACAAAGTTCTTTAAGGACTTGATAAAGGTGAAACATAGACTAAAGGTAAACAAGAAGGTGTTCCTAGCACAAAATGTATGTTCAGTACTTTTGAACGACTTCCCGCGAAAGTATAAAGATCCGAGTTCACCCACCAATTCGTGCACCATTAGAGAGAGAAAAAATAATAGAGCGTTATTAGATTTAGGGGAGAGTGTTAATATTCTTCCTTACTCCATCAACAGAAATCTTGATTTAGGGGAACATAAGCCCACAAAAATTACTCTCCAACTCGTGGATCATTCTGTCACGATACCTCAGGCGATTGTTGAGGAGGATATCGTCTAAGTTGACACTTTTTACTTCTCGATTGATTTTGTCATTTGGGACACGAATCCCTCCTCTCCCTCGATCCACCATGTTCTCGTGATCCTTGGTCACCCATTATTAGTTATGACTAATTCTTTGATTAACCTACAAAATGGGACAATGCAACTCACGTTTAGGAATATGACACTCGAGACTAATATCTTTAATATCACCAAGCAAATGGGTGATGAGGACGAGTTATGCGATATAGATCTTAGCAAGAAGGTAATACATGAAAACTTTGAGGATAATCACACTAGGGATCCGTTAGAGACGTGTATTATTACAATAAGTGAGATCTATAATGCGTACACTGAGTTCGAGAGAGGGGTGAAGGAGATAAGAGAGTTGTTAGATGCGTGTGAGAGTGATGAGGACGTGACAGATATTAGTTGGGTCTCTTAATTCGAGGAACTACCATCGAGGGGGTCGCACACTGTTCCTTCCGATGGGAAATTTCAACCTTCAAATTAAAAAAGCTTCCTTTGAACGTCAAATATGCTTACTTAGGAGAGGATGAGACAATTTCTATTATTGTCTCCTGGAGCCTAAGTAAAGAGAAAGAGGGAAATCTTATGGCCATTTTGAGAAAGCACCGAAGTGATTTTGGCTGGAGCACTACGTATTTGAAGGGTATAAATCATTTAATTTGTACCCATAAAATCCATCTTGAGGAGGTCATAAGACCCTCGAGAAAGATGCAAAGCGTCTAAACCCGACGATTAAAGAGGTCGTGAGAGTGAAGATAATTGAATTATTGGATGCGAGCATCATTTATACCATCTCAGATAGTAAATGGGTGAGTCCTATTCAAGTTTTCTCGAAGAAGTCAAGAATGATAGTGGTAAAAAAAGGTTAGGGGGAACTTATTCTAAAAAGTAGCATTGACTACCGAAAGCCCAATACTGGGACTAGAAAATATCACTTACCCTTTTCGTTTATGGAACCAATGCTTTAGAGAGTCTTGGAACACCATTTCTATTACTTTTTATATGGTTATTTCGGGTATAACCAAATCAAGGTGGATCTGGTAGATCAAGAGAGGACTACGTTCACATATCCTTTTAGCATGTTTGCCTATAAACGTATGCCATTTGGATTGTGTAATGCCCCCATGACCTTTCAACGGTGCATGCTTAGTCTATATAGAGACATGGTCGAGAGGGGACTTGAGGTGTTCATGTACGATTTTAGTGTCTTCGGATCCTCTTTTGACCATTACCTTACTAATCTCGAGAAGGTGTTAGCCCGATGTGTAGAAAAGATTTTGGTACTAAATTAGGAGAAGTGCCATTTCATGGTTATCGAAGGTGTAATTCTTAGCTACATTGTGTCATCCAAAGGTATAGGAGTCGATAGGGAAAAAATTGACATTATAACTGATCTTACCCCACCTAAGTCATTAACGAACGTGCGCTCTTTCTTGGGCCACACAAGGTCCTATCAAAGGTTTATTAAGGACTTTAGTGCCATCGCTAAGCCCTTAAACAACCTACTTATAAAGGATACTCCTTTTAGTGGACTGAAGCATGCCAAGATGCTTTTGAAAATTTGAAAAGAATGCTAGTCTCCGATCCCATCATGTAAGCTCCGAATTAGACCCTTCCATTCAAGCTTATGTGTGATGCGAGTGACTTTGTAGTAGGGGCTATTTTGGGACAACAAAGAGATAAGAAAGCCCACGTCATTTACTACTCTATCTGGACCTTAATCAAACCTCAATTTAACTACTCCACCATGGAGAAAGGGTTGCTAGCAGTAGTTTTCACCATTGACAAGTTCTACTCCTATCTTATCGGGTTACCCATTATATGCTTTACCGACCACACAATGCTCAAATATCCCCTTTCCAAGAAGGATGCGAAGACGAACCTCTTTAGGTGGATCTTGTTTGACCTTCCCATTAAAGATAAGAAATGAGTAGAAAACGTTGTAACCGAGCATATGTCGCCATCGTTCGATATACCTCAAGATCCTTTACCCTTAGACGAGTACTTTTCGAACGAGAAATTATTCGCCACTTCCTCTCTTCCCTGGTTTACGCATATCATTAATTATCTTATCATGAGAACCATCTCCTCCGATTGGACATCGTAAGAGAAGAAGAAGTTTCTTACGTGGTCGCATATATTTTTCTATGATGATCCATATTTGTTTAAGTATTTCTCCAACCAAATAATCCAGAGATGTGTACCGGATGATGAGATTCCTAGTGTCATTCGATTTTGTCATTTAAAATTGTGGAGGTTATTTTTTCACGAAAAAGATGGTCGCTAAAATTCTTCAAATCAGTCTCTATTGGCCCATAATTTTCAAGGATATAAATGCCCATTGAAAATCTTACGATAGGTGCCAAAGAATGGGGGACATTAGTCGATGAGACATGATGCCATTGACCGCTATTCTCGTCATTGAAATATTCGACTGTTAGGGCATCAATTTCATGGGTCCTTTCCCTCCCCCATTTGGTTTTCAATACATCCTCGTCGTGGTAAACTATGTGTCAAAATGGGTTGATGCCATAGATATGAGGACGAAATAAAATAAGACGGTGATAAAGTTCATTTATGAACACATACTCTCTCTCTTCGGTGCTTCGAAGGAAATTATCAGTGATAATGACACACATTTTTGGAATAGTCCGTTTGAGAAACTAATGAGAAAGTATGGAATCATCCACTAGGTTAGGACGACTTATCACACCCAAACGAATGGGAAAGCCAAGCTAGCAAATCGTGAGATCAAACAAATTCTCAAAAATACCGTGGATCCTAACCAAAAGGATTGGTCTATTGGATTAACCGATGCACTATGGTATTATCAGACCATATATAAGAGCCCCCTCGGAATGTCCCCATTTCGCTTTGTCTATGGCAAACCTTTCCATCTCCCTGTCGAGTTATAGCACAAAGCATATTGGGCCATTAATAGGTTGAACCACAACTTAGATAAATCTGTTGAAGTGCAAAAACTTCAATTGCACAAGTTGGAAGAAATACGCAATGATGCGTATAAGAGTTCCTGCATATCTAAAGGAAGGATGAAACTCGAACACAAGAGAACTACCCATCAGATGGATTTTCGTCCGGATAAAAAGGTGTTTCTTTACAACTCACGACTATGCTTATTTTGAGGTAAGTTACGCTCACGGTGGACCGACTCATTCGTCATAAAGGAAGTGTTTCCCCACGAGGCGATGGAGATGGAAAATTTGAAGGGTGGGGACACATTTAAGGTTAATGACCAACGGCTAAAGCCATATCTCGAGGCGTGTATTGAGAAAGATGACACGGTTTAGTTGTTGAACCTCATCTATGGGGATGCTTGAGTTTGAGAAAGAGGTCGTTGCACCCCCGATGCGTATGGGGTAATTTTGTATTTTATACTAGTGAGTAGAGTCTGTTTTAGGGTATGTTAGAGGTCCGTAAAGGTCACGATTTAGGGAGCTTATGAGAACCACATTGGGTTTTAATACACGGGAGAGTGTTCATGTGTTATGAGAGAGAATTTGAGGTGTCCCGTGGTACCGAAGTGTTTAGGGAGTCTTAGGATGCATTAAAGAGGAGAAAATGGGGTAGAAGCCTAAGGAAAAATGGGCGTTGAGGCTGAGCCCAACAGGCGAACAGCATACCGAACCAGTTTGGAAAGCAAACCGATTCATCTCAGCACTCAAACCGGTTCGGATCATCTCCTACCAGATTCTCCCCCCCTTCTTTTTTCCCACTAAATTTTCCCCATCAAATACATTCCCCCTACATCCGAAATTCTCCCACCAAAAACATCCCTCCCACCCAAATTTTCACCCTTTTCACTCCCTCCACCATTTCCCACCACTTCCTTTTCCCTTTCCCACCATAATCCAACCTTTCTCACCTATAAATTACCCTCTCCCCCTTATCCTCCACACTATCAACTCCTAATATCTCCCTCTCTAAATTTCCTTAAGCTCCCTCCTCCAACTTCTAATGGAAAGATGCTTTCAAACCTTGCGTCATCAAATATGATTCAACTAATGTTCTCAACGAGGGGTACGGCCATATATTTTACTCAAACCAAGACCAGAATTGGTTCAATGCTTTTTTCATGCCCACTCGCATCATTCACATTGAACGCAAAGTCATGTGGGACGAACTCCCCGAAGCGTTCACTGCCCTCTTCTACCGCCATGGGTGGTGCACCTTCTATAGCCCACCACTTAATAGGGTATACGAGGAAGATGATTGAATTTTCTATGCCACTCTCATCCGTAAGTCGGCTACCCTCTATGAGGCCTATACAAACGAAATCTCGTCCCATTCTCTCTAGTCGCTAGCCATCATTCAGCGAAAGATTCATGAAAAGGGGGGTCATTCTACCCTAGCAGTATGCTTACTCGACTAATGGAGTGCCACACACCAAAGCCAAATATATCGATCAAATGGCACCCAATGAAGAATGGCTCCAAGATACCTTTCCCGTGGGCAAACTCCTCGAGAGAGTCCACTGTACCCATCACATTACTTGCAACACCATCCTCTAAACCACCAATGACTCGGTGGTCCTCCTCCGCCATGAAAACTTCCCATACCACCTTATCAACAAGGCGAGTGGAATTAACCTTCCCCAAATCTTCTACACCGAAATTCTTCATGCTGTGTATGACAATACCGGTAAGGTCTCTCTTCCATATGCATGCTTAATCACGGAGCTCATTCATGATGTCGGGGTGTGAGCCCCTGTCTCTCATATAAAATTCCCAAAACCTATTGGGAGCTCTTCCACAAATCGAAGTGTGTGCCAAATGAGAATGGCCCACCCTCCACCACCAGTAGTGGAAGAAGAAGAGCTAATGGAAGAAAATTCCTCAATGCTTGAAGAGGGTGGACAACCCGAGGAGGAAGGGGAGGAATCGAATTATGAGCCCAAAGCTAATTTTGATAAGGGACATTACAATACGGAGGTTATCAACCGTTACATCGATGATCTAGATAGCCGCTTCGACAGGTTCATTTTCGAGTACCGGGAGGATCGTTGCAATGATGAGCAGGATACTAGCATGATAATGCATCTCCAATCAGAGATGTATCATCCCCAAATGGGTCCAAATGCATAAATTCTGGATTACTTCTATGACCCTTACGCCTAAGCCTGTTAATGAATCGAATTTTATCCAAATCCGAATTCGATCTATTTAAGCGGATATGGATCATGCCTAAAATCTGATTATCCGATTACCCGTTTATTAAATGGAGCGGATTTGGATTCATATACTCTGTTCCATTAATAAACCGATCTGATTAATATTTTTAATATATATATATATATATAATATATTTTTAATTAATATATATTGTATTTAATAAATTTTTAAATATATATTATAATAGTTTTTATTTCATTATATATATTTTTTTAACATTTTCAAAATAAATTTATGAAATAAGAGTTGTAAATAAAAATGTTGCAAATCAAGTTTGACAAAACGGATAATTGGATAATCGGATCGGATCTGAATCCGTTTAACATAAACAGATATGGATTTGGAGTTTTCTGATCTGATCCGATTAATAAACGGATCGGATCCAAATCCGTTTAACATAATTGGATATGAATTTGAATTTGCCTGATTCGATCCGAATTCGATCCGTTTACAGGCCTTACGCCCGTGACCCATTTGCTCCCGACCCATTGTCATGAAGCTCTCGTGTTGGTGTACTTTTTAATGTAGTTCTTTAGTTTGCATTGTACTTAAACTTTGAAAGAACTATGTTAATCTATCCTTCTTTTGTCACATTGTAATTTGTACTCCTGCTCTTAATACAAAAAGTTCCATCTTGTTTATTTGCTCTATTTTATTACGCACTCTTTCTTTTTTTATTTAGATTTTTGTCCTTTTTGCATGAAGACATTCAAAAGTAAGTTTTTATTTTTTTGGGGGAGGGGTACACGTGCATTTTCAAAATTTCTCAAATTTCAAAATATAGAAAAAAATTTAAAAAATGTTAAATAGCCTATAAAAATTTCAAAAATGCCCAAAAAAATTCAAAAAATTTCCAAAAAGCCAAAAAATATTTTTCATCAAAATAAATAAAATTTAAATTTAAAATTTTCAAAAATATCACTAAATATTTTATTTGAAGTATCAATTTGTAAAATTCAAATTCACAATTGTGAAATTGAGCGAAAATTGACATTTTAACGAATAAGTGTGGAGATTTATTAACCCAGTGAGATGCCGAGCCCATCGATTTTTGAGAGTATTTAAATCAATTCGAGTTAATAAGTAATTCAACGTTCAATTCAACATTTAAATAAGCCCTTGAAGATCTCTAAATTTTTGTTTTGATTGTTTACGAAAAACGAGCGAGATGTCGTCTTAAAAATGCGCAAAAAATACCTATAAAATAATTTTAATCTCGGGACGCATATGGTAAAATAATTCGTAATTAGGATAAATGAAGTTAGATCATCGTTTGTTTACCCAAAAAAATTAGCCATAAAATGTTGTGAAAAATCCTTTTGCTAACCACTTTGAGCCTAATAAAATTTTTCCTTTTCATTTGTCGACCTGAAAAACCCAATTAGCCCCGAGTTGTGAAAATAAAAAATTCATCATGTAAAACCAAATGGTGCAATAAAAAGGAGTAACAAAAAAAATACGAAAATGCTCAACAAAAATAGCAAGAAAAAAAAGAGAAAATGAACAAATGCTCGAAAAAGTGCCAACGGACATCGTAAGCCAATGTTTCAACTTTGAAATTTCTAACCATTCCTATTTTACCCACTACACCTTATAACACAAAAAAGTCCCAACCGAGTCTGAAAAACGAAATCAATTACCGTGTGGAGAGTTAAAACACGACAAGATAATAAGAGAGATCAATTGGTGCGAATAAAGTATGATTTTTTCTGTTTTCCCATGAACGTAGCCCGTTGATGAGATCTTTTTACCATAAAAATTCCGTCTTTCAAATTGTGTCTGTGAAATCATGTCCATTATATTTACTCTTTATATCATGCACACAGAGAGAAAATAGTCACATTCTTAGAAATTCGTTAGTGAGAGCATTCCTTGAGAATTTGAATCAAAGCGAATTTTTGGAGAAGTAACGTAATAATTAATCGCTGGATATTAGCGATTTAATTTTTGACTTCGCACACACATACACACACACACACACACACACTCTTATGAATTGGGATTCTTTAATAAAAATTTAAAGTTATTATTTCTAAGGAATTTAAATTTTGCGATTTTTAATTATTTTGATATTTTTCTTAAGTCGAAAAATAAATTTTGTGGGTAAATTCACTGCAAACCCTTACGGGACACCACTCGTCCTACTAGGGTAGCCTAGGGATTTAACAGCTTGCTACATACACTAAATGCAATCGCTTGCCGTAAAAAAAGTATTTTATCCCAAAAAATTATTTTAGAAGTATTTAACTCATACTCTTATTCTTTTACAATGCTCGAGACGAGCAACGTCCTAAGTTAGGGGGGTTTGATTCGGTGTAAATATTTCATATTTTTTCCCGTAAATTAGGTAGTTTTATAGTCATGTGCGGTGTAAATCGGATGAACTTATCTCATATTCATGCTACTGACCCTATTTGGTAAGTATTTCTCATTTCGTGTATTTCTCGTGTATTTTACAAGTATCTGGTGCGAGTGAATATGGTAGAGAAATTGGAATATAGAAAAAAAAAAGAAGGAGAAAAATTCCAAGGGAAGAAATGTAATTTTTACAACACGAACCCGAAAGCAAAGCCTAAAGAATATTTGAAGAGCTTGACTTCACGAGAACACTGGAAGAAATGGCACTAGATTTCGATTACGGTTGAAGAGTAACAAGAAAAAGAAGATGAGAAGAATCCAGTGGCATTATTATAATTTTTTTCTTTCGAACCGGTTTGGAGGTTATGGGATTTGGTTTGGAAAGCAAACTGGTTCGGAATGCCTGTGCGCAAAATTTATTTTTAATCCTATTTTTCAATAAGAGTTTAGTATGGTTAAAACACTTGTAAAAACGTATCCAACTTAGTTAGTTCCTAATTAGACTTACTTTTACATTAGTTTAACCTAGTTTTTGAAGTCTAGGAAGGGATAAAAACATCAAGACTCAAGATTTGTAATTCTCATGCATGAAAATTAATGCAAGTCTGGATTTATTCTTGATTTTTCTTCCAAGCTTGGTTTGTGATTGTTCTTCTTTCCTTATCACTTCATTGACATTAATTAGTTATTTTCATTTATATTTCCATCATAATACTTCATGCTACGTAAAACATTCATGCTTAGTTAGTGTTAATATGTCCGGATAGATGATTCAAGGGTTGGGATACATGAACCCAACCTAGGTTAATAAGTTGGATATAAAAATACATGAAATTATAGAGATAATTAGTAGGCTTGATCATTTATCGAGATGAGTATTATAAATCTCATAACTTCGTTTGACCTACGTAACCGGATTGTTTGAGAGTGTAATAAGCGTATCGGCAATCTCACCATTCACGTTAAATCTATTATTGACTAGATATTGTGCTGAGTAAACTCATTATGGGTTTAGTACTTTGAAAACTTTGATGTTCTCTTCCAATTATCAATATAGTTTTTTAAACTTTATATCCAATGAATTTACCGACGGTTCGGGGGATTGTATTCCAATTCCTACTTTTCATATAGTTTAAAAAAAGGTTTTAGTCTTTGCATAGTTTAGTTAATTCGTATTTGTTACTTAGGTTGCATTAGTTCATTAGAAATTTCCTTCAAACAATCATGATCTTTTCTTTTCTTTTCTTTTCGTGAGTCGATCATTAGGTTTAGTCACCTTCCTTAGTAGTTATTATGTTTCACGTGTTAGTCTCTGAGTTTGATACCTGATTTCTTCAGATTATTACTTACGGCATCGACTTACACTCGAGTCGTATTGATATGCACTAGATACACATTTTGAGCCATGTAAGTTTTCAAGAATATGAGATTTCATATACAATTCTACATCAAGGGTTTCACATACAATTTCTAATAATAAATAGGGTCATATATACGAGAATAATCAAACACACATACATACACATTTGTTACGTACACATAAATATAATGAATTTCCCATTCAGACAAAAATCTTACAAACTACAATCTTCAATGATAATGGACCCCCATTATAAGGATTAAAATATATAATTAAAAAAATCATCAGTTAAAAAATTAGTTGAAGGCTAAATATTTCTAGAAAACTACATTTTTTTAAACTAAACTAAAGTATCTTTCTTGGAAGGCCCAATATTTATAAAAAAAAATTAGTTATGTAAAAAAATAGTACAAGGAAATGGAGAAATTTCCATAGTAATGGAAAAAATAGTACAATGGAAAAATTAATTAGATTAGTTATGTGAAAAATGTTATTAATCATAAATTCAATAGTAATTTCATAACAAAACCAAATAAAATGGAAAAATTTCCCAAAAATCATTAATTAAATTTGAACAATGACAAATATATAAAATTTCATACCTTGAATTTCATAACAACAACATACAAATATATATAATTTCATACCTTGAATTTCATAACAATAACCAATACATATAACTTATTAATTTAATAGTAATTTCATACCTGAAATTTCATAACTCATTAAACATTAACAACAAGAAAAATTATTAACAACACATACACACACGTACACACACACATACGCAATGAAACATACACACACTCAATGAAACACACACACACACATAATGAATCACATACACACACAGAGAATTGAACACATACACACACACACTGAACGCACACACAAATGAAAATGAAATGTACCTTGTGTGGAGAGAGAGTTTCGCAAAAAAAATAAAGAGAGAGAGAGAGTGTGTGTGCACCTCATGTTTCACCAAGAGAGACAGAGTTTTGATTTTTGGGTAAGGGTTAAATGAAATGCGGTTTATATCTAAAATGGGGTCACAGCCCAAAATCGTGACCCATTTTGTGACCCATTAATGAGTTAAACATGGTCATGATTCTCGACTGTGACACCATTGGTGACCAATTGAAAGCTCGAGAAATGGTCACGGTCCAAAATCATAACTATGGAATGTGACCATTTTGAAATGGGTTTTGGGGTCACGGTTCAAAACTGAGACCAATGTTCACTCGTAATTGTCACGGGTGGGTCATGGTTTTGGACCGTCACCATCATTATGATCAAAAGGGCAAGAAACGTGGAGCCATAATGGATCATGGGTGGGTCACGATTTTAGACCGTGACCCCTTTGGTCATAGATCCAGACCGTGACAATCCCCTATATGTGGTCACCCTAAACCCTTGTCACATATATGATCATGATGATTATTTAGGGGTCAAGATTCTAGACCGTGACCACCTAGTCACGATTTTGGATCGTGACCCATTTACTGTGACCATTTTTATTTTTGGTGCAGTGTTGGGTTACCTTACCCATCCCTTAGACTTCGATGTTGTGATGGGGAAGATTATCGCATCTCCAGTGGTGGATTTATCTCTTTGTTAATCCCCTGATTGTTCTTTAAAAATGGTAACTATCACACTAATTTTATTCTTTAATTATGTAAAGTTCATGGTAGATGACATGGCCCAATGTAAAGAATAAAAGCGGCTGCTGGAACATAATTTGGTCTCTCTCATAAACATGAAGGGGAGGAAAACCTAGAAGGCAAAGCACACAAAATTAGTGCACCCTTCTAAGCTTCATCCTTAAAGTGCAAATGAGAGAGAAATGTCAACTAAGGTTGATCCTTCCGTTAACGCTACCAAGATGGAGGATCCTCTAGTTGAGCCCTTTGGGGGCATGATTGAGCCATATTTGTTAAAAGTATTTGCCAAAGAAATTTTATGTTCTGAGCTAAGTGAAAACCAACCTCCTCCGTAAGTGGTGAAGGGGGTTAATGGCTCCTTTTAACCGTCAATTTGGTCAAGTTGAACTCTCTATTACTTTATTCCCTAAAATCCCAAACTAGAACCATCAGTAATCGCCATGAATTAGTCACCAACCGAGTAGGGGTTAAGCCATAAGTAATAAAAACCTCTCCCATAGATTAAAGGATAGGGAATTAGGCTCCATAATCCAAAAATATCTCATTCAAGCATACTATGACACCCCATAAATTCTATAAATAAATTGATCAGGTGTATTATAAAAAATCATGGGAGTAAAAAAGAATTAATAACATTCTAAGCATGAATGGGATAAATGAAAATGATAACAATACAGACAATGCTAAATAATAAAATGTTGAATAAGTTAAAATTATATCGATACCATTGACATACCAATAGATAATGATTCCATCACTGGAATATAAAGAATCTCAATAGACCAATAACTAACTCTAAATAATTACTTCAATATGAATAAATGTATCTCGTAGAAGTTTTGACTTGGGAAAACTGAATAAATACAACTATATAAAAACTGAAATATAATAGAATACATGAATATAAATGATAAATAAAACTGATGTTGGAGAAACATCTCTAACGAATAGCTTAAGTATGCAACGACAATTGCGATCTAAGACCTGTAAAAATAATACCACAAAGAGTATTAAACCTAACAAGTCTACAATGGCCAAGAATATAACTGTAGTTGGGCCACAAGAATAACACAACATATTCCTCCAATATTAAGTTGATTTTAAGTTATTTAAGTTATACCAACCCAGATAACCTAAATAAACACGCGGTTCTAATCCCAATTCTGAAGGATGCCCATGTGTTATAATTTCAACTTTTAATTAAGTATTTTTTTCAACGACAATTTTAGTTCATCTTTGGATAAGTATTTTATACTCTATTGTATTATCTAAGATTAATAGTATTCCCCTTACTAAACCTTAATTTCTTCCCGTAACAATCTCAAGTTACGATTCCACAAGTATATCACTAGTATATTAGACTTTAACATTACCGAATCATCGTTCAGTGTATACATCCCTAGTATATTTTA
Source organism: Sambucus nigra (assembly GCA_949130495.1). Taxonomy (NCBI): domain Eukaryota; kingdom Viridiplantae; phylum Streptophyta; class Magnoliopsida; order Dipsacales; family Adoxaceae; genus Sambucus; species Sambucus nigra. The sequence continues at coordinate 327,643,097 of OX422221.1, read as the reverse complement.
TAACATTATTTTTTAGTACAATCATCTCAAGACACAAGGTAATGGAAATCACATAATCCATAATATCCATGAGTATGCTCAACTAACATCAAATCATATGCGCTATGCTCAAGCCCATAAATAAAATTGCAAATGCCTATCTCTAATGCCTTCGGGGATTACTAGTGCAGTAATAGGTATAATTATAGGACTTCCCAACCTTATAACATCAAAGAAATATTAAAGGGAAATCATTATGCCATCACACCAAATGTACAACCCTATACCCAAGGCTATATGAGAGGATCGGTCCTATTGTCCCTGCTCGACGAATGGCTACCTCAACATGTAAGATCGGGGTATATAGGACCAAGGTAAAACCTGTCTTAATCACCAGGGTACTAAGCGCACTCAACGTCATACGCATCCCGTTAAATCCCTCATAGTAGGTTACCCACGAGCACACACACACCCATGGTATGATTGTGTATAAATTAAATAAATCAGCACAAACAATACTCAATTAGGTTACACAGATAGTCTCTTTAATTACAAGTTATTACACACATTTAACTTTAAATGTTCATATAATTTTATCCCGAACTCCTAAGGCTCCAATATCCAAGTCTCTTCTCACACCAATCATTTATGAAAATCATTATAAATCAATAAATACCCTACTCGGTGGGTTAAGGATACATTCTCATCTATAATGGGTTCTACATAAACATTACACATTAATCGATATTATAATACTTGACCCGAGTCCCAAAGTTCCTAAAATAGGTTTAATATCCAACCTTAGTACCTTAGATTCTATTTTTAATTATCCAAAAAGTCCATAAGTTAACCCAGCATCGAATCCCCATGTAAAGCCCCCAAACTAAACCTCACTAGGCTTAGCCCTAGGGTCGGATAATTTCGGATGATCTGACGGGTCCAAGTGGGTATCCCTCTCTTTGTTTTTATTTTCATGTGTCCATAGTACAAAAACTTCAAATCTTACAACCATTATACCTCATAATTAGCCCATCTACTCCATAGACAATCAACACATTAGTCTTAGCAATAAGTTTCTACAAGTTTTAGTTGATTAACAACTCGTTTAAAGATCTATTCTCACAATTTATAAAACTAACCCTAGGTTCATGATTAAGCAAGAATGATTTAATTACCCTACTAATCTAATCAACATTACATCAAAATATTAGGGAATTCATTGATTACAACTTATAGAGTTCATATCTAATGATTTTAATATCAGAATACATGGTTTCACGGGTTCATTAGGTGATTCATTAACAAAGCCTCAATAGTTTATTCAATAATCAACTAGGGTTTATAAAATGGTTAATATTGTTATGAATTACGGTTTGATTATAAACTAAAATCAGATTATAAGATTATCTTACATTTTATAACATATTCGGATTATTCTAATAGATATCTCATTACATCCTGCCTCTGATTGATTGTGGAATCAATCCCCCATTTTTTTTCCAATTTTCTAGGAAAAATCTTCGGTCTCCAAGTTGGGGTTTCCTCTTCATTTTCCTTAGAAACTAGAGCTCTCCCAACATGTGTTATGATAATTAGGTTGAGTTAATAGATTATATTATAATCATTATACCCAAAATTAGGCTTAGGCTTTAAAATAGCCTCAACCCTAAAGCCTAAAACAAACCTATATACCAAAATTACACTATAATAAGCTCAAACGGGACTTTCTAAACTTCTAACATACCAACCCGAAGGTTAAGATATTTTACACATAAATCATCTTATTAAGTTAATTAATAATTTTGTTAAATGATGTTATTAGTTGTGATGTGCAGCTTAAGCTTACATCTTAATTATTAATAAATTTTATTATGGATCGGTATTATAGGAATATACTCCACGATCGATGGAACCCGATGCCAAAGGAATAATCCAAACAAGTAAACCCCCAACACATTGTGTTTGACCATTCAATAGTCGCCATACTAAGTCACTTATATAATTATCTTGATGAATTATTATGAGGTTGCCAACATCTAAAGCATTAATAATCCAATCAACACATAAGTCGATTACGTAAAATAACATATGTAACATCTCAAATTCTAATCTCAATCCATTAAATAAAATATTTAAAGCTCAACATCAAAATCCCAAAATAACACACTACATGTCATATGAAAATAACAACTCAACAATATCTATTAATCAATGTAACAATTAAATAAATGCCATAAAAATATACAGTATTACACATACGAACCCTTGTACATGGGAACATGCCCGCTCATGAAGTTCAGCGGCCCAGAGAATCACTACATCTTGGATTTGGTACTTCCACCTCGACGTTGTGAGGGCCTCAACTATAATAATCGAGACATCTTGAGATCCTCCACCAAAATCGGGGTTTGAGGTACCATAGTAATACAACACCACAGTTATAGTAAGCCTCATGAATAGTTTGATCATGAGCTGAGAGGGAATATGATTGTCTTTCCCCGTGGTTATGAGAGCAATCGACCCCGTAGAGAGGTTAACTATCAGAAGAGGATAAGGTTTTACCAGTTTAGAAGACCACCTCTTTGGAGCCATATATTTTTATTTACGATCCAATAGAGAACCTCGTGATGGTAATGTATGAAGACAATCTACTTTTCGTCGTTCCCAACATCTAATATGGATCTTAATCACCTTTTCAAAGTTTTTCTCGTTAAGAAGGATTGGATCAAATCTTCCACATGTAATCTACCATTAGACTTATCCTCTGGGTCTATCTCGTTGATGTTGAAAATTTCAATTTTATTATTATGTAAGGTTGTATAATAAATTTTTCTCTTGAATTGGCTCCCCTCAATGAACCATGTACCATTTTATGGATAATTGAAGGGTGGGGGAATTGATCGACAATACAACATAAAAAAGACTTAGTATAATTTGGCCCAAAAACATATCCAGTTACTACATAACTATCTAAGGGATATTTTCCACCATCATGGTCAAATGCAATCCACTTTCAAATAAGACCTTTTTCTTGAAATCAAATCAAAGTTCTATCCACAGGCTTATACTTCGCACCCGCCAACTTTATTTACCTAAGACGTTGTAGTAGATGATATTATTAGTTATCAGTATCTGTTATGATCCCATTAGCCATAAATTGGATATAATGGCATCAATGATGAGTTGATAATTGTGAGGCAGGAGGAATCGAGTCTTCTGAGTCCTTAGAGGTGAAAAATATATCATCCTAGTACTTTAGTTATTTAGAAGGTCTTACTTACATGAATGATCTACTATAGTTCTTATGATATCATTAGGAGAATTTAAATTCTCTACCCAAAGAAAACCTCTAATTACAATGTCGATACTTTTGTTTAGACAATTATTATTAACATTATATTAGAATGATGAATCGTTGTGTTATAAAAATAGGATTTGTGTACCTAATGATCCACCCTTAAAGAAAGATATATTAGAAGAGGCACATAGTTCTATTTACTCTATGCATCCGGGAGGTACCAAAATGTACAGAGATTTGAAAGAGTATTACTGGTGGAACAATATGAAACGTGAGATTGCAGAGTTCGTAGCTAAATGTTTAGTGTGCCAACAAGTAAAGGCGGAGCATCAGAAGCCGACAGGATTATTACAGTCATTGCCTATTCTGGAATGGAAGTGGGAGCATATAACGATGGATTTTGTTACAGGATTATCTCGGTCACCAAAGGGGAATGATTCTATTTGGGTGATTGTAGATCGATTGATGAAGTCAGTTCATTTTCTTCCAATTAAGACCACTTACACTGTTGACAAGTATGCACGTATGTACGTTGATGAGATTATTCGTTTACATGGGGCACCAGTGTCAATAGTATCAGATAGAGATCCAACGTTCACTTCTAAGTTTTGGCCTTGTCTCCAGAACGCCATGGGCACAAGTTTGAAGTTCAGCACTACGTTTCATCCACAAACTGATGGGTAATCAGAAAGGACGATTCAAATATTAGAAGACATGTTACGAGCCTGTGTATTTGACTTCAAAGGTAGTTGGGATGATCATTTGCCATTAATGGAATTTTCATATAATAATAGTTATCAGTCGACTATTGGTATGGCTCCTTATGAAGCTTTATATGGGAGGAGATGTAGAACGCCTTTGTGTTAGGATGAGGTGGGTGAAAGGAAAATATTGGGTCCTGAATTAATAGATGTGACGACCAAAAAGATCAAAATTATTCGGGAACGGATAAAGATAGCACAAAGTAGGCTGAAATTTTATGCAGATAGGAGGAAGTATCCATTGGAATTTTAGAAGGGAGATTTTGTATTCCTGCGTATTTCATCATGGAAAGGCGTTATGAGATTTGGCAAAAAGGGGAAACTAAGTCCAAGATACATTGGACCATATGAGGTGTTGGAAAGAATTGGGCCCCTGGATTATAGATTAGCATTACCTCCAGATTTATCCCGTTTACATGATGTGTTTCACGTATCGATGCTTCGTAAGTATTTGGCGGATCCATCTCATCAGTTGAAAACTCAACCAATTGAACTGAAGGAAGACTTGTCGCACATCGTGGAACCAATGGAAATTATTGATCGTAAGGAGCAAGTATTGAGAAATAAAATTATTCCATTAGTTAAGGTTATGTGGATGAGCCATGGAGTTAAATAAACAACTTGGGAAATGGAGGATAGCATGAGGAAACAGTATCCCCATTTGTTTGGTAAGTGACCTTTATATTAAATTTCGGGGACGAAATTTTTTAAGGTGGGTGAGTTGTGACAACCCGAATATAATTATGATAAATTATATTTAAATCATGCTTATCTTATGTGATATGAATAATGTGATATTAGTATATCTAATTTTAATTGATTATGTTTATTATAATCCTGCTTTCATAAATCATGAAATGTCGAATTATTTACGAACACAAAATTTTGTTGTTTTCGGTAGAAATGTCCCTATCAGAGACTAGTTTTGACCCTTATCACATTACATTTGACTTGAGGTAAAAAATAGATAGTTGTAGAAATGTGAGTTAGGGTTTTAACAAAATAAACTCCGCATCAAACGGATGTGCGAGTAAGAAGTTAGGCCAAAATTACGAACAAGGGGCAAATCTGTCAATTCCCTCTAGGTAGTAAATTGTCTTTTATTAAACCAAATCGTTTAATTTGATTGGTTGGCTTTGGAGGCAGCCTTGGCCGACTTAAAACTCTCCCTCTAACATATTTCTTCAGCAAAACAAACCCTAGGTTCAGTTTGAAGAGTTTTGTTAGCTTGAGGGAAGAGAAGGTAGAAGTTTAGGAAGAAAAGTGAGGAGAAAAAGTGTAGAAAAATCCGTAGAAATTACGTAAAAAGCCCCGAAGGTAATCCTAATTACAATTCTAGTTATTTATCTTATATTACTGATTTATATGATCTAAATCATCATATGTTTACGAAAGTTTCAGCCCTTTATATATATATTAATGGTTAGATGCAAGTTTATGTTAAGTTGAGTGTAGAAGCCCTTAAAATTTCTTTGTATTGAAACCCCTTGTATTCAAACTTGCATATCTCTTTGTGTGCTTACTGGAATTGAGAAATTCAAATTGGATATGATATTAGACTCATATATTCATATCATATCCGAAAATTAGAATTTATCTCCTTGTGGTTAGTCCGTAATGATGATTTAAAGTTGGTGCATAGTTTCTGTTTGTATACTTGATTTCGGTAAGCCCTAAGTTTAGTCAAGCTTTTCAGATAGCAAATGAAGTCAAAAAATTATGAAACTTTAATTAAGTACTATTCATTATGTGTAATGTAAATATTTTGAAAATCATGGAAATTTATGCTGTAGAAAAGGTATGAAAATTCTTGCAAGTTGAAGGAAAAATAGAGGAGCTTGTAGGGAAGATTTCTTGTGTTGTAAAGAAATGGTCATAACTTGCTTTAGGAAGCTTGGAAAATTACACCGTCACTTTTATTGGAAATTATATTCATATGTGTTTTCATATTGATAAGGTTGGACCCCTGTATTTATACAATTTAGGAATATAGGATAGTTAAGTATGTAGGACAATAATTTCAGGCCATACTGGATACCCCTTAAATGAATGTTTGTATTTCGTCCTTACAAAGAGTACTTTGAGTACATGTTTCATGTGTATATACATTGAGAATTATAATTTCATGTTTACTTGACTTTGGTTATAAATTCATTATAAGGTATTTCCTACGGTTGAATGTCCATAACTTTATCAACATGTATATCATTGTTTTGCCTTTACTTATATTTTATGGCATGTGACTTAATTGGAATTATATTATTGATGTATAGTCATGGAAAGTTACATAATTATATTAGGATAATATTTATGACTGAGGTTCAATACTGATTTAGTTGGATTGACAGGTGTAAGGTATAATCAACCCAGTTCAGCTCCACCAGAACGAAATGTGAATACATAGTTGTTAACCAAGGTGAGTGTACTCACTGGAAAGAGATATTTGTATCATGTGATTGATATGATCATATTATAATGAATATGAAATTGTTCATTTCGGTTTACCGAAATTAGGGGTTACTCCTCGACCAGGAATGGGGGAGATTTGTCTATTAATGACAAGGGGTTACTCCTCGACCAGGAATGAGGGAGAATTGTCTATTTAGATTGGATATGTGAATCATGATTCGGAAAAGTTTGTCATTCATTATGAATGAGCCGGATAAGTTAATACATAAGTATATGGACATGATTTATTGCATTTAAATTCATGCAGTAGTATAGTAGTGATGCATTCACTGGGCTATTTTGCTCACGGTTCCTATGTTCACAATTTTTTCAGGTAACGCGATGTCACTGCCAAATCTAGGAGGTCGGGTTGGGTTAGCCAGGAATGGGAGAAACTATGATTTTGTGTAAATGTAAATGACGTAATTAAGTTAACTTATCCTTCAAGAAAGTTTTTATGGACATGATTACTGTGATGTTGTAAAAAGTTTTTCAGTTATATGGATTTACAATGATGACTCTGAAATCAAAACTCGTGATTATGGTTTGGTTAGATTAATTATGGTTTGACTCACTTTGACTTTCAAACTTAATTATAAGTAAATGGGTTTGGGTGTGTCAGTTTTTGGTATCAGAGCCTAGGTTTTAGAGGTTCTGGAGTGAGAAGTATCTAGATTTGGCAGTGAATGTTAGAAATATATTTTATTTGATACTAACGATTATGTTAGGAAAGATATGTATATCTGCATGTTGTTATATCTTTGATTCATTTCAGATATTAGAGAATGGAACGAGGGAATGTAAATGTGAGACTAGAAGATGAGGCTTCAAATATTCCAGCAGAAGCGGAGGTTGAGCAACCTGTTCAGATAAATGTGGAACCCGAGACAGAAGAACTGACAGATATGGAAAAAATAGCACGTGCTATGACTCTAATGGTAGAGAAGCAAGCTAGATTTATGGCACAGATGGAAGAACAATAGACCAGGCAACTGGAGGCACAAGCATTGGCTAGGGCTGAGGAGGTGATACACCGGGAAGAAATAAGTACTTCACATGAGAAACTTATTAAGATGAACCCACCCTCATTTGAAGGAGCAGTTGATCCAGCAGAGGCAGAAGTATGGGTTAAAGAAATTGACCTTATCTTTGGGGTAATGAGCATGCCTGAAAATCAACAGGTAACCTTGGCGGCGTATATGCTGAAAGGAGAAGCTAAATATTGGTGGGATGCCACAAAACATTTGTTGATTACTCCAGAAGGTGGGAATGTGATCTCATGGGATGCTTTTGTCAAAGCTTTGTATGATAAGTATTTTCCCCCAATGTATCGAAAATAAAAGGAGAAGGAATATTTCATATTGAATCAGGGGAGTATGACAGTTAGAGAATATGAAGTTAAACTTACAGCCTTATCTCGTTTTTCTTCGAGGTTTATACGGAATGAGGAAGATATGTGCAGCCGATTTCTCGATGGGCTTGAGTTAGTCATTAAATCTGGATTGTCGGCTTTAGAGAATTCTAACTATTCCTCCTTGGTGAACAAAGCCATGCTAGTAGAAAGGGACGTGAATGAAGCTAGAGGGAATCGAGAGCAAGGTGTAAAGAGAAGTAGATTCGATCCAAGTTATCAAAAGGGTAGTGATACAGAATATTCGAGACTTGGAGGGAAGAAATTCCAGTATGGTAGAGGCATGGGAAGTAGTTTTCAAAGGAGTGAAGCAAGTGGTGGAAGAGGTTCAACAATTTCATCGCAAGGAGATCCGAATGTTTGTTTCTTTTGTGGGACATCGGGTCATGTAAGAGCGGTTTCTGTTAGTAGTGTGGGGCCTCATAAAGGATCCTCTCCAGGCAGTGCCACCAGGGGGAGAGGTACAGAACAAGCAACTGGATCGAGGGCAGGAGGAAGAGTGTTTGCGATGACGTTACAAGATGCCCATGCTACACCTGAAGTGGTTACAGGTAAACTTTCTATTGCAAACAAAGATTTATATACGCTCATTGATCCTAGATCTACGCATTCATTTATGGCATTAGATATTGTTTCATATTTGGGTAGACCATGTTCATTTCTTAATTGTGCTTTATATATTTCTACCCCAATGGAAAGTGTAATTCTGGTTGAGCATGTTTATAAAGATTGTGTCTTACGAATGGGTGAACGAGATTTCTATGTTGACTTGATACCATTGGCCATTCGGGATTTTGATATTATACTGGGGATGGATTGGTTATCATCGTATCATGCTTCCATTGATTGTTTTTGAAAAGAATTTACGTTTCATCTGCCTGGTGAACTTGAGTTTCAGTTTACAGGAGAAAGGAATGTTGTCCCTAATTGTCTTATCTCAACAATTAAGAGCAGAAAGTTATTGAGTAAAGGTTGTACAGGGTATATGGCTTATATTGTTGATACTAATAAAGAGACAGTTAAAATTCAAGATATACCCGTGGTTAGAGAGTTTTCTGATGTCTTCCCAGAGGAATTGCTAGGATTGCCACCCGATAGGGAAGTAGAGTTTTCTATTGAATTAATTCCAGGTACTGGTCTAATTTCTCTTGCTCCATATAGAATGGCACCAACAGAGTTAAAAGAATTAAAAGTGCAATTACAAAATCTGATAAGCAGAGGTTTCATTCAGCCTAGTGTTTCGCCATGGGGAGCCTCAGTGTTATTTGGGAAAAAGAAAGATGGGACAATACGATTATGTATTGATTATCGGAAGTTGAATAAGGTGACCAATAGAAATAAGTACCCTCTACCTCGTATCGATGACTTGTTTAACCAATTACAGGGGGACCACTGTATTTTCGAAGGTTGATTTGAGATCGGGTTACCACCAATTGAAAGTGAAGGATAGTGATACTTCTAAAATAGCTTTTCGGACTCGATATGGGCACTATGAGTTTTTGGTGATGCCATTTGGATTAACTAATGCTCCAGCAGTTTTTACGGATTTGACGAATCGGGTATTCCACCCTTTCATTGATTCATTTGTGATTGTATGCATAGACGATGTGTTGATTTACTCGCGTAGCATGGAGGAACATGAGAAGCATTTGAGACTTGTATTGCAGATTTTGAGAGAGAAGAAATTATTTGCTAAATTTAGCAAGTGTGAGTTTTAGTTGAATGAAATTGTGTTTTTAGGGCATGTTGTCTCGGGAAATGGGATATATGTTGATCCAAAGAAGGTGGAAGCAATCGTTGAATGGGAAAGTCCTAAGAATGTGACAGAAATTAGGAGTTTCCTAGGATTGGCAGGTTACTATCGCAGATTCATTAAGGGATTTTCAGCAATAGCATTACCACTGACAAAACTGACTCGTAAAGAAGTGAAGTTTTTATAGGATGAAGAATGTGAGAGGAGTTTTAAAGAATTAAAGAAGTGGTTGGTTTCAGCCCCTATACTTACTATTCCATGTGGGAATGAGTCTTTTGTGATCTGTACAAATGCTTCATTTCAGGGTTTAGGATGTGTTCTTATGCAGAATGGGAAGGTAATAGCATATGCTTCCAGACAATTAAAGACGCATGAGCGAAACTACCCTACACATGATTTGGAGCTAGCAACCATTGTTTTTGCTTTAAAGTTGTGGCGACATTACTTGTATGGAGAAACTTGTGAGATATTTACTGATCATCAAAGTTTGAAATATTTGTTTACACAGAAAGAATTGAATTTGAGACAAAGGCGTTGGATAGAGCTGATTAAAGACTATGACTGTACCATCCATGATCATCCTGGGAAGGCCAATGTAGTAGCAGATGCTTTGAGTCGGAAATCATCAAGGATTCTTGGTTGCATACGATGTGCCCGTGTTGGAATATTCCTGACTTAGCATCGATGGGGATTGAATTGAAGTTTTCAAAAAGTGGAGGATTATTAGCACATGTCACAGTGAGACCTTTATTGGCCGAGCGCATACGAAATTTGCAGACCAGTGATCAATTCCTTGAGAAGAAGAAACAAGATGTCCTGGATGGTAAAGAGAGTGACTTTGAAATTAAGAATGATGAATCGTTGTGTTATAAAAATAGGATTTGTGTACCTAATGATCCACCCTTAAAGAAAGATATATTAGAAGAGGCACATAGTTCTATTTACTCTATGCATCCGGGAGGTACCAAAATGTACAGAGATTTGAAAGAGTATTACTGGTGGAACAATATGAAACGTGAGATTGCAGAGTTCGTAGCTAAATGTTTAGTGTGCCAACAAGTAAAGGCGGAGCATCAGAAGCCGACAGGATTATTACAGTCATTGCCTATTCTGGAATGGAAGTGGGAGCATATAACGATGGATTTTGTTACAGGATTATCTCGGTCACCAAAGGGGAATGATTCTATTTGGGTGATTGTAGATCGATTGATGAAGTCAGTTCATTTTCTTCCAATTAAGACCACTTACACTGTTGACAAGTATGCACGTATGTACGTTGATGAGATTATTCGTTTACATGGGGCACCAGTGTCAATAGTATCAGATAGAGATCCAACGTTCACTTCTAAGTTTTGGCCTCGTCTCCAGAACGCCATGGGCACAAGTTTGAAGTTCAGCACTACGTTTCATCCACAAACTGATGGGTAATCAGAAAGGACGATTCAAATATTAGAAGACATGTTACGAGCCTGTGTATTTGACTTCAAAGGTAGTTGGGATGATCATTTGACATTAATGGAATTTTCATATAATAATAGTTATCAGTCGACTATTGGTATGGCTCCTTATGAAGCTTTATATGGGAGGAGATGTAGAACGCCTTTGTGTTAGGATGAGGTGGGTGAAAGGAAAATATTGGGTCCTGAATTAATAGATGTGACGACCAAAAAGATCAAAATTATTCGGGAACGGATAAAGATAGCACAAAGTAGGCTGAAATTTTATGCAGATAGGAGGAAGTATCCATTGGAATTTTAGAAGGGAGATTTTGTATTCCTGCGTATTTCATCATGGAAAGGCGTTATGAGATTTGGCAAAAAGGGGAAACTAAGTCCAAGATACATTGGACCATATGAGGTGTTGGAAAGAATTGGGCCCCTGGATTATAGATTAGCATTACCTCCAGATTTATCCCGTTTACATGATGTGTTTCACGTATCGATGCTTCGTAAGTATTTGGCGGATCCATCTCATCAGTTGAAAACTCAACCAATTGAACTGAAGGAAGACTTGTCGCACATCGTGGAACCAATGGAAATTATTGATCGTAAGGAGCAAGTATTGAGAAATAAAATTATTCCATTAGTTAAGGTTATGTGGATGAGCCATGGAGTTAAATAAACAACTTGGGAAATGGAGGATAGCATGAGGAAACATTATCCCCATTTGTTTGGTAAGTGACCTTTATATTAAATTTCGGGGACGAAATTTTTTAAGGTGGGTGAGTTGTGACAACCCGAATATAATTATGATAAATTATATTTAAATCATGCTTATCTTATGTGATATGAATAATGTGATATTAGTATATCTAATTTTAATTGATTATGTTTATTATAATCCTACTTTCATAAATCATGAAATGTCGAATTATTTACGAACACAAAATTTTGTTGTTTTCGGTAGAAATGTCCCTATCAGAGACTAGTTTTGACCCTTATCACATTACATTTGACTTGAGGTAAAAAATAGATAGTTGTAGAAATGTGAGTTAGGGTTTTAACAAAATAAACTCCGCATCAAACGGATGTGCGAGTAAGAAGTTAGGCCAAAATTACGAACAAGGGGCAAATCTGTCAATTCCCTCTAGGTAGTAAATTGTCTTTTATTAAACCAAATCGTTTAATTTGATTGGTTGGCTTTGGAGGCAGCCTTGGCCGACTTAAAACTCTCCCTCTAACATATTTCTTCAGCAAAACAAACCCTAGGTTCAGTTTGAAGAGTTTTGTTAGCTTGAGGGAAGAGAAGGTAGAAGTTTAGGAAGAAAAGTGAGGAGAAAAAGTGTAGAAAAATCCGTAGAAATTACGTAAAAAGCCCCGAAGGTAATCCTAATTACAATTCTAGTTATTTATCTTATATTACTGATTTATATGATCTAAATCATAATATGTTTACGAAAGTTTCAGCCCTTTATATAGATTTATGGTTAGATGCAAGTTTATGTTAAGTTGAGTGTAGAAGCCCTTAAAATTTCTTTGTATTGAAACCCCTTGTATTCAAACTTGCATATCTCTTTGTGTGCTTACTGGAATTGAGAAATTCAAATTGGATATGAAATTAGACTCATATATTCATATCATATCCGAAAATTAGAATTTATCTCCTTGTGGTTAGGCCGTAATGATGATTTAAAATTGGTGCATAGTTTCTGTTTGTATACTTAATTTCGGTATGCCCTAAGTTTAGTCAAGCTTTTCAGATAGCAAATGAAATCAAAAAATTATGAAACTTTAATTAAGTACTATTCCATATGTGTGCTATAATTAATTTGAAAATCATGGAAATTTATACTGTAGAAAAATTATGAAAATTCTTGCAAGTTGAAGGAACAATAGAGGAGCTTGTAGGGCAGATTTCTTGTGTTGTAAAGAAATGGTCATAACTTGCTCTAGGAAGCTTGAAAAATTACACCGTCACTTGTATTGTAAATTATATTCATATATGTTTTCATATTGATAAGGTTGGACCCCTGTATTTATACAATTTAGGAATATAGGATAGTTAAGTATGTAGGACAATAATTTCAGGCCATACTGGATACCCCTTGAATGAATGTTTGTATTTCGTCCTTACAAAGAGTACTTTGAGTACATGTTTCATGTGTATATATATTGAGAAGTATAATTTCATGTTTACTTGACTTTGGTTATAAATTCGTTATAAGGTATTTCCTACGGTTGAATGTCCATAACTTTATCAACATGTATATCATTGTTTTGCCTTTATTTATATTTTATGGCATGTGACTTAATTGGAATTATATTGTTGATGTATAGTCATGGAAAGTTAAATAATTATGTTAGGATAATATTTATGATTGAGGTTCAATACTGATTTAGTTGGATTGACAGGTGTAAGGTATAATCAGCCTAGTTCAGCTCCACCAGAAGGAAACGTGAATACATAGTTGTCAACCAAGGTGAGTGTACTCACTGGAAAGAGATATTCGTATCATGTTATTGATATGATCATATTATAATGAATATGAAATTGTTCATTTCGGTTTACCGAAATTAGGGGTTACTCCTCGACCAGGAATGGGGGAGATTTGTCTATTAATGACAAGGGGTTACTCCTCGACCAGGAATGAGGGAGAATTGTCTATTTAGACTGGATATGTGAATCATGATTCGGAAAAGTTGGTCATTCATTATGAATGAGCCGGATAAGTTAATACGTAAGTATATGGACATGATTTATTGCATTTAAATTCATGCAGTAGTATAGTAGTGATGCATTTACTGGGCTATTTTGCTCACGGTTCCTATGTTCATAATTTTTTAAGGTAACGCGATGTCACTGCCAAATCTAGGAGGTCGGGTTGGGTTAGCTAGGAATGGGAGAAACTATGATTTTGTGTAAATGTAAATGACGTAATTAAGTTAACTTATCCTTCAAGAAAGTTTTTATGGACATGATTACTGTGATGTTGTAAAAAGTTTTTCAGTTATATGGATTTACAATGATGACTCTGAAATCAAAACTCGTGATTATGGTTTGGTTAGATTAATTATGGTTTGACTCACTTTAACTTTCAAACTTAATTATAAGTAACTGGGTTGGGGTGTGTCAAATTTCCCCCAACAAGTCTTTAAAAGATATCATCTCACACATGTTAATTACTGGACTGACCTTTTTTTTAGTTGGTTCACCACCTGAGCTATCAAATTCATCCTCCCATCTTGTGGCGATGATGTCTTCCTGTCAAGAGAAATAAATGCATTCCATGACCTCAACGGCCTCCTCATATAAATCTTCCCACTCAATGGGTAGGTAAAAGAGTGAAGGGACCAACCGCCCTTGAAGATTTAAAACAATGTAGTTTAGAAATGCTGCAGATCTCCCTGGTCTGTCAAAACTTGCGTTCCATGATCTGTACCATGTCTTCTAAGCTGACTTCATCAGCGGGTACGAACGACAATACAGGCTCTCTTTCTCCAGATGGGGTACGAACGATAATACAGTCTCTCTTGAGGAGTGACAAAGCTTGGTCGGTGAAACAGGTAGGGTGTAGGAGAAAATATGGGCAAACTTTGAGCGGTTTAGGTGAAAATACGGGTATGATGGGTGCTTTATTGGGAACAATTTTCGTAGATGGATCAAATTCTGAGTCATTTTCTAAAACAATGGAATTTTTGTGGGTTGAAAATGGATTATAAGTGGTTTTCGATTTAGGATTGGCTGGTGGGGCAATGATGCCCTGATCAGTTAAACCTTGGATTACATTCTGGAGATGAAAGCACTGATCAATAGTATGACTGACGGACAGGTGGATGTTACAATATGCATCGACCTTGAAGTTCTTGTAAAAAGTGTTTGGTGAGGGATGGGGGTCGAAGCATTTGATGAGGTTTCAGCTTAGCAAGGCTTGGTAGACTTTGGATAAGGGAGCATGAAACTTAATGTATTCCTTTCTGGAAAGGATGGCTTTCTGGTTCCCAAGAGGTAGTAGGCTGGGGGATATTGTTAATGATTGAGACTGTAGTATTGGAAGGCTTCTCTTACTCTTTGGTAAGAACTGTCTGGTCATCTTTTTTGGCTCGACTTCTACCTTGGTAAAACTTTCTTCAATTTCTACACCCGCTTCTCAAAGAGTTAAAAAATGTAAATAATGCTGACCTCCCATAGTTGCTCGGATCTTCTTTACTATGCTGACTTGTTCTTCTTCAAATGGACGGTTGGTCATAATGGAAGCTTTCTCCCTTCACCTTGATATGGAGTTGCTGTTTCTCTAGGACTCTTCTTGAGAAGCTCCATATCACAACATGTAACCTCTATCTCTTCGTTGTATTTGTACTGTGACATGAATTCGTGGGAAAAATCCTCCTAACTGCTGATTCTGGATTATTCAAGGGATAAGAACCATCAAATGGCGCTTTACTTCAAAGTCCGTTGAAACATTTGGGCCATTATTTCTTCACAGTCTCCGATAAGGGTCATAGCTTGGTGATAACTAAGAAGGTGAAAAATTAGGGGCCCACTGCCTCCAAACTTCTCAATGACTGACATCTTGAACTTTTTTAGACAATCTTACTTTAAGGTTGGGAGATATGTAGGTATAGTCCATGTAGTTCCTGGATATCTTAACTTGGTCAAACTTCTTCAATAATATCTTGAGGTCTTCCTTGACCTTATTCGGTTCTTCCTCCATAGGATCAACGGTTACTGGAAAGTTTGACCTCTGAACAACTTGATCTTCAAGCAATCTGACCCCGAGGAGCCTTGACCTCCATAAGTAGCTCGAGTGACCTTGGTCCGATGAAACAAACCCATCTCCCATTCAAATGGGTATTCAACACACATCACACTGACCCACTTCTATTTTTACCGAAACCGAGGCACCATTGAGCTCCGATCAGCCTGAACTGCCAAACATCGTTGACTTGGAGCAACCTCAAAGATGAGCTCCATTTTTCTTTTTCTTTTTAACTTGACTATTTAAGCATAAATGAGCGATCCCACATACAATGAACGAGAAGATAAGGCATGGGTTATTAGAGGAAAGGAATCACTCTTCAAAACACTTTTTTTTAAATTATGCACAATGCCAAATATAAGATTATTTAAGTATTTTAAAAGATATAATTATTTTTGTGTTTATACATATAATCACCTTTGGATAAATCCAAGTGGTTCGGGTAAAAAACATATATTTCTGAAAAATTCACCTACCCCTGTGAAATCATATAATTATTTTATGTTATCTCAAATGAGACCATTTAAAGAGTGAGCTTATTCGAGCAACTTTATTAAAATTATAGTTTCGAGCAACCATGTCAAAATGTCATCCTTCGAATAAGCTTATCGAAGATGATATTTTTAGAATGACCTTGACAAAATAATAGTTGGGCAGAAAACTTGGAAATTTGCTAAAATCCAAGAAATCGAGTTGCCTCAGTCATAGTGACTCAAGCTGCCTCATTCATAGTAGCTCGAGTTGCCTCAGTCATAGTGGCATTAATAGTACCTCGATCTGCCTCATTCATAATACCTCGAGCATACTTATTCCTAGTACCTTTAGCTGCCTCAGTCATAGTAACTCGAGTTGCCTCAGTTATGGTTTCTCGGAGCAACCTTTTGAGCAACCTCATCCATGGTCGCTTGGAGCAACCTTTTGTGCTACCTTGTATTCGATTTATGTTGAAATATGATTTATTCACATTGTGATATTAGTTACATGAAAATTCAAGTCTGATATTTATTATTCATCTCAAGATGACTCACCATGCTTACTGACTGAATTATTCTGCATATGATTTAAATAGATCCCAAAACTTTGGTGTTTTCTCAGCTTTGATAAAATAGCGGGAGCATTAGATAAATAGCTCGCCATATGATATATTTGTGCTATATCATTTTACGCTAGAATGAACTGAATATTGAATCATAGCAACTAGCATCACGAAACTTCACAATACAATATATTTTATGACTCCTCAATTAAGGAGCCACGATTTTAAGTTTATTTTATTATCTTTGACATAAAATAAAATAAAGGGTGAAAGATATACCCCACATGATTATATATGACATTGTAGCACCTATGTCCCATAAGTTACTAATGATTTTATGCCAAAATCAGAGATGATTTTTTATCCTTGCAGATATTGAATGCACATGAGCAAATCAAGCTCGAGCAATTATATCAGGCCTGGCAAATGTCAAAGCGAAATGCTTAAAAGATCATTCAAATTTGGGATATCACCCACTGAAATGTATTTAATTGTATTCATATGGTGTTGTAACTGATGTATGAGTTGAAGCACCTTATACTCTTGACTCATTTGAGTCTACATTGTATAAGTGCTCATCTAGTTTGAAAATTGTGACAAAATTAGAGTCCCATTCCCTAGATACCAAAAAGCCTCAGAATTCTCATCTTAAGCCACACTTGATTCATTTGAAGTTATAATTCTCAATCACACACTCTAGGGTTACGAACATTGTTCATATATTTATTAATTGTTTGTGTGTGAGTTGTGTGTGGTTAATCCCATTTAAATTAGTTTTAATAATTTTTTGGGAATTTTTACTAATTTTTAATGATTTTTTTCTAATTAAAAATTGGTTTATAAAACTTTTGGGGTTATTGTGTAATTACTGATTTTATGATTTCATACCTGAAAGTTGGTTTGGGTAGGATTCGAAAGCGCTTGAGAATTGAGGGTTCCTGTGTAATTAAGTTTAAAACGCGAGTGTGAGAGCTTATCTTAGCCCTACACCTGTAATCCTTATGACGGCCTGATTTGTGTTTCTTTGTAGATACATAACCCTTGTCTAATCTCAGCCCTTGGATATTTGTTATCAACGCTCTGCATGCATTTGAACTCAATCCTTATGAACCTCTCTAGACCACTCAGAAGACGTTTAATCCACCGTTGATCTTAAACCGTTGGATCTTCGTCAAAATCCCTTGACCACGTCTCAGCCCTTGGATTTGCATCAACCTTCTCGATACTTCCTTGTCCCCTATATCAGGAGGCCTACCCTCAGCATTTGGCAACTTTTGGCAGTTCGTCTAAATAAAGAGAGAAGAGAGAGAAGAGAGAAGAGAGAAGAGAGAAGAGAGAGAAACCAGAGAGAGAAAGAAACCCTAAATCGTCAAACCCTTTTCATTTTCAAACCCTAAACACATTTATCCTAAATAGTATTTACCAAACACTGTACCTGTGTGTTTGAGAGTGTTGTTGTGGGGGTTTGAAGGGTGTTTAATGTGTTTTATCCTCATGGTTCGAGATCTTGTTTCCAACTTAGACATTTTATGTTAGATCTTTATTTCTCTTTCATAAAAATAGTAGATCAGATTATTGCATGTCATATTACACTTAGATCTTCACATTTTAGTTTCTCATCTTGAGAAATTGCATTTGTTGATTTATTTTCTGTAAATGATTTTCAAAACTTCAGAATCAACAAATCCCCTTTTCTGTTTCTAGTTCTTATGAAACATGACTGTTGACCTAGTTGGAATCGCAATTGGTGGTTTCCAATCTCAAAATCATTTTCAAAACCCTATGAGATTGGATAAGACCTTGGCAATCTTTCGAGAAAGGTAACCTTGGATTTCGGGATAAATTAAAAGGTCAAATAATGTCTCTTCATTTCTAAAGAAGAGTGAAACTGAAAATAACATCATTTAGATTTGATCTGTAATTTGATAGGACTGTTTGTATGAATAAGTGTGCATGTGTGCATGCATGTGTTAGATTACCATCACAAAAACTTGTCACACTACAACACATAAGTGTTGGCCACAAGATCTTGAATCTTCAAGAGTCGACGTATAGACTGGAACAAAGTGGAGAAGTTAGCAAACTGGGAAAGCCACATCAACATCAGAACTGCAGAGAAGTTAGAATTAAACCGGTGGGTACATTTCTAAACTTGTATAGGTCTGATTTGTGTGCATGTGTGTTAAATAGTTTGTAACTTGTATATTTTATTTTAGTGGATTTTTGTTTTGTGACTAAGAAGTCACCGTGGATTTTTCCTTAGTTGGGTGAGGTTTTACCAAGTTAAAAATTCCTTGTCCTTAATCTTTCTACATCTCCTCATCTCATTCTTGCTGGTGTGCTGATTTAAATCGTTTATTTTTATTTTTTAAAACTAGTTAACTAATCTTGAACAGATCTCGTGCATGTTTTATTAAACACATCTTGTGATTAATTTCTTTTGATTTAAAGAAAAGAGTTTCTTTAAAAAACTGTTCGGAGTTACTTCTATAGTTTAATATTGTATTAAAGGGCATTAGTAACGTTTTTTCAATTGGTATCAGAGCTTTGGAATTTTTCTTTAAAGATCTTGTGTTTCTGAAATTGTTTTCTTAAAATCAAACAATAGACGAGAAAAATGAAAGATTTAGTAACTTGACCAGACCTCCTCTCTTTGATGGAAACAACTTTGCTTACTGGAAAGTAAGAATGGTTGTTTTCATACAAGGAACCTTGGGAGATGATGTCTGGGATATTGTTAAAAATGGATATACTTGTCCTACTAAACCAGCCACTGAAGGAAGTAATGAGAGGATTATGAAAGTGTTAAGTGAATTCACTCAAGAAGAGAAGAAAGTTTCTCGAAACAATAACAAAATAAAGAATGCCATTTTTATGTCTATAAATGAACATGAGTTCAAAAGGATCTCATCTTGTGCCACTTCTAAGGAAGCTTGGGATACATTGATTACTTCACATGAAGGTGACACTAGAGTTAAGGATGCTAAAACATAAATGGTTGTTCAGTAGTATAACTCTTTAATTATGCCAGACTCTGAATATTTTGATGACTTTTACATGAAATTGGCTGACATTGTGACCAAATTGCATGCTAATGGGATAACTTATGACAAACATGAAATTGTGTCTAAAATTTTAAGATCATTACCACAGAAATTTGATAATAAAAGATATGCTATTGAGGAAATGAGTGACCAAAATCTCACTCCTGAATTACTCAGTAGTAAACTGAGAACTGTGGAAATGGAATTAGAATTTAAGAAATAATTGACCGAGTCCCATAGGAAACAGACTAGTTCCAATTTGAGTTTTTCCTCTAAGCTGATGAAACATGAGCTTACTATTGCCAATAATGACTTTGATGAGGAATGTCATATAGATAGTTTGGATAATAAAATTTCCTTGATGTCAAAACAGTTTAAGAAAATTGTCAAATTTAGAAATAAAATGGCAAACAGACAAGGCAAGCCAAACTATCCAACCCAGTATACCCACAAACCTCATGAGAAAGGTTAAGACAAACATCACAAGGACATTCATACGAGACCTAACAAATAATTTAAGAATGTTGAATGTTTTAGATTTGGAAAATTGGGTCATATATCACAAGACTGTAGAGTTAAATTGAATATGACCAATAAACATACTAGGGCCAACATTTGCAAGACATGTGATGATTTAAGTGATTCTGAAAATGAGGAACCTGAATCATCTGATGTTTTTGATCCTTGCATGTCCTTCCATGCCAAGATAATCTATAATGATGATATGCCTGTGCCTATGTATGAGAATGATGTTAGTAGTTCTACCTCTGCTGTTATGAATCATACTGCTACTGGTTTAGATTCTTTAATTTCTGAGAACAATGCTAGTTCTACAGCAGGGTGTGTGAGTCAAAGGGAAAGCGATAATGATGATGTCAATGTGTGTGTGAGTTTAATAAATGAATCCTTAGGGGTCACTTCACACACTACACTTAGTGATTCGGACACTGAAGACCTTCCTGATATTCACACACTTTATGCGAAAACTCTCAAGAAAAGCTCTAGACTAGAGAAGACTGCGAAAGACCTCACTAAGAAACTAGAAGACCTAAGTCTAATGGTTAAACTTAACGTTGAAGAGTATACTACCCAATGTCTAACTCATAAAAATGAAGTCAAAATTTTTGATCAAAAACTAAAAAATTTGATTGAAACAAATGAAACTCTGGAGAAAAAACGTAAGGGAACATTATTAGAATTGGAACAAGCTAAAGAAAAGACAACAACTGTTTTCAAAAAATTTGCAAAATTTAAAAATAATTATGTTTTTGTTGCTGCTTCAAAAACCATTTCTGATAATCGAACTGGAATAGGGTTTTTCCCTAATTTAAAGACAAACTAAAAACTTTGAATCAATCAAGTTTGTGTCAGGAGGCAAAAGACCTATAGAAACTTGCCTAGATTTTCATTCCCTAAAAGATGAGTTTGATGAAAAACAGCAAAAGTTTGATATTGGGGAATCAAGTTACTCTCATTGTGATAGTAAACCTAAGGCTATATACGTCTACCCTCCAATTAGGAAGAGTGCTTATTCGTTCCAAACGGTACTCCCTAGGAATAAGGTTCAACATCAAAATTCCATGAAACCTATATTTAGAGACTTTTCTAACGAAATACCCTCTTCAAGAAATTTATATTGCTCTTACTGTGACATAGATGGTCATTCTTTTGAAGGTTACTACTCTAGACGTTTAGTAAAACCTTTCTGTAATACTCCTCTATACCCAAACTTTAACTACTTTAGGAGAAGCCGTAACAAGTATGTCCTGCCGAGACAACTAGACAAAAACTCTAACTATAGAAATAGAAAGACCAAAACTAAAAGGACATTTCCAAGAAGAACAACCAGGCACTTTCCTAAACCAAATCCTCATATTTTCCATAAAATACAAACTCATGCGCAAAACATTTTTCAACAAAAATCTAATGCTTTCAAATTTTATCAAATGAGAGCAAATATGCGCAAAACAAAAACAAGAGATGTTTGGGTTAGAAAAGATGAGCTATTGCCCCAGATGAAGTGTACTATTGTGATGACTGCTTTAAAAGATGAACACACTCCTTCTGGTTGGTATTTAGACTCTGGATGTTCAAAGCACATGAATGGTGATGATACAAAACTTTTAAACAAAACCAGCTTTGCTGGAGGAAAAGTTATTTTTGGTGATGGCGTATCATCTCAAATCATTCGTAAAGGAACCCGCCAAGAATAAGGTTTGCCTTTGCTTGAAAATGTTCTTCTAGTAAAAGGTCTTAAGGCTAATCTACTTAATATCTCACAATTTTGTGACTCAAATCATACTATCACCTTTTCAAAGAATAATTGCAAAATTTTAAATGAAAAAGGTGAGTGCATTCTTACAGGACTCCCGATAATTGTTATACTATCCAGGCTAGTACTGAGGTCTGTAACATTGCCAGAATGGATGATAATGAAATATGGCATAATAGGATGGGTCACATAAATTACGATAACCTTAGTAGATTATCTTCACAAGAAATAGTTAGAGGAATTCCAGAAATCAAACCTATCCCTAATATTGTCTGTGGTTCATGTCTGGAAGGAAAAATTGTTAAGGCACCTCATAAGAAAGTTAAGATATCCTTACCTCTAAGCTCTTAGAGATCATCCATATGGACTTAATGGGTCCTTCTCATACTGTTAGTCTCTGTGGACACAGTTACATTATAGTTATGGTTGATGACTTCACCAGATTTACTTGGGTGGCCTTCTTAAAACAAAAGTCTGATACTTTCTAAACTTTTTTAAAAATTCTTCTTCGGATTGAAAATGAGAAGGACACTCAAGTAAATAGAATTTGTAGTGATAGAGGTGGAGAATTCATAGATACTGGAATTATGGAGTATTATGAATATAATGCTTACAAACATGAATTTAGTGCCCCTAAGACTCCTCAACAAAATGGAATTGCTGAGAGAAAGAATCGTACTCTTCAAAAGATGGCGTGTGTTATGATTCATGCCAAGCGCCTACCCAAGTATTTTTGGGTAGAATCTATTCGAACTGCTTGTCACATTATCAATAGGGTCTATCTTAGGAAGAATTCTAAACAAACTCCTTACGAACTATGGTATGGGAAAAAGCCCAATCTTAAATACCTTAGAACCTTTGGTAGTACGTGTTATGTCTGCAAAGATAGAGAACACTTATCCAAATGCGAGACTCGTGGAGATAAAGCTATCTTTCTAGGATATTCTCCTGACAGTAGAGCATACCGTGTCTATAATATTCGCACAAAGACCTTAATGGAATCCATAAATGTTATTGTAAGTGACACTACTATTAAGAGTAAGACTGGAGAACCAACTATTGTGGAAGAGTCTGAAAATGTTTTAGAAAATGACTCTCCAGAAATAGATGATTCTTTACTAATTGAGACACCTTATGTACCTAACTGGGTTTCTAAAGATCATCCCATAGATAACGTTATTGGTAACCCTAGTGAGCGTGCTCGTACAAGATCTCAATTAAGAAACTATGCTCATTATGCATGTTTTGTTTCCTTTGTGGAACCAAAAATGTAAATGAGGCATTAAATGACCCTCATTGGATTTATTCCATGTAGGAAGAACTTCTTCAATTTGTCATTCATGATGTTTGGTATCTTGTACCTAGGCCTGATCACAAAAAGGTTATTGGCACACGTTGGATAGTTAAAATAAATCTGATGAAAGTGGGATAACCATTAGAAAAAAAATCTAGACTAGTTACTCAAGGATACTCTCAAATTGAAGGAATAGATTTTAACGAGACGTTTGCCCCTGTTACTCGCTTAGAATCGTTTCGTCTTCTTTTTGCAATATCTTGTTACTTAAATTTCACTCTTTACCAAATGGATGTCAAATCTGCCTTCCTTAATGGAATATTGACTGAAGAGACTTATGTTGAACAACCTAAAGGGTTTATTGACCCTCAGTTTCCTAACCATGTTTATCGTCTTAATAAGGCTTTATATGGCCTAAAACAAGCGCCAAGAGCCTAGTATGAGCGCCTTTCCAATTTTCTCTTAGATAAAGGTTTTAAGAGAGGGGAAAATTATCAAACCCTTTCTATAAAACATTTTGACAAACATATCATTATAACTCAAGTTTATGTCGACGATATTATTTTTGGATCAACATCCCCCTCAGACGTTAAATCTTTTTCTTAAATTATGCATAACGAATTTCAAATGTCTCTTATGGGGGAGTTACAATTTTTTTGGGTCTTCAAGTCAAACACAATTCGAATGGTTTATTTGTTTTGCAATCTAAATATGCTTTAGAAATTGTAAAAAAATTCAGCCTTGAAAGTGCAAAACATGTTAAAACTCCCATGAGTACTACGATCAAATTATCTAAGGATGAGAATGGTAAATCTATAGATCCAACTCTATATCGTAGTATGATAGGAACCTTACTACCTCACATCCTGATATAATGTACGCCGTATGCGTGTGTGCACGTTATCAAAATAATCCTAAAGAGAGCCACTTAGTTTGCGTCAAAAGAATCATTAAATACATAAAAGGCACTCTAAATTTAGGACTTTGGTACACCAATGATACTCCTAGTACTATAATAGGATACACTGATGTCGACTGGGCTGGGTGTACTAATAATAGTAAGAGCACATCAGGAGCATGTTACTATATCGGGAATAATTTGGTAGGATTGAGTAGTAAGAAACACAACTGAACTTCTTTATCAACAGCTGAATCTGAATACAAAGCTGTTGGTAGTTGCTGTGCCCAATTACTTTGGCTTAAGCATATGCTAAGTGATTATGGTATTCAAGAAGAAAAATTGCATCTCTGTTGTGATAATCAAAGCGCGATCAATATCTCTAAAAATCCTGTTCAACACTCGCGAACAAAATATATAAAAATTAGACATCATTTTATACGCGAATTAGTTGAAACTATGGAATTGGAAATGAATTATCTTCCTACTGATTTACAACTCGCAGATATGTTTACCAAACCTTTGGATTACAATAGATTTCTTGCTTTGCGAAAATCGATAGGAATGGTGGGTGTTGAATAAACTCCTATGTGTTATGTATTATTCCCTTTGTCCATTTGAGACAAAATAGGGGAGTAATTTGAGTCTTATGAGTTCACATTTTTTGCACATATGTATAAAAGCTTGATCTTAGTATTATTTATAGGAATCTGTATAGTTGTATTCAACAGATGTTATTAGAGTATTGGTTTGTAATTAGTTGAGTTATGTAATTTTCTGTTTCTATGAGATAGAATTTTTGTATAGGAATAGGTTTTTCCTTATTTCTTTATTTCCCTACGAGTCCTAGATGACTCAAAGTAGATTTTGTCTCATATTTCTGGGGGGGGGGGGGGGGGGGAGGAATTTAAACACCTTATACTCTTGACTCACTTGAGTCTACATTGTATAAGTTCTCATCTAGTTTGGAAATTGTGACAAAATTAGAGTCCCATTCGCTAGATATCAAAGAGCCTCATAATTCTCATCTTAAGCCACACTTGATTCATTTGAAGGTATAATGCTCAATCACACACTCTAGGGTTACATACATTGTTCATATATTCATTAATTGTTTATGTGTGAGTTGTGTGTGGTTAATCCCATTTAAATTGGTTTTAATAATTTTTTGGGAATTTTTAATAATTTTTAATGATTTTTTCTAATTAAAAATTGGTTTATAAAACTTTTGGGGTTATTGTGTAATTACTGATTTTATGTTTTCATACCTGAAAGTTGGTTTGGGTAGGATCCGAAAGCGCTTGAGAATTGAGGATTCCTATACAATTAAGTTTAAAATGCGTGTGTGAGAGCTTATCTTTGCCCTACACCTGCCATCCTTATGATGGTCTGATTTGTGTTTGTTTGTAGACACATTACCCTTGTCTAATCTCAGCCCTTGGATATGTGTTATCAACGCACTGCATGCGTTTGATCTCAATCCCCGTGAACATCTCTAGACCACTCAGAGGATGTTTAATGCACTGCTGATCTTAAACCGTTGGATCTTCGTCAAAAGCCCTTGACCACATCTCAGCCCATGGATTTGCATCAACCTTCTCGATCCTTCCTTATCCCATATATATGGAGGCTTACCCTCAGCATTTGGGAACTTTTGGAATTTCGTCTAAATAGAGAGAGAAGAGAGAAGAGAGAAAGAAACCTTAAATCGTCAAACCCTTTTCGTTTTCAAACCCCGAACACATTTATCATAAATAGTATTTACTAAACACTATACCTATGTGTTTGAGAGTGTTGTTGGTGGGGGTTTGAAGGGTGTTTAAAGTGTTTTATCCTCTTGGTTAGAGATCTTGTTTCCAACTTAGACATTTTATGTTAGATCTCTATTTCTCTTTCATAGAAACATTAGATCTGATTATTGCATGTCATATTACACTTATATCTGCACATTTTAGTTTCTCATCTTGAGAAATCGCATTTGTTGATTTATTTTATATAAATGATTATTAAAACTTCAGAATCAACAAATCCCCTTTTTCGTTTTTAGTTCTTATGAAACATGACTGTTGACCTAGTTGGAATTGCAATTGGTGGTTTCCAATCTCGAAATCATTTTCACAATCCTCTGAGATTGGATATGACCTTGGCAGTCTTTCGAGCAAGGTAACCTTGGATTTCGGGATTAATTGAAAGGTCAAATAAAGTCTCTTCATTTCTAAAGAAGAGAGAAACTAAAAACAGCATCATTTAAATCTGATCTGTAATTTGATAGGACTGTTTGTATAAATAAGTGTGCGCGTGTGCATGCATGTGTTAGATCACCATCACAAACACTTGTCACACTAAAACACATAAGTGTTGGCCATAAGATCTTGAATCTTTAAGAGTCGACGTAAAGACTGGAACAAAGTGGAGAAGTTACCAAACTGGGAAAGCCACATCAACATCAGAACTACAGAGAAGTTGAAATTAAACCAGTGGGTATATTTCTAAACTTGTATAGGTCTGATTTGTATGCATGTGTGTTAAATAGTTTGTAACTTGTATATTTTATTTTAGTGGATTTTTGTTTTGTGACTTAGAAGTCACCGTGGATGTTTCCTCTGTTGGGTGAGGTTTACCACGTTAAAAATGCCTTGTCCTTAATCTTTCTAAATCTCCTCATCTCATTCTTGCTGGTGTGCTGATTTAAATCTTTTAGTTTTTTTAAAACTAGTTAACTAATCTTGAACAGATCTCGTGCATATTTTATTAAACACATCTTGTGATTAATTTCTTTTGATTTAAAGAAAAGTGTTTCTTCAAAAAACTGTTCAGAGTTACTTCTATAGTTTAATCTTGTATTAAACGACATTAGTAACGCTTTTTAATGAGTTTTTATTTACTTTCCTTTATCTTGTGATAAAACAAAATACAATGAAAAAGGGAGGAAAGTGTTGTATGATGTGCCATTTGTAGTTAGACATAAAGACGGGGGAGAAGCATTCTCAGATTCGGTACTAGAATGGCCATCATTGATGAAGCATATCCAAAAGAAATATCAGAGTTGTTCAGCATAGCCACCGATTGGCTCACATATAACACTGACTATGTGACATTACTTCCATCAAAACAACAGGGGGCAAGAAAATTGCCCGCATAACCTGGAGCATGGATATAAAGTTTTCATACAAACCTTACCGGTATTATGGTAAGTCGCCCACATATGTGCATTATAGTTCTCACAAACCTTACCAGTATTGTGGTAAGTCGCCCACCGAGATGCATTATAGCTCTCACAAACCTTATCAGTATTGTCGTAAGTCGCCCACCAAGTTGCTTTATAGTTCTCACAAACCTTATCATTATTGTGGTAAGTCGCCCACCGATGTGCATTATAGTTCTCACAAACTTTATCGGTATTGTGGTAAGTTGCCCAAAGTGGTGCACTATAGTTATCACAAACTTTACCAGTATTGTGGTAAGTCGCCCAAAGTGGTGCATTATAGTTATCACAAACCTTACCAGTATTGGGTAAGTCGCCCACCGAGGTGCATTATACTTCTCACAAACCTTATTAATATCGTGGTTAGTCACCCACCGAGGTGCATTATAGTTCTCACAAACCTTACCAGTATTATCGTAAGTCGCCCATCAAGGTGCATTGTAGTTCTCACAAACCTTGTCGGTATTATGGTAAGTTTTCCAAAGTGGTGCATCATATTTATGAGAAACCTTGACCTAAGTGGTCACAAAGATCCTACATTACTAGGCACGCCTGACCCTCATTAATGGAGGATTTAAAGTCCTATAATACTAGGCGCACCTGACCCTCGCTCATGGGAGATTAAAGTCCTTTATTACTAGGTACTCTTGACCCTCATTTATGGGGGATTTAAAGTCCTACATTACTAGGCGCACCTGACTGTCACTTATGAGAGATTAAAGTCCTATATTACTAGGCACGCGTGACCCTCATTTATGGGAGATTTAAACTCCTATATTACTAGGCATGCGCTTATGGGAGATTACAATCCTATATTACTAGGAACTCCGGACCCTCATATATGGGAGATTTAAAGTCCTATATTACTAGGTGAGCCCGACCCTCACTCATAGGAGATTATAGTCCTATATTACTAGGCATGCCTGACCCTTTTAAGGGAGATGAAAGTCCTATATTAGTAAATGCGGCCGACCTTCGCTTATGGGAGATTAAATTCCTAAATTACTGGGCATGCTTAAAGGCCATGATTTTCTGCCTTGCTTAAATAACTAATTTTCTTAAAGGACCTTTATGGTTGCTCGACTAAGTAAAATTTGGCACGCTTACAAAATATGTCGATTTTAAAAACCTTTGTTCATTTGAAGTACAAATGGTTTCTCGATCCTGTACTCCCGACACGTTTTGATCTTATGATTGCAGAAGGTCCACTATATTTAAATAACCACCAATTTTTTTCTCGATCCAGTACATATGGCAAGTTTGTTGTTAAAATTGTTTAAAACTACGATAAATTGAGGAGACATGCTCATTAGCAAGAAATGGGGGCAACCCCCAAAATACTCCTTGATTAGTCACGAATAGTGCATATGCGCGCCTGCTATCTTTACATATTCTAGCACATTTTGTGTTTCTTATGATCATATTTATGCTTGTTAACCAGAGAACCTCGATTTTGGATATATATGCTTTGCAGGGCTTAATTGAGTTTTTGTAGGTATTTGAATGCTTAAAGTGAGGATTCATTGCATTTCAGAGAAATTTTGTCATCAGATACTCCATCAAGGGCATTTTAAACATTTCAAACTTCATCCTCGGCTCCGTGGGATTATACAACGGCATATTTTATCGAGTTAACTTCGCGTGACCACAAACGTCACATTGTTTCGAGTTCGGACAAAGAAGATATGGACATTTCCGTATGCACCAATTCTCCCTCTTTTTGGATCAAATAAGACCATGGAACAGAGGAACGGTCGATCGGCCTTGCCCCACCGGTCGACCGATGAATTAGATTTTTCCGTAAGATGAATTTAGTATGTTTTAACTAAGGGACCGATAGACCGGCCCCCTAGCCTTAGTCGACTAGGGGTAGCAGCAATTTGACATGCTTTTTCCTTTTCTTTTCTTTTACTTTTATTTTATTTGTAACTTATTATATAAGGTGATTTTTGTTTATTTTGCAAGATATATTTTATTTTTAGGTTAGTTTAGGTAAGAAGGGTAGGTTTGTTCGGTGGAGTATCTCTCTCCTAGGGTTTGTGCCATTTCGGTATTGTAAGCACTATTCATCATCTTCTCCTTTTATTTAACTTGTATTTTCTTTAGTTCTTACTTTGCCTTCCCTTCCCTTCCCTTGCTTTGTAGTGTATATTTATTTCTTTCCTTACTTGATTCCTTTATTTCTTTCATTTAATACATGCTTTTTAATATGCTTTCTAGTTAAGTTAATTTAGGTTATGATTAATAGAAATCACCTTGGTTTCAATGGGTTGCTTTGTTATGGTGATGGGTTTTCTGTATAAAATTCGACTGGATTGTTCTTGTTATTATGCCTAGGAGATTTAGTGGGATATATCATGTATGCTCTGTATTTACGACCTTATGTGTGTAATTTTCCAGGTATTTGTTGATACCAAAATCATATTAGGCTTTTATGTGAATTTAGGGGGTGATAACTCTAGATTTAATTGATTATTGAAATGAGATTCAATATTACTAAATTCGTAGTCCCATGTAACCATTTATATGCATTAAATCGAGGTGAGGAATATTAGTCGCAACCTATAGTTTTTATTCCCTTTGTTAATCTTAGTTTAAATACCCATGCATAGTTGTCTTTTCTTTTTATTATCCGATATCTTTTACACTTTTATTGAGCAGTATTAAATCAATGTAATTCTAGCAACTAGCCTCTGTGGATTTTTGATACCTGGACTGGCCAATGTACTCCCTTAAAAGAGTGTAGTCAATAGTCTAAATTTTTTCATAGCGGTGGGAGCCAAGCATAATGATCGTCGAATATCTATATACACTTGCGCCGTCATTTTCCCCTGCTTATCAAAATGGCGCCGTTGCCAAGGACTTGTTCGTTTTAGAATTTAATTGATTTAGTATTTCGTGATATTTTTTTTTCTATTTGTATTTTTTGTTTAACAATTTTTGTAGGATTTCTACATTTGAGCACTAAGAAACACTTGAATTTTTCGACCGCAAATCACTTTGTGGAATTTGCCATTTCGAGCCTTCTTTGGGGTAAGCATGTCTTATTCCATTTTTTTCAGTAATTGTAATGATAATTCTCAAAATCCCCCACCACCTATGACTTTTGGTTAATACTTAAAAGCCCAAAAAATTGAAACATCTAAACTGTCTTTGGGTGAGTATTACCAAAGTCAAGTTATGGATTACGAAAATTTTGAGAATGATTATTCCAATATTGGGCCTCAAAATCCTTATTATAAGAATTTTGAAACGAATTTCAATAGCTTTCAAAATTCTTATAATAATGATTTTGATTGTATTTTCGAGGATAATTTTCAAAGTTCTCATTGGAAAGAATCCTCACCTCCGCCTATGACTTTTGGTGAGGGCTTGCGCATTCTTGAAGATGAAAAATATTGGGAAGAAAATTATTATTCGGAGCATGAGTTGGATTTATTATTTTAATCCAACGATGATTTCTCTTTCGAGACTTTAGAAGTCGAGGAATGTTTTGAACTAAATGAGGAATTTTTTCCTACTTTGGAACAAACCATTCTTCACTTGGCCCATGATATAATAGAGAATGAAAATGAGGAAGAAATACAGGCAGTATCCATTTGCAATGAAATGATTTCTTCTTTTCCCCCCAAATAAGAATATTTCATTGAAAATGATCTTATTTCCTTTGAAACTCAATCTTCAAGCGATGATGACTCATATCTTGAGTTTGAATTTATTTCCTCCCCTTTTCACTCTCCATTATCGAACTGATACAAGTACCCGATGAATCGGTCCCGAACTTTAAAACGTTTAACCCTTTCTCCGATGAGGATTACTTGCTCGAGTTGGTTTCCATGAAGGCAATTTCGCCTCCATGTGTGCCACCTCCCATTCCAATTGCAAAATATTTGGGAGAAAATTCTATTTTTTTTTATCCCACGTGTTTTTATCACCCGTTTTATCCAAATGCCCCTTCATCCCTCCAAATTTTTTAATTGGTGATGGTTCATTTCTTCCGCCTTACAAATGCCTTTTGTTATTTGAACGAAATTCCTATTTTTCGGAAGGTGTGCATGAAAAGGAGGGACCCCCATTGATCCTCCAAAGTCAAATAATATTTTGGGTGGACCATAAAAAATTTCATCTTCTAGTCTATAGCTAGTTAGAAGTTCAAATTGTAGGTCGTAAATAGTTAGTTTTGTTTTATTTTTATTTTTATTTTTCTTCTTTATTCTTACTTATTGTCTAGCGTAATTAGTTAAGTTTTTGTTATATGTTTTTGCTATGCTTGGTACTAACATGTTTTGCACAATCATTGGACTTGTACCTACACGAGACCGCTACATTGTGGGTAACATCGCTCTTATCCTCTCTTTAAGTTGGTTCTTAATGCATATTGAGGACAATGTCAGGTTTTAAGTTAGGGAGTGTGGGATATTCTATCCATTCATTGGTAGTTTCTTTGATTTAATTATATGTTCTTCCCAAACATGCATCTCTTGTAAAAAAAATAATAATTTCAAAAATATTTTCTTTCTTTTTTCTCCTTTGTTGGATATTTTGCCTTTGTTTTCGATGATAAGTTTTAATAGTTGCCCGATCCCATAGACAATTCAATGATGTATGTTCTCGATTTTAGAAGTTATTAAAATTTTGTCCTCAATTATTGATATTATGAATAAGAACATGAATTCAACTTTAATCCCATAAGCACATGCACTTTTCTTGCTTAATTGATTTGGTTTAAGATTTTTATAACTCGCTAATCTTTTTTTGCATTGTGTATACTTACACTTAGTGAGCTTTGGACTTTTCTTCATTTGTGAGTTTTATACACTTCTCTTTCCTCTTTGAAAACGTTACAGTCATTGGTAATCTCACTATTCTTTCAATGATCGTTCATTATTTGAGTTTATATCTTGAAATGTGTTACTTGAGCATGATTTTCAAAGTTTGTTTTGACTCGAGAATTGCAAAAATTTTAGAAAATGATCACAGGACATCTTTGTTACATCACCCATATTAACCTTGACCTCACCTTAAATATTTCCCTAGTCAAACCCTTTGAGCCTTAATATAGCCTTTCGTTTCATTACCCAGAATCCTATAACCAACTCCACATTACATTTATAAACCATGCATATTACTTTCCAAACCTCTGTTTGAAATGATACTTGAGATTGAATGATGATTTCGTTATGTGGTTGCAATTAAGCATGTGAGAGTGAGAAAAGTAAAGAAAAGAAAGAAATGAAAAAGAGAAGAAAAAGAGAAAGTCGAAAACAAAAGAAAAGAAAAGAAAAATTGAGAAAAAGAAGAAAAGAAAATAAAGAGAAATTTGTATATCTTATGTATAGTGTTTGATAATATTTATTTACTCTCCCCATTGTTGTATTCAATGCTAGTTATGGAATCATTTTCCAATTTTGAAATTGCTGACAATTTTCAAATATCCCGAGTTTTCATTCCCGAACACTTTGAATCCTTATGTATTTACCCTTCGTTTCATAACCTTTAGCCCAAAACCTACATTATACCCCTATACAAGTCCTATGTGATCCTAGGGTGATTCAATTCAAAAGTTTAAATAGTTTTGATAATCCGTGAAAATACATTTTGTATCCCTTAATGAGCGGTATTTTCCATTGAGATTAATTTTTTTTTTCATTTTTTATATGATGTTATTCTTTAGTGATATGCGTGCGACCTAGTTTCCATTTTAATTTACTCTTTATGCCTGCATGTCCCGTGTATTACCTCCCATTCATAGTGATCTCACTTGTTGAGCGTAATGTCTGATGATGATTTATTTATGCACGCTTTAACGCTTATCCGATTTATTTAAGTTTTTGCCAAATCATTCTTTGCATGTGCTCGCTCCCCTCTCATTTTTAAAGTTTCAATTCTACGAAGTTCTTTTATAATGTTAATAACTACGAACTTTTGGATGAATTTTTTCACTTTGCTAATATAGCGTTTGAAATATTTTTCACTATTTTTGGTCTTTTCGCATGTGGGTGGGCCTATTTTGAGGAAACTTTGATGTTTGCGGGTTTCATCCCTGAAAACTCTCACGAGACGACACTCGTCCAATAGGGTAACCTATGGGTTTAACGGCTTATTGCACATGCTAAATGAAATTGTGCTCTCTAAGAAAGTGGTAATTACAGTTTCGATACATATATACGTTTTGTATCGCCTTCTGTGGACTGAGTTTGTTTGTTTCATCACTAGGGACTAGCAATGTCTAAGTTAGGGGATGTGATTAGTCACGAATATTGCATATGCGCGCCCGTTATCTTTACGTATTCTAGAACTTTTTGTGTTCTTTATACCTATATTTATGCTCGTTAACCATACAACCTTGATTTTGGTTATATATATGCTTTGCATGGCTTAGTTGAGTTTTTGTAAGTATTGGAATGCTTACAGTGAGGATTCGTTGCGTTTCGGAGAAGTTTCATCATCGAACACCACTTCAAGGGCATTTGAAATATTTCACACTTTATCTTCGGCTTAGTGGGATTCCACAAAAGCGTAGTTCATCGAGTTAGCTTCGCATGGCTGCATATGTCACGTCGTTTTGAGTTCGGACAAAGAAGATATGGCCATTTCCGTATGCACCAATTCTCCTTCTTTTTGGACCAAAGAAGACCATGGAATAGAGGACCGGTCGACCGACCCTGCCCCACCGATCGGTCGGTGAATCAAATTTTTCCTTCTGGATGCAGTGTGTTTTAACTAAGGGACCGACCGATCGCCCCCTGGCCGCGGTCGACCGGGGGTAGCAGCAATTTGACACGCTTTGTTCCTTTTCTTTTCTGTTGCTTTTATTTTATTTGTAACTTATTATATAAGGTGAGTTTTGTTTATTTTGCAAGATAAATTGTATTTTTTAGGTTAGTTTAGGTGAGAAGGGGAGGTTTGTTGGGTGGAGCTTCTCTTTCCTAGGTTTTGTACCATTTGGGTATTGTAAGCACTATTCATCATGTTCTCCTTTTATTTAACTTGTATTCTTTTAGTTCTTGCTTTGCCTTTCCTTCTCTTGCTTTCTAGTGTAGATTTAGTGCTTTCTTTACTTGCTTCCTTTATTTCTTGCATTTAATACATGCGTTTTAATATTCTTTCTAGTTAAGTTAATTTAGGTTGTGATCAATGTTCTAAAAAACGTGGGGCGTGATCGAGGCGTGGAGGCCAAGCCTTAAGCCTTAGAAGCCTAGGTGGGCCTTAGGCGTAAAAAGGCGTTTAGGACTTCTTAATATATTTTAATATTTTTTAACCATAACAAGGTTATTAAAAATACTAAAATTGTACATATCATAAAAATATGTTTGAATATTTGCAAATTAAAATACTATTTGATTGTTTTGGATGAGATAATGGTCCGGTTTGTAAAAGCATTCTTTAAAAGGCGATATCATTTCACTAAAGCATTGTTGTTTTTAGAAAAAGTGCTCCTTAAGGGGTTTACCAAGAATAAGGCGTAAAAAGCTTAAGGCGTGGTGTTTCTCCCAAGCCTCAAGCCTAGGCGGAGCCTATGCAGGTCTTTTAGAACAGTGGTTGTGATTAATGGAACTCACCTTGGTTATGGTGATGGGTTTTATGTATCAAATTTGATTGGTTTCTTTTTGTTATCAAGCCTAGGAGGTTTAACTGGGTATATCATGTATTCTCCATATTTATGACATTGCGTGTGTAATTTTTTGAGTATTTGTTGATGTCTAAATTAGATTAGTCTTTTATGCAAATTTAGGGGGTGACAACTCTAGATTTAATTTATTGTTGAAATGAGATTCAATCTTACTAAATTCGTAGCCGCATGCAACCATTTATATGCATTAAACCAATTTTTGGGATATTAGTCGTAACCTATTGTTTTATTCCCTTTGTTAGTATTATTTTAAATATACATGCCTAGTTATCTTTTTTTTGTTATCCGATATGTTTTACACTTTTATTGAGAAATATTAAATCAATATAATTCTAGCAACTAGTCTCTGTCGATTTTCGATACCCGGACTGGCCATTGTACACCCTTAAAAGAGTGTAGTCAATAGTCTAGGTTTTTGCATAGCGGTGGTAGCCGAGCATAACGATTGGCATATATCTTTATACACTTGCGCCGTCGTTTCCCCCTTCTTATCACTCCTCCAAAACAAAAAAACAGAGGCAGCAAAAATAGCCCTCGAAAGCTATATGCAAATAATATATGCATATACATGCATGATAACAGGCCAAATATGTTCATATGATGATTTTCTAGTTGAAACATGCTAAACAATTATTTCATACCCACAGTTGATATATCTTAGCCGAAGCATCAACATACCAACTATGCGTATGAGGGGGAAAATGTAGAGTGGTGTTAAATAAATTAACCACTAACACTCTAATAAATTAACCCCAGAGAATTGATCAAATATTGATTTATGACTTATCAATTTTTAGTACAATGCAGACCCTACACGAGCCAAGATATTATTACGCTCGATTTAATAAATTGCGTATACTCCGTGTTTGATAAATTACACTGGACAATACTCTAGTAATGATTTAATTTGTTCATTTAAGATATTACCACAGATATCGCTACAAGTGGCCCCATAAATAGTGAGGAACTTAGTTCAATAGAGAATATGACATGTGTCAAACCCACTTGTGGCACTTTTCATATAAAAAGAGGGTTTCCCATCACTTAGAAGGATGATCATCTTGGTGGAAAAATAAGGAGAGGAAATCTAACTTTTCTCCCCCACGAACCTCTTGAGCTCCGTCACCGGTTGATAGTGACGAGAAAGTTTTCATAGTTTCATTACGGGTTTTATGTATTTTATATGGTAATGTTCTTTTGGAGGCAGCTAGCCGGATTTGGCACCCCTCGTACTAAAACCACAAAAAAATGAGTTTTTCGGCGTATCGTATGGACCCACGAACTACGCAAATTTTGATTCCATAAAGATATGGATACGTAGGCGCAATAACGTTGCTCAAGTCTAAAACACGCTCAAAGCAGTGCTCCCCAAATCTCTACTCACATATTATAGTGTGTGTAACTTAATAATATTTAAAAGATTAACACTTATGAATTTGAAAAAAAATGGAATAAAGAGGTTTTCAACATGAGAAGAATGATACTCCAAGGTTAAAAATGTGTTAAGATGTTAAAACCATTAAGGAGTTAGTGTCAGTAACTTAATGGTGTTTTGGGGAAGTTTAACACTTGTGAAATGAAGTATAAGGTGAGTTTGGAAACAAACGGGTAAAATATTAATTTTACTTAAAGTGGAACATTTTTGTGAAATAAAAATGTTGGAAAAGGTTTTACACAAATTGGTCCTAAATGAATATATTTTTGGAATAAAAATCAAAGTTAAAGTATAAAGGACATGAAATGATAATTCTAAAGTGTAACATGAGTTGGGATGAAACCCTGGGTTTGGTTTCGGCCAGGTAAAATAGGAAAGAAGGAATAATGTGGTCATTGTAAAACATTTAAACACATAAAATGAACTCGGATGATGCAGGGTCAATTAAGGAAAGCTTAAAATCCGAGGTGAAAGACCCAAAACCATTGGACAAAGTATATGATGGCGTCGCCGACAATGTGGAGCCCGTTAAAGTACTGGGTTTATTGGAAGATTTCAAGAAAAGATAAAGGAATAAGGGACATATATATTAAAAAGTGGGCTTTGTGGTGGATAAGAAACGTGTAAATTGATTACTGTCCATAAAGTAAGGAAATGGTAAAGTATGATGGCTAAACAGGTGATATAAACAATCTAAGAATGTTGAACTATAATTAACACAAGGATGTGTTGTGAAAGATTTTTAGAGGGTGGATAAGTATTTTCTAACACGATGTTTGCGTGTGTTGAAAGGAAGATTTTTAAATGAAAATACTAAAGTATATTGTTTAAATAGGAAGGGTAATATCGAAAAAGAAATGGTTTTCAATTAAATATGGTGTGTGTTTTCAAGGATTTAACCGTGGGTGTTTTTTTTCACCAATAATGACTTTTTCACTGCCATTATATGAAATGAGTTTAGACAAGTTACCAGTAGCATTTTTCATGTGAGATGTAGCCCCAGAATCAACATAGAGTGCATTGTCTACTTGTGATTCATAATTAATTGTTGTCATGAAAGATGGTGATTGGGTTTGAGACTGAAAAGAATAATCCCATCTATAAATATAATGGAGCTGTGTGAGTTGTGCGACCAAAAATCTGGTAGGATACAACCTCACTTATGTTTTTGTCTCCTTTAGACAACGTATTTTGCAACTGGCTTGGTTGAAGCACGGTTCCTCATGTAGGCATTATGACTTGACCTGATGAGTAGGTGGGGTGTTGTCCTTGATAGGACTCTTGAACAACAGATGTAAATGGCTGCACCATCTGTTCATTAAAGGGCTGCATAGTTGACTGATGTTGACCATAGGTCTGCATTTAACCTTCTAGATGAAAGCCTCTCCCCATGGAATTAAAGGGTCCTGGATGATTTTGGTGATTGTAAAATCCTCTTCCCTGATTTAATCTGTACTACACCGACCCCTGTTTTGTACCCCGTAATAAGACAATGCAATAACAAGTTATACTCTATGCCCTGGCGGGACCCACAATAATAAGGTATAAACATTTAAAGCAGGGGTATGGATGGGGGTACACATAATTTTATTGTTATTAAAATGCATGGGTGATCTTTTGGATGTAAATGCCATAGAGTGATCAATTTGCTGATGCATCAGTGATGGGCCTTCTTTGTTGGATTCTTCTATAATATTAAACCCCTTTAAAGAGATTATCAATTGTGAAAGAGAAGGATAGGCTGCTCTGCCTAACATAACTGTACGAAAAAACCTTTGCAAAATTAATTACCTTATTTTCTTCATCCAATGGTTTGTGAATAGCGGCCAAACCATCACACAAATTTTTAAACTCCTTTATGTATTCATCAAGTGTTTTACTTTCCAACTTGATATCATATACTTGCTCTTTCAACTGGAATTCTTTCTCTTTGGTTGATTGCAAATAATTCTCTTCCAAGCAATCCCATGCATCTTTTGCAGATTTACAAGCTACGATAAGGTATATTCACTCTTTAGTAAGTGTTCCATCTATCCAACTTCTGATTAACACGTCCTTTTTTTCCTAATCTTGAAACTTTTTTTGTTGTTTTTCCTTCATCATTATACTGCTTGGGTGGTTCCTTTTCAGTTATAACTGTTACCTTCGTTCTCTTCATAAGCTGGAGCATTTGAGTTCTCCAAACTACTTAATTTTCTGGTTTCAACTTGACTGAACAAATTGCAATTAATTGATGCAATGAGTTCATGTTCTGTGCAATATCATTTGCATTAGATAAATTAGATGTCATAGAACCTATGGCTCTGATACCATGAAAAGATTTTTGATTCGATGAAAAGAGTAGAATAGTTCTTCTTTCATCCGTGGGTGTTTATTAAAGGTATAAGTGTCAAGTTAAGAGAGAATGATTCCTGTATGAGATTAATGTAAATTGATCGGACTAAAATAATGTTTTCGAAGGCAAAGCAGTTTCATGTATATATATATATATATATATATATATATATATATATATATATATATATATGTGTGTGTGTGTGTGTGTGTGTGTGTGTGTGTGTGTGTGTGTATAAGGTAGTTGCATATTCATGTTGGTATAACATGTCAGAGTCTTCTTTTTGCCATTCATTTCTATACTTAAATTTGTATATTCCCACTGGGCTTTGTCTCACACCCTTGTCTTTGTCACAACAGGTTAGGTGCGGGTTCGTATTTTGAGAGTGTTATACAAGTAATTATTTTATTTAATTTTTTGTTAGTATCTCTGTATGATTGAACTTCAAGGTGCTTCCCGCGAGTCCCTCACATAGTTTGACTTGAAATTGGAATCACATGACAAAAAAATGAAACGTTATTTAAAAACAAAACTGGACTAACAACATTATATAGGTTGTTTCATTACAATTCACTGCTAACACTCAGGTTAGACCGGGTTGACTATGGGTAAACCATATATTCAGGTCGGGGCATTACAAATGGTATCAGAGCTCTAGGTTCAAGGTTCCTTTCGGGAGTGACGTGTTGAGGTCCGTAGTAGATATTTTGACGTCAGTGTTGGTTTGGACTTGTCACGGTAATTTTGGCGATGGTTTAGTTATTGTCCTCGATGGTGAAGTCAAAGAGGTTAACACAACGGCTGAATCCATTGCCAAGTGGCAAAGTTAGTCTTTATTAATCACTTTCGTGCTTTTGATTTAGATATGCTAGTAAGTTACGAGTGTCCACGCAAGTCAATAATGGCGACATCTCAGGTTTTTAGTGTAACGCCTAGACCAGGGTTTAAAGGTTATTAAAGGACTAACCCAATTTGGTTCGCACATTAATTGTGAAGTGCAATGAAACACCCTAAAATAATGTTTAAAATCCATTTTTATTATTATTTAACATTACACTTATTAGCATGCGAGTTCAATTTAAAATCACTACTTGATATGAACCAAGGGAAGTGCCCCAAGGCAAAGTAAATAGAGCCACTAACGTAAATGCAAGTAAATACTTACCTGTATAACGTGCTCAAAATATGAAATTGCATGCAACCTTCTGTAACAAAAGGAGGGAGTGAGCTGAATGCTGAGTGGGAACTATACAAATGAAGTATAGAAACGAATGACATAAAAGAATACTCACACGCTACACTACTTGCATGTGAAAGTATGTATATATCTACATATATTCCTTTGAAAATACATATCCCAATGTATTAAATCGTTTTATTCCAAAAACGTCATATAACCCGTTTATTCTCCTTATCTTTACAAAAAATCATTTTGTATCATTATGCTTAAAAACTAGAATTACTTCCCATTACCGAACACGGCTAAAAAATTAGCAATTGTTGGGAAAAAATCTTTCATTTACTTTCAAACGTTTGTTACTCAACGTATATTAACTCACGCCAGAGTTACTTAACCATATTATAAAACTTTCATTCAAAGCACACACACACCGTGTTTAGAAAAATACTTATTTTCCTTTGAAAGACTCATATAACACACACTTAGGTTTATGATTCAAATCTCATTAGGTAGCTTAAACATCATTAAGTCATCTTATTTAACCATCCTATCTTGCCACATGAACATTAAACTCTTAATGCGTTATTCTTGCATTAATAAATCAATGAATCAATACCATTCATTTATGCCTCTTTCGTGAATATTTGATTCATTAGTTAGTATTTTCTTTAGGGATTTCGCCGACACATTCACCCGTTACAACACATGCACACCCACGATTTCACGGAATTTCACCGCCTGGCACCGAGCGTCAAGTAAACTGCAATTGGTTTGTGGTCTTTCGCCACTAGGGACAGCATAACCCTGCTTAATTATTTAACCCGGCATCATCCAATATCGTTATCTTACCAATGTGTTCAAAATATTCACATTAATTTTCCTTTTTCGGGCCGAAGCCAAAGCCTTGGACTTAACTGTCCATTTTTCTATTATTCATTTAGGAAAAATAATTATATTCCATTAAAGTCCTTTTTCACACATGCGTTGATTTTTCACTGAAAATTATTTCCGTTTAAGGACTTATTTCATTCTTTCTACATACGTGTCAAAACACTCTTTAACATTTTGTTTCCTGAAAATGTTCACTTTAAGTAAATTGCCTATTTACCCAATTTACATCAATAAACGTAACTTCACCCCTTATTCAAGTGTTATTTACAAAAAAAACACCTGTTTTAATTTTCAAACTTGACACGTAGGCATTTTAGTCACTATGACACTTTTTCAGCTGCTAACTTTGTCGAAAACCATACTTTTGCATAGTACTCCCATTAATGAATAAAATCATACTTTTCGCATATTAAAGTCTACGCGCTTTATTTATGAGTTTTAACACCAAAAACCCCTTTTAATAAACATTTACTCATTTGACACTTTGCATTTCAAACTTAGTGTTAAAAGACCTATACTTAGTCATTTTATTCACACTTAGTCTTCTACACTTTCATTATTGACATTTTCACCCAAAGTTTACAAGAAGATTACACTTTCACATATTTATATTTTTAACCCCAAAACTTAGTTTAACAAACTAAATAGTGCACTTTGTAAATGAAACTCCATTTGATCATTTCATAATGATTCATCAATATTAAAATCACTATATTAATCTCATAAAAAAGGCATATAGATACCAAGTGTTCTTCATATCCAAGAAATCATTTGTTCACCTTAACACATGAGTTTAAATTATTTTATTTCATAAAATGTTTGTGAATAGTGAGCTGGAAATTATCTATTTTTAAAACCCATCCAATCCTTCATTTTTAGTGCCCATTTTCATAGAAAATAGTAAGAGTTATGCTAATAAGTCTATTACTACATTTAAAACCTTAATCAACATATTTTAAGCTCTAAATAGGTAAGAAAAATCAAGCTCAACATATATTTATGACAAACCCATTTCAAAGGTAGAAAAATCTATTTTCTTCTAAACTATATCTTGAAATCATGTAGTACTAAATCTTTAATCATGGATGACTATTTCTACGTACCTAATATCAACAAG
This sequence comes from Sambucus nigra, assembly GCA_949130495.1. Taxonomy (NCBI): domain Eukaryota; kingdom Viridiplantae; phylum Streptophyta; class Magnoliopsida; order Dipsacales; family Adoxaceae; genus Sambucus; species Sambucus nigra. The sequence continues at coordinate 327,600,911 of OX422221.1, read as the reverse complement.
ATGAAAAGTACTCATACTAATATCATCATCAACTTGACTTAGTAAGAGACAAGTATTTCCCAAATAATGGTAGAGAGGGTGAATGACTCCTCCACCTCCTAAGGTGTCCCTAAAGGGAGCCACTATAGCCCACTCTTCAAGATCCCAAATGAATCTTCAATATCCATGAACTAATCCTTCTTCTTCCATGGAAAACCTCATTTAAAAACTCCCAACAAGGCTTCCTTTGAGATCCAAGGACTCCTCCCAAAACCTTCTATGAGCTGCTCCAACTTTGAAATGGACTTTTAATGGAACTTTAACCCATTTTAAGGGAGTTTTGGGGTCGAAAAAATATGGTGAAAAGTGAGCTACGAATTTTTTTGGAAAGAATCTAAATTTTTCAAGGGCTTGGGTTAAGGGAGAGTAAATGAAAGTCTAAGAATGCACCCAAATGGCTTTTCTCACTCTCTCTCTTATAATCTATATGAAGGATAAATGAAGGCTTGACCCATATGATAGAAAATGTGTAAATCACTTACCAAGACCTACAAACCAAGGTAGGAAAGTGACAACACAATGTACCAATATGTGACCCCCCAAACCCATTTGAAAAATGCCCAAAACTCCCCCACAAAATGCAATTAAAGTCACTTTAACTCTTCATATTTTTTTTTGAAACTTATAACTTGAGATTCATTTTCCTTGCATTTTTTGGCTAAAAAATCATATTTACAATCGTTGTTTGGCCTCCCGGATTGTCCTATACAGGCGTGCAAGAATCGGGAACTCCGCGCAAAACATGTTTTTTTCAATTTTTCTTCGCATGGTAATATTCCTTATATTTTTATGAGTCTAAATACATGGTTGGAATATTTTTTTGACTTACCAATTGTCCTAAACAATTCTTGCAAGTTCGCATCCTATTCGACCCGTGCTGATGAAAATTCGCCTAAAATGGGTCTAAATATTTTTTTTCAAAGACGTTGAAAAATAGAAAGTTGCTCAAAATAAAATTTTAAGTCGATCTGGAGATTTTGATAATTTTCTGAGTACTATTTATTTGACAATATTTTTTGTTCATTTTTTGACTTTTGACCCCATGGTATTTTTATATGTATTTTATGGAGCTATAAAATGGTCATTTTGCTATTTTGAACCACGATGCATCCTACAAAAATCACACAAAGTTATATATCATGCGCGTCGCGTACTGCCCAAATTACCGCATTATTAACCATGACCATGTCATAATCATTCCTTGGTATTTTCGGTCAAACTTAATCAATATACTTACTAGGATTATTATAACTTAAATATGCATCCAAGCGAACCATGCGACATGTGAATTTTTCTCCTTAATTAAGTTTCGCAATGCGCCACTTTTCGTGCCATTTGGCGTAATCCCGTTATATATTTATTCCATAATTTTTTTCAATAAAATATTTCAATTATAATTAAATACTTATTTTCTAGGATGAGGTATTACATTCTTCCCTCCTTAGGAAATTTCATCCTCAAAATTCATGGTCATCAACCTTAGAATTTAGTTACCCACAACCATTTTTTAATCCTAGGGCAACCTCAACACTATGGTCTAAACCCCAAATATTTGATTTTAATCAATTACATTGCTAACCCAATCATGGAGGACACTAAGGTCTTACTACTAATCCCAATCATGCCTAATTCATGCATAGAAACAATCCTTCGAAATAACCAATTTTCAAAAAATATCACGCTACCATTAATGAACTCATCATCAATAATCCTTCCGATGTTAGGATTTACAAGCCTGCGTTTCCTCAATAATTTTGTATCACACCTATGATAGGCTGATATAACCTCAGTATCACTAGCCATCACATCATCATTCATGATACGATTAGCTAATACATTGGTCTACTCGATCGATATCTCTTACGAGATCCTTACACTAACTTAGAGTCATATTAGGTATCATAACACAAATATACACGAGCGATTACATCCTCAATCAACACAATTCCAATCATAGTGAAACACTAACATATAATGTTTTATCAGGTTCTAATGCTCACAATATCCTCGAGTCATAACTTAAAAACCCATGATCAAGTAATAGATAGCTATACCGGTCAACTAACGAGACATGGTAACCTAATGCAACCAAATAGCACATGCAAACTACATGAAATAAATGCGAGACCACGCGTACACACAAACTAGTGTAGAACAATTTGCCTTCGAGGTAGTGTGCACTCATATACCGTGATGCATTAGCCACAACCGACTTAACCCTCATCCTTACTGCGTTTATGTAGAGATACACTCGAATCAAAACTAATCAATAGCTTCCTACTACTGGGATCAAAGAAGACACAAGGAATTCAATGGATCAGGAGACTGTCACTCTAATCAAAGAACAATAAAATTCCGATAACGAACCATGCCACACGAAGTAAACCCACAATGTACACTTGAACTTTTAACCCTCACTGATATTTTCTAAGGTCATAGCCTTACCACATACTATGGCTTGGCCTATTAACCGTGACAGGTCCTAACCGTGAATCATCCATCCCTGTAGAACGAAGGAAGTATGAATCAAATTCCTTTAGGAAGCTGAAAAGCTAGGTTTCCCTCCTTGAGACTAATGCCAAATTTTAGTCATTGGCAAGAACATCCATCTAAACCAAATGAAATTACGTTATTCCAAAGCTTATCATTAGCCATTTGAACTATCATACCTAGTAGGTATCCATAATTCCCACATGTGATAGCTAACCTTAGTCCGGAGATCACTCCCATCAAGTGAAACACGACGTTCACATAATTTTGAGCATTTGACTCATGGACCACCACTCGACCCTTAGCAACATCCTACATGATCGTAAATCATAACTATACTAATGGCATGTTAAATAATGCCCATTCCTAATACCAACTGATTTTCCTTACCAGAGTCATACCAAACCATACAGGTAACATACGCATGTGCTATAATCAAGCCTAACACTCCAACTGAGTGCTATTTCTAAAATCAGAATGAACGTCATTGTGTTCTAAATTTTCCAAGTGCAAAACCTATAACGTATCAGCCTATTTTTGATATTATCCACAACGATCATATTACCTCACCGACTTATAAAAAAAGGCCATGGCACAAACTCCAAACAATACCATAGATTAATACGACCTAACCATACTATAATTATCAATAATTTACTATCATTACGTAAACCTCAATACAACATCGATTCTTCCTGACACTTCATGGAAAAGACATCAATTCAATCATTCCCCAAAATGAACATGCACATCCCAGTGTAACAGTCGTCATGGTAGAATACTATCATGCATGACAATTGAACACAACCACCGATTCGTAACCTCAAGGCATCAAATTTAGTCACTGCGTGTTATACCAACCGTAAGGCTATTTCCTCGACATCATAAGGAATGTCAAAGTTTCAAGGGGAGACACTATTGTCATTATAACACACGGTACACGATCTTAAGTTAACTATTACTAAGGAATGTCTACCACTCGCATTAACATCTCACTAGATAAACCTTAGTATACATCTATAAGGAATCTTCAATATGAATTCACATGCATACCCATGTTGCTAATACGAATTCTCAATGAGTATTCAACCATGACAACCAAGTTGCCTCAATATGTAAACATCATACTATGTGCTCATTCTACAAGTTAACACAACTATATATCTTGGTAGGATACGGGACATTATGCATTGCCTATGAACACCAATCCCCACACCACAGACTCCACAAGGGATCCTATTACTCAACACCACATTATCATTTCTCAACTATCATTTAATACCACCAAAGTTTTGGTAGGACTCAGGGTGTCGGGTATTGCTTAAGAGGATGTTCACTCTAATGACGCCGCAAGAGGTCCTATCCTCGAACATCACAACGGGAGTTCTTAATACCAAATCACCAAGATTTTATTTTTTATTTTTTAGGTTCACTCCTAGGTTACCTCAAATCATCATAATTATCTAAACCCACATCATAATCAAGTCAATTAGGCATTATAATTTCCATAATTATTTACTCATAAGCCACGCTACTAGTCACCTAATATCGTAGATGAAACAACAAGCATACCAGCTAGGATGCAACTGAAATCATTAAGACTTCCTAATCATAAAACTTCCACATGATACATCTCACACAAGCCTAAGGTGCCACCACTTAACGACCTACACCAAAACTCGATACTTGGTAGCTAACACTACCAGAACAAATGCAGCGGAATAAGAATGGCTACTAACTTAGTTAATCACCAACTCAAATAGAAGGGCACAATGTGCTCAAGATCTTGACTTTACCATCAAGGTACAAATCAAAACCGTCATCAGGAAAGCGTGACCAGCTCCAACCAATAACGACGCTGATAGATCCACTACCGACCTTACCATGTCATACCCAAAAGGAACATTGTGCCTAAAGCTCGGATACCAAGTTGTAACGCCCCGACCCGGGTTTAAAGGTTATTAAAGGACTAACCGGATCTGGTTTTCACATCAATTGTGAAGTGCAATGAAACACCCTACAATAATGTTTATAATCTAGTTTAATTATTATTTAACGTTACACTCATTAGCATACGAGTTTAATTTAAAATCACTACGTGATATGAACCAAGGAAAGTACCCCAAGGCCAAGTAAACAGAGCCACTAACGTAAATGCAAGTAAATACTTACCTGTCTAATGCGCTCAAAATACGAAATTGCATGCAACCTGCCATAACAAAAGGAGTGAGTGAGTTGGATGCTCATTGGGAACTATACAAATGAAGTATAGACACGAACGGCATAAAAGTATACTCACACGCTATACTACATGCATGTGAGAGTACGTATATATCTACATATATACCTTTGAAAATACATATCCCAATGTATTAAACCGTTTTATTCCAAAAATGTCATTTAACCCATTTATTCTCCTTCTCTTTACAAAAATCATTTTGTATCATTATGCTTAAAAACTAGCATTCATTCCCATTAACGTACACAGTTAAATAATTAGCAATTATTGGGAAAAAATCTTTCATTTACTTTCAAACGTTTATTACTCAATGTTTATTAACTCGCGCCAAAGTTACTTAACTATATTATAGGACTTCCATTCAAAGCACGCACACAGCGTGTTTAGAAAAATACTCATTTTCCTTTGAAAGACTCATATAACACACACTTGTGTTTATTATGATTCAAATCTCATTAGGTAGCTTAAACATCATTAAGTCATCTTATTTAAGCATCCGTGTTACCACATGAACATTAAACTTTTAATACGTTATTCTTGCATTAATAAATTAATGAATCATTACCATTCATTTATGCCTATATCATGAATATTCGATTCATTAGTTAGCATTTTTCGCCGACACAAACACTCGTCGCAACACACGTACACCCACGGTTTCACAAAATTTCACCGCCTGGCACCGAGCGCTAAGTAAACTGCAGTTAGTTTGGGGTCTTTCACCACTAGGGACAGCATAGCCCTGTTTAAGTATTTAACCAGGCGTCATCCAATATCATTATGTTACCAATGTGTTCAACATTTTCATAATGTTCACATTAATTTGCCTTTTTCGGGCCGAAGCCAAAGACTTGGACTTAACCGTCCACTTTTTCATTATTCATTTAGGAAAAATAATTATATTCCATTAAAGTCCTTTTTCACGCACAAGTTGATTCTTCCACCGAAAATTATTTTCGTTTAAGGACTTATTTCATTCTTTCTACATATGTGTCAAAACACTCTTTAACATTATTGTTTCCTAAAAATGTTACACTTTAAGTAAATTGCCTATTTACCCAATTTATATCAAAATACGCAACTTCACCCCTTATCAAGTGTTATTTAAAAAAAAACACTCTTTGAAGCTTCAAACTTAACACGTAGGCATTTTTGTCACTATGACAGTTTTTTAACTGCCAACTTTATCGAAAATTATATTTTTGCACAGTACTCCCATTAATATATAAAATAATACTTTTCACATATTAAAGTCTACACACTTTATTTATGAGTTTTAAAACTAAAAACCCCTTTTAGTCAACATTTACATATTTGACACTTTGCATTTCAAACTTAGTGTTACACACTTTAATTATGACTTTTTGCCTAAAGACCCATACTTAGTCTTCTACACTTTCATTATTTACATTTTCACCCAAAGTTTACAAGAAGACTACACTTTCACATATTTATATTTTTAAACCCAAAGCATAGTTTAACAAACAAAATATTACACTTTGTAAATGAAAATCCATTTGCTCATTTCATAATGATTCATCAATATTAAAATCACTATATTAATCTCATAAAAAAGGCATTTAGATACCAATATTGTTCACATCAAAGAAATAATTTATTCTCCTTAACACATGAGTTTAAAATATTTTATTTCATAAAATGTTTGTGAATAGTGGGATGAAAATTATCTATTTTTAAAACCCATCCAATCCTTCATTTTAAGTGACCATTTTCATAGAAATAGTAAAAATGATGCTAATAAGTCTATTAGTACATTTAAACCTTAATAAACATATTTTAAGCTCTAAATAGGTAAGAAAAATGGTTTAGGGTTTAGGGTTTAGGGTTTAGGCTTAACATATATTTACTACAAACCCATTTGAAAGATAGAAAATTCCATTTTCTTCTAAACTATATCTTGAAATCATTTAGTATTAAATCTTTAATCATGGATGGATATTTCTACACACCTAATATCAACAAGATGAAAAGTACTCATACTAATATCTTCATCAACTTAACTTAGTAAGAGTCAACTATTTTCCACCTTCAAATGTCCTCAAATAATGGTAAAGAAGGTGGGTGACTCCCCCACCTCAGAAAGTGGCCCTAAAGGGAGTCACAATAGCCCACTCTTCAAGCTCCCAAATGAATCTTCAAGATCCATCAACTAATCCTTCTTCTTCGATGAAAAACCTCCTTTAAAAACTTCAAACAAGGCTTCCTTTGAGCTCCAAGGACTCCTCCCAAAACCTCCTATGAGCTATCCCAACTTTGAAATGGACTTTTAATGGAACTTCAACCCATTTGAATGGAGTTTTGGGTCAGAAAAATGTGGTGGAAAGTGAGCTACAAATTTGTTTGGAAAGAATCTAAATTTTTCAAGGGCTTGGGTGAAGGGAGAGTAAATGAAAGTCTGAGAATGCACCCAAAGGGTTTTTCGCACTCTCTTTCTTATAATAAATTTGAATGATAAATGAAGGCTTGACCCATATGATAGAAAATGTGTGTCCAGAAATATGTAAATTACTTACCAAGACCTGCAAGCCAACGTAAGAAAGTGACAACACAATGCTCGAACATGTGACCCCCAAAATCCGTTTGATAATTCCCCCCCCCCCCCCCCAAAAAAAAAAAATGCAATTTGCATCACTTTCTCTCTCCAGATTTTTTTTTTACTTTTTTTTGAAACTTTTAACTTGAGATTCATATTCCTTGCATTTGTTGGCTAAAAAATCATATGTGCAAAAATTATTTGGCCTCCCGAATTGTCCTATACAAGGACGCAAGAATAGGGAACTCTGCACAAAACATATTTTTTTCGATTTTTCTTCGCATGGTAATATTCCTTATATTTTTATAAGTCCAAATATATGTTCGGAATATTTTTTTGACTTACCGATTGTCCTAAACAATTCGCGCAAGTTCGCATCCTACGCGACACCTGCTGACGAAAATCCGCCGAAAATGGGTCTAATGATTTTTTCTAAAGACGTCGAAAAAGAGAAAGTTGCTTAAATTAACGTTTAAGTCGATCTGCAGATTTTCATAATTTTCTGAGCATTTTTATCTTTTTTGTAAGGATAAATTTCCAATCGAGTCATTTGTAGTATTAGCTACATTTCGTTGGACAAAACTCTTTTGGGTTATTTCAAATTAAGCCTCATACAACCTTAGAGAATTTGGCATTCAAAGTTTAAGCAACATCAATATGCATCTCAATTTCATTCTCCTAAAAAGGTGTATGACCAAAACCATTTTTATGTGTTGGAGTAATTTTCATAAAGAGTAATTTTCATAAAAAGTAATTTACATAACAAATTAATTTTCATAAAAACCATTTTAGAAATTAATTTTAACTATTTTTTAAAGGAAAAAGAATTTTTGTTCAAAGTGTTTCCCAGGTCGTTGGAACGACCTCGATCTAACGATCCCATCCACCCTGCACTGGTATCTCGTTAGAAGTTCATTTGAAATGTCGTTCGAACAAACTCGTTCGAACGAGATTTATAACGAATTATCTAACATTTATACTGGACTATTGTTAGATATCTCCTTCGAACAAAAGGGGGTTCGAACGAGATCTGTCAGTTTTGATTTTTTTTTAACTTCTTTCCTGCAGTTATTTTAAATAACTTCCCTTGTCCACTACTTTTCCTGTTTCTAATATGTGGACGAAAATTAGGTTTTGGACAAGGAATTTTTACACATTCTTGAGAGCAAAAATTTCACATCTTCCTTTTTGATGAAAAATCCTTCTCCAACACAATTTAACTTTTGAACCAAAACCCCATGCCATCAACCTGAAATTCAACAAGTACACTTGAGGTGGATTTATGTGTTCAAGCTTATTAGAGACAGTAGTTTGGGCTTCGGTGGATACCGCGACACGAGTAGTGTCGAGCAACATGTTGGATCTTCGCGTACTACAAATTTGGAGGTAGGGGACGACATCAACATGTCTTAATTGAGTCAAAGTCTATAAGTCTTTTGAGTCCTTTGTAAAACCTATTTGTAGTGGATCTGTCTAGGCCCAGTCGTCCGAGGTTTCTCCCATTTGGATTTTCCTCGTACATCGGCGCATTTTGATTGTGATTTTTGCACTTTACTTTATTAAATCACTTAGATGTATGTGTAGGATAAAAAGGATAAAATTGGCTAATTTTATATCTCTTAATCAAATTATCAATCCCATCACTTTAATTGTTAATTGCTTAAGCTAACCTTTAAATTTGCAAAGGAAATTAAAATTGGAATATTTCTCTACTTGGCAAATTTTTAATAGTGTAGTGTGTGTGTATTCTGCGAAATAACCTCAGTTCATATAATCGTACAACTTCAAATTCGTATCAGAGCTAGACTCTAAAAGTTATTTAGATGAATCCTGGAGGTCATATGGAACGTTTTTTTATCGAATAGACCACCTATGTTTGATAGAACTAATTACACCTATTGGAAATCACGTATGAAATCTGCCCTTAAATCAATTGATGAACGTGTTTGGGTTGCTGTTGAAAGAGGATGGTCCCCTCCTACTATGATTGTTGATGATAAAATTATTTTAACACCTGTAGAAAATTGGAGTGAGGATGAATTGAAATTGTGTAACTTTAACTATAAAGGTTTAAATGCCTTGTTTAGTGTTGTGACTCCCGATGAATTTCATCGTATAATGGCGTGTGAGATGTCAAAGGAAGCTTAGAATATTCTCCAAGTTACTCATGAGGAAACTAGTGTAGTTAAAGCTTCAAAAATTAAAAACTTAACAACTCAATTTGAAACCATCACCATGAAAGAATCTGAAACGTTTGATGAGTTTTATGCTCGTATATATGATATTGTTAATTCTTGATTTAACTTAGGTGATAAAATACCTGAAGATCATATGTTTGAGAAATTTTTTAGATGCCTTCCTAAACGATTCATTCCAAAATTCACAGTTCTTAATTCATTAGGAAATCTAAATACTTTAAAACTTGAAGAGCTTGTTGGTGATCTTCAAACATATGAATTAGATATGTTTCCTAAATATAACAAAAGCAAATATGAAGGTGTTACCTTGAAAGTAAAGAAAGTAGAATCGTCTGAATCTGATATAGATCCGGATGATATAGCTCTATTTGTTAAAAAATTAAAAAAATTTCTCAAGTTCAAAAAGCAAAACTCAAAATTTGAAAAACCAAAATTTGAGAACAACAAAAACAAAGGTAATAGAAAATTCAATAATCAGGATCCTAAGAAGTTTAACAAAGACAACTTTAAAAAGGATGATTCGGAGAGATGATTTGAGTGTGAGGGATGTGGTCATAGAGCGTTTGAGTGCCCTACTAAAATTAAGAGACAAGGTAAAGAAAAGGAAATTTACAATTCTACTCTAAGCGACAGTGATAATGAGTTTGAAGACTCTGATGACTCTACCCCATCTAGAAATAATTTCACTGCATTTATAGCAAGTCATGCTAGTAATTCAAGTGAGTCACATCCTAATGTTGAAAATTCAGAGCAAAATCTTGAGGCTGCTTCCACTCACTCTTCTAGTAGCGATGAAAAAGGAAGTGAGAGTGAAATAGATGAGAGTGAATTGAAATCCGCCTATTCTAAACTATACACTGAGTCTCTTCGTATTAAAAAAGTAAACAAAATATTAACCTTTAAAGTTTTAACTTTAGAAAAAGAGTTGAAAGGCCTGAAGGAGAAGGAGGCTTTAGTTAGTAAACTCGAGACAATTAAGATATCCCTTTTTGAAAAGCTTATCTTGTTAGGCAAAGAAAAATGTGACTTAATTAACTCCTTAGAAGGTGCCAACAAATATCTTCATGAGTCTTTAGAGATTAGAAAATCTTTTGAAGCTAAAATTGTCCAACTTGAAAAAGATCTCGAGTCCTCATGTGAAGTCAAATTCACACTCGAAGATAATTCAGGAAGAATGGGAAAATTATTTCTAGGTCCTGTTTTAAGATATAAGGAGAAAGGTTATCAAGAGAGAAAGGGTATAGGATATAAAGAAGGAAAGTCATCCAAAGTCAAACCCGAACCCGTAGCTAAGTTTGTTACCAAATCAAATTCACCTAAACATTATCTCCCTAAAATAAGTCCACTTAACCAATCTTCAAAAGCGAGTCCAGAACAACCCTATGTGTGCACTTAATGTCACAAACAGGGTCATCTTAAAGATTTTTGTTAGGAGCATGGGAAGAACTATTATTTCACAACTCCTAAGCAACACTATAGCTCCTTAGCGAGTCTTAAGAGCCAAAATACCTCCCAATGGTACTTTAATAGTGGTTGTTCGAGACATCTGCCTGGTGACAAATCCTTGTTTACCACTCTTAAAAACTATAAATATGGTAAGGTCACTTTTGGGTATGGAAGCAAATCTCGAATCATGGGTAGAGGATCTATTGAAATTTTCGAGTTTCCTAAACTTGAAAATATCATTTATGTTGATGGTCTCAAGGCTAATTTGATAAGTATTAGCCAACTAAGTGATGAAAATCTTGATGTTAAGTTTAGTCAATCGGAGTGCACTGTATGTGATAAATCGGGTGAGTCTATTTTACAAGGTGTGAGAACTAGTGACAATTGCTACGGAATAGTTCCTAAATCCTCTGTAGTTTGAAATAGTGCAAAAGCCTCGCCTGACGATCTTTGGTATCAAAGGTTAGGTTATGTTAACTTTAGAGATCTTGATCGATTAGTGAGAAAAGAGCTAGTTCGAGGTTTACCATCTCTAGGAAAACTAACCTCCACTATTTGCGGGCCTTGTCAATTAGGATAGCAAATTAAGAATCCACATAAAAAGTTAAACTCAATAACTACCTCTCATGTATTAGAATTTATACACATGGACCTTATGGGTCCCACTCGTACCAAGAGTATAGGAGGAAAGCGATATATTTTAGTGATGGTGGATGATTTTTCTAGATACTCCATTGTAGGTTTTCTAAGAGAAAAATATGAGACTGTTGATTTTCTCACTGTTAAATGTAGAATTCTTCAAAATCAACACAATGTTACCATAAACCGTTTTAGGAGTGACAATGGAACTGAATTCAAGGAATCCGGTGTAAATGCCTTTTGTGATAAAATAGGAATTGAGCATGAATTCTCGATCATTCGAACTCCATAAAAAATGGCATAGTTGAAAGAAAAAATCAAATCATCCATGAAATGGCAAGATCTATGCTGCTCGGAAGAAATTTGCCTCATAGGTTTTGGGCCGAAGTGGTTAACACCGCATGTCACACCGTAAATAGGGTTTATATGCATCCTAATACTGACAAACACCATATGAATTGTGGACTGGCAAGAAACCTAATTTGGCCTATTTTAGAGTTTTTGGTAGTCCTTCTTATATCCTTCGGGATAGGGAACTCCTAGGTATATTTGACTCAAGGAGTGATGAAGGTATTTTCCTAGGATATTCTCAAAACAGTAGAGCTTTTAGAGTTTTCAACTTAAGTAGTTCAAAAGTAATGGAATCAATAAATGTTGTAATAAAAGATGATGCTCTAGCCACATCTATTGAAAATGAGGAAGATTTGTCTTGTGAGTGTGATGTTGTTTCCGATGCTGAAAATATTGAGTCTCACAATGACTTTGTTGCTCCCACTAATAAGAAAAAGGATCCTTCTCCTTGGGTTCGTAAAAGTCATGACGCTTCAAAAATTATAGGAAATCCCGAGGTAGGAGTCAAGACTAGGGCTCAATTAGAAAATGAAGTTACCTATTTGAGCTATACTTCTAAAATTGAACCTAAAAACTTTAAAGAATGGATTAATGCCATGCAAGAAGAATTATTTCAATTTAAGAAAAATGATGTTTGGGAATTAGTCCCTAGGCCTTCTAATACTAACATCATCGGTTCTAAATGGATTTTAAGAATAAAATGGATCAAAATGGCGTCATTGTTCGTAAGAAAGATAGGTTGGTTGCCCAAGGATACACTCAAATAGAAGGTGTTGACTTTGAAGAGACTTTTGCCCCAGTTGCTAGGTTAAAATCGATTCGCCTTTTACTAGCCATAGCATGTCACCTTAAATTTAAATTATATAAAATGGATGTCAAAAGTGCTTTTTTAAATGGCATTTTCAAGAAAAAGTCTATGTTGAACAACCTAAAGGGTCTGAGGACCCGAAGCATCCTAATCATGTCTTCTTTCTAAAGAAAGCGCTATATGGCTTGAAACAAGCACCCCCTGATTGGTATTAAAGGCTCACTTCTTATCTCCTTTCTCGTGTCTTTTTTAGAGGGGGAGTATACATGACACTATTTGTCCATCGTAATGAGAAAGCTATTTTAGTCGCACAAGTGTATGTCGACGACATAATGTTTGGTTCTACGTGTGATAAACATACTCAAATTTTTTCAAAAGAAATGCAAGATGAATTTGATATGAGTATGGCCGGTGAACTTACCTTCTTCCTAGGTCTTCAAGTTCGTCAACTTGAAAGTGGGATATTTTTGTCCTAAACTAAGTATGCTAAAGACCTTGTGAAGAAATTTAAACTAGAATCCGCTAAGCATGCACGCACTACTATGAGTTCTTCGATTAAACTTAGTAAGGACACCAGAGGAAATGATGTAGAGCACACTCTCTTTAGGAGTATGATAGGTAGCCTACTTTACCTAACCGCTAGTCGTCTGGATATTTCCTTTAGTGTAGGAGTTTGCGCCCGCTATCAAGCCGCCCCAAAAGAGTATCATTTACTTTCCATTAAACGTATTATCAAATATGTTAGTGGGACCCTGTCTTTCGAGATTTATCATTCCTTTGATACAAATGATTATTTATCAACATATTCGGACGGTGATTGGGCAAGAGATGTTGATGGATGCAAAAGTACATCTGGCGGTTGTTTCTATTTTGGAAGTGCACTTGTCTCATAGATGAGCAAGAAATAAAATTCTATTTCTTTATCCACAACAGAGGCCGAATACATAGTCGCCAGGAGTTGTTGCACTCAACTCATTTGGATGAAACAAATGTTGGAAGATCAAGGTATTTCTCAAGGCACTATGACTATCTATTGCGATAATACTAGTGCAATTCACATTTTTCGTAACCCTGTTCCATATTCTAGGACCAGGCATATTAGGATCCGTGAACATTTTATTCGTGACCTGGTTGAAGAGAAAATCGTTTCCTTAAGCTTCATTGGCACCGATCAATAATTGGCCGATATATTCACAAAACCTCTAGATGCCCTTAGGTTTGAAAACCTTAGGAAATCGATTGGGGTTTGCTCCATTGATTAAGATCGTAGTCGCCTATCTAGTTTAGGTTGTGTTTATTGTCTATCTTTTCACCTATGATCTAGATTATTTTTGTAAATATTTTATTCAAAATTTCAACAGAAAATATTTTTTTCTTTCTTATTTTCAAGGAAAACGGGAAAGTTTAGAAAAGCTTTCACAAAATTTTGTACATATGGTTTTGTGTTCGACGTGTTCGGATCACTATTCTATTTCATGTCCACGTGGCTTTCGATGAGTAGTTAAGCCGGGCTTCGTTTCCCTTGTGCATAATAATGCTCTTTTATTATGTATTTCTGTGATTGCCTCATATATTTGCCTTCTTGCACACACTTTTCACGAAATATTACGAATATCTTTTTCACATTGCACTCGTATGGTGAGATTTGGTGTTGTCTTTTCAATCTTAGTCACATCTCTTATAAGCACTCGAAATTGTGCATGATCATCCATTGCCCAAATTTAAACAAAAATGTAATCATATTCATCCGGTTGTCTGTTGTTTCTAGCAATGGACTCGGGTTGAGGAAATTTTTTTTTTTTTGCGTTAATAGCCTCCATTTTCATTATTGCATAAATGCCTAAAATTAAAGCATTTAAATATGATATATATAATGCCAAGGCCAAAATTATTTAGCTTGATTTATTCTTCAAAATAAAAGTCTCAAACTAAAGTTGCTAATGGGAGATATAAGTTAAAGATCAATGGGCATGCACATTTATTCGATACATTGCTTTCTAATTGTGACAACATTGGCGAGATAATCATCTATCTTGTATGCATGTTGCTTTAGTGTTTGAGTGTCCTGTGGTATTTCTTTATTCACACAAGGCTGATGTGAGTGCATATTGCGTCTATATATTTTTTGGCATTTCGCACTTGTGCGTTGTCTTAGGTAAAATCTCTCAATCGCATTGTTCACACCCCTACATCTCCGCTCCCACAGGTTGGATATGTCATCACAACCTAGGATAATTACATCTTTCACTTTGGCAACTTTCTGGCCTTCCTAATTCCTTCTCATATGTTATTTTCATGCTCATTTTATTTTTCTTATTTTTTAACCTGTTTGAATTTCATTAGAAAAACTCGTTCAAACAAGTTTTTGAACGACATTTCCAAATTCCCGTCTGGGATCTCGTTTGAACGAACTTTTAACGAATTTTCTAACGAGGTTCATTATATGCTTCTGGCATATCATTCGAAATAATTCGTTCGAATGACATTTCTCGTTCGAACGACCTCGATTTATTTTGGGCGATTTCTCTTTCCCATTTTTTGTCGGTTCATTTTTTTTTGGTTCTCTCTCTCCTCGTTCCCACGATTTCCCCATTTCCCAAAATCTCTCCATCTCTATTCTCCCATTTCCCCACTTACTCTCTTCCCTATACTCCCATTAACCCATTTCCCCACTAAACCCATACTCCATTTACCTACGATTTTCCCCTCACCTCCATTAAACTTATTTCATCCTCCATCAACCCTCATTCCTCTTCCATTTCTCATTTTCAGCTAGGGTTCCAAGTTTGATTCTACCTCTTCTCTCTTCTAGGAATCTTCTTTCTCTCTCTTCTCTTATTTATTTGTATATATTTATATCTATATATTTATGTGTATTGGGTATGTTTTCTCAAACTCCAATTTTTTGTCACCCAATTTCATATATATATATATATATATATATATATATATATATATAGCTTTTTCTTTGGGGTTATATCATATCATAATTTTTTCCCCTAATTAAGTTGAACTCCATGAACATTATCATTTTTTTAAATTCAAATCTTTTTTGATAATTTCATGGAACTTCCCTTAATTATTTTTTATTTTTTCTCTAATGGAGGATGGGAATTGTTGCTGTTTGGTTTGTTGTTTTATTAGTGTGTTTGGCGGTTTGGATGGATTTTGGTTGGGTAGGTACTAGTTTAGCCCTCTAGAATGTCTCCTCGTAAAAGTCGCACCCGTCGCATAAGCGACTCTCCCGAGGAACGCTCTTCTTCCTCATATTCATCCTTATCCGATGAGGAAAACAGTGTTAATGCGTCCATCCCTGATCTTAAATTGCATTGGAGGACTCTCACCAGTCATACCTAATACCATACACAGGGTTTTTCTACTAGGTCCATTATCTGAGAAAAACTTTTCCATCTCACATCTCTAGCAGGCACCACAGTTCACTCCTCGATATCTGACTTAGGGTAGGACCACTTGTTAACCTCACTGACACAATTTTTCCCGACCTTATTCTAGAATTTTATTTTTGGATGTCGGTTTGGGAGGATCATATTTTCTCTCGAGTGAGAGGTCGGGAGATCGTTATCAGTCCTGACTCCATAGCTCGTCTAATCTCTTTACCCCGAGTCAATAATCCATCCTACCCTTGTGCTCCCATTTCTCGTCCTGACCCTACTCTGATTATGAACACCGTGTGTAGGATTATCCAACCAGGAACTTTTATAATTTTCCATAAAAATTTACATCCAGATTTTATGGTCCTAAATTGGATTGTATGTGCTTGTCTCAATTCATGTGAAGATTCCAGTCAAATCACCAAAATGCATGTGGACCTCATGTTTTCCATTAGCATTAGGGTTGCCATCGACCTACTCGCCTTAATTTATCTAGTCATTAAGTCTGTTATAATCAACCCATCCAGTCCCGCTAGACAAGCACTCCCATTTGCCGTTATCATTACCCACCCCTATCTTGTTGTCGGCTGCCCTC
Source organism: Sambucus nigra (assembly GCA_949130495.1). NCBI lineage: Eukaryota > Viridiplantae > Streptophyta > Magnoliopsida > Dipsacales > Adoxaceae > Sambucus > Sambucus nigra. The sequence goes on along the minus strand of OX422221.1, from coordinate 327,584,160 downwards.
GTCTTCCCACCGATGTCCCTGTGAATATGTCCTATGTTGGCAGGTCTCGTGGTCATTTACCCCCCGATACTCCTCAACTCACTCCCTCTCAATCCGTACCCTTACAATCTGCCAATGCTTCCACTCCTGATCCCTCTAGACCACTACCCTCTCGTGCTACCCCTAGACCTTCCTCTTCTCATTCTCCCTCACCCCTTGAATCGGAAGATCTTAGGTTTGTGCATTCACAAGTGGTGTAAATTCAGGAAGACAGGCGCCAAGACAGGGCTATTGTGTAGGAGCTGCTGATTAATATGCAGCAAGATAGAGAGGCTTAGGCTCGTCGTGAGGAGGCTCAAGCACGTCGGGATAAAGCTCAATCACGTAGGGATTCTATGCTTCTTGAGCACCTTGAGGCGATCCGTCGTATGGAGATGCGTCATGGAGCTGGCTCATCCAACATCAGGTCCCTTCCAGATGATTCTCCACATGATGCCTAACTCCTTGATTTCATTTATGTTTCAGTTTATTTCATCTTTTGCACTTGTGAGGGCGAGCGAAACATCTTTATTTATATTTTCTCACTTGTATCTCTTTCTATGTTTTGGTTACATTCTCTTTATTGATGTACGGATATTTTTTTATTAATGCTATTTCTCTCATGTTTATTTTATTGTTGCATATATGGTTCTTGGATTGTGTTTCATATTTCTCTATTGCTTTTATTCCTTGTATCCTTTTCTCTAACCATGCATGCTATGTATATCCCTTTGTCTCTTCCGAATAAAAAGGGGGAGAAACACTGATAGGGGGAGTTCATAATTTAGGGGGCGTTATTTAAAATTTAACATATGTCATACTCATGACTAATTAACTTGCTTTATATTCTCAGGTTTAGTTAACGCTTGATTTATATTCTCTATTTCCCCATGCGTTTTATGTATTCATTTTTTCATGTGTGTAGGATACATCGCCTACATTTCTGCAGTACACCGTCAGTCGAGTTATTTAGTCTGTCTTTTTATTTGGGTTTTTGGGACGGGCTTTAGAATTGGCTTGACGGCTGACTTAGCAAATTCAGTCTTTTTGTTTTTTTTTTAATTTCGTTTTGTCCCTGAATAGCCAAAGGGGAAGATTTGTAAGGACAAATTTCCAATCAAGTCATTTGTAGTATTGGCTACATTCCGTTGGACAAAACTCTTTTGGGTCATTTCGAATCAAGCCTCATACAACCTTAGAGAATCAGGCATTCAAAGTTCAAGCTACATCAATATGCATCTCAATTTCATTCTCCTAAAAAGGTATATGACCAAAAATAATTTTATGTGTTGGAGTAATTTTCATAAAAAGTAATTTTCATAAAAAAATAATTTTCATAAAAACCATTTTAGAAATTAATTTAACTATTTTTTAAAGGAAAAAGGATTTTCGTTCGAAGTGTTTCCCAGGTCGTTCGAATGACCTGGATCTAACGACCCAGCCCACCCTGCGCTGTTATCTTGTTAGAAGTTCATTAGAAATGTCGTCCGAACGAACTCGTTCGAACGAGATTTCTAACGACTTATATAACATTTATACTGGACTATCGTTAGATATCTCGTTCAAACGAGATCTGCCAATTTTGAAATTTTTTTAACTTCTATCCTGCAGTTATTTTAAATAACTGCCTCTGACACCCCGCTTAAAATAATAACGGGTGGCCAACCCTATAGTACATTAAATTAGGAATATTAGACGGCTCATTCTCAGCATCAACAGACTATACTAAAATAGATAGGACTAACTACCCAAAAATATAAAAGCGGATGTCAAAAAATTAAAATAAAACTTGCAATAGATATCAACCCAACAATATAGAACTACCAAGAAGGTAACATGTACACAAGTATCGAGATAAAAGAAATGCTAAACATAATAATAACATGAATACATATAAGGAAATACACCTGAATAAGCTGTCGGGTCACAGACAATACAATAACCAAAAAGAAGAAATATAACTAGCTACAAGTAACTCTTGGGTGTAAACCCGATATACAAAAATGAATCCTATCTAGAGGTACAAGAAGTAGGAAGTGACTACAATCTAAGTCCCGCAACAGTCCGCATCTGCTATGGCTCCCAAGACTCTGGATAAAAAAGCATCTAATATCCATGCAGTAGGACACCTGTAGTACAATATATATATAGTAGAAGAGAAATATAAACGGGTCAGATCCCGAGGGGTAAAAATGTTTAGCAAGTGTGTTAACCCTGCATAATAAATATAAATGCACTATTTCATAATTAAAGTGGATTCGCACTCTCGTGAAACCCCAAACTCACCTCTCATCTATAGTGCGCACCTAGGCGTGTCTTGGAACCTTAATTAAGTTACCCCACCCACTTAAGGACAACTTATCTTACCATACGCACGGACTATACCCACATGACCTGCCATTCTAACTTAACCCTCAAATCCTATCCATTCTGATCACACTTAAATATATTTTCACATATATGCCTTACTAGGCTATAGTGGTTCCAATTGTTAACTTAAACCAGTTATAAGTCTTAATACATCACACATTAACATTAATCTTCAATATAAAAGTGTATTCTCTAAGCAACATACATACAAGTATTAAGACAAAACTTCTCTCTACTCTCAACATTGCACTACGTTTCGTGTGTGGGGCGTCTCGCAAAGCGAAATCCAAACAAGGAACCCCCCCGATACACTACTCCTTGACAATGTCAATCGTAGGGATCCATCATGTCATCTACATATATCATAGTACTTTAAATACTTAAATAATGAATATTTTATCTAAGAACATAAATAGAATTTCTATCTAACTCCTTAAGGTCGATATAACCGCAATTGTCTCTAAGTACGATCCTCCGACCCAAATAAACTAGTACACCAAACCACCCAAGATGTACATCATAGAAACTCCATATCCTCTTCACATATAGGATATACAAATATATATTTACTCTAAATATCTATAAGCAATCATTCCTTCCTATAACCACGTATACATAACACACATAATGTACACTTGCAATTCACACAATATAAACAGTTATAGGATACCAAAATACTGCACCATGCTATCATCTTCCAGGGCATCACTCACATACCATCCCGGGGGCCACCGGTTGGACTAAATATCACTGAATTCGTGGTCAAAACCAAATCACAACGCATGGAAAGCGGTCATAGTTCCTAACCGGTCAAGTGAGAACGACTCATACCCAATACTTCTCACCCTAAAAATAAAATCACACAAATAATAATGGACGACTATGACCTGGGGAATATCCACACCCTGCTCCTCAAGCCATGGGCTCACCCTCATCGCGCAACTTCCCATGATAGCATATGTCGGGTATGCTCACACAATAAGTATATATATCATTCACACTATATATATACATCCATATGGTCACAACATATATACAAACCATCGCGCACGGCATAGGTATTCATGCCATATGTACACACACACACACACACACACATATATATATATATATATATATACACACACACACACACACACTATCTCGCGTCCGTATGTATGAGATTTATAAACTCGGCTATACATGTACATAGTCCTCATTATATTAGTCGTCACTCCAAGCATATTAACTTAATTCGTTATATAAATACGATCCCTCACTTGAAGCATATTCATCCATTACTCCTATGATATGAATAGCCTTCCAATGTGTCCAACATTAAGATTATTACCCCAAAGTTTAACATATGTAAGAATCACTACACACCCCATCTATATCCGAAAGCACATCGATATATCTAGTAATAATTCAGACTATTGGTATGCACATAACCAATAGTCTACAAACCTCAAGCTCAATCCTAAATTCATTCCATAATCCCATCAATTATTGGAATCCCCATTGTTAATCTCACACAGATATATAACAACTATCCCGACTAGATTTACAACACAACCTATTCTAGTTGATAGTACGATCTGATAGTTCTCAATTTTGCCTACGGTTCAATTTCTCCTATGAACCCTTAACATTAACGCATTCACAATTTATTCCTTGAGTTTATCATCACTAAGGGTATGCGACCTCTCTCTCTCAGCGGTCCCCAATCATATCTTAAATAGAATCCTATCGCTATAAGGATTCGGAACAAATCTCGGCCTATAATTTTCCACTATACCCTCACCACTCTCTAAAAGAGTCCTAAACCACACGTCATATCTAAGCTCACTTATGACCTCTAAATAGAATTTACATCCGTAATGAGGCTTCCCACCACCTCAATACATAACTCCAATGCATACATATATCCCCAAACTACTTCGATAAGCCCCCACGATCATAACATGTGAGACACCCTCAAATAAACTCCAAAACGTAACTCTTGCATCATATAAATGAGTTCCAAATCGAGAAACCCAATCGAAATGGAATAAAACTCCTATATGTACGTGTGTATGTTTCCAAAGTGATTCGATATGTCACCACCATCATATCATTTGAGAAACCCCTTATAAGTCTCCAAAACATATCTCTTGAATCATATAGGAAGGTCCCTTATCGATAAACCCAATCAAAAAGGGGTAGAAATCATTCTAGAAAAACTCTACAAAACAGCCCTATTTCCGAATCGATTCGGCCTGGCCCGAATCGATTCGGTCTCAAGGGAGAATCGATTCACCCCATCTGCGAATCAATTCGGTCCAAAAGACCTGGGAGTCTTTCTCAGGCCGAATCGATTCTCCTTGGGTCCGAATTGATTCGGTCATGCAAACCTGACACTTTTGCCTAAGCCGAATCGATTCACTTAGGAGGCGAATCGTTTTGGGTCTGCATAACCTTGAAGGTCTCTTCTTCTTCTTCATAAAACTTACGAATTTTAAACCCTAAAATCATTACTTCTAAACCCTAAACCTTCATAAAATCATGATTCTAAGCCTAAGAATCAACTCAACTCTGATCCCAACCATCTTTACACAATCAAACCCACATATAAATAACAATTGCAAGATTTAATCTAAAAAATCTAGGTTTTAGACATATAACCCAAAAGACAATTCTTTTGTCAACCAATTATGAAATAACATACACAAATGAAATATTTAGCACGATTAAACACTTGCCTTGAAATTGTAGAGGTTGAATCATCCCCGAGATCGCGTACGGGCCGAAAATATCCAAGTTTTCTCCTCTCTCTCTTCCTTTCTTCTTCTTTCCCTCTTTTTTTCTCTTTCTCTCTTTCTCTCAATTGATATGGGATGATTTCGTAAGCCTCTTAAACCTTTAAAACATAAGTCCCCGTTTTAAATGATAATACACACTTTAAATGACTCGTTTACTCCAATTCAAGTCAAGCTTACTTAAAAATATTTTGAAATCGAAATAAATCCTAAGGACAGTCATTTCGACTATCTCGACCCATCCGGAATCGAGGGCGCACTCAAAATCGTCATCCAGAATACTTTATAACATCCTCAATTTTTGGACCTCAGTTACCAAATTTTAAAATTCCCCAATTTAAATAAATTTTTATTTCTCCCAAAAATTTAATTTCTCAGTCCCAAAGTCACGGGGTATTACACTGTCCTTGTCCACTACTTTTCCTATTTTTAATATGGGGACGAAAATTAGTTTTTGGACAAGGAAGTTTTATACATTCTTGAGAGGAAAAATTTCACATCTTCCTTTTTGATGAAAAATCCTTCTCCAACACAATTTAACTTTTGAATCAAATGCCACCAACCTGAAATTCAACAAGTACACTTGCAATGGATTTCTTCATTAAAGCTTATTGGAGACGCTAGTTTGGGCTTCGGTGGATACCGAGACACGAGTAGTGTCGAGCAACGTGTTGGATCTTCGCGTACTATAAATTTGGAGGTAGGGGACGACATTAGCATGTCTTGATTGAGTCAAAGTCTGTAAGTCTTTTAAGTCCTTTGTAAAACCTATTTGTAGTGGATTTGTCTAGGCCCAGACATCCAAGGTTTTTTCCATTTGGGTTTTCCTCATACATCGGCACGTTGCGGTTGTGATTTTCGCACTTTACTTTATTAAATCACCTAGATGTATGCGTAGGATAAAAAGGATAAAATTGGCTAATTTTATATCTCTTAATTAAGTTATCAATCGCATCACTTTAATTGTTAATTGCTTAAGCTAACCTTTAAATTTTCAAAGGAAATTAAAATTAGAATATTTCTCTACTTGGCAAAATTTTAATAGTGTAGTGTGTGTGTATTCTACGAAATAACCTAAGTTCGTATAACCGTACAACTTCATTTTTGACAAAAAATAATTTTTATTTATTTTTTGACTTTTGACCCCATGGTATTTTTATATATATTTTTTGGAGCCTATAAAAGTGGTCATTTTGATATTTTGGACCGCGATGCATCCTATAAAAACCGCACAAATTTACATATCATGTGCGCCGCGTACCGCCCAAATTGCTGCATTATTAGCCATGACATTGTCACAATCATTCATTGGTATTTTCGGTCAAACTTAACCAACATGCTTACTAGGATTATTTGAACTTAAATACGCATCCAAGCTAAACATGTGACGTGTGAATTTTTCTCCTTAATTACTTTTCGCAATGCGTCACTTTTCATACCATTTGGAGTAATCCCCTTATGTATTTATTCCTCAATTTTCTTTTAATTATAATATTTAGATTATAATTAAATACTTTTTTTCTAGGACGGGGTATTACATTCTTCCCTCCTTAAGAAATTTCGTCCTTAAAATTCATGGTCATCAAACTTAGAATTTAGTTACCTATAACTAATTTCTAATCCTAGGGCAACCTCAACACTATGGTCTAAAACCCAAAGATTTCATTTTCATTAATTACATTGCTAACCCAATCTTGGCGGACACTAAGGTCTTACTACTAATCCCAAGCATGCTTAATTCGTGCATCGAAATAATCCTTTAAAATAACCGGTATTCAAAAAATATCACACTACCACTAATGAACTCATCGTCAGTAATCCTTCCTACGTTAGGATTTACAAGCCTATGTTTCCTCAACAATTTTGGATCATGTCTATCCTAGGCTGATATAGCCTCTATATCACTGGCCATCACATCATCAATCATGAGACGGTTAGCTAATCCCATTAGTCTACCCGATCGATATCTCTTACGAGATCCTTACACTATCTTAAAGTCATACTAGGTATCATAACACAAATATACACGAGCGATTATATCCTCAATCCACATAATTCCAATCAAAGTGCAACACTAACATCTAATGTTTTATCAGGTTCTAATGCTAACAATATCCTCGAGTCACAACTTTGAAATCCATGACCAAGTCGTGGCTAGTTGTACCAGTCAACTAATGAAACATGTTAAGCTAATGCATCCAAATAGCACATGCAAACTACATGCAACAAATTCGATACCACGTGTACACACAAACTAGTGTAGAACAATTTGCCTCCTGGGAAGAGTGCACTCATATACCGTGACACACCAGCCACAACCGTGTTAACCCGCATCACTACTGAGCTTATGCAGAGCTACACCTGAATAAAAATTGATCAATAACTTGTGTAAAGAAGGAGATTGAGATGTATAGAATGATAAATGACGTCTATTGAATCTGAAACATGACTTGTGTAAAGTCAATTATGGAGATTAGGTGGCTAGTGCATCATACTTAAAAAGTGTTGATTGCTGATAGAAATGTGTTAAGTCCCTTGGCTAGGTACTTTCTGGTTCTTAGGACTTAGGAGGTGATTAGGCGAATTCAATCCTCGGAATCACGTCCTAAGGCAGTTGATGATTTAATAGGCATGATGAACCATGTTGGCTAACACTTGGGATGTGTACTCGATCTAAGTCTATCTAGGGTATGATGAGAATTACGAGCATATTGTGAAAAATATATTACGTATGCGACGACGATGGTTGAGGAGACTTAGGAGTGAAGTCTAGGTAGTATTATATGTCGGGGACTTAGAAGATATGATGTAATTTCTAGGAATATGATCGTTAGTGATGTCGGTGATACAGACCTAGAGGTTTATAGGTTGTGGGCAACATCTTGTATCCTACCAAAATATTTAGTAGTAGTATTAGTTGTGGTTTGGTACGTGGATTATGGTCACAGCCGTTTGGATGAGAGATAAGATTATTATCTAAGTGCCAAGGCTTGTTTAGCCGTCGAGGTGATGGTTAGATGGGAGGTAATCCTAGTGTGAGTGTCGTTAAGGGAATCTTGGAGCGCTGGTAGGACACATTAAGTGCGACATCTTAAGGTATTCAATGATTAAGGTGCGCCACATGTGGAAGATCATGGATGATGAAATCTTGTCCAGCCTTGAGGACTATTATATAGAATGTGTTTGTTTCCCTCAGAAGACGAGTTAAATTCGGTATGAAGGAGAATTAGCATCCTAGTGAGGATTTTGTTGCGGGTCAGGTGGTCATCTCAAATTACTAGTCAGGGTTTAGAAGAGTTGCATAGTGTACATGTCGGGTGTGGCTTCTCGAATCGACACAGATGGGTGAATGTAATCCCTAAGGTATGATGATAGACTATGTCGTTATAGGCGGGATGCTCGGGTGTGACGAAATAACTAGTATTGGTGTTGTGACACTCGACTTTGAGGTATACTAGGAAATGTATTCGTAATTTAGCTTGATTACGCAGGGTGGAGATTAGTGCTTGGCACGTCCTTCCAAGTCGATATGGATTAGAAGGCATAGCCTTGTGTGGTACTTACTACCTTTAGAATGAAATGGCGGCCAATGTGGCCACCACGTAAAATTAGTTTAGGTATAACTCAGAATTAGGTTTGGAGGCAATCTCTCGTGGTCAAAGGACACGGTAAGGTGAATGTATCTCTTGAACTATGTAATGCCTATGAGAATTTGGGATTTAAATCACGATATGAGAAGGCTGATAGTAACCTAGGTGTAGTAGGTTGGTGGAGGCGTTACCAATAAATGTATTAGGTCAACATAGGTAAGGTTTCTAGGTATCCGCCAATTGGAGTGGTTCATGTGTGCTAAGGATGCGAGTGGTAGGGCCTTACTCCCAAGGAGGGAAGTTGGGCATTTACTCCCTAGATAACTAAAGGTTCGTATGTTAATTTTATATTATGAGAAAGAATATTTATGATTCTATCCGTCACGGTTAATTACCCAAGCCAGGGTATATGGCAAGGGTTAGTACCCAGTGAGAACATCAGGAATGAATGACATGACCTCTGGCGTATAGCGTAGGTTCACTTTTTTAAATCATAGTCAGACATTTATGGGAAGAATTTCTTAGGAATGTTGTTGGGTCCTTCAGAATCTCTTGTGTCCCTATCGGTTTCGGGGGGATTAGTATTCTCACATATGTGGTAACTCAAATTGGTGCCATGTCTTGGTACGATGCGGTTGTGCCTAGTAGAGAACGATGGCCGGGGTATGGTCAATGCAGCTCGATAACTGGGTGCGCCCTATCTGAAGTATTATTATTATTATTGCATGGAGTTCTATGTACGAGGTAACTGCACTTTCACCCACATGGTTTGCTCGTAGTATTGAATTTTCTTAGGATTAGTGTCCTTTCGACTGAACTACCCGATAGTCAGTAGTTCGAGTTACAAAGAATGAAATGACGACTTGAGGATATGGTATTGTGTTAAAAATCAAGGAAAACTTGGCATACACTATTTCTTTGCATGGTGAGTGGATTAGAGTAAGACTATAGCAAGTGCTAAAGGGTGAGATGCCTAGCGTAGTACTCAAAGTGATGCAACGGAAGGTGTAAGACAAATGGACGTTGATGAATTGGTAAGAATATTACTTCTTGGATGGAGAAATTAGCATAGTATGGTTATTGGCAAGCTCATGCGAGTTGTCTAGTCAGAATAGTCTAAAAGGTTATGGGACGCAGGATGTGAAGTCCGAAGATGGAATTGACTGCGGTGATGAATACGATGATTGGTTCTATTAATATTCACGTTGGGTGAGTGTTGATCGATAGAGAGGGTTGCCCATAGAGGCGCCAACATGCCTTGGGGTACTAGCATCAGTAGTACTAGAAATTGTTTGGACATGATCATCACGTTAGCGAAGACTCGGAGTTGACGTTCATGTTTATTGAGATGGTGAGAGTTAGAACATGTTGCATATTTATTATTTGGTGATAAACCCCGTGCGGGGGCGTGTAGTGTGACTTTAATATTGAGAACTTTGATGATTTTATCTTAGAGGATTTATATGGCTTAGAATAGAAGTTAGGGAACCCTGTAAGTTTAAGGATTGACGAATCGAGAATTTCGTGGACGAAATTCCAGAAGGAGGGAAGTTTGTAATGCGTGGCCCTAATATTTCATTTAAATTTGTATAAATTGTAATGAAGTGAGGTTTGATAATAGTTATTGGAGGTAATGGGTCAAAATTGAAGAAATAAAAGAATTGGTAAAAAAGGGTCGTTCAAATGACATAGGGGGTCATTTGTAGCAAGAACCAGTGTCACTTAAAGAAGAGTTCAAAAGACCTTCGAGCAAAATCTCACTGCCTTACAGTCCCAAGTCACAGATAAGTCGCGTGAAGCCATGTATCGAACGAGATGGACATATCATTCGAAAGAGGCTCATATCATTCGAACGACAAGCTTTGAAAGTGTAAAATTTAACTTGCCCTTATGCGCTATCACGTTTCTAGCCCTTGGATCTTTGAGTTATTGAAATCTGGTGAGCCCAGATGGGCAAAAAGGGATTTTTGGGTGTTTTAAGGGTATTATAAAGGTTTGTTTGTCTCATTTGGGGCATTTTGAAGAGAGAAGAAGATAGAAGAGGAAGAAAGAGGGTGGAGTAGTTTTCCACCATTTCACCACCCAAACCCGCCATATTTATTACGTATTCCACAATAATTCAACCATATATACCTATTTCTACCATGGATGAGGAGAGCTACAAATTATGGAGTTATTTCTGGGGTTTTTTGAAGATGGAAATGGAAGATTAATGGAGTTTGGTGGAGGGTCTTGGTTGGAAACTTGATGGAGCATGCTTTTGGAGTGGGAAAACCTCCATGAGGCCACCTTAGGAGGTGGGAGGTTTCCATATTCTTAGAATTTTCACGCCTACCATTGTTGGAGCTCCATTTGAGGTGGAAAATCTTACTCTTAGTATTAAGACCCTATTCTGTGTATTATAGCCTTGTTGTTAGATTACATGAGTAAGGTGCATTTGATTAAATGATAAAAATCACGTGTAATAAATAATACACATTTGTATGGAATAAAAATGTTGCAAAATGTTATTTTATTGAAAAATAAACGATGAGTGTATATTTCAAAGTTTCTTGAAATGAAGATTGGGATTTTTATGAAAATGGTGTATTTTCTTGAAAGTTTATGTTAAACATTTTATGAAATAAATGTTTGAAAATGATGATTGATTTTGCTAGAACATTGGTGAAATAATGTTTCAAAGTTTCTTGCAAAAATGTAAAGCTTATAAAAGATGAGCATTTATTGTGTTTGAAGAAGTAAAATATCCTTTATGACTTGAAAGTACAATTTGATAGTATTATAAAATTCTAGAATTAAATGTATGTTTTACCCATTTAATAGGATTTTAGGATTTAAAATTCATTTTCTCATGTATATGAACTTGTAGTATTTTAATAATAAATATGTGAAGAAGTTTTAAGGGTGGTTTGTTGGGTTTAAACAAGAAATAAGAAAAGTAGAAATTCTAATCTTCAATGTGTGTGAAAAAGGGGATAAAGGTGCGATGAATATAATGTTGTAATACTACATGAATTGATAAAAGGCAAATGTCAGTTTCTTATAAAAGTAGTCTTTACGTGTAATTTGGTTTCTTGAATAAAGAAATTAAATAAATGTCTAATTTGGACATATGGTTAATAATGGTGTTGGATAAGTGTTAAGGGTTAAACATTGAGAAGTTGGTGTGCGTAACTTAATAATATTTGAAAGATTAACGCTTATGGATTTGAAAAGAAAATATTATAATAAAGAGGTTTCCAAATTGATAAGAATGATACTCCAAGGTTAAACAGATATTAAGATATTATGACCCTTGAGGAGTTAGTGCGAGTAACTTAATGGTGTTTTGGAAAAGATTAAAACTTGTGAAATGGAGTAAAAGGTGAGTTTGGAAACAAACAGATAAAATGATATTTTCTTAAAATGGAATATTTTTATGAAATAAAAATGTTAGAAAGGATGTTACACAAATTGCTCCTAAATGAATAATATTTTGGAATAAAAATCAAAGTTAAAATGTAAAGGACATGAATTGATAATTCCAAAGTGTAACATGAGTTGGGGTGAAACCCCAGGTTTGGATTCGGTCAGGTACAATGGGAAAAAGGTATAATGTGGACATTGTAAAATGTTTAAACACATAAAATAAAATAAAATGACACCGGGATAATTAAGGAGGGCCTGGATCCCTGAGGTGAAAGACCCAAAACTACTGGCCAGAGTAAATGGCGGCGTCGTCGGCAATATGGAGCCCGTTAAAGTACGCTGTTTATTGGACGATTTCGAGAGAAGATAAAGGAATAAGGAACATGTCAAGAAATGAGTTATGTGTTGAAATTGTGTTAAGACAACCTAACTTGAATGAATTAATAGTTGTTCTAATAATGGTTAAAATGGACAAGAAATGTGTGAATTGATTAGTGTCCATAAAGTAAGGAAACAGTATAGTATGCTGGTTAAACAGGTGAGTTGAGAAACCTAAGAACGTTTAAGTATAATTAACACAAGCGTGTGTTATGAAAGGTTTTCAGAGGGTAGATAAGTATTTTCTAACACGGTGTTCATGTGTGTTGAAAGGGTAATTTTCAAATAAAAATACTAAAGTATATTGTTTAAATAAAAGGGCAATTTTATTAAATAAATGGTTTTTGATCAAATATGGTGTGGTTGTTTCATGCATTTAACCGTGGGTGTTAAATAAAGGTATAAATGTAACGTTAAGATAAAAGGAGTCCTTTAGGAGATTAATGTAAATTAATCGGACTAGAATAATGTTTTCGGAGGTAAAACAGTTTCATGCATATATATATATATATATATATATATATATATATATATATATATATATATATATATATATATATATATATATATATATATATCTGTGTGTGTGTGTGTGTGCAAGGTAATTGCATTTGCATGTAGGTATAACGTGTTAGAGTTTTATTTTTGTCGTTCGTCTCTATACTGTATTTTGTATATTCCCACTGGGCATTGGCTCACACCCTTGTCTTTGGTATGACAGGTTAGGTATGGGTTCATATTTTGAGAGTGTTACACAAGTATGTATTTTTTTTTTTTAATTTTACGTTAGTAGCTCTGTATGCTTGGACTTCGGGGTGCTTCCCACGAGTTCATCACGTGGTTTGACTTGAAATTGGAATCGCATGATAAACAAGTGAAACGTTAATTAAAATAAAACTGGACTAAGAATATTATATAGATGGTTTCATTATAGTTCACACCTAACACTCGGGTTGGACCGGGTTGACTACGGGTAAACCATAAATTCGGGTCGGGGCATTACAAATGGTAACGTTGGATTGAGGAACATCTTTCTAACCTTCTTAGACATGTTCTCTGAAGTAGCCTAACGCGGGATCGAGGAACATCTTTCTAACCTTCTTAGACAAATTCTCTGAAGTAGCCATGATGTCCAGGGTACGTTTGAGATGTTTCTCGAGTTTAGAAACATGGTCTTAAAGTTTCTCACGAGTCTCCAAGAAATCTTGATGATCTCCCATAAGACTAGTCACAATGTTGGTGAAATCATTTTTTTTCCTTCCAACCACAATCAATTGCTCATACAAAGAAACTTTCAACTTCTCGAGTTAACTCACCGATGCCTCACTTGCTTAAAACTTTCGCCTCCTTCTCTAAATCAAACACCTTAAGAGTCAAACTTATAATTTGATTTTTAGTTCTCAAAGACTCATTGTAAAATTCAGCATAGACACATTTAAGTCCTCCTTCTCCCTCACTCAAATTCTCCTCATCAGTCTCACTCTCTTCAGAATTTCCATATTATCGAAGTTATCACATTTAGAAATGACCTCACCAGTGTGGGATGAACTCGAAATACTACGTGACTGGCTATGAATGAAAGATAAGGTTCATATGGTTATTCATTCCCGAAATCGACCAACTCAACGTCACTATCACTAAGAGTGGTTTTGTATGAAACTTTCCCTTTGCATTGTCTCTTTTGCCTAGTGGGACACTCATGAGAATTTTATCATTTCCCCTCACATTCAAAACATCTCACTTGATCATTCTCACAAACATTCTTTCCCTCATTGACTTTTTTATTTTTCTTAAATTTTTTGTTTTCTTTATTAAATTTGAGAACATTTTGGCTTTTTTTTGCAAACAAGGCAAGGTCATCAAGCTCAAAATCAAACTAAGAGTTAAAATCTAAAACCTTTTCCTTTTTATTTTTAGATTGAGATTTCAAAGTAATTCCTATTTCCTTTTTCTTTTAAGTTTTGGAGAAAATATTGATCTTATAAGTTTGAAGGTCTCCTACGAGTTCTTCTAACATAAGCGTATCTAAAATTCTCAACGAATTAAGGACCATAACTTTAGGTATAAAATGGGACGGTTGGAATCTCAAAATCTTTTTTTCAACTCTCATCTCAGGAATTCTCTCACCCAAATTAAAAATTGTGTTGACTATATCTCATAATCTGGTATAAAATTCATCAAAAGTCTCAGATTCAAGCATAGTGATAGTTTCAGATCATGTTGTGACATTTTGTGGCTTAGAAGATTTCACAACATTGGTACCCTCTTAAGTATGTTGAAGAATATCTCACCATAGACCCCACATTCTAGGACCCTCCTACACATCTCCTTAGGTCCCTAACACTTCCTCCTTAACCATAAACCCTAGGTCATACTCTGAGTATCGATTTAGAGGCCACTGAGCGCTCCCGAATCCCGTTTAAATTCGATCAAATTTCTCATCCCCGTAAAAATCTCAATGAATCTTAAAATGGCTATAAATACGTGTGACACCCCGTCTAATTAAATACCGGGTAGCTACTCCTTTATTAAAATTAATACAAAATGTCAAGTTGATTCAGTTCATAGCATCACTTTCGAAAAACATTTTAACAATTACTAGCCACCTAATATTTAAAAAGTGAGTTATCAATTTTAACTAAATTAGATTAACATGCAACAAGTTTAAATTATGAAATAATGATAACACAACCACATCACAGTCACAATAGAATAATAACGGAATAAAATGAATCTCGAGGAATACTCCTCTGAATAATCCGAATACTGAATAAAACCAAATACAAGTTCTGAATCACTAATTAATTAAACCTAAAACTGAAATAAAACTGAATAAATAGGCTGTCTCTAAGAAAGAAGGGGCGACATGTCCTACAATGAATAAATCTGGAATGAAGTCAATGTGAAAAATGGAGGCGTCTACTATCGAGGTCCTGTAACTTCCACAGCAGCTACAGCACGTCACTGGGATGAAACTTCTAAGCTTGGTGTCCTTGTGGCTGGGCACCTAAAAGGTTTTTACAAGAAAATAGATTTGAAAGAAAATGGGTCAGAGCCTGATTGTGAAAACAGTTTAAAATATAGCAAGTGTTTAATATCATTAAACAGTGAATATAAAATACATGATAGTGCGTGCACTCACATGAGGTCATGACCTCTCAACTAATTGTGCACTCCTAATGTACCCGCACCCATTCTAGTTCTTCCACTATCTAACTAGTCCAATCCATAACCTTACTTTACTATACATTTCAAAGTTCAATTCCCGACATCTTAATATAAACTGAGGGCCTTACTTTTTATACCTCAAAATTAGTTATAATGATTACTATGAATTTCCCATTTTTAACTCTACTAAAAAAAATGTTACAATTATTCACGCTTACACTTTAATAAACAGTCCATTCCAATTATTAGTATATTAATTTCACCATAAATATACAAAAATGGCACCCCTAGGCTAAGCTGCGGTGCACACATACTCTGCTATCGAATTCCGATAAATCACGTACCTAAGGACTACGTATTCCGAATCTCTCAAGAACCGTTTCAATAAGCGAAAATCACACATAATGGAGGCGAACATAGTTCACATACCCATGGGTCACGCACATACCTACGCTCCCATAGTCAGCTGACTTATTAACTCACCAATAAGTTGTTCTCTGACCTATGTCTTTGAGGTACCAATCTAAATCCCCCCGTAGGCACACAAAGATTAGATGGCCCTGATCGAAAGTCGACTTCCCGTGATAGCAAGTATGGTAGGTATGTTATACACATATAAATCCATATACTAAGCATTCACACATATTAGATATCTTATAATATTAATAGAGGTATATGTTACATTCCTATACCGTCATTAAATGTTATACATTTACAAGTCCCCGGATAATATACAATATAGATCGTCAAAACTTCTCACGTCGCAAATTTAAGTACTTACAACCTAACCCATAGAAGTCACTAGGCCTTTATATAATTCCAAGTTTTAATACTCAATGTACTCCAATCTCACAAATATACCCACTAATCAACAAGAGAAAATAACACTCAATTAAATAAGCCCACGGAAAGTTCGAAACTAAAATCGGCCAAAAAAGACCATTCTGTAAACTCGTTAGAAGTCACTGAAATCTCGTTCGAACGAGGTCATTCGAACGAGTGTCATTCGAATGAATGACTTAGAATGAACTATGAACTCGTTAGAAGAGGTACTGGAATCTCGTTAGAAACTCGTTCAAACGACCTGGGTTGGTCTTCTAACGAGATGGCAGAGAATGCCCAGAATTTCCCCAACTTCGTTTTTTTACCAAATTCCTTTCTCCAAATCCATCCTAAGTTCATACCAATTAAGTTTTTATGTTTTTAAACTACTCTAAGTGACCCTAGGTCACTTGTTAACATATTTTTGGGGTCAAATCTTACTAATCAACATGTAATAACCATCTATTCCCAAATCTTGCCCCAAACCCTATGAACATGAACCCAAAATTTAATTGCATACAAAGGCTCCTTAATCCTTTTTCAAATCATCAAAAGTTATATTTTCGGTACTGAGTTCATCTATAACCATTCTACATGCAATCCCTATCCAAAATTATGAGTTCCAAAACAATCCTATTTGGGTTTTCACCAAATCTTTCAAGGTATAAAAAGTTTCTACACTAAACATGGAGGAAATATTCATTGAAATTAATAACATCAATTCACTTGCCTTAAGTTTGTTCTTAAAATTTGTTGTTGGTGAATATAGGCTGATTTTCTCCTCTTTCTTGTAACAAATCCTTCTAAGATAGTGGTGATGGGTGATGGTTTTGGTTTGGAACCTCTTGTAACTCCTCTCTAACTTCTCTCAAAACCCCCGTAGCCCACTCCCTTGACTTTGGCTGATAATGGCCTTAGTGGACTCTGTAATAATATATAATTAAACTCTAAAATTCGTGGATTTTTAATTCCTAAATTTTTAAAATTACCAAAATACCCTTATGGGTTGCCGGTTTGGCCTAAAAATGCCCCAGGACCCAAACTAAACCCTCAGCTAGTGTTTTCTAACTATCTCGACCCTTCCAGACACGTTGGCGCACTCAAAATGACCATTTGGTTGATAAAAATATATATTAATTTTTAATCTAATTAAATTCATTCTTGATGCAACTGACACGCGCGTCTTAACTTAATTTCCCAAATTGTCGTATTTCTGCCTCGCGACAATTTTAATATTTTCAATACTCATATATTACCATATATTCTCAGTAATGTTTTATTTTAACATCATAATCAAATACCAATTCACCTCTTGCTAGTATTTACCTCTAGATTAATTTCCAATTAATTCTCATTTAATTTAATTAATCTCTTAAATAAAAATTACTAAAATTACGGGGTATTACAATACCCTTTCCCATGTTTTGCCTCATATGCGAATTAGCCTTACGATTCAGATGAACGGTCTGTTTGACTATCGAAAATCGATCTGGAAGCCATCGAACACTCTTGAGCCCCATTTTGATCCCAATCAACTTCCTCACTTGAGTATGAGATCAATGAATATTCAAAGGGATCTGAATCCCCTTTTTAATGGTCTACCCTGTGCATGAATCAACATTATGGTTCAGACAAATGATTCAGTTTTTCTCAAAAACTGATATGGGGGCCACCGAGCACAACTGGGCTCCATTTGACTCCCGCCAAACTCTTCAACTTGAAAGCGACTGAATGAATATTTGAAGGTCTCTGAATTCCCATTGGAACGGTCTGATCCATTCACAAATCAGTCTTACAGTACGAACGAATGATCTTATTTATTCCGAAGGGCCTTCGAGTGCTTACGGGACCCATTTTCCAAAGTCCAACTCTCCAAATCGAACAAAATTGAATGAATCTTCAAAGGGATCTGAATACCCTTTCCAACGATCTGTCTCGTGTTCGAATCGAACTTATGGTTCGGGCAAATGATCCATTTTTAACCAATAATCTATCGTCCTAAAGATCGTCGGGCACTTCTGAACCCCATTTGACCACAGTCAATTCCTGAACCCGGGGAGGCCCATGGATTCTTAAAGGATTCTAAATACCCTTTTTAACAGTAAGTCCTATGCACGATTCGAACTTACGGATTGCATTTTACAGCGAATTTTCAAGAAAATTTGCATGAGACTATCGAATGGTAAACCCATTTCCTTACCTATCCGCAGTGTATCTGGCTTGCTGATAGGCAGGTTAATCACTATGACGATTGGCACCCTACTTGACCCTATATAAAAGTAGCATGAGCTCCATTTGAGGTGGGAAAATATACTATTAATTTTTTCCTTTTTTTTAGGTTATAAACAATATAACATGCAAATAGTGGTGTGGTGGCCTCGACTGATGCTTTAATAAGTACCCTTTGACCAATAAAAGTACAATCAATAAATTCTCCTATAGTTAATAGTCATTTACAATACTTATGAATAAACATATGAAGTATTTCGGATGAGATTCATCCAGACTCATAAAAATCAGTATAAGATATTTTTAAATCAAGTATGTGAGTATTTCACTGGATGCGTTCAATCCGAGCTTTGAAATAACAAGTATGCAATATACTCATTTTAATCAAGGTTTAATGCTATTTACCATATTATTTCAATCCATAAAAGAATATTAGATGATAAAATACATATCAAAATTCGAATCTGAAATGGAATGTCTTTGACATCTTCTCCACTCTCGCCGAGTTCTATGTGTGTGCGCACGAGCTATTACACAACTAGAATCACGAATACCTCCCCAGTGGAGTTTCCAAATGTAAGATGTGAATACAGATTTGGGGAATCACCATTTTGAGCATATTTTAGACTTGAGCAACGCTATTGCGCCTACGTATCCATCTCTTCGCGGAATTAAAGTTTGCTTAGTTCGTGGGTCCGTATGATACGTCGAAAAACATGTATTTTGGTGGATTTGGTGGTTTTGGTGCATAGGGCTGCCAAATACGGCTAGCCACTTCCAAACGCAGATATACCGTATAAAATACGTAAAACTCACAATGAAACTATGAAAATTCGCTCGTCACTATCGACCCGTGACGGAGTTTAAGAGGTTCGTGGGGAGAAGAGTTATATTTCCTCTTCTTACTTTGGCCCCAAGACCATCATCCTACTAAGTGATGGGAAACCCTTTTTTTTATATGAAAAGTGCCCCAAGTGGGTTGACACATATCGTGTTCTCTGTGGAACTAAGTGTCTCACTAGTTATGATGCCACTTGTTGCGATATCTGTGGTGGCATCTTAAATGAACAAATAAAATCATTATTAGAGTATTGTCTTGTGCAATTTATCAAATGCGGAGTATAAGGAATTTATTAAATCGCGCATAGTAATATCTCAACTTATGTAGGGTCTATATTGTAGTAAAACTTGATAAATCATAAATCAATATTTGATTAATTATGCGGGGTTAATTTATTAGAGTTTTAGTGGTTAATTTATTTAACCCAACTCTACACACACCAACTTCCCAATGTTTAACCCTTAACACTTATCCAACACCTTTCCTAATCATATTTCCAAATTAGACATTTCTTAACTTTCTTTATTACACTTAAAGACTACTTTTATTAGAAAATGCCCTTTTTTTTATCAATTCATATAGTTTTACAACCTGATATTCATCGCACCTTTCACCCCTTTTTTCACACACTTTGAAAATTATAATTTTTACTTTTCTTATTTCTTGTTTAAACCCAATAAAATGCCTTTAAACTTGTTCACATATTTATTATCAAAATACTACAAGTTCATATACATGAGAAAATGGATTTTAAATCCTAAAATTCTATTAAATAGGTCAAACTTCACATATTTATTATCAAAATACTACAAGTTTATATACATGAGAAAATTGATTTTAAATCCTAAAATTCTATTAAATAGGTCAAACATACATTTCATTCTAAAAATTCATAATACTATCAAAATTAACTTTCAAATCATAAAAGATATTTTATTTCTTCAAACTTAACAAATGTTCATCTTTTATAAACTATAAATTTTTGCAAGAAACTTTGAAACATTAATTCACCAATATTCTGAAAAAATCAATCATTATTTTCAAACATTTTATTTCATAAAATTTTAAACATTGACCTTCTTAGAAAATACACCATTTTCATAAATATCCCAATCCTCATTTCAAGAAACTTTGAAATATTTACTCATCATTTATTTTTCAATAAAATAATATTTTGTAACATTTTTATTCCATAAAAATGTTTGTTATTTACTACACATGATTTTCATCATTTAATCAAATGCACCCTACTCGTGTAGTCTAACAACAAGACTACAATACACATAATAGAGTCTTAATACTAAGAGTAGGATTTCCCACCTCAAATGGAGCTCCAACAATGGTAGGCATGCAAGGTCTAAGAAGATGGAAACCTCCCACCTTGTAAGGACATGATTTTATAAATGTCTGTTTAGTATCTAAGAGTTTTCTATGTGTCCTAGGTCACAACAAGCATGTCGTATACCGCTACATTCGACACGTCGACACAATCATCCATGACGGACTTAATCTAAATTCGAAGCTTCACGCACCCATTATCTTCACACGTGCATAGTGCATCAACATCATGATACATGCAATGTGCGTCTTTAACCACTCCCATTAACTCCACTCACTAAAATGGTATAATGTTTAATTTGGAGTTTTATATGTTTTCGTATTTATGTAAGAATTTTTCTAGAATGTTTTTATCAAAATAAGTCAGGTTTCCAAAGTTAAATTTAATTTTAAAAACTTGTTGGTGAACTTAGATATTGACACTTCAATCATTCAAATGACAAAGCATTGTCGCTCAAAAGATAGGTTGATGTCGTTGAAATGACCTCGTCAGGCGATATTACATGTCGCGAGATAAGTCGTGCAAACCTCGCTTGAAGCAATTCATCAAATGAACCCGTACTATTTTGGTTTGTTTTACCTCGTTTAATAGATTGCGAGATATAGGATCATGCGACATCTGTGATCGTTCGAGCGACACCCATATGTCATTCGAACGACCGCGTCGGCTTAATTTTTTTTATAAATACCTATTTCAGCATCTAGGTTTTTCAAGTCTTTACAACTCTGTTTTCTGCAGAACAACTGTGATTTTAACTCTTCTTCTTTTAGGTTTTAAACCTCTTTTGATTCACCAAAACATCCCAAATATTTATGTGAATCATTATAAACCCTTGTTACTCACTCCACTCATTCTTGGAGTACATCTTGTGATGAAGAAAGGTTGTCTTCACTACTGATCATTGGAGCTCTTACGGAATCTCTTGCTGATGACAATGAACCGACACATGCGGGTATTCGTGTGTCATAACAAACTGTATTTCTATGTATTTGTAAGTCGTGGTTTACATAATATAGTTAAATAAAAAGGTTTGCCCTTTGGGTGATTTTTCCTCAAATTTGTGATTGTGATTGTTTTTGGTGTGCATGTTAGATTAAGTATATTATGTCAATCACAATTAGTTGCATGAGTTAGGGTTTTAATTAAAATATGGGCATAAAATTGGAATTTTATTAAACAAGTTTATTCATTAATTGCAAGCGCACTCTCGAATTGGTATCAGAGCCAATTACACAATTATACAGTGAAATTTGTCCTCAAAATTTTTCTGGGTATCAATTTTGTCTAAAAATTGATTTTTGAAAAAACGAAAACTCAATGGAAAGCTTGTATAATCGGGTGCCAATTTTTTACGGGACAAACTATGCATATTGGAAAGCCCGTATGAAATCTCATTTAAAGGCCATTGATGAATGTGTCTGAGTTGTATGGGAAATTGGGTGGAATCCTCCATTTGTCACCGTAGAAAATGTGACAAACATTAAATCGGTATCAGACTTGACTGAGGAAAAATTTAAATCAAGCACATATTACTCTCATGAGCTAACTGTAATTTCTAGAACCGCCACCCCCGACGACTTCCGATGCATCATGACGTGTACCACGTCAAAAGAAGCATGGTATGTTCTTCAACTTACCGATGAAGGCACTAATGCGATTAAAGAGTATAAATTGCAAAATCTAACTACTCAATTTGAAATAATTACCATGCTTGAATCTGAGTGTTTTGATGAATTCTATTCTCGTTTGTCTGACATTGTTAACATATTCCTAATGCTTGTGTAGTTAAATTTTTTTTGAGATCATTGCCTCAGAGTTTTACCCTAAAGTCACTATTCTAAATTTAATAGGAAATTTGAGTAGTCTTAAATTAAAAGAACTGGTAGGAGACCTCTAAACATATGAAATTGACAGGTTTCCTAATATAATTAAATCAAAATATAAAGGGCAATCACTTAAAACCCAGGATTAAAAGATGAGGTGTCAACTAGAAAGAGGGGTGAGTTGTCTAAGAGAAAAGAGGAAGAGACGTTAGATTCTGAGTTTGATTTTGATTTAGACGATTTGGCTTTGTTTGTAAAAAAATTCAAGAAATTTCTCAAATTGAAAAATAATGGCAATTTCAAAGATAAAAAGAATTTCTAGAAAAATAAATCTAGAAAGAAAAATGATAAAGATAAAAAAGACGGGACCAAAAGAGAAGAAGAGAGATGTTATAAGTGTTACGATAGAGGTCATAAGGCTTTTAAGTGTCCAAATAGGTTAAAATGTAAAGGTAAAGGCAAAGCTGCCTTAAATGCCTCCCTTAGCGACGACGGTGAGGGCGAGTCGGTGGATTCTAGAGACAAGTCACCATATGAATGTAACTTCACCGTCTTCATGGCTAGTCATGTGATTATAGACAATGCATATCATGACGATGAGGAAGATACTTCACAGGGACACCTCGACAATGAAAGCGATGTGAGTGAGGGGGAAGATGCTGCAAGTCAGAGCGAGAGTGACCTATGACGCGCCTATGCTGATTTGTATGCTGATTATTTTAAACTAAAAAGCATAACAAAGTGTTAGATCTTAGGATCATTACCTTAGAAAAATATTTAGGAGAGACAAGAGAGAGATATTCCTCCATTAGCACTGCCTTGAGAGAGAGAGAGAGAGAGTTTGTGTTGATAGAGATAGAGTTTGTGTAGAGAGAGAAAGTCAATTTAGAGAGAGAGATTATGTTTGGAGAGATAGTTGTTTTGAAAGAGAAAAAGGGGACTTAACCTAGCAAGTGGCTAGTCTTACGAGTGAGCTTCTTTCCTCCATAGAGGATCGGAATATATTTGAAGCCCTTGTTGCCCAACTCACTCATGACCTTGAGAGATCCGGGAAGGTAGGGGTAAAGATAAAGGATAAATATAGAAAGATGGGAAATATTCTCCTCGACGCTGCTTTGGGGTTTGGTGAAAGTCAGGGAATAGGTTTTGAGTGTGATTTCACGTCTCATATTATACCAGAACGAATTCCTGAGTTTACTACAAATCCTTACGACCATTAACCAAAACCCCAAAGAAGAGTTCGACCAAGGGAAGAAAACCAAGGTCGGCCTAAGACTATGTATTTTGTACTTACTGTAATAGAAAAGGCCACCTTAGAGAGTTTTTCTATAGTTTGGGTACGGCATGACATAAATTTTCTTCACCACGTACCACTAGCGATCTTACTAGTCTTAGAGGGAAGGTTGAGTTTCTAGTCACCACATCTTAGAGTTTAATGGAAAAGTTCCAATGGATTTCTTTTTCGTTAGCACATACTTTCAAAATCCTGGCTAGAACCAACAATGACAAGGGCAAACAAAAGGTTACCACTTCTTGGGTACCTAAGCACAACGTAAAAGTCAATATTGTTCATGTTTCTCTTAAAGCACGTAATACCTCATAGTGGTATTTTGATAGTGGGTACTCCAGGCACATGACAGGTGACGTCTCATTTTTTTACATACTTAGAGGATCGTAAGGAAGGTAAAGTCACTTTTGGAGATGGGAGCAAGTCTAGCATCATAGGAAGAGGTACAATAGAGATACTAGGATTTCCTAAGCTAGAGAGTGTTTTTTACATCAAAGGTTTTAAAGAGAACCTTCTCAGCATTTTCCAACTATGCGACGCTGACTTTGCTGTAAAGTTTGATCGGAACGAGTGCAATGTTTATGACCAAGCCGGTAAACTTCTGTTGCAAGGGGTGAGTACTAAAAATAATTATTATGGGATTATGTCCAAGTCCTCATTTGTTTGCAACAAGGCCGCTATCACTCCAATGGATTTATGGCATCAATGTCTAGGTCACGTGAATTTTAGAGATTTAGATCGTTTAGCTAAAAAAGAACTTGTACGTGGCTTACCGTCACTTGGGAAGCCTACTTCCATGATTTGTCGATCCTGTAAGTTGGGAAAGTAAGTTCGTAGCCCCCAAAGGAAGTTGACTTCCAATACCACTTCACGAGTGCTTGAGTTGATTCACATGGATCTTATGGGTCCTACTCGTACTAAGAGTTTGGATGGTAAGAGATATATCCTCGTGTGGTAGATGATTTCTCTCATTACTCCATAGTAGGTTTTCTGAGAGAGAAATCCAAAGCTGTAGAGTTTCTTACGACCAAGTTCCATGTCCTGCAAAATCAACATAGTGTCATTATCAATAGAATGCGTAATGACAACGACACTGAATTTAAGGAAGCAAAGGTGTATCTTTACTGTGATAGCCTCGTGATCAAACATGAATTTTTATTCATGAAAACTCCTCAGCAAATGGGATTTTTGAGAGGAAGAATCAAACTATTTAGGAGATGGATAGATCTATGCTTCTAGGTCATAGAGTTTCCAAGAGATTTTGGGCAGAGGCGGTGTCTACCGCATGCGACATAGTGAAAAGGGTTTACCTTCTTCCATACACTCTTCAGACGCCTTATGAATTGTGGATTGTAAAGAAGCCCAACTTTTCATATTTCCGCGTCTTTGGGAGAAAATGCTACATCCTACGGGATAGAGATCAATTAGGAATGTTCAACTCCCGAAGCAATGAGAGAATATTATTAAGTTATTCATCGACGAGTAGAGCATACCTAGTTTTTAACCTAAGTAGGTCTGAGGTTATGGAGTCAATAAGCATCATCGTGCAAGATGACGAACCGTAGACGTTTGTTGATTCTAGACTTTTGTGTAAAGATGACGCACTTCCAGCTGGTGATCCAATTATCCCTCACACACCTAAGTTGGACCCTACTCCTAACTTAGGGAACACAACTGCTTGGGTTCTTAAGAGTCATAACCCTTCTGCCATTCTAGGAGATATCACTTTAGAGGTCAAGAATTGTGCTCAGCTAGAGAACGTGGTTACCTTTCTGTGTTACACGTCTAAAGTCGTGCCCAATAACGTCAAAGAAGAACTCAAAGATGAACACTGGATATCCACTATGCAGGATGAGTTGCTTCAGTTTAAAAATAATGATGTTTGGGAACTTGTCCATCGACCTAGTGAGAATAATGTGATTGGTACCAAGTGGATCTATAAGAATAAGATGGATGAAAATGGTACCATTATTCGAAACAAGGCTAGGTCTATCGCTCAGGGATACACACAAATAGAGGGTGTAGACTTTGTCGAGACATTTGCTCCTGTTGCGAGGTTTGAGTACGTCCGTTTACTACTCGCCATTGCATGTCATCTTCACTTAAAGTTATACCATATGGATGTCAAGAGTGCCTTTTTGAATGGCATTCTATAAGAGGAGGTTTACGTGGAACAACCAAAAAGGTTTGAAGAACCTAAGTACCCTGATCACGTCTATTTTTTTAGAAAAGCACTAAATGGTTTGAAGCAGGCACCCCGTGCTTGGTACGAGAGGCTTACTTTCTATCTCTTAGCCCATGCCTTAAAGAGAGGGGGAGTTGATAAGACGTCATTTGTTGAGAGAGGATATGGTGCTATTTTGGTTGCCCAGGTCTATGTGAAAGATATAGTCTTTGGATCCACGTGCTCCTGGCTTTGAGGAGGAGATGAAGAGTGAGTTCGAGATGATCATGGTTGGTCATCTTACATTATTCCTTGGTCTCCATGTTCGTCAGCTAGAGGATGGTATGTTCATCTCCCAGTCCAAGTATGCAAGAGACCTTGTGAAGAAATTTGGTTTAGATTCGGCTAAGCACACACGTACCCCGATGAGTAACTCAACTAAGCTTAGAAAGGACACTTCAGGAAAGGACGTAGAGCAAACCTTGTATGAGAGTATGATAGGTAGTCTTCTCTACTTGATTTCTAGTCGTACCGACATTGCCTTTAGTGTTGGAGTCTGTGCATGATATCAGGCGTCCCTGAAAGAGTCGCACTTACTAGATCTTAAACGTAATATCAAATATGTGAATGGGTGCGACTCTATCATACGACATTTGGTATTCCTTTGATATCGATAACGGTTTATCCACCTATTTGGATGCCGATTGGGCTAGGGATGCAGATGGATGTATGAGAACTTCTGGTGGGTGTTTCTTCTTTGGTTCTTCTCTTGTCTCTTGGTTCAGCAAGAATAAAAACTCCATCTCTTTATCCACTACGGAGGATGAGTACATAGTCACTGGGAGTCCAGTCCAGTCCAGCAATCCAGTCCATTAATCGTGCACAAAATACATTAGGATACACGAGCACTTTATTCGTGAGTTAATCGAAGAAAAAGTCGTGTTCTTGAGTTTTGTGTCTACCGACCTCTAGTTAGTCGAAATTTTCACGAAGCCTTTAAATGCCCTTAGATTCGATTCGAGAGACTTAGGAAGTCTTTAGGAATTTTCACAGTTGACTGAGGGATAGTTACCTTGTCTAGAATAGGATGCATTTTTTCATGGTCATATCATATAATTCCTATTTCTATATTGTATCATTTGTATCAATTTTTTGTAGTACTTTTTATTTTTTATTTTATATTTTTAGAAAAATACAAAAAGATTTTGTTTTTGATAAATTTTTGAAAAAGACAAAACGATTTTCTTTTTATAATTTTTTTTAAAAACATGAAAAGAGTTTTGTATTTTGTTTACACCTTTTATGGATGAACATTTAAGATATCCATAGTCACCACTTCATTTCCATAGTCCACGTGATGTTTGATAGTGATTGAGATAATCCATGTACTTTAAATTGTTTGGAGTCAATGAGATGTGATTATTGATATCTTTCTATATGTTTTTCTCCTTATCTCCTTTAATACACACATGCACGATTTTATTTGAATTTTGAACTTGTCTATCACATGTTGGTTTGTGTGTTTCCATCTCAATTTTGCCTATATAACGAACCAAGTGCGATAAAATGAGAATAATAATAATAATAATAATAGTGCATGTCATATCCGTTGCCCGTGAGGAATTTGTTACCATATATATACGTTGTGTGAAAAATGGGGAAGGGCTACGGAAGGTAATCATAATATCCTTTGCGACTAAGCCACCATTTAATTCGGGAAAAAAGTGTGGCATTGAAAACAGTATCCAAGACCCAAATATTTGAAAAGAGCTAAAAAGTGTGGCATTTAAAAAAGTAGCCAGGGCACAACTAGTTTAGGATAATATGATCATTCACAAGAAAAGAATCATCATTATATGATCATTATTACATTTGAGGGAGTTTGTTTGGATTTGTATATCAACGGGTTTGCACTTTCTTGAAAATCTCACAAAAGCATTAAATAATTTTGAGCGTTATTGATGAGGAAATCACTTTGAACTCTGATTTATTGATTAGATTGAGTAAATTTCTTATAATTCCACCATTTTTTACACCTAAGGAAGATATTGAGTTCATTTGTTAGGAATATCAGAAACTCATCATCCACATATGTTATGCTTGTTTGCATTGATTTTCCTATCAAATTTGTTCACATCCCTTCCTTTACGCTATTACCGACTTGGTTATTTTTAAGTTCTTTGATGGTGTGATTCTTTGTTGTATATTTTTTTCAGAAAAATTTTGAAAAATCTAAAAAGAACAGTTTATTACCTTGTGAAAATCTCCATGTGCAATGGTTTTTGTTCTTCTTATTTGTCTATTTGGGGACATCATAAAAAGGGGGAGAACGAATTATGGGGGAGATGTTTTGCTTGCTTACTTGATTTGATAATGATTTTCTTGAGCTTATTTGATATTGATTTTAGCTTAACATTATATTTCAAATTTTTGCGCATCACGGGTATTTGTTTCTTGTCTCATGTTTGTAGGTACAAATTTGAGGGTCACTTTTTCATACCCTGATGATGACAAAGAAACATTGGAGATTTGAAACTTTGAAGATGTTGAAGAGTTTTGAAGACATGTTATTTATTTCCAGTTTTGGGGGATATCAAATTGTATGTCATTCACTTTTAGTTTGGGTAGCATACTTCGAATATTTTTATATATGTACCGGCATAGACATAGGGGAGATTTGTAAGGACATGATTTTATAATTGCCCGTTTAGAATTTAGGAGTTTTCTATGTGTCCTTGATCATAACAAGTATGTCATATACCACTACATTTTGCATGTCAACGCGATCATCCATGACAGCCTTAATCTGAATCCGAAGCTTCACGCACCCATTATCTTCATACGTGCGTAGTTCATCAACATCATGCTACATGCAACGTGGATCTTCAATCGTTCCCACTAACCCCACTCGCTAAAACGGTATAGTGTTTAATTTGGAGTTTGTAATATTTTTGTATTTATTTAAGAATTTTTTTAAAATGTTTTTATCAAAATAAGTCAGGTTAAAAGTCAAAATTAATTTTTAAAGACCTGTTGGTGAACTTAGATTTTGACGCTTTAGTTGTTCAAATGACAAAGCTATGTCATTCAAACGACAAGCTGATGTCGTTCAAATGACCACATAAAGCGACATTGCATGTCGCGAGATAAATTACGCGAACCTTGCTTAAAGAAGTTAATCATAAAAAGTCGTACTTTTTGGGTTCTTTTACCTCGTTTGATAGGTCGCTCGATATAGGATCAAGAGACATCTATTGTCATTCGAGCGATACCCATATGTCGTTTGAATGACCGCACTAACTTAATTTTTTTTTTTATAAATATCTATTTTTGCATCTAGTTTTTTCAAGTCTTTACAACTCCGTTTTCTGCAGAACAACTCCAATTTTAAGACTTCATCATTTAGGTTTTAAACCTCTTTTAATTCACCAAAACATCCCAAATATTTATATGAATCACTATACACCCTTGTTACTCATTCTACTCGTTCTTGGAGTACATATTGTGAAGAAGAAAGGCTGTCTTTACTGCTGACCATTGGAGATCTTGCAAGATCTCTTGCCAATGATAATGAACCGATGCCTGCGGGTATTCATGTGGCACAACAAGCTATATTTCTCTGTATTTGTAAGTCATGGTTTACATAATATACTAAAATAAAAAGTTTGTGCCCCTTTGGGGGATTTTCCCTCAAATCTACGATTGTGATTGTTTTTGGTGTGCATAATAGATTAAGTATATTCTGTCAATCACAATTAGATGCATGAGTTAGGGTTTTAATTAAAATCTGGATATAAAATTGAAATTTAATTAAACAAGTTTATTCACTGATTACAAGCGCACTCTCACACCTCCTAAGGTGGCCTCAAGGAGGCTGCCTCACTCAAAAAGCATGCTCCATCAAGTTTCAAAGCAAGACCCTCCTTCAAACTCCATTAATATTCCATTTCCATATTCAAGAACCCACAACAATGACTCCATAAATTTTAGGTCTCCTCATCCACGGTGAAATGGTTATAGGTGGAATACATAACAAATATGGTGGGTTTTATTGGTGGGATGGTGGTGGAAGACTAATACACCATTTTCCATCTTCTTCTCTCTTCAAAATGGCCCAAATGAGCAAAAAAACCTTATAAAACACCAAACAATCCCGTTTTTCCCACCTAGGTCCAAAAATTTTGACATCTCAATGATCCAAGGGCCAACAATATGACAGCGCACAAGGGCAGGTCAAATTTTACATTTTTGAAGCACGCCGTTCGAATGACATGAGCCTCTTTTGAATGACATGTCCATCTCGTTTGATACATAGCTTCCCATGACCTTCGCGCGACCTGAGATTGTAAGGCAGTGAGATCTCATTCGAAGGTCGCTTAAACTCTGCTTCAAGTGACCTTCGTGGCACACTGGCTCTCACTTCCAATGACATCCTATGTCATTTGAATGACCCCTTTCTACCAATTCTTTTATTTCCTTCAATTTTGGCCCACAACCTCTAATAACTATAATCAAACCTAACTTCAGTACAATTTGTACAAAATTTAGATGAAATACTAGGGCAGGGTATTACATATTGACTTCGTGCACCTATGTTATGAATGCCTATGTTGATTTACCTGTGGAAAAGGTTCATACAATTACATTTCGCGTCCTTGATTCAAGTATTTTAGTGTTATTACATGGTGTGATGTTTTTATAACTTTATGTACATTTTATACATATACTCATTTTTATACTTGAGAAGATTAAAAAAATTCAAAAATAGTTTATTGCGTTTCAAGTATTCATCGCATGTGCTTTATTGATTATCTTTGTGATGTTCTTTTTATTAGATTCATGTGATGCTAATATTTTATTATTAGTTTCTTACCCTTTGTCAATTTCGGACAAAAAGGGGGAGAAAAAATTGTGGGAGAGTTCATTTTTTCTTTAAACTCGTACGCATCATGGTATTTTTTGTCTCGTGTTTGTAGACCATTCTTTCGCCATGATGATTTCATGGACCACACAAGATGAAGACTTTCAATTTAAGACTTATACATATATATATATATATATGCATTTTCGTTTCTTGGTTTGGGAGGGCATTACGTATATTAATCTTAGCGGTCAGTTTAGTTTGAATTTGTGTTTTGTACTGGAATAACCAAAGGGGGAGATTTGTGAGAGAAAAATTTATCGTTGCCCATTGAATTTTTATTTGGCTTATGACGTTACATACCACTATACCTTTATGACCGTTCTCAAGTCTTCAAAGAGAAGAAACCTTGGTGACTTTCGTAGGATTCAAGATCATGCGTCACAACTTCACCCGAGAAGAGTAATGAGCTGGTTTGGTAAGGTTTTAAATATCCAGGGGTTATTTTTAAAAAGAATTTTCATTTAAAATTTTTTAAAATATTTTTTAAATGATTTTTAAAGAAGTTTTGAAAAACTCGCTAACTCATTAGAACGAGATAGACCTGTCGTTCAAACGAGTTGCATAGGATCTTTAGAATGAAGTTCCCGCGTTCGAATGAGATATGAAATGTCACCTTTTGGGTTGGTTATTGAATGTTGTTCGATGTTTCATTGGAAACCCTTCGAATAAGATTATGTACATCATTTGAATGAGGTGGCAGTTCATTCCAATGAGTAAGTGTGCTTTTAATTTTCCATGGAATCTTTTCCAAATATTTAATGCCTATCTCTTTGCAACGTCTTTCCCCAGAAATAGAGATGCGGGATTAGACTTCTCATGAAGACTTTTTAGAGTTCTTTTTATGATCAAACTCAATGATTTTTTCATTCAATCCCCTTGGATCTTTGAATATCACTTTACCAAATCAAGAAGAACACATTCAAAAGTTTTAAACCCTTGTAGATAAATTATCTACTGCTGATTTGTGGAGTCATGGATCTATCGCTAAAGAAGAAGAGAATCTCATAATCCTCAGGCTGATCGGTGGATACCCACCGAGGGAAGATCTGCTTCTTATGGGCGGTACTGGACTGCATCATTTTTTATTGAAGATTTAAAGACATCCTTGCGTTATACTTAGTGGATCTCTAGGCAGTCTGCAAATTGTCTTGTGTCTATTAATTTTGATACAACGTTGAATTGAAGGTTTTGCCCGAAAGGGATTTTTCCTCCGTCTACTTCCCATTTTATTTGGTTTGTATTTTTGGCTTCATAATTTATCTTGCATGTTCACTTTATATTAAATCAAGATAAAATTTGGTAATAAGTGAATTTTTATGTTTGTCCTAAGACACAAGTAATTCCAAATAAGTCCCCGTACATGATTTCTCATATTGATATTGGAGTATCTTAGTATTTTGACTTCCTTTGTCATGCAACGGTAGTGTTTAAGGCTTTACTACAAGATTCATCCACTTGTCACTATACTTCATTTAAATTTTAATCTTTTATTTTTGAATTTGGACCATTCATGTTTGACGTTTACTCTCAATTGAATATGATCGATTAAATGTGATTTGTGTCGTGTCCTAAATTACTTTTGCTAATCCATCATGGGAAGTGATCCTTAACTTATTTAGTCATTTTTTAATGGTTAACTTAACTTCTTGCCGACTTTTAGTTAATTATGAACATATCACCTTTTATTTTACCCTTTTTAAGTAACAAATCAATTTAATCCTAAGTCATTTTCCCCGTGGATGTGATCTCTACTTGTTGCTTCAAACCATAGTGTTATAAGTTGTGATTTTTGTGAGGTGGTAAACACCTAATGACAATATATTCATTTATGAAGTTCACTGTCATTGCCAGGGATTTGCTAGTATGCATTCTAGCATTCCCACCTCCGTTAATTCCTATAATTATGATCTTATACTGGATACCATCTATTTTTATTGTAAATATCTTTTGCAAGGTTTATTTACGATTTTAAAGGTGTTGGGGATGCAAGGTGTGAAGTTGTGATGTGTTTAAGAAAAGTTTTGGTATATGATTCATGTTCTATGGACATTGGTTTGCTTTAAACTCTATTATTTAGATGCTATCAAAATACCAACATATATAGCATCAAATTATCTTTGCGTGGATTTTGATCGTGCATCAATCCAATTTCGAACGAAGAAGTTATGGTCGTTTCAGTTTTTAAAGTGTCAAACACCGAATAAATTTGTCTCTGATGAAATTCATACTCACTATGATTTAAATGCCCCGAATTGATTCACTCTTTTCCGAATCGATTCGGTAACTATTCACATATTCAAAACTCTACTTTTTTTTTGTGTGTGTGTGTGTGGGGGGGGGGGGGGGGGGTGCTTTGGTATATATATGTGAACATAATTTTAAGTTAGAGGGTTCATTTTGAGTTCATTTGTAGTTCATTCTTGGTTAGTTTTGACCTATTATTGGGGTATTCTCTCTTTACTAGTTTAGGTAAGTGTTTTTACATCATTATTCATGTTTTCTACGTTTGCTATTTATTTTTAGCTTTGTAACCATGTTGTAATTTCAATCCATATAACTTAATACTGTTGATTTCTCTCTTATTTTCTCCCTCTATTTGATTGTTGTATTTAGTTTACCATATTTTGTGTGGCTAGTTTATGAATTTGAATCACTTTTAATTAAAAACTTGTGTATTATGTAAGAGAAAAATTTATAATTGTTCATTTTATTTTTATTCGACTTATCCCATTACACCCCGCTGCACCTTCATGATTGTTCTTAAGTCTTCAAAGAGAAGAAATGTGGTGGTGAAGATCATTCGTCACAACATTAATCGATAAGAGTTATGAGGTGGTTAGGTAAAGCTTTAAATATCCGGGGGTTGTTTTTAAGATTTTTCATTTAAAAGATTTCAAAATAATTTTTAAAGAATTATTGAAAAATCTCATTGGAATGAGATTGACATTTCATTCGAATGATTTTCATGGGGTCGTTAGAAAGAGGTTCCGACTTTCAAACGACATCTGGAACCTCGCCTTTTGGGTTGGTTCTAGAATGTCATTCAAAATTTTGTTGGAAACTGTTGGAACGACATCAGGTACATCATTTGAAAGAGGTGTTAGTTCGTTCGAACGAGTATGAGCATTTTTTATTTTTCATTAATTTTTTAAAATTTAATCCCTATCTCTTTGCAACAACTTTCCCTATGAATAGAGATATGGGATTAGACTTTTCACGAATCCTTTTTAGAATTCGTTTTATGATAAAACTATATAATCTTTTCATCCACACCCCTAGGATATTTGAATACCACCTTATCAAATTAAGAAGAACATATTCAAAAGTACTAAACCCTGATAGATAAATTCTCTACTGCTGATTTGTGGAGTCAGGGCTTTACTGCTAAAGAAGAAGGGAATTGCATATTCCTGAGGTTGATCGGTGAATACCGAGTGAATATATACTTCCTGTGGGCGTTGATAGACTGCATCATTTTCTATTGAAGATTTGAAAACATCTCCGCATCATGTTTAATGGAT
Source organism: Sambucus nigra (assembly GCA_949130495.1). Taxonomy (NCBI): domain Eukaryota; kingdom Viridiplantae; phylum Streptophyta; class Magnoliopsida; order Dipsacales; family Adoxaceae; genus Sambucus; species Sambucus nigra. The sequence continues at coordinate 327,549,500 of OX422221.1, read as the reverse complement.
CTCTAAGTAGATTGTAGGTCGTCTTGTGTATGTTAATTATGATACAATGTTTAATTAAAGATTTTTCCTGAAAGGGATCTTTCCTTTATCTTCTTCCCATTCTGTTTGGTTTGTATTTTTGGCTTCACAATTTATCTTGCAGTTAACTTTAACTTAAATCAAGATAAAATTTGGTAATAAATGAATTTGCGTGTTCAACTTAAGTTGCAAGTGAATCCAAATATGTTCTTGCATGTGGTTACTCAAATTCGTATTAGAGCCGGTTGCACTAAATTATCATGTGATTATGATTTTTTTTAAACTTCCCTTCGGATAAGAATTTTTTAAATTGGTATTAGAGAATGTTACACTAATTTATTATGTGATACTTAATTTGAAGATCATGGGATAATTTATATAATAGGCTTCCCATTTTTGGTGGGTCAAATTATGTTTATTAGAAAGCTCAAATGAGATCGGCAATAACATCGATTGATGAGAAAGTCTGGGTTGTTTTTGAAAGAGGGTGGACACAACCCACGGTGACTAACGACAATGCCAAAAGTATTAAACCTATCACTTCATGGACAAAGGATGATTTTAATTGGAGTAATTTTAACTCCCGCGACTTAAGTACAATTTCTGGAGCCATCACCCCTGACGAGATTCTCCGCATCATGACGTTCACCACGTATAAGGAAGCCTGAGATTTTCTCCAACTCACTTACGAGGATAACAACGTTGTGAAAGCTTCTAAGCTAGAAAATCTCACAACACAGTTGGAAATGATCACTACGCTAGAATATGACACTTTTGATGAATTTTATGCTAGATTATCTGATATAGTCAATTCTAATTTTAATTTAGGTGAGAGAATTCTTGAGACGAGAGTTCAGAAAAATATTTTGAGATCCCTATCGTCCCGTTTTATCCCTAAAATCATGGTCCTTAATTCATTAAATTTTTTAGATACGTTTATGTTAGAAGAAGTCGTAGGAGACCTTCAAACTTATGAAATCGATATGTTCCCCAAAACTAAAATGAAAAAGCAAGTAGGGATTTCTTTAAAAGCCTAATCTAAAAAGAAAAAGAAAAAGGTTTTAAATTTTGACTCTGAATTTGTTTTTGAGCTTGACAATCTTTCTTTGTTTGTAAAAAAATTCCAAAAATTTCTCAAACTTAACAAAGAAAATTCTTTCAAAGAAAACAAAATTTTTGAGAAAAATAAAAATTCATTGAGGGCAAGAATGTTTGTGAGAATGATCAAGTGAGATGTTTTCAGTATGAGGAAAGGGCACAAAGCCCATGAGTGTCCCACTAGACTAAAGAGACAGTCCAAAGGGAAAGCTATATATAAAATTGCTCTTAGTGATAGTTATGTTGAGTTGGTGGATTTCACGGATGAATCACCATATGAACCTTGTCTTGCGTTCATGCCCAGTCACGTTAGTGTTTCGAGTTCATCCCACACCGATGAGGAAATTTCTAAATGTGATAGCTTAGATAATTTTTTGAACCATTATGATGAGAATGAGAGTGATGAGGATAATTTGAGTGATGGAGAAGGTGGAATTGAATTCACCTACGTCAAATTTTACAAAGAGTTTTTGAGAATAAAAAAGAAAAATAAAATTTTAACTTTTAAGGTGTTTGATTTAGAGATGAAGGTGAAAGTTTTAAGAAGGTGTGAGGTATCAGTAAGTCAACTCGATAAGTTAAAAGTTTCTTTGCATGAGCAATAGATTGTGGTTTGTAGGAAAATACTGATTTGACCAACATTGCGGCTAGTCTTACGAGAGCTCTTCAAATTTCATTGGAGACTCGTGAGAAACTTGAAGCCCTTTTGTCCTAAATTAAGAAAGATCTCGAACGTGCCCAAAAGGTCAAGGGTACTTCAAAGATTATGTCTAGAAAGGTTGGAAAGTTTTAATGAGAGGCAAGGAGTAGTTTATGACGGTGCAACCACTTCAAATGTTGTACCTAAACTAGTTCCTAAGTTTTTGATGGATACTCATGGGACTCGACCTAACCCACCAAGGAGAGCGTATCCTAAATGTTTTGATAAAGGTAGACCAAATCCTATGTATGTTTATGCCCATTGCAAACAAAGAGGTCACCTTAGGGAGTTTTGTTTTAAGCTAGGGAGAGTTATCACATGCACGTTCCACGATATGCTCCCATACGAGTCCACACGCGTGTTCTCTCACAAACTCCCATACATGTTCCTATTCATTCTCTCACACATGATAATATATATTTTGAGAATTTTTGAAAGAATGTAGAGTTTTTGGTCCGAACTTTGCAAAGTTTGATCGAGAAATTTTAAAGGCTGTCTACTCCTTTTGAGAACTCCTCTCGGACCAACGATTGAGTTTGGTTTATTTATCTAGTATAGGGTGATTTTCATGTCCAAATTATTTGCCCCTATTACTAGATTGTATTTCTATGTCTACACTCTTTGATATATTTTGAAATTCCAACAATATTTTTTATTTTTACGAAAAAGTTCAAAAAATTAAAAAAGATTTTTTTAGATAATATTTTTGAAAAAATGACTAAAATATTTTTGTATTTTGTTTTTCACCATATATGGATGTGAATTTAAGACGTTAGAATCACCCCAACATTGCATCCATGCATGTGAATTTTTATGGTATTTTGAGACATGGCTTCGTTTATTTGGTGTGATTAATAATGTGCGGATAATATTTCGTTGATCATTGATGACTACTTTATTCATTCTAGACATTTTATCACCTTTATTGCACATATGCACAAACTTTTTGAACATTATACTTACTTATCATGTGACTAATACAGTGTTCTCATCTCAATAGTGTTTAATAACGAACCAAATGTACTCGAGATAAGTTGATCTTGTAAGAACCATTGTCAGAAATTTCATTTCTCTAAAAAAATGTTTATGTTAAGCAATGGAAAGGGGATATGAAATAGAAAATTATCTTTGCGTTAAAAGCCACCATTTGGAAAAAGATCCTAAAATTAACGACACACAAAAATAGAAGTGCCAAGTCCATTTTTATTTCATTGATACTTTGCTAAACATAAGTATTATGATCTCATCAAATTTTTTAGGGTGAATTCTTAAATATGTGAGATTTTTAGGGTGTTATAAATTAGAAGATCAATCGGTTTGAATGAATGAATCTCTTGAAAAACATTAAATAATTTGTTATTTATTGATTTTATAAGCATTCAAATTCATGGCACGTTACATAAGTTGAGTCAATTTAACCTTTTTCAACAATCTTACAACTAAGGTTGAAATTAAATTCTTTCGTTAGAAGTGTCTCATTGACTTCGTGCACCTATGTTATGAATGCCTATGTTGATTTTTCCATGAAAAATGTTCACACAATTATATTATGCTTCCATGATTCAATTATTTTAGTCTTATTCCATGGTGTCATGTATTTGTACCTTTTTGTACTTCTTATACATATACTAGTTTTTATACTCAAGAAAATTGAAATTTTTCAAAAATAGTTTGTCGCATTTTGGATATAACTCGCATGTGATTTATTAATTATCATTGTGATGTTCTTTCTATTATATTAGGGTGATGCTACTATTTCATGATTAGTTTCTTACCCTTCATCTATTACGGATAAAAAGGGGGGAGAACAAATTGAGAGGGACTTTACATTTTCTTTAAACTCATATGCATCATGGTATTTTTTGGTCTCATATGTGTAGGTCATTCTGCCTTGGTGATCATTTCATATACCACACAAGCTGAAGACTTCAATTGAAGACGTGCACATTTATGCGTTTTTGTTTCTTGGTTTGGGAGGGCATTAGTTGTATTAGTCTTAGGGGTCCATTTTGTTTGGTTTGTGTTTTGTACTTGAATCGCCAAAGGAGGATATTTGTATGAGAAAAATTTCTAATTTCTAATTTCTAATTTCTAATTTTATTTTTATTTGGCTTATCCCTTTACATCCCACTCCACCCACGTGATTGTTCTCAAGTCTTCAATGAAAAGCAACGTTGGTGACATTTGGAGGATTTAAGATTGTTCATCACAACTTTACCTGAGAAGTGTAATAAGGGGCATTGGTAAAGTTTTAAATATCCATGGGTTATTTTAAAACGAATTTGCATTTAAAAGTTTTTAAAATATTTTTAAAATGATTTTTAAAGAATTTTTAAAAACTCGATAACTCGTTAGAACAAGACTGACATGTCATTTGAACGAGTTGCATAGGGTCATTAGAAGGAGGTTGCCACGTTCAAACGAGATCTATAGTGTCGCCTTTTGGGTTCGTTATTGAATGTCGTTCAGTGTTTCGTTAGAAATCATTCGAACGAGATCAGGTACATCATCCGAATGAGGTAGAAGTTCATTCTAATGAGTAAGTGTGTTTTTAGTTTTTCATTAAGTCTTTTCCAAATCATTAATCGTTATCTCTTTGCAACAACTTTTCCTATAGATAGAGATGCGAGATTATAATTTTCATGAAGTCTTTTAGAGTTCTTTTATGATCAAATTAAATAATTTTTTCATCCAAGCCCCTTGGTTCTTTGTAAGTCACTTTACCAAATAAAAAGAACAATTCAAAAGTTCTAAACCCTTGTAGAGAAATTATCTACTACTGATTTATAGAGTGAAGGATCTACCGAGGGAAGATCTTCTTTTTATGGGTGGTACTGGACTGCATTGTTTTCTAGTTGAAGATTTGAAGACATCTTTGCATAGTACTTAGTGCATCTCTAAGTAGTTTGTAAGTCATCTTATGTCTGTCAATTCTGATGTAGTGATGAATTAAAGGTTATGCTCGAAAGGGATTTTTCTTCTATCTTCTTCCTATTCTATTTGGTTTTGATTTTTGGCTTCCTAATTTATCTTGAATGTTCACTTTAAATTAAATCAAGATAAAATTTGATAATAAGTGAATTTATGTGTTTGGCCTACGATACAACGAAATCCAAATAAGTCCTTCTCATATTGATATTGGAGTATCTTAGCATTTTAACTTCCTTTGTTATACAATGGTATTGTTTAAGGCTTTACTACAACATTAATCCATTTGTCACCATACTTAATTGAAACTTTAATATTTTAGTTTTGAGTTTGGTTTCTTCATGTTCGATGTTTAATCTTAATTGAATATGATCGGTTAGATGTGATTTAAAACATTTTCCTTAACTAATTTTGCTAATCCATCATGGAGAATGATCCTTAATTTATTTCCTTAATATTTAGTAGTTAACTTAACCTCTTAACAAATTTTAGTTAATTGTGACCATTTCATCTTTTATTTGACCCGTTTTAAGTAATATATAAATTTAATCCTAAGTCATGTTCCCTGTGGATGTGATCCCTACTTTCCGCTTCAAACCATAGTCTTATAAGTTGTGATTTTTGTAAGGCAGTAAACACTCAATGGCAAAATCTTTATTTACGAAGACCACTTCTCATCAAAATGGTGTCATTGCTAGGAATTCTCTGGTAATCACTACAACAAAACGGGAAACTTATCACAGTCAAAAACCTTGTCAAGTCGAACTTGTCATGGTCAAACAACGTGATATGGTCGGGTGTGATAAATTTTTTATCAAGGACATATCACGGTCAAATACCATGACACATTTTTCCTTGTCACGAACATATAATTTTTTTTAGAAGAGGATCAGACCCCATATATATTAATAAGATGGATAAAATTGCCTTTCTTCGGGGGGCTTACAATCAAGAGAGAGAAATTTCTAAATCATCAATAAATGATCTAAAAAATCTAAAATGAAATAATCAATAAATGAACATGTCGCGGTCAAAGTCTGTGACAAGTTTTTCTTATCACAAACTTGTCATGATCAAATCCCTTGATAAATCTAGGAAGCAATGAAAAAACTTCCACTGCCCAACAATATATTATCACCTGTTGCAGCAATTAAATGACATATTTTCTGAATAAGTATAATCAACCAACATTCAAAAACCTTAATAATCAAACATTATACAAATATTAATAAGATATTAGGCCATACAAATTTCATTCATTCATTATCAAACACTAAACAACATGCAATATTCATGATAATAAAAAAAACTAATCAAATAATAATCAAATTTTTACAAATTGTTCATTCCTCATCATCCTGAAGGAGAAAGATATGTCATGCAACATAAGAATTGACACAACCCTCAATGGTCCAAACACCTCACTGTGAGTTCAACGACACGGTTTCATTCTTTTTTTCTACAAACACTTCTGTGACGTAGACCCATGCCTCATGTGGTTCAATAGATGGTTATACACCAAGGTACCTGGGCATGCGCCCGAGTCCCTCAACATTTTAGCTATTCAATCGCCACGTTGTGTATATCATACACACTATATTCCAACCAATTGTTGTAAATGGACATGGGATGGGAGGTATGGATGGGGGTGGCGAATATGTCATATGGAGATGGGGGGTATCGGTGAGGGTGAGGGTGTGAAAGATGGAGCAGTGGTCTCCTCATCCAGACTTTATCCCTGCCCTTCCCTAAGCTGGACTCAACCCGGCCTTTAAGAGAACACTTGATAAAGGCATATATTTTATGCATTGTTCTCTCCTAGTTGTCAAACTTCTTGGCATTGTTGGTTGTCAACTCGTTCACGTTGAGTGTCATTCCAGTGTTGCCCGATGAAATCCAGGTGAGCCTCCACTTCCCCAATCGAGAGCTCACCCCTCGAGTACGACCCTTGTGATTCCGCTCGAGCACTTGGATTAGTGTCTCCGTAGCTAGAGATGCCTTGTCGGCATCACTCTACAAGTTGTACGCTTCCTTAAGATTTTTCTAAAACAATAAAAAAGTACACAATTAGATAAATTAATAATAAAGTACATGATTATAAATTTTTATTTTTATAACATAATTAAAATTATAACTTACAATAGTGGCAGCCACGGTCGAATCCACCTCCTTATCCTTCCCTTTCTTCATTCAAATTTCCACATAAGCCACGAACCTACGTGTCTTAGCACCAGGACCACTCCCCGTCTTCTAAAATAATATAATGCAAAATTAGTGAATTAGTATATAATTATCTTTAAATAGAGTAAAATAAAAGTCCCTTTCTTCATTCAAATTTCCAGCTTGCCAATTATATTGGATCCTTCTCGACAACTGTGTTCCTACATCATAAGATCAACTCCCGGTCCCGAAAAAACTACCATGCACGCATATTTTTCTTCAACATTTTATATTGATCTCTTAGTTGTTCAAACATGGAGTCGCGTGCTTGTGGGGGCAAGCCGAATTTTTCCTGTCAAAAAAATACAAAACAAAAAGAAAGCGAGTTAAAATAAAATAAAATACAAATACAAAAACAAAAAGAAAGTGATCAACTAACTGTAATGCCCCCCAAATGACCATCTTAAGCTCATATGGCGTCTTCCTCCAATCAGTGTACCCGGGGCCAATAATCGTCTTCAGTAATTTCTAGGCCCTAGCTTGTAAGTCCGTCTTGTTCTCCACTACGATCCCCACCTTACCCCAGTTTTGGGGTCTAGTGTTAGATGAGCCTTCCTTGCCCCTTCTTCCCTGACACCCTGATGTAGATATTTTCTACAAAAATTGTTATTAGTAGAAACATATATATGAGAAAATGATTTAAAAATAGAAATAATCAATTAGTTTGATTCAAATTCCCCCAAACTGATCAAATCCAAATGGATAAAATCATTAAACTATCTTATTTATATATTATATTCTACATTTTGGAAAAATATAAACCCACGCCACATGTCTAAATCTGTGCCTAGGGCTAACCCACATCACATGTCATTATTTGACAAAATCACAACCCTAAATGCTACAAATGCCTAGGGCCAACCAACTCAATGGTTACCTAAATGTTCAAATTCACCAGTTAACAACAAGTCAAGAAGCCCTAACAAAAACATGTTCATTATTAGGCAGAATCACAGCCAAAAAGTAAGGAAATTGCATAAATAAAAAAATAAATTAGCTACTGTCATTTTAGCACAAATTTACAGCAGTAATATAACGAATTACTTTTTAAGGAAAAGAATCAACAAGAATATGCTATAGTTTAGTGGCAAAATTAAAACAACATCCAAAGTTACTACTGTGAGCCTTAGTTTTGGCTAAAATTAACTAATCCAATATAGTAAAAACTAAGTTAAAAAAAATAACACAAATATGTTAATGTTTGGTGAAAAAATTAAAACAACATCCAAAGTTGCCACCTTAACCCCTGATTTTGGCACAAATTAACTACTATAATATAATAAATATTTAATTTAAAAAATCAACACAAGCCGTAGTTTTCATATATAAATTCACTTGCAAAAAATTAATATGAGTGAAGTAATTTAATGTCACCTGGTGTTGATGTACAAAACTAGATTTGATCTAATTTAATTAATCACATATAAATATGAGTAAGGAAATAAGACAAGATTTTTAAAGTGGTTCAACCTTAATGAAATGGCCTACGTCCACTGTCTTGTATAAATGGGTGTATTGCCTTGATTTCAATTACGTTTGCTTATGATAGCTCACCCTACCATGAGGGTATTACAATGTATTTATAGCCCTTAGGCTGCTAGTGTGAATAGACAATATGTCGTTATTGAATGGGCGTATACATTTGTATATGGAAAAGAATAACCATTAAATCTGTCTTTGTCGTTTGGTCTTCTTAACAAGTTTCTCGATATGCTGAGTAGCTCGATATGTTGAGTAGTTTGGCATGTTGAGTAGATCGGTACAATGAACTTGTGCCACGATGGATGACACGTGTCTTCATATAATTGGTCCATGTCAGCTGACTAATTTTAGTATCAACAGAAGGCCCTAATGTTTCACAGTTGAGTTTTGATATGAGAATGTGGAGCATTTTACCCAAAAGTTGCTCGAGCACATTTCTTACATCTTGATTAATTACAGAACTGTAACACTTGTAAAAATTTTCCATTTTGTGTAACAATTTTGAGCGCGAAATGGAAAATGTGTAGATATTTTAAGTTTTTAACGAACGCTTGGGTATTTGCGTCGTTTTCTATCTTGTTTCCAAACTCTTTATCTTCTCATTTTTCTTCTTACGAACATTCTTTAAAGTCATATGCCTTAGCTGATTCCTTAATCTTCTGTAAGAATTTCTTCTTTCCTTTTTCTTTCTTTCCTTTAGTCATCATGGTTTACCTTTTCGAGTCATTAGATAAGTTTAGAACCAACTTTGAGATTTCTTCTTGGGTTGTTTTATAAGAACCTCCTTGCCCTTCTGATTTATTTTCTCTAGCTGAGGGACACTGGTTTTCCTCTATTTTTGTAGAGGAATGTGGTTTTTCTTTCTCGCCTAATTCCTTATGTTTGGAATTTTGCCAATATTTTGATATTGTACCTGCAAAAGTAGTTCCAAATACATGGAGGGTAGTTAATGGCGTACATAGGTTGAATCAAGTTCATGGAACTCGTCTAGGGATTACTGAAATTATGTACTGTTATAAATGAGTCACCAGTGACACCACCTTTTATTTAAAAAACTAGATTTTCTAATAGAGCTTTAGTGGACAATCTCCCTGATTCTAATAGGGATTATTTTGAACATGGGATTGTGATGAAAAATTAGAAACACCTCCCATTAAAGGGGAAAAACGTGTACCAAGGTCCCCGATGTCCACCTTATGGAAATGGGATAGGTTGTTTATTTTTCAAACTAGCTCGATTTTTGCTTGATAAAATGTGTCACTGACTTTAATTTTTTGTTTTTGATTTGCAGTTGACAGTAAAAGAAAACCCCCAAAAGAGAGTGATATAAATATAAAAGATTTGAAATTTATCTGTGGTTTGCATCAATCACTTGATGGGGAGCACGTGAGGTCTACTTCCTATTTGCTGAGATATAAGAACACCACTTCCTTTTTTATTACTGGGCCGCTTGATCCTCCTTTGGTGATTGATCTTGAGAAGGCTCCAACATCTTCTTCAATTGTTGAAGAATCTTCCTCTTATTTGGGCACTTCTATTGCTGGCCTGATGACGAAGAAGAGGAGAATGCATGACCTCTTTGCCAAGGTTGTCCCTGGTGCTGATGGGGCAAAAAAGAGCAAAGAAAGTGTCCCAGTGGAAGGGACTAAGAAAAAGGATATTGCTCCATCTGGGGGAGCAGTTATAGCTATCAAGGAGGTTAACAAGAAGCCCCATGTTACTCCAAAAGAGGCAGCACCTTTGATTAAAGGGGTTGCTATTGTTCAAGAAGAGACATCACCATTGATTGAAGAGGTTTCTCCTTTAAAAATATTGAGAAGGGGTCTTGCTGAGAAGACCATTGATGCTACTGTTCAACCTACTGGGGTTAAAATACCTTCTTTGAGGGATAGTTATCCAGTACTCGTTACTCCTGGATTGGCCAAGAAACTGATCTGGTCTGGAACTCTTCCTAATTGCCGAGCACTGCTGAGACTTCTACTCTTCGGGGGAAAGTTACTGACTTGGCAGCCCAACACCTTGCATAAGTAAGTGTCATTATACATGTCATTTCAATTCTGCGTGAAATCTTCATATTCTGATTTGAGTTTCTCTTCTTTCTACAGTTTTTGGTGTATTTAAATAATATCCCAGAGAATGATGAAGCTATTAAAGTTGATTCCTCTTCTAGTGAAGTAAAAGAGGCCCTTGCTGGGTTATCAAAATCGTTGGAGGAGTCTCGAAAAAAGTATGAGAATGACAAAACTGCTTGGGAGAATAAAATCAAGTCTACTGAGATAGTTTAATAAAAAGATGTGGAAGCTACAAAGGAGGCTGATCTAGCTCGGTGGAGAGTTGTGGATGTTTTCTTGAAAGTAGATGAGAAGTTAACGGTTTATATTTCCAACTAGGAAAATACTGAAGGTAAGCTTGAAGAGGCTGAACGGCATAAGAAAGAGCTTGAATAGAAAATTAAATCTGTTGAAGATCAACTCAGAGAGAACATTTCTTCAGAGAGGGTGAAGAGAAAAGTTGGTGTGAAGAAGTCCTTTAGCTTTGGTTGGGATAAGGGATGAAATAAATTTGTAACTGATGCCTCTACTCAAATGGAGTACGCAGGTTTGAAATTATTTAGGGATGTATGGTTGCAGCATCGAAGGAGTTAAACGTTGCTGAGGATTCTGAACTATTTCAGAGATATGTTCACGGCCCTCCTCCTGCTATTGAAGAAGAAGAAGAAGAAGAATATGAAGATGGATCTGATGAAAGTAAAATAAACACCTGCTTCCACTATCCCTCAATCCTCCGAGCAAGTTCAGCAGACAACAACTTCCTTCGAGAAATGCTAGTTTCCCATCGAGCAACCAATTTGTTCTTCAAAATCAGTTGACGATGTTGTGGGGAATAAGGAGAAGGTGTAATGTTGTTCAGTACTTTTTTGATTTTTCTCTATTTTTCCCTTTTACTTTGTACTTTTGGTTGTACCATCCTCTATTATGATCAATAAAATGGACTTGTTATTTATTTTGAATTTCTCTTTTACTGTTCAATATAGCCATGCTGTTGTTGATCTATTTTTACTTGTCTTTGATAGTTTATGGCCAGGATGGAACTGTTATAAGCTCATGATATATAATTGATGAAGAAGTGTACAGATTACTTCAAAGCTGGTCGTGCAGATTTCACTAAAGCAAAAATAATTGATATTCTTAGATCTGATGCCTCTGAACGAGCAATTGAGGCTTACCAGTATTCAAAATGTCTACTTGATCAGGCGTAGAAAATAACGTAGCTTATTGCAAGATGATTGAATAACTTCAATTTCAACATAAGGAAGCCATTACTCTTCTGCATGAAGGTTATGAGAACAAGTACCAATAGTTGAGCGCTGATCGGGGTTATGATAAGTTTACATCATCCCATAATAAGAGAGAGAGAGTGTTATAAAACTCGAAGTTGAGGAACATAGAAACATTGATTGTTGCTGGAGGAAGAAAATATTACTTTAAGAGAAGAACTGAGACAGCTAAATTTTGCTTCTTCCTCTGGAGCTCTGGTCCCAGTTAATGATGAAGGTTTTTCCTATTTAGAGATCGAGAATGACTCATTAAGAGAATAATAAGAATCTTTAAAAAGATTCAAACTTGCATCCACTTCCTCGGGTATAACAAGAGCTGGTCGGAGCAGTATTGAAAAGCTAAGAACTCAATAGGCTTTAGAAAATCAAGCTGCTCAACTGAAGGCGAAAAATCTATCTCTGGATGAGATGTCCTAAAAAATTCAAACTCTTGCTGAGAAACTTTCCAATTAGAGTTTTGCGTTGAAGAGTAAAGAAATTTTGGTCAAGAGGCTCCATCAACACGTTGAACGATTAACTTATTAATTTCACAAGCAGCCCAGAGAGTTCTAGATGTAGGGATATAATGAAGCTGTATATCATCTTGATGCCAAGTTGAAACAATCAAACAATGAGGGATGCAAACATGGGTGGTTGAATGATCTGATTGTGATGAAGGTTGAGCAAGGAACCGATCTATGAGATTGGTATGAGCTTGGGTTGCTTGATCTGCCAGTACCACCGTTCCATCTAGATGTTAGCTGAATTCCAGTTAGCTCCATTCTCCAATGTTTGATTTCCAAATACCTTGGTGATTATAGACTCCATAAAGAATTTGGGATATCCAGACCTCCTCATTTGCAAAATCAACCAAGTTCAAGCAACACCAGAATGCTACAGGACCTGAACTTGATCAATTCTTCTTTTTCTTTAGATGATCCTCCAACTGGAATGGATTATGTGCCTAAATCTTAAGGAAAGAAACCAGTAGAATAGGCTATTTGTATTTTGTTAGTAAATGAAGAAAAAGTATTTCTTTGTAATTTTATTTCCTTAGAAATAAAATGATTGTATAATCGATTATAATAGTATTGTATTTTTAGTCATTGAGTTTATATTTATTTGAATGGACATTTTGCCCTTTTTGAATTGATTGCTTAGACAATGGAACTTTTTCCCCATGTATTTGTCTAGTTGTAGTGACTTATCACCCATAAGTGCTTAAGCAATGGAATTTATCCCATGTTCTTGCTTAGTTGTGACAATCATTTAAGTAAATAATTTCCCTGGTGCCTAGGCAGTGGATATGTTACCCATCTTTTTGCCTGGTTTAGATGCTGCTTGGGTCACCCATAATCAAGAAGACCTTACCTTGCTCGATTGTTTTACCAATATTGTTGGTGTTTTCGCTGATACCGACCAACTTTGTTGGTGGAAAAAATTATTTTGCTGCAAAGTTAAGTGTGTAGCACGAGTACTCTGAAAAAAAAATGAAAGTTGGAAATCATTATTTTATTCATACTGGAACAATTGGGTACATGGGAAGTTACATTAATGGTAGTATTTTCGCAGGTGATCAGCGTTCCAAGCATTTTTGAATTCTTCCCCTTCAAGAGTTTCTATTCGATAAGTGCCAAGTCGAACAACAGCTGTGACATGATATGACCCATGCCAATTTGCCTCCAACATATTATGCTTTTGAATCACTTTCTTGAGCACATAATCGCCTTCCTTGAGTTCGCATTTCTTGAATCTTTTATTATAGAAATGGCAGTCCTTTGCTGATAGGTTGCATTGTGGATCGCCGCATCTTCTCTGACTTCTTTGAGCATGTCCAAGTCCAAGCGTCTCATCAAATCACTCACTCGAGAATTGAAGTTAAGCACCCTATGAGTAGGTAACCCTAGTTCGGCAGGTATCATTACTTCACTCCCAAAAGCCAACATTAAGGAGATTCCGCGGTTGTTGGTCGGGGAGTTGTTCGATAATCCCATAACACTGAGTGTAATTCGTTGATTCAATTCCCTTTAACACCATCCAATCATTTCTTCAACCCATTCAGTAGAGTTCTATTCGTCACCTCGATTTGCCCATTACTTTGGGGATGACCGGGAGCAGAATGGATTTTTTCAATGTTGGACTGTAAACAGTGTGCTACGAACTCATCATTATCAAATTGTGTACCGTGATCGGTGATAAAAGCATGGGGCAGACCATATCTACAAATAATATTCTTTTAGATGAATTGATAGACCCTTTCATAAGCTATATCGATGAGAGATTCAGCTTCCACCCATTTTATGAAATAATCAATAGCTATAACCAGATATTTGAATCATCTTCTTGTAATTAGCAGTGGCCCGACTAAGTCTATTCCCCACATAGAGAATGGCCAAGGTGAAGTGATTGGTGTTAACAGCGCCTGAGGATTTCTTTGTATAGTAGAAAATCGCCGACACTTGTCGCATGTCTTGGCATAAGCCATGAAATCAGCGCGCATTGTTGGCCAATAGTACCCCTGTGTGTTTATTCTCTATAAAAGATTTCTACATGATACATGAGCCCCACAAGATCCTGCATGGATTTCCTCTATTAGATCTTTAACTTCTGCTGGATGAACACATCTTTCCAGACCATCTATCACACCTCTCCTGTACAGAACTCCATTATTAAAGACATATCTGGCAGCCTTATACTTTAACCTCTTGGGTGCAACTTGGTCGGCTGGTAAAGTACCTTCTTCGATATAAGCCCTGATGGGGTCCATCCATGAAGGTCATATATCCAAAATGATAAAATCCACCATCAAATCCTCATCAATACTTCTGCTTGTAAGTATTTCAATGGGGATTGTTCTTCGTAGCTCGGTACACGTAGCTGAGGTTAACTGATAAAGTGCATCTACTCTTACATTCTCCAGTCTTGGTATTCTAATTACTTGGACAGCCGCCAAATTAGATACAACCTCCATGGCTTTAGTTAAATACCTCGACATGAACTCCCCTTTTACTGCGTAAAGACTTAGCATCTGATTCACTACTAGTTACGAATCACTAAACACCATAACTTGTTATTCATTCAAAGATTTATCTAAGTTAAGCCCCAAGATCACGAATTCGCACTCAGCTTAATTATTGGAAGCCTGGAATTGGAAACGCATAGCATATTCTTTGTCTATTCCATCTGGACCGTTGAGAATAATTCTGGCTCCATTACCTGCTGCACACGAAGAACCATCAACATATAAATTCCATATAGGGATATTATCATCAAGCCCTTGGTCTGATAAAATCCCTTGATCGAATATCTTATCCTTCCTTTCTTCATACTTTTTCTTTAACTCTTGCACCTTATCGGAGGATTTCGATTGATCGGTGGCCATCCCTTCTGGAACGTCTGCTGCTGGGTGTTGTTCGAGGATATTTTTTGTTGCTCCTTTAACATCCAAAAGTTGCTCTGCATTATCCCCCGTTGATCAGAAACATCTGGGTAGGTAAATTCAGTAATGAAATCTGCCATTGCCTGCCCTTTGAGAGAGGATCTTGGTTCATAGATGATGTCGTACTCCCCTAACTCCACTTCCCAATACATCAATCTTCCAGACTTTTTTGGTTTATGTAGAGTCTGTCTGAGTGGCATATCAGTGTATACCACAACTATATGGGCTTGAAAATATGGTTTCATCCTCCTGCTCGCTTCAATCAATGCCAATTCTAACTTCTCTAGTTTTGGATACCTGTGTAATACCCCGTATTTTTGGCGATATTTATTTTTTGGATTAATTAATTAAATGAGAATTAATTGGAAATTAATCCAGATAAAATACTAGCGAGATGTGAGTTGGTATTTGACTATATTGAGTATATATGATGATATATGAATACTGAATTATGAAATTTGTCGTGAGATTGATATACGACAATTTGGTCATTTTATTGGGACGGGTGTGACAGTCGCATCAGGATATAATTATTTTAATTGTAAAAGTGAATTTAAATTCTATTAAGCGTATGGTCGTTTTGAGTGCGCCAACGCATCCGGAAGGGTTGAGATAGTCTAAAAACACTAGCCGGGGGTTTAGTTTGGGTCCCGGGGTATTTTTAGGCCATACCGGCATCTTATAAGGGTAGTTTGGTAATATTGTATTTTTGGGAATTAATAATGACGAAAATTAGGAGTCTTTATCTGATAGGGAATAGACCCACTAAACCCACTAACCAACCCTTAATGACCCAATAAGCTACGGGGGTTATCAAATTAGGTTTCCAAAACTTTCCCAAAGAAAACCCTAGCCACCATTGGAGATAAGCTTGGAGAGAGAGAGATAGAAGGGAATTCTGCAGAAAGAGAGAGATAACTTCAACAAATCATCATCAAAATCAGAGATTGAATCAAGGCAAGTGGTTTAATTTCAATTATTATAGAGAATGCATCTTCCATGTGTAGGAATTTACATAAATCAAATTGTTCTTGAGAGTTTAATAAAAAAACCCATTTTAATTGGAATTAGAATTTGAATGTTGAGGAGTAATTGCATGTAGAATCGTAGAGAAATGATTACCCTGATGTAAATATGTGTTGGATGTAACAAAAACGAATCTAATTTGAGTAAATTGATGATCATAAATTTTAGGGTTTATGTTCTTGAAAATTTGGGGAAAAGTGTAGAGATTTGATGGTTTGATGATGATTAGGAGGAATTGGTCCTTTAAAATACGTTTGTATATAACCTTGATATGTTTAGGGATGATTAGAGACCATAAAACATTGTTGGGACGAATTTTGGTTGAGATTAGAAGTGTAGAAATTGGTGAAAAATGAATATAGAATTTCTAGGCTTGAATCTGGTCACTCGTTAGAAGACCTACCCAGGTCGTTCGAACGAGCTCGTTCGAATGAGCTTATAACGAGTTGATAGTTTGGGGTTCTAACGAGAGGGATGTCCGTTCGATAATCTCGTTCGAACGAGATCTCGTTAGATAGCCCAGTTCGTTCGAACGAAATCTCATTCGAACAGCCTCGTTCGAACGAGACTTCTAACGAGCTGGCAGTTTAAGCCTTTTTGGCCTGTTTTGATTTTGGGAGTCTCGTAAACTTGTTCGAGGATAGAGATAACATTTCTTTGATGGTGTATTAGTATACTTGGGACATTTGGGTTATAATGAGGAGTAAATTATATAAGTGTGGATCAAATCAAATAGACATTTGAGTTGAGACGTGAGTGCCTACTACGACGTGGGAATAAATTATGGCGCGTATAAATATGGACTGGGATTATATAAGTTGTATATATATTAAGTTGGTACGAGAATGCGATAAGTACTACAATTAAACTACGGAGATTACTAAGAGGTGTGCTTACTTAGTATTGGTATATGATTTGTGTGTATGACATACCTACCATACTTGTTATCACGGGAGGTTTGAGTTCTCTTAGGGCCCTCTAATCCTTGTGTTGCCCGGATTTAGACTGGTTACCTCGATGAACATAGGTCAGAGAAGGACTTATTGGGATGTTAATAAGTCTGCTGATCGTGGGAGCGCAGGTATGTGCGTGACCCATGTGATGTGACTGTGTTCGCCTCCATTATTTGTGATGTTGTTATCTGTGAACTATTCCTGAGAGATTCGGAATATGTGATCCTTATGTACGTGATGTACCGGGATGGATAGCAGAGTATGTGTGCACCGCAGCTTAGTCTCGGGGTGCTTATATTGTATATTTATGTTGTGGAAAATATACGCTTAATAAACTGTGAACTTTAATATGGCATTGTGTTTATAACTATGGAATAACAAAAAGGGAAGATCTATAATGAGTTGTATTACTTTTACGTGAGAACCTGAATTTAAGTTAAGCCCTATTTAATTGCGAGCATTATAATGTTAATGGGAACCGAGTAATAAGGGTAGAACCTATGACAGTCTAGCTAGATATGATGTCACTTAGCTAGTGGTTTGTGTCATTTTAGATGGGTACTTACGTTAGGAGTGCACAGTTAGACGAGAGGTGAGAATTCCATGTGAGTGCACGTCCTAACATGTACTTTGCATTTAATGTTTTAAATGTTTTAAAGCACTTGCAGGTTTTTAAAATATCTCCACATTCGGGCTCTGACCCGTTTGCTTTCAAATCTATTTTTTTGTAAAACCATTTTAGGTGCCCAGCCATAAGGACACCATGCATAGGATACTCATTCAGTTGACGAGCTGTAGCTGTTTGTGGAAGTTATAGGGATCTGCTTTTAGACGCTTCTATCATTTGGATTCCATCTTCAGTATTCCTCAGTTTTAGGGCATGTTGCCCAGTTCCATTAGAGTTACATTTCCATTACAGTTTTCAGACTTTGGCATGTATTGATTCAGTATTCAGTTTAATTATTTCAGTTTGTGGATTTGTAGTGAGGAGTTTTCCTCCAGACTTTATTTACATTATGGGATGGTTATTCTATTTACTTCGGTATGGTGAATGGTGTTATTATTCTTCATTACACTTGTTGCATGTTAATCAGACTTTAATTAAAATTTGGCAACTTACTTTTTAAATACTAGGTGGTTAGTAATAATAAAAATGTTTTCGACAGTGATGCTATTAGCTGAGCCAACTTGGCATTTTGAATTAATTTAATAAAGGAGTAGCTACCCGATATTTAATTAGTCGGGGTGTCATAGGTGGTATCAGAGCATCAGGTTCTAGTGTCCTTTAGGATCTGTACGGCTATTATGTTTCCGCTAAGTTTCTTTGATATAGAGCCCTATATTTTAGGACTGTTGTACTCTTTTTGTGTATGCTTCGTTCTTCAGCTATTTTAAGTTTATAAACAGTGAATATAAACTTTATTCTTATTTCAAATGCCTCCACGACGTGCACGACGAGTTCCCAGGGATGTAACGCCCGAACCCCAGCCCGCTCCAGTTCAGGGCATGATGAATGCCGCTGAGGTTACAGCTATTGTAGCCCAAGCGGTAAATGCTGTAATTGTCGTAGTTCAGCAGGCACCACCTCAGGCGCCGGTTGCCGCGCCAGTACAGGAAAATGCATTCCCGTCTGCTTGGGAACGTGTACGTGACGCTTTTCAGAAAGCGCATCCGCCAGAGTTTGCAGGTAGCTCAGATGTGGTAGTCTCGAGCCAGTGGAGGAAGGATATGCAGAGGCACTTGAGGATGTATGAGTGCACGGACATTCAGAAGCAGGTGCTAGCTACTTTCAAGCTAGTTGGATCTGCACTACAGTGGTGGGAGTCTATTACCACCGTGGAGGAGAGGGATACTCTCACTATTCAGGACTTCTGGGTGCGGTTTGACCGCAAGTACTTTCCGTTCGCTGTTCATACGGAAATGAGGAGGAAACTGATGAATCTGAGGAAAGAGGGTAAGACCGTGGCCGAGTATGAGGCCGAGTTCACAAATCTGTTGAATATCGTTCCGGATGAGATACCAACAGAAAAGAAGAAGATTGAGAAATTCACTGACGGGTTGACATGGAGGATCCGTCAGCATCTGTTAGGGAACTTTTCGTTGGCCACGTATTCTGATGTGGTTAGCGCTGCTTTGTTACACTGCCAGGATCACCGCTTTCATATGACTGAGGGCAAGAGATCGGGAGAGTGTAGCCATCAGGGCAGGACTGGAGGACATGGTGCCGGTGGGACACAATCTGTTCAGGGGCAGAGACAGGGTGAGTAGGGTTCCCAGCAGGGGGATCAGAAGAGGTTCAGATCGAGGAATTACAGGCACGGACAAGGAGGTTTCCGTCAGGGCCATCAGGGTCCAAACGGCCAACAGGGGTAGAATGGGCAGCAGTTTCAGCAGGGCCAGCAGGGCCAAGGGAGGAACGGTAACGACCACCAAGGC
This sequence comes from Sambucus nigra, assembly GCA_949130495.1. Lineage (NCBI taxonomy): Eukaryota > Viridiplantae > Streptophyta > Magnoliopsida > Dipsacales > Adoxaceae > Sambucus > Sambucus nigra. Next base: position 327,529,884 of record OX422221.1, on the reverse strand, counting down.
CGGGGACCGCAGGGGCAGAGAGGAGGGAACTTCCCAGGGAAGTGTTTTGTTTGTGGCAAGACTGGCCATAAACGACAGGATTGTCCTGATAGGGGCAGGGCCCCACAGCAGCAGCAGCAGGGTGCTCGCCAGGAGCCGCAGAGGCCTATGTTTCCCACCTCTCTCCTCGCACCGCCACAGATGGCAGCATTGCCACCCATTCCAGCAGTCCCAGTTCAGCAGGGGCAGCTACAGTATGGACGTGTCTACAATGTCCACCAGGCAGCAGTTCCACAGGCACCGGCCGCGATTGAGGGTACGTTTTCTATCCATGGCACTATGGGTCGGGTATTATTTGATACGGGGGCTACACATTGTTTTATAGCTACACATTTCGTGAAAGCCTTTGGATTGTTAGCTACGGCAGAGAGCACTGTGACGTGTGTCGACTCACCATTGGGGAGTGGGTCACTTATATTCTTTATATGCCGGGGAGTGGGGATAGAGATTGGTAGTCTGGTATTACCTACAGATATGTTGGTATTAGATATGCATGTTCACGATGTGATTATCGGTATGGATTGGCTCACTGATTATAGAGCCATGATTGATTGCTTTGGTGGGAGCATTGTTTTTGCCATTTCGGGGCAAGAGATGTTTGTAGTGGCGATGCCTCGCCCAGAGGGAGGCTCGACCGCTCATTTGTATTACCTAGAGGAGGATACCTCTAAGGAGGTTGTGATTCCTTTAGATTCGATCCCAGTCGTCAGGGAGTATTCGGATGTGTTTTAGGAGATACCAGGCCTACCCCCCAGTCGAGAGATAGACTTTGTTATAGACCTATTGCCAGATACGAGACCTATAGCACGCGCACCGTACCGTATGGCTCCGGCAGGGATGCGAGAGCTACGAGATCAGATAGAGAAGCTGTTAGGTCAGGGCTTTATTCGCAGGAGTACCTTACCTTGGGGCGCTCCAGTTTTGTTTGTGAAGAAGAGGGACGGTTCACTGAGATTGTGTGTGGACTACCGAGAGTTGAATAAGGTCACGATACGGAATAAATATCCGTTGCCTCGAATCGATGACTTATTCGACCAGTTGAGAGGAGCTTCCTTCTTCTCGAAGATTGATTTGAGATCGGGATACCATCAGTTGCGTATCATGGAGGAGGATGTCTCGAAGGCTGCGTTCTTGTCGAGATATGGTTCTTACGAGTTTTGAGTTATGCCTTTTGGTTTGACCAACGCTCCAGCAGTGTTTATGGACTTGATGAACAGAGTGTTCAGGGATTTCCTAGATCAGTTTGTCATTGTCTTCATCGATGATATTCTGGTTTACTCCCAGACAGAGGAGGAGCACGCCGAGCATTTGAGGAAAGTTTTGCAGACACTCCGTCAGAACGAGTTATATGCAAAATATGAGAAGTGCGGGTTTTGGTTGAAGGAGGTCCAGTTTTTGGGACATATTATTTCCGACCGGGGAATATCTGTTGATCTGGGGAAAGTATCCGCGGTGAGGGAGTGGGGACAGCCCACAACACCGACTGAGATTCGTAGTTTCTTAGGCCTAGCAGGATACTACAGGAGGTTTATCCAAGGTTTCTCGAAGATAGCAGGTCCTTTGACACATCTGACTCGTAAGGGTGTGCCATTCATCTGGAGTGATACCTGTCAGTTGGCATTCGATGAATTGAAGGATAAATTGACCTCAGCACCTGTGTTAGCATTACCAAGACCGGGAGTTGAGTATTTGGTTTACACCGATGCGTCTTTGCAAGGGCTTGGATGTGTATTACAGCAGGAGAGACAGGCCATAGCTTATGCTTCCCGTAAGCTTAAGCCTCACGAGAAGAATTACCCCACGCATGATTTGGAGTTGGCGGTAGTGGTATTTGCCCTACGGATTTGGAGGCACTATCTTTTGGGGGAGAAGTTCTAACTGTTCACGGACCACAAGTCCCTACAATACCTGTTCACGCAGAAGGAGTTGAATATGCGGCAGCGTAGGTGGCTTGAGTTTGTGAAAGACTACCAGTTCGATATCCAGTATCACCCAGGTAAGGCTAACGTGGTAGCAGACGCGTTGAGCCGTAGGCCAGCAGATGGGGTGGCAGAGGTGTGGAAGGCAAAGTGGAAGGAGTTGGGACACCAGGATGCAGTGGCCCGATCGTTCGTGTCTGTGATAACCGTTACACCGTAGATTGTCACGAAGGTAGTACGGGCACATGCTAATGACTCGTTCTGTCAGGAGTAGATAGTTCGATTACTAGCAAAGGGAGCCGAGTCCTATACCGTCAGCTCAGACGGGGGATTACGCTTCAATAGGAGATTGGTAGTTCCGGAAGGGGAGAAATTGCGACAGAAGGTGATGGCAGAGTCGCACGGCTCACAGTTCGCGGTACATCCCGGAGGGGACAAAATGTACCAAGACATGAGACGGCATTATTGGTGGAGCGGTATGAAGAGAGATATTACTGAGTTTGTTTCGAAATGCGCCACTTGCCAGCTAGTAAAAGTGGATCATCAGAGACCGACAAGACTTCTACAGCCGTTGGAGGTCCCGGTGTGGATGTGGGAGAGCATATCCATGGACTTTATCACGGGGTTGCCTACGTCGCAGAGGGGTCACGACTCCGTTTGGGTAATTATGGACAGATTGTCCAAAGTCGCTCACTTTTTACCTGTAAGGACTGGCTACACTACGGGACAGTATGCCCAGCTCTTCATTTAAGAGGTTGTGAGACTTCACGGTGTGCCCTTAAATATCGTGTCTGACAGAGACAAGATATTTGTATCGCGGTTTTGGGAGAGTTTCCAGGAGGCCATGGGCACGGAATTGCGGTTGAGTACGGCTTATCATCCGCAGACCGATGGGCAGACAGAGCGCACAAATCAGATGTTGGAGGACATGCTACGCATGTGCATTATTGACTTTGGGGGTGGATGGGAGCAGTACCTTCCACTGGTGGAGTTTGCTTACAACAACTCCTATTAGTTCACTATTGGCATGGCTCCGTTTGAGGCGTTGTACGGTAGGCCTTGTCGTTCCCCAGCATGTTGGTTAGAGGTGGGGGACAACAAACTACTTGGGCCAGAAGTGATTCAGGATACTTCGGCAAGGATTGAGTTGATTCGGAGTCTTACTCGGGTAGCTCAAGACCGACAGAAGAGTTATGCTGATGCGAAGAGATTTTTCAGGGAGTTCCAAGTGGGGGACCAGGTTTTGCTCAGAGTATATCCTATGAAGGGGATTATGCGTTTCGGGAAGAAGGGGGAGTTGGCACCAAGGTATGTGGGGCCGTTTCCTATTATTGAGCGGAATGGACCAGTTGCGTATAGACTCGGGTTACCGGAGCATTTACACCGGATTCACGATGTGTTTCATATTTCCTCGCTAAGGAAATATCTCAGAGACAATTTGGCTCATTCTCACATCGCTTTGGAGGAGATTGATTTACATCCTGATAGATCCTACGAGGAGGGGCCGATTGCTATTTTGGACCGAAGTGAGAGGAAGCTGCGGTAAAAGATAGTTCCGTTAGTGCGTGTTCAGTGGCGACATCACAATGTCGAGGAGTCCACATGGGAGCGCGAGGATGAGATGCGCGAACGTTATCCAGAGTTGTTTTTAGCAGGTATTTTCTAGTTCCGAATTTCGAGACGAAATTCAGTTATTAGGGGGGAAGTATGTAATACCCCGTATTTTTGGCGATATTTATTTTTGGGATTAATTAATTAAATGAGAATTAATTGGAAATTAATCCGGATAAAATACTAGCGGGATGTGAGTTGGTATTTGACTATATTGAGTATATACGGTGATATATGAATATTGAATTATGAAATTTGTCGTGAGATTGATATACGGCAATTTGGTCATTTTATTGGGACGCGTGTGACTGTCGCGTCAGGATATAATTATTTTAATTGTAAAAGTGAATTTAAATTCTATTAACCGTATGGTCGTTTTGAGTGCTCCAACGCGTCCGGAAGGGTTGAGATAGTCAGAAAACACTAGCCGGGGGTTTAGTTTGGGTCCCGGAGTATTTTTAGGCCATACCGGCATCTTATAAGGGTAGTTTGGTAATATTGTATTTTTGGGAATTAATAATGACGAAAATTAGGAGTCTTTATCTGATTGGGAGTAGACCCACTAAACAACCCTTAATGACCCAATAAGCTACGGGGGTTATCAAATTAGGTTTCCAAAACTTTCCCAAAGAAAACCCTAGCCACCATTGGAGATAAGCTTGGAGAGAGAGAGATAGAAGGGAATTCTGCAGAAAGAGAGAGAGAACTTCAACAAATCGTCATCAAAATCAGAGATTGAATCAAGGCAAGTGGTTTAATTTCAATTATTATAGAGAATGCATCTTCCATGTGTAGGAATTTACATAAATCAAATTGTTCTTGAGAGTTTAATAAAAAAACCCATTTTAATTGGAATTAGAATTTGAATGTTGAGGAGTAATTGCATGTAGAATCGTAGAGAAATGATTACCCTGATGTAAACATGTGTTGGATGTAACAAAAACGAATCTAATTTGAGTAAATTGATGATCATAAATTTTAGGGTTTATGTTCTTGAAAATTTGGGGAAAGTGTAGAGATTTGATGGATTGATGATGATTAGGAGGAATTGGTCCTTTAAAATACGTTTGTATATAACCTTGATATGTTTAGGGATGATTAGAGACCATAAAACATTGTTGGGACGAATTTTGGTTGAGATTAGAAGTGTAGAAATTGGTGAAAAACGAATATAGAATTTCTGGGCTTGAATCTAGTCACTCGTTAGAAGACCTACCCAGGTCATTCGAACGAGCTCGTTCGAACGAGCTTCTAACGAGTTGACATTTTGGGGTTCTAACGAGAGGGATGTTCGTTCGATAATCTCGTTCGAATGAGATCTCGTTAGATAGCCCAGTTCGTTCGAACGAAATCTCGTTCGAACAGCCTCGTTCGAACGAGACTTCTAACGAGCTGGCAGTTTAAGCCTTTTTGGCCTGTTTTGATTTTGGGAGTCTCGTAAACTTGTTCGAGGATAGAGATAACATTCCTTTGATGGTGTATTAGTATACTTGGGACATTTGGGTTATAATGAGGAGTAAATTATATAAGTGTGGATCAAATCAAATAGACATTTGAGTTGAGACGTGAGTGCCTACTACGACGTGGGAATAAATTATGGCGCGTATAAATATGGACTGGGATTATATAAGTTGTATATATATTAAGTTGGTACGAGAATGCGATAAGTACTACAATTAAACTACGGAGATTACTAAGAGGTGTGCTTACTTAGTATTGGTATATGATTTGTGTGTATGACATGCCTACCATACTTGCTATCACGGGAGGTTTGCGTTCGCTTAGGGCCCTCTAATCCTTGTGTTGCCCGGATTTAGACTGGTTACCTCGATGAACATAGGTCAGAGAAGGACTTATTGGGATGTTAATAAGTCTGCTGATCGTGGGAGCGCAGGTATGTGCGTGACCCATGTGATGTGACTGTGTTCGCCTCCATTATTTGTGATGTTGTTATCTGTGAACTATTCCTGAGAGATTCGGAATATGTGATCCTTATGTACGTGATGTACCGGGATGGATAACAGAGTATGTGTGCACCGCAGCTTAGTCTCGGGGTGCTTATATTGTATATTTATGTTGTGGAAAATATACGCTTAATAAACTGGGAACTTTAATATGGCATTGTGTTTATAACTATGGAATAACAAAAAGGGAAGATCTATAATGAGTTGTATTACTTTTACGTGAGAACCTGAATTTAAGTTAAGCCCTATTTAATTGCGAGCATTATAATGTTAATGGGAACCGAGTAATAAGGGTAGAACCTATGACAGTCTAGCTAGATATGATGTCACTTAGCTAGTGGTTTGTGTCATTTTAGATGGGTACTTACGTCAGGAGTGCACAGTTAGACGAGAGGTGAGAATTCCATGTGAGTGCACGTCCTAACATGTACTTTGCATTTAATGTTTTAAATGTTTTAAAGCACTTGCAGGTTTTTAAAATATCTCCACATTCGGGCTCTGACCCGTTTGCTTTCAAATCTATTTTTTTGTAAAACCATTTTAGGTGCCCAGCCATAAGGACACCATGCATAGGATACTCATTCAGTTGACGAGCTGTAGCTGTTTGTGGAAGTTATAGGGATCTGCTTTTAGACGCTTCTATCATTTGGATTCCATCTTCAGTATTCCTCAGTTTTAGGGCATGTTGCCCAGTTCCATTAGAGTTACATTTCCATTACAGTTTTCAGACTTTGGCATGTATTGATTCAGTATTCAGTTTAATTATTTCAGTTTGTGGATTTGTAGTGAGGAGTTTTCCTCCAGACTTTATTTACATTATGGGATGGTTATTCTATTTACTTCGGTATGGTGAATGGTGTTATTATTCTTCATTACACTTGTTGCATGTTAATCAGACTTTAATTAAAATTTGGCAACTTACTTTTTAAATACTAGGTGGTTAGTAATAATAAAAATGTTTTCGACAGTGATGCTATTAGCTGAGCCAACTTGGCATTTTGAATTAATTTAATAAAGGAGTAGCTACCCGATATTTAATTAGTCGGGGTGTCACAGGTGGTATCAGAGCATCAGGTTCTAGTGTCCTTTAGGATCTGTACGGCTATTATGTTTTCGCTAAGTTTCTTTGATATAGAGCCATATATTTTAGGACTGTTGTACTCTTTTTGTGTATGCTTCGTTCTTCAGCTATTTTAAGTTTATAAACAGTGAACTTATAAACTTTATTCTTATTTCAGATGCCTCCACGACGTGCACGACGAGTTCCCAGGGATGTAACGCCCGAACCCCAGCCCGCTCCAGTTCAGGGCATGATGAATGCCGCTGAGGTTGCAGCTATTGTAGCCCAAGCGATAAATGCCGCAATTGCCGTAGTTCAGCAGGCACCACCTCAGGCGCCGGTTGCCGCGCCAGTACAGGAAAATGCATTCCCGTCTGCTTGGGAACGTGTACGTGACGCTTTTCAGAAAGCGCATCCGCCAGAGTTTGCAGGTAGCTCAGATGTGGTAGTCTCGAGCCAGTGGAGGAAGGATATGCAGAGGCACTTGAGGATGTATGAGTGCACGGACATTCAGAAGCAGGTGCTAGCTACTTTCAAGCTAGTTGGATCTGCACTACAGTGGTGGGAGTCTATTACCACCGTGGAGGAGAGGGATACTCTCACTATTCAGGACTTCTGGGTGCGGTTTGACCGTAAGTACTTTCCGTTCGCTGTTCATACGGAAATGAGGAGGAAACTGATGAATCTGAGGAAAGAGGGTAAGACCGTGGCCAAGTATGAGGCCGAGTTCACAAATCTGTTGAATATCGTTCCGGATGAGATACCAACAGAAAAGAAGAAGATTGAGAAATTCACCGACGGGTTGACATGGAGGATCCGTCAGCATCTGTTAGGGAACTTTTCGTTGGCCACGTATTCTGATGTGGTTAGCGCTGCTTTGTTACACTGCCAGGATCACCGCTTTCATATGACTGAGGGCAAGAGATTGGGAGAGTGTAGCCATCAGGGCAGGACTGGAGGACATGGTGCCGGTGGGACACAATCTGTTCAGGGGCAGAGACAGGGTGAGTAGGGTTCCCAGCAGGGGGATCAGAAGAGGTTCAGATCGAGGAATTACAGGCACGGACAAGGAGGTTTCCGTCAGGGCCATCAGGGTCCAAACGGCCAACAGGGGTAGAATGGGCAGCAGTTTCAGCAGGGCCAGCAGGGCCAAGGGAGGAACGGTAACGACCACCAAGGCCGGGGACCGCAGGGGCAGAGAGGAGGGAACTTCCCAGGGAAGTGTTTTGTTTGTGGCAAGACTGGCCATAAACGACAGGATTGTCCTGATAGGGGCAGGGCCCCAAAGCAGCAGCAGCAGGGTGCGGCCGCAGAGGCCTATGTTTCCCACCTCTCTCCTCGCACCGCCACAGATGGCAGCATTGCCACCCATTCCAGCAGTCCCAGTTCAGCAGGGGCAGCTACAGTATGGACGTGTCTACAATGTCCACCAGGCAGCAGTTCCACAGGCACCGGCCGCGATTGAGGGTACGTTTCCTATCCATGGCACTATGGGTCGGGTATTATTTGATACGGTTGCTACACATTGTTTTATAGCTACACATTTCGTGAAAGCCTTAGGATTGTTAGCTACGGCAGAGAGCACTGTGACGTGTGTCGACTCACCATTGGGGAGTGGGTCACTTATATTCTTTATATGCCGGGGAGTGGGGATAGAGATTGGTAGTCTGGTATTACCTACAGATATGTTGGTATTAGATATGCATGTTCACGATGTGATTATCGGTATGGATTGGCTCGCTGATTATAGAGCCATGATTGATTGCTTTGGTGGGAGCGTTGTTTTTGCCATTCCGGGGCAAGAGATGTTTGTAGTGGCGATGCCTCGCCCAGAGGGATGCTCGACCGCTCATTTGTATTACCTAGAGGAGGATACCTCTAAGGAGGTTGTGATTCCTTTAGATTCGATCCCAGTCGTCAGGGAGTATTCGGATGTGTTTCAGGAGATACCAGGCCTACCCCCCAGTCGAGAGATAGACTTTGTTATAGACCTATTGCCAGATACGAGACCTATAGCATGCGCACCGTACCGTATGGCTCCGGCAGGGATGCGAGAGCTACGAGATCAGATAGAGAAGCTGTTAGGTCAGGGCTTTATTCGCAGGAGTACCTTACCTTGGGGCGCTCCAGTTTTGTTTGTGAAGAAGAGGGACGGTTCACTGAGATTGTGTGTGGACTACCGAGAGTTGAATAAGGTCACGATACGGAATAAATATCCGTTGCCTCGAATCGATGACTTATTCGACCAGTTGAGAGGAGCTTCCTTCTTCTCGAAGATTGATTTGAGATCGGGATACCATCAGTTGCGTATCAGGGAGGAGGATGTCTCGAAGGCTGCGTTCTTGTCGAGATATGGTTCTTACGAGTTTCGAGTTATGCCTTTTGGTTTGACCAACGCTCCAGCAGTGTTTATGGACTTGATGAACAGAGTGTTCAGGGATTTCCTAGATCAGTTTGTCATTGTCTTCATCGATGATATTCTGGTTTACTCCTAGACAGAGGAGGAGCACGCCGAGCATTTGAGGAAAGTTTTGCAGACACTTCGTCAGAACGAGTTGTATGCAAAATATGAGAAGTGCGGGTTTTGGTTGAAGGAGGTCCAGTTTTTGGGACATATTATTTCCGACCGGGGAATATCTGTTGATCCGAAGAAAGTATCCGCGGTGAGGGAGTGGGGACAGCCCACAACACCGACTGAGATTCGTAGTTTCTTGGGCCTAGCAGTATACTACAGGAGGTTTATCCAGGGTTTCTCGAAGATAGCAGGTCCTTTGACACATCTGACTCGTAAGGGTGTGCCATTCATCTGGAGTGATACCTGTCAGTTGGCATTCGATGAATTGAAGGATAAATTGACCTCAGCACCTGTGTTAGCATTACCGAGACCGGGAGTTGAGTATTTGGTTTACACCGATGCGTCTTTGCAAGGGCTTGGATGTGTATTACAGCAGGAGAGATAGGCCATAGCTTATGCTTCCCGTAAGCTTAAGACTCACGAGAAGAATTACCCCACGCATGATTTGGAGTTGGCGGTAGTGGTATTTGCCCTACGGATTTGGAGGCACTATATTCTGGGGGAGAAGTTCTAACTGTTCACGGACCACAAGTCCCTACAATACCTGTTCACGCAGAAGGAGTTGAATATGCGGCAGCGTAGGTGGCTTGAGTTTGTGAAAGACTACCAGTTCGATATCCAGTATCACCCAGGTAAGGCTAACGTGGTAGCAGACGCGTTGAGCCGTAGGCCAGCAGATGGGGTGGCAGAGGTGTGGAAGGCAAAGTGGAAGGAGTTGGGACACCAGGATGCAGTGGCCCGATCGTTCGTGTCTGTGATGACCGTTACACCGCAGATTGTCACGAAGGTAGTACGGGCACATGCTAATGACTCGTTCTGTCAGGAGTAGATAGTTCTATTACTAGCAAAGGGAGCCGAGTCCTATACCGTCAGCTCAGACGGGGGATTACGCTTCAATAGGAGATTGGTAGTTCTGGAAGGGGAGAAATTGCGACAGGAGGTGATGGCAGAGTCGCACGGCTCACGGTTCGCGGTACATCCCGGAGGAGACAAAATGTACCAAGACATGAGACGGCATTATTGGTGGAGCGGTATGAAGAGAGATATTACTGAGTTTGTTTCGAAATGCGCCACTTGCCAGCTAGTAAAAGTGGATCATCAGAGACCGACAAGACTTCTACAGCCGTTGGAGGTCCCGGTGTGGATGTGGGAGAGCATATCCATGGACTTTATCACGGGGTTGCCTACATCGCAGAGGGGTCACGACTCCGTTTGGGTAATTATGGACAGATTGTCCAAAGTCGCTCACTTTTTACCCGTAAGGACTGGCTACACTACGGGACAGTATGCCCAGCTCTTCATTTAAGAGGTTGTGAGACTTCACGGTGTGCCCTTAAATATCGTGTCTGACAGAGACAAGATATTTGTATCGCAGTTTTGGGAGAGTTTCCAGGAGGCCATGGGCACGGAATTGCGGTTGAGTACGGCTTATCATCCGCAGACCGATGGGCAGACAGAGCGCACAAATCAGATGTTGGAGGACATGCTACGCATGTGCATTATTGACTTTGGGGATGGATGGGAGCAGTACCTTCCACTGGTGGAGTTTGCTTACAACAACTCCTATTAGTTCACTATTGGCATGGCTCCGTTTGAGGCGTTGTACGGTAGGCCTTGTCGTTCCCCAGCATGTTGGTTAGAGGTGGGGAACAACAAACTACTTGGGCCAGAAGTGATTCAGGATACTTCGGCAAGGATTGAGTTGATTCGGAGTCGCACTCGGGTAGCTCAAGACCGACAGAAGAGTTATGCTGATGCGAAGAGATTTTTCAGGGAGTTCCAAGTGGGGGACCAGGTTTTGCTCAGAGTATATCCTATGAAGGGGATTATGCGTTTCGGGAAGAAGGGGAAGTTGGCACCAAGGTATGTGGGGCCGTTTCCTATTATTGAGCGGATTGGACCAGTTGCGTATAGACTCGGGTTACCGGAGCATTTACACCGGATTCAAGATGTGTTTCATATTTCCTCGCTAAGGAAATATCTCAGAGACAATTTGGATCATTCTCACATCGCTTTGGAGGAGATTGATTTACATCCTGATAGCTCCTACGAGGAGGGGCCGATTGCTATTTTGGACCGAAGTGAGAGGAAGCTGCGGTAAAAGATAGTTCCGTTAGTGCGTGTTCAGTGGCGACATCACAATGTCGAGGAGTCCACATGGGAGCGCGAGGATGAGATGCGCGAACGTTATCCAGAGTTGTTTTTAGCAGGTATTTTCCAGTTCCGAATTTCGGGACGAAATTCAGTTATTAGGGGGGAAGTATGTAATACCCCGTATTTTTGGCGATATTTATTTTTGGGATTAATTAATTAAATGAGAATTAATTGGAAATTAATCCGGATAAAATACTAGCGAGATGTGAGTTGGTATTTGACTATATTAAGTATATATGATGATATATGAATATTGAATTATGAAATTTGTCGTGAGATTGATATACGGCAATTTGGTCATTTTATTGGGACGCGTGTGACTGTCGCGTCAGGATATAATTATTTTAATTGTAAAAGTGAATTTAAATTCTATTAACCGTATGGTCGTTTTGAGTGAGCCAACGCGTTCGGAAGGGTTGAGATAGTCAGAAAACACTAGCCGGGGGTTTAGTTTGGGTCCCGGAGTATTTTTAGGCCATACCGGCATCTTATAAGGGTAGTTTGGTAATATTGTATTTTTGGGAATTAATAATGACGAAAATTAGGAGTCTTTATCTGATTGGGAGTAGACCCACTAAACCCACTAACCAACCCTTAATGACCCAATAAGCTACGGGGTTATCAAATTAGGTTTCCAAAACTTTCCCAAAGAAAACCCTAGCCACCATTGGAGATAAGCTTGGAGAGAGAGAGATAGAAGGGAATTCTGCAGAAAGAGAGAGAGAACTTCAACAAATCGTCATCAAAATCAGAGATTGAATCAAGGCAAGTGGTTTAATTTCAATTATTATAGAGAATGCATCTTCCATGTGTAGGAATTTACATAAATCAAATTGTTCTTGAGAGTTTAATAAAAAAACCCATTTTAATTGGAATTAGAATTTGAATGTTGAGGAGTAATTGCATGTAGAATCGTAGAGAAATGATTACCCTGATGTAAATATGTGTTGGATGTAACAAAAACGAATCTAATTTGAGTAAATTGATGATCATAAATTTTAGGGTTTATGTTCTTGAAAATTTGGGGAAAAGTGTAGAGATTTGATGGATTGATGATGATTAGGAGGAATTGGTCCTTTAAAATACGTTTGTATATAACCTTGATATGTTTAGGGATGATTAGAGACCATAAAACATTGTTGGGACGAATTTTGGTTGAGATTAGAAGTGTAGAAATTGGTGAAAAACGAATATAGAATTTCTGGGCTTGAATCTGGTCACTCGTTAGAAGACCTACCCAGGTCGTTCGAACGAGCTCGTTCGAACGAGCTTCTAACGAGTTGACATTTTGGGGTTCTAACGAGACGGATGTTCGTTCGATAATCTCGTTCGAACGAGATCTCGTTAGATAGCCCAGTTCGTTCGAACGAAATCTCATTCGAACAGCCTCGTTCGAACGAGACTTCTAACGAGCTGGCAGTTTAAGCCTTTTTGGCCTGTTTTGATTTTGGGAGTCCCGTAAACTTGTTCGAGGATAGAGATAACATTCCTTTGATGGTGTATTAGTATACTTGGGACATTTGGGTTATAATGAGGAGTAAATTATATAAGTGTGGATCAAATCAAATAGACATTTGAGTTGAGACGTGAGTGCCTACTACGACGTGGGAATAAATTATGGCGCGTATAAATATGGACTGGGATTATATAAGTTGTATATATATTAAGTTGGCACGAGAATGCGATAAGTACTACAATTAAACTACGGAGATTACTAAGAGGTGTGCTTACTTAGTATTGGTATATGATTTGTGTGTATGACATACCTACCATACTTGCTATCACGGGAGGTTTGCGTTCGCTTAGGGCCCTATAATCCTTGTGTTGCCCGAATTTAGACTGGTTACCTCGATGAACATAGGTCAGAGAAGGACTTATTGGGATGTTAATAAGTCTGCTGATCGTGGGAGCGCAGGTATGTGCGTGACCCATGTGATGTGACTGTGTTCGCCTCCATTATTTGTGATGTTGTTATCTGTGAACTATTCCTGAGAGATTCGGAATATGTGATCCTTATGTACGTGATGTACCTGGATGAATAGCAGAGTATGTGTGCACCGCAGCTTAGTCTCGGGGTGCTTATATTGTATATTTATGTTGTGGAAAATATACGCTTAATAAACTGGGAACTTTAATATGGCATTGTGTGTATAACTATGGAATAACAAAAAGGGATGATCTATAATGAGTTGTATTACTTTTACGTGAGAACCTGAATTTAAGTTAAGCCCTATTTAATTGCGAGCGTTATAATGTTAATGGGAACGGAGTAATAAGGGCAGAACCTATGACAGTCTAGCTAGATATGATGTCACTTAGCTAGTGGTTTGTGTCATTTTAGATGGGTACTTACGTTAGGAGTGCACAGTTAGACGAGAGGTGAGAATTTCATGTGAGTGCACGTCCTAACATGTACTTTGCATTTAATGTTTTAAATGTTTTAAAGCACTTGCAGGTTTTTAAAATATCTCCACATTCGGTCTATGACCCGTTTGCTTTCAAATCTATTTTTTTTGTAAAACCATTTTAGGTGCCCAGCCACAAGGACACCATGCATAGGATACTCATTCAATTGACGAGCTGTAGCTGTTTGTGGAAGTTACAGGGATCTGCTTTTAGACGCTTCTATCATTTGGATTCCATCTTCAGTATTCCTCAGTTTTAGGGCATGTTGCCCAGTTCCATTAGAGTTACATTTCCATTACAGTTTTCAGACTTTGGCATGTATTGATTCAGTATTCACTTTAATTATTTCAGTTTGTGGATTTGTAGTGAGGAGTTTTCCTCCAGACTTTATTTACATTATGTGATGGTTATTCTATTTACCTCGGTATGGTGAATGGTGTTATTATTCTTCATTACACTTGTTGCATGTTAATCAGACTTTAATTAAAATTTGGCAACTTACTTTTTAAATACTAGGTGGTTAGTAATAATAAAAATGTTTTCGACAGTGATGCTATTACCTGAGCCAACTTGGCATTTTGAATTAATTTAATAAAGGAGTAGCTACCTGGTATTTAATTAGTCGGGGTGTCACAGGTGGTATCAGAGCATCAGATTCTAGTGTCCTTTAGGATCTGTACGGCTATTATGTTTCCGCTAAGTTTCTTTGATATAGAGCCCTATATTTTAGGACTGTTGTACTCTTTTTGTGTATGCTTCGTTCTTCAGCTATTTTAAGTTTATAAACAGTGAACTTATAAACTTTATTCTTATTTCAGATGCCTCCACGACGTGAACGACGAGTTCCCAGGGATGCAACGCCCGAACCCCAGCCCGCCCGAACCCCAAGTTCAAACTATTGAAGCAAGGGTAGAATATAATGTCTGTCGAGCTACCATTATTCACCAGCACTATTGAAATGATTACATCGTTCAGTTTCATTTTGATCACTAGAGGATCATCATGAGGGTAATAAATCCCTTCCAGGTCATGTTTAGAAAATCTAATGACTAACTTATCTTTATGAACCTTCCTCGGACGATCTTCTTCTGCCAGATTTATTCTATGTATATAGGAACACGCTTGAGACTCATTGAGGTAAGCTTTCCTTTCAGCAGTATGATCGCCCCCTTCAGCGTCTCCACCTGTAATCATGTTACAATCGAATGAACCAAAATGGATTAAAAATATCTCACATTCAGGTTGTCTTGGCCTTTTTGGGAGATCGGGATCATGTTGAGGATCATCTTCCTGGTACATTTTCTTATCTTCTTTTGGTTGGCAAGGATATTTGGATCTCTGCCGTGATCTGAATCTTCCCACTATTCTGGCGATCAACATACCTGTTTAACTTTCTGCATCTAATGAGTGCCTCAATTTCATTTTGGAGAGCTACACACTACTTGGTTGTGTGGTTGTGATCTTTATGGAAATCATAATACTTGGATTTATCCCTTCTTTAGGGAGCTGATCTTAGTTTTTTTTGGCCAATTCTGTTCCTCGCTGTTCTTGATTTCCTCTAGAACGTGATTTATATCCATCTTCAAGTGTTCCAACGTTTCTTTTCCTTACGACTGCTTGCTCCCACCATTATTTTTGTGATCTTTCCTCTCCGACTCACCTTCAGCTTTAGCTTCTGATTTTGACTCAACATTCTTCTTTGTAGCCATTACCTCCTCGGTATTCATAATTTTGGCTGCTTTAGCCATTAATTCAACCATGGATTTGGGTGGATCCTTGGCTAAAGTGTAATATAACTTGTTTGGCAAAAGACCGCTCATGAGAGCTGTAATGGTTGTCTTCTCCTCATAGTCTATGACCTCCAGTTTCTCGTTATTAAAATGAGTGATATATGTGACACCCTGCCTAATTAATTATCGGGTGATCAGTCCTTAATTAATCAATTTCAGAATATCAAGTTGGTTCAGATAATGCATCACTATCGAAAACTCAAATTTTAATTTAAAAAAAACTAACCACCTAATATTTAAAAAGGGTGATGTCCCAAATTTTATCTTGTCATTAACTACTACCAAAAGAATACCAATAAATACCATGCATCACAGTAACATAAGTGAAGTCTGACTGAAGTAAAATAAATGTCTGGAGTGAACATCTCCAGGTACAATCCCATACAATAAATCCAATAAATAAACCATATCTAAGAAATAATTTAAAACGACTAAATCTCTGAAAGTAAACATAAGTAAGGACGACATGTCCAACATAATGGAGAACTGAAAAGGAAAGAATGAGCTGAGTCGTCTACTAACAATAATCCTGCAGCTTTCATAGAAGCTACAACACGGCGACATAATAGAGTCTCCTAAGGCTGGTGTCCATTTGGCTGGGCACCTAAAATAATGGAACAGTAGAAAGATAGACAGAAAAACAAGTCAGAGCCCGAGTTGAAAACAATTTTAAAATATCAAGTGCTTAAATTGATTCAATTAACACAAATTATTCTTCAAGTTAACTTAGTGTACTCACTTGAGATACTCACCCCTCGATCTAGTGTGCACGTCTAACGATCCTAACTACCCATACTAGTCATGATACCCTGACTGACTACTAAGTGTATAATATTATGGTTTAAAGTCTCCCTAAATAACTCAAAGCCGACGTACTTATGATTTCGATATAGATTGAGGATTTCTTTAGTTTATTCTTATATTCTTATTAATGCCCAACTGATAATACCATAAGTGTACATAAAAAAAAGCTTCATCAACATAAGACACCAAACATGATTCCGGTATACACACATTATTCGCTTTATGAATACATATTAATTTATATGAATATAGCAATATTGTACACTTGGTTGAGAAACCCCTTAGTGCTATGCATACTCGGCTATCTAGTCCATTTGCAAAGCTCATGCATATAGGACAACAGGTTCAATCTCTCGAGAACGAATAAAAACATAAACACCTATTGGAGGCAAACATAGTCCCAAGCCGATGGGCTACGCACATACCTACGCACCCATACGATCGTCATCACTATCGTTCTCACTGATAGCCCATACCTAGATTCCATGCTCTAGTGGTACGACTCTAAATCCCCCGAAGGCACATAAGATCCGGTCGTCCACAACGCATTAACCTCCGTTCAATAGTCAGTAGCTAGGTATGTCATACACGTAATACTTTTAACAATAAGCATGCACACAACTTATATAAAATTCATTAGCTTTACCACAGCCTTGTATTTGCAGTATGTATATTATATCTCTTATTATAACCCGTACTTTATTCATGTGTACTCTACCTTGTATTTTCGCAACTCCTTAATTCTATGGATTTTATACCTTCGGAGGGTCGACATATTCTCCGCTCACTATTAATTATTAATATAAGTCACTCCACGATCAAATTGGTTTAACACTCATATAAATAAGCATACGGGAAGTTTTAACAAAAATGGACCTAAAAAGGTCATTCTGGAATCTTGTTAGAAGACCCAAAAATCTCGTTCGAACGAGGGTCGTTCGCACGAAGGTACTTCGAATGAACCACCAACTCGTTAAGAGGGCTACTAGAATCTCGTTAGAAGTCTCATTCGAACGAGGTCGTTCGAACGACCTGGACTTGATTTCTAACGAAATTTCTAAAGCCGCCCAGTTCATCTCTAAAATTCATTTTTCCAGATTTTCTCCACTCAAATATCAACTTAAACCCATTCCAACCCAATTTCAAGGTTTTTAAACTACTCTAAGTCACCCTAGAACACTTTTTAGCATAGTTTGGCGTCCAATCCTTCTAATCATCATGTAATTTCAATAATTTCCCACATTTTTTACCATAGACCATACTAACATAAACCCAGGATCTGTTTGTCTATAAAAACTCCATTTTTATTTCTCAATTAACGTCTAATTCATTAAATTTCACATTCCTATTAAGGGGAAAATCCTCTACATGCAAAACCCCATCAACTTTCTAAAATTCCTACACGATTTCATTATAGGTAAACCCAAATTTGATATTAGTTATTCTAAAACCTCAGCACATGTTAACAAGAGTAATAATTACTAAGAGAAGAGCAAGATAATCACTTGCCTTAAAATGAACTTCTGATTCGCGGGTTGAAAGTGGTATAGGAACAATCCTCCTGACACGATCTACGCGCTGGTGTACTTTTTGTTGTGAAAGGTTGAGTTCTTGGCTTAGGGCTCTAATGGAGTCTCCTTCTTCTTCCTTGGTTCTCTCTCTCTTTTCCTCTCTTATCACGTAGGTTGAAACTGACGACTACTAACCCTAAATGTATTTTAATTAAACCTAGTTTTCGTCCATTTAATTACCCTAAAATTCCTAAAGACAAAAATACCTCTCCGGGGTGTCGTTTTGGGTTAAAAATGTTCGGGACTCCAAATAAAATACCCGAATAGTGTCTTCTGACTATTTTGACCCTTTCGGACACTCTGACGCACTCAAAATAGTCGTCTGAGTTATACAAAAATAAATTATCTTTTAACCCTCCCTCAAATACATACAATTGACGCGACTCATAAGCGTCCCAAATATTTATAACATAATTTCCATGTATCTCATTCCCGACCATACTATTATTTCAATAATTATTAACTCTCATCCCGCTAGTGATTATTATCATAAAATTGGATTAATTACAATCTAAATTTTCTCCCTTTAATTCAATTAATCCCCATTTTCCATAGAAATTATTGTGCATAAAAGTACGGGGTATTACAATATAATCCCTAGTACTTTCTCCTGCTTTTTGTCGAACACTCAACAGATGTGCTACCCTTTTAACTGGCTTTGCACCAAAATAGAAATTTCCTATAAAGATCTCTGCCAGTTGATGGAAGGTCGCAATTTTCTCCCGAGGAAGGCTATTGTACCATATCTGAGCAGATCCAGTAATAGTTCCTGAGAATGCTCTGCACCTCATGTCATATGGGACTGCATAAATATCCACTGCAACTTGGTATTACTCTTTGTGGAGAACAGGATCGGTTTTTTCATCGTACTTAGGTGTGACCACAGGAGCCTTGAACTTTGATGGTGTGGGAAAATCCATAATTTCTTGTACAAATGGAGATCCTTTGATAAAGGTTCTTTGGAGAGGGTTTTCGGCCTTAGCCATTTCCCCTAACCTATCTTTCAATCTCTTAATATATCCCTTCCATGCATCATTGCGAGCCTCTGATTTGTTTATGTTCGCACGAGCAATAGATCGCGCATAATTCTCCTCTTGGGATCTTTCT
The DNA here is from genome assembly GCA_949130495.1 of Sambucus nigra. Lineage (NCBI taxonomy): Eukaryota > Viridiplantae > Streptophyta > Magnoliopsida > Dipsacales > Adoxaceae > Sambucus > Sambucus nigra. The sequence continues at coordinate 327,510,884 of OX422221.1, read as the reverse complement.
ACATGAGCTGCAGGCCTGGGATTTGGATATGATTGAGCTGAGCCTTCCCTTAGATCATTTGTTCATTGATAATTTCTCGACGCGATCTGAGGAGGATTTCTATTCCTCATTGGGCTCAAATGATCGAAGGGTGAAAATCTGCTCAACCTTTCCAGAGCACTTGTTCGTTCTGGAGTTAGAGTGACATTTTCTTGAGAATCCAGAATTCTTATAGTAGAAATCAGACCAGGGTGATAATGGATTGCTTGTATTCCTAGTATGAAGGAGTTCAGTATGTATGGATCGTGAAGGTGGTGGATGCATGCTCTTGTGAATGTTTCGTTGGCCTGACTGGACAGACGCTCCATATTGAGCAGTTTGAATGAACTGTCGCATAGTTTCCTTCATAGCCATTTGCCCCTGGCTAAACTTGCTAAAATTCTAGTGATCTCATTGGAATTTGGAGGGAGGTAAGGGTTAGGTGGATTCCCTTCATTATTTCTATTTTTAGATTTTGGGATATCAGCTATGTATGATGAGTTTTGAGTGAAAAATGCTACGTATAGTCGTTCCTACAGATGACGCCAATCTGTTGATGTAAAAAACTAGAATTGATCTAATTTAATTAATCACAGATAAATATGAGCAAGGAAATAAGACAAGAAATTTTTTAAGTGGTTCAGCCTTAATGAAATGGCCTACGTCCACTGTCTTGTATAAATGGGTGTATTGCCTTGATTTCAATTACGTTTGCTTATGATAGCTCACCCTACCATGAGGGTATTACAATGTATTTATAGCCCTTAGGCTGCTAGTGTGAATAGATAATATGCCGTTATTGAATGGGCGTATACATCTGTACATGGTAAAGAATAATCATTGAATCTGTCTTTGTCGTTTGGTCTTCTTAATAAGTTTCTCGATATGCTGAGTAGCTCGATATGTTGAGTAGTTCGGCATGTTGAGTAGCTCGGTACAATGAATTTGTGCCATGATGGATGACACGTGTCTTTGTATAATTGATCCATGTCAGCTGACTAATTTTTGTATTAACACCTGGTGTTACTGATTGGCGAAGAAATCGATTGGAAGAAAACCTCAAAACCATAAAATGTTGAAATAATTAGAAAAAAAACTTGAATCAGTACCCAAATAAACAAAACTTGAATAAATGGCAATAAACGATTGGGGATGAAATCATACCTAATTGGGTATTGGGGCCTAAATTAAAACTAGGGCTTGTGTTGAACCGATTTATGGTAGGATTTAGCCTTGACCCGAACTCCTTAGTGTAATACAACAACTCGCACGAACAAAGTAGGAACAAATGGATTTTGATAGATTTTTGTGTTGGAAAAAATTTCCTGAACAATGCACAGAGAGAGAGAGAGAGAGAGTCTTGTGTTATTTGAAAAACAACGAACAAATCTGTGTTGGTAAGGTTTTAATTTTCTTTGGTTGTCATCATCGTGTCATGGTCAAAGACCGTGACACGATCGTGAAAACAACTTTTTTAAGGTATTTGACTATGACACGACCATGAAAAGGTGTTTTTACAGTCGTGTTAGGGTCATAGACCTTGACGAGGTCTCTATATTTTTTTGTTAGGGTTTTTGATCGTGACAACCCTTTACGGGTGAAAAGTGATAAGAACCCTTTTTTGGTGTAGTGAACATTGATATTATTTTAGTTCTTTGTTGAATAGAACACTTGCAATTAATCTTTTTAGCTAGTGTTATTGCGAAGGCATATATACCTTGCTCTACTAGCACCGTAGTTATTCAATTAGAAACAACTTGAATTCAGGGTTCAACGGTGACTTGTTTGACGTGAATTCGAACCTTACCTCCTTATCTAGCTCGAACATTCCTAACCACAATTCAAGTATATTAAACATTTATCAACCAACACCTTCGTCTTACCATCCATTTATGCTCAATACATCGTCGACACAATGGTCTTTGTTGATTCAATCACCTTACTCACTGGCATCGCCTTTGATGTAATCATATCGCTCTTTTCCAAATTTATCACGGTTTAAACCTCCAATAGACAACATTCATGGTCAACTACGTGATGTGTTCATCGTGCACCGAACATTTGGTGACTATCTCCTCCTGAAGTCGATCATATCACCCGGGTGCATCACGTTCCCTTTCAATGCCAAGAATTTCGATTATAAGAATGACATGATCAATATTTTGCCTTCCTTCCGTGGAATGGAAATTAAGACCCCTTATCGATACCTAAGTGATTTTGAGGAGGTATGCAACACCTTTTCTAATCAAAGTTGCCCCCCTGAGATTGTAAGACTTAAGATATTCTCATTCTCAATAAAGGATAACACTAATGATTAGATCACAACTCTCTGCCTAATTCTATTGGGTCTTGGAATGAACTACAATATCTTTCTTTGAAGGAGTTTTACCGACTCAGAAAACCATTGACATCATGATGTAAATCCAAAATTTAACACATTTTGAGAATGAGATGTATGACATATGTTAGGAACGTTTCAAAACAATGAAGCGATTTTGCCCCGCCATAATTTTGACTAAATGAGGTTGATTTCTATATTCCACGGGGGTTGAAAAATTTCTTTGAGATAAAAAAGTTTTTATTCGATATTCCTCAATGTAGTATCTCTCTTAACGATAATGAATGTTAAAGATTATTTTCTCAAATAACCTAATGTTGATGTAAAAAACTAGACTTGATCTAATTAATTCATCACAGATAAATATGAATAAAGAAATAAAATAGGTTCAGCCTTAATGAAAATGGCCTACGTCCACTATCTTGTATTGCTGCGTGTCGTGATTATGTTAGCTAATGATATCTTGCCCCGTTATTGGGGTGTTACAGAGTATTTATAGCCATTAGGCAGTCAGTATGAATAGATAATATGATATTTATTTAATAGATATATACATCTGTACGTAATAAGAATGTTCATTAAATCTGTCTTCGTCGTTTGATCTTCCTGACTAGATTCTCCGTACGCTGAGTAGCTTGGTGCTTTAAGTTACTCGTTACGTATATTTAAGCCATGTTGGATGACGCGTGTCTTCACATAATTGGTCCATGTCAACTGACTAATTTTTGTATTAACAGAACCCCCAATATTTCACAGTTGAAGTTGGATATGACAATGTGGAATATTATACCCAAAAGTTGCTCGGGCATATTTATTCTGTCTTATTTGATTACTGACCTCCAACACTTGTAAGATTTCGCACATTTTATAACAGTTTTGAGCACGAGATGGTAAACTTGTAAATATTTTGAATCTTTGACGAACGCTTGGGTATTTGTGTCTTTTTCATCATTTAGCCGCCGAAAATGCAATCGTCGTCTCTTTTGATCATTACTTTTCTCGTTTTCTAAGGCAGCGTATTTAAAGACGATAATGTAATACCCCGTAATTTTATTCATTTTTATTTAAGGGATTAATTGAATTAAATGAAAATTAATTGGGAATTAATTTGGATATAAATACTAGCGAGATGTGAGTTAGTATTTGATTATGATGTTAAAATTGAATATTTTATGAGTATTGAAAATATTAAAATTGTCACGAGGCTGAAATACGATAATTTGGAAACTTAAGTTGGGACGTGCGTGTCAGTTGCGTTAGGAATGAATTTTATTAGATTAAAAAGTAATTTACATTTTTATCAACCGAATGGTCATTTTAAGTGCACCAACATGTCCGGAAGGGTCGAAATAGTCAGAAAACATTAGCCGGGGTTTAGTTTGGGTCCCAGGGCATTTTTAGGCCAAACCGGCAACCTAGAAGGGTATTTTGATAATTTTAAAAATTAAGGAATTATAACCCACGAATTTTAGAGGTTATTTTTATATTTTTAAAGAGGCCACTAAGGCCATTACCAGCCAAAAGCATTAGAATTGGGCTACGGGATTTAGAGAGGAGTTACCATAGGGTTCCAAACCAAAAACACTCACCACCATCAAATTGGAAAGGATTTATGACCGGAAAAAGGAGAGAATCAACCTTGAATCATCGACAACACATCTGAAGAACAAATCTGAGGCAAGTGATTTGATATTTTTAAGTTCATTGAATATTTCTTCCATCTGTAGTGTAGAAAACTGTTTATGTTTTTGGGAATTTTGATGAAGAACACCCAATGGAATTATTGTGAAACTTGTGGTTTTGGGTAGGAATGATTATGGACGAATTCAATATACAAAACATATCTTTTGATGATCGGAAAACAGATTAATAAGGAGTCTTTTTAAAATTAAATTCTGGGTTCAAGTTCATAGGATTTGGGACAAGAATTGGGGATTTATGACTTTGGCATGTTAATTTGTAAGATTTGACCCCAAAAGTATGTAAAGGAACGATCTAGGGTGACTAAAAATAGTTTACAAACATTAAAACATAACTTGGATAATCTTAGGGTCAATTTAGAGAAGAGAAGAATGAAGAAAAACGGATTTGGATATTTCTGGGCGAAGTCCGCCATCTCGTTAGAAGACCTGCACAGGTCGTTCGAACGACCTCGTTCGAATGAGACTCCTAACGAGATGACATTACCCCTTCTAATGAGTTGGTAGTTCGTTCAAAGCCATTCGTTCGAATGAGATTTCTAACGAGTTGACAGAATGGCCTTTTAGGCCTGATTTTATTTCGAACCTCGTGAAGACTTATATAATTGAGTGTAATTATTCCCTTATTGATTTGTGGATATAGTTGTGTGACTGGAAGTACGTTGAGGATTAAAACTTAGAGTTTTGTAGTAAACCCAATGATGTTTATGGGTTAGGATATAAGTATCTAAAGCTTCGACATGAGGAGAGTTGATAACTTTAATGTATATAAATCGGGGATTTGTAAAGGTGAAACATGAAATGACGGTATAGGAATGAGAAATATACATCTATTAATATTATGGAATATCGAAGATGTGTGAATGCTTGGTATATGTAGTTATTTGTGTATAATATACCTACCATACTTGCTATCATGGGAGGTCAGCATTCGATCAGGTCCATCTTATCTTTGTGTGCCTACGGGGGGGATTTAGATTGGTACCTCGAGGACATAGGTCAGAGAAGGACTTATTGAGAAGTTAATAAGTCTGTTGATCATGGGAGCGTAGGTATATGCGTGACCCATGTGATGTGAACTATGTTCGCCTCCATTATGTGTGATTGTTGTTTATTGAAAACGATTCCTGAGAGATTCAAAATACGTGGTCCTTATGTACATGATGTACCGGGATTGGATAGCAGAGTATGTGTGCACCGCTGGTTCGTCTCGGGGTGCCAGTATTGTATATTTATGATGAGAATAATATACTGCAAATTGAAATGAATGGTCATGAATAAATGAAAGTGTGAATAATAGCAACATTTTAGTAGAGTTAAAAATGGAAAATCTCTAGTGATTAGCATGACTAATATGGGAACTAAGAAGGAAAGTAAAACGCTCTATTTAAATTAAGATGTCGGGACTTAAATCGTGAATCGTATAGAAATGTTAGATTGTGTATTGGACTAGTTAGATATGGGAATAACTAGAACGGGTACGGGTACGATATGAGTGCACAATTAGTTGAGAGGTGAAGAAATCATGTGAGTGCACGCACTATCATGTACTTTATATTCACTGTTTAATTATATTAAACCACTTGCTGTATTTTAAACTATTTTCACAATCGGGCTCTGGCCCGTTTGCTTTCAAATCTATTTTTGTAAAAACCTTTTTAGGTGCCCATCCACAAGGACACCAAGCATATGAGTTCTATTCCCGCAACGTGCGGTAGCTGCTGTGGAAGTTACAGGACCTCGATAGTAGACGCCTCCACTTTATATCTTGACTCTACTCCCGATTCATTCATCTATAGGGAATGTCGCCCCTTTCCTTTCAGAGACATCTTATTTACTCAGTTTTTATTTTATATTTTGGGTTGTAATTAAATTAATGATTCAGGCTTGTATTTGTTTATTTCAGTATTCGGATTGTGGTGAGGTGTATTCCTCCAGATTTAGTTTATTACATCGTTATTTATTTGTGACTGTGATGTGGTTGTCGTATTAGTAATTCATAATTTAATTTGGTTGTATGTAAATCGAATTCAATTAAAATTGACAACTCACTTTTAAATGTTAGGTGGCTAGTAATTGTTAAAACGTTTTTCGACAGTGATGTTACGAACTGAACCAACTTGATATTTTGAATTAATGTGAATAAAGGAGTAGCTACCCGGTATTTAATTAGTCGGGGTGTCACAGATAACATCAGATCGTCTTATACCTTTCGCAATTTAGATTCCCAGACTTTTTGTCTTCTCACTTTTCTTCTTGCGATCATTTTTTTCTGTCGTCTGCCTTAGTTTATTTTTCTGTAAGAATTTCTTCTTTCCTTCTTCTTTCTTTATTTTAGACATCATGGTTTATCTTATCGAATCATTGGATAAGCTTAGGGCTAATTTTGGGATTCCTTCTTGGGTTACTCTGGAAGAACCTCCTTGCTCTTCTGATTTATTTTCTCTAGCTGAGGGACACTGGTTTTCCTCTATTTTCGTAGCAAAATATGGTTTTCTTTCCTGCCTAATCCCCTGTGTTTGGAATTTTGCCAATATTTCTATATTGTTCCTGCAAGAATAGTTCCAAATACATGGAGGGTAGTTAATGGCGTACATAGATTGAATAAAATTCATGGAACTCGTCTAGGGATTCCTGAAATTATGTACTGTTATAAATGGGTTACCAATGACACCACCTTTTATTTAAAAACTAGGTTTTCTAATAGAGCTTTAGTGGTGAATCTCCCTAATGCTAATAGGGATTATTTTAAACATGGGGTTGTGATAAAAAATTGGCAACATCCCCCATAAAAAGGGAAAGACGTGTACTAAGGTCCCAGATGTCTTTATGACAATGGCATTGGTTCTTTTGTTTTTCAAATTAGCTCTGTTTTTGTTTGATAAAATGTGTCACTCACATTTATTTTTTTGTTTTGCAGTTGATAGTAAAAGGAAGCCCCGAAAAGAGAGTGACATTAATATAAAAGAATTGAAGCTCATTCGAGGTTTGCATTAATCAATTGCTGGGGAGCATGTAACGTCTTCTTCTTATTTGTTAAGATATAAGAACACAACTTCATCCTGTATTGATCGACCTCTTGTTCCTCCCTTAGTGATTGGCCTTGACCAGACACCAGCATCTTCAGCAACTGTTGAAGAATCTTCTTCTGATTTGGGTACTTCTATTGTTGACCTGATGACAAAAAGTTCCTGGCCTCTTTTTCAGGGCTACTCCTAGTACTGATGGGGTAAGGAAAGGAAAAGTGGGTGTCCCAGCTGAAGGGGCTAAGAAAAGGATGTTGCTCCATCTGGGAGAGCAGTTACAACCGTCAAGGAGTTTAGCAAGAATCCCCTTATTTCTCCAAAAGAGGCAGCACTTTTGATTGAAGGAGTTGTTGTTATTCGTGAAGGGGATGCACCTTTGATTGAAGGGGTTTCCATTACTCAAGGAGAAGCAACACCTTTGATTGAAGGTGCCCCTTTAAAAAGATTGAGAAGGGGTCTTGCTGAGAAACTTGTAGATGCTGCAGCCCAACCTTTTAGGATTTGGATTCTTTCTTTGAGGGCTATTTCCCCAGCCATCATTACTCTTGGCTTAGTCAAGAAATTGATCTGGTCTGGAACTCTCCCTGATTGTCGAGCTGCTGAGACTTCTACTCCTCGGGATAAATTCACTAATTTGGTAGCCCTACACCTTGCATCAGTAAGTGTTATATTATTCCTTTTGATTCTTCATATAATGTTCATATCCCGATTCAAACTTTTCTTTACTACAAAAAAAGTAGTTTTTGAGACGGTGGCCTAATAGTACCAAAAGATGGTTTCTTCGTCTCAAATTCTTTTTGGGACGCTATTTGGGACGGCTAGGGGGGTCTTTTAAATAGGGGTTATAAATACTTTTTGTGACGCCATAGTTGTCTCAAAAGAATTTTTTGAGATGGGTACAAATCCGTCTCAAAAGCTCACCATTTTATATGACCCTGTTGAGACGGCAAGAGAGTTGTCCCAAAAAAGTGCTTTTGAGACGGAAAGTAATTTGTCTCAGAAAGTTACTATTTTAGAAGATCTTTTTGAGACAACAACTTAGCCATCTTGAATATATTTTTCGGACAGTTGTAACCATCCCAAAAGAGGTGAAGGAATTTTAAAATTTTTGCCCAATATATTGTGGACAATAAAATTTATTGCTAAAGTTTAATATAGAATTGAATTACATTTGAGAAACCATGACACAACTAATAATCATAAAATGTAATACATAAGATGACTTTCAATCAATACAACGAATCATTTTCATTCAACAATAATTAGAGTTCTCACAAACATCTCCAAATATTCATCAAAATAAAAATGACAACACTAAGTTCAAATTTTCGACTTGACCACAAAATACGTTTAATTTCTTATATTCCAAAACATTAAATGCTTTTATCAAAGTAATCCCGCAATCTTAAAGCGTACAACCCACAAAATCACTGATTATAATTGCTTCTTCTACAAAATTTTTCAACTGCAAAAAAAAATAGCGTCAATTATATCAAAATTAATATCCCACTCATCAGCAATACAATGTGCAATGAATCAATATATTATATTCTCATCACAAACAATATAAAATTTAAACTACGATATCTGTTTAATAAATAATTAACTACTATTATTTTTTAACAAAATCGACATAGTCCCCTTTGTTTATTTGTGAAAACCACAGGTAGCCAGCCTGTTTTAAACATTAAAATTGATTTTAAGAATACTATACACCACACAAATAACAAACTGTCACAACCACCATATCAAATTTTCACCACCACCGTTGAAAAGTTAAACTTTAAAAAAGAGAATTTCCACCGACGACTAAACAACTACGACAAACCTACAACAACTAACAACTACTATTTCAAAAAAATCGGTAGAATCTCCTTTGTTTATTCATGAATACCAATCTGTTTATAGGTTATAATTCAACCAAACATCTCAGCAATAAATTGCCAAAACACAGTAACATGTAACTTTAAAATGGAGAATTTTCCATTTTAAATAGTATGAGATACATCAATCTCATTATAATAAAGATGTATTATTACCTAGCCAATACGAGTCGTTGAGATTCCAGAAGCACAGTGTGGGAAAATAATAAGAAATAAAGTTTGCATTTCGCTTCTCATGTCAGTCTGTTGCATCTTTAGTAGAGCTTGTTGGTTGGAAATTTTTAATTATTCGAGCTCCTGTCGATGTCGAGCATCTCAATCTTCAATGTCTTACTAATGTCGAACATCCCACGCATCAGCGTATTTCAAGCATTACCTGTCAAATAAAAATACGTTAAAATTAATGAATCTAACCAATTAAACATATAACTTTAACGAACAACGATTGTTAGTTGGTATGCATACCACTCTATTTCGTTTCAGAGAGAGATTGTTGACAAATTTTTTAAAACAAAAGCAAACTATGTGGTATTTCTCAAATTTAGGATTTGCACATAGATTTTCGACAAACTTTAGTTTTAAAGTAAATTTAAAGTAAATCGAGAGAGTAAATAAATATAGGACATAGTGAATTACATGATAATGATAATGTATGGCAGGCGCCCACCGGCTGCAACTGCGCAAATTCCTACTCCTGCGTTCAATGCCACCAAACACGATAATGTTGAGAGAGGTTCATCGCCAATTGATGAGCTTTCAGCTGCTATTTTAGTAGATGACAACCGTCTTTGCTTTGTAGTTTTCGTACTGCCTCATCCGTTGTCCATAATAGAGACTGTTTAGATCATGATCCCTGGGATTGCCGACTTACTACAGTACATATAATTTGTAAAACAGAAGCTTCTGTTGTCAATAAAAAGAGGTGAGGTGAACATTACCTCGTTCTGTCAATAATGATATTTGTCTCTCGAGTACATCCATTTCTTGACCTGGCCCCGTGGATGGCTCCCCAAAGACCTTCCAAGAGGGAACACACTCTTTCCACCCCCGTGTAAACTTCTCTAGTCTCTGTATTTGAGAATTGAATATTACTTAGTCCAACACTCTATTAGCAAGAATATAGATGTTGTATAATAAAGAACATTATACATGAAATCAATTATATAAGACCTATGTATTATCAATTTATAGACATTGCCTCTGCAAGTTCCTGATACATCTTTAAAAAAATATAAATTGAAAAAAATAAGTACTCTTAAATTGGACCTTTTTCAATCTTTGACTCAATAACGTGATATCTTTAACACATAGGCAACTAAATACACAAAACTCATCATTTTATGTCTTCTCTTTTCTCCATTTTCTGATGCACTCCATTTTAGGGTCAATAAATACACTACATCATCTCAAAAAGGAAATCGGCATTACCTGTAGCTGAAACACAATGTGCCCAACCTGTGCAACCTCATTATTGAAGCTTCGGTGGAAAAAGGAAAGGCTATGGAATTTCCTTAAAAATTCATCATAGAAAACACAGGTTAAATGAAAATAAAACAAACAATATTAATTAAAAAAATAATGAAATAGAGTATCATGTGATGTTGCAGTACCCCATGCTTCCCTGATGTCATATAGCTTTGACCAAGATCATCTGTTGAGCCCCGCGTAATGAGCGTCCCAAACACTAAGTTTATAATAAAAATGAGAAAATAAAACATTTATGAGTCATAGACATATTACGCGAGTCACATTTGTAAACTTAATTTTACATGATAGTATGAGGCATTGAGTGAATCGCATTACTCAATTTATAAAAGTGTAGCATATTGAAATCACCTTTTAAAAGTTCGAAGCAAACTAACATACTTATAAACCACAACATAAAAGTAGGTATTTGCATTGAAAATTTAAATAGTATAATATTCAAACTAGAACTAACTGGCTATAAGGGGAGGAACTTAACAATTAAAAAATGTTGTGCAAAACTTTGGTTTTGGTTTTAAAAGAATTTCGGTACTCTAAAGTACATTTCTTTTTTAAAAATTTGGTAATTTGCATCACAGAGGAATCTTTGAAGGTGACCTCACACGAAAAGGGCAGGTACACAACCAACTTGGTCTATCAAAGAGTATGTAAGTCGAGTGTTTTGTATATAAGCAGCTCTGATAAGAAATGTTGAACTCAAGTGACTCAAAATAAAGCAAATATAGTTATCGCACATAAAGAATCACGCTGCCAAAAATATAATAATACGTAAGGAAAAGAATCAAGGTTATTCACTGTAATGATCCAGTTTAAATAGATAATTACATTATACAGTTTACTCATAATTAGGAAAGAAGTCACCTCAAAAAGAACTCCCTAAAAAATAAGTACAACAAGTCTTTATCGTATTTTTTATAGGACTGAAAGAACCAAATATCTGAAGATAATGGTCATAAAACTTACAAATTAGGCCTATAAATCTATTAGAAGATAATTCCTAACTTTAAAATCAGAGGAAAATGGAGTTTTTGATTTAGAAGAATCGTATTTCTTACCCGATCCTAGCCCAGCAACGACACTTTTAGGTTAAGCTTTTACTGTAGTTGATTTAGTAGTTAGGTGGTTATTGAACTAAGGACAATTGAAATTTATTATATCCATACTTTGTTGTTTCTCCCCTTGATATCATATGTACGAATGAATAGACAGAAAGTGTAATTGAAATATTGGTAAATAGCGAGGAACGATTTTGAGTTTGTATAGTGAAGATTACTTATCTCGTGAATACTCAATAAAATATTACATGTAGTGAAGCAATTCCCAAATTCAGCAAGTTTGTGAACCAATTCAGCAATTAATAAGCTCTATTTTTTGTTTTAGAATTTTTTGGTTTGTAATGCAATTAGAATGTTTGGCTTTGTAATGAATTCAACAGTTAACAAATACCTATTTTTGGTTTGTAATAGCAATATATGAAGTTGTCATGGATAAGGCCCGAAAAGCATACAACTTTATTTGAAATCAAAGCGAGTTTAACTACAATTTAAGACCCAAAAACCATACAACTTGAGGTTTCATCTCTGTGAAAGACTGTTCATACTTTTATGGTGGCCTATTCTGACAGCTTTGTTGTTTGAATATCCATTGACATTTGGAAAAATTCAGTCATTTTTTTTGTTATGTTTATTTTTGTGTATATGTATTTATTAATATTATATGTTCCGTTGTCGATATTCATGTATACATATATGTGTGCGTAGACATGTAACATAAACAGGGCGTTGTATTTATAGGACAAATGTAATTTTCCTTGAGCGAAAAAGCTAAATATTAAAATTATATTTAGTTTATGATACAACAACCTGTCATGAATAATGTTTGTTTTCTATAGAAATTTGGCTAGTAAGTCGAAAGAAAGGGTATAGATATTTCCATGAATAAACATAATGGAACCTAAAGCAATTTAGCTACGGATTGAAGAAGAAAAACATTTTATAGTTAATTGTTAAAGAAAACTAATTCTCTTTATCGCATATCAATCTTGCCTCAAAAAGCACGTTCCCATTGTATATGTAATGTTATAGTCCGTCATGTTTATCGGTACTCGACAACCCTGACCTGTTTCATAAACAGTGACTGCTACTCACTAATTCTTTCCTTATCATAAGCCCTTTAGGCATACTCTTATACATTTTGTTTGGCTCAGGGTATGATCAATTACGAATGTTGTTTTACGATTTCCTTGATAAAGAATTTATTTGTCGGATGAGATGATAAAGGATGTTAATAGCTATAAAATATAGAATAAAGGTAGGTTCAGAAAAATGCTAATGGGAAACTCATTTTATGTAATTTTCATGTGCAGTGTAATGATACTTATTAACTTTAAAGTGATTGTCTCATTGCTTATTTATTAGTTTACTTTTATCAAATATACTCAAGACATGTTTGTAGACTTAGTGTCGATATATATGAGTATACATTTTAAAAGTTTGGTGAAATAGGATTCCCTCCGAGTTTTCGCTACGATGTTCAATTCTTGAATCATTGTTTTATGCTAATATAGGTGACATGATATGCACAGGGATATTATCGCATTTCATTGAAATACAACAATCTGTTTGTTGCAACGATGAGCGTGTGTATTGGTAAGTTTCGATTCTTTGACACAGGTTAAAAATGTACGATTGTACCTATCACAACTATAAGATTTTAATATTTTTTAAAACCTTTATTGGTTTTGAAATGACAACCATTGTGCGACTTCAATTATTGATCTTCAGGATCTGCCTTCGTTGTTGCCAGAAATTTGGTTTGAATGTTTGTAGACTTGGTGTCGATATATGTCAGTATACATTTTAAAAGTTTGGTGAAATAGGATTGCCTCCGAGTTTTCGATCACGCCTGTAGGCCTCCCAAAACCTGCTAGCCTTGGGCTGATTTCAGTAATTTATTAGCGCAATGATCATCTTGTCGATCCATCCAAGCTATGCTAACGGATGATGTATCTATTTTTCAAGTTAGGGCAATATGGTCTTGACAGGGCTCACGTTAAAGAACGTGGTACCCCTATCCTGCAATAATGACCTAAGGGTTATTGACATCTATTGTTATGGCTTAATTTTTTACATCCCTTCAATTTGTACAACAAAATAAGTGGTCATGTGTTTTTGTCAATGATATACTTGGGTATATCATTGACACTTGTGTTTTCCAAAATTTTAGAATGACTTACCAGATTAAATAATGAATATATATATATATATATATATATATATATATATATATATATATATATATATATATATATATTTCTCCTGCAAGAATATGTTTATGAGCAAGCAGTGTGAGTGACATGATAGAACAGAGTATTGATATTAACACGTCTGTGGTTCTAAACAGGGACATACGCATAACATTGTTATAACGTAGGAATCCTAGAATTTAAGAGTGTGCAATCCATCCTAAGACAAAACAAACGCATAAATTCTATAATTTTTTATCTCATATCAATTATGTATGTAAATGTAGGTTTAATTTAGATTTCCTCCCATAGCTCATGCATTCTACTAACAATATTTTTAATGATTTCATAAATTAATTTCCAAAATTGAGGCTCACGATACTATAAGCTTCTTCAGTTTGTGTGGTGTTTACGAATCTAATTAGTTATAAAATAGTAAAACCTTATATAATTTCATTCACACTTTTATTGAGTCGAAACCAAAATAAAATGATGCTTTAGTAAGGAATTATACGGATAAAAGAGATGTCATATCATTATTAGTGTATTTTTAAAGTGGCCTATAAGAATCAAAGAGTAAAAACATCAAACATGTAATATGCAACAACCAATGCATCAATTTATCATGATGAGAGGGGAGTGGTAAGTACCTTACTTACGATGAAGATTGACTAATAACAGCAGCTCCAACCCAATGCTCTATAGAAATTATATTCGTTTATTTTTTCTTATAAATAAATAAATGACAATATAGGAGGAAATCTGTTGAAATAAATTCAAACGGAAGAGACAATGATAGAGATTCGGAATACCTGAAGATGATTCCATATTATTCAGGTTGAAATCTCCAAATATAAAGGTATATATTCATTATGTAGAGGGCGATCGAAAGTTAAAGGAGCAGGGAGTTGGAGAATAAGATAATGGAATGGTAGGGCCGAACTTCACTCAAAGAAATGCATTTAAAAGATAATGGCAGTTGTAAAGTATAATGGTAGTGGTAGAGTCCAATTATTACTATATAGATGTATAATGTCTTTGATTTGCAGGGTTGGAGAGAGAGAGAAGGTATTGGTCTTGAACACCGATAACGAACTCTCTGGTACTCTAAAGTACATACTTTGGAAACAGTATTCAAAATGTGTTCAAGCTTCACCTCAAAATTTATAAGCCACAATTCGAAGAATTGATTCGAGAAAATCCCGAATGGAATTTACACCAAAACTTACACAAGCTGATATGAATATTTGAGGCATTTTCAAGACCATTCTTAAAAAAAATTCTTCGCAAGGGGAGGTTTGAGAAAATTTGCAAATAAGTTATGTGTCGTCTAAATAAATCGATTAACTATAAACTAGGATCCTAAAATTTTCTTTGCTCCAAAACTTCATTGTCAATTTTGATGAGAAAATGAGATAATACTAGTTTTTAAGGGGGGATTATCATCTGCAGTTTTACACTGCAATAGGGAAAAAGTTTAACTAGACTGAGAAAGAAATTCTTGCCCTTATGTAATATATATTATGACAGCTATACCCTTATTTTTTGTTCATATTGTGGGTATCTATGGAGTAGTAAAAACGTATGATCTAAATGAGGCCTCAAATGTGATTTTTATGCTTAATATTCCTTTTTTTAACTGAGTATGGCGAGAATTGGGAGTCAATTTACGAGTTACTACTGATTTTTATGGAATATTCCATCACTTTAGCAGCAAAAGAGATTTGTGAAGTTAAAATATGAATAATGGTAGGTTTATCAATCCTCTCAGAGTAAAGAATCCACAAATTAGGGATCCATCCAATTCCAATTAGTAACAACTGTCATCCTCATACAAAATGAATTAAAGTATCTCTAAATATACACATCAAATTCAATTTTATGTTCAGGAACAAAAAGAAACTCTAGTATACGCTGCATAGTCTAAGAGTTGAGCGTGTTTTTTGAAAGGGGATTAACTAAACTAAACCCCTTATGTTCCAGTATAAAACCTTCATTTTTAGAGGCTTTACTGAGATTGTAACTAACCTTTACTCTTTTTAACATCTTCCATATTCATAAGAGAAACCTATGGTTTGGAAAGAAATATTTCCGGAGTGGAACTTTAACTTGGATCAATAGTGAGGGTGACCTTTAACAAAGTTTCGTTAGATATATCAGATTTAATCATAAACCCATTACCAAAATCCTTATTCCCTATCCCAGTGATTTGATTTATCTTCTCAAATGTAGACTTGTCCTCCTCATTGATAATATTCCTCACTAATGCATCCTTATTTAGATCTTCTACAGCATAATTAAATATGTGACCCTAATCTACAATTGATTAATGCTCTAAATGAGTTGAAACTTGATTTGGATGTGCAGAATCAATGTCTTGAAAGTTCTTTGTTTCAGATGTGCCTTCTCCATGAATCTCCTAAGGTATGTAAAATCGATTTACTAGGGATCTACCCTTTGTATTATATTTCGATATGTGTTTGGCCTTCTCTTTGTCTTTGGGTGGTTTGTGATGAATCATATCAACACCATCCAATTGAGTTGTTCTCACAAATCGATCCTTAATCACCCAATGGCCTAAAATTATATAATGAGAAAATCTAGGAGGGAACTTGTCGTATTCGACATCTTATTCAAAAATTACGTTTTTATTCTTAACCAAGACTTGTTCCAAAAAATAATCATTGATTTCCATATCAATAAGAACCGTAGCAAAGTGCCCAAAAGCTTTGTATAGGGTGGGATGATAAATTTTAATAGGATCCCCAAGATATCTATAAATATCAAACAAGATTCTTGGGTGGAAATATTCAATACCTAATCCCACAAATTAAACCCAAACAGGAGAAGTGGTAACCTTTTGTTCGTTTGGATAAAATCTAGAAGACCAATTAAATAGTTTCATAAAAATAAGAAATAGCATGTCAAAGTCACGGTTTCATTCCACAAGGTTCTCTTCTCAAAGTAGTTTCATTAATTGTAAGGTTAGGACTAGCTAATAGTATTATAAATAAGGTCCTTTGCCTTATTAGTTGTGTGAGTAAATGTAAGTAATATTCCTTCCCCTTTATGTCAGAGAATCTTCTACTTTAAGGTTTCACAGTAGAGTAATTCTAGGGGGACATAATTTGACTAATAGAGTGATGCAGTATAATTAAATTGGTCAGTCAGTTAAACTCTTACTCATGAAGACCCGCAACTCTACAATTTAATTTTCTATTCCATCAATTTAGCCACAATTTTTATGCCATCAAAGAGTTCATAATGTAAGATTACCAAGGAAAAATATATCATTCGTACTCCTTGTCAAAATACTAAATACAATGATAACTGAAATGAATACAATGATAAGTACTAATATCA
The DNA here is from genome assembly GCA_949130495.1 of Sambucus nigra. Taxonomy (NCBI): domain Eukaryota; kingdom Viridiplantae; phylum Streptophyta; class Magnoliopsida; order Dipsacales; family Adoxaceae; genus Sambucus; species Sambucus nigra. The sequence goes on along the minus strand of OX422221.1, from coordinate 327,493,827 downwards.
ATAATAATACACAAAATATACACATCAAAATTTAGGTATAAAGAAAGAGAAAAGGAAAAGGTTAGGTCCTCACCCCTTCGGGAACCTCCCCCCAATAGAGTAGCTCTTCACCCGTAACACAACCAACTACTTCAACACAACCTGTATAGAGACATTAACAATAATGATATCGTGAGGAGTGCATAATAAATTTATCACTAATACCAGATAAATAATGTATATAAAGAGTAATACTAGCCGGTGTATACACACTTTTTACTATAGTCTCATTGATAGTGTATGAATGCAATGGCTAGAACAAAAACAAATAAAGGAAATAAAACAGGGTAATGAATATTCAACGACTTGGATTTAATCATAAATTCATTTATTGATAGAGATTGTGGTTAGCCTCGTTTTTATATGACATTCATAGCAAGAATCATTCATAAATAATAATTTTTTCTATAATAAACTAGTACAACATAGGATTGAGCAGGTTACAATCGAGAAAAAAAGGAAAAAATTAAATTATAACTAACCGATGTTAACAAATGGTGATAAACATACATATATAAAAAAGCCTAGGTATTTTCCAGTGTCCTGATTGAGAGATCCGTCAAGGAACTTTTTAAAAAGACAATGTTGTAATACTCTCAATGTAATGCCTAGCATTGTTATCTCCTCAAGGAGATTTTATACATAACAAGTGCCTTTAGTGATCGGATACGACAAATGCAGAATAATACTGCGTTGCCAGATAATTGAATTGTATTTTAGTCAATTTGAGATTTGACTCAGTGACTAAAAGGCACTGGAATCCATTTTCAATACATATATAAATACTCATTAACACATTTAAAATATATATAATTAAGTGCATAATGATAGGATGAGAACCATGTAGCCTAACCATTCTCAAATTGCACAATGGAGAAATACAACAGTACTCCAACTTCTTAGAGTTTCCCCATCTAACTGAATTATTACCAATGGCAGGAACAAGAAAATATAATGGTTTTATTAGAATATATATAATCTTCAGCATTACATTGTCATGGTGAACCTTACCTTAAACCTATATGCGTATCGTACAGTAAACACAATAGCACAACAGAGAATGCAAATGCCAATCACCATAACTACAAAGAGGTAAAAAAAAATATACAAAATTAAGAATACCTTGACCACAATATCATATTTTTCTTTAGTAATAGAATGCTTTAAATTCATCCCTCTAAATACCCAACACAAAATTAAATTGAAAACCTTAATTTTGAAGATTTGTATTTATGTATATGCCCATTTTCTTCTTCACGTGGCACATACTCGTCATCATCACCAACTAATTTGTTTTACCCTTTACATAACTTTTTGTCATTATTTACTTTGTCTTAAATTGCCGAATACAATTGAAAGAGAAAAAAACTAAATTATACAGATTTTTGGCAGTCTCAAACATATTCCAGGTAATTATAAAAATCTTGCATTTTATATAATAGATTAAATGAAAATTTGGTTTTTAAACAATAAATTAATTTTAATTATATTTTCCTAATAATTATATCAACAATCAAATTTTTGAAAGTCGGTGAATACACATTGAAAATTAAAATGAAAACCGTAAATTTGAAGATTGTATTCGTCCCTGTAAATACCCAACACAAAATTAAATAAAAAGCCCTAACTTTGAAGTTTTGTGTTCATGTATACGTGTTTGTGCATCACTGTGTGTGCGTGCGTGCATCACAGTGTGCATGTGTGTGGGTGCGTGTGTATGTGTATGTGGAGTGTGTGTGAGTGTGTGAGAGAGACACAGAGAGAGAGAGGGAAATGGTGAGTACCGAATTTGTGTTGCTGTCGATACGTCTCAAAGTGACGGGAGAGACGGTATGAGGGTTGCCGATTGGACTTGTGAGAGCAGGAGGGGGGTCACTTGGGGTTGTGAGAGATGGAGAGTGCATGTGTGTTTATATTTTTTTTCTTTTTTTTTTTCTAAAGTAAGGCGGGAGATGAAAAATGATTATAGTGGGAATCAAAGTTTTTTAGCCGTCTTATTTGGTATATCTTTTGAGACAGCAAACATTTTACGGTCTTATTTGGTTTACTTTATAAGATGGGGACAATTAACTGTCTCAAAATGTGACCTCTTTTGAGACGGGTATAATTAGCAGTCTCAAAAAATCATATTTTTTTAGACGGCTAATTATACCCGTCTCAAAAAGTATGTTTTAAAGACTATATTTTATCTGTCTAAAAAAATATAGTATTAAAAGCAATTTTTTTTGTAGTGCTTCCTCTTGCAGTTTTTGATGTATTTTAATAATATCATGGAGAAGGACGAGGCTATCAAAGCTTCAAATTCATCTAGTGGAGTGGAGGAAGACCTTGCTGGGTTATAAAAATCTTTGGTGGAATCCCGACAGAAGTACGAAGAAGACAAAGTTGCCTAGGAGAATAAAATCCAATCTGCTAAGACGACTCGATAAAAAGCTATTGACGCAGCCAAGGAGGCAATTATATCTCGGCAGGAGGCTATTACAGCTCGGTAGGAGGCTGATACAGTTCTGCAACAAGCTGTAAATGCTTCCAAAGAGACAGAGGAGAACCTGAGTTGTACTATTATTGATATGTTTCTACTCTTCCTTGCTAGTTTATTGCTAGGATGGAACTCTTGTCAACTCATGATATAGAGTTGATGAAAAAATGTAATGATTACTTCAAATCTAGTTGTGCGGACTTTACTAAAGCATAAATAGTTGATATTCTCAGGTCTGGCGCCTCAGAGCGAGTAATTGATGCCTATCGATAATTAAAATGTTTGCTTGATCGAGCTGTGGAAAATAATGTGGCTTACTATGAAATGATGGAAGATCGCCAAGGATTGATCGAGGAACTTCAACTTCAACATAAGGAAGCCACTTCTCTTCTGCATGAAAGTTATGAGAAAAAGTACCATCAATTGAGTGTTGATCGGGGTTATGATAAATTTATCTCAGCCCATAATAAGAGAGAAATTGTGCTGAAACTTGAGGTTGAGGAACATATAAACATTAACAAGCTGTTGGAGGAGGAAAATATTGCCTTACGAGAAGAGTTGAGGTAATTAAAATCTTCTGCTTCTTCTAGAGCTCTGGTCTCGATTAATGATGAAGGTTTCTCCTTTTTGGAGACTGACAATGCTTTATTGAGAGAAGAGTTAGAAGCTTTGAGAAGGGCCAGACCTATATCTTCTTCACGGGGCAGAGTAACAGCTAGTCGGAGCAGCATTGAAGAGACTAGGACTCAACAAGCCTTAGCAAATCAAGTTGTTCAACTGAAGGCAAAAAGTCAAGCTTTAGCTGAGATGTCCCAAAAAATTCAAAGTCTTACCGAGCAGCTTTCCAATCAGAATTCTGCGTTGGAGAGTAAAGAAAACTTGGTGAAGAGGCCTCATCAAAATGTTGAGAGATTGACATATCAATTCCATAAGCAGCCCTGGGAATTTCGGATGGAGGGATATAATGAAGCTTTATCCCATATGGATTTCTTGATCTAACAGTACCTCCTTTCAAACTAGATGTTAGTTGGATTCCAGTTAGTTTCATTCCTCAGTGTTTGATCTCCAAGTACCTCGATGATTACAATCTTCATGAAAATTTTGAGATATCCCGACCTCCGCATTTGCTTGATCGACCAAGTTCGAGCAATACCAGGATGCTACAAGATTTGAACTTCATCAACTCTTATTTTTCTTTAGATGATCCTCCAGTTGGAATGGATCCTGTACCTAAATCTGAAGGAAAGAAACCAATAGAATAGGGTATTTATATTTTGTTAGTGGAGAAAAATCATCTTTTTGTAATTTTATTCCCTTGGAAATAAATTAATTGGTTTATCATGTCAGTCTTTGTTGTCAATTTATAAAATACCGCAAGTGCACGGGCTATTATAGAATAGCGAGTGTAAGTACGGGTCGAACCCACGAGGATTTGTCAATTTTAATTATTAAAAGAATTACAACTGTCCAACTAGATCAAATGGGGTAGAGAATAATTATAAATTATACAAAATAAAATCAACTACGATAAATGAGAGTAACGCAAGAGATTTGTAAACAATTAGGAAATAATTAGGATTCGGGGTCCATTTATCACGTAACTAATATTGCACACTAATTTAATGTTGCCATTCCCTTTTTATAACTCAAATTAAACCGACTCTCGCTGTGTTTAATTCGGAAAATATGACGGTTATGATCAAAATATTTTTAACGTCTCTAATAGACGGCTAAAATCCTTATTCCCTTAGAAAATACAAGTTTTAAAATTTGCAAATGTATTTAAGCATGGACTATCAAAACAATCAAAGTGCAAGCATAATCCATCAAAAATTACAATTTTTAAATCTCAAAGCTTGATTTGACAAAACAATCTTGAAGGTTCTAAAACACACTCTCGTGTCGCTTTAAAATGAATACCGAATCTTTAATAACAATTAAAACAAGTAGGGAATAGACAACGATAAAATTAACGAGACAATATTAGTTAACTATGATAAACTTCACCCTACTCCTAATATAAGAATCAAGCTACCATAATGAAAGAGAAATTGCAAGAATGAGTAGAGATCTTCATTAATAAACCAAACTTACAAATAGTTCTCTCACAACAATCTTGAATCCTCTAAAAAAATGATAAAAACTTGGCCCTCAAATTGATTACAATCACTCAAAGTTGCTCCCCGAAATCCTCCATGAAAGTCCTCTCTAATTGTCTCCGAAATTATGAGCCCAAGGGTCCTTTTTATAGGACAAGTGGTGAGGTATTTGAGTTGTGGTGGGACTCTTTCTGATTGGCCGAATAGTGTTGGTAGCTATCTCTTCACCTCTTTAATCTTTGGATTGTGATAAGGGCCGGAATTTCCCCCCACTCGAAAACTCTTATATTTTCTCGTTGAACACGCATGCCGAGTTTCGTCCAAATCGGAGAATACAAATTTCCGATTTTTTTGCGATTTCACAAGTGTGAAAACAACATTTTTTCGAACGACCGTAAAAATCATCTTTTTCGCGCCTTTTTTGAATTGATCATCAATTTGCACCAATTTCCATCATTTTCTGCAAAAATTTCACTAGGCAACTTTTTTCACAAATTATCACAAGAATATTATAAAATTATCGAAGTGCCCATTTTTGACTTAAAATTGCCATTTTCAATATGAATTCAATCATTCTCGCATTTTTTCCTCCTTTTAATAAAATAGTCCTAAGAAATTATTAAATACACTAAAATGGGACTAACAAAGTATAAATTTGGGTATAAAATATACAAAATAATGCACTCATCAGTCTTTATGAGATCAACTATAATAATGTTGTTCTTCGCAGAATGTATATATAAATGGACAATTTATCCTTTGTTGATTTGATTTCCTAGATAATGGAACTTTGCCCCATGTGTTTGCCTAGTTGTAGTGACTTATCACCCATATGTGCCTAAGCAATGAAATTATTTTTATCCCATGCTCTTGCTTAGTTGTAACAATCTTATCTAGATTGGCTTGGTGCCTAGGTAGTGGATATTTTACCCATCTTCTTACCTAGTTTAGATGCCACTTGGGTCACCCATAACCAAATAGGCCTTGCCTTGTTCGATTGTTATACCAACATTGTTGGTTATGTTGATGCTGACCAACTTTGTTGGTGTTCGTGCTAAAGCCGACCAACTTTGTTGGTGTTTGCTGATGCCGAGATCAATTTTTAGCTGAGAGAATAAGTTTTTTGTTGTTTGTTTCTGCACCTGCAAAGTTAAGTGGAGTGCATAGAACTAGTACTCCGAATAAAACAAACAAATATTGGGGAATCATCATTTTCATTCATACTGGAACAATACATGTGTAGTTACATTACTGATAGTATTTTCACAGGTGCTCTGCATTCCAAGCATTTTTTAATTCTTCCCCTTCTAAAGTTTCTATTTTGTAGGTGCCAGGTCGAACAACAATTGTGACACGATAGGGACCATGCTAGTTAGCTTCCAATTTATTGTGTTTTTAAATTACTTTATTGAGCACATAATCTCATTCCTTGAGATCACACTTCTTGACTCTTTTATTGTAGAACATGGCGATTCTTTGCTGGTAAGCTGCATTTTGGATTGCTGCATCTTCTCTGACTTCCTCGAGCATGTCTAAATCCAAGCGTCTCATTAAGTCACTTATTGGAGAATTAAAGTTAAGAACCCTATGAATAGGTATGACTAATTCAGTAGGTATGACGGCTACGCTTCCAAAAGCTAACATATAAGGAGACTCCCCAGTTTCTGTTCGGGGGGTTGTTCGGTAGGCCCACAACACAGAGTGCAATTTATTGATCCAATTTCCTTTAGCATCATCTAACCTTTTCTTTAACTCGTTCAATAGAGTTATGTTCGTTACCTCTGTTTACCCATTACTTTAGGGATGTCCCGGAGCAGAATTAATCTTTTAAACGTTGGATTGTTAACAGTATGCAACGAACTCCTCATTATCAAATTGGGTACCATGATCAGTGATGAAAGTGTGTGGTAGATCATATCTCCAAATGATATTCTTCCAGATGAACTGATAGACATTTTCATAGGCTATATCCATGAGAGGTTCGTCTTCCACTCATTTTGTGAAATAATCCACAGTGACTACTAAGTATTTGAATCATCCTCTTGTAGTTGGAAGAGGCCTGACTACGTCTATTCCCCACATAGCAAACGGCCAAGTTGAAGTGATTGGTGTTAATAACGCCTGGGGAGTTCTTTGTATGGTAGAAAATCGCTGACACTTATCGCGTTTCTTGGCATAAGCTGTACAATTAGCGCGCATTATTGGCCAGTAGTACCCCTGTGTAGTTATTCTCCACAAAAGAGTCCGTCCTGCTATTGAGCTCCACAAGATCCTTCATGGATTTCTTCTATTAGATCTTTAACTTTTGTTGTATGAACGCATCTTTGCAAACCTTCTATCACACCTCTATTGTACAAAACTCCATTATTTAAGATGTATCTAGCGGCTTTAAACTTCAACCTCTTGGATGCAAGTTGGTCGGGTGGTAAAATACCTTATTTAATATAAGCCCTGATGGGATCCATCCAGGAAAGTCCCATGTCTAAAGTGATAAGATTTACCATCAAATCTTCATCGATACTCCTGTTTGCAAGTATCTCAATAGGAATTATTCTTTCGTAGCTCGGTACAAGTAGCTGAGGCTAATCGAGCTAGTGCATCTGCCCTTGCACTCTCCAGTCTTGGTATTTTACTCATTTCGACAGCTGCTAAATTGGCTATAATTTCCATAGCTTTGGTTAACTACCTTTACATGAACTCTCCTTTTGTTGTATAAAGACCGAGCATTTGATTTACCATTAGTTGGGAATCACTGAACACCATAACTTTCTCTGCATTCAGTGATTTAGTTAAGCTAAGGCTCACAATTACGGCCTCATACTCAGCTTCATTGTTGGAAGCTTTAAATTGGAAGCGCATAACATATTTTATGTCTAACCCATCTGAACTATTAAGAATTATTCCAGCTCCGCAGCCTGTTGCACACGAGGAACCATCAACATATAGATTTTGTATAGGGATATTATCATCAAACCCTTGATCGGACAAAATCTCTTTGTGGAATATCCTGTGCTTCCTTTCCTCGTTCAACTCTGACGCTTTACCAGAAGATTTTGATTGGTTGGAAGCTATCCTTTCTGGCGATCTTGTTATTGGGAGTTCGTCAGAGACAATTTCCGTTGATCCTCTAGCATCCTTGAGTTTCTCGGAAATAGCCCCTATTGATCGGAGATATCTGGATAGGTAAATTCAATAATAAAATTTGCTACTGCCTGCCCCTTGAGAGAGGATCTTGGCTCGTAGACAATGTCATACTCACCTAGCTCCACCGCCCAGTACATCAATCTTCCGGACTTTTACGGCTTATGTAAAGCCTGTCTGAGTGGCATGTCAGTATATACCACTATTGTATGGTCTTGGAAATATGGTTTCATCCTCCTGCTCGCCTCAATCAATTCCAATGCTAATTTCTCTATTTTAGATATCTGATCTCTACTCCCCTGAATGCCTTGCTCGTATAATATACTGGTTTTTACGCTCCGCCTTCTACTCTTATCAAAGCTGAACTAATTGCACTTTCAGAGACAGCTAAGTACAAGTATAATTTTCCCCCCAACACTGGTCTGGACAATAAAGGTGGTGTCCCCAAGTATCTCTTCAATTCTATAAACGCCTGCTCACATTCGTCATTCCACTCAAAGGTCTTTCTAATCACCTTGAATAATGGAAGACATTTATCAGTTGCTCCGGAGACGAATCTGTTGAGAGCTGCAACATTCCCCGTAAGCCTTTGTACTTCCTTCTTAGTGGTTAGAGATTGTAGTTCTAGCAAGGCCTTTATTTTATCGAGATTTTCTTCAATACCTCGTCGATTCATAATATACCCGACGATCATGCCTTCTTGTCTGCCAAATACGCATTTGGTCGAATTTAACTTCATCTGGTACTTTAATATGGTCAGCAGCTTTTTTGCTTTTGGTTAACATGTTATCGAAATATATTTCCATGTTTTTGCCAATTTTCTCTGTGAACACCTTATTCATCAGCCGCTGATATGTAGCACCTGCATTTTTAAGACTAAAAGGCATAACATTGTAATAATATGTTCCTCGTGGTGTAATAAAATAGGTACTTTCCCTGTCTTCCATCTTCATTTTAATCTGATTGTATCCGGAGTAGGCGTTCATTAAGCTTAACAATTCGTTCCCCGAAGTTGCATCTACTAGTTGATTTATCCTAGGCAAAGGGAAATGATCTTTGGGCAGGCTTTATTCAGATTTGTGAAATCCACACACATTCTCCATTTGTTGTTCTTTTTCTTTACCATCACCATATTAGCTAGCCAATCAGGATACTTGACGTCTTCGATGAAAGAAGCCTTTTGCAGCTTTTCCACCTCCCCTTGAATAACCCGATTCTTCTCCGAATTAAAGACTCTTCTTAGCTTCTTCACTAGTTTGGTCCCTTTGATAACGTTGAGTTCCTGATATAAGAAAGATGGGTCTATCCCCGGCATATCTTCATGACTCCACGCGAATACTTATTTTCTCTGCTTCAAAAACTCTATCAGTTCCTGCTTTAATACCCTATCAAGTGAAGCACCAATTCGAGTTCTTCTTTCTGGATGCTCGTCATCTAATATAATACTTTCTGTCGCCTCCATTACTTGGCCTTTGATGAGACCTGTTTTATCTCTTGGGTCTAAGGTTTCGATCTCAGACTCATCGGATTTATCCACTTGATAAGTGGTTGTTTTCTTCATGGCATCTTCCAATTCTTCTTGTTCGGCAGATGAGTAGTAGAACTCGGGAGCTACTTTCTGATTGCCCTTCACAATTCCAACACCAAAGTTGGTCGAAAACTTTAAACACTGATATACAGTGGATGGAACTACTTCAAACTTTTTCAGTCCTACTCTTCCCATGATTATATTATAAGTTGACTGGACATTTTTATCCATCACGAAGAAATGTACTGATTAGGCACAAATTCTTCCTAATTTATCCCTTAATTTAGTCACTTTTAACACCTCGAACAACGTAATTGACTTGACTTTATCTCATAATCTTGCTACTTACTGATCCTAATGAGTACACCGAGTTTCTGGTATTTTGTAGTGATTTTATAGGTATTTGATGTCAAGAAAAGGGAGAAGGAAACCGAAAGAATCAAGGAAGAAAGAAGGAAAGTCAAAAGGGCAGAAACATAATTTCCACCAGGAATTCAAATAAGGTACCTAAAGAGAAGTTTAAGAGATCTCATTCACAAGCACATAGGAAGAAACGACACCTCAATCGGAGTTCCAGAACAAAAGATGTGAGCAGTCAAAGTTAAGCCAAAAAGTCAAATACTCGGACCGGTCCGCCCCTACCCCGAACCGGTCCACTTTGCAAAACTCCAGTAGACCCCTGACCACAAGCAAACCGAAGAAGGCAAAAATAAAAGAACCGGTCCGGGTGCGGACCAGTCCGCCCCAAAATAAAAGAACCGATCGACCTAGAAAGCAGACCGGTCAGCCTAAGGCCCGGACAGGTCCGGCCTTCGAGATTTGCAAATCTTGTTTGTTTCAAGGAAGAGTCCTAGTGCAGCTGCAATTCCTAAATTCATGGAGGGTATAAAAACCCGATTTATTATTGTTTTTTGATGCATTTTTAGATAGGATAATAGTTAGTTTTTCTTTTCTTTCCAAAAACCCTAGTTTAGCAAAAATTTCCAGTTTTAATTAAAAGATTGAAGATTAATTTAGAGATTAGCGGATTACCAGTTTCATTCATTATTGCAATTACTGCTTGGGTAATTTTAGTGAGTATTTCTTATTTCCAATTCCTTTCTACATCTGATTACAATTTTCCTTAGAGTAATTATGAATTCCTGCACATCATTTATTGGTTTGTCACTTTCATCATGCTAGGCTAGATTTTATAAGGCCGGGATACATGAACCCAGCCTGATGTGTTAATTGTATGTTTATAACATTAATCCCCTGAATTTGGTGATTAAAGACGATTATATTGCGTAGGAACATAACAATTGTAGGTCTTTATATCTCGTTTTCCTCTGGGTAACCGTGATAATTTAGAATACAATTCGAGTGTTACTATTGCGATACTGATTTACTCGTCCTCAGATTAGGTATGACACGGGCTTGAACCTCGTATACGTAATGATTGGGAGTACTAAATTCCGGGTCAGATTTAATCATTCAAATTTATGATTAGTATTATAACTGCAATTCACTAGGGTTGGGGGATTGTATTCCCGTCCTATTTTTCTTATCAGTTAGTCAAAATTTCTAAACCAGTTTTCATTCACACCTTAAGCAAATTAGTGTAGTTGCATTTCTTCATAATTTCATAATTTCATTTAGCATAATCATTCTCAAAAACCAAATCATTTTCTTTTTCTTTTTCGAGTCAGAGTTAGGGTTCCTCCGTCTTTTCCAGTCGTTACAACTTTGTTGTCCTTTTTTCCGGAGGATCGATACCCGACTTGTCCGATTATTACTAACGCGATAGGCTTTCACTTGAGCCTAGAGTGAACGCACATTAGAGACACATTCTGAGTCGCGTGAAGTTTTTGGCTCCGTTGTCGGGGAATTAGGTAGACTTAAGATTAGATTGAGTCAATCCAAAACTTTGACCAAAAATTCCAAAAATCCAAAAACATAAAAAAAAAATGAAAAAGCACAAAAAGATTCACAATCATCATCTCTCTTTAGCTTTAATGAAAAATTTTGAAACCACTCCCACACCCCATAATACTCCAACCAACATTCACGAAAATCCAATTGTTGAGTATAATCCCGATAGTCCCCACACTCCAAACACCCCACAGTTCTGGATCCCACCTCCCACACCGTCGCACACAATCTCCAATAACACTCCATTTTCCTTCTTAGGACACACTCCGAGCACACCTAGTGAGAGCACTAAGTCGTTAAGTGAGGAAGTGATGTCGCAACACGTCAGTGTACCCGCCGGTGAGGAAGAGCCCCCATACCACCCGCTGAGAGAATTCTTATATCATGAGCGCACTATCACTCCGGGATGCATTATACTCCCGTATAATGCTAGGCAATTCCGTTTCAAAAATGGGATGATCCAGATGCTACCACATTACCACGGTATGGATTCTGAAAAGCCATACCTCCATATTAGGGAATTTGAGGACGTATATGATGCTCTCAATGATCAAACCTGCACACAAGAGGTAATCCGCCTCAAACTCTTCCCTTTCTCGCTCAAAGATAAAGCTAAGGCCTGGCTATGGTCTTTACCTCTGAGCTCGATTCCATCATGGAATGAGTTGCAGTCGAGATTCCTCAAGAAATTCTTCCCACCACATTGAACAATCTCCATAAAGGCTCAAATTCAAGCATTCAGACAAGTTGAAAATGAGCCATTCCATCGATGTTATGAACGCTTCAACGAATTAGTTACTTCATGCCCCCATCATGGATTTGATTCATCGCAAATCATTTATTTTCTCTATAATGGGCTGAATCTTAACTCCAAGCAACTTGTTGAAACTACGGGAAGTGGTCTGTTTGTCGATTTAGATGCCCACGATGCTGAGCTTCACCTGAGGTATATCGCCGAGACTACCCAATCCTGGGATACATTTGATCCTAACGCTCAAAATCAAAATCGTCAAATGACCACCACTCCATCGACATCCGGCCTATTCCACGTATACAATACCTCTATAACGGATAGTCGATTGGAGACTCTTGAGAAAGGATTTCGAGACCTATGCGAGGTATATGGAAAAGGAACAGCTGGATCCATACCAAACCCCGTCGAGAAGGTGTGTGCGATATGTGAGGCGGGACATTCAACTAAGGAATGCTCGACAATACCCGCCTACAAAGTTATGCTTCAGAAGCAAGTTAGTGGTATAGGAGGATTTAAGGGAAATTTCTGTGCCCCTCAAGGAAATTCATATAACCCTTCATGGAAAAACCATCCCAGTTTTAGCTATGGGCAACAACATGCTGCAATGAACCCTCCTTCACATGTTGCCCCTCCTCCACCACAACACTTTCAACAAGCTCCACACATGTAAGGACATGTACAAGCACCACCACCTCAAGGAGCATATATTCCGCTACCGCAGAGAACTCTAGAGGATACCATGAATCAATTTATTGCAAGCTAAACCTCAACCAATGCCAAATATGATCGTCTAATTGGCGACATAAATATGAATTTGTCAAAGATACAATCCTCACTGAGTGTCCAAGAGAAGGGCAAGTTTCCTGCCCAAGACCAAATACCTCCACAAGGTCAAACTAGTGTTAGCTCCACCTCCACTGAATATCAGGAGCAATGTCAAGCCGTGAACACTCTTCATAGTGGGAGAGTCATTGATTTATCACCTCCTCCATACGACACAATGAAAGACAAGGAGATTTTGCCCGGCATGAAAGAGGCTGAAGATGTCCCCTTGAACGAGAGTGATAAGGAAGATGCTAGTGAGCCAAATGTGGTAGTGAAACCACCCTCCGCGGCACCATTTCCTCAAAGGTTGATTCTCGCCCAAAAAGGAAACCCACGTGAAGACGTGCTAGAAGTGCTTAAGCAAGTAAAGCTGAATTTACCTTTCCTAGATGCCATCAAGCAAATTCCAGCTTATGCTAAAGTCATCAAAGACCTGTTGACGGTTAAGATAAAGATGAAGGTGAAGAATAACGTCTTTCTAGCACAAAACGTGAGCTCCATTCTACTAAATGAACTCCCGCCTAAATTCAAAGATCCTGGTGCACCCACCATATCCTGCATCATTGGAGAGAATAAAATCAAAAAAGCCTTACTTGACTTGGGAGCAAGCGTAAATATCCTCCCTTAATCCATCTATAGGAAACTTGATTTGGGCGACCTCAAGCCCACAAAGTTCACTCTCCAATTAGCGGATTGAACAGTGAAGATTCCACGAGGCATAGTCGAGGACGTGATCGTCCAAGTTGATACTTTCTACTTCCCGGTAGATTTTTTCATTTGGGACACGGATCCCTCCTTCAACTCGAGCAATCATGTTCCCACAATCCTTGGGCGTCCATTCTTAGCTACGGATAACGCAATCATCAATACTCGGAATGGGCGAATGCAACTCACCTTTGGGAACATGACCTTGGAAACCAACATCTTCCACACAGCCCAACATACGGGGGAGGAAGATGATTTTCACGCGGTGAGTCTCATAGATGAGATAGTAGAAGAGTATTTTGAGGAGAATTACTGTGGTGACGCTTTAGAGTCCTGTTTAGCAGCGAGATATGAGAGTGAGGGGAAGTACACCGACTTCGAGAGGGAAGTTGGGGAGTTGAGAGAGTTACTCGATGAGAGTGCGTCGGACGAGGACGCAAGAGATGATAATTGGGTTTCTAGATTCGAGGAGTTGCCTACGAGGGATACACGCATGGTTCCCTCCAGTGACAAATTTCTAACCCTTGAATTAAATAAACTCCCCTCCCATATCAAATATGCATACCTAGGAGAGGATGAGACATTTCCTGTTGTTGTCTCCTCTATCCTAGACGAAGGCCAGGAGGGTAAATTGCTAGAAATTCTGAGGAAGCACCAAAGTGCTTTTGGTTGGTGCATCACTAATTTAAAGGGGATAAGTCCATTGATTTTCACTCACAAGATCCATCTCGAAGAGGATGTCAAGCCCTCTAGAGAAATGCAAAGAAGACTAAATCCCAACATGAAAGAAGTTGTGAGAACCGAGATTATCAAATTATTGGATGTCGGAATTATCTACCCAATCTCGGATAGCAAGTGGGTGAGCCCCATTCAAGTCGTCCCGAAGAAGTCGGGTATGACTATGATTGAGAATGCCAAGGGAGAGCTAGTTCCCCAACGTACCACCACCGGGTGACGCGTTTGCATTGATTACCGAAAACTCAATGCGGGAACTAGGAAAGACCATTTCCCCTTGCCATTTATTGATCAAATGCTTGAGAGAGTAGAGGGCCACCCTTACTATTGCTTCCTTGATGGTTATTCCGGATATAACCAAATTGAGGTAGATGTACTTGACCAGGAGAAGACTATCTTCACTTGTCCTTTTAATACGTTTGCCTACAAACGTATGCCATTTGTCTTGTGTAATGCACCTGCGACCTTTCAAAGGTGCATGTTGAGATTATTTAGCGACATGGTCGAGAGAGTACTCGAAGTGTTCATGGACGATTTTAGCATTTTTGGCACCTCTTTCGATCATTGTTTGGAAAAGCTGAAAAAAGTACTCACCCGGTGTGTGGAAAAGAACTTAGTGCTGAATTGGGAGAAATGCCATTTCATGGTCACCGAGGGAATAGTTCTTGGCCATATAGTATCATCCAAAGGAATAGAAGTTGATAGGGCAAAGATAGATGTCATAGCTGATCTTCCCCCACCAAAATCTCTTAAAGACGTGCGCTCATTCTTGGGTCACGCGGGGTTTTATCGAAGGTTCATTAAGGACTTTAGCGCCATCGTTAGACCCTTAAGCAACCTAATCATGAAGGACACCCCATTCGAGTGGACGGAAGCATGCCAAAGCTCTTTTGAAAAATTGAAAAACATGCTTGTGTCCGCTCCCATCATGTAAGTTCCGGATTGGTCCCTACCATTCAAACTTATGTGTGATGCTAGCGATTATGCAATCGGGGCTGTTTTGGGCCAACGAAAAGATAAGCAAGCTCATGTCATCTACTATGCTAGTCGGACCCTTACCGGACCTCAACTCAACTACTCTACCATGGAAAAGGAGTTACTAGCGGTAGTCTTTGCCCTCGATAAATTTTGGTCATATCTCATTGGTTCTCCCATCATGTGTTTCACCGATCACGCGACTTTGAAATACCTACTTGCAAAGAAAGATGCCAAGAAGCGCCTCATAAGGTGGATCCTACTCCTAAAAGAGTTCAATATCTCCATCAAAGATAAGAAAGGAGTAGAAAACGTCGTTGCAAACCATTTATCTCAGCTTTCGTCCGACGTACCTAGTGATCCCGCACCCATAGACTAATACTTCCCGGATGAGCAACGTTTTGCTACCTCTTCGTATCCCTGGTTTGCGAATATAGTGAACTATCTTGTCACGGGAGCTGTCCCTCCCGATTGGACACCGAAAGATAAGAAGAGGTTTATTACTTGGTCACGCATGTTCTTCTATGACGATCCATTCCTTTTTAAATATTGCGCCGACCAAATCATCCGACGATGTGTACCGGATGACGAAATCTCGAAAGTCATCCAGTTTTGTCATTCGGAAGCTTGTGGAGGCCACTTTTCGACGAAAAAGACGACTGTAAAAATTCTGCAATGCGGCCTCTATTGGCCCACAATCTTCCGGGATGTAAACAATGCTTGCAAATCCTGCAATAGATGCCAACGGATGGGGCCCATTACCCGATGAGACATGATGCCTCTTACCCCTATACTCATTATTGAGATCTTTGACTATTGGGGTATTGACTTCATGGGCCCTTTTCCACCGTCCTTTGGTTTTCTATACATCCTTGTCGCGGTAGACTATGTTTCTAAATGGGTGGAAGCCATAGCTACCAAGATAAATGACAACAAGGTGGTGATAAAATTCCCGCAAGAACACATACTTTTCCGCTTCGGTGCACCGAAAGCGATAATTAGTGATAATGGCACGCACTTTTACAATAGGCCATTCGCGAAGCTCAAGAGAAAGTATGGTGTCGTTCACAAGGTTGGAACGACTTATCACCCATAAACGAATGGGCAGGCCGAACTAGCAAATCGGGAAATCAAGAACATTCTTGAAAACACCGTCAATCCTACCCGAAAAGATTGGTCCCTTAGATTGAATGATTCGTTATGGGCCTATCGTACCGCATACAAGAATCAACTCGGCATGTCCCCTTTTCGCTTTGTGTATGGAAAACCTTACCATCTTCTCGTTGAGCTTGAACACAAGGCGTATTGGGCAATTAAGCAATTGAATTATGCCATGGACAAGGTCGGTGAAGCCCGCAAGCTTCAATTGAATGAGTTAGAAGAACTATGCAATGATGCGTATGAGAATGCCAAAATTTCAAAAAAAAGATGAAACTCGCTCATGATAGCATCATTCGACGAAAAAAGTTTCTTCCCGGGCAAAAAATTCTTCTCTATAACTCTCGGCTTCACCTCTTTCCAGGCATGTTACGGTCACGATGGTCTGGCCCGTTCGTCGTGAAGAATGTTTTCCCCCATGGAGCTGTTGAACTAGACGATTTAAAAGGGGGAAATACATTCAAAGTGAATGGACAGTGCCTAAAGCCATATTTAGAGGCGTGTGCAGAAGAAGTCGACACCGTCTGGTTGTCGGACCCCATTTACGGAGTAGAATGAGCTATTTCAGCAAGGTCGTTTCACCCCCGACGCGTATGGGGTGAGAGTCGTGTGTGTGAGAGTCGTGTGTGTGAGCGTCGTTTGTGTTTTAAGAGTCGTTAGGACTAGGTTTTGTTTAGGAGAAGCATACGTGTGTTGCAGGAATTTTGAGTCAAAGGGTGTTGACTAGTGAAATCGAGAGGGTTTTTAGTCCAGTTGGATAGAGAATATGTCGAGAAAGTGAATTTTTTTAAAGAAGAGAGCTCGAAACCAAGTTCGGAGAATTCCAGCCCAAAAGCCCTGGGGCGGACCGGTTCCTTTTAAGGCCAGACCGGTCCGAACCCGGATCGGTTCCTTTAATTTTAAAGGATCGGTCCGCCTGTCGAATGGTTAAAAAGTCAAATGGCCAGATCGGTCCGCCCCTACCCCGGACCGGTCCGCCTTCTGCAGTTATGAATTCTCCCATTCCCAAGATTCACCCCCCTTTCCCCCCAATCCCATTCATTCCCTCCAATCCGTTTTCCCACTCCCAACCCCAACCTTTCCCTCCCAAATCCATCCCCTTTTCCCTCCAAACCATTTCCCTCTTATTCCACCCCCCCACCCCTTCCACTATAAATACACCCCACCCCTCCCTTTCTCCTCACACCTTCAACCCAAATCCTCTCTTCTCCCTCTCTATCTTTCCTAGTAGAAACCCTTTTAGTTTAATGGCTCCCCGTGTTGCCCCCACCAAATATGACTCCACCAAGATCCAACCCTCCGGTCAAGGCGAGTTCCGCTCCCGCCAAGAGGAGCGATGGTGCACTCAATTTTTCGGTTTGGTCCGTAAACTCCATATGGAGCGCACTGTCCAATGGAAAGGGCTGCCCAACTTCATCACCGCCCTATTCATGGCTCGGAGCTGGTGCCGATTCCTCAACCAACCCTACGAAGCAGTTTGAGCAACCGAGGTCCTCACATTCTATGGCACTCTAGTTCGGACGGCCCAATTCGAGGCCGAAGATTTTGTGGATGGGAATGTCATCCCATTTTCCTTGGCCCATCTCATGGCCAAGTTTGCCGAGTATGACGTTCCGGACGTTCCCAAATTTACCTATCCCTGAAACGTCCCCCTGGTCGACAAGGATATCATCATGGCCCGAATTGCGCCGAATGTGGCTTGGACGGGGCAAACCGTCGCCGTTGGACGCCTAAACGAGAAGGCGCGCCTCACATTTAAAATTATGTGCGCCAACATACTGCAAACATCCAACGATTCTGCCATGTGGCCTCGACAAGCTACTTTGACCTATCAATTCTTCGACCCCCAAACTTCCATCCATTTGGGCCGCACTTTATACGCGGATATCATTAACGCGTCCTTGGATGAGAAGGGCACCACCCCACTTCCCTATGCCCGTTTGATCATTTCCATCCTTAAGGATGCTGGCATAGCGCCCCCAGTCGACCACACTCGCATCCCCGGTCCTTTCGGACAAGGGACCCGCACTAAGAGCGCCAAACCGCTAGCTGTCCTACGAGCTAGGAGGGGAGGTGATAGTGAAGAGGAGGCTGCCTCTAGCGAGAGCGAGGAAGAAGCAGGGCCAGCCGGTGAGGACATCGAGATGGGGGATTTCGGTCCGGACGAGGAGTCGACGGACGAGGAGGACAACCCAGATTTCGAGTGGGCGGGAACCAACCTATCCGCACGCATGTCGGCACTTGAAACAAACTTCAACCCCTTTCAGACCAACTATGAGTGCGACATGAGCATCGTTCTCCACTTCCATGCGGACATCTATCACCGCCTAGGGGATCCAGATGAGCCACTACCCTCCTATTACCATCACCCTCCGACGCGCACGGTTCTTCCCATCGCCCACCCCAGTGAAGCTTGTTGTGGTTCTCGCAGTTTTTCTAGTGCTTTTCGTGTTCACATTTGTATGCTTTTCCCTGCACATGTAACACAGTCCTAGTGTAATAAAAATTGCATTTTCTCCATTTGTTTGTTTTATTTATCGCACTTATTATTTTGCCTTATTTAGATTTTAGTCCTTTTTGCTTGAGGACAATGCAAAAGTCTAAGTTAGGGGAGGTCACAAGTGCGCATGTCTAAAACTTCACAAATTTTCAAAATGCCCATAAATTTCCAAAAAAATCAGAAAATTTTGAAAAAATCCAAAAATATTTTTGTTGAAAATAAATAAAAATTGGAATTCAAAATTTTCAAAAATATCATTAAAAGTCGGTTTAAAGTCTCAATTTGTGAAAATTCAACATACACAAAGCCGAAATTGACTAAAGATGGAAATTAAGCGAAAATTGACGACTTAACGAATAAGTCTGGAGATTAGCAAACCCGGTGAGATTCGAGCCTATCACTTTTTGCGAGTTTTTAAATCAATCCGAGTTAATTGTTAACTCAAAGTTCTTTTCAGCGCCTAAAAAGTTATCAAGGATCTCAATCCTTTCATTTTGATCGGTTTTGAAAAATGTGTGTAATATTGCTTTGAAAAACGTGCCAAATTGATCTCTAAATTTAAATTCATCTCGAAACGCATATGGTAACGCAATTGGCAGTTTGGGCAATGAAGTAGGCTCTCGTTTGTCACCCAAAAATATTGGCCAGAAAAAGTAGCGAAAAATTACCCCTTTTGTAACCCAATTTGAGCCAAGCAAATTTTTTCCTTTCGTTTGATAACCCGAAAAACCCAAATAGTCGGAATTGTGAAAAATGGAAAAATTTAGAATTTAAGTCCGAAAAGTGCATATAAAGGGGCAAGAAAAAATAGATATGCTCAACAAAAATAGCAAGAAAAGAAAAGAAGTGAATAACAGAAAAATATAGAAAAAGAAGAAAAAATGAGCAATAGCCCAGAAAAAGCACAAATGGACATCATTAATGACCTTTCCAATTCCAACCTCCCTACCATTGTCATTTACCCCATATACCTTTAAACCTGAAAAAGTCCTAACCGAGTCTAAATTGCAAAATTGGTTACCGCGTGGAGAGCTAATTCACCAATAGATAATAAAAGAGATTGAATGCGCGAAAAAGAGGCAATGTTCCCGTTTTTAAAACTGTAATCCGTCGATGAGATCCTTTCACCATGAAATTTCCGTCTTTCTAATTGTATGCGTGATTTTGCATCCATTACATTTACTCTTTATATATCACGCATGAGAGAGCATTCCGTGAGAAATTGAAATCAAAACAAATTTTCGGACAAGTAACGTAATGATCAATCGGTGGAAATTGGCGGTTATATTTTCGGCTACGCACACACGCACGATGATTTGAGACTTGTAAATATGACTTGATGATGACTGTTTTTCTAGAAAAGTTTGAATTGTACAATATTTGCGTATTTTGAATTTTCTTTGAGTCGAATTTTGTGGGTATATTCTCTGCAAACCCTCACGAGACACCACTGGTCCTACTAGGGTAACCTAGAGGTTTAAAGGCTTGTTGCATACGCTAAATGCAACCGCTTGCCCGCGAAAAAGGTATTTTATCCCAATAAAATGGTTTCAAGAATTGAGCTTGGCTAGGATTCTTTTACATTGCTCGAGACGCGCAAAGTTCTAAGTCAGGGGGGTTTGATTAGGCATAAATTCTTCCTAATTTATATCTTGATTTAGTCACTTTTAGCACCTCGAACAACGTAATTGAGTTGACTTTATCTCATAATCTTGCTACTAACTGATCCTAATGAGTACATCGAGTTTCTGCTATTTCTTAGTGATTTTACAGGTATTTGATGTCAAGAAACGGAAGAAGGAAACCGAAAGAATCAAGGAAGAAAGAAGGAAAGTCAAAAGGGCAGAAGCGTAATTTCCACCTAGAATTCAAATAAGGTACCTAAAGAGAAGTTGAAAAGAGCTCATTCACAAGCACATAGGAAGAAACATCACCTCAATCGGAGTTCCGAAACAAAAGATATGAGCAGTCAAAGTTAAGCCAAAAAGTTAAATATCCAGACCGGTCCGCCCCTACCCCGGACCGGTCCGCTTTGCAAAACTCCAATAGACCCTGGACCACAAGCAAACCGAAGAAGGCAAAACTAAAAGAACCGATCCGGGTGCGGACCGGTCCGCCCCAAAATAAAAGAACCGATCCTCTTAGAAAGCAGGTCGGTCCGCCTAAGGCCCTGACCGGTCCGGCCTTCGAGATTTGCAAATCTTATTTATTTCAAGGAAGATTCCTAGTGCAGCTGCAACTCCTAAATTCATGGAGGGTATAAAAACCCGATTTATTATTATTTTTTGGACGGATTTTTAGATAGGATAATAGTTAGTTTTTATTTTCTTTCCAAAAACCCTAGTTTAGCAAAAATTTCCAGTTTTAATTAAAAGATTGAAAATTAATTCAGAGATTAGCGGATTACCATTTTCATTCATTATTGCAATTACTGGTTGGGTAATTTTAGTGAGTATTTCTTATTTCCAATTCCTTTCTACATCTGATTACAATTTTCCTTAGAGTAATTATGAATTCCTGCACATCATTTATTGGTTTCGTCACTTTCATCATGCTAGGCTAGATTTTCTAAAGTCGGGATACATGAACCCAGCCTGACATGTTAATTTTATGTTTATAACATTAATCCCCTAAATTTGGTGATTAAAGATGACTGTATTGCGTAGGAACATAACAATTGTAGGTCTTTATATCTCGTTTGCCTCTGGGTAACCGTGATAATTTATAATACAATTCAAGTGTTAGTATTGCGATACTGATTTACTCGTCCTCAGATTAGGTATGACGCGGGCTTGAACCTCGTATACATAATTATTGGGAGTACTAAATTCCGGGTCGGATTTAATCAGTCAAATTTATTAATAGTATTATAACTGCAATTCACTAGGGTTGGGGGATTGTATTCCCGTCCTATTTTTCTTATCAGTTAGTCAAAAGTTCTAAACATTTTTCATTCACATCTTAGGCAAATTAGTGTAGTTGCATTTCTTCATAATTTCATAATTGCATTTAGCATAATCATTCTCAAAAACCAAATCATTTTCTTTTTCTTTTTCTTTTTCGAGTCAGAGTTAGGGTTCCTCCGTCTTTTCCAGTCGTTACAACTTCGTTGTCCTTTTTTCTGGAGGATCGATACCCGACTTGTCGGATTATTACTAACGCGATAGGCTTTCACTTGAGCCTAGAGTGAACGCACATTAGAGACACATTCTGAGTCGCATGAAGTTTTTGGCTCCGTTGTCGGGGAATTAGGTAGACTTAAGATTAGATCGAGTCAATCCAAAACTTTGACCAAAAATCCAAAAACATAAAAAAAAAATGAAAAAGCACAAAAAGATTCACAATCATCATCTCTCTTTAGCTTTAATGAAAAATTCTGAAACCACTCCCACACCCCATAATACTCCAACCAACATTCACGAAAATCCAATTGTTGAGTATAATCCCGATAGTCCCCACACTCCAAACACCCCACAGTTCTGGATCCCACCTCCCACACCGTCGCACACAATCTCCAATAACACTCCATTTTCCTTCTTAGGACACACTCCGAGCACACCTAGTGAGAGCACCGAGTCGTTAAGGACACACTCCATTTCCCTCGTCTAATGAGTGCCTCAATCTCATTTTGGAGAGCTATACACTGCTTGGTCGTATGACCATAATCTTTATGGAACTCGCAGTACTTGGACTTATGTCTCTTTTCAGGGGATGTCTTCAGCTTTCCTGGATAATTTAACTCTTCGATGTTCTTGATCTCTTCTAGAATATGGTTTATATCTACTTTTAAGGGAGTAAAATTTCCATACCTTCTCATGTGGTCTAGTACTTATTTGCCTTTCGACTTCCTGTTCCCACCATTATGCTTGTGATCTTTCCTCTTCGATTTGCCTTCAGCTTTAGTCTTTGCTTTTGCTTTAACATTCCTTTTTGCAGTCATAGCTTCTTCGGCATTCATAATTTTGGCAGCTTTCGACATCAACTCAGCCATGGATTTTAGGGGATCCTTAGCCAAAGTGTAGTATAACTTGTCTGGTAAAAGATCACTCATGAGAGCTGTAATAACTATCTTTTCCTCGTAATCAATGACTTCTAATTTCTCATTGTTGAAGTGAGTAATATAATCCCTGGTTCTTACTCCTTCCTTTTGTCTAATGCTCAACAGATGTGCTACCCTCGTGGCTAACTTTACACCAAAATAGAAGTTTCCTATAAAGATCTCTGCCAATTGATGGAAGGTTGCAATTTTCCCCCGGGAAGACTATTGTACCATATCTGAGCAGATCTAGTGATGGTTCCTGAGAAAGCCCTGCACCTTATTTCATCTGGGACAACATAAATATCGGCTCCAGCTTGGTACTGCTCTATATGAAGAACATGATCAGTTTTTTCATCGTACTTAGGAGTGACTACAGGAGCTTTGAATTTTGAAGGTGCAGGGAAATCCACAATTGCTTGTACAAATGGAGATCCCTTGATAAAGGTTCTTTGGAGAGGATTTCTAGAATTAGCTATCTCCCCTAACCTATCTTCCAATCTCTGAATGATTCCTTTCCATGAGTTATTTCTAGCCTCTGATTTATTTACACGAGCAATAGATTGCACTGAGTTCACTTCTTGAGATCTTTCTATGCGAGCTGCAGGACGTGATTGGGAAGAACCTTCCCTTAAATCATTTGGTCATTGAGAATTTCTCGACGCAATCCGTGGAGGGTTTCTATTCCTCCTAGGGCCCAAACGATCGAACAGAGAGACTCTGCTCAATCTTTCCAGAGCGCTTGTTCGTTCTGGAGTTAGAGTGACGTTTTCCTGAGAATCCACAATTCTTATGGGGGATGTCAAACCAGGCTGATAGGATAGATCACTTAAGGTTCCAGTATGATGGGGTTTAATATGCCTAGATAGTGAAGACGGTGGACGCATGCTTCTCTAAAAGCTTCGTTAGCCTGATTGAACGGGCGCTCCATTTTGAACAGTCTGAATGAACTATCGCATAGTCTCCTGCATTACTATTTGTCCCCTGGCTAAGCTGGTCAAGATTCCTGTGATATCATTTGCATTTGGAGGAGAAGAAAGGTTAGGAGGATTCCCGTCATTGTTCATGTTGCTAGATTCCGGGATATCAGCCATTTGTGATAAGTTTTTAGTGAAAAATGCTACGTATAGTCGTTTCCCATTGACGGTGACAATCCGTTGATGTAAAAAGCTAGACTTGATCTAATTAATTAATCATAGATAAATATGAATAAATAAATAAGACAAGGTTTTTTTAAAGTGGTTCAGCCTTAATGAAAATGGCCTACGTCCACTATCTTGTATTGCTAGGTGTCTTGATTTTGTTCGCTAATGATAGCTTGCCCCGCTATGGGGGTGTTACAGAGTATTTATAGCCATTAGGACGTCAGTATGAATAGACAATATGCCGTTTATTTAACAGACATATACATCTGTACGTAATAAGAATGTTCATTGAATCTGTCTTCGTCGTTTGATCTTCCTAACTAGATGCTCGGTATGCTGAGTAGCTCGGTACGCTAAGTAGCTCGGTGCTTTAAGTTGCTCGTTACGTATATTTAATCATGTTGGATGACGCGTGTCTTCACATAATTGGTCCATGTCAGTTGACTAATTTTTGTAATTAATCTTGAAATCGTTATTTAAGATTTTTCAAAACAGTTTCAACAAACGATTTAAATGTAAATAATCAGACTATTAGAAAATAAATCAAGAAATCAACATGCGAGATTTTTTACGTGATAAAATACCAAATGGGGTGGGAAAACATCCATTGTGACCTTTAGGCCACAAACAAAAATAAACTAAAAAAATAGGGTAGTACAAGTTATAAAAAAGCTGAAGAAAAATTCGAGAAATTGCGAAAAATATACTTACAATGCAATAACAACTTAAGCTAGGCTTCCTTTTTGATTATTCTGTTGCAATCCCTTGCGCTTTCTTTCAAATGATCGACTCGAATATATATATTCCAGAAATAACAACCAAGTTGGATTGTGCAAAGTGTCGTGTTGTGTTCTAGTGTGAATAGGTGAATGACTAGAATGAACTTAAATTGTAAATGTACACTCACACACATATTATAATAAATTCCTAACAAATTAAAAATTTTCTATAGGAAAACTTACATATATTCGATTTCAATTAGATTCAAACGAATATATAAAATTAAAAGCAAATACCTAAAGAATAAAGTTTATACCCCTCATAAACTCTTGTAGGACAGATTTCAAAATAATGTTTTTAGATCTTGATATTATTTTCGGTTCCTAAAAATATTTCAAACAAAGATTTAAAAAAAGATAAATAATTGATAAACTCATATCTAGACGAGTATGCCCAAAATAATATTTTCAAGTCTGAAGTCCAAAAATATAAACGAATAAAAATTATTCATCCAATTTATTATAACATTTAAATAAAGGCATAATATTGATTTTTTTCGTAGGGAGATAAAATAATATTTCATGATTGTGCGAAGTGATAAATTTCTGAAATGACGTCTATCTCAACATTTATTGACAAAATGTCAAGACTAACTCATTTTAAGATTGTTAAATCTGGAAGAAGTAACTGAGAAGTTGAGGTTGAAAAATATACACACTTTTAAACACTATTTAACACCCTCATAATATCACTCTCTCTATTTTATTTGGATAAATTTTTTTCTCTCTCGACACCCTCTTCACTAAAAAAAATGTAAATATGTTCTCTTTGAAAATTATGGCTGATCAACCCTAACAAATTTTATAATGGGGTTTATATATGTGAGAGTAGAAGATACTAGAAACCTTAAAAAATTGAATGGTTCAGATTGATTTTACCTAAAGTGATCTAATTTAATGGCTAAGAGAAAAGTTTACAATCCAAGCCAACATGAGGAAAGTGTCTTCCGATTATACGTCTAATAAAACCAATATGGTATTATAAACCACTCAAGAATATACAATTGCTGGTATATGGTTTTGTAACAAACACTCAAACGGTCACAAACAAACGAAATGGCAATTATCACAATTGAAACCTATTAAATTTAAGATTGTGTTTGTTTTTTTTATCTGAATCTGAAGTCTGAATCTGAAATTTGAAGTTTGAATCTGAAGTCTGAAGTCTGAATCTGAAAAAATTATTTGTTTAGTGTCTGAATGAAACTTCTGAATGTATACTGTTTGTTTGTAGATTTATGTCTGGAATCTAAATATAAATTATTTGGACCATTTTACCCTTATATTTATTTTATATACAAAATGTATATTTAAAACATTATGAAAACAATTTTTTTTATTTAGTAGAAAAAAACAACTTCCTTTTTTTATGAAAACAACTTTTTTTTATTTAGTAGAAAAAACATCTATTTTTTATTAGAAAAAAGCAGCTTTTTTTTATAATGAAAACAATTTTTTTTTATTTAGTAGAATTTTTTTTTTATTTATGAAAACAGCTTTTTTTTTTATTTAGTAGAAAAAACAGTTTTTTTTTTTTTTTTTTTAATGAAAACAACCTTTTTTTATTTAGTAGAAAAAATGTTTTTTTTTATTCAGTAGAAAAAATAGCTTTTTTTATTCAGTAGAAAAAACAGCTTTTTTTTTTATTTATGAAAACAGCTTTTTTTTATTTAGTAGAAAAAACAGTTGTTTTATTATTTATGGATTATCTACATTACTGTCATTTCAAGGGTATTACTGTCATTTCAAGGGTATTATTGAAAACAAACTTTCGTTCAAATTTAAGTATTCATATTCAGAGGGTTTAGAACCTCTGAACCATTAACTCAAAAATATTATCGTTACTATATAAATTTTATGAAAAACAAATATAGTTTTACTCCCTCTAAAATTTGATTGATTTAAATTCATACTTCAAAGATGCAACCAAAAAGGACCTAACATATGGATTGACTTATCAATGTAATGAGAACAATTGACACCTTTTTGATATACAAACCCGACGACTTCTTAAAGGAATAACCCACCAACTAAACAACGAGCTTAAAAGGTTTGTACCTATAATCTAATGGACAAGTGAAATTTTTGAAAAGAACCTAACTGGTAACCTCTAATCCAACGGTTTAAGAGAATGGGCCTAGGCACCTAAGCCGGTGGGTTATAGATGACAACCTAAAAGGTTACAAACGATAATCTACACTAACAGATATCTAATAGTAAGGGTGAAAATGAGGCGAGCCGAGCCGAGCTTAAGACTGTTCGAGCTTGGTTTGTAAATGTAAACGAGCCTAAAAGTATGTTCAAGCTCGGTTCATTTATCCTACGATCCAAGCTCGAACGAGCTTCTAAGCAAGCGAATACGAGCCGAGTTCGAGTAGCTTGATTATTTTACACTAGTTTAATATGGATATCGATGATCGAGCCAAATTCGAGCCGAGCTTAATAAGATAACGAGTTCAATTTTTTGTTCAAGCTTGGCTCATTTATTTTACGAGCTAGTCTCGAACGAGCTTTTTTCCTAACGAACACTATCCGAGCTCGAGTAGCTTGATTCATTTTACATCCCTATCTAATAGGACTGCTATTTAGGCAATAACCTAAAGCTACTAATGGAAAAATGGACACTAAAAAAACCAATAATCACTATCAGTCAAGAAGTAAAATGTTTAGGATAATTCTATACCGTCACAACTTACGACTCTATCTATTCCTATTGGTTGGTTAACAACCACAAGGATCTAGAAAAACAAATCGATAATATGCCTAATCTAGGGCCAAAATTACTCTTAACTTATGTGGGAGGGAAGAAGCACTGGTGTGCTTGTGCATGTGAAAAAAAAATGACGATTTATTAAACAAATTGTTTTAAAAATTCAATTTGAAATCTAAAAAATTCCCAAAAATTATTTTAAAAACTAGAAATTAATTTTTTTAAAAATAATTGAATTTTAATATTAGTAAAAAATGTTTGTCTCTAATAAATTAAATATATATAATACGCATGAGTGCCCAAATTGTGTTAAAATGGGCAATAATGTGCAATAATGATATGTGTAACCACTTGGTGTCATTATTACCTTTTTACCATTACTCGAATTTGCACCTTGATTGAGTCTTGAGTAATCTTGAGTTCTAGAGTCATGAACGTGATTGAATTTGATGCGACAAACCATGAATGTGGTTTGCATAAAATCTAGAAAAATATTTTGGCAAAAATATCCAAACTTGAAAATGTAAATTAGTATAGACTCGAACAGACCTAGTGAAGTCCTCTAATTGGGTGTTTTAATCTCCCCCTTTAGATATTTGCGACAAGCAACTTGATTACACATTAGGGGTGTTCGCGGTCCGGTCCGGTTCGGTTTTAACGTTTTTTTTGGATCGGACCGACTTGGTCGGTCCTCTAAAAAAATGGACCAAGACCGGACCGATAATGTCGGTTAACCGACCCTAGTCGGTTCGGTTTTTTATAGGGTCGGTCCGGTCTAACCCATCGGTCCTCACATTAATGAATTACATCATTTATAATATACAAATATACCCGAGTATGTTTTTTCCAAACATTAAAAACTAAAAAATATTAAAATTTGTAATTAAAACAAACCTACTATTAGATTAAACTATAATTTAAACTAATCAGATATTAAAGTATATACTTTTATTATTTATTTATCTTATATATTACATATATATATGTAAAAATATATTATTTTATATTGAGTCGGCCCGGGTCGGTCCTAACAGGGTTTTTAAAACTGTAAACCGTGGACCGGACCGACTAGGTCGGTCCGCCAAAAAAATAAATCGATACCGAACCGATTATGAAAAAAGACCGAAAAAATAGGGTCGGTTCGGCTCGGTTCGATCCATCGGTCCAGTCGGTTTTTTGAACACCCCTAGTACACATGGGCAGTCTCGGAAGAAGAAAACATATACTATATCCTATATATCAAATTCTAAAAATCTACCCATCCTGAAATCCTAATAAAAGTACACGACTCAACCATACATTGTTTACACTAACACTTTCTTGTGATTTTCTGTATAAAACATGATATATCAAACTCACAAGGACAATTGTAAGATATCATAGAAAATGATAAATCATTACAAATCAAGATATCATAAATATGATCAAGTATCAGGACTAGGAATGATGTACTCTCTTTCCTTCATTTTATCTCAAATAGAGAAGGGATAAATCATGAAGTAATAAGAGAATGATAGATTAACTAGCAATAAAAAATATTAAATTGTCTAATCTCAGGTCACTCCAACGTTTATAAGTTTTAAAAGCCTCATTTGGTCATTGTTGATACCAAAATTTACCACCTTACGTGGACCAATTATAAGCCAACACGTGTCATCCAATATGGCGCAAATCCAAGACAACATGATGCAAAAGCTCGACTAACAAGGAAGCCCAACCAACAAGGCAGCCCGATCAATTGGGAAGACCGACTAACCACCAAAAATCCAACCTGTATAGCCAACGAAGCGACAACAGTCATACAACCTGTATAACCAGTGAAGCTACAACAGTAGTATATTTAATTCTTATTGTGTATTGATGTAAATTCCTAACAAATGAAGGCATTCTATCCTTTCACACGACAACTATCAATACCCCTATTGGGCTATAAATACATTGTATCACCCTCATTACAAGGGATCGAAAAACAATTCAAGGTAGTCAATACATAACAGTGGACATAAGCTTTTGTCATTGAGCCGAACCACTTTAAAAACCTCTTTATCTTACTTGTTTTGTTTATTTATCTGTGATCAATCAATTAGGACCGTTCTAGTTTTTTGCATCAACAGATTAGCATCGTCTGTGGTAACGTATTGCTAAATGTTTTCACTCACTTATCATCCATGGCCGAAATTCCTGAATTAAGCACCAGAAATCAGGGAATTCTGCCTACTCCCTCTGTCCCTCCAAATAATAATGATTTAACTTGAATTTTTGCATGCTTGGCCAAGGGTTAAGAGGCTATGCAGGACACGATACGACAGTTGATCCATACTCTGCAAGATGAAGTCCCTGCACAATTCAATCAAAGGAGTATGCAATCGCCACCAATAAGGAGTGTTTGACATAGCCATTCCCGAACTTCAAAGGATCCTTCGTACCTTCCTAAAGCAACTTCTTCTATCAGTATTACTAATTCCTCTGATGGACAATCCCTCATCCTAGAAAGATTGAGTGCCTTAGAAAGGCTAAGTAAGGCCTCTCCTTTCGATCGTTTGGAACCCAAGGGAGAAATGCCTTACGGGTTGCGTTGGGAAATACTCGATGACCAAGCGATTTGAAGGAAGGTTCAACCCAATCCATATTGAATACCCAAAGAACTGATCAATCTAGTTAAAGACGAGGTTCGTAAGAAGAAAGCTCAGTATGATCAGTTGGTCAGCATAAAAAGTCACCACCTATAGATCTGGTGCTGGCAGTGATGCTTGGAAAGGTTCCATTCAATGTTTAGAAGATAGTTTGGGATGAATGGCCAAGGCCAAGAATCCCCTCCATAGAAGTTTTATTAAGGGATCCCCTTTTGTGCAAACCATCGTAGATTTCCTTACGCCGACTAAATTTAAAGCTCTAGTGTTCACTCCAAAGTATGATGAGAATATTGAGCCAGTTATTCATATAGAATAATCCCAAGCAGTAGATGATATCTATGTTGTTCTTGATAAAATGAGGTGCATGACATTTTTAGAAACAATCACTAGATCTACTCAAATATGGTATAATAGTCTTCCTCGGGGGCAAATTTCTTGCTTCCAATAACTCACCAAGCTATTCATTGGTAATTTTTGCTTTGGAGCAAAACTAGTGAAGCGAGTAACTCATTTGCTTAGTGTGAGACAGAAGGCGGGAGAAAATGTAGGGGATTACATCACTCGTTTCAACAACGAGAAATTGGAACTCCTTGATTACAAAGAGAAGACTGCAATCACTTCCCTCATGAGTGGTTTGCTCCCCTACAAATTATATTATACTTTGGCAAAAGATTCCCCAAAGACGACGACATAATTGATGACCAAAGGAGTGAAGATTATGAATGCCGAGAAAGCTATGGATGCTAAAAAGAATTCAGAGCAAAGGCGAAAGAAAAGATAGAAGGGAAGTCGGATAAGAAGGAGCACACGAATCATAATGAATGCAGGAATTTAAAAGTAAAAGAAAGCCTAGATCGGCTCAGAAAATTTACCAATTACACTCCCTTAACGGTGGATATGCATCATATTTTGGAAGAAATCAAGGATAATAATGATTCGAATTGGCATGAAAAGTTAATGTCACCTGCTGATCAGAGGGATAAGTCCAAGTATTGCGAATTTCACAAAGATCATGGTCATACGACCGACCTGTGTATTTCTCTCCATAAATGAGATATAAGCACTCATCTAAAGAGTAAAATTGGATAGATTTGTGGATCGATAGGAAGGTGGAAGAACTAGAGGTAGAGGTCAACAGAGGTCCAAATAACCTATTAAGCCTAGAGAAGATAAGAAAAAGAACCATGACGATGATCCGAAAGACGATACTGATCTCCCCAAGAAGCCTAGACAACCTAAATGCGAGGTATTCACACTCAATTTTTTGATCCTTTAATTTATTACAAGTGGAGATGTAGGAGGAGGAGATCATACAATATAATAAAAGCTTATCTCAATGAGGTTCAGGCCTGTTCCTACATCCAGTGAATCAACCTCACCGAGGAGGACCGACTAAGGAAAGTTAACAAGGATAAGCTCATAATTGGCTTTTCTAAGAACGATCTATGTGGAGTATTGTATCCTCATGATGATCCCTTAGTAATCAGAGTCAGGATGAAAGATGTACTAGTAGCAAGGACGCTAGTGGATAACGACAGTTCAATAGACATTATGTTTTACCCCTGTTTTGATAGTTTAGGTTTAAAACTCAGCTAATTAGAGCCCTGCCACAGACCACTTATTGGATTCTCTGGCAAGAAAGTATTTCCATTGGGAATAATCAAGCTAGATATGTTGATCAGGACATAGTCGGTGAGCAGGACAGAGAAAGTGAGATTATTTGTAATAGATGAAAATGTTTATTTTGCCTATAACATGGTCATGGGAAGAATGGGTCTGAAGAAGTTCGAAGCTGTACCTTTAACTGTTCATCAATGCCTAAAATTATCGACCAACTTTGGAGTTGGAGTAGTAAAAGGAGATCAGAAAGTAGATCGGGAATGCTACTATTCATCCGTTGAAGAGGAAGATATGCTAGAAGTAAAGAGAAAAACAACCACTTATCAAGTGGATATATCTGAGTTGAATAGTGAATCTGAGGTTGAAACCTTATATCCAAGAGATGAATCTGAGCTCATAAAAGTCCAGGTGATGGAGGCAACAGAAAGTATTATTCTGGACAATGATAAACAAGAGCGAATGACTCAAATAGGAGAGTCATTAGATCTGGTTCTTAAATAGGAGCTGGTGGCCTTCTTGAGACAAAGGAAATAGGTGTTCGTATGGAGCCATGAAGATATGCCTGGATAGACCCGAACTTCCTATGCCATGAGCTTAATGTGAATACAGAGATTAAACATGTAAATCAAAGAAAGAGTTTTCAGCCTAAAGAAGAATCGGGTTATACAAGAAGGAGTGTAAAAGCTTCAAGAGTCTTCCTTTATTGAAGATGTGAAGTACCCAGACTGGTTGGACAACGTAGTTATGGTTAAGAAAAAAAATAATAAGTGGAGGAGGTTTGTGGATTTTACTGACTTGATTAAGGCATGCCAAAAGGATCATTTTCCTTTACCACAAATTGATCAATTGGTGGATGCTACTTCGGGGCACGAGCTGCTGAGTTTTATGGGTACATATTATGGCTATAACCAGATCAAAATGAAGCCAAAAGATAGAGAAAATACTTCCTTTATTACTCCCCGAGGAACTTATTGCTATAATGTTATGCCATTTGGTCTAAAAAATGCAGGTGCCATTTATTAGATACTGGTGAACAAAGTATTTGAGGAGTAGATAGGTAAGAACATGGAGGTATATGTTGATAATATGCTGACTAAGTGCAAAAAAGTTTGTGATCATATTACCAACCTCAGCTAGACGTTAGATCAATTAGAAAAGAACTAGATGAAGTTAAACCCGACCAAATGCGTCTTCGGAGTCCAGGAGGGAATATTCATCGGGTATATAGTAAATTAAAGGGGCATTGAAGCTAATCCAGATAAGATCAAGGCCTTGATATAAATGCAATCCCCGACCAGTAAAAAGGATGTTCAAAGGTTAACAAGGGCGTAGCAACACTCAACAGATTTGTGTCCTGAGCAACGGATAGGTGTTTGCCATTCTTTAATGTACTCAAAAAAACCTTTGAATGGAATGATGAATGTGAAAAAATAATCCTAGAATTAAAGAAGTACCTGGGAGAACCCTCATTACTCTCCCGACTAGCATTGGGAGAAAAGTTGTATTTATATCTGGTTGTATCTGAATCAGTTGTTAGTTCTGCCTTGATCAAGGAGGATAATGGAGTTCAAAAGCCAGTTTATTACACTAGCAAAGTTTTTTGAGGAGCAGAAATCAGATATCCCAGACTAGAGAAATTAGCATTGGCCTTAATTGAGGTTAGTAGACGAATGAAAGCATATTTTCAAGCTCACACGATAGTGGTATATACTGACATGCCACTGAGGCAAGGTTTGCATAAGCTAGAGAAATCTAGGAGATTGATGTATTAGGTTATGGAGTTGGGGGAATATGACCTTGTATATGAACCACGGTCTTCTTTAAAAGGCCAAGTTGTGGAAGATTTTATTGAGGAATTCACTTACCCAGAGATTCTCGAACAATAAGGGACTCCCACCGAGCAACATTCAGAAGTCATCAAACCTATTAGAGTTATGCCCGACTAACTTCAAGCATAGGAAACTACAGAAGAAGTTGCCACCGATCAACCAGAACCCTCCAATGGAGTATATGAGATGAAAAAGAAATATGAGGAGGTAAAGGATTAAATCTTCCATCAAGGGATTCTGACAAACCAAGCGCTTGACAATAATATTCCCATATGGAGCCTATATGTTTATAGGTGATCTTGTACAACTGGATGTGGAGCTCGAATAATTCTCAATACTCCAGATGAACTAGTTATAGAGTACGCTCTACGAGTACATTTTCAAGCCTCTAATAATGAGGCAAAGTATGGAGTTATGATTGTTAATTTAAATCTAGCTAAATCATTGAATGCCGAGCAAATTGTGGTATACATTAATTCACAATTGGTGGTAAATCAAGTGTTGAACTTATATACAGCTAAAGGAGAACTGATGTCCAAATACTTAGCTAAAGCTTTGGAGATAATTACCACTTTGATAGCTGTCGAGATGATCAGACTTCCAAGATTGGAAAATACCTGAGCAGATGCACTTGCTCGGGTAGCTTCAACAACCAGAACTAAGCTACAAAGTACTATTCATATTGAGCTACTTGCTAATAGGAGCATTGGTGAAGATATGCTGGTCAATTTTATTGCAGATGATATGGTGGCATCTTGGATGGATCCCATAAGAGCTTATATTAAAGAAGGAATTCTACCAGCCAACCTACTTGAAGTTAGGAAGATGAAATACAAAGCTGCGAGATATGTG
Organism: Sambucus nigra; assembly: GCA_949130495.1. NCBI lineage: Eukaryota > Viridiplantae > Streptophyta > Magnoliopsida > Dipsacales > Adoxaceae > Sambucus > Sambucus nigra. Next base: position 327,459,374 of record OX422221.1, on the reverse strand, counting down.
CTAGACAATGATGTGTTGTATATAAGAGGATTAACTGCTGGTCAACAACGATGTGTGCACCTATCTAAAGTAAAGAATTTGATTGAAGAAGTCCATGAAGGGTCATGTGGAGCCCATATAGCAGGGAGAGCTTTATTGCGAAGAGTCAACACATAGGGGTACTACTAGTCAACTACGCGAGCAAATTGTGCATCTTTTGCCAAGAAGTGTGATAAGTGCCAGAGATTTTCCAGCATACTCAAGACTCCACAAGATCTCTTAATACCAATCAATTCACCTGGACCTTTGCTATGTGGGGAATTGACTTTGTCGGGCCTCTGCCGACCACCCGAGGAAGGTTCAAGTACCTGGTTGTAGCTGTTGATTAATTTACTAAATGGGTGGAAGCTGAACCATTGATCGATATGTCCTATGACAAGTTTTATTAGTTTATCTAGAAAAATATCATATGCAGGTATGGTTTGCCCTACGCCTTTATCATTAATCATGGAACACAATTTGACAACGATGAATTTGCTGCTTATTGTGCTCAATTTAATGTCCAAAAACTCCACTCTACTCCTGGACATCCTCAAAGCACTAGCCAAATAGAGGTCACTATTAGAAATTTATTGAATGGGTTGAAGAAAAGGCTAGAAAATGCTAAAGGGAATTGGATCAATGAACTACATTCTGTCTTGTGGGCTTACTGAACAACCCCCAGAACAGCTACTGGAGAAACTCCATACATGATAGCATTTGGTACTGAAGTCGTAATTCCTGTCAAGATAGGTTTACCTATGCACAGAGTTCTTAACTTCAATACCCTAGTCAGTGATGTGATGAGAAGGCAGGACTTAGACATGCTGGAAGAGGTATGTGAAGATGCAGCTTTAAGAAATGTAGCCTATTAAAAATGGACTGCACGTTTCTACAACAAGAGGGTAAATCTGAGCAACTTAAAAGAAGGTAATTATGTTTTAAAGAAGGGGATTCAGAAGAAAAATAAGCTTAAATCCAATTGGCACGGGCCTTATCGCATTACAACAATCATCCGACCAGGCACATATCGAATTGAGACCTTAGAAGGTGAAGAATTCAAGAATCCCTGGAATGCAGAACACCTAAGGAAATATTATCAGTGATGTAGTCATGTTGTACTAAGTTCATTTCAATATTAATGAGAATATAATTTCCCTAAAATTGCTTTTTTCGGAGTACTAGTTCTATGAACTATATTGCAAACATTGTAAATGAACCAACAATGTTGGTCGTCAACATAAACCACCAATAATGTTGGTCGGTATAAATAAAGGCACCAACAATGTTGGTCGTCAACATAAACCACCAACGAACTGTTGGTTGGTATCAATAAAGGCACCAATAATGTTGGTCGGTATCAACAAAGGCACCAACAATGTTGGTCGTCAACATAAACCACGAACAAAATGTTGGTTGGTATCAATAAAGGCATCAACAATGTTGGTCGTCAACATAAACTACTAACGAAATGTTGGTCGGTATCAATAAAGGCCCCAACAATGTTGGTCGTCAACATAAACCACTAACAAAATGTTGGTCGGTATCAATAAAGGCACCAACAAAGTTGGTTGTCAAATACATAAAAAAAACCATGACAAGAAAAATTATAAGTCACAAATGATTGGTTAACGAAGTCCCGGATGAATAATTTTCATCTAAATTGGGCTAAAAGATGGACATATGTTCCACTCACGCCTCGAAACCAAGGTCACAAATGCAATTACCTATAACTTTAGGTACATTAGTAGAACCATGGTGAAGCATTGGTAATTGGTATGATACTTAGGATAATTCTAAGGATATCAATAGAACCGATGAAAAACTATAAATTAACTAAAAGTTTATCCTTTCATAGTCAAAGACTAAGGAGACATTCATATATGCAAAGATTGACGAAAATTTGATCCATTCATAAAATAAGATTTTCATTAAATTAAATGATTACATATTGTTGCTTAAACATGAAGAAACAAAATACAAAACCTTATTCTACATGACGTTTTCCTTCATCCTTAGAAACGGGATCCATGCCAGCTGGAGGATCATCCAAAGTATAAGGGGAGTTGATGAAGTTAAAATTCTGAAGCATCCTGGTATTGCTGCTACTAGGATAATCAAGTAGATGAGGAGGTCAGATGATCTCTAGTTCATCATGTAGCTCGTAATCTCCTAAGTGTTTTGAAATCAATCATTGAGGAATGTGATGAATAGGAATCCAGTTAACATCTAACTTGAATGAATGATTGTCAAGCTCCATCAATCACGGGTCATACCAATTCCATAAAGAGTTGTTTCGATCCACCTTCATCATGGTTAAAACGTTCATCCAGCTCTATTTATAGGACTCATTCTTAGCATGTTGAAGCCTATCATCAAGATGCCCCAAAGCTTCATTGTACCCATCCATCCAAACCTCTCTTAAATTCTTATGGAATTGAAAGGTTAATTTATCAACTTGGGACTGCAACTTCTTCAATACTCCATCCTTAACCTGTAATTAGGAAGAATGAGTGGATATTAATTGCGCAACTTGATTGGCAAGGGCCTATTGGGTCCTAAATTCTTACGTGATTCCTCGGCCAAGCATATTTTTAGCTCAGGAGGAAGATGCAAGCTTAATCTTTTTTAAGGCTTCTAACTCATCCCTTAATGTTGCATTTTCAGCCTCTAAAAAGGAGTATCCATCATTTGTAGTAGCAACAACAGCTCTAGAGGCAGACATTAAAAGATTAACTTCATCCCTCAAATTATTATTCTCCTCTTCTAAAAGTTTAGAAACAGTTCTAGTTTCTTCAAAGTAAAGTTTCCTTTTATTATAAACAGAAACAAAGTTATCAAAGCCCCGACCTACACTTAAGCTTCGGTGTTTCTACTCGTAGCTCTGGTGTAACATCGCAGTAGATTCTTTATACTGTTCTTGAAGTTGTTATATCATCTCATAGTAGGCAACATTGTTTACCACCGATCGATCTAGTAAATACTTCAAATACTTGTAGGTTTCTCTGGCCTTCTCTAATGCATTATCACCGAGTAGATAAATAATTTCTTCCTCAGATAAATCCGTATGACCTGCTTTGAAAAAAGCAGTGCATTTCCTTAATAGCTCAGTATCATTGGAAGACAGTTATTTCATCTTCGCTATAAACTAGCAAGGAGAAATAATCACCAATCAATAACAAGAATAAAGAAACGACATAATCAATAAGAGACAAAAATGAACAAAGGCTTCTTTTATTTATAATGAATATTTCAAGTACAGTAAAAATAAAGAAAAAGAGATAAAAAGAAAAAGGGAAAATGACGAACAACTTTACACATTCTTCCTATTATTCTCAACCTTCTTGTCCTACTTAGAAGAAGGGGCTACAAACTTGAGTTTCTTAGTTTTCTCGACTAGAGGAAGAGAAGGCTCAGTAATTTTAGGTTGGTTTACAGCAGATTCAACCATTGGAGAAGATTCTCCAGAACCAACTTCATCTTCAACTTCATCCTCAATGACAGTAGGAGGACCATGAGTACATTTCTAAAAAAGTTCTAAATCTTCAACAGTATTTAACTCCTGAAGGGAAGCAACCCAACCATCTCTGAAACATTTTGGTTTTGCATACTCAATTTGAGCAGAGGCAGCATAAATGGCATTGTTCGAAGCCTTATCCCAGCAAGCACTGAAGGATGTCTTAACAACAGACTTCCTCTTAGACCTTTCAAAGGACACAAGATACTCAACAGTCTTTGCCCTGCACTTCTCTTCCTCTTCCTTGCGCTCAGCTTCCTTAGCCCTACGCTTAGCTTCCTTTGCCCTGCGCTCAGCTTCAAGGGCATTTTCATCAGACGTCTGACGAGAAGTTTCAACTGTCTTTATTTTATCCACCCAAGTACTCTTCTCAGTCTCCAAGGTTTGCTCAGATTCGAGAAGAGACTTCTTCAATCCAGCCAAGTCTTTCTCCACATCATCTAAAGAAGCCCTAATTGCATCACCCTTCTCCAATATATTATTAAAATGCACCAAGAACTGCAAGAGAAAAAGATGAAGTTAGTACATGAGAAATATAAAAGATAACGGTACCAAGAAGATGGAAATCACTTACTAATGCAAGGCTGTGGGAAGCCAGTTCAAAAACCTTTACTCGGGGTAGCATGTCATTCACTCCCTTGTGGTCTGGAAGAGTACCATACTTGATCAACTTCATGGTCAAACCCGAAGTAATAATAGCTGGACGACCAGCCTTAGAAGAAGGTAATTTGACCAATGTCCGTTGTTCGGTCACCTGTTCGGCCTACTTTTCTACAAGAACTATTCTAAGTCTCCTCAAAGGGAGATCATCATCTTTGGGAGCTGCACCTATGGGAGCTAGGTTTTAGGGGGTTGGGTCTTTGGGGACTGGGGGCTTCATAACATCCCCCGTCTTCTTCTTAGTTCCTTCAGCAGGTGATTGGAAGCTAGAAGTGCTACCACCAAGAAGATCAGGAAAATTTCTCTTCTTTATGATATCAGAAAGAGGAGTGTTTGAATCTTCTAGATCAATATCAATCACCAAAGAAGGAGGAGCAACAAGTCGGGCGATGAAGGAAGAAACAGTATTTCTGTATTAAAGCATATAAGAAGCAGACCTAATGTGCTCCTTATTAAGGATATTGAATCAGTTTGAACTAGTTTTTGGAGTTAGTTTAAAAGTCTGAATCAATCCTCCTTTGCTATACTGCTCAACGACTCTTGTGCTATTCTGATGGAAGACATCCTACTTTGTTGGGAAGTTACATTTGACTTGATTGAGTAAACCCTTGTGCAATATGTCGCGCCCCGAATTAATTATGTTAACCTCATCCTTTAATTTAGAGATAAATTGCCTTAAACAATGCTTTAATTTAAATCTCTGAGGAAAATAGAATAAGATTTTTTTTTCCCAAAAGTATGTGTAGATGAAAACATAACTGCCTTTACTTATAACTTATAAGTACTACATAACTTTACGTAACCAAGATCCTTAGTTTAATAATTACACGAAAGGAATCTTGATATTTAAACCATATTAAATATCCGTCACTCCCCCGTTTTAAGGTCCTAACTTGGCAGTGAACTCCAATTTATAAGCATACCTGAAACAAAACATTACAGGAGTGTAAGCTATAAAGGCTTAGTGAATGACCACATACCACACATATAACCAATTTGAATAACCATTTTTATTTTGTTCTAATGCTATAACCCAATAGGAATTGTGAAACTCTCGCAAGCCTGGACCCGCCACAGTCCAATTAACCCACCACAGTAATTAGGGACCACCACATCCCTTTATTAGGCCCGAGTACACAAACCTTTAAGTTGGATTAACAGGACCACCACATCCCGTAGGACCCACCACAGTCCTTAACATTAGATAAAGGACTCACTATTCCATATCATCATATAACATCGCTTAACATTTTTAATCATATGCATATGTTTCATAATACAACATTACTCCCATAAACATTTTCACACATGTGTTTAACTACACATTTCCATATGAAATTATAAGCATTTATATTTCATAAGGAAGGTCACTCACCTTGGATTTAGTGCTAAGATTAATACCAACTACTTCCTTGGTATGGTAGTATTAGCTGCTTCCCCACCTAACAAGTCAATGTCGTTAGTATTTGAATACACCGATTAACATCAAACCCAGTAACACATCACATAATTTGGTCAATCAGAAATAACTAAGGAGTAATTACATATGACACTTCACATTTATATAACACCCAATTAATTAGGGTTCTAACACAATTTACAGAATTAAATTACGAATTTGCTAGACAAAGTTATGCCCATTTTATTACAGCCTTTTCCAAATCGTTTCTCAAGAAAAACAACAACACAACTTCAACTTCCTGGAATTCTCATAATTTTTGTACAACATAACTTTTCATGATATTCCACCCAATATCAGTAAACACATTGAATAATACAAATTTAATGTTTCATAATTTCTAGGGCTCATTTTCTATGTCGAGTAAAACGTCAAACACTTGGTATGCATTCTTGCTCCTTTAGGGAAGATTTTAAACCACGACTTCAAACTATCACCAAGGGTTCATTCCTTGGTATTTTTACACAAATTTTGGATATGTTATACATGTATGAGTGTATTTTACCCTCCAACTTGAATCACTCAATTCCAATAAGTATTCCATGATTTATACCATTTTTAGCATAACTAGGTCAAAATACAACATTAAGGCATAACTTAACAATTTTAAGCATACATAACCTTGAACTTGAGTATAATTCATGGAAACATATAATAAATATGTTTTAGCAGAAATATACATCATAATCATGGATTTTCTAAATCAAAATGCTTTACGAAAAGATGATGTAAATTTAGGACTTTAAAGTATGCATTTACGATCCTAGCTTTGGTTCTAACCTATGTTCTTAACCCATCCTTGTTCTAAGACAATTCAGCAATATGGGTATCATTAAAATATATATACAAATCAGAAATAAAAACATGCCAAGTATATAACTCATCCATATGACAAACTTTAGTAAAGATGTAATTACCTCACGAGAATTCCTCGATTTATGGTGAATTTTCAAAGAAATTCTTCCTTAACTTTGTTTTTCTCTCTCCATAAGCATATTTTTCTCAAGCTTGTAATAGGAAATGAAAAGGATGATAAGTTCTGCCTTATAATCTTAAAAACGTGGCTATGTGACCACTTTAAGGTGGTATTACGTGATTCGTTGGGCAAGGGGTCCAATAGGACAATTCCGTTAATGACAGATTTGTCTTGCCTCGTAAAATCGCCATAACTCACTATTTAGGGCCCCGATTTACTCTCACTTTGTGTCTATGAGTATATAACTTAAACATATACAACTTTCATGTTTTGTGTTTTCCCAAAATTATAAAACTAGTACACCTAATTTGGGTTCGAACAGAAGAGTAATTATTTACTCAGAATGTCATAACTTTCACATTTGGCGACCAAACATCGCCACTTTCGCACCAACACTCTAGCTTAATTTTTATAAACATAATGATGCATTTAGAAACATATTTTCATGATGCATTTAGCCACATAACCAATTTATAACTTATAACTCATAACTTATACTTAATCGTATAATTAACCTTACTAATCGTGTTTTAGGGCCTTACAATTCTACCCCTCTTATAAAAATATCGTCCTCGAAATTTAACGCATAAGAAACTTACCAAACAATTGAGGATATTGCTTCTTCATGTTATCCTCCCTTCCCAGGTGGCATACTCCGCATTCTGACTTCTCCACATCACCTTAACTAGTGAAATGGTTTTACTACGTAACACTTGCTCCTTTCGATCTACAATAGCAATTGGTTCCTCCACGTAGGTTAGGTCCTCTTGAATCTCCATAGGTTGTGAAGTAAATACATGTGAAGGATCAGACACATACTTACGTAACATTGATATGTGAAAAACATCGTGTATCCGGGAAAATTCTGGTGGTAACGCCAATTTATAAGCTACAGCTCCAACCCGTTTCATTATCTCATAAGGGCCAATGTACCTGGGACTTAACTTTCCCTTCTTCCTGAATCTCATAACCCCTCTCCAAGGAGAAACACGTAGGAATACTCGATCACCTTCCTCAAATTTCAATTCTTTCCTTCGGTTGTCTGCATAACTTTTCTGTCTGCTTTGCGCCACCTTCAAGTGATTATGGATAAGATTTATCTTTTCAGTAGTCTGCTGTACGATTTCTAGCCCAAGTAGTTTTCGTTCTCCTACTTCAGTCCAACACACTGGAGTTCTGCATTTTCTCCCATACAAAGCTTCATAAGGATCCATCTCAATACTCGAATGATAACTATTATTATAAGCAAACTCTATTAGTGGCAAGTGTTCATCCCAACTCCCCTTGAACTCCAACACACAGATTCGTAACATGTCTTCAAGTGTTTGGATCGTTCTTTCTGACTGCCCATCAGTTTGAGGATGAAAAGCTGTACTAAATTTCAATTTAGTCCCCAAAGCTTATTGTAAACTAGGCCAAAAGTGAGAAGTAAACTTAGGATCTCGATCAGAAATAATAGAAACAGGTGCACCATGCAATCTGATAATCTCATCCACATATAATTTGGCATATCTATCCATGGAGTAAGTAGTTTTAACAGGAAGAAAATGTGCAGACTTAGTCAACCTATCAACGATAACCCAAATAGAATCAAACCCTCGTGATGATTTTGGTAAACCTATAACAAAATCTATAGTAACATGGTTCCACTCAGGAATAGGTAAGGGCTGTAGTAAACCACTTGGCTTCTGATGCTCCACCTTCACCTGTTGGCAAACTAGACATCTAGCAACAAATTCTGCAATGTCGTGTTTCATTCCCGGCCACCAATAACATTGTTTCAAATCTCTATACAGTTTCGTGCTCCCTGGATGCATAGCATATAAAGAACAATGCGCTTCCTCTAAAATTGTTCTTCTTAAATCAGGCACATTAGGTACACACAAACGGTCTCCGTACATAACAATGTCATCATCCCGAATAGAAAATTCATTTGCTTTACCCTTTTTCATTTTATCTCTAACTTTCTCCAATTCTGCATCTCCTGCCTGTGCTTGTTTTATCCAGTCTATCAACGTGGGTCTAACATTTAAATGTGCCACTATTCCATAAGACTCATTCAAAGTTAATTCCACCCCCATTAAAGCTAACTCTCTCAGCAGGTCAACTCGAATACAATAAATACAAGATACTATGCCTAGAGATTTTCTACTCAAAGCATCAGCAAATACATTAGCTTTACCCGGATGGTGATGTATCGTGCAATCATAATCTTTTATAAGTTCCATCCACCTTCTTTGCCTCAAGTTCAAGTCTTTTTGTGTAAACAAGTATTTTAAGCTTTGATGGTCAGTACAAATTTCACAACTAACACCATATAAGTAGTATCTCCAGATTTTTAATGCAAAAACTACTGCAGCCAACTCAAGATCGTGTGTAGGGTAGTTGCGTTCATGTATCTTTAACTGTCGAGAAGCAAAAGCAATTACCTTTCCATGCTGCATTAACACACAACCGAGTCCTTGATACGAGGCATCACTAAAAATAACTAAACCTTATGTACCCGTTGGGATAGTCAATACTAGAGCTGATGTCAACTTACCCTTTAAACTTTCAAAGCTTTTATCACAATCGCCACTCCACACAAACTTGTTGTCCTTTCTGGTAAGCTTAGTTAATGGCAATGCAATAGAAGAAAACCCCGGTATAAACCTCCTGTAATAGCCCGCCAATCCCAAAAAGCTACGCACCCCTGTCACACTAGTTGGTCTTTCCCAATTCATTACTGCTTCAACCTTTTTGGGATCTACACAAATACCATCAGCAAAAATAACATGCCCCAAAAATACTACCTTCTCTAGCCAAAATTCACATTTAGAAAATTTAGCATACAACTGCTTCTCTCGCAAGGTCTGTAAAATAATACGCAGGTGGCATTCATGCTCATCCCTACTACGAGAATATATCAAAATATCATCGATGAAGACAATAACAAAAGAATCCACATATGGGTGAAATATATGGTTCATCAAATCCATGAATACGGCCGGTGCATTTGTTAACCCAAATGGCATGACAAGAAATTCATAATGTCCATACCTGGAACGAAAAGCAGTTTTAAAAATGTCACAAGCTCTTACTTTCAATTGATGATATCCGGATCTGAGATCAATCTTAGAAAACACTTTGGCTCCTTGCAACTGATCGAACAAGTCATCAATGCGGGGTAGTGGGTATTTGTTACGGATAGTCACCTTATTCAATTGACGATAATCGATGCACAGCCTCATGGTTCCATCTTTCTTCTTCACAAACAATACTGGGGCTCCCCACGGTGATACACTAGGCCTTATAAAACCACGATCTAACAAATCTTGCAACTGTATCTTTAGCTCTTTTAATTCTGCAGGGGCCATACGATATGGTGCAATAGATATTGGTGCAGTTCCTAGTACCAACTCAATCGAAAATTCCACCTCACGGTCTGGTGCTAACCCTGGGAGTTCTTCTGGGAAGACATCTGCAAACTCATTAACTACTGGTATATCTGATAATTTTCCAGCCTCTTGTCGTATGTCCACCACATGGGCAAGATAACCCTCACATCCTTTCCTTAGCAGTTCATAACATTTTGTAGCAGAAATCAAACAAGTTGGAGTGACATTTCGTTCCCCAATAAATTTGAATTCAGGTTCACCCGGTAACTGAAACACTACCTCCTTTTTAAAGCAATCCAAACATACATGATATGAGGCTAACCAATCCATACCCAGTATCACATCAAAGTCACGCATATCGAGAGGTAATAAGTCAACTAGTAATTCTTTTTCACCCACTCGTACCACACACTCCCTATATACCCTCTCAATAAAAACCAACCCCCCCACTGGAGTAATAATAGCTAAACCAGAATTTAATGATGATAATGGTTTATTAAGATGCAACAGATAAAGCAAAGACACAAAAGAATGTGTAGAACCAGGATCTATCAACACATAAGCATCTTTATCACCAATAGGAAGTGTACCTATCACTACGTTAGGCATAACTTGTGCATCTTGTTGCGTCAGTGCAAACACTCTGCCTTGGCCTTGGTTTTGAGACACGCCTCCTCTACCTCCCCTGTGTACTTTTGGTGTAGAAATCCTATCTCCTACTGTCACACTCCCAACTGAAGTTGTAGCTCCCATCGCTGGACAATTCTTTCGTAAGTGCCCCGGTTGATGACAATGGAAACATAAAGGTGTCGTCTCAGCTATTGTACACTCCCGAGACATGTGCCCTTGACCACCACATCTATAACAATATATGGCCCTCGATCCCATCACAGATGCATTTTCTGACCGATTCATCCCAGTCCTTCCACCTCGAGCTTGAATTCTTCCACGTGCATTTCTATTATTTTTAAACTCTTGGCCCTTAGGCACTCCTCGTGCTACACTCTGAGTTGAGGTTCCCGCCTCCCATCCATATGATCTTATACTATCATGTCTAGCTTTCTTCGAGTGTTCAACTTGCATTTCTTTTATTGACTTTTCTAACACCATGGCCCTATCCACCAAGTCCACATAATCCGTTATCTTCATATTAGCAACCATGATTTTTATATCTACACTCAGCCCGGTTTGAAACCAATCACATTTACTTTCTTCCGTCCTCACCAAGTCAGGTGCAAATCTAGATAAGGATATAAATAAAGCTTCATACTCTGCCACTGTTCGATTCCCCTATTTCAACGTGATAAATTCTTCCTCTTTCTCCTTCCTATAAAGCCTTGGGAAATATTTTTCAAAGAACACTTTCACAAACCTCTCCCATGTAATTCGTAGAGGATTTATTGGCACCACTCCCCCCATTGTAGTAAGTAACCTTTCTGTTGCATCCCACCATAACTTTGCATCAGCCTCTAACCTAAAGGTTGCTAATAAAACCTTTTTTTCATCTCTCAGTTCCATCACCTTGAATATTGTTTCCATCTTTCTAACCCACCCCTCTGCCATTAACGGATCCGTGGTCCCAGTAAATGCAGGCGGATTTAACTTCATGAACCTCTCATGTAATTTGTCCCTATTCCCACCATGTTCTCCACCTCTTTCTTGTTCCATAAGTTGTGCCACAACACGTAATATTCTTCCCACATCATCAATAGGTTGTTGTTGCACCTCTGGTTCATCGACTTCAATAGGTCTATGTCCTTGCTGACTATTAGGTACATAGGATGCCTCACCCTCTGCTCTATCATGCAGCTCGTGTGGATCCATTACTCACTGCAATATAATTAACTTAAACAAAATATAATAGCAGCAGTTTAATATTAACATTGTTAGTCAAAATCCAGATGCATAACAAACTCACTTTCTAGTGTCCACTGCCAATCTAGACCCTCATATCCTATCCAGAACCTAATGACCACGCTCTGATACCAAGTTGTCGCGCCCCGAATTAATTATGTTAAACTCATCCTTTAATTTAGAGATAAATTGCCTTAAACAATGCTTTAATTTAAATCTCTGAGGAAAATAGAATAAGATTTTTTTTTCCCAAAAGTATGTGTAGATGAAAACATAACTGCCTTTACTTATAACTTATAAGTACTACATAACTTTACGTAACCAAGATCCTTAGTTTAATAATTACACGAAAGGAATCTTGATATTTAAACCATATTAAATATCCGTCACTCCCCCGTTTTAAGGTCCTAACTTGGCAGTGAACTCCAATTTATAAGCATACCTGAAACAAAACATTACAGGAGTGTAAGCTATAAAGGCTTAGTGAATGACCACATACCACACATATAACCAATTTGAATAACCATTTTTATTTTGTTCTAATGCTATAACCCAATAGGAATTGTGAAACTCTCGCAAGCCTGGACCCGCCACAGTCCAATTAACCCACCACAGTAATTAGGGACCACCACATCCCTTTATTAGGCCCGAGTACACAAACCTTTAAGTTGGATTAACAGGACCACCACATCCCGTAGGACCCACCACAGTCCTTAACATTAGATAAAGGACTCACTATTCCATATCATCATATAACATCGCTTAACATTTTTAATCATATGCATATGTTTCATAATACAACATTACTCCCATAAACATTTTCACACATGTGTTTAACTACACATTTCCATATGAAATTATAAGCATTTATATTTCATAAGGAAGGTCACTCACCTTGGATTTAGTGCTAAGATTAATACCAACTACTTCCTTGGTATGGTAGTATTAGCTGCTTCCCCACCTAACAAGTCAATGTCGTTAGTATTTGAATACACCGATTAACATCAAACCCAGTAACACATCACATAATTTGGTCAATCAGAAATAACTAAGGAGTAATTACATATGACACTTCACATTTATATAACACCCAATTAATTAGGGTTCTAACACAATTTACAGAATTAAATTTCGAATTTGCTAGACAAAGTTATGCCCATTTTATTACAGCCTTTTCCAAATCGTTTCTCAAGAAAAACAACAACACAACTTCAACTTCCTGGAATTCTCATAATTTTTGTACAACATAACTTTTCATGATATTCCACCCAATATCAGTAAACACATTGAATAATACAAATTTAATGTTTCATAATTTCTAGGGCTCATTTTCTATGTCGAGTAAAACGTCAAACACTTGGTATGCATTCTTGCTCCTTTAGGGAAGATTTTAAACCACGACTTCAAACTATCACCAAGGGTTCATTCCTTGGTATTTTTACACAAATTTTGGATATGTTATACATGTATGAGTGTATTTTACCCTCCAACTTGAATCACTCAATTCCAATAAGTATTCCATGATTTATACCATTTTTAGCATAACTAGGTCAAAATACAACATTAAGGCATAACTTAACAATTTTAAGCATACATAACCTTGAACTTGAGTATAATTCATGGAAACATATAATAAATATGTTTTAGCAGAAATATACATCATAATCATGGATTTTTTAAATCAAAATGCTTTACGAAAAGATGATGTAAATTTAGGACTTTAAAGTATGCATTTACGATCCTAGCTTTGGTTCTAACCTATGTTCTTAACCCATCCTTGTTCTAAGACAATTCAGCAATATGCGTATCATTAAAATATATATACAAATCAGAAATAAAAACATGCCAAGTATATAACTCATCCATATGACAAACTTTAGTAAAGATGTAATTACCTCACGAGAATTCCTCGATTTATGGTGAATTTTCAAAGAAATTCTTCCTTAACTTTGTTTTTCTCTCTCCATAAGCATATTTTTCTCAAGCTTGTAATAGGAAATGAAAAGGATGATAAGTTCTGCCTTATAAACTTAAAAAAGTGTCTATGTGACCACTTTAAGGTGGTATTACGCGATTCGTTGGGCAAGGGGTCCAATAGGACAATTCCGTTAATGACAGATTTGTCCTGCCTCGTAAAATCGCCATAACTCACTATTTAGGGCCCCGATTTACTCTCACTTTGTGTCTATGAGTATATAACTTAAACATATACAACTTTCATGTTTTGTCTTTTCCCAAAATCATAAAACTAGTACACCTAATTTGGGCTCGAACAGAAGAGTAATTATTTACTCAGAATTTCATAACTTTCACATTTGGCGACCAAACATCGCCACTTTCGCACCAACACTCTAGCTTAATTTTTATAATCATAATGATGCATTTAGAAACATATTTTCATGATGAATTTAACCACATAACCAATTTATAACTTATAACTCATAACTTATACTTAATCGTATAATTAACCTTACTAATCGTGTTTTAGGGCCTTACACAATAAGTCTAGCCTTGTATTTGTCCAAATAACCATTTTCTTTAAGTTTCATACGAAAGACCCATTTGGAACCAATGAGGTGCATATGAGGTTGAAAAAGAACTAATGTCCAGGTATGGTTCTGATGAAGGGCCCGAATTTCAGCTTGCATGGCACATATCCATTCAGGATATTTGAAGGCAGTGACTAGAGATTTAAGTTCAAGAAGAATGATGGAAGCGAAAAATGCAGATGGATATGTTTTGGAGCGAGTAACCATTGGGTGTATATTGGTTGTTCGTGGCCTATGTGTTGGAAATGATGACCCCCAATTTTAAAATCTTAAAAAAATAATTTCCTTTTAGATGCGAAATAAATATGGTTCAACTAAACAATTACATAAACCAAATTTTAATTTCTTTCAAATTAAAAATAAACTAAACTCAAAGTGACATTAAATTAAACAACAAATTAATTTCACTTAAACAACTTAATTCAATCCAAGTCCTAAAATTTTCCTAACAAATAATTAATTCAATTTGCAAATTAGGCCAAACCAAATTTTATCATATTAAAGTAATGACTTGAATTAAATTAATATTTACCCAAATTGAATTTGCATAAAATTAACTATACCAATTTTATCTTTTTACCTAAGCATGCATCTAATGTGATATAGCAAAAGATAAAATAAGTAAACAACCATTAGGCTACGATGTACGAGGAAAAACCCACAACGTGAAAAAAATCTCGGACGGCCCTAGCCTCAAATCCACTAAGTACGATTTTACAAGTACAAGACAAATAGACTTGCAACACCCGACTTGAATCCCTACAAGACCCGACGCTTCTTCTTCTACACACCACTGCCTAGCGAATAACCATGGAGGTCCACCGCGATCTCGAAATCCACCGATCGAACTTTTTTCTGGTCACCGCCACCCGAGCAAGGAGCCTTTCTCCAAGTGGGTATGTCACAGCAAACAAACTTCATCTTTTTGGGATGTAGAAGTAAACCCAAACTTCTCTTCTTTGAGATGTAGAAAAAAACTCGGTGCCAAACACTCCAATCAAGGATATATATTAAGGAACTGGGAATAAAAAAACTATTGGGTGTGTATGTGTTTTTGGTGAAATTAATCCATAAAAATCAAACACAAAACATGGAACTTTTTCTTAAAAGTTTTGCTGTCTAAAAGATTCTTAGAATGTGAAAAGGTTGGATTGAAAAAGTTGGTTTTTGCACTTGATAATTCTATCCAAAAGTAGTGGAGAAAACATAGTGGGAACATGGAGAAAACTGCAAAAAACTGCCAAAAAAATTTTCCCATCAAATTCGTGTGAACGACATTTTCATTCGAACGACTTCACGAACGATGTGTGACACGCCGACTAATTAAATACCGGGTAGCTACTCCTTTATTAAATTAATTCAAAATGCCAAGTTGGCTCAGTTAATAGCATCACTGTCGAAAACATTTTATTATTACTAACCACCTAGTATTTAAAAAGTAAGTTGCCAAATTTTAATATAAGTCTGATTAACATGCAACAAGTGTAATAAAGAATAACAACACCATTCACCAAACTGAAGTAAAACGAATAACCATCACATAGTGTAAATAAAGTCTGGAGGAAAACTCCTCACTACAATCCCATACTGAAATAAATAACCGAATGCTAAAACAATACAAATCAAAGTCTGAAAACTATAATGTAAAAGATGTCTCTTATAGAAATGGGCAACATGCCCTACAACTGATAGATAGTGACTCTGGAATCCAAAAGATAGAAGTGTCTACAAGCAAATCCCTGTAGCTTCCACAAACAGCTAAAGCTCGTCACCTGAATGAGAATCCTATGCTTGTTGTCCCTGTGGCTGGGCATCTAAAATGGTTTTACAAGAAAAAGATTTGAAAAGCAAAGGGGTCAGAGCCCGAATGTGGAGTTATATTTTAAAAACCTGCAAGTGCTTTAAAAACATTTAAAACATTAAATGCAAAGTACATGTTAGGACGTGCACTCACATGATATTCACACCTCTCGTCTAACTGTGCACTCCTAACGTAAGTACCCATCTAGAGTGATACAAACTACTAGCTAAGTGACAACATATCTAGCTAGACTATCATAGGTCTTACCCGTATTACTCGGTTCTGTTAACATAATAACGCTCGTAATTAAGTAGAGGTTTGACATAAACTCAGATGCTCAATATGCAATATATATCACTATCAGTTAACTCGTTATATTTCCCGAAACAATACCGTAATTATATCCACAACAATAACATAAAGGTTCCCATTAATTAAGTGTATATTATTCTCATCATAAATATACAATATAAGCACCCCGAGAACTAAGCTGCGGTGCACACATACTCTGCTATCCATCCCGGTACATCACGTACATAAGGATTACATATTCCGAATCTCTCAGGAATAGTTCACAGATAACAACATCACAAACAATGGAGGCGAACACAGTCACATCACATAGGTCACGCACATACCTACGCTCCTACGATCAGCGGACTTATTAATATCCCAATAAGTCTTTCTATGACCTATGTTCATCATGGTAACCAGTCTAAATCCGGGCAACACAAGGATTAGAGGGCCCTAAGCGAATGCAAACCTCCCGTGATAGCAAGTATGGTAGGTATGTCATACACACAATTCATATACCAATACTAAGTAAACACACATCTTAGCAATCCCGTAGTTTAATCGTAGTACATATCGCTTTCTCGTACTAACTTATAATATCTACACTTACATTATTCCGGTTTATCATCATACGCGCCATAATCTATTCTTACGTCGTAGTAGACACTCACGTCTCAACCCAAATGGTTCATTGAATTAAATCTCTCGTATATAAATTTACTCCTCGTAATAACCCAAAAGTCCCAAATCTATCCTTACATCATCAAAGGAAGGTTATCTATATCCTCGAACAAGTTTACGGGGATCCAAAAAATTAAAACAGTCCAAAAAGGACCAAACTGTCAACTCGTTAGAAGTCTCGTTCGAACGAGACTGTTCGAACGAGATCCCTCTGTCAACTCGTTAGAAGTCTCGTTCGAACGAGGCTGTTCGAACGAGATCCAGTTCGTTCGAACGAACTGTCCCTTCTAACGAGATCTCGTTCGAACGAAGTTATCGAAGGAGGCTCCCTTTCGTTAGAACGACTGGTCATTTCGTTAGAAGCTCGTTCGTTCGAACGACCTGGGTAGGGGCTTCTAACGACCTGCCAGTTTCGTCCCAGATTTTCTTAGTTACGTTTCTCCCCATTTTTAACACCTTAAGTCTTCTCAGAAGTTCGTTATAACAATGTTTTAAGTCCTCTAATCATACTAAAACATGCTTAGGTCATAAACTAACATCTTTTAAGGCATTAATGCATCCTAAACATCATTAAATCACAAGATTTTATACTTTTCCCCAATTTTATCAAGAACAAGAACCCTAGATTTATATCATCATCAAATACCAGAATTTAATCCGTTTTAATTTCTTCTAATCACAATTATCATGAGAATAATCATCTACCTATCATTCTACATGCATTTCTCTTCAAAATATTCAAGTTCTAAACTCTAACTACATGGGTTTTCATATTTCACCAAGAACAAACACAAAATTCGAATTTTTCTAACATGGAAAGGACATTCTCTGAAATTAAATGGAATAAAGTCACTTGCCTTGGTTGCATCTGAGTTTAGCGTAGGTTTGATGAAGCTTTTCTGCAGAATTCCCTCTCTCCAAGCTTCTTCTCCAATGGTGGCTTAAGGTGGCTAGGGTTTGATTTGGGAAACTTAGAAAACTCTTCTAATAACCTACGTAGCCTTCTAGGTTAATATGGTTTGGTTAATGGGATTAGTGGGTTAAATCCACATCAGATTAAAACTCCTAATTTTCGTCACTTTTAATTCCTCAAAATGTAAAATTACCAAAATACCCTTTATGATGCCGGTATGGCCTAAAAATACCCCGGAATCCAAACTACACCCCCGACTAGTGTTTTCTGACTATCTCGACCCTTCCGGACGCGTTGGCGAACTCAAAACGACCATACGGTTTATAGATTTTAAATTCACTTTTATAATCAAAATTTTACACCGTGACGCGGCGGTCCCACGCGTCTCAACAAAATTTCTAAATTGCCGTATATAAATCTCATGACACTTTCATAATTCCAATTACATATAACAAAACATGTATGCACATAATCAAATACCAACTCGCATCTCGTTAGTATTAATAACCCGGATTAATTTCCAAATAATACGCATTTAATTAATTAATCCCAAAAATAAATATAGCCAAAAGTACGGGGTATTACATACACCTGTGACACCCCGACTAATTAAATACCGGGTAGCTATTCCTTTATTAAATTAATTCAAAATGCCAAGTTGGCTCAGTTAATAGCATCACTGTCGAAAACATTTTATTATTACTAACCACCTAGTATTTAAAAAGTAAGTTGCCAAATTTTAATATAAGTCTGATTAACATGCAACAAGTGTAATAAAGAATAACAACACCATTCACCAAACTGAAGTAAAACGAATAACCATCACATAGTGTAAATAAAGTCTGGAGGAAAACTCCTCACTACAATCCCATACTGAAATAAATAACCGAATGCTAAAACAATACAAATCAAAGTCTGAAAACTATAATGAAAAAGATGTCTCTTATAGAAATGGGCAACATGCCCTACAACTGATAGATAGTGACTCTGGAATCCAAAAGATAGAAGCGTCTACAAGCAAATCCCTGTAGCTTCCACAAACAGCTAAAGCTCGTCACCTGAATGAGAATCCTATGCTTGGTGTCCCTGTGGCTGGGCACCTAAAATGGTTTTACAAGAAAAAGATTTGAAAAGCAAACGGGTTAGAGCCCGAATGTGGAGTTATATTTTAAAAACCTGCAAGTGCTTTAAAAACATTTAAAACATTAAATGCAAAGTACATGTTAGGACGTGCACTCACATGATATTCTCACCTCTCGTCTAACTGTGCACTCCTAACGTAAGTACCCATCTAGAGTGATACAAACTACTAGCTAAGTGACAACATATCTAGCTAGACTATCATAGGTCTTACCCGTATTACTCGGTTCTGTTAACATAATAACGCTCGTAATTAAGTAGAGGTTTGACGTAAACTCAGATGCTCAATATGCAATATATATCACTATCAGTTAACTCGTTATATTTCCCGAAACAATACCGTAATTATATCCACGACAATAACATAAAGGTTCCCATTAATTAAGTGTATATTATTCTCATCATAAATATACAATATAAGCACCCCGAGAACTAAGCTGCGGTGCACACATACTCTGCTATCCATCCCGGTACATCACGTACATAAGGATTACATATTCCGAATCTCTCAGGAATAGTTCACAGATAACAACATCACAAACAATGGAGGCGAACACACTCACATCACATAGGTCACGCACATACCTATGCTCCTACGATCAGCGGAATTATTAATATCCCAATAAGTCTTTCTATGACCTATGTTCATCAAGGTAACCAGTCTAAATCCGGGAAACACAAGGATTAGAGGGCCCTAAGCGAATGCAAACCTCCCGTGATAGCAAGTATGGTAGGTATGTCATACACACAATTCATATACCAATACTAAGTAAACACACATCTTAGCAATCCCGTAGTTTAATCGTAGTACATATCGCTTTCTCGTACTAACTTATAATATCTACACTTACATTATTCCGGTTTATCATCATACGCGCCATAATCTATTCTTACGTCGTAGTAGACACTCACGTCTCAACCCAAATGGTTCATTGAATTAAATCTCTCGTATATAAATTTACTCCTCGTAATAACCCAAAAGTCCCAAATCTATCCTTACATCATCAAAGGAAGGTTATCTATATCCTCGAACAAGTTTACGGGGATCCAAAAAATTAAAACAGTCCAAAAAGGACCAAACTGTCAACTCGTTAGAAGTCTCGTTCGAACGAGACTGTTCGAACGAGATCCCTCTGTCAACTCGTTAGAAGTCTCGTTCGAACGAGGCTGTTCGAACGAGATCCAGTTCGTTCGAACGAACTGTCCCTTCTAACGAGATCTCGTTCGAACGAAGTTATCGAAGGAGGCTCCCTTTCATTAGAACGACTGGTCATTTCGTTAGAAGCTCGTTCATTCGAACGACCTGGGTAGGGGCTTCTAACGACCTGCCAGTTTCGTCCCAGATTTTCTTAGTTACGTTTCTCCCCATTTTTAACACCTTAAGTCTTCTCAGAAGTTCGTTCTAACAATGTTTTAAGTCCTCTAATCATACTAAAACATGCTTAGGTCATAAACTAACATCTTTTAAGGCATTAATGCATCCTAAACATCATTAAATCACAAGATTTTATACTTTTCCCCAATTTTATCAAGAACAAGAACCCTAGATTTATATCATCATCAAATCCCAGAATTTAATCCGTTTTAATTTCTTCTAATCACAATTATCATGAGAATAATCATCTACCTATCATTCTACATGCATTTCTCTTCAAAATATTCAAGTTCTAAACTCTAACTACATGGGTTTTCATATTTCACCAAGAACAAACACAAAATTCGAATTTTTCTAACATGGAAAGGACATTCTCTGAAATTAAATGGAAGAAAGTCACTTGCCTTGGTTGCATCTGAGTTTAGCGTAGGTTTGATGAAGCTTTTCTGCAGAATTCCCTCTCTCCAAGCTTCTTCTCCAATGGTGGCTTGAGGTGGCTAGGGTTTGATTTGGGAAACTTAGAAAACTCTTCTAATAACCTACGTAGCCTTCTAGGTTAATATGGTTTGGTTAATGGGCTTAGTGGTTTAAATCCACATTAGATTAAAACTCCTAATTTTCGTCACTTTTAATTCCTCAAAATGTAAAATTACCAAAATACCCTTTATGATGCCGGTATGGCCTAAAAATACCCCGGAATCCAAACTACACCCCCGGCTAGTGTTTTCTGACTATCTCGACCCTTCCGGACGCGTTGGCGCACTCAAAACGACCATAAGGTTTATAGATTTTAAATTCACTTTTATAATCAAAATTTTACACCGTGACGCGGCGATCCCACGCGTCTCAACAAAATTTCTAAATTGTTGTATATAAATCTCACGACACTTTCATAATTCCAATTACATATAACAAAACATGTATGCACATAATCAAATACCAACTCGCATCTCGTTAGTATTAATAACCCGGATTAATTTCCATATAATACGCATTTAATTAATTAATCCCAAAAATAAATATAGCCAAAAGTACGGGGTATTACATACACCTGTGACACCCCGACTAATTAAATACCGGGTAGCTACTCATTTATTAAATTAATTCAAAATGCCAAGTTGGCTCAGTTAATAGCATCACTGTCGAAAACATTTTATTATTACTAACCACCTAGTATTTAAAAAGTAAGTTGCCAAATTTTAATATAAGTCTGATTAACATGCAACAAGTGTAATAAAGAATAACAACACCATTCACCAAACTGAAGTAAAACGAATAACCATCACATAGTGTAAATAAAGTCTGGAGGAAAACTCCTCACTACAATCCCATACTGAAATAAATAACCGAATGCTAAAACAATACAAATCAAAGTCTGAAAACTATAATGTAAAAGATGTCTCTTATAGAAATGGGCAACATGCCCTACAACTGATAGATAGTGACTCTGGAATCCAAAAGATAGAAGCGTCTACAAGAAAATCCCTGTAGCTTCCACAAACAGCTAAAGCTCGTCACCTGAATGAGAATCCTATGCTTGGTGTCCCTGTGGCTGGGCACCTAAAATGGTTTTACAAGAAAAAGATTTGAAAAGAAAACGGGTCAGAGCCCGAATGTGGAGTTATATTTTAAAAACCTGCAAGTGCTTTAAAAACATTTAAAGCATTAAATGCAAAGTACATGTTAGGACGTGCACTCACATGATATTCTCACCTCTCGTCTAACTGTGCACTCCTAACGTAAGTACCCATCTAGAGTGATACAAACTACTAGCTAAGTGACAACATATCTAGCTAGACTATCATAGGTCTTACTCGTATTACTCGGTTCTGTTAACATAATAACGCTCGTAATTAAGTAGAGGTTTGACGTAAACTCAGATGCTCAATATGCAATATATATCACTATCAGTTAACTCGTTATATTTCCCGAAACAATACCGTAATTATATCCACAACAATAACATAAAGGTTCTCATTAATTAAGTGTATATTATTCTCATCATAAATATACAATATAAGCACCCCGAGAACTGAGCTGCGGTGCACACATACTCTGCTATCCATCCCGGTACATCACGTACATAAGGATTACATATTCCGATTCTCTCAGGAATAGTTCACAGATAACAACATCACAAACAATGGAGGCGAACACAGTCACATCACATAGGTCACGCACATACCTACGCTCCTACGATCAGCGGACTTATTAATATCCCAATAAGTCTTTCTATGACCTATGTTCATCAAGGTAACCAGTCTAAATCCGGGCAACACAAGGATTAGAGGGCCCTAAGCGAACGCAAACCTCCCGTGATAGCAAGTATGGTAGGTATGTCATACACACAATTCATATACCAATACTAAGTAAACACACATCTTAGCAATCCCGTAGTTTAATCGTAGTACATATCGCTTTCTCGTACTAACTTATAATATGTACACTTACATTATTCCGGTTTATCATCATACGCGCCATAATCTATTCTTACGTCGTAGTAGACACTCACGTCTCAACCCAAATGGTTCATTGAATTAAATCTCTCGTATATAAATTTACTCCTCGTAATAACCCAAAAGTCCGAAATCTATCCTTACATCATCAAAGGAAGGTTATCTATATCCTCGAACAAGTTTACGGGGATCCAAAAAATTAAAACAGTCCAAAAAGGACCAAACTGTCAACTCGTTAGAAGTCTCGTTCGAACGAGACTGTTCGAACGAGATCCCTCTGTCAACTCGTTAGAAGTCTCGTTCGAACGAGGCTGTTCGAACGAGATCCAGTTCGTTCGAACGAACTGTCCCTTCTAACGAGATCTCGTTCGAACGAAGTTATCGAAGGAGGCTCCCTTTCATTAGAACGACTGGTCATTTCGTTAGAAGCTCGTTCGAACGAGTTCGTTCGAATGACCTGGGTAGGGGCTTCTAACGACCTGCCAGTTTCGTCCCAGATTTTCTTAGTTACGTTTCTCCCCATTTTTAACACCTCAAGTCTTCTCCAAAGTTCGTTCTAACAATGTTTT
Organism: Sambucus nigra; assembly: GCA_949130495.1. NCBI lineage: Eukaryota > Viridiplantae > Streptophyta > Magnoliopsida > Dipsacales > Adoxaceae > Sambucus > Sambucus nigra. The sequence continues at coordinate 327,435,735 of OX422221.1, read as the reverse complement.
AAGTCCTCTAATCATACTAAAACATGCTTAGGTCATAAACTAACATCTTTTAAGGCATTAATGCATCCTAAACATCATTAAATCACAAGATTTTATACTTTTCCCCAATTTTATCATGAACAAGAACCCTAGATTTATATCATCATCAAATCCCAGAATTTAATCCATTTTAATTTCTTCTAATCACAATTATCATGAGAATAATCATCTACCTATCATTCTACATGCATTTCTCTTCAAAATATTCAAGTTCTAAACTCTAACTACATGGGTTTTCATATTTCACCAAGAACAAACACAAAATTCGAATTTTTCTAACATGGAAAGGACATTCTCTGAAATTAAATGGAATAAAGTCACTTGCCTTGGTTGTCTCTGAGTTTGGCGTAGGTTTGATGAGCTTTTCTGCAGAATTCCCTCTCTCCAAGCTTCTTCTCCAATGGTGGCTTAAGGTGGCTAGGGTTTGATTTGGGAAACTTAGAAAACTCTTCTAATAACCTACGTAGCCTTCTAGGTTGATATTGTTTGGTTAATGGGCTTAGTGGGTTAAATCCACAGCAGATTAAAACTCCAAATTTTCGTCACTTTTAATTCCTCAAAATGTAAAATTACCAAAATACCCTTTATGATGCCGGTATGGCCTAAAAATACCCCGGAATCCAAACTACACCCCCGGCTAGTGTTTTCTGACTATCTCGACCCTTCCGGACGCGTTGGCGAACTCAAAACGACCATACGGTTTATAGATTTTAAATTCACTTTTATAATCAAAATTTTACACCGTGACGCGGCGGTCCCACGCGTCTCAACAAAATTTCTAAATTGTCGTATATAAATCTCATGACACTTTCATAATTCCAATTACATATAACAAAACATGTATGCACATAATCAAATACCAACTCGCATCTCGTTAGTATTAATAACCCGGATTAATTTCCAAATAATACGCATTTAATTAATTAATCCCAAAAATAAATATAGCCAAAAGTACGGGGTATTACATACACCTGTGACACCCCGACTAATTAAATACCGGGTAGCTACTCCTTTATTAAATTAATTCAAAATGCCAAGTTGGCTCAGTTAATAGCATCACTGTCGAAAACATTTTATTATTACTAACCACCTAGTATTTAAAAAGTAAGTTGCCAAATTTTAATATAAGTCTGATTAACATGCAACAAGTGTAATAAAGAATAACAACACCATTCACCAAACTGAAGTAAAACGAATAACCATCACATAGTGTAAATAAAGTCTGGAGGAAAACTCCTCACTACAATCCCATACTGAAATAAATAACTGAATGCTAAAACAATACAAATCAAAGTCTGAAAACTGTAATGTAAAAGATGTCTCTAATAGAAATGGGCAACATGCCCTACAGCTGATAGATAGTGACTCTGGAATCCAAAAGATAGAAGCATCTACAAGCAAATCCCTGTAGCTTCCACAAACAGCTACAACTCGTCACCTGAATGAGAATCCTATGCTTGGTGTCCCTGTGGCTGGGCACCTAAAATGGTTTTACAAGAAAAAGATTTAAAATGCAAAGGGGTCAGAGCCCGAATGTGGAGTTATATTTTAAAAACCTGCAAGTGCTTTAAAAACATTTAAAACATTAAATGCAAAGTACATGTTAGGACGTGCACTCACATGATATTCTCACCTCTCGTCTAACTGTGCACTCCTAACGTAAGTACCCATCTAGAGTGATACAAACTACTAGCTAAGTGACAACATATCTAGCTAGACTATCATAGGTCTTACCCGTATTACTCGGTTCTGTTAACATAATAACGCTCGTAATTAAGTAGAGGTTTGACGTAAACTCAGATGCTCAATATGCAATATATATCACTATCAGTTAACTCTTTATATTTCCCGAAACAATACCGTAATTATATCCACAACAATAACATAAAGGTTCCCATTAATTAAGTGTATATTTTTCTCATCATAAATATACAATATAAGCACCCCGAGAACTAAGCTGCGGTGCACACATACTCTGCTATCCATCCCGGTACATCACGTACATAAGGATTACATATTCCGAATCTCTCAGGAATAGTTCACAGATAACAACATCACAAACAATGGAGGCGAACACACTCACATCACATAGGTCACGCACATACCTACGCTCCTACGATCAGCGGACTTATTAATATCCCAATAAGTCTTTCTATGACCTATGTTCATCAAGGTAACCAGTCTAAATCCGGGAAACACAAGGATTAGAGGGCCCTAAGCGAACGCAAACCTCCCGTGATAGCAAGTATGGTAGGTATGTCATACACACAATTCATATACCAATACTAAGTAAACACACATCTTAGCAATCCCGTAGTTTAATCGTAGTACATATCGCTTTCTCGTACTAACTTATAATATCTACACTTACATTATTCCGGTTTATCATCATACGCGCCATAATCTATTCTTACGTCGTAGTAGAAACTCACGTCTCAACCCAAATGGTTCATTGAATTAAATCTCTCGTATATAAATTTACTCCTCGTAATAACCCAAAAGTCCCAAATCTATCCTTACATCATCAAAGGAAGGTTATCTATATCCTCGAACAAGTTTATGGGGCTCTAAAAAATTAAAACAGTCCAAAAAGGACCAAACTGTCAACTCGTTAGAAGTCTCGTTCGAACGAGACTGTTCGAACGAGATCCCTCTGTCAACTCGTTAGAAGTCTCGTTCGAACGAGGCTGTTCGAACGAGATCCAGTTCGTTCGAACGAACTGTCCCTTCTAACGAGATCTCGTTCGAACGAAGTTATCGAAGGAGGCTCCCTTTCGTTAGAACGACTGGTCATTTCGTTAGAAGCTCGTTCGTTCGAACGACCTGGGTAGGGGCTTCTAACGACCTGCCAGTTTCGTCCCAGATTTTCTTAGTTACGTTTCTCCCCATTTTTAACACCTCAAGTCTTCTCCAAAGTTCGTTCTAACAATGTTTTAAGTCCTCTAATCATACTAAAACATGCTTAGGTCATAAACTCACATCTTTTAAGGCATTAATGCATCCTAAACATCATTAAATCACAAGATTTTATACTTTTCCCCAATTTTATCAAGAACAAGAACCCTAGATTTATATCATCATCAAATCCCAGAATTTAATCCGTTTTAATTTCTTCTAATCACAATTATCATGAGAATAATCATCTACCTATCATTCTACATGCATTTCTCTTCAAAATATTCAAGTTCTAAACTCTAATTACATGGGTTTTCATATTTCACCAAGAACAAACACAAAATTCGAATTTTTCTAACATGGAAAGGACATTCTCTGAAATTAAATGGAATAAAGTCACTTGCCTTGGTTGTTTCTGAGTTTGGTGTAGGTTTGATGAAGCTTTTCTGCAGAATTCCCTCTCTCCAAGCTTCTTCTCCAATGGTGGCTTAAGGTGGCTAGGGTTTGATTTGGGAAACTTAGAAAACTCTTCTAATAACCTACGTAGCCTTCTAGGTTAATATGGTTTGATTAATGGGCTTAGTGGGTTAAATCCACATCAGATTAAAACTCCTAATTTTCGTCACTTTTAATTCCTCAAAATGTAAAATTACCAAAATACCCTTTATGATGCCGGTATGGCCTAAAAATACCCCGGAATCCAAACTACACCCCCGGCTAGTGTTTTCTGACTATCTCGACCCTTCCGGACGCATTGGCGCACTCAAAACGACCATACAGTTTATAGATTTTAAATTCACTTTTACAATCAAAATTTTACACCGTGACGCGGCGGTCCCACGCGTCTCAACAAAATTTCTAAATTGTCGTATATAAATCTCACGACACTTTCATAATTCCAATTACATATAACAAAACATGTATGCACATAATCAAATACCAACTCGCATCTCGTTAGTATTAATAACCCGGATTAATTTCCAAATAATACGCATTTAATTAATTAATCCCAAAAATAAATATAGCCAAAAGTACGGGGTATTACATACTTCCCCCCTAATAACTGAATTTCGTCCCGAAATTCGAAACTAGAAAGTACCTGCTAAAAACAGCTCTGGATAACGTTCGCGCATCTCATCCTCGCGCTCCCATGTGGACTCCTCGACATTGTGATGTCGCCACTGAACACGCACTAACAGAACTATCTTTGATCGCAGTTTCCTCTCGCTTCGGTCCAAAATAGCAATCGTCCCCTCCTCGTAGGAGCTATCCGGCTGGATATCGATGTCCTCCACATCAATGTGAGAATGAGCCAAATTATCTCTAAGGTATTTCCTCAGCGAGGAAATATGGAACACATCGTGAATCCGATGCAAATGCTCCGGTAATCCAAGTCTATACGCAACCGGTCCGATCCGCTCAATAATAGGAAACGACCCCACATACCTTGGTGCCAACTTCCCTTTCTTCCCGAAATGCATAATCCCCTTCATAGGAGATACTCTAAGCAAAACCTGGTCCCCCACTTGGAACTCTCTGAAAAATCTCTTCCCATCAGCATAACTCTTCTGCCTGTCTTGAGCTACCCGAATGCAACTCCGAATCAACTCAATCCTTGCCGAAGTATCCTGAATCACTTCCAGCCCAAGTAGTTTGTTGTCCCCCACCTCCAACCAACATGATGGGGAACGACAAGGTCTACCGTACAACGCCTCAAACGGAGCCATGCCAATAGTGAACTGATAGGAGTTGTTGTAAGCAAACTCCACCAGCGGAAGGTACTGCTCCCATCCACCCCCGAAGTCAATAATTCACATGTGTAGCATGTCCTCCAACATCTGATTTGTGCGCTCAGATTGCCCATCAGTCTGCGGATGATAAGCCGTACTCAATCGCAATTCCGTGCCCATGGCCTCCTGGAAACTCTCCCAAAACCTCGAAACAAATATCTTGTCTCTGTCAGACACGATATTTAGGGGCACACCGTGAAGTCTCACAATCTCTGAAATGAAGAGCTGAGCATATTGTCCCGTAGTGTAATCAGTCCTAACGGGTAAAAAGTGAGCGACCTTGGACAATCTGTGCACAATTACCCAAACGGAGTCGTGACCCCTCTGCGACGTAGGCAACCCCGTAATAAAGTCCATGGATATGCTATCCCATATCCACACCGGGACCTCCAATGGCTGTAGCAATCCTGCCGGTCTCTGATGATCCACTTTTACAAGCTGACAAGTGGCGCATTTCGAAACAAACTCAGCGATATCTTTCTTCATACCGCTCCACCAATACTGGCATCTCATGTCTTGGTACATTTTGTCCCCTCCGGGATGTACCGCGAACTGTGAGCCGTGCGACTCTACCATCACATCGTGCCGCAATTCCTCCCCTTCCGAAACTACCAATCTCCCATTGAAGCGCAATCCCCCGTCTGAGCTAACGGTATAGGACTCGGCTCCCTCTGCTAGTAACCGAACTATCTGCTCTTGACAGAACGAGTCATTGGCCTGTGCCTGTACTACCTTCGTGACAATCTGCGGTGTAATGGTCATCACAGACATGAAAGATCGGGCCACTGCATCCTGGTGTCCCAATTCCTTCCACACCTCTGCCACCTCATCTGCTGGCCTACGGCTCAACGCGTCTGCTACCACGTTAGCCTTTCCCGGGTGGTACTGGATGTCGAACTGGTAGTCCTTCACAAACTCAAGCCACCTACGCTGCCGCATATTCAATTCCTTCTGCGTGAACAGATACTGTAGGGACTTGTGGTCCGTGAACAGTTGGAACTTCTCCCCTAAAAGATAGTGCGTCCAAATCCGTAGGGCAAATACCACTGCCGCCAACTCCAAATCATGCGTGGGGTAATTCTTCTCATGAGGCTTAAGCTTACGGGAAGCATAAGCTATGGCCTGCCTCTCCTACTGCAATACACCTCCCAGTCCTTGCAAGGACGCATCGGTGTAAACCAAATACTCAACTCCCGGTCTTGGCAATGCTAACACAGGTGCTGAGGTCAATTTGTCCTTCAATTCATCGAATGCCAACTGACAGGCATCACTCCAGATGTATGGCACACCCTTACGAGTCAGATGTGTCAAAGGACCTGCTATCTCTGAGAATCCCCGAATGAACCTCCTGTAGTATCCTGCCAGGCCCAAGAAACTACGAATCTCAGTCGGTGTCGTGGGCTGTCCCCATTCCCTCACCGCAGATACTTTCCCCGGATCAACAGATATCCCTCGGTCGGAAACAATGTGACCCAAGAACTGGACTTCCTTCAGCCAAAACCCGCAGTTCTCATATTTTGCATACAACTCGTTCTGAGGAAGTGTCTGCAAAACCTGCCTCAAATGCTCGGCGTGCTCCTCCTCTGTCTGGGAGTAAACCAGAATGTCATCAATGAAGACAATGACAAACTGATCTAGGAACTCCCTGAACACTCTGTTCATCAAGTCCATAAACACTGCTGGAGCGTTGGTCAAACCGAAAGGCATAACCCGAAACTCGTAAGAACCATATCTCGACAAGAACGCAGTCTTCGAGACATCCTCCTCCCTGATACGCAACTGATGGTATCCCGATCTCAAATCAATCTTCGAGAAGAAAGAAGCTCCTCTCAACTGGTTGAATAAGTCATCGATTCGAGGCAACGGATACTTATTCCGTATCGTGACCTTATTCAACTCTCGGTAGTCCACACACAATCTTAGTGAACCGTCCCTCTTCTTCACAAACAAAACCGGAGCACCCCAAGGTGAGGTACTCCTGCGAATAAAGCCCTGGCCTAACAGCTGCTCTATCTAATCCCGTAACTCCCTCATCTCAGCTGGAGCCATATGGTACGGTGCGCGTGCTATAGGTCTCGTACCTGGTAGCAAATCTATAACAAAGTCTATCTCTCGACTGGGGGGTAAGCCTGGTATCTCCTGAAACACAACCGAATACTCCCTGACTACTGGGATAGAATCTAAAGGAATCACTACCTCCTTAGAGGTATCCTCCTCAATGTAATACAGATGAGCGGTCGATCCTCCCTCTGAGCGAGGCATCGCCACTACAAACATCTCTTGCCCCGGAATGGCAAAAACAATGCTCCCGCTGAAGCAATCAATCATGGCCCTATAAGCTACGAGTCAGTCCATCCCAATAATCACATCGTGAACATGCATATCTAATACTAACATGTCTGCAGGTGATACCAAACCACCAATCTCTACCCCCACTCCCCGGCATATAAAGAAAATAAGTGACCCACTCCCCAATGGTGAGTCGACACACGTCACTGTGCTCTCTTCCGTAGCTAACAATCCTAAAGCTTTCGCGAAGTGTGTAGCTATAAAACAGTGTGTAGCACCCGTATCAAATAATACCCGACCCATAGTGCCATGGATATGAAACGTACCCTCAATCGCGGGCGGTGCTTATGGAACTGCAGCCTGGTGGACGTTGTAGACACATCCATACTATAGCTACCCCTGCTGAGCTGGGACTGCTAGAATAGGTGGCAATGCTGCCATCTGTGGCAGTGCGGGAAGAGCGGCGGGAAACATAGGCCTCTGTGGCTCCTGGCGAGCACCCTGCTGCTGCTGCTGTGGGGCCCTGCCCCTATCAGGACAATCCTGTCGCTTATGGCCAGTCTTGCCACAAACAAAGCACTTCCCTGGGAAGTTCCTTCCTCTCTATCCCTGCTGTCCCCGGCCCTGGTGGCCGTTACCGTTCCTCCCTTGGCCCTGCTGGCCCTGGTGAAACTGCATCCCATTCTGCCCCTGTTGGCCCTGATGGCCCTGACGAAAACCTCCTTGTCCCTGTCTGTAGTTCCCTGACCGGAACCTCTTATTATCCCCCTGCTGGGAGCTCTGCTCATTCTGTCTCTGCCCCTGACCAGATTGTGCCCCGCTGGCACCATGTCCTCCAGTCCTGCCCTGATGGCTAGACTCCCCCGACCTCTTTCCCTCGGCCATTTGAAAACGGTGGTCCTGGCAGTGTAACAATGCAGCGTTAACCACATCAGAATAAGTGGCCAACGATAGGTTCCCTAGCAGATGCTGACGGATCCTCCAAGTCAACCCGTCGGTGAACTTCTCAATTTTCTTCTTCTCTGTTGGTATCTCATATGGAACGATATTCAACAGATTAGTGAACTCGGCCTCATACTCGGCCACTGTCCTACCTTCTTGCTTCAGACTCATCAGCTTCCTCCTCATTTCCGTATGAACGGCCGACGGAAAGTACTTGCGGTCGAACCGTACCCAGAACTCCTGAATCGTGAGAGTATCCCTCTCCTCCATGGTGGTAATAGACTCCCACCACTGTAGTGTGCGTGACCTATGTGATGTGACTGTGTTCGCCTCCATTGTTTGTGATGTTGTTATCTGTGAACTATTCCTGAGAGATTCAGAATATGTAATCCTTATGTACGTGATCTACCGGGATGGAAAGCAGAGTATGTGTGCACCGCAACTTAGTTCTCGGGGTGCTTATATTGTATATTTATGATGAGAATAATATACACTTAATTAATGGGAACCTTTATGTTATTGTTGTGGATATAATTACGGTATTGTTTCGGGAAATATAACGAGTTAACTGATAGTGATATATATTTCATATTGAGCATCTGAGTTTACGTCAAACCTCTACTTAATTACGAGCGTTATTATGTTAACAGAACCGAGTAATACGGGTAAGACCTATGATAGTCTAGCTAGATATGTTGTCACTTAGCTAGTAGTTTGTATCACTCTAGATGGGTACTTACGTTAGGAGTGCACAGTTAGACGAGAGGTGAGAATATCATGTGAGTGCACGTCCTAACATGTACTTTGCATTTAATGTTTTAAATGTTTTTAAAGCACTTGCAGGTTTTTAAAATATAACTCCACATTCGGGCTCTGACCCGTTTGCTTTTCAAATCTTTTTCTTGTAAAACCATTTTAGGTGCCCAGCCACAGGGACACCAAGCATAGGATTCTCATTCAGGTGACGAGCTGTAGCTGTTTGTGGAAGCTACAGGGATTTGCTTGTAGACGCTTCTATCTTTTGGATTCCAGAGTCACTATCTATCAGCTGTAGGGCATGTTGCCCATTTCTATTAGAGACATCTTTTACATTACAATTTTCAGACTTTGATTTGTATTGTTTTAGCATTCGGTTATTTATTTCAGTATGGGATTGTAGTGAGGAGTTTTCCTCCAGACTTTATTTACACTATGTGATGGTTATTCGTTTTACTTCAGTTTGGTGAATGGTGTTGTTATTCTTTATTACACTTGTTGCATGTTAATCAGACTTATATTAAAATTTGGCAACTTACTTTTTAAATACTAGGTGGTTAGTAATAATAAAATGTTTTCGACAGTGATGCTATTAACTGAGCCAACTTGGCATTTTGAATTAATTTAATAAAGGAGTAGCTACCCGGTATTTAATTAGTCGGGGTGTCACACGATGTTCCAGTGAGAAAAAGGAAATCTCGTTAGAAGTCTCGTTCGAACAACCTAGGAATCTCGTTCGAATGAGATTCCAGTTTGTTCGAACGACTTACCAGAAAATGGAATATTCTATTTAAGCCCAAAATTGTTTATTAAGAGTTCTAAAAAATATTTTCTGAGAAAAACAAAGTCATTGAAACTATTTATAATTTTTTTATAAAATACACCAATAAATTTCTAAGCTACTATATATATATATATATATATATATATATATATATATATATATATATATAAAATGCATTCATACTTTAGGAGCATTGGAACCAATATTGTTGACGTAGAAACGAGATACACTAAATTCGGCATAAGATGAAGGTTTATAATCTTGGCCGCTACGTCTTCAACTAACACATCATAGGCTTGGATGGATACGCTTGAACACTATCCTATAACTCAAATGTTTTTATCATAAATTGATCCAACACTACATTAAGACGCAATCGGAGACCTGTGTCCATACAAATCTCTCCCTTTGGCTATTTCGGGACAAAAACCAAACAAAAATCCTAAGGGTAGTCAAGCTCTACTAGACTAAAAAAAATATCCCACCCAAAATAAAAATATATAGCTTGACTCAAAACCCAAGGATCAAAATCTTTGCCGATTAAAGTTGCCATTTAGAAGAATTCCTGCACACTTAAGCAAACTATCAAACGCATAAGGAATATCAACATATTAAATGCAATTAAAATAATTACTCCCCCTAAATTAATTCTCCCCCCCCCTCCCCCCCCCCCACAAAAAAAAAAAAAAAATTCTCCCCTTTATAATATAAATGATTTACTTAGAAAGACGTCTCCCCCTAAGATAAATCTCCCAAACTAATATACGATGACAATAGGATTTGATACCATTTCTCTCCCTATCATTCTCCCCTTTTTTTGTTCAGGAATAGACAAAGGATAAAACTAATTTTATGTTTTACAATAGGATTAGTGATAAGATCATGAAAGCATATAGGTAAAAAAATCAAACCTAATCCATACAAATAATAATGGATACCAACGAAGATGCAAAAAGAATGATACCAAAGTGATACATAAGATACTAAGTATGTGATATCAACAACAATATGCAACAAGATAGATACCAATTATGAATTTGAATCATAGATGGACTAGAATACAAGGCAAAGAAAAAGAATGCCATATATATGTAGACATAATGAATATCACTAACGAACACTCACATATATATAGGTACAGACACCACACATGACACAAAATACAATAATCTTTTCACACTCGTATGGTAAAAATGTGTCATATGAAAACAGAAGTGTAGGGGTGTGAACTACTAACAATTAAATTTCGACCCAATCACTTAAAACATGTTCACGGAGTTCTCTTTTGATTGCAAAATTTATCACATTTGAATATAACCTCATGTGACAATATAGATTGAACTCAATGAACAAAAATACACAATGCATACAAGCCTAGAATTTTGATGATTCTACAAACCAATAGAGTCATGACATTGAAAGTACAACTAGGATAAATGGACATTGTGTAAACTGTTGATATACCATCCAAACTCCCTCAATTTAAGCATATTATTTTGTTGAATGACAATATCAAACTTAAACAAATAGGCCATGGAAAATATTTTCTTTTAATGCCATTATTCTTTTAGGCCTTTGGACCACGTATTTCTTTTAGGTCCAAGCAAACGGTGGCTTACTCGCAAAGGATGATATTTCCTTTCGAAGCCCTTCCCTGTGAACATATCATATATGTAATCTTTTATCGCTCAATTCTCGCGTGCAATGAATTTTAACATTCACTAGTCCTCCTAGGTCACATAGCATGTAGATGACAAGATTGGTAGGAGAACACCTCACAAAGCTCAAATATACATATGAAGTTATAATTTCAAGTGAGCTCGTGCATGTGTGAATTGAGGCATATAAAAATAGAATCCATTATATCAACACAAAATCCAACTACTCCATGTAAGAATGGTAAAGAACATTTTAAGGATTAACAATCTAAACCAAAAGTTCTAGCCACATGGAAGAGAAAAAGAAAGGACTCAAACACAACTACATGCCACATAAAGTGTGTCAAACTAAAAATACACACAAAAAAAAAATATTTTTGAGTTTTTGAAATTTTTAACCAAATAAATAAAAATATTTACTCAAAAGACAAACAAAAAACATTTGTATTTTTCATTAGGCCTAAATTACTAAGAAGGTAAAACACAAATGATAAACAAAAATCTTTTTGTATTTTTCATTTAATGCAAACTAAAATGAAAGAACTATAATACAAAAGATAAACAACAATCATAATTCTAGCACGTGATATAGAATGAAGCATAGACTAGAACAATGATTAAGAGGCATACAATTAGTATGATAATTTAGCATGAATTACAAAAGCTAAAGTATGCAAACAACTAATAGATTCAACCTTTAGATGTTGCAAGGGAGGAAGCATGTGAAAGTATTTGAGAATCAAAAATCCTATTTTGGAAAGCTATGAAGTCGGATATCCTAACCCAAACTAACGAAGAATGATGATCACGAGGTGTAGGAATCTTGGCTACCTAGGTTTCCTTACTTAGGGATTTTTTGGACCTCGTTTAAGATCAAAGAGAAACTTCCTAAGATGACCTTTTCGACCACAATGTGAGCATCTAAAGACTCGGCGAAAAGACTTTCCTAGGGAAAGATCTATAACATTGTTCCTAGAGGATTCTCCTAAAAAATTGGTTTTGGCTTTAAGAGTTGACTCTTTACAAGTATCGAAGCCTAAACCACAAGTGTCATTTTTTATTTGAACCATTCCTAATATTTTATCTAATTTCTCCGAACGACACTCCAAATCAAATTTGACTTTAATAGAGTCTTTTAGTTTATTTTCTAAATCTAAAATATGAGACTCTAATACAATATTGCGCTCTTCAAACGCAAGACGATCTTTTTTCAAGGATTCCATTAAACCGTTAAGGATATCTCGCTTGCCTTCTACATATTCAGGCTTCTCACGAAGATCTCTCTCATGTGTCCTAAGGTCTTCCACTAAAACACTCTCATTAATGACCTCGACACGCTCTTTCAAACTAGCTTCTAACTTCAAATTTTTTGTTTTTAATATAATAGATTCTTTATATAATTCTTGAAAAGCAAATTGAAGTTCACTCACATCAACCTCAAACTCAACCTCACTTTCACTCTCTCTTTCTTCTCCACTCTCACTACCATCATCTCTTTGGGATTCACAAATTATGACCTTGGAAGTGTCATGTGTTAAAATTTCATCAATTAAAGAGTGCTCACTTTCACTCACACGACTTTCCATAAAAGCCACAAACTTGGGCTTAGTGGGGGAATCGGGTCCATCTTCCTTATAACTATCACTAAGGGTCCATCTTCCTTATAACTAGTTTAGTGGGGCAGTCAAAAGCCCTATGGCCATACCCTTCATAACCGAAACACCTATTTGACTCATCCCTATTTAAATTTTCATTAAAAGTTTTAGGGATCTTTTTGCCTTTGTCATGCTTAGAATTTTCAAATTTCTTAAAATCATTTTTAAATTTATCTTTGTTAAATTTAAGAAAATTTTCAAAACTTCCTAGCAAACATAGACATATCTTCCGAGTCACTCTCACTTTCACTCTCTACTACTTGTTTTTCCTCTTTTTGAGCTTTCAAAGCAACGCCCTTATCTATTTTCTTTTCAATTTTAGAGGGAAAGATGTCTAGTTCATAGGTTTGTAAATCACCTACGAGCTCTTCTAATTTTGTAGAGGCTAAAGTGGGTAAATAATTTAATACGGTCACCTTAGGAATAAATTTATCGGGTAGGGACCTTAAATTTTCTTTACTACTCGGTTTTCGGGTATTTTCTCTCCCAAATTAAAAGATGAATTAACTATATCGGAAATTCTAGCATAAAATTCATCAAAAGTTCTTTTTCATTCATTTTGATGGTTTCAAATTGAGTGGCGAGGTTTTGGAGGTTCGAAGCCTTAACGACACTAGTTCCTTCACGAGTGAGTTATAAAATATCCCAAGCTTCTTTAGCAGTTTCACATGTCATAATGCGTCGGAATTCATATGGTGTGACTGCGCTAAACAAGGCATTTAAACCTCGGTAATTAGAGTGTGCAAGTTTAAATTCATTCTCACTCTATCTATCGGTGGGTTTAGGAACACGCTCATTTTCTACTAAATGTGTGGGTGGGGAGCACCCATTAACAACTGACAATCAAACCCTCTCATCTTGATACCTAAGTGCCGAACGCATATGTGATTTCCAATATGCGTAATTAGAACCATCGAAAATAGGAAATTTTAAAAATGGGGAAAATTTCATTTTAGTGAAAAATATTTAAAAGGGTCTTAAACGCAATAATTCAGCGATCCTGCTCTGATACCACTTGTTGGAAATGATGACCCCCAATTTAAAAATATTAAAAAAATAATTTCCTTTTAGATGCGGAATAAAGATGGTTCAACTAAACAATTACATAAACCAAATTTTAATTTCTTCCAAATTAAAAATAAACTAAACTCAAAGTGACATTAAATTAAAAAACAAATTAATTTTCACTTAAACAACTTAATTCAATCCAAGTCATAATATTTGCCTAACAAATAATTAATTCAATTTGCAAATTAGGCCAAACCAAATTTTATCAAATTAAAGTAATGGCTTGAATTAAATTAATATTTACCCAAATTGAATTTGCTCAAAATTAACTATACCAATTTTATCTTTTTACCTAAGCATGCATCTAATGTAATATAGCAAAAGATAAAATAATTAAACAACCACTACGCCGCGATGTACGAGGAAAAACCCACAACGGGAAAAAACCCTCATACATTCCTAGCCTCAAATCCACTAAGTACGATTTTACAAGCACAAGACAAAAAGACTTACAAAACCCGACTTGACTGTGTCCAAGACCTGACGCTTCTTCTTGTACACACCTCTGCCTAGCGAATAACTACAGAGGTCCACCGCGATCTCGAAATCCACCGATCGGACTTTTTTCTGGTCACCACCACTCGAACAAGGAGCCTTTTTCCAAGTGGGTATGTCACAACAAATAAACTTCTTCTTTGTGGGATGTAAAAGTAAACCCAAACTTATCTTATTTGAGAGGTAGAGAAAACCCAATGCCAAACACTCCAAGCAAGGATATATATTAAGGAACTTGGAATAAACAAACTATTGGCTGTGTATGTGTTTTTGGTTAAATTAATCCATAGAAATCAAACACAAAACATGGAACTTTTTCTTGAAAATTTTTCTCTCTAAAAGACTCTTAGAATGTGAAAAAGTTGGATTGAAAAAGTTCATTTCTGCACTTGATAGTTCTATCAAAAAGTAGTGGGAAAAACATAGTGGAAACATGGAGAAAATTGTAAAAAAACTGTTCTCGCCAAAGTCGTTCGAACGACATTCTCATTCGAACGACATTCTCGTTCTAACGACTTTACTAACGGTATTTTAGCGAAAAGCCCAAAACGTTTTATGAAAAGTTCTAAAAAATATTTTCTGAGAAAAATAAAGTCGTTAAAACTATTTATAAAAAATTTATGAAATACACCCAATAAATCCCTATATATATATATATATATATAATGCATTCATACCTTAGGAGCATTGGAACCAATGTTGTTGACGTAGAAACGAGGCACACTAAACCCGACATACGATGAAGCTTTATAATCTTGGCCGCTACGTCTTCAACTAACATGTCATAGGATTGGATGGATACACCTAAACACTATCCTATGACTCAAATGTTTTTGTCCGGAATTGTGCCAACACTACATTAAGACTCAATCGGAGACTTGTGTCCTTACACTATGGTTACGGGTTATGGACTCTATTGATGGTAAAGGAGAGGAAGGTGGGGATAAGTCAATGGTAAGACGAAGAGGGGACTTTTAAATATCAGTTAAAGTGGGTGAGGTAGGAGATTGAGGTAAATCGGTGGAAGGAGGGGATGAAGTAGGTTTGAGGGGACAAGAAGGTACAAATGGTAAGGAATGGTGAGTCAAATTAGTGGTTAAGGTTGATGGGGAAGGACAAGTGAGATTGGAAGAACTAGTATTCGGTGGGTTAGGATGGCTAGTATCTATAGTAGGTGGGAAAGATATATCAAGTGAATTTGGAAGGGTAGGTAGTGTACTATCAGTAGTGGAATGTTGATAGGTAATGGGTATTGGAACCATAGTATATTGAGGCAAAGGTGCAAGAGGTGGGGTTTTCTTTTGAACTTCACTTGAAGGTCTCTTAAAAAATTCATTGTATGTCACTATATCTATAGAAAAAGATTTATTTTGAATTTGTGGAGTGGTGACATAAGGCAAAAAAATTTCAGAAAAAATCACATGCCTTGAAATTAAAATTCTTTTGGTGTGAGGTTGATAACATCGATAACCTTTGTGAAGAAAGCTATATCCAATAAAAATAAATGGATATGATTTTGGTTGAAATTTATTGTGAGTTTTATTCCGAAGATATGGAAAGCATCGACAACCAAAAACACATAATGATGAGTAATTTGGATGAACACCATATAATTTAAAAAATGGAGTGATGAGTTTTAATGGTGCGGATGGGAGTCGATTTATGAGATATATAGCAGTTAAAAACGCTTCAACCCAAAGAAACATAAGAAGGCTAACATGAAATAATAAGGTTAAACCAGTTTCAACTATGTACCGATGCTTTCGTTCAGCTACACCATTTTGTTTCAGAGTTCCCGGACAAGATATATGTCTCACAATCCCATGTTGATCAAGATAATTAATGATATCATCATTTGAAAATTCACCACCACCATCACATTTGAAATTTTTTATATTCTTCTCAAACTGATTTTTAATCATCTTGTGAAAAGTAAGAAAGACTTGATGAAAATTAGATTTATTCTTCAACGGATAAAGCCAAGTATATCGAGTACAGTCATCAACAAAAATGACATAATATTTAAAGCCTTGAGAAGACAAGATAGGAGCAGGTCCCCATAAGTCACAATGAATATTTCCAAAAGGATTCTGAGAAATTTGATCATGTTGTCAAAAAGGGAGTCTACAACTCTTGCCTAATTGATAGCTTACAAAAATAATAGGTAATTTATTCCAATGGTCCACATGTAATACACGAGACTTATTTAAAATTCTTAAAGACTTTGATTGAAGGTGTCCTAGTCTTTGATGCCAAAGTTGATCACTAGCTTTTCCTTCATAAATAACATTAAGAGCTTCCTAGTGACTTTATTCAAAAGTGTATAGTGATCCTCTCCTAATTCCCGTGGCCATCACTTGATGGGTCTTCTTGTCCTTAACAATAAATCCATTATCAGTAAATTCCAAAGTACCCTCATTATCTTGTAATAACTGAGTAACAGAAATAAGATTGTTTTTTATTTGTGGCACAACCAAAACATCTTTGAGTATTAAATTTTTATTTAAGGACTTATCACCAACATGTGTAATTTTTAATTTCGACCCATCTCTAAAAATAAGTTTGTCATTTCCATTATAAGGACCGAGTTTTGAAAAATTACCAGTAGTGTTTGTCATATGAGATGTTTCACCTGAGTCAATGTAGAGTGCATTATCAATTTGTGTCTCATGGTTAGAAGCAATCATTGTTGTAGGTGGTTGAGCATGTGATTGAAAGGAATAGTCCCACTTGTAAAAACAACTTGGAGCAGTGTGATTAGTTCTGCCATAAATTTGACAAGCAACAGTTTTGGAAATATTAACTTCAGCTTTGTCATGTGAGGACACCAGTTGTCGTTGAACAACTCCTTGACTAGAGTTTTCAGAATTATTAGGTAGTTGTCCTATATTGTAGGGATGCATTGGAAAACTTCTAAAGTCAGATGACTCTTGCTAAGGAAAGGATTGTTGTCCTTGCTGAGTTGAGAAACCAGAGGCCTGACGTGGATGGAATTGATGTTAAGCGGGTCTAAGCCCACGTCCTCTTAAATTAAAAGAGTTGTACTGTCCTTGCAGATATGGCATACCACGACCTCTATTATTCCTGTAGTGACCTCTATTAAACATTTGAGATGGTGCTCTCATAGCTGTAAAGGCCATTGAGTGATCTAATGCTTGTGATGGAGTTCCTGAAATATGATTTGAAGTTTCTTCTATGATTTTAAAACCTTTTAGAGATGTAATTAGTTGAGAAAGAGAGGGGTATGGTTTTTTACCTAGCATGACAATACGAAAAGTATGATATTTAGACCCTAGACCTTTTGCTAAATTTATCACCTTGTTGTCTTCATCTAAAGGTTTATTAATGGTTGATAAGCTATCACACAATCCATTACATCTCTTGATATAATCTTCAAGTGATCTTCCTTCCAGTTTGATGTCATGCACTTGTTGTTTTAATTGTAATTCCTTCTCTTTGGATGATTGTAAAAAGATTTCTTCCAGGCATTTCCATGCTTCTTTTGCAGTAGCACATCCCACAACAAGAAACATACATTCTTTTGTGAGAGTACCAGCAATCCAATTTCTGATAATAACGTCTTTGTCTTCCCATTCTTGGTATTCTTTTATATTTTCTCCTTTATCATTGCACTTCTTTAGTGGTTCTTTTCAACAAAGTCAGTGACTTTTATCGTTCTCATGAGTTGGACCATTTCAGTTCTCCAGATTAAATAATTTTTTGGTTTCAACTTAACAGTACAAATTGCAATTAACTGATGCAATGAGTTCATGTAGAGTTGAATTCCATTTGTGTTTGATGAAGATAAGGATTCCATAGAGCCTAGAAGCTCTGATACCATGTAGGAATATAAATTTAGAAGAAAGAATTATATTTATCATGCATAATTTAAAACTGCTGCTCGTACATGAATTTATACAAATGCTGAAGAGAGAAAAACTAAAAAAGCTAAACTCAAGCAAGTCAAATGTAACTGCCTAACAAAGTAGGGAGTATTTTATCAGAATAACACAAGAGATGTTGAACAATATAGCAAAGGAGGGATGACTCAAACTTTCAAACTAATTCCAAAAACTAGTTCAAACTGATTCAATATCCTTAATACTCCTCAACAATCGTCTTGTGATGTCCCCGAATGAACTTCAATTCTTTTAAATTTAGTTCACTCTGTTTGGGGGATTTTCTCTTCATTTTAACTACAATCATATTTACAAAACAATAGTCAGTGTGACATTTTATCAAACATAAATAGGGAAAAATTATTAAAACATATAACAACCTATCCCGTTGCCAAAAAGAGGACATCTAGGTCCTTGTTATTTAGCTCCTCCAGTTAAAGGAGCATATTGCCAAATTTTCACAACTACCCCATGATCAAAATAATCCCTATTAGAATCAGGGAGGTTAACTACTAAAGCTTTACTAATTGTCCTAGTTTTTAAATAATAAGTGGAATCACTAGTTACCCATTTATAGCAAAACATTATCTCTAGAACCCCTAGATGGGTTTCATAGATTTGATTTAACCTATATACTCCATTCACCACTATCCATGTGTTAGGAACTATGCTTGTAGGTACAACATCAAAATATTGACAAAACTCCAGACATGGGGGATTAGGAGGAACCCACACTCAGTAATAAAGATGGAAGGGAACCAATGGCCCTCAGTAGGAGAGAAAAAATCATAAGGAAAAGTGGGATGTTCGAGCACAACCCAAGATGGAATGTTAAATTCATTCCTGAATTTATCAAGCCACTCAACAGAATAAATCAGGATGAAGAAATAAAGAAGAAGAGAGAAAAGTTCTTACAAAGGTTTAAGGATTCAACAAGAACTGAAGACAGAAAAGAAAATGATCGCACAAAAGTTCAAAGAACACAACAATAGAATAAAAAATGAGAGATAAAAGATGATCAAAGTTTTACAGCTCTTTTTATAAGTCGCCCCGATAACTGGGAAGAGTAATGATTAAAGTGAATGGTAATTGAGTTTACGACGGCTAACAAGGGAAAAGATGAAGATACCCTAGAAATGTTTGCTAAAATTTTAAATATTTATAAAATTGCCATTCGCGCTAAAAAAATATCAATTAAGTGGATAAATTTCACAAGTATGGAAAGTTTGCAGCCGAACAAGCAGCCCGAACTACTGTTAAAGCATAATATTCCACACTTTTGCATCAGCTCCAAGTATGAAACATTGGGGCCTTCTGTTGGTACCAAAATTTACCACCTTATGTGGACCAATTATAAGACAACACATTTCATACAATATGGCGCAAATCCAAGACAACATGATGCAAAATCCCAACCAATAAGGAAGCCCAACCAACAGGGAAGCCCGACCAACTGGGAAGACCAGCCAACCGCCAAAAATCCAACTTGTATAGCTAAGAAAGCGATAACAGTCATACAACCTGTATAACCGGTGAAGCGAAAACAGTAGTATATTTAATTCTCATTATGTATTAATGTAAATTCCTAACAAATGAAGGAATTCCATCCTTTCACACGACAACTATAAGTACCCCTCTTGGGCTATAAAGACATCGTATCACCCTCATTGTAAGGGATCGAAAAACAATTCAAGACAGTCAATACATAACAGTGGATGTAAGCTTTTCTATTGAGATGAACCACTTTAAAAACTTATTTTTCTTACTTGTTTTGTTTATTTATCTTTGATAAATCAATTAGCATAGTCTAGTTATTTTCATCAACAATCATTTTTAAGCATCCATGTCCTTCAACCTCAAATGACCATTATTAGTAAAGACTAAAACACTAATTACAATTCTAGACAGTTTTAATAATAATTCCACAACATGCATTCCACTAGTGTTATGTGAATAATTAAATCTTAATTTTAAAACATTTCATGAACAAGTAAACATATACGACATTATTCTCAAATAGTTCACGATTTAAATGATTCTCATGTAAGGCTGAGAAATATTTAACTCCCATATAATAGATATATCATTAAATTGTAGGAGTTTAGAACTAAGAATGTCCTTTACTTTCCCAAGAGGCGCCTTTACTCCCTTTCCTAATCGGTTAGATCCACATAATATTTACAAAATATATCCTTGGTTCCTCGGACTTGGGATATATTTTATAACAATTTTCTTTAGTTCAAATCGCCTTATGATACACTTACCACTTTGATCTGAATTTTATAATCATTTTGTGAAAGTAAAGTAGTGTGACCAACATCACATAATAAAATGATACTAAGAAAATTAACCTTGAGCCCTTTGATTAAAAGAACGTTATAAAGTAATGGGATCCCTTCCTCCTTGATATTTCCTGAACCAATGACCTGATATTATGCATTATCATAAAACATAATGTCTCCATTGGAGTAGTTGGTCATGTTGGTTAGTAGTAATTCTTGTCCAGTCATGTTCTTGGAACACCCTGACTCTAAATACCAACCTCATTTGGTTCTTTTTGTTTTAAATGTAGGCGTACTAAAATTGCACCTAAGTTGGGGTACTAACTCATCCTTTCTAACCCAAATAATCTTATTTTTAAACTATTTTTTCCATTTAGGTTAGAAAAGGGGTTAAAAGTCTTACGTCAGGGTTTCATTTAGTCTTGGACCTATGCTTTATTTTCCCATTCTTTCTTTTGTTCATATTTTGTTTTGGAAAGACGTAATAATTTCGCCTCGTTCGAGAGTAATGAAAATTCTGAAAAGACGGGGTGTTGATTCGGATTTGAAAACACTCGTTTTTATTATGACCAAAAACATCATAATAATCAAAATATTTATTCGACAATAGTTTAACCTTAATGGCCAAATTTATGAAAATTGATTTTCCTTTATCCAACTAAGATCTATTTGAAAACAATCGCTTAGTCTCAATATCTCTAACGAGTGGGCATTTGTATTTCAAAATAGGACCATGTCAACGCTTCGAAGACTCAACCTTCTTTGCTACCTTAGAGACTAAATTTTGAACAACAAATTTCTTAGAATTTTTAATTTTCTTAAAAGTTGGAACTTCAATTTTGTAAGAAGATTATTTATCATAAATGGTTTTTTTTATTTTCAAAAGAATTTTGATTTTCACTGAAACTTATATGACTCTTCTCTTCATCTCTTCGCATTCCACTCATCATTTTTTCATGTTCTTTAGTTCCATATTCAAAATCTTGCCATCTTTTAAAAACTATGGAACATTTTTCTTTTGATTGTTTTAATTCGACCAAGGTGGCTTTGTATTTTTGTTCCAAAACAGAATTTGAATCTATTAACTCTTTTATTTTATTTTCAAAATTCATCTTTTCATTCTCATATAGTTGACATTAAGAGTTACACTCCTCCACATTCAACAAAACTTGTTTATATAAAACTTTAACTTCTTCAATAAATTTTTTAATTAAGTTTTCAAAATTTAAGGACATTTCTAGAGAGGTGAAGTAAAATTGTTTATAGTTCGAAGGGTCGATTATATAGTTGGTCTAGGTGCGATGTGTGAAGAGGTGTCACCTACATTATCATTTTTAAAAACACGCGGACTCACACACCCATTGAATTTCGGACTCATACACGCGGTTATTAAACTACAAAATATATCCTCATTCATATAAGATACATCATCAATATTAGACAATTCAGAATCAAAGTCAGAAAAAGAAATGCAATCATAAGCAGTAATATTAACAATTCTTTCATAAAAGCTATGTAATTATCACTAGATTCACTAGGTCTAGATTCGTTATTATTAGACTTAGAAGAATCTTCCCAAATCTTAATTATATGGGCCTTAGGATAAATCTCGCTCTTGACTCTACATATATTCACGAAGTGTTTGTAATTATGAAATTTGTGACATTGGACTTTAGTCATGTCCAAGGGAAGTCTCTTTTTGTGCTTGTTATTTGCTAGTTACCAATTCCTCTCATGAGGTTTTGGGTGAGAGTGGTCTTGTTCACCAATATGCCTTTGTTTAATAGCCACTACTTTTTTAAACGTTAGGATTTTCTTAAAACACTTACTAAGTAGGGAAATTTTAGCGTCCAAGACTTCAAGGTCTATGTACTTATTGTCCAACTCTAGGTTATTAAAATTAGAGGTAAAGGATACATTAAACTCATTAGTCCTTTTAGGGTGAGATATCATAGATTTATTATACGCTAATTCTATCTCAACAGTGCTAAGTTTGCTATATAATAATTCAGGATTACAATTAGGGTCCGCCATTTCCTCTATTGTGTATTTCTTTGAATCAAGCTTTGGAGGCAAATATCTCAATACTTTCATAGCAATATCCACATCCTTAAATTTCACACCATTAGAATCAAGATTACTGACAATGTTCGTTAGTTTTAAGTAAAATTCATCAGACGTTTCTGTTTCAGACATCATTATGGTATTAAATTGAAGAATCAAAAGGATTATTTTTCCTTATTTAACATGTCTGTCACCCTTGTGAGCGAAAATAATTGTGTCCCATGCCTGTTTATACGTGGTATGTGCATAAATACGTTTGAACTCAGTCTCTATCATGGATATGAATATATGATTTTTACCCTTGTAATTGGGACTTGAGTTTCTCGTCCTTAGTAAATTCGCTAACAAATTTCTTAGCCATCTGAATTTTGGTCATTTACCAATAGTTTTCATTGGTGGTGTGTAGCCATTTAAAATAGTTTCCCAAACATCATCTCCCAATGCTTCTTGGATGAAATCAATCATTTTTACTTTCCATTAAGAGAAATTATTTCCATCGAAGAGTGGGTTACGGTTCAGATTTCCAACTCTATGATCAATGTTATCAAGACAAATAAAGAGAACGTGATCTAGATATTATTTTCAAACCTCTTATACCAATTGAAAAAACAATCTTTGCGATAAAAAGGTTTTTATCCGATGTTCCTCAATATAGTATCTCTCTTTATGAAAATGAATGTCAAAAGTTATTTTCTAAAATAACCTAATTATTTTATTATCTTAAAATCGTTATTTAAGATATTTCAAAATAGTTTAAACAAACGATTTAGGTGCAAATAATCAGACTATTAGGAAATAAAGCAAGATATCAACGCACGATCTTTTTTACGTGGTAAAACCCCAAACAGGGTGGGGAAACATCCATGGTGACCTCTACGCCAAAAACAAAAATCCTATAAAAACAAGATAGTATAATTGACAACAAAAGTGAAGAAAAAAATTCGAAAAATGCAAAAAATAAATATACCTAAAGCATGAGAACAACTCGAGCTAGGCTTCCTCGATTCTTCTGTTGCAATCCCTTATGCTTTGTTTCAAAGGACCGACTAGAATAATATTGTGCCAAATGTAGTGTTGTGTTCTAATATGAATAGGTAAATGATTAGAATGAACTTGAATTATAAATGCACAGTCACCCACACTTATTACAATAAATTCCTAACAAATTACAAATTTCTATATGCAAACTTACATATATACGATTCCAATCAGATTCAAACAAACATATGGAATCCAAAGCAAATACCTAAAAAACAAAGTTTATACTCTCATAAACTATTTTAGCCTAGATTTCATAATAAAGTTTTTAGATCTTATTTTTTATTTTCAAATCCTAAAAATATTTCAAATAAAATCAGATCCGAAAATTTCTTTTTCAAAGATTTTAAAAAGACAATGAGTTGAAAAACTCATATCTAAACAAGTATACACAAAATAATATTTGCAAGTTCGAAATCTAAAAATATAAACGAATAAAAATTAATCATGAAATTTGATAAAATATTTAGATAAAGGCATGATTATGATTTTATTCATAGAGAGATAAAATAATATTTCGTGATTGTGCAAAGTGAAAAACATGTGAACTTAAGTTTATCTCAACATTTATTGACAAAATGCCATAAATAACCCAATTCTAGATTGTTAAATCTGGAAAAAATAACTAGGAAGTTGAAGTTGCAAAATATACACACTTAAACCCTCTTCAACACCTTTATTGTCCCACTCTACCTCTATTTTATTTGAACATAATTTTTCCTCTCTCTACATCCTCTCCACTCTCTAAAATGGACTACCACACATATATGTTCTCTCTAAAAATTACGATTGGCTAACCCTAACAAATGTTATAATGGGGTAAATATAGGTGAGAGTAGAAGATACTAGAAAACCTAAGGAATTGAATGATTCAGATTAATTTTACCTAAAGGGTTCTAATGAAATGGCTAATAGTAAAGTTAACAATCTAAGCCAACAAGAGGAAAGGGCCTTCCGGTTATACGTCTAACAAAACCAAGGTGGTATTATAAACCACTCAAGAATATATAACTGTTGGTATATGGTTTTGT
The DNA here is from genome assembly GCA_949130495.1 of Sambucus nigra. NCBI lineage: Eukaryota > Viridiplantae > Streptophyta > Magnoliopsida > Dipsacales > Adoxaceae > Sambucus > Sambucus nigra. The sequence continues at coordinate 327,411,050 of OX422221.1, read as the reverse complement.
AACACACTCAAACTGCCACAAATAAACGAAATGGAAAATATCACAACTTTAATATATTAACTCTAACCTATAAATTGAGTTATCAAGGAAAGGAGAATAACTGGCATCCTTTTTGAAAAACGAACCTGACGACTTGTTAAAGGAATAACCTAGCAGCTAAACAAAGTGCATAAAAGATTTATACTTGTACAATCCAAAGGTTCAATAGAATGGCCCTGGAACCTAAGATAGTTGGATATAGTTAGAAACCTAAAAAGATTGTAGACTATAATATATACAAGTAGATATCAAATAGGACTGTTGTTTAGGCAATAACCTAAGGCTACTAATAGACAGTTGGACACTGAAGAAACCATCTATACCCGATCACAACTTACAACTTTGTCTAAGGTTTCCTATTGGTTGGTCAATAACCACAAGGATCAAAGCAGAAAAACAATCAATAGGATGCCTAATCTAGGGCCAAAACTACTCCTAACTTATGTGAGAGGGAAGAAGCACACGTGTGTTTGTGTATGTGTACAAAAATTAACAGTTTACAAAACAAATTGTTTTAAAAATTCAATTTGAAATCTAAAAAAATTCCAAAAATTAATTTAAAAGATGGAAATTAATTTCAAACGAAAAGTATTTCAATTTTAGTTTTGATAAAAAATGTTGGACACTAATCAATTAAAAATGTATGATATGTATGAGTGCCTAAAATGTGTCATAGTGTGCATTAATGTGCAATAGTGATTTGTGTATCCACTTGGTGTTATGTTTATTTTTTACCTTTACTCGATTTTGCATGTTGATTCAGTGTTAAGTAATCTTGAGTCTAGAGACATGAACGAGATTGAATTTGATGCGACAAGCCATGAGTGTGTTCCATTTAAAATCTAGAAAAAAAATTGGCAAAAAATATCCGAAATTGAAAATCTAAATTAGCATGGACTAAGACAAATCAAGTGAAGTCTTATAATTTGGGTGTTTTAGGGGTTTAAATCTGGTAACCAAGCAATTGTTCGAGATCATGTGCCAAGGTAGTTTACTTACCTTAAGTAGTGAAGAAGTCGAAGCTCACTTGTAGTTTATTATCACCTCCTCACATGGGTGGGATATAACAAGCCCTCATGAGCGGGACATCAAAGCAAGAACCGACCCTCAACGGCAAAATCAAGGCTTATTCCAACTCAAGGTGGAAAATGATAAAGGGGATAATAAGTATGACTAACTTTTTCGTATAGTCGATGCTATGTAACTCTCCCAAGAATCCTCCCAAAAGGATTTTATTGGGGAGGAAGTTTTGTCTTAGTCGTTGTAAGGACATATTTTACATAGTCCATTTTACATTTGAGTATGTCGTATACTGATACAATCGTCGAAGGAATTTCAAGTTCATATGCTCGACAATACGGATCCGAATATCAACATTCTTCAATGACAAGACTCCACAAGAATTATTTTGGCAAGGTTGATATTTAAGTCCCTTAATTTTTCATTTAAAGTGTGGGATAATTTTTCTAAAATGTTTTTAAACATCTGAGGCATATTTTTTCGTCAAAATAATTTTTCTAAGACATATGGGGGGAGTTTAAAAGAAAATATTTTTTTGACATATATATGTCATTCAAACGACAGTATCAAGTCGTTCAAACGACATTGCATGTCGTGCGAAGGGTCGCTTGATGATTTCGTCTAACGACATCATACTATTTTACATTTTTTAAGGTCGTTAGAAGGTTGCGTGATCAAGGATCAAACGACATCAATTCTCTTTCGAGCTACTTGCACATCTCATTCGAATGACCCCGCCGACTCAACTTTTGTATAAATACCTGATTCTTGAGTCCATTTTGCTTCAAAACATCTGAGAGTTTTGATACACAAAAACTACAATCTGTAGAATTTTTAGTCTTCTCATTTAGGGTTAAAAAATTTATTTTTGATTCACAAATCATCCCAATTACATTAGTGAATCCTTTTTGGAACCCAAGACACGATCTTGTTGAAGTTTGTCTTGTAGGGAAGATTTCTCTACTGTTGATTTGGTGGTTCTAGAGGGAATTATTGGTTGACGACTGAGGTCACTTAGGAATACTTGAGGGTGTTTCTTGTTGAAGACATAGTTACGGTTCTTATGGTTTTCTGTGGTAAATTCATTACTGGTTCTAGGTTGAGGCCTAAGTGATTGTTTTGTGGAATATTCATTGCAGATTTTATTGTGTATGTAAGTTGAGATTTACTTTTCAAAGTGAAAAAAAAGATTTTACCTTTTTTTCCCTAAAATCCACGTATCCAGCAATTTATGTTTGTGTCGACATAATTAATTTATCCACATAGATGTATGTGTTAGGGTTTAATTAATTTGAATAAAAAATTGACATCTAGTTAAATAAGTTTAAAATTAAAAATTTACGAATTCATCAAGCAATCCATATCCAAAAGCATTCTTAAATTATTATCAGAGCTTTTCAATCAATCTTACCTTGTAAAATTGGAATCAAAGCATGTTTCTCTAACTTATCGAGTGATCCTTTTTCTACAAATTTTTTTTATATCGATTTTTTTTGAAAAGTCTAGTTTTGAAAAATCGCAATGTTTCTGAATGAACACTTATATTATTAGCTGCCAGTTTTTTACGGTACTAATTATGCCTATTGGAAAGTCCGCATGAAATATGCCTTAAATGCAACCGATGAGCGTGTTTGGGTTTTTTTGAAAGAGGGTGGATTCCTTCCACTGTCACTAAATGGAGCACATTTAATTTTAGCTGGCTAAGTGCAATTTTTGGAGCCATCACCCTTGACAAGTTACGACCCATCACAACGTTCACCACAATAAAAAAAGCATGGTATGTCTTACAACTAACCCATGAAGGACCGAATGCAGTAAAAAAGTCTAAATTGCAAAATTTAACTACTTAATTTGAAATAATTACCACGCTTGAATCTGAGAATTTTGATAAGTTTTATGCACATTTGTATCATATTGTCAACATTAGTTTCAATATTGGTGAGCATATTCCTGATGCACGAGTGGTTAAAAAGATTTTGAGATCGTTGCCTAATTTTTTTTTCCAAAAGTCACTTTGTTGAATTTCTTAGAAAATTTGAGCAATCTTAAGTTAGAAGAATTGGTAGGAGACTTCCACACATATGAAATTGACATGTTCCCTTACACTGTTGAGCCTAAGGATAGAGGGATAACACTTAGAGCCCAACCTAGAAAAGGTGAGTAACTTTCTGAGAGAGAGAAGAAAAAGAAAGTGAAAGTTTGTGAGCCCGAGTCTGAGGGAGAATTTGATTTTGATGATGTGGCCCTGCTTGCTACTAATTTTAAAAAGTTTCTCAAATTTTTCAAAGAAAAATCTTCCAATAAAAAGATTTTTGAGAAAAATAAAAAGAAAGAAGAGGCCAAAGAGAGCGGTGAGAAAGAAAAGGAGAAAGAGAAAGAGGAAGAGGATATATGTTTTGAGTGTGAGGGAAAGTGGCATAAGCATTTGAGTGTCCCACTAGGCTAAAGAGAAAGGTTATGAAAGTTGTCATGCCAACCACTCTTAGAGATAATGAGGAAGAGGTGAATGATTCTGGGGATGAGTCATCACATGGTATGTGTGTCGCCTTTATGGAAAGTCATGTGAAAACACCTATTTTCTCCCACGATGATGAGGATACTTGTGCACGTGAAAGCCCTGATGATGATTTGAGTGTTTCGAGTTAGTTTGGGAGTGAGGGTGAAAGTGAACTTCGAAAAGCATTTTAAAAAATTGTACGCCGAGACCTTAAAGACAAAGAAATTCAATAAGGAGTTAGGTCTTAGGGTGATAGATTTGGAGAGAGAGAGAGATATGGATTTTGAGGGAATTTCAGGCATCGAAGAGTCAACTAGATAAGGTGAAGGTTTCTTTGAGTGAGTAGTTGATCATCGTAGGTCGGGAAAAGAGTGAACTTGAATTCCATGTGGTCAAGTTAGAGAGAGATCTCGAATGAGCCCGGGAGGTAAAGGTCACTATAGAGGATACATCTAAGAAGATAGGAAAGATTCTCCTCGGTCCCACTTTGGGTAATATTGAGAGACTAGAAATAGGTCATGACGGTGCATCCACTTCCCATGTTGCACCCCAGTCGATTCTCGAGTTTATGATATATCTACATGGCTCTCAACTTAACCCACTTAGGCATCTCATTCGAGATAGGAGAGTGTGTCGTAGATGATTTGTGAGAGGTGTTCCTAGGCCCATGTATGTTTGCACCCATTGCAAGAAGAGAGGACACCTTAGGGAATTCTATTTTAAGTTGGGTAGTGTGTCACATAGATCTTTGCCATGTGTTCCCACACACTCACCCACACATTATGCTCCGTATGATTACATGAGAGAGCTTGCACATCTTCGAGAGAAAGTTAAGTTTTTTATCAAAACTTCACATGATTTGATGGATGTTTTTCATAGGATGTCACCACCTCTGGAAAACACCTCCATACCTAATGGTTGAGGTTTAGACTTGCTTGCTAGCATAGGATGATTTTCATGATGATATTTATTTTTTCCATTTCTGATATAGTTTTAAAAAAATACAAAAAATATTTTCTATTTTTTGAGAAAAAATGAAAAAGCCAAAAAGATTTTATTTTGATAATTTTTTTTGGAAAAAGACAAAATGATTTTTGTATTTTGTTTTACAGGGTTTATGGATGGACATTTAGGATGACCAAGTCACAAGATCATTCCATATCCATGCTACTGTTTGATAGTGGTTTGAGATGCATCATCATTTCATTTTGTGCTTTACAATGTTTGGAGTCATTGAGATGTGATTTGAGATTACTTACTATATGTTTGACTCATGATTTTCTTTATTTGACACATGCACGGATTTGTTTGATTATTACACTTGTCTATCACATATTCGATATGTTTCCATCTCAATCTTGTCTTTAAAACGAACCAAATGCGATAAAACTTGACAATGAAAGTAGTGCATGTAACAATCGTTGCCCGTGAGGACTTTATTAAAAATGATGAGTGAACTGGGAAGGGCTACGAAAGGTACACATATCCTTTGCAATTAAGCCACTATTTAAATTGAACCTAAAAAAGTGTGGCATTATAAAAAGTAGCCAAGGTTCAAAGAGGTTGAAAAGAGCCCGAAAAAATTTAAAGGCAATAAAAAGATATATATGCAAAAATTAGATTTTAGATCACCTCAAGAAAAATAAAAGATTTATTATTCATGAGGGTGTTTGGTTGGAAATAAAACAACGGGTTTGCACGTCTTGACAAAGTCATAAAAATCATTACATAGTTTTAAATATTATTGGTGTGGAAATCATATTTGACTTTAATATGTTGATTAGATTAAGTCGATGTCATATAAATTTATATTTTGACACCTAAGGATGATTTTGAGTTCATTCGTTAAAAGTATCCATACTCATCGTTCGCATATGTTATGTTTGATTGCATTTATTTTCCTATCGAATTTTTTCACACCCATTCATTCCATATCCACGATTTGGTTATCTTAGTGTAAATTCATGGTGTGTGATTTTTTTGTAATTTTTCTTTGCTTGAAAAATTTTGAAAAATAAAAAATAGTTGGTGGAATGCTTTCAAGTTTATCCTTGGATGATCGTAGATGATTTGATTTGCTTTTCGTGACACTCCATGCTTATTTTTTTTCAGTTTCCTTGTCTATTTCAGGAAAATAAAAAGGAGGAGAGCAAATTATGATTTAATAGGGGAGTTTTGAACTATAGGGGAGATTTGAGATTTGATTTTTGTTTTAATTTTTGTTTATCTCATTTCAAACTCGATACGTCACGAAGGTATTTGTTTCTTGTCTCATGTGTGTAGGTACAAATGTTGAGGATAATTTTTTTGCACGCCCCGATGACGACAAAGAAACGTTGGAGATTTGAAGATGTCGAATATTTTAGAAGAATTTCAAGACTTGCATATTTAGTATCTTTTCATTTTTGGGTTCAAGTGAGGGTATTAGATTTCTATAGGACATTTGATTTGATAATTCAGATTGTTTTTATTTTGTACCGACATAGACATAGGGGGTGATTTGTAAGGATATATTTTACATAGTCCGTTTTACATTTGAGTATGTCATATACCGATACAATCATCGAAGGAAGTTCAAGTTCATATGCTCGACAATACGGATCCGAATATCAACATTCTTCAATGACAAGACTCCACAAGAATTATTTTGGTAAGGTTGATGTTTAAGTCCCTTAATGTTTCATTTAAAGTGTTGGGATAATTTTTCTAAAATGTTTATAAACATCTGAGGCGTATTTTTTCATCAAACTAATTTTTCTATGACCTGTAAGTGGAGTTTTATAGAAAAGATATTTTTTTCGTTTCAGTCATTTAAACGACATATATATGCCGTTCAAATGACAGGAGCAAATCATTCAAACGACATTGCATGTCGCTCGAAGAGTCGCTTGAAGCTCGCTTGATGATTTCATCTAATGACATCATACTGTTTTACATTTTTTATAGTCGTTAGAAGGTTGAGTGATCAATGACCAAACGACATCAGTTTGTGGGAACGACCCCACCAACTCAGCTTTTATAAATACCTGATTCTTGAGTTCATTTTGCTTCAAAAGACCTGAGAGTTTTGATACATAAAAAACTGCAATCTGCAGAATTTTTAGTCTTCTTATTTCGGGTTTAAAAACTTTGTTTTTGATTCATAAATCATCCCAATTGCACTAGTGAATCAATTTTGGAACCCAAGACACGATCTTATTGATTTTTCTCTTATAGAGAAGATTTCTCTACTGTTGATTTGGTGGTTTTTGAGGGAAGTGCTGGCTGATGACTGCGGTCACTTGGGAATGCTTGAGGGTGTTTCTTACTGAAGACAGAGCTACGATTGTTGCAGTAAATTCATTGCTGGTTCTAGGATGAGGCCTATTTGAGTGTTCTGTGAAATATTCATTGTAGATTTCATTGTGTATGTAAGTTGCGATTTACTTTTCATGGTGAAATAAAAGGTTTTAACCGTAAGTTTTTTTTTTCCTGAAATCTGTTTATCAAGCAATTTATGCTTATGTCGGCATCATAATTAATTTATCCACATAGATGCATGTGTTAGGGTTTAATTAATTGGAATAAAAAATTTTCATCTAGTTAAATAAGTTTAAAATTGTAAATTTGTGAATCCGCCAAGCAATCGATATCACACAACATTTTCAAATTGGTATCAGAGCTTTTTAAGCAATCTTACCTTCTCAGTTGTGATTCGATTGGCCACCCAACCAAGGAGTGTCCCACACTCCCCTATAGTAAAGTCCAATTGCTTGAGAAAACTAATAATATGGGAGAGTGTAAAAAGAAATATTAAAGTAACCCTTGTGGTTATTCCAACAATCCCCTTTACAATCATAATTAGATGATGTGGCACCATCTTCTTGGGTGGAAGAATAACCAAAATCAAAATCAAGATTTTCAAGGGCCGACTAATACACCTCCTAACCCTCCACCTCCATATTACAAACCTCAATCACAACCCTAATATCAATTGCATAATCCTCAAGTGTGACCTCTGTAATACCCCGTATTTTCATGTATAAAATAAAATAAAATAATTGTGAATTATAAATATTATATTTGCATGCAGTGACATGATATATCATTATTTATATTCTACATGTGTTATATGTACTACATAATTCAAAATTAAAATCGGGCATAATACACGGTAGTAAATTAATAATTATTTGTAAGTGATTCTGTATTATGGACGACTATGGAATTGTTAGGGATTAGACATCGAGGGTTTCCTTATTTGGATTACCCCATCGGTATCGAGTTTTATCGATCTTGAAGTAGTTTCATATAATATCATATCGCAATAAATTATTGAATAATTTAATGATGGGTTTTGGGAATCATACAGGTTAGAAAATTAGTATTGTGGTATGGTATTTTAGGCCGACTTTTGGGGACATGTTGTCCGGTTATGATTTAAAATAATGGGGTTTTAGTCCTATGTGTTGGTATATGACTTGAGTTATGTTTTGGGACATTTAAAGATGTATTTGGGATCATTAATTTCGGGGTTCACTCTTGGAGGGTCATTGGGTTAATCAATTATCACACAAATAACTTTAGAGTGGAGACCTAAGGTTAGAAGGAAGATAATTTGGAGCAATTGATCATTAGAATTCATCCTAAAACTCTAAGGCATGTTTACCCAGTGTAGGAATATAATTTTTTTTGTGTTATAGTGTAGCTCTTCATCAGAATAAAAATATAATTGTAGTGAATCTGATTTTGAGGATCAATTGACTAATTTTGTAATTAAATTAATAAGATAATTTAGGTTAATATCCACTTAATATGATAATGTGATTTGGGTAGAAATCCTTATGAATTTGAGGTAGATTTGATGTATAATCATTAGGAGGATGATATAAACTGATAATCAGTAAAAAGTCCTTATATAATTTAATGAATTGATAACAAATATGAAGTTAATTGATCAAAGTTATAAATTTAGGGTTCTTGGATTAAAACTGAATTTATCTCTTTGAATCATGTTGGATTCATGTAAAAACCTTAGATATAGGTTAGGATTGATGTTAAACCAATTATATTTAAAGGAGATTAGGTGTGGATATATTTAAAGGCTTTGAAATTAGGTTTTATGGTCAACAATGGTAGAGTAAAATGTTGGAGAAGATGAATATGGGTTCATCTCATTCGAATGAGATTAGTATCTCATTTGAATGAGATTGGGTAGTTTGTTGAAATGAGTTTTAGAAATGTTCAAACATGTTAAGATTTGTCCTTCGACTGACTTATGTCGTTCGAACGTCAAGTAGAATCCCATTAGAACAAGATAGAGGTATTCGTTCGAAGGAGTTTGGAACTATTTGGAGAATTTATTCTTAATTAATAGAATTAATCAAGTTAATAAAGTTGGATTAGGACTAAGTGACCTTTATGTGCTTAAAATTACTACTCTTGTGTAATATGTGCTACATACCATGTGTGAGTTCTCGTGTAATATGTACTAGAGGGGATATACATTATCGAACGTGTACTATGTTGACCGTACTGTCACCTCGGTGATAGAGACGGGCACTACCTTGTCATTGATTCAAAATGTTACATGCTAAAAGTACCCTTTGTATCCTAAGGTATTAACAGGGGGTCCTCTCATATTGCAGGGGGTATGGGTCCACATGATTGGTCTGAAAGTGTAGTTTTATCCCTTATTGATATTTTGAGGTTATAGGTGAGGGACAACCTGTAACTATGCCCAATATGCATGAAGGATCCCCAAAGGCGATAAGGATAGGCCTTCTGGCTCGAGTGTAGCCCTTTATATATACGTAGATGAGATCGTACATATGTGATATAGACGTAGAGACTTTCTTCCAAAATATGTTCATATACTTAAGATGTATAGACTGGGATGATTATGGAACCTTTACTTGTATTTAGTTGAAAGGAATGATATGCAATTATGGGGTTCACTTGGGTTTGGGAGTTAGATTCATGTGATATTTAGGACTATTTTGGGTTGGGACAACTTAAAAACAATTAAAATATTTGAGGAAGATGCATAGTTATATTGTAGCCGAAACTCAATTATAGTCTTACTCTTCATAAACTTGCTATTAACGTTGTTATTGAATTCTATTTTCAGTACCTAGGTTGCCTATATAACCTCGCCCCTGATCCTATATCACATTTCTCTATTATTGTTCTTATAGGATGTAAGTGTCGAGCCTGCATGCTCACTCTTTATATCCCTATTTATATTTACGTTCTATTGCCTATGTAGTAGTTATTACGCTATTTAAAGAGTTGGTTCATGTTGAGGCAATTATACTTCCAATGTTTAGTTTTATAACTATGGATGATTATGGTATCAGAGATTTATTTTGTCTTGTTATTATTATTGTGTCCAGTTATTCAGTTTACACATAATAGTTAATTTGATCTCATGCTAATAACGATACTCAATTGTTTTGACTCCTGTTTTATTTATTTTAGGCATGATCAATCTAGTTTAGATATTTCAGGGTGTCACAACCTCCCCGTGCGTCATATGTTCCTCCTCATTAAATAACAATGAGGAATAATTTTCGTCTGATCAAAAGGTTAATAAAATTGAGCAAACCATTTCTCAGATGGCTCGTACCATATAAGAGATTAAAATTTAGCTTTCTTAACTTAACCAAACTTTTCAAGGGGTTATGAGACCGCTTTTACGTGCTCAACCTCAACCCAATCCCAAGGGTTAAATGAGAATTGAGAGTTATAATCTAGGTGAAGAAAAAACAAAACATGCTAAGGGTATAACTAACCTTCGAAGTGGGAAAAAAGTCGATAACCACATTGTTAGGACCCTATCGAAACAAGTTTTTCCGATTCCTCCCATGGGAAGAACTGCCGACCGAAAGGATATGCAACCACACACTCCAGAAATCATAGATGATGACATATCCAAAGAGGGAGAAAAGCCTATTATTAATACGAACCCTATTTGCCCTATTTCAGCTTTGTTTCCTTAAAGGCTCAAGCCTAAGGCTTAAAAATCTTCGAGGTAGGGTTTTCTCAGACTCTTCAAATAAGAGAGTATGAACATTCCTCAACTCAAGGCAATCGGGCATGTGCCAAAATATGCTATATTCATAAAATACTTTAGCACGGGCAAAAGTAAGAAACATGTGTGCCAAAAAGTGCACATAGTGATCCAAATGAGCTCTATTATAACAAATAAACTTGCCCCAAAATTCAAAGATTCGGGATGCCCCACCATAATGTGTATAATTAGGAATTGCAAGATTGATCGTGCCTTCCTCGATTTGGGGGAGAAAGTGAATTTGTTACCATATTTGGTTAACCTCAGGTTGAACCTAGGATATATCAAAGTGACCACCATTACTTTATAACTTGTCGACCATTCCACGAGGGTACCTTGAGGCATTATGGAAGACGTGATCATCCAAGTTTATTCTTTCCACTTTTCGATAGATTTTATTATTTTGGGGACACAACCTGTGGCAAATGGTAGATAACAAATTCCCATCATTTTTGGATGATCGTTCCAAGCTACCATTAATGTCAACATTAATTTTAAGAATAGGGTCATGATTTTTGTTTGGTGAATATCATGATAAAAATGATGTTTTCAACCTCCTTAAGCAACCCCAATGTTACCAAGAAGGTGAGGAGGGGGTTGAGACGACGCTGCGTATCGACATATTAGTCTAATAATACTTTAACCTCTATTATTTTCAAGACCCTTTAGAGACATATATTTTAAACTCCTTAGATAAATAATTTATTGTCAATGAGGAAGGGTATGAAGAGACCCTAGACATAAATTATTATTCACTGGATGGGGAGTTTGTGGAAATGCGCAATGCCATCAATTTCCTTAAGGAGGTGGTTAGTGAGAACGTCGATGGAGGGAATGGTGGATCGAGAATGGGATATCCGATATGAGAAAATTGAGGTGGTTGCTAATGAGTCGATATGGATCCCCCACTTCAAAAAGTTACCCCCACGAGAATCTTTTTCCTTCAGCTATAATGTCTAAATGCCTAAACTTGAGCTAAAAATCTTGCCAAAGAAGCTTAAGATGTTTTCATTGGTAGTGAGAATACTTTTCCTGTAATTATTATAGTGAACCTTGGCACTGGTCAAGAATTGGCATTGTTAAAGATGTTGAGAAAACACAACGATGTGATTGGGTGGTACATATCTGATTTAAATGGGATCAATACCTCCATTTTCACCAATAACATATACTTGGAGTATGATGTTAAACCAACACATCAAATGTAAAAACTTTTGAATCCGTATATGAGCAAGGTGGTGATTGTATAGGTCATTAAGTTATTGGATGTGGGAATAATGTACCCGATTTCTGTTAGTGACCGGGTGAGCTCAACTCAAGTGGTGGCTAAGAAGTCGGGCATCATTGTGGTAGAAAATGTGGATGGTGACCTTGTGGCATCTCGTATTCCAATCGTTACCATGTTTGTATTAAATGTCGTAAGCTTAATGCGGACACAAGGAAATACCACTTTCCTTGATTAAATTCTTGAGAGGGAAGTCGGACACATGTATTACTTTTTCCTTGATGGGTATTTGAAGTATAATAAAATTGAAATATCCCCTAAAGATCAAGAAAATACCAACTTCACTTACCCATATGGCACTTTTCTTTATGTCTTTTGGGCTTTGCTATGCACCGGTAACTTTCCAACGGTGCATGCTTAACAATTTTAGTGACATGGTGGAGGATATCATTTAGGATAATTATTTTTAGTCACATGATTATTCTTTTATGATGACCCATGATGTGCCCAAAGTGTACCCTCATACTCAGAGTCACGTACCTCAGCCTGTCTCACAGCCGAGTTGACAAGAAGCTCCCAACTGCCATCAGAAAGGTCGTAACTGCAAGGCCGGCCCTCCATTGACCAACCTCGTCTGTCCATCAGTCGAGGTCAGTAGAGTCTCATGGGCACAAGTTATTTCCAACATTGTACTCTTCCTAATCCGGCATTACATCCTACCTCGTACACAATCTCGACAAGTCTACTAGGCTAAGGCCATATCGGCGACTGACAAGACAAAGCGACACCATTGGACTTCACCAACCTTGTACTCGGCCAGGCCAAGGTTACAGCATTTAATGACACAAGTCCGAGCACATGCAAGCACATAGAAGGCTTGGAACACATGAGTAAATTGGTTATAACCGAATCATTCCCCATACGTCAGGGAATATTTTAGTCATCATTATCCATATGAGATAAGCCAGGTGTCAACAGGATACTGGTTCGATCCTAATACACATGCTCATTGCATGCTTGGGGGGTACATTACACCCCCCAAGCACTATATAGAGAGGTCTTTGATAATACGCAAATATTACGTATTTCATCGCTCGAACCTACGCATTTTAGCTCCCTCCGGTGCCTTAATCTCTATATTTAAGCCCGTTAACCAGACAACCTCGAATTTATATTGTTAACATGCTATAAGAGGTATAATTGGTCTTTTGTAGGTATTTAGGTACCAAGTATGGAGTTTGGATGTATTCTGGCTAATTTACATACGCAATCGCACGTTTAAGGGTATTTTAGTCTTTTTACATTTTGGGCACCTAGCCCAACATCTTCATGGAAGTTGTATCCCTCTGTGAGATCTTCGCGTGGCCGTAAACGATGCACGAATCCGATCCATAACGAAGAAGTTACGAAGATATTAGCGGAAGAGATTTCTAATTGAACCAAAGCAAGGGGAACTTGGCTGAGACCTACTTGATCGATCGATCCTTAAGATATTTTCCTTCGAGCTTAGACAGTGGGATGAACCTTGATCGATCGATCAAAGGGATCGATCGATTGATCCCCTATTTTTCTCAGCCATTCTATTTACATGTTTGCCATTTTGGGGTTTTTGTATAAATACTCATTTCTCTCATTTGAGAGAAGTATCTTACATTTTACATCAATTTAGGGTTTGTATGGAGCTTTGTCCTACTCCACCACTTTGGGTGTTTTGCCCACTTTGATGTATGTAAGCTTTCTAATATAGTTGTCTTCCTTTCTTTACTTGCTTTGTAGTTAATTTACATGCTTTCATAATTAGGTTTACTTGCTTTCTTTACTTGCTTTCTAGTGTAGTTTTATTGCGCTTATTTACCGCGTTTATTTATCTCATTTTTATCATGCTTTCTAGCTAAATTAGTCTAGGTTGTGTTGGATGGAACTCCTTTCAGGTTGACATATTGCTTTGCTTTGGTGATGGATTTTACGGGTCTATTTCGAGTGCGTTGTCCTAGTTATTATGCCTAGGAGATTTGACGGGACATATCATGTATGTTCCGTACTTATGACCTTGCGTGCGTAATTTTTGGGGTATTTGTTGGCGCTAAAATCATATTAGGAATTTATGCGAATTTAGGGGTGTGACAACTCTTGATTTAATTAACGGTCGAAACGAGACGCATTCGTAATAACTCGTCGACCCATGTAACCATTTTATACTAATTAACTCGGGTGAGGGATATTCGACGCAACCTATAGTTTTTACTTATTTTCTTAGTCTAGTTTAAATACACTCGCCTAGATTAATTATTTCCCTTTTCCCTTCTTTTCCTTTTTGTTGTAATTTATCTTTTATGCTTTTATTTTAGGAATATTAAACCAATTAAATTTTAGTAACTTGTCTCTGTGGATTTTCGATACCCGACTTACCGCTACACTTGTATCGCAAGTGCAGTCATAATTTAGGTTTTTGTATTGAGGCGGTGAATAGAAAAAATGATCGATGCTTGACGCGCGCCTCTTTTCACCCCCGATCAGTCTTCCTCTACCTTTTAAAAGGATGGATAATTGGAATCCTAGCTGAAATTCTGTTGGTTGACACAGTAGAGAGAGAAAGCTTGAGAGATTTTATCTATGGCCATTAGTGCCTTCATCTATTGAAATTACTCACACACTCAGAGTGGACGTAGGCCTGATTGGATGAACCACTTATATACTAGTGTTCCTCCTCTTTATCTCACCTCCCTCTACTAGATGTTTACTCTTTGTGATGGCATTGTTCTTTCTAGCTTGAGCTTATAAACACCTCTTACTGGTGGTTCTGTTTTCAGCATCATCATTTTGGCGCCTTCCATGGGAATGAGAGGATTCAACTCTTCCTCTTTTCCTGCTTAATCTCACCGGAGACTCTGGTGGTGAACCAGGCCTTAACCTTCGCGTGGAGTTGTTTCACCATTGAAAGAGGTTCCCTAAGGTTTCCAAGCTCTATAATCTTTTCATCAAAAGATCAAACATATGGCACCGAAATTACCACCAACTCCTCCACCATCTGGTGTTGGAGGACACAGTTCCATCCAGGCACCACCCCAATTAGAGATGGCTGAAGGGGAGCAACCTTGAAGTCCTTAGTTGCGACTCAGCAAGCGATGCAGGAGCAATTTACCTAGCTAAGACAGAATATAATAACGAGACCATCGGGGGTCCCACCGGAGATGATTACTCCAGCAGCTACTCATCCACATCATGAGGCCAGGGGACCACCCCAGGCCTCGCGAAAAGACCAACCTACTCCTTAATGGAGGAGGGATGTTGCTGACCCAAGGCGTTTATGCCTGAGGAGGCAAGGAATCCCTTGCACCGAGGATAGGTACAATGACATTGAGGTAGAGGATGCTCTGGTAGATTGTTAGGAGCCGTACGAGGTCTCAAATAACACTGTACATTCTATACAACAGAGCCG
This sequence comes from Sambucus nigra, assembly GCA_949130495.1. Taxonomy (NCBI): domain Eukaryota; kingdom Viridiplantae; phylum Streptophyta; class Magnoliopsida; order Dipsacales; family Adoxaceae; genus Sambucus; species Sambucus nigra. The sequence goes on along the minus strand of OX422221.1, from coordinate 327,395,779 downwards.
AGGTTAATATGCAAGACGAGATGGTGATGCACGACAAATAGGGTCAGCTTTTGATCGCTTAAGTAGAGGGTTAGCCTTTGAAAGGATTGATCCAGTTAATGATCTGAGTGAGAGGATGTCCAGATCAAGAAGTCTAGATGAATCTAGAAGGGAAGGAGGTGACTGTCGTCCCCATAATAGCTGACCCCTACATGGCCGAGACTGTGGTCAAGGGGAGGTCAATAGCCGACGTTGCGCAGCAGCTGGGGAACCCTCAGTCCACCCTTTGGAGGTGGCTGGGGACAACCTCGGCCAGGCCGACGTTGCTAAACCCTGGAACTATTCCATTCAAAGGCTAGAAGAGAAGATAGGGAACCTCATAAAAAGCTGAGACCCATTACAGAGGGGGTATTTAGAGGGCTCACCATTTGTGGCAAGGATTGTCAACTTTCCAACCCCGGCCAAATTTAAACCTCTGGTGGTGTCTCCCAAGTACGATGGAAGTACTAACCCAATACATCATATTGAAATGTATCAATCTGCAGTGGACATTTATTCAATCTCCGATGAGATAAGGTGTCGACCTTTCTCAAGCACTTTGATTTGGGCTGCACATATCTGGTTCACTTCTCTCCTTAAAAATTTAGTTGAAAATTTTAAAGGTTTGGCCGAGCAGTTTATTCACAACTTATATTTTGGGGTAAGATCTCAAAAGAAGATGACTCACTTGCTTTATGTAAATCAAGGGAAGAATGAAAGCCTCAGAGACTACATCGCGAGGTTCAACAAGGAAAAATTGGAGGTAGAAGATTATGAAGAGAGCATATCCATGACAACCCTTATTGGAGGGCTTCATAAGGGAAAGCTACTTTAGAGGATTGATGATGACCCACCTAAGCCTATGGTCGAACTGTTAGCAACAGCTGGAAAGGTCATGAATGCAGAAGAAGCAATGGCTGCGAAGTATGAGGATGAGAATGGAAGTAGAAGTGGGAAATTTCAAAGGAAGAAGGATGGAAAGAAAAGGACTGCAGACGATAAATTTGTAAATTATACTCCTTTAACTGTGAGTTGTGAACACATCCTGAATGAGATAAATAATCATAGGTCCCTGAGATGGACGAAGAAGTTGAAGGCTCCCCCACATAAGAAAATAAGAATCTACGGTGCGAGTATCAAGATCACGTCCATCTAACTGACAAGTGTTTCGACCTCAAGGACGATATTGAGAAAATATTGAAGTCGGGAAATATTAGAAAGTATGTTGATGATAGAGATTCTAAGTGGGGAAGAGAAGACCCTAAAAAGGAAAGAAATGACAGATGCCGGGAAGATGCCCCTGTCAGAAGAGCTGATGACTCAGATGATGATGACGATGACACTGACCTCCCACCAAAAGACGATAATGTCCCCGTGAAGAGGGTCAGTGTGATCTCTTTCCGTGTGAACACTATCTGTGGAGGACTAGTAGGGGTGGCTCGGAGGTAGCTGATCGTAAGGCTCATGTGGAAGAGGTTAAAGCAGTTACTAAGGCCGAGGTTGTGAACTTGTCTTCTATAGAGGTTAAACATAAGAAGAGAAAGAAGGTAGATGTGGACACCATTATAGTCAGCTTCTCATGACTTGATTCCAAAGGTATCTTAGCTCCCCACGATGATCCTTTTGTCATCACCACGAGGGTACATGGATGCAAAGTTCAGAGGATCCTGAATGATGGGGCAGTTCGGCAGATGTTATATTTTGGCCTTGTTTCAAGAGCTTGGGCCTCAGCAGAGCTAGGCTTATCCCTTATCATCATCCCTTGATTGGCTTCAGCGGTGAAAAAGTCCATCCATTGGGTATGTATGAAATAGATGTGAGAATGGGAGATGAATGGCCTAAGAGGTTGACCAGAAAAATTAATTTCTTTGTGATGGATGAAAATGTCTTCTCTGCCTACAACCTCATCATGGGACGAGTAGCCTTCAAGAAATTCAAGGTCGTGCCTTCAACCGTCCACCAGATGCTAAAATTCCCGACTCCCTATGGAGTAGGCGAAGTGTAAGGTGACCAAACGTTAGCATGATAATGCTACTTCAACTCTGTAGAAGAGAGAGAGAGGCTCATAAAAGGGCAATAACCACGTACAATATTGACACCCTTGATTCTAGAGATGAAACCAAACTCAAGAAGGGAGAGTCCACAGAGGAGGTAGAATTCGTCATCCTCGATGAGGACGAGCCGAAGAAAACCATCCAAATCGATAAAGCCCTAAAGTCTGAGGTGAAGGAGGAGCTAGTAAAGCTGTTAAGGGAGAGACAGAGTATCTTTTCCTGGATCCATGCAGACATGCGATGTATTGATCATGAGATTATGTGCCATAAACTCAATGTTATAGAGGATGCCAAGACCATCAAGAAGAGAAGAAGAATATAATCAAGAGATAAGTATGATGTCATCAGAGAAATGGTTAGAAAGCTTAAAGGGACCAAGTTCATCAGGGAGGTCATATATCCTAAGTGGTTATCTAACGCTGTCATAGTGCCCAAAGCTAACGAGAAATGGAGGATGTGCGTAGATTTCACTAATTTAAACAAGTCTTACCCAAAAGATAGTTTTCTCCTGCCTCGTATAGATCAGATGGTGGATGCCATAGCTGGACATGAGCTTCATGGATGCATATTCTGGGTATAATCAGATCTTCATGTACTCAGTAGACTCAGAGAATACAATATTCATTACAGACAAAAGGACCTATTATTATGAGGTCATGCCCTTCGACTTGAAGAGTGTAGGGCTACCTACCAACATCTTGTAAATAAGATGTTCGAAGATCATTTAGGCAAGACCATGGAAGTTTATGTCGAATACATCCTAACTAAGAGCCTGAAGGACGACACTCATGTAGCCGACCTTGAGAGAACTTCTAACACCATGGACAAATACATAATGAAGCTCAATCAGGCCAAATGTGTCTTTGGGGTAGGGCATGGAAATCTTTGGGGCTTCATCGTCAATCAAAGGGGAATAGAGGCTAACCCTGAGAAGATCAAGGCTTTGCTAGAAATCAACACACCCAGAACCATCAAAGACGTTTAGAGGCTAACCGGACGAGTTGCTACACTTAACAAGTTCATCTCAAGAGCTATAACTAAGTTTCTTCCTTTCTTTAAAGTTCTTAGAAAAGCCTTCGAATGGAATGAGGAATGTGATAAAGCTTTTAAAGAGCTTAAATCCTACCTCGAATCCCCTCTACTCCTATCTCGGCCAGTTCAAGGAGAGAAGCTGTACGTATACTTAGCTATCTCAGAGTCATCCATCAGTGCTTTAATAGTAAGAGAAGAGGATAGAGTGCAGAGACCAGTGTACTTCAACAACAAAGCACTCTTAGGGTCTGAGCAGAAGTACCCTCAGATTGAAAAGTTAGTCTATGCTTTGATATATGTTTCTAGAAAAATGAAGCCATACTTCCAAGCCCACTCCATGGTCGTGCTCACTGATTTCCCACTAAGACAGGTCCTCCATAAGCCTGAGAAGTCAGGAAGGCTAATGACCTGGGCAATCGAGTTGGGGGAGTGAGATGTTGTTTATCAACCCAGGGTTTCCATCATGGGACAGTCACTCACAAATTTTGTAGCCAAGTTTACCTGGGATGAGGCCGAGGATGAAAAGAATTAAGATGCTGCAGACGTGACAGTAAAGAGAAATGTTGATCGTACTTCAGACGAGTCCAATACAAGTACTATCAGACAAAGAACAGTTGAAAATGAAGAAGAGAGATACCTCTTCAGGAAGGGGACCCTAGCTGAGGGCAACTTCTATTCATATGAAACCATCTGGAACCTCTTTGTTGATGGGTCGTCCTGTGAAAGTGGAAATAAAGCAGGGCTGATAATGTCGGCACCCGATGACACAAATATTGAATATGCGCTGAGGTTCAACTTTAAAGCTTCCAGCAATGAGTCAGAGTACGAGGCATTAATAGCAGGTCTCTCTTTGGATAAAGCCCTCAATATCGGCCAGGTCCTAGTCCACAGTGACTCAAGATTGGTCGTGAATCAAATCCTGGGGGTATATGAGGCCAAAGATGAAAGAATGGACAGATATCTGAAGAGGGTGAGATCGATGCTATAAAGCTTTAAGGAAGTAAAGATGAAGAGGATACCTCGACTAGATAATAGCCGAGTTGATGCATTCACGAGGTTGGCCTCATCAATAAGAACATACATAAGGAGAACAGTGCCAGTTGAAATTCTGCTCAAGTCGACCATTGAAGAGGAATAGGTTGCTAGAACTTAATTAAACTTGAGTATGGGAGCCTCGTGGATGAACCCTTTTGTAAGATACATCAGAGAGGGAGAGCTGTCAGAGTCCAAGTTAGAAAGGAGAAAGCTAAGGTTCAGAGCTGCTAAATTCTCTATTATAAGAGATGTCATGTACAAGAAGGGATTTTTACTCCCTCTTATCATAAGCATTCACCCTTCAGAGGTTCCATATATCCTGCAAGATGTGCATGAAGGATATTATTCAAGTCACATAGGAGGAAGGCCATTGGATAAGAGGATTATCACTCAGGGGTACTGATGGTCGACCTTGGCTAAAGATGTGGCTGCGTATGTGAAGAAGTGTGATAAGTGTCAGAGGTTCTCCACCATCCCTCATTAGCCTCACCAACCTCTAACTTCAATCAGCTCCCCTTGGCCATTTGTAGTATGGGGCATTGAGTTGGTAGGACCCTTGCCAAGAGATGTAAACAACTATCAGTTCTTAATAGTGGCAATTGATTATTTCTCCAAATGGGTAGAGGCTAAGCCAATGATCACAATCACTGAGCATAAGACTTTTCAGTTCATCTGGAAGAACATCATATGCAAGTATGGACTTCCAAATACCCTCATCTTAGACAAGGGACCCAGTTCAAGAATATTTCCTTTGAAACGTACTGTGAAAGAGTGGGGATCAAAAAGTTATTCTCCTCCCCTGGTTGACCCTAGGAAAATGGTCAAACTAAGGTCACAAATCGAACAATCCTTGATGGAATAAAGAAAAAGTTAGAATACACCAAAGGAAGGTGTATAGAAGAAGTGTATGCTGTGCTTTGGGCCTACAGGACGACAACGAGGACACCAATAGGAGAAACTCTATTTATGTTAACCCATGGCTTAGAGGCTGTCATCCCGACAGAGGTAGGAATTCCTACTCATAGAGTTCAAATATATGACCCTCAGAGGAATGAGGAAGAGAGAAGACTTGATCTTGATTTGATTGAAGAGAGAAAAGACGATGCAGAGATAAGACAGGCAACCTATCAGCGGAGAACTGCGAGATTCTACAATCAGAGGGTAAAGTCAATGCCAATAGCTATGGGAGATCTAGTCCTCAAGAAGACGTGAAAAAAAACCAATGAGCTCCATCCCATCTGGCATTGCCCCTATAGGGTCATTGATGAGGTTGTCCCAGGTACCTATCGGCTAGAAAACCTTGAAGGAGAACCTTTCTCCAATCCTTGGAATGTCGTTCACTTAAAGAAATATTACTTATGATGTTGCAATTGTTCTTATCTTTTTGTAATACATGTATCAGTTTTATACGGAGGATGTTAATAAAAAGATAGAAATGTTATGCTCATAATTTTGTACCTTTGATATAATATATGTATGAAACACCAATAATTTGGTGATCTCAGACCTTAAAATTTATTTTTTGGTGAAAGTCTAAGAGGTAAAACATCATAATTTGGTGACCTCAGACCTATAAACATCATTAAGTTGTGAAAAATTGGAGGGTAAACACCATAATTTGGTGACCTCAGACCTTAAACATCATTATTTGGTGAAAGTCTAAGAGGTAAAACATCATAATTTGGTGACCTCACACTTTAAAATATCATTAAGTTGGTGAAAAATTGGAGGGCAAACACCATAATTTGGTGACCTCGAACCTTAACATCATTATTTGGTGAAATTCTAAGAGGTAAAACATCATAATTTGGTGACCTCAGACCTTTAAACATCATTAAGTTAGTGAAAAATTGGAGGGTAAACACCATAATTTGGTGACCTCAGACCTTAACATCATTATTTGGTGAAAGTATAAGAGTTAAAACATCATAATTTGTGACCTCGGACTTTAAAACATCATTAAGTTGGTGAAAATATGAGGCGGAACATCATAATTTGGTGACCTCGGACCTTAAAACATCATCAAGTTCGTGAAAAAATATGAGGTGAAACATCATACTTTGGTGACCTCAGACCTTTAACATCATTATTTGGTGAAAGTTTAAGAAGTAAAACATCATAGTTTGGTGACCTTAGACCTTAAACATCATAATTTGGTGTGGTGAAACTTATGAATGTGGAGTATAACAATTATAGAGCAATAAAACATCATACAAAGCAATAGAATTAGAAAAAGCCTAGCTATATGTGATCATATCATCAAGAGGGTTCAGAATTACAAAATAGAGTATCAAGAGTCTTCATCAGAGTACATAAAAACTAGAATTACAGGAAAAAGTTCATCAAAATTACAACTATTGAAAAGCTTCATAGGGAAAAGGCGAGCAAAAAAAGAGCCTACGTCTCGGTAGGGGACGATCCACCAACATCTTCAGTCGTCTGGTTAAGGCTAACATTTGTGACTTAGACTCCATCGTCATGATGGGAACCATCGTATATCTCTGTGACTTCAAGGGGTGCCATCTCGGCTGGAGAAACATCACTTTCTTCAACCTCCTTTAACACCTGAGAAAATAGAGGATCTCCAAAGCCGAGACCTGCAAAGTTCGCTGCAGTCAAGCTCCCGGACTCACTCTCCTTCATGGCTACCCATTTACTAGTCGCTTTGATACCCCTCTCTAGGTACTCAAAGTCGAAGCTGACAAACTCATCATACACCTTGTAGTCCTTAATGGCTTTCTCATAGGCATCTTCCAAGGCATCTTTGACTGCAGCATCAACCTTCGATTGAAGAACATCATCCTTGGCCTTCAGAGCTTTGTCATGATTCCTATTGAGCTGAGACATGTCATTGTCCCTCTGCTTGATGAATCCGTTAAACCTTACAACCTCTACATTCAAAGAGGCTTCAACCTTCTCAGCTTTATTACCCTTTTCTATAAGGGGGATCCTTTTCAAGGTCCAGTCAATAAGGCGATGAAAAGATAAGACACCCTGCAAAAGAAGATCGGACATATGAGTTATAATTTCAAAAACCACGATGTTACACTTGTGATAAAATGAGCAAAAACCTAATACATGGATTGACTTATAGAGAACAAACTCGGCCAATAAAGGGATATCCAATGCGCGTAGAAAATGTTTGTCTTACTGAGTCATTATTGTGCCAATAGCATCGGCAGCCTTCAGACTATGTCCGATCAAACTATGTCCAATTTTGAGCTGAGATAGATGAGCAGCTAGGGCATCATCTATAGAAATGGGTATGTCACAATCTTTGGCATGCGTCTTGCTCGTCCTCATATGCGTCGGGTCAGCCGTGGATTTCCTCTTTTTGTTAGCATCATCCCTAGAGGTTCTGATGCTCTTTTTTTATGTCGATGATTGTTCACTCTTACCACCTTGATTTTCTATGAGCTTCATTAAATTGGGTGCCGACATTTCCCAAAACTCGTCTGGAATACCTGTTGGGCGCTCTGCAAAAGACGAGTTTCCGAGTTAGCCAGTCAAAAATAAAAAATATAAGAGGTATAACTTGGGTAAGAAAAATGAAGACTTACGATGCTCTTCTAGGGGACCACCCCCCAAACCCGTATGAGAAAGGTAATAGGGGGTCATCAGATGTTCATATTTAACGAGATGACCTTTCTCGCCCTAATTGCAAAGGTCCTCAACATTCATGTTAATGTCCCGGCTAAGTCCAGGGTCGGCTTTAGCAGCAAGGGATACCTTTCCCCATCTCAGAGGGATCCTTGAAACCGACGTTCCAGAATCCTCATCTGAACTAAATTCCTATGCCCCGAAAACAAAGAAGTACTGAGGTTTCCAATTATGATTTGAAGTTTAGGTAACCAAGATCATTTTCTTCTCTGATTTCCTAGCTAAGAAGTGGTAGTAGCTGGGGTGGGTTTTAGTACACGAGGGAACATAACAACCTGTAAAAACTCTAACTGGAAGGTATGAATGGTGAACATCCCTCCAAAGGACGATGGCCCCAATCATAACCCTCTAGGAATTTGGGGACAATTGGGAAGGGGCAAGATTGATGTGGGAGAGTATAGCTCTGATGGTTGGGTGGATAGGAAGATAAAACCCCAACTTAAACATCTACTCATAAACATAAATTTTGCTATCTCGTCCATCGAAGGCCCTCTCATACTTCATAGGTTTCCTAAGGATGATTAAAGAATCTATGGAATAGAGGTGCCTAAAAGAAAGAAGGTCGTACTTGTTCACGATACTTTCATACTCGACCGCCTTATAGGATCAAGTTCTCTCCCTTTATTATCATCACCATCCCCATCAATGTCGGCCTAGGAATTTGTAGGGGAACCACCAGGAAACCTCTTAGTAAATTCAACCCTGGTGGCAGCCGACAGAGGAATAGCATCAATAGGAGGGGGAATTGCTATGCTAGGTCCTACGATTTCTATGGAAGGAGATCTACACGAAGTAATAGAACCTCTGTGGGGCGAGGCACGACTAGAAACCGCGGAGTCCTCCGAAACTTCATCTCCCCTGGGGGAACAATCCATTGCCTCTTAAAAAGAGTCTATGGACTCAACAGCTTTAGAGGTGGACATAGGGTTAGAGGAAGATGGCTCAGACATTGGTACAGGAACCCCAGGAACCTCAGGAACCTCGGAGGGCTGAGTAGGCTCGGCTGGCTCAGGGTATAAAATCCTCAAGGGGGGAGGAAAAATTGGTCTGTGGGGAAAGGCATCAGCCCTACAAGCCTCCTCCTGGGCTAACTATATCTACCTTATTTTTTCAAAGGTCTTCTCATGCAGAGATGGGAACTCTTCTATAAGTTGGTACAAAGGTCTGAGCATTCAGATGACAACACTAAACTTAAGGGAAGGACACAAACTACAAATAAGCAAACAACTTCTTTAATTTGAACTAAAAATCAAACTAAGAATCCAAAAGGTTTCACTAAGAACATTCAAGAACTGGGTCACCGAATAAGACTACCGGAGGGTCAAGCTAGTGTTATTGGCAGAAACAACCTCAAAGTGACCCAATATGGTCACAAAGTCGCACAGGCTCAACAAAAATAACCCTATAGCTACCCAACGACGGAAAAGCTTCGCCAGAAAAGAAAAACCTGGCCGAAAAATAAAAAATGTAAAGAAATGACCTGAAATAGAAAAGGAAGGGTCCAAGAACAATACCTGACTAAGTGCGAAGGAGAAAGGAAGAGATTAAGAAGCGAGGGACCTTGAATCACAGTAAACAATGGAGATTTGAAGAAAAATTATGGAAACAAAAACTTAGGTGCAAAAATGAGAGAAGAAGGAGAATAAGGAAAGAGAAAATGTTTTTAAACCTTCTCAATGATGAGTCACGGCTTCCAACACACCCATCATTACCCTAGGAAACCCCAAAGATGTCGTCATACCTTAGGAGGTAGGTTAGTCACTCCAATGAGTGACATGTGTCAAGTAATCACTTGCACGCCCCAAGATACCAAAGCAACTCAGCCTTGGTCTAACCTACATACCCCTCAATCACCTACTCACATAGGAGACTAAGGTCTAGGGGGTGATTAATGTGCCCAAAGTTCACCCTCGCACTCAGAGTCACGTACCTCGGCCTGTCTCACAGTCGAGTTGACAAGAATCTCCCAATTGCCATCAGAAAGGTCGTAACTGCAAGGTCGGCCCTCCATTGACCCACCTCGTCTGGCCATCAGCCGAGGTCTGCAGAGTCTCATGTTCACAATATATTTCCAACATCGTACTCTGCCTCAACCGATATTACATCGTACCTCACACACAACGTCGACCGGCCTACTAGGCCAAGGCCATATCGGCGACTGATAAGACAAAATGATACCATCGGACTTCACCAACCTCATACTTGGCCAAGCTGAGGTTACAACAGTTAATGACACAAGTCCGAGCACATGCAAGCACACTAAAGGATTGGAATAATTGAGAAAATAGGTTATAACCAAATCATTCTCCCCATAAGAGGGAATATTTTAGTCATCATTATCCACATGAGATTAGCCAAGTGTCATCAGGATACTGGTTTGATCCTCATACACATGCTCATTGCATGCTTGTGGGGTACATTACACACCCAAGGACTGTATATAGAGGTCTTCCTCTACCTTGTAAAAGTATGGATAATTGTAACCCTAGCTGAAACTCTGATGGTTAACACAGTAAAGAGAGAAAGCTTGAGAGATTGTATCTATGACCATTAGTGCCTTCATATATTGAAATTACTCACACACTCATAGTGGACATAGGCCTGATTTGCTGAACCACTTATATACTAGTGTTCCTCCTCTTATCCTCACCTCCCTCTACTAGATATTTACTCTTTGTGTTGCCATTGTTATTGCAAGGTTGAGCTTATCAACACCTCTTACTTGTGGTGTTGTTTCCAGCATGATCAACCCATCTATGTCCAATCATTGTTCGAACCAAATCACTCAAAAATATGTCCCAAACATTGAGATTCCCAACATTATTTTTCCATAATAAATCATGTGGAAGCAATTCATCTTCCCAAAAGACCTCATTCAAGGTCTTACATTGCGGGTTCTATTGGTTGACTCTTTTAAAGGATGCGTAAATGACTGGTCTTGAATATTGCATTTGGTACCCCTTTATTCTTGAGAATTCTAGCATAATTGTTTCTGGTAATTTCTTATATTGAATAAACTTTGTTCTTGATGTTATATATTTTTCAAGGTTTATTTGAGCTCATATAGGTGTGGGGATGCCTAGTGGCACAATTAGTTGCATTTTGGGAAAGTTTCATTGATAGATGAAACTTCAGAGGAATTTTCATAAATTCATATTTCATGAATCAGTTGGAAGAAGTCTATGGGAGCATAGTTAGTTGAGTTATATTCGTGTTGCCAAAAGTGGCATGTGATTCAATTTCCCAACGATCGAGTTATAGTCGTTTTCTAGAGCACCATGTTTGAAGAAAATTGAGGTAGGAAAGCAGAGAGCCTAACGATCGCTCCTAGGTCGATCAATCGGCCTTCTTTATTTTTGTGAAGACTTGTAGGGAGTAATTATGTCTTCACCTAGGTTGATCGATCACTCCAACGCCAATCGATCAAATCCTGTAGGTTTCAAATATTTCTTCCTTTTTTGTTTCTTTTCTTTGGATTTTATCCACTTACTATAACTAGTAAGTTGGGGTTTTCTTTGTAAAGAGTTGATATTCTAGGGGTTTAGATTTATTTTGAGATCTTCTCTCTCTCTCTCTCTCTCCCACCCCCCTAAAATTTCCATTTTCATAGATATGTAACTTAATATTCATTTTCTTCTTTAATTAATTCAAGCTTTCATAAATTAGTTTAATGCTTTGTTAATTACTTTTATTTCCTTATTCCATTTCAAAGTTATAGTTAACATTTATAATGATATCTAACAAATTAAGTTGATTTGAGATTGTTGAACTCAACATATGTTATTTAGATGCTTTGCTTTAATATGATGGTTTAGGCTAGTTTGGAAAAGTTAATTGTTCTTGGTTGTGCGTATAGGAGCCTTAATGGAGTATATCATGTATGCGACATGTTTGTGAACTTTCGTATGTAATTATGGGAATATTTATTGACGTCAAACTCAAAATAATCTTTTATGAGAATTTAGGGGGTGATAACTCTAAGGTTTATTAATTGTCCAAATGCGATTTAATATTGAAATTAATTTTCTTTCCATTCAACCCATTATGCTAATTAGTCCGCGGTGAGGGATATTATTTCTCAACTTATAGCTTTCATTCTTATTAATTACTTTAGTTTATATATTTGTCTAGTGTTAATGGTAGTATTAAACCTTTTGAACTAAAAGATCATATTTTACACTTTTATTTATGAAGTACTAAATCAATTTAATTCTAACCACGTTATATGTGGATTCGATTCCCAAACTCCTCACTATAATTGTAATAAAACTTTTGTTAAACTTTTGGGTTTTTACGTTTTGGTGGTAAACCAAACAAGGAAAGTGTCCTCATACGACCACTCGATTTTCACTTGATCAAAATGGCACCGTCGCTGAGGAATGTTTTATTTTAGAAGTTCAATGATTTAATATTTTTATATATAGGTGTATAATTCTTTTTTTATAACTTATTTTATAAATTGGAACACTTGAGTGCCAATAAATATTGAATTTATCGTTCGCACACCACTTTGTGGAATTTTCATCGACAAATCATTTTCGGTAACAATGTCTTACTCATGTATTCTCAGTGGTTGTAATGGTGTTAAGGGTTCATAATTTTATCGTATCAATAATTTTCAAAGTCTCATAAAACATATGACTATTGGTATATACTTGCAAAAAGAGAAAAATGAAAGTTGCAAAATAACTTTAGGTGAGTATTTAGATAATTATACAAAGGATGTGGGGACTTATGAAAATTTTCTCGTGACAAAAATCAACAAAATTATTACAATAACAATGTTGAAAACTATTGTGATAATAGTTCTCATAACTATTACAAAAATAACTCTCAAACTATTATACTAATAATTTTGAAAGTGTGGTTACAATAATAGATCTCAAATTATTCTTTTTAGTGAATTTTTCCTACCACCGAATTCATTTGGTGCGTGCTTGCAAAGTCAGAGAAAAAAAAATTGACAACTATTATCGCGAGTTGAAAAAGATATGGATGCATTATTTGAATACAACGATGATTTTTCTTCCAAGACATTGAAAGATGAAGAATGTTTTGAACCAAAGAGGATTATGAGGTTTTTTATCAAAGGATAACCTCTTTGAAACAAACCATTCTTCTCTTATCCCAATAGATACTGAACAATGAAAGGGATGAAGAAACAAATATAGTATCTATTTTCAATGAAATAATTTCCTCTTTGAAAAAAAAGATGAGTTTGAGACTTGTTCTTCACCTCAAATATTTTTTAAAGCTCATTTCATTAAGAATGATCCTGTCTTCTTCAAAATGAAATATTTGAGCGATGATGACTCATATTTTTAGTTTGAATTTATTTTCTCACCATTTTCTTTCACCGTTATCATATCATTACAAGTACTGTAAGAATCATACGCAAGTCTTGAGGACTTTGACCTGATTCTTGTCAAGGAATGCTTTTTTAAAATGCTTTCCATGATAGATTTTTTTCTTAAGAGCACCCCACCTACCATTCCATTTGAAAAACTTTTAAAAGAAAAATTATAATTTCTTGGGTCCTATTTGTGCTTGTCCCCCTATTGAATTCGAACCCCCATCATCCGCTAAAAAGTTTTCATTGGCGATGTTCCTTCCCCCCGCCCAAAACATACTCCCCATTTCATTAACAAAATCTCATATTTTCCAGTGGGCATAAAATCAAACGAGGGCTCTCCATTAACCCCTCAAACTGAACATGTTTTTATGGGTGGATGTTTAAATTGTTAACTTGTACATAATAGTTTTATTTTTCTATTTAATTATTATCTAATGTAATTAGTTAAATTTTTTATTCTTCTTCTTCATTATGCTTGGTTTTAAGATATTCTGTAGAATCAATGGACTTTAACTATTCGGGAATGTCTCCATGTTGGGTGGCGTCTTTCTCTTCCTCGCTTTAACTTGTTTTCTTAATTCGTATTGTGGATGATGCATGATTTAAGATGGGGGGTGTGGGTTATGATTCTGATTGCCTTTTGAGTTTCTTTGATTGGATTTATATTCTTCTCAAGCATGCTTTTGTTGTAAAGAAATTAAAATTTTTAATAATATTTTCTTTATTTTTCCTATTTGTTTCACCTTTTGCCTTTATTTTCGGTGATTGAATAAATTGTTGCCTTATTCAATTTCCATTACAATGATGAATGTTCTAATTTCGGAAGTTATTAGACTTTAGTCCTTTAATCATCGATATTATGAATAACTTCATGAATTGAATCTTCTAACCAATGAGCACATATGCATTTTTGTATTTAGTGATTCAGTTTAAGGATTTTGTAGTTTAGTGATTTGTTTTTGCATTTTATACACTAAAATCGAGCGAGATTTGCATCTTCCTTCAATTGTAAGTGTTTATAAAATTACTCTTTCTTCTTGAAAATCTTAAAGTTGTTGGTAATCTCATTACTCTTTCTTTGATTATTCATTAATTGAGTTCATTTTCAAATGTGTTGCTTGAGCATGATTTTCAACATTGTTTTGGCTAGAGAATCATGTAAACCTTCAGAGAGGATCACAGTCCCTATTTGTTATCTAACCCATAATGATCGTAATCTTACTCAATATATTTCCTAATCACCCCCGTTGAGCCTAAATATAGCCTTTCGTTTCATTGCCCTATTCCCATAATCAATTTTACATCGGAGTTTTAACCCCTTAGACACCTTTGTCACCTTTGTTTTGTGAACCTACTTGGGATGTTATGATATTCTTGCTGTGTAGTTTTATTTGAGAAACGAGTTAACTTAAAAGGAAAAAAAGAAAACAAAATTAAACAAAACAAAAGAAAAGAATGGATTCTAAAAAAGTATGAATTACATGTGTTTATTTGTAGAAATGAAGAAGTCATACTCCTTTTGTATAGTTATGATTTTGGAATTTGTTTTTCACTTTTTATTATTGTCCACAAAGACCAATACCATGTGTTTATTCCCAAACCCTTTGAATCCATAAATATCCCCTTCTATTCCTAACCCTAACCTAGCTTGAGTTACAACCCTATAAAGTCCTATATGATTTTAGGTTGACTTTGATTTGAAATTCATAATAATTACGATAATTTGTTAAAGTACATTTTACCTCCCTTAATGAACAATATCCTTTCATTGAGATTATAATTTTTATTTTATATATAAAGTTCTTCATAGTTGATATATGCATGGCCTTGCTTCCTTTTATAATTACTCATTATGCCTGCATGTCCCAAGTGTGTTACCCCCTATTCAGAGTGTTTTTATTTGTCGAATGTAATCACCAAATAGATTTGATGTCACTCACACTTTAATGTTTATCTAGGTTATAAATTTATTTTAAATCAAAACATTCACTTGTGCTCCCTCATCCTATGCATTTTAAAGTTTAGGTTATAATGAGATTATTCTACTAATGTTTATAATTAGAAACTATTGGGTAAATTATTATTTTCTTTGCTAACAGGTTTTGAAATCTGATTTTTTTAGTTTGGCATTGAATTATAGGGCATAAAATTTTGAGAAAAATTGATGTTTGTGGATTTCATCCCTAAAAATGATCACAAGATAGCACTCGTCCCCTGGGGTAATATGGTAATTTAACGGCTTGGTGCATTCTCCAAATGAAACTGTGTACCCATGAAAGTGGTATTCAATCCTTTATACATAGTCTATTGGGATGGTTCCCTATTTCTTTCATTATTATGGACTAGTAAGTGTGTAAGCTAGAGGGTGTGATTAGTCTTCAATATTGCATTTATCACCCATTTAGTCTTGAGCATTCTAATATAATTGTGTCCATTAATTCCCATATTTAATATCTTATACTGTATAACCTTTGTTTTTCATGTTTATATAAGTTATAAGGATTATTTGAGCTTTTATAGGTGTATGCTTAGTGATGCATTTGGTTGCATTTCGAAAAAGTTTCATCACATGATGCAACTTCAGGGGTATTTTAATAGATATAGATTACATGAATCAGTTAGTGGAAGTTCATGGGAGCATAGTTTATTAAGTTATATTCGTGTGGCCGCAAAAAAAGATGTCATTATATTTTTGAATAACGGAGTTATAATCATTTTCTCAAACACCATCTTTGAAGTAAATTGAGGCCAGAAAACCGAGAGTGAACCGATCTCCCCCAGGTCGATCGATCACCCTACTTTATCTTTGGGAATATTAATGGGCATTAAGGCTATATTTACCTAGATCGATCAATCTCCCCTAAACCGGTCGGTCAATCTCCCCTAGACTGATCGATCGATGTTAGCCGATTTTAGACATTTGTTACTTTTTTCTTTTTGATTTTGTCCACTTGCTATAAATAGAAGGTTAGGTTTTTATTTATAAAGGGGTCATATTTTGGGGGTTTTTATTTGTTTTGAGAGATTCTCTTTCTTTATCCCCTAGGTTTTCCATTTTCATGGGTATGTAACTTACTATTCATCTTAATTTTTAATTAATTCAAGCTTTAATAAATTAGTGTAATGCTTTGTTAATTAGTTTTATTGATTTAATCCATTTAAAAGTTGTAATTAACATTTATAATCCTGTCTAGATAATTAAATTGGGCCGAGACTCTTGACCTCATAATGAATTATTTAGTTTCTTTACTATGGTATGATGGTTTAGGCTAGTTTTGATGGGTTAGTTGTTCTTGATTTTTCATCTAGAAACCTTAATGGAATAGACGATGTATGCACCATGTTTTCGGCATTTGATTTGTAATTCTAGGAATATTTATTGACGTCAAATTCAAAATTAGCTTTTATGAGTTTTCAAGGGGTGACAACTCTAAGTTTTATTTATTGCCCAAATACATTTTAATCTTGAAAATTCTTTCATTTTCATGCAACCATTTATGCTAATTAGTCCATGATGAGGGATATTATTTCTCAACTTGTAGTTTTCATTCTTGTTAATTATTTTAATTAAAATACTTTTCTAGCATTAATGGTAGTATAAAACCCTTTGAACCAAAATATCATTTTTTACACTTTTATTTGTGAACTAATAGATCAATTGCATTCCAAACACATTCTCTGTGGATTCGATAGGCGAACTCGCCGATATACTTATAAACCAAGTGTAGTAAAAGTTTAAGTTTTTGCATTGTGGTGGTAAACTAAAAAACTCTAGTTTCCTTACACGACCACTCAGTTTTCACCTAATCAATATGATTTTATTAAACTTGCCCCCGTTGCCAATTAGTCGGGAGGGTCACTAGGCTGAACATGATCCCTATTTCTCCCATCCTTGTATTGATGTCTGCAATTTTTGGGTAATAGACTTCATGGTCCCTTTCCCGAAGTCTAAGAAATTTAATTACGTATTACTCCCCATCGACTACATGTTGAAGTGAATGGAAGTCGTGCCAATAAGGAAAAACACCGCAAAAGTGGTGTTAAGTTTCTTTAAAGAGACTATCTTGGAAAAATTCGAGACACCAAAACAATCATAAATGGATAATATTTCCTTTTTTTAATGAACTATTTGTCACCTTGATGGCTCAATATGGTGTCACCGACAAGGTCTCCACAAAATATCAGTAATAAATGAATAGGCAAGTCGAATACGCCAATAGGAGGATAAAAGTAATCCTGGAAAATATTGTAGATCCATTGAACAAAAAATGATCATAAAGACTAATCAACGCGCTTTGGGCATATCATACAACTTATAAGACACGCCTTGGGATGTCCCCATACAGGTTGGCATACGAAAAAGCATGTAATTTTTCGGTAGAGCTTGAACATCCGATATATTGGGCTATTAAAAATGTCAATTTTTTGGTAGAGCTTGAACATCCAACCCAATGAATTTTAAGAGTTGAGGAAAAACTTGTACAAGAGTTCTCGTATCTTCAAGGCAAAAACCAAGGCCTTTCATGACAAGAGAATATTTCACAAGTACTTTTGAGATAGGGAATAAAGTCGAACTCTACGATTCCCGCCTCCATGTTTTTCCTCATAAATTTCAATCCCAGTGGAATGAACCATTTATAATTAAAAAAGTCTATGAACATAGAGACATTTACATATTGAACCCAAGGACCAGAACCTTTTCTGTAAGGACAAAAATTCCAATTGAGTCCATTGTATAATTTTGACATATTCCCGGAATAAAACACGTTAGTGTCATAGGTCATTTTGTCACGATCCCACACAGACTATGACGTGTTGAAGTTTAATTGAAGACGATGCGGTAAAGATTCAAGAAATATTTATGCCGAAGTTTAATTAGTGCAATTTTATTTGTCTTCAAAGTTTAATTGAAGTCAGAGATCACTCAGATATGAATGCGTAAATTTAATGAGACTCAAAATTTATTTAAAATGATTAAGCATGTATTTTTTATTAAATAAATGTTTTATAAGTGTTTTAAAAGGTTTACACTTCGTTTTAATCTGATGAAAATGGGTTGGAGTTGGATTGAAGTGGAACTCTTTGTTAAGAGTTGGTTTAAAAACAAACTTTAATTCACTGGTTGCTCAAACGACTTGACCAGTCGTTAGAGCGAGATGCTCTGTCATTCGAGTGATATTGCTATCTCGTTATAACGACGGGTCAATGTCACTTAAATGATGTGTCGCCTCAAGAAAAGTATTTAAGGCATGTTTTCCATCAGATTTAAAAACTGTGCATTATGCGAAAATCAGTATTCGACCAGAACGTTTCTGCACAGAAGTTTTCTTAGGTTTTCCAAAGTTAATGCATCCTTAGATTTTCAAAGATCCGAATTATCATTAATATATGATATAATGATCTTTGTGGGACTAAGAAGAGTTGTTCTAGACTTGAATATTTTCGGTTTTGCAGCAAAGAATCGATGGAGTCCAGTTTCAACATCCTAGAAGTTACAAGCCATATCGGTGGATATCAAGACATACGTGGACGCGGGTGTTGTGGATAGGCATTATGGAAGAAGGTTACTTTCTACGTTGGCACTATGAGAGGAGTGGTTGAAGATCGGAGGAACGTCAAGTCTTGTAAGTGGATTGAGTCATTGAGTAAGACTACCGTCTATACCTTTGGGACTGAAGCTGTCATACCTGCTAAGCTGGGTTTACCATCCCATAAAGTTTAAAATTTTAATTCTCTCGTAAGTGACCTAATGAGAAGCCTGGATCTAGATATGATGGAAGAAGTAAGAGAAGATGCTGCACTGAGAAATGCAGCCTACCAACAGAGAACAACCCGTTTCTACAATAAAAGGATGAAACCGACCAACTTGAAGGAAGGTGTTTATATGTTGAAGAAAGTTCTGCAGAAAAATAACAAGCTTGAGGCCAATTGGCATGGGCCATACCGTATTTTCGCAGTCATCCGACCTGGAACTCATCGAATTGAAACCTTTGAAGGCGAAGAATTCAAAAACCAAGGGCATGCAGAGCATCTTAGAAAATATTACCAATGATGTTGTAATCAGTTTGAAATCAAATTTTAGTATTAATAAAATCATCAGTTCTTTTAATTTTTGCTGTTGATTTTTTTAAAAGTACTAGTGCTATGCACTACTATAAGTAAATTGATAAAATTTAAAAGTTATTGCCATAAAAACTTCAAATTTTTGCTCGGTTCAACAAATATTGCCCTGAAAGATGCTCGGAAAAACACAAGAATATAAGAGAGTCACTCAACACAAGCAGTAGGTTGCTCAAAAAAGCCACAAACTTGATCGCTAAAAGTCCAATTCAATAGGACACTAAGTCCTCAAGAAACTTGGTCCACAAACATAAGGATAAAACAATATCTTTATCCTACAGGGAAAAGTGCAGGAATAACGTTGCAAAGATTACTCATGCGGAATGTAAGCACATATTCCACATATGCCTAGTCAACACCACTAGTATCTGATGTAAAAACCTAACACTTGGGTGAATTAGTAAAACCTTTGGAGACACATGGGTAACTAGCTCTAAATTTAGATTTTAATCGAAGTATGCTCATAGAACCTCTATATTCATCTAACTAGCTCTAAATTTATATTTTAACCTACGTATGATAGTAGAACATCTGCATTCATTGGTAATTGATACTCAACCTAGATTTTAATCAAAGTGTATCAATAGAACTAATGACAAAAAGAGGATTAACATTCAACACAAGATAAGTTGATCAAATTTCCATTTCATTAAATCAAATTAATTAACTGACCGTGTTAACAAAACAAAGTACAAAGCTTCATTCTGCAGGACATTTCCCTTCACCTTTGGAAACAAGATCCATTCCAGCAGGAGGATCATTTAAAGTGTAAGGAGAATTAATGAAGTTAAAATCCCGAAGCATTCTGGCATTGCTGATACCGGGACGATCAAGCAAGTGAGCAGGTCGGACGATCTCTAATTCATCATGAAGCTCATAATCTCCCAGGTACCTTAAAATAAATCATCGAGGAATACGTTAGACAGGAATCCAATTGACATCTATTTTAAAAGGGGGATCATCAAGGTCAAGCAATCCTGGATCATACTAGTCCCACAGTTGGCAGTTTTGATCCACCTTCATCAATGTCAAAGCATTCATCCAACCCCATTTATAACTCTCATTCTTAGTGATTAGGAATAAATTCTTCCCAGTTATCCCCTCAATCTAGAGGCTTTTATCGCTCCGCAAAGTGTAATTCGAGTGGATTTATCTCATATCATTGCTATTTACATTTTCTAATTAGTACATCGAGTTTTGTGTATCTCCTATCTATTTTGTAGGTATTCAGTGCACACAAGGAAGGAGAAAATCAAAATGAAAGTCGAAGACCTCGTGCCTACAAGTGCTTAGGAATAATCGGCATCCTAATTCGAGCTTCGAATCAAAAGTTACAAGTCTTCAAAAATTACAAGGAGGAAAAGTTCTTGAAAAGATGGAATCGAACCGAAGGGATTGAAAAACGAACTGATTCCACCCTGGGAAAACTTCCTGTGAAGCACGAAAAGATGGAACCGAACCGAAAAGGAAATAAATGAACCAAACCGGTTTAGGGAAAAACTTCTGTCAAAGATGGAACCGAATCAAATCACCTTAACAGGATCGGTTCGAGTATTGAAGATTTGAATTTATCCACATGTAAAATAAGAGTCTTGTATGGTTGAAACTCTTAGAAATTTGTAGAGTATAAATTTAAAACACCTCCCAGACATTGAGAGAGATTCTAATTCATTGGAGAAGCATTGTAATTAGTTTAGAGAGGACAACAACAAGAAACCCTAGTTTGATTCCAGTTTTGCAGTCCAAGTATTTGTTTCAATTCTTGATTTCATGATTGGAGTAGTTATTTCTTTATTGTGTAATTTCATTCTTTTTCACCTTCAGTTGTTAGTAAAAATGTTTTCTTTCATTTAAAACATGTTTCCTTCTAGTTTTAATATGTCCGGCTAAGTTTTCTAGGGTTGGGGTGCATGAACCCCACCCGATGTAATTCATGATAGTGGAAATAAAAGTTGGAATTAAAATCTGGATGAATTGTATCGTAGTTAATACGATACTGCTTTAATTCATCCTTTGCTTAAATACTGTGCGGTCCACGATCCCTCATATATGTAATACTTAGGAGAAATAAAGATCGGGTTTTCATTCGGCTTTTGCTTACATACTGTGCGGGCTACGATCCCTCATATATGTAATACTTAGGATCATTAAAAATCGGATTCATTTAAGGATTTAATTCTGAATCTAGTATCCTATGAAGTTAATTACTAGGGTATGGGGGATTGTAATCTGACCTATCTTTCTCATCTCATACTTAAAGTTTTAGTCAAATCATCATTAGTCCTTTAGTTAAATTAGAGTAATTGCATTTCATTTTTTTCATAATTTCATCAATTAATAATTTTCAAAAATGCATCTAGTTGTAGTTGTTTCACAATTGAAATCACCTTTTCATTCTTTTTAAAGTCCAAGTTAGGTTACCTTCATCTTTCCAACGTCGTTACGACTTCGTTCGTCCTGTTTCCCTGAGGATCGATACAAGACTTATCGGATTATTACTTGAGCGACAGGCTTGAACTTGAGCCTAAATAGCATGCACACTAGACACATTTGTGGTCGCGTCATATATATATATATATATATACTAGGGTATGCCCATGCCTGAAGGCACGCTGGTAATTTTAAAAATCATAAAGTCGTGTATGATGTAAATAATAAATATTTTATATGTTAGAATTGTAAATTTTGAAAGTATAGATTTAAGTCATACAATTTATTTACAACGCAGATGTGTAAATAATTTGGGTAAACAGTTTTTATTCGAAATACTTATATGAACTGATATATGTATAAGTTTTCAAATTATTTGTGAACCCAAATAAGCTATAAGTATTCGAATAATTTGGGTAAACAGTTTGTATCTGAATAATTTGGGTACCCAAATCAAATGCAATCTACACCTCAAAACCAAGACAACCATTAATAAGTAAACACTTCAAAAACTAATGATGCTCGTAACATATACATTTACATAGAACAGGGCACCCCAACCCATTAAGCTTTACAAATAACTAATGTCACAAATAACTTTTGTCTCTATCCATGTACCCAAGCAATCATAGCGCTACAAAAAGTGTACACTCAAATAAAGACACTGAACTTTCACATAAAAGCTTGCTGTTAAATGGTGCATTATACAGCTAAAAGAAATAAACTAAGAATAAAAAGAAAATTTCCTCAGAAGTGTACACCTTCCACTCGAAGAGACCGTGTTGTAGAAGGATGGTTTTGGAGGGAGATAGGTGGAGGGTGGAAGAGGGGTTGTATCGTATTTTCCTCTTATGCTAGATTGAATTTGTATTATGCTTTGAGGGGACTGTTGTAATGGGAAACTAACATTTTATATGCGTACTTGAAGAACTGAAAGATAAAGCTGCAGACATCTGAAGCAGACATGACTCAAATTTCCATTGCCACTGAAATTTACATTTAAAAATGAAAACCTCTATTAAATATCTCTTACCATTGCCACTGAACACATGTGATGATCAGATCACATGTTTGAAAATAAACATATGTAACTACAACATATGTAAACCAAAACTCCAAATCCGAACCCGACCTTTGAAAATATCCATGAATCATACCTAAATCATGCCACAACTTCAGCACTCCAATGCATTGTGCCTACATAACTTGTGTCATCTATTAGTGTACCTACAAACGTATAATGGAATGGAATGGAAAGTTAGTTTGTAAACATACCTGAGGGCATAGTTAGTTCAGCACATTAGCGTACCTATAAAATCTCACATACTGATGTAATTCAAATAATAGTATTGATGTAATTCATATAGAAAAAATGTACATTAAAGACAACATACCCTGACTATATATGGGTTGAAGTTCCCATTTTAGTATCTAGTAGAAATAGAACAAAAGTGCATATAGCCTAGTTTTAAATAGTTTCCAACAAAATATAGGAAGATAAAATTATTAAACATCATATGTGACACTTTCATAAAAAAATTAGAAAGCTAGCGCAACATACTCAACGTTCTGCACTACTTTTTTATAATTTCATTTTATTTAAAGCTAACACGGCATACTCTTTTTTTTCAAATAAATCTTCCCATATATATTAGATGCAGGTAGAAAAGCCCTACCAAGTGGCAAATACATTGAGACTTACCAAAAACAAAGAAAAAGCTAACTAAAAGGACAGGACGTTATAAATGGCATGCCTATAAAATCCATTTTGAAACACCCTCTAGCTTTCTTGGGGAGAGAAGAAACTGTTGAAAAGGACTGATATCCTGATGAGTGAGCTCCATAACTGGCAAGGCTGTCAGCAACTGTATTTAATTCTCTCCAACAGTGGATGAAATCTATATGGATATTGATTCCTTTAATTTCATTAAGAACATCAATAAGGGACCAAGGGGGTTTTAGAATTTTACCTATGAGAATATTAGTCACCATTTTGGAATCAGACTCCACAATGATATGATTGATATTGAGATTTTTGCAGATTTGGAGACCTTTCAGAATGGCAAGGCATTCAGCTCTATTGTTGGAGATAAAGCCTTCAAAAGAGGCAAAGGCTTGAATAAGTTGACCTTTGAAATTCCTAATAATACCCCCTGACCCTGACTTCCCAGGATTACCTTTAGAAGCCCCATCACAATTAAGCTTGAAATAGGGCTCTTTAGGAGCAGACCATTTAACAATGTGGAAGGAGCAGGTATATGTCTTAGATTTTAGGCTAAGCAATCTTCGAATATCTTCACAATAAAGAAAATAATATTTGAATTGATGTTGAGAAGAAACGCTGCTGATGAGATTGATAACATTTTCAATTATCTTGGAGGCATCCATTCTTTCATTTTCAAAGACACATTTGTTTCTACTTCTCCATATCTCCCAGAAAATAGTAGTAGGAACTAAAATCAGAAGGTATTTTATGTAGTCTTTGCTAGACTTTTTGAGCCACCATGACATCAGAAGTTGATGAAAAAATGAGTAGGATATTTTGATGCTAAACAAAGAAGCAAAGAAAGACCAAATGCTCTTTGGTAAAGTACCACCAATGAACATATGATTGAAGCTTTCAAACTAATTATAGTAGCATCGGCATATCGAAGAAATCTTGATTCCTTTTATTTGTAACTGATCTTCTAGGGGAATAATTGAGTGCATACATTTCCAAAGGAAAATAGAGATCTTGTGAGGGATCGCTGGATTCCAAGTGTAGCTAAAGAGAAATGAAGATGTTTTGACTTTCCTTATAGCTTCCCAAGCTGATTTTGTAGTGAAATCCCCATTGGTATAAAGAGACCAGTATTTGGATGAATCTATATCAATAAAGTAACTGTCAGTGATGTCTCTGATGAATCTATATCAATAAAGTAACACGACATACTCTAATTATATCTACTTACATGGAAAAATATATATTTACATACAATGTGTACTCTGTAGTACATTAGGGATATCAGAAAACATTTAACATTATTTTATGAAATATCAAAGATTTATAAAGAAATAAACATATACATTCAAATATGGAGTAACCCCGGTTACAAAATTGACTCAAAAAGAGAAAGAGATATCATAACATAAATGTTCGAGAGAAAATGAGCCATACATTTCATGTAGTTAAATTAAACTAGTATGATATATGCTAAAGAATAACTGAACTAATACAATATTTGCTAAACAATAACACACTATATGCTAAAGAACTGGTACAACTGAACTGAACTGGTACAACCCCAGTCAGTTTAGGGAAAAAATTCCCTAGTTCTTTGAGTCAAACTTAGGCCCCCAATATCTTTAACCCACAAATGAAAAACATTCATATATGGAAAAAAATTGAAAATAAATGACACAGAAACATGAAAAGCTTGTAGATGTACTGAAAAACACAATGCAAAATATGTTATCAATACAAAAATAAATATCAATATTCACATTGGCAAAGAAACACAATACATGTTTGAGATCTTAACTCCAATTCGTTCATCTAATCTATATCACAGACTTGAATTAGGTGCATGATAGTTTTACTTTCTCAACAAATACTCTGAAATGCAGGGCATAAACACACATAGACCTGTGAAATGCAGGTCATAATATCACATCACCTAATATGATAGTTAATTTTAAGATCAAATAGACATGTGAATGTTGTTGTGGGGTTAGGAGTTGCAGATGGTGCATAGTATGAGGCTTGGGGTTCCTGTGGTTCTATGTACGGTGGCCATGGACATATTAACATATTTATGAGAAGTAACAGATCCATACAAAAGAAAAAGACATCACTCCCAAAATTGAAATAAAATACCAGTCCTTTTGTCAACGTTAGCGGAATTCGTTAATTTAGATTTAAGATTTTCCACCACTGTAGCCATGGACATATAGTTCTTCTCCATCACCTGAAGAGATTCAAGATGGTCATTGTATAATTTCTTCTCGTAGTCATAGGTAGGCATAGGCATGCAAAGCCCAAAATATAAAAGGTCTAAACATCTCTCATCTTCAACTTGAGCTACACTTCTAGAGTATATAGAAGCTCCAGAGAATTAGTATACTATCTTTGACATCTGACATTTGACATTATTTTGGATATAGCAACTCTAGAAAATTAGTAAAGAAAAAACATGCAAAAATACCACAAACTCAAACTCGATATTATTAGTATACTGGCATTTGCCATTATTTTGGAAAATCAGATTCCATGATGTTGTTTAGAAGTTGAATTAGGAAAATTCCATACTCAAGACCCAATGAAAGTAGACACATAAATTTTATGTCGAAAAGTAGTACCTTAAGTACATTCTTTCTCTTATGGACAATCCCATACAAAAACTCAATTTGTTATACCACGCCCCAAGCAATTCTTCTCTTTGGTGTTTGAAAAAAAAATATGTTCCCAAAATATGTCCTTAATAATGATTTTCATACAGAAGATATGAATAAAAATAGTAAAACGCACATGCTTTTTGCACTCTTTATGTCCAACTTTCAATGAGCCACCACATTATGACTTGTAATTTCAGGAGAGAAAGAAAATTGACTCTCGATGCTAATTGAATTTTGCCGTTTCTCAGAACATTCTTGTTGAACTTGTTTCTTCCTTTTGAGACTCTTAGCCCAATACTTTAAACACGACAACCATTAAGACTTGGGATTTGGTCCACAACATGACAACCATTAAGACTTCGAATAGTTGGCTCATCAACATTGTATAAAACATATACATTTGATATGTCTAAGTCATGCGAGACTACCAAAAGAGAAATACTTGCATAAAGAAGATCAATTGATATACCTTGGAACTTGAATCTTATAATAGGGACATGTGCATCAGGAACTGGTTGAAGGCCAGTAACTTCTTCCATCTCAGCCAAGACGATAAGAACCGAATGTAAATACGACAGCATTTGTTTCCGCCACCATTCGATCAGTATACCCTTTCTGCCTCATCCCCCTTCTCCCCTCCTAAAAAAAAAGGTAGTAACCTCCAAGATTTTTCCGCAAACGCAAAATGCAAACACAAATAAAAATCTGTCGAACATGAAAAACATTAGTAGTAAACTCCCAAGATTTGTGAAGCATTTTATTTGAATACCTCACGAATATGACCAAATTAGACAAACCTCGTTAGAGTGTCATAAATACCTCAAAATTTTCATAACTAAAAGTAAAACAAATAGAACTATAATAACATATTGAACAAACCTCATTAGTGACCAAAATGTGATTGTTTTCACATATTGAACAAAGATCATCAGAATTCCAAATGTAATTGGTTTCACATATACCTATTGCAAGTCCTAATACACAACCCCAAAAGTGAATTCGTTAAAAAAATAAGTAGATAACCAAGGTAATAAATTAAACATAAATCAGAACATAGAATTAGGACTAAATATCCACTTCTTATAACTCAAACTTCAAAGTAGCAACCACCCTCGTATGTAGTGTACAAGTATTTTATAAAAAAATGAATCACCAACTACCATCGTAGTCCTACACTATGACCTTCTTAAGCCTAATAACCCGAGGATTCTTAAGAAAACAGTGTGACACATTTTATCAAACAGATGGCACGCGTGTTACAAACACTGAGATATAAGGAAAGAACAAAATCTGATGAACCAAAATGAAAAATGGAGATTAAGACCTTAAATAGTGAGTGTAGATTCAATCAAAATACCAGATGTGCAATAACAGATTTGGTTAGTTCATGCACTATTCTAACTAAGAAAATATATATCTGTGGTCAAAACTAATTATAAACAATTTGAAGAACTATAACAAACACCAAATGTACAAACTATTTATGGTTGTCAATTCTGTAAAATGCTTGTTCGAAGGCTTCTTGAATGATTTGAATACTCCAAAGACTTCTTCTGAATCCTAAACATTTTACAGGTATGAAGCCCTAGTTCGAACTCAAAAACTCCGTAAATAAATATTAGAACATATAGAAAATTAAAAAAATAAACTAACCAACCTAACAAATCTACGAATAGATTCAGCAAGAAAAAAATATGAGAAGAGGAAGAGCGCACCTGGTTCATCGTCTGTGTGGTTGTCGAGAAATGATGGAGCTTGTATGTGTCTTTGGGACCCTAAAAGATGATTGAAGTGTCTAATTTACTATTTTATCCTTATATTCGAATTTTGGGTAAGAGGAAGAAGGGAAATGAAGGGTTAAAAAAGAGGGGGAACTCAAATATGTAAGGGGTAAAAATGGTAAGAGGGGTATTTTAATCTCAACCATTGGATCGTTACCTTGTTGCCTTCGATCTGAACCGCGAAGTGTATTACCATCTTATGAATAGTGAAAACACCATTGTAACTTATTATATATATATATATATATATATATATATATATATATATATATATATATAATTTTTTTTCATCATCTCTGAAAAGATTTTAATGCCAAATCCTGAACACACTCAGACTCCTCATAATACTCCAACCAGAATCTACGAATACCCGATAGTTGAGTATAACTCTGAAATCCCCCACACACCTCACGTTCCACAATTCCTACTCCGGAGCACTCTATCAGTAGCTACACCCTGAGTCAAACTTCGAGTCACTCATCTAGGACACCGAGTGAGTACATATAGTCATTTGAAAAGAGCGCGAGAGCGATTTCTGACGTAGCGAGTTTCGGTACTGAAGAGGGAGATCTCCTTTATTATCCCATGAAATACTTACTCTTTCCTGAGCGAACTGTCAACCCTGGTTGCATTTTACTTATATATAATGCCGGTCAGTTCCACTTTCATAATGGGATGACACAGATTCTCCCTACATTTCATGGCATGGATTCGGAGAAACCATACCCACATATTCGTGAGTTCGAAGAGGCGTGTGATACATTTAGTGATCAAGCTTTCTCGCAAGATATCAATCGCTTAAAGGTTTTTCCTTTTTCCTTAAAGGATAAAGCCAAGACCTGGCTATGGTCTCTTCCCCCCGAACTCCGTCACTTCCTGGAAAGATATGCAGTCTAAGGTTGTCTCAAAATTCTATCCAAAACACAAGACCAACTCTACCAAGACTCAAATCCAAGCTTTCCGACAACACGATAATGAGTCTTTTGACAGATGTTGGGAACGGTTCAAAGAGTTAGTAAGTGCATGCCCCCACCATGGTCTTGACAAACACCTAGTGATATCTTTCTTCCATAATGGGTGGACAATAGCTTCCAAACAACGTGTGCAAACAATGTGTGAAAGACCCTTTTGGGATTTAAACTCATGCGATGCCGAGGCCTATCTTAAGTATGTCGCAGCGACTACCCAAGCATGGGACACATCTGATCCCAACCAAACCCAGACTAGACAACCATCTATCAATCAAACTGCCTTCGGTTTATACCATTTGGATAGCAATACCTTAATAGACCGCCGATTTGATCAGTTTCAGAGAGATATGAAAGAGTGGTTTAATGGTCGGTTGAGAAATATCTTCGAATCTAAACATGGTTCGAAAGAAAAAGTGTGTGCTATTTATGAGGCGGGCCACTCCACAAAGGCATGCCCAACGATTTTAGCCTACAAGGCCATGCACACCGAGCAGGTGGATGCTGTAAGAGGATTCAAGGGGAATTTTAATGCCTCGCATGGGAACTATTACAACCCTTCATGGAGGAACCATCCTGGTTTCAACTAGGACAACCACAAGCTGTGATGAACCCACATTCACAGGTTGTCCCACTCCACCACCTCCTCAATACCAACAAGCACCACCACCTCCATCCCCATATGTAGCTCCACCGCGGAGGAGCCTCAAGGATACAATGAACCAATTCATAAATTCTCAAGGTGCAAACAATACTCGATATGAACGCTTGTTTTCCGAAATAAATGAAAATATCTCCACGATGTAATCTGCATTGAGCATCCAAGAGAAGGGAAGTTTCTTGTCCAAGGCCAAAAACCTCCCCAAGGTCAACCTAGTGTTAGCACCACCTCTATCGAATAGCAGGAGCACTTCCAAGAGGTAACCCCTCTTCGTAGTGGGAGAGTTGTTGATTTATCACCTCCCCCATACGAAATTTCAAAAGACAAGGAGAATTCACCCGACACGAAAGAGGCCGAAGATATGTCCTTGAACGAGAGTGAAAAGAAAAACACTAATGAGCCCGAGATAGTTGTAAAACCACCCTCCTCTACTCCATTTCCTCAAAGATTGGTTCCTTCCCATAAAAGGACCATAAATGAAGAAGTGATAGAAGTGACTAAGAACGTAAAGTTAAACTTACCATTCCTCGATGCAATAAGGCAAATTCCATCCTATGCAAAAGTCATAAAAGAATTATTGACAGTTAAGAGGAGGATGAAGGTAAAGAAGAACGTGTTTCTTGCACAAAATGTGAGCTCAATCCTTCTTAATGATCACCCACCTAAATATAGAGATCCCGGTGCCCCCACCATTTTCTTCACCATTGGAGAGAACAAGTTCAAAAAATCCTTACTCGATTTGGGTGCAAGTGTCAATATCCTCCCCTATTCGATTTATAGGAAACTTGATCTGGGTGATCTTAAGCCCACAAGGATCAGTCTTCAGTTAGCAGATCGAACCGTGAAGACACCAATGGGTATAGTTGAGGACGTGATAGTCCAAGTGGAAACTTTCTACTTCCCGGTAGATTTTATCATTTGGGGCACGGATTCCACCTTCGCCTTGAAAAATCATGTTCCCATCATCATTGGACACCCATTCTTAGCCACGACTAACGTAGTTATCAACACTAGAAATGGGTAGATGTAAATCACGTTTGGGAATATGACTTTAGAAATAAACATCTTCAACATAGCCCAATAAGCAGGGGAAGAAGATGATCTTCACACGGTGAGCTTAATTAAGGAGATTATAGAAGAAAACTTTGGGAAAAATTACTGTGGAGACGCCTTAGAACTTTTCTATCTTCTAGTCATAAGAGTGAGAGAGCCTACACCGAGTTCGAGAGGGAGATAGAGGAGTTGAGAGGCTTACTCAATGAGAGAACGTCGGACGAGGACGTGAGAGATGTTAATTGGGTTTCTCGATTCGAAGAGTTTCCACCAAAGGAAGCACGCATAGTGCCCTCTGGCGACACATTACCGACTCTCGAGTTGAAAAAACTACCTCCAATGTTAAATATTCTTTTCTAGGTGAAAGTGAGACATTTCCTATTATTGTCTTCTCTAGCTTAGATGAAGAGCAAGAGGGTAAATTATTAAAAAAATTGAGGAAGCACCAAGGTGCTTTTGGTTGGTGTATAGCTAATTTAAAGGGGATAAGCCCTCTAATTTGCACCCATAAGATTCACCTCGAAGAGGATGTTAATCCCTCGAGATAAATGGAAAGAAGGCTAAATCCCACGGTGAAAGATGTTGTGAGGGCTAAAATTATAAAGCTAATGGATGTCGGGATTATCTATCCAATCTCGGATAGCAAGTGGGTGAGCCCCATTCAAGTCACCTCGAACAAGTCGGGCATGACTGTGATTGAAAATGCCAAGGTAGAGTTAGTTCCCCAATATACCATTATTGGGTGGCGCATTTGCATTGATTACCAAAAACTCAATGTAGGAACTACGAAAGATCATTTTCCTTTGCCATTTATCAATCAAATGCTTGAAAGAGTAGCGGTACACCCTTATTATTGCTTTCTAAATGGTTATTTCGGATATAACCAAATTGAGGTAGATGTACTTGATCAAGAGAAAACAACCTTCACTTGCCCATTTGGAACGTTTTACCTATAAACGTATGCCATTTGGCTCATGTAATGCACCAATGACCTTTCAAAGGTGCATGTTGAGCTTATTCGGTGACATGGTTGAGAGAGTGCTAGAGGAGTTTATGGATGACTTTAGTGTTTTTGGCACCTTCTTCAACCTATGTTTAGCCAATCTTGATAAAGTACTCGGCCGATGTGTGGAAAAGAACTTAGTGTTAAATTAGGAAAAATGCCATTTCATGGTAACCGAGGGTATAGTTCTTAGCCACATCGTGTCATCCAAAGGGATCGAGGTTGATCGACCAAAAATAAATGTCATAGCTGACCTACCCCCACCTAAATCGCTGAAAGACGTGCTCTCCTTCTTGCGCCACGCGGGGTTTTATCGAAGGTTCATTAAGGACTTTAGCGCCATCGCTAGACCCTTAAGCAATCCTCTTATGAAAGACACCCCATTTGAGTGGATGGAAGCATGACAAAGCGCTTTTGAAAACTGAAAAACATGCTTGTGTCCGCTCCCATTATTCAAGCTCCGGATTGGTCCTTACCATTCGAGCTTATGTGTGATGCTAGCGATTATGCGATAGGGGCTATTTTGGGCCAAAGAAAAGACAATAAGGCTCATGTCATCTACTACGCTAGACGGACCCTTACTGGACCACAACTCAATTACTTCTCTACGAAAAAGGAGTTGCTAGCGGTAGTATTTGCTCTTGATAAGTTTTGGTCCTATCTTATCGGTTCTCCCATCACTTGTTTCACCGACCACGCGGCTTCAAAATATCTACTTGCGAAGAAAGACACAAAGCCTCACCTCATAAGGTGGATCCTACTCCTACAAGAGTTTAATCTCTCCTTTAAAGACAAAAAAGGAGTAGAAAACGTTATTTTCGATCACTTATCACAGCTTATGTCCGACGTATCTAGTGATCCTACACCCATAGAGGAGTATTTTCCGTATGAGCAACTCTTTGCCACCTCTTCTTTGCCCTGGTTTGCGAATATAGTGAACTATCTTGTCACGGGAGCCGTCCCTCCCGATTGGAAACTGCAAGATAAGAAGAGGTTCATCATTTGGTCACGCATGTTTTTCTATGATGATCCATTCCTTTTTAAATATTGCGCCGATCAAATCATGCGATGATGTGTATCGGATGAAGAAATTCCAAAAGTCATCCAATTCCGTCATTCGGAAGCATGTGGAGACCACTTTTTCGTGAAAAAGACAGCCGCTAAAATTCTCCAATGTGGTTTGTACTGGACCACAATGTTTCGGGATGTTAACAATTGTTGCAAATATTGCGATAAGTGTCAACGGATGGGAGCGATTACCCAACAAGACATGATGCCATTAACCCCGATTCTCATCATCGAGGTTTTCCATTGCTGGGGTAATGACTTCATGGGAATTTTCCGCCCGTCCTTTGGGTACCTATACATCCTAGTCGCGGTAGACTATGTTTATAAATGGGTAGAGGCTATATCTACCAAGACTAATGAAAATAAAGTGGTGGTAAAGTTCCTTCACGAACACATACTTTCTTGCTTCGGTGTACCTAAAGCGATAATCAGTGATAACGACACACACTCAACAAGCCGTTTGAAAAACTTATGAAAAAGTATGGTGTCATTCATAAGGTGGGAACGACATATCACCCACAAATGAATGGACATGTCGAATTGGCAAATCGTGAAATCAAGCACATACTAGAGAAGATCGTCAATCCCGATTGGAAAGATTGGTCCCTTCGATTGAACGATTCGCTATGGGCCTACCGTACCGCATACACGAACCCACTCGGAATGTCCCCATTCTGCTTTGTGTATGGAAAACCTTGCCATCTTCCCATTGAGTTGGAACACAAAGCATATTGGGAAATTAAGAGATTAAATTATGATATGGACAAAGCCGGAGAAGCTCGCAAACTTCAACTAAATGAGTTAGAGGAGATATGCAATAATGCATATGAGAATGCCAAGATCTCAAAAGCCCGGATGAAACTAGCACACGATAAGATTATTCAACTAAAAGAGTTTCAACCGGGATAAAAGGTAATCCTCTATAACTCCCGGCTTCATCTATTCCCGGGTAAATTGTGGTCTTGATGGACTGGTCCATTCGTTGTGAGAAGCGTATTCTCCCATGAAGCTGTAGAATTGGAAGATCCAAAAGGGGGAACGGGTTCAAAGTCAATGGACAGCGCTTCAAGCTATATGTTGAGGCATGCATAGAAAATATCGATACCATTTGGTTGTCGGACCCCATTTATGGGGTAGAATGAGCTTGAACTAAGAGGTCGTTGCACCCCCGATGCGTATGGGGTGAATTCTTGTGTATAGTAACTGCGCATAGGTAGACTAAGTAGAGTCCGTAGGTAGGTTACGAGAGGTTAGGGTTAGGATTAGTCACACTAACATGCATTTTGTGAGGGAGTCAAGGAAGTCTAAGTGCGGGAATATGTAAGAGAGTGTTCGAAAATTCGAATGTGCGAGATTTTATTTTCAGCATTCTGAGTGGAGAGAGTTCTGCCTGAGGCAAACTTAACCGAATCCCCTTAACCGGATCGGTTCGGTTGTGATAAATCGAAAAAATAAAATCCCAGAACCATATTGGTTCTCCCCTCTATCAGATCGGTTCGGATTCTACAGTTTTTCCTCTTCCTGAGATGCCTCCCCCATCCCCAATCCCTTCATTTCCCTCCTTTCACACCCTTCTTTCCCTCCAAACGTCCCACCCTTCTTTCCCTCCAAATTCTTCCCCCCAAACCCACCCCACCTATAAATTCTACCTCTACCCTACCATTCCTCCACACCTCCGTCACATATTCCATCTCTTGACCTCTATCTCCCATTTTACCCACCCCGAGAATTTCCCATGGAAAATCCCGGTTTGCCCCCAAAATACATGTCTACCGAGGTCCTTCCTAATGGTAATAGGGAATATCGCTCTCAAATGGAGAGCAATTGGTGTGAACTTTTTTTCAGCATATCTCGCCAACTTCACATCGAGCGCGTCGTAAACTGGGACGAGAGGCCTCGCTCGGTCACCACTCTTTTCAGTCGGCGGGGGTGGACGCAATATCTCATAGAACCCCACAATGTAGTGTGGGTGGATGAGGTCCGATCTTTTTATGGCTCTCTCGTCCACATGGGCGAGTTTGAGGGCCAAGCTTTTGTAGACGACCGCCCTATCCCTTTCTCTTTGGATATTCTGTCCCGTAAAATTTCTTCCAAGGGAGTCCCAAACCCGGACAACTATGACTACCCCGTCAATGCCCCCACCATCCCAAAACAGCCATGTATCGACCGTCTCGTACCAAACGAGAATTGAGAAAGGGGCACCTTCCCCGTGGGACACCTCAATGATAAGGCGCGCATTACATTTCATATCGTTTGCGCCAACTTGCTTCAAACCACAAACGACTCGGCAATGCACCCTCGCCAAGCCACCCTCGTCTACCACCTTTTTTATCCCAACTTCACCATCAATCTTGCCCCCGTGCTTTACACCGATATTTTTTATGCGGCCTTGCAGAAAAAAGGTGTGTTGCCCCTCCCATATGCACGTCTCATCACCTCCATTCTTGTCAATGCCGATATCCATCCACCTCGAGTCTCTCCATGCCTCCCAGAACCCATTGGGAAAGCATCACGCAATAGGAGTACCCAAAAAAGGGCAGCCCTTCGAGCAGCACGAGAAGTGATTGATGTAGATATAGATGAGGTGATCAATGCTAAAGAGCACGAGGCTGAGGATGTCATGATGGGTGGGGCAGATAAAGAAGAGTACGACGAAGACGACGACTCAAATTTTGAGCCACTGGGTGTGGACTTTGATAAGAGCCTTTCGACGGTGGAAAGTCGATTTGATGGATTCCTCACACAATATCAACGGTATTAAGAGGCCTACCGAAGGGATACGATCATGATGCATCGTCTCCAAACTCACTTGTACGAGCTCAACTTCGGTGGTCCCTCTCCAACATTCTTCTATGACCCGTATGATCCCAGCGTGCCCGGACCCTCCAATCCACCTCCCCAGTGAAGCCCATTTCTGCTGTTGCTATTTGTTTTTGTTGGTTCTGTTGTGTTGGCTATTTAAAAATGTTGGTTGTGTGTTTCTCCCCTCTCCCTTATAACACAGGTTCTCAGTATCTATAAAAATCTGCATTTCTATTTTATTTGTTCGTTTTATTTATTCGCACTTTTCATTCGCTTTGAGTTAGATTTTCGTCCTTTTTGCTTGAGGACAATGCAAAAGTCTAAGTTGGGGGGGGGGGGGGGGGGGGGTCACAAGTGCGTCTTTCTAAAATTTCACAAATTTTCAAAAATGCCCAGAAATCTCAAAAAAATTGTAAAATTTTCAAAAATCCAAAAATATTTTTTGTCAAAATAATAAAAATTGGAATTCAAAATTTTCAAAAATATCATTAAAATTTGGTTTGAAGTCTCAAGTTGTAAAAATCCAATACACAAAGCCATAA
The DNA here is from genome assembly GCA_949130495.1 of Sambucus nigra. Taxonomy (NCBI): domain Eukaryota; kingdom Viridiplantae; phylum Streptophyta; class Magnoliopsida; order Dipsacales; family Adoxaceae; genus Sambucus; species Sambucus nigra. Next base: position 327,359,825 of record OX422221.1, on the reverse strand, counting down.
TTGACCAAAAATAGAAATTGAGCGAACGTAGATGACTTAACAAATAAATGTGGAGATTAACAAACCCGGTGAGATTCGAACCCTTCCTTATTGTGAGTTTATAAATCAATTCGAGTTAATTGTTAACTCAATGTTCGTTTCAGTGTTTTAATAAGTCGTCGAGGATCTCAATCCTTACACTTTGACCGGTTATAGGAAACGTGCATGATATTGCCTTAAAAAATATGCCAACTAAATATCCAATTTAATTTAATCTCGAGACGCATATGGTAATGCAATTAGTATTTTGAACAATGAAGTAGGCGCTCATTTGTCACCTAAAAATATTGGCCATAAAAAGTACCGAAAAATTATCCCTTTTGTAAACCAAAATTGAGTCGAATAAAATTTTCCCTTTCGTTTGAGAACCCGACAAATCCCAATTGTCCCAGAATTGTGAAAGTTAATAATCCCAGAAATGAAGTCCGAAAAGTGCATAAAAAGGGGCAAGAAAAAAATAGAAGAATGTTCAACAAAAATAGCAAGAAAAGAAAAGTGCGGATAATAGAAAAAAATAGAAAAATAAAAAGAAAAAATGAGCAACAGCCCGGAAAAGCACAAATGGACATCATAAATGAACTTTCTAATTCTAGATTTCCAGACCATTTCCATTTTACCCAATACACCTTTAACTCGAAAAAGTCTTAACCGAGTCCAAAATGCGAAATTGTTTACCACATGGAGAGCTAAAACATAAAAAGATAAGAAAAAATATTAGAAATATGAATTAGAGGCGATGTTCCCGTTTCCTTATAATCGTAACCCGATGATGAAATCCATTTACCATAAATTTTCGTCTTTCTATTTGTGTGCATGAACTTGGTTCTAATACATTTAATGTTATAAATCACGCACACCGAGAATACATAGCCACATTCCGAGTGATTCGTTTGTGAGAGCATTCTGTGAGATTTTGAAATCAAAATGGATTTTCGGATAAGTAATGTAATGGTCAATCGGTGGAAATTCACGGTTAAATTTCTGGCTCCGCACACATGCACTACGATTTGAGACTCTTGAACATGAATTGAAGATGACTATTTTGTGGAAAAGTTTGAGTTATTGAGTTTTTGCGTATTTTGATTTTTCTTTGAGTTAAATTTTGTGGGTATATTCACTGCAAACCCTCATGAGACATAACTCGTCCTACTAGGGTAACTTAGGGGTTTAAAGGCTTGTTGCATATGCTAAATGCAATCGCTCGCCCGCTAAAGGCGTATTCTACCCCATTTTAGAGTTGGACCATGTTTTGATTCTTTTACATTGATAGGGATTATCAATGTTCTATGTTAGGGGAGTTTGATTACGCATAAATTCTTCCCATTTATCCCCTTAATCTAGAGGATTTTATCGCTCCGCAAAGTGTAATTCGAGTGGATTTATCTCATATCATTACTATTGACATTTTTTAATTAGTATGTCGAGTTTCGTGTATCTCCTATCTATTTTGTAGGCATTCAATGCTCACAAGGAAGGAGAAAATAAAAATGAAAGTCGAAGATCTAGCGCCTACAAGTGCTTAGGAAGAATCGGCATCCTAATTCGAGCTCAGGATCAAAAGTTACAAGTCTTCAAAAATTACAAGGAGGAAAAGTTCCTGAAAAGATGGAATCGAACTGAAGGCTTGAAAAAATGAACCGATTCCATCCTGGGAAAACTCCTGTGAAGCACGAAGAGATGGAACCGAACCGAAGAGGAAATAAATGAATCGAACCGGTTCAGGGAAAAACTTTTGTCAAAGATGGAACCGAACCGAATCACCTTAAAAGGATCGGTCCGGGTATCGAAGATTTGGATTTATCCACTTGTAAAACAAGAGTCTTGTATGGTTGAAACTCTTAGAAATTCATAGAGTATAAATTTAAAGCACCTCCCAGACATTGAGAGGGCTTTTAATTTGTTCGAGAAGCATTGTAATTAGTTTAGAGAAGAAAACAATAAGAAACCCTAGTTTGATTCCAGTTTTGCAGTTCAAGTAAATTTGTTTTAATTCTTGCTTTCATTATTGCAGTAGTTATCTCTTTAGTGAGTAATTTCATTCTTCTTCACCTTCAATTGTTAGTAAAAATATTTTCTTTCATTGAAAACATGTTTCCTTCTAGTTTTAATATGTTCGGCTAAGTTTTCTAGGGTTGAGGCGCATGAACCCCACCCGATGTAATTCATGATAGCGGAAATAGAAGTTGGAATTAAAACCTTAGATGAATTTTATCGTAGTTAATACGATATTTCTTTAATTCATCATTTTCTTACATACTGTGCGGGCTACGATTCCTCATATATGTAACACTTAGGAGAAATAAATACCGAATTTTAATTTGGCCTTTTGCTTACATACTGTGCGGGCTATGATCCCTCATATATGTAATACTTAGGAGCATTAAAAACCGAATTCATTTAAAGCTTTAATTCTGAATCTAGTATCCTATGAAGTGAATTACTAGGGTATGGGGGATTGTAATCTGACCTATCTTTCTTATCTCATAGTTAAAGTTTTAGTCAAATTATCATTAATCCTTTAGTTAAATTAGAGTAATTGCATTTCATTTATTCATAATTTCATCAATTAATCATTTTCAAAAATTTCATATAGTTGCAGTTGTTTCACAATTTAAATCACCTTTTCGTTCTTTTTAAAGTCAAATTTAGGTTAGCTTCATCTTTCCAACGTCGTTACGACTTCGTTCTTCCTGTTTCCCTGAGCATTGATACCCGACTTATCGGATTATTACTTGAGCGACAGGCTTTCACTTGAGCCTAAATAGCATGCACACTAGACACATATGTGGTCTTGTCACTTAGCTAATTGAAGCTTATAATCAATATGCCCTAGAGCTTCCTTATACCCTTCCATCCAGACTTCCCTTGGTTGTTTATTGAATTGAAAGGTCAATCTGTCAACTTGGTAATGCAATTTCTTCAAAACTCCATCCTTAGCTTGTAACTAAGAAGATTGAGTGGATAGTTGCTCGGACAAGGCCTGTAGTTTCTAAAATGTCTCAGCAATGGCTTAATTTTTAGCTTTTAATTGTGCAGCTTGATTGGTAAGGGTCTTTTGGGTCCTGGCTTCCTCTGTAGTACCTCGTCCAGGTTTTACTCTTGCTCGGGAAGATGAAGAAGCAATATTGGATGACTTCAAGGAATCTAGTTCATCTCTTAAATTGTTGTTCTCCTCCTCCAGAAGCTTGGAAATAACCCTTGCTTCCCTCATTTTACGATTAATCAGGAATTCTCGCCTTCGAAAATGGGAAGCAAATTTATCCAACTTTTACTTAATGCCCCAACCTTCACTAAGGTATTGGAACTTCTTCTCATAATCCTCATGTAAATGTGCCTTAGCTTCATTGTGGTCCTTTTGTATCTCTTCAATCATTTTAAAGTAGGCAACGTTGTTGGCGGCTACTCGATAAAGAAGGGACTTCAGATGAACATAAGCTTCTTTGGATTGATCTGATACGTCTTCATCGATAAACTTTAGTAGGTAGGCCTCAATTAGGGATAAGTTACCATCTTTAAAAAGCTCATTACACCTCTGGAGTAGCTCGAATTCAGTAGATGAGAATTCTTCCAATTTATCCATAAACTATTAAGAAGAATAAAATCATCAATCAACAAGGTAAAGAATATGGAAAAATACAAGGATAGGAATAAAAGCATTTCTTTTTTCATTAATAGAAGGGGGAATTACTAGTACATCTTTAAGAAAAAAAAGAAAAAAGTACAACTACTGAAAAAAAGAAACAAAAAGCTTCTTGATTCTACACCTTCTTCTTATATGGCTCAGGATTAGCTGAAGTAGAAGAAGGGGTAGAAGGAAGAGGAGGAGTAACTGCGAAGGGGGAGGAAGAAGAATCAATATTCTGGTGTTGATCGGAAGACTCCATTACCATTAAGGATTCACTAGAACCCCCATCATCATCAACTTCCTCACCCATGTTTGGAGGGGCTCTAGGATCATATCGTAAGAACAGATCGGAGTCTTTTGGAGTGTCGACCTCCACCAGAGTAGCAAAACATCCATCCTTAAAGCATTTCTTCTTGGCAAACTCAATTTATAAAGAAGATGCTCTAATGACCTTATCCCATCCTCCGTTGAAGCCAGCCTCTTGGGCCTTAGTCTTTTTCACCTTCTTAACATCTAAATCCTTATGTAGCTGGGAAGTCTTGACTTTATCAGCATCTAAGTCTTTCTGTAACTTATCAGCTAAACCCCGAGCAGTTTCAGCATCTCCTTCAATAGCTTTCACCTTCTCCTCCCATTTTTTTTTCATTTTCCAGTGCTTATTAGGAATCAAGCACTGACTTTTTCATCTCATTAAAATCATCTTCAACTTCCCCAGAATAAGCTCTCAAAGTCTCATCTTTCTCCAACATATTGTTGAAGTCAATGAGGAACTACATAAAGATAATAAGGAAAGTCAGTATTATGAAGAACAAACAAAGAGATAGAAAAATCGAAAAGGTAAAAGAATATACCAGAGTAAGGCTTTGATCACCCTGCCAAAACTTTTAGAACAAGGAAGTGCAGCTGTAACACCTCTGTGGCCTGGTAAAGTCCTAGAATTTATTAGTTGTCTTGATAATCAGAGTCTAAGGACCACTAAAGGGGAAGAAGAAGATCTATCGACAAACTCTCACTGGTCAGAAGGGGTGGAAGAACCTTCTGCTAACTTAAAAGGAAGCCCTTTCCTTATTCTTTTTAAGGGGCTCTTTTCAACTTTCTTGGCTGGGGGTTTCTTCCCAGTTTCATTTTTATTTTTCACCCCCTCATCAGCTTGTTTAAAAGGGACATTGGCAGCTATGTCTCCCAAAATGTTGGGAAATTTCCTTTTTCCCATAGTAGCGAAAATAGGTAAGTTTGAGACAAGGGAAGAAGGGGAGTGGGTAGCAAGATCACCATTTCCAGATACAGTAGTTTAGGAGGTAGAAAGAGGTTCCTGATCAAGGTCAATTACAAGGGAAGGAGTGTCTATTGGGCAATGAGAAACAAAAGAGGAAATTGTATTCTTGTACTACAGTAAATAGGATGCAGACCTAATGTGCTCCTCGCCAATCCTCTGATGAAGACCCCAAATTAATTTTAACTCCTTGAGGTGCATTTCACTCTCCTTTAGGCACCTTCTCTTCTGATCAACTGTAATCAAAATTTACAGAGTAATAATTAGTATTACATTAAAATAAGTATGTACAAGGCAAGACATTTAAATGAGGAATAACCTATCCTATTGCCAAAAGGAGGGCATCTAGGCCCCTGGTACTCAGCATTCCTAATCAAAGGGGCGTATTACCAATTTTTTTACAATAACTCCATGCTCAAAATAATCCCTATTGAAGTCTGGAGGATGGACTACAAACACTTTGTTTACAACCCTAGTCTTTAAATAAAAAGTGGTGTCACTAGTCACCCACTTATAACAAAACATTATTTCTAGAATCCCTAGATTGGTTCTATGGATTTGATTCAACCTATACACTCCATTTACAACTCTCTAGGTATTGAGGGCTACCCTAGCTGGGACAATGTCAAAATATTGACAAAACACAAGGCAAAATGGGTTTGAGGAAAGGTAAACCCACACTCAGCTATAAAGATTGAGGGAAACCAGTGACTCTCAGCAAGTGAAAAAAAATCAACGGGAAAAGTAGCGTGTTCCATATCAACCTAATATGGAATCTTAAATTCATTTCTGAATTCGTCAAGAGAATCAATAGAGTAAACCATGATGAAGAATATAAGAAAAGATAAAGAGTTATTACAGAGATTAAGAATTTCGCAAGAACTGAAGGACAGAAAATGATTGCATAAGAGAGAAAAAGAAAGCTTGAAGACACAACAACCAAAAACACTTAGAAAATTTAAGGTAAGAAAAGATTGTGGTTTTTACCGCTCTTTATAGGTTGCCTCGAAAATTGGAAAAATAAGGATTAAAAGGCAACATTGATTGAACTGGCGGCGACTAAAGGCAGAAGACGAATTTGCTTAAAAACAATTCATTAAAGTGATGGATAATTACAAAAATTCCATGTGCATTATATGTCCACAGAAAAGTTATAATTTTTACAAGTATGGGAAGTCAGCAGTCGACCAAGCCTAAAATTGTTGCTTGAGGAACGTTTTTGAGCTAAATGTTCCATACTCTTGTAAAAACTTCAAGCATGAAATATTGGGGGCTTCTGTTGATACTAAAAATTATCTTGTTACATGGACCAATTGAATACTACACGTGTAATATAGTATAAGGTTAATCCTAGTCAACAAGGACGAAATGTCGACCTATTAAGGGATGCTGACTAACGAGTCATTGAAGCCCGACCAACACTAGGAAGGCCGACCAACAGTGATAGTAAAACTCCAATGATTATATACATAAATGCTTATACAGATATAAAATATCTACGATATAAAGACATTCTATCCTCGGATATTCCAACACTTGTACACCCCCCGGGGGCTATAAATACATTGTAAAACCTACATCCAAGGGACACACGAAACAAGAGTCAATTGAACAAATCCAAAAGCAATACACCACAGTGAATATAGGCTCTTCTTTGAAGCCGAACCACTTTAAAAATCTTTTATCTCTTTTACTAATATTTATCTGTGATCAATTAATTAGCCTAGTCTAGTTTTTTGCATCCCATTATGGTTTTCCTCGTACATCTGGCGTTGTGAGTATTCTTTACTTTATTTTACTTGCTTTAATAACTATATGGATGTTTAGAATTAATCAAGATAAAATTTGGTTAAGTTAGAAATTGTTCACAACTTGGTGCGTATTAAAAATTGGAAAGAGTTTTTTCACAAAAAGAGAAAATCGTTTTGTCATCCTTAAAACACTTTCCACATTAGAAATTAAAAGGGACCATCAAATTTGGGTGTGAGGGGTATGGTCACAAATTTGCCGAGTGGCCCACTAGACTTAAAAAAAGAGGGAAAGAAACCGATTGCATATAATGCCACCTTAAGTGATAGTGATATGGAAGAGGGAGAGAGTTCCCCCAATGAGACAAAGTTTGTTTCTTTCTTGGTATGTCATGTGAGTGATGACGATAAATCTTCACACGAAGATTCTCCTGAGCATGACACTTTTGAGGCCGTTGAATCCCAAGTGAGTGAGGGAGAAGTTAGTGAGGATGAGGAGGTTGATGTGAAAGAGTTGCAAGTTGAATTTAATGAGTAAAATGCTGAGGTGGTGAAAGTGAAAAAGTATAACTCTAACTTCCAAGATAGGTTGAATAAGTGTGCCATAAAAAATAATGATACTTTGATTGAGGATCTTAGGTAACGGGAGAAGAAACTTAGGGATAAGCTAGAGTACATTAAGAAATAGAGAGATAGTCTCCGTGATTTGATGGAGACTTTAAAAAAGGAGTTGCTAGAGTTTGAGGAGTCTAGGCATGTGTTTGAGTCTAGGATTTGTGAGTTAGAGGAGAGATTGAGAGACTCGAGTAAGATTAAGTTTGAATTGGAATCTAGGTCGGAGAAGTTGGATAGGATGTTAGGTACCGTCCAAGTCAAAAGTGATAGGTTTGGTATAGGCTACGATGATCACATTGTTCCCATTAACAAAGTCAATACCAACTGTGTGAGACAGCCCACTAGGAACGTGAGGAGAGGTCGTCATTTTGGTAATCATTCCCGCCGTCTTTACACTTTCACACATTGCGGTAGGAAATGTCACCTTAGATATTTTTTCTATGACCTTAGGAATGCTCCTAGGAAGTTTAGGAATAAATTTATTTCGGTTCCCAAAACCCTCACCCGCCATGTTACACCTTGACGATGCTAGAAACAGCACCACCAGATAAGGCGTTGAGAAGCTCAAGTAAGTGATAACAATGGTAGCACAGGAGAATATATATATGTATATATATAGAAGGAGGTGAGGAGAAGAGGATGAACACTTCAATATAAGTGGTTCAGCCAATCTGGCCTACGTCCACTGTGAGTGTGTGTGAGTAATATCACTGAATGACGGCACTAATGGACATGGATACAATCTCTCAAGCTTTCTCTCTCTACTGTGTAAAATAACAGAGTTTCAGCTAGGGTTGTAATCCTTTTTCAAGGTAGAGGGTGACCTCTATATATATAGTGCTTGGGGAGTGTAATGTACCCCCAAGCATACAATGAGCATGTGCAAGAGCATCGAACCAGTATGAGAATGACACCTGGCCGTTCTCAACTAAGTAATGATGACCTCAATATTCTCTCATGTGGAGGGAATAATTCAATTATAACAGATTTGTCCACGTGTTCCAAGTTATACAAGAACGTGTAGAAGCTCGGCTGTCCTTGGGTTATACCAACCTCGGCCTAGAAGAGTACGATGTTGGTGAGGTCGGGTAACTGCTCGATCAGAGGTTATTAGCGATGATCTTGGATCAGTGGATGAGCTGAGGTAAGGCAAGTGGAGTTTTAATATCGGCCTGGGATGAGGTAATGGCGGAGTAGCAGGAACGTCGGCTGATTCCCGGTCGAGGCTGATTATGATGATTGTGTAGTCTTTGCTTCCTCGGCTTATACCCAATCCAGATTAATGTATGATGCAGGCGTGATGTCGGACTGATGGATTACTATCTGAATGGACCATGAGTACCTCAACTATTGCTTGGCTTTGAGGCAACTAGTAATGTCAGCCATGGCCGACATTGCTTAGGACGACACCGCTGGTCGTCAACCTAGGGCCCTTTTAACCTCGTCCATCTCCCAGGCCGAGGTTGGTGTCTCTGAGCTGTTGGGTACATATAGGGCATATCAATCACCCCTAGCCCTTAGTTACCTAAGTGACCATGTGCCTAAGGGGTATGTTTGTCCGAGGTTGGATTTCTTTAGGTGCCCATATTTTCTTGACAAGTGTCAGCTTCTGAAGGTGGTCGCGTGCTTGGCAAGTGCAACGATTGTGGCCTTTTGGGCTCCCAAGGAAATGATGGGCCTTGGGAGTTGTGCCAACTTATTCAAAGGTTTAAGCCTCATTTCTTTCTCTTTCTTCTTCATTTCTCTCCTTCCCACCTTGGCTATCTCTGCAACTGTCTCTTTCCCACCAGAGCTTGGTTGCTTCATTTTCGAGGATCTCTGTGTTTTTTCAAATCTCCTTAATTTCATAAGTCTTCAGGTATCGTCTCCACCTTACTCTGACATTTTTAGCCCCTTTTATTCTTGTCTCTTCAATTTTCGGTGAGAGTTATGGATTTTTCGGTGACTGTTTGATTTTTTTGGGGAGTTTCTTGGGTTTTTCGATAACTGTTCTTGTACGTTCTTTATTGTTAGGATTTTAAAATCCCAGTTTGATCCTTAGTCAAATTGCCAATCCAATTTAATTAGGATTTAGAGTCACAAGTGTATGGTCTGTCTCATATGCTCAAGCCCCTTTATCAACTCTTAGAGGAATTCCTCTCTCTTAGGGAGAAGACCTTAGATAAAATTAGGCAAATAGAATGAGACCAAGAGGAAGCTCGTAGAACAGAGGCATTCCCTCTTAGGCCTATATTTTCACCACCTCTGAAAGTGGTATATCCTGAGCCATCTGTACCTGCAGAGGTCCTAGTAGATCCCGTTCCTATGTATGAGTCTGAGTTGTCAACCTCAGACCCTATGTCTGTTGATTATTTTGAAGAGGTTATGGGCTACTCGGTCCGAATAGGCCAAGCCCCTGACTAAGCCGAGGTTTCCAGCCATGCCTCATCTCACAAGAGTTCTAGCACCTCTCACTTTTCCTTCGGCGTTAAAATTATAGGGTCTAGCGTGGTTGTTCCCCCAATCCTTAATGCTATTTCCCTGTCAGCCGCCATTGGAGCTGAGTTTGCTCAAAGGTTCCCTAGTGGTGCTCCCTTGTCTGCTCAAGCCGACGTTGACCCGAATGAGGATCCCGGTAGCAAAAGTGATGTTGACACCTTTGAGGCGGCCGAGATAGAGAGCACTGTCAGCGAGATCGACCTTCTAGCCTTCAGACATCTGTATTCCATAAGTCCCTCCATAAAACTTAGGAAACCTCTGAGGGACAAGAGGGCCTTCGGCGACCGAAATGGTGAGATCTGCTTATATGAGTAGATGTTTAAGTTAGGGTTTCGTCTTCCCATTTATCCAATAATCAGGTCTATGTTGTCCTACATCAACTTGGCTCCTTCCCAGTTATCACCCAATGCCTGGAGGGTGATAATTGGAGATATAGTCTCGTGGAGGGCAGTTCATCATTCAGACCTCCCCGTCCAGGTCTTCACAGGGAGTTACGTCCCCTCTTCTGCCAGGAATCATCCAAGCTACTACCACTTTTTAGCTCGAAAGTCCAATAAGAAGATGTTGCAGGTTACCCAAACATCGAACCACAATTGAAAACCGTAATACTTCTTCGCATCAGGGCCATGAGAGTTTGGTCCCTGTGCCCCCTCCTCATCCTTAGAGCCGAGAATACCCCTGAGATGGGGAAATGTGATAATGGCTGCTAGGGCCGACCCCGGGCTAAGCCAAAATAATCTTCATTAGGTCAAAGACCTTTAGGATCATGGGGAGCATGGCCTGCTAGTCAAGTGTGAGCATTTGATGATCCCCTACTATCTCTCTAAACTGGCCTTTGGGGGGAGTCCTCTGACCGTGTTCCGTAAGTTGTTTTATTATTTATACAAGTTATACCTCTAAATATGTGATGTCTCTGAGTTTATAACTCAGACCTTTCTATTTGCAGAGCGCCCAAAAGGGATTTTCGATGACCTCTGGGAGATAGCAGCCCCTAGTCTCATGAAACTTATAAAGAAAGCAGGTCTAAATGCACCTCCTCCCCCTCTAACTACTTCGAGGGCTGAGGCCTCCAAGAAGAGGAAACCTGCCGACCCTGCCCCTGAGGATCAGAGGCAGAAGAAGAAAACTCCACAAGGGGATCGTGGCATCTCCATTTCTTCTGAGGATGCGTTAGTTGCTCGTTTGGAGCAACTGAAGATAGACAACAGTCTTATCGGCCAAAGTCTGAAGGCCTTGGATGCTATCGGCTCGGCCATGAACTACTCTGACAAACGCTTCTGCCGCTCTCTGGACAGGCCTCTACTGGTCGAGTTCGCCCTTCATCGATCTATTCAAGTAAGACATTGCTTTTATTCGAACAAGTGTAACCCCGTCTTTAAATTATACCAAATCTTGAACTGATAACTCTGCACATGTTTTACAGGGTCTCCTCATCATGCACCATTTTGTTGACTGGACACTGAGGAAACTTCCTCTGATTGAGAAGGGAAAAGAGGTCAAAAAGACCGAGGCCACTCTAAATGCTGAAGTGGAGCATCTAAAGGCTTCCTTGGAGAAGTCTGATGCTAGTGTGAAGTGGCTGGAAAAGGAAATGGACAAGCTGAAGAAGGATCATAGCTCTGCCCAGAAGACTCAGGCTGACTCTGTCCAATACAAGGTCGATGTCGCTGTGAAGGCTGCCTTAGATGATGCCTCCGAGAAGATCTTGGAGGACTATAAGGTCTCTGATGAATTTGTCAGCTTCGGCTTTAAGTACCTCGAAAGGGGTGTTAAGGCCACTGGCAAATGGGCTGCAATGAAGGAGAAAGAATCAGGGAGCCTGGAAGCCTCTGACTTCATTAGTTTGGGTTATGCCGATCCTCAATTTTTTCATGCCTTGCAAGAGGTAGAGGATGAGGGAGGTGCCGCACCTATCTAGACTGCCCCCCAAGATGACACCAGGACCGAAGATGTTAGTGCTCAGGATGACGGGGTAGAAGTTACCACCCTTGGCCAGGGAGATGGGGGCATGGCAACTAACCCTGAGGCTGTAGACACTTGACCACCTTGTGAAGATCTTTGTAATTTTTAATTTCCAATTCAAACTGTAACCTTTGATGACAAACTTTGTTACCTTGTGGCTTGTAATTCTTAACTTTATTCTATGTCAACCTCTGAAAGGGGCTTTATTTCTTTATTTGCTAAATGTTCTTTGAATGATTTTTCGTCATGCAATGTGTTTGTGCTAAGGCCTGAAGCCTCCATATAATGTTTTCATAAGACCCACAAATAAAACATTCACCAAATTAATGATGTTCAAGGTCTGAGGTCATCAACTAAGATGTCACCCTCATAAAATTTTCACCAAATTAATGATGTTAAGGTTTGAGGTCATCAACTAAGATGTCACCCTCATAAAATATTCACCAAATTAATGATGTTCAAGGTCCGAGGTCATCAAAGTATGATGTTTACCTCAGACCTTGTCACCAAATAGTGATGTTAAGGTCTGAGGTCATCAATTAAGATGTTATCCTCATAAAATATTCACCAAATTAATGATGTTCAAGGTCTGAGGTCATCAACTAAGATTTCACCCTCATAAAATTTTCACTAAATAATGATGTTAAGGTCTGAGGTCATCAATTAAGATGTTACCCTCATAAAATATTCACCAAATTAATGATGTTCAAGTTCTGAGGTCATCAAAGTATGATGTTCACCTCAGAACTTGTCACCAAATAATGATGTTAAGGTCTGAGGTCATCAATTAAGATGTTACCCTCATAAAATATTCACCAAATTAATGATGTTCAAGGTCTGAGGTCATCAACTAAGATGTTACCCTCAGAAAATATCCACCAAATTAATGATGTTCAAGGTCTGAGGTCATCAACTAATATGTTACCCTCAGAAAATATTCACCAAATTAATGATGTTCAAGGTCTGAGGTCATCAACTAACATGTCACCCTCATAAAAGTTTCACCAAATAATGATGTTAAGGTCTTTGGTCATTAATTAAGATGTTACCCTCATAAAATATTCACCAAATTAATGATGTTCAAGGTCTGAGGTCATCAACTAAGATGTTATCCTCAGAAAATATTCACCGAATTAATGATGTTCAGGGTCTGAGGTCATCAAAGTATGATGTTCACCTCAGACCTTGTCACCAAACTATGATGTTTAAGGTCTGAGGTCATTAATTAAGATGTTACCCTCATAAAATATTCACCAAATTAATGATGTTCAAGGTCTGAGGTCATCAAAGGATGATGTTCACCTCAGACCTTGTCACCAAACTATGATGTTTAGGGTCTGAGATCATCAACTAAGATGTCATCCTCATAAATTCTATTATTAGAGCATAATAAACTAAGAGTTGACACGGAAACTGATCTTCTCATTAATAATCTCTTCATAAGATGATACATTTTCATAGAAAATCTTTCAACATTATATGTGACACTTTTTTAGATGATCATTATTCCAAGGATTAGAGAAAGGTTCCCCTTCAAGGTTTTCTATCCTGTAGGTCCCAAGTACAACCTCTTCGGTTACTTTGTAAGGGCCATGCCAATTTGGGTGGAGCTAGTTTTCCCTCTGTAACGTCTTCTTCAGCACGAGGTTTCCCACGGCTATGAGTCTTGATTTTACCCTTTGATTGTAGAACTTTACTATTCTCTATTGATAAGCTGCCTGTCTGACCTCTACATCTTCCATTCTCTCTTCAATCAAATCCAGTTCAAGTCTTCTTTTCTCCCCATTTCTCTCAGGTTCATAAGTCTGAACCCTATGAGTAGGGAGTCCTACTTTGGTTGGTATGACGGCTTCTGAGCCATGTGCTAACATAAATGGGTTTTCCCCCGTTGGTGTCCTAGCCGTTGTTCTGTAGGCCCATAACACAACATAAACCTCTTAGGTCCATCTTCCCTTATCTTATTCTAATCTCTTCTTAATCCCATCGCGGATAGTTCTATTGGTGACTTTGGTCTGACCGTTTGCCTGAGGTCGGCTAGGAGAAGAGAAAAATTGCTTTATCCCAACTCTTTCTCAGTATTTTTCTAAGGAATAATTCTTGAACTGGGTGCCATTATTCGAGATGAGGGTGTTTGGGATACCATATTTGCATATGATTTTCTTCCAAATAAATTGGAAGGTCTTCTTCTCTGTAATTGTTATCATCGTCTAGGCCTCTTCCCATTTGGAGAAGTAGTCAATAGCAACTATCAAAAACCGGTAGTTGCTCGCTGCTCTTAGTAAGGGACCCACCAAGTCGATCCCCCATACTTCGAATGGCCAAGGAGATCTTATTGAAGTCATAGGCTGATGAGGTTGGTGAGGGATAGTGTAGAACCTTTGGCATTTGTCACACCTCTTCACATAGGTTGCAGCATCCTTAGCCAAGGTCGACCACCAGTTTCCCTGCGTGATAATCCTCTTGGCTAAAAGTCTCCCTCCTATGTGACTGGAGCAAGAGTCCTCGTGCACCTCATTTAATATGTGAAGAACTTCAGTGGGATGGACACATTTGAGGAGAGGTAATAGAAATCCTTTCTTATATAGGACGTCTCGTACTATTGAGAACTTTGCAGCTCTATACCTTAGTTTCCTCATCTCCAACTTTGATTCTAGCAACTCTCCCTCTCTGATATATCTGATAAGAGGATCCATCCATGAGTCCCTTAAGTTCAAACTGAGTCAAGGGTTACTAACCTCTTCTTCTTCAATGGCCGCCTTGGGCAGGATCTCGACTGGAACTGTCCTTCTGATGTTTATCCTTGTTACTGAAGCCAACCCTTCTAGTGCATCCGTGTGGCTGTTGTTTTGTCGAGGTATTCTCTTCATCTTTACCTCTTCGAAACCTTCTAATATCACTCTTACTCTCTTCAAGTATTTGTCCATCCTTTCATCCTTGGCCTCATAAACCCCCAGCACTTGGTTAATAACCAACCTTGAGTCACTGTGAAGCAATAGTCGTCTTACCCTAAGGGTCTTTTCCAAGAAGAGGCCTGCTATTATGGCCTCATATTCTGACTCGTTGTTTGATGCGTTAAAGTTAAACCTCGGGGCATATTCAATGTTGGTACTATCCGGGGCTGAGAGTATCAGCCCCACCCCGCTTCCACTTTTGCAAGAAGACCCATCAATAAAGAGGTTCCAAATGTCTTTATCTGATGAGAAGCCCCCTTCTAACATGATTCCCTGCTTGAAGAGGTATCGGTCTTCTTTATTCTTGACTAATCCATTTCTGGCTTCCTCGGATACAACCTCTTCCAGGTTTCGTAAGATGTTGCTGTTTGGTCCTCTGCAGCCTCTAGGTTATTCTCGACCTCGGTCTCTTCCCATGTGAACTCAGCAACAAAATATGTAAGTGCCTTCCCTTTAATGGCCACCCTGGGTCGATAAGTGAGGTCATACTACCCTAACTCGATGGCCCATGTCCTCAATCTATCCGACTTATTCGGGTTTGTGGAGGACCTCTCTTAGTGGGGGAGTCAATGAGGATGACCATAGAATGGGCTTGAAATTAGGCTTTCATCTTCCTAGAAGCATGTATCAAGGCGTAGGATAACTTTTCCATCCTTACTGTTAAAGTATACAGGCCTTTGGACCCCAACGTCTACCCGCTCTATGGCTGCACTTATAGCTGATTCAGAGACTGCTAGATAAACATACAACTTCTCTCCCACTATGGGTCGAAATAAGAGCAAGGGAGACCCTAGGTAGGACTTGGGCTGGATAAAAGCCTCATCACACTCTTTATCCCACTCGAAGGCCTTTCTAAGCACCTTAAAGAACGGAAGACACTTGTCCGTCGCTCTGGAAACAAACCTATTGAGTGAAGCTACTCTTCTAGTGAGCCTCTGAATGTCTTTGATACTCCATGGCATCTTCATGTCCATCAAAGCCTTGATTTTCTCAAGGTTCGCCTCTATTCCTCTCTGATTGACAATGAATCCGAGGAATTTCCCAACTCCTACCCCGAAGACACATTTCGCGAGATTGAGTTTCATTATGTACAAGTCCATGGTATCGAAGTTCTTTTCGAGGTCTGCCACGTGAGTGCAAGCCGTTAAGATCTTCGTTAACATATCATCTGCATACACCTCCATAGTCTTATCTATTTGATTTTCAAACATCTTATTCACAAGACATTGTTACGTCGCTCCCGTATTTTTTCAAGCCGAAGGGCATAACCTTATAGCAATATGTCCCTTTGTCTGTGACAAAGGCTGTCTTCTCTGAGTCTTCGACATCCATGAAGATCTAGTTGTAGCTTGAATACGCGTCCATGAAACTCATGAGTTCATGCTCTGCAGTGGCATCTACCATCTGGTCGATCCGAGGTAAGAGATAGCTGTCTTTTGGGCAAGACTTGTTCAGGTCGATAAAGTCTACGCACATCCTCCATTTTCCATTGGCTTTGGGCACAATGATTGCGTTTGATAACCACTCTGGATATATGACTTCCATTATAAACTCGGCCTCTTCCAACTTCCTTACTTCTTCTCAGATGACATCGTACTTTTCCCTAGAGTAAACTCTTCACCTTTGTTTGATTGGCTTAACATCCTTAGTCACGTTGAGTTCATGGCACATAATCGCAGGGTCGATGCCAGGCATGTCCTCGTGGATCCAAGCGAAGACACTCTGCCTCTTCTTCAAGAAACTTACCAGCTCTTCCTTGATCTCCTCTTTTAAGGCTTTACCGATCTAGACGATTTTTTTCGGTTCGTCCTCATTAAGGACGATGGATTCTACCTCTTACGCGGCCTCTCCTTTCTTCAACTTTGTTTCATCTTTGGGGTCAAGTGTATCAATGTTATATGTGGTAGTTTCTCTCTTGTGGGCCTCTCTCTCTTCAAATGAGTTGAAGTATCATTCTCGTGCTATGGTCTGGTCACCCTACACTTCCCCTACCCCATAAGGGGTCAGGAATTTTAGCTTCTGGTGGACCCTTAACGGCACCGCCTCAAACTCCTTAAGGGACACTCTTCTTATGATGAGGTTGTAGGCCGAGAATAAGTTTTCGTCCATAATAAAAAAAATTAATCTTTCGGGTTAACCTCGTAGGCCACTCATCTCCCATTCTCACGTCCATCTCATACATGCCCAACGGGTGGGCCTTTTCACCACTGAAGCCCATTAACGGATGATGGTAAGGTACCATCCTGGCTCTGCTAAGGCCAATGCTTTTGAAGCAAGGCCAGAACATCACATCTATTAAACTTTATCCATCTATAAGGATTCTATGTACGTCGCATCCATGCACCCTTGTTGTGATTACTAAAGGGTCATCATGCGAAGCTAGGATGCCTTTGAAGTCGAGTCGAGAGAACCCAACTATGAGATTGTCCACGTCCACCTTCTTTCTTTTCTGCTTGGTTTCTAAAGACATCAGATTTACCACTTCTGGCTTGGCCACTGACTTGGCCTTCGCCACATGAGCTTTTCGGTTTACCACTTCAGAACCACCCCCTACGAGTCCTCTACATATGGTGTTAACACCAAAGGAGATCATACTGACTCTCTTCACCGGGGCTTTGTTATCTTTTGGTGGGAGGTCTGGATCATCCGAGTTATCATCCTCCGAGTCATCATCTCTTCTTGCTGGAGTATCATCACGACATCTGTCATTTCTCTTCTTTTTAGGGTCATCTTTTCCCCTTTTAGGAGCCCTGCTATCAACATACTTCCTCAACTTTCCTGATTGCAACATCTTCTCGATCTTGTCTTTCAAGGTGAAGCACTTGTCTATAACATGGCCATGGTCTTGGTGGAACTCGCACGACAAGTTCTTATTCCTCTTATGTGGAGGAGCCTTCAGCTTTTCTGTCCATCTTAGCGACCGATCATTATTGATCTCATTGAGTATGTGTTCGCAGCTCATAGTTAGAGGGGTATAGCATACGAACATATCATCTACTGATCTCTTCTTTCCATCCTTCTTTCTTTGGAACTTACAGCTGCTACCTACATTCTCATCCTCGTATTTTGCAGCCATGGCCTCTTCAGCATTCATGACCTTCCCCGCAGTTGCCAATAGTTCTGCTATGGACTTGGGAGGGTCTTCCACAAGTTTCCACAATAACTTTCCTTTCTGTAGACCTCCTATGAGGGCGGTCATGGATATATATTCTCTTTGTAGTCTTCAACCTCGAGTTTTTCTTTGTTAAATCTAGCAATGTAGTCCCTTAGGTTCTCGTTCTTGCCTTGCTTGACATACAACAAATGGGTTGTCTTCTTTTGAGGTCTTACCCCAAAATATAAGTTGTGAATGAATCGTTCATCCAAACCCTTAAAGTTCTCTACTGAGTTCTTTGGAAGAGAGGTAAACCAGATGTGTGCAGATCCAATCAAAGTCTCGGAGAAGGCCCGACATTTCATCTCATCTGGTATTGAGTAAATATCCGTCGCAGACTGGTATATCTTAATATGATGTACAGGGTTGGTGTTACTGTCATGCTTGGGAGACACCGTAGGAGGCTTGAACTTGGCAGGGGTAGGGAAGCCCACTATCTTAGCCAAGAACGGAGAGCCTTATGAGAAACCTCTTTGTAGTGGGTCCCAGCTTTTGATGAGGTCTCCTATCTTATCCTCAAGACATAGATGGAGTCATTCCATGGTCTTGCAACGTCGGCCTGGCCGAGGTTGTCCTCAACCACCTCTAAGGGGTGGACTGAGGGTTTCCTAGCGGTATCAAAACATTGGTTGTTGACCTCTTCCTGGTTCATACCTCGTCCTGTGTTAGGTTGGCCTTGATGAGGCCGACGTTGCCCCTCTTCCCTCTGTGAGCCGGCTACACTTCTCGACCTGGATAACCTCTGTTGCAGGTCATTTACTGGGTCGAGCCTCTCAAAGGCCGACCCTCTGCTTAATCGATCAAAAGCTGACCCTCTTTCTTGGGCTTCTTCACCTCCTCTGCCTCCATGACCTCGGCTCTGCTGGATAGGACGTACTGTGTTATTTGAAACCTCATGTGGCTCCCAACAATCTTCTAGAGCATCTTCTGCCTCCAAATCATCATATATATCCTCAGGGCAAGGGTGTCCTTGCCTCCCCAGACGCAGACGTCTAGGGTCAGCAACGCCCCTCCTCCGTTGGGGTGTGGGTTAGTCTTTCCACGGTGCCTGGGGTGGTTCCCTAGCATCAGGATGAGGCTAAATAGCCGTCGGAGTTATCATCTCCGGTGAGACCCCAGGTGGTCTCATCATATTTTGACTGAGTTGTGAAAATTTCTCCTTCATTGCTTGCTGTGTTACAACCAAAGACTTCAAGGATGTTGCTACTTCTGCCATTTCGAACTGAGGCGGTGCCTGGCTGGAACTAGGTCCTCCAGCATCAGCGGTGGAAGAGGTGGCGGTAATTCCAATGTCATGTGTTAACACAAAAGATCTTGTAGAGTAAACTAGATTTATACCTTAATGGACCTCTTTCAATGGTGAAACAACTCCACATAAGGGGTGAGGCCTGGTTCACCACCAGAGTCTCCGATGAGGTTGTGCAGAAAAGATTGGAAGAGACAGCTTCTCTTTCCCACAGACGGTGCCAAAATAATGATGTTGGAAATAGCACCACCAGATAAGGTGTTGACAAGCTCAAGTAAGTGATAAAAATGGAAGCACAGGAGAATATATATATGTATATATGTAGAAGGAGGTTAGGAGAAGAGGATGAACACTTCAATATAAGTGGTTCAGCCAATCTGGCCTACGTCCACTGTGAGTGTGTGTGAGTAATATCACTGAATGAAGGCACTAATGGCCATGGATACAATCTCTCAAGCTTTCTCTCTCTACTGTGTAAAATAACAGAGTTTCAGCTAGGGTTGTGATCCTTTTTCAAGGTAGGGGTGACCTCTATATATATAGTGCTTGGGGAGTGTAATGTACCCCCCAAGCATACAATGAGCATGTGCATGAGCATCGAACCAGTATGAGAATGACACCTGGCCGTTCTCAACTAAGTAATGATGACCTCAATATTTCCTTACATGGAGAGAATAATTCGGTTATAACAGATTTGTCCACGTGTTCCAAGTTATACAAGAATGTGTAGAAGCTCGGCTGTCCTCGAGTTATACCAACCTCGGCCTGAAAGAGTACGAGGTTGGTGAGGTCGGGCAACTGATCGATCAGAGGTTATCAGTGATGATCTTCGCTCAGTGGATGAGTCGAGGTAAGGCAAGTGGAGTTTTAATATCGACTTGGGACGAGGTAATGGCGGAGTAGCAGGAACGTCAGCTGATTCCCAGCCGAGGTTGATTATGATGATTATGATGATGATTATGTACTTAACCGAGGTTGATATATGGTATAGGCGCGATGTCGGCCTGATGGATTACTTTCTGCATGGACCATGAGGACCTCAGTTGTTGCTTGGCTGTGAGGCAACTAGTAACGTTGGCCATAGCCGACATTGCTTAGGACGACACCGCTGGTCGCCAACCTAGGGCCCTTATAACCTCAGCCATCTCCCAGGTCGAGGTTGGTGTCTCTGAGTTGTTGGGTACATATAGGGAATATCACACCTACTTGGATTAGGAAATCGGATTTAGTGGCTTTAGTCCTAAAACTTCATGGTTCTCATTTGGTTGCACTTGATTCTTCCCATGCTAATTCTAAAGGATGATTGTGTTACCATGTATGTCATACGCTAGTGTTTGCATCATGATTTATATCTTGCTAGTTTTATGACATGTGTATCATTTTGTATTGTTTTTCATTTATTCTTATTTGAAAAATACAAAAAGATTTTTGGTTTATAATATTTCATAAAAATACAAAAAGATTTTGCATTTTTTTAGTTAAAATGTGTTGAAAAACCAAAGAGATTTTTGGTTTGTTTTTGTTTTTGAGTTTACATGTTTGATGTGGAATATTGGTGTGCTTGGACCCCCTTCCTTTCATTATCCATGTGGCTAGGACATTTGGTCATAATTATCGTTGCTTAGAATGATATTAATCATTTTATTATGGGGTTGTTTCTAAGTTGATATGCATTTTGATTCGACTTTGCATATATGCCATCTTTGCACACATGCACAAGTTTATATGGAGGTTTGACATATTTTTCATATTTGGGTTTGGTGCAACGTTCTTATCTTAATTTTTTCATCTATGCATAAGTAGACATAAGGAGGAGGTGTGCATGTAATAACCGTTTAACATGAGGATAGTAATTAAAAATGACAACTGTTCACAGGAAAGGGTTGCGAGAGTGTAAAATTGACTCGTCGTGAAAGCCACCGTTTAAAAGAGCCCAAAAAATTGAAAGGCAATAAAAAGTATCATATGCCATATATATGGGCCAAATTTGTTTATGTTCATTATATTATATATATTTGAGGGAGTTTGGATGAATAAATTAAACGGATTTGCACCACGAATCCCAACGTTGAAAAATCGTATCATGATGCTATTGTTTGTGAAATCATCAAAATTTTGGATTAGTGTGCATGTTTGATTGTTTAGTTCATTTAGATCACACTTTAAATTGTCACATATGGCTAAAATAAAGTTTGATAACTTATAGCTATCAATTAGAGCTTATTGATTGTTTCGATGTGTTGAAATTGTGATTCATTTGTTATAGTTTACGCCCATACATTCCATGTTCATGTTTGAGCACATCGATACAATGTTAGCATGTAACTAACATTTGGTTGTTTTTGAGTTTTAGCTACTGTTTTGGTACAATTTTGAGCGCCTTCCATTTAGTTTTTTCTCAAATTTTTTTCACTAAGCAACACTGTTTAATCTTCTGAGTTGGATATGGGATTTTTGATTTCTCGTTCAAGAGAGATGTACTTGTCGCGCGAAGTTGTTATTCTAACGACAATGTTCTATCGTTCGAGAAGCTTATCTTTTTCATTCGATCGACTTGTCTTATTTTTTTGGTTTATTCTATTTCAGTACCCTGGGTTATATGGTTATATATTTTGGTACTGCTGGTTGCTATAGGGATTCCGTTATGTAGTTCACATTAAAGATTACATATTTTTGCTGCATTGATTAGTTTAATCATACATGCTTAGCGGTTTCAACATCATAGACATTACAGTCCATATCGGTGGACATCGAGACATACGTGGACGCATGTGTTGTGGATAGGCATTGTGGAAGAAGGTTACTTTCTGCGTGGGCACTGTGAGAGAAGTGGTTGATGGTCATAGGAGCGTAAAGTCTCTTGGGTGGATCGAGTCGTTGAGTAAGACTACCGTCTGTACTTTTGTAAAACCGTATTCATAGTGATTGTCTGGCTTGGGTTGTCCGAGGTTTTTCCCGTTGTGGTTTTCCTCGTACATTCAATATTGTGTGTATTCTTTACTTTATTTTACATACTTTAATCACTAGATGGATGTTTAGGATTAATCAGGATAAAATTTGGTTAAGTTAGAAATTGTTCACAACTTGGTGCATATTAAAAATTGGAAAAAGGTTTTTTACAAAAAGAGACTTGTTTTGTCATACTTAAAACACTTTCCTCATTAGAAATTAAAAGGGACCATCATTTTCCAAGGTGAACGAGTAAAGGCTTAAGCCTTTCCTTGAGGTATTTAACCCATAGTTGGCTTGGATCGCATTTAACCCCCGATGGGCCCTAATTTGAGTGCCTTATAGGTTTGTCTTTCTCTAACCCTTTTTGGACGTTCATTTTTTTAGATTTCCAATTTACGTATTACGTTTAATCATGCTCCCTAACACATCCACACTTATAGTTTCGGTGTTTTATAAGCGTGGTATGCCATTAGGAATTTTATTTTTTGGTTTTTATCCCTCAAAAGCTCCTAAATTAACCATCCTTTTCCCACAGATTGATCAACTATTTATGTTGATCGATCGACAAAATCCCATGCTTCATGGTTAAAAGTGTCGTTTTGAGCATTTTTGTCTCATATCGATCGACAGGTTCCATGGAACGATCGACCACATTACAGTGATATATGTAAGTTTTTGTTATTTTTGTCATGGGTCGATCGATAACAAACATCGATATATCGAAGATTTAATTTAAAAAGTCAATTGGTCCCTTATTTCTTATTTAACCAGGTTGTACCTATACAACAACAACCATTATTCTCTCTCTCTCCTTACCTAAAATTTCCCCCATAAAAATGTTAGCTTCTAAATCCCTCTCACCCTCAAATCCAACCATTTTATCCCATTTTCTCACTCTAAGGTATGGTTTTTACCCTTTATTCATGGATTACTTGGTTATTTTAGTGGATATTTGTTTTTAAGGATTATTACAACCGAAATAAAAAAAAACATGGTTTAACTTGAACCTCCTAGAAAATGTACAACATTTAAAATTTTTCTCACCATTTTTTACACACTTCTTATAACTTGCAATATATTATGTCTTGGCTGGGTAATTAAACCATTGTATTGGATTGTTTGGGTTAATGTTGCACTTTTTTTTTTTTTTTTGGGGGGGGGGGGGGGGAGGGGGGGTGATGAACTTCATATATGTTGTAATTGTTCCACCATGGATATACATTTTTAATGCCCCATTCTTGTGTAGCCATCCCCAATCCTCGCCACGGGCGGGTGCGTGAAGGAGGATCCTCGGGTCCCGTGCGTCCCTCTCGGGAGCGCTTCGGCCGGCGTCGTTTGATATGAGGTGTAAAAAATGTAGAGAGATTTAGAGTCGCCAGTCTATTTTACTCAAAACAGACAAATGAAAAATGGGAAGCCATCCCGATGGGCGGCATCCAAAGACATACGAGTGCTTACGAAACCAAAATTATTCGAGAAGGGTTCGGAGGCTAAGTTACGAAATGGGAAGGTGTTAGGCATCCAGTCCGCCCTTTCGGTCTCTCATGGATGTTTGCTATTTTCCCATTTTATTTTCCCCGTGATATGTGTGCATGTGTATATATATAGTGGAGATATGAATCCTCGACTTGTATCATGGAAGAGATAAAGAGAGTCATCCGTAGGAAGGTATAAAAATAATATTAGAAAATAAGATTTACGTGATTACTCTTACGTTGATCGTTATAATGGAACGATAACGCATATGGAGTGATACTTCACTAAGAACATGTATATAGAATATAAGAAAATTGCATATAGAGACGATAAAAAATGAGAGAGAAAGTGAGAATAGGACTCGAGTCTCGGGTTTTACCCGAGACGCCTACATAGCCTATAAAGGCATCAAAGTCCACATAATTCGCATACAAAACGAGGGGTGGGGTTTATTCCATAAATCCAAATGGGGGATCTCTTATTTGTGAGTGTGTGTGTGTGTGTAGAAAAAGTATTTTAGTTGTGAGAAAAGTGTGAGAAAAATATGAGAATCCCTATTTGGAATTTGTGAGCAAACACTCTTTTTCTTATTTTTTGGGTTTTATTTATATGAAAATAAGAGATGTGCAATAATACTAAATAAAAATTATATTAGGATGTGTGAGATGAGATAATAAAAGTTCTAGGTAATAAAACAATTTATTTAGAATTTAAGAGAATTTAAAGAGAAAGTTGTGGAAGTTGGACCTTCTTGAAGATCTTGAGCTTGATCTTGAATGTTGGAGAGCCTACCTTGCACTTGTATGATGATGGAGAGTGGATAATTCACCTAGTTTGATGAAAAGGATGATGAAAAGTGAAAGTTAGAAAATGGATTTAGATGTTGGAATCGCGCTGTCTTCGAGAGAGGTTTTTTGGGATTCGCTGAGAGCGATTTTTATCAGATCTGGGATCCCTTTGAAAATGAGGTGAAGGCATACTTTTATAGCCCCAGTTCATTGCCGATCGGCATAGACCTGGTCCTGCCTATCGGCACCTGCCGATAGCCAGGGTCTAGAACCTGCCATTTGGTAGTGTGTTTCAGGCCTTTTCGGAAAATGGGCTGCCGAGGGCATACCGTTGGTCAAAATCGTGCACGGGGTGAACCATTGGAAAGGTAATTCAGATACCTTTGAAAGTACTTTGGACCGCTCCTGGGTTCAGGAGTTGACTTTGGGTCAAATATGGCTCGAAAGCGTTTGTCGGTCCATTGGACGGGGAATCATTCAGACACAAACGGATCGTTCGTCCGTATGGTAAGTCCGAATCATGCATGGGGTGGATCGTTGGAAAGTTTAGGATTTTTACTTCATCATTCCAAAGAGTTTGACCCAGTTTGGGGAGTTTACTTTGGTCAACCGGGGCCTAGAACTAATCGGTGACCTCTTGGAGTCAAACGGATCGTTCGTCCGCATGGTAAGTCGGACTCGCACACGGAGTGGACCATTGGAAAGGGGTTTTAGTGCCATTTGAAGATTCATTTATTCTCAATCGAGCTGAAGAGTTGAATTAGGTAAAATAGAGCTCGGGATCGCCCGGTGGCCTCTAGATCAAGTTTCGGATGCAAACGGATCATTCGTCGGCATGGTAAGTCAGAATTGAGCACGGGATGGACCGTTGGAAAGGTATTTAAGTGCCCTTCGAAGATTCATTCAGCCTTGGTCGAGGTGAAGAGTTTGACTTTTTGGTCAAACAGAGCCTGGGAGTGCCCGATGGCTTCTAGGACAGTACTCGGGGTATGACCTGGGTTTGTAGTGATGAAGGGAGGTACTAGGGACCTAAGGAGTGTTAGGGGACACAGAATGGGGTCTCTACAGAGCCCCTCGATGGGTGAGTTTGGAATAAATGATAATCGTCAAATAGACACCACATGATGCTTTTGAGGGAGTATGAACGATTCAGAGGGCCGAGGCCGATTCTGAGGACCTGAGTGGTGTGCTGGGGATGGTTTGAATGACAATCAAAGGTTTAGGCCTATTTTGAGGACCTAAAGTGATGCTGGGGGATGACCAATTTTGTGGGTCAAAGCCAAATCTGTGGGCTTAAGTGATGAGAGTGATCGATTCTGTGGGTTAAAGCCAATTATACGGGCTTAGGGTGAAGATCTAATAACTGAGGTCAATTTTTACCTAAGAGTGCTGACGATCAAGGACCAAGGTCAATTCTGACCTAACTCGGGTGACGATCCAAGACCGAGGTCAATTCTGACCTAAGAGTGGTGACGATCGATAACTGAGGTCATATCTGACCTAACTCAGGTGACGATCCAGGACCGAGGCCAATTCTGACCTAAGAGTGGTGACGATTGAGGATCGAGGCCATTTTTAACCTAACTCAGGTGACGATCCAAGACCGAGGACAATTCTGACCTAAGAATGGTGACGATCGAGGATCGAGGTCATTTTTGACCTAACTCAGGTGACGATCCAAGACCGAGGTCAATTCTGACCTAAGAGTGGTGACGACCGAGGACCGAGGTCATTTTTTTATCTAACTCAGGTGATGATCCAAGACCAAGGTCAATTCTTACCAAAGAGTGGTGACGACCGAGGACCGAGGTCAATTCTGACCTAACTCAGGTGACGATCCAAGACCGAGGTCAATTCTAACCTAAGAGTGGTGACGATCGAGGACTGAGGTCAATTATGACCTAACACAGGTGATGATCCAATATTGAGGTCAATTCTGACCTAAGAGTGGTGACGACTGAGGACCGAGGTAAATTCTCACCTAACTCAGGTGACGATACAAGACCGAGGTCAATTCTGACCTAAGAGTGGTGACGATCGAGGACCGAGGTTAATTCTGACCTAACTCAAGTGACGATCCAAGATCGAGGTCAATTTTGACCTAAGAGTGGTGATGACCAAGGACCGAGGGTAATTCTGACCTAACTCAGGTGACGATCCAAGACCGAGGTCAATTCTGACATAAGAGTGGTGATGATCGAGGACCGAGGTCAATTCTGACCTAACTCAGGTGATGATCCAAGACCGAGGTCAATTCTGACCTAAGACTGGATAAAGATTGGATTTTGATTATGCCGGAGAAAGTTCTTTGTGATTTTGATCTGAGCTGGGGAGCTGATAGCTAGGGAAGATTTTGCTTCCTAAGGGGAACAACCAATTTTGATGCTGTAAAAACTCCATTGGGGAAGTGATCCGGCGATCCTTAGGGATCCTCCAGGGCTTTACTGGGAGGAGATTCACTTGGTTTTCGAGGATTCCGCTGGGAAAAAGGGGTTCCTCTTGAGGGAATGCGACATTTTCTTGGTGAAAATGTTCTAAATCCTTCTTTGGATTTTTAGGAATTTTATGAGGATTTTTCGGGGCTTTCTGGTATTTTCTGGGAATTTTTGTACGAAATTTAAGGGGGTGTCGATCGCCATGGAATGAGGGGTGCCATTCGGCAGTGGCACGGACTTTTGGACTGCCTCGAGAAGGTAAGGAGTCAGTGTTGATCGGTATGGTTGTGGTTAGTGTCGATCGGCATAGCGTTTGGCATCCTATATAAAGGGGGAGAATCCCTTCATTTTTTCACAGCTTCTTTGCTTTCTCTCTTTCTGTGATTTCTCTGCAAATCGTTACAGCATTCCGATCTTCAAGAAATGGCCACTTTTGTGAGCATTGCAGTCCATAGGGAGTGGTTGACCATTAATGACTGGGTGAATGTGGAGTGGAGGGCCAGGGCGCCTCTTGCTTTGGGGAGTGAGAATTCTTTTGATGCGTTTGAGCCTATTGCGGATGAGCAGGAGCCGTCGCGTCATCTCTCTTCGAGAGTGAATCTTAATGGTTATGTAAGTAACCCGACCTTTGGCATTCCTTTCTTTTTGGTGATTTTTCTTTCTTTCTTGACTTTTGATGAGATTTTTTTCTTTTTGCCAGTCTGAT
The DNA here is from genome assembly GCA_949130495.1 of Sambucus nigra. NCBI lineage: Eukaryota > Viridiplantae > Streptophyta > Magnoliopsida > Dipsacales > Adoxaceae > Sambucus > Sambucus nigra. The sequence continues at coordinate 327,332,377 of OX422221.1, read as the reverse complement.
ATTTCTTTGAAGAACATGCGTGCCCGCAGGACGAAGGGGCTCAGGGATGTCTGGGGGCATCTCCCACCTGTACGGTGCATTGGGTGATATCATCAGTGGGTTTTGGGAGGTTGGCATCTATGCTGGATGAGACACCTCGTTCGACAGCGGTCTTGTACGCTTTGAGGGAGATGTAGTGGGATACTACTCACACCTTTCATTTCGGCTTCGGGGAGATGACTCTGACTCCCAAGACGTGCAGTAGCTATTGGGGCTGGATTGTGAGGGAGAGTAGATAGAGGTGGATCACTCTTTGCGGGTGAGACCGGAGGCAGTGCGTGCGGCACTTGGTGATGTAGGTAGGATAGTTTCTGGGGATTCTATCCGGCTGTCCCTACTGAGGGATGTTCTGTTGAGCAAGGTGACTGATGTGGAGGACGGGATGTAAGTGAGGCAAATGGCCCGGTTATTTATTTTGCTGGTGTTGGGAGGTTTTATGGTGGCGTCGAGCGACGACGTCGTCCATTTGTGGTTCTTGCCGTACCTGAGGATGTTTTCGAACATCCCTTTCTATGATTGGGTTAGTCTGACTTTGGCGATATGCATTCGGCCGGTGCTACGGACAAACCTTTACTGGAGCCACGTACCTTCTTAAGGTATTCTTCAGTTTGCGCATTTATTTTCATGCATTCACATTTTCCTTTCATGCATTCGCATTTTGCTTATGCGTCCCTTTTTGTTTGTGAATTCTTATCTTTGACAGGCGTGGTTTTATGAGGTGATAGGGTGCAATACCCCGCTGATCGCTCTAAAGGAGGACACTGTTGAGGACTTTTGCCGATTGTATTGATGGCGTAAGTCCAATCGTAAGTCGAAGGGATCTCTCTCTCTGGAGGCGGTGCGTCAGGACTTGAATGACCTTACCAGTGGTAGGGTAAGGCTCTTTCGATTTTTAGTCTTAGTTTTTGCGCCTTCTGATCTTGTATTGATTTATGATTTCTTGGAGATTTTCAGGTGACCTTTTATCCCTGGGGGACAGCCATTCAGGATACGGGGACGACCGAGGTGAACGCGCAGATGAGGCATTTATTGGCACATGAGTTCGGTCATTCCTGGTATCTCGGGGAGAGGGTGGTTCTCTAGATTGCTGAGGAGGAGGTGGTGGTTCCACTTGCACAGCCTCCTACGTCTATGAGGCGGGAGCGACTGCTGTCGGAGGATGCTAGGATCGCGGTGATGATCGACGAGTCCTACTTATTGTACACTGATACGACTGCGCCGTATGACTATATGGACTTTGTGATGAGATGGTTGATGGCACCCAGCATATATGATGCCCTACCTTTCCCTCCTGAGGGTTCGAGTCGGGCAGTAGGATCTTCCCACAGTGGCAGCGGTCCGACGGCATCTGCGGCGGAGGCGATCTCGGAGGTTCCTTTCGTGCGATTGCACATTTGTTCATATAACATCAGGCGGGCTGATGGAGGGATAGTGCCTATGCTGCATCGTCCTCATGCGATGGATCCGGAGGAGTTGGGTTTGACAGAGGAGGTCCTCTGACCTGCAGTATACCTTTATGTTTTTCTCCTTCTTTCTTTTATGTTTTGGTCATCTCTGTTTTGATACTGATTTTGCATTTTTCTTGCAGCAAGTCCGAGTGTCGACAACTTGGATAAGAGACTGGATATCTTCGGCGACTGCCCATATTCGGGATGTGTTTCCTGTTCCTTCTTGCTTGGTGCCATCTGCTTCATCCAGAAAGGACTCTGTCTCGGGTAGTGGTGGTGCATCGTCTCGCCGTAGGGGAAAGAGAGCACGTCGTAGGGGTGGAAGCTCTTAGAGAGAAAGGTAGGTGAGAGAGAGAGAGAGAGAGAGAGAGAGAGAGAGAATGTGGGTTCGGGATGAGTCCCATTGTTTTTCCTTTTTCTTTTTATTTCTTGCAAAATTGATGTACATAGAAAACAAATAAATGCAATGCAATGGAGTTTTTTTTATTCTCTTTTATTAATGATGAATGAATGCATGCACATGCGCTTTTTACTTTGCTGCTGAGACCGTAAAAAGGAGTATTTTTGGAATTTTTGAGGGAAAGTTTTTTTTTTAATTAAAAGGGGAAATTATATAAGGAGAAAAATGGATTTTGAAATTATGTTGAGAATATCAATTTATTTTTATTGAGTTTTCACATTTGACAAAAGAGGAAAAAAGGGAAATTTCTAAAAATGGGGGGTTGCCGATTGACAAACACCCTGTCCTGCCTATCGATAGTTCAGTCCAGTCCCATCAATTCAAAGCTTTGATTAGTACCCTCTTCAGACTTTTGTATTTTGTGGGGTAAGATTACCTTTGATTTCTCCAGGGATTACGTCTCTTGTGAGGGTTCCCAAGTATAAAAAGGGGTAAGGTTGGAGTTTTTTCATCACACCTTCGCATTCTTACTTACTTGCCCACTATCTCTTAGCCTTGCAAGATGGCTCACCCTGGTAGCATTGAGTTTTCTAACTACCTCGAAGCCTTGGAAGCAATGTGCTCTTATAATGTCGACTATGATGCTTTCAACATGCGTCGAGTCTCCTTATGGCACAATCGGCCTTTTAAGTGGAACATGTTGATGGCGGCGGTACAATTCTGGTACCCCGAAGACCATGTATTTCGCTTTGGGTTGGATGAAGTTTGTCCTACCTACGAGGAATTTTCTGCCATGCTCGGTATAAATCCCAGTGTTGCTGCGACTTTGCCCGAATTTTCCCGTTCTCCCAGGGATTTATTGACCGTGCTTCTTCATATTTCACCTTCGGTGGCCAGATCACTGGTTGCTGGAGGAATGATCTCCCTCCCGGTGGGGCTACAGTCCATGCATTTGCAGGAAGTAGATGATGATGGCTATGCTGGATCCGTTGCTCTGGGCTTGGTTTAAAAATTATCGTTAGTGACTAGGGAACTGCTGGTGGACCGACAACTTGCAATCATTACTTCGTGGATGTCATACCGTCACAATCCTGCGACGGTGATACTGACGGAGACCCTGGATGCGTGGAGAGAACGTCGTTCTAACTTTTTGAGGGGTAGCCCTGTGATGCTGTTCATGTGGTTTTCTGAAAGACTCCGCTTGATGGCCCTTCCAGAGTACCCTTTGTCGGCTGTACCCAACTTTTTTTTGCGTTACTTCTTCAGCATTGGCTTGGATATTGACAGTTGGGAGACCTAGTTTGTGGAGAATGGGGATCGGAATCTATATTAGTCGGTGCCTTGGTGGGGGCAGTTGCTGCCTATCCTGGAGCTGGGAGAGTACTCATATGTGCGGCTGGTTGGTTTCAAACAGACCTCTTTCTATTTCCCTTGGTGGATTCTGTGCCAATTTGGCTGGGCACAGGTCATGCCACCTTGGACCTCAAATTTCTTTCTAGAAGACGTTTTGACCAAGCGCCTGCATCTATTGCTTGGATCTCTATGGGAGAATCGATGCCCATCGACCCGTCCCTCCCAGTCTGCCGAAAGAGTTTGGCATGTCCCTGGGGATTATATGAAGTGGTTGTGGAGGAGAGTAGTTAGTAAGATGTTGGCAGTGGAGACTGGACAAGCGTGGTTTGTTTTATTTAACACCATGGAAGGGGGTATTGTGGTTTTTTCGAAGCTGGTTCAGGCTTATCGTTCCATGGAGTGTTTACGGCACTCTGTTCAGGCAAGGGAAATTTGGGGACCCCAAGATGTAGATGATGAGGGTGCAGGCTCCTCTGGTAGATGTGGGTAGGACTCTTGGAGAGTTTATTTGTGTAATAGGGAATAGATGTGGGGATTTTATTTGGCTTTTTATGGCAGTAGGGGGAAGGGAGTTATCCGTTCGTTTTCTTATGTAATCTGTGCTGTAATTTCTTATTAATGAAATAAGCAAGTTTCTGATCATCCAGTTGTGCCTTTCGATGAATTTTGTAATTTTTAATTATCTATACTGATCACTAAGGCATATATAATCCTTTTGTTCAAGTTTTTGTTAGAATGAACTGCCGTTCTCAGAGATAAGAAAAGAATAGTATTTTCTGAAAAAGAAAGGGCCGTGCTCCTATAAGATGTATGAGCTACCTACGTACCTCTGGGGATTTTTGAAATTTTTTTATTATTTTTTTTTTGAAAAATGGTTTTTGCAGAGGATCAGGCCCACGTAGTTCTGGGTAGAGGGAAATGAAGAGAGTTTTTTTTAGAATAGAAGGGAGATGAGAAGAGTCATAGCGTACCGATTCCAGACTAGGGGTAGAATTTCTTGAGATGGTCCAGGTTGACTGGACGAGCCATCTCCTCACCATCTAGGTCAGTGAGCATGGAAGTACAGTCGGATAAGATTTTCTTCACAATGTAGGGGCCGCTCCAATTGGGCTTGAATTTCCCTCTGGGGTCCCAGATTGGTTCTATTATCTCTTTGAGTGCTAAATCCCCTTCCCGGACACCACGGTCTTTGACTCTATTATTGAATAATTACGCCATTCGGCGATGGTACCCCTGTATGTGGTAAAGAGCTTTCAATCTCCTTTCATCTAGGAGGGTTAGCCCGTTGAGACGGCTTTGGTACCAGTTTTCTTCACTAACTTTGCTTTTGAGCATGATGCGTAGCGAGGGTATTTCCAACTCCAGAGGTAGGACTTCTTCCATGCCGTAGACCAGAGAGTAAGGGGTAGCCTGAGTAAAGGCTTAGATTGATGTTCGATATCCCCAGAGGGCGTACGGGATCCCATCGGCCCAATCCATACAACTTTCGGTCATCTTGCTGATGATGGCTTTGAGGTTCTTATTGGAGGCTTTAACTGCACCATTGGTCTGAGGTCGGTAGGGAGAAGATTTGTGTCTCTGAATCCCGTAATCGTTGACTACTTCTATGACTTCTGCTTCGAAGTGCAGCCCATTATCTGACACTAACTTGTGCAGGACCCCAGATCGGCAGATGATATTTTTCTCGAGGAATTTGGCCACTTTTTTGGCGTTCAATATTGCGTATGACTCAGTTTCGACCCATTTGGTGAAGTAATCAATGGCAACTAGGATGAATTCATGTTCGTTTGAAGCCTTTGGTGTAACCTTCCCTATGATGTCGACACCCCAGGTGGAGGACGACCAGGGAGAGGTCATGTTGTATAATTCTCGCGGAGACAGGTGTTGAAGATTGGAGAACTGTTGGCATTTGAGGCATCTCTGGACATAGACGGTGCAATCTTGGGCCATGGTGGTCCAGTAGTAGCCCTGTCGGATGATCTTCATGGAAAGCATGTGACCGTTCATATGGGGCCCGCATTCCTCATTGTGGATCTTCTGCGTTAACTTCTCAATCTCAGCCCCTGCGATACAGTGTAGATGAGTTCCATCGAAGTTCCTCTTGAGTAGAGCTTTATGAAAGATGATGTACTGGGCGGCCAGTCTTCGAAGGGTTGTTCGGTCTTTCTTATTGGAACCCTTGGGATACCTACCATATTTGAGGAGGCACCAAATATCATAGTACTAGCAATCGTCTAGTTTAGGATCTTCGTTGGAGACAAGCTCAATATGGTAGCAGTAAGTTAGTTTGTCTTTCTTTTGAACTAAGAAGGGGGTAATTATTATTCCTTCGAGCATGTCGACCATGGAGGCCAAGGTAACGAGAGCATCGGCTAGGTTATTCTTTGCTCGAGATAAGTAATGGAAGGTGATATCTCATAATCGGGAGGCTAACTATTCTAAGTGGGCATGGAAGGGTTGGAGCTTTTCATCCTTGACTTTCCACTTTCTGAGCACTTGACCGATGATGAGGGAAGAATCCCCGTGGACATCAAGGTATTGAATACCTTTCTTGAGAGCAACTTTGAGGCCTACTCTGCATGCCTCGTATTCCGTCATGTTATTGATGCAAGGGAAATCCAATTTGATGGCGATGGGAGTGTGGGAGTCATTAAGGGCGATCAGAAGTATCCCAACACCATATCCCTTTTTGTTGGCAGCGCCGTCAAAGAACACTTTCCATCGAAGGTGGTATTGAGCGGTGCAGAGGATATTTTCATTTGGGAATTCAAAGATCCAGACATCTACTTCTTCTACGAGGTAATCACCGAGGTAGTTAGAGATGGCTCTTCCTTTAATGGCTTTCTGCGTGACGTACACGATATCGAACTCAGTTAGAAGCATCAATCATTGGGCCATTCGACTGGATAAGGCGGGTTTCTTAAGCAGGTATTTGATGGGATCTATTCGGGATACAAGTCTGATGGGGAAGGAGAGCATGTAGTGTCACAACTCTTAGGTGACCCAGACAAGTGCGGCACACGCCTTTTCTAAAGTAGTGTAGTTGACCTCATACCGGCTAATTTGCGACTGGCGTAATAGATGGCTCTTTCTTTGTGGGAGTCTTCAAGGTATTGGTCTAGTAAAATCCCCAGCTACAGTGTTGGTTATGGTTAGGTATACGAGCAAAGGGAGACCAGGCTGTGGTGTCATGAGCACCGGAGGTTGGGTCAGATTTTGTTTGATTCGGTCAAAAGCTTCTTGGCATGCCTCGTACCAAACCTTTGTTGAATCCTTTCAGAGGAGCTTGAAGATTGGTTCACATATGGAGGTTAGCTGGCTGATGAACCAGCTAATATATTGTAATTTCCCAAGAAAACCTTGAACTTCTTTCTCTGTTCAGGGCGGTGGCATCTCAAGTATAGCCTTCAGCTTTACGGGATCTGCCTATATCCCCTTCTCACTGACTATGGATCCCAAGAGTTTTCCCTTTGTAACGCCGAAGACACATTTCTATGAATTGAGTCTCATCTGATACCGTCGCTGTCGTTCGAAGAACTTCCAGAGAGCGGGAACATGACCTTCTCTAGTTTTGGACTTGATAATCATATCATCCACATAAACCTCGACTTCTTTGTGAATCAAATCATATAGGATGGTTGTGTCAGACCTTTGGTAGGTGGCCTCAGCATTCTTGAGACCAAATGGCAAGACGGTGTAGCAAAAGGTTCCCCATGGGGTGATGAATGCGGTTTTTTCTTGGTGGCCCGGGTGCATCTTGATTTGGTTGTATTCGAAAAACCCGTCGATGAATGACTTGAGAGCATAAAAAGTTGTGTTGTCCACGATCATATCGATATTGGGTAGCGGATAATCATCCTTTGGAGAAGCTTTGTTTAAATCTCGGTAGTCCACATACATTCGAACCTTCCCTCCTAATTTCGGCATAGGTACTATGTTGGCTAGCCATGTGGGATATTCAAACACACGAATGAAGCCCACATTTAACTATTTGACCACCTCTTTTTTGACCTTGAGCGACCATTCGGTGTGGAGCCTTCTCAATTTTTGTTTAACCGGCCTGTAATATAGGAGAGTGGGGATCTCATGCTGAGATATTTCAGGATCAATGTCGGGCATATCATCATAGGACCATGCGAAGACATCCACGAATTCCTTTAGCAATTCTTTGAGTTGTGCGCGCTCATGCTTGTCAAGGGTGGCCCCTATCCTAATCTCGTGCAGTTGGCTACTAGAACTGAGATTAATAACAACAGTCTCTTCTTCATTAACTTGAACGCAGTTATGTTGTTTATTATTAACCTTATTTAGATCAATTAAGAATTGTTCATTTGCAAAATCATCATCATCACGAGTTTGATTAGAATCCAAACAATTAATGTAAGGCATAACAAGATACTCAAAATCTTCATTTTTTGCATTGATAGGAAAAACATAATTGAGAACCTTATCAAAAGAGGTCTCGATTACATTTGAACAAGGATAGACAACAGAAGAAGAAATAGGGTAAACATTAGGGTTAAAGGATATTTCAAGAGGTGGAACTGGCACAGTATGCCAGTTGAGGAGGGGTGTATCAACAACTTTAATCAGATGGGATGGATCCATTGATGTAGTTCCTGAATGAACCATGCAAAGTGCCAGCCCCAGTGTCTGTAAGTTGAAGGAATCTTCGAAATCATTTTCCTTAGTCTCTTTGGTGTCTTTGATGAGAGGTTGTACTCGGTGTTGGAAACTTTCGGCCCATGGGTAGCTATCTTGGAAAAAGATCTCCATTCCAGGTTTCATCTTCTTGTCTGTGTGGTGATACCATGGTTCTGGAAAATCGCAAAAAGGGAAGTCTTCTCCTTCTTTGATGAATCGTCCATTCAAGGAGTCTCCTGGGATAGTTTGGATGCAGTCTAATCTTCTCTTTGGTCGGGACTAGTGGATCATTCTGAGTTCTTGTTTTGATGGTTAATACCCCAAGCCACAAGGAGGGAAAGTTTTCTTCAGTTCTATGGGCTCAAGTATCCCTTGTTGCCGTTGCCCTAGCCTCAGTCCGGGCATGAAGTTAATGTTTCTGAACATCTGAATCACATTAACATTGCCATGAGGGTCATATTCTAGATAAACCCTTTCTTTGAAACCGTCCCCTGCCCGGAGTAGGAGTGGCTCAACTCGGAATCCTGATAGGAGCATATCATTTGACCCGTGCTGTATCTCAAGGATTGGACTGCTGGTTCTTGCACCCTTAACATTTTCGTCGTAGCCCAAAATGGTAATGACTCACCCGTCGGCGAAGAACCTTAATTTCTGATGGAGTAAGGAAGACACACCCTTGATACTGTGGAGCCAGGGTCGTCTAAGCAACAGGTTAAAACAAGCTGGGATGTCTATGACTTGGAATTCAACGACAGGGGTTATAGGGCCAACCCCTATTACAAGTTTTATGGATCCCATCACCTCCTAGCAGGTATTATCGTAGGCACGTACATCAGCAGAGGTTGGAGCGAGGTGGTTTTCTTTCAGGTCTAAACACTTGAAGGTTCTCAGTGGGCAGACATTCAAGGCGGATCCGTTATCGATAAGAGAGAGTGGCACGGCCTTCCCCATAACTTGGACGGAGTTGTTGAGTGCATGATTGTGATTTGGACCAATTCTGGGGATTTTTCTTCAGAAAATGATAGCATTCGGGTAGAGGTCAAGGATCTGATTAGATTTACTGCTTCTTCTGGTGTGGTAGAAGGAGGAACTGTGGATCCAGTGAGCATCTTGATTAAAGCATTTATGTGCAGCTGGGAAGACATGAAAAGCCACCATAAAGTGATGTCAGCTTGAGTTTTCTTCAGTTGATCGAGGATCTTGCTCTCATCGATGGTTATCTCCGGCATAAGAGGGTTTTCAACGCCCTTCCCTTTGTCATTTGCTGGTAGTGAGCTTGGAACCTGGTAATGTCTCCCTGATCTGGTCATGTTATTTACTAAATAAGGGAAAAACACGAATCTTGTTTCCTCGTCAATCTCAGGTTATTCTATCACCTTGCTTATTTCTCCGAGGATTTCTTCAAATGATATCATCCCACATATGTCGGCTACTGGGCCAGTTCTTCCTGAAGCTTGTTCTTTACTCGAATCTTCGAATTCTTCCCCCCATCCGGTGGCAATAATTATGTCTTTCCATGTAAAGTCAATGCATTCCACAACTTCAACGACTTCTTCATACATGTCTTCCCATTCTGTGGGGATATGTATGGTTGAAGGGACCAAGTGCCCTTGTAGCTTAAAAATGTCAAGTAACCCGGTGATACTACAAATGCTATTGGTTTGCCCGAATAATTCTGCCATAATCTAGAAAACATCATCTAGGCTGACTTCATCGGTTGGTACCACCCACTTGTCTGAATCTCGATTCCATTTTCGTGCTTCCAAGAACAGTGTACTGAACCTTTGGCAATCGATGACCATCTGTGAGGGCAATTTCAACCCGAAATCTAGGAGTTAGTTTAACACCTCTAATAATTCCATACTTCCATTTTTAGAATGGGTACGGACAGCGATGCATGCTCTGGTAAGGGGTAAAAGTGCCTAATTAGCGAGGCTAGTAGGGTGTAGGAGGAAATATGGGCAAATTTGAAGAGTTTTAGGAGATTATAGGGGTGTGATTTGAGTTGAGGGATCGAAATCTGGGTTTTCTTCAAAGAAGATGGCATTGGCATGATTTGGGAGTGGATTGTGAGTAGTATTTGGCTTAGGATTGGCTGGTGGGGTGATGTTACCCCAATCAATGAGATCTTGGATTATGTTTTGGAGGTAAAATCATTGGTTGGTGGTATGGCCAGTAGTTTGGTGAAAAGCGCAGTGAGCATCGGCCTTGAAGTTTCTTGGGAGTGGATTTGGAAATGGACGGGGATCCAAGGGTTTAATGAGGTTTCGGCTTAACAGGGCTTGGTAAACTTTGGAGAAGGGAGTATGGAGCTCAGTGTATTCCCTTCGGATGGGGGTAGGGCGGCTTTCTGGTGCCCATGATGTGGTTGGTTAAGAGATGTTGTTGATGGTTGAGACTATAGCACTAGCAGACTTGTCATACTTTCTAGGGGTGAACTGTCCGGGCACCTTCTTCCGTTCAACCTCTGTTTTAACAAGGCTTTCCTCGATTTCTACTGCCTCTTCTCTGAGAGCTCGAAAGTGGGGATAATATTGTCCTCACATCGTCGCTCGGACATGGGGCGAGAAGTTTTTCACTATATTGACCTGTTCTTCCTCAGATGGCCAATTGGTCATGGTAACTGCTCGCTCCCTCCACTGAGTTATGAAGTTACTGACTGATTCCCCAGGGTTCTGTTTGAGAAGCTCTAAATCACAACAGGTGATCTTAATCTCTTCGTTGTATTTGTACTGCGATATGAATTCTCGGGCTACATCCTCCCAGCTACGGATTCCTCGAGAGACAAAAACCATCGGAAGGAACTATCCTTCAAAGTTTTCTAAAATAATTAGGCTATCACTTATTTAGAAGCCCCTAGTAGAGTCATGGAACGATGATAACTGTGAAAATGAACAATCAGGGGTCCACTCCGTTCAAACTTCTCGATATTTAGTATCTTAAACTTCTCGTGTAATCTTGCTTTAGGATAAGGAGACATGTGTGTGTAGTCTATGTAATTCCCAGAGATTATGACTTGGTCGAAATTCTTGGTGAGAATCTTGAGATCCTCTTTGACTTTATTCAACTCCTCCTCTTTTGGATCAGCGACCATGGGTAGGTTAGCCACAGGCTGGGAAATATTTGGAATCGAAAGCTGGGCAGGCGGCGGCCCATTGACAGGAGGGGCACGTGGAGCGTGCTGGTATTCTTCGGGAACCCAGATAGGATCGGGTGGACCCATAGCACGAGGGAATAGGGCCTCAGGCTCTTGAGGAATAGGAACCTGGTTTTGTTGCATCTCTCGAACCTCAGTTTAGAGGTTGTCAATCTTGGACACGAGCTGAGCCAGGACTGTCGTTAGATCTGGTTGTATGACTGGTACTTGATCTGTATTCTCCATGGAAAGTGGATGGATTCCAGACTCAAAAGAAGTAGTAGAGGAACGGACAAAACTTTGTGGTGATTTGACTGAAGACCGAAGCCAATAGGGAGCCAGGCCAAGGGCTTGCGATTGACCTGAGAAGTCATAGAATGGGATTTATTTTTGAGAAAAAAGGAAGAAACTATTTTTGAATATTTGATAAAGAAGGGAGAAATGTTTTTGGAGACGGAACTCAGCATGATTATTACGATTATTATGTTCTCACTTGTATTTAATTCTCCTAAATGCAATGTCGGACGGGAGACGAGCCTGGAAAAGTGGGGTTTTTAATATATGCAAAGCAACGGCTAGACTTGTAACTAGACTCACAGACAGGGTCTCGTTTTAAAAATGCGCAAAAATTTGCCGACCCGAAATTTCGGGGGAGTTTTCGGGTTAAAATCGGTAATCTAAAGTGTGTGTTCTAGGTTTAACACCTATATGCGGGTATGCAGTTGGTTGGGTGAATCGGAATGGGTTCCCCCCTTTGGCGTGACTTCCATGACATACGTCTTGCTCTTGCAAGCCATTAGTACGTGTGGACAAGCCATTTGATATACCTGAGTGTACGTGAATTGCCTCAATATATACCTCATGGGGACGGTACGTGTGAGAGAGAATTCAATATACTTGGCGTACGTGAACGAATTCCCTGCAATATACCTCCCGTCATGACTTCGGTCAAGCGATACGATGTGGGGGAACCGTTCGATATACGTCGAAGGTACTTGGCCAATGGAAGGTGAGAGTCATATCGCTTGGGCTAACTGCGCCCTCCCGAACCAGTGCCCATCACGAAGTGACCCTCCAGTTACTGGGTAAAATTTGGTCAATAACAATGCTCTTTGGTGATGTCATTTGAATCATGCATGATTATCTTATTAGTATCTTATGATGAGAATTCTTTTCTTGATTATGCCAAACAGGGAGTAAAGTACAAGTACCAAAGGTACACCAAGTATGGATGGGTGATGCGTGCAACATGTGGATATATGTGATCCTAGGTGCACGTGGTGTGAAGTGTACATGGAGAATTTTCTACAAGTGTGTGAATAGAAGCATAAGCATGGGATACACATGGAGAAGGGGAACATGCAGATATAGGGGAAATATAAACAAATATAACATCCATGTAAATAGAGTCAAGCCCTCAAAACATACAATGTCCCCAGCGGAGTCGCCACTGTAGCCATCCCCGATCCTCGCCACGGGCGGGCGCATGAAAGAGGATCCTCGGGTCCCGCGCGTCCCTCTCGGGGAGCTTCGGCCGGCGTCGTTTGAGATGAGGTGTAAAAATGTAGAGAGATTTAGAGTTGCGAGTCTATTTAACTCAAAACAGATAAAAGAAAAAGGGGAAGCCATCCCGAAGGACGACATCCAAAGACATACTGGTGCATACAAAACCAAAATGATTCGAGAAGGGTTCAGAAGCTAAGTTATGAAATGCGAAGGTGTTAGGCACCCATTCCGCCCTTTCGGTCTCTCATGGATGTTTGCTATTTTCCCTTTTTATTTTCCCTGTGATATGTGTGCATGTGTATATATATAGTGGAGATAGGAATCCTCGACTTGAATCATGGAAGAGATAAAGCGAGTCATCCATAGGAAGGTATAAAAATAATATTAGAAAATAAGATTTACGTGATTACTCTTACGTGTATCGTTACAATGGAACGATAACGCAGATGGAGTGATACGTCACTCAGAACAAGTATATAGAATATAAGAAAATTGGATTTAGAGAAGATAAAAAAATGAGAGAGAAAGTGAGAATAGGATTTGACTCTCAGGTTATACCCCGAGACGCCTACGTAGCCTATAAAGGCATCAAAGTTCACGTAGTTCGCATACAAAATGAGGGGTGGGGTTTATTCCATAAATCCAAATGGGGGATCTCTTATTTGTGAGTGTATGTGTGTGTAGAAAAAGTGTTTTAGTTGTGAAAAAAGTGTGAGAAAAATATGAGAATCCCTATTTGGAATTTATGAGCAAACCCTCCTTTTCTTATGTTTTGGGTTTTATTTATATGAAAATAAGAGATGTGCAATAATACTAAATAAAAAGTATATTAGGATGTGTGAGATGAGATAATAAAAGTGCTAGGTAATAAAACAAGTTATTGAGAAGTTAAGAGAATTTGAAGAGAAAGTTGAGAAAGTTGGACCTTCTTGAAGATCTTGATCTTGATCTTGAATGTTGGAGAGAAGCCCTTGCACTTGGATGATGCCGGAGAGTTGCTAATTCACCAAGTTTGATGAAAATGATGATGAAAAGTGGAAGTTAGAAAGGAATTCGAATGTTGAAATTGCGCTATCTTCGAGAGAGGTTTTTGGGATTCGCTGAGAGCGATTTTTATCAGATCTGGGCTCCCTTTGAAAATGAGGTGAAGGCCTCCTTTTATAGGCCCAAGTCATTGCTGATCATCGTAGACCTGGTCCTGCCTATCGGCACCTGCCGATAGGCAGGGTAAGGAACCTGCCATTTGGCAGTGTGTTTCAGGCCTTTTCAAAAAATTAACTGTTGAGGGCAAACCATTAGTTAGAATCGTGCATGTGGTGGGCCGTTAGAATGGTAATTTAGATAACTTTAAAAATCCTTTGGACCGCTCTCGGGTTCGGGAGTTGACTTTCGGTCAAATATGGCTCGAAAGCGTTTGTCGGTCCATTAGACGGGGAATCGTTCAGACGCAAATGGATCGTTCGTCGGTATGGTAAGTCCGAATCGCGCACAGGGCAGACTGTTGGAAAGGTTACGGGATGTACTTCGAAATTCCAAAGAGTTTGACCTCGTTTCGGGAGTTGACTTTGGTCAACCAGGCCCTGGAATCATTCGGTGAACTCTCGGAGTCAAACATATTATTCGTCTGCATGGTAAGTCGAAATGGCGCACGGAATGGACCATTGGAAAGGGGTTTCAGTTCCCTTCAAAGATTCATTCAGTCTCGGTCGAGATGAAGAGTTGACTTAGGTCAAACAGAGCCCAGGAGTGCCCGATGGCCTCTGGATCAAGTTTCGAACGCAAATGGATCGTTCGTCTGCATGGTAAGTCAAAATTGTGCACAGGACGAACCGTTGGAAGTGACTTCATTGCCCTTAGAATATTCATTCAGCCTTGGTCGAGATGAAGAGTTTGACTTTTTGGTCAAACGGAGCCAGCGAGTGCCCGATGGCTTCTAGGTCAGTACTCGGGGTATGACCTGGGTTTGTAGTGATGAAGGGAGGTACTAGGGACCTAAGGAGAGTTAGGGGGTAACATAATGGGGTGTCACCCTCACCATCACCATCACCATCATGATTGAGGTGTCATCCTCACCATCATATTCACTTCATTCATACCAAGTGTTTGTTAAAATGCCTAAATGGATTTAGTTTCTTTACAATTAATATTGTATTGCTTAAATATTGTCTTATATGTTGAAATGGCTACCATTGATAAATACAAGTCATAAAATGGGTACCAAAAAGGGGTTTTAAAGGATTCCATTGTATATAAGAATGGGATTGGTATAGGGCTTTTTTCCCAAACCAAAAGCTAATTGAATTTGAGGAATCGTGGAAATTAGTTAATATTCCAGTCGAGATGTGCACGTGCCTCAAGCAATACAACTTGGATCCATTCTTCATGACGCTTAAGAAACTAATGAAGACACGATGATTCTATTCTATGAATCATTATTAGAGTCCCATTTTCATCATTTGTTTGCATATATTCTTTGTACAGAGGTGCAATTCACCTGTATGGAGTTGGATGTACATATAGGTGGGGTAGATTCTCCAAACAAATTCATTTATCCTGGGGAAAATGGGATTTTGAGTTAGCATACTTGTCCCTGGGGAATTCTTTGATTAAGGGCTCCATCAAAAACATAAACATGGAGGACTTGCCTTGAGTTCTCCATTACATCAATGTCCACTCCATTATGCTTACCAAAAATCGCACCAAGGGGCGGTACATGCATGTGGATTTTCTTAATGCACTTATCAACAATGAGGAAAATATTAATTTTCCTGAGCTTACCATGATGATGATGGGGATAGTAATTAAAGATAAGTCGAGTAATCTTCTATCCCTTTTGATGCTTTAGTTACAAGTATTTGTCGTTCCTTTGGAGTTCAGGAGTTGTAGATTCATCGAAAGACCGTGGGTCTCCAGTCTTTCAGAAACCGAAATATCAAGAGGTATTTGGCCCAAAAGTGGGGTGAGGATTCTGCAAACTATGCCATGTATTGAGAATGATCACAATTATTTTACTGTGGCAAAAGTCTTAGGATAACAGTTTTGATTCGTGATCATTTTTAGGGTGACCATGTTGGGGGTTACGGTAAAAAACTATGACCATAATATCAGGTCACGATTTTTTGGGTGACATCAACATTAGGGCTTGGTCACGATTTAGGACCATGACCATGTGGTCGTGGCTCAGAACTGTGACCTTACCCCTGATCCCAAACCGTATTGTTTTGATGGTCATGGTCCCCAACTCTGACCATCAATGATGGATGTTTGATGCTGGTCTTGATTTCAAATCGTGACTCTAAATTGTTACTAAATTAGTCACAATTGATCATGTATTAGTGCAATCTAAATGGTCATAGTTTTGGTCACAACTCATAACCGTGACCATTATGAAATTTGATCAAAAAATTAATTTTCGGCCAAAAAAACTTGTATATGTTTTGAAACCTTTATACATTTCCACAAATAAATATTAGAGCATCAAATTATTAAACACAAATGTAGTATTAAGAGACTAATTAATCCATTAATAAAAAAATAATAATACAATACACATGAACAAACTATTAAGCTATCAAATTATTCAAGATATATAATAACATAACATAACCTATATACATTTCCACAAATAATAATACAACACAAGATGTATACATTTCCACAAATAGATATTTAAATCTTCAATGTATTGCTTCCACGAAATATGTGCAACACGTTCAAAGTGTTCCTTATCTAACTACGCTTGCATATATTTCAAAATGTTTCAAATGGTAAGAAAGGACTTGAATCCCAAAATGACTTCGGGACACCTACGTAGCCAAAAATGACATCAAAGTTCACGTAGTTTGTACGATGAACAAGGTTGGGTCTAATCCATAATCCATATCTTAAGTGTCACTTTTGATATATGAACATAGATGTCAAATGTGTTGGAAATATAGAAAATTGTGTGAACAGTCTAAATTAATAATTGTGGTATAATCCATCTTTTTAAGATTTTCGATTTACGGAAATTGTTGATGCAAAAAACTAAACTAGGCTAATTGATTGATCACAGATAAATAGAAATAAAAGAGGCAAGAGATTTTTAAATTGGTTTAGCTTAAGGGAAGAGCCTACGTCCACTAATGTGTATTTCTTTGGGATTATTCAATTGACTCTCTTTTGTCTTCCTTAGATGTAGGGTTTACAATGTTTTTATAACCCACAGGGGGTGTACAAGGGATGGAATATCAAAAGATGGATTGTATTATATCCTAGACATTTACATCCGTATAATAGTTTATTTATACAACTGTTGGTGTTTTCCTATCGTTTTTGGTCGTTCTTCCTAGAATTGGTCGGTATCCCTGAAGTTGGTTGGCATTTCATCCTTGTTGACTAGGATTAATCTTCCACTGTACACCACGTGTTAGTATCCGAATGGTCCATGTAAATGAATAATTTTTGGTATCAACAAAAGCCTTCAATGTTTCATACTTGATTTTTTCGCAAGAGTATGTAGCATTTAGCTCTTAAAGTTGCTCGGGAAACAATTTTAGGCTTGGTCGGTTGCCGACTTCCCATAGTTGTAAAAATTATGGTTTAATTATGGAAATATAATGCGCGTGGCATTTTTGAAATTATCCACAACTTTAATGAATTGTTTTTGGGCAAATACGTCGTCTCTGCCTTTAGCCGCATCCAGTTCAATCGACGCTGTCTTTTAATCATAATGTTTCCAGTTTTCAAGGTGTAAGAGGGTAATTTAGATAAGATGGAGGCGTAACCCCTTTTGAGTATGGTAATGATAAGTTAAATGGCAACACTATTGATTAACCACAAGACATACGAACACAAATCAATGAAGATAGGCTCAATTTGATCTCACAAATCTCTCGTGTATAACTCAGAAGGTAGTAATGAACTTAGAAGTAAATTAGCTAGAGGGAGAGAGAAGTAAGCACCCTAGATACACCTTGGCATGCAGCCAAAAACACACCAGCCACCCTCAAGAATCTCTATAAAGTATTACAAGCTTAGTTATAAATGATAATGGTGGGTGAGTCAACTCGTTGGTTTGTAATAACTCTCTAGTAATCACTTCTGAACTCTCAAAAAAGATCATCCCCTCCTGAGAGGTGGTTGGGGTCTTTAAATAACGTCCCACACCATCCCTTAGGCAACTCTGCCATTAATGCTTGTGAAAAACATCCCTCATACTTTATGTCACAAACATTAAATACCTGATGTAATAGTTGTCTCCACGTCATAAACATTAAATGCCAAGACATTCCCTTTGCCTAACCACTATGTGTCAGGGGCTATTGTCACAGAGGTCTCTCACCAACTGTCTGACATCCCCAAATACCACGGTGGTTTACTCAAGTGCAGGTCTGACATTGCCTAGCTGGTTAGTGACATCAGATAAAATATATGTGACATTAAGTAGAGGGTTATTTGGCTCAAAACCAATGCCCGATGGAACTCAAGGCTACTCCCCCTGAGGTTCCATGGTCAGGGTTCTTCGGTGTTTTACCAGGTGTATCTAAGATGGTCGGACAAACCCCAACGGTGCCTTACTTCTCAATCCTGCAAACCAAGTCCCTCTAAAGTTCCCACGGCGAGGTCATTCGATAGAGCATGAAAGCTCTCCCAGTCCCTGCCAAGCCTGGTCTCTCGCGAGTACCATTTGACCTCACACTAAAACTCATTATTATTCTCATTACATCATTACAACAGTTATATCTTATAGTCAATATAAAAAAAGATACAATATGACTAACACAACAGGCTAAAGTATGAGTTGCCATGCTAAGCTACCTCATTGAGTTGCCATGTTGGGCTACCTCGATTTCTTAATCCCAAACACTATTGCTAATGGGGTAATTATCCCTAACCTCAGGATTAACTTCAAGCCCCTTCTACATTTTCCCCTTCATGGAGAGATTTGTTATTGGAACAAGAAATGTCTGCACAAAAACTTCTCACTCCAATAAACCTTTTTTGTGTGAAAACATTCCGGCATCTTTTCCCTCGTTAGAACCACCGCGTTAGAATCTTCAGGAAAAAGTAAAATTATCCCCGATGTACCTGAACTGAAGCGCTACGGCTTGGCAAAGGGAAATCGTCACTTTTTCCTAACGTTGAGCTTCAACCGTTCTAACTTTATTATTCAAAATTCTCCCGAAAGGCCTGCTAACCTTCTCAAATACTCCTTTTGATTATTGGTAAGTGAAATTCTCCCTTGTAACGCTTCGTTATGTTCAAAAAAGAAGAAATTCTCCTCAATGTAGCCAAGTCACTATTTCAAAAACGTTTGGACTTATGGCAAGGGGACATCGTAGCTTTTTTGAACCATTAGGACATATTTTCTGTTGGGAGTTATTGGATATGTCTGACAAAAATTTTGGCGCCAAAACTCAAACTTGCTGAAGAAGGAAACCCCTTTTATTCTCCAGGAATCGCTTCGTAAATGACGTGGCGCCATCTTTTCAGCTGCCAAAATACCTCCCGAAGTTCCACGTTTCCATTTGAAATGATTATAAGCGGCCTTGCATGTGTGGTAATGGGAAACTCAACAGACGAGTTCCTTAAAAGGTTTCAAATGTCTCTTTTTTCAAACCCTTCTCTTTCCTTCATCTTCTTTAAGATCTTGTCTTCTTTAGAGAGAGAACTCGGTGCGAACTCCATTGTTTCCCAAGATCTTACCTAGCTTCTTCCTTCTCTCATATTTTACGCCATCACCCGTGGTTGTTCTTCTCCATCTTTATTCCCAACCCTTCGTTTACCGATCTTTTTTTTTGTACTTCATTATTGTCTGCAATGGCCTTGTCAAGTAATCCTACTACACTTGCCACCAGTGCTCTACCTACTACCCCTATTGTCACCACCTCTGCTGCTGCCTCATTGACTGCTGCCCACTAGGACCAATTGCGCTTTTACTGTCGGTCCCCCATATTCGGTAAGGATGATGACTTTGTTGGGTCTTATAAGACTTGCATTTTTAATGCCAAGTATGATGCCCTGACGCTTGGTGATGAAGATGAAACTGTTGATGACTGGGGCTTTCTACCTCCAGAGGGGACTCTCCGATTTTGTCTTGAGCGAGGGGACTTCCCATGGTCCTACATCAACTTTGAAGGGCCTGGGGGCTCTCCTGCTAACTTTGCTGCCTAGAACTCTCATATGCAGAGTTCCCATGATGACACTCTCATCAAAATTGGGCTTCATCGGGATAAGTAGTTTGGTGAGTTCACCCTGTCCAAGAATAATGCTGCCCTTCCCATTCTAGTGTCTCGCCGGAACGTTACCACTCATACGTTCATTGCTACATGGGGCGAGTTTACAATAATGTTGGAGGACGTGTGTAAGCTCCTAGGCCTTAAGGCAATAAGCCATGAGCCCTATTCTTATGAAGCCCTAGATGCCTAAGAGACTGCTGGCCGTTTGGAGTTGGACTGTATATGTCATAGGTGCATAGGTTCTTTTAACAAATCCACTTTCACTCCACTCATCAACTACTTCTTTAAGGGTCCTTCTGAAAGTAGTTCCTCCGAGGCTGATCCTGGACAAGGTACATCACTGGAACTTCCTGCCTATATCTATGTCATTCTTTCTCGCTTCATTTTAATGGGGAAACCCAATGACCAACCTTAAAGGGACCTTATCAACATATCCTTCCATTTAGCCCAGGGTATCAAGCTTCCTCTGGATGCAATCACCCTAGGATACCTCTACATATGGCTTGATAGAACCCTTTTTGACATGGAACGATCTCTGGGTCATTATAACCTGGCCAACTTTGCTAACTGTGTCCTCTTAATAGGCTTCCTCTATGTGCGTTTCCCCATCGTAGCAACCAAGACTAATTTCCCTCCTTCGGGGGAAACCATTCTGCCCCCACGCTCTTTTATTTATCACAAGAGACAAAGCCGAAAGGAGTTGACCTTTATTATCAATAATTTTTTGAATTTTGTGATGAGGCCCTATGAAGAGGATATCTTTCTCTACACTTGTGGTTTTTTTAACCATGAAGCAAGACTGGTCCAGGCAACTACTCTAGACCTCATTATTAAAGACCCTTCACTAGTTATGGTCCTTCTATTTTTGCTAAAATACCTGACCTCTTACACCGAGTGGGGATACACCTGCGAGCACTATAATCCCAAATGATGCAGCCATCAGTTTGGCTTCGATCAAGGGGCTCCTCGCCCAATTTTTCAGTCATTTAACCCCAAGGTATCCTTTAGCGAGGCATGTTCCCTGTTCTTCTCAACTGCTGCGTGGGGAATAAGTTATACCATGGCTGGACGAGTCACCATTCCCATCATCATCAGGCAAGTGGACGTGACCCCTCTATTTACATCAAAGTACTGGTCGAGACAACTGGCCCAAATTTTTGAATTCATAGAGGGGGATCCCAAGTATCCTTCAGTTCTTTTATTTTCTGCCTTGGAGTTGGGGATAAAGGGTAATTCCGTTCTTTAGATTGAGTTCCCTCTAAGCCAGACCCCAAAGTGCCTCCTACTGAACCTCCTCCATACTGCCTTATGATCCCCATTGCCACGCCCAAGCTAAGGCCGGTACAACCCCCAAACCACATGCCCCTTCAACTGAAGATGCAACAGGGGAAGGGCCTTCTCAGCCACCTGCTAACAAAACCAAGAAGTCCAAAAGTGGGGTTTCCGCAAAATCCAAGTCCAAAGATCAAGCACAAACTCCATTGGAGGCATTCCCTATTGCCTCCATTCCACCTCCTCTGTCTACAGAGGTAAGTGAAGAGCGAAGGAGGTAGGTTCAAGCTGAGGTCGAAAGAATAAATGTTGAGTTTCAATGACGCGCTGTTGTCGTTCCTCCTTCGGTTACCTTTCCCACGATCTTGGTTGATCCCACTGAGTCAACGACAAAGAGGAGAAAAAGTTCGAGGGTACCTCAAGGTGCTGATGCAACGGGCGCAAGGAAGAAAACTCTGGGCACTAAGTCCCAGAAGAAATGGACTGCCGAGATACCTCCATCCTCAGCTCCCTCTATTGCTGCCTCCTCTCCTCCTCACCAGTGGTTATACCTTCTCGGTCTCCCTCCAGATCTCCAGTATGTGTGCATTTTTATTCTTGTCCCCCTTTTCTTAAGGCAGGCTGCATTTGCTTGTTTCTTTGATAACTTTGATGCAGAGAGTTGAAGAAAGGCCCAGTCCCCCTGGTTCCCCTGTGAGCCATTTTGTTGGGGGCATTTTGGTGTCTCTCAAGCCGATACTACTCCTCCCCGTTACCCCATGATAGGTCTCACCTACTCTCGCCGTTTGTCCTCCTAACGGGCTAAAAAAGCTGTTGGAGGGGCGTCTACCGTTCGATCTGTTGAAATATTTGGCTAATTAGAGGCAACTACTCCAGCCTCTTCTGAATTACCATTCGAGCAAGAGGTCCCTCTGCCCATCGTTGTGGTCAAGGAGAGTGCCCCTGAGGTAAATTTCTTATCAAGTCTCATATCTTTTCCTTGTCCCATTGCTTTGTTTATCATTCTGATATGCTGGGATGTTTTAGGTGGAAGTGGCGTCTCTAATAGCTAACATTCTCCTTTGTAGTGTACTGACGAGACCCCTGACTGCAATTCCCCTTTTTGGTGTCATAACGGGGGTAAGTAATGCTTAGATGTATTTCTGCCTTTATCCTATACTTGCTCCTTATGTCTAATACTTGGTTTTGTATTTGCAGCTTTCGCCAAGCCTTACCCCACCCTTTGCTCTTAGTGGCCTTTTTCTTTCCGAGGCCAAGGTTGATGCTGCCACAACCCCGCGTGGTGATTCTTCAGTGTCTGCCCATGCTGGAGCATCGTTTGGAGGTTCCTCGTGTTCTTTCAGCGAAACTCCTTCGTTGGCCTTGGTACCGTTCGTTGGCGAGGGAGCTTTGCTGACCATTGAGGCTTCTTCAGTTAGGGGAACCGTTGAGGCCTCCACGGTGGCTCCTATTCTCGCTGATGCTACTGCTGAGGTACTTCGATAATTTCTCTGCATTTCTCAGTATCTCAAACTTCACCTATGTTGGTGACTTAATAATGAAAACATTTGTTAAGGTTTTTCATAAACTCCACCTATATCGGTGACTTAATAACGAAAACACTTGTTAAGGTTTTTTCATAAACTCCACCTGTATCGGTGACTTAACAATGAAAACACTTGTTAAGGTTTTTTTCATAAACTCCAGCTACATCGGTGACTCAACAACGAAAATACTTGTTGAGATTTTCATAAACTCCATCTATATCGGTGACTTAACAACGAAAACAGTTATTTTTTTTATAAACTCTACCTATACTGGTGACTTAACAAGGAAAGCACTTGTTAATATTTTTTTTATAAACTCCACCTATATTGGTGACTTAACAACGAAAACACTTGTTAATATTTTTTTATAAACTCCACCTATATCAGTGACTTAACAACGAAAACACTTGTTAAGATTTTTTTTTATAAACTCCACCTATATCGGCGACTTAACAACGAAAGCACTTGTTAAGATTTTTCATAAACTCATTATTTCCTCTAACTGTTCTCAGTTTGCTCGGGAGGATTGTCCACTAGTTCTTTCACCTACCTCCTCAACCCATCGGGAACCGGTTATTTTAGAAGACTTCAGCCACAACGATCAAGGTTCCACGACCGGTGCTGCTGATGAGAGAGAATCTGGCTGTGGGCTTTCTCTGCCCCACTTGGATCCTCATACCTTCTGCCTGATGGTGCTCCAGCGTTCTCCTCAGATGCCTGTCAACCGTTAGTTGGTAGTTGAGCTACTTGTAAACCACCATCCCGAAACGTTTACTGTGGATTGCCTGTGTTCCAACATCTCTATGATGAGCTACAGGCTTCAGGGCATGGATACCATTATGGTTGAGATTGCAAGTACTCCAACCTCATCCATTACTAGAGCCCTCCGCAACCAATTCCTGGGTCACCTGAAGGAGTTATGTCGTGATGGCTTTTGTCTTGATTGGCTTATTACGCATTTGAAAACTTCGAAGATCCAACCACTGGATAGCCAGAGGGAACTGCTCCAGAAATATCAGGAGGATCAACGGGCTGAGGAAGCCAAGTTGGATGAGTTAGCACGTCTTCTTGAAGCCATTAACAAAGAGGTGGGGGACTTCGAAGAAGCTCTACGCTTGGCACAGTCGAAGCGAGAATCTCCTCATTGAGCGTACACAAGCGCAAACGAGCCTGGAGGTTTCTATGAAATCCCAATAGTCTTGCATAGCAGCTTCTTCGAGCCTTCTTGGAGACTTTTTCTCTTCCCCAGATCTATGGTTCCTCTTAGGCTAATGAACTTTTGTATATATATTTTTTTCTTTTTATGTAATTCTTGGGCAATAGCTCCCAATTTTATACTGCCCCAAATTTTATGAATAAAGAAAGATATATGTTTTCCATGTCATTTCTTTGTGTTACAAATGCTTTCATACATTATGAAATTCTATAATTCTTTCATTTACACTTGGGCTATAATAAAAAGACCTTGCATGTTCAATAAAAAAAAGGTTGTGTATTCATAACAACAGCTAGATACATCAGTGGTTCAAACCAAATTTCTTACACATGATAGAATTTTAACCATTTATTGTTAATCTTGAATGGTTTATCTTCTTCCATCCTAGAAATTAAGCAATAACCTAAGTCATGAGCTTCTTTTACAATGAAGGGTCCTTGCCAATTTGCTGCAAACTTGGGTAAAGGAAGTCCCCTGATGTGTTTCACCGCAGCTTTCAATACGAGGTCTCACTCCACGAACTTCCTTTAGTCTCACTAATTTATCATATTCCCTAGAGAGCTGTTTCGTGTACATTTGATAGTGTTGCATCGCATTATCTTTGTGTCCATCCAACGCTTCCAACTGCATATGTCTATTCTGAGGGAGCATGCTACTTTGCAAAACATATCGAGCAGAGGGAACTTTTAACTCCACTGGGAGAATCGCCTCGGCCCCATAGATAAGGGAGAACGGAGTATACCCTATGGGTTTTCTCTTAGTTGTTCGATAGGCCCACAATACATCTGGTATCTTATCATCCCACGCTCCTAGGAAATCCTCCATTGTTTTTGCTAAGATATTAACCAAAGTTTTGTTAGTCGCTCCGGCCTGACTGTTTCCCTTTAGGTATGCCACCATTGAGGTATGCTGAACAATAAAGTACTTATCTATGAGCATCTTTACTTATGAATTGATAAAAGAGGTTCCATTATTTGAAAGGATAACCTTTAGAATCCTAAAATGGCAAATGATGTATTCTCTGATGAAGTTACTCACCACCCCCGCTGTTTCCCTTCTCAGTGGTATCGCTTCAGCCCACTTTAGGAAGCACTTCGTTGTTATTAGTATCCATATCTTCCCCCTCGAAGAAGGATGTATTTCCCCTACTAGGTCGAATGCCCAAGTGTGAAAAGGATAAGGTGTCGCTAGGGAGTGTAGGTCTACCAATGGGGCATGGATCATATTTCCATGAGGTTGACAAGCTTTGTATTTTCGAATGAACTGAGTAGAGTCTTTCTCCATTGTTGGCTAATAATACCCCTAACGTCATCAATTGGTCATATAACTTGGCCCCTCCTATGTGAGCTGGATTGTGCGCCTGTTTGAGGATATCGACTATTTTTTCCTTCGTGATGCAATTCAACGGCCCATTGAAGTATCCCCTTCAATAAAGTTGTCTTTCTTGAATGTAAAATCTCGAGGCCCTCCTTTTGAGTCCCATCGCGTTAATTTTCTATGTTTGGGCAACTCTATCTCTAATAAAGTCAATATACAGATGTCTCCAATTGGGTTGAGCCTCCATGAAATGGCATTTAGCTTCTTCGAAGAATAACTGGCATTTATCGCACTTGCGTTGTAGCTCCCCCATGTCCTATTTCATTATGGGCCAAAAATACCCCTCTCTTTGGATTCTTCGGTAGATGGGTATCTATATTGTCTCACAGTGCTCTTCATGTGTTCTCTTCAATCTTCGCTCTGCTTGTTTTGGACCAATGCACCTCGACAACTATCCTCCTGCATTCTTAAAGTAAAGGTTTCCTTGGTTCGTGAAGTATTGGGCTAATTCCCTCAGCCCCATCGCTCCTTCCCTAGATTCTAATTTTCCTCTAATATTCCTCCTCTAGTCTGTGTCCTCCTCCGTCGGTAGAATTGACTGTACTAGAGAAGGATCTACTTGTTATTGGATCACGATGGTAGTTGTATTATTCCTCATGATCATCTTATGGGTGATGGTGGCATAGGCATCTGGGTGATGATTCATCGTTCTGGGTTGTCTCTTAATCTTGGTCCGATGGAACTGGTAGAGGAGCCTCTTAATGATTGTTATATAGGGTGCCAGGCTCATGTGTTTCAATGCGTACTCTCCATTTACTTGCTAAACCACTAAATTTTAATCACCTTTGATGCAAAGTGAACTAATCCCCCTACGAAGAGCCTCTAGCAAACCCCAACACCAATGCTTCATATTCCGCCTCGTTATTAGAACAGGGGAAATCTAATTTGTAGGCAAGGAAAATCTCCTCCATTCCTTTTGAAAGAATAAACCCTACTCCTCCATTCTTTTCCGTCGAATATCCATCGAACTACATTATCCGTTCCTCATCTGTTGCGTCTAGGTGATTGTCTTGCAAATTGTCTCCCGGAATACTTTCTTTAGGTGGCTCAAACGTTCTCGAGGGTAAAATGCCAATATATCGGCGTACGCTTGGCTTTTGATTGCGCGAGGAACCACACACTTCAAGTCATACTTGAAAAGGATGAGGAACCACCTAGCTACTCTATCAATCAATATAGTTCTTAATAGCAAATACTTAATAGGATCACATCTAGTTACAATATGAATTGTAAAAGACAGCATATAATGTCTAAGTTTTTGTTCTATAAATACTAAGTCTAACTAATGCCTTTCCAAACTACTATATCTGACTTCTGGCCCATGTATGATTCTTCTAAGGTAGTAGATCGATCGTTCTTCGACATCAATCTCCTGTGCCAACAAAGCTTCCACTGACCTCGTGGTGGATGTGAGGTATAACTGCAACGGTATTCCTGCCTGTGGGGGGAACCATGATCTGTGGTGAAACGAGTAGCTTCTTCAGCCCAGCGAGTGAATCCTGGTGAACCTCCACCCACTTGAATTTTGTGTTCCTTCGTAACAGATGCATCAACGGGTGTCTCATCTCGGCTAACCCAGGCACAAATCTCCTAAGATAGGAGACTTTACCGAGGAAACTCTTCAGCGCCTTCGCCGTTCTTGGACTTGGCATCTCCAAGATCACTCGCGGCTTGTCCTGGTCCATCTGCACCCCTTTCCGATCAACCACGAAGCCTAGAAATTTCCCACTTATTACCCCAAAGACGCACTTCAGTGGGTTCATCCTCAATTTATACTTCCTGTATCGGGAAAACACTTTCCTCAAATCGCCCAGATGGGACTCCTCCTTCCTTGATTTGATGACCAAATTTTCCACATATAATTCCACAAATTTGTGTAAGAAGTCGTGGAAATGGCCATCATTGTTCTCTGGTAAGTATCCCCAGCATTCTTAAGTCCAAACGACATTACTCTATACATGAAATTTCCCAATGGGGTCCTGAACGCCATTTTCTTTACATCTGTGGGGTCCATCTTGATCTGGTTGTACCCTACATACCCATCCATGAAGCTATACATCTCATGACCAACCATTTAATCTATCAAGTTATCAATAGAGGGCAGAGGGAACTCATCCTTGGGTCAAGCTCTATTGGGATCTCTAAAGTCCACGCAAATCTTTATTTGGGTTTTGTCTTTCTTTCCCATCGGGATAATGCTAGACAGCTAAAGCGTGTGCTGTATCAATTTGATGAACCCTACAGCCAGTAAGTGCTGGACCTCTTCCTTTATCTTCAAGTCTAGCTCAGGCTTGTACGTTCTTGTTGCTTGTTTTATTGGAATGGCTGAAGGCATTACGTTCAATTTGTGACAGCTGACTCCCTCATCCAGCCCTTCCATCTTCCTGTATTTCCATGCAAAAATGCCTATGAACTCTCAAATCAACATAACTAAAACCTCTTGTTTCTCCTTCCTGAGATCTTTCATAATAAAAATAAGCCTCGGGTCCCCTTCTTCTTTTGCCAGGTTTAACTACTCCAGTTCTTGCGCCTGAGGTTTCGATTGATCCTCCATGTATTCTGGTTCCTCTCTGACTTCATCTACAAATTCATGTACGTTGGAGTTGTCTATCACCATACATTGTCCCCGCTGGTCCGCTAAAAAGCACTCATATATCGGGTGAGCCTCATTGTCAGCTTTTTCAGTCGCCCGCTCACACCATTATAATCGATATATCACCTTTCTTTCTTCGGTAATGACCTTCTTGCACTATTTGTTGGTAGTTGTAGTTTTCTTCCTCGTCTTCTCTCTAGAAGCCTCGACCACTCTTTTTCTTGAGAATCAAATCACACTTTGTCGTTGTACCTCATGATCCATCGGATCCACTTTGGGCCTCATTTTGTCTTTGAGCTGCTTTGAGATGTTATGGGGTCGAGGGACCGCCTAGTGAGTTTCTTCGTCCATTACCCTTGTGCTGCTTGCAACCTACTTATTCTACTCATTCAATGGCCCCATCCTTTCTCTGATCGAGGGAATCCACGATCCCTCCATTCTTCTCATTAGGATCAGGACATCCTCCTCCAACTCTGTGTAAAATGCCACGTCCACCAAGTGAGCTTCCTCGACAGCGAAGGGCCTCTTGGTAGCCCTAATGGTCACCTCTGTTCCCTTGATGTTCGCCTTAGCGCATTGGTGGTATATAGAAGGAACTAGTCCTTGGGTGTGCATCCACACCCTTCCTATTAGCAGATGATAGGAAGTTGCACTCTCTATTACATGGAACTTGATATGGAAACTCAGGTTTCCCATTACAATCCCAACATTAACGTACCCAATGGATTTGGAAGATTGGTTATCATACCCCGAAATCACCAAAGGCATGGGGACCAACCTTTCTTTTGGAATATTGGTTGCGTGGAAGGAGTTTATTGGCATAATATTGATGGAAGCTCCCCCATCCATAAGAGTCCTTGCGAAACTAATTTCGTTGACGGTGGCAATCACATACAATGGCCTATTATGAGGGAATCTTACAGCCCTATCTGCATCGCTGAAGTTTACTTCTGATAGAAACCTCCTCACCAACCTGACCATGGGTCCTTTCCATCTCAGCAAAGGGATTGCGTTCTTCCTTGCAATGTCAAGTATTGCCTGGGTTATTTCTAACCTACTCTCTTTCGGTATCCCCACTTGGTCGAAGAACTAGGTAAATTTTGGGGATTTTAAAACTGTACAGTACTCTAGGACTGGGTCTGCTTCCTCACCTTCAACACTGTATACGTCCTCCACATCTTTGGAACTTGCCTCATCGTAAGCCTATTAGCCATTCTCTTCATATAATCTTCCAGAGCTTCTTCGAACTCCTCCTTCTTTGACGTTAGCTCTTTTTCTTCTCTCTCTGCCTCTTCATCATAGGCCACCACCAGATTAGCCCCATGTTCTAGGAGTGGGTTATTGTTAATCTTCTATGGAGGGATTTGCAACGTTCCGGCCTTTATGTATTTATCGATGATTCTCCTCAGCATGAAACAACTCTCTATTGGATGCTGGATCTTCCGATGAATCTGATAATATTTGGGATCCTCCCTTGTCACCGCATTGGGTTCCCCAACGAGAATGCCCTTTGGTTTGTAGACTGTTCCTTCTTGGACCATTGCATTGTAAGAGATGACAACCTCCTCCACTGTACAAGGTAATGGTGGTGGATCCTTCATGTCTCTTCCAAACTTCCTCTTATTATCCTTCTTCGACGCCTTCCCCCTATCTATTCCCTCGGTGTACCCTACCCGTGGGGGCTGAGACCTTCCTCCCACAGGTTGTATCGTCTGCCTAAACATCATGGGCACCACCACTAGATTTGGTCGCACCACCAAGGAGATATTTCTTGATGCTTTTAAGAACACCGAAAAAATCCCCTCATGCGTCTCATTAAGGAGATGACAGATGTACTCAGGAAGCAGCCCCTCCACACAGATCTGTAATAACTTGGATTCTTTGGCCTCCTGCCTCACATCGAGGGACCTTTCCCTGAACCTTCGAACGTACGCCACCACTTCTTCCCTAGATCATTGCTTCCCCCTCCCCATTTGGGTCAAAGTAAACTCATCTTCCATCAGAAAGAACTTCTGGACCAACAAAACATGCATCTCCTCCCATGTAGAAACGCTCTTAGGAGCCAAGTGAGAATACCAGGTATATGCTTTATCGGCTAAGGATTTAGAAAACTCCCTTAACCTGAGCTTCTTATTATTACAATGTGACCTAAAGTGTTCAACGAAGCGCTTAATGTGCTCCTTTGGGTTTCTACCTTTCCCTATATATTTTTCAAAAATAGGAGGAATATAGTCCTTTGGATAGGGCTCATCATTGTATTCCTGGGCATAAGGTGTTAGAAAGTCATCATAGATCGAAGCTACCTCGCCAGCAAATTGTGAGGAGGCCTACATGAACTTTATCATCTCTTTCTACATCTCCTTCCTCATTTCCTCCATGGATGATGCCACTGGAGCAACAACCAACGGGACCATAGGCTGAGTGCCCGTTACAGCTGGGGCAATCTTCACGGTTGGGATCGTTGATACTCCTGATGTTCCCACTGCTGGATTCACAACAGAGGGTATACTCACTGGGACTATTCCCATTACGCCTGCACTTGGTGGGGCCATTGGGGCTGCCCCTGGTGTTACGAAGGAGTTGTCTTCAAACCCTCCCAACACCGTCGAAGCTACCAGAGTTTGCAAGGACTCGTAAAACTTATTCATGCGGAGTGCCACTTCAGCTAGTCCTAACGCAGCACTCGTGGAAGCTTGTGTCACCCCTGGAACATCGGTCATCGCCTGAACAGGAGTTACCTCTATTTGAGGGGCCCTATCCCTTAGAACCTCCAGTTCTCTCGCCGCCTATTCTTCATTGTGTTGAATGTCATCAAAGTTGAGCCTTCGATTAACGTCATCTTATGCCATACTCCTTGCTTTATAAGTATGCCTCCCCAACAGAGTCGCCAAATGTAAGAGGGTAGTTTAGATAAGATGGAGGCATAACCCCTTTTGATTATGGTAATGATAAGAAAAATGGCAACACTATTGATTAACCACAAGACATACGAACATAACTCGTGAAGATAGACTCAATTTGATCACACAAATCTCTCGTGTATAACTCATAAGGTAGTAATGAACTTAGAAGTAACTTAGCTAGAGGGAGAGAGAAGTAAGGACCCTAGATACACCTTGGCAGGCAGCCAAAAACACACCAACCACCCTCAAGAATCTCTATTAAGTATTAAAAGCTTCGTAATAAATGACAATAGTGGGTGAGTCAACTCTCTGGATTGTAATAACTCTATAGTAATCATTCTGAACTCTCAAAAAGATCATCCTCTCAGAGGTAGTTGGGTTCCTTAAATAGCCTCCCACGCCATCCCGGAGGCGACTCCCCTATTAATGCTTTTTAAAGACATCCCTCATACTTTATGTCAAAAATATTAAATACCTGATGCACTAGTTATCTCCACGTCATAAACATTAAATGCCAAGACATGCCTTTTGCCTAACCACTATGTGTCAGGGGAGCTGTTGTCACAGAAGTGGCTCACCAACTGTCTGACAGCCCCAAATACCACGGTGGTTTACTCAAGTGCAGGTCTAACATTGCCTATCTGGTTAGTGACATCAGATAAAGTGAATGTGACATTAAGTAGAGGGTTGTTTGGCTCACAACTCAATGCCCGATGAAACTCAAGGGTGACCCCCGAGGTTCCACGGTTAGGGTTCTTCGGTGTTTTACCAGGTGTATCTAAGATGGTCGGACAAGCCCCAACGGTGCCTTACTTCTCAATCCTCCAAACCAAGTCCCTCTAAAGTTCCCATAACGAGGTCATTCGATAGAGCATGAAATCTCTCCCAGGCCCTGCCAAGCCTGGTCTCTCGCGAGTACCGTTTGACCTCACACTAAAACTCATTATTATTCTCGTTACATCATTACAACTGTTATAGCTTATAGTGAATATAAACAAAGATATAATATGACTAACACAACAAGCTAAAGTATGAGTTTCCACGCTAAGCTACATCGTTGAGTTTCCACGCTGGGCTGCTTCGGTTTCTTAATCCCAAACACTGTTGCTAATGGGGGAATTATCCCTAATCTCAGGATTACCTTCAATCCCCCTCTACACGAGGCAACCTATAAAGAGTGTGGAAAATCCACAAACTTTTATTACCTCAAATTTTCTGAGTGTTTTTGGCTACAGTGTCTTCAATCTTTCTTTCTCTCTCTTGTGCGATCGTTTTCGGTTCTTCAATTCTTGCTGAATCCTTAATTCCTGTAAGAACTCTGTCTCTTCTCTTATATTATTCATCATGGTTTACTCTATTGATTCTCTTGATGAATTTAGAAATGAACTTAATATTCCCTCTTGGGTTATTTTGGAACACGCTACTTTACCTGTTGATTTTTTCTCACTTGTTAAAGGTCACTGGTTTTCCTCTATCTTTATAGCTGAGTGTGGGTTTATCTTTCCTCCTAACCCACTGTGACTTGAATTTTGTCAATATTTTGATGTTTTCCCAGCTAGGGTAGCCCCCAATACTTGGAGGATCGTAAATGGAGTGTATAGGTTGAATCAAATGCATGGAACTCATCTAGAGATTCCAGAAATAATGTTTTGTTATAAGTGGGTGCCTAGTGACACCAATTTTTATTTAAAGACTAGGGCTGTAAAAAAAGCATTAGTAGTTAATCTTCCAGACTCCAATAGGGATTATTTTGAGCACGGATTTGTTGTAAAAAATTGTCAATACGCTCCTTTGACTGGAAATACTGAGTACTAGGGGCCTAGATGCCCTCCTTTTGGCAATGGGATAGGTTAATCCTCATTTAACTGTTTTTCTCTATTCATATCTATTTAAATGTAATACTAATTATGGCTCTGTAAATTTTGATTGCAGTTGATCAGAAGAGAAGGTTCCCAAAGGAAAGTGAAGTGAATATTAGGGAGTTGAAATTTATGTAGGGACTTCATCAGAGGATTGGTGAGGAGCACGCCAGGTCTGCATCTTATTGGCTATAGTACAAGAATACGATTTCCTCCTTTGTTTCTCATCCTACTTCTTCCCTTGTAATTGACCTTGAGCAAGAACCTCCTTCTACTTCCTCAGCTGCTTCATCTAGCAGTGGTGATCTTGATGCATTTTCCCCATCTTCCTTAGATTCAAATTTGCCCCTTGCCGTAGCTATGGGAAAGAGGAATTTTCCCAAAATTTTGGGAGACATAACTTCCAATCCCCCTTCCACACAAGCTGATGAAGGGGTGAAAAATAAATATGAGAGTGGGAAGAAGCCCCCAGCCAATAAAGTTGAAGATATCCCATGAAAAGAATAAAGAAATGGCTTCCTTCTAAGTTAGAAGAAGGTTCTTCTACTCTTCCTGGCCAGCGTGAGTTGGTTGATATATCTTCTTCTGCCTCTCCAGTGGTCCTTAGCCCTATATTAGAAAGACAACTAATAAAGTCTGGGACTTTATCAGGCCATAGGGATGCTGCAACTGCCTTACCTCATTCCAAAAGTTCTAACAGGGATTCTCAAAGACTTGCTTTGGTATATTCCTTACCATTTTTAATTTTCTGTCTCTTTATTTGTTCTTCATAATACTGACTTTCCTTGTTATTCTTTTATAATTCCTCATTGACTTCAATAATATATTAGAGAAAAATGAGGCTTTGAGAGCTTCTTCTAGTGAAGTTGAAGAAGCTTTTAATGAGATGAAAAATTTATTGCTTGATTCCCAACAATCATTAGCTAATGAACAAAAGAAATGGGAGGAGAAGATGAAAGTCATTGAAGGAGCTGCTGAAACTGCTCGGGGTTTGGCTGGTAAGTTGCAGAAAGACTTAGATGCCGAGAAAGTCAAGTCCGCACAGCTTTAAAAGGATTTGTGTATTAAGAAGGCGAAGAGGAATAAGGCTAGGGAGGTTGGATTCAACAGAGGCTGGGATAAATCCATTAGAGTAACTTATTTGCAAATTGATTTTGCGAAGAAGAAATGCTTTACGGATGGTTGGTCTGCTACCCTGGTGAGGTCAGCACTCCAAAAGATTCTGATTTTTTCTTACGATATGATCCTGGGCCTCCTCCAAACTTGGACAAGGAAGTTGATGATGATGGGGATTCCAGCGAATTCTTGATAGAGGTGGAGTCTTTCGATCAACACCTGGATGTTGATTCTTCTTCCCCTCCACACTTAATCCTCCTCATTCTCCTTCACGTGCTTCTACTTCAGCTAATCCTGAAGAAGATAAGAAGAAGGTGTAGAACATAACAGCTTTTTATTTTCCTTTTTCAATAGTTGTATTTTTTCTTTTTCTTTTTGAAGATGTATCTGTATTTTCCCTTTTTTAGTAATTAAAAGAGAAATGTTTTTGTTTCGCTGCTTGTGTTTTTCTATGCTCTACACCTTATTGATTGATGACTTTCTTCTTCTTAATAGTTTATAGATAAATTAGAATACTTTTCATCTACTGACTCCGAGCTACTCCAGAGGTGTAATGAGCTTTTCAAAGCTGGTCACTTATCTATGACTGATGCCAACCTACTGAAGTTGCTCGGGGAAGGGGTATCCGAACAAGTGAAAGAAACCTATGTTCATTCGATGTTTCTTCTTGATCGGGCAATATCCAATAATGTTTGCCTACTATGAAATGATTGAAGAGCTGCAGGAAGACCATAATGAAGCTAAGGCCCTTTTGCATGATGATTATGAGAAGAAATTCCAGGCCCTTAGTGAAGGTTGGGGCTTTGACCAAAAGATGGATAAATTTGCTTCTCATTTTTTAAGATAAAAATTCGTGCTTAAACGTGAAGTGGATGAAGCAGTAGACATTACCAAGCTTCTAGAGTAAGAGAACAACAATTAGAGAGATGAACTTGATGCTTTGAAGTCATCCACTGTTGTTGTTACTACTACAAATAAGGGTCATTCATTCTTGGAGGCTGAGAACACATGGTTGAGTGAGGAGTTGGAGGCTTTGAAGAAATTAAAACCTGCTTCTTCATATTCCCGAGCTAGAGTCAAACTTGGACGAGGTATAACAGAGGAATCTAGGACCCAACATACCCTTACCAATCAAGATACACAATTAAAAGCCAAAAATCAAGCCATTGCTAAGATATCGCAGGAGCTACAGGCCTTGTCCGAGCAACTATCCACTCAATCTTCTCAGTTACAAGCTAAGGATGGAGTGTTAAAGAAACTGCATTACCAAGTTGACATATTGACCTTTCAATTTCATAAACAACCAATGGAAGTTTGGGTGGATGGGTAAAATGAAGCTATGGGGCACTTTGATGATAAGCTTAAACGAGCTAAGAATGAGAGATATAAATGGGGTTGGATGAATTCTTTAATAGTGATGAAGGTGGATCAAAATAACCAATTATGGGACTTGTATGTTCCAGGATTGCTTGACCTTGATAATACCCCATTTAAATTAAATATCAATTGGATTCCAGTCCATCGTATTCCTCAATTCTTGATTTCAAAATACTTGGGAGATTATGAGCTTCATGATGAATTAAAAATCATCCGACCTCCTCACCTTCTTGATCATCCTAGTAGTAGCAATGCCATAATGCTTCATGATTTTAACTTCATTAATTCTCTTTATACTTTAGATTATCCTCTGGATGGAATGGATGTTGTTTCAAAATCTAAAGGGAAACACCCTGCAGAATGAAACTTTGTAGTTTATTTTGTTAACACATGATGGAATGAAATAGAAATTTGATCAATTTATCTTATGTCTAATGTTAATCCTTTCTTTGTCATTAGTTCTATTGATGCACTTAGATTAAAATCTAAATTT
Source organism: Sambucus nigra (assembly GCA_949130495.1). Lineage (NCBI taxonomy): Eukaryota > Viridiplantae > Streptophyta > Magnoliopsida > Dipsacales > Adoxaceae > Sambucus > Sambucus nigra. The sequence goes on along the minus strand of OX422221.1, from coordinate 327,296,899 downwards.
AGTATCAATTACCAGTGACTGCAGATGTTATGCTAGCATACTTAGATTAAAATCTAAATTTAGAGCTAGTTAAGTGAATACATAGGTTCTACTAGAATATTAGATTAAAATCTAAATTTAGAGCTAGTTACCCATGGGTCTCCAAAGGTTTTATTAATGCACCCAAATGTTAGGGTTTTTGCATTAGATACTAGTGGTGTGACCAGGCGTTTGTGGAATATGTGCTTACATTCCTCTTGATGAATCTTTGCAACATTCTTCCTGTACTTTGCCTAGTAGGACAAAGATATTTTTTTATCCTTATTTGTAGACCAAGTTTCTTGAGGATTTAGCATCCTATTGACTTCGAATTTGTGTATTGATGATCAAGTTTGTGGCTGCTCCGAGCAACTTATTGCTTCTGTCGAGCAACTCACTTATATTCTTGTGTTCTACCGAGCATTTTTCATGGCAATATTTACTGACCCGAGAAATAATTTGAGGAACTTATAACTTTTATCAATTAGCTATAGTGGTGCATAGAACTCGTACTTCCAAAAAAATTAAAAACAAAATTTGAAAGAACTGATGATTTTATTGATATTGAAAGTTGATTTCCAACTGATTACAACATCATTGGTAATATTTTCTGATATGCTTTGCATGCCATGGGTTTTTGAATGCTTCACCTTCCAAGGTTTAAATTCCATAGGTTCCAGTTTGATCATTGCTGAAATACTGTATGGCCCATGCCAATTGGCCTCAACCTTTTTATTTTTCTACAACATTTTCTTTAGCACATAATATCCTTCCTTCAAGTTGATCGATTTCATTCTTTTATTATGAAAATGGGTTGTTCTCTATTAGTAGGCTGCATTTCTTCGGGAATCATCTTCTCTTACTTTTTCCAGCATATCTAGATCCAACCTTCTCATTAGTTCACTTATAGGAGAGTTAAAATTTAAAACTCCATGGGATGGTAAACCTAGCTCAGCATGAATGACAGCCTTAGTCCCAAATGATAACATATATGGGGATTCTCCAGTTGTTGTTCTTGGTGTTGTAAGGTATTCCCACAAGATAGAATATAACTCATTTATCCAATTTTCCTTGACATCATCGAGCCTTTTATTCAACCCGTTAAGCAAAGTTATGTTCGTAACTTCAATTTGTCCATTACTCTGAGGATGTTCTGGAGCTGAATGCAATTTTTGAATATTAGACTGAGCATAGTAAGTTACGAATTCATCATTGTCAAACAGTGTTCCATGATCTATAATGAAATCATAGGGTAACCCATACCTACAGATGACGCTTTTCCACATGAATTGATAGACCTTTTTATAATGCATGTCTATCAAGGGCTCTGCTTCAACCCATTTTGTAAAATAATCCACGATGATAACCAAATATTTAAATCGTCCTTGGGTGGTTGGCAGTGGTCCGACCAAGTCTATACCCCACATAGCAAATGGACATGATGAAGTTAGAATGAGAGAAGATTGTGGAGTTTTTCTAATGGTGGAGAATCTTTGACATTTATCACACTTCTTGGCAAAAGTTGCACAGTCTGCTCGCATTGTTGGCCAGTAATACCCTTGCGCACTGATTCTTTACCAAAGTGTTTCTCCATGCTATGTGAGCTCCACATGATCCTTCATGTACCTCCTGAATTAGATCTTGGACCTCTGATGGATTCCCATAGTGCTGTAAATTGACTGTTAATCCTCTCATATACAAAACACCTTTATCTAATACATATTGAGATTCTTTTTACTTTAACTTCTTTACTTCCACCATATCTATTGGTAGAGTTCCTTCTTTAGTGTATGCTCTGATGGGGTCCATCCATGCTGGTCCCATATCTATGGCAATAAAATTGATCATCAAATCTTCATCTATGCTCCTATTGGCCAAAATCTCAATAGGGATAGTTCGCCAGAGTTCAATTCTAGTAGCTGAGGCTAGTAGAGCAAGGGCAACAGCTCGGGTATTTTCCAACCTTGGGATTCTGTTTATCTGAACAACTGGTAACTTTTCAAAGACTTCCATCACCTTGGATAAATACATGGTTGTTAATTCTCCTTTAGCTCCATATAAACCCAATGTTTGGTTCACCACCAACTGAGAGTCACTGTGTGCCACAACTTGCTCGACACTCAATGATTAGGCTAAACTTAGGCCCACAATAAAATATTTGTAATCTGCTTCATTATTTGAAGCCTGGAATTGAAAACGTAGTGCATACTCAATATCAATACCACCAGGAGTGTTAAGTATTATACCTGCTCCAGTGCTTGTTGAACAAGATGATCCATCAACATATAAGTTCCATATTTTTGCGTTGTTAACAAATGCTTGGTCTGTCAAACTCCCATAATGGAATATTTTTTCCCTTTGCTTGTTCATACTTACTGGTCATATCCAGTGTTCAGGAAGAGGAATATGGTAGGTCAGAAACTTCTTCTTTTGAATAAAGTTCTCCTAGATCTTTCTTGTTAACATCACTTCCTCCTGATTCTTATTCTGCTCGGGGACCTCAGAGTAAGTGAACTCCGCTGTAAAATTTGACACTGCTTGGCCTTTCAAAGAAGACCTTGGCTCATATATGATATCATACTTCCCCAATTCCATGACCCAGTACATTAATCTACCATATTTCTTCGGTTTATACAAATCATTCCTTAGAGTCATATCAGTGTAAACTACGATTGTATGGGCTTGGAAATAAGGTTTCGTACATATGGATGCTTTAATTAATGAAAAAGATAATTTCTCCAAATGAGGGTACTGATTTCTTCTCCTCGTAAAGCCTTACTGGTATAGAAGACGGGTTTTTGAACGCCATTCTCTTCTCGGATCAATGCAGAACTTACTGCCGATTTAGAAATAGCTAAATACATGTACAATTTTTCACTTAGTAATTGGTCGGGAGAGTAATGGAGGTGAGCCCAAATACTTTTTTAATTCCACAAAAGCTTTTTCACATTCTTCGTTCCACTCAAAACTCTTTCTGAGCACCTTGAAAAATGGTAGGCACCTATCTACAGCTCAGGACAAGAATATGTTCAACGTTTCTACTCGTCCAGGAAGTCTTTACACGCCCTTCTTGTAGGTTAGGGATTAAATTTCAATTAATGCTTAAATATTATCTGGATTTTCTTCACTTCCCCTTTGATTTACTATGTACCCGAGGAACATTCCCTCTTGCATTCCAAACATGCACTTGGTCGGATTCAACATCATCTGGTACTTCTCAAGTTGATCAAAAGTCTGTATGAGGTCGACAATGTGATCAGATGCCTTTTTGCTTTTTGTAAGCATACCATCCACGTAGACTTCCATATTCTTTCCTATTTGCTCCTCAAACACCTTATCGACCAGCCTTTGATATGTAGCCCCTACATTTTTTAAACCAAAAGGCATAACATTATAACAATATGTTTCGCGGGGAGTGATGAAAGAAGTTCTTTTCCTGTCCTCAAGTTTTATTTTTATCTGGTTCTAACCAGAATAAGCATCTATAAAGTTGAGTAATTCATGTCCTGATGTTGCATCCACGAGTTGATCTATTCGGGGAAAAGTAAAGTCATCCTTTGGGCATGCTTTATTTAAATCTATGAAATCTACACACATTCTCCACTTGTTGTTTTTCTTTTTGACAACAACTACATTTACCAACAAGTCTGGATATTTAAATTCATTAATAAAAACATCTTTCTGAAGCTTTTCAACTTCTTCCTATATGTCTTGGTTCTTCTCAGGGCTGAACACTCTTCGTCTTTGCTTTACTCGTTTAACTTCTTTATTTATGTTGAGCTCATGGAAAAAGAAATTGGGATCTATCCCAGGCATATCTTCATGACTCCAGGAAAACGCATGCTTTTCGTGTTTAAGAAAACTCACCAGTTACTATTTAAGAACAGGATCTAATGTTGTCCGTATTTGAGTGATGCGCTCCGGTTTGTCATCGTCTAACATAATGCTTTTAGTTGCTTCCATAATTTTTCCCTTTAGTTTCTATGTTTCCTACCTTGGGTATAAGGTTTTAACCTCAAATTCTTCATCAATCTCAGAAGTATCCACTTGGTAGGTAGTGGGTTTCTTCTTTATTTCTTCCAAATCTTCTTATTCGGCAGAAGAGTAGTAACATTTTCAAGCTACTTTCTGATCACCTTTCATAATTCCCACACCAAAATTAGTATGGAATTTTAGATACTGGTGAACTATGGATGGTACTATCTCGAACTTCTTTAGCCCTACTCTTCCCATGATTATATTATAAGCTGAATGGATTTTTTATCCAATATAAAGAAACGGATCTTCTCTGTCCGGCTAGCTGGCCAGTTGCTATCATCACCTCCATTTTAGTGGTTCCTAAAGAAAAGACTTTCTCACGTGCAAGGCCTATTAATGGTCGATGATAGGGCTCTAATTGACTGAGTTTAAAATCCAAATTATTGAAACAAGGATAGAATATGATATCCACTGAGTTGCTATTATCTACTAATACTCTAGAGATAATGATTTCTTCCATTATGACTTTGATTACTAATGGGTCGTTGTGAGGATATAGTACTCCTGAAAGGTCATTTTTAGATAAACCAATTACTATTTTGTCTTTGTTAACCTTCCTTGGTCGATCTTCCCCGACAAGGTTGATCCTTTGTATGTAAGAGAAGGATTGTACCTCATGGAGGTAAGATTTTCCCTCAGCTTTATGATCTCCTCCTCTTGCATCTCCACATGTAATCATTTGGCAACCAAAATAACTAAAATTAATACAGAGTACCTCACGTTCTGGTTTCCAATTTTTAGGGAGATCGGGATCATCATCCTGGTCATCTTCATAAGTTCTTTTCTTCTCCTCTCTGGGCTTACGAGGAGATTTTAATCTTCGCCGAGTTCCCTCATTGTTCTGCCGATCAACATGCAGATTTAGATTTCCTCGTAGAATGAGAGTTTCAATCTCATTTTGAAGAGCTATGCAACGTTCCGTTATGTGACCGTGATCCCTGTGGAATTCATAATACTTAGTTTTATCTCTCTTGATCGGGGAACTTCTCAACTTATCAGGCCAATGTACATCTTTATTATGCTTGATTTCTTCCCAAATATGGTGAATTCCCATGGTTAACGGATTATAATCGTTGTACTTCCTGAGTCGCTCCAAAACTCCTTTTTGTTTTGATTCCCCATGTTCTTTGGGGTCTTTATGATCTTTCTTATCTTTTTTACCATCAACTTTTCTACCCGAGCTACGCTTGGCTGCCATTACTTCCTCGGCATTCATGATCTTTGCTTCTTTAGCCGTCAATTTTACCATTGTCTTCGGAGGATCCTTAGCAAGAGTGTACTATATCTTTTCTGGGAGCAATACACTCATGAAGGAGGTTATTGTAGTCTTCTCCTCATAATCTACAACTTCTAGTTTCTCGTTATTAAAACGAGTGATATAATCTCTAGTGCTCTTTCCTTATTTCTGTCTCACACTAAGTAAGTGTGCCACCCTTTTCACAGGCTTTGCTCCAAAGCAAAAGTTGTTAATGAATAGCTCAGCCAGTTGGTTAAAGCTAGAAATTTATCCCCAAGGAAGACCATTGTACTAGATTTAGGCAGATCCAGTAATGGTCCTAGAAAATTCTCTACATCTCATTTTATCGAGGAGGGCATAAATATCAATAATTGCTTGATATTGTTATATGTGTAGAACTAGATCAATTTTGCCATCATATTTGGGTATTACTACTGGAGCCTTGAACTTTTCTGGAGTTGGGAAATCTATAATTTCCTGCACAAACGGAGACCCTTTTACAAAGCTTCTTTGTAGTGGGTTTCTTGTCTTCGCCATTTCCCCTAATCTGTCTTCCAATCTCTGTATGAAGCCCTTCCATGCATCATTGGCAGCACCGGATTTATGCGTTGTAACTTTATTAGTTCCTGAGATTTCTTTATGATGCCGTTGCTTAGTCCGAGTAGCAGTTCATCGGGCATTTGATCTAGATTGAGTTATGCTTTCTCTTTGATCAGATAGTCGTCGGGTGTTACCTGACATTGCCCTAGGAACATTTTTGTTCCCCCTGGGTTCCAAATGATCGAAGGGAGAAGCATGACTTAATCTCTTTAAGGCACTTAGCCTATCTGGAGAATAAGACTGCATGTGGAAAGATTCTGATGTCCTGAGTAATGAATTTTCCCTTAGATGGTAGGAGACATCTCTTGTTGTCATTGAGTGGCTGCGTTGACCACCTATTGGTGGGGGTGGTGGCATATTCCCTTGAGCAGATAGAGCAGGTGACCCAACTTAAAGAGTTTGTGCAAGTTAGCTGATAGTATCATGTATAGCCTATTGGCCTCTTGCAAGACTGACTAGAGTCCCACTTAAATCATTTGCACATGGAGAAGAAGAAGGAGGAGGAGGAATACCTTCATTCATTAGACTTGATTCATGAATTTCAACCATTTAGATGTTTGATTGAGTGATATCGATTAGAAATATCGTTCCCACAGACGACGCCAATCTGTTGATGCAAAAAACTAGACTAGGCTAATTAATTGATCACAAGTAAATAAAAATAAAAGAGAGATGAGATTTTTAAAGTGGTTCGGCTTAAGGAAAGAGTCTATGTCCACTGTTGTGTATTACTTTGGGATTGTTTAATTGACTCTCTTTTTTTCTTCCTTGGATGTAGGGTTTACAATGCATTTATAGCCCCCAGGGGGTGTACAAGGGATGGAATATCAAAGGATGGAATGTCTTTATATCGTAGACATTTACATATGTACTGTCATTTATGTATACAACTATTGGTGTTTTCCTATCATTCTTGGTCGGTCTTACTGGAGGTGGTAGGCATCTCTGAAGCTGGTCAGCATTTCACCCTTGTTTACTAGGATTAATCTTCCATTGTACACCACGTGTCAGTATGTGAAAAGTTCACGTAGATGAATAATTTTGGGTATCAACATAAATAGATTTGAATGCTCATATGATAATGAAAAGAGAAGGATTATTGATAGAAGTATTATAAAAAAAGATACAAATGGATATTAGAAAATGGTATTAGTATTACCAATAAGAGTTTTTGATGCATTGTGTGTCCAGTGAAAATCACTCAGTGGACATCACATAAAACAAACCAATAATCGAGGCAGCCACACAAATAGTAAACATCAATAGAAATCCTAACCAGTCATGTGGTTATCTCAGATTGACAGTTTGTTAACAGTATCTCATTCAAAACATAATAATATCTATAGAAAAATTAAAAAATATGAGCAAGGAGGAAGCTAGTGTAAGAGAACTAAATATATGAGTATAAGATGCAAAAATGTAAATAAATACAAGGGTTGCTCCAATACATACCATGAAAATTGGGTTATCATACAAGGGTTACCTAAATAATAATAAAATAATGTTTCAAAAATCAATCCTTATCTAAATAACCTAAAAGATCCCTCAAATTAGGGTTGTCATTAAGAGTAGACTCGAACTCTATAGGGACTTTTAATACGTCTACTTGGGTCGTCAAACCCTTTTGTGAATGCATAACAACATATCCATTGTCGTCGTTTATGCACTTTGAGTAGAATACCTTCTTTATGTTTTGAAAGGCACAAATAAAAAGCTCCCTCGCCATGTGATCTTTACTCTTCATCTTAAATAAATTTACCATGACAAATTTTGAGGCAGGATAAACTTTACAAACATCCGTAGTGTCCTCCACATTCACCTAGTCACAAAACAAGATGACTTACTTGAAATCTAAGTAATCTAGTTCCAGGATTTTTGGGACAATCCCATAATAAGTCAGTACCATATCCTTTGGATTTATATCGCTACTATCCACACAAAAAGTCAAGGCGTAAGTCAAAATTTTGTTGTTTTACATCAACACTTTTTCCTCGCATGGGTATGAGACAAAATCAAAACCGTTTACTCGAATTTTTTAAACTCCTTTGCATGAAAATTAGGACCTTTAGCAAGGCGTGGAAGCCTTGAAAGATACATCACCTCTTTTTAAAAGATGCATTCATTAATAGATTTGTATTAGGGCATGTTTTATAACACATACACAAATGCTACTCCCCGTAATATTTAAAAACCTTAAATAGCACGTTTTGGAATAAAAATAGGAAAATATTTTGTGGGATTTAATTATTTTTATTAATGAAAATTGTTGGTTTGATTTTTAGGTCATGAAAATTTCAAACAGAATTAAAATCGAATTTAAAATGGAGACTTTAACCCTTTTTATATAAAATGACAAAATTGGATCCGTTAGGTCGACCGAATCGGTTCAGTCGGGGGGGAACTAGTTTGCCTAGTCAGTTTTGCAGCAGTAGGTTTCATTTGACGAATTTGAGTTGGATTAAAATACTACTCCTAATATATATAAAGGTATTTTGGGATTAGACTTTTAAAAATACATTTCCACATAACCCAAGATAAGTATTTTCCTTTATTATCATCTTCTTCCACCTACAAAACCCCCAGCCTATTTCAAATCAAGAATTAACCTCATATTTGAATGTTCAAATCGTGTTTTCTCAAGATTGTTCAAGAATGAGTCTTTATTTATTTTTCGAGAGGAACACAACTATCCAATAAAAAAATTTAACCGAATCTTCTACAAGCATGAATACTTTTATTCTTTCTCTTTAGTATTACGCGTATCAAATATTGCATAAATATTAAGTTACATGTTTTTCTTAAAATAAATTAGAAACCTTAACTAGGAAAAATGAAATCTATATTGAGATTGTTTTTATGAAAAATATTAATATGAATTAAGGCTCATAAACCCTTGTGTTTTTAGGATAAATGTTGGATTTTTATTAATATGAGTGTAGGGTTGCATGTAGAAAACTATTGTGTCTTTAATTAAATTGAAAAGGACGTGTGAATTCACATAAAAGTATGTAAGTGTGATCAAAAGGGAATTTTTTTGTGTGCCCCATAAATCTCCACAATGATGAAATTATATTAGTTGCATAAAATAAGTTGTTAATAATGAAGATTGATTGAACGGACGAAATTAGATTTATTTATGATCTTATGAGAAATTGGTAGAATTGTTGATAAAATGTCCCATACAACTTATTGTTTTAAATATATTTGACACCATGAGAACAATGGTTTTTTCGGGTAGTTATGCTCTCACTTTAATTTTAGGATTACTTGTTAGGCATGGGACTAGTAAATATGTCTTGGGCATATTTAACACTTTCTAGGTGTGGGACTAGTTAGTGTAAATTTTTAGGATGAGATATTTTGGGTTGGGCCTGATTTTTGGTGTCGTTCTGTTGGTTAGATAGTCTAGGCGCGAAACTAGGAGGAAATTAATGGTAGAAAATTATCATATATGATAGGGTAGGACATACTTGTGTTTTGGATACCTCTAGATATGGGACTATGGGTAGATTTGAGGATTTATCCTCTAGAATAAGGTAGGGCTAAAATAAAATAACGAAAAATTGAGAAATTCACAATTAATGCCTAAGACAATAAACCCGTATTAAAATGGTTAGGAATCATCAATAAGTGCATAACTGGAAGAATAGGGGTTGGCTGGCTATTGCGACTTGGGTGTGTGTTAGCGTCATCAATAAGTGCAGGGCTGACAAAATACGGGTTGGCTGACTATTATGATGTGTCCTGAGTGGAACCTCGTCAATAAGTGCAGGGTTAACGAAATTAGGCCAGCTGGCTATCACGAGGGGAATGTGTGTGATGTAAACACTTTAGGCCGACCCAAATAAGTGAAGGACATACAGAAGGGTCGTACGTATATGAAGGCGCCGTTATAATAGTAACAATTTAATTAATAGATTTAAATAAAGATGGTGACTTTACCATAATTATCGGATTGTGATATCATAAATAGGACTAAACTTTTGGGGTGCATAATTACATGATTCAATAGTGGTAGTTTATTTTCACCCGCACGTTAATATATATATATGGTTTAATTTAAAGTACTCTACTGTGATGTTTATAATGTATAATGCCATTATTTGGGTTCATGGACCCTAATTGGGAGAGTAGCTAGTATTCATGCGGTGGGATTTGATCTATTGCGTTGATTAACATTTTAGGTATAGCGCTGGAGTATCTACATAGGAGTGATTGGAGATATTTTTGGAGATGCAACTGGAGTTTTATTTTAAATCATTTAGTATATTAGATTTACTTTCCATTTTTGTTGCATTTATTATGAGACTTTTACTTATGGATTTGGTGGGCCTATTAGTTCCACAGTTGTTTATGGTTTTGTCAGATATATACATTTGGATCATTTAATTTGAGTTTATAATTATTTTGGAGTTGATTTATTTTGGAGATTAGCATGGTGATGTGTTTTATTATTGCATGAATGGTTGTATTGCCAGATAAATTTAATAAATACCTTGTGGAAATTTTTTTATATGTCTCATATCTCTGTCACATGCTAAGAATGGTATTTAATTTAGTAATGCCCAACGAAGTCTTGGTGGCGGCCGACGCCAGAATGCTCAGGCTATTACAGATGGTATCAGAGCATGATCTTAGGTCTCGCAGGTTGTGTGTCTGTTTCAGATACCACGTTGCTTATCATTGATTCCTTTTAATGATTTTTACTCTTAGTTATTTTGAGTCTGATTTTGTTTTGTTCCTATTTTTTCAGATCGTGAACACTAGGAGAGCTGGAGATAGGAGAGAGTTTTCAGTTTCTGGTTTCGTCGTTCAGGAGAGGCCGAGGCAGATTATTTTGGATGTCGAGGAGTTAGCGGCTATTGTGTGTGAGGCCATGTTGAAAACTATTGAGGTAGAAAGACAGAGGTGGGTGAATTTAGAGGCACAACAACAGGGTACACCCGCTTCGACTTGGGACAAGGTGAGGGCAAATTTCCATTAGGGCCCTCCTCCCACCTTCGTAGGGGGATTTGATCCAATGGTTTCTCACCAATGGAGGAGATATATGGAGAGGCAGTGGAGGATGATGGACTATACTGATGTGTAGAAATTGATGTTGGCCACATTTAAGCTGACTAGAGATGCATTAAAGTGGTGGGAGAGTGTCACCACATCGCAGGATAGGGATTGCTCGAACTATGGAGATATTATGATAAAGTTTAATGACAAGTATTTTTTGTATGAGATTAAAAGCGCTAAGAAGAGGTAGTTTTTAGAATTAGAGCAAGGTTCAAAATGAATTACTGAGTATGAGAAGGAATTCACAATTATGTCGATGTTCGTACCAGAGGAGGTTCATACAGAGGCAAAGAAGATGGAGTACTTCATTAAGGGTTTATCCTGGTCTATTAAGAAGATAGTGTTGGGAAATTCAGTGTACAATACTTACACCCAGGTAGTGGACGTCGCATTTTTGTTGTGGAAGGAGAAAGTGAACTACCAAAAGAAGTTGGGAAGAGACATGAGTCAAATGGTGAAGGAGAAGAGAACAAAAGGGAAAACATTTATGCCTCATAGACACAATAGGCGAAACATCAGCCTAGGGATACATAACCCATATCGATTCATGCCAATCCATTTGGACTTATTGATGATACGAATACTGACTCCCAACTCACACATGCTACCCCCACTCTCACATATTCTAACCACAAGCAACTATCCTAAATGTTTCCCAGTTACCGTTTCAGTTAGTCTGATAGATGCCATGCATTATTCCATCAACCATTGTTTGTCATACTACTCAAACCCATCCATACGAAGATATTAACTTTCACGATGTTAATTTGGCTAAAAACTCCGTTGATGACATTCTAGAGGACCCAGCACATGTTAATTTTAGGAGTGTTGGCATTCAGAGAGGGACATGTACCTGAAGGCCGAGGCCACGTTTGATTGTGCTACATGGTCTTGGAGGCGATGATGGTGTGTCACAGGTTAGACAAGATGACATCCCCCACCAACATGATGGAAGTAGGAAAAAAGAGCAAGGATGGCACCGTTATATGATACTAAGGAGCATAGATGAATATTATATATTTGAAACATCACTATTAGTACACATAGTATTTTATTTTCTTATATATGTTAGTATGATTCAATCATTACAACAACATATATGATTTTAAAAAGGGCATATAAAGTCAAATTACTAATAAAGTATTAACAAAAATAATATAAAAAAACAACATAGTAATGAAGATATGACAAAGGCATACAAATATAATTCCTCGAAAATAAATTAGATAGATTGGGTGTTTCATATAGTAAAATAGTCTAATTTATATCTTCATGTCTGAACCATTCAATTTGTGAATGACTGTTGTAATCGTTCCTTTTGTTTGAAGCGTCACGAATGACATTCAATTTGACACTTACTATTATTTACCTCGGACTGACATGATCACGAGAATGGAAAACACTGACTGACATGATCACGGGAATGGAAAAGACTTAGGCATTTAGCTGCCATGCGCTAGTCTTTACTAAAAACCTCATCTGAGAATTACGAAATAAGTGAATATTTGCATGAACTGGTATAATGTCCCATATTAAGAAGTAACATAACTTAAATAATGTGTAAGGTGGAAGAGGTTGAACAAATTTCAAATGTTAACATGAAAAATTAGACTCTACCCTATCCAATGAACTTCGAACTCAGCGAGGGAACTCTAAGCAAGGATTTTTCAGCCAAATTCAATGTAGATTGAAATTAAATGTCATCATTAGGATTGGATGACATCAAGCAAAACATCGACATAAATGAACGACTAATTATCTTTATCCGATCAACACTCTTAATTCTTGTGGAAGTTTCATAAGCATTATATCAAGAGAAGATGGGTAACCCATATTAGGCCAATTTTTGTTTAGTTAATGATCAAATTTATCCTCATTCTCCCCCAGGCCTCGAAATTAATTATTTTATAAGAATTTTGGGGATATTAAAATTGAATAGAAACATTATCACATTGAATATACAATTATAAATATGATATGATATTGTATTATATGCTCAACTGATTTTTATTTTGGCTTTAAAACAAAATATATTGCCTTTGATGACAATGCATTTTCAACATTATGTAGTTTAATCCATTGTCTACTTATCAAATTATATGACTATTCAAGAAAAATATTTAACCATGTTATGACATTTACAACAAAAATATGTCACATTGCTATAAAACTCAGGTAGTGTACTGTTAATTAAAATAGGTACCCAACTAGACAAAATTTAATTAGGTTAAGAATGTAAACAATGAATAACTCAACATAAAAGCTACTCAAAAATTATTAATATCATCTTATGACTAAAAATGTAAAATTTTGCAATGTAATTGTTGTATATTAAAGTTGGCTAAATTTTTTGACAAAATAATTTAGTCGTTCAGTCATTTAAAAGAGACATAAGCTTGATACGTTGAGCGAGGAAATTCATTTGGATTAGATGAAATCTTTAATTTGAATATCATGTAAGTTGCTCATTAATTGCAAGAATTCTATTTCCACATACTTTGAAGATAAGAATGGTTTTTTGCCTGACCAAAAGAGAATTTTATATGATTTACTTATTTTCCAATAAGAGATAACAATAATAACTTCTCCACAACACACAGATATGAATAAGAGAGAAGAAGATGAGAAATATATATTAAAGGGATGGGGGCAAGACCCTAAACCCCCTTCATTCTGGCTCCGTTCACGCTTCAGGATCGAGTTGAGGCTAAACATTCCTTATATATCCTTTTGGCAGTTTTGTGAATGGACTAATGGCTAAACACAAGTGCACATTTTTTTTTCAAAATGTTCATTTTAAATTGGAAGAACAAGTTATATTTTTACTCCCAGTGTTATGCAAAACATTTTGGGAGATGACCTAATTTTTTATGCAAGTTTGAGGCTTTTTTTTTTTAATTTTCAACCTCCAAATGTTTGCATGGTCTTATTTAGAACCGTGCACACAGAACCGTTCACACGGTACAATTTTGTCCATATGCATGACTACATTAAGGTTTCAGGACTGGCTAAAATCGTGCGCACGACAAGTCAACTATATGTACGACGATGTAAATTTTTGAATTTTTTTTATAAATATGTCATTTGCCCTTCCATTTCAAAATATTTGAAAAACTCACAATTGAAAAACCTCTATGAGTTTATTTTCGAGGATGAGAGACATCATTAATTCTCTTTTTACCAAAATTCACTTTTTTCCTCCAAAATTATTGAAAGTTAGATATATGTCTTGATCTTTGATTTTGTTAGATAAATGAGAGTGCTTTTGGATCATATCTATAATAGACTATTCAGTTCAAATAACTACTTTTGAATTGCATGGTCTATCACTCCTAAATTTAAATTAGAGTTTCTTTGATTAATTGTTAAAATTGGATCATGGCATGATTCCAAGGAGAGGGGTGTAGTTTTTCAATCACTTCATGGAGCTTAAAGTGGATTTATATCTTCTATGAGGTAAAATTCATAGTCCATAGGTAATTACTCGTGTGTTCACGAGTGAGAGGTACCTTATTTCTTTATATAAAACTCTTTTCAAGTAGAAATAGAAATTAAAGTGAGTCGAGGTTTTTTATCCCTCGGTGGGGGTTTTTCCCCCATAAAATATGTCTTGTTATTGTTTATGATTTTCATTTGCTCAATTGCACACTTTGATCACACTTCATGTAGACCATATCTAGATCTAATGTATTTGGTTAAAATTTGAATTCTCTATTAAATTATAGTTATTCTCTCTAGATTTTTTAATTAATTTTTTTATGATTAATTCAAGACATACTTCACGTCACCTAGTTGATTCACATGATAGGATAATTGAATTTGCAAGAAAACTCATTTTATATAAACAAAATTGGACATGTTATGCGATCAAATCAATTAACCCCGTCTAGGTTTATTTTATAGTGAACACTTGTGGTTTAAACACACATCCTTAATTGGTATCAAATCAGTTGCTCTTGATGTTGCATTAACGTACTTGGATAGATCCTAGAATTACTGTGTTTTTATCATGTTATTGGTCATTGGTCTTTTTGCTTTCCTAGTGTTTTGCTCATTAACCTAATTTGTTATGCCCGTGTTTTGCATATGTGATTTATTGATCATTAATAGTGTTTTGAAAATGAGTTTAAGGATGCTAGACTTTATTTGTTCTAATGATGCTAGTTCTTATAATGAATGTCCAATTCCTTTTAATCTTAGTGAAAGGATAAAGCATGTGAAAATCAAAAAGGAAAATAAGAAGAAAATCTTCTTATTTTTTTGAAAAATCAAAGTATATTGATTTTGATTTTGATTTTGATGAAAGTGATGAAATTGAAAGTATCAAATTATTGAGTTAAAATAATGATGAGTAAAATGCTCAACTTCTCAAAATAAAAACGTGGGATGTTAAATTGGTTAATCGAGACAAACTTTATAAATAAGAGAATAAATTTTTTAGAGAGTTTGAAAAGACTAGTCAACTTGCCAATCAAAAGTTGAAAATGATTGAAAAAGAGAACGATGACTTATTAGAAGATATCATTGATAGGAGAAAATAAAATTTCAATTTGATAAAATTGAATAGTTATTTAATATTTGATTATGAAAAAAATTAAGGTTGATAACGAAGAAAAAAGTAGTTTAACTCTTAAACTCGAAAAAAGTAAATAAAGAATTTCTTATTTGTGAAATTTCTAAAAGTGAACTTGTTAAGAAATTTGAGTCTTTGCAAAATGAATTTAATTCATTTAAAAGCTTGAAAACAAAATCATGTTATTTTCAAGTTGACACATCGAGTGAACTCTCATCACATGAATCGAAGAATATCAATTCCTTGATCTTGAAGAAAAATGAGAATAAACAAAAAATGTAAGAGAATATTGATTTGGAAAAGAAAAAAAGGGAAATGATAAAAAAAAGTTTCAAAGGTGTAAGCCCCTTTTCATTTCAAATGTGCTTTAAGGATGTCAAAATAATTTTTCTTTCAAATTTTTTTTTCCAATTTTAACACGCACGAAGTTTTAATTAATCCCAATTGTATCTTATTTAATCCTAAATATGCATTTAGGTGATTAAAGAAAATATAATAAATAAGTTCACAAAAGTGACACCATATGTACGAGGAAACCACTAAGGGAAAAAACCTCGGACGACCCAAGCCAGATAATCACTATGATATGGTTTTACAAAGGAAGATAGATAAACTTACACAACAACTCGATCCCCACAAGCCTTGACGCTCTTCTTCACTTTAACCGCTCCTCCACAGTTCCCACGCAGAAATCCTTATACGATACTCGTCCACAGCACACGTGTGCATGAGTGCTTTGGTTTACACCGATGTATCTTGGTAACCATATATGATTCGAAACATGGACTCCTCTATTTCTTCACTATAAAACCCAATGATCAATGGTCAAAGTGTTGAACAAACCCCAGATGGTGAAAAAACAGTATCTCTATAGCAATAGTATATGAAAGCTCGGATCTTTGAAATTCTAAGGATGGCTTTTATCCTTAAAAACTTTTATGAAGAAAAATGAAATTGTTAAACTGTATTTTGGTTCTGCACCCTTAAGAAATTATGAGTGAAAAAATGCCTTAAATAAAAACATTAAGTTGGCATGTCGTTCTAACGAGATCCATAAGTCGCTTTAACGACTGAGAGATGTCTTTTGAAGTCTCGAAAACCAATGTGAGAATTCACACGGATCTAAATAGAAGATAATCTCAGAATAAATGAAGATAAACCTTTTAAAAACATTTAAATATTTTAAATAAAGTTTCCTTCCTTTAAAACTCTTTCTGAACTCCATAAACATATGTGTTCATGCCTGGGAGATATTCGGAATGCAATCTGACTAAATATGTGATACGTGCACCAATAAAACTCGGCATGATATAATCTTTGAAGCTTTACCGCTATGTCTTCTTAACAAACACATCATAGGCCATGTGGAGATTGCGGCATTATAAAAATCTAATTATGACTCAAATAATGTTTTGTTCGGGGAATAAGTCAAATACTTACAATTGGAAATGTTTTCCTTACAAAAGTATTGTTTCAAATCGTTCTCTTGAACATTTTGTCACAAGGAATGGCTTATTTAATCATTTTGCTACAGATAAAAAAAGATTAAACATAAACATGATTCTAATTCTTTGAGTTTGGAAAGGGAATATGTTTTTATCTCCAAAGATGTCTTTGATAGAAAGAAGTTTGTTAGTCATATTGATGATGAATTAAGACCTTTACCATAAATTCCTCCTCATTTATGTGGTAAGAAAGTTAAGAGGAGAGCTCACATAGCTAGGAAGAAAGATAAAAAGGATGTGACAAGGAAGGTTTAATTTTAAACTTTTTTCAAGGTAAAAGGCAATACCAATCAAGCTTGTAAGTTCTTGAAAGATGGAAACTGTAATACCCAATCTTTTTATGAGTATTATTTAATTATAATTTTTTTAAAAAATTAGTTATTGTACGCTTTTCGTGACCAGAGATGTCACTATTTACATTTTTATGTATTATTTAATTCGAATTTGAAATCATATTTAATATATGTAATAATTCATTAATTGATCAAGTGATATTTGGACTCGTATTGGGTGAATATTAAATGTCTGAGTTGTTACATATTTGATTTGATATAATTTGGTACTCAACTTTTGGGATGTATAGAATGTCCGTTTATGACTTAAAATGGTGGTTTTAGGTCTATTGGATTAGTATAGGGCCTAGGGAGTGTTTTAAGTCATTTAAAGGTATTTTTAGGCTCATTTAGATGAGGTTTACATGGGGTCCAAGCATTATTTCAGTACTAATGTCTAAGAGGGGTCACAAGGGTTTCGTTAAAACTCATTTAATAAGTTAGGGAGACACCTAAGGCTATAGAGAAGGAGGCCCAAGAGAAGAGACTTGGATATTTTGGGGTGTGATTCCTCATTTTACCAAGAGGCAAGTTCTATTAAGTGTTGGATTATAATTGTATTTGTGTTATTATGTTCCAATTCATTGAAATCTAAACTATTAAGAATTGATTTTGATTAATTAACTTAATTGGGTTTTTAAGTTAAATGTCTATTAAGCCTATTACTAAAATTAAGAAGAAATTCATATGATTTGAGGTTAGATATAATGTAATATTGTTGGAAGTATGTTTAACAATCAAAAGTATATAAAATCCCTTATAAATATCTTGAATTGGATTAGAATTGAGGAATTTGGTCAAAATTGAAAAAACTATGGCTCTTGAGTGAAAGTTGGAAATTAACCCTTTGATCTTATGTTTTTGGATTGAAAAGTTTAGATTTAGTGTTTGGGTGATGACATGCCAATCATATATAAAGGAGGAGGACTTTCAGTGAGTTTAAAGGCTAGTAGGTTGATTGGATTTTAAATTGGGCGATTATTTTTGTGAATTTGGGGAACCTTCAATTCATCTCCAGTCTGAATGGATTCCACCCATAACTTTTTTAGATCTTTTAAATACAAACGCATGGCTGCTGATTTCTATTTTTTGGACTTTTGGTGAGTGTTATACTAAGAGGTGTTAAGGATTGATAAATGGAAGGTTGACAATTTTTGGAATTAACTTTCGATGGCCAAGGTGTGTTAGGTTAAATATGTTATAAGACCTGGAAACGAAGCCTCGAGAGATCGAGCTAGTGTTACGTGCATTAAGGATATATCTATCATATGTACGTTATAGCATGATTTAGATGGGATGCATACCTAATAGGGGGACCTAGTGTTTTGGTGTAGACTCGATATACGTTGGATATCTAGGAATGCGTATGTGAACGCATAAGGCTAGGGATGGCTTAGAGTATGATCAATAACCCATAGTAGAGGGTAGCATATGATTTAGATGATCCTTATTAATAAGGAGAATATGGTAATAGACTTGAGAGGTTCTGACGATTAGGTTTAACGTTGTATAGGATCGAATAGGATAATGTATGTAATACCCTTATACATTGTGATGATTTTATGTGCGATCCCATAAATTTGTAACTATTTTCTTTTACCTGTTAGTGATGGTTATACTTTCTTGAGTGGTTTATGTGAAATACATACCATGTGTGAGTTCTCTTTGGAAAACGTACTCAGAGGGATTCCGTGATAGGGCACGTGAGACGTGGACCACACTGGTATAGCGGTGGTTAGACAACCTCTTCCTTGGTCATATTTACCCTAGTCATATGTCTAGGTATGTGCAACCGAGATAGTTTATGGGGATATTTATTTCATAATTCTTGGGTATGGTAGGCCTTATGGATGATAGGTAGACGTTGTAATTTATCTCTTACCGTGATGAGATCTTAGGTTTGGAATGACCTAAGACATACTAGTACGTGCGAGAGATCCCCGAAAGCAATAAGTGTAGGCCGTCGTTATATGAGAGCATGCGAGTAGCCCATTTATTTGTCCATGTCAGGGGGCTATACTTTTGTATGGTCATTAAAAGTTAGTAGAGTCTATCTCCTACCATATGTGATTATTGTGTACCGGTACTAGGAATAGTTGTACCAGTTTATATGCTATACTAGATATGTAAATCACTTATAGTAGGGATGTCCACCTATATACATATGTTTCGAATTTATGCGTTATATACTAGATATGTGTATATTACATTATTAGTGTGAGATATCCAAATGTTGATAGATTTGAGATATGATCCTATTATTGGCATCGTGGTTATTTTGTTAAAAGTACCTTCGGGTTTGGGACCTTAGTACATCATATGAAAGAGATTAACCTATTATAGTTAACAAAAAAGATTCAAGAATGATGTTGTGAGACTTTAGTCACAAGGGCTACAAATTGCCTCGGGATTTAGAACATCATGATATTTTAGGTTATTGGGTTGGGTAACTAATAACTTAAATCTAATAAAACACGAGAGGAAGATGTGTAGTTATAATGTGGTCTAGATTTAATTATAATCCTATTCTTTATAGGCTTGTTGTTTATGTTTTATTTTAAAAACTATTTTTACAGGTCCTTATTACGGTAGTTTCTATAGATGCGGGTTCATTGGAGGAACATCTCTAGCGACCTCCCATTTCTTACTCCTAGGATTATAGGAGCCGAGAAAGTGTAGCTCATTTTTTATTATATTATTTAATTTTAAATCTGGTTGTATGTATATACTTATATTCAGAGTGGGACTTTTGAATGGTCACATTTTATACTCAGAATTGGACTTATGTGGTATCGGCAGTGATTAGTATTAAAGTTGTTTTTGTGTTAATTCAGTATTTAATTATCTTGTCATTATTCATTCGGTTTTGATTTTTTCTTATGATGATAATATTACCAAAAGTTTTTTATCCCCATAATTTTTATATTAGACTTGATCAATCTATTTATGGATTTTATAGGGTGTCACATTTGGTATCAAATCATTCCACGTTCTAGTGTCCTAGGTATCCTGAGTGCGTCCTTGACTTTTTTGCCTTGAATTCTTTGGCTAGATTAGAGATTTACCATTTAGGGTTTGTGTTCTCTATCACAATGACCGTTTATGGGATTTTGGGCCATTATTTCCTAACGAACGACTCAAATATACCAAGTGTATTGGGAGGGTTCCTTGTTTGGATATATCTTGTCAAAAAATCTCACGCATGAAGTAAGGGGGAAAGTTGTTAGCGTATGGTTCGAGGGGAAATGTTTTCACTCACCATCCGTAATGGCGTTAAAAATAAGTTTTCGAAGGCCTCGTCTATGAAACCATGTGGTGAAAAGCATGGGGAAGATTAGAGATTGATATGGAAGAGAATAAGGAATGTTCGCATTATCATCTAGTACAAGAAAGATTTTTATAGCATTACCAGAAACCTTATGTGAAAGGGTTTGTAGGTGTAACTGGGTAACCTGCTCTTCACCATTTTCACTTGGGTGGTTGAAGTTACCCTCCTACATCAGTAGGGGCATTATAACTATTAGAGGGATAAAGTCCTTAATATTGGAAACATCGAGTCCAAAGTAGACCCAATGAATTGATATGGTATAACATGTAATCGAGTAGGGGGACCTCACTAGCACGAGGAATTTCATAGGGGGAGCTGACTCCAAGAAGTTTCCAACAGTAGACAATGTGATCAGATTTGGCCAGGGGAATTATGCCAAGTGGATCCATAAACTATGAGAGCAGGGAAAATGAGACAAGTTTATCAAGAAGGATCAAATAAGTAAGGTTAGCAGGACCTCCAGTAGGGCTACCATTTCGACAGTTCCTTTAAATAAATGTGTTATGATCGTGGCGAGTGAGTCCACCTAGTTATTAGATTCCTTAGTGGCAAACAACTTTTTGGGTACCTCGGGGGAGGGTTATGGGTATATTTATGGCTCGCACACATGAGCCTAGTTTAGACATCAAGGGTTTTTTGTTATTTATTAGTAGTGTGTGTGCTACGATTATGAGGTATATGGATATTTCTTTGAGATTTACATATTTTTTATTACCCCAGTAGGAAAGGAGGGATGTTTTACATCGTGATTATAGAGACGAGGCAGTTTGTTTAGTCATATTGGTTTTCATCCACTTTATTGACTTTTAGATGAGATATCATCGTATTATTTGTGAGCTTGTGTGTATAAATATGTTTACACGTACATCGACTACCGGGAGTAGGCTTTATGTGATGTTTTGGGACAATTTTCCTTGGGGTGGGAAAATGTATGGCACACTCATTTATGTATGGAGGTGAGTATAGTAGAGGGGATTATGGTTTTGTAGAGGTGTCACTAATAGTCCAAAGTCATTTTAATTTTATTTGGATCGATTGTGAATTATCACCTATATAAGGGATTAGTTTATGCCTTGGATTTTTCACCAACTTTGGATTCGTCCCGAGCAAATTTTATGAGACTGAATTTGTTGGGGATAGTAGAGGTGTCATGGGAGAAGAGACCACATTTTTTGAGCCAGTAGAGTTTTCATGAATGGGTTTACCTTGAGGAAGCTAAAAAATAAGGATGGTTCACTAAGAGAATGTTAGGACCACCAGCAGAAGGATAAGGTCAAGATATGGAATGGGTGTTTGTTGTCACGTAAAAATTACCAATTGGAATAGTTAAGGAGATTGTTTCCTCCTAGCATGTGAAATAGGAGTGAGTTATCATCATTGGTGCAATCGGTCGCGCTATTTGTGGATCTGTAAGAGTGCAAACGAGTAGTTCACTGTGATTTGTGATGATATCTTATTGAAAAGGAAATGGTGTAGTGGTGGTGCCCACTACATCCAAATATGTGCTAAAGGATGGTTTATACCCCTAATGTGGACATTTAGTGAGAGTGAATATACAAATAGTATTTCGAATAGGTCCTTTATCCGTTGGATGACATGAGAGGGTTATATTATTTAGGGACAAATTTTTTTGGCGGGTGAGGTCTCAAACTATGAGAATTAGTTTTAATTGAGGCACATGTTTTGTGGTATGCTATTCATTCCAAAAGTGATTAGGAGTACATAATTTAAGAAAATTTGTACTGTTGATATGATGAAGTAATTATTGGTATGGTTTTGGTCGAGGGTTATCCCTATCTACCAAGATGATGAAATACCAGAGACATTTGAGGGGGGTACAGTTTTTGAAATCTCAATATATAAATGAGAGAGTAAATTAATTAATTTTTGTGGGAATCAGAAGTTTCAAAGAGATCATGGAACCACCTAGGGTCATTTGAGTAAGATTGACTGAGTTGTTTAGGGCAAATAGTTATCTAGTACTTCATTTAAGGGTGTGTTTGTGACACTTAAAGGGAAGAGTTGTTCATTATCGAGCGTGTGAAGTATGCTAGAGTAGGGTAAAGAGTATTTGGAATCGAGAAGGAGCAGGGTTTGGGGTCCCAAAAGAAATGGACCAGGTATTTTGGGTTATCTTTCTGATAAGGGAAAAATATGAGTTGGGTTTAAATCAGAGTTCCCAACCCGATGATAAGTTTCTTATTGGTAATCTTAAAAAGTGTGAGGTCAGTGTCGTTTAACCCTACCCAATCAACGTTAATCTATGCACAATGGGCAACAAGTTTTCGTAGTAATGAGTAGATTAGTTTGGTGCAAAGTATTAACCAAACACAATTTACAACGTAAGACGCCTTAGGGTATGATAGGTTAGACTTGGGTAGATTCTTTTATGGTACAGTGAGAACACTGAGGGTGAGATATTATTAGACCCTAGTATGGGTCTACAAAGATTATGAATTTTGAGGATGAAATTCCATGTTGGGGGGGGGGGGGGGGGGGGGATGTAATACCCCGTATGTTTATGCATATTATTTAATTAAAAAAAATCTAGAAATTAATTACTGTGTGCTTGTCATGACTAGAGATGTCACAATTTACATTTTTATGTATTGTTTAATTTGAATTTGAAATTAGATTTTATATATCTATGAATTCATTAAGTGATTAAGTGATATTTTGTCTCGTATTAGGAGAATAATAAACTCATAATTTGGTACTCAACTTTTTTGGATGAGTAGAATGTCAGTTTACAACTTAAAATAGTTGGTTGAAGGTCTATTGAGTTAGTATAGGGTCTAGAGAGTGTTTGAAGTCATTTGGAGGTGTTTTGGCCTCATTTAGATGAGGTTTATTTTGGACTCAAGCCTAATTTCGGGATTAAGAGTCTAAGAGGGGTCACTAGGGTTTCATTAGAACTCATTTCACAAGTTGGGGAGCAACGTAAGGCTAGAGAGAAGGAGGCTCAAGAGGAGAGAAGAGACTTGGAGATTTTGGGGTGTGATTTTTAAATCCACCAATAACAAGTTTTATTGAGTGTTGGATTACAATTGTAATTGTGTTATTATGTCCGTACTCAATGGAATCTGTACTAATGAGAATTGGTTTTGATTAATTAACTTAATTGGATTTTTAAATTAAATATCTATTAAGCCTGTTATTGACATTAAGATGAAATTCATATGATTTGAGGATAAAATCAATGTAATATTGTTAGAGGTATGTTTTACAATAAAAAGTATATAAAATCCTCTTACAAATATATTGAGCTGGATTAGAATTGAATAATTTGGTTGAAATTAACAAAACTAGGGTTCTTGAGTAAAAGTTGGAAATTAACCCTTTTAATCTTCTGCTTTTGGATTAAAAAGTTCAGATTTGGTGTTTGGGTGATGATATCACAATTATATATAAAGGAAGATGGGTTATAATGAGTTTAATGTCATGTAGGTTGATTGGATTTTGAGTTGGGTCATCATTTTTATGAATTTGGGGAACCTTCAATTCTGCTTAGATCCAAATTGATTCGTCCTATTGGCGAATTGATTCGGCCCATAAATTTTTAGATCTTTTAAATACAAACGGATGGCCGTTGGTTTGTATTTTTTTTATTGTTTTTGGATTTTTGTTCAGTGTTTTACTAAGAGGTATCAAGGATTGATAATTAGAGGGTTTAGACGTTGGGGAGAGTAACTTTGGATGGACGAGATGTATTAGGACTTAGTGAAACCAAAATTAAGGTTTTATATTCTTCGAGAAGATTAGGATTTATCCATAAACCCTAGAGTGGTGGTAATTTTATATTGATTGTTCATACATGAGTTAAGTACGTTATAAGACATAGAAGTCGTGCCTTAAAAGATCAGGTTAGTGTTACGTGCATATATATATATATATATATATATCGTGATATATATATATATATATATATATATATATATATATATATATATATATATATATATATATATATATATATCGTGTGTATGTTATAGCATGAGTTAGGCAAGATGAATAGCTAGTAGGGTGACCTAATGTTTTGATCTAGACTCAAAATATGATAAACATCTAGGAACACGTATGTGAACGCTTAAGGCTAGGGATGTCTTCGGGTATGATTGGTAACCCTTGGTAGAAGGTATCATATGATTTGGTTGTTCCTCATTAGCAAGGGGAAATGATATAATAGACTTGAGAGGTCTTGAGGATTTGGTTTAACATTGTATAGGGTCGATTAGGGTTAATGCGTGTAATACCCTTATTTATTGTTATGGTTTATGTGCGATTCTGTAGAGTTGGATCTATTTTCTTATACCTTTTAGTGAGGGCTATACTTCCTAACGTCTTTTATATCCAATGCATAACATGTGTGAGTTATCATTCGTAGGCGTACTAGGAGGAATTTCTTGAAGGGGCGCGTGTAACACAGACTGCATTAGTACTCTAGTGAGTAAATGGGATTTTCCTTGGTCATATTTACTCTTAGCTCACACATCTAGGTACCCACGACCTAGATAGTTTATAGGATATTTCTTTCATAAGTCTTGGGTATGGTAGGCTTTATGACTGATGGGTGGACATTATGATTTATCCCTTGACGAGATGAGGTCTCATGTTTGGGATGACCTAAGACTATACTAGTACGTATGGGAGATCCTCAAAGGTAATAAGAGTAGGACTTCGTTATGTGTGGGCATGCAAGTACATCATTTTTTTGTACATGCTGGATGTTGTACCTTTATATGAACGTTAGACATGAGTAAAGTCTTTCTCCTACCATATGTGAGTATTGTGTAGTGGTACTAGATATAGTCGTACTATATTATATGTTATATTAGAGATTTATATGACTTATAGTAAGGATGCCCCCTATATACTTATGTTTCAGATTTGGGTGTTACATATACTAGAGATGTGTATATTACATTATTAGTATGCGATAACCAAATGTGTATAAATTTGAGATGTGAGCCTCTTATTGGTATACTAGTTATTTTGTGAGAAGTGCCTTCAGGTTTGAGACCTTAGAACATCATGTGACTTCTATTGAAAGATATTAATCTATTATAGTTAATGTTAAAGATTAAATAATGATGTTATAAGACTTTAATCACATGGGTTGCATATGGGTTCGAGATTTAGAACTGCATGATATTATAGGTTATTGGGTTGGGTTACTAATAAAGTAAAATATTTTAAAATACGAAAGGAAGATGTGTAGTTATAATGTGTCCCGGATTCAATTATAATCATATTATTCATAGGCTTGTTGTTTAAGTTTTATTTTAAAAACTATTTTTATAGGTCCCTATTGCAGTAGTCACTGTAAATGCCGATTGATTGGAAGAGCCTCTTTAGCGACATCCATTTCTTACTCCTAGGATTGTAGGAGTCAAGAAAGTGTAGCTCATTCTTTTATTATATTCTTTTATTTTAAATCTTGTCGTACGCGTATACTTATATTCAGAGTTGGACTTTTGTATGGTCACATTTTATATTCAGAGTTTGACTATGTGGTATTGGAAGTGATTGGTATCAGAGTTATTTTGTGTTGATTTATTATTTCATAATCTAGTCAATATTTACTCGATTTTGATTTTTTATTATGCTAAGAATGTTACCAAAAGTTTTTGATTCCCATGTTTTCATATTATTTTTTATCAATCTATTTATAGATTTTGCCGACCGGGGGGGGGGGGGCACAAAAACAATAGGCTTATGAAAAATAAGAAGCAAGTTTTCCGAAGAGATCCTATTAATGAGCTTAGGGGTCAAGTAAGTGAATTGATGAGAATGATAACTTTTCCTTTACAAAATACAGGTGAGAATAGATGTGATTTTCCTAGACCTATACCTACGTCGTATGCTCAAATTACAAGGACTAGACATAAGAATCCTAATAGGAATGAGAGTTGGATTCTGAGAGTAAGTAATGGATTAGCTAAGAATGCACCAAGGAAGAAAGTGGATATCGTTTCTCCACAAAATAGGTTTGTAATGAAGGATGTTGTCTTTGTTCCTACCTTTGATCCCGAAGATGGAACACCCATTGCTATCTAGGCTGATAGTTTGCTAGGATGCCTAGGATATTGTTTGTGTAAGGACCCCTCCAAGGTCATTTTTTATTTGAGGTAATACAGATCTTGTGTGTGAGAGTTTGAAAAATAATTGGCATCCTTTCATGTTTTGATAATAATTTCATGCATATGTGCATCTTCAAGCATTTGTTTCCTATGCAATATTCTTTACAAAACATATTTGTAAATACATGCATCAATCTTTAAAAAAAAAATCCAAATAGATTTTATGTTTGTTTCTTTTTGTGATTATGTAGTTAAGTCTTTGATTCATATGATTTGATGATTTATTTAACTTGAATATGACTGAAAGTGATTTTTTAACCATTTGGTTGGAAATGTTGATTGATTTAATTGTTAGGTTAAGTTTCATTTGAAAAATCATGATTGTAAAACTTGTTGAAGTCTTTGGTATTGAATTTACACTACATAAGCACATGCATATCAATTGATGAGTATGACTATACTTATGTGATTCTTGTATTTAGTGCTTGAATTAATCATAATCAAATCCTAGGAACTCTTGTTGGTTTTGAAAGTTTCTATGGTCCACATGTGAGATTTTTGTATGTTTTATACATTAAAGGAGTTAAAAAAAGGACCCATTTCATGTGCTAATAAGGGCTACCAATAGAGTGATCACACCTAATTTTAATTTTAAGTATCGTCGGGTAGGTGTCATCTAGGCGTGTGAAAATCAAACCAAGGACAAACGCCAATACGTTGAAAAGAGCCGCAAGCCAATATCTTAAACCTACATTCAAAACAAGATAGTAAATATCTTTTCAAAAATGAATATTGCTATATTAGTTGGCATTCAAAATATTTTGAACAACATATTTTTAAGGGAGTAAAATGATTAAAAACAACCATATGCTTGAGATCTTAAAAGGATATTGGTGTAATGATAAACTTAATCATCCTTTATAATTTTTCATACGATATGTTTATGTATATTCAATTTGATATTATATCTATGTTTTTCATAGAAAATCATGCTTTTATTAATATTACAAAGTTGTAAGAAATTGATTTGATAAAAATTTTATGCCTTGCATGTTGAATTGATTGAGATTTGGATTTAAAGTAATTCATGTTTTAATCAAGATTCAAAGTAAATCTCTGTGTCAAATTAAATTTATCATTATATGCCTAATCATGATCATACTTTACACTTTAGTGCTTGCATTTGTATATATGTGTGTGTGAGAGAGAGTTGTTGATTTTTTATGTTTTTCTTTGCATTTATCTCAAAATTTGTGCATTTCATGCCAAAAATGACTAATTTAACATGCATTGGATTCATTCATACCACTAATATTTAGATTTTTGGGATTCAGGTTTCATACTTGGTATTTTCGGGAGATTTTGTCCCCGATTAGGAATTCTGGTGCAAACCGTCACTACACTCAAATGTTAATTTTGTGACTGCTAATGAGGGTGACAAACTTATCACTCCCGGGAGCACTCACAAAATTATTTGTAACTCCCATTAGGGGTGATAAAATCAATGGATAATAAAAAAATTGAGTCACTTAGTTTGTCACCACTAATGAGAGTCACAAATGTTACCATATAATTAATTTGTGAGTCCTATAAGTAGTCACAAATTTATAATTGTCATAAGAAGTTAAAAATTTATTAGTATTTTTGCTGTATAGGTTGGTCGATATAGAATTTTCTCATTTTGATTTCATAGTTTACATATCCTCATATCCTCATTTCCATCCAAATCACTAATTTAGATTCTCATTGTGTGTGTGTGAGCATTTCGATTCTCATTGTGTGTGTGTGTATGTGTGTATATTTGTGTGTACGTATAGATTTATGTGTATATGTGTGTGTATGTATAAATTTATGTTTACATGTGTGTGTGTATGTATAAATTTCTGTTTATATGTCTGTATATGTGTGTTTATGAGTGTAACTATGAACAAATTTTATTTTATGTTAATAAACCCTAGAAATTGTATTGAGGTTATTTTTTTGACAAAATATTATTCAAAAACCGTAGACATTATATTTTTTTGACAAAATATAATTAAATGGATTTTTAATGAGTAAAAAACAATGTTGTGAAGAACGTTGTGAAGAATAATGTTTATGTTTTACTGAATGAATTATTGTGAAGAACGTTGAATCACTGTGAGTTTATGTTTATGTAAATCGTTGTGGCCCTAGTCAGTGATGCTGGGACTCTAGGCATCAATGATCCTGGTATAGAATTGGTAAGGACATTAAAGTTTCTTCATTTATTATTGGTTTATTTTACCCTCAAATAAGTTTCATTTACTTATCTCCTTTATCATGTCAGTTGTGAATCCTCATGATGTGAATAACTTTATTTATTAGTTCATATGGTACAACTTTTTAAAGCAATAGGATTTCAAGCATGTGTGTCTTTTTGAGCAATTCCCATGTCCCCTCAACGGCTTATAATCTAATTTATTTTTATATTTTTAAATAAAGCAAAACTTCCTCTTTGATTCATTATCCAATCACAAGTGGTGTTAGAGCTTGTCTGCATTCAATTCATCTATTGAACTAGTTATCCCTCATATCTATCGGTACAACTTAGTAAGCTAGAAGTAAAATCCCTCAACTCATTATCCTCCTACAGTACTTGTTCTCAATCACCCCTTGATACAATGTAGAAGAAATCAATCGGTTCAGATCATTTCTTGCATTTTTAAATGTTGTACTCTTTTTCATATTCTGTGCTTTGTGATATTTAGGTTCAACATATGATCGCATTCAAAATTTCCATTAAACTGATTCATGGATGTTTTGACTCTCGATGCGGCCCAAGTTATACGTTGATGAAAATATACCTGTTATTCCCATCCCTGGGCCGTCCGCGTTGGTAACTGATCTCTCAGCCTCGGGTTTGTCGACTGATGAGTTTACATTTGGTCATTTTCTTAAGAGGTTGTAACTCTTACTTAGACCGATGAAATTAAATGAGGATAGTTTATTAACAACTAGGTGACATTATTTCGTAATGACATATATATATATTTGCAGTTGGATTTCTTCCTAAACACGTTGGGTCAAGAAAAGAGAGGCTGATAGTTTCAGCAAATAAATCAGCCACTGGGATATACTTCGTTCCTCCACACAAGCTTCTTTAATTTCTTGAAGAGACTTATTTGCTCTTTAGTTATTCTAGGTAATTTTGTTGCTAATGGTTATTCACATATTTATGGTATTAGAATAGGTCTTGTCATTACAAGTATGATAATATCTATAAGGATTATCTATAGTCATTTCATATTTCAAAGAAATTATTTTCCAGAATATTCATTCAAAACCAGTTCTCTGATAATATTATTCTAAGCATTACCCTATGTTAATCACCCTTGCGAAGTTTGATCGATTGATTGTATTCATTCGTTTGTTTAATATGATTATAGTATGAGAAACGTTAGATATTTCCTTTATTTTTATAATTGGTACTAATATGTGTTTTTGACACTTACCAATAATCTTCTTCATTGTTATATTCTTATCAAACAATTTTAGCACTAATATTCTTGCTATTAATAAGTTATTTGGAGATAACTGTTAGATCATACTAGAATACGTTTTTAAGGATTAAAACTTTATATCAACCCAACTAGAAATATGATTGTGAAGGAACTTAAAAAGAGTGATTGTGCAAATCCTTGCAGAGGTAATAATGAGAAGTAAAGGGGTGAAAGAATTCATGAGTATGTTTCCCCACTGAAATAAATGGTACAGGAGCACCTTTTAACCACATTTACAAAGGTGTGTGCAGACATTCTTGTCACTGCATCCAATAGTAAGCTTAATATAAAGGATCCTACTTGACAGTCAGTTCTATAGGTACTAATCTGATGCATATTGGTATTGAAACTTTGCTTATGTCCTATTTTACCAGACGTATGCTAGGTTTTCATTTCTGGATGGATAATTGTTTGCTATCTACCTTAATATATAAGGAAAAATTGAAATAGGGATATATATATATATATATATATATATATATATATATATATATATATATATATATATATATATATAGAGAGAGAGAGAGAGAGAGAGAGAGTTTGGGTCATGATAGGCAACGTGTTGCTGTCTAGGATTGAAAAACTTTTTAATCCATTATGTACACTGAAATTTGGTTTTCGGATAGTTTAAAGTTAACCCATGCTTTAGTAATGATGATGTTATTTTGCTAAATTTAAATTCCAAAATCATTTTTGTTTTGGTGGATTACTGATTTCATCCTCCCTGGCATAAGAAGATATATAGTCAATACAATGGTTACAAAATTACATCACTCGTCATAATGGTGCGTCTTTCTCATCATGCAATTAGATAAAAAAAATAATCATGTGATCAGAAAGAAATGCACTTCTATATGTATGGACACAAGTTTGTGATTGAGTCTTAATGTAGTGTTGGCTCAATTCTGAACAAAAATATTTGAGTCATAGGATAGTCTTCAAGTGTATCCATCCAAGCCTATGACGTGTTAGTTTAAGACGCAGCGACCAAGATTATAAAGCATCATCATATGCCGGGTTTAGTGTGCCTTGTTTTTACATCAACAACATTATTCCAATGCTCCTAAGGTATGAATGCATTTTATATATATATAGGAGCTTGGAAATTTATTGGGTGTAATTTATAATTTTTATAAAATAGTTTTAACGACTTTGTTTTACACAGAAAATATTTTGTAGAACTTTTCATAAAAATTTTTGGTCTTAAAATGAAAATTTTATTTTCTGACACGTCGTTCGAACTATCTGGCATCTCATTCGAATGAGATTGCCATGTCGTTCGAACAAACTGGCATCTCATTTGAACGAGATTACCAGGTCGTACGAACGAGAATTCTAATGAGATTTCTTTTTCGATTCTGGAACATCGTTAGTAAAGTCGTTGGAACGAACAAGTCGTTCGAACGACATTGGCGGGAACAGCTTTTAGGCAGTTTGTTTTGCAGTTTTCTCCTTGTTCCCACTATCTTTTCTCAACTACTTTTTGACAGAATTATCAAGTGCGGGAACCAAACTTTTCCAAGTAACTTTTTCATATTCCTCCATCTCCTAGAGAGAGTTTTGGGTTTTTCAATTCCAAATGAAAAGGTTCAAGTTTTAATTGTTTATTTTTCAAGAAAAATCCTAAAACACATTTGTTTACACCCATTTGTTTAGTTTATCCAAGTTCCTTAATATATATACTTTTCTTGGAGTGTTTGGCACCGATTTATCTCTACACCTTGAAGAAGAGAAGTTTGTGTTTACTTTTACATCCCACAAAGAAGAAGAGTTGTTTGTTGCTGCGGCATTCTCATATGGTGAAAGGCGCTGTGTGTGGCTTGTGGGTTCCTAAAAGTTCGATCGGTAGATTTCGAGACCGCGGTGGACCTTTGTGGTTATTCTCTAGGCAGAGGTGTGTACAAGAAGAAGCGTCGGGGATTGGACGGAGTCAAGTCAAGTGTTGTAAGTTTTTTGTCTTGTACTTGTAAAACCATACTTAGTGGATTTGAGGCTAGGGCCGTCCGAGGTTTTTTCCCGTTTTGGGTCTTTCCTCGTACATAGCGGTGTAGTGGTTAATTTTTTATTTTATCTTTTGCAAATTCGCATTAGATTCATGCTTAGGTAAAAGGATAAAATTGGTTTACTTAATTTGATGCTAATTAAATTGGGTAAAAATTAATTTAATACAAGTCATTAATTTTATTGGATAAAATTTGGTTTGGCCTAATTTGCTAATTGGACTAATTATTTTTTGGAAAATTTTAGGACTTGGATTGAATTAAGTTATTCAAGTGAAAAATAAATTGTTGTTTGATTTAATGTCACTTTGAGTTTAGTTTAATTTTAATTTGAAAGAAATTAAAATTTGGTTCATGTAATTGTATAGTTGAACCATCTTTATTTCGCATCTTTAAAAGAAAATTAAAATTACTTTTTGTAAAATCAAAAATTGGGGTCCTATCACTTTTCAGTATGACAAAATAAGTTATAAATGTTGAATATTTTCTCCTGATGTGGAGCGTTTTGATATATGGAAAGGCCGACATCTGTAATAATGAAGCGTACTTATGCACACAGTCTCACATATCTAGAAGTTGAGCTATTATTTACTTACCGCCTCTCCCCTTCCCTTCTTCCAATTTTAAATTTGTTTTAACTCTCTAGTGAAGGAGCTGTCAATTTGTAAATGTGTTGTAGTTTTGGGGACACAAAACGTTTTTCAAATTTTCTCTTGTAAAGAAATTTTAATTTCATCAAACCAGGGATCAGCATCTGATATGGATGAAATGGATGAAAATCTTGGAGATAGTGTGTTGGAGATTTTTAAAATAAGAGAGTAAGAGTTTTTTGGGTGTAAAAGCCTTAAGGGCTTGTCCCACATTGTAAGTGTGTGGAAGAGGTGGGAAGCTAACCCAAATATAAAAGGGGATAGTGTCCCACACTGGAAAATGTACAAAGCTAAGTGTCACCACTAAGCTATAAAAGGGGTGGGCAACCTTTGAGTCCCACATTGGAAAAATGTTAAGAATTTGTACACTTAATAAGTATAAATGGAAGATGAAGAGTTAATTCATCTAGCATTTAAGAGGCTATTCAAGAGACCTCAATACGGTGCGAAGCACCGTACGCACACGCACACGCACACGCACACGCGCGCGCGCGCGCGCGCGGGTGCGCGTGCGGGGCAGTGGGCTGTAGAGGCGCTAGTGGCGCACTTTGCACTTCGCACGTCGCGTGTCCGCAGTGGTAGCGGGTTGCCGGGATTCGTCCGGGTCGGATCGCGGTAGCTCGGGCGCGGTCACTTTTTGGTTGACCCGTGCAAAACCGATTCGGTATTATTATACCTGTTCGGAAAGGACTTAAGACTGTTGGTAATTAACAGTCATACCTGTTCGGAAATGACTTAATTCAACAGTCATGACTCTTGAAGACAAAGCCTTTCATTTTCTATAAATAAAGGCTGCCTAAAAACGGAATTACATTGATAACAAAAACCAGTTTCAGATTTCCATACCCTGCTATTACTCTCTTACAGTTTTCAGGAGATATAAATTCTCTTATTCTGTTTTGTGCACATAAACAGAATAAGAACTTGATTAACTGTGCTTCGCTGCTACATCCAAGGGCTGTCTTCAAATATACAAGTTGCAGACAGTGCAATTGCTTCATTGTATCTTGAGTACGGATTTGCTGATTCCCGTTTGTATACCGAAATTCTTCGTGTGGGGCAAATATTGTATTTAGGAAAGTGACATCACGCCTTGAAGTTTTATAGTGACTATTCAGAAATCACATTGTTGTATTGAAGTTGACATTTTTGAGATATATAAAGAGTTCCATTTCTGTATTTGCATTCATAATTTTCAACAATCTAAATACAGTATTTTGGAAATGGCCGACTCTTCCAAATCACTTCGACAAATAACAGAAAGCTTTGTCAAGTTGGACCGTTTTGATGGTGGTAATTTTCTGCGTTGGCAGAAAAAGGTTCATTTTCTTCTGACAACATTGAAGATAGTATATGTCTTGTCACAACCGAAACCAAATGAAGATGAAGATGAAACCGTGGAATAGACTAGGCAACGCACAAAATGGGAGACCGATGATTACTTATGTCGTGGTCACATTCTCAATGCACTTGCTGATAATTTGTTCGACTTGTACCAAAATGTTGGGACTGCAAAAACTTTATGGGAAACATTGGAGACCAAATATCTAACGGAAGACGCTACAAGTAAGAAGTTCCTTATCGGTCAGTTTCTAAGCTTTAAAATGCATGATAATAGGCCTGTGCTAGAACAATTTCATGACATCCAACGCATCATAAATCATTGCAAACTGAAAAAATTAAATATGGATGATAATGTAATTGTTGCTGCCATAATTGAAAAACTTCCTCCTTCTTGGAAAGACTATAAGAAAGAACTCAAACACAAAAAGGAGGATCTTTCACTTGAAGAATTAGAGACTCATTTAAGAATTGAACAAGAGTCTCGAATTCTAGATGGTAAAGAGGAACAAGAAAATTATGTTTCTAAGGTCCATGTGGTGGAGGAAGGAAAGGAGCAAAAATATGGCAATCATGGAAAAAATAACAAGCGGAAGATTTTTTCAAATAATTCTAAAGCAAACAAAAAGAAGAAAGGAAATTGTTTTCATTGCAACAAACCAGGTCACTTCAAGAAGGATTGTCGTGAGTTCAAGAAACTAAAGGAAAAAGGAGGGACATCAGACATAAAGCAAAAATTTGCTGCTATGATATCCGAGGCTAATATGCTTGGAGAAGACAACTCTTGGTGGGTTGATTCTGGTGCCACAAGGCATGTTTGTAAGGACAAGAACTTGTTCTCTGCCTATGAAACAGTGGAAGGAGATGTTCTCTATATGGGAAATTCATCTACAGCTGCGGTTAAAGGCAAAGGGACAGTGGATCTCGAATTCACTTCCGGGAAAATCCTTAGCCTCACCAATGTTTTTCATGTTCCTGATGTTAGGAAAAATTTAGTTTCTGGAAGTCTTCTTAACAAATTTGGCTTTAAGCTTGTATTTGAGTCAGACAAATTTATTCTGACTAAGAATGGTACCTTTGTAGGCAAAGGATATTTGTATGAGGGCATGTTTAAGCTCAATATCAATGAAAAGGATTCTTCTGCTTATATCGTTGATTGTCTTTCATTATGGCATAGTCGTTTAGGACATGTTAATACAAAGAAAATGCATTTCATGGTTAATTTAAATTTAATTCCTAAATATGAGAATGATATGAATGAAAAGTGTAAAATATGCATGCAAACAAAAATAACAAGATTGCCTTTTCCTAAAATAGAAAAAACTACATCTTTGTTGCAATTAGTACATAGTGATGTTTGTGATTTGCATGGAACGCCTACTAGAGGTGGTAGTAAATATTTTGCTACATTTATTGATGACTTTTCAAAATATTGTTACGTATATCTTTTAAACTCTAAGGATGATGTGCTTAATAGATTTAAGACATATAAAAATGAAGTTGAAAATCAATGTGATTCTAAAATAAAATGTCTTAGATCTGATAGAGGTGGTGAATATCACTTTCCTCAATTTTGTGAAGATATGGGAATTATACATGAAGTTACTGCACCTTATACACCACAACAAAATGGAGTAGCAGAAAGAAAAAATAGGACACTAACTGAAATGGTTAATGCTATGCTTTCTTATTCTGGTTTAAGTAAAGGTTTTTGGGGAGAAGCACTTTTAACTGCATGTCATATTCTGAATAGAATACCTGTTAAAGATAATAAGAAAACTCCTTACGAATTATGGAAGAATAGAAAACCTAATTTAGGTTATCTTAAAGTTTGGGGTTGTAGAGCTATTGTAAGACTACCTGAAACTAAGAGAAAGAAATTAGGAAGCAAAGGTGTTGAATGTATTTTCATAGGTTATGCACAACATAGTAAAGCCTATAGATTTTTGGTTAGTGAACCTACTGATTCTGTTGAGGTAAATACAATAATTGAATCGAGAGATGCAATTTTTTATGAACAAAGGTTTTCTTCTATTCCTAGAATTAATAATGAAAAAGGAGTAAGCACTCCTTCACAGTTACCTGTAACTCCACCAGTAGAACAAGAAGAGATTAGAAAAAGTAAAAGACCTAAGAAAGAAAAAAGCTTTGGTCCCGACTTTGTATTCTATCTTGTTGAAGGAACTAGAGATACATCTTGTAATCAATATGCTTTGACTCTTAGCGTTGAAACAGACCCACAAACTTATAGTGAGGCAATTAAGTCTGTAGATTCAGCATTTTGGAAAGAAGCTATAAATGATGAAATGGATTCAATTTTGGGAAATAAAACTTGGAAATTAGTAGACTTACCTCCAGGATCTAAACCCATTAAGTGTAGATGGATTTTTAAAAAGAAAATGAAAATAGATGGAACAATTGATAAATTCAAGGCTAGATTGGTTGCTAAAGGTTTTACACAAAAAGAAGGAATTGATTATTTTGATACCTATGCACCTGTTGCTAGAACCGCCACTATTAGAATTTTAATTGCATTAGCATCTATATATAATTTTGAGATTCATCAAATGGATGTGAAAACTGCCTTTTTAAATGGTGACTTAGAAGAAGAAATTTACATGGAACAACCTGAAGGGTTTGTTATGCCTGGACAAGAAAATAAAATATGTAAACTTATTAAGTCCTTATATGGCCTAAAACAAGCACCTAAACAATGGCATGAAAAATTTGATAAAGTCATTATTTCTTATGGTTTTAAAATTCATGAATCTGATAAATGTGTTTATAGTAAATTTGCTAATGGTAAAGGTGTGATCATTTGTTTATATGTAGATGACATGTTAATTCTTGGTACTGATTTAGAAAGCATTAATAATACTAAGAGTTTTTTGTCTTCTAAATTTGATATGAAAGATATGGGTGTAGCTGATGTCATATTAGGAATGAGAATAATGAGGAAAGATAAAAATATAATTCTCACTCAATCTCATTATGTTGAGAAAATTTTAAAGAAATTTAATCAGTTTGATTGCACACCTGTTAGTACACCTTTTGAACCACAGCTAAAGATGATCCCTAATAATGGTAGAGCTATTTCACAATTGGAATATGCACGAGTAATTGGTAGTTTAATGTATGCCATGACATGTACTCGACCTGATATTGCTTATGCTGTTGGTAAATTAAGTAGATATACTAGTAATCCAAGTTTATTGCATTG
Source organism: Sambucus nigra (assembly GCA_949130495.1). Taxonomy (NCBI): domain Eukaryota; kingdom Viridiplantae; phylum Streptophyta; class Magnoliopsida; order Dipsacales; family Adoxaceae; genus Sambucus; species Sambucus nigra. The sequence goes on along the minus strand of OX422221.1, from coordinate 327,259,392 downwards.
GCATGTTGTCAATAGAATATTAAAATATTTGAAAGGAACTATGGACTATGGTATATACTATAGTGGATATCCTTCAGTATTAGAAGGGTTTTCTGATGCCAGTTGGATAACTGAGTGGGAGGATCATTCCTCAACAAGTGGATGGATCTTCACTCTTGGTGGAGGAGCTGTTTCTTGGGGATCAAAGAAACAAACTTGTATAGCTGACTCTACTATGGCAGCTGAGTTTGTAGCATTAGCTGCAACTAGTAAAGAGGCAGAATGGATAAGGAATTCATTAATTGAAATTCCAGTTTGGCCAAAACCAATGCCTCCAATATCTATACATTGTGATAGTGAGTCTACACTTTCCAGAGCTTATAGTAAAGTGTATAATGGAAAGTCTAGACATATTGGCCTGAGACATAGTTATGTCAGACAAATGATTACAGATAGTGTAATCACAGTGGATTATGTAAAATCAAGTCAAAATTTAGCTGATCCTTTTACAAAAGGTCTTGCAAGAGGACTGGTGTCTAAGACATCAATAGGGATGGGACTAAAGCCCATTAATAATAATCACTCTTGATGGAAACTCAACTTGAAACTTGATATATTCAAGTCTCAAGTTTAATGATTAAAGTACATCATACGACGTGATTGTAAGCACTATGAAATTTAACATCCCAAGGATAAGTGCTTAGAACATGTAATGAATAATGAAAGAGGATGAATTTAACCTTAATAGATTTATGGTGTTTTAAGTTACATGGACACCTATGATAATCTACCTATATGAGTGTGGAAGTGGTGCCGCTTCCTATGAGTATTGGGCTTGACTCTAAAGCACTCATGAAATCAAGGTACAGACACAAGGCCTAATTCATGTGTCGGCTTATATGGATAATCAGTGACTAAAAGATTTGTGTGTGAAGACAAATCCGGATAATCAATATAGATTGATAGTTCAAAGACAAGTCTACTATACTTTCATGGTTAACCTTGACGAACCTTCACAGGGTATTGGTTCAAGTCGTGAGACACCAATGCTTATACACAGTCTTACAGACAATCAAAGATTTACAAAACTTATTTTGAAAATGGTGGATGAATGTTGGAGATTATTAAAATAAGAGAGTAAGAGTTTTTTGGGTGTAAAAGCCTTAAGGGCTTGTCCCACATTGGAAGTGTGTGGAAGAGGTGGGAAGCTAACCCAAATATAAAAGGGGATAGTGTCCCACATTGGAAAATGTACAAAGCTAAGTGTCACCACTAAGCTATAAAAGGGGTGGGCAACCTTTGAGTCCCACATTGGAAAAATGTTAAGAATTTGTACACTTAATAAGTACAAATGGAAGATGAAGAGTTAATTCATCTAGCATTTAAGAGGCTATTCAAGAGACCTCAATACGGTGCGAAGCACCGTACGCACACGCACGCGCGCGCGCGCGCGCGCGTGCGGGTGCGGGGCAGTGGGCTGTAGAGGCGCTAGTGGCGCACTTTGCACTTCGCACGCCGCAGTGGTAGCGGGTTGCCGGGATTCGTCCGGGTCGGATCGCGGTAGCTCGGGCGCGGTCACTTTTTGGTTGACCCGTGCAAAACCGATTCGGTATTATTATACCTGTTCGGAAAGGACTTAAGACTGTTGGTAATTAACAGTCATACCTGTTCGGAAATGACTTAATTCAACAGTCGTGACTCTTGAAGACAAAGCCTTTCATTTTCTATAAATAAAGGCTGCCTAAAAACGGAATTACATTGATAACAAAAACCAGTTTCAGATTTCCATACCCTGCTATTACTCTCTTACAGTTTTCAGGAGATATAAATTCTCTTATTCTGTTTTGTGCACATAAACAGAATAAGAACTTGATTAACTGTGCTTCGCTGCTACATCCAAGGGCTGTCTTCAAATATACAAGTTGCAGACAGTGCAATTGCTTCATTATATCTTGAGTACGGATTTGCTGATTCCCGTTTGTATACCGAAATTCTTCGTGTGGGGCAAATACTGTATTTAGGAAAGTGACATCACGCCTTGAAGTTTTATAGTGACTATTCAGAAATCACATTGTTGTATTGAAGTTGACATTTTTGAGATATATAAAGAGTTCCATTTCTGTATTTGCATTCATAATTTCCAACATAGTGGAGGAAAATCTGCAGTCGCCGTTGGAGGAAGGGTGGTAACTCATTTTTGCATTTTTGGTATTTATGTTGCATTGCCACATTGCTGGTATTTAAGCTTTTTCAGGACCTGTCGAAGGATTATGGTCATAAACACCACTGGATGAAATGGTCTAATATGTGCTTTCTAGTTGAAGAAGGAGGCTTGGGATTTAATATTTTTCAGGACCTGTTAAAGGCATTCAGCTTAAAGATCTGGTGGAATTTATCCACGGTTGAAAAACTATGGTCAAATTTTTATTTGAACAAATACAAGAACAAGCCCAAAGTTGGAGGATCTCCCACGTATAAGAGACCAAACCTGATTGAATCTTATGCAGAGGCTGCTACTATTGAAATTGAAGGATCCAAAATCTGGTCTCCAAATTCAAATGGTCAATTTGCCACTAAATCTTCTTGGAAACTTATCAGACAATCTAGACCGTCATCTTTCATATGCAAGCTTTCTTGGAGATCATCTCATCCTTAAAAGATTTCAACTTTTTGTGGAAATGTTATCACAATATTATCCCTTTAGATGATTCAATACAAGCAATGGGCATTCCCATGGCTTCTATTTTCCACTGCTATAACTCTGAAATTGAATTTTTTGTTCATCTATTCATATCAAGCTCTTTAGCTCAACTAATATGGAAGTATCTCTCTAATTTCTTATTTATGTTTACTTGACTATGCTCTTCTGAGTTTGAGCCATTAAGAATATTTAGATTGGTAATTATTAGATTATTTGAATAAGATTTAACTTGTTTATGATCATATCTGGATTGTTTTGATTATTTGAATAAGATTGGTAACTGGGCTATTAATGTTTTTGAAGATCTATTTGGGACTTTTGAGAATCACCTGGCCCTCTCGGGATCATCAAGCAGGCATCAGAAATGAATTGAAGAGAAGTGTCTATTTGTAGCAGAATTGACCATTAAATCGGCTTAAGTAAGTTACATCTTTAAAATATCAAGCTTTATTACTATGTTAGTTGAGTTAACGGACCTTCACTTACATGATCTCATAAGATAAAACCACTGGACATATTTACCTTCTCTCGGTCTAAAACTTCTTCATTAACCCCCTCACTTATCTTCATTAACTCTTTTCAAAATTAACTAGATTATCACATATAAAAAGTGTTTAGATATTAAGAATAGTGAATAGTCATGGGTCATTGCATTCGCACCAAATTCACAATAGAAAGAGAGAAATAATTGACTTAAAGGTCATTAGTGTCACATGTTGGTTGTAAGGTTGTACTATAATTGACTTGAATTTCGTATGGTAGAGTTTAAGTTTTGAATTTCAGTTTTGGGAAAATTTGAACTTAATCTTGAAGTTTTGGGTGTGTTTCAATTTTGTAGTTGATGTTGTTTTAGTTATTTCAGTATTTCCAAGCTTGTCAAATTTATTTTTTCTGCATTTCCAAGTTTGTCGAACAATCAGATAATGAATTGTGATTGTCATTCTGAATTTTATATTGTCAGAATGATTCTTGAAGATAAAAGATTAGAGAATATATTGTGATTGTCATTCTGAATTTTATCTTTGGGTAAATGCATAAATAATCTTGAAGCTTAGATTTTGTTTTAGTTTTATACTCAATGTTGTTTTGGTCTTGCATCATATCTAGGGACACGTGAGTATTGCAAGCATGTCAAACCTTGCCAAATTATTTTTTATTAAGTTGTGATACCTTTGATGCCAAAAAGCTACTCATTTTTCAGGAACATAAGGTGCATTCTCTTAAGAAGGTTTTCTTATTTAGGACCAAAATATGATCCCTAAGGCATGTTTGGTTTGTCCCAAAATTATAAATTGGATCATTAACAAATTGCCCCATTTACAAATAGACTCATTAATTGTGTTTGGTTTCATTAATAAAATGATTCATTAATTGTCTCATTTTAGCTCATGTGCAAAATCTGAAATTGGATCATTTCACAAAAAATGTAAAATGAATCCATTTGAAAATAGGAGTCACATTAAGTGCATGTCCCTTCTCCCCCTTTCTCTTCCCCTCCCCCTCTCCTTCTCTCTTTCCCTCCCCCTCTCTCTCTTGATTTGTTTTTATATTTTTTTTCATAGAATCTTAACATCAATTTCAAATTACCAAACATCGTGTAAAATTGGATTTAACTCATTTCAAATTCACTCATTTATAATTCACTAATTCACAATGAAATAATTTATGTAATCAAACAATTGGCACAACCAAACTGGGCCTAGTAATTTGAAAAAAAAACTACTTCGAGCTCATTCTCATTTAGGCAACCATGATCAAAATCATTTTTTTAGCATCTATAATACAATGCGTTAATAGTGGGGGGAAATGTTACATTAGTATCTAGTTGATAGATAATGGTCGTTCTAGTTGTAGGGGCCAGACCTGTCGTGATGTTCCACCAGTTGTGCTTGTGCAGAGGCTTTCTATATAGGGCATATCTTATGGTGTCATATATGGTGTTTATAAATATGGTGTTATATGTCTCTATCTGACTATATCCTCTTTTATCGAACTTTTGGTCTATTATTTACCATTAACAACGATTACTACTAGTGTAACTAACATAGTTACATTTTATTGTTTGCGTGCATACACATGGCATACCCGACATACATAGTATTCAAAGGTCTAAATACATGTGTTTAAACTTCATGGAAAGCAACACAAGAACAAGTCAATGGATACCGAGGTGCCATATTTAAAAAATTTGAGTCCATTGAGCTTGCTCAGCAGACATACTCCGAGTAGACAAGGGAGGATGTCACCGCATCAATACCCCCCATGGTTGATATACATTGACTTCACGAAGTGTAACCACCGCGTGGTGACCCATTGTCTAGGTTTAGAATGATTTGTTACATGTTCATGACATTTCATGTCGTCGAAGTGTTGTGTCGTTATTTTTTTTAGTTTATTTTTATTATATATTCACTTTGTACTTGGCGCCCAAGAAGGGTTTGTTTGATATGAAATTAAGTTTAAACAAGTTCGATGTGTACCGGATATTTAAAATGTCATAATTATAAATGAAATGTTGTTGAATCTTTTAGACTTGTTACATGTTCATGATATTTATTCTACCATCATCATTTTATCATTTTGTGAAAATATAAAGATTTTTGTAATAGCTTTTACCCCATTTAACAAATACAACTTTTGTAACTGCTAATAGCACTAACAAATATTAGATTCGTAACTTCTAATAGCAGTCACAAATATTAAAATTGTCACTACGGCTAATTTTGTAACCGCTGACAGCGGTTACGAATTTTAGATTCGTAAGTGCTGGCAGCACTTACAAATTGGGGTCATCAGTCATATCCCCCATAGGGGTTATAAAAAATTATGACCGCTGTTATGAGTGATAATTATTATTTTGTGACCCTCCAAATCGTGACCACAAAGAGAAGTTATAAAGGCATTTGTAACTACTATTAGCAGTTACAAATCTCCCTTTTTGGTGTAGTGCGTTCAAATGGAAAAAACACCTCCGTTCGCATGGTTGTGATTCTCCTCGTGCGAATAGATGCTTTATTTTTGGTACATTGTTTTGTTCTTGGAATCCTTCCATGTTATTGGTACCTTTGATTATTTTCATTTATCAGTTTGTATATTGTAACATTTGCCTTGGATGTTGTACCTTGTTATTATTATTATTTTTGTTAACTTTACTTGACTTTGTGGTTGATATTTAATTATTTGTCTTATAGCTTTGGGTGTTCTCTTTAATGTCTTGTCGGCTACCGTTTTCTGATATTTGTATGCCTTAGGTAGTTCGAGTGAGTGATGGGATCTTGATTATCTTATGGATTATATCTTTGTGTGAGTTTTTTTGAGATAGTGAGTTAATATTGCGCTTATCTTGATAGTATTTTTCTAGTTCAATCTTAGACACCTTGTGCCTTTTTCCTCTCCTTGTCTCTAGTGATTATTTGGTGTTTATCTTGACTAGTTATTTGTAATTTATCTTGCGGGCTATCTTATGTGAGCTTATGTGATTGTATATATCTATTTGTGATATCATATGATTCTTATTGTTGTAATTGGACATACGTGTTTATTGTCATTAGTTATAATGATTGATTATATGTTTCATGTTTATGCTCACATGTTCATGTCACATGCATTCATGTTATCCTCTTTTGATACTTATAGTCTTATGATGTTTCACTTGTTTTCACATGCTATATATTCTTTGATCTGTCATGATATCCTTATCGCATGCATAGTTTAGCCTTCATAGGAGATATGCTTATTTTATGTAGAGTTTATATCTCTTTGTTTGATATGTTACTCATTTGTGAATGTTTTTTTTATCATTATCCAATATAGACATTATTTCGAGTATGAGAAACTTGTATGATTTTGTTCTTGACATGATTTGTTCATTTTTCACACATTTGATTTAGGAGGATGATAGATTCTTTATTTATGTCCATCGATGTTAATACTTTATAGTATCTTTTATTTGATACTTGGATATTTGGATTTGTACTTGGATATATATACCATTTTTTGTTGGTACTTTAGATACTTTTGGATGGTTCTATAAATGTTTTTATTGGTTTTATGGAGTAAATTTCTATATCCATATTTATATTCCTTCTTTGTATATCATGTTATTTTTCTAGTTAGATTGTTTGTATATTACCTATCCTGCTTTTGTGCTTATTCCTTAATATCATTCATCTTATAGTTCTTGCTTTTGAGATTCATATGATGGTACACAAGTATATATGCATTCCGTATTTCCCGTTATAGATTTTTCATTTCACATGTTTTACTAGGTTTTTCTTCACTACTTCTATTTGTCATTGTGATTGTTCCTTATTACCACAATATACCCTTTGTTTATGATATTTTCTTCTCTTTTACCTTTCTGTGTCAGAAAGGGGGGGGGGAGATAATTTTATTTTCCCTTGTGTCAAAAAGGGGAGAAATATCTAAGATAGGGGGAGATGACCCCTGGGTGGAGATGATTTATTGTTATTGATTGTTATTATTTGGGAAAATGATTTATAGGGGGTTGTACTAGTTTTGTTATTCATTGATATTAGATCATTTTTTTATATTTAATATGTTCACTAGCTCTATATCATTCATACCACTTAGATCCTTTGGAGCATTCCTAAGCAGAGGGAGTTACTCTTTATACATGTTATTACCTACGTGATTCTCTTTATCAGTTCATGTGATTTTAGATAAAGTCATGTTGATTTTAACTCTTTACCACCAATTCTTAATCAACTATGATGTTTTGATGGTCATTTGGACTTATATGTGCATTACTTACTACTACTCTCATTATATGGCTAAGGTGAAGTGGGTTTGGTAGGAATAATTAAGAGTATTTTGAGTTTTGGGGTTTTTCCATGGAATATCCAAAGGGGGACTTTGAAAATGTAAAATTTTATAATGTAATAGTTGTATATTATAGTTGGCTAAATTTCGTGAAAAAAAACATTATGTTGTTGAGTCATTTAAGCCACATGATTTTGATAAGTTGAGTGAGAGCATTCATTTGGATTAAATGAACTTTTGAATTTGAAGATCATACAAGCCGCTCAATAATTGCAAGACTTTCGCTGCCACATACTTTGAAGACTATATTTTTTTTGGTAGTTTTGTGAATTGACTAATGGCTACACACACATGCATATTTGTTTTTCCAAATATGCATTTTAAATTGGAAGAACAAGTGATATTTTTACTGAGAGTGTTATGTAAACCACTACACAAAAATAGCAGACTTGTCAAGGTCATTGACCGTGACAAGTCTGGGGTGAAAACTTCTTTGTCACAGACTTATCACGGTCATTGACCTTGACAATATTTGTTACGATCAAAGACCGTGACAAAAGCTAAAAAATTATCACGATTAAAGACAGTGACAAGTCTATGACAAGTTTCTTTGTCACGGTCTTTGACCAGGATAATTCTTGGTAGAATTAAAAAAAATCTGCTGGGCAGTATGGCTACTGCCACTGCCCAGCAGTATATTTGCACCTCTTATAACAAAATTGTACGTACCTGTCCAAACAACACATATCTAAATAAAATAGAAATAATATACCAAATCATGGCATATATAATCCATATCCAAATAAAATAGAAATCCAATTATCCATATCCAAACCAACATGTACCAAAATAAAAATTACAAATACAATCCAACATCCAAATAAAAAGATAGAAATAATGTCATGAAGAAGGAGCCAGTCGGAGGAGGAATGAACGTCAAACGACATATGTATTGAGACACCCCGTAATATGTTGAACACCGCATTGTTCGCACAACCACAAAGGTGAGTTATCCTTTCCCTCCACCACATGCATGATGCGTAGTCTTACCTCAATGTGTTGAAGGGGATGTCCATAACCCACATACTCGGGAGGAAGCTCGGATCCCTCAACCCCCTCGCTATCGGCTCCCCATAATATATGTTAAGTAAACACGCTTTACCAACCGATTGTTGACAGAGCCCGCTCGGCGGGGGTCACAATGGGTAATGGATCATCATAAAGCAGAGGCATCCTCGTCCTCGTGCTCATTTACCTCTACCTCATTCTCCTTCTCATTCCCTTGCATTTTTCCTTGATGAAGGCATACATATCTAGGACCGTCGCCTTCAACCTTAATAGCTTATCGTCATGGGTGTCCACCTTATGTGTCAACCCGTTGTTGCTCGTCTCCAAAGGTATACTTCCCTTGCGATCCGACCCGAGCACTTGGCTGAGTGCGTTCGTAGCCAACGATGCTTTGTCGGCATTAGACTGCAACTCATGCACTTCCTTAAGCTTTGCCGAAAAAGATAAAAGTACACGATTAGTTAATTAAGTAAATAAAAAAATTATAACATAATTAAAAAATTAAACATTTGTAACTTATAATGGTGGATGCGACGCTCGGGGACACCTCCTTGTCCTTGCCCTTTTTCGTTTGAATTGCCACATAGGCATCGAGCCTATGTGGACTACCCCCAGGGCCACTCCCCGTGTCCTGAAAATAATACAAAATTAGTAACTAAAAGTAATGCTAAATTAGAATAACTAAAATTAAAAAAAATAACAACTTATCATCTTGTGCTCCACCTCGGCGTAAGATGTCCGCTCGGAGTAGTGCACATCCAACTTTTTCACCCGGTTGTCCCTTCCCGATTGGCGAGATGTCAATTTCCGCTCATTGGTCTTATTGTCGATAAAAATTTCCACTGTGCCAATGAGATCGTCTCCTTCGGGGGGACATAGTCACATAGTCTCAGAATGGACTCCTGGGACTTCTCAAAGTACCGTGCCCATAAATTCTTCTTCCACGTCTTATATTCGTCCCTCAATTGCTCCAACGTGGAGTCATGGAGATATGTGGGGATACCGAATTGTTCATGTCAAACAAATACAAACCAAAAAGAAAGTAAATGTTTATTGCTTATAAATATAAATATAAATACAAATACACTACATGTAGTACCCTCCAATCAGTGTACCCCTGGCCTACGATTGCCTTCAGCAACTCTAGATCTCTAGCCAATAATGTCATTGTATTCTCGACAACGGACCTCATTTTTCCCCATTTTGGGAGCCTGCTAGCCGAGGATCCCACATCGCCTCAGTTACCGCGCCCGGATGAAGTTTAAGCCACTCAGAATATTATTATACAGAAACTATGCAGTGCCAAACTGTCCAAATGGGACAATTCGAGAGATCTCAATACAGGGGTAATGTCTCTCGAATGAGTCTAAGGGATATTGAATGCGTACGCATAAGAACTAGAAGGCTAGTATCTATGCTCACTATATGTAATTTAAAGTATGTTTCACTTTATTATGTCTTATCACAATTCGAGAGATTTCATTTAATTATGTAATTTAAAGTATGTTTCATTTAGTTTAAAGTACGCATAAGAACTAAAACTTATACCAATATCAATACCAATTCACATTCAAATATCAATTTATACTAATATCAATACCAATTAAAATTTAACATCAATTTAGAGAAATGGGTCCTATAGAATTACAATGTATACAAATTAATAAGCTTATTAATGTTTTAAGCATTTCATATGTTTCAGTCCACTTCATAAGGAGCTAAGGGGATGGTAACATTATTTGGGAAAAGTATAAAGTCCACAAAAAACATTGATACTATTTTCGGAATCATACACACACATGTGACATTCCATATATTGATCCCTAAATTGAAAACAACACACTAAAATATCTTACACCAAAACCAAACATAAATTGATTCTCTCACCTCCCCAAATTGATTCTCTGACTTCCCCCATCACTCCCCCCCCCCCACTACCACCCCCACTCCTACCCCGCCCACACCTATACACACACAAACGCGCGCACACACACACACACACACTACCCCCACCCCCTCTACCCTTTACCCCCACTACCACCCATCACTCCCCCTCCCCCCACTCCCCCTACCCCACCATTATCACCCCCCACTTCCCCCCTCCCCCTACCTCCACCCCCTACATACGCACACACATACCTGCACACACCCACACACAGACACAGTTCTATACACACACATATACAAAGGAGAGAGAGAGAGAGAGCAAAAGGGGAGAAATGAAGACGATGGGAAAAAAGCAGCGGTAGATTTTTTTACTGAGAAAGTTGTCACGGACCTATCAAGGTCTTTTACCATGACAAGTCCGTGACAATTGTACTTGTCACGGACTTGTCATGGTCAATGACCGTGACAACCTGTTGTCACGGACTTCTCGCAATCATTGATAGTGACAAAAATCGCGTGTTTTTTTGTCACGGTCAATGACCGTGACAAGGATGGCTGGCCCAAAAGTGACAATTGAGCCTTTTTGGTGTAGTGAACCATTTTAGGAGTTAACCTAATAAAACGTGAAAGTATAAGGCTTTTTACTGATTTTCATCCTCAAACCATTTGCGTGGTCATATTTAGACTCGTGTGCACGAAAGCATTTGCACTGTTCAATTTTGGCTCGTGTGCACGGTTGTGCCAAGGTTTTAGAGCTGCCTCAAATCGTGCGCACAAAAAAAGTTAACTGTTTGCAAGGGGGAGCATATTTTTGAAAATTTTCTATAAATCAGTCATTTTTCCTCCCGTTTCAAAATATCTGAAAACCTCGCAATTTAAAAACCTCTTTGAGTTTATTTTCAAGGTTGGGAGCTATCCTTTCTTCTCTTTAACCAAAACTCATTTGTTCCTTACAAAATTATTCAAATTTAGGTCTATGCCTTGATTTTTAATTTTATGAGAGAATTGGCAGTGCTTTTGGATAAGATTTACTAGCTTATTCAATTCAAACAACTACTTTTGAATTGCATGCTATATCAATTCTAGATCTAAAATTGGAGGTGCTTTGATTCATTGGAGGAATTGAAGCATGGCGTGATTTCAAAGAGAAGAGTGGAGTTTCTCATTCATTTCGAGGATCTCAAAGTAGATTTCTATCTTCTAGGGGGTCCGTAGGTAACCGCTCATGAGCGCATGAGTGAGAGGTACCTTCTTGCTTTGTATAAAACTCTTTTCAAGTAAAAATAAAAAATTGAGTGCATCGAGATTTTTCACCCCTTGGTGGGAGCAGTGATTCCTCATAAAATATGTTTTGTTGATTTTCATGATTATTATTTGCTCAATTCCACCCTTTGAACACACCCTACACACATATCACATTTACATCTAGTGTAATTGTCTAAAATTTGATTTAGGTGTTGAGTTCTAGTTATTCTCTCTAGATTTGCCTAGTTAATATGTTTGTGTGATTAATTCAAGACATACTTCACATTGCCTAATTAGTTCATGTGATAGGATAATTAAATTTTCTAGCAAACTCGTTTTATCTATAAAAAAATCCATTTTATGAGATCAAAACTATTCCCCCCTCCCCCCCCCCCCCCCCCCCCCCCCAAGGAATAGAATCACATAATTCCATAACCAAGTAAGTATACCCCACTCTCATCCAAAATAGGTGGGCTATGCTCAAGCCCATAAATAAAAGCATGAAGGCCTATCCTTACTTCCCTCGGGGATCACTTGTGCATACAAAGTATAGTTTTAGGACGTCCCAATCGTATAACTTTAAAAGCATCGACCAAGGGAAATAATTATGACTTCCCTGCCTGTTATGTAGTCCCCAAACCTAAGGTTGTATGAAACGACTCTCCCATTTTCCCCACTCGGGACACGGATATGTCATTTATAGGATCGGGGTAATAAGACCAAGGTAAATCCCGTTGCAATCATCGGGATACCAATGCGATCAATATCATACGGACCCTCCTAGTACATCACCCACAAGTATTCACACGCCCTCTCATGCTCGCGTATAAATAAAATAAATAGTACTTCATCCTACTCTAAGGATCACTAAAATAAAGCAAAAGTGACCCAAAGTCATTTTAAAGATATCTGAAAGTCGTTCGAACCAAACCCAGTGTTGTTCGAATGAGAAACCATTGTCGTTCGAACCAAAAGCCCAAGTTATTCGAATATCCTTTGAACAAGAACCTAATGTGTTTTAAAAAATGCCAAGACCTTTTTCCACCTTGTGTAAAATTAGCAATAACAAAATCAAAACCTAAGTTTAAAGCCTATAAATACATAACACCCATTCTCCTTCAAATCCAACAAGTATAACATCGTTACTAACACATATTAATGAGTTCTAGGTGATTAAATCAATGATTAATTTGAACCCTAAGTTCATATTTTAAATAATGTTTATCAAATTCATTCCCTGATTCGATTCAGTAAGTAAAAAATTATGAGGACTTTTACATATTATTATAACTATGATTCAAATGTAATGTTATTACAATCATATTACATGATTTCATTATTCAATTATGTAAGGAAATTGTCCGTCATAATTTAGCATGTCATATACCGCTACAAGTCGTCAAAGGATTGAGAAGCATACATCTATAAAGACGAATCCAAATTGGGATATTTTTTAAAATTGATTTTAAAATATGATGTTAAATGGTTTTTAATTTTTCAAAATAATAAAAGTTTTGGATAAATATCTCCTGATCCCGTGAACAGTTTTAAGGTTTGAGGATTCCGATATATTTAAAATTTTAAAAGTCTTTTTTAAGGGGATAAGTGACTGTCGTTCAAACGACGTCACATCTCGTTCGAACGAGATGGAGGTTCGCTCGAACGACGTCACATGTTGTTCCATTGAGCTGTTTTAAGCCGACACTTCACCACCTCGATTTTTAATATAAATAAGGGTGTCAGGCTTCTGTATTTCGTGTGGAGAAAAAAATGATTTTGACAAAATACATTTTTCTATCCTCCAACCATTTTGAGGGTTCATAACTTTTGTTTTACAATTCACAATCCCAATTGCTTTTGTGTGAGTTGTTTTATGGAACCGAAAATATAGTTTTGGTTATGTTAATAATTTGTAGGGAGATTTCTACAATCGAGGACTGCGTGATGTTATGGAGTGAGTCTCGACGAAGTTTTGTGATTGCGTGTCATAAGGGAGGGTTGCGGTGTTCATGGGTTGAAAATTGGATTGCGATTCATGTAGGTTTGCATCGTGTGGACTTATTTTTTTCGACATCGACTAACGCTTGTGGGTATTCGAGTGTCAAAATGTATTTCATTGGAACCGATGTAAGTTGCGATTTACAATTATAGTGAAATAAAAAGGTTTTGCTCTGAGGGTATTTTTTCCTGAATTGTTTTGTCGCATACTTTATTTATGTTGGTTTGACACTGCACGCACGTTGTTATTTGAGTTTAAGGGTTGAATTGATTTGATTCATAAATTGACTCTAATTAAATATGTTTGTGATTGGAATTTGCACAACTATCAGAATTAGTATTGCACGCGACATTCTCAAATTGGTATCAGAGCAGGTTACGTTAATTTGTCGCGTATTCCTATTTTTCGCAAAAATTTGTGTGATATTGATTTTTTGGAAAAATCTAATTTGTAAAAGTTTGTCGTAATGTTTCCAAACGGAAACTTATATAGTCGGTTGCCAATTTTTGATGGGTCTAATTATGCCTACTGGAAAGCCTGCATGAAATCCCATTTAATAGCAATCGATGAGAGAGTTTGGGTAATTTGTGAAAGAGGTTGGACCCCCCCCCCCCCACTGTCATCGTAAATAATCTCACAAATTTAAAACTTGTGTCAGACTGGACTGAGGATGAGTGTAGGTGGAGCACTTATAATTCATGTGGGCTTAGTGAAATTTACGGACACATCACCCCTGACGAGTTCAGACGTATTATGACGTGCACCACGTCTAAAGAAGCATGGGATATTTTTCAACTCACCCACGAAGGCACTAACGCTGCCAAAGAGTCTAAAATTTAAAATTTGATCACTCAATTTGAGACCATCGCCATGTTAGAGACTGAGTGTTTTGAAGACTTTTATACACATTTATCCGACATTGTCAACACCAGTTTTAATCTTGGTGAGCCGATTCCTGATGCACGAGTGGTTAAAAAGATTTTAAGATCGCTGCCAAAACGTTTTATCCCTAAAGTAACTGTTTTAAATGCCTTAGTAAATTTGAATCTACTGAAATTAGAAGAGTTGGTAGGAGACCTACAGACGTACGAAATTGACGTGTTCCCCGACACTGTCAAACCTAAGGATAGAGGGATAACGCTTAATGACCAAGACAATAAAAAGAAAGTGAGTTTTTGTTAGTCCGAGTCTGAGGACGAGTCTGATTTTGACATGGCCCTGCTTGCAAAGAATTTTACAAAAATTCTCCACTTTTTGAAACAAAATCCTTCCAATAAAAGATTTCCGAAGAAAAATAAAAGGAAAGACAAGGCCAAAGAAAGCGGTGAGAAAGAGACAGAGGGTGAAGAAAAGTTTGAAAATTTTAAAATGTTTTGAGTGTGAGGGTAGAGGGCACAAGTCGTTTGAGTGTCCCACTAGGCTTAGGAGAGAGGGAAACAAAGTTGCCATACCAGCCACCCTGAGCAATAGTGAGGAAGATGTGAATGATTCTGAGGATGAGTATTCACAAGGAAAGTGTATTTCCTTTTTAGCCAGTCATGAGAGCACACCCACTTTGTCCCACGACGATGAGGACACTTGTGCACGTGATACCCTCGAGGAGGTTTTGAGTGTTTCTATCGAGTCTGAGAGCGAGTGCGCTAGTGATGATGAGAGTGAGCTCCAGATTTATTTTTGAGAGATGTACACCGAGACCTTGAAGTTTAAAAAATTTAATAACAAGTTGGGTCTCAAGGTAAAAGATTTGGAGTGAGAAATTGAGAGTTTGAAGGAGTTTGAGGTAAAAGAATGTCAACTCGAGAAAGTGACGGTTTCTTTGAGTGAGCAGTTGATTGCTTTTAATAGGGAAAAGAGTGAGCTTATAGCCTACATGTCACAATTAGAGGCAGATCTTAAGCACGCCATGGAGGCTAAAGTCACTTTGGAGAACGCATCTAAGAAGGTGGGAAAGATGGTTCTCAATCCTGTTTTCGATAATGGTTAGAGTTTAGGAATAAGTCATGACGGTGTGTCTAGTTCTTTTGTTACACCTGAGTCGGTTCCTACTATAGAGTTAGATTTAAATGACTCTCAACCCGAACCACCTAGGCATCCCATACCTATTAGGAGAGCACATCCTAGATTTTTTTAGAGAGGTGTACCTAGGCCGAATTATGTTTGCTCCCATTGTAAAAAGAGAGGTCACCTTAGGGAATTTTTCTTTAAATTGGGTTATGTGTCACACTTTGCACCTACACATGTTCGCACACATCCACCAACCCATGATACTTTTCTTGCACATAATGATATAGAGTTTGCACATATTCGAGAGCAAGAAAAGTTTTTGGTCAAGACTTCACATGATTTGATGGATTTGGTTCAAAAGATGTCACCGTCTTTGGGAAACTCCACTGCACCTACTGGATGAGGTCTAGACAAGTTTTTCTAGCATAGGTTGATTTTCGTGATGTTATCTTTTTGCCTATTGCTAGTATGTACCATTTGTTTTATACTTTGTTAGCATTTTTGTTAGTTTTTCTTATTTTTAGTACTCTTTTAGCACTGTTTTGGATCTATTTGCCCATTCCAGGAACTATTTTTCATAAAATTTTCTCACTAGACAAAACTACCTGACATTCTGGGAAACTGTGAAAATTTTGTTTTCTCGTTCAAACGAGATAAGCTTTCGTTCGAGCGACATATACTGTCGCGCGAAGATGCTTCTCGCGAGAACCCTTCTCGCTCGAGCGACATAGCTCTTCGTTCAAATGACCCCTTGAGAATTTTTCTCCTTTTGCTTGAAGTCCTATGCTTTATATTGATATAATATTTGGTACTGAGGGGTTGTTTTCTACATAGTGTTTGAAAAAAAATACAAAAGATTTTCGGTTTAGAAAAATTTTGAAAAAAATCCAAAAAGAGTTTTGCATTTTGTTTGCACCTTATATTAATTGACTATTAGGATAACCAATTCACAAATTCATGCCATAGCCATGTGACTATTTGATAGTGTTTTGAGACAATATGTTGTGTCATTCATGTGCTTTACAAAGTTTGGAGTCTTTGAGATGATATATTGATACTTTTTACATGACTGACCCTATTTGTACTTCATCGCACACATGCACGTATTTGTTTGACTTTTGTGCTTGTCTATCACATGTTGGTTGAGTGTTTCCATCTCAATTCTTTCTATATAACAAACCAAATGCGATAAAACTTGACAAAAGTAGTGCATGTTGTAAACCGTTTGTGAGTTTGTGTGATTTAATTTGAAAAATGGGGAAGGGCTATGAAAGGTACTCATTTATCCTTTGCGATTAAGCCACCGTTTAAATGGACCTAAAAAAGTGAGGAATTGAAAATTATCCAGGGCCCGGTGAGTTTTAAAAGGGCCTGAAGAAAATTAAAAGGCAATAAAAAGAAAATTATGCCAAAAATGGGCCAATAGGTTTAGTTTCATCGCCTTATAAGAAAAGTAAAAATCATTATATTTTAATGAGGGTGTCTGGATGGAATTTATAACGGTTTTCATGTCCTTGAAAGTCATGAAAAATCATTACATAGTTTTGGACGTTATTGGTGTGAAAATCATTTATACTTTGATTTGTTGATATGACTAAGACGATGTCATCTAAATTCAACAATTTTACACCAAAGGACTATTTTTTTATGTTCATTCGTTACAAGTACACTTATGCATCGTGCACATATGATATGATTGATTTGATTTTCCTATCGAATTTGTTCACACCCATTCATTCCATATCCACGATTTGGTTGTCTGAGTATAAATTCATGGTGTGTGATTTTTTGTAACATTATTTTTGCATTTTTATATGAAAAATCAAAAAATTCAAAAATAGTTTGTTTGCTTTGGTTTATCGTGACACCCCGATTTGATTTATGTGATTTATTCATTTCCTTGTCTATTTCGGACAAATAAAAAAGGGGAGGACGAATTATGATTTTATGGGGGAGTTTAAGTATTGGGGTGATTTGATTACGCTTTCATCTTTATGCTTTATATCATTTCAAATTTGATACGTCACGAGGTATTTTGCTTTATCTCATGTGTATAGGTACAATTGAAGAACATTATGTTGCACACCTTGATGAGAAAAGCTTGAAGTTTTTTAAATAGTTGATTGTTGAAGCATCGTTTGACAATTCAGAAGACTTAACAGTTTATCTTTCCACGTTTTGTGTTTATGGGAGGGTAGATTTGTATAGGTTATTTGATTTTGATAATTCGGATATTTTTATTTTGTACCGGCATAGACATAGGTTGGGATTTGTAAGGACATTATCCGTCACAATTTAGCATGTCATATACCGCTACAAGTCGTCAAAGGATTGAGAAGCATACATCTACAAAGACGAATCCGAATTACAAGAAGTCTTCAATATTCAAGCCCAACAAGGATGAATTTGGTAAAATGTGTTTAAGTTCCATTTACAATTTACATTAAAAGTGTTAGGATATATTTTAAAAATGATTTTTGAAAATGATGTTAAATGGTTTTTAATTTTTCAAAATCATAAAAGTTTTGGATAAATATCTCCTGATCCCATGAACAGTTTTAAAGTTTGAGGATTCCAAATTATTTAAAACTTTAAAAGTCTTTTTTAAGGGGATCGGTGACTATCGTTCAAACGATGTTACATCTCGTTCGAACTAGATGGAGGTTCGCTCGAACGACGTCGTATGTTGTTCGAATGAGAGATTTTTTATGCCGACACATCACTGCCTTGATTTTTAATAAAAATAAGCGTGTCAGGCTTCTGTATTTCGTGTGGTGAAAAAATTGGTCTTGACAAAATACGTTTTTCTATTCTCTAACCATATTTGAGGGTTCATAACTTATGTTTTACAATTCACAATCCCAATTGCTTTTGTGTGAGTTGTTTTATGGAACCCAAAGCATAGTTTTGCTAGTGTTCTTACTTTGTGGGGGATCTCTACAACCGAGGGCTACGTGATATTATGGAGTGAGTCTCGACGGAGTTTTGTGACTGTGTGTCATAAGGGAGTGTTGTTGTGTTTCTGAGTTGAAGACTGGATTGCGGTTCATGTAGGTTCACTCCGTGTGGACTTATTATCGATGACATTGCCCGACGCCTGCGGGTATTCGAGTGTCAAACTGTATTTCATTGTAACCGATGTAAGTTGCGATTTACAATTATAGTGAAATAAAAAGTTTTTTCCCTGAGGGGATTTTTTCCTGAATTATTTTGTCCCATACTTTATATATGTTGGTTTTACACTGCACGCATGTTGCTATTTGAGTTTAAGGGCTGAATTGATTTGATTCATAAATTGATTCTAATTAAATAAGTTTGTGATTGGAATTTGCGCAACAATTAGAATCAGTATCGCACACGACATTCTCGAATTAAAAGATTTAACATCAAAACTACATTACTAAGTCAATATATGATTAAGGTGTAAACATGCAAATAATCTAATTATGAAATTAGGTTATAATATGATTAAAATCAGATTTACATGAATTAAGTTCAAATTCCAATGAACCACTATTATTCTAACTGAAACTTAATTAAATTCTTAATAAAAATAAACTTGCATATGATCGATTGTAGGAATAGAGTCCCAAATCCTTAATCTCTTCAACCTTTTATTATTCTCTCAACTTCCTTGGTTGTTAAGGTTATTCTCTCAAGTGATTTTGACTATTTAGGTTTTCTAAATTAAGTAATTAAAGGCTTTAATTCTGAAATTAAGCCTATGCCAAAAATAGGTTTACCCAATTAGCCCAAACTATGTTCTGAATACCCCAAAACTTGGCCCAAACTATATACTAACCCAAAAACTTAAATTCCACTGTTTTAAGCTAAAAATGAACTTTTTAAAGGCCCCAAAAATCAATCCTAATGGAGAACATACTTTACAAATTAATTAACTCATTAGTTTAATTATTATCCGATACGAGTAGATTAAGTCAAAATTGGATTATTAATTAGTTATGTGTGGCTCGGCAATATAAGAAATTACTTCATGATCGGTGGTACCCGATACCAAGAGAATAATTCAAATAAGGAAACCCCTAGTAACTAGTTCGTAACTATGCCAAAGTGGCCCATACTACTAAGTCACTTAAAATATATAATAAGTGCATTATAGTATATTATGTCAATTTTTAAATGATGTGAATTCACGTAATGCATACACAAATTAGATACCAACATATATAAATATAATAAGTGGCATATCACATGTCACGATGGGAAAATAAATAATTAAATAAATGAAAGAATAAAAAACGTGGGGTATTACATTCCCTACTCTCCCTTAAAAAAGTAATTTCATCCTCAAAATTTAAATTTTATATACCTAAATCATAGATGTTGTCCTCTCACTCCCACGTGAACTCGGCCTTGTAGTTATGTCCCCACTAGACTCTAACTAACGAATGAGCTTCGATCACAGAGTCTTATCTCTTTGGTCACGAATGATCTAGGATCACTCCTTGTAGATTATGTCTGGCTATAGCTCACTCACATCGAGGTCGGTGTGATGGTACGCTAACTCGTCCCTTCAGAACTTCCTCGGCATAGAAATATAGAAAACATTATGTACTCACTAAAAATGATTAGGGTAAGGCCAAACGATATGACATCGGCCCCGCCCTATCCAAGATCATGAAAGGTCCTACATATTGGGAAGATAAATTCCCCTTAGATCCAATTCTCATAACTCCCTTCATCGGGGAGACCTTTAGAAGTGTTATACCCATATAGTCCTGAAGGTGAATAAAATTCAAGTGACAAAGGAATTGATTAATATGTTCAGCACCACTCCAAAATGAGGTCGGCTCAGTGATGATCTTCTCGACCAACTGTAACACCCCGTATTTTTAATAACTTTTAAAATCGGATCAATTAGAATTAATTATGTGATAATTGAAAATTAATCCAGATTTAAATATTACTAGTGAGTAAAAAAATATGTCATGTATGTTGAATATTACTTGGTGATTTAAAAGTAATATATATATATATGATTATGACTTTACATATGATTATTATTTTTATTAAAATTATCACGAGTGAATAATACGACAGTTATATAAATTAAGTCGGGACACGCGTGTCAGTCGTGTCGGGACTAAATTAATGGGATAAAAAGTAAATTAATTTTAAGTCACCTGTATGGTCATTTTAAGTGCACTAATGTGTCCAGAAGCGTCGAGATAGTCCGAAAAGTGTACCTAGGGGTTTAGTTTGGGCCTCGGGACGTTTTTAGGCCTAATCGATAACTCGGGAGGGCATTTTGGTAATTTTCAATTTTAGGCCTTAATTAATGACGAAAATCGTAAGAATATATATGTTGTTAGATGTTGTCCTCTAGGTTTAGAACAAATGCAACTCACAGAGGCCATCAGAGGAGAGAGGTCAACAACTTTCCCAAGGCTAGAATCATCCTAATTGCACCGTCTTCACTACAAACACCGCCGGAGTATAGATTGGAGGAAGAGGAACTCAGCCACACCACCAAATCTCAGAAATTTAGACCTTCATTCTTGAGGAAAGTATATAACTTGTTGTTCTTGAGTTGATAATACATCCATGCTAGTGTAGGAGATATGATTTCATGTTTTCATGTAAATATAATGTTGTTTAGGAGATTTATATTAAAATTTTGAGGAGAAACCATGTTAGGAAAACTACCTTGATATATGAAGAAGGTTAACTACGAAATTGATGTCTAGTAGAGGTTGAAATCTGGAACAATTATGAGAGTATTGAATGTGATGATAAATATGGGTTCTTAATGAATTAACCTGAAGTAATCCCTTAAATTGATGGCCCTTGATGAATCTGTATTTTCTTTACGTTAGAAATCATGTACTTAGGTTAGTACAACTTTTGGTTTGATCGTTTGGGAGTTTGAGACGAATTAATGGAGAATATGAGGGTGTAAATTGATGAAACCCGTAGGTTAAAATTTTTCAAAAACTCACCAATACCTGATCAATCGATCGATCGACCTTGAATGTCGATCGATCGACCCTTTTCCTTCGATTTATCGACTTCTTCTGGAATTTGAATCTTCTTTCCTTTTTAATTTTAATCCAAACCCAATGTATAAGCTTAGACATAACTTAATACCATGATGGGATTTGAGAAGGTCCAGTAGGGTTGTAGGCAAGGTTCGGGTAGTACAATTTTATATGAGATTTAATCGTGGGGTCACGAAGGTATAAAATCGGGTGTAGATCGGGTGTATATTAAAGTAGGTCTTATGAGAATTAAGGATAAATTAGATCAGTAGGGTAGACAGAGTACACCTACCGATATTATATTATCATACACTTTGGGGATCAAGAATTATTTGGGAACTTGCGATAATTGAGAATATAAAAGGGTGAATTAATTATACGTAGGACACAGGCGCTATGTGCCACGTATGGTTAGAGTTTGTTATGGGTTGTGGTGTACCTATAAAAATAATGTAAATATACTAGGATGTACCCATGCCGATGGCACGGTGACAATATCTCCAAGATTTATAATTCTTCAAATTTATTAGTTTTGATTGTTTAGAGTAGTTGAAATTTTTTAAACGAAAAGAATATCAACACATTGATTCACTATGTGAGAATTTAAAAAAAATAATGATTACACTCGTGTCAATGGCACGCATGTGAATTTAATAAGTGTATCTCTATTGCATTTTACATTTTCATAAAAAACATTAAAAATTGAAAAAGAATTTGGACATTAAAACATATATTTTGAAGTCACAATTGTACATTAAAAATTATGTTTCAAAAATACAATATTACACAATGATCCATGTTTAATTATTAGTAATTAAACACTTTGTTATACTTGTGTGGGTGAAACAACGAATAATTATTTTACATTTTTATTTGCATTTTGTTTTTCATGAGTCCATTTTGCATTACAATTCATAACAAAAAATTGAAAAGGACATACATAATTAATGGTGTAAATTTAAAAAACTTCACAAAAACATGACTTTGAATTGACACATTATGTTACGTTTGTATCGTGTTCATCTCCATACTTTTGACATGCGTACTATGTTCATAACAAAATTATTTTTGAAGATAATTATGTTTTACTCGTGTTATAATTTCTATTTATTCTTAGTTAAGGGTAAAATTTAAGAAAATGTCGTGTCAGTTAATTTTTAACATCGTATTCACGTCATATAAAATAAAATTACATGTGGTGTTTTAATTGTCTTGTGTCCGTGTTTAAAAAAAAAGAAAAATTGTGTCACGTGATGTTGATTGAAATCGTGTTCACACATTAGTTCATTAGTTTTCTTATTGGGAAAAAATGATTTTTTGTCATGTCAAATTTTATCATATTTTAAATATGTCGTGTATAATTTTTAATGTAATTTTTGTTGAAGATTACATTTTTAATGTTTATAAAAAAATTGTCCAAATGCAATCAAAAGTCAAAGAGTTTAAATTATTTAAAGATAAAAGTAAGTTAAAGCATGAAATAATAATAGCTTATAAATATTCAAAGGTTGAAAAGGCAAGAAACCTAGTGAATTTTCCTTTGTTGTCGTATGAGCTTCTTGGGGTAAGTACGCACAGTACTCTATGTTGCCACCAACACAAAATAAAATAATATATGCACCACATGAGTGGTCATCTCACATTGCATAATATTGTAGGTGTACTCGTTCTTTTTTTCAATAAAGTTATGTATACTCTCATTGTGTACCCTCATTCATACCCGTTGCTTTAAATGCTTATATCTTTTTATTGTGTATTTCGCTAGCGCATAGAGTACAACTTTTTTTTGCCTTGTCTTATTATAGAATACAAAATGAGTGTACAAAATGGAGGTTCATGTAGTATTATTCTTCTTTTTTTCGTAAGAAACCTAGAGCCACACGCATTCTTTTTTTTATGTTTATCAATATAATTTTATATAAAAATATGTATTAATTCTTTATAGACAAAATATGAAAATTATTATATAAAAAAACTTTTTAAAACTGCTTTCTATAGTTTTTAGAAAAAAAGAGTTAAATACATTTTTTTATAGGTTTTATATAAATCGATTATTATTGGATAACTATAAATCAAGAATACATTCATTATATTTTACTATAGTTGTACACAAAATTAATAAGATAATTTTTATTCAAAGTAAAGGATACAATAAATGTGTTGAAGAAAGAAAAAAGAGTCAATTCCCATCTCTACTGTCTGAGTTCTTACTCCACGAACTGAAGGGATTCTTTCCACCAAATCAAGGGATTTTATTTATCAAGTGTCAGATTTTTAACTGCTCCTAAAGCCTTCCCACCCATTTTGATGAAATTACTCATGTCAGCCTCACCACCAACAACTGACACACTTTCCTTACCTCGAACCATGTGTTTCGTGCTAATACATTTTATGATAGGACAAATTAGATACAAAATGACAGTATATGTAAACAATAAAAATGTAAAATCGTTTATATTACCACTAATATATCTTTAAGACAATATTGGTGGTATGGCCTATATTACAAACTCATTTTTATGACGAAACATAGTCTATGACAATATAAACATAAAATACATGGTGAGGTGCGGTGACTCAAGGGAATAAGATATACAGTTTTGATGGGAGGATCCAAAAAGGAGATATCAATTGTTATAAAGATCATGTAAAAAAACTGAGCATTAAAACATTAAACCTACACCCAAAACAATTTATTCTACAGTAGTAGTCAACTCGGTCTTGCTGAAAAGAAAGAAAAATAATGGAGTATTATTAGCACAACCATTTTGTTAAGCCTGTGAAGACAGTGCCAAAGTCTTGAATCCATTTTTTGCAGCTCATGGACCCATTTCTTCCTCTTCTTCATTTTTTTCCTGGCCTAACTCATGTCTCTTTAAACCTTCAATTTCAAAAGGATAGAAAAGCTTAATACATATATAAAAAAAAATTACAAATACACCCCAGCTCAACACTATAAAACTCCAAAAAAATCCAAATCATGAACAATTATTATTCTGAAAATACAAATCAACAATATTTGTTGCACACCACAACACTATCAAAACAAAATCATATTGAGAAATGAAAAAATTAACTTCAAGCTAGATACGCCAATGAGTAGACGATTATAAAAAACTGTGTCAAATTCAGAGGGAAAAAATACGAAGACAGAGTAAGGGTTACAAATTTTACAAATGGGACAAAAAAAAGACGAAGACAGGGTACATTACCATATTCCAAGTGATATCCTACAAATGTTACAAATGTTAAAAAAAACTAACATACATATGGGCAGATAGCCTTCCCTGCCATCGTAAAAAAATGTCAACCTCAAAAGCCTTCCATGAAAATATGACGAAAATTATTAAAATCATAGTAATTCCTGTAATTTTTGCTCGCATCTTTCATTGAACAAAAAAACTAAAGATGTCATTCATCAAATGAGGCATTAATTTATATATGCTAAAGGATCTTCTTTGTAAGTTTGTAGAATGTGTTACACACATCACGATGCCAGAGAGAGTATGAAGATGTAAATCCAAACTATTCCTAAGCAGTAGATGACTTGAGACTTCTTCCAAGATGACTTACAGTAGAATAACTTCAAGAAGCAAAAAATACCCAACAAAATGTCATTTGTTTTATAGATCAAGAAGCTAAAAAAATACCCAAGAAATAAATCAAGAAGATAAATATCAAAATGAAAAGAAAGTACCCAAAATCTACCGTTGTAGCTCTGCAAAGAATGCAGTGGCCAGCAACCAAAACCTTACCACAGATTAGCATTTAGCAGAGCAATCAATAGAAAAATGTTGGAGCAACCAAAGCTACCATCTTCACCTCACGAAGTACCCCTATGGACGTGGAGCATCTTGGGGAGAAGCTTCCTTGGAAAAGAAACGAACCGTATGCTCTGCTTAAAAAAAATAAACTATCAAACCAATCGAAGATTTCAAAACCCAGATCTAAAAAGAAAACAACTTATTTCTTACTTATATCGCAAAAATGGAAAAAAAATGAATCCCAAACCAGATGTAATTTCGACGAAAAGCTTTTTGGTACCCCAAAACGAACCCCAATAAGTGGGTTCACAAAGAAAGTGGGTTTCTTTATTCTTATTGCTCGGGTAGAATAAAAAAATATGGGTAGTGGGTTTCTTTGTTCTGTATCCGTTTATGATACATCAAAAAAACCCAAATAAGTAAGTTGTAATTGATATCAAAATTAAACGAAAAAATCCCAGAATCGCTATCGCCGCTAAACCCACTACCGATCTGACCCAATAACATCATTCAATGTTTTGTGAGGGTTTTTATCAGAGAGAGCGAATATGAGAGGATAAGAGAAAGAGAAGGAGGTTGGTAACCATGTAGGTAAAGGTGATAGAGAAGGAGGTTGGTACCATTTTTGAAGAGACTCTGAGCGGGTGTATGGGTACAACTACGCAAATCCATTGGTTAACTAAAGGTGAAAGATTTTAGGTGTACGGGTATGGCAGAAGGGATGGGAGAGGTCTGCTCTCATAGACATAGGAAAGGCTCGATGCAGTCATACTGATGGTTGTACCGTCTTTAGGGATCCAAATGTTGTGTAAAACACTCACATCATTTTATGGTGTTTGGAGGAGCGTAAGTCATTGGATACAAATGGCCAAAATTTTATTTCAAAGATGGAATCTGAACCGTGAGTTGATAAAGACCAAGCTTATCCACTTTTAATCTTAGCCATCAATTGGGGAGGACAAAAAAGTCCCTCCTCCTTTATTATATAGATATACGAGTGCATGTATATATATTATATGAATATATGTGTTTAATCATACTCGCACTACTTGCTATCACGGAGGTTTTCGCACCGAGATAGTCTTATTCTGATGTGAACTTTATGGGGAATATTGACTTGTACCCTAGATAATAGGATCCTTGGTACAGGTTATCAAAGAATGATAGTCAGACAGTCCTAAGAGACGTGAGGGTATGCGTTGACCTCTTATTGATTTGGAACTATGATTCGCTCCAATATGTGTATTTTGTGCTAATACAGTTCGAGAGTGAGTCCGAACTAGTATTTCCCTCATTTGTAGGAGAGGTACAGGAACTTGATAGAAAAGTATTCCAGCACCATAGATTTTATGTGGGGTGCCCTATTAGTATATATATTTTGAGTGATAAATATATGTACATGTGATTCATCTACTGTGCTTGTAAGTAGATAAAATTGAATAATTGATGTTAAATAAATTATGTGTTTAAGAAGTTAATGTTGTATTGGGATGTACATAGTTGGATTAGTAAATGCATAAGAAAAAGTTATCATGTATAAATCATAGTTATGAGATCACGTGAATCAGTATTGATGAGAGGAGATTGGGGTAGACTAGTTAACTAGGTTAGCATTATCTAGATTTATTTAGTAGTACGTTAGGCGTGTTTTAAAGCTATTTTACACTCGGGCTCTGACTTGTTTCTTGTCATCTCCTCTTTTTCTTGTATATATATGTAAGTATTACAGGTGCCCAGCCACATGGGCGTCAGACTTAGATCTTTGGACTGTTGACGTGGTGCAGTTAGTGTGGGAGTTGCAGGTCTTCGCATTTACACGACTTCATCCTTGTCATCTCAGTTCTTCACGTAGCCATTTTAGATAGGGCATGTGTCTCCCATTTCCAGTTTCTATCTAGTTCAGAGAGACTTTGTACTCTTTATTTATTTCTGTATTTAGTTTTAGTTGGGATTGTTTTAATTATTACATTGTCCTTCGATTTGGAACATTTTATTTGGAATGATTAATTTGGCATGTTTATTCCATTTGGATGGTTTGGTACCCACTATTATTATCTGTGTTCATAAAATGGTTTATGTATATAAACTCATAACAATGGAACTTAATCTATAAAATTAAATGTTTTGACACTTAGCTTAATTATTTATTAGGTGATAAATAAAGAAAAATTGTTTTCGACAGTGATGCTAAGAATGAACCAATCGGACACTTTGATTTAAATTAATAAAGGACTAATAACCTGGTGTTTAATTAGGCGGGGTGTCTCACCAACCTTCTTGATAGCCATCACATCCGTTTAAATAAAATTGGACACACCGTATACTCCTATGGACACCTGCACGTTGAACGCTCCTCATTAATCACGTGGGAATATAAGAACGTGGTCGGTTCAAATTAATCAACCATGCATCTATCCATAAAGTCAGCCCGTGATCCAAGGCACTTTAGTTTGTTATTATGATAAACATGTATCTTCACGTGTAACTGCCCGAATTATAAGGTCAATCCACCCGTCCTCTTGTAAATATCCACAAATTACCTATAAAGAAGGCACCAATCCACTGAAGAAGGGGACTTCCACTGGTATCTTCTCGATCATCGAGTTGTAATAGCAATCTTACTTGTAACCTTGGCAATTGTGCAATAAAACCCTAGCAACACTATGGACATAGGTTTCCTTAAGGGGTTGAACCACGAAAAAATCATTTTGTTTTCTTTGTCTCTCATCCCCATTCTCTATTATCATTGTTTTTCGTTTATTGATTTACCTATTATTTGTTGTCTCCATTTTTGGACGTCAATAAATTGGTGCCGTTTATAGGAATGTCGCAATAAGCCATCGTGATTCCTACACAAATCCACACTTTCAAATACTTAGCTGAGACGATTTAGAATGGAGGATAACCCCAAGAGCACCCGTATGGCAGAAGTTCAGACACCATACACCTCCACTGGGGCGGGCGATCTACACAGCATATTGTTGAGCCTGGGTAAAGGGAAAAAGGCGATGTAGGAAAGTGTCAGGTAGTTGACACATACCCTCTAGGCAATACTAGTACAGCCCAACACGGATTTCGCAACCCTTGGGCTTTAGGTATTGAGGAGGGGCGACTTCCCCCAGCACCTCACAAGGAGCGGAATCAGGAGTACCGCAGGAAAGCAATGGATAATTCTAGGAGGCTATACATGTGATCCTATGGAAACAAAAACTCTTCCTGATGGATCGAGTGGCAATGGGATCAAACCTATTAATCCGGGGCCACCTCCTCCATCTAGTCACTCAGCCATCTTGATAACCAGTCATACTCATAGGAGCGCCCTATTGTGCTTGAAAGGCTGAGCAAGGGCTCACCATTTGATCGATCGAGCCCACATTGTAACCACTAGAAAATGATGACACCCTCGCGTGACTACTCTTGAAGGAATGAATCAGTAAGATCCTCACTACAGTCTCTCCTTGATCTAATAGAGCCTCGACTGAACTCAAGTATACTTCTAAGGAAGATATATCAATCGAAAGTTATGGACGAGAAGAAAAGCCAAATAAGGGCAATACCCAAGGTGATAACCAACCATGTTAATAATCTATACAGTGCTTGGAGGACCGTCTGGGAGAGATGGATAAGTCAAAGAACCCCTTGCAGAGGGAATTCACAAAAGGATCCCCCTTCGTCTTTTCTCTCATCGCGTATCCCACTCCAGCAAAATTCAAGCCACCGCTCATCACACCGAAGTACAATGGAAAGATGGATCCCATTTTTAATATTGAACAATACTAAGTCGCTTCGGACATTTATTCCATCCCAGATGAAATGAGGTGCCGAGCATTCTCCAACACCATAATTGGCTTTTCCCGAATCTAGTAAAATAGTCTGCCCATATGGAGAATAAAAATTTTACAACAACTAGACGACTAGCTTGTCAGCAATTTCTACTTTGGTTCGAAACCAGGGAAATAAGTTGCCCATTTGCTCGACATTCTCCAGAGGGCAGATGAGAGAACCCGTGATTATATCACCCGATTTAACATCGAGAAATTAGAAGTGGTGGATTACAACGAGCCAACCGCTATAACGGCTCTGATGAACGGATTGCGAGCGAGAAAGCCATTATGGGCATTAGCTAAGGAGCTAACCAAGACTATGACTGAACTGCTGGCCAAAGTCGGGAAAATTATGATGGTAGAAGAGGAAATGGAAGCCAAATAATACGACAGTTCTAAGCCATTAGATGGAAAAAACACCAGCAAATGAGAGCAAAAGGATAAAAAGGCTGATAAACCAAGAATGTACAATAAGTATACGCTTCTCACAGTTGGCATCCACCACATCCTTGGAGGAAATCCGAGAAAACAAAGACCTTCGATGGCCAGAAAAATTAAAAATGCCAGCAAATAGGAGGGATAGAAGTAAGTACCACAAACTCCACAAGGACTATGGTCAAAGCACAAACTATTAGGATGAGATTGAGGGCTTAATCAGGATAGGAAAGCTGTCCAAGTATGTGGATGGAAACTGCCGATTAAATCCTAAAGAGAGTAAATTTAGGAGATGAATAAAATCGCCCTGTCGGAGGATGATCGACAAGAAAAGGGTGAGGGATAACGACTCAGACGACGACCCTGATCTCCCTAAAAAACCCAAAGAACCCGTGTGTGACGTTGACATGATATCTTTTGATTATCATTTCATTGTGGGAGGAGGAGTTAGTGGGGAGAAGACCCTGCAGAAAGAAAAAGCTTACCTAAACGAGGACCAAGCTTGCGAGCATACGCCGGTTAACCTGACAGAAAATTCAGACAAACGACCCCGCAAGGTGAACAAAGATAAACCAATTGATGAATTTTTGAAAGACGAAATATCTTGGGTATTATACCCCCATGACGATCCTCTAGTCTTCACCATGGTTATCCAAGAAGGACGAGTGGCCAAGATTCTGGTGGATAACAACAGCTCTGTAGATGTAATGTTTTGTGGATGTTATAAGAAGTTGAAGCTTCAAGATATAGAGCTAACACCTTATCAACAGCCTTTGATTGAGTTTTCAGGAGAAAAAGTGTACCCGTTGGGGATATTGGAGCTAGAAGTCATAGTGGGCACTTGGTCGATCAACCGCACAGAAAATACATTTTTTTCCTCTATAAGAATGTGTTATCAGCCTAAAACATGATATTTGGAAGCATCGGCCTGAAGAAGTTTGAAGTCGTCCCGTCTACAGTACATTAATGTTTGAAATTTCCAACCCACTTAAGAGTAGGAGTCGTCAAATGAACTCATAAGGTGGCACATGAGTGCTATTTCATCTTAGCCGACCAGGAAGAACATAAAAAGTTAATGACCACTTATCACATCGAAACTATTGACCCCCGAGATTAAGAGAAATTAGTCAGTGGGCAGCCTAATAGTCCCACTTAACGCCGATCATCCAGAACGAACAGTTCAAATTGGGTCATCCTTGGACCCGATTTTAAAATAAGAACTTATAAAATTTTTGTAGCAGCGCAAGAATGTATTTGCGTGGATCCATAAAGATATGCCCGATATATCCTAACTTCATGTGCCACGAGTTAAATGTGATGGAGGGGCCAAGCCGGTCAAGCAAAAACAAAGGGTTTTTTACGCCGACAAAAACCTTACTGTACAGGAAGACATCCACAAACTACAGAATGGAAAATTCATCGACAAAGTTAAATATCCGAAATGGTTGGTTAACATGGTCATAGTTCGCAAGAAGAACAAAAAATGGAGGATGTGCATCAATTTTACCAATCTGAACAAGGAATGTCCAAAAGATTATTTTCTGCTGCCACGAATTGACCAGCTAGTTGATGCCACTATGAGCCACGAGCTCCTCAGCAACCTGGATGCCTACTCTGGTTACAACCAGATCAAGATGAAGCCCCTTGACAGAGAAAGACGTGCTTTATAATCGGTAGAGGTACTTACTGTTAAAATGTTATGACATTTGGTGTTAAAAATACAGGAGCCACCTACCAGAGACTAGAAAATAAGGTCTTTGAAGATCCAATCGGGGTCAACATGGAGGTTTAGGTTGACTAAATGATCACTAACACCAAGGAAGCTGTCGACCATATTAAAGACCTAGGACAGATATTTGAAAAGTTGGAGAAGTACCAAATGAAGCTAAACCCCGCCAAATGCATATTTTGGGTAATAGAAGGAATGTTCCTAAGTTTTATCATCAATCAACGAAGTTTTAAAGATAACCCAGACAAGATTCAAGCTCTGCTCAACATGAAATCTTCCACAATGAAAAAGGACGTGTAAAAGCTAACGGGGCTAGTGGATTCACTTAACAAGTTTGTTTTTAAAGCCATCGATAAATGCTTTCATTTTTTAAGGTGTTAAGGAAGTCATTCGAATGGAATGAAGAATGTGAAAATGCATTCATAGAGCTGAAGCGTTACATGGGTTCCCTATCTCTCCTCTAACGCCCAGTTATTGAGGAAAAACTCTACATATCCCTCGCAGTGTTCGAATCAGCTGTTAGTTCGGCACTAGTGAGGCCAGAGGAAGGAGTCCAGAAACCAGTTTACTACACTAGCAGAGCGTATCAAGGAGTTGAAGTTTGATACCCCCAAATGGAGAAATTAGCATTAGCATTGAGAGTAGTTTCTCGAAGGATGAAGCCGTACTTCTAGTCACACTCCATTATTATCTACATGGCCTGCCCTTACGGCAAGTCTTATAGAAACTAGAGAAATCTGGTTGGTTTATGGCTTAGGCGATTGAATTGGGTGCGTATAATATACAGTTTTAACTAAGGACTGCGATAAAAGGGCAAGTGTTAGCAGATTTCATTGTTGAGTTCAGCTATGAGGAGAAATCATCCAAGTAGACTCCCCCGAGAGAGAGTTCAATTCCTAATGATGAATAATCTCCCCACAGGAAACTATAAATCCTAGCAACACCGAGCAAACTCCCAAGGGATATAACTCCCTCAAAGAGGTTATGGGGCAATGTGACGAGTCCCATCACAAGCTTTTCAGGTTCAATAAAATGGAATAAGTGAACTTCGACCAAGACAATGCTATATGGAAGTTATATGTTAATGGATCATCTTGTTCGATAGGAAGTCATGCAAGCATTATCATTTCTAGGCTAGAAATAGAATATGCTCTGGGTTTTCAATTTCAAGACTCCAATAAGTTTAGCTTCATATACGGGAGTCGGCCACATTTCATCACACAACGACTCCCAGCTAATTTTCAACTAGATTTTAGGGGTCTACGAAATTAGGAACGGGTCGATGGCAAGATACTTGGCCATTTTACAGCAAAGACTGGAAAGGTTCACAGAGGCAAAAATAGTAAGGATTCCCAGATTGGAGAACATCCGAGCAGACGCCCTGGCTAGGCTAGCCTCGATGATAAAAACATCTTTATGAAAGAGAATACCAATAAAAGTATTGGAATATAGGAGCATTGAGGAGGATGGTTTGAGAATGATGGAGGTAAATCTAGGACCATCATAGATGGATCCCATACGAGAATACATTGAAGAGGGTAAACTCCCGGCAGATCCGAACGAAGCTAAAAAGTTGTGCTATAAGGCAACTGAGTATGTGATGGAAGTAGGAGTACTATATAGAAGAGGGTACATTATCTCACTATTGAGGTGTGTTCACCTGATAGAAGTCAATAATCTTATTAAGGAGTTACATGAAGGGTGTTGCATATCATATTCCATTGGAAGATCATTATTCAAGCATATATAGACTCAAGGCTACTACTAGCTGACCATGAAGAAATGTGTTCGCGAAGATCCACCATCCACCCAGAGCCCCATTGACTCCAATCACATCACCATGGCCATTCGTTATGTGGGGAATTAATTTGGTCAGCCCGTTATCGAGGATAAAAGGGCGGTACAAATACTTGGTGGTTGTAGTGGACTACTTCACAAAATGGGTAGAGGTCATGTCCTTAGTAGAAATGCCTTAAGAAAGGGTATTCTAGATTATTTACAAAATATTCATATGTCGCTGCAACATGCCCTTCACATTCATCACAGACCACGGTACCCAGTTTGATAACCAGAGCTTTGAAGATGACTGTACTAGGTCAAACATAAAAAAACTGCACTCTACACCGGGGCATCCATAATGCAATGGATAAACTAAGGTCACTAACAAGACAATCTTGGACGGTATCAAGAAGAGACTCGATGGTGCAAAATGGAATTATTAGATCAATGAACTTCATAGTGTGCTCTGGGCGTACATGACCAATCCATGAACATCTTCTAGAGAAATGCCGTATATGCTCGCCTTTGGCACAAAAGCAGTCGTCCCTGCTAAAATAGGACTCCCCAGCCGTAGAGTTCTTAATTCTGACTCCCCAATAAGTGATATGGCAAGAAGGCATGATCTTTACCTACAGTAAGAGGTTAAATAGAATGTAATATTATGGGTAACCGCCTACCAGAAAAGGGTCGCACGTTACTACATCAACCGTGTGAAGCTAAGCATCTTGAAAGAGGGGGACTACGTCCTCTAGAAAGTGACACAAAATAATAACAAGGTCGAGCCCAACTGGTACGGGACTTACAGGGTAACCAGTATAGTAAGACCTGGGACTTACCGCATTGAAACCCTAGAGGGTGAATAGTTCAAGAACCCCTCAAATTCGGAATACCATAGGAAATATTATTAGTAAGTTTTTATTTTCTTGTCATTTCATTTATGTATATCGCACTATTGCAAGTAATAAAGATATATTTTCATCTCTCATTTTATTGATTTATCTCCGGTAAAAGATACAGTGAACATATCTAAATTGTTTCGCCAAAAATGACAGACTCAGAACAAAAATCTTTGATCCTTGAGCAGACTTAGTCTCATAAGTTTAAAAACAAATATCTCGACCAAACCCTTATATTACCTCACAGGTCGAGAACGAGGAAGTTGGATAAAAGACTATAGAACCTCACAAGTCGTAAATAGTTGAACTTGTACAAATTTATTTTTCAAAAGTTTAACAAACCCTTGTATGACTTCAAAGGTCATGAACAAGGTGGTGGGCCAAAAGACTGTACGACCTTAAAGGTCGCGAATAGTTAAAATTATAGAAACTTATTTTGACAAGTTTACCTTTTTACGACCTCACAGGTCGCGAACGAGGTGGTCGGCCAAAAGACTGTATGACGTCATGGGTCGTGAGCAGTTGAACTTATATAAACTTGTTCTCCCTAGTTTACCAAACCCTTGTACGACCTCACAAGTTGCGAACGAGGTGGTCGGTCCAAAGACTATATGACTTAATAAGTCGTAAACATATTAACTTGTACAAACTTATTATCATGGGTTCGCAAACAAGGTGATCAGTCTAAAACACTTTGTACGACCTCTCGGGTTGTGAACATGAAGGCATCAAATATTATTTAAAGGAATAAAAGTTCTATTATTTTCAACGAGAATTTAGCACCAAAATAGAAGCAAGAGGATTGATGAACCCATTTAAATAAAGAGATATGAGTGCGACCAACAAAAATAGATTCATACATGATACGCCAAAAATACAAATCCATTACTTGATAAATATGAGTTAATATAAGGAAAAAACATACGGCAGTTCCATCAAACATGGTCGGACGCAAGACCATCAGCTGGAGGTTCACCACCTTCTTCACCGGCCAGGTTCACAACCTCTTTATCATCTCCTTGTCATTCATTCATAGTCACGGAAATATCAAGATAATGGGTTGCCACCTTCTTCTTTAACTACTCGTACCCGTCCAACAAATATCCAAGGCACTCAGTGTTGAATTCAACAGAGGACTTATAAACCTCAACAGCTGAAGCTCCAGCAGAAGCAAGGTTATCTTGAACAACATGTAACTCCATATCAAGGGAGGACTTTTCTTTCTCAAACTTATCCTGCACGGCAGTAAGAGATTCGTTCGAACTCTGAATTTTAACATCATTAGTGCCAGATTTGTCCTTAAAGGTGGTGTTCTCACTTTTCACCTTGCTCAAATCCTCAGTCCTCTCCATTAGCTACTCATTCCTCTCCTTCAACTCAATAGAAATCTTATTGTACATGTCTTTTAAGTTCTTATTCTCCTCATCTAAATCAATATATCCCACATAATTCACCAAGGACTTCTCTTGCAAAACAGTGCACGTCTTGGTTGTCTGGAGGACAAATAGGAGAATATAAATAAGACATAACGACCAACACTAACTCATAATAAATATTTTAAGAGATAATTGTACCACTGACAGTCTATGCATCGCTAAAGTCCAAAGGGAATCTGGGTCAGAACATCTCAAGTACTCAAAGTCCTTCACATGATTACAATAGCCAAGTAATTCAATGGAATTCTTGGCATGGTAAAAGACGGAATCCTGGTCGGCCTTCACATCTTTATGGTGAACTTATGTTCAGGATCATACTCAAACTCAGGCACCCTGCCTTATCGAGTAGTGTGACCCAGACCAGAAGTGTCGCTATGCTCAGAAGGAAGACAAAGTCTCCTCAATAACTTACACAGAGGTTGTATATCTTCCTCCTCATCCCGGGATCTCTTATCCCCAGCTGAAGGATACATGGGATCTTTTTCCTTCGCCTTGATAGTAGCTTTAACGTCCTATTGATGAGTAGTTTGTTCGTCTATCTTAGAATTAGCAGCCTACTCGTCCCCAATATGCTTTTGGCTAGCACCAACTCTTTTTTTCCTAGCCACAGCTAGGGCTTTATGGTCAATTGATCGAGGAGCCATTATCAATGTCTCTTCTGATGGATGCCCCTCTACACTAAAAAATGATAGACGAAGGCATCACCATATAGAATGAATGCATTTAAAGATAAAAAAATGGGCGCCAGTTTTACTTGCCTACTTCAGAGTTTCTTTCCCCAATTACAGACTGCTCACCCGTGTCAAGATGGGTCTCTAGCACCACGCTACCTTCCAAGGGAACCTCAAACTATGATAGAGCACGACCACCAGGGGGAATATGGTACCCGAAATCAATAAATTTCTCAACAGAAAACAAATCCTCAAACTTTAGAGACTTCTTCTCTCTGTATGTCGCAATAAGGTCAATAAAAGACTTGGCAAGCCTGGGGCTCGTTTCACTAAAATAAGCAAACAAAATAGTAATATCAAGACATAATGATGACCAAAAATAAAGGGAGATATAAAATAGCAGGAAAATATTTTCACTATGTCATTGGGTCAATTCCTTTCCCTCGGGACCCTACATGATCTATCTCCCTCATGGGGACTAAATTCCTATCTCCTTTAATGAACACATATTGGCCCTTCCAACTATGATTGCTAGTCAGGACTATGGTTACCATCTTGTATTGAGGCTTTAGGGCAAAAAAATTATAATACCAAAGGGCTTTGGCATTGTCTTTCAAACTATGAACATATTTGAAGATGTTCCCCATTAAATCAAATTTTGTTATAAGTTTCTAGAACATCATGGCCCCTAGAATGGTCCTATAAGCATTGGGCATAGTTGGGTCAAAGTCACATGATAATGCCATAGCATGGAGCGAGTGGTAGGATGAAGAGGCAGCCTCAACCCCACTCATAGAGCCCACAAATGGAGGCAAATATCCTCGGCGTCCTTTATAGAATAATACCTTTCTGAAATGCTAGTCAGTCTAGTTTGGATGGCTATGGGAAGGGCCTCTTCATTTACAGTTCACTAATACCATCGAGCATCCATCTCGACTAGATTAGAAATGTTAGAGGAACCAATAGGCCATCTTCATCCTTGCCCGTAGCCTCCTTATTCGACCAATCAACATGAGAAGCAGACGGATGGGGATAACACTTTCCGATATAATATCCTCAGCCTTATCAGTATCGGCCTCCTCATAAAGGGAATCAATATGATGGGGTCCATAGAGACAGTATTCACACAATCACCCTCAATAGAAGAGGGTATGATTGGAATAGTAGCAGAAGTTTCTAAAATAGGGGAAAAATGTAGGGGACCCCAGGGTCAACAGAAGAGCCATAATTAGAGGGAGCCCTAGGTGTGTAAAAAGGGTGACCAGGCTCTTCCTCCAGTCTAACCACATGTAAAGTGTGGGGAAACCTCCTCTCAGTGATACCAGGCCACTCTGCCTTAAGACCGCGTATAAAATTATAAATTCTTTGGACGTAAGGAGGAAAACTCATAAGAACTCTTAGCACTACCCACTAAAGCTTGGCTAACCAACTCAATGACCGTCTAACGCCACAATCTCCAAACAAAAACAAATACTAGCCAAAAAATTGAAGAAAGGAGAAAAACTAACTAAAATAAAGAAGGCGTACCTATTAAAATGAATTAATGGAGAGGTAAGCTACGAAAGACAGGGAAGCAACCACGAGAATACTTTTGTCGAAAAAAGGGTTGATATCTTAAAGACGCATGGGGTAACGCTTTAATATCTCTCTCTCCGAGATCTGTGCAAGTATCAAAGTGATAAAAATGGAATATGTGTCGTGAATTTATACTTTTTGAAAAAGGGAGTTAAAATAGGCAGTAGACTAAACGCCAATAAATCTACAGAAATGAAACGGTATATTTTTATTGCACATAAACGGTAGTACCTTTAGGGGCTGAAAGATGTAAAAATCATTGTGTTTTCTCTGTCTCCTATCCCCATTCTCTACCATCATTGTTTTTCATTTATTGATTTACCTATTATTTGTTGTCTCTATTTTTGGATTTCAACAAGAAGTACCTGACCCCCCACCAAAAACCCTAGATTATGCTTCCTCATGTCAGTGTAACTCTTCTGCCGACTATAAGTAGTCTTCATACACTCCCAGATGAGCACCACCTTCTCTGAGGTGGCCTGAATACAATCCGTTCCAAATAGCTTACTATTTCCTCATATTCTACCAATAACTCATATAACGACACAAACATATATACAATGCCTCATAGGGTAACATACCAGTAGTCTGGTAGTGACTACTGTTATAAGCGAACTCCACAAGTGGCATCCCAGCTCCCCTTGAAATAAAAAACATTAGCTCACAGCATATCTTCTAAGATTCAATTCACTCGCCCAGTCCATCAATCCAACTGAGGGTGTAAAATGGTAATCATATTCAAATCTACCCACATAGCCTCCTGAAAACTTCCCCAAATTGCGAAACAAAAGTGTTGTCTATATCTGATAAAATGTCGAGCGGTACTCCATGAAGACACACAATCTCTTAAACCAAAATTTGGGTGTACTGCTCTGCTGTGTAGTTTGTCCATACTAGAAGAAAATGATATGACTTAGTCAGTCTATCAATGAAGACCCAAAAATATTTATGCCCCTTTTGGGACCTTTACAACCTAACTATAAAGTCCATTGACATACTCTCCCACTTCCACGCCGGGATCTCTAATGGCTACAACTCCTCAACTGGTCTCTGGTGCTCTACCTTTACTAACTATAGGGCATCATGATTAAACATAAACTATTCTATGACTCTCTTCATCCCATCCTACTATTATTGCCTCCTCAAATCATGGTACATCTTTTCACACCCAGGATGCACAGTGAACCGCGAACCATGTGCCTCAGCCAAAATTGCCTTCCGCATCTCGGAACCCTCTTGCACAATTAGTTTCCCTTTAAATATTATTCCTCCATATAATCTAATTTAATGAAAATAACCCCTTTGTATAAAAATTCATGTATCCATTATTATTAAAAGGAGTCCAAAGACCAGGCCAGAATCACCCGCGACCCAATATCAGTTGTAATGGACACAACTGCTAAGTATGCGTCTGTTACATCCACTGTACATAAAGTAATCCATTGCTCTTCCTATAACGTAGATAAATTACCATGCTATATCCACAATGTTGTTAAACTCACAACCATCCGACTGCAGAATGTTTCAGCTACCGCATTCACCTTCCTCAGATGATACTGAATCAAGTAGTGGTAGTCTTTCACAAACTCCAACCACCTCCTCCGTCGCACATTCAACTTTTATGGAGTGAATAAGTACTAAAGACTCTTATGCTCCGAGAATAGAGTGAATCTCTTTCCTAATAGGTAATGTCTCTTGATACGAAGAGCAAATACTATCGCAACTAACTCCAAATTAGGGGTGGGGTAGTTTTCCTCGTGAGGCTTAATCTTACGGGAAGCATAATCTATGGGCTTCTCCTCCTGCATCAACTTCCTCTAAGCCCCTGAAGTGATGCATCAGTGTATACCATATACTCCACTCTGCCCCCTAGGTAAGTCAAGTACGGGTGCATTCACGAGTCTCTCCTTCAGTTCCTCAAAAGCTATCTAATAATATTAATCCCAAATAAATGGTATCCCCTTCTGGGTGAGGTTAGTCAATGGCCTAAAAATCTTCAATAACCCCTGAATGAACCTCATTTAATACCGAACTTACCCCAAGAAACTCATAACCTCTATAGGTATCGTGGGATTTACCTACCCCATCATGGTCGAAACCTTTCTAGGATCTAAAAAAATACCAACCATTGATACTATCTGGTCTAGATAGGAATAACTTTTTCATCAAATCTATAAACACTAATGGCACATTAGTTAACCCAAATGGAAAGACCAGGAACTTGTAAGATCCATATTGCATCAACAAAGCCATCTTCAGAATATCCTCCTCCTGAATTCATAGTTAATGATAACCTAAGCGCATGCCAATCTTTTAAAAGAACGATATGCCCCTTAATTGTTCGAATGTCATTGGTATGAGGAAATAGGTACTTGTTCCTTATTATGACCTTATTCAGCCGCTGATACTCTACACAAAGCCTCAGTGAACCATCATTCTTCTTCACAAATAATACAAGAGCTCCCAATGAGGATGTACTCCTACATATGACTCCCTGATCTCTAATTAATCCATCCGGTATGATTCCCTCTCTACAGGCCTGGTGCCTAGCGATAAGTCTATATCAAAATATATCTTTTTCATAGTTGGTAACCCTAGTACCTCATCAAAGACATTTGAAAACTCATGGACTACATGTATAAACTCCAATGATATAGTGGCCTCCTCTAATGTACTCTCATTGATATAATATAAGTTAGTGCTATACCCTCCCTTGAGCCTAAGTATAACTATAAGGATCATCTCCTAACTGGGAATGACATACGTGATAGCCTTTCCATAGTATTCAAACTGTGCGTAATATTGTGATAATTAGTCCACACCCAAAAGGACATCATAAGGCCTCATATCTAATATCAATAAGTTGACCAAAAAGCACAACTGGTCAATCTCAACTACCGCATCTCTACAAACTTAACATAAGATATCACCCCTACCCACTGGGGTATCTACATGCATAGAGACCTCGGTAGCAATATCTAACAACCTAAAATCGTGACAAAAGTTCTATTAACGAAAGAGTGATCCCCTTCTGTCAAATAAAACTTGTGCATAACTACCATAAATGTATAATGTACACTCTATGGTTATGGTGGGGCCTAACGATCCGATTGATATACATTGAAAACATATTCATAGTGCGATTGTTGTCAAACCTACGTTAGGTTTCTGGGTGGTAATGGAAATGTCGAATACCCCACCTCAGTTTTAGGCATTTTCACTACCACCTAAGGCATCTCCTAAAAAAGTGGACCTTCTCACCAAAAGTGAATCATGAACCTCGAAAGGGAGGAACTATTAACGGTCGTATTGTCCCTATCCTTGGGGTCGATCCTGCAGATCCTGACCCTATCGACCCTAACCTCTATGTTCGTTACCCTGTTAGACCTCATGTTATTGGACATACTAGCAATGATGTTGTTGGCCCTAATGTCCCTACAAAATTTTCCCATAATTTCCTTGACTATGCTGATCCTCCAAACCTCAAAATATTTATGGGGGTTGTTCCCCAATGTTGCCTCCTATGTTGTTGTGAACTTCCATGAGCTTGTGATGGCTCATTACTCTCCCCAGTCATCTACCATTAGTCGGTCCCAGACTTCTCCTTTTTTGGATCCTTTTCTTATTAGAGTCATGATAGTTATATAAATGAACCAAAGTGGCATCCACTACATAAGTATGCGTAGCTGTAGGCCCCTTTTTTTTAATGTGCTTCAAGGATGTCAAAAACAATTTTCTTTCAAAAACCTTTCTCCAAATTTTAAACAAGCACCAAGTTTGTGAACCAATTTCACTTAAGTCTAATTTTATCTTGTTTGGTCCTAAACATGCATCTAGGTGATTAGAGCAAGTAAAATAAATAAAGTTCACTATGCCAGATGTACGAGGAAACCACAAAGGGAAAAAATTTTGGACGGCCTAAGCAAAATAATCACTATGATGTATATTTTTACAAAGGAAGACATACAAACTTACAAAATGACTCAATCCCCACAAGTCTTGACACTTTTATTCTCGTTAACCACTGCTCCACAGTGCCTATGCAAAAGTCCTTCTACGATACCTGTCCACAACACACGCCTCCACAAATGCCTTGGTGTCCACAAACCATCTACGAATTTTGAACATGGACTCTTTCGTTTCTTCACCGTAAAACCCAATGAAATAGTTTGTTCAAAGTGATGAACAAACCCTGATGGTTCAAACAAGATCTCTCTAGCAGTAGTATATGAAAGCTAAGATCTTTTAAAACTCTATGGATGGTTTTTAAACTTTGACAACCTTAAAAAACTTTATGCGAAAAAACGAAAATTATTTCTAGAATATGGTTCTACACACCCACGAAATTCTGAGAGAAAAAATCTTTAAATAAAAATTTCATGTCAGCATGTCATTCTAACGAGACGCGCATATCGTTCTAACGACTGTGACATGTCGTTCGAAAGACATCGAATGTCATTTGAACCACCAAACTTCAAGGCAGTGCTTTACACGTCTTTAAATAGTGTTTATCTGAGAATAAACAAAGATAAAACATTATAAAATCATTTTAAACGTTTTAAAATAAGTTTCCATCCTTTAAAACTCTTTTCGAACTTCATAAATATCATGCATTCATACCTGAGAGATCGAAATGCAATGAAGACATGAAACGTGCACCAATAAAACTCGGCATCATATTTATTTTAAGCTTGACCTCTATGTCTTCAATAAACACGTTATAGACTTTATGGGAATCGTGACAATATAAAATGTATCTATAACTCAAAATAATTTTTTATGGAATAAGTTAAATACTTAAAAATGGACTCAATTGGAAATTTTGTCCTTACAAATCCCCCCCTTTGACTATTTCGGGATAAAATCCAAATAGTGAAATGCCTATGATGGTCCTTCAAGTAGTATGACACCTAAGTCCTATCCCATAGAAACTCAAAATAAAAAATTATAGGACAAGGACTAGTATATGCAGGTCCGACAAGGATGAATTGTCTAAATATAATGCATTCTTGAAATCTTGACTCACATAAGAATACCTACACACATGAAACAGATAAATACCCAGTGAAGTATGGAGGTACAAATGATATAAAAATACAAAACATTAAAATAAATCATTTGTTAAACATGTGAGCAAATTATGATACCAATTTGAGTAAACTAATTTATGAAAGACAACATGATATCAATGGAATATAAACATACATAACATGATACCAATATGAAAAGTAAAAAAATCATATGTATGTGCTCATCATCAATCAAACTACTCCCCCTACATCACATACATTTCTCCCCCTTTTTGTATCGAATAGGCAATAAGTGAAAAAGATGAACAAACATTAAATATCTAGAATAAAATAATCAATGAAGCATATCTAGATAACATGGAAATTCCAGCTAATCATAATTAGATGATACAAAACCATAGCTAACAAATAGTCACAATGAATGAAATCATCAATCTAAGCAATGATGTGAGTAAACGAATCAATGCAACATAAAAATCAACACATGAATAATCAAAATTAACTGCATGCACACTGTCCAAGTGAACCCAGAAGTGACAAAATAGAAAGATATAATCATATATACGAAACAGGTAGTAAAATAGAAATATGGCTAAAAAATTAAGGCACGTCGTTCGAACGACTAAACCATGTCGTTTGAACGACAGGGGTAAGTCGTTTGAATGAGGTAAAAAACAACCCAAAATAGTATCATATCCGACAAAATTGACGCCTCAAAAAACATGTCATTAGAAGTAGACTTTGA
This sequence comes from Sambucus nigra, assembly GCA_949130495.1. Classification (NCBI taxonomy): domain Eukaryota; kingdom Viridiplantae; phylum Streptophyta; class Magnoliopsida; order Dipsacales; family Adoxaceae; genus Sambucus; species Sambucus nigra. The sequence continues at coordinate 327,215,844 of OX422221.1, read as the reverse complement.
ACAAGTTAGACATATCATTCGAACGAAATCCATATTTCGTGTGAACGACATCATCAAACTTTGTATTCCAGTCCCATAAATGTTAAAGTTTTGCCCAATGAAAAACTTTCATGAAAATAAGTATTGGAGATACGAAATAGAAGAAAAATAGACTCAAAACAGAAAAATAAAATAAACAAAACCATGTGAGTTTCATGCTAACATAGTCTTAATGTACTCAAACATAGATATGGAGTGAATGGGCGTGAACTACAACAAATTAATCACAATATCAACACATCGAAATGATCAAGAAGCTTTAATTGATAGCTAAATATCATCAAACTTAGTTTTAGCCCTATGGGACAATTAATATATTGAGCTTAATAATCTAAACAATCAACATGCACACAAATTTGGTATTTTGACAATTCTACAAACAATAACTTCATGATATGATTTTTTAACATACGGATTCGTGGTGCAAACCCACTTAATTTTTCAACCAAACACCAATAAATATAATCATATTTATTTTTCAAGCTCTTTCGAGGTTTCTATTTGTCTCAACTTAAATAAATCCTATTAGCCCAATTTTGGCATATGATTCTTTTTATTGCCTTAATGTTTTCTTGGCCTCTTTTAAATGGTGGCTTTCATGACGAGTTAATTGTACTATCGTGGCCCTTTCCTGTAAACACTCATCATTTTTCAATATATGCAATATCAATCCTCACGGTAAACGGTTCTTATAGGCACACATCCTCCTAAGTCTTATTACGTATAGATGAAAAAATTGAGATAAGAACGTCTCACCAAACTCAAATAAGCATGAGATGTCAAACATTCATATAAGCTCGTGCATGTGTGCAAATATGGCATATATACAAAGTCGAATCCAAATGCATATCAACTTTAAATCAACACTATTAAGACAATGGTTAAGATCATTCAACTCATCAACAATTATGACCAAATGTCCTAGACGCATGGACAATGAAATGATGGGGGTCCAAGAACACCAATATGCCACATCAAACATAAAAAACTCACAACACAAAAGAATATATAAATCTTTTTGTGTTTTTCTAAAAATATTGTTGACTCAAAAAATAAAATCTTTTTTTACTTTTCAAAAATATATGAACCAAAAATCTTTTTTCATTTTCAAATATGACTCAATAAATAAAAATATAATACAAAAAGTACACATGTCACAAAACTAGCAAAAAATATATCATGAAGCACAACAAGCGTATGACAAACAAACTATGCAAAAAATCATTCATATGAAATGGCAAGAGAAGAATCAAGTGCAAGCATGTGAGAATCAACTAGTTTACCATCTAGTGTCTCTAAAAGTGATTTCCTAACCCAAATAGATGTGAAATATCGAATAGGAAGTTTAGAAAATTTCTTAAGACTAATAAAGAGAAACTTAAGAATGATTATAAGAAATGTGAGAAGTCTAAGCATAGTAAAACTGAAAAATTGCCAAAATATTGAAATGAAAATCTTAATAGGGATGGGTAAAATAGGTGTTATGTTTGTGAGGGTTGTGGCCATAGGGCATTCGAGTGTCCCACTAAACTAAATAGGGAGGGAAAGAAACCAATTTCATATAATACCACCCTTAGTGATAGTGAAAAGGAAGAGGGACCCGATTCCCCCATTGAGCGCAACTTCACTACGTTCTTGGCAAGTCATGTGGGCACCGATAAAGAATTTTTCGATGAAGATATTCATTTACACGACACTTTCAAGGTCATTGTTTGTGAATCCCATGAGTTTGATGGTATAGAGAGTGGAGTAGAAAGTGAGAGTGATAATGAAGAAGAGGAGGAGGAGAATGAACTTCAAGTATCCTTTCGAGAGTTGTACGCTAAATCAATAAAATTAAAAGGGCTAATTTTAAGTTAGAAGCTTGTTTGAGAGAATGTGCCAAGGAAAATAATTAGAGTGTTTTAGTAGAAGATCTTAGGGCACGTGAGATATCTCTTAGTGAGAATCTTGAGTATGTTGAAGGTGAGAGAGATAACCTTAGAGAGTTAATAGAGGCTACGAGGAAAGAGCTTCTAGAGTTTGAAGAGAGTAGGCATTTACTTGAGTCTCGAATAGTGGAACTCGAAGAAAAATTAAAAGACTCAAGTCGGGTCAAATTTGATTTGGAGTGTAGATCGGAGAAATTATATAAAATTTTAGGAACCATCCAAACTAAAAATGACACGTGTGGTATTGACTTTTATACTCACAATGCTTCCAATAATAAAGCCAAAACCGTGTGTTTGAGAGAATCCTCTAGGAACACTTTAAAAGGTCAATCCTTAGGTACTACTTTTCATCGGGTCCTTACTTGTACACATTGTGGTTGAAAGGGTCACCTTAGGAAGTTTTGTTTTGATCTTCAAAATGTTCCTAGGAAATCAAGGGGTAAAGTCACCAAGGTCACTAAATCCTGAGAGTGTTATGCTTCACTAGTTTGGGTTAGGAGATCTAATTTGGCGGCTTTACAAGATAGGATTTTTTATTCTCATTTACTCGCACGTGATACCTCCCTTGCTAAATCTAAAGGTTGAATGTGTTAGATTTATATGCATACACTAGCTTTTGTGCTTCATGATAGATTTTTGCTAGTTGTATATTTGTTTGTCATTTTTTAGTCTTTGCTTCATCATATATGTGTTTCTAGAATTATGACTTGTGTATCTTTTGTATTTATCTTTATTTATTGTATATCATTGAAAAATACAAAAAGTTTTTTGTTTTCTTTTAAGTTGAATTTGTTTGTGTTTGGTTAAAATTTTTGAAAAATTGAAACAAATTTTATGTATGTGTATTTTAGTCTTACACATTTTATGTGGCGTATACTTGTGTTTGATTTAATATCATTACCGCTTCTATGTGGCTAGAACTTTTGTTTAAGATTTTCAGTCGTTAAAGTGTTCTTTATCATACTTGCATGGAGTAGTATGAGTTTGGCTTGATTAATGGATTCTCTTTTTATATGCCTCAATCCACACATGCACGAGCTCATTTGAAATTTGACTTCACATATATATTTAAGCTAAGTGAGATGTTCACCTATCAATTTGGTCGTCTACATGTTGCTATGACTATGGAGGATTTGTGTATGTAATAACCATTTTTCGAATTTAAAAAAATAAAAAAATATTTATCCGGTGTAGTTGTTTATCAATGGAATTAGGCTGCGAAAGACAAAAGTACTTTGCGTGAAAAGCCACCATTGAAATTTGGCCTAAAAAATGTGGCATTGAAAAAATTAACCAAGGACTGCATTATTTAGTTGGTATGTTCATAAAGAAAGGAATATGAAAAATAATTAACGATGAAGTTTAGTTGGATATATCAACGGTTTTTCACAATGACAATGTATCCTAGTTCTGTTATTTTTGTCATAACTCTATTAGTTTTTAGAATCATCAAAATTCTAGGCTTGTGTATATTTATTCTGTGAGTTCACTTTATCTTGTCACATGAGGCTATATTTAAGTTTGATAAAGTTTTACAATCAAATGAGAACTCCGTGAACATGTTTAAGTGATTAGGTATATATTCCTTTAGTCTCCAGTTCACACCCATTCACTTTCGTTTACCACATGTATTTAGACACATTTTTGCCATATGAGTGTGGAAAGCTTAATATATTTTATGTCATGTGTGGTGTTTATACCTATGTATATGTGTTTGTGCATAATTGGTATCTTTTGTGTATATGTATATATGGTTAGTATGTTTTAAGTCTTTGCTTTAGCATATCATCCATCTATGCATCTTGTTCAAATTAGTATCCATCTTATGGAGACATTTGTTTGATATCACATGCTTATGTTTAGTATATTTTAGTTGGTATCATTTTGTTTCGCATCGTAGTTGGTTTCTATTGCTATTTTGTGGATTTGTTAATTTTAATTATTGCCAAAATGCGTTATTTTTCTTGTCACTATTTACACTATCGCGTGATAAGGGAATATTTTGCTTTAATTGGGGATAAATAAGTTATTTCATGATTCTTTAACCATTGTCTATTCTTGAAAAAAAGGAGGAGAAATAGTATCTAAACCTTTTATTTTAGGGAGATCTAACTTAGGGGGAGACGTCTTTATAAAGTAGACATTATTAGATAAAGGGGGAGAATTCATTAAGGGGGAGAATTTATTTGATATTCCCTATGCGTTTGTTGGTGTGTTTAAGTGCGTAGGATTTTATCTTTATCGTCAAATGTCAAGTGACAAAGCTTCTCAACCTTGAGTCGTGTCAAGCATTGTATTTTTTTATTTTGGGTGGGGTTGTGTCTTTTAGAAAAGCTTAATGGCCTATAGGATTTTTATTTTGGGTTTGTCCCGGAATATCCAAAGGGGGAGATTTGTAAGGGCAAATTTCCAATCGAGTCGTTTTTAGTGTTGATTTAATTCCCGACAAAACTATTTGAGTCATAGGATACATGTTTGTGGTATCCTTTCAATCATATAACAAGTTTAAGTTGAAGACATAAAAGCCTAGCATAGTGAATATTTCATCCTTGCCGATTTACGTGCCAAGTTTTGCGTCATCAACATTTTGATTCCAAGGTCTCTAAAGGTATAATGCACTTAATATATATAGAGGCTTGGATATTTGTTATGGGTGTCTTTTTATAAATTTTTGTCAACGACTTTTCATTTTTCTCATAAAATTATTTTAGGGATTTACATAAATGTTTTAGGCTTAAAAAAAATTTTTGTTCGAACGAAATGGAATCTTGTTTGAACGAGATTCCCAGGTCGTTCGAACAAACTTCAGACGAGATTCGAACGAACTTTTGCCATTTTTTTACTGAATTTTCATTGGAATGTCGTTATAATGACATCGTTCGAACAAAGTTTTATCCAACGAGATTTTGGCCTACATCTCTTCTGAATTCTCGTTCGAACCAAGTCGTTCGAATGGCGTGGCAGTTCTTTATCTGTTTTTGCCAATTTTTAATTTTTAAACCCCACTACCTTTTACCAGTCTTAAAAGGGGCAAGAAGGCAGTTTTTGGCAGAACTTTTTGGGAGGTTTCTAACACTTTGAGAGACAATATTCTTCATCCAAAAGGTTCCATGTTGGTGTTGATAACTTTCATTGATTAATTTCTACAAAACACAATGTTTACACCCATTATTTAGTTTTGATCCCAGTTTCTCTCTCTCTCTCTCTCTCTCTCTCTCTCTCTCTCTCTATATATATATATATATATATATATATATATATATATATATATATATATATATATATATATATATATAATAATAATAATAATAATAATAATAATAATAAAAAATTAGAAAACTTATGTATGTTATAAGATCAAAAGATGATGTCATCTATCTGAATTTTTCCTGCACTACTGTTTTGCCCTCAATTCTTTGGTTCCCCCCTCTTTTTTTACTTACCAAATTTAGACTTTAATTCAAAATTGGGGTTATTTTCGTCAAAAACCAGTTCATCAATTTGTGCACTCTCTCTCTCTACCCCACACAAACCTCCCATTCTCCTGTTCTTTCACTAGGAAACCTAAAAAATCCATACCTCAAACATCAACCCTCTCCCCACTACTTTAGTTGTCGCCACACCTGCCTCCACATCGTCGCTCATCTCTTCACGCCACCATTACTCTTACATAAGTTTGAAATATCAACCCTTGGTTTTGATTAGTTAGGATTGGTTTTGATTATAGGTTTAATTTTCGATTTTAGGTTTTGTTTTTTATTTTTGGGTTTAGTTTTTGATCCAAAATCCATACACCATGTTTTTAGTCGAGCTTTACACCACGTGCTTGATGAAATGCCACTACAATTTTGGTTTGAAAGTAAAGACTTTGAACCATATCTTTTGTTTTGAACTTCCTTGCAGATCTCGTATATTCGGGTGTTTGGTTAAATTTTTTTCATGTTTATTGTGTATATGTTGTTACTTTATGGAACATGCGATCTTATTTAGGTGAAGGTCTCAGTCAAGAATCTTATTAATACATGTCTCAAATCTTAGTAAGTTGATTGAATCTAAACTTTTACATTTTCATATTTGTTTGACATAATATCCAAGTCAGATTTTGAATACACGTAGGTTGCTTTTGGGGGAGACATATGGATTATTTCATAAAAAGCTGATGTTGGTGAGGATTTATAATTAAATCAGTGGTTACAAGTTTATGTAATTGTTAGCTTGATTTTTTTCATTTCATTGTTTGGTTTATGTACAATCACTAACTTTGTTGTTTGTTTGTTGACCGATGATATGGCATTGGCAACAATATGAATATGATAGTTGGATGTTTCTAAGTGTATCACTCTATATAAGCTCTCAAAACTACTGTTGATGCGATCAATTTGCAATTTCCATTATTCAGGCCCTCTAGATTGATGTTTAGGTTAGTGTTAAGCTTGATTGGAGTTGTGATATTTTTTTGATTTTTGATTTTGAAATATTATTCCTGATGGAGATACGTAGTCTTACAAGAAAATAATGTTTTTTTGTGAGAACTAATATTTCATTCTTTTTTTTTATGGAAGTATGATTGTTTCTAATTTAAAAGGCCATTGGATTGACAAGGTAATATTAATTACATCGTATGAATCATTATGTGATGATGTGTATTTGTTACTGATTTGGTTATTTTTGTGGTTGTCTTTTCAGGTTTGTTGTGGTGATATATGACATGGGGTCATAATAGATGCAAGAAATGCAGTAAAGATAGGTACATTAGGGGTATAATATAAAGTGTGTCATTCGCACATGTATATTTTTATAGGTTGTGGAGGTTTGAGTTTCTCTCATTGTGCTGGTCTATGTCCCCATTACAAATATGTGTTAGCAAAGTGCTTTTTATTACAACTATTTTATGATATTAATTAGAATATATAATGAGCTTTAGTGAATCATGACTCATATATTAGTTTGTAAAAAGACATGGATTTGATTGATTAAGGATGTACTGAATCAATAATCTTTTAGTGAATTAATATTTAGGTATTATGTCATGTTAGTATATATGGATTGTTTGGAAACCCCATTCCTTATTTTTACTTTCCTCTATGCCCCCACATGATGTGAGTTTACTAGAGTTATTCTGCAATGTCATCTGATTGAAAATATTATTTTGTAGTGTCTTTATTGTTTAACCCGTGACCTGACCATTATTTGGAATTAATCCATGGAGAAAACACTACGAATTGATGTCTAATATCCGTAGTTGTATTGTTGTTGTTATTTTCTCCCCAATTATGACTTCAGTTTATATTTATATGTATCGTATTCGTATATGCATGTATATTGAGATGTAAACCATTCATGGTACTTGAATTTCAAATCATGTAATTTGTGTTTCCCAAAACTACCGTTGATGTCAATTTCTCATATTCATTAACAAAGACCCTCTACATTATGTTCATTGGAATGAGTTATTATTGAAATGGAAACTTGATTTTTATGTTCATTGTCTCTCTAATCAATTCTCTATAATTTATTAATCAAATACCATTTAGTCACTTCACATTTGAGAACCTTAACTAAGCATTAACATCCTAAAAAACTTCTGATTGGAAAAATGAAATTTTATTAATTTTTAAAAGCTGAAAATTTACATAAAAAAATAGACCACCAGTCCAAATAACAGAAAAAGGAAAACACCGACAATAACATAATGTATATGCTGGTTTGAGAAAAAATGAAAACACCGACAGTGATCGCTCTCCTATTTATTTCGTCATTTAATGTATATGTTGGTTTCAAATACATTTGTTTTCTTAATTTCATGGTTTCTGACCACTCTCCTATTTCCTTTGAATGTCCAGTTTACTATATATAAATTATCAGCATTGCATAGACCATTGATTCGCATAAATCCTGCAAAATTGTACTAAATCAGTTATGGACATCTTACAAGGTACATGTAAGATGATTCCAACCTTTTCCACATGTTGATCGTTGGGTATCACATGATGCCGAAGAATGAGGATGAAGGGCTCTATGAAAAGAGAATTTATCGGACGATGTATATGTTTAGTACCACAATGCCACTAACTATGGAGAGGCTTACGAGGAAGTATTTGAGGAATATGATTATGGTAACGATTGGTAAGGTAGGTAAGGAGACTGATTTGATTACGCAATGCATGGTTATGATGAAGGAATAGGAGAAAATGTATAGGCTGTAAATATTATTTGATGAGTTAGGTGATAAGACAATGATTGTCTTTATAAATACGAGTTACATGATAGAATAAGATGTTTACGACTGATTGCAATCTTAAAATCTTGAGCCTTGATCGTAAAGACAAAATAGTGAACCTAAGTGTTATTCAGGAGTTTATTGACAAAATCAAATCAGTAAATGTTGAAAAGGAGGAAGTAAAGGTCACAGAAAATTCATGAGTTTATTTTTCTTTTAATACTACTATAGAATTCTACTTTAGTAACTTTGTTATTTGAGTATTCTTTTGGCTTTAATTTAGATTCTGGATTGTTTATTGGCAATTTCATTTCTGATCAGATATGTTAAATTTCATTTCTGATTATATATCTTCAATTGTAGATTATGCATGGCTAGAAGAGCGTTGGGCAAGAAGCATGCAATATTGTATCCTTTGGAGCGATAATTCGTCTAATTTTTCATTGAGTAGGTGTGAAGGAGCAGGTATGGAGGTCAAAATAACATAAAACTTTTGAATTAGTAATACTATCTTTAATAGCTTCTGCATAAGCTTCAGCTATGTTTGATAACATCTAAATCAATATAGGCAAGTTTATTGCTATCAGTTATGATTTGTCTTCACGGGCATTGTGTTTGATATTAGTAACGACACAATAATTTTTCCATGAAGAAAAAGAGTTACCAGGCAACATTTTCCTTTATTAGGTACTGCATTTTATAGTTTATTTAGTGATTTTATAGGCAACATCTTCTGTTACCAGGCAACATCTGCATTTTATAGTGGAAGAGCGTGAAAGAGGTCTGCATTTTATCATTATTTATCTTTTTTTACTATTAGAGTTTGTTATTATTAGAGTTTTTTCTCATCAATTCTCATTTTTAACTACACCTTCATTGTGGTCCGAAGACAACATTTGAAAGTTGTTATTCATGTCAAAAAATGCATAGGTACCAATATAATTGTGTAAAATGGGCTTTTTTTTATTTAATAGTTAGGTGTGAATAATAAACAAAAGTTTGTTTTGTTGGGGCTAAATTTCATTTAGATTGAATACCACCAAAGTATATAGTCATTACTATACTTGAGTCTCCAACACCATTGTCCCCGTATGTTTTTGGAGTTTCAAGTTTTTATTAACAAAATTTAGCGTTTTGATCATTCATAGTCTCCACTGCATTTATGATCTCTCCAACTTATTTTTAGGTATGCATTTACTAACTCTCCTCCTTTGGAAATATAAAAATATAGTTAATTAATTATGTCTATTTTGGAACCATGCTCCATTTGCTCTCTAACGACCTATTGGTTAAACAATGTCTTCTATTCTCCTCTCCAAACACCTTCTTCAAGCCATAAGTCGAACGAATATTAAATAGAGTTACTAAATCTGCAATAGGCATGTGTATTGAACTTCTGACTACTTTTGCTAACTTTTAGATCAATTTTAATGGTCATTATGTTTGCTTCTTTTAATGATTTCAGGTTCAGCTGATTCATTTTTTAGGTAAATGTTAATCAAGTTTCTTTACCATATGTTCTTATGCAATTTCCGTATATTGTTTGATATTTCATAGTATGTTTTTTTCGTTTACTATTTGTTGACACGCTAAAAGGTTGCTTTGAACATTAGAGTGTTTAAAGTTCTATCTTTACTTCTTATTGGATTGGAAAATTACAATCCATTTACCATTTCACTTTGTTCAAGTTTAGTTTATTGCATCTCCTTAATATGGTTTGTTGGTTTGTTCATTGCAGTTCTAGATGGTTTGGTCCTAAAAATTTAGTTAAGTTCTTATGATAAAGGTAGATTGACAAACATATGTTGGATGGATTTGGCTAACTTCACCTTTTATGTCTATTTCTTGACAAACAGATGTTCATTGCACTATTAACGAATGATTTTAGCTAGTCATCACTTTATTATATTTGTAGTTTTTTTTAATGGTTTTGAAGAGTAGAAGCTTTATAATTAGCGTAAAAGAAGGGGACACGTTTGAGAGATTTTCATGAGAAGATCGTAGATATATTAATATATGTCCAATAAGTATCTTCATTATTGATGTGATTCAATACTAAGTTCATTAAATGTGTATGTTGGGAGCCCCAATTCCATTGTTTGGAATTGTAATTGGAAAAAAAAAACGGTTCAATTTTTTTGGAATTTCAATTGGAAAATTTTCAATTCCTATTTCATGGCATGGACAATGGAATTCATGTTCCCAAACACACCCTAAACCTTTCATTTTGATGTTGATGCTTAATGGGGCTGTGGTTCCTAAACACATCCTAAACCTTTCATTCTTTTTTCGCTTCTTACTTTTTTATTTTTAATTTGCATTTTCATTTATTCCATTGTTTCCTTTTTTTCCCCAATTTTCTTAGTTTGCGTGTTCCTTTTTTTGTTCTTTTTTTCTACCTTATCTAAAATTTATATTTTGTTATTGTAGTCTTGCAAATGACACTTGGTTTTGGGGACCTCAATGAGGCGCGGGTGTTGTTTGATGAAGTGGAGGACAGAGATGTTGTGTGTTGGAATGTGATGATTGATGACTAATACAATTTTCAAAACTTCCTTAATTATACAATGGTAAAACTTTTATGAATTAGTTATTCATTTAAATTTCCAAAAGAAAACTTTAGTTATATAGTCTATAAGGTTCTCAAATCCTGACAAGACTATACTCATGTGTGTAGGCTTCCGAATGTGAAGCTCGAGAATTTTTAAATACATATAAACGTTTTGCAATTTTAGGTAAACTCTATCATTATCTTTGATTTGTGTTTTTCGTTAAGACTTTTACAATTTTAGGTCTCATATCTCTCATATATAATCTCTTTTTTTTTGCAATTCGGAGTCCAAATCCACTTTACAAATTCATTATCGATCTTCTAATACTTACTGTTGTGTTCAATTTTTTTCTAAGGTAATCATTTTGCAGTTTGTGTATTCCATTTTTACCCACTTCTTTCTTGCATTCGATATTTACCAACGCAAAATCAACCCGATCAAAAATGGGGTAGAACGAAACAGGTAATCAAACTCCCATGATGAGCTTGAGTGAGACCAAGTGTGAACAAACAGCACCTAGGCCAAGCACTGCCAAGTGAAACCAAACATCCCAATAACTAAAAATGGACCATCATCAAAACCACATCGAAAACAAACATCCAAGTAGGGAAACAAAACCCGAGAAACCCTTCACGCTAGAAAAATGACACCATGGATATCTATCAAAGCAACACCATACACAGTGACAGAACTATCCATAAAAGACAACATCACAGTTTCTAAACCACCACGACTGAAATTGAAAAGCCACAAACTTTCGTTTAAAGCACCAGGTCTGAATTTTTAAAGAAACAAGTTTGCATGTTTTATAGTTATAAGTCTAATAAGTTATCAGAAAATGAACTATCATAGTGAATTCCAGTTGTTTCTACTGCAACACTTCATTTATATGATTGTTGATTTTTCATATGTTTTTCAATGGTTGCTTATGTTTGACTTGACGAGATATATAGGTAGGCAGACTAATAAGGGGTTCGGTCACATCTGAATTATATTTTAACTAATTCGTATTACGATAAATGTAGGCAGACCATGTAGAGTCTCGGTCACACTAATATAAAAATTCACCCCATTCTCTATAGACCCCTTGAGCCAAACGCTATCTCATGATTCAAACCAAAATATGAAATTTATGGTGAATAAAATTTCTATTCATTATTGTTATTTTAGTTACTGTAGTATTTATACTAAAATGTATGTAGAATATGATCTAACTCCATATTTACTACAAAATAGTGACCGAACTCTCTATCTTATAAATGTTATAGGATCTAAACTAAGGAGCTTTATGAATATGACTGGTTTATCTCTATTTTGGATTATAGTAAATGTTGGGAAAGTTGGCTAACCATATTTTTTAATATGATGAATTGGTTGTATTTGTAAATGCAATTCTAACTGGGATTCTGCAGCGGAATATAGAGGCAAATAAACAAGTCAATAATAGCATCACTCCTTCAATAGATGATTGTAAGGACATTTGATTATTATACCATTTCTCTAATGGTCATGCTTTAATTGGCAACAAGCTTGGGGTAAACCTGTTATTGACCATGTCGGTCTCATAATAGAAATATTCAGTGCTCATATTGTATCATTCACAAAGGAAGGAAAGTTGCAGGTACCTTGATGTTCATTACTTTTTTTATATGAATTTGTTATAACGTGCAAGAACTCTAAAATATTTATAATGCGACACCCTGTGCATTCATTGCAAAGCCCCACTACCTACATCTTTCTAAAAAACCTATCACAAGGGTGTATCTGCAACAAATGCAGAGGTCACTTTTCCTTTTTTTTAATCTTTTTTAGCATTAGAATAGGTTTGGAGGGGCTTCTTGCAAAGACTACATAGGTTAGCCATTTTTTTTTACTTTAGCCTTAAAACATTTTTGTATTGGGATTACTAATTAAAAAAAAAAAATTGGCGTGGGAATACTTTTTTAGATACTTGGTCACACTTTTAATCTTTTTCGCAATTTTCTAGGCAGAGTTAAAAGCTCTAATGTACAACATGACCATACTTATTAATGTGTGTGGTCCTGATGGACGTTATACTTTTGGTTCAGTTGGAAAAGCTGAAGTCGTTAGTGCTCGAAGGTGAGTTAATTACTTGAATATATATAACTAAGTACAAAAATTGGAACTAAACCAGACAAAAAAATATCTTATAGACCCGACCTCTCTTCCCCTTTGGCATTAGGCTCGAGATGTAGGTGTGCATATTGGGGTTTGGTGTCAGAGATTCCACTAGCTTCATTGGTGATATGCAACAGGGTACCCCTGTTTTCGCCAGTCCAAGATCAAATGTCTTAATTATATTTTTTCTAGAATAAGTTGATGATTATGAAGACTTCCTTTCAATTGATGCATTATCTTTTTAAAATTTGACCGTGTTTTATATTGACATATGATGTGACCATTGTATTTTTATACTTTCAATTCTTAGGGTGGGTTATTCCCAAGGACTATTTTTGGTAATTTCTTATGTTGACATTAGTTTTGTACTCATTGGGGGCATGTCGTGCCATGTTATATAACCTATGTTTGTTATGGTTAATGGATTGTATTTGGAATTTTCTTTTTATTTTTTTATTCTCTAGACATAATGATTCTAATGTATTAGTAATGTTGGAGTACTTTTTATTTCTTAAGTAAGGTAGTCCTATCAATATTGTACTTTTTATTTCTTAAACATGACAATGTTGATGAACATTGTACTATTTTTTATTTTTTAAAAAGGGAAGTGGATAGTCCTATAAACAAAGGAAATTTTACCCAAATTTTCTAAAATGTTTACATATTTGTGTTGTGAAAAATAATTTCTAACTTAAAAGTACTAGATATTAGGTTATGTATTAATAATAGTATAATTGATATTTTTGTTATAAAAAGGGCCAATTGTTCTATAAACAAAGAAATGTTTTTCCAATTTTTTCAAACTAATAGGTTTGTATCATAGGTTATTTAAAAAATTATTTGTGTTCCGAACTAAATATAACGTATGGTCCTATCAACGACTTACACTTTCAAAAATTTGGATTGTGCCTTCAGGCACGGGCATACCCTAGTGTGTGTATGTGTGTGTGTGTGTGTGTGTCTATATATATATATATATTTGTGTGAGATCATTTTGGCACCGGGTTCTTCTATCCATTAAGGAGAAAGTTTGGGTTCCTTCTCTTCCCCAAAAAGGAGATTGTGTTTATTGCGATGTATTCATACGGAGAAAGGAAGTGTGTGTGGGTTGATGGTAGACAACCCCCATTGGTGGATTCTAAGATTTTAGAGGACTCCGGAGTTGTCGACTAGGCGTAGGTTGAAGAGAGAAGGAGTGTCAAGGCTTTAAAGGCAAGTCGTTGTTATAAGTTCTCTTTTCGTGTCTTTTGTAAAAATGCCATACTTAGTGGACATGTAGGCTGGGCTATCCTAGGTTTTTCCCGTTGTGGGTTTTCCTCGCACATCGCGCCATGCGTGTGTGGTTATTTTTATCTTTCAATATCTCACTTAGATGCATGCTAGGTTAATCTAGAGAAAATTGGTTTAATCACAACATTAGTGTAATTTTGGTGGTAATTTTAGTTTGGGTAATTTAGTTTTAATTTAATTCAAGTTGGCATAATTAATTTGGCAAAATACATGCTTAATTTTGTTTGGCATAATTTAAAGTTGAATTGAATTAATGTTGTTTAATTGTGATTAAAAGAAAAATTCAAATATTTGTTGTGTTGTTTGACTTAATTTTATTTTTTAAGAAATTAAATTATGTGGACTTTATTTGCTAAATCAAAAAGAAATTTTAATTTGGAATATATTGTGGACCATCTTTACTTGGTAATTTAAAATTGGGGTATCATAACATATGCTTTAAGAATTCACTATTTCACATGGGAGACTTATTCTGACATATCGGTGAAATTTACAATATGTTCGATCTACTTGATGCTTTGAAACTACAAGGGAGACTGGTACCTTAACTTTTACATCTCCCCGTTGAATGGGAGGAACTATACGAAGAGGCCGTTGAGGTTGTGGAGTGCATTGGATTTTCATGAAAAGATGATGTCATTGCCACCAGATGGGGGGACGAATTCGATAGTTCAGGTGGGGAGAAAATCCCAGACAAGACTAGCCCAATATTCAACATATGTGGAATGATATCATTTGAGGAGCTGCTAGGAGAAATCAACGAGGTGGCTGAACAACCTGAGATAGATGTGTAAACAGGGTTTCTATCTTTCCCCTCTTTTGTAAACCATATAACTAGATCAGGGAGGCATTACAAAGTTCCAAACTCGTAACCATCAGCGATCGACAAGGGAAAAGGTGTTGAGAATTTTCCTATGCCAGAAATGACCCTCAAGGAGAGAAAAATACTTCAGCAGCTGAAGAAAACCCAAATTAACATCATTCTGTGGGGACTTTTTCTATTTTCCCAGCTACGCCGGAATGCATTGATCAAACTACTTACTTGGCCCACTGTCCCTCCTTCCAGCATGCTAGAAGAAGTAGTAGATTTGGTCAGATCTCTAACCTCTACTAGAATGCTCTCCTTCTCCGAAGAAAAAATTCTTAAGTTTGGTCCAAATCAAAACTATGCTCTTAATATCTATGTCAAAGTGATGGGAAAGACAGTCCCACTTTTGCTTGTCGATAATGGTTCAACTTTTAATGTTTTCTCGTTGATAACCCTCAATTTCTTAGGATTGAAAGTGAGCGACCTTGATCCAACCTCTGTCGCGGTACGCGCTTATAATAGTACTTGTTGAGAATTTATGGGATCCTTAAAGCTTATAATAGGGGTTGTCCCTATAAATCTCGTTGTTTAATTCCAAGTCATCGATATCCCGACTTGTTTCAATCTGTTGCTCATACGACCTTATCTCTATAGTATAAAGGGTATCTCTTTTTCCCTACATCTGAAACTAAGGTTCTTCTACAATGGGCAAGTCATCACCATCTTGGGCTAATATGATAATACTGAGAATGCAAGCACCAGGAATTCGGTACTAAAGATACAACATGGGCCGAATGATATGCTTTTATCAGGTTTTCGAGTTGAACCCCTTCCTCTTCCAGCAGGAGATGATTTTAAAAATAAATTTTGTCCATAACACAACCCTCACGGTAACGTCAATATGATACAGATGTTTAAGAACATGCACTTCATGCCCGGACTGGGGCTTTGAAGACGTTAACAGAGAATACTAGAACCCATAGTGTTGAAGAAGGCCTTTCCTCCTTGTGGCGTGGGTTATCAACAATCAACAGAGGAACTCAGAATGCTTCGCCAACCTCAGTTGAAGGTAAGTCTAGAAACTACCAAGACTGTCTTAGGGGATTCCTCGAATAGAAGATTCATGAGAGTTGGTAAAGATTTCCCCTTTTGTAGCCTTCCTGAACCATGGTATGATCATGTAGACAAGAAGGTGAAGCCAGGAATAGAGATCTTTTTCCAAGACAACTACTTATGGGCCAAAAGTTCTCAGCATCATGTGCGACCACCCATAGTTACTATCAAAATATTCAGGTCATCATGATCCACTCAAGCGCTACATCTTCGGATCCATCCCGCCTGATCAAAGCTGTTAATGCACCTTTCCTCAACTGGAATGTTGTACCAGTTTCACCTGCTGAAATACAACCACAACTCTGATGTTAATCCCATTTCCTCTTCTTTTGTTGTTCCTCCCTATTCTGATGTGATAAAGACCTCCTTCGATGAGGTTCTCAATGCTATTTTTCCCAACGATGAAATGAATAAAAATTTTGAGTATCTTGTTGTGCCTTACATTAATTGTCTTGATTCTAATCAAACTCTGGATGATAATGATTTTACAGATGAACAATTCTTAACTGATCTTAATAAGGTTAATAACAAACAACATAACCGCATTTAAGTTAATGAAAATGAAACTGTTGTTATTAATCTCAGTTCTAGTAGCCAACTGCGTGAGATGATGAGCAAGAGCGTACTCAACTCGAGGAATTATTAAAATAATTTATGGATGTCTTTGCATGGTCATATGATGACACGCCTGATATTGATCCTGAGATTGCTTAGCATGAGATTCCAACTCTCCCAGAATGCAAATCGTTCAAACATGAATTGCGAAAGCTCCGCACCGAATGGTAACTCAAGTTTAAGGAAGAAGTGGTAAAACAATTTAATGTGGGGTTCATTCGTGTGATCGAATATCCCACATGGCTAGCCAACATCATACCCATGTCGAAATCTATATGAAAGGTTCGCATGTGCGTTGTTCAACAAGATTTGAACAAAGCCTCTCCAAAAAATTATTACCCTCTACCCAATATCGACATGATTGTGGATAATACATCTAGTCACGCTCTCAAGTCATTTATTGATGGCTTTATCGGATATAATCAGAAGATGATCCTAAATCATCGAGAGAAAATCTCATTCATCACCCCTTGGGGAACCTTATGTTACACCGTTATGTCATTTGATCTAAAAAATGTAGGGGCTACCTACTAGAGGGCTGCCATAATCATTTTGCATGATTTGATACACAAAGAAGTCGAAGTATACATAGATGATATAAATATCAAGTCTAAGACTCAGGAAGCTCATGTACCCGCTCTTCGAAAGTTCTTTGAGTGACTATGGCAATACCAAATGCGGCTTAACCATAGAAATGTGTATTTGGCATTACCAAAGGAAAGATCTTGGGATTCATGGTTAGAGAAAAGGAGATTGAAGCATATCCAGTCAAACTGAAAGCCATACTCAAAATTCCACCACCCCAAATAAAGAAGGAGGTCTGGGGATTCCATGAAAAATTACAGTATATCA
Source organism: Sambucus nigra (assembly GCA_949130495.1). Classification (NCBI taxonomy): domain Eukaryota; kingdom Viridiplantae; phylum Streptophyta; class Magnoliopsida; order Dipsacales; family Adoxaceae; genus Sambucus; species Sambucus nigra. The sequence goes on along the minus strand of OX422221.1, from coordinate 327,198,285 downwards.
GCCGGTTCATCAGCCAGCTAACTTTTATTTATGAACCCGTCTTCAAACTCCTACGAAAGTATTTAACCATGGTTTAGAATGAAGCTTGCAAAGAATCCTTTGATTGAATCAAGTAATATCTAACCCGACCTCCAGTACTCATGCCTCCACAACTTGGTCTTCCCTTACTCCTATACCTGACTGTAACAGATACCGCAGTTGGGGCATTGCTAGCCCAATACCTTGAAGAAACCCATAAAGAAAGGGACATATATTACTCTAGTAGTAAGTTGGGTGTATAAGAAGTCAACTACACTGCCTTGGAGAAAGGATGTGTCACCCTCTTCTAGGTCATCTAAAAATTACATAATTATATGCTCGCCTTTCCCATCAAACTTGTATCCCGAATGGATCCTATCAAATACCTGCTCGAGAAACCTACCCTGTTTAGCTGAATGACCTAAGTGTTGATGCTTCTAGTCAAATTTGATATTCTGTATGTCACATAGAAATCCATGAAAGGAGGAATCATCTCTAACTACCTTGCTAACTACCCTATGGAATAAATTGATGTTTGGATTTCTGAGTTATCGGATGAGAATATCCTTTGTACCTCCAAAGAAGACCTCTGATTGAACATGTTCTTTGACTATGAAGCTAACAAGAAAGGTTATAGCATTGGGATACTCCTAATTTCCTCAGATGACTCCCACACTCCCATTTCCATCAAACTGTATTTTCCTTGCACCAACAACATGACTGAATACGAGGCATGTATGTTAGACCTCAATGTCACTCTCAAGAAAGGAATTAGATGCCTAGATGCATACACGGATTCATCCCTCATCACTGGTCAAGCTCAAAAGATGGAGAGTCAATGATGATAAACTCTTACCCCTCCATGCCCACTTAGAAGAGTTAACCTCCCAATTCCAAGATATCACCTTCCATTACCTGCCTCGAGAAATGAACAACTTAGCTGATGCCCTTGCTACCTTAGCCTCCATGATTAACATTCCCAAAGCATGAAACCTACTGCTATCATATTGATCTCATCACATAAGAAGATCCTGATATGGCCAATTTATGGAACTATGATATTTAGCACCTCCTCAAGCATGGTAGGTATCCCCAAGATTGTAACAAGAAAGACCGAGCAATCCTCCGCTAACTGGATGACCAGTACATCATCTATGATAAAGCACTATTTAAGAAAAATTTCGATGGAACCCATTTACACTGCATCGCAGGGGCTGACATTGAAGAGATAATCCAGAAAATCCATAGCGGGGAGAGCGAACCCCACATGAATGGATATGTTCGAAGATGTATTAAATGCCAGTAGTTTTCCAACCTCCAATATTTTCCTCCACGATAATTATACAACATGAATTCTCTTTGGTCGTTCTCCACATATGGCATCGACATCATAGGGAAAATTACACCCAAGGCCTCCAACGGGCATGGATTCATCTTGGTTGCCATCGAATACTTCACCAAATGGGTTGAAGCAGAGTCATATGTAGTTTTAAATGCCAAAAAGGTGGAAAAGTTCATCCAAAAAAATATCATCTACTGATATAGGGTAGGTACCGCATGAGCTAATATCAAACAACGGGTTACATCTCGAGGAAGAAGTCACAGAAGTGGTCGATGAGTATGGGATTCATAGACAAAAATCTTCTACCTATCGAACTCAAACCAACGGTGCAGTTGAAGGTGCAAATAAGAACCTCAAAGAAATCATCAGCAAGATGATCGAGAGTTGCCGAGATTGGGCCGATCGGATCCCATACACCCTCTAGGGCTACTGTAATTAAGTTAAAGCATATTTAGGGGATACCCCTTACTCTCTGGTATACGGCATGGAAGAAGTCCTATCCGTTGAGCTAGAAATTCCTTCATTATGCGTCATTCTTGAAAGCAAAGTCGGCGAGGAAGACTGGCATCAAAGCCATCTTAACGAGTTGTCACTCTTGAATGAAAGGAGATTGAAAGCTCTATGTTGAAAACAAGGGTACCATCACCAAACAACATGATCATTAAACAGTAGAATCAAGGACCATGGTGTTTGAGAAGGGTATTTATCCCTTAAAGAAATCGTAGAGCACATTTCGGACCTTAGAGGGAAATTCAAGACCAATCGGAGCGGCCCCTACATTGTAAAGAAGATCTTATCCGGCGGTGCCGCCATGCTCACCGACCTAGATGGATAAGAGATGGCACGTCCAGTCAACCTGGACCATCTCAAGAAATTCTACCCTAGTCCAAAATCTCGGCTCGCTACGACTCTTCTCATCTCCCTTCTATTCTAAAAAAAATCTCTTCATTTCCCTCTACCCAAAACTACGTGGGCCTGATCCTCTGCAAAAACCATTTTTCAAGAAAATTAAAAAAAATTTAAAACCCTAGAGGTACATTGGCAGCTCACACATTTTACATGAGCACGACCCTTTTTTCACAAAAAAAACTATTCTTTTCTTATCTCCGAGAACGACAGTTCATTCTAATATATACTTGAACAAAAGGATTATGTATGCCTTAGAGATCGGTATAGATAATTCAAAAAATACAAAACTTATCAAAAAGGCATAGCTGGATAATAAAAAACTTGTTTATTTAACTTATAAGAAATTACGGTACAATTACATAAGAAAATGAATGGATAATTCCCTCCCCCTACCTTCAAATCCAAATAAATTCCCAAACTTATTTCCCGGTACAAAATAAACTCTCTAAGAGTCCTATCCACAGCTACCAGAGGAGCCTGCTTCGTCATCATCATCTACATCCTAGGGTCCCCAAGCTTCCCCTGCCTGAATAGAGTGACGCAAATGCTCCATGGACCGATAAGCTCGAACCATCTTCAAAAAAACTACCACACCCCCCTCCATGGTATGAGATAAGGCAAGCCACCTTTGTCCAGTCTCCACTTACAACATCTTGCTGACCACTCTCCTCCACAATCACTTCATATAATCCCTAGGGATGTGCCAAACTCTCCCTATAGACTGAGAGGGATGGGTCCACGGACGCCGACTCTCCCATAAAGATCCAAGCAGCATGCACAGATGCTTTGTCAAATCTTCTATCGGAAAGAAATCTAGTGTCCTAGGTGGCACAACCTACTCCCAGCCAAATTGGCACAGAAGCCACCAAGAGAAATAGAAAGAGGTATGTCTGAGACTAACCAGTCAAACGTACGAATATTCTCCCAGCTCGAGAATAGGCAACAACTGTCCCACCCAAGGCACTGACCAGTATAGATTTAGAGCCCCATGCTCCACAAACCAATTCTCCCAGCTATCAATATCCAAGCCAATGCTGATAAAATGACATGAGAAAAAGTTGGGTATAGACGAAAAAGGATATTCTGGTGGAGTCGCCAGAGGTAACCTTTCAGACAACCATATGAACAGCATCACGGGGCTACCCCTCATAAAGTCATAAAGACCTTCTCGCCAGGCATCCAGACCGTTTAAAGTCTCTGCTAGTATCATCGCCGCAGGATTACGACAGTATGATATCCATGAAGTAACGATACAAGTTATGGGTCCACCAGCAGTTCCCCAATCACTAGCATCAATTTAGAAACCAAGTCCAGAACAACGGCTCCAGCATATCCAGCATCACCAACCTCCTGCAGATGCACAGATTGTAGCATCTCAAAAAGGGATATCATTCCTCCAGCGACCAGTGGCCTAGCCATCGAAGGTAAAATACTAAGAAGCCCGGCTAACAAATCAAGTAAAGCCATAGCAATGCTGGGATTTATCCCCAGCATGACAAAAAACTCTTTGTAGGTAGGACAAACCTCATCCAACCCAAAGCGGAATACATGGTCTTCGGGGTACAAGAATTGTACCGCTGCCATCAGCATGTTCCACTCTATGGGCCGGTTACGCCATAAAGAAACTTGACGCATGTTGTAAGCATCATAGTCGACATTATAGGAGCACATCGCCTCTAAAGTCTCGAGATAGTTGTCAAACTCGACACTACGACGGAGAGCCATCTCACAAAATAAGAAAGTAAGAATGTGAAGGTGTGAGAAAAACACTCCACTCTTACCCCTCTTTTATACTTGAAAACCCCCACAAAAGACATAACCCCTACAGAAATCGGAGGGAATCCTGCCCCACAAGGTACCAAAGGCAGAAGAGGGTACCAATCAAAGCTTTGAATTGATGGAACTGGACTTGATTGCCGATAGGCAGGACAAGGGGCTTGCCGATCGGCAACCCCCTATTTTTGGAAATTTTCCTTTTTCCTCTTTTGTCAAAATCAGAAACTCATTTAAAATAAATTGATGTTCTCAACAGAATTTCAAAAATCCCTCGTATAATTTCTCACCTTTAAAACTTTCCTTCAAAATCCCAAAAATATCTCTTTTTACAGTCTCAGCAGCAAAGTAAAAAGCATATGCGCATGCATTCATTCATCATTAACAGAAGATAATAAAAAACCCCATTGCATTGCATATATATGTTTTTCTATGTTACATCAAATTTTGTAGGAAATAAAGAAAAAAAAATGGGACATAACCCGAACCCACATTCTCTCTTTCTCTCTCTCCATCTAACCTAAACTTCACCCCTGCGACGAGACGATTCACCACCGCTACCCGAGCTAGACTCATCCCTGGACGAAGTAGACGGCACCAATCAAGAAGAAACCGGGACCACATCTCGAATATGGGCAGTCGTCGAAGATATCCAGTCCCTGATGTCCCTTCACCAAGTGGTCGACACCCAGATTTGATGCAAGAAAGGACGAAATCAGTATCAAAGCAGAAAAGAAATCAAAATAGAGGAACAAAAATGTATACCGCAGGACGAAGTACCTCCTCTGTCAAGCCCAGCTCCGCCGGATCCATCGCATGAGGACAATGAAACATAGGCACCATCCCTCCATCATCCTGCTAAATTTTGTATGAAGAAGTATGCAACCGCATGAAGGGAACCTCCGAAGTCTCTGCCGTCACAGACGTCGACGGACCACCACCACTGTGGGAGGACCCCACTGGCCGATTCGAACCTGCGGGAGGGAAAGGTAAGGCATTATTTATGCTGGGCACCATCATCTAGCTCGTCACAAAGTCCATGTAATCGTACGGCGCAGCCGTATCAGTATACAACATGTAAGACTTGCCAATCATCGTCGCGATCCTCGCAGCCTTTGGAAACAGCCGCTCTCGCCTCATAGACATAGAGGGTCGCGTAGGTGGCACCACCACCTCCTCCTCAGCGATATGTCGAACCACCCTCTCCCTGAGATACCAAGAGTGGCCAAGCTCATGCACCAACAAATGCCTCATCTGCGCATTCACCTCAGTCGACCCCGTGTCATGAACAACCATCCCCTAAGGGTAAAAAGTCACCTGAAAAATCCCTAGCAGATATGAGTCAAATACAAAATCAGAACATACAAAGGTCTTAGACTGAAGAAGGAAAAGTCTTACCCTATCACTAGTCAGGCCATTCAAGACCTGACGCACCGCCTCTAGAGAAAGAGATCCTCTCGACATCCGATTGGCCTTGCGCCATCGATACAACCGGCAGAAGTCCCCAACAGTCTCATCCTTCAGGGAGATCAACTGGGTATTACACCCAATCACCTCATAGAACCACGTCTTATAAGGATAAGAACTTGGAATAAAAAAGTGAGACGCATAAGGAACGTGCGAATGCATGAAAAGAAAATGCGCAAATTAAAGAATACCTTAAGAAGATACATGGCTCTAGTAAAAGTCTGCCGGTAGCAACGACTGAGTGCATCCAAAGAAAAATAGAGGGTCGCCAAAGTCAGGCTCCCCCAATCATAGAAAGGGATGTTCAAAAACACCCTCAAGTACGGCAATAACCACAACTGGACAATGTCGTCACTCGACGCACCATAAATCCCCCCAACACTAGTAAGATAAATAACTGGGCCATCTGCCTCACCTGTAGTACATCCTCCACGTCAACCACCGTACCCAATTAAACATCCTTCAACAGGGACAACCTAATGGAATCCCCAGATACTATCCTCCCCACGTCCTTGAGCGCCGCCCGCACCACCTACAGTCTCACCCGTAGGGAGCGATCCACCTCTATCTGCTCCCTATTGCATTCTAGCACCAGCAGCTACTGCATATCTATGGGAGTCACGGTCATCTCCCCAAAACCAAAATAGAAGGTGTGGGTAGTGTCCCACCATATATCCCCCAGAGAGCATAATAATGTCGTCGAATGAGGAGTCTCATCTAGCAGAAATGCCAACCTTCCAAAGCCTGCTAAGGATACCACCCAATGCACCACAGGTGGAAGATTCTCCAAGACATCCTTAAGCCCCGTTGTCCCGCGAGCACGCATGTTCTTCAAAGAAATATCAGACTGCCAAAAGAGAAAAACCTTGTGAGAATCCAAGAAAAGTAGAAAACACAAAAAAGAGAATGTCAAAAGTCATTTTACTTACATAACCCCCAGGGTTCACCATCCTCAAATAGGGATGATGCGACGTCTCTCGCAGCAAGGTCCACTCATCCGCAACCGGCTCAAATGCATCAAAGGAGTTCTCACTGACCAAAGCAAGAGGTGCCATGCCCCTCCACTCCATGTTTTCCTAGTCATCAATAGCCAACTAGTCTCGATGAACTGCAAATCTCAATAAAGTGACCATTTTTCAGATCACGGAATGCTAGAACGATTCGCAGAGGAAAATCGCAAAAAGAGAGAAGGCAAGAAACTATGAAAAATGAAAGGAATTCTCCACCTTTATATAGGATGCTAAGGGTCATGCCGATCGACACTGACCCCTCATCTATGGATCAACACTACCCCTTTACCTTCCTGAGGCACTCCAAAAGTCCGTGCCACTGCCGAATGGCACCCTCTACACCATGCCGACCGAAACCCCCCTTAAAAGTTTGTATAAAAATTCCCTAAAAATATCAAGAAATCCTAAAAAATCCTCAGAAAATTCCTAAAAATCCCGAAAAGGATTTAGAACATTTTCACCAAGAAAATTTCACACTCCCTCAAGAAGAATCACTATTTCCCCAGTAGAACTCACAAAAGCCAAGTGAATCTCTCCCGACGACGTCCCCAGAGGACCTCAAAATATCCAAAACTACAAGATCATATCCTATTTCCCCAAAGGTCTCAAATCTCCCAAAGAAATACGTCCAAACCCTGAACCACCTAATCACTTCCCCAGCACCAGATTGGTTGTTCCTTAGGTATAGTCTCCAAAAATCACAAGGATTTCCCCAGCTCAAATCAAAATCACGAGGAAATTTTCCTAGCAGAGTTCCCTAAGAACTTCTTACCTTAAGCCCGCAGAATTGGCTTCAACCCGCAGAATTGGTCATCTCGACTTAAGACCGCAAAATTAGCTCCGACCCTCAAAATTGGTCATCTCAACTTAAGCCCGCAGAATTGGCATCGACCCGCAGAATTGGTCATCCCAACTCAAGCCCGTAAAATTGGCTTCGACCCGCAGAATTGATCATCTCAACGTAAGCCCACAGAATTGGCTTTGACCCGCATAATTTGTCATCCCAACTTAAGCAGACAGAATTGGCGTTGACCCAACGAATTGGTCATCCCAACATAAGCCCGCAGAATTAGCTTCGACCCACATAATTGGTCATCCCAACATAAGCTCGCAGTATTGGCTTTGACCTGTAGAATTGGTCATCTCCACTTAAGCCCTCATAATTGTCTTTGACCCATAGAATTGGTCATCTCTCCAAAGTCCTCATAATTGGCTTTGACCCACATAATTGGTCATCTCAACTTAACCCCGGAGAATTGGCTTCGGCCCGCAGAATTGGTTTAAGGGGTGGATAACTTGTAGGGATTAGATATAGGATGAGTTTTGATATTGTAAACATGATTGGGTTAAGGATTAAGGGTTGGCAATCGTATAAATGGGATTTTGGAAATTTTGGGATTGGAGAAAAATAGCCATTTTCACAACTTGCTGAATGGGCTCAATCGATTAGCCCCTTGCGAATCGATTCGCCACGTTGAAGAGCCTATACGTTTTTAGGGACGAATTGATTTGACCCATTACAAATTAATTCATTATGCAGCAGACTTATAGGACCCTTTAAGACGAATCGATTCGCTATTAGGACCGAATCGATTCGGAAATAGGGCAGTTTTGAGCAATTTTTTTAGTTCTACTCCATTTCGAATTGGTTTCTCGATTTGGAACATCCTAATATGGTACGAGAAGTAAATTTTAAAGGTTTATTGGTGGTTTTTCTCATGATTTGATCATAGGGACATATCAACGGAGGATGGGAATATTATGCATATGTATTGGAGTTGTCGGATCTATATAGGGGGAAATTTCATAGGGATATGAGTCCCATTTGGAGATTAGAAGTGAGTTATTATATGATAAAAGTTTAAGGATTCCTCAAGGAAGTTGTGGAGGTAGGACATGGGATTGTTATACCGATGTTTGGGAAGAATCCTTCTAGCGACAGGATTTCACTTAGAGATGATAGGTGAATCAACAAGAGAAAGGTCGTATATCCTTAGTGAAGATATCTTCGGATTTTAATTCAAAAAGGTGATATCATATAGGGTTCGCATGAGTATCTGAACCGTAGTTTAAATTGAGGATAGTAGAATGCATAATTAATTAGGATAAGTTGTGTTCGTACTTATGGTCAGAATAACCATTGTAAATTTATGGGTCATTAATGAAAAGTATTCCAATGTGTGATGGGATCATGAAATAAATTTAAGATTGAGCTTAAGGTTTACCGACTATTAGTTATGTGTATACCTATAGTCGGGATAATTATTAAATACCGGCGTGCATACGAATATAGAAGGTGCGTATAGTGATTAATACATACGTTCGATTTGGAGAGAGTTTCCTTAATGTTGGATATAATTAGAGATTATTCCTATCATAGGTGAATTGGATGTATATGTTTCAAGTGAGGATCCTTGTAAGTAAAATGCATTGGGTAGGTATGCGTTATAACGATGGTGAGTATTATGAGAGTTGTATACATATCGCCAGATTCTTTTCCTTTATAAATAAGGATCGGAGATAGTACGTATATATATAAATGTGTGGTAACATGACGCGAATGTAGATTTCTTGTGTGATGATTTATACATATGATGTGATTACGTGTATATATATATGTAGTGTGAATGATATATATACTTACTATGTGAGCATACCCACCACATGCTATCATGGGAGGTTGTGCATTGTGGGTGAGGCCTCTGGCTTGAGGAGCAGGGTGCGTATAGTCCCCAAGTCATAGTCGTCCATTATTATTTGTGTGGTTTAATTTGAGGGTCAGAAGTCTTGGGTATGATTCGTTCTCACTTTTCGGTTAGGAACTATGACCGCTTCCCATACGTTGTGATTGATTTTATTATCATAACGGTGTGATAATAGTTTGATATATGATAACCCGGAATAAAGTGAGTAATTCCTGGAAGATGTTAGAATTGTGAAGTATTTTTATGTTTTATAATCGTAAATGTTATGAGTATTTCAAGTGCGAATTTTATGTGGTATGTGTACATGGTTATAGGATTGAATGATCGTATTATATATCTAGAGTAATGATATATATTCTACATGTGAATGTGATAAGAGTATTCTAAGCATTTATTTCCAATAATCTAGTTACAATCTAAGGGTTTAGCATAAAGATGGTATGTTCATGTGTAACTCCCCAACTGTGGGAAGTGGTGTATTTATAGTAAGTGGGAACTCAATAGGTGGAATGCTTTTATAGCTTCAAGCAATTACACCTTTAAGCAATAAGATGAAGTTGGACGTCTTGCACGTGCATGTGCATGGTGACTATTGAATATCCCACGTGTGTCTGATGGTCGGTCGGGCAACCGATCATAGGGTACCTAAGCCGATAAGTTTCTCATCCATCTTGGAAAACATTAGGATGATATTGACAAGTCATCATTATATTGGTCTATATGGTCTAATATTGTTAAGCTACAACACATGGCTTCTTGTTTTTTAACCAAGCTACGCATGAACCCAACTAGGTCTCATATTCCAGTAGGAGTGGAGGGTGGTGCATCTTCTTTTTCCCTGCTACTCTCTGGGTGTTCATCTATTATTACATAAAATTTCCCCCAAAATGGAGTATAGTTGTTGATACCAAAATTAATATGCTGATGTGGATGAATAATACGAAGACACGTGTCAATCTACGTGGCACAATAGCGGCGAGGAAATTCATTCCTTTAACCATTTCATATTCTCTCCGAGCAACGAGGAGGACAACCCGAGGAAGTCCATCATCCCGAGATACTCTAAGCGCTCCGAGGAACTCTTAATCAACGAGCAACTAAGGCGGTCCGAGCTGCATCTCGACCGTAGCATTAATTACCAGATAGACAACAGTTCAACTATTCATTGAATGTTTATATTCTTGACGCACACGCTGCATTAAATGTATTACCCTTTCATATGTATATCATTTAATGTATCGAACCTTTCATGTACAGCCTAAGGGCTATAAATACCTTGTATCATCCTCATTCAAAAGGGACCGAAATTTGTAGATTGAATTGATAATCGAGAATTCCCAAACACTCAGCAATAACATAACAGTGGATGTAGGCCATTCTTATAAGGCTGAACCACTTTAAAAATATTTGTTCATTTTATTTATCTGTGATTGAATAATTAGGGTGATCTAATTTTTTACATCAACAGATTGGCGCCGTCTGTGGGAAACGACTGTTACTATCGTTTTTCACCAAAAATCATTTATCATCAATGGCAGATAATCCAGAATCCAGTAATCGAATTGCTGGAAATGTTAGAAATCCTCCGAATCAGTCTGCACCTCCAGATCTGGCTGGAATTATGACGAATCTAGCTGAAGGACAAACCGCCATGCAAGAAACAATGAGGCAACTCATTCAAACTCTTCACGGTGGTGCACCTACCCATTCAAGGCAAAGGAGTGATCGTGGAAAATCGCGATTCAGGCGTACTGAGTCATATCGTAATGAAGAATCTGATGATTTTTCTTATCAACCTGGGCGAACTTCATCGATACGGGCTACGGATACAGATCAACATATCACCCTCTCTCCGGACAGAACTAGCGCCCTGGAAAGATTAAGCAGAGCATCTCCTTTCAGTCGGTTAGGACCAAGGAGAAATATGAGTCCACCTAGAGCCCCATCGAGAAGCTTTCGACCACCATTAGGTTTGAGAGAAGGATCAGCGCAATCAAGACCAGTTACTCGTCGAGATAGATCTCAGGAAGCTACGTCAGAACAATCAATTGCTCGGACTAAGCAGCCCGAGGAAGGAAATGAAGCATGAAAGGGTTCCATTCAACGATTGGAGGATAGACTTGGAGAAATGGTTAAAGAAAGGAATCCCTTACAGAGAACTTTTGTTCAAGGCACACCTTTTGTGCAAGCCATTGTGAATTTTCCTACACCGTCGAAATTTAAAGCACCTGTAGTGACACCTAAATATGATGGAAAGACAGATCCTGTTCTTCATATAGAGCAATACCAAGCTGCTGCCGACATATATGCTGTCCCCGACGAAATGAGGTGTAGAGCGTTTTCGGGAACTCTTACCGGATCTGCACTGATATGGTACAATAATCTTACTCGGGGTAAGATTTCGAATTTTATTCAGTTAGCCGAGTTGTTTATTGGCAATTTCTATTTTGGAGCAAAGCCAGTAAAACGAGTAGCACACTTGTTAAGTGTTAGACAAAAGTCTGGTGAAAGTACTAGAGATTACATAACTCGTTTCAATAACGAGAAGTTGGAAGTCATAGATTACGAAGAAAAGATAGCGATCACTGCTTTGATGAGTGGATTGTTTCCTAACAAGTTATATTATACTTTGGCCAAAGATCCACCTAAAACTATGTCGGAGTTGATGGCAAAAGCGGCCAAAATCATGAATGCCGAGGAGGCTATGGCTGCGAAGAAGAATATGGTTAAAGAAACCAAGGTGGAGGTTGACAAATCTAAGAAGAAAGAGCAAAAAGGTAATGGTGGTGACAAGCACTCCAAGAATAATAGGACGTCATGGGAAGTCCTGAAGAAATATGATAATTATACTCCATTGAAGATGGGTATTAATCATGTTTTAGAAGAAATCAAGAATAACGAAGAAATCAAGTGGTCAGATAAACTAAGGACCAATCCTGATTTGAGGAATAGGGCCAAATATTGCGAGTTCCATAAAGATCATGGCCATACGACCAAAAATTGCATAGCCCTTCAGAACGAGATTGAAACGCTCATCCGAAGAGGAAAGTTGTCAAAGTATGTAGATCGCAGAGGTGAAAGGAAAAATGATGATAGAACCAGAGATCGTTCCAGATCTCCTCGTCGGACGGAAGAGAAAAAGAAAAGAAATCATGAAGATGATCTAGATGAAGACCCTGATCTTCCAAAGAAGCCAAGACACCCTGAACGAGAGGTATTTTCCATACGTTTTGGGTCAATTGATTGTAATGTTATAACAGGAGGAGATGCTGGAGGGGGAGACCTTACTGCAGAAAGAAAGGCCTATCTCGGAGAGGCCCAAGCCTGCTCATATATTCAACGAATAAATCTTGCCGAGGAAGATCGTCCGAGGAAGGTAAATAAAGAGAAGCTGGTTATTGGTTTTTCAAAAAACGATTTGGCAGGTGTTCTTTACCCTCACGACGATCCCTTGGTGATCAAAATGAGGATGAAAGATGTGGTGATTTCAAGGGTGTTGGTGGACAATGGTAGTTCGGCAGAAATCATGTACTATTCATGTTTTGATAGCTTGAATTTGAAATTATCTCAATTGGAACCTTATCACAGACCCCTTCTGGGTTTTGCTGGCGAGAAAGTTTTTCCACTTGGGACGATCAAGTTGGACATATTCATTGGAACTTGGCCCGCTTGTCGAACAGAAAGAATACGCTTCTTAGTGATGGATAAGAATGTACAGCCAGCCTACAACATCATCATGGGAAGAGTTGGTTTGAAGAAGTTCGAAGCAGTTCCTTCTACAGTGCATCAATGCTTAAAATTCCCAACAAACTTCGGAGTAGGAGTTGTAAAAGGTGATCAAAAAGTAGCTCGGGAATGCTATTATTCGTCTGCCGAGCAAGAGGAGTTTGAGGAATCAAGGAAAAAAACTATTACCTACCAGGTAGAGGAAGGTACAGAAATTGAAACTCTTGATCCAAGGGATGAATCCCAACTTGTAAAAGGACAGGTGGTAGAATCTACAGAAAATGTTATTCTGGACGAGGAGCACCCTGAACGAGTAACCCAGATAGGTTCGTCGTTGGATGCCTCAATAAAACAAGAGTTGATAATGTTCTTGAGAAATAGGAAGAAAACTTTCGCATGGAGTCATGAGGATATGCCTGGAATAGATCCAAACTTCTTATGTCACGAACTCAATGTGAATAAGGAGATCAAGCCCGTAAAGCAGAGAAGAAGGGTATTTAGCCCCGAGAAGAATCAAGCCATACAAGAGGAGGTCGAGAAGCTCCAGAAAGCCCAATTCATTGAAGATGTGAAATATCCAGACTGGCTGGCAAACGTGGTGATGGTAAAGAAGAAGAACAATAAATGGAGAATGTGTGTTGATTTCACTGATCTCAACAAGGCATGCCCAAAAGATCATTTTCCATTGCCCAGAATTGACCAACTAGTGGATGCTACCTTGGGACATGAGCTGCTCAGCTTCATGGATATGTATTCTGGTTACAACCAGATCAAGATGAAACCTGAAGACAGGGAAAGTACTTCTTTTATTACCCCTAGGGGAACTTATTGCTATAATGTTATGCCTTTTGGTTTGAAAAATGCAGGAGCAACATACCAGCGACTGATAAACAAGGTTTTCACCGAACAAATCAGTTGCAACATGGAAGTCTATGTCGATGATATGCTGACAAAAATCAAGAAAGCTGCAGATCATCTAGTTGATTTAGCTCAGACATTTGATCAGCTGGATAAATACCAGATGAAGCTCAACCCGACGAAGTGCACATTTGGAGTACGAGAAGGAATGTTTCTCAGATACATTGTCAACCAGCGAGGCATTGAAGCAAATCCAGACAAGATCAAAGCTCTTTTAGGGTTGCGATCTTCAACAATAAAGAAAAAAGTGCAGAGTCTTACAGGACGAGTTGCAGCGCTCAATAGATTTGTGTCTCGGGCAACTGACAAATGCCTCTCATTCTTCAAAACACTTCGAAAAACTTTTGAGTGGACTGATGAATGTGAGAAGGCCTTTCAAGACTTGAAAAAGTATTTGGGAGCACCCCCAGTGTTGTCCAGACCAATAACAGGAGAGAAGTTGTATTTGTATCTGGCAGTATCAGAAAATGCAGTCAGTTCAGCATTAATCAGATTGGAGAATGGAGTCCAGAAACCAATTTATTACACAAGTAAGGCTTTCCGAGGTGCAGAAATCAGGTACCCAAAGCTGGAAAAATTGGCATTGGCATTAATTGAAGCAAGTAGAAGAATGAGGCCATACTTTCAGGCCCATACCGTCGTCGTTTATACCGATATGCCATTGAGACAAGCCCTTCATAAGCTAGAAAAGTCAGGAAGACTGATGTAATGGGTAGTAGAACTCGGTGAATATGATATTGTGTATGAGCCTAGATCATCATTGAAAGGGAAAGCTGTAGCGGATTTTATAGCAGAATTTACATATCCTGATACCCCCGAGGAACAAAAGCTGCTCGCTGACCAACCTATGGATGTTACAGGATCAACAGACATAAGTCCAGACCAACTCCGGTTGGTAAAAGGGCTTGTGGATGTAGAAGGATCATCAACTTCAAATTCAAACCAGCCCCGGATGGCTGAAGAACGAAAAGAGATGGTCAACGAGGAGCGAAAAGTGCCAGAGGAGGATGAAAAGAAGCAACAAATATTTCACCGAGGAACCCTGTCAGATAAGGAATTTGAAGATGGGTTACCCATATGGAGGTTATATGTGGATGGCTCATCTTGCACAGCAGGTTGCGGCGCAGGAATTGTTTTAAGCACCCCAGATGAGGTTGACATGGAATATGCTTTACGATTCCAATTCAAAGCCTCTAATAATGAAGCTGAGTATGAAGCCATGATAGCAGGGTTAAACTTAGCAAAAGTTATGGAAGCACAACAAATGATGGTATTCAGTGATTCTCAACTAATTGTGAATCAGATGACGGGAATATATATGGTTAAAGGAGAGTTAATGATCAAATATCACGCAAAGGTGATGAAGTTGTTGACAGAATTTAATGCCATTCGATTGGTGAGAATACCGAGGATGGAGAATGTACAAGCAGATGCACTGGCCCGACTAGCATTAGCTACTCGTACCAAGTTGCGAAGAACCATACCGATTGAAGTATTAGAAGGTCGGAGCATAGATGAAGACCTGACAATGAATGTAATAACCCTTGATTTAGGACCATCTTGGATGGATCCCATCAGGACATATATTGAAGAGGGAGGATTACCGGAGGACAAGCTCGCTGCCAAGAAACTGAAGTATAAAGCTGCTCGGTATGTGTTAACTAATGGTATTTTGTATAGACGAGGAATTATGGCAGGTTTGCAGAGATGTGTACATCCCTCCGAGGTGAAAGAATTGATTGAAGAAATCAATGAAGGGTCTTGTGGAGCTCATGTAGCCGGTCGAACGCTTTTACAAAGGGTAATGACTCAAGGATACTATTGGCCAACGATGAGGGCTGATTGTATAGCCTATGCTAAGAAATGTGACAAGTGCCAACGTTTCTCCTCTATCTGACGAACTCCACAAGCATTATTGACACACATAACTTCCCCTTGGCCATTCGCCATGTGGGGAATTGATCTGGTGGGACCATTGCCGATCACCCGAGGAAGATTTAAGTACCTCGTCGTCGCAGTAGACTATTTTACTAAGTGGGTAGAAGCTGAACCCCTCATCGACATGACATACGGGAAGGTATACCAGTTCGTCTGGAAGAATATCATCTGTCGATATGGTCTCCCTCATGCCTTCATCACAGACCATGGAACTCAATTTGATAACGAGTAATTTGCTGCTTATTGTCATCGGTCGAACATTTTGAAGGTCCATTCAACACCAGGCCATCCTCAAAGCAATGGACAGACTGAAGTGACGAATAGAACACTGCTAAATGGTTTGAAGAAAAGGTTAAGTGAAGCTAAAGCTAACTGTATTAACGAGCTACAATCAGTATTGTGGGCTTACCGAACAACTCCCCGAGCAGCGATTGGAGAATCACCATATATGCTGGCATTTGGAAGTGAGGCTGTGATACCTGCCGAGTTAGGTCTCCCAACACACAGAGTACTGAATTTCAATTCCCCAGTCAGCGACTTGATGAGAAGACTGGATTTGAATATGCTCGAGGAGGTTAGAGAAGAGGCAGCCATTAGGAATGCTGCTTACCAACAACGTACAGCTCTGTTCTACAACAAAAGGGTGAAGAAATGTGATTTAAAGGAAGGGGATTGTGTGCTAAATAAAGTCATTCAGAAGCATAATAAGCTGGAAGCAAACTGGCATGGACCTTACCGAGTTACAGAAGTTGTTCGACCAGGAACTTACAGAATAGTAACTCTAGAGGGAGAGGAATTTAAGAATGCATGGAATGCTGAACACCTGCGCAAGTATTATCAGTAATGTAAAATGTAAAGCATTTCCTTCATTATGAATAAAATGAGGATGTTTCAACATTTTCCTTTTGTTGAATGTTTTTCGGGGAATACTAGTGTAATACACTACGCTTATAGTTCGAAAAAAAAAATACTCCTTTGGTTAGGAGGTGACACTAGCGTGATCAACTACGGTTGGTAAGATAACTAGTGGACAGTTCGAAAGAACCAAAAAAAATACTCCTTTGGTTAGGAGGTGACACTAGCGTGATCAACTACGGTTGGTAAGATAACTAGTGGACAGTTCGAAAGAACCAAAAAAAAAAATACTCCTTTGGTTAGGAGGTGACACTAGCGTGATCAACTACGGTTGGTAAGATAACTAGTGGACAAAACTATCATAAACGCCAATTTTGGTTGATTGGATTCGAAAATATACTCTCACATTCCAACTTATGTTGGTCGGGAGGTAAGATTATTACAAAAAGTTCTTTGAAGAGCAAAATATTACAAAATACACCAAGTATGGTTGGTCGGAATAAAAAACTACCAACTATAGTTGGTCGACAAGAAGAATTTATTGACCTCGGTTGGTCGGGTACATTGTATAAAGTCAAAAATTTACCAAGTATAGTTGGTCGGTAATAAACTATCACTAATTATACTTGGTCGGCGAGCGCAATTTAACAACCTTGGTTGGTTGGCAAATTTTTAAACATTTTTATACTCATTACTTTATTATTAAGTGATCGAGCAACATTTCTAATACTTGTAACTTTTTATTATTAATTTGGTCGATGAACAGAACAATATTGTTATCTTTTTAACAGATACATATGCATAAATGTAAAGTGTTTGATATTTACAAAACAATAGCAATACAGATTTACAAACAAAAATGAAAGTTTTTCATTAAAAATTCAAAATAAGTTACAGGTTACATGTATGTGCTAACTATTACATTAATATTCCTATTCTATTGGTTTCTTGCCCTTTGCTTTTGAGATAGGCTCTTCGCCAGCAGGAGGATCTTCCAGGCAAAGAGGAGAATTAATAAAATTCAAGTCCTTCAGCATTCGAACATTCATTATTGAAGGTGTATCCAAAAGATGCTCAGGGCGAGATATGTCAACTTGAGAATGAAGATTATAGTCACCAAGATATCTTGAAATTAAGCTCCGAGGAATGGCGCGAGCTGGAATCCATGCCATATCCAATTTATAAGGTGGTACGGGCAAGTCTAGTAACCCAGGGCTATGATAATCCCATAAGTAATGCCCCTGTTCGAGCTTCAGCACTCCAAGGGCATTCAACCATCCCTGTTTATAACCTTCATTATTGGCATTTTCAATGTGAGCATCCAAGTGACAAAGGGCCTCATTATAACCTCCCATCCAGAACTCACGAGGTTGCTTATGGAATTGGAAGGTTAGTCTATCCAGTTCTTCATGAAGGTTTTTGGCAAAAAGGTCCTTGGTATGTAAAGCAGACTTTGTCGCAGTGAGTTGATCTTCCAAGGATAGGTTTTTCTTGGACATTTCAGACAGAGCACGATCTTTGGCATTCAATTGGAACGCTTGAGTTTCCAAAGTAGACTGAGTGCGAGCCTCTTCAACATTGCGACTAAGAACTCTTGATCGGCTCCGAGAAGCGACTGGACAACTTTGCTCCTCGACAACATTTTGAACAATTCTTCCTCGTCCCCGAGAACCTTTTCCTCATCCCCGAGTAGTGGCAGAAATGCCAGATCTTCTTAAGTTATCCAGTTCTTGCCTTAATTTGGCATTTTCAACCTCTAAGAATGAGAAACCTTCATCAGTAACTGGTACTAAAGTAGTGGAAGATGATGCTGCAGATTCATACTGTGCCAACGTTTTCTGTAAATTATTATTCTCTTGTTCTAGCAACTCAGCAATCTGCCTGCAAGCCTCAACCTCACCTTTTAGAGTCCTTTCCCTAGCATCATATCCAGCGAGGATCTTTTTATGGCCTGTTTCAGAAGAAAGCTGTTGATATCTATTTTCATAATCCTTGTGCAGCAAAGCAGTTGATTCATTATGTTGATTTTGAAGATCTTCTAAGGAACAATGAAGTTCCTCGATCAATTCGTAGTATGCCACATTATTGGCCACAAATCTATCAAGTAGATCCTTCAAGTACCGGAAAGCCTCAACTGCTTGCTCTGAGGCATTTTGGCCAAGGATGTCGACAATCTCTGATACACTCAAGTCTGTATGACCAGCTTTATAATATCCATTGCATTTTTGCATCAAGTCGGTATCATGGGCAGATATCAATTCCATTCTGGCCAAAAACTAATAAAGAAGAAGGCAGGAGTTAATAAATAAAAGCAGACAGAGTATCAACAATGAAGAGGAACGAAGATGTATTTTATTAGATCATCAAAAGATTACATTGTTTGATTACAAATAATGTAAAATAGAAATGATACCGAACAACTTCACACCTTTTTCTTGTCTCCCAAGACTTTCTCAGGAGGCTGGGATGAGGAGCTCGGTTGCTCGGTGGTAATGGCGACTTGGTCTGCAGGAGTTGAAATTTTTTCAGGAGTAGGAGGCATGGAAGAAATGTCCTCGTTGGCAGAGGATAGAGATGCAGGGACTTGATCACCTATGGCCATAGAAGATTCATCAGAGACAGGCTCATCTTCTTCTTCTTCCACAATTGGTGGAGGAGGACCAGGGAGGTGTAGTTGGAATAGCTCAGAGTCGTCCTTGATTTTCAGTTCCTGCAGAGCAGCTACCCAGTCATCGTGGAAGTATTTCAACTTCCCGTATTGAACTTGGGATGTCATTGCAGCAATCCCCTTATCCCATCCTTTATCCCAGCCAGCGCTGAAGGATTTTTTTACTGCGACTTTTCTTCTCAGTTTCTCCGAGGAGAGCTTCACGTCCAATTCTTCTTTTTTACTTTTAATATCTCGCAGGGCGGACAATTCTTCCTCTGCCTTCTTCAGTTTATCCTCAAGCTTTCCAAAATTCTTAAGCTTGTCGTCATATTTCTTATGCTCAATTTCCAAACTTTTCACTTTATTCTCCAAACCTTTGGAGATCTCAGCCAACTTCACTTTCTCGGCTTCAACTATTGGCAACTTTTTCTCCCAAGCAGTCTTGTCCTCAGTGTACTGTTGGCGAGATTCCTTCAAGGATTGGGTCAAACCCAACAGAGCATCCTCTACACTAGACGAGGAGCTAGAGGCTTTAATTATCTCGTCCTTCTTCATGATGTTATTAAAACAGTTCACCAGCTGAAAGATGGGAAAAACAGTAAGTCAGTGCAAAAAGACAAGTATTCAAAGAAAGAAAGGAAATTCAGAGTATGAGAAATTTACCAAAGCAAGATGACGAGTGGCTAGGGATGTCAGCATATCCCTAGAAATTTTTTCATCAATTCCTTGAACCTCGGGTATGATCCAAGTTTTAACCGAGCTCATTGGAGAACTCGGAGGAATGATGGTTGGAACACCAACACCACCAGCAGGTAAAGAAGAGGCAGTTTTAGCCAGATTGACTGAGGATGATTTCCTCAATCTCCTCAAAGGGACCTCGGCAGCTTCAACCAAGGAAGAACTCTTGGTCGGAGAGATAGTAATCACTTCCACGGGAGCAACTTTCTTGCTCGGGGCCACTGGGGGCTTCTCGGTTGCTTTTGAAGGCGCAACATCCACCTTCTTAGTCCCCTCCGGGACATCAGTTTTTCTTTTCTTAGCCCCAACAGCACAAGTAATGTCATCAAAAAGAGAAGGAGGAGCTCTTTTCTTGCCCATTCTTTGACTTAAAGGAAGATGAGAATCTGAAGAAGAATCCTCTGGAGTGGAGGCAGGCTCAACAGGGCGAGCAGTATAAGAGGTTGTATAGCTCTTATACTGTAGAAAATATGATGCAGACCTGATGTGCTCATCTGCAACGTTCTTATGCAAACCCCAGATAAGTTTCAGATGCTTAATATTAACCTCTGATTCTTTTGGAGTTTTTCTTTTACTATCAACTGCAAACAAACACATAATGAAATATCAGTCATACATTTTGTCAAACATGATAAAAGCATAACTTCATAAGTAAAATAAAATGAAAAATAAACCTATCCCATTGCCATATGGGGGGCATCTGGGACCGCTGTATACTTCATCTCCAACTAAAGGGGCATATTGCCAATTTTTAATAACCAACCCATGTTCAAAATAATCTCTATTTGAGTCAGGGAGGTTAACTACAAGAGCCCTATTCAGAAACCTAGTTTTTAAGTAATAAATATTATCTAGAGTGGCCCATTTATAGCAATACATAATCTCAGGGATCCCTATACTAGTCCCATGAGTTAGATTTAATTTATGCACCCCATTAATTATTCTCCACGAATTGGGGGCTATTTTTGCAGGGATAAGATCAAAATACTGACAAAACTCGAGACACAATGGGTTTGGTGGAAAGGAAAAACCACATTCAGCAATAAAAAGACTGGGGAACCAATGTCCCTCAGCCAAACGAAAGTAATTTTGAGGTTCAGAAAGCTCCTCCAAAATTACCCAAGATGGGATGGAAAAGTCAGAACGGAATTTTTCGAGAGATTCAATAATGTAAACCATGATGAATAAAAGAAGAAGGAAGAAAATCTTACAGGAAGGAAGAAGATCTGCTGACAATTAGCGAAGGAAGAGATGAACGCACAAGAGAGAATAAAAAGCTTGAATGCAGGAAATTGGAAAAGAAGAAGACGGTATGGTTACCCAAGAGGTTTAAATACTTTGCCTTGGGAAGCGGCGAAAGAAATGATTACACAAAAGAAACTATTGAACTTCCGGCGGCTAAAAGGACAAAAAGGGCACAAAGATCGAAGCGCTCTTAAAAGTTAAAAAAAAAAGAGAAGGCGGATTCTTTGAAGCTGGAAATAAATTCAAATACGATGCTCCTAAAACCCAGGAAGATCATTCAATATTGCTACATACCGAGAAAGAATATTCCATACTCCTCAAAGTTCGAAATATGAAACATTGGGGGCTTCTGTTGATACCAAAATTAATATGCTGATGTGGACGAATAATACGAAGACACGTGTCAATCTATGTGGCACAATAGCGGCGAGGAAATTCATTCCTTTAACCATTTCATATTCTCTCCGAGCAATGAGGAGGACACCCCGAGGAAGTCCATCATCCCGAGATACTCTAAGCGCTCCGAGGAACTCTTAATCAACGAGCAACTAAGGCAGTCCGAGCTGCATCTCGGCCGTAGCATTAATTACCAGATAGACAACAGTTCAACTATTCATTGAATGTTTATATTCTTGACGCACACGCTGCATTAAATGTATTACCCTTTCATATGTATATCATTTAATGTATCGAACCTTTCATGTACAGCCTAAGGGCTATAAATACCTTGTATCATCCTCATTCAAAGGGGACCGGAATTTCTAGATTGAATTGATAATCGAGAATTCCCAAACACTCAGCAATAACATAACAGTGGATGTAGGCCATTCTTATAAGGCTGAACCACTTTAAAAATCTTTGTTCATTTTATTTATCTGTGATTGAATAATTAGGGTGATCTAATTTTTTACATCAACAATAGTATAGGAAATTGAGTGCGATAAAATTTCTTAGATTTTGTCAATGGGGGACGGTTTTAAGCTAGAAGTGAGAATGTTTGGCATTAATTTACATAGAACATGTTGATGAAGTCGTAATTCTTGGATTTTTAGGTGATAAATTGAATGGTGTTACCGCTAAAACCAATAAAATATGTATGCAATGGAATTTGAGGGAAACCAAAATTTTCACAATTAAGAATCGAGAATTGGTTGACAAATAACAAGGCCTTTAGGTGTTTTCCACATATGGCGCCATTTTGTTATTGTCTAAAAATGGAATTCAATTTGTGTCTTAGACATATAAATAATAAAATCAAAGATAACAAACAAAAGATAGATAGTAACTATGAGAAGGGGGAGAGGATAAGAGAACTAACAATGAGATATATATGGTTTAGCCTTTAAGATTGCCCACATCCACAGGATGACTTGTAACTCTTAGATCTATATCAGGGGAGATAATCGTATTTAGTGTTGTAGACAATTTCCATGTTTTTGTATGTAAGTCACCAGCCTAAAATCAACGGGGTTTCTTTTTTAAGGAAATTGGTTCTCCCCTTATACTTGGAGGGATCCATCCATTTATAGTGAGCCTTATAGAAGGAATATGTGTTCTAGCCTTTATTGTCCAGGTGGCAGCCTCTACAATTAATGGAGCACTTCTTGAGTTATTTAAGGGTTTTTCCCATCAAGTGGGGGTATTAACACATGTCAACCATCTAAAAAATCGGATGAATGTTGCTGGAAAGCCGCCCAAATTACAGGATGTAAATTTGCCTTGTTGTTGCCCACCTAAGCAAGGAAAATGGTCAAGCTCTTGGCTCGGTCGAGATCTTGAATTGGTAACACTTCGTCAAGGGTCGAGATCTTCAATCTATGTGATACTATTCACAAATGTGGTATAATACAGGCTTTGTGGACAACGAAGATCCGACCATAATCCAATGCAAGGATAATTCCTTATAAACTTTAGTCGACCAAGGTAATTAATATTGACATGTAATATTCATCCATAAGATTAGTAAGTTAGATTGGATAAAACACTGGTAGAACCTAGGTCAAGACAACTCAGGTTCATCCACAAATAGATTGCTGACAAGGTATATCATCTCAGATGATAATCGAGTATATGATTAATGGGACTGAAGATAATATGTGAGTTGTTCCAATTAGCCAAATTAGTGAGTCAAGTAAAACTATACACAACAGGTACACAAGGCTCAATTATATGAGGTTGAAACAAACACATTATTCCATTATAATGCGGTCATCATGAAACAAATATAAAGTAGAAAATTCATATTTCCATTACATGCGTTCGAAAAAGCAAAATAAATAATTAAATAGAAAGCTTCACAAAGGCCTATGCTATAGAGTTGTTCTCATTAGTGACCACATATGGGGCAACTGAATCAATACTGGAATTATTTTCACTTGTTGGAGGCTTCGATTCAGGCATGACCTACAAAAAGGTGATTAGAACTTCTTTAGCAGCAGTCTCATCAATTTCCATCATCTATGTAACATCCCATAATTTTGAGAATATCTGAATTACACGTGTCACAATAATTTATTCAATTTGAGAGATAAAGTGAATTTAATAATTATGTGGTATTATATTTACTTGTGTGGTAAGTAAATGAAATTGTATTATTTTATATGATGTCATAAGTGGGTAAAAGCAACAGATCGATAAGATCTTATTCGGGGCGTACGTGGGGACGTGTTAGGAATAAGGTAGGAAATTTATGATAGGTGACTCTAATGGTGATTTCAAGTGCATGGATGATCTGGGATGGGTCGAGATAGTCAGAATTAGGTACCTTGGGTTGTAATCAGGGATCAGGGGCTTTTTAGACTAATCAGGACTAACTCGAGGGCATATGGGTTATTTTACACTATGGGGTTAACCTAATATCGAGATTTGAGGTTTAAATAAGAGATTAAGGGTTGGGAGCCAACCAATTTACACATAAAATCAATTGAGAGCTAAATTAGTGAGAAACAGGGGAGAAAAACACAAGGGAGATTGGAGGAGGCTTAATTAGAGGCCAATTATTGAAGTTTTTGACTTGATCCAACTTTACAAAGAAGAAGATTCACATATATTCCTCATTCAAGGCAAGTGTTTAAACTTTCTTTATGTTTTGTTGAGTATTACGATTCATATCAAAACTTAGTAGACAAATAAACTAATTTTGGAGGTGGAATTCGTATGAGAAAGGGATTTTGAGAAGATGATTTTTGTGATGTTCTTATGATCTTTGTTAGATGAAAACCCTACATGAATATTAGTTCTTGTTAGAGAAAATTGGGAATGAGAATTTGATGTCTTGATAATGAATGAAAAGATATGAACTTGAATCGAAAAGACAAAATCTTGATTGTGAATTTAGTAATTTTAATAGAAGTTATGCAATCATTTATGCGGGAAAAGGAATGATGAAAATTCCATGATTTAATTTAGTTTTTGATGATTATAGACAATCAAATGTATGTATTCATGTTATTAATATATGTTGGTGACATTATATATCTTTGCGATTAAGTTTGGATGCATTTTGGGGTGGAAATTTGGAGAAACTCGTGTTATAACAGGTCTGTGTTCGCAGAATTCCAGGGAGAATCGGTTCACCCCTAGCTGAACCAGTTTGATTCCCATGCTTAGCCTAGGTCACAAATTTAAACATTTTTTTATACAAATGCGTGGTCTCCATTTTCGTATTTTTATGATTTTTTTAATCAGTTATGAATTATCTACGGAATGGTGTCCGAGACCAAAATCTTGAGTCGAAAATCAAATCCAGGTATAGATGCTCGAGTGAACAACACAAGGGATATGATTTATGAAATAGGATGGGATTTTAGAAAGGTTTAGGCTGCGGGCTAGAGAAGAATAGCTTAGTGTCCATAATAACAACAATATGGGTGAATTAATTAAGTAAGTGATTACTTATGCATTCGGGAGTCGGGTTTTGACTCAAGGATTATGGGTTAGTGCCATGAGTGACATAGACACGGTTAGTCAAATTATGTGAATAAATATATATATATATATATATATATATACTAGCGGATACCCGTGCCTGAAGGCACGACGAAAATTTTCAAAATGCATAATCGCGAAAAGTCGAAAATTTAGAAAGTACGTAATCACAAAATGACAAAGTTATCGTTCCCCAACAAATAATGATTAGATCACATGGCTGACATTATTTTAATACAAATGTTATTAACCGCGTGACAGACATGGAGGCCATTACAATTAGCAGGTGGTACAGTTTATCTAAATAGTTGTTTATGGGTATTATCTTTGGTAGGGGAATTCATTTTCAAACATAAAAAATTCATCACTTACCCTAGATTATATTACAGTAGCTTAACATGGGCATTTACGTAATTATGTAGAGAAGATGTTTTTCAAAAAATAATTACAGACCTCTTGATTTTGAGATTGTCATGTTTTAGCAGGTGAATTGAAAACTCTTTAGAATTGGTTTCTTACTTTTACATTCTTAAACAACTCATTATTTGAATGCATTTTTTTAGGGTTTCCTTGAGTATTCAACTCAGCGGTAATCGTAAAATGGTAAAACGGTACAAATTTACAAAGTATGTAACTATAAAATGAAAAAAAATTCATTCCCCGACAAAATAAAGTATAATTTTAAAAAATTTGGACATAATATCCTTTATTTTAGGAGTCTATCCTGCAAAATGGTAGTGTTCGTGATTGGTGATAAAATTTCATATCGTGTCATGTCGTGTTTATTTTGGAAGTTAATTTTTGGTTAAAAAAAACATTGTATTTTGTCACTTTTACTGTAAACAATAATGTTTCATGTTGTGTTTATTTTTAGCGGAGTTTGTTTTTAGTTTATAAAAAAACATTTTGTATATTGCCGCTTTTACTTGGAAAATATTCGTGATTGGTAAAAAAATATAATTTCAAGTCGTGTCATATTATGTCAAGTCATGTTTACTTTTTTGGACTTCATTTTTTGGTAAAAAAATATTTTGAATCGTGTGTAATTTAAGTCTAAACGTTTTTCACAACACAAATAACTATAAACACTTTAAAAATTGGAACATAATTTTCTTCATTTATAGGACTATTCACCCTGTTTAAGAAATAAAAAATACTGCAACAACAATACTAATAGTATGTTATGAAGTGGAGGACTAAAGTCTCTCCACCCTTCAAAACATACTACAAATTGAGTTAAATCAACAAAAATACTATTTTTCTCCAAACATAGATTTAGGGAATATCCCCCAAATATGCTCACTAACACGAAATAATTGGTAATGTCATAGTTGACATCATTATATTAGCAACATATGCCATGATTACACTAAGAATTTTCTACCTTCCACTAACTAATACTAATTAAAATAAAGAAACCAAATAAAAGATTACAAATAAAAATATTACAACCGAGTCCATGCACTATTAATTCACGTCATGAATTTTAAGAATATATACTGAATAGTTCCTCCAAAATTTCTTAATACACGTTTAATCCAAACCCTTTTATTTTATTTCATAAATTACTTCACCATGCTACTATCGTGGACTTTTAAAAATAAAAAAATATTAATGAAATGAAAGATTTAGAAACTTTTTGAAACAAAATCAAAGACTTGGACTAAATATATATTAAAAACATTTCGATAAAATTTTTGGTATTTAATCCAAATTTTAATACCTAAATATATTGTAAAAGTTTTTACTATTTATTTTAATTCGGTATTTCATGCATCTTTATTTTCAACATATTGTTCTCGATATGTTTGATTAGAAACCAATTGAAATTTTTTCGATATTATAAATATAAAAAAGCAACTCTCACTTGGAACACACTAAGTTTTGGTGTTTCCTACATCTTTATTTTCAGCATAATGTGCTCAATATGTCGTGATCATATTGATAGTTAGACAACGAAAACAACTAAAAGTCTTAGGATTTTTTCATTATCTTAATTAGATACAACTAAAAGTCTTAGGATCCCCTACAGAACTTTCAGGGCTGGCCAAAAGCTCAAGAAAAAAGCAAAAAACTTTTAGATACAAAAAAAAAATTTTAAAAAACAAATCACCATCTATTAAAAATAGTATCATGGGCATTTAAACATAATGTAACCTCACTTAAAATGAAATCACCATTATAACTTTTTTTAGTTTAAAATATTTGAGATGTGTCACACCCGTATAATGACCTTATTAGTATTAAAAACAAAAGCGCGATGTCCTCCAAGCATGATTTGTTTTTTCACATCCAGCTCTAATATTATGACTTTAATGACTGTAAGCCTAATAAGTGGTCCCCACAACTTCTGTCTAAAGTTAAAATATTTTTTCATAAGGTAAAATACAATATGAGAAAAGCAATCTAGTAGTAATCATATTTGTAGGTAGGGTCAAAGTAGTAGGCAAGCCTTCTTTTATACACTGTTGAGGTATTTCAAATACCCAGTATATATTGAAATACCATCAGTTGCAGAACAGATTCACTTTGACAACCTAGGAGCCTAAATAATAGGATTAATGAATGTGCCAAAGTCATGCACGACTGTTGGTAAGCTTTATCTTGATCAGACATCTCAATACATATTATACCTGCAAGTTTAAGACAGTTAAAAATCAGAAATTGAAAAAACAATAAAACCTTTTAGCATAACTAATGACCACTGTAAAACTCCATAAAAACGCAAAGAACCTCATTTGCATACAAATTCAATTGAAAAACAAAGAATCTGTAAATAAAATCTATAAATAAGTGCCTCTCAACAAAATAATAAACTGACTGGTATTTATCAAGCTAACCCATTATTAAAATTAAAAATAATGAAGCAGAAAAAATGACAAATAAATCAAAAGGCAAACCGTAAAAATACATGGCCTAACGTATTCAAACATTGAGATACAGTCCCGTCCATTTAGAGAGAGAGAGAGAGAGAGAGAACCTTATGTTGTGCTGCAAAATCAAGCATAAAACCCATTTTATATGGATGTGTAAAACTCAACTTGCAAACCTAAAACCCATACAATTCAATAAATATACAAAGAAATGATAACCATAAATAAGAAAATAGATAAGATTTGAGTTTTTATCTACTGACAAACACACAAAAACAGAGCAATATTAATGCTTCTCACCTTCAAATCCAATAAGAAAAAAAATAAAACCCAATAGATTTAGTTTTGCCAAAAATATAGAGGATTTAATAGAATAACTTTAGATTATCTTCAGATCCGTGATTCGTTAAGCCATAGTACCATAAACTATTTGAAATTTGCGTTTGACAAACAAATAAATGTTAGATGTAACATTGATTTTTTTTAAAAATCGAATTTCATAAAACCCAGAGAGGGAGAGAGAAAGAGCATCTTCAACCATTGGAAACTCAAAACCCAGATACCAAACTATAGATTCCCAGTATGCTTAAGTGGGAGACCTGGGCCGTTGATTTGAAAGAGAGAGGGGGTGTTTGAGGAGTGATGGTACATTTTGAAAGAACCATGTGAGTTCCACTCTTTCAAAGCCATGGAGTTCCAGATCTTGAAATCAAGACAAATAGAGAGAACCGTAGATTTGGATTAACATATGTAAAATGGAGAGAGAGATTACCTCAATAGGTCCTTCCAAACTCAATCGTACGAAGCTTCCACACGGGCTAAAAAATAGGAAACCATACAAATAGTGAACCATTAAACTTGAATGGAACAAAACAGTGAACATGTAGGACTCGTTGAAGCTCACACATGGGCTAAAAAAATCAAACACAATCCAAAAATGAGTATACATGTGTTAACAAAAGGAGTCACAAAGCAGTATTCAAAGATGGAGAGATACCGGCTCCAAAGTGGAGATGAAGGAGCATTATCTGATTATAAAAGTGGATCTTCAAAGTCTGTGAAATGGGCGAAACCTCGAAGAAGGATAAAATGGAAAAATCCTAGGTTAAGAGAGAGAAAAGGGTTGCTAGGTCAAATTAAAGTAACTTTCATATTCTCCTCGAGCCACACATATATAGATAGCTGAGATACGGGTCATTTGGGAGAGGGTAAAGGGTGACAGATTTTTGTAGCAGGTGTACAGATATACACAACTTTTGAGGCAAAAACATTAATTGAATCGTGGGTGAATCGTGAGTGGTAATCTGAAAGTAGCGGATCAATCTCAGCCTTCCATTTTAACCAAATGCATAAAGATGGGGCCTTGTTGGCTTAAATCTAAACCATTAAATGTGTTATAAACTTATTGAACAGTAAAAATACACTTGTAACTTATTATATATATATATATATATATATATATATATATATATATATATATATATATAGAGAGAGAGAGAGAGAGAGAGAGAGAAAGAGATAGATATATAGATAAATAGATAGATAGATAAAGAGAGATATAGAGATAGATAGATAGATAGATAGATAGATAGATAGATAGAGAGAGAGAGAGAGAGAGAGATAGAGATAGAGAGAGAGAGAGAGAGAGAGAGAGAGAGAGAGAGAGAGAGAAAGAGAGAGAGACAATATATAAATGAATAATAGTATATTTGTGTATGATATTTATGTGAAACATACCCATCCTAACATATATGCTACCGATGGAGGTGTCGCATCATGGGAGGTCACTCTGGTGAATCTCAGCAGAGTTAGTACCATTTTTCAGGGTCATAGGTATGTGCATTCCCATGTTGTGTAGGGTTGGAGTCCAGTGGAATAATGTGGTATGGTTTGTGACACCCCGATTAAAAAAATAATGGGTGGCCAACCCTATACTAAGTTAAATCATGAATCTCAAGAAGTTCATTCTTAGCATCTACTGTCGATACTAAAAATAACTATAGCTAACTACCCAAAACCATAATAAGTGGATGCAAAAAAATTAAAAAAAAACATACAATGAACATTATGCCAACAATAAAATAGCTACTCAACAAGATAAAAATGCACTCACGTACAAATATAAAACTATGTACTGATATAAAATGTAACAAATACAATAAAACAAGTATACCCTATACTGTCGGGTAACATATAATACAACAAACCACAAGAGAGAAGTATAAAAATGCTAAATGTAACTCTTTGGGTTTAAAACTGATACACAACATGAATCCTAACTAGATTTACAAATGGTAGGAAGCGACTATAATAATATCCCGCAACAGTCCGCATCTGTTACGGCTCCCAAGACACTAGCTAGAAAAACATCATATGTATCCTTGCAGCGGGACAGCTGTTGTACACAATATATATATATATATGAGAAAATAATCGGGTCAGAGCCCGAGGTGTAAAAATGTTAATAGAAAATGTATAATATGCATAAAAATTAATAAATGCTCAATTCCATAAATAAAGTGGAGTCGCACTCTCGTGGAGCCCCCACACTCACCCCTCAACTAAAGCGCGCACCTTAACGTATACAACTCTCATAATACTCACCATCGTTATAATGCATACCTACCCAATGCATTTTACTTACACGGTCCCTCACTTGAAATATATACATCCAATTCACCTATGATAGGAATAATCTCTAATTATATCCAATATTAAGGAAACTCTCTCCAAATCGAACATATGTATTAATCACTATACACACCTTCTATATCTGTGTGCACACCGGTATATAATAATTATCCCGGATATAGGTATACACATAACTAATAGTCGGTAAACCTCAAGCTCAATCTTAAATTCATTTCATGATCCCATCACACATTGGAATACTTTTCATTAATCACCCATAAATGTAAAATGGTTATTCTGACCATAAGTACGAACACAACTTATCCTAATTGATTATGCGTTCTATTATCCTCAATTTAAACTACAGTTCAAATACTCATGCGAACCCTATATGATACCGCCTTTTTGAATTAAAATCCTAAGATATCTTCACTAAGGATGTACGACCTCTCTCTCATTGATTCACATATTATCTCTAAGTGAAATTCTGTCGCTAGAAGGATTCTACCTAAACATCGGTATAACAATCACGTGTCTTACCTCCACAACTTCCTCGAGGAATCCTCAAACTTATATCATATAATAACTCACTTCTAATCTCCAAGTGGGACTTCCATACCTATGAAATTTCCCCCTATATCGATGCGACAACTCCAATACATATGCATATATATTCTCATCCTCCGTCGATACGTCCCCACGATCAAATCATGAGAGAAACCCCCAATAAACCTCCAAAATTTACTTCTTGTACCATATTAGGATTTTACAAATCGAGAAACCCATTCGAAATGGAGTATAACTCATTCTAGAAGAATTGCTCAAAATTGTCCTATTTTGGAATCGATTCGCCCCTCCGAATCGATTCGGTCCTAGTAGCGAATCGATTCAGCCCAAAGGGACCTATTAGTCTACTACATACCAAATCTATTCGTAAGGGGGAGAATCGATTCGTCCCTAAAGACTTATGGGCTCTGCAACATGGCGAATCGATTCACAAGGGGCGAATCGATTCGGCCAATTCAGCAAGATGTGAATTTGGCTATTTTCTCCAAACCCAAATTTCCAAAATCCGATTTATACAATTCCCAACCCTTAATCCTTAACCCAATCATGTTTCCAACATCAAAACTCATCCTATATATAATCCCTACAAGTTATCCACCCTTAACCCATGTATAAACATCAAATGCAAGGTTTAATACCCAAAATCTAGGTTTTGATATAAATACCCAAAATCCATTTTTTTATCCACAATTCATTAAATCAAATACACATATGAATTATTTAGAAAGATTAAACACTTGCCTCGAAGTTGTAGAGGTTGAATCGTCCTTAAGATCGCTTATTGGCTGGAAATTTCCAAGCTTTCTCCTCTCTCTTCTTCCTTTCTTTTTCTTCTCTTTCTCTCTCTAGCTCTCTCTCTTTCTCATAAATGAGAATGGCTTATTTCGTAAGCCTCTTAAGCCTTTAAATCCTAAATCCCAATTTTAAATGATAAAACACACTTTAAATGACTCGTTTACTCCAATTCGAGTCAAACTAACTTAAAAATATTTTGAAACTGAAAAAAATCCCAAGGACTGTCATTTTGACAATCTCGACCCATCTGAAATCAACCGCACACTCTGAATTGTCATCCAAAATACTTTATATCATGTTCAAATTTTGACCTCAATTGCCAAATTTAAAATTGTCCGATTTAAATAAATTTTATTTCTCCCAAATAAATTAAGTTCTTAGTCCAAAAATCATAGGGTATTACATACTTCCCCCTTTACAAGAATTTCTTCCTCGAAATTTAAATAAGCCTAAGACTCCGAACCTCAACTAGTTCCTATGCAAACTACCCTCTAGATTACCCTACCTACCTCTCCCACTTCTCACGGTGAATTACTTTATTTAGAAATCGAATAAGTTAACTAGGGCGCCCACACACCCTGTACCCGAGCCCAATTACATGACCATGACTTGGCTCCACTTGCCTTAAATCTTAATATAACTCTTAGCAAATTAATCTATAATAGCGTACTAAGTTTATAAAATTTTGAAATTTCCAATGATTGAACTCTTCTCAATTCCTGACATTTGCTAAAAATTTGAAATTTCCAATGATTGAACTCTTCTCAATTCCTGACATTTGCTACTTTCGTGTGGGGGAGGCCTTGCAAGAGAAATCCAAACAAGGAACCCTCCCAATACACTACTGTGTAGATCTGTCGAGAATTGAGATCAGTTAAATCAGGACTGAGGTTTTATAAAAGATTTTTTTGAATCATAGATATTTCCCGAAGGCCTATAATATAAAATAGTTTTGTTTCTTTCGACACACCAAATCAAACACCTCATGTCAAAGACACAAGGTATCAACAAACACGATACTCCCACCAACACTTAGTTCTCGAATCTAGCACAATCATGAGATAAATTCCTTATTCAACAGTAATGCCGTTAAATCCTGAATCTCCTCAGTAATAAACTCCTCAACATCACGTCCATGCATCGCCATTAGATAGGACCTTGCATAATTGGAACAATACACTCACGTACATCAAGCCTAACTACCAAATAATATCCTTATCGTTACCACTAAACATGTTTCAATAACTCACACTCTCGAAAATAGAGAAATCATAAATCTCCACTAGCACATCCCGAAACAACCTATTCTCCCAAAAAATACCATCTCGGTGACACATTTACTCACTCCTCCCTCCAAGGAAATTTTGTATGCTTAATACGGTTATAATAGCTAACCACTCACTATACCTAACATGCGGTGCTCCCAATTTCGCTGAAAACACGACCTAAGCACAAGGGAGAATAATTTACCTTATACCTCCATACTCCAATTACCTCACTTCATCAATGGGTCCCATTCCAAGTTTTCTTGCCCAAACGGCCTAGGACCTATTATAGGGATTGCACGTCCAAGACCTCCTCAAAAGTTGCCACCTACTTCTTATAAGATAATCCCTCTTCCTAAGGTATAGTTCTCATCTCCCAAAAATTACTTCCTAACCATCCTGAGGGACATAACGATGTTATGTCCCTCGATAAACTAGTCTAAAACCCTGTCGCGATAATGATCTTGCTCCACTGATATCAGCTCCTTCAGTCCTACTTGATGGACCCGAATCTCCAAATTTCTTACTGCCTTTTTAAATGAAAGGAATACTCTTAATAACATCACAATGCCATGTTCATCACATCGATAAAGGTCAGTAACATCGGGTTTCCAAAACAAAGGCTGGCGAATTTACTAATCTCAATCCTCCCAAGAACTTAACTATTTGTCATCCTCCGTATATACCTCATTGGGAACAAAATTAACCGATCGAGTAAATTCTTCTTCGTACTCAACCATCGTTCGTTCACCTTGAGTCACCTTCTTGAAATCTCTTCCTTATCTCCGTCTGAATCGTAGAAGGAAAATACCTCTAGTCAAAGCGTACCCAAAAATATGATATGGGCATTGCATCTCTATCTGCTCCGACACGGTGGCTAACTCCCACCATTAGAGAAATACACCCGTTAGTTTAAGGTTGGTGATTATTTGCTTCTACACCTCACTGCATTCCACTATTCGAAGGTGCCTTGTATGTCCTTCTTCCACTGACTTGCAACAATTGCATTAACTCCCCTCCCTCGAAATCTCTGGAGGATGTCCATTCTATAAAGGCTTCTTGTACTCTTTCCCATGTAGGTAGACCAGGTTGATCTTGAGCTATCGAAACTTCCAGATGAAGTGCCATCGCAGCAATGGTAGCATCAACGGCTTGTGCCACCATATCGGTAAACTCAGTAGCAATCACAGTTCCTTGAGGCATGTGGGGTTCTATATTCTCAGCCCCTCTATTTTCCCTGGCTGGACGACTTCTTCTTGGCGATGTCTGAGATGAAAGCAACTGTATCAGAATGCCGTTCAAGTGATTGCACATCATAGAAGAAAATATAGGCATAGTGAACATAACAATCCTAATACCAGGGCTTTACATCAAGAACGCTTACGGAAGAGCGTAGAAAACCCGCACAGTTCCTTACTAGGTCCCCGTGGATGTAGGTTCCATTCATGAGTTGAGCCACGTAAAAATATCTAGTGTCTTTCTTTATATTTTCATCTTCTCAATTATCCGTGGTGATAAATTTGATATCTTAAGGCTAATATCAATAATCCAAATTGAATCACCAACAAATCGGCGTCATCTATGGGAACAAAAAATCATTGTTGTTTCTTACCTAATTCTTTTATAACCTATTTTTTATACCCTTGAAGTATGATGGACATTTCAGAAGGCAGTCTTGTTGGAGGTATTGTATTCAGTCCTCCCACTCTTCATTTTATGGGAGATTTATAACGAATTATACTCAACATTGCCAACGGGAAGGAAGCGATGTAGGAAACTGAGTGATAACTTAATCAAACGCTTCAAGCTAGATCCATTGTTGCCCTATTCTATAGGTGGGAAATGCCACCCCCACCTCCTAGGAATGATAAAGCCGATGTAGATATTCTAGATCATCATAAGACCGTTCTAACTGTTCGGGAGTAACCTCTTCACTCAGATCTGCTGATTATTATGATGGTCAGTATCTTACTCCAGAATGATCGAGCGCCTTGGAGAGGCTGATCAAGGGCTCTGCTTTTGATCGCTTTGGACTTTGAGAAAGTACAAGTTATTAAAGGGAACCCTCCAGATTAAGAGATCGTTGAGAAAGGTCTACCAGATTTAGGGATAATATATGAGGTTTCACGCGTGTCGAGAAGACTTCCCAAGAAGAGAGATTAGTACAAACTCTTGGTAGAGATGCTTGAGTTACCTCGGCCAAAAATAATCTGGAATATCACCCTTGCAAAGTATCTATAAAATAATTGGAACATTATTTGGGACAAATAACCAAGTCCAAAAATTCCTTGAAAAGAGATTTGAAAAGGGATCTCGTTTTATTCCAGACATTGTGGATTTCCCCACACCGTCCAAATTTAAGCCACATGCGATCATTCCTAAATATGACGATAAAATTGACCTCATCCTCCATATTGAACAATACCAGGAAGCAACTGATATTTATTCCATTATAGATAAGATGCATTGTCGAGCATTCTAAAGTACCATCACTGGATCTGCACAAATTTAGTGTAATAATATCCCCTAAGGATAAATCTCTAGCTTCCAACAGCTTGTCGAGCTATTCATCGACAAATTTTTCTTTGGATCCAAACCTTTCAAGAGGGTAGCTCACTTATTAAGCATTTGCCCTTGATGATGAGAGACCACACGTGATTATATAACCCGTTTTAACATTCAAAAGTTAAAAGTGGTAGATTATCAAAAAAAGACGGCTATTACTACTTTGATGAACGGAC
Organism: Sambucus nigra; assembly: GCA_949130495.1. Classification (NCBI taxonomy): domain Eukaryota; kingdom Viridiplantae; phylum Streptophyta; class Magnoliopsida; order Dipsacales; family Adoxaceae; genus Sambucus; species Sambucus nigra. The sequence goes on along the minus strand of OX422221.1, from coordinate 327,162,192 downwards.
TGCTCCTTGAGAAGTTATACTATGCATTGGCCAAAGACCCCCTAAAACCATGACTGAGTTGATAGATAAAGCTTGAAAAATCAAGAATGTCGAGGAAGTTATGGTTGATAAGAAAGCTCCAAGTGCCAAGGCCAACCATCATAAGAATTCTGACAAGAAGGAGCAAAGAAATAAGAAAGTCGAGAAACCTAAGTATGATGAATACACTCCTCTCACTGTTGCAATGCATCATATCTTAGAGGAAGAAGAGGCGTTAAATGTCCTGAAAAACTAAAGTTCCCTCCTAACAGAATAGACGATGTCTGTGACCATTTTCATACGTCGAAGGGTTGGTCACGACTTTGGGTTGTGACCCTCTTCGTGAACATTCGAGTAAATTGAAGAGTGGGTCACAAACCAAGCACATAACCAGGTGTGATATGGGGTCACGTCTAGTGTCCGCGACTATATGCCATGTTTCCTTAGGTACGAAACCAATGTTGCGGTCAGGGATACGGGTTGTGACCATTAAATATAGTCATTCTCGATTTGGTCACGAACCAAATCCGCGACCCAAAGCCCGTGGTCATGGAAAAAATTCGTGATCAATCATCCAGCTTGGTGTAGTGCAAGGTAGAAAAAGACACGCATATATAGTGCAGGGGTGGTCCAGTGTGTAACCCAAGTGTATCAGAAGACATGCGTATTATTGCCACCTGTCACCAATGCATGTGGATCATGAGTCATTATGTATGAGGGAGATATAGTTATAAGGTTTTGTGCACGTGGGATTTGCAACTCATGCGTGCCCTCACTCACGCGCTCTGTCAACTGTCAACTATCGACCGTCTGGGCTGGGCTGAGGGCGAGTTATTAAGTAGGATCCTTTGTCGTAATGATAATTTTCATACTACGTTATCTCCAGTCATCCCTCATCATCCATGGGACAGATGACGACGATATTACATGAGTTATAAGACCAAGATTGTTGACATGGTCGATTATGTCCTAGGACGAGAATGACACATCAGTTGATTTGCAGGAGGCTAAGAACGAGGTATTTCATGCTAAGTCCCAGGCTGAGTCATAATTGTCTCTATTCAATGGTTTGACTGTGGTCGGCCTTGGACGAGTGAGTCCATCCCATGGATGAGGCTATACTTGGTATGTTAATCACCCCTAGCCCTTAGTCTTCCTTGTGAATAGAGGGCTAAGGGATAAAATGTCTCTCGGTAGGTGTGGATAGGACATCTCTAATTGACATCTGACATATGTAGAAGTTGATGAGGTGTCTTTGACTGATGGGTGAGGCCTTTTCAGATGTCAGGTCTGTAACATTGAATGTAGACTTTGAATTGACACTTGGCATCCATCCTATGGGTTGACATGTGGCCCAAGAATGACAGTTGTAAGTGTGTCTTATGGTATTATGCCCTAATGATGACCACCTTGGAAGTTGTTCACAATGATTACAAGTGTTTAAATGTTTTGAAAACTATTTTGTCTTTCCCATCTCCTTCTTCGCGTGCAAACTTCTTCTTTCCATAACCAGTCTCCCTATCCCCTTTTATTCAAGTATTTTCAAGAGAGATTTAGGGTCAATTCTCTTTACAATCTTTCACTTCTTCCAGGTAACCACTACGATCCACCATTTCAAATATTTTCTCCTTATTTTGGTATTTTCATATTTTTTGACAAGGTTAATTTTTCCGACAGCCGTCACTGGTGGTTCCAGGGTTGCCATTAGACGAGTTTGTTGGTGGTTTTGGGCTTTGAATATAAGTTTTTTAGGTTTTATGACCCTTCTCAGCCTTAGTTTCCATTTAACCAATCACTGATTGAACTTTCGGTATAACTCCGGTAAAGGTGTTCTTGATTATTTTTTATATTGTCTTGTTATAAAATGATTCAATTTCCCACTTTGGTCCTTTGGTCAACAATAGTCAAACCTTAACTTGTTTATACCCTTTAGCCTTTGGTTATTTAAGTTGAACCTTAGCCTTTTAGATGTTAAAAACTCTCTACGAGTTAGCAATAAATACCTCACCCTTAGGGAGAGATATTTCCAGGAGATCTATAGAATCAAGGAAGATTACTAGGCTCGACGCAAAGCCAAGGCCGACCTCACTCGTCCAATATTTCCCATACCTTTAAAGATTGTTTTACCCTCGTCGTATAAGGTAGGTAGGTACGAGATGGCTAACTCGTCCTCAGCCCCAGTTGAGAGCAGGGACTCATTCAAAGAGTCCATGAGAGTACCACCCACACATCCTGTAGAATATGAGGTAGCCGAGAGCTTATCTCGAACTTCATCTTCCAGTCAAGCCGAGTCGTCTGGTTAAGATGACTCTTCAGTCCAAATTATGGATGATCATGTTGGGTCATCTAGCTAGGATGACTCTTTAGTTCAAGTCATTTCAGGCCCTGTTGTGCCGACTATCAACATTGCAATTCCTTTAATTGTCATTCCTCTTTCGACCATGACCGTGAGTGAATTCCAAGAGAAGTTTCCAGATGGGGCCTCAGTGACTGGAGCTTCGACAAATGACGAGGACTCCGAGGTCGAGGAACTAGTAAATTATTAATACACCAATCCCTTTCTATCCATTGTGAAAGAGTATGACCTTCTCCTTTGAAGACATATAAATGTCATTAAATTTGACATAGTTATGTGCGTTCCAGATGAGGACAAGAGAGTATACGAGGTGAAGTTGCTATTTATGACCATCTATTTAGGGTCGGCGTCAGATTGCCTTTCCACCCTTCTATCTGTGCCATTATGTCTATCTTAGCACTTACACCTTATTAATTAGCTCCCAATTCCTGGCGAGTCATAATAGGCTAGGTCTCTTATGGATGAACAAGTATACGAACGACCCATCGGTTAAAATATTCAAAGCTTGCTATAATGTCCTGTCCTCAAGGACCCAGCCTGGCTATTATGATCTACGAGCTAGGAAACCTGATAAAAAATAATTTAGGTCACCCAAACATCTAATCATCACTAGAAGTAGAGGTTATTCTTCATTTTTGGGGCCTGGGAATTTTCGTTCGATGTCGACCCATTTGAGGATGAGTCGAGAATTCCTTGTGACTAGGCAAACCCCACCATGTTGGCCAAGATTGATCCCAGCCTCAGCGTTGCTGGTCAGGAGAAGGTTGAATATCTGAAGAGTCAAGGGAAGGAAGGTGACCTTCCTAAGTTTGAAGATCTGATGTCTTCTAAATTTCCAGAGAAGACTAATCTAGGGGTTGACCCCTAGACGAGTTGTGTGAGTCACTTCACTTTATTGCATAGTCTTTTCTTGTCTTTTATTTTTACGATAGGTTATTTGTGTTTATCATATGAAGACTGTCCTCCTCACATTTCTGACGACCTATAGAACATGACAACCCCCAGTCTAAAAGGTGTCATTCTTAAGAAAGGAGGTAAGAAAACCTCTAAGAAGACTACTGCTAGGGGACAACCAATGCCGATGCCAGTCATAAAAGAAAAGATCCCGCACTTCTTTTGGACGCTCGCCAAGAGCGTGAGCAGAGGTAGAGAATTAATCTACCCCCACCCCTATTTACATCTATGTCATCGTCCTCTGGTGGTTCTTATTTGTAAGACTTTGATGCTTTCTTGGATGCCAACATAGCCCAACTGAGGGCATGCCCTGACTAGGTTATTCCATCAGTGCCGAGGTCGAGGGCTTCTATGTTTGGAATCCCTTATAAAGGGGACTATGAGTTTATGGGTAAGATGCACCCCTTGAAGACCTACGACTTTGGTATATATCACCTGATGCGGGTATCGACCTCGTCTTTAATTTAATTTTATCTCATTCAACTTTATATGCTCTATTCTAGCATTTGACTACTTTTGTTTTTTTGCAATCTATATGCAGTTCCACATCTACCACAAAATGGATCACAGACAACTTTTTTCAAATGCAAGAGCGAGAAAAGACCCTCCAGGACAAGGACGATATTAAAATAGAGATGAGGGAGACTAAAAGGACCCTTGAGCAGGACAAGCTAGATCATACCAACAATCTAAAGGCTATAGATGGACAGCTGATTATTTAGGCTGCAAAACATGTCACTGAACTTGCTACATCCATGCAGAAGGCTAAGGACGAGGCTCTCTTAGCCAAGGTCATACAAAATATCAAAGGCGAGGCCCTCTCTCCCGAGGTGATAAGGAAAATTCAGAATGATGCTATTGAGGCCTACAAAGCATCAGATGAATTTGGCATCTTTAGGATGGAATACTTTGAAAGAGGTATGAAGGCGACCTGCCTATGGGCTGCCACTAAGTTTGCGGAGGTCATCTCATTTATACTCCCTGAGTTGGAGGCCTATGACTTGGAATATCCTTTCATAGTATCGAACTTAGACTATATTGAGTCCCTACCCTGGCCAAGGTCAGAAAATCCCTTTGCTCAATCTGTTGCTGAGGTCGGTCAGGATGAGACGGGTTCCACTAATAGAGAAAATGTCAATATTGAGCCGACTATCTAGGTTTGCCATCTGTGGCTGATACCCTTCTTTTTGTAGCTTGTTATTTTGATTTGAACATTCAATCGTCTGTAATGACTCTATATTGAGTTGAATGTTATTTTTGCTTAAATGCAAGTGTTGTATCCTACTTTAGCTTTCATTGTCTTTTTTGCTAAATGAATGTGAATATATGTTTGAGCTCTTCCTCGTCTTAAGACGGGTGATAATAACCAAATAATTAGTTAATTTAAACAAGAGATCACTAAATTAATGATGTTGTCTCAAGTTTACTCTCATACCTAACTGAAAACTCAATTAACTTTTGACAAATCATGATGAAATGATTTTTATAATTTGAATTCACCAAATTGTGGTGTTTAACGCCTCATCCTATACTGCTGTCTCGGCTGAGAGAATTTTACACCAAGTTAATGAGGTTGAGATAAACAATAATGACATGATTTTTTAATTTGAATTCACCAAATTATGGTGTTTAATCACCAGTCCCCTCTCATCATTTTGAGAATGTATGCACGAGTGATGCCTCATTCTATATTGTCATCTCGACCGAGAGAGTTCATTAATAAGTTAATGATGTTAAGACAAACTTTATGTTTTCCACCATTAAAGATGATGTTATCACACACACACCTCTCGGCATTATTGATAATCCATGGACAAAGTCAACCCCGTCTGGATTGTCATGTCACCGAGAGTGATTTAATGCTACTCCACAACTTGAGTGATGTTCTATAGATTAGGATGAGTTGAAACATATAATTTGACCAATTCATACAACAAAAATAAGAGAGAACACTTGCAATTTCTCATTCGTTACTTTTTTCAATGCATTCCCCCGTACAATTATACAATGATAAAAGAAAACTTTTACAATGTCCTATTGATAATATTTCTTAAAATGATCAGCATTCCAAGGATTGGAGATCGGATCTCCCTTTAAATTTTTGAGACAATACATTCTAGGAACTACTTCTTCTATAACTCTGTAGGGACCATGCCAATTAACATGAGGTTTATTCGACTTTTACTAAGATTCCTTCAAAATTAAGTCTTTAATGGCTAACGGCCTAGCCTTTACCCTTTTGTTATAGAATCTGGCAGTCCTCTGCTGATAGGCGACTTGCCTAACCTTTGGATCCTCTCTCCTTTCTTTAATGAGGTCCAAATTCAACCTCTTCTCTTCAGCATTTTCTTATAGATTGTATTTCTGAATGCTATGACTTGGTAGGCCAATTTTTATAGGTATCACTACCTCTGATCTGTAGTCAAGCATGAAGGGGGTATCCCATATCGGTGTTCTTTCTTTCATCATGTAGGCCCACAGGACGGCATGCACCTCTTCAGTCCAAATACCCTTAGCATCTTCTAATTTTTCTTGATCCCGTCCAGCATAGTTTTATTAGACACCTCTATTTGGACATTCGCTTGAGGTCATCTTGGTGCTGAATAAAACTTCTTGATGCTGACCCAGTTATAATAGGCCTCCAAAGATTTATTTTTGAACTATTTTCCATTGTTTGAGAACAGGGTATGAGTTATACCATATCTACAAATAATGTTCCTACAAATGAATTTGAAGGTCTTCGTCTCGGTGATGGTTATCATGGCCTCTGCCTTAACCCATATAGAGAAATAATCTATAGACATAATAAGGTACTTGTAGTTGTTGGTTACCTTGGGCAAGGGTCCTACCAAGTTAATTCCCCAAATATCAAACGACTAAGGAGAGGTGATAGATGATAGAGGTTGGTATGGTTGATGAGGGATGCTATTATATCTTTGATATTTGTCACATCTCTTCACATAACTGGCTTAATCCTTAGCCAAGGTCAGCCACCAATACCTCTATGTGATTACCTCTTTGCTAACGATCTCCCTCCTATATGACCGGAGCAAGAACCTTCATGTATATCTTTTAGTATGTATTCCACCTCTATCTAATGGACACATCGGAGTAGGGGAGGAAGAATCCTTTCTTGTATAAAATATCCCCATTGATAGAGAACATAGCTAACTTATACCTCAATTTCTTCCTTTCTAGCTTTGACTATGGTAATTCACCATCCCTTATATATCAAATGATAAGATCCATCCAAGATTCACCCATCTCATGGTTTAAGAAAAAATCTACCGCATTGTTTTCTTCTTTAATGGTCGGTCAGTGTAGGATCTCCACTGGTACTAACCTTATAATTAATGTCCTGGTTACTGACGCTAGTCTTACCAGTGCATCGGCTCAGCCATTGTTTAGCTGAGGGATCCTTTTTAGTTTTACCTCAATGAAGTTATTTAATGCTGTTCTTACCCTTTCCAGGTATCTGGCCATCCTCTCATATTTTGCTTCATATACTCCTAGGATATGATTTTACTACCATCCTGGAGTCACTGTGAACTAGAAAATGGTCGACATTTAATGCCTTAGTAAGGGAGAAACCTCTCAGGAGGGCTCCGTACTTGGATTCGTTGTTGGATGCCTTGAATTTGAATCTCAAAGCATACTATGTATCAGTTATGTTTGGGGCCGACACTGTCAGGTCGACTCCACTCCCTACCTCACATGAAGAACCGTTAACATAGAGGCTCCACACAATACCTTTTTTTAGAGAAGTTTACCTCTTCTAAGGCTCCACTCTTGAACATAAATTTTTCTTTTTCATTCTCGGCCACCACCGTCCTGGCCGTACTCGTCTCAGCTTCAGTCGGGTTAAGACTTTATTTTTCTGGCTCACTTAGTAGATCCACAATCTCATTTATATCCGCCTCATCCCATGTGAACTCGGCTATACAATTAGATAAAGCTTTACCATTGATTGTTGTTTTCGATTGACAGATGATGTCAAATTCTCCCAACTCTATCGACCAGGCCATCAACCTACCCTATTTTTCAGGTTTGTAAATGACCTTCCTAGGAGGAGAGTTTGTTTGGATGACCATTGTGTGGGACTGGAAGTAGGGTTTCATCTTTCTGGATGCATGTATGAGAGCATAAGTCAATTTCTCCATTTTTAGATACCTCTGCTCCTGTTGAAATAGACTGGCCTCTAGACACCTTCATTATCTCTCATGATTGCTATACTGATTGCCAATTCAGACATGGGCAAGTATAAATATTAACTTTTCCCTTTGAAAAGGCCTTGATAATAAGAGTGGGAAGTCGAGGTAGACCTTAAACTACTGAAATGCCCTCCCACACTCCTCATTCCACTTGAAGGATTTTCTCAACACCTTAAAGAAGAGCAAACACTTATTTGTATCCCTAGATACGAACCTATTCAGCATTGCAACTCGTTCAGTCAGCCTTTGGATGTCTTTTATGCTCTTAGGAGTCTTGATCTCCACGAAATCGTTGATTTTTTTTAGATTATCCTCTATCCCCCTTTGATTGAGAATAAACCCTAAAAACTTTCCTGCTCCGACCCCGAATACACACTTTGAGGGATTCATCTTCATTCGATATTTGTCTATTGTGTTGAAAGTTCTCTCCAAGTCAGTCACATGTGTCTCGACCTTGAGGATCTTCGTTAGTATGTCATCAATGTATACCTCCATAGTCTCTCCTATTTGATCCTCGAATATTTTATTTACTAGCCTCTGGTATATAGACTCGACATTCTTGAGTCCGAAGGGCATTACCTTATAGCATTATGTACCTTTGTCTGTGATGAACGAGGTCATTTCAACGTCGACTAGGTCCATGAATATCTGATCATAGCTTGATTAGCCATCCATAAAACTCATCAGTTCATGCTAATCATGGCATTAACCGTTTGATCTATTCTCGACTAAAGGAAGTTATCTTTGGGGCATGCCTTATTCAAATATGTGAAGTCAACATACATTTTCCACTTTCCACTATGCCTAGTCACAATGATAGCATTAGCTAACCATTCTGGATAAATAACCTCTCTGATGAAGACAGCCTTCTCTGACTTCTTCACCTCATCTCTTATAACTTTGTATTTTTCTCTGGAGTAGATCCTCTGCCTTTGTCTGACTGGTTTGCCTCCCCCGTCAATGTTCAATTTATGGTAGAGGACCTCCAGATCAATTCCCAACATATTTTCATGACTCCATGCAAAAATTCTTTGTCTCTTCCTCAGGAGTTTTATCAGCTCATCTTTGATTTATTTCTTTAGGGATTTATCGACTTGGATAGGTTTTTTTGACTCGTCCTCATTAAAGACAATGGATTCTACCCACTCGGTGGCCTCACCATTTTCACTTTTATCTCGTCTCTGGGATTGAGAGTGCCTATGTTTTAAGTAGCGGTGTCCCTCTATGCCCCTATCTCTCATCGGTTGAATTGAAGTAGCATGCACGTGCCTCAACCTGGTCACCTTGAATGTTCCCTACTTCATAAAGAAGAGGGAATTTTGTTATTTGGTGAACTATTGAGGGCACAACCTCAAACTCTTTGAGGGCTACTCGTCCCATAATTATGTTGTATGCTGAATAAACGTTCTCATCCATCATGAATAAATCGTTCTTCTTTGTGAGACATCTCAGCCAAGTCTCCCCCATGATGACGTCCATCTTATAAATCTTGAGAGGATGTACTTTCTCTCCACTAAATCAAATTGGTGGTTGATGATATGGGATAAACCTCTTTTTACTTATTCCCAGGCTATGGAAACACTCTCAGAACATTACATCAATCGAGCTGCCACCATCAACCAATATTCTAGGGACATCGTACCCGGACACTCTTGTGGTGATCACAAAAGGATCCTCATATGGGACTAAGATACCATTAAAGTCTAGTCTTAAGAAGACAATGGCCAAGGTGTTCATATTAGCATTCTTCCTTTTTCTCAGCTTTGAATTAACAACGGTCGAGTTTACAACCTATGGCTTTGGAAGAGCTTTGGCTTCTGTAACATGGGCTTTGCGATTGGCTATATTTTTATTACCACCAGCGAAACCGCCACATATCATTTTCACACCTTGAGAAATACAATGCAGATGACCCTTGGGATCAGTTTTCTTCAGTGGGAGGTCAAGGTGGGATTCCTAATCATCGTCTGATGCATCTTCATATTGTTCACTAGATCATCCAGTTTACACCTATCATCTATTTTCTTTCGAGTGTCGTCTAGTCCACCCCTCTTATCCACATACTTTCTAAGTTTCCTTTTCTTCAGCATCTTTGCTACTACATATTTGATTACGAAGCATTTGTCAGTGGTATGGCCATGGTATTGGTGGAATTCACACCATTTACTTTTATCCCTCTTGTAAGTAAGGGGCTTTGAGCTTCTCTGGCCATCTCAAGGACCTATCATCTTGATCTCACTCAGAATCATTTCTAGGGTGGCATTCAATGGGGTATAGTCAGAGAACTTGTCATCCACCGACCTCATCTTCTCTACTTTACCTTTGAATTTTTAGGACATGCTCCCACTAGCTTCCTTTTCATCTTCACCTTTGGCCTCCATAGCCTCCTCAATTTTCATGAATTTCCCGGCCGTAGCCAGGAGTTCTTCCATGGACTTAGGAGGGTTCTTGGCCAACATCCATAAGAGCTTTACTTTTTGTAATCCTCCCATCAGGGCAGTCATACCTATACTCTTATCATAGTCTTCTACCTCCAATTTCTATTTGTTGAAGCGGGAAATGTAGTCCCGGAGAGACTCATTATTTCCTTTCCTTACATACAACAAGTGGGTGGTCTTCTTCCTCGACTTAACCCCAAAGGAAAAATTATGAATGAACCTCTTCTCCAGTTATTTGTAGTTCTCTATTGAATTTATTAGAAGAGAAGTATACCATACATATGCAGCACCAGTCAGGGTGCTTGAGAATTCTCTACACTTCATATCGTATGAGACCGAGAAGATCTCTGCAGCAGATTGATACATTTTCACGTGGTGGAATAGATTGATACTCCCATCATATTTTGTTGTCACCACCGGCGGCTTAAACTTAGTCGGGTAGGGTAGCTCATAATTTTAGCAACAAATGGCAACCCTTCCATAAGACCCCTCTACAGAGGGTCTCGGCGCTTCCATATATCTCCAATCTTGTCATTTAGTCTTTAAATGGAGTTGTTCCATGATTTAGCAGCAACAACAATTATGGCATTATCTCCCTCGGCCAGAGCATTGTCTTTGGCCCCTCCCTCTCGGGCTGGAGCTAGACGGGTTCTCGACTAGCCGTTCTCTAACGGTTATTGATTTCACGTTGCTCCTTGTCTCAACCATGGGAGGATCATTTGTCAACACATCATTTATTTCAATTTCAATTTATAATACCAATTTCAATTTATATACCAATTTCAATTATAATTCTAATTTCAAATACAAATTTTAATTTCAATTCAATTAACCCACACACTCAAACACACACACTAACCCATATACATGCACACACTAAAATCTTGGCCTACACACACAAACTGACCCCAAAGCACACACATACTGCCCTACACACACACTTACCCTAAAATACACACACACTGACCCCCCACACATACTAATCCATACAAACACACTAAGACACACACACACACAAAGGGGAGAGAGAGAGAGAGAGCATACATAGTTGAGAGGGGGAGAGAGGTAATCGCTGAGAAAAAAAAGTGGTAGACGCTGATGGTGTTAAATATGGAACCATCAAGTAAATGAATAAGAGCTTAATCTAGAAGAACCCCAAGTGTGCAAAAATGGTGAAATTACAGTAATATAAATGAAGCATGGGGTGAGGCAAAGAGGAGAAAGATGGTAATATAACTGGTTCAGCCTATTAGGCCTACTCCACTGTGCATGTGAGTGTATGTTTACTATCAAACTAGGCTCTAATGGCCTTGGATTACAATGCACTAAACTTTCTCTCTCTACTGCAATTTCGATAGAGTTTTTCTAAGGTTTGGAATTAAGGACCCTTCTCAAGGTAGAAGGAGACAAGTATATATAGTTTCGGGGTGGTGCAGTGCGCACCCTAAGCATGTAATAGGCGTGTGCAACGTGGAGTAGCCAATATATTGTTGTCACCTGTCACCAATGCATGAGGATCGTGATGATGAAATATTCCCTCACGTGAGAGGAAAATCTAGTTATAATAGTTTTGTTCCATGGGATTACAAACCATGCGCACCCTTCCACGCGTGCCCCCATCCACGCGATTTGCCAGTTATCAACTATCGATCATTTGGGCTGGGCCGAGGCCGAGTTATCAAGTAGGATCCTCTAACGTAATGATGATTGTCATGTTGCATTATCTTCAGTTGGACTTCATCCTCAATGGTACGGACGAGACCGAGAGTACATGAGCTACAAGACTAATGATGTTGACATGGTTGATTATGTCTTAGGATGAGGATGAGGCATCCGGTGATCTGCATGAGGCCAAGGATGATGCATTACATGCCGAGTACCAAGCCAACTCATAACTATCTTTGTTCGATGGTCAGACTCCGATCGGCCTTAGCTAAGTTAGTCCAGTCTGTGGATGAGGTTATACTTGGTATATCAGACGTTGAGAGAGAGAGAGAGAGAGAGAGAGAGAGAGAGAGAGAGAGAGAGAGAGAGAGAGAGAGAGAGAGAGAGAAGGGCACCAAAATGAGGGAAAATAAAAAAGATCAACTAGGTCTTTAAGTTATAAGAGTACGTGTCAGGGACAAAGACCATGACAATTTTATAAGATTGTCATCATCTTTGATCGTGACATATCCATGATACACGGACTTTTCACGGTCAAAGACCGTGATAAAAAATGCGTGTTTTTTATCATGGTCTTTGACCGTGAAAAAAATGGTCAGGTGAAGGGTGCTATCTTGGACTTTTTGGTGTAGTGTCTGGTCGGATGTCTGGACAACCAAAGCCAGGAAGTTAAACCATCAAACACATGTGGGATTTTCAATAGTCACCATGCGCATGCATGTGAAAGGCATCCAGCTGCATCTTATTGTGTAAAGGTGTAAATGCTTGAAGCTATAAAATCACTCCACCTCTTGAGTTTCCACTTACGATAAATACACTAATTCCCCTAGGTAAGGGGGCATGTATGAACATACCATCTTTATGCTAAATCCTTGGATTGTAACGAGATCGTTGTAACTAAACCCTAAGTACTAGTTACCCATGGACAATCCTGAGCTAAACCATGTAAAAATATCAGGTGCCTTTCTTTATATATTCATTTCATCTATAATTAATGGTGATAAATTTTATTCCTAAGAGATAAGATCAGTAATCCAAATTTAAGAGCCAACACCATGCAAGAAAACATAAGGAAACTCATACAAAGTGTGTTGGCCTCACAAAGACGAGTAGATTCACCTCCAATCACTTTGTCCTTGGAAAGAATTTTGAGAAAATAAAAAGAAACACCCCAATTTGCTCCTTACGGATATAGGAGGGAAGAGAGTTGAGGTAAAGCCTTAGAAAATACTATAAGATTAAATATGGGATCCGATACGACCAGTTCTGCTCAGATACGAGTATCCAAACTCGAGGAATCATTTTACCAGCCAACGAGGACCTCCACTGTATAGACCACTGATGATGATGAGCAAGTGTACTCAGAGGAATGGGTAATTCCTTTGAAAGGCTTATCAAAGCATCAGTCTTCGATAAGATGGGAAGAAGAGGGGAACAACTACATCCGCACCCCGATGAAGGAACAAGATTAATAGAATGTAGGATATTGGATCTTAGAATTGAATATAGTTCAAAAGGTAACACTAAGGCATCCAATCGACGCAAGAAAGTCAACCTAAGGGAAGAATGCTCACCAGAGAGTCACATACAACCTAATACAACAATTGAGGAAGCCCAACCATGAAAATAATCTATTCTTTGACCTAATACAACAATCGAGGAAGCTCGGCCATGGAATGGATCTATACAAACAATGGAAGATTGGCCAAGTGACCTCATAAAAACTAAAAATCCACTGCATAGGAGTTTTGTTCAATGATATCCATTCATAAACTCTATTATTACTTATCCCGCACCTGCAAAATTCCTTCCACATATGATTACTCCTAGGTAGGAAGGAAAATATGACCCTATTTTACACATGGAGAAATATCGAGTTGCATGTAACATATTTTCTATAGCTGATTATGAATAAATTCTTCACATTTATCCCCTTAATTTCGATATTTTTATGATACAGTGCGGTGTAAATAGCTTGGATTTGTTTCATATTTATCCTACTAACCCTTTTTGGTACGTATTTCGTATTTATTATAGCTCTTATGTGTTTTACAGGTATTTCATGCAAGAAAGTGCAAAACAGAACTCAAAATAGTAAAAGAAACCAAGAAATAGAGAGTTGAAGGGAATTTTTGTAATTTTATAGCCTTATTCTGGAGGGGGCCAACTGGAAAGTTAAATAGCTTTCAATTACAAGAACACTAGAAAAAACTGCACCTCATTCCGAGCTATGGTGAAGAAGTTATTATCAGTTGAAGATGAGAGAAGTCAAGAAAAAATATCTAAATGAAAAAGAAGAGCGATCCAAACCTATTAAAATTAAAGGATATGAACCGCCCCTATTCTACCAAACCGGTTCGCCTTTTGTAACGTTCAAGATTTGTAACAAAATTATTCACGGTTTCTAAGTGTGACAAAATTCCCAGATACAGGATTTTTATTTTGTCCTTATCTTTTAGCCAAAAGAGTTTTATGTTTTGGGGACTCTTTTAAACGACTTGTAGCCTATATATTTAGTCATTAGGACTCTTTTTATTCAGAATTCATTCATGTAAAAGCTCCTAATAAAGGGGGAATATCTAGGAGAAGAATCTACATATTTTCCACCTTTAATTCAAGAGTTTTTACGATTTTTCTTCAATCTTTGATTTCTTCTTGCATGGTCGCGTTATTCAATCTTGGTAACCTTAAATTCCAGCACTTTTATCATTCTTTACTTATTTTCACATACTTGTTAATAGATTCTTGTGTAGTTAATCATAGTTACACCACGCTAGGCTAGATTTTTTAGGGCTTAGGGTGCATGAACCCAACCCGATGTGGTTTGCATGTGTGTAAAATTAGTTCCCTGAATTAAATAAATGATCGAATCGTGTTGTGTTGTGTGGTGATCATGACCGTCGTAGGACTTTTGATCTTGTTTGCCCTAGGTAACTGCGATGCTTAAGAGTGCGACACGAGTGTAGCTATAACGACACCGCCTTATTCATACCTTTGATTACATATGGTGCGGTCTAGTACCCTCATATATGTAATGCTTGATATTAATAATGACTGGATTTAATCAATTATCTAATTCATAACTAGTCTTATACCCGATAAATGTACTAGAAGTTGGGGGATTGTGTCCCTACCTTAATTTTCAATTTTGTTTAATTAGCTTCTTTATTTCCCCCCTTTTTATTTCTCACCCCATCATCATCTTTTACACTTTATTTTTAAAAAAATAAATCAATTGAAATCTATCAAACATTTCCTGTGGATTCGATACCCATACTCCTCGCTATACTCCATAAGAGTGTAGTTAAAGTTTAGGTTTTTTTTGTATTGTGGTCCCCGACAACGGCGCCATTTTGATCGAGTGGAAAAACCGAGCGTCCATGTAATATGATAATCGTTGTTATCGGCTTCTGACCACAATACAAAAAAAACTAAACTTTAACTACACTCTTACAGAGTATAGCGGCGAGTCTGTGTATCGAATCCATAGGGAATGTTTGATAGATTTTAATTGATTTATTACTTCAAAAATAAAGTTTAAAAGATGATGATGGGGTGAGAAAGGAAAAAGGGGGGAAATAAAGAAGTTAACTAAAACTAATTGGAAAATTAAGGTAGGGACACAATCCCTTAACTCCTAGTATGTTTACCGGGTATAAGACTAGTTATGAATTAGATAATTTATTAAATTTAATCTCTATTAATCTCAAGCATTATATATATAAGGGTACTAGCCCGCACCCTACATAATCAAAAGTAAGAATAAAGCGGTGTTGTTATATCTACACTCACGTCGCACTGTTAAGCATCCCGGTTACCTAGGGAAAATGAGATCAAAACTCCTACGATGGTTGTGATCCAACAACACGATTGGATCATTTATTTAATTCAGGGAACTAATTTTACACACATGCAAACCACATCGGGTTGGATTCATGCAGCCCAACCATTACAAAATCTAGCCTAGCATGGTGTAACTATGATTAACTACACAAGAATCCATTAACAAGCATGTGAAAATAAGGAAAGAATAAAAGTGCTAGAATTTAAGGCTACCAAGATTGAAGAACAAGAACATGCAAGAAGAAATCAAAGCTTGAAGAAAAATTCAAATTGATGGTGAAAAATATATAAATTCTTCTCCATGATGTTCTTCTTTGTTTTGGAGCTTTTACATGAATGAAATATTAATAAAAAGAGTCCTAATGGATACATGTATAGGCTAAAAGTCGTTTATAAGAGTCCCCAAAACATAAAACTCTTTTGGCTAAAAGAAAAGGACAAAATAAAAATCCCGTATCTGGAATTTTTGTCACACTTAGAAAGCGTGACTAATTTTGCAACGGATCTTGAATGTGACAAAAGGAAAACCGGTTTGGCGGGATAGGGTCCGTCCGGATCCTTTAATTTTAATAGGTCCGGATCGCTCTTGTTTTTCATTCAGAGATTTTTTCTTGACTTCTCTCATCTTCAAATGATCATAACTTCTTCACCGTAACTCGGATTGAGGTGTCATTTTTTCTAGTGTTCTTGTAATTGAAATCTATTCAACTTTCAAGTTGGTCCCACCTCCTGAATAAGGCTGTAAAATTACAAAAATGCCCTTTAACTCCCCGTTTCTTAGTTTCTTTCACTATTTTGAGTTATCTCTCGTACTTTCTTTCATAAAATACTTGTAAAACACATAAGAGCTATACAAAATACGAAATACTTTCCAAAAAGGGTTAGTAGCATAAATATGAGGCAAATCCAAGCTATTTACACTGCACGGGATCATAAAAATACCGAAATTAAGGGGATAAATGTGAAGAATTTTTGCCTAATCAAACCGAGTGGTGCTGGTAATTCACCTTGAGTGGAAAACTTGACGCTCCTCAATTTATGTCTAAAGTGCGTGATAATTATAGTTCAAGTGCAAACCGATCCTAGAAGTAATAATCCCTGACAATGGTGCCATTTTGATCTCGTTTTCCCTAGGTAACCGGGATGCTTAAGAGTGTTACGCGCGTGTTAGTTAATGTGACACCGCTTTATTCTTGACTTTGATTTGACGAGACTCAATTTATGTCTAAAGTGCATGCTAATTACGGTCCAAGTGAAAACCTATCGTGAAAGTAATAATCCCGATAAGATGGGGTATCGATCCTGAGGGAAATAGGACGTGGAAATGTGACAAAGTTGGAGAGATAGAGAATCCTAACTTGACTCTAAAAAGAAACAAAAAGATGCTTTGAATGGGAGTATATCTATGAACTAAATGAAGATTTAAATTAACTACAACTAAATTAAATGCTATTCAAGTGAAACTAGTTTATCTAACCTAAAAATATATGACAATTATATGGAGGAATTATCTACGAATGGAAACAATACGTCGAGTTACAATCCCCAACACCCTAGTAATTCACCTAGTAGGATACTGGATTTCAGAATTAAAACTTTACACAAACCTGATCTTTATTAATCCTAAGCATTACCTATATGAAGGAACGAAGCCCGCATTATACAAAATCAAAAGCAAGAATAAAGCGGTGTCACATTAACTAACACGTGCGTCGCACTCGTAAGCATACCAGTTACCTAAGGCAAACGAGATCAAAAGTCCTACGAGAGTTGCGATAGTTACACAACACGATTACTTTAATATTTTAATTTAAAAATTATTTCCCATTATGATAAATTACATCAGGTTGGGTTCATAGACCCCAACCCTTAAAAACTTATCCGGACATAACTAAACTAAATAAAAACACAATATTTGAAAAATAAAACATCATGCTATATAGAGAATGGGGAAAAAGAACGTGATGAATCAAATTAAATACCTAATCTAAGTAAACATTGAAGGATTAAAGGAAAAATATTACTTGTATTGAAGAAATTCGAGAAAAAAAAATTCAAAATTCACTTATCTACAAAACTAGGGTTTTTGGTTATAAAACCCTCCTCCTACTCGATCAAAATGGCGATAAAAATCAACGATTAGCGTATTTACACATATTTACAGGTATTTCATGCAAGAAAGTGCGAGAGAGAACTCAAAATAGTGAAAGAAACCAAGAAACGGGGAGTTAAAGGGCATTTTCATAATTTTACTACCTTAGTTCGGAGGTTTAGACAACTAGAAAGTTGAATATCTTTCAATTACAAGAACACTGGAAAAAACGACACCTTAATCCAAGCTACGACGAAGAAGTTATGATCATTTGAAGATGAGAGAAGTCAAGAAAAAATCTTTGAATGAAACACAACAACGATACAGACCTATTAAAATTAAAGGATCCGGACTTCCCTTGTCCCGCTGAACCAGTTCGCCTTTTGTCACGCTCAAGATCTATTACAAAATTAGTCATACTTTCTAAGTGTGACAAAATTGCCAGATACGAGATTTTTATTTTGTCCTTATCTTTTAGCCAAAAGAGTTTAATGTTTTGGGGACACTTCTAAAAAACTTATAGCCCCTATATTTAGTCATTAGGACTCTTTTTATTAGGAATTCATTCATGTAAAATCTCCTAATCAAGGGGGAACATCTAGGAGAAGAATTTACATATTTTGCACCTTTAATTCAAGAGTTTTTTCGATTTTTCTTCAATCTTTGATTTCTTCTTGCATGGTTGTGTTCTTCAATCTTGGTAACCTTAAATTCCATCACTTTAATCATTATTTCCTTTTTTTTCACATACTTGTTATTGGATTCTTGTGTTGTTAATCATAGTTACACCATGCTAGGCTAGATTTTTTAGGAGTTGAGGTGCATGAACCCAACCCGATGTGGTTTGCATGTGTGCAAAATTAGTTCCATGAATGAAATAAATGATCGAATCGTGTTGTGTTGTGTTGTGATCACAACTGTCGTAGGACTTTTTATCTCGTTTTCCCTAGGTAATTGGGATGCTTAAGAGTGCGATACGAGTGTAGTTATAAAGACACCGATTTATTCTTACTTTTGATTACGTATGGTGTGGGATAGTACCCTCATATATGTAATGCTTGGGATTAATAAATACTAGATTTAATAAATTATCTAATTCATAACTATTCTTATACCCGGTAAACATACTAGCAGTTGGGGGATTGTATCCCTACCTTAATTTTCCAATTAGTTTTAGTTAACTTATTTATTTCTCCCCGTTTTCCTTTCTCACCCCATCATCATTTTTTACACTTTAATTTTGAAGTAATAAATCAATTAAAATCTATCTAACATTCCCTGTGGATTCGATACCCAGACTCGTCGCTATACTCCATAAGAGTGTAGTTAAAGTTTAGATTTTTTTTTATTATTTTCGGAAGCCGATAAAAATGATTAGCGTATTACACGGACGATCGGTTTTTCCCCTCGATCAAAATGGCGCCATTGTCGCGGAGTTTTTTTTTTTATAGATTATATATGACTTAATATTTCACAAGATTTGTTTCTTTAGTATTTTTTTTCGTTTTAACCTTTTTTTTGTAGGCTTGCACAATTGAGTTCCAAATGTTGAATCATTATCCGCACACTACTTTACGTGAATTATATGTTTACAAACTATTCGGTAATCATATCTTTGTATAGTTAGTTCGGTAACTATAATGGTTCATATGAGAATAGTTTTCAAACTTTTTATTTTCAGGAATCTACGCCTTGACCTATTAAAATGGGTGAGTGGTTTTTAATTCATGAATATGAAAGGCTTGAAAACAAATATCGGGAAGAAAATCATTTTGGGGAGCAAGAGTTGGATGCATT
Source organism: Sambucus nigra (assembly GCA_949130495.1). Classification (NCBI taxonomy): domain Eukaryota; kingdom Viridiplantae; phylum Streptophyta; class Magnoliopsida; order Dipsacales; family Adoxaceae; genus Sambucus; species Sambucus nigra. The sequence goes on along the minus strand of OX422221.1, from coordinate 327,142,818 downwards.
ATTCGAATCCAATGATGACTTTTCTTCCAATATTTTTTAAACTAAAGAACGTTTTCAACCAAATGAGGAATCCGAGGTTCTAGAGCCAAGGAATTCTACTTGGGAAGAAAGAGTGCTTTTTCTAATCAAATAATTGCTCAATTTTCTTTACACCCAAAGTGTGATCGATATTGGTCTTGTTATGGAAGTGCTCTCACTTTGCGATGATATGTGTTTTAATTGGGAAAATAAAGAGGAGGTTATACTTGTTTGTCACCTCAAATTTTTTAAGAACATCTTATTGACAATAAGTCGTGCTCCCTTGAAATTCAATCTCCAAGTGATGACGAATCACTTGAGGTTGAATTTATTTCATCACCATTTTTGTTCACAGTTATTGAACCATTATAAGTACCGCTAGATTCCTATGAGTCGGTTGAAACTTTTGAAATATTTAAACCTTTTATCGACGATGACTCTTTACTTGAATTATTTTCCAAGATGGACTCTTCCTTTTAGTGTGCTCCGCTTCCCATACTACTTGAAAAATCTTTGGGAGGTGATTCAATTTTTCTTGGATCTCAATTGTACTTATCCCACCTAGCATCCAAACCCCTCATAATCCCATTAAAATTTTTAATTGGTGATGGTTCATTTTTTTCATCTCACACATGCCTTCTGTTGTTCAAACAAAATTCTTATTTTTCAGAATGCTTGCATGAAAATGAGGGTACACCGATTACCCCTCAAAGTCAAATTGTATTTTGGGTGGACCCTCAAATTTTTCGACTTCTCGTGTATAACTTATTAGAAGTTCAAATTGTAGGTTGTACATAATTACTTTTTTTTCCTTTTCCTTTTTTATATAGTTTAGAGTAATTAGTTAAAGATTTTGTTATTCTTTTTTATTATACTTAGTTCTAAGATATTTTGTAGATTCAATAGACTCGTACTCATCGGGAATCGCTCCATTTGGGAAATATCTTTCTTTTCCTTTCTTTGTGTTGTGTTCTTGATTTTCATTGAGGACAATGCAACATTTAAGTTAGGGAGTGTGGGATAGTCTTCCCATTTATTGTTTAGTTTCACTGACTTGATCACATGTTCGTTCCAAGTATTTTTTTTAGAAAATTTTATAAAAATTGAAAAAGCCAAAAATATTTTTCTTCAAAATAATTAAAAATTGGAATTTAGAAGCTTAAAAAATGTCACATTTTTTCTGGCTCAATTTGTATAATTCAAAATGCACAAAGCCAAAATTGACCAAAGATGGAAATTGAGCGAAAATTTACGACTTAACGAATAAGTGTAGCGATTAATCAACCCAGTGAGATTTTGATCCTATTGATTTTTTATGTTTTTAAATCAATTCGAGTTAATGGTTAACTCAAAGTTCATTTCAGCATATAAAAAAAAGTCAGTGAAGATCTTTATTTCTTTGTTTTGATCGGTTATGGGAAATGTGTGGGACGTTGCCTTGAAAAACTTGCTGAAAATATTTAAACTTAATTCATCTCGAGACGCATGTGGTAAAGCAATTAACAATTTGGACAATGAAGTAGGCCCTCGTTTGTTACCCAAAAATATTAGCCATAAAAAGTTGTGAAAAAAATTATTCCTTTGCAACCCAATTTGAACCGAATAAAATTTTTCCTTTTCGTTTGATAGCTCGAAAAACCTAATTGGCTCGGAATTGTGGAAATTGAAAATTCAGAAATAAAGTCCGAAAAGTGCATAAAAAGGGGCAAGAAAAAAAAATAGAAAAATGCTCAACAAAAATAGCAAGAAAAGAAAAGTGTGATAAATAGAAAAAATAGAAAAAAAAATAAAAAAAGAAGAAAAAATGAGCAAAAACTTGAAAAAGCACTAACGGTTATCATAAGAATATTTTTTCAATTCTGAATTTTCCTATCATTTTTATTTTACTCAAATACACCTTATAACTCGAAAAAGTCCTCACCGAGTCCATATTGCTACATTGTCTACCGCGTGGAGAGGTAAGGCACAAAAGATAATAAAAGAGATTACATGGCGTGAAAAAGAGGCGATGTTTACCATTTTCCTATGAACAACAAGATCTTTTCACCAAAAAAAATTCGTCTTTCAAAATGGTGTGCGTGAACTTGTGTTCTAGTATATTTTCTCATTATATCAGTCATACCGAGAGAATAAGCCACATTTTCGAGTGATTCGTTTGTGAGAGAATCCCATGAAGTTTTAAAATCAAAGAATTTTTTTGAAAAGTAATGTAGTGATCAGTCGGTGGAAGTTAACGGTTCGATTTTTGGCTTTGCACACACACACACACACACACACTATGATTTGAGACTTTTGAATATGAATTTGAGGTGACCATTTTTGGGGAGTTTAAATTGTCAAATTTTGAAGTATTTTGATGTTTCTTGAGTCAAAAATGAATTTTGTGGGTATATTCACTACAAACCCTCACGAGACAACACTCGTCCTACTAGGGTAACTTAGGGATTTAACGGCTTATTGCATGTGCTAAATGCAATCGCTTGCCTGCAAAAAAAGTATTATATCCCAATATAGTTTTAAAGGGTCCTTAACTCATGCTCTTACTCTTTTACATTGCTCAGGACGCGCAACGTTCTAAGTTAGGGGGATTTGATTTGGCATAAATTCTTCAAGTTTATCCCCTTAATTTTGGTATTTTTATGATCTCGTGCGGTGTATATAGCTTGAATTTGTCTCATATTTATTCTACTAACCCTTTTTGTCAATTATTTCGTATTTTGTATAGCTCTTATGTGTTTTACAAGTATTTCATGCAAGAATGTGCAAGAGAGAACTCAAAATAGTGAAAGAAACCAAGAAATGGGGAATTTAAGGGCATTTTAGTAATTTTATAGCCTTAGTCCAGAGGTGGGTCCAGCTGGAAAGTTAAATATCTTTCAATTACAATAACAGTAGAAAATACGGCACCTCAATCCGAGCTACGATGAAGAAGTTATGATCATTTGAAGATGAGAGAAGTTAAGAAAAAATCTCTGAATGAAAAACAAGAGCGATCAGGACCTATTAAAATTAAAGGATTCGGACCACTCCTGTTCCGCCAAATCGGTTTGCCTTTTTCAGGCACAAGATCCGTTACAAAATTGGTCACGCATTCTAATTGTGACAAAATTGTGAGATACGGGATTTTTATTTTCTTCTTATCCTTTAGCCAAAAGAGTTTTATGTTTTGGGGACTCTTCTAAACAACTTGTAGCCCATATATTTAGTCATCAAGACTCTTTTTATTCATATTTCATTCAGGTAAAATCTCCTAATCAAGGAGGAACATCTAGGAGAAGAATTTACATATTTTGCATGTTTAATTCAAGAGTTTTTTCGATTTTTCTTCAATCTTTGATTTCTTATTGCATGGTTGTGTTCTTCAATCTTGGTAACCTCAAACTCCATCACTTTTATCATTATTTCCCTATGTTCACATACTTGTTAATGGATTCTTGTGTTGTTAATCATAGTTACACCATGCTAGTCTAGATTCTTTAGGGGTTGGGGTGCATGAACCCAACCCGATGTGGTTTGCATGTGTGCAAAATTAGTTCCATGAATTAAATAAATGATCGAATCGTGTTGTGTTGTGTGGTGATCACAACCGTCGTAGGAATTTTGATCTCATTTGCCCTAGGTAACCAGGATGCTTAAGAGTGCGATGCGAGTGTAGCTATAACGACACCGATTTATTCTTGCTTTTGATTACGTATGGTGCAGGCTAGTACACTCATATATGTAATGCTTGAGATTAATAAAGACTGGATTTAATCAATTATCTAATTCATAACTAGTCTTATACCCGATAAACATACTAGGAGTTGGGGGATTGTGTTCTACCTTAATATTCCAATAAGTTTTTATAAACTTTTTTATTTTTTCCCTTTTTCCTTTCTCACCCCATCATCATCTTTTACACTTTATTTTTGAAGTAATAAATCAATTAAAATCTATAAAACATTCCATGTGGATTCGATACCCAGACTCGCCGCTATACTCCATAAGAGCGTAGTTAAAGTTTAGGTTTTCTTTTGTATTATGGTCCGAAGCCGATAACAAGTATTAGCATATTACACAGACGCTCGGTCTTTACCCTCGATCAATAGCCGATGAGATGCACTGCAAAGATTTTTCAAGCACTCTTACAAGCCCTACTAGAATTTAGTACAATGGGATAACTAGAGGTAAAATCTCGTAGTTTAAATAGTTGGCCGACCTCTTCGTAAACAACTTTTACTTCGGAGCAAAACCTAAAAAGAGGGTGGCTCACTTGCTAAGAATTCGTCAAACTGAAGATGAAACGATAAGGGAGTACATTACTAAGTTTAATGCATAAAAATTAGAACTAATGAATTACAATGAAAGGGTGGATGTGATAGCAATCATGAATGGGCTATTACTTGGAAAAAAAATTGGACCCTAAATAAGGATTATCCCAACCACATGGCCGAGCTCTTTCCTAAAGCGGGAAAGATTATGAACGCAGAGGAGGACATGGATACAAAATATTTTAGCCATAAAAACTTTGAAAAAACTAGTAATTCGTCAAAGAAGCCCCAAAATGTCCCTAAAGAAAAAATGATAATAGGCCATACCAAAAGTGAGATGAATATACTCCCTTAAGCATAAGGTCACACCATATCCTTAATGAGATTTGAGGAAATGGTGAATTGAAATTGCCTAAAAAGCTGAGAACTCCTAGTGGAAGGAGAGAACAAAAGCAATTTTTGTAAATTTCACAAAGATCATTGTCATGAAACCAGGAATTTCTTAGCCTTAAAAGATAAAATTGAGACCCTTATTAAAAGAGGGACAGTCAATAAATATGTAGAGAATAATGGCATACCATCGCAAGCTCGTGAAGATTTAAAGACCGAAAGGAGATAAAGATCACCTCGTGCTAGGAACCAAGATCTGAAGAGGTCTCAGAAATGTCAAGATAAGGAGTATCCTGACCTCCCACCTCGACCTACGGAACCCGTAGAATAATTGAATATGATCTCTTTCGGATGCAACTTCATTGAAGGAGGAGATGCTGAAAGAGGTGATGAACGAGCTGAAAGGAAAGTGTCGTCAAAAAGGTGAGAGATAGTTTCAACATTGAGGATGACAACATAGCTACAATAGCAGACACATGACCCCGAAAGGTTGCCAAAGAGAGGCTTATCATAGAATTCTCCAGGGATAACATCTTAGGATTATTGTATCCTTATGACAATCCACTGGTAACCACCATGATAATACGTGAAAAAACGTTATAAGGATACTGGTGGACAATTAGAGTTTGGTCAACGTCATGTTCTATGATATCTTCCAAAGAGTGAAGCTGTCTGGAAGAAAACTATTGGGTACCATTGAGTTGGAAGTTATGGTAGGGACTTGGCCAATCTGTAAAATAGAGAAAATTAGATTCTTCGTCCTTGTAAGAACATATCATCAACTTATAATATCATATTTGGAAGAGTTGGTTTGAAGAAATTTGAGGTTGTAGCCTCTATCGTTCACTAATGCCTCAAGTTCCCCACAAACTATGGTGTCGAAGTGGTGAAAGGAAACTAGGTGGAAGAACGAAAGACTTATTACACATTAGCCAATGAGGAAGAAAGGAGGAAGTTAACCTAAATCTATCATATAAAGACAGTACATATTCATGATGAATATAGGTTGATAACTGGAGAGGCCATTGAAGAATCATAGCCAATAATACTAAATGATGAGCACCCTCAGAGGACGGCCTAAATTGGCTCGTCCTTGGACCCAATCCTCAAGAAGCAACTGACAGACTTCCTCTGAGCTAAAAAATGTATTTTCTTACATCCATGAGGATATGTGTGGAATAAATCCTACCATTATTTGTCATGACCTCAATATAGTTAAAGAAGTTAGGCCAATTAAATAAAAAAAGGCAGGTTTTCTCATTAAAGAAAAATATGGCAAAACAAGAGGAAGTGGCCAGCTTGGAGAAAGCTGAGTTTATAAAAGAAGTGATGTACCCTAATTGGATAGAAAATGTGGTCATGGTGTTAAAGAAAGATGAGCAGTTGAGAATTTGCGTTGACTTCACAAATCTGAACAAAGCATATCCTAAGGAGTATAATCCTCTGCCATGAATACACCAATTGGTGGACGCAACAGATAGTCATGAGATGTTAAGATTCATGGATGCATACTCTGATTATAGTTAGATCAAAATGAAGCCAAAGAACAAGGGGAAGACATCTTCCATCAACAGTCAAGGTATTTCTTGCTACAGTGTTATGCCTTTCAGACCTAAAAATTGAGGTTCTACTTAATAGAGATTGGTGAAAAAAGTATTTGAAAACCAAATAGCCAATAAAGGGAGGTTTATGTGGATGACATTCTAACCAAAATCCTTAAGGCATATGACTACATTAAGGACCTCGTCAATACATTCAATGAGATGGAAAAATATCAAATAAAGCTAAATCTAGACAAATATGTATTTGGAGTCAAGTCTATTAAATTTATGGGCTTCATTATGAACCATATGATCATAGAGGCCAACCCTAACAAGATCCAAGTGTTGATCAACATGCAACTTCCAAAAGTAAGAAGGAAATACAAAGCCTGACAGATTGAGTAGAATCTCTAAATAGATTTGTATCCAGAGTCACAAATAAAAGCCTTCCATTCTTCTAAGACATAAAAAACTCTTTTAAATGGAAAGAGGAGTGTCAAATTTCTTTTCTATAGATCAATAAATATCTGGGAAGAGACCCATTATTGTTAAGTCCAATCATTGGGAAAACGTTTTATTTATATTTGGCAGTATCTGAGTCAGCTGTAAGCTCAGCTCTGATCGAAAACGATGAAGGAGTTTTGAAGCCGATGTATTACACTAGCAAAGCTTTTACAAGTGTAGAAACCATATATTCCATAACGAAAAAGTTGGACCTAGCATTGATAGTAGCCTCTAAAAAAATAAAGCAGTATTTCCAAGCCCATTTTATAGTGGTCTACGCCGATCTCCCACTTCGATGAACCATCCATAAACTTAAATTCGGTAGGTTGATCGAACGGACCATAGAACTTGGGGAATCTGAAGTCTCATATGAGACAAGAACTACGATTAAAGACCAGGTTGTAACAGATTTCGTTATTGAATCGCCTATGAGGAGAAGATAGTCTCTGAAACCACGTCTGCAGTCCCAGCTGAGCATATCCAATTACCAGTAGAACTATGTAGTGGTCCCAGACGAACATAATTAAATCCCCATAGAATCCCCATCTGAAAATAACCAAGCTTGCTGTAACGAGAAGTTTACTCACAGATGATTCAAAAATGATTCTCTAGTTGAAAAAATTTTCAATAATGAGCTTCTGGTATGAAAGGTGTTCATAAACGGAACATCATGTGCTAATGGTAACAGAGATGGCTTGATAGTCAACACACCCTATGGAGATGACATAGAATATGCCATGTGATTCATATTTGAAGCATCCAATAATGAAGCGGAATGTGAAGCTTTAATTTTTGGATAAGAATTGGCTATATCACTTTGAGCCGAGCAGATTATGGCTCAAAGTGACTCGCAGCTGATGGTAAACCAAGTCTTGGGAGAATACGAAATGAGAGAGGGAAACATGCTAAAGTATCATAAAAAGATAAAACTTATAATCCCAAAGTTGAAGGCACTCCAAATGGTCAAAATTCTTAGAGCTGAGAATAATAAGGTAGGTGCACTAACTCGTTTGACATCAACCACCAGGTTTAATCTCACAAGAATCATTCATGTAGAAATCATGTTACATAGGAGCATTGATACTGAAGAAATAAACTTCCTCGAACTAACTAGGTGCCTATCATGGATGGATCTAATCATTAAATACTTAAAAGAAGGCATTCTACCGGACGATTTGAAGGAGGCAAATAGGCTTCGTTACAAAGATGTCGAGTATACTATGGAGAAAGGGGTGTTGTAAAGAAGAGGCTTTACAGTCTTAATGATGAGATGTGTCAATCCTATGGTGGAGCCAAACCTGGATAAAGAAATACATAAAGGTTCATGTGGAGCTCATGCAACAGGATGAAGGTTGATGAAAAGAATAGTTATTTAATGGTATTATTGGACAATGATGAAAAAAGACTGCGAAGCACAAACGTGTGACAAATGACAAAAGTTTGGAGTGATAAACAAAAGACTAGGCATTGAACTAGTGTCGACCACATCACCTTGACCTTTTTTCTATATGGGATATGTATCTGGTCGACCCATTTTAAAAATCAAAGGAAGATTTAGATATTTAGTAGTGGTAGTGGATTACTTCATGAAGTGGGTGGAGGCCGATCCTCTTATTGAGATTACCTATGAAAAAGTCTTCCAGTTCATATGGAAGAATGTGATCACCAGATACAGAATTCCTCACACTTTTATCATTGACCATGGAATCTAGTTTGACAACAAAAATTTCCAAGAACATTGTGACAAAGCCAAAATCAAATATTGCATTCATCATCATCTCATTCATAATGTAATGGACATACGGAGGTAACAAACTAAACTCTTCTAGATAGGATGGAGATAAAGATTAAATCAGCTAAATAAAACTAGATAAATGAACTACAAAGCGTGTTATGGGCCTGCAGAATAACACCATGGACCGCGATAGGAGAAACACTATACATGATGTCATTTGGGAATGAAACCATGGTTTTAATAGATCTTGGCCTATTGAGTCATATATTTCTAAATTTTGACTCTCACATAAGTGATTTTATGAGAAAATTGGATTTGGATTTAGTAGATGAAGCCAGGGAGGCAGTCTCACTCTTAGTAGTAGCATATCAGCAGTGTAGGAATATATTATATAATGAAAGAGTTAAAATGATCACATTCAAAGTATGGGATTATATCCTAAACAAAGTCACATAGAATCCAACAAACAGAAAGCAAATTGGCATTGTCCTTCTCGTCAGTCGAAGTCATACGACCTGGTACATATCATATTAAAACTTTGGAAGGAAAACCCTTCAAAAATTCATGGAATTATGAGCATATCAAGAAGTATCATCATAAAAAAATCTCACAGTGGAATTCATCAAAGTTATAATCTCTTTGGTCTTTATTAATGATTATCTATCTAGAATATAGACCAGGTCAGCTAAGGCCAACCCAACTGATCTAATTGAACTTCTTTGACTACATAAAAACACTTTTGGGAGAGGATGTATTGACAAGACCCAATCACATACCGTTCTTATATTTGGAAATTCACCTCTTTTACTGACCAAGTGAATATAGATCAGGTCGCCTAAGGCTAACCTAATGATTTAATGCACATCTTTGACTGCATAAAAACACTTTTGGGAGAGGATGTGTCGACTAGATCTGATCACATATTGTCCTTATATTTGGAAATGCACGTCTTCGACTGGACTAAATGAATAGATATAAAGTCATATAAGACTAACCTAATTGATCTAATGCACGTCTTTGACTGGAAAAAACATTTTTAGGAGAGGATGTATCGATAAGATCCGATCACATATCATCCCCACATTTGGAAATGCACGTCTTTGACTATACCAAATGAAACGATTAGGTCATCCTCAACCAAACCAAGTTATCTAGCGTACATCCTTGGCTACATCTCATCCTTAGAATAATTAGTAAGTTCTCTACTAAGAAATACTATAACATTACTCCATAAAATAAATGGTTAGCTACACATATTTGCATGTAATAATCACAGGAGCACAACAAACAAAGATAAAAATTATTAATATCATATTGACAAGAAAATATTCTACAATTTTAAAAAATAAACTTGTTCGATTACAATTGATCTAAAAAAGGCAAAGGGAATAAAAGCTAAAAAGAATTCTAGCATCTTTAGTAGTAGATTTTGTTTTCTTAGCAGCTTCAACCAGGACAATCCCTGATTCATCGACAAAAAGTTCATTTTCTACTACTTTAAGGACTTGGAGCTCCTCCTCTGAAAATGATTCATCAGATCGTTTGGTAGCCTCCTCCCCCTCCTTCATGGCTTTGGCCTCATTATCATAGCCCTCCCAAGCCATGTCAACTTCAGCAATGTCAGGGTAGTGCTCGGCCACCCTCTTCTTTATCTCATCATAGACTTTAAGAAAGACAATGGTGGTATTAAAAATGTACTCCTTGGATACTTTAAAGACCTTTATAACCTGATCTCCTTCCATGGTGGAAGACACCAAGGCTTCAGAAAGCTTCACCTTCGTAGCCTCAAGCTGTTTCTTGGCAACCTTGAGATCTTCATCTAATTTACTGAGCTTTTCCACCTGGCGCACCACCAATTCATCATACTCCTGAACTTTAATCTGATCCTTTAACAAGCCAGCCTCAAGGGATTTTACCTTATAATCAAGGTCTTATTTAGCAGCCCTGAGATCATCGCTAGAATTTTCAATAATTTTTTTCCTTCTCCCTCAAATTGGTGGCAACCATGTTACCTTAAAAAATGAAAAGTGAAATAAGTTAAAACTAATGAGCTACATTAGACATAATATAATAAAAAATTAACTAACTTATTGTATGTTGGATGTAAAACTCCATAAGATATCAACATTCAGGTTTTGAATAAAATGAAATTCAAGACTATAACCCACGTATCCTAGATCAGCTGGAGTATTAGAAACATTGAGCAATATAGAGTTAGGATCCGCCATCATCTCGTCTTTATCAACTAAAGTGTCAAACTCAAAAGGCTCCATAAGGTCGTAAGGAGAGAAAAAATGCACCTTTTTAACTAGTCACCGAGTTATTTATTTGGGTAGCTTTGGATCCTAGGGAAAGGGTCCTACAATGGTCTCTTTTGGTGACCTTATTAACCCTCAAATATTTTTCCTTTGCCTTTATCAATAGCCTTCTTCTTATTGACCTCCTCAAGAGCCAATTTCACAGGTTTAGCATTTAAAAGATAAGGAGAGTTACCGTTTGTTGCTTAGTACAGGCTTCATCCATAGCCTTTTTAGTGGTTGCTTTATCAACAAACTCTTATAGCTTCTTAGTCTAGATCTCCTTCATCTGGTCACGAAAGACCTTGGCTAGAGACATAATAAAGGAGATAGAATTTGGAGTAAAAACTGCAATAAAGCATGAACAATAGTAAAGTCAACAAATATGAAAAGTGTGAAGTATAGAGGTAAGTAGGATGAAATAAATACAAGGACGACCTAACACTTGGGAAAATATATAACCTTCTTCGACCTCATATTCGACTTCCTCAATGTCCTCGCCTATTTAGCCGATATCCAATTCAACCATCTCTTCCTCAAAAATCTCTTTGTCATTGTTAGCAGGTTTGGTAGGTTTGTACGTATTGAGATCAATAGTACTAAAGCTCAATTAGTTGGTCATTCTTCTAAAAAAATTAGGAGCATATATGTCTTCAAAAGATATGGGGTCAGAAGTGCAAACCCTCCTAACAAGCTTCACGAGACTTTAATTTAAAGTGGGGCCTGTAATACCCCGTATTTTTTATAGCTTTTAAACTATGGGATTTATTAAATTTAATTGAGATAAATTAATTTAATTTTAATTCGGAATGTTGCTTTAAATATTTACTAGCGTGACGAGAGTTAGTAATTATTGGAAATTTGTTATTTGTTGCATATTACTGGATGAGCATTGTAATATATTGAATGTCATAAGTGTATTAAATGACTATTTCGGAAATTTAAGTAAGGACGTGCCCGTGTCACGTCGGGACTTATTTTGTTAAATAAAAAGTGAATATTTTATAAGTTATTCGTATGGTCGTTTTGAGTACGCCAACGCGTCCGGAAGGGTCGAGATAGTCAGAAAAGTGTACCCGGGGGTTTAGTTTGGGTCTCGGGATGTTTTTAGGCTTAATTAGTGACCCGGGAGGGCATTTTGGTCATTTTACAAAATAGGGTAATTAAACCCACGAATTTCAGCCAACCTATATCAGCCATTAGGTCAGCTTCTTAGGGTTAGAACATTCACAAATCAAATGACGGCCATTGGAGAAGAGAGGAGAGAACTCCAAGGCAATCCAAGGCCAAAAGGGCCACCGTTTGCACCACCGTCACCACCAACGCGTAGATCGCGAGGAGGAGAACGCAACCACACCAATACCAGCAGGAAACCAGACCTCTGAAATCCCAGGCAAGTGTTTAACTTGCGTATTTTCGTTAATGCAATATTCATATTAGTTAGGAATGATTAGGAGTATTATCTATGGAAGAAAACCCCACTTTTTGATAGGAATTTGCATGTAGAAAAGATTAAAACCATATTCTGGAAACCTTATGGGATGTAGATGATTAACCCACGAATTTTTGATGATTTTGTAGAAGGGAATTCTGGAGAAAACTGATTAGAACAACAAAAATTAAGAAAACTTAGGGTTCTTGATGATTAGATGAGACTTTAGGTTGTTTAATCATGTTTAATGATGGTTATATGCATGCTTAACGTTAGAAACATCTGGTAATATGTTATAATGTTTGTAGTAGAAATTTTTGGACGATTAGGGTTGGAGAATATGATTTTTGGAGGAAGAATTTTGGTAAAACCCGTAACTGCGTTTCTGCAGAATTTTCGCAGACCTGCTTGATCGATCGATCGACCCTAGAGCGTCGATCGATCGAAGGTTCGATCGATCGAGCCCCAGTCGTCGATCGATCGACCCTTCCTGGCAGCCTCTTATTTTTTTTCCTTGTTTAATTAGTTGAATTAATTTACCGTGGAATAATTTTTGGGGATTGTGAATAAAATGTTTTGGGATATAGGAGAGACCAGTAGGACAGATGATTAAGTGTTGAAGAACTTTATTATGTGATGATAATTGGGTTTTAAGGACAATTATTTAAAGAATGAGGAAACTACGTATTTCAAGTGAGAAATTACGTCGAATACTTACGATAGTGCATAGACGTCTACCTACTGAATTTACTACTTGGATAGTTAGAATCCACGAGTGTCACATAATTAGTGAGAAAACCCTTCGAGTTAAGGTTAGAGACGAAACCTTATACGTAATCTTAATAATGTGAAATTAAGGATAAATGTTGTAATTATGGGTAACGAGAGTGACCTATATTAATATGATGAAAGTAGTATATTTATATGATTGTGTGTGCATATATTATATACATATGAAAAACGTACCCGCGCTACTTGCTATCCCTGAGGTTACATCGCTGGGACGGTCTTATCCTGTGTTGCCTTATGGGGGATATTGATTCGTACCCTAGAAGATAGGAATCCTAGGTACAGGCTATCGAATCGGTAGTCACGGTCCTAAGAGACGCGAGGGTATGTGCTGACCTCTTGGACTTGGAAACTATACTTCGCCTCAATATGGTTTGTATTTGTATTGATACAGTTCGAGAGTGATTCCGAACTTGTATTCCCCTTAGTGCGATTGATACGGGGATTGGATAGCAGAGTATGCCCGCACCATAATTTTTATGTGGGGTGCCATTAGAATATATTTATTACACGAGTATTTAATATATATATGAAGTTCTGAGACTTGGAACTACCTACTGTGATTTGGTAAGTAAGTCATGTTTGATGAATCAGATTGGAAATACTTGTTTTATGTGAGTGTAATATGACACTGGGAAACTTTATAAATTAATGAAGCTAAAACGAGAGTTGTGCTACACTTTGAAAGTAACCTTTTCACACGTTGACATTGTTCGGTTTTTAAAACTTATGAGTAAGTTAAGATAAACTAAATTATTGGGAAGGTTAGTATAATGATATGTTAAGTTAAACCATTTGGGGAAGGTTAGTACGATAGGCGTGCACACTAGGAGAGAGGTGAGAATTTCTCAAGAGAGCGTCGAACTAATATGTTATTGCATTGGCCTGTATCAATTTAAATACTTGCTAAACTGATTTTAAATAAAACACACTTTCGGTCTCTGACCCGTTTCTTCTCTCCCTCTCCCCCTTGTATATATATATATGTATGTATTTCAGGTGCCCAGCCACAGGGGCGTCTTGCTCAGGATCTTTTGGGAAGGAACGCGCTGCAGCTTAGGTGGGAGTTGCAGGTCTTTTGATTAGACGACTTCGTTCATTCAGATCCACTCCTAGCATTTTCATTCAGATGGGCATGTGTAGCCCTTTCCATTATTTCTTTATGTTGGGACATTGTTATTTCAGATATTTTCCTAGTTCGTTATTATGGGATTTTGTTCAGAACGGATGTACTACTTTATTTTTCTCGCATGTTGACATTCGTTGATGAATGTTTTATATATTGGATTCTTTCGTTCCAGTTTATTGTGGTATGTGTCTTCTTCATTGAGCTTTGTTAATAAATTAGATAAATCTTTTCTTTAAAAAAAATTTGGAAGTAAATGTTTAAAATTGGTTTTGACACTTAGCTTAATTATTTAGGGTGTAAATTGGAAAGTTTCTTTTTACGACAGTGATGCTAAGAATGAACCAAACTGTTCACCTTGATTTAATTTAATAAAGGAGTGATCGCCCGGTATTTAATTAGGCGAGGTGTCACAGGTGGTATCAGAGCATCAGGTTCTAGTGTCCTTAGGATCTGTATGGCTTATTATGCTTCTAGCGTTGCTTTGTTTGTTATAGAGCCCTATGTTTAGGATTGTCGATTCCTTTGACGAGATTTCGTTCTCCTGCTGTAATGTGTATACACTAGTGAATTCTAATTTCGTTCGGATGTGTGCGTGTGCCGAGCGATGACGGATGTCAGAAGAGGACCGTTAATCGTACATCAGGAGGCAGGGCTCAATTGGAAATTATGAAATATATCCGAGGATGATGACCGTAGTCGAGGTCACCTCCATTACTGAATGAGTTTACCATATGAGGTAAAGTATTCATATGCTTAATTATAGGACGGAGTATGGCAAACCGAAAGTGAAAAATTTGAGAAAAAATTTCTTGGCTTTCGGGACGAAATTATTATGGTTGTATTCAACCACCAATTATAGAAGCAGAATGCTATGCCTATGGGAGAACCTTAGGTACAATGTTGACCATATGTCCCTTCCTCAACTGTTCAGGATGAGGCAAATGTGGTTCTGAGCTCATCAAGGAAGGGAATGTCAAGGGTCCATCCGTGAATATGAATCGTAACCGTCAACAAGTTTTGTATCGAAGGATGTAGATACAAGTGGGGGAACGACTCCAAGTAGGAGGTCAACTTGTAATAATAAAATTGATAATACCCGAGAAGGAAATTATGATGGGCGACCGATTCGGAGGTTGACAATGTCTTACTTTGTCAATATAGATGATGACGCTTCTTTTTGGGGGAAGTTAAAGGAATCGAAGAATTTAGTCGGGAATAAACCTGAATACATCGGTGGTGGTATAGCACCACAAAAAGATGTGGATACACATCCGGAAAACAATTTAAGTGCTTCAAATAGTTAAATTCTTACCAAGTAATGGTAAGTTCAGTAAGTACTATTATAGATAGTAACATGATCTGTATGGCCTAAAAAGGCTAAGGGAACAACTGGGATGGCTAACAGGAATCGAGTCTACTAAAGTCCGAGAGAAGGACAATCTTAACCTGGTTAGTAGGACAGGTGGTAAGTGGATTATGCGTTGAGGTATTTTGTGCAGAGTGAGATCGCTCATGATAATATGTTCCAAAATGAGAAAAGGGACAAGAATATGGTGCCTAGTAAAAGGCAACGATTAAAATAATTTTGTTTTGGTTTGGACAGACGTGTTACGTCCGAAACCATTTGTCCAGTCAAGACGATTGCCAAGATGGAAGCATAGGTTGTATCCTTAGAGGATGCGGCGTGTTTATGTGACACGAGCGAGTCACCATATTTTGTTCATTGCTATATTAGCATGTGAGACGAGTTAATGCATATAATTATAGATGTTACCATTATGTGAATATTTTTCCCTAGTGTAGCGAGATTTTTTTTCTTCAGTGCTATCCGCAGAGGATGAATGAGTATATTAGCAGTGTTTTATACTTTATTGAGGTTACTCGTTGTAGAGATGCGATACACGAGTATAATATTATTTTTGATAAAATGTTATATAAAATGGGTAGTATGATAGTGTACATTGATTGCGAGGCTATCGAAGTAGTTGCATTGGTGCAACATGTTTTATGTTTGTTTTGGGCGATGCCTCACCTCTAAGAAGTTTGGACTTTCACTTATATTATCTATCCTAGATACTTCGGAAGAGATGGCGGGCTCGAGATATTCGATGCCATAGTATGCGTAGACCTTGTCAGTATAATTCCGTATGTATCGGGATGTACCCTTGAAAGAAAAGATTTGACTCAGAATTTTTTTTAGCACTCCGGACTTAGTGATAGGAAAAGTGCGATGTTATATTTATCCTTTAAAGATGTGGGAGTTATTAGTTATACCCCTATTATTAGGGAAGGGAATTTCGAGGATTCCGATCGTATGTATCCGAGGTTAATAGAATGAAATTTCCATCAACCAATACGATAGTAAAATTGGGAAACGATATTCGTTAAGCATAATTATAGTAGAAATTACAACTTTTCTGTCAAGGGACAGAATAAAGGGGTACACGCTATGGACGGAGGACCTAACGGATTCCGATAACCGACAATGCTAGGTAGTAGTGTATCGGGGGGGTTCCTTGTTTGGATTTCGCTTTGCGAGACATCCCACGCATGAAACTTAGCGTAAGGTTGGAAATAGGGAGACGTTTGGTCACTATTCCATAAGTACGGTACTCTGGTAGAAATAGGATCAAGTAATTATATATGTAAGTTGGAAGTTGAATTCTGTTTTAAGGTCATTGAAGCCGGACTTTATGGCAGGAAAGCATTGAAAGATATCCCCACGAGTTGAGTAGTGGAACGATGGTAAGGAGAATTTAAGAATTTGATTTTCTAGGGTGATTGGAGGTACCCCAAATGTCATAACCGCGTACAGAACACAAGGTGAATAAAGAGTTAAAATGATTTTTAGCATGGAGTGTCTGAAAAGAACTTCATATCATACAGGAGATGACCTGTAATTATTTTGATGAATAAAGCATTAGTGATTTATTTTTGGTTGTTGTACCTATTTGGGAAAAATTGTTGTGCTTATCTGAGGAAGGTTGAGAATAATTATTCCTCTTTTGTTGTCATGGAATTTGAATACCTTATTCCTTCTACTCCGTTGAATTTAGTTAGTCCTACAGATGAGTAGCACGCCATTCGGAATGTTATAAAAATGTGGGTATCTTGGTTAACCACAGTTAAAATAGTCCAAGTCGATGGGACGTGGTAATAGACGTGTGAGATATAAGTTTGTGGGACTAGTATAACGAAGTGGAAGTGATAGAGTGGATTAAACATCACATGAAGGGCGATAATCCATACATAAGTGTGCAATTAGAATAGCACGCCCTGACTTGATTGGAAGGCTGTAGGAAGCCATTCAAGAAATGGTATTCTTGGAATAGGGTAGAACTAAATTGTTATGAAGCACACCCGGAGCGGAGTGGTCATTAGTCAAGTGTGAGAGAGACTTGCGCATACAACGAGTAATGATGTTAGGATGGCATAAGAGATCCAGAAGTGCGCTTCGTGGAGAGGAAAGCACGGGTCGGAACTCCCGGAATGCTCCAAGGAAGGAAGGGGAGTATTACGTGTCACTTAATGTGAGACATTCCAAGGGAAGAATCGATATTTAACGAGACGTAGTGAGTAGTCTCTGCATGCACTGCCCATAGGTAAGGTTCGGTTGAAAAAGGAGAATCAACCAAAGAATTTTGTGATTATCGAAAATTACTGAAATTGGAAGAGGTTGGTAAAGTCGGTAAAGTTCTTGGATGAGTTGCCATCCTCAAAACAAGATCAAGGGTTTATCCCGAACTTGCGAATTAAGTCGCCGAGAGGGAAGTGATTGATATTCCTTTGGACCGGCTTACAATATTAACTAGTATGCCCCAGACTTCCTTTGAAAGGAAGGATCGCGCCAGTGCATGGTCCAGCGCAGTATAAATTTCTGAATCAGGATGAGATTGGTGAATCTCACCTTTGATATGGGATTTCAGGAACCAGCGGAGATAAAATTTCGTTCCAAGTAGGATGTATCACCCTTAGCCAGAGAATAAGCGCATGGTGATTAAAAGATTAGTGGAGCCACGTGAAGGAGAGTTTGGAATCTTGGTACGATGATTTCAAAAATGCTCTGTAGAAGAACTAGTACCTGTTTGTCGCATATGAGGTACTTATTAAGGTTTTGTTATGGAAGAACCTCGACTATTCTCCTTCCGTATGTTTAGAGGAGAGTAGATAATCAGAATTTTTGGGTCGGTCGAGAAAATATCCGATAACTATGGTAAAATTCCACGACTGTTTTAGACGAGCAAGAGTGATCAAATGTTCGTAATATTTTCTCGGAATGGGAGTTTTGTATACGAATAAATCCGAGTATTTGTCATGTAGTGAGGTGAGGCCTCCTAATGATAGTGAGATAATGAAATGTATAACGTACAGGCGTGACCTATGCGAATGTTGTCGGTTGGGAGCACAATGTGAACTGTCTCCAAAGAGAATGCAAAACAGTGTTACTGTGAGGAAAGGGCTATAGTGATTGAGCTCCGTAATATGTAGTTAGTTTGTGTACGGAAAAGAATATCCAGAATTGTGCTACCTGTTAGGCCTTATTTTCCGAATTTCGGGACGAAATTCAGTTATTAGGGGGGAAGTATGTAATACCCCGTATTTTTTATAGCTTTTAAACTATGGGATTTATTAAATTTAATTGAGATAAATTAATTTAATTTTAATTCGGAATGTTGCTTTAAATATTTACTAGCGTGACGAGAGTTAGTAATTATTGGAAATTTGTTATTTGTTGCATATTACTGGATGAGCATTGTAATATATTGAATGTCATAAGTGTATTAAATGACTATTTCGGAAATTTAAGTAAGGACGTGCCCGTGTCACGTCGGGACTTATTTTGTTAAATAAAAAGTGAATATTTTATAAGTTGTTCGTATGGTCGTTTTGAGTACGCCAACGCGTCCGGAAGGGTCGAGATAGTCAGAAAAGTGTACCCGGGGGTTTAGTTTGGGTCTCGGGATGTTTTTAGGCTTAATTAGTGACCCGGGAGGGCATTTTGGTCATTTTACAAAATAGGGTAATTAAACCCACGAATTTCAGCCAACCTATATCAGCCATTAGGTCAGCTTCTTAGGGTTAGAACATTCACAAATCAAATGACGGCCATTGGAGAAGAGAGGAGAGAACTCCAAGGCAATCCAAGGCCAAAAGGGCCACCGTTTGCACCACCGTCACCACCAACGCGTAGATCGCGAGGAGGAGAACGCAACCACACCAATACCAGCAGGAAACCAGACCTCTGAAATCCCAGGCAAGTGTTTAACTTGCGTATTTTCGTTAATGCAATATTCATATTAGTTAGGAATGATTAGGAGTATTATCTATGGAAGAAAACCCCACTTTTTAATAGGAATTTGCACGTAGAAAAGATTAAAACCATATTCTGGAAACCTTATGGGATGTAGATGATTAACCCACGAATTTTTGATGATTATGTAGAAGGGAATTCTGGAGAAAACTGATTAGAACAACAAAAATTAAGAAAACTTAGGGTTCTTGATGATTAGATGAGACTTTAGGTTGTTTAATCATGTTTAATGATGGTTATATGCATGCTTAACGTTAGAAACATCTGGTAATATGTTATAATGTTTGTAGTAGAAATTTTTGGACGATTAGGGTTGGAGAATATGATTTTTGGAGGAAGAATTTTGGTAAAACCCGTAACTGCGTTTCTGCAGAATTTTCGCAGACCTGCTTGATCGATCGATCGACCCTAGAGCGTCGATCGATCGAAGGTTCGATCGATCGAGCCCCAGTCGTCGATCGATCGACCCTTCCTGGCAGCCTCTTATTTTTTTTCCTTGTTTAATTAGTTGAATTAATTTACCGTGGAATAATTTTTGGGGATTGTGAATAAAATGTTTTGGGATATAGGAGAGACCAGTAGGACAGATGATTAAGTGTTGAAGAACTTTATTATGTGATGATAATTGGGTTTTAAGGACAATTATTTAAAGAACGAGGAAACTACGTATTTCAAGTGAGAAATTACGTCGAATACTTACGATAGTGCATAGACGTCTACCTACTGAATTTACTACTTGGATAGTCAGAATCCACGAGTGTCACATAATTAGTGAGAAAACCCTTCGAGTTAAGGTTAGAGACGAAACCTTATACGTAATCTTAATAATGTGAAATTAAGGATAAATGTTGTAATTATGGGTAACAAGAGTGACCTATATTAATATGATGAAAGTAGTATATTTATATGATTGTGTGTGCATATATTATATACATATGAAAAACGTACCCGCGCTACTTGCTATCCCTGAGGTTACCGCGCTGGGACGGTCTTATCCTGTGTTGCCTTATGGGGGATATTGATTCGTACCCTAGAAGATAGGAATCCTAGGTACAGGCTATCGAATCGGTAGTCACGGTCCTAAGAGACGCGAGGGTATGTGCTGACCTCTTGGACTTGGAAACTATACTTCGCCTCAATATGGTTTGTATTTGTATTGATACAGTTCGAGAGTGATTCCGAACTTGTATTCCCCTTAGTGCGATTGATACGGGGATTGGATAGCAGAGTATGCCCGCACCATAATTTTTATGTGGGGTGCCATTAGAATATATTTATTACACGAGTATTTAATATATATATGAAGTTCTGAGACTTGGAACTACCTACTGTGATTTGGTAAGTAAGTCATGTTTGATGAATCAGATTGGAAATACTTGTTTTATGTGAGTGTAATATGACACTGGGAAACTTTATAAATTAATGAAGCTAAAACGAGAGTTGTGCTACACTTTGAAAGTAACCTTTTCACACGTTGACATTGTTCGGTTTTTAAAACTTATGAGTAAGTTAAGATAAACTAAATTATTGGGAAGGTTAGTATAATGATATGTTAAGTTAAACCATTTGGGGAAGGTTAGTACGATAGGCGTGCACACTAGGAGAGAGGTGAGAATTTCTCAAGAGAGTGTCGAACTAATATGTTATTGCATTGGCCTGTATCAATTTAAATACTTGCTAAACTGATTTTAAATAAAACACACTTTCGGGCTCTGACCCGTTTCTTCTCTCCCTCTCCCCCTTGTATATATATATGTATGTATTTCAGGTGCCCAGCCACAGGGGCGTCTTGCTTAGGATCTTTTGGGAAGGAACGCGCTGCAGCTTAGGTGGGAGTTGCAGGTCTTTTGATTAGACGACTTCGTTCATTCAGATCCACTCCTAGCATTTTCATTCAGATGGGCATGTGTAGCCCTTTCCATTATTTCTTTATGTTGGGACATTGTTATTTCAGTTATTTTCCTAGTTCGTTATTATGGGATTTTGTTCAGAACGGATGTACTACTTTATTTTTCTCGCATGTTGACATTCGTTGATGAATGTTTTATATATTGGATTCTTTCGTTCCAGTTTATTGTGGTATGTGTCTTCTTCATTGAGCTTTGTTAATAAATTAGATAAATCTTTTCTTTAAATAAAATTTGGAAGTAAATGTTTAAAATTGGTTTTGACACTTAGCTTAATTATTTAGGGTGTAAATTGGAAAGTTTTTTTTTACGACAGTGATGCTAAGAATGAACCAAACTGTTCACCTTGATTTAATTTAATAAAGGAGTGATCACCCGGTATTTAATTAGGCGAGGTGTCACAGGGCCTTCTTGGTAATTAAGTTAGAATGACTCCAGTTCTTAGTAACACGAACTCCTCTAGTCATGTGGTTCTCTTTTAAACCATATACAAACCTAAAGATATCCCCATCTATGTCAAAGCCCTAAAATTTCTTCCAGAAGATCATAGACTACAATGGATATATAGGCAATGTGGGAAATTTAGGTGAGAGTCAGTCCAAACCCTTTCAGAATGGATCTAATTGAAGGATGGCAGGTCATAATAACTTCCACTTGAATAGCCCAACTAGGGAAACAACTATCATCACTATTTCTCCTATCATAGGCTCCCTCCTCCCTATCAGGAATTCTAATTGAAACTTTGCCAAGGATGGAATACAAATCCCTCAAATTGTCAAAGTTTTCATCTCGGACTTCACTTTTGTACCACTTGGCATCCAAGGTATCTAGGACAAAAGAAGGGGAAGAAACCTCATCCAAGTCCACCTCTTCAACTGTAAGAGGCACTACTATGGGAGAAGTGGGAGGAGCTTTTGTTTCTAACAAAGCTCTCTCCTCAGAGGTCAACCTATGACACCCTACTTAATTATATATCTGGTGATCATGCCTTCATTAAATTAAAATAGGATTCCCATTTGGTTCATTCTTAGAATCACTGTCAAATTTTTTTTAAAACATTTATTAACCACCTACTATTCAAAAACGTCGGTGCCAAATTTTATCTTTTAATTAAAAAAAACAATATGCGAAAACAAATACAATAACTAACCATCCACATAATAAATGAATAATCTGAACAATCATCTGATAAGCAACATATATAAAATAATATCGAATAAACCATCAGTTCCCAAATCCAAATAAAAGTCTAATATAAATAAAATTCAAATACATAGTCTTTAGTAGATTAATCGTTAATTAGATTTACACTATCTAATCTCCCTACTATTTACTCTTCAGTAGATTAATTGTTAATTAGATACATACTATATCGTCTCACTATTATCCCACATAAGTAGATAAATCTTTGTTTAGATACACACTATCTAGCCTCACTACTGTCACACATAAGTATGAGAAAACATCAAAGCATATATATATATATATATATATATATATATATATATATATATATATATATATATATAGCATCCACTGGTCTAGCCTACGTGAGGCACATTCGCGTACTCTACTATCAGTCCAAGTATCTCTCGTACTATATCAAGGACAAATGGTTCGGCATGTCTCCTCGAACCCAAAATACAAATCACATATATTGGAGGTCAAAATAGTCCCCAGCCAAATGGGTCACGCACATACCTACTCTCCTATTCAACCGTCGAAACTATCATACTCTCAGATAGTACATATCTAAGGTCCTATGTTATGGGTACAAGTCTAAAATCCCCCCAATGGGCTCATTAGGATAAGACCATCCATGACGCAAAACCTCCCCCCGATAGTAAGAAGCGTAGGTATGTTATACACATAATAATATACTAGTGGTGACCCGTGCGATGCACGGTGGATGTAACGCGTTTTGAACTATATTATTCTAATATATAATTTTTATTAGTAGTTAAAAAATGATCTCGGCTAAATAAGTAAAAAAAAGTGTTATTTTGAGTTTTCCGTGATTTTATGACCAGTTATCCAACACACTTTCACGATTTAAAAAACTTACAATACACCATCATTATGTCAAATATTCATCCATATCATTAGTACTCTTTACATTTTGTCTTTTGCCCCCACATTTAGGATGGCAAACTTAACGCAAAATTTGACATGTTGGAAGACAAACCAAGAATCTTAGAAACTACATGAAATTTCATGATAAATACAATAACTATTTTATTGATAGTCAATAAATAAAATAAAACAACTTGGGAAGGCCCTCTCCTTAAAACAAAAAAAATTCACAAATTTGACTTTTAAACACATTTTTTTTATGTCATGCAATCTATCTAAGATATCATGAATTTCTAAGATATAGTACAGTAGTTGCGAACTTAGTTTTTTTTAACCCAACACGAACGCAACTCAATTAAAAAGAGAGTGTTTGCATGTGTTAATTGGAGAAGTGATAACACACAGATGCGATACGTGTCCCATATGTTTCCCACTATAATGACAAATAGGGGTCTTATTTATTATAATACTTGGAAATCATTATTTTGAAACATAGGCTTTTGATATTCAAACGTATGAATATATAAAAATCTTTAACATTTAGGGTGGGGATTGGACTTTTAGATTTTATCTATTTTTTAAAATGATTTTTTAATAACACACTATTTTTTAACAATTGAAAAATATTTTTAAAATATATTTGTGTTTATTTTGTGTTTTAAGGATTGGACATACAAATAATGCATTTTTGAACTGTCAAAAGTAATAGATTTTAATAATAGTGACTATATATTTTTTTATCATATACTATTGGATTTACAAAGCAAAAGAGTTTTATCTTATCACATCCAAACCAAAAATTAAAGCACCACAAATATCATAACTTGATTAGGCTATATGCCTATTTATTTAAGTGGCTGCATCTCATTTACTAATTGCACCGTATTGTAATAAACAAAGAGAAATGATGTCAATGTGAAACGCTAAAAATTTATGAATTTCATTTTTCTTCAAAATAAATGTCTAGATTGTGCTATAATAAATCTAGGTATAAATGCATGAATTTTCTACTATCAAAATGTAGGAGTGCCAATTTTAAAAATACACGAAAATATGAAACCGAATGACAAGAAATTGACCCAAAATGCGTCGTTTTTTTATACAAAGTCGTGTCGTGTCATGCTTGTGTCATGTCATCATGTATTTTTGTGATAATCATGTTTTTATTCGGGGTAACGTATCTATTTATATTTGATTTAGTGTAAATTTTAAGAAATTGTGTTATTTGTATGCCGTGTTATACTGCGTGTTCTATTTGAATTGTGTTCGTGTCAACTAAGAAAACACAAATTCATATCGTGTTGTATTCGTTTTAACAAAACTCTTATTGTACATATTCCAAAAGCACGAATCGACAACCTCTCTAAATATCACATTTTCTTCTTGTTAAATCATATTAAATGATAATAAATATATCTACTACTAATAAAAAAAACATATAACTTGCCTAAAAAAAATACCATACAAAAAAAAACATATTCAATAAATATATGTCAGATGAATACATACACCACACACACACACTCAATACCCTCACATTTTCAAAACCCATAAAAATCCTTTCAGATTTCATTTTTCTCTCTCGTCTCATCTCACATCACTTAACCCATCACCAATTCTCTGTCCTCTTCCTTCATTTTAAGAGACACTTTATACAAACACCATAGCCATCCCTTTACCCCCCCCCCCCCCCCTTAACGGTACCCAGTTGTGAACCATCAAACTCCCACCAACCACAAATCCGAGCGAATCAATACTCGCAAGAAAAACAAAAAGCGCCGGTGACCTACCTCCATATCAACTCCATACCGGACAAACCCTCCTACCACCTGCCTACCCTCCAGCCCACGTAGCCCTGACCATCCACCCTTATAACTACGGCCATCAACCTCCTGACCACCAACCCCGGAGATACCTCAAAATTGGCCACCAAAGTCAACCGCCCATCTCAGCTAATACCCGGATGAACCCAACACCATAGTCAACCACCCTTCTACCTGCCCTGCCCAACACATACCCCCAAACCCGGCAAGCACTAACGACTTCTCACCCACCCTTCACTCATTTCAAAAACAAACCATAGATCAGTTACAGAGTAATTGACAAAAAAAAAATCACTAACCGATTACGGTGATACTCTTTGGAGAGAGAGACCACACAATTTGTCTCACTTTTTAGGTTGTCCATTTGAAAAATTCTCTTACATGCCTGGGTATCTTCAACCAACGAAAATTTCTTAGTTTCGCTTATTTTTTTTTATTAATTTCTCCACCATAATCATTGTCACGAATGATGTGGATGTTGAGTGAGAGAACAGTTCAGAAACCATATTCAAAACAAAACCCAAGAAAAAATCTATTGTTGTGGGAGGGTTTCCAAACCATGGTTAGCGACATTGGGTGGACACGGTTGTGGGGTTTTGTGGAGGGTATGAGAGAGAGATATTTGAGGATTTGATTTCATTTTATAGTGTTGGGTGGTCACGAAGAGGTCGTGGAACCATATACAGGTGACAAAGAGGATGAGAACCAAAACGTGGGTCTCTAAGAAAATAGGATTGGACACTTATGGGTTGTAAGTTTTTAAAATGTAGATCGTGGGTTTGGTTTTTAAAACAAAATATGTATGTGTGTAGACCTCTCTAACCTCCCCATGAATGCGGGAATGTGCACATCTGGATTTTTGTTTATTTAAAAAATTCTAAATTCTAAGAAATTAGGGATGGAGTTTTGGAGAGTTCTCGAGGACGGACTATATACATATATATTATAAGATATTAGGCATACACAGAACATATCCATATGTATATTCAATATAGGTACACACATAACCAATAATAATAAAAGCATATAGGTATGCACTCAACCTATAAAAATCAATCCATATAGGTATACACTCAACCTATTATTATCACCCGTACGTAGTATTTTTCTCTCGAATGCTCACTGTACAATTTTATTTGATATATACTCTCTATCGTATATTCCCGATTATTATTCTCTACCTGAAGGGCATATTA
Organism: Sambucus nigra; assembly: GCA_949130495.1. Taxonomy (NCBI): domain Eukaryota; kingdom Viridiplantae; phylum Streptophyta; class Magnoliopsida; order Dipsacales; family Adoxaceae; genus Sambucus; species Sambucus nigra. The sequence continues at coordinate 327,116,423 of OX422221.1, read as the reverse complement.
TTACCCCTTAAGTTAATTCAGTAGTTAATCCACAATTGTCATATTGGGCTATCTCATAATTTCCCTTATCCTCTCCACGATACATTTTCGTTCTCTCAAATTATTACATTAATAATTAAGCCCAACTAACCTTAGCCTTAACTCTGGCATACATTAATAAGTATCATACCTATCAAGGCCTATTATATATAATATATCCCTCGTTATATTATAAATATTTTCCAAAATTGCCCTCGATAGTTATCCGCAAGTTCTGGGCTTAAAATGGGAAAATTGTCAAAATCTGGTAAACCGAATCGAGTCGTAAATTTTCAGACAGATTAAATACCCAATGGTAAAATGTCGATTACTCCCTCAACAGAACCCCTATTGACCTGATTCAAAGATCATTAGAAAGATAAGGCATAGATATTTCCATACATGTATGGATCGTACTCTAATTCTAAGGACAATTGAAATGGTATACGTTTAAAGTTACGTTAAAAATTCTAGCAGATTACTATATTGACAGATCAAACACCCTATAGTAAAACATTAATTACTCCTTCAGCAAAACTCCGATTGAACTGATTCAAAGCTCATTATAAAGCTAAGACATTTAGATTTCCAGTAATATATGACTCTCACTCTAAATATAAGTAAAATTGAAATGCCATACGTTTAAAGTAACATAAAAAATTCTGGAAGATTAACATCTTGTGTTTATCAATTAAACCCTAAGTCATTGAAGATTCATGTTCTTCAACCAAGAACGCCTCAAGATTACATATTAATCATCAAATATATTCAAATATCATTTTATCTTCACATAGGGATAATTTTCGATGAAAAGTTTACACAAATAACTTCAAAGATTCAATCCAAGAATCAAATTCTCCTTTAATAAACATAAAACCCTAGTTTTCTCATGTTCATCATATTTATTAATAAAGAACTCATATTTCTCTCTTATTAACCAACCCAAGCCCAATGATTTCATATTATCATCAGTAAGGAACATCTCTACATACATTCCTACTTTAGTTTATGAATTAAACCCTCCCAAATTCATATAAAACTTCCAAAAGCATGAAATCAAACCCTAATCTACATGGGTATTATAACATGATTAATATAAATTGACCTTTAAATACTTGGCTCTCAATAGCAGGCCTGAAATTCGTTGATAAGATGGTCATGTTCTCCCCTCGCTCTGATCTCGATTCTGTTGCGTTCGAGGCAAAAAAAATTATGTAGGAACCTTTGGATTTCTTCTCCTTTTCCTCCCCTCTTGACTCTCTTCTATCATTACTGTGCTAAACCTAGTTCCTTTATGAAATATAAGATATAAGACTTAGCATTTTCGGATTTCTCTAAACCATATACTCCAGAATGATCGAAAAGCCCTTAAATAGTGTCGGGTTTGCCTAAAATCGTCCCGGGACCCAAACTATACCCCTGGGTACACTTTTTCGAATATTTTGACCCTTTCAGAATCAACTGTGATCTAAAAATCATCATTTAAGTTACTTTTAAAAACCATCTTATTTTCACCTCAAATTACGGCACGCGTGAAATTAAATTAAACTGAATTAATTAAATTTAAATCATCCGAATTGAATAATTTCTTTAAATTATTCCGAAATCACCATTATAATTCATTTCCATATTCTCCAAAGTATGGGGTGTTACATACTTTTCCCCTTAGAAAGAAATTTCATCCTCTAAATTCGGATAAGGATAGTACTCCAAGGTTTCTACGCTACGTAAATCATCGATTTAGGACCACTACATACTTTTCTTTTATCCCTTAATTGTGGATAATATTAACATAATTTAACTACCCAAAGCACCCATACACCTTGTACTCCTGCATACCTGCACACACGATACGTGGCTCCACTAGCCTTAAATGTCACATAGTTATTATCCCTTTATATAACTGTAAAAATAAACAATACCCATGGTACTAAACCCATGTACTAAAGACCAAACATCTACCCACTTCCAAGGTTGCGCTAAGTTTCATGCGTGGGAAGTATCACAAAGCTAAATCCAAATAAGGAACGCCCAGATTCACTACTACATAACATTATCGGTCGTTGAGATCCGTTAGGCCCATAGTTCATAGTACGTATCCCCCAAAAATCTCGTCTCTTGGCATAAAAGTATACCCGTCCACTCCCATATTACAAAAGACAATATATAATATGGCGCTCTTACTATCACTATTTTCTTAGAACGAATAAATCACGAGCTATATATCTCAACTCTGTAATAATCCAGTCTACCTTGAATCACATTGGTAACCATCCCTACTCACTGGGATTACAAATAACAATACAAATATCTTCATGTGTGTGTATTTTGCAACACACTATCATATATATATATATATATACTCATCCATTGACCCTCTATTTTAATACCTCTCAGCTTACTGTGTTTACTCTACACGTTTAATAATTAAAATTTAAAATCGATGCATTAGCATCCAATTACTTATCATCACTCCGGACGTTAATTAAAGTTCCTATGTGTAATATCCTATAACTAAGTTCAAAGAACTTTTTCAATGCACTATTTTCTAGAATTATCAACAAAATCCGTAGGTCCAAAGCACATAACTAAGATATCACAAATCCTGTCTCTCGACACATAAATCAAATCGTCTATTCTTATGTCTCCCAAGGGGTCACACAATACAGTGTTCTAGTAATCACTGAGTTCTAGCTCATAAGCAATAATGAGTTAAATCTCTATGATCAACGGTATACCCGATATACCTTAAATCACATCAGTGAAAGCCCCCACTTACTCGGATAAAACATAACAAGACAACAATACTCACCGAAGTTTACGATACAATACACTATATATTCAGGCTTGACCCTCTTTAGGTGATGTCTCGTGAAACTAAATATCTTATCCTGGCATAACGAGCACAATAGTATTACCCTACAGTCTACTACTGCTCCAACCCTCGGCATCCAGTCACTACGCAAGATAATAATATGTTCTCTTCTTATAACCCTCACAAGGAGAAAAAACTACCACATATTGTAAATCATCCTCTTAGTGTCCACACGTGCCCCTCCCTGCGAATGGAACAAAAGAGATCACATTACTCAATGGTATACATATACACGTCATATTAAAATTAATAACACCTTTACTAATTTCGTTTCACTGGTGAATCTAGTATTGAAAACTTTATGTGACACGCTCGTGTTATAAAACAGACTCCTATTGCCCCGAGATAAAACTCATACTTTCAATTGCCACTAGTATCGGCGGTTCAAATGGTTCTTGGACATAACACCCTCAACCCAATCGAACCAATACTTATTATGAGTGTTTCCCCTTTTGGGCATCCCGTTCCTGACCCCAAATTCGTTATAGACAAGATCTACACATGTGTTCCTACTCTTCACACATAAGACACCTACCTATGTCATCTATCTCTCCCAATCATTGGGTATCTGAACGTAACTCTAGTGTCGAGACTAACCCACAATTTGATGTAATGGTTGTAAATCCAAGATTTTATCCTCTAGTTTTCCACTGACTTGATTCGATAATACTTCTTCCCGTGGCCCGTCTCTTCATAATTGAGATACTACCAGAGAACTCCTTTATCTATGGTCCCGACCCTATTATCCATGTTAGGGTGTCCTTCTCTCTGACATGGTATTCTTGTCCCCGATTGCACCCTCGGTGTCCCTTTGGCTCCGCTGGCCCTCTGGAACTCGTTGTTGGACTCGATGGTCCTGACTGAATCCACTATCACTTGGTATAAATTCACTTGATTTGAATCATTTAAATGGGTTCCTATTGGGTATACCCTCCCATGGTACTTCTCTAACACCGTTAAATCCAGTCTTGCTCCCTAGCTTGATTTTCTAACCCCTAGGATCCATTCTCATGAAAGCATTGATATAAACTTGTAAAAGTACGACCTTGATGACGCCGACACTAGTCATCCTATCCAAATTTTACACTCACACTTGTGTATTCTGCTCACGAGTCCCTTGTAAACTTACGGACCCTTTTATTCTCCATATCCCCTTCGTCGAGTATGAAGTTTATTAAGCAAGTCAACTTCTCCCTTACGCTCGGTCTCTATCTCGCTCACTTGTTATAAGTTTAGAAACTCCATTCTCATCTCTGTTTGAACAACAGAAGGAAGATATTACAATCAAATTGTACTCAAATTCCTCGTTCTATTCCATATAATTATTATATTTTGTAACTGACTCTTGTCATGGTATGCTTCTCCTATGAGCTTAAAATTTTTCTCAAAATTTTTAATCATGGGTATCGTTGCAGTCCATCCTACCGAGTTACCGTTGGATTACCTCCTTCTAGTGGCTTATCACACTTCCCCTTTTCTCGAGTCCTTGTATATGGCTCCTCATAAGAGTCCTTCTGACTTTCCCCACCCCTTACCGACTAAGCTAGGTGAGTGTAAGATTGCACCACCGTCATCTATAACAGTGCTTGAGGAAACTACTATCCCTATGATAATCCTATTGTCACCTTCCTGAACAATACTTATGGTGACTTCTATTGCGATCAACATTTTAAGAATACCCCTTAGCTTCTTCTAAGCCTCTCCCCCTATAGTCCTTCTAACGACTCTCGATGGTCGTCCTATAATGTTCGATGTTCGAAACCTAAATGAACTCGCACAAGAATCTCATCAACTATACTCAATAGCAGGAGAATGTAAGTCGCATATGTCGGGGAATTCAAAAATCCTATCATAAGCCTCTATATCAAAGAACGCTATGTTAAAACATAAAACACTGTACAGATCCTAAGGACACTAGAACCTAATGCCCTGTTACCATCGGTGGCACCCCGCTTAATTAAATACCGGGTGATCAGGCCTTCATTAAATTAAAATAGGATTCCCATTTGTTTCATTCTTAGCATCACTGTCAAAAACTTTTTAAAACATTTACTAACCACATACTATTCAAAAAAGTCAGTGCCAAATTTTATATATTTATTAAACAAAGCAATATGCGGAAACAAATACAATAACTAACCATCCACGTAATAAATGAATAAGCTGAACAATCATCTGATAAGCAACGGATATCAAATAATACCGAATAAACCATCGGTTCCCAAATCCAAATAAAAGTCCAATATAAATGAAATTCAAATACATAGTCCGACCGCCATAAAGAAATAACTGAAGGCTAAGACGACCGAATGAAATACCGAACTGCACCCTACAATAGGAATGAAGTAATTGAAGCGTCTAATTCCAAATCCTCCAAGCATCCACAAGTGTTGCAGCTATGCATACCTAGAATACATCATCCTTCTTTGCATCCATGTGGCTAGATACCTAAAAGGCTTTGGAAAAAGGTTTTTTCAAGTACGGGTCAGAGGCCAAGTAAAAGTCATTTGAAAATATTTAGCAAGCATTTAAATATCAATTTAAGTGAAGATTTATTAGATACACATGTTAGGCTGCGGACACTCCTTTGAGTTTCCTCACCTCTCATCTATAGTGCACACCTAACGTCCCACCTAGTCAAGCTACCCAATCTAACTTGGTCTTAAGTATCTAATAAGCCTCAAATCAGTCTAGCTCACCCATACCGCCCATACAGTACGTTACTGAATACCCTGAACTACCATTTAATCATAGTTAAGATTCTCCTTAACTTACTCACACTGCCCATACAAGAAGCTATCGAATACCCTTAATAACTAACATATCTCCTTTGTTACTATTAAACCCACGTTAGCATTTCACATATTTTATGGCTCAAGCCTTACCATTTAAGTTTCTCTACTTAAACTTTATTTTAGATATTCACCATCCATCTTCTTACTATTTACGCCGTAGTAGATTCATCATTAATTAGATTTACACTATCTAATCTCCCACTATTTAATCTTTAGTAGATTAATCGTTCTTTAGATACATACTATATCGTCTCACTATTATGCCACATAACTAGAAAAATCTTTGTTTAGATACACACTATCTAGCCTCTCTACTATCACACATAAGTAGGAGAAAACATCCAAGCATATATATATATATATAGAGAGAGAGAGAGAGCATCCACCGGTATGGACACCGTGATGAACATTTGCATACTCTGATATCAGTCCAAGTACCTCTCGTACTATATCAAGGACAAATGGTTCGGCATGTCTCCTCGAACCCAAAATACAAATCACACATATTGGAGGCGAACATAGTCCCCATCCAAATGGGTCACGCACATACCTACGCTCCCATTCAACCGTCAAAACTATCATACTTTCAGATAGTACGTATCCAAGGTCTTATGTTCTGGGTACAAGTCTAAAATCCCCCCAATTGGCTCATCAGGATAAGACCGTCCACGATGCGGAACCTCCCCCCGATAGCAAGCAACGTAGGTATATCATACTCATAATAATACATACTAGGCATACACAAAACCTATCCATATGTATATTCAATATAGGTACACACACGACCTATAATAATAAAACCGTATAGGTATGCACTCAACCTATAAAAATCAATCCATATAGGTATACACTCAACCTATTATTATCACCCGTACATAGTATTTTTCTCTCGAATGCTCACTGTACAAATTTATTTGATATATACTCTCTATCGTATATTCTCGAGTTTTATTCTCTAACTGAAGGGCCTATTGTTACCCCCTTAGTTAATTCAGTAATTAATCCACAATTGTCATATTTGGCTATCTCATAATTTCCCTTATCCTCTCCACGATCCATTTTCATTCTCTCGAATTATTACATTAATAATTAAGCCCAATTAGCCTTAACCTTAACTCTCGCATAGATGTATAAGTATCATACCTATCAAGGCCTACTTTCATACAATATATCCCTCTTTATATTATAAATATTTTCCAAAATTGCCCCCGATAGTTATCCGCAAGTTATGGGCTTAAAATGGAAAAATTGTCAAAATCTGGTAAACCGAATCGAGTCGTAAATTTTCTGGCAGATTAAACACTTGGTAGTAAATGTTGATTGAACTCTGATTGACCCGATTCAAGGATCATTAGAAATATAAGAGATAGATATTTCCATACATGTATTGATCGCACTCTAATTCTAAGGACAATTGAAATGGCATACGTTTAAAGTTACGTAAAAAATTCTGGCAAATCAAATACCCTATAGTATAATATCGATTACTCCCTCTACAAAACTATGATTGACCTAATTCAAAGCTCATTAGAAAACTAATACATTGAGATTTCTAGGAATGTACGACTTTTACTCTAACTGTAAGTACAATTGAAATGTCATACGTTTAAAGTTATGTTAAAAATTATGGTAGATTGACATCTTGTGTTCATTAATTAAATCCTAAGTCATTCAAGATTCATGTTCTTCAACCAAAAATGCATCAAAATTCAATATTAATCATCAAATTTATTCAAATATCATTTTATCTTCACATGGGGATAATTTTCGATGAAAAGTTTTCACAAATTACTTCAAAGATTCAATCTAAGAATCAAATTCTCCTTTAATAAACATAAAACCTTAGTTTTCTCATGTTCATCATCTTTATTAATCAATAACTCTGATTTCTCTCTTATTAAACAACCCAAACCCAATGATTTCATATTATCGTCATTGAGGAACATCTCTACATATACTCCTACTTTAGTTTATGAATTAAACCCTCTCAAATTCATATAAAACTTCCAAAAGCATGAAATCAAACTCTAATCTACATGGGTATTATAACATGTTTAATATAAATTTCCATTTAAATACCTGCCTCTCAATAGCAGGTCTAAAATTCGTTGATAAGATGCTGTGGTGGTTCTTCCCTCGCTCCGATCTCGATTTAGTTGCCTTCGGGATGAAAAACTTTGTAGGATCCTTTGGATTTATTCTCCTCTTTATCTCATCTTGCCTCTCTTCTATTATTATTGTGCTAACCCTAGTTCCTTTCTCAAATATCAGAAATAAGACTTAGCATTTTCGGAGCTCTCTAAATCACAAACTCCTGAATGACCAAAAAGGCCTAGAAAAGTGTCGGGTTGGCCTAAAATCATCCCGGGACCCAAACTATATCCTCGGGTACACTTTTTTGACTATTTCGACCCTTTTGGAATCAACCATGACCTCAAAATCATCATTCAAGTTGCTTTTAAAAATCATCTTATTTTCACATCAAATTACGGTACGCGTGACATTAACTTAAACTAAATTAGTTAAATTTAAATCATCTGAATTGAATAATTTCTCCAAATTATTCCTAAATCAACAATATAATTGATTTACATATTCTTCAAAATATGGGGTGTTACACAACCTCACAAAAATGGTGGGGTTGCTAATATCCGCATGATTTTTTCCTCCTATGCTGATGTTTTTATTATCTGAACACTCTGAGGTATGAAACTCAGAGGTACTATATTTAAAACTTAGGGTTTGGGGTGAAGCAGTGGAAGAGGTTATTGTTCGAATGAAGTTAGGATTGTTTGGATCGTCTATCTAGTGAATAATTTGCAATGGAAGGGGAAAACTATCAGAGAAAGCCCGGGGGAACAGTTAGTGAAGTTGATAAATGTGTTTCCAAATCCTAGATGATTCACTTATATATGGCACCCACGAATACACCCAAAAAATTCCTAACAATCTACAACATTAGAAAATTCCCTAAAGTTCCAATACGGCCCTTTCAACCCCCTACATAGGTTAAAAACTCTAAAAACACAAGGGAGGCTACCAGCGATCGAAGAAAACCTCATGAAAAAAACATAACCGCCATAACAAAGAAAAAAAGGTTTGTACAGAGAAAAAAGAAAAAAAATAGAGAGAGTTTGTGCGAAGATACCTGGAAAACTTAGGAGAGATAATGGTTTTCATGCAAGGAAGCACAGGAACATCAAAAGGAAGCTGGACAATCGAAATTCTCTCTCTCTCTCAAGAAAATAAAACAATTTTGGATTTTGAAAAAAAGGCAAAACCTATTTTGTCGCTTTTATACGCATGTGCATTAAAAGGAATTTTAGAAGCATTTTTGAATTGCCAACATGTAGAAAGTTTAAGTTTGTAGAAAATAATTTTCCCAAGGCAATCTGTTCGGCCGGCTGAGCAAGTTAACCAAGTGGGAACAAACATATGATGGACAATTATCGATTGTTATAAAATTTCACTCACACCTTTTGCAGTGATAATCAAAGTCTTGGGTGGGGGCCTTTGTTATGACATATTTGTAAATAACATCACATAGATTGAAGATCTCGACCCCAGTCGAAGTGATACCAATACATAACCTCGACCTAGCCAAAAGCTGGATCATTTTCCTTATTTAGGTGGACGCAAATTGACGGTCTATGATTTGGACTGATGGCCAACAACATTCATTCGATTTTTCATATGGTTGACATGTGCTAATCCCCCCACCGGATGGGAAAAACCCTTAAATAAATCAAGAAGTTCTCCACTAATCCTAGAGGCCCCCACCTACACCATATAGGCCAACACACCTATTCTTTCGACAAGGATCACTATAAATGGATGGATCCCTCTAAGTAAAAGGGACAACCAATTGGCATCGGATAGAGAACGAGTTGATTTTAAACTGGTAACTTACATACACAAACATGCAAATTGTCTAAAACCCTAGATCGATTATATCCTCTGGGAGAGATCTAAGAGTAACAAGTCATCATGTAGACGTAGCCCAATCTTAAACGCCGAACCACCTATATCTCACTGTTAGTCCTCTTATCCTCACTCCTTTCTCAAACTTACTATCTATATTTTGTTTGTTATCCCTGATTCTCGTATTCTATAGCTAAGACACAAATTGAATTCCATTTTTAGATGATAACAACATGGAATCCCTTTACTTTGTTAGGATTTCTTCTTATTCGTGAATTGTCATAAGATGATATCATACACAAACCTTGCTTCTTGTTTGTGACTTATTTGTTCAACGAAGTCATACATGAAGCTCAACTTCTTATTCGTCACTTTTTTGTTCAACGAAGTCATACATGAAGTTTATATTGCGTTAATCCCACTTATTCTCTGTCTTGCAATGGAATTATATAATAGGGTTTTGTATTTGATGATGAATATTGGTATGTATATATTTCATGCCCATAAAACAAAGAAATAAAAAGAGTGATGGAAGAATTAAAAAATTTATTCCTAGAAAATGGGAAATACATATAGCATAAATTTTTTTTTCCATTACATTACTTATAATACTTTCTCAAGTACTCTACATTCCACGGATTCTTGAACTTATCACCTTCAAAGTTCTCAATTCGATAGGTTCTGGCCTGATAATGCTGGAAATGCGATAAGGTATGTGTTAATTGGGTTCCAATTTAATTCCGTTCTAGTAGACAATAACTCTCCTTCAAACTCCTCGGCTTCACTGTTTGATCGTAGAATTGGGATGTCCTATATTGGTAAGTATTTACTCTCAAGGTGGCATTTTATCTTACTTCTTAAAGACGAAGTTCCAACCTCCTCATTAGGTTACTTCATGATAAATTGAAATTGAGAACTCGATGGCTGGGAAGACCGTCTCAGTTGGAAATAATTTTTCTGTGTCGAAGGCCAGTATGTAGGGAGTTATTGGTGCGGAAGTCTAAGGTCTGTTGAAAACTCGTATAGATCGAAGGACAAAAAAACAATTACGCATGGTGTATCTACAAAATATATTCAAGATCTCATACATTTGCGGTTCCTTTTGGCTTGAGCCGTAGAGATTTGATCTATTTTGTGTTATATTGATACGTGTCGTAAATTTAACGGTATAGCTGCCACAAAAATGAAATGAATTCTTTTAAAAATCATAACAGCATTAAAATAAGATCTTTTAATATTTTTTATGTCTTTCGGTCTCTGGAACCCATAGAAAAAATTTCATCCTCATCCAATCAATGGTTGTCAAGTTATGGCTCTAACAAGTAGATACCATGACGTGTCGCGCATCTGTCTGGATATATGAAATTTTGTAAAGACGTATGAGGCAAGCGGATCAAATGATCTTTAAATGACTTGAAATTTCTTTTTCATCTTTCTCTATATGTCAGGAACCCATGGTTCTACTTTTAGAATTTTTTGACTCTCCGATTGTCCGTAATCAATTTTACAGTATGAGAGCTTTGAAAGAGACCTAGAGATCTTCCATGCTATTCCTTTAAGCCAATACATGTCATCGATGTGTGGGAACTAATGATCACGACCCTAGTACTCCTTTTTGGTGTTTTTCATGATCTATATTGATCCCTCACTTATTACGAGACAAGGGGTTGCTTATATAGGCTAGCACGGGGACCCCCGGGAGAAATAAAAGACTAGCTTCCTATAGAATTTAGGAATCCAAATTAAACTCTATAATTAATTCCATAATTCTATAAATTATTATTCATTCCACTAAAGAATAATAATTGCACTCTATTCTAATATCTCAAAATTATAATTTCGAGCGCCACGTTATTAAATGCTTAATAATCTCCCCACGTTAAGATTACATATACCCGCCAATTAAATTAAATTATTGACAATTATATTTAATCGATCTCTTATAAACTCATTCAGACCTTTCACTTAACTTATTTGATATGTCAGATAATTAAATCTACTAGCCAGGTTTAACATAATCAAAACTTATAAGCTACATCAAGAGGGTATCATCAATCTCTATACGGAGAAATGGATTCCATTCATAATTAACTTTCATCGTACACTAATCAACATTACCCAATCTACTAAGCTTATTGATCAATTAATGAATCTCACCTAATAGGTCAAAGTAATTAACAATTGATGCACGTGCCCATCAATTATGTTTAGATTAAGATATTAAGCACTCATAACAACCATGAGATGTGCATTATCTTATATAGTCAGTATAAAGACAATTATCTCTAATTGGTCCCGTTCAATACACAAAAAGTGTACTAGCACAATAAGTCGAAACCATACAATTTCCTGTAATCAAGTTAGTCCTACTAAAATAGTATACTATAATCTTAGAAATGGTGTGTCCATCTCCATCTAAGATTGTGAACCAGACTTATAATCTACGAGGACCGATGATCTGATCTTCTGTGTGTAAGTCGAACTCTACACACCAAACCATTTATTGTGTAGAATAAAAGATACATATGCATAAATATATTAAATAATATGATGTCAACATTACTTGTGAAGATTCTCATTAAATAGACATACTAAAATTCACTAGTGAACCATGAACTTCAGTATACAATCCCAACAATCTCCCACTTATACTCAAAGACATAGAATCGTGCTTCTAGCAACCGTATCTCACACTTAAAGTAAGAGGCTTACTAGTTGTCAATTAATGCAATCACAACCACTAGAAACTCTCTTATGTATAATTTCTTATACAAGAGGTACTATACACTTTCTGGAATCTTAAATCTGATTGAATACATGAGTCAATAACCTACAAGTTACTTATCGCTTTACTTGGCAACCAAATATATATTCATTAATCCTTTTCAGGTAGTTGAATATTTATTTTACCAAAACATTATTCTATTCTAGAGTAATACAAATTCCAAATCTGAAAGACTGAATGTCTTTCTTGGAATATTGCATAACAAAGTCTCGAAAGAACAATATCAATATGATAAATTAGATAAGTAAAAGTACATTATTTCTAGTGATCAAATGTTAATTTGATCCAAAAAAAGTAACAAAAGTTTCTAATGTTTTCATATTGAACTGATTGGACTACCACAGTCTAACTATATGACATGTCCCTACATCATGTGCGATGATAAATATATTTATACATCTAGTATCTAAAAGCACCACCACATTTCTATCACTCCTTTCGTACACACTGAACAAATCCAACCATTTATCAAAATCATGAATTTGATTCCCTCTCTTACTTGATTCACTTACAACTGATGGGCATGACCCCATCTTACTAAATCTATATGGTACCAAATATCATAACTTTCCAAAGAATGTTATGCATCCTTGTGGAGGAATAACTTATTATAGTTGCAAGATTTCTTATCTCTTCAGGGGTCATGAAGGGTGACAATCCTAAGAGTAAGAAACGCTCCCACTATGATAAAGTTATCCCTTTACGGGTGTACAAATTGTGATACGTTTATATGGTTTTCACCATTATGAGAATTGATAATCCTCCCACTACAATAAGGTAGTAGAATGTCATACTCATTTCTTTGTGATGTTTTCACCTATACTGGTGGTATGAAAGAAGTTCTCATAAGCTTATTAAACCTTCATTTGTTCTGAACAGTGTTTTGGGGAATGTGATCTAGAATATAGATTTAAACAAGTATCCTTGTTCCAACTTGTCAAGTTTTCTCTCAATACAAGTGTTGCACTGCCCATTATATAAAATACCAAAATTGAGTTTAAAACGATCCATTATTTTAATAGGAGTAAAGAAAACTGACTTGCAAAACAATCTTCACATATGCGTATCTATATCTTATGAATAATCATCATGAATCTTATCACATATGAAAGAAACCAAAATTCTTCTTTCATTGACATATCATTATTGAAAGTAGCTTGTGGCATAATCTTCACAGATATAATAATAACTATTGATCTATAATTCTTAAATTTCTGAATAGGTAGTTATAGAATTACATAAATCATAATAAACCAATTCAAATATTTCTGTAGCTATAATACCTCCTGGTCATTTCTAAACGATATTCATTAACTAGAAGTGCCTCCACTTTCGATTAATGTAAGAATCCACCTTGCACCAGTTTAGGATTTAGTTAGAAAAAATGACCTGAGTATTTGGTACTATAGATATATTACGGTTTTGCAGAGAATAATCTTATCCATTTAGTGATATATCATGAATATTATTAAAAAACTATAGTGTACAAAATATGAGATTTATTTTATAATGATTATTCGCTTTAGTACCAAAGATAAATATATTTTTCATTACCATTAACAACACACTTGTGTTGTTAAAATAAAACAAATATCCTTTCATAAAAAGAGTAGAAGTTGAACTAAAGTTCCTTATATTCTTACATACTTATTAGCAATCATATAAAATTAATCTATAATTATTAAAACTGAGACTCACATCTCCCACTGCAATTATAAATTACCAATAATAGATAATTTCACCTATCATTAGATGATTGGTTTCCTGGAATCGGTAATTGAGGAGGATGTCGACATGAGTTTCCTCATAAATTTCACCTCTTTATATTTATAGTTCTTTCAGATGAGATCACCATCAAAACATAATCTTTAACTAAGGTTATATCAATCATACTAATATTCCTTTAAATTCATTCATCACAATCTGCCTAACTATGTGCCCTAATTATCAAACATTAGATGTGAGATAATCATCATATTATAGGCACTAGACACTGATTAATACTAATGTTACAATATATCTAACTTAACGAACAATTCATATTATGTCATATCATTAATCTTTTCCACTTATATTCCATATTTTCCTACTGAAATCTTATAATGTGACTGTGGCCATCCCCGATCCCTGCCGAGGAGGAGAAGGATCCTTCGGGTCCCGCGCATCCCTCCCGGGAGCGCTTCGACCAGCATCGTTTGAGATGTGGTGTAAAAATGTAGAGAGATTCAGAGTCTCCAATCTATTTTACTCAAAACAGACAAAAGAAAAAAGGGAAGCCACCCCAAGGGATGGCATCCAAAGACATACTAGTGCGTGCGAAACCAAAATGATTTGAGAAGGGTTCGGAGGCTTAGTTATGAAATGGGAAGGTGTTAAGCACCCATTCCGCCCTTTCGGTCTCTCATGGATATTTGTTATTTTCCTTTATGTTTCCCCCCGTGATATGTGTGCATGTGTATATATAGAATGGAGGAAGGAATCCTCGACTTATATCATGGAAAAGATAAAGCGAGTCCTCCGTAGGAAGATATAAGCATAATATTACAAAGTAAGATTTACACGATTACCCCTACGTTAATCGTTATAAGGGAACGATAACGCATATGGAGTAATACTTCACTAAGAACAAGTATATATATAATATAAGAAAAATGGATTTAGAGAAAATAGAAAATAAGAGAAAAGGACTCGAGTCTCGAGTTTTACCCCGAGACGCCTACGTAGCCTATAAAGGCATCAAAGTCCACGTAGTTCGTATACAAAACGAGGGGTGGGGTTTATCCCATACATCCAAATGGGGGATCTCTTATTTGTGAATGTGTGTGTGTGTGTGTAGGAAAAGTGTTTTATTTGTGAGAAAAGTGTGAGAATCCATATTGGGAATTTATGAGCAAACCCTATTTTTCTTATTTTTTTGGGTTTTATTTATATAACAATAAGAGATGTGCGATAATACTAAATAAAAAGTATATTAGGATGTGTGAGATGAGATAATAAAAAGTGCTAAGTAATAAAGCAAGTTATTGAGAACTCAAGAGAATTTGAAGAGAAAGGTGAGAAAGTTGGACCATCTTGAAGATCTTGAGCTTGATCTTGAGTGTTGAATAGAAGCCCTTGAGCTTGGATGATGATGGAGCGTGGTTAATTCACCAAGTTTAATGAAAAGGATGATGAAAAGTGGAAGTCAAAAAGGGATTTCGGAGTTGAAATCACGCTGGCTTCGAGAGAGGTTTTTGGGATTCATTGAGAGAGATTTTTATCAGATCTGGGCTCCCCTTAAAAATGAGGTGACGGCCTCCTTTTATAGGCCCATGTGAGTGTCCATCGGCATAGACCTGTTCCTGCCATTCGGTAGTGTGGTTCAGGCTTTTTCGGAAAATCGATCGCCGAGGGCAAACCGTTTGTCAGAATCGCGTACGGGGCATACCGTTGGAAAGGGTATTCAGTTCCCTTAGAATATTCATTTAGCCTCGATCGAGATGAAGAGTTGACTTAGGTCAAATAGAGCTCGGGAGCGCCTGGTGGCCTCTGGGTCAGATTTCAGATGCAAACGGATCGATCGTCCGCATGGTAAGTCAGAATCGTGCACGGGGTAGACCGTTGGAAAGGGTATTTAGTTCCCTTCGAAGATTCATTGAGTCTTGGTAGAGATTTAGAGTTTGACTTTTGGGTCAAACTGATCCGAGGAGTGCCCGATGGCTTCCAGGTCAGTACTCGGGACGTGATCTGGGTTTACAGTGATGAAGGGAGGTACTAGGGACCTAAGGAGAGTTAGGGGGTAATAGAATGGGGTGTCTACAGAGCCCCTCGACGGGTGAGTTTGGAACAAATGATGATCGCCGAATGGACACCACATGATTCTTTTGAGGGGGAATGACCGATTCAGAGGGACGAGGTCGATTTTGAGGACCTAAGGAGTGTGCTAGGGATGACCAATTCTGCGGGTCAAAGCCGAATCTGCGGGCTTAGGGTAATGGTCTACCGAGGTTAATTCTGACCTAAATAGTGGTCATGATCGAGGACCAAGGTCAATTCTGACCTAACTCAGGTGACGATCCAAGACTGGGGCTGATTCTGACCTAAAAGTGGTGACGATCAAGGACTGAGGTCAATTCTGACCTAACTCAGGTAACGGTCCAAGACCGGGGCCAATTCTGACCCAAGAGTGGTGACGACTGAAGACCGAGGTTGATTTCGACCTAAGAGTGGTGACGACTGAGGACCGAGGTCAATTCTGACCTAAATCAGGTGACAATCCAAGACCGGGGCCAATTCTGACCCAAGAGTGGTGACGACCGAGGACCGAGGTCATTTCTAACCTAACTCAGGTAACGATCCAAGACCGGGGCCAATTCTGACCCAAGAGTGGTGATGACCAAGGATCGAGATCAATTCTGACTTAACTAAGGTGACGATCCAAGACCGGGGCCAATTCTATCCCAAGAGTGGTGACAACCGAGTACCGAGGTCAATTCTGACCTAACTCAGGTGACAGTCCAAGACCGGGGCCAATTCGAACCCAAGAGTGGTGACGATCGAGGACCAAGGTTAATTCTGACCTAACTTAGGTGACGATCGAAGACCGAGGCCAATTCTGACCCAAGAGTGGTGACGACCGAGGATCGAGGTCAATTCTGACCTAACTCAGGTGACGACCCAAGACCGGGGTCAATTCTGACTCAAGAGTGGTAACGACCGAGGATCTAGGTTAATTCTGACCTAACTTAGGTGACGATGCAAGACCGAGGCCAATTCTGACCGAAGAGTGATGAGGACCGAGGACCGACATCAATTCTGACCTAACTCTGGTGATGATCCAAGACCAGGGCTAATTCTGACCCAAGAGTGGTGACGATCGAGGACCGAGGTCAATTCTGACCTAACTCAAGTGATGATCCAAGACCGGGGTCAATTCTGACCCAAGAGTGGATAACGATTGGATTTCGATTCTGCTGGAGAAAGAGCTTTGTGATTTTGATCTGAGCTGGGGAGCTGACAGTTGGGGAAGCTTTTAGGAGACCTCGCAAGGGGAATGACCTATTTTGGGTGCTGTAAGAGAATTCCGCTAGGGAAGTGATCAGGTGATCCTTATGGATAAATCGGAGCTTTGCCGGGAGGAGTTTTCACTTAATTTTTAAGGATTCCACTGGGGAAATAAGGGGTTCCACTCGAGGGAATGCGAAAGTTCTTGGTAAAAAATTTCAAAATCCATCCTGGGATTTTTAGGAATTTTTTGAGGATTTTTCGAGCCTTTCTGGTATTTTTTGGGAATTTCTATACGAAATTTGAGGTGGGGTGCCGGTCGGCATGGTGTGAGAGGTGCCATTCGACAGTGGCAAGGACTTTTGGGTTGCCTCGGGAAGGTGAGGAGTCAGTGCCGATCGGTATGGAAGAGGGAGGTGCCGATCAGCATGGCGCTTGGCATCCTATAAAAAGGGGGTGAATCCCCTCATTTTTTCACAGTTTCTTTTCCTTTCTCTCTCTCTACGATTCTTCTGCAAATTGTTCTAGCGTTCCAATCTTCAAGAAATGGCTACCTTTGTGAGCACTGTAGTCCACCGGGAGTGGTTAACCGTTGATGATTGGGCAAATATGGATTGAAGGGATAGGGTGCCCCTTGCTTTGGGGAGTGAGAACTCCTTTGATGCATTGCGGATGAGCGGACCTTGCTGCGGGAGCCATCGCGTCATCGTTCTTAGAGAGTGATTCCCAGCGGTTATGTAAGTAACCCAACCTTTGGCATTCTTCTCTTTTTGGTGGCTTTTCTTGCTTGACTTTTGATGATACTTTTTTTTGTCAGCTTGATATTTCTTTGAAGAATATGCGTGCCCGTGGGACAACGAGGCTCAAGGATGTCTGGGAGCATCTCTCACCTATGGTGCGCTGGATGGTATCATCAGCAGGTTTTGGGTGGTTGGCATTTGCGCTGGATGAGACGCCTCGTTCGACAGTCGTCTTGTATGCTTTGGGAGAGAGGTGGTGGGACACTACCCACACCTTTAATTTTGGTTTCGGGGAGATGATGGTGACTCCCATAGACGTGCAACAGCTGTTGGGGCTGGATTGTGATGCAGAGCAGATAGAGGTGGATCGCTCTTTACGGGTGAGACCGGAGGCAGTGCGTGCGGCACTTGGTGATGTAGGGAGGATAGTTTCTGGGGATTCTATTCGGCTGTCCCTGTTAAAGGATATTCTATTGGGTAGGGAGATCGATGTGGAGGATGGGCTGCAAGTGAGGCAGATGACACGGTTATTCATTTTGCTGGTGTTGGGAGGTTTCATGGTGGTGTCGAGCGACGACGTCGTCCATTTGTGGTTTCTGCCGTACTTGAGGATGTTTTCGAACGTCCCTTTCTATGATTGGAGGAGTCTGACCTTAGCGACGCTTTACTCTTCTTTGGATGCATACAGTCGGTGCTGCCGACAGACCTTTACTAGGGCCACGTACCTTCTTGAGGTATTCTTTAATTCGCGCATTTTCTTTTCATGCATTCGCATTTTCCTTATGCATCTCTTTTTTCTTATGAATTCAGACGTGGTTCTATGAGGTGATTGGGTGCAACACCCCACTGATTGCTTTGAAGGACGACACTATTGGGGATTTCTGTCGATTTTATCGATAGCGTAAGGCCAACCGGCAGTGGAAGGGCTCTCTCTCCCTGGAGGCAGTACGTCAGGTCTTGAATGACCTGACCAGTGGTAGGGTAAGACTCTTTCCATTTCAGTCTTAATTTTTGCTTCTTCTGATCTTGTATTGATTTATGTTTGCTCGGAGATTTTCAGGTGACCTTTTACCCATGGGGCACAGCCATCAGGATGCGGGGGCGATCGGGGTGAACGCGCGGATGAGGCGTTTGCTGGCGCATGAGTTTGGCTATTCCTGGTACCTCGGGGAGAGGGTGATTCTCTAGATTTCTGAGGAGGAGGTGGTGATGCCACTCGCGCATCCTCCTACGTCTATGAGGCAGGAGCGACTGATGTTGGAGGATGAGAGTATCGCGGCAATGATCGGTGAGTCCTAATTGCTATACACCGATACGGCTGCGCCGTATGACTACATGGATTTTGTGACGAGCTGGTTAATGGCGTCCATCATATATGATGTGTTGCCCTTCCTTCCTGCAGGTTCGAGTCGGGAGGTGGGTTCTTCTCACAGCGGCGTTGGTCCTTCAGCATTTGCGGCGGCGACGACCTCAGAGGTCCCTTTTGTACGGCTGCATACCCCTTCATACAACATTCGGCGAGCTGATGGAGGGATGGTTCCTATGCTGCACCGTCCTCATACAATGGATTCGGAGGAGATGGGTTTGATAGAGGAGGTCCTTCGACCCACGGTATACCTTTATGTTCCTTTCTTTTTCTTTTCTGTTTTGGTCATTTCTGCTTTGATACTGATTTGGCCTTTCCTTACAGCAAGTCTGGGTGTCGACCACTTGGCTTAGGGACATCAGAGACTGGATCACTTCGGTAACTGCCCATATTCGGGACACGATTCCCATTCCTTCTTTCTTGGTGCCGTCTTCCTCGTCTAGGGAGGACTCTGGCTCGGGAAGTGGTGGTGCGTTATCTCGCCGTAAGGGGAAGAGAGCACGTCACAGGGGTGGAAGCTCGTAGAGAGAGAGAGAATGTGAGTTCGGGTTGAGTCCCATTGTTTTTGCCTTTTCTTTTTATTTCCTGAAAAATTGATGTATCACAGAAAACAGATATATGCAATGCAACGGAGCTTTTTATTATCTTTTATTTATGATGAATGCATGCACATGCGCTTTTTACTTTGCTGCTGAGACCGTAAAAAGGAATATTTTTGAAATATTTTGAAGGAAATTTTTTAATTAAAAAAGGAAATTATATAAGGAGAAAAGGGATTTTGAAATTCTATTGATAATATGAATTTATTTTTATTGAGTTTTTATTTTTATTTTGACAAAAGAGGAAAAAGGGATATTTCTCAAAATAGGGGGGGTTGCCGATCAGCAAGCACCCTGACCTACCTATGGGTAGTTCAGTCCAGTCCCATCAATAGAAAGCTTTGAAGGGTACACTCTTCAGCCTTTGGTACCTTATGGGGTAGGATTCCCTCCAATTATTTGCAGGGATTATGTCCATTGTGAGGGTTTTCAAGTATAAAAAGGGGTAAGGGTGGAGTGTTTTCATCACACCTTTGCATTCTTACATACTTACCCATTATCTTTTAGCCTTGCAAGATGGCTCTCCCTGGTATCATTGAGTTTCCCAACTACCTCGAAGCCTTGGAAGCTATGTGCTCTTATAATGTCGACTACGATGCTTTCAACATGTGTCGAGTCTCCTTGTGGCGCAATCGTCTTATTGAGTGGAATATGCTGATGGCGGCGGTACAATTCTGGTACCCCGAAGACCATGTATTTCTCTTTGGGTTGGAAGAAGTTTGTCCTACCTACGAGGAATTTTCTACCTTACTAGGTGTAAATCCCAGTGTTGCTGCGGCTTTGCCCAAATTTTCCCGTTCTCCTAGGGATTTGTTGGCCGATCTTCTTCACATTTCGCCTTCGGCGGCCAGATCATTGGTTGCTGGAGGAATGATATCCCTCCCGGCGGTGCTGTGGTCCGTGCATTTGTGGGAAGTAGGTGATGCTGGCTATGCTGGAGCCGTGGTTCTGAGCTTGGTTTCCAAATTGTTGCTGGTGACTGGGGAGATACAAGTGGACCCATAACTTGCAGCCATTACCTCATGGATGTCATATCATATCAATCATGCAGCGGTGATACTAGCGGAGACCCTGAATGGCCTGGATGCCTGGAGAGAAGGCCGTTCTGACTTTTTGAGGGGTAGCCCTGTGATACTGTTTATGTGGTTGTCTAAAATATTCCTCTTGGTGACTCCTCCAGAATATCCCTTGTCGGACGTACCCAACTTCTTTTTGCGCTACTTCATCCGCGTTGGCCTGTATGTTGGGAACTGGGAGAATTGGCTTGTGGAGCATGGGACTTGTGGGCTGTACTGGTCAGTGCCTTGGTGGGGGCAGTTGCATCCCGTTCTGGAGCTAGGAGAGTATTCATATGTACGGCTAGTTAGTCTCAGACAGACCTCTTTGTATTTCCCTTGGCGGCTTTTGCACCAATTTGGCTGGGCCCAGGTTGTGCCACCTCGAACCTCAAATTTCTTTCAGGTAGAAGATTTGAGCATGCGTCTGTTGCTTATGTCTCTGTGGGAATGTCGACATCCATCGACCCATCCCTCTCAGTCTGTCAAGAAGTTTTGTCATGTCCCCATAGATTATATGAAGTGGTTGTGGAGGAAAGTAGTCAGCAAGATGTTGGCAGTAGAGACTGGGAAAAGATGGTTTATTTTATCTGACACCATGGAAGGGGGTGTTGTGGTCTTTTCGAAGATAATTAAGGCCCATCGATCCATGGAGTGTTTAAGTCACTCTATTCAAGCAGGGGAAACTTGGGAGCCTCAGGATGTAGATGATGAGGGTGCAGGATCCTCTAGTAGTTGTGGGTAGGACTCCTGGGGAGTTTATTTATGTAATAGGGAATGTATGTGGGGGTTTTATTTGGCTTATTATGGTAGTAGAGGGAGGGAGTTATCCGTTCCTTTTTCTTATGTAATTTTTACTATAATTTCTTATTAATGAAATAAACAAGTTTCTGATCATCCAACTGTGCCTCTCGATGAATTTTGTATTTTTGAATTATCTATACTGATCGCTAAGGCATACATAATCCTTTTGTTCAAGTATTTTTTAGAATGAACCGTCGTTCTCGGAGGTAAGAAAAGAATAGTATTTTATAAAAAAAAAGTGTCGCTCTCATGTGAGGTGTATGAGCTGCCTACGTCTTTCTAGGGTTTTTTGAGAATCTTTTAAAATAGTTTTTGTAGAGGATCAGGCCCACGTAGTTCTGGGTAGAGGGAAATGAAGAGTTTTTTTTAGAGAATAGAAGGGGGACGAGAAGAGTCGTAGCGCGCCGAGATTTTGGACTAAGGGGTAGAATTTCTTGAGACGGTCTAGATTGACTGGACGAGCCATATCTTCCCCATTCAGGTTAGTGAGCATGGAAGCACCACCGAATAAGATTTTCTTCACAATGTAGGGGCTGCTCCAATTGGGCTTGAATTTCCCTCTGGGGTCCCAGATGGGTTCTATTATCTCTTTAAGGGCTAAATCCCCCTCCCGGACATCGCGATCCTTGACTCTTTTGTTGAATGATCGCGTTATTCGGAGATGATACCCATGTATGTGGTAAAGAGATTTTAATCTTCTTTCATCTAGGAGGGCTAGCCCATCAAGATGGCTTTGGCACCAGTCTTCTTCACTAACTTTGCTTTTGATCATGATGCGTAGCGAGGGTATTTCCAGCTCCACAGGTAGGACTACTTCCATGCCATAGACCAGGGAGTAAGGGGTAGCCCCGGTAGAAATTCAGATTGAGGTTCGATACCCCAGAGGGTGTACGGGATCCGATCGGCCCAATCCCTATAACTTTCGATCGTCTTGCTGATGATGGCTTTGAGGTTCTTATTAGCGGCTCCAACTGCACCATTGGTCTGAGGTCGGTAGGGAGAATATTTGTGTCTCTGAATCCCATACCCGTTGACTACTTCTGTGACTTCTTCTTCAAAATGCAGCCCATTATCTGATACCAGCTCGTGCGGGACCCCATATCGGCAGATGATATTTTTCTTAAGGAATTTGGCCACTTTCTTGGCGTTCAACACTGCGTATGACTCGGCTTCGACCCATTTGGTGAAGTAATCAATGGCGACTAGGATGAACTCATGTACGTTTGAAGCCTTTGGTGTAACCTTCCCTATGATGTCGATACCCCAGGTGGAGAACAACCAGGGAGAGGTCATGTTGTATAATTCTCGTGGAGGCAAGTTTTGAAGATTGGAGAATTATTATCATTTGAAGCACCTCTGGACATAGGCGGTGCAATCCTGGATCATAGTGGTCCAGTAGTAGCCCTGTCGGACGATCTTCTTGGCGAGCATGTGACCATTCATTTGGGGTCCGCATTCCCCGCTGTGGATTTTCTGCATTATTTTCTCAATCTTAGCCCCTGTGATGCAGTGTAGATGATTTCCATCGAAATTCCTCTTGAGTAGAGCTTTATGACAGATAATGTACTGAGCGGCTAGTCTTCGGAGGGTTGTTCGGTCCTTCTTGTTGGAACCCTCGGGATACCTACCATGTTTAAGGAGGCACCAGATATCATAGTACCAGCAATCGGCTAGTTCGGGATCTTCAATGGAGATAAGCTCAATATGGTAGCAATGGGTCGATTTGTCGTACTTTTGAACTAGGAAGGGGGCCATTGTTATTCCTTTGGGCATGTCGACCATGGAGGACTAGGTAGCGAGAGCATCCACTACACCAAATTTGCACTATTGTCAAGGTCATTGACCCTGACAAATCCAACTTGTCAAGGTCAATGACCGTGACATTTCGAGGCGAGACAACTTTTTTTATCACGGTCGTGTCACGGTCGTGTCGCGGTCAATGACCGTGACACGTTTGTCACGGTTTATAACCGTGACAAAGCCGTGACCCTTTTTAAAAAAATTATCACGGTCAATGACCGTGACAATTCTGGGCAGAATTTAAAAAAAATCCGCTGGGCAGTATGGCCACTGCCACTGCCCAGCTGTATATTTGTACCTGTTATAGCAACGTTGTACCTGTTCTAAACATCATATATCCAAACAAACTAAAGATAATGCAAATATATATTCAAAATAGAAACTATTTAAGAAGAAACAACATCACCATCAATTATCTCAAATCTACAAACTATTTGCATGGAAAAGAGATTTTTTACCATGACGCTCGGGGACACCTCCTTATCCTTCCCTTCTCGTTCGAATAGCCACATAAGTATAGAGCATATGTGGCCTACCCTTAGGGCCACTCCCTGTCCCCTGAATTGAAATAAAGTAAAATTAGTATCCGCCTCTCAAATATAGATAAATATAAATCGTAATTGAAATTGAAATCAAAATCGAAATCGAAATTGACATATAAATATAAATACATTACCTGTAGTGTCACTCAAACAGCTAACTTGATCTCATATAGCACCTCCTTCCAACTAATGTACCCCGGGCAATCATGTCAAATATAATTCTCTTCATATCTAAACACTAAGAAATACCATAATCCTATGGAGTTATGCGTTGCAAATTCCTTCCAACCGTTGTGTAGCCAAAAATCAGCAGTTGAAGTTGTCAATTCCACCTTTCAATGGTCTCCCATGTTTTGCTAGAAGTTCCAAGTGGTGGGGTATGGAAAGTGGAATTGACAACTTCAACTGGTGATGTTTGGCTACATAACGGTTGGGAGGAATTTGCAGAGCATCGCTCCAAATAACTATGTACTAATCACCTATTAAAGGTAAGAAGCGTATATTCATGGATTAGTATAAACAAAACTTAGATGTAGTTGGAATATTTATGTATTAATCTCCTCTCCACACACGCACACTACACAAGAGTGAAAATGATAAAGTGTAGATCAATTAAAAGCATTAAAAATGGATGTTTCGGTACAAAATGAAATATTTATTACAAATTGAAAATTTGTTTCAAATTCGGGTTATCATCAAAAATGGATTGATATTCGGTAGGAGCAGCCAAGTCATCCACACTACTATTTAGACGCCTTGGCGCGTGTTGGACAATCGACCACGGATCGTTGTTGATATACTCCGAGTAAAACACTTGCTTAACCTTTTGAAATGCACAAACAAACGGCTCATCGCTCACGTGGTCGTTGCTCTTCAACTTGGACAAGTCAACCATGATCAAATTGGTGACAGGATCAACTTTACAAGCATTTTTATCCTCAACTCTTACCCATTCAAAGTAAAATACAACCTCTTTGAAGCTTATATAATCTAATTTAAATATATTTTGGATTACACCATACTAAGTCATTTCAGCTTCAATGAGGTTTTTATCTTTTGCGCTCGCTCGAAAGAAAGTAAGAGCCTTGTATGAAATTCCCAAGTTCTATACATTTGTACTTTCCTCCTACACTTTAGCGCCAAAAATGTAACCGTTCAATCGATACTTTTTGTACTCTTGTGCCACGAACAAGGGTCCAGTGGCTAGACGAGCAAGCCTGTATGTCGCATCACCCATCTTTAGGAGCTGAGAATATAGATAAATTAATTATATTAGTGGTAAAATTTGAGTGTAATGTAACGTTATATTACGACTATTTTTATTATAATTACCTCTTGTGTCAACCATAGCCTAAATTCACTGTCTAATTGTACCATTATTTTTCGTCTTTTATTGTTCTCACAGGCTTCATATTTACTACATATTACAAAATTAATCATGTATAAAATAATCTAAAATAATGTTAAACATTATAATATTCGAAACTTAATTTTTCCATTCTTCGACATCTTCATGTGTGTCAAATAGATAACGAGCTACTTGTTCATGTTGTAAACTCGTTAGTTTCACTCATTTTCCCATCACATTACCACCATCATCGAGAAATTCATCAGTGTCATCAACGCTGGTCGAGTCAGGCATATATTCCCGAGTATATATTGATGACTCCACGGTGATGTATTCCTCTGCAATTGATCCTGCAATATATCTCGTATTCTTGACGTAATCTTTAAAAACTTTCATCAATCTTTCAAACGGATACATCCACCGATATCTAACTGGATCACAAAGAAGTGCCTCGTCGCATAGGTGTACCAACAAGTGAACACTGATGTCAAAGAATGCTGGGGGAAAGTACTTCTCCAATACACAAATCGCTTCGTTCACAGCCAATTTTGCGGCCACTATGTGTTCTCGATTCACTAACTTCTCACACAAGAGGGAGAAGTTAATACTAATTTGCATAATAGCCCTACGCAAATCCTTGTTCTTGGAGAAACAGTGCTTGAACAATAGAGGAACCAATTGCATGATGACATGTAAATCGTGGGACTTACACTTATGTAAATCATGAGTATCATAAGTCACAATCCTTTGCAAGTTGGACGAAAAAGTAGATGGGCCCTTCAAATTATATATTGTGTCTAGAAGCACCTTCCTTTCCCCACTCGTCAAAGTAAATGCACTAGGGGGAATTATTATCCTTCCCCTACTATCTTCTTTCAACCATAGTTGTGGCTTAAGTTTTAACGTTTTAAGGTCTTTTCGTGCATTTTCTCCATCCTTCGAATGACTCCCCCCAAGGCAAGTACCCACAATATGTTCAACGAAGTTCTTCTCTGCATGCATCACATCCAATACATAGCGCAACGGGTTTTTCTTCCAATAAGGCAAGTCAAATAAAATTGACCTCCGAGACCATGCCTTTCTTATCTCAGTTTCATTCCCAGTTGGGGTCTTCTTATGCTTGACATTCTTAAATTTTGGATTCTTACCTGGCATATTTGGGCCACATTCAGAAGATTTAATTTCAATTTCTGAACCCGAAAGTTGACTCGGCGGTAGCCTATGTTCAACTCCGCCCAATAAAAAATTGGAACCTTTTTCAAATCTGAAACTATGAGCTGGGGGTAAAAACCTCATGTGGAAATGGTATACATTTTTTAAGCTAGAGGATAGACGAAGAGATTCAGTCTCCTCTCCACATATAGGATACACCAAATAACTATGTACTACACATCCGGATAATGTCCCATAAGCTGGAAAATCATGAAGTGCCCACATCAACATAGCTTTCAGTGTAAACTCTTTTTTTCTAAAAGAGTCAAATGATTGCACACCCTCTTCCCACAACTCATTTAATTCTTCTACCATAGGAGCCAGGTAGATATCAATGTCATCACTTGGTGCCTTTGGCCCAAGTATCAATAAAGCCATCATCGAAAATTCAGGTCTCATACACTGTGAAGGAGGGAGGTTGAGTGGGGCTAGGATCACTGGCCATACACTCTGATTAGTGGTTTGATTTCCAAAAGGATTGAAACCATCTGTTGATATAGCCAAACGAATGTTGCGTTGTTCTCGAGCAAAATCGGGATACTCAAAATTCATCCTCCGCCAGGCAGTAGAATCAATAGGATGACGCATGATATTACCCCCTACTTCTGCCCTAGCATGCCAAGTCATTTCCTCTGCAATCCATGGTACTGTGAAAAATCGCTTTAATCTAGGCCCAATGGGAAAATATTTCAATACTTTTTGAGGCACTTTTGAGCTTGTGCCTTCCTTACTAGTAGATTGGACATATCTAGGTTCATCGCATACCGGACAACGATCGAGATTTTCATACTCCTTTCAGTATAGTATGCAGTCATACACACAAGCATGAATCGATTTATACTTCATTGCCAAACCTTTCAAACTGTTCTTCATAACAGGATAGCTATTTGGAAGTGTATTCACCTTGGGTAATAAGCCCTTCACCCATTTCAGAATTCCCGTCACGCTATTTCCAGACAAACCATACTGCGTCTTCAAACTGTGCAAACCAACCATGGTATGTAAAGTTGTTTGATCTTTCTCACAGCCAGAGTATAACGGTTGGATCGCCTTAAATTTTAAACTTTGGTAGTCATCGTCAAGTTTTATCGTGTTATCTTCACGAGCACTTGAATCTTCTACATCAGCAGTAAACTCATTCTCCTCATCTTCATAAACTCCGTACGCATCATCAACTAAATCCTCTAACATATTATGATCTACGTCGTCCCCTTCTACATCTATTCTACTTGTTGAAGGTTGTTGTGAAGGTTGGTCGGGGACAAAAGGAACTTTCAATTCACCGTGGAAACTCCAATAAGAATATTATACAGAAATTATACAGTCTCAAACGGGACAATTCGAGAGATCTCATTACAGGGGTAATGACTCTCGAACGGGTCTAAGGGCTATTGAATGCGTACGCATAAGAACTAGAAGGCTAGTATCTATGCGCACTATATTTAATTTCAAGTATGTTTCATATAATGGGTTAATTCAAATACAAAAATAAATTCATGGGTTAATTCAAATACAAAAATAAATTCATGGGTTAATTCAAATACAAAAATACAAATTCATGGGTTAATTCAAATACACACACACATACACACACACACCTCCCTCCACACCCCCCACTCACCACATACACACACACCCCCACCTCCCTCCACACACCCCACTCACCACATACACACACACCACCACCCCCACTCACCACATACATACACACACACACACACACAGTAGTGATTGTCTATTTAAAATAATCTCAATGTTAATTTCAGGTATTGAATTTCTACTATTGTTTTGTGCTTTTTATAAATCATACCCCACCCCCACCCCAACATGTTTACGGGCTTTCATCACCCGTCATAAATTTTTCGGTCTGTGACTTACTGGCCAGTTGACTTGGGTCTTTTAGTCCCTTAACATTACTTTAAGAATTTTACCCAATTTAAATACCTCATTTTCTTTCTTGTTATACACTTGAACACGTTTTGTTATTTAGTCCTTATTAATTTATCTTTGATGTATTACCAACATCTTTACTTTTATAAACTTTATTTAATTTTCAATTTTAAGGACTATTTTCATCACTTAGTGTTCATCTAAGTTCTAGTATAACAAGTTCCCATAAAAATCTTTAATAAAGTATTATCACAAATATAAACTAAGAGTGATAAAATAACTTTGAGGCATATAAATTAATTGTGACAAAGTAAGATTATGGAAACCCCACTTTTCTTTCTATAACTCCTATTTTATTAAACTTTAAATATAATTAGGGGTGTATAGAAAGAAAAGTTAAATAGGAATAAAAACAACATTTTTAAAATATGAAGGGCTCACCAATTTGATCAAATTTTTCAACAACATAGACTAATTGATCTTTATTATAAGACAATTACTACAAATTTATGTGCATCGCCCGAATTCAAAAAGTAATTTAATGACTAAAGTAATACTTTTTTTAACTTTAGTTATTCACCACAAATCTTAAAAAATATTTTATTTTTCATGCTTTTAGCAACTTCGGATGCCATTTTAACCCTAATTGTAGTTTTTTTAGTTTTCATGCTTTTATTTGATGGATATAAAGTCATGTGATTATTTCACCATATAAAGTCAACAAAAAATGCCATATATATTTTTTTCTCCATTAGTATAAGTATATAGCGATTATTTCACACTTAAATCACATATTAAGCCGACCTTCATTTTTTTATGAAATTTGTAGAAAATTACTTATTTATTTTGAATGAAAATAAATTGTTATCCAATATTTTTGGATATTATTTACATTTACATTTTTGGATATTATTTTTGGATATTATTTACATTTACATTTTTGGATATTATTTTTGGAAATTTATAGAAAATTACTTATTTATTTACATTTTTAACCCCCTACCCCCACCTTGCCCCACCCCCTACCCCCACCCTACCCCCACCCTGCCCCACCCCCACCCCCACCCTGCCCCCACCCTACCCCCACCCCTACCCCCCACCCTTCCCCACCCCCCACACACGCATACACACACGCACATATATACACACATACACACATATATATACACACAAACATATATATAAATGGAAGAGGGAGAGAGAGAGAGAGAGAGAGAGAGAGAGAGAGAGAGAGAGAACAGTGTCGAGAGAGAGAGAGAGAGGGAGGGAACGACGGGAGGGAAAAAAGAAGGGGGAAAGGGTTTTTACTATAAACATTGTCACGGTCGTGTCACTGTCATTAACCTTGACAATTATTTAAAGAATTATCACGGTCAATGACCGTGACAATTCTTTGTCATGGTCATGTCAAGGTCAATGACCGTGACATAAAACGCGTGTTTTTTGTCACGGTCAATGACCTTGACAAGGGTGACTGGCTGAAAGGTGACATTTTGGCCATTTTGGTGTAGTGATCGTCTAGGTTATTCTTTGCTCGGGGTAGGTAATGGAAGGTAATATCTCGGAATCGGGAGTCTAACTCTTTTAATTGGGCATGAAAGAGTTGGAGATTTTCGTCTTTGACTTTCCACTTTCTGAGCACTTGACCGATGATAAGGGTCGAATCCCCATAGACATCAAGGTATTGAATACCTTTCTTGAGAGAAACTTTGAGGCCCACTGTGCATGCCTCGTATTCCGTCATGTTGTTGGTGCAAGGGAAATCCAATTTTATGGCGATGGGAGTGTGGGAGTCATCTGGGGCAATCAAGAGGATCCCAATGCCATATCCCTTTTTGTTGGCAGCGCCGTAAAAGAACATTTTCCATCGAAGGCGATCTTGAGTGGTGCAAAGGATATTTTCATCTGGGAATTCGGAGATCCAGACATCTGCTTCTTCTATAGAGAAGTCAACGAGGTAGTCAGAGATGGTTCTTCCTTTAACAGCTTTCTGTGTGACGTACGCGACATCGAACTTGGTTAGGAGCATCAACCATCAGGCCATTAGACTGGATAAGGCGGGTTTCTCAAGCAGGTATTTGATGGGGTCCATTCGGGATACAAGTTTGATGGGGAAGGCGAGCATGTAGTGTCGTAACTTTTGGGTGATCCAGACAAGTGCGACACATGCCTTTTCTAAAGCAGTGTAGTTGACCTCGTACCCGGCCAATTTACGACTGGCGTAATAGATGGCTCTTTCTTTGCGGGAGTCCTCAAGGTATTGGTCTAGCAAAGCCCCATCTGCAGTGTCGGTTATAGTTAGGTATAGGAGCAAAGGGATACCAGACTGTGGTGGCATGAGCACTGAAGGTTGGGTCAGGTATTGTTTGATTTGGTCAAAAGCTTCTTGATAGGCCTCGTTCTAAACTTTAGTTGAATCCTTTCGAAGGAGCTTGAAGATTGGTTCACAGATGGAGGTTAGTTGGATGATGAACCGACTGATATATTATAATTTCCCAAGAAAACCTCAAACTTCTTTCTCTGTTCGGGGCGGTGGCATCTCAAGTATGGCCTTCAGCTTTGCAGGATCTGCTTCTATCCCCTTTTCGCTGACCATGAATCCCAAAAGTTTTCCCTTTGTAATGTCGAAGACACACTTCTGTGGATTAAGTCGCATCTGATACCATCGCAATCGTTCGAAGAACTTTCGGAGAGCGAGAACATGACCTTCTCTAGTTTTGGACTTGATAATCATATCATCCACATAAACCTCGACCTCCTTGTGAATCAGATCGTGCAGGATGGTTGTGGAAGCCCTTTGGTAGGTAGCCCCAGCATTCTTGAGACCGAATGGCATAACGGTGTAGCAAAAAGTTCCCCATGGGGTGATGAACGCAGTTTTTTCTTAGTGGTCTGAGTGCATCTTGATTTGGTTGTATCCGGCGAACCCATTGACGAATGACTTGAGAGCGTGACTGGCTGTGTTATCCACGATCATGTCGATATTGGGTAGCGGATAATCATCCTTTGGATAAGCTTTGTTTAAATCTTGATAATCTACACACATTCGAACCTTTCCTCCTGATTTCGGCACAGGTACAATGTTGGCTAGCCATGTGGGATATTCGATCACTCGAATGAAACCCACGTTTAACTGTTTGACCACCTCTTCTTTGACCTTGATCAACCATTCGGTGTGGATCTTTCTTAATTTTTATTTAACTGGCTTGTAATCTGGGAGAGTGGGGATCTCGTGCTGAGCTATTTCAGGATCAATGTCGGGCATATCATCATAGGACTATGCGAAGACATCCACGAACTCTTTCAGCAATTCTTCGAGTTGTGCACGCTCATGCTGGTCAAGGGTGGCCTCTACCCTAATCTCGCGCAGTTGGCTACTAGAACCGAGATTAATAACAACAGTCTCTTCTTTATTAACTTGAACGCGGTTATGTTATTTAATATTAACCTTATTTAGATCAGTTAAGAATTGTTCATTTGCAAAATCATAATCATCAAATGTTTGATTAGAATTCAAGCAGTTAATGTATGGCACAACAAGATACTCAAAATCTTCATTTATTTCATTGATAGGAAAAATAGCATTGAGAACCTCATCAAAAGAGGTCTCGATTATATTTGAGCAAGGATAGGCAACAGAAGAAGAAATAGGGTAAACATTGGGGTTAGGGGAGATTTCAAGAGGTAGAACTGGCGCAGTATACCAGTTGAGGAGAGGAGTATCAGCAGCTTTAATCAGATGAGGTGGGTCCATTGATGTAGTGCCTGAATGAACCATACAGAGTGCTAGCACCAGTGTATGTAACTTGAATGAATCTTCAGAATCACTTTCCTCAGTCTCTTTGGTATCTTTGGTGAACGATTATATGCGGCGTGGGAAACTTTCGGCCCATGGGTAGCTATCTTGGAAAAAGATCTCCATTCCCGACCTCATCTTCTTGTCTGTGTGGTCATACCATGGTTATGAAAATCACAAAAGGGGAAGTCCTCACCTTCTTTGATGAAACGTCCATTTAAGGACTATCTTTAGATATTTTGGGTGCAGTCTGATCTTCTTTTTGGTCGAGATTAGTGGATTATTCTGAGCTTTTGTTCTGATGGTTGATACCCCAAGCCACAAGGAGGGAAAGCTTTCTTCAGTTCGATGGGCTTAAGTATCCCTTGTTGCCTTTGCCCTAGCCCCAGTCCGGGCATGAAGTGCATGTTTCTTAACATTTCAATCACATTGACATTGCCATGAGGGTCATATTCTGGACAAACCCTTTCTTTGAAACCATCCCCTATCGGAAGTAAGAGTGGCTCAACTCGGAATCCTGATAGCAGCATATCATTTGACCCGTGTTGTATCTCAAGGATTGGACTGCTGGTGCTTGCGCCCTCGACATTTTTATCGTCGCCCAAAATGGTGATGACTCGCCCGTCAGCGAAGAACTTCAATTTCTGATGGAGTGAGGAAGACACACCCTTGATATTGTGGAGCCAGGGTCATCCGAGCAACATGTTGAAACAAGCTGGGATGTCTATGACTTGGAATTCAACGACAGGGTTTATAGGGCCAACCCCTATTCCAAGTTTTATGGATCCCATCACCTCTCGGTGAGTATTATCATAGGCACGCATAGCGACGGAGGTTGGAGCGAGGTCGCTTTCTTTCAGGCCTAAACACTTGAAAGTTCTCAATGGGCAAACATTCAAGGCGGATCCGTTATCGACAAGGGAGAGTGGCACGACCTTTCCCATAACCTCGACGGAGATATTGAGTGCATGATTGTGATTCAGCACAATTTTGGGGATTTCTTCTTCAGAAAATGATAGCATTCGAGTTGAGGCCAAGGATCCGACCAGATTTATCGCTTTTTCTAGTGTGGTAGAGGGAGGAGCTGTGGGTCTAGTGAGCAATTTGATTAAAGCGTTTCTTTATAGCTGGGAAGACATGAAAAGTCCCCATAGAATGATGTTAACTTGAGTTTTCTTCAGTTGGTCGAGGATCCTGCTCTCCTCAATGGTCATCTCTGGCATAGGAAGGTTTTCAACGCCCTTCCCCTTATCATTTGCTGGCAGTGAGCTTGGAACTTGGTAATGTCTCCCTGATCTGGTCATGTGATTTATTGAAGAAGGAAAGAACATGAATCCCATTTCCCCATCAACCTTAGGTTGTTCTTCCACCTTTTTTATTTCTCCGACGAGTTCTTCAAACGTGATCATCCCACATATGTCGATTACTGGGCCAGCTATTCCTGAAGCTTGTTCTTCGCTCGAGTCTTCGAATTCTCCCCCACCCCCCCCCCATCCAGTGGCAACAATTTTGTCTTTCCATGTATTCCATAACTTCAATGGCTTCTTCATAAAGGTCCTCCCATGCCGTGGGGATATGTGTGATTGAAGGGACCAAATGCCCTTGTAGCTTCAAAGTGTCAAGTAACCCGGTGATACTGCAAATGCTGTTAGTTTTCCTGAATAATTCTGCCTTGATCTGGACAACATCATCTAAGCTGACTTCGTCGGTTGGTACCACCCATTTGTCTGAATCTCGATCCCATTTATGTGCTTCTAAGAACAGTGTGCTGAACTTCTGGCAATCGATGACCATCTGTGAGGGAAATTTTAGCTCAAACTCTAGGAGTTGGTTTAACACCTCTGACAATTCCATACTTCTATTTTCAGAACGGGTACGGACAGCGATGCATGCTCTGGTAAGGAGTGAAAGTGCCTGATCAGCGAGGCTAGTAGGGTGTAGGAGGAAATATGGGCAAATTTGAAGAGGTTTAGGAGAGTATATGGGTGTGATTTGAGTTGAGGGATCGAAATCTGGATTTTTTTTAAGAAGATGGCATTGGTACGATTCGAAAGTGGATTGTGAGTAATGTTTGGCTTAGGATTGGCTGGTGGGGTAATGGTACCCCGGTCAATGAGATCTTGGATTACGTTCCGAAGGTTAAAGCATTGGTCGGTGGTATGATCGGCAGTTTGGTGGAAGGCATAATGAGCATCGGTTTTGAAGTTTTTTGGGAGTGGATTTGGCAATGGACGTGGATCAAAGGGTTTGATGAGGTTTCGACTTAATAGGGCTTGGTAAACTTTAGAGAGCGGAGCATGGAGCTTAGTGTATTCCCTTAGGATGGGGGCAGGGCAGCTTTCTAGTGCCCATGATGTGGTTGGTTGAGAGATGTTGTTGATGGTTGAGACTGTAGCACTGGCAGACTTGTCATACTTTCGAGGGTAGAACTATTCGGACACCTTCTTCGGTTCAACCTCTATTTTCACAAGGCTTTACTCGATTTTTACTCCAACCTCTCTGAGAGCTCGGAAGTGGGTATAGTATTGTCCTCCCATCGTCGCTCAAACATGGGGCAAGAAATTCTTCTTCACTATGTTGACCTGTTCCTCCTCGGATGGACGATTAGTCATGGTAGCTGCTTGTTCCCTCCACCGGGTTATGAAGTTACTAACTGATTCTCCAGGATTTTGTTTGAGCAGCTCTAAATCACGACGGGTGACCTCAAGCACTTCGTTGTATTTATACTGCGACATGAATTCTCGGGCTACATCCTCCCAACTACGGATTCTGGATTCTTCAAGAGATAAGAACCATCGGAGGGCACTATCCTCCAAAGTTTGCTAAAACAATTGGAACATCACTTCTTCAGAAGCCCCTAGTAGAGTCATAGAACGATGATAACTGCGAAGATGAACAATTGGGGGTCCACTCCCTCCGAACCTTTTGATATTTGGCATCTTGAACTTCTCGGGTAACCTCGCTTTAGGATAAGGAGACATGTGAGTGTAGTCTATGTAATTCCCAGAGATCCTGACTTGGTCGAATTTCTTGGTGAGAATCTTGAGATCCTTTTTTACTTTATTTAACTCCTCCTCCTTTGGATCAACGACCACAGGCAGGTTAGCCATAGGCGGGGCAATGTTCGGCATTGGAAGCTGGGCAGGCGGTGGTCCATTGGAAGTAGGGGCACGTGGAGCATGCTGATATTCTTCTGGAACCCAAATAGGCTCGGGTGGACCCATAGCACGAGGGAATAGGGCCTCGGGACCTCGAGGAATAGGAACTTGGTTTCGTTGCATCTCTCGGACCTCAGTTTGGAGGTTGTCAATCTTAGACACGAGCTGAGCTAGGATGGTCGTCAGATCTGACTGTATGGCTGGTACTTGATCTTTATTTTCCATGGAAGATGGATGGATTATGAACTCGAAAGAAGTAGTAGAGGAACGAATGAAACTCCGGGGTGACTTGACTGAAGATCGAAGCCAATATGGAGCCAGGCCAAGGGCTTGCAATCGACCTGAGAAGGCGTAGGATGAGATTTATTTATGAGAAAAAAAAGGAAGAACTATTTTTGGATTTTTGATAGAGAAGGGATAAATGTTTTTGGATTTTTTGATAAAGAAGGGAGAAATGTTTTTGGAGATGGAACTCAGCATGATTATTATGATTATTATGTTCTCACTTGTATTTAATTATCCTAAATGCAATGTCGGACGGGACCCGAGCCTGGAAAAGTGAGGGTCTTAATATATGCAAAGCTACGGTTTGGACTTGTAACTAGGCTCACGGACAGGGTCCCGTTTTAAAAATGCACAAAAATTGAGCGACAAATCGACCCGAAATTTTGATAGAGTTTCGAGTTGAAACCGAAAATCTAAAGTGTCCTAGGTTTGACACCTATATGCGGGTATGCAGTTGGCTGGGTGAATCGTCATGGGTTCCCCCCCTTTGGCGTGACTTCCACGATATAGGTCTTGCTCTTGCGGGCAATCGGTACGTGTGGACAAGCCATTTGATTTACTTGAGTGTACGTCAATTTCCTCACCATATACCTCATGAGGACGGTACGTGTGAGATAAAATTCAATATACTCGACGTACGTGAACGAATTCCCTGCGATATACCTCCTGTTTTGACTTCGGTCAAGCGGTACGATGCGAGAGAACCATTCAATATACGTTGAAGGTACTTGGCCAATGGAAGGTGAGAGTCATATCACTTAGGCTAACTGCGACCTGCCGGACCAGCGCCCTGTGACACCCCGCTCAAAATAATAATGGGTGGCCAGCCCTATACTAAAATAATCAGGAATATCAAGTGGATCATTCTCAGCATCTACTGACGATTTTAAAATAAACTCGGCTAACAACCCATTACTACAAAAAGGGGGTGACAATTTTTTCTTTTTTAAAACTTTTATTAAAACAAACTTTGCAACAACTAATCAACAATATAACAACTACTAAATATGATAAGAGACACACACCTGCTCAAATGATACAAAGGAGACTAAAAAAAGAGTACAACACAATGTACGAAATTATATACCTGAATATGCCGTCGGGTCACAGACTATATAGCAGTCTGAGAATGAATAATAAAAGCGTTACGTTTACAAAACTTGGGTATAAACCCGATGTACACACTGAATCCTAATCTAGATACAACAAAGATAGGAATCGACTATAACAAAATCCCACAACAATCCGCATTTGTTACAGCTCCACGAATACGGATAGAAAAGCATCCTAGGTATCCCCGCGGTTGGACACCTAAAGTAATATACAATATATATATAGCAAGATAAAATATAAACGGGTCAGGGCCCGAGGTGTGAAAACATTTTTAGCAAGTGCATTAAAATGAATAATAATTATAAATGCATTATAACATGATTAAGGTGGAGTCGCACTCTCCACAAAATTCAACTCACCTCTAAACTAAAGCGCGCAACTAAACGTATGCATATGATCCTCAAATAATTTCCCAAAACTATTTAGGGGTAAGGTAATCTAACCTACACGCAAAATTTATACTCAAATAAAATCCATTTAAATCATCTCCCTCATCTTCTACTATTTCCAATCTCAAATATTCGTCAACTTACTAACATATATAATCTACATAAACATTTTCTTCTACTAGAATTTCTCATATTTTAGTTATTAACATAAATATATATACAAATATATATATGAGTTATTAGCATCTAAGTGCTAAGGACTAAACTTCTCCCAATTCTCAATACTACACTGCGTTTCGTGCATGGGATGTCTCGCAAGCGAAATCCAAACAAGGAACCCCCCGATACACTACTCCTTTGCATTATTGATTATCAAGATTAATTATGCCCTCAATGCATGACGCATGTAACCCAAATTATTATAACTAATCAATTTAAATTATTATCACTAATTAATTTATTATTCTCAATTCTCAACAGTGCACGGCATTTCGTGCGTGGGACGTCTCGCAAGCGAAATCCAAATAAGGAACCCCCCCGATACACTACTCCTTTGGCAATGTTGGTCGTTGAGGTCCATTATGCCCTCGATACCCAAAGTAATCTATATAGTCATATAATTTTATTCTCTTCATTTTCACTTCAATATATTTATCACAATTTAGTCCGAATTTAATCTCCCGGGATGAGATTCAATTAATCTTTCTATGTCTCTTTACTCTAGAGACAAATATATGACACATATATGTTAATCACAATACATATATCCATATTCGGCACCCATAGGCTTAACAGCGATACACACATTATTCTTTTTATATACACACATCACTTTGTACATAGATATATCACTATTGCACAATGGTTGCGAAACCCCTTGTGCTATGCATACTCGGCTATCCGGTCCAATTGCTTCGCTCACGCACAGAGGACAATAGGTTCAATCTCTCACGAACCAATAAAACATATACACATATTGGAGGCGAGGATGGTCCCAAGCTTATGGGCTACGCACATACCTATGCACCCATATGACCATCAACACTATCATTCTCACAGATAGGCCATACCTAGGTTCCATGCTCTAGTGGTACGACTCAAAAATCCCCCCGAAGGCACACAAGATATGGTCGTCCACAACGCGCTAACCCCCACTCGATAGCCAGCAGCTAGGTATGTCATACACATAATAAACAATGATATAGATACACATTTCATCTATATAAATATAACATCAATGAGGTATTCACCCAACCATCATATAATTATTGGTATTCATCTCACTTATACATAATTCCTCATGGGTATTTATCTAACCCATGTATATAATAATATAAGGGCATATGCATAACCCATATAATAAATTTCATACGTAGTATATTTATATCTCGAATATCCTACACATTTAACAATTTTTACTAATCCTTAATATATTATTTTCGAGCTTTTCTCACCGCACGATGATAATACTAATAATCCCGATATATATTCATTCGTTTCATAATATATATACTTTAACGACACCATATATATTCTTTATACCTCTTCTCAATCTTTTATGGCTATAATCTCCAAACTCTTTTAGCGATAACCAATAGACTCGAATGTTCTCATTACCACTAATATAAGGCATCACACAATTAAAACACTACCCCAATACGTATTCCCTTATTTAATATCCAAATCACACCTAAATATCTCTTTAAGTATTATTCCTCACGAACACTCCTATTTGGGTAAATCTTGGATTTTACTTTCAACTAACCCAAAATACAGGCCTTACTAAAAAAAATTATTTAGAAGTCCCCACACTATTTTTATGAACCCCAAATATTTATCTCCAAACAATTCTAGCCTTTATTTTTCCAATTTTCGGTTTGATTTACGAGTTAATCATCAACCCCGGAACTGCTTTCTTAGAAAAATCATATCAAATCGAAAGAAATCATAAAAATATGCGATCAGCGCCCACGCAACCATATCGAAAAGATCTACAACTTTTATGTTTTGACCAAGAGCTGAATCATTCCGCTTCCTGTCCGAATTTACCCTGAAAGCTACGGTATTACTATTCATCATCTTCAACCCCGGAACTGTTATCTTATAAAAATCATATCAAATCAAAGAAAAATCATAAAAATATATAGTCAGTGCTCACGCGACCGTATCGAAAATATCTACGACTTTCGTGTTTTGACCGAGATCTGAATCAACTGTATTCTGGTCCGAATTTTCCCAGCAAGCTACGGTATTACTATTTATCATCTTCCCCAAAATCCAAAATTCATTTTTATGATCCTCAAACCATTTCTCTTCAACCCAAATAAATATATGACATCAAAATTCAGTATATAACTTAACCCAACTAATTTACAACCTCAAATTCATTATATACACATCAACTTTAAGATTTACCCAAAATGTAGGTTTTTTACATAATAACCCAAAATCCATAATTTTGTCCACAAATCATGAAATTATGATACACAACAATTATTTAGCAAGTTTAATCACTTGCCTCGAGTTTGTAGAGTCGGATTCGTCCTCCCAATCACGGATTGCCCGAAATCCCAAGTTTTCTCCTCTTTCTCTCCTCTTTTCTTCTTCTTTTCTTCCTCTCTCTCTTTCTCTCTTTATTTCTCTTTCTCTTAAGTGAGAATGGCTTCTCACGTAAGCTTTAAGCCTTAAATCCCAAAATACACAACTTTAAATGACTCGGTCACTTTAATTCGAGCCAAACGGACTTAAAATATTACGGAACCCAAATAAACCCCAAGTACAGTCATTTCGACTATCTCGACCCTTCTGGAAACAATCGCACCCTCAGAATTATCATTCGAATCACTTTCTAACATCTTCAAATTTTGACCTCAAAAGCCAATTTAATAAATCTCCAAGTAAAATAATATTTATTTCTCCCAAAATAAATAAATTATTGTCCCAGAAATCTTGGGGTATTACACGCCCATCACGAAGTGACCCTCCAGTTACTGGGTAAAATTTGTCAATATCAATGCTCTTTGGTGATGTCGTGTGAATCATGCATGATTCTCTTATTAGTATCTTATGATGAGAATGCCTTTCTTGATTATGCCAAACAGGGAGCCAAGTACGAGTACCCCAAAAGGTACACCAAGTATGGATGGGTGATGCTTGCAACATGGGGATATACATGTGATCCTAGGTGCATGTGGTGTGAAGTGTACATGGAAAATTTTCTACAAGTGTGTGAATATAAGCATAAGCATGGGATATATATGAGAAAGGGGAACATGAAAATATGGGGTAAACATAAGCAAATATAGCATCCATGTAAATAGAGTCAAGCCCTCAATATAAAAAATAAATTACCCAGCAGAGTCGCCACTATGGCCATCCCCGATCCCCGTCGTGGAGGAGAAGGATCCTTCGGGTCCCGCGCGTCCCTCCCGGGAACGCTTCGGCCGGCGTCGTTTGAGATGTGGTGTAAAAATGTAGAGAGAGTCAGAGTCTCCAGTCTATTTTACTTAAAACAGACAAAAGAAAAAGGGGAAGCCACCCCGAAGGATGGCATCCAAAGACATACTGGTGCGTGCAAAACCAAAATGATTCGAGAAGGGTTCGGAGGCTTAGTTACGAAATGGGAAGGTGTTAGGCACCCATTCCGCCCTTTTGGTCTCTCATGGATATTTGCTATTTTTCTTTATGCTTTCCCCCGTGATATGTGTGCATTTGTATATATAGAATGGAGGTAGGAATCCTCGACTTGTATCATGGAAAAGATAAAGCGAGTCATCCATAGGAAGATATTAGAACAATATTACGAAGTAAGATTTACACGATTACCCCTACGTTAATCGTTATAAGGGAACGATAACGCGTATGGTGTAATACATCACTAAGAACAAGTATATATATAATATAAGAAAAATGGATTTAGAGAAAATAGAAAATAAGAGAAAAGGACTCGAGTCTCGAGTTTTACCCCGAGACGCCTACGTAACCTATAAAGGCATCAAAGTCCACGTAGTTTGTATACAAAATGAGGGGTGGGGTTTATTCCATAAATCAAAATGGGGGATCTCTTATTTGTGAATGTGTGTGTGTGTGTAGGAAAAGTGTTTTAGTTGTGAGAAAAGTGTGAAAAAAGCGTGAGAATCCCCATTTGGAATTTATGAGCAAACCCTCTTTTTCTTGTTTTTTTTGGGTTTTATTTATATAAAAATAAGAGATGTGTGATAATACTAAATAAAAAGTATATTAGGATGTGTGAGATGAGATAATAAAAAGTGCTAAGTAATAAATCAAGTTATTGAGAACTCAAGAGAATTTGAAGAGAAAGGTGAGAAAGTTGGACCTTCTTGAAGAACTTGAGCTTGATCCTGAGTGTTGAATATAAGCCCTTGAGATTGGATGATGATGGAGAGTGGTTAATGATTAAAATGATGATGAAAAGTGGAAGTAAAAAAGGGATTTGGGAATGGAAATCACGCTGCCTTCGAGAGAGGTTTCTGGGATTCGTTGAGAGAGATTTTTATCAGATCTCGTCTCCCCGTGAAAATGAGATGAAGGCCTCCTTTAATAGGCCCAGGTGAGTGCCAATCGACATAGACCTGTTCCTGCCTATCGCCAAGTGCCGATACGCAAGGTCTGGATCCTGCCGCTTGGCAGTGTGGTTCAGGCTTTTTCCTAAAATCGGCCGTCGAGGGCAAACTGTTTGTCAGAATCGCACACGGAGCATACCATTGAAAAGGGTATTCAGTGCCCTTCAAAGATTCATTTAGACTCGATTGATCTGAAGATCTGACTTAGGTCAAATAGAGCCCGAGAGCTCCTGGTGGCCTCTAGGTCAGGTTTTGGACGCAAACGGATCGTTCATCCGCATGGTAAGTCGAAATCGCGCACGGGATGGACCGTTAGAAATGGTATTCAGTGCCCTTCGAAGATTCATGGAGTCTCGGTTGAGACAAAGAGTTTGACTTTTGGGTTAAACTGAGTCGGGGAGTGCCCGATGGCTTCCAGGTCAGTACTCGGGACGTGACCTGGGTTTACAGTGATGAAGGGAGGTACTAGGGACCTAAGGAGAGTTAGGGGGTAATAGAATGGGGTATCTATAGTGAATATTCAAGACAACACTAAGAAAATACACATGCATTTCTCTATCATCAACACTATGTCCAATTTAAATTCAGTCCTTTTAATTATTACCAGAAGGTATATAAAACTAAGCATCAAATAAGTTGATATTGGAGTTACCATTTAGAACTAGAGAATCACATAATAAAGAATATATTATGACAAGCAATTAACTTTTAATTCAATTTAAATTTGGTTCCCTCTACCATTTTAAAAGAATTCGTCAGTATCCCAATTACCGTTTGAACAACATTCCTCTTTGGAGAACCTACTATACATAATCACATTAGGAAGGACAATTCCTTTAGTTTTACCATCTAAGTAAAGATTGTCAAATAAAATTAATAGCTGACACTTCGGTCCCACAAAATTATCGCATTTCTCTTTGGGGAACCTACTATAATTTTGTGTCTAAGTGTATACCACCAACTAATTTTAGACTATCTGATCTAAGTGTATACCACCAACTAATTTTAGACTATCTCACATCACATAGATTCCTCCTTTGGGGGCCTCCCATATGAATATGAGTCCAAAATTATCCCTAAGGAAATTTGCAGTGGTTACCATAATAATTAGTATTCCTCTTTGAAGGACCTACTCGTTATTAAAAACCTACAAACCGTTAGAGGAGACCGTGGGATTTGTCTGTGACCAAATCCCTCTACCACTTAGTAATTTAAAACTTTTGTGAGGGTTGTGAAAAGAGAACTTTAATTTTAATGTTTTAAAAAATACAGGGTAACTGATGCGTGTCAAAATTTACGGTTGCCCAAAATTTCGCACGTCCAAAACATGTATAATAAATATAAATTCTAAATTCCTTTATATTCACAAAATAAAACTGGAAATTTAATTTATATTTTCTAATTACACATTAAAAAACCAATAATTTAAAAAAAATTAAACATATAACCATGGAGAGTGTTCAATTTTAAAATTTTCAATTAAAATACTGGGATTTTCCAATTTATTTATTCAAATTAAAATAACTAATTTCCTTATTTTAATTATCCAAAAATAATAAAATTATTTTAAATTAAAATAATTCTGAAAATTAAATTTAATTTGAGTAATAAATAAAAACCATTAAATTTAATGAATTTAAAATGAACCACAAAAAAATTTATTTTCCAAGAAAATCATAATCTAAGGCCGAGTCGGTATATTATGTTTTCCATAATTCTAAAGGAACCGTTAACACATATTAACAAGCCACCAATTAAAACATGAATAGTTGAGACATAAATCAACATAAATTAAAAAATTGAGATAAATAAGGATTCCCGACTATTATGGTCAAGATGCAATTATGTTAAGAAGTCAAGAGTCATCCTTAAACCCAAGAGTCATCCTTCAACCCAAGAGTCATCCTTGAACCTAACAGTCATCCTTGAACTCAAAAGTCATCATTGAACCCAAGAGTCATCGATGAAAATAGTAACAAATTACAGATGTCCTACGCCTCCATTAAGGAGTTCACATTCTACATCAATATTACATTAATCCAGAATAAAAAAAAAATAACCCCAAATAAACCATCATGCTGTCCAATCACATAAAATAAAAACATTAATACGTGACCATAATAGTGGGATTAGATCGCTGCAAAACAAAAGTTAGCACAAATCAATATTCTACCCAACATCCATGCACATATACAATTATTTTA
This sequence comes from Sambucus nigra, assembly GCA_949130495.1. Lineage (NCBI taxonomy): Eukaryota > Viridiplantae > Streptophyta > Magnoliopsida > Dipsacales > Adoxaceae > Sambucus > Sambucus nigra. The sequence goes on along the minus strand of OX422221.1, from coordinate 327,072,162 downwards.
ATTGGACAACATGGCTGAATTCAACCTATACGCAGTATCAATATGGCTCTGATACCAATTATTGGAGTGGAAGTCCAAGGATCTATTGAAAACGCACATAGATCGAAGGACAAAAAAAATTACACATGGTGTATCTACATAAGAGATTCAAGATATCATACCTCTGCGGTTCCTTTTGGCTTGAGACGTAGAGATTTGATCTCTTTCGTATTACACTGATTCGTGTCGTAAATTTAACGGTGTAGCAGCCACAAAAATGAAATGAATTTTTTCAAAAATCATAACAACGTCAAAATAAGATCTTTTAAGTGTTTTTATGTCTTTCGGCCTCTGGAACCCGTAGTAAAAATTTCATCCTCATCCGATAAATGATTGTTAAGTTATGACTTTAACAAGTAGATACCATGACGTGTTGCGCATCTGTCTGGATAGATGAAATTTTGTTAAGATGTGTGAGGCAAGAGGAACAAACGATCTCTAAATGACTTGAAATTTCTTTTTCATCTTTCTATATATGTCAGGAACCCATGGTTCTACTTTCAGATTTTTTTCACTCTCCGATTGTCCGTAATCGATTTTACAATATGAGAGCTTTGAAAGAGTCCTAGAGATCTTCCATGCTATTCCTTTAATCCAATACATGTCATCGATCTGTGGGCACTAATGATCATGACCCTAGTAATCCTTTTTAGGTGTTTTTCGTGATCTATATTGATCCCTCACTTATTACAATACAAGAGGTTGCTTATATAGGCTAGCACGGGAGCCCCCAAGAGAAATAGAAGACTAGCTTCCTACAAAATTTAGGAATCGTAATTAAACTCTATAATTAATTCCATAATTCTATAAATTATTATTCATTCCACTAAAGAATAATAAATGCACTCTAGTCTACTATCTCAAAATTATAATTTCGAGCTCCACTTTATTAAATGCTTAATAATCTCCCCACGTTAAGATTACACATTGATTAAATTAAATTACTGACAATTAAATTTAATCGACCTCCTATAAATTCCTTGAGACCTTTCGCTTAACTTATTTGATATGTTGGATAATTAAATCCACCAATCGGGCTTGACATAATCAAAACTTATAATCTACATCAAGAGGGCATCATCAATCTCTATACAGAGACGTGGATTCCATTCATAATTAACTTTCGTCGTACACTAATCAACATTACCCAATCTACCAAGCTTATTGATCCATAAATGAATATCACCCAATAGGTCAAAGTAATGAACAATTGATGCACATTTTCATAAATTGTTTTTGGATTAAGAGATTAAGCACTCATAACAACCATGAGATGTGCATTATTTTATATAGTCAGTATAAAGACAATTATCTCTAATTGGTCCCATTCAATACACACAAATTGTACTAGCACAATAAGTCAAAACTATATAGTTTCCACTAGTCAATATAGACCTACTAAAATAGTGTGCTACAGTCCTACTGATGGTGTGTCCATCTCCATCTAAGATTGTGAACCAGACTTATATTCTACAAGGACCGATGATCTGATATTCCGTTTGTAAGTCAAACTCTACACACCAAATCATCTATTGTGTAGAATAAAAGACACATATGCATAAATATATAAAATAATATGATGGAAACATTATTTGTGAAGATTCTCATTAAATAGACATACTAAAATTCATTAGTGAACCATGACTTTTAGTATACAATCCCAATTAGAGTTTCATATGTGGCAATTCTGAGGGTGGTTTTATAATCCCGTATGGAACTCTTCAGCTCATTAATCCAATTTCCTTTTGCATCATCTAATATTTACTTGATTCTATCTAGTAGAGTTTTGTAAGTGACCTCAGTTTGACCATTGCACTAGGGATGCACTAGGGAAGAATGTAGCTTCCGCATTTTAGAATGGATACAGTGGTCCTTAAACTCTTGATTGACAAACAGGGTATCATGGTCTGTAATAAAGGCGTAGGGCATACCGTAATGGCAGTTAGTTTTCTTCCATATGAATTGAAAGGCTCTTTTACATGGAATTTTCATGGGGGGCTCGACCTTTACCCACTTGGTGAAGTTATCTACAACAACCACCAAATATTTGAATCTTCTCCTCCTCTTAGGTAATGGGCTGACCAGATCTATTCCCCAGATTGTAAAAGGCCATGGGGATGTGATCGTCACGATATAGGATCCTGGAGTGTGATGGATCTTACTGTACCTCTGGCATAGTATGCGCAGTTTGCCTTTATTGTAAGCTAATAATAAACCAGAGTTACTAGTGATCTTCATGAGAAATGTTCCCTATAGCATCCTTCATACACTTCCTTGGCTAAGTACCTCACTTTGGTTGGGTGAACACATTGTAGCAATGAGATTATATATCCTCATGTGTACAAGATTCCTCCTTTGAACACATTGTTGCTTTATATCGGAGCTTCCTCGCTTCTTTTGGGTTAGACGAAACAACGTCGGTTTTAATGTAAATTCGTATTGGGTCCATATATGATTGTAAGAGATTTATTTCCATGATGTTGACTGATTCCTTGTCTTTATTTTTGCGTGTGATTTTTATCATCGGGATAATTCTTCGTAATTATTTTCAAGTAGCTGACGCTAAATAGGATAGTACATCTGCTCATGCAATTTTTATTCTGGGGATTCCCAACATCTTAACCCCAATAAATTTTGTCAGCCATCATTTTGTTTTGACCAAGTACTTGACCATGGATTCCTCTCTGGCTTCATCCACTCCGAACAGTTGATTGACTTACAACTGGGAGTCACTATGTGCCAAAACCTACTTGGCGCCTAATGATGAGGCCAACCCAAAGCCTGTTATGAGCGCCTCATATTTGGATTAGATATTGGATGCTTCAAATTAAAATTGAATTTTGTATTTCACCTCTATCTCATCTAGTGTAGTGATGATAAGGACTACTTTGGTGCCTGTGGTGCAGGACGAGCCATCCACAAATAGTTTTCTCACGAGAATGTCTTGCTCAAATTCTTTAACAGAGAAGTCTCCATGTTTGAACAATTTAATTACCAGCTCCTTATCTTGAGTAAATTCTTTTCATCTAGTTGACAATTTTAGAATATCTTCATTTTGACTTGACATCGGCATGGTTGATCTCTCACCCAAAGGGGTCTGCTCATCTGTCTTGACAGGTGGGCTTTCTTCCAAGGAAGTCTTCTCGATTTCATCTGCGACTGAGTTCTCTTCCATAGAAGTATGCTTTGCCATGAGTGTAGGACTCTCTCCTGGAAGAGTTTCCTAGGCTAGTTTCTCTTCATATGTGAATTCAATAATAAAGTATACCCTTTATAGCCTAATCCATCAATCGTCGAGACTTTTTAGGCTTATGAAGGACTTTTCGTAAATGTAGATCTATGTAGACATCAATAGTGTGGGCCTGAAAGATAGAATTCATTCTCTTAAATGCTTCAAGCAGTGCAAATGTTAATTTCTCCAACTTGGGATACAGGATTTCTGCTCCTCTATATGCTTTGCTGGTGTAATATACGGGCCTCTTTATCCCCTTTTCCTATCTTACTAGAGCTTAACTAACTGTTGATTTTATTACCACTAGATAGAGGTGCGACACCCCACCAAATTTAATATCGGGTGATTAGTCCTTTATAAAATTTAAAACAGAATATTCGGTTGGTTCATTCTTAGCATCACTGTCGAAAAACATTTACCTTATTAATCACCTAATAATTAATTAAACTAGTGTGAAAAACTTTTAATCCATTAATTAATACTCAACAACTTACACCAATAACACATTCACCAATCTCATGAATAAGAATAAGAATAAATGAGAAACCAACTAACCGAATCAAATAAAACTGGAATAAACGTCCCAGTTAAATAATCTCAAATCCAACAAACCAATATAAAACTAAATCCAACTAAAAATTGAATACTGAAGTAAAATGAGTACAATATCTCTCTGACATAAATGAGAACTGAGAATGAGTGACATGCCCTAAATGAAATATATAAATCATGACACTGAGAGGATAAGATTGGATGCATCTAAATATGAGGACCTATAACTTCCACAATAGCTGCAGCACGTCAAATCGTCTGAAAGTCTACGGCTAGCGTCCCTATGGTTGGACACCTAAAAATAGTTGTACAAGAGAAAATAGATTTGCAAGAGACGGGTCAGAGCCCGAGTGTAAAATATTTTAAAATAGTTTAGTAAGTATTTAAAATGCAATAAATTAAATACTTTATACATGTTAACTTTTCGAGCTCTCACCTGAGATTCTCACCTCTCAACTATTGTACACGCCTAACGTACCTATAAACCATTCTAGTTATCGTTATCACATCTAACTAGATTGTAGGCATAAACCTTCTAACTATCACTCCTAGTAATATCCCTTATTTACTATATAATATTAATAAATGTTTCTGAATTTAATATCCCGAGTAAGAGTTTTCACAGGTACAATTAAGCGTTCGCATACTTAAGTAAATTTAGATTTCACAATCTTTCTCATCTACTAATTTCACGTAGTAGCTAAAATTACAAGCATATATATATATATATATATATATATATATATATATACATTCATCACTGCACTATATATATACTAATACAACACCCCAAGATTTAGCTGCGGTACATGCATACTCTGCTATCAAGTCCTAGTACATCTCGTACTAAATAAGGACAATCGGTTCGGTATCTCTCACAAACCATAAATTAAAATCACACCTATTGGAGGTGAACATAGTTATAATCCTTTGGGCTACGCATATACAAGCGCACCCAAATGACCATTCCATACCATTGTTCACGCAAATGGCAATCCAACCTAAGTCCTATGTTCTGAGACACAAGTCTAAAAACCCACAATGGGCTCATCAAGATGAGACTGTCCCCTTTCAAAACCTCTCGTAATAGCAAGTACTGTATGTATGTCATACATATAATAAATCATACTATAGGTATTCACGCAACCTACAAAAATCAGTAGGTATACACATAACCCGAATATTATAATTCATACGTAGTATTTTTTTCTCACGAATACTACCGATATATTTACTAACATATGAATATTCTCCCCATCGTATTTTCCCAAGGATGATTCACAACCCAAAAATCTTTTAACGTAATTAACCTAATTCCCCACTATTAATTTACCCTAATAATCATTGTGGGTTATTCTATTTCCCTCAAATTCACTACGTCGCAAGGTTTTAACTCAAACAGAATAATTTTCTTAATTATCCCAATATTTATTCATCTCACTTTCTGTAAACCTTATCTCCACTTTACGCATAATGTCCTTATTATAAAACAACAATCACAATTAATCAATCTCGACAACCTCCAACGGAATAATAACAAAAATAACATTTCTTAAAATTCCCCCCACGAATCTCCCCAGATTTTTAAAATGCAGTTTTGAGGCATTTCGGAGTCGTTTTGGAAAAACGTATCAGAGAACAAAATGCAGAAAGCCATTTTCGGAATCAGAGAACAAGATTTTCTACGAGGCAGCGAGGACAGAAAAGCCATTTTCGGAATCAAAACGGCTCAAAACAGTTTATAAAACGATGATTTAATTTACCCAATTTCATATACTTCTTCAAATTCAAGAAATTGTTCTACAATTCATCAAAACTCAAATTTCTTCATCAAGATTCAATATAATTTTGTGGGTTTAATACTACCTACATGGAGGATCCTATTCTATATCAATTTCACTCAAGACAATGATATATGTCTTCAAAAGTTCATTCAAATCTCATGAATTTCATAGTTAATTCAACCTACACTAACATGGATATTATACATGCTATAAGTTTGCAAGATTAAACACTTTCATCTCTTGGTAGATCTGATCCAATGAAGATGATGGGTATATTGGTGTTCTTTCTCCTCGATCTACAATCCGACGGTGGTGGTGGTGCAAGAAGGTGATTCTAACATTGGAAGTCCTCTCCTCTTCCTCCTATGGCCTCTATGTGGCTTCTATTTGTTTATCATTTAACTATCCCTAACCCCACTTCTCTAATCCAATATATTTCACTTAGAAATTCGTAGGTGTTATTTACCCAACAATTCAAATGACCAAAATGCCCTCTCGGGGTGCCGGTTTGGCCTAAAGCTTCCCCGGGACCAAAACTAAACCCCCGGATAGACTTTTCTAACTATCTCAACCCTTTTGGATACTTTGTCTCACTCTAAATGACCATTTGGATGAATTAAAAATAAATTACTTTTCATTCCATTAAATTGAGTCACAACACGACTGACACGCTTATCCCGACTTAATTATTATAACTGTCATATTTTTTCACTCGCAAAATTTTAATAAATTCATAGTCATATATTACTTTATTCCCCAAGTAATAATCAATACAATTCACATCAATAAATACTAACCCTCGTCTTGCTAGTTAATATTTATTTTAATCTGAATTAATTCTAAATTAATTTCCCATATTTAATTTAATTAATCCTATATTTACAAATCATCAAAAATACAAGGTGTTACATACTCCCCCCTTACAGTGGAATTTTGTCCTGAAATTCGGAAAATAAAAGTATACCTGGTAAGAACAACTCTGGATATTTTTTGTGCATCTCAACCTCACGCTCCCAAGTAGACTCCTTGATATTATGGTGCTCCCACTGGACACGCACAAGTGGAACCACCTCCGAACTCAATCTCATCTCGCTACGATCTAGGATAGACACCGGCCTCTCCTTATACTAACTATCAGCCTGTAAGTCAATCTCCTCCCGCATGATGTGAGTGTGAGCCAACTCATCCTGGAGATACCGTGTCAGGGAAGGAAATATGGAACACATTATGAATACGATGCAAGTTCTTCGGCAACCCAAGTCTCTATATGCAACGAGCCTTATCTTATCGATAATAGGAAATGGCCCCACATACCTCGGTTCCAACTTTCCTTCCTTTCCAAATCTCATTATCCCATTCATAGGAGATATTCGTAGTAATTACTGGTCCTCCACATCGACTCTCGAAAGAACCGTTTGCATGGGCGTAGCTTTCTTTTTGTCATGGGCTACCCATATACGACCCCGAATCATCTCTATCCTAGACGAAATGTCCAGAATCAACTCTTATCCGAGTAGCTTATTATCCCCCACCTCTAGCCAACAAGTAGGAGAATGACAAAGCCTACTGTAAAATGGCTCGAATGGTGTCATGCCAATTATAAACTGATAGGATTTATTATATGCAAACTCCACTAGTGAAATATATTGTTCCCAACCTCCGCTCAAGTCGAGTATACACACACGCAGTGTATCTTCCAACATTTGATTCGTCCTCAAAATTCGGATATGTCCTGGCACTAAAACTTCGGATTCTGACACTCAAATTATCTGAACATATTCAAAGTTAACTAGTAATAATGTTTTATTACTTCCACTATACCTATGTTAGTGTCACCCTTTTTGGATTAAAGTCCATTCCTTACTACTCTAGGTTAGCTACCAGTCATTTCCACTCTTATATGTTGATATATTTCTTTAAGTATCGCTTATACAATGGCACACCGTATTATCGTGAACCCACTAATAATGTTTCAAAAAGACGAGCCTACACTTTACTAGCTCTATCATATGTGTTGTAAAATGCCATATTGTCTAGGTGCCTATTTTTCTTGATGTAAAATATCGCAACTCTCTCCATAGGAGACATTCCTAACCACCCCTGACCACTTATGTCAGATTCCAAACTTGGTCTACGGTGGTATACTCTCACCACCTTCCTGAATTTTATAAAAAATACATCCTAATTACTTCTCGTCTACCCAAGTCAGAGTTTTAATACTTCGATTGGTTATGATGTAATTCTAGTCATATTACTACTCTGCGCGGAGTAGTTTGTTATTATCCCTGAAAATAAACAAGTACATTCTTTATACTTTTCAACACTCTAATCACCCTCTTTTTCATCTACTCTACGATTTCTGGTGACACGCCTTGCTCTAAATGCAAATATATTCTCTTTGTCTTATTTTATTCTCATATCTATATTACTAGTGCATTTGCGTTCATTTCATATGTTTCCACATTTTCTCCTCGAGAATAATACTGAAAATTTCAACAAACTAGGGCGCCCATACACCCTATGTCCTGTGCACTTCATCACAAATCAACTGAGCATAATATACTTGCATTTAACGTAATATACTTGGCATGACTATACTATAAGGTTATACTCAACCACCCACTTAGTTGTAACTCCGTTATTTTCTATGTTGCCCCACCAAATCCATTAGTGGTGAAAACGTTCTACACTAATTTTCACATTGGGATTTTACGGCTCTACCGGACTCAAATCAAAATAGAACTATCAACTCTCAATTATATTCTCATATATGTATAATAACCAAGGTGCTAAACCCATGTACTAAAGACCCAACCTCTCTCGACTTCCAACGTTCGTTACGTTTCATGCGTGGAATGTCTTGCGAAGCGAACTCCAAACAAGTAACTCCCCCGATACACTACTATCTAACATTGCTGGTCATCGAGATTCGTTAGGTCTTCGGTCCATAATATGTACCCCCGAATCCCCGTCTGCTGACATAAAAGTCTACTCGTCCACTCTCATGCCACTAAAGACGACAAACAACACGACACTCTTACTATCATAAGTTCTTAGCGCTATAAAGATAACAGGTTATTTATCTCCGCTCGACAAAGAACATAAAGCACACTGAATCTCATCAGTGAAAATTCCCAATACACCAGGATCAAATAAAACTAGGCAACGTACTCGCCGAAGTATATAATATTCCGTATCCATATATAGAATTAAAGATATAGCTCTTTATATTTTATCATCACATAACATACAATATATGAAAGTAGGCACTAACCTCTTTTAGGATATGCCTCACAAATAATAAATCTTTCCCTAGAATAACAAGCACGATAGTCTTATCACACAACCTACTTCCGCTCAAACTCTTGGTATCCAGTCACTACACATGGTTATAAAAAATCTTACTTTTCTAACTCTCAAAAGTAGAAAAAATCAAAACATCAAATTCTTTCAGTTCCCACACCCGCTCCCCTATGGGTGACACACAAATTATCCTTGTTTCCCAACGGTAAATATATATACATATAATAAGGCTAACACTACCAAATCACTCACTAAACCCGACTCACCCTCGAATTTTTTTTGGTGTTAACAATCATACCTTGTGAAGTACACATGCCACCCGCACTAATCCCATATTTTCAAAGGTGAAACAAAGACATTACCTTCCTTTGGCAATTGTCTCTCCTGATCATCGGTTCCCTAAATGTACTCCCGTATCGGAAATAACCCCCGATCTGTTACGAAGGTTGTACATCCAGGATCTCATCCTGTAGTTTCTCCATGTCTCACTTTGGATAATTCCTTCTTTTATTATGGCCTACACTTTCTTAAGTGAAGCATCGACCTAAAAATCTCTTCTCGATGTAACAACCGTCAGAGCAATGCCCATGTCCCTAATCCTAGCCCTGTTGGCCTCCTCCGTCCTTCTATTTAGTCCCAACGGCCCTGATGAACCACTACACCAAAAATAGGAATCTGGCACGGTTTAAAACTGTGCCAGATAATCTGGCACGGTTTTGAACTGTGCCAGAATCAGGTGTTCCAAAATGGCAATTTTTTTCTGGCACGGCTCAAAAGTGTGCCAGATTTGGTCAAACAGGAACACTTCTGGCACACTTTTAAACCGTGCCAGAATTTGATATTTCTGGCACACTGTTTTTAACTATGCCAGATTCAGCAAAATAGGAACACTTCTGGCACACTTTTAAACCGTGCCAGAATTTGATATTTCTGGCACACTTTTGGCACAGTTTTTAACTGTGCCAGATTCAGCAAAATAGGAACACTTCTGGCACACTTTTAAACTGTGCCAAAATTTGATATTTTTGGCACACTTTTGGCACAGTTAAAAACTGTGCCAGATTCAGCACAGTTTAAAAAAATTTGACACAGTTCAAAACCGTGCCAAAATATGATACAATTTTGCCACGGTTTTGAACTGTGCCAATTTTTTTTTAATAAAAAAAATTATTTGAAAGTATAAAATCGACAAATTAATAATATTGCGCGTTATTAATAAACTAATGTACATACAAACTTCAAAATATTACAAATCTTTAACAGCTTACAGGTCCAAAAAAAATGGGCAGAGTTTCCTCTATTTTCTGGACATTCCAAACCTGTTAATACAAAACCTGCCTAACATAAAGCCCGCACGTACACAAAATATAACAATTAACTTACAAAAGCCCTCATGGACATAAAAGTCAATAATAAAACAACAAAAGACCGTACGGTCATGACAAACAAAAATGGAAACATTAATAAACCCCTTGTTGTAAACCATTGAGTTCTTTGTGTGTTCCACGTGAATAAAAGCCAACGATAAACTGTTATCTCGCAAAAAAAATAGAATACAAAAAAATTACGATATCAGTAACCCAATAATTTACAAAAAAAAAAAATACTCAAAACAAAAAAATTACATATATGAGTGAAAATTATCGTCATACTTACAAACCGGGAGATTCGGGACTACACTGTCAGTTCCTACAAGTTACATAAGTCCCGTACGAGGTGTTCGTGCCTACTATGGGGTCGTTTGGGAGCCGGTTTGGGTTTTCACCCTTTAACGACATTTTTAAACTAAGTGTGATCTTGGAAAATTATCGTCATACTCTCAAACCGGGAGACCCGGGACTACGCGGTCAGTTCCTACAAATTACATTGGTCCCGTGCGAGGTGTTCGTGCCTCCTATAGGGTCGTTTGGTGGCCGGTTTGAGTTTTCACCCTTTAACGGCATGTTTTTAAGTTTAAGTGTTGATTTTTGTAAATTATCATCCTATTCACAAATCGGGAGACCCGGGACTATGCTGTCAGTTCCTACAAGTTACATTGGTCCCGTGCGAGGTGTTCGTGCCTCCTACGGGGTCGTTTGGGAGCCGGTTTGGGTTTTCACCCTTTAACGGCTAGTTTTCAAGCCTAAGTGTGATTTTTGTAAATTATCGTCATACTCTCAAACCGGGACACCAGGTACTACGCGGTCAGTTCCTACAAGTTGCATTGGTCCCGTGCGAGGTGTTCGTGCCTCCTACGGGGTCGTTTGGGGGTCGGTTTGGCTTTTTACCCTTTAACGGCATGTTTTTAAATCTAAGTGTGATTTTTGCAAATTATCATCATACTCTCAAACCGGGAGACCCGGGACTATGCGGTCAGTTCCTACAAGTTACATTGGTCCCGTGCGAGGTGTTCGTGCCTCCTACGGGGTTGTTTGGGGGCCGATTTGGGTTTTCACCCTTTAACGGCCTGTTTTTAAGTTTACGTGTGATTTTTACAAATTATCGTCCTATTCACAAACCGGGAGACCCCGGACTACGCGGTCAGTTCCTACAAGTTACATGGGTCCCGTGCGAGGTGTTCGTACCTCCTACGGGGTCATTTAGGGATCGGTTTGGGTTTTCACCCCTTAACGGCTAGTTTTTAAGTCTAAGTGTGATTTTTGCAAATTATCGTTGTACTCTCAAATCGGAAGACCCGGGACCACGCGGTCAGTTCCTACAAGTTGCATTGGTCCCGTGCGAGGTGTTCGTACCTCCTATAGGGTCGTTTGAGGGCCGATTTGGGTTTTCACCCTTTAACGACATGTTTTTAACTAAGTGTGATTTTGGCAAATTATCGTCATACTCTCAAACCGGGAGATCCGGGACTACGCGATCAGTTCCTACAAGTTACATTGGTCCCGTGCGAGGTGTTCGTGCCTCCTACGGGGTCGTTTGGGGGCCGGTATGGGTTTTCACCCTTTAACGGCATGTTTTCAACTAAGTGTGATTTTTGCAAATTATCATCATACTCTCAAACCGGGAGAATCGGTACTACACGGTCAGTTCCTACAAGTTACTTTGGTCCCGTGCGAGGTGTTCGTGCCTCCTACGGGGTCGTTCGGGGGCCGGTTTGGGTTTTCACCCTTTAACGACATGTTTTTAAGTTTAAGTGTTGAGTTTTGCAAATTATCACCATACTTACAAACTGAGAGATCCGGGACTACGCTGCCAGTTCCTACAAGGTACATTGGTCCCGTGCGAGGTGTTCGTGCCTCTTACGGTGTCGTTTAAGGGCCGGTTTGGGTTTTCACCTTTTAACGGCATGTTTTTACTCTAAGTGTGATTTTTGCAAATTATCATCATACTCTCAAACCGGGAGACCCCGGAACTATGCGGTCAGTTCCTACAAGTTGCATTGGTCCCGTGCGAGGTGTTCGTGCCTCGTACGGAGCCATTTGGGGACTGGTTTGGGTTTTCACCCTTTAACAACTTGTTTTTAAGTCTAAGTGTGATTTTTGCAAATTATCGTCATACTCTCAAATCGGGACACCCGAGACTATGCGGTCAGCTCCTACAAGTTGCATGGGTCTCGTGCGAGGTGTTCGTACCTCCTACGGGGTCGTTTGGGGGCTGATTTGGGTTTTCACCCCTTAACGGCTAGTTTTTAAGTCTAAGTGTGATTTTTGCAAATTATCGTTGTACTCTGAAATCGGAAGACCCGGGACCACGCCGTCAATTCCTACAAGTTGCATTGGTCCCGTTCGAGGTGTTCGTGCCTCCTACGGGTTCGGTTGGGGGTCGATTTGGGTTTCCACCCTTTAACGGCCTGTTTTTAAGTTTACGTTTGATTTTTACAAATTATCATCCTATTCACAAACCGGGAGATCCGGGACTACGCGGTCAGTTCCTACAAGTTACATGGGTCCCGTGCGAGGTGTTCGTGCCTCCTACGGGGTCGTTTGGGGGTTGGTTTGGGTTTTCACCCTTTAACGACATGTTTTTAAGTCTAAGTGTGATATTTGCAAATTATCATCGTACTCTCAAATCGGGACACCCAGGACTACGCGGTCAGTTCCTACAAGTTGCATTGGTCCCGTGTGAGGTGTTCGTACCTCCTACGGGGCCGTTTGGGGGCTGGTTTGGGTTTTCATCCTTTAACGGTTTGTTTTTAAGTCTAAGTGTGATTTTTGCAAATTATCGTCATACTCTCAAACTGGAAGACCCGGGACCACACGGTCAGTTCCTACAAGTTGCATTGGTCCCCTGCGAGGTGTTCGTGCCTCGTACGGGGTCGTTTGGGGGCCGATTTGGGTTTCCACCCTTTAACGGTTTGTTTTTAAGTTTACGTTTGATTTTTGCAAATTATCATCCTATTCACAAACTGGGAGATCCGGGACTATGCGGTCAGTTCCTACAAGTTACATGGGTCCCGTGCGAAGTGTTCGTGCCTCCTACGGGGTCGTTTGGGGGCCGGTTTGGGTTTTCACCCTTTAGCGGCATGTTTTAAGTCTAAGTGTGATTTTTGCAAATTATCATCGTACTCTCAAATCGGGAGACCCGGGACTACGCGGTCAGTTCCTACAAGTTGCATTGGTCCCGTGCGAGGTGTTCGTACCTCCTACGGGGCCGTTTGGGGGCTGGTTTGGGTTTTCACCCTTTAACGACTTTTTTTAAGTCTAAGTGTGATTTTTGTAAATTATCATCATACTCTCAAACCGGAAGACCCGGGACCATGCGGTCAGTTCCTACAAGTTGCATTTTTCCAGTGTGAGGTGTTCGTGCCTCCTACGGGGTCGTTTGGGGGCCGATTTGGGTTTCCACCCTTCAACGACCTCTTTTTAAGTTTACGTTTGATTTTTGCAAATTATCATCCTATTCATAAACCGGGAGATCCGTGACTACACGATCAGTTCCTACAAGTTACATGGGTCCCGTGCGAGGTGTTCGTGCCTCCTACGGGGTCGTTTGGGGGCCGGTTTGGGTTTTCACCCTTTAACGGCTTATTTTGAAGTCTAAGTGTGATTTTTGCAAATTATCGTCATACTCTCAAACAGGAAGACCCGGGACCACGCGGTCAGTTCCTACAAGTTGTATTAGTCCCATGCGAGGTGTTCGTGCCTCCTACGGGGTCGTTTGGGGGCCGATTTGGGTTTCCACCCTTTAACGGCCTATTTTTAAGTTTATGTTTGATTTTTACAAATTATCATCTTATTCACAAACCGGGAGATCCGAGACTACGAGGTCAGTTCCTACAAGTTACATGGGTCCCTTGCGAGGTGTTCGTGCCTCCTAAGGGGCGTTTGGGGGCCGATTTGGGTTTTCACCCTTTAACGGCTTGTTTTTAAGTCTAAGTGTTGATTTTTGCAAATTATCATCTTATTATCAAACTGGGAGACCCGTGACTACGTGGTCAGTTCGTACACGAAACATTGGTCCCGTGCAAGGTGTTCGTGCCTCTTACGAGGTCGTTTGGGGGCTGGTTTGAGTTTTCACCCTTTAACGGCATTTTTTTAAGTTTAAGTGTTATTTTTGCAAATTATCGTCATATTCTCAAATCGGGAGACCCGTGACTACACGGTCAGTTCCTACAAGTTACATTAGTCCCGTGCGAGGTGTTCCTGCCTCTTACAGGGCCTTTTGGGGGCTGGTTTGGGCCTTCACCATTTGGCGGCTTGTTTTTAAGTCTAAGTGTTGATTTTTGCAAATTATCATCGTATTCTCAAACCGGGAGACCCGGGACTACGCGGTCAGTTCCTATAAGTTACATTGGTCCCATGCGAGGTGTTCCTACCTCCTACAGGGCCGTTTGGGGCTGGTTTGTGTTTTCACCCTTTAATGGCTTATTTTTAAGTCTAAGTGTAATTTTTTCAAATTATTTTCATACTCTCATTTCGGAATACTCGGGACCACGCGGTCAGTTCCTACAAGTTGCATTGGTCCCGTGCGAGGTGTTCGTGCCTCCTACGGGGTCGTTTGGGGGTTGGTTTGGGTTTTCACCCTTAACGGCTAGTTTTTAAGTCTATGTGTGATTTTTGCAAATTATCATCGTACTCTGAAATCGAAAGATCCGGGACCACGCGGTCAGTTCCTACAAGTTGCATTGGTCCCGTGCGAGGTGTTCGTGCCTCCTACGGGGTCGTTTGGGGGACGATTTGGGTTTCCACCCTTTAACGACTTATTTTTAAGTTTACGTTTGATTTTTGCAAATTATCGTTCTATTCACAAACCGGGAGATCCGGGACTACGCGGTCAGTTCCTACAAGTTACATGGGTCCCGTGCGAGGTGTTCGTGCCTCCTACGGGGTCGTTTGGGGGCCGGTTTGGGTTTTCACCCTTTAACGGCTTGTTTTTAAGTCTAAGTGTGATTTTTTCAAATTATCGTCATACTCTCAAACCGGAAGACCCGGGACCAAGCGATCAGTTCCTACAAGTTGCATTGGTCCCGTACGAGGTGTTCGTGCCTCCTACGGGGTCGTTTGGGGGCCGATTTGGGTTTCCACCCTTTAACGGCCTGTTTTTAAGTTTATGTTTAATTTTTACAAATTATCGTCCTATTCACAAACCGGGAGATCCGAGACTACGCGGTCAGTTCCTACAAGTTACATGGGTCCCGTGCGAGGTGTTCGTGCCTCCTACGGGGTCGTTTGGGGGCCGATTTGGGTTTTCACCTTTTAACGGTCAATTTTTAAGTCTAAGTGTTATTTTTCCAAATTATCGTCGTATTCTCAAACCGGGAGACCCGGGACTATGCGGTCAGTTCCTACAAGTTACATTGGTCCCGTGCGAGGTGTCCGTGCCTCTTACGAGGTCATTTGGGGGCTGGTTTGGGTTTTCACCCTTTAACAGCTTTTTTTAAGTTTAAGTGTTATTTTTGCAAATTATCGTCACATTCTCAAACCGGGAGACCCGTGACTACACGGTCAGTTCCTACAAGTTACAGTGGTCCCGTGCTTGGTGTTCCTGCCTCTTACAGGGCCTTTTAGGGGCTGGTTTGGGTCTTCACCATTTAACGGCTTGTGTTTTAAGTCTAAGTGTTGATTTTTGCAAATTATCGTCGTATTCTCAAACCGGGAGACCCGGGACTACGCGGTCAGTTCCTATAAGTTACATTGGTCCCGTGCGAGGTGTTTGTACCTCCTACGGGGCCGTTTGGGGTCTGGTTTGGGTTTTCACCCTTTAATGTCTTGTTTTTAAGTCTAAGTGTGATTTTTGAAAATTATCGTCATCTCTCAAACCGGAAGACTCGGGACCACGCGGTCAGTTCCAACAAGTTGCATTGATCCCGTGCGAGGTGTTCGTGCCTCCTACGGGGTCGTTTGGGGGTTGGTTTGGGTTTTCACCGTTAACGGCTAGTTTTTGAGTCTAAGTGTGATTTTTGCAAATTATCGTACTCTAAAATCGAAAGACCCGGGACCACGCGGTCAGTTCCTACAAGTTGCATTGGTCCCGTGCGACGTTTTCATGCCTCCTACGGGGTCGTTTAGGGGCCGATTTGGGTTTCCACCCTTTAACGACCTGTTTTAAAGTTTACGTTTGATTTTTGCAAATTATCATCCTATTCACAAACCGAGAGATCCGGGACTACGCGGTCAGTTCCTATAAGTTACATGGGTCCCGTGCGAGGTGTTCGTGCCTCCTACGGGGTCATTTGGGGGCCGGTTTGGGTTTCACCCTTTAACGGCATGTTTTTAAGTCTAAGTGTGATTTTTGCAAATTATCGTCGTACTCTCAAATCGGGAGACTCGAGACTACGCTGTCAGTTCCTACAAGTTGCATTGGTCCCGTGCGAGGTGTTCGTATTTCCTACGGGGCCGTTTGGGGGCTTGTTTGGGTTTTCACCCTTTAACGGCTTGTTTTTAAGTCTAAGTGTGATTTTTGCAAATTATCTTCATACTCTCAAACCGAAAGACCCGGGACCACGCGGTCAGCTCCTACAAGTTACATTGGTCCCGTGCGAGGTGTTTGTGCCTCCAACGGGGTCGTTTGGGGGCCGATTTGGGTTTCCACCATTTAACGGCCTATTTTTAAGTTTACATTTGATTTTTGAAAATTATCATTCTATTCACAAACCGGGAGATCCGAGACTACGCGGTCAGTTCCTACAAGTTACATGGGTCCCGTGCGAGGTGTTTGTGCCTCTTACAGGGTCGTTTGGGGGTCGGTTTGGGTTTTCACCCTTTAACGGCATATTTTTAAGTCTAAGTGTGATTTTTTCAAGTTATTGTCGTACTCTCAAATCGGGAGACCCGGGACTACGCTGTCAGTTCCTACCAGTTGCATTGGTCCCGTGCGAGGTGTTCGTACCTCCTCCGGGGCCGTTTGGGGGCTGGTTTGGGTTTTCACCCTTTAACGGCTTGTTTTTAAGTCTAAGTGTGATTTTTGCAAATTATCGTCATACTTTTAAACCGGAAGACCCGGGACCACGCGGTCAGTTCCTACAAGTTGTATTGGTCCCGTGCGAGGTGTTCGTGCCTCCTACGGGGTCGTTTGGGAGCCGATTTGGGTTTTCACCTTTTAACGGTCAATTTTTAAGTCTAAGTGTTATTTTTCCAAATTATCGTCGTATTCTCAAACCGGGAGACCCGGGACTATGCGATCAGTTCCTACAAGTTACATTGGTCCCGTGCGAGGTGTCCGTGCCTCTTACGAGGTCATTTTGGGGCTGGTTTGGGTTTTCACCGTGCAACGGCTTGTTTTTAAGTATCAGTGTTGATTTTTGCAAATTATCATCGTATTCTCAAATCGGGAGACCCGTGACTATGCGGTCAGTTCGTACAAGTTACATTGGTCCCGTGCGAGGTGTTCGTACCTCTTACGGGGTCGTTTGGGCACTGGTTTGGGTTTTCACCCTTCAATGACTTCTAAGTGTTATTTTTGCAAATTATCATCATATTCTCAAACCGGGAGACCCGTGACTACACGGTCTGTTCCTACAAGTTACATTGATCCCGTACGAGGTGTTCCTACCTCTTACAAAGCGTTTTGGGGGTTGGTTTCAGTTTTCACCATTTAACGGCTTGTTTTTAAGTCTAAGTGTTGATTTTGGCAAATTATCTTCGTATTCTCAAACCGGGAGACCCGGGACTACGCGGTCAGTTCCTATAAGTTACATTGGTCCCGTACGAGGTGTTCATGCCCCTACGGGGACGTTTGGTGGCTGGTTTGGGTTTTCACCCTTTAACGGTCAGTTTTTAAGTCTAAGTGTTATTTTTCCAAATTATCGTTGTATTATCAAATCGGGAGACTCGGGACTATGCGGTCAGTTCCTAAAAGTTACATTGGTCCCGTGCGAGGTGTTCGTGCCTCTTACGAGGTCGTTTGGGGGCTGGTTTGGGTTTTCACCCTTCAACGGCTTGTTTTTAAGTATAAGTGTTGATTTTTACAAATTACCGTTGTATTCTCAAACCGGGAGACCCGTGACTACGCGGTCAGTTCATACAAGTTACATTGGTCCCCTGCGAGGTGTTCATACCTCTTACGGGGACGTTTGGGGACTGGTTTGGGTTTTCACCCTTCAACGACTTGTTTTGAAGCCAAATCAACATATTTCAAAATTATCGTCATATTCTCAAATCGGGAGACCCGCGACTACGCGGTCAGTTCGTACAAGTTACATTGGTCCCGTTCGAGGTGTTTGTGTCTCTTACGGGGAGGTTTGGGGGCTAGTTTGGGTTTTCACCCTTTAACGGTCTGTTTTTAAGTTTTAAGTGTTGATTTTTGCAAATTATTGTTATATTCTGAAACCGGGAGACCTGTGACTACGCGGTCAGTTCGTACAAGTTACATTAGTCACGTGCGAGGTGTTCATTTCATTTGTTTATTCGTTAAATCCAACATGTTTTAACATTTGAAGTAAAATCAAGAACAACAGCAAATTCCAAAGCCAAACCACCAGCAAATCCCTTCCACCAATTTAACTAAATAAGCTCATAAAGTAAGCCATGAAGTGATTTTCAAAGCTTAAAATGATTGATCAGATATAGAATGAAAGAGACAAACTATAAATGTTGAGTAGAAATAATTCATTGCATTTTAAAAGGTTAATAAATGGATACTAAATAATAGTTACCTGTAGTTACTTGATTAAGATTGGATGGAGCTGGAGGTGCTCAAAACAAGATGCTCCATTCTTTGTATGGTTTTGCCTTCAAATAAAAACTTGAGATCTCCTACCTACTCACAAAAATCCATATGTCCATTACATATAAGAACATATCAGAAAGGCAAATGGTTCAATATATAATGAAATAAATAAATATTCACATTAACAACACATCGAAATATATGTATATTTTAAAGCAGACAATGCTTTAAATTATTCTATTAGTCTTATTGTATGCAACTTGTTTACAAATACAATCCTTTAGTCAATCATATTCACATCAACAACACATCAATATATATATATATATATATATATATATATATATATCAGTGCATATCTACTGAGAATGATGTCATGTGAACTTTGCACATTGCGACGCATATCAGACTTAAGGTATAGAAAACTTTGAGTAAATACCTTCATGAAGAAACAAACGCTTTAAGAATTCATAATCAGGTCGTTGATCGAATGGAAATAATGGAAGTATGATGCAAACTCCACTGGGTGAGACTTGCATAAAACCTTCAAAAAGAACATAATTTATAGCACAGTTGAAAATCCAATCAAAAAGATAAGTTGTATAAAACATACCTCAACGGGAGTTGATAACTTCTTCTCGCATATTTTTTCATACTTTTGCTTCATTGTAACAGCTTTTAAATGCTTCCACCCTTCCATGAAATGCTACAAAAGGTCCTGTTAAAAGAGTATACCACTGGCTTAAACACATTATGTATTATGGAAAGAAATAAATATGAAACAATAAAATACAAGAGGCTCAGTCGTAAAAAAGGAATTGATTTACAACCTCAAAAAGTGTTCTACAACAACAAGCCTACTAACATTCACAAAAAGAGAGCCCCGTCATTAAAGATTGCAGCATTTTAGAAATTGGAGCCAACCACGTTCTATATTATTGTTGAGTAATTTATGCTGAAAACTAATTCACAATATTTTGAGTCAAAAACCAATAATTCATAGCACTAATTTTAAACATGATATAATCTAACCCCAGATAAGTAAAACAAGAGCTCCTTTTATTTACTCTCCTTTTGGATTAAATAATTTGAAATTTCAATACACACACATTATTTTAGCAGCTGATTTTTAAAGTGATGGAATTTTGTTGAAGATTGTTTTTATCACACGACTAAAGTGAAAGCTTATAATGTATTGTTTCTAAAATGCATTGAAAAAGTTATGAAAAAATAAAACATAAAGAGGTGAGCAAATAAAAAGAAATCTTGTCCATCATTTAACAAATAAAAAACTTCCAAACAAATAGTCCACAACAAGATCCAACTTTTACCACCAAGCTAATTTTTTGGATTTTTTTTGCAATTTTTAACCCAAAAAATGTTGAGGTAATAATTACCTAAATTTTGATTCCTAAACTTTTTTTGGATTGTTTTTACTTATTTAGGAGACTAGTTTTAAACACAAATTTTAAACTGTTTTAAACACAAATTTCAAACTTCAAATTGTTTAATACAAATTACAAATTTGAACACAGTTTAAACCCAACTTTGTTTATTCAAACTGTTTTATCACAAATTTCACATGGACATGGATACACAAATTTCAACACAATATAAACAGAAATTTCAACACAAATTTCAAATTTTGTTGATTAACAAATAAAAAAGATAAAAAAACATACCTGTGTTGGCAACAGGTATGTTGCAATTTGCTGTTGCTGTTTGAGAGAGAGGTACGGTGTGAGAGCCTAGCTCCGGTGACCGGTTGAGAGGTCCGGAGATCCGGTGAGGTTCAGAGAGAGAGAGGTCCGGTGAGGTTGACAGAGAGAGGTTTGGTGTGAGAGCCTAGGTCCGGTAAAACCCCTATATTTTTTTTTCTAAAATTGAACTAGGGCGGCCGCCCCACCTCGGCTTGGGGTGGATTCGCCCCTGCCACCAACACCACCCGGTTCTTCAAAAACCCTAGGCTTTACCACCGCCGGTGCTACCAGAGCAACCACATGATCATCGATGCTCTTCTTCTCCTGGTACTGGTCATAATCATTGAGGCGATTAGGGATTTGTGTGTGAGAGAGAGCGGGAAACAGAGATAGCGGAAGGCGAGCGGGAGAGAGGAAAGAGAGCGGGAGAACAAAAATCATTAAGGGTATTAATTTTTTTAGGATATTTATATTTTAGTTAAGTGTTCTCAATTTTGGCACACTTTTAAACAGTGCCAAAATTTGGCACGGCTTAAAAGTGTGCCAGATTATTATTAAACAGTGCCAAAATTTGGCACGGCTTAAAACTGTGCCAGATTTTTGATATCAAGGTGTGCCAATTTGGTGTTTTTGGTGTAGTCAACGGATATATAGTGTACCTAGTTGGTCCTACTTGAACCCACCACTCTTGGGTTGGTAACCCCTAACCTTACTCTCTTATCCCGATTTCCCTTACCGAAAATCTTGATCCTCCTGCTGTTGTGCTCCACTGGCACAATTCTTAGTTTTACTGGTCTCACTATCTTACTGTGAACAAGTTCAACATAGGTGACCCTACTCTCTATACATTAGGCACCTTCTTACGCTATCCCTTATCTTTGTCCTCACTGGCCATGTCAGGGTGTCCTCCTCTCGGACTTGGTAGTCTTGGGCCCAATTGTAACTCATGTTGTCCTAATGGATATGTTGGCCCTATGGAACTTATTATTAGCCTATATGTCCCTGATTGACTCCATCGTCATTTTATAGGAATTAAATCAATCAAAATCATCTAAATGGGTTCCGTACTGGGAATACTCTCATGTGGTGCTTCACTAGCACCGTTAAGTCTAGTCTTGCTCTTCGGCTAGATTCTCTAGTTCTCTTGGATCCCCTATGATGAAAGCGTTGATAGAAATATTAATAGTATGTCATTGTCGTCATGCGTATATGTCGCCCTAGACTGATTTAACATAATTATTGATGACTCCTATTCGTGAGTCCATTATTACACTTAAGAACTTTCCTATCCTTTACCTACCTCCCTGATTATGAAGTTCTCTTAAATGTATAATTTCTTCTTAACAATTAGCATATGTTCATCTCTCCAGTGAAGAGTCCAAAAACTTCATTCACATCTTTTTCTGAATATAAGATGAAAGAAATTATGGTTAAACAACACCTAATATTTCCCGATTAATTTCTTATCTTACTTCCTTATGTGGTGACTATATCCCACCCTATCAGCTTTGCTCTTAAGAGAAAAAATTTAACCCAACACTAAAATCAAAGTACCACTGCACCTCACCATATGTAATAACTTGTGGATTATCTACCTCCATTATCCTATCACACTTATTCTCTCCCCATATCCGTATAATCACCCATAATATTCGTCATATAGTTCTCTCACAAATTCTGGCTTGGAGCCTAAGTTAACACATATTACCGTATTACCCTTTTATTTCAAATTATCACTTTACATATTTAAACCATTCCAAAACATTCACAAATTAATTAAATTTTATGAGTGGCTCCTCAAAAAAATAATCCTTCCGATTTTCCCCCAACCCCTTACCAGTAAGTTGAGTCTAAATTTTAACCACCGTTCTCTACGATGGTGTTTGGGCAAATTATCGCACCCTCGTGATTCGCTTCTCGTCATCTATTTGAATCATAAATATGGTGACTTCTATCACGTTATAATTCCCAGAATACTCTATTCTTCTGCTAAGCCTTTCCTCCTGCAGTCCTTCTAACGTCCCTCGTTGGTCACCCTATGTTATTCGGTGTAAGGAGCCCAACCGAACTCGCATATGAATCACATCAACTTTACTTATTGTAGGAGAATGTAAATCGCAAACGTAAAGGAACACAACAATCCTATGATAAGTCTCTACATCAAAGAACACTACGCTGAAACATAATCAGCTGCACATATCCAAAAAGACTCTAGAACCTGATGCTTTGATACCACATACTCCATCCAGCCAAATTAAATATCGGTGATCAGTCCTTTAGAAAATTTAAAACGGAATATTCGGTTGGTTCATTCTTAGCTTCACTGTCGAAAAACATTTACCTTATTAATCACCAAATAATTAATTAAGTTGATGTCAAAAACTTTTAATCCAATAATTAATACTCAACAACTTAAACCATTAACCGATTCACCAATCCCATGAATAAGAATAATAATAAATGAGAAACCAACTAACTAAATCAAATAAAACTGGAATAAACATCCCAGTTAAATAATCTCAAATCCAACAAACCAATATGAAACTGAATCCAACTAAAAACTGAATAGTGAAATAAAATGAGTACAATATCTCTCTGACATAAATGAGAACTGAGAATGGGCGACATGCCCTAAATGAAATATCTAACTCATAACATTGATAGGATAAGAGTGGAGGCGTCTAAATATAAGGACCTGCAACTTTCACAATAACTACAACGCGTCAAATCGTGTGAAAGTCTATGCCTGGCGTCCTTGTGGTTGGACACCTAAAAATAGTTGCACAAGAGAAAATAGATTTGCAAGAGAAGGGTCAGAACCCGAGTGTAAAATATTTTAAAATAGTTTAGCAAGTATTTAAAATGGGTTAAAGCACATACTTTATACATGTTACCTTTTCGATCTCTCACCTGATATTCTCACCTCTCAACTATTGTGCACGCCTAACGTACCTCTAAACCATTCTAGTTGTCATTATCACACCTAACTAGATCGTAGGCATAAACCTTCTAACTATCACTCATAATAATATCCCGTATTTCCTATATAATATTAATAAATGTTTATGACTTTAATATCCCGAGTAAGAGTTTTCACAAGTAAAATTAAGTTTTCACACACTTAAGTAAATTTACATTTCACAATCTTTCTCATCAACTAATTTCACATAGTAGATAATAGCACAAGCATATATATATTCATCACTACACTATATATATATAGTAATACAGCACCCCTAGACTTAGCTACAGTGCATGCATACTCTGCTATCAAGTCCTGGTACATCTAGTAATAAATAAGGACAACCGGTTCGTTATCTCTCACGAACCATAAATTTAAATCAAACATATTTGAGGCGAACATAGTTCTAAGACTTTCGGCTATGCACATGTCTGCGCACCCAAATGACCGTTCAATAAATTGTTCACACAAATGGCAATCCAACCTAAGTCCTACGTTCTGAGACACAAGTCTAAAATCCCCCCAGTGGGCTCATCAGGATTACAATGTCCCTTTTCAAAACCTCCCGCGATAGCAAGTAGCATAGGTATGTCATACACATAATAAATCATACTATAGGTATTCACTCAACCTATAAAAATAAGTAAGTACACACACAACCCGAATATAATAATTCATACATATTTTTTCTCACTAATACTACTGATATATTTATTAACTTACGAATATTCTCCCCATCGTATTTTCCCAAGGATTATTCACTATCCAAGAAACTTTTAACGTAATTAACCCAATTCCCCCCACTATTAGTTTACCCTAATAATCATCGTGGGTTATTCCATTTCCCTCGAATTAACTACGTCACAAGGTTGTAACTCAAAGGAATAATTTTCTCAATTATCTCAATATTTTTTTATCTCACTTTATGTAAACCCAATCTCCACTTTAGGCCTAATTTCCTTATTATAGAACAACAATCACAATCAATCAATCTAGGCAACCTCTAATGGAATAACAACTAAAATAAAATTTCCCCACGAATCTGCCCAGATTTTTAAAATACAGTTTTGAGGCATTTCGGAGTCGTTTTGGAAGAAACGTATCAGAGAACAAAATGCAGAAAATTGGATTTTCTAGGAGGCTTCGGGAATAGAATAGCCAATTTCGGAACCAAAATGGCTCAAAACAGTTTCTAAAATGACGATTTAATTTACCCAATTTCATAGACTTCTTCTAACTCAAGAAATTGTTCTATAATTCATCAAACCCCAGATTTCTTCATCAAGATTCAAAATTATTTCGTGGGTTTCATACTACCTATATGTAGGATCCTATTCTATATCAATTTCACCCAAGATAATGATATATGTCTTCAAAAGTTCATTGAAATCACATGAATTTCATAGTTAATTCAACCTACACTAACATGGATATTATATATGCTACAAGTTTACAAGATTAAATACTTACCCCTTTTGGTAGGTCTGATTCGTTGAAGATCATGGTTATATTGATGTTCTCCTCTCGTCGATCTACAATTCGACGATAGTGGTGGTGCAAGAAGGTGGTTCTAGCCTTGGAACTCCTCTCCTCTTCCTCTTATGGCCTCTCTGTGGCTTCTCTTTGTTTCTCATGTAACTAGACCTAACCCCCCGTCTTTAATCATATATATTTCACTTAAAAATTCGTAGGTATTATTTCCCCAAAAATGCAAATGACCAAAATGCCCTATCGGGGTGCCCATTTGGCCTAAAACTGCCCGGGACACAAACTAAACCCCCGGGTAGAATTTTCTGACTATCTCGACCCTTCCGGTTACTTTGCCGCACTCAAAATGACCATTTGCATGACTTAAAAATAAATTACTTTTTATTCCATTAAATTGAGTCCCAACACGACTGATA
Source organism: Sambucus nigra (assembly GCA_949130495.1). Taxonomy (NCBI): domain Eukaryota; kingdom Viridiplantae; phylum Streptophyta; class Magnoliopsida; order Dipsacales; family Adoxaceae; genus Sambucus; species Sambucus nigra. The sequence continues at coordinate 327,046,642 of OX422221.1, read as the reverse complement.
CGTGCGTCCCGACTTAATTACTATAATTGTCGTATTTTTCACTCCCAAAAATTTTAATAAATTCAGAGTCACATATTACTTTATTCCCCTAGAAATAATCAATTCAATTCACATCAACAAATACTAAACCTCGTCTTTCTAGTTAATATTTATTTTAATCCGGGTTAATTATAAATTAATTTCCCATATTTAATTTAATTAATCCTATATTTAAAAATCATTAAAAATATGGGGTGTTACAAGAGGTAGAGTTTTTCCTCAAAGATCGATCTTAATAAGAAAGGTGTTGACCCTAAATACTGCTTTAATTTTAGGAATGCGATTTCATACTCATCTTTCGGTTCGAAATTTTTTCTCAAGAGTTTAAATAATGGAAGGCATATATCAATAGCTCCAAAGATTAACCTCTTAAATCCAGCAATGCACGCCGTTAATCTCCGCACTTTCTTCTTGGTTATTGGGGACTTCATGTTGATCAACACTCATATTTTCTCAGGATTGGCCTTGATCCCTCTTTTGGATGATAATTAAGCCTAAAAACATCCCTTCCGTTACTCTGAACACACATTTGTTTGGGTTAAGCTTCATCTGGTGTTTTCCTAATTGATTGAAGGTCTGTTCCAAGTCCTTCATGTGATCGACTTCCCTTTTTCTCTTAGTGAGCATACCATCGACATATACCTCCATCTTCTTCCTTATCTGATCTTCAAACACTTTGTTCACCATGCTCTGGTAGGTGGCCCCAACATTTTTTAGAACCAAAGGCATGATATTGTAACAATAAGTGCATCTGCTATTATTGAAGGACATTTTCTCTCGATCTTATGCCTTCATTTTTATCTGATTTTACCCTAAATAAGCATCCATGAAGTCGAGTAACTCGTGACTGGAGGTGGCATCATCTAGTTGATCGATCATGGGTAGTGGGTAATGGTCTTTAGGGCATGCTTTATTCAAGTCAGTGAAGTCCACACACATTCATCATTTTTTATTCTAATTTTTAATTATCACCAAGTTGTACAGACACTCCGAATATCTAACATCCTCTATAAAATAAACCTTCTCTAACTTTTAAACTTCTTCTTGAACTGCCATATTCTTTTCGATGTCAAAAACTCATTTTTTTCGTTTAACCAATTTAGCATCTTTTTATGCTCACCTCGTCACATATAAAATCAGGGTCGATCCCAGGCATGTCTTTATGACTCTAGATAAACAAACTCTTTCATTTTTTAAGGAAGTTGGCTAGGTCTTTCTTGAGTTCAGGAACTAGGAACGTGACGATTTGAATACTCTTCCACGGGTGCTCGTCATCGAGTAAGACAGATTCAATCTCTTTGACTACTTATCCCTTGACCAACTTCTCCTCATCCCATGGATCTATCATTTCAATTTGGTAAGTTGTAGTCGGCTTCTTTTGTTCCTCTTAGTCGGCTTAAGTGTAGTAGCACTCTCAAGCCTCTATTTGCTTCCTCTTAACCATGCCTATCATTTCAATAGGGATTGTAATTTTCAGCATTGATGAACTGTTGAAGGTAGGACTTTGAATTTCTTCAATCCAACTCTACATAAAATGATGCTATATGTCGAAAAACATTTGTGTCCAGAATGAAGGAATGCATATTTTGTATTCGACATATAGGCCAAGCACTTACTATAACCTCCAGTTCCACTATTTTTAAGGGGTACATCTTCTTACCTGATAAACCGATCATATGTCAGTGATACGGTGTTAGCTTACTATCCCAAATTCATAAGCTTAAGAAATAATTTTTAAACATCATGTCTGTCGATTTTCCATTTTCAATGAGGATCCTAGCCACTCTTCTCTCGTGCACCATCATCGTGAAGGGCAAATGGTTGTCAAACGGGCACAAGATGCCAGATAAATTGTCTTTAGAAAAACCAACAACAAGTCAATCTTTATCTACCTTTCTTGGGTGAGTATCAACATTGACCATTAAGTTTATCTCCCTGATATGAGCACAAGCCTTCGCCTCATTTAGGTAATCCTTTCTTTATGCCAACGCGTCTCTTATAGCATCTCCACCAGTGATGATATGGCATCCAAAGGATATCATATTGACCTCATGGAGAGGTTTTTTAGACTTCTTCATAAGGTCTAAGTCATCATCCAAATCATTATCTCATCCCTTTTTCTTCTCATCTCTCTTTTAATAAGGGGATTCTGATCGTCTCCTGCCTTCACGATCTTGGCCTAAATCTGCTCAGACATCCTTATCCATGTACCTAGGTAGCCTCCCTCTTCTGATTCAACTTTCAATATCATTCTTGAGAGCAATGAAGATGTCAGTGTTGTGACCATGGTCTTTGTGAAACTCGCAGTACTTTCTTTTATCATTACACTTTACAGGTGCCTTGAGTTTTCCAAGCCATCTCAGTTCTTTGGTTCCTCTGATCTCCTCGAGGATGTCACTAATGCCAACGATCAAGAGGGTGTACTCATCATACTTTTTTGGGCTTCTTGAAGTTCTTATCTTTTTTATTAATATTCTTATTGTTCTTACTGAAGGTAGCCTTCGAGCGATCCGATTCCTTAATCGTCATAGACCCCTCGACATTCATGATTTTACTTGCTTTGGATAAGAGCACTATCATGGTTTGTGGTGGTTCTTTCTCTAATGCCCAGAATAATTTTCCTACTTACAGCCCGCTCATCAGTGTCGTTATGGTAGTTTTCTCATTATATCCCACTAATTACAGCGTTTCATTATTGAAATAAATAGTGAATTTGCATGTGGGATCGTCTTCTTTTTATCGAACGTTGACGAAATGAGTCACTCTCTTTCCTGTCTTGGCTCTAAAGAAAAAATTACTAACAAAGAGGTCGGCCAACTATTGGAAATTATAAATTTACCCTCGCGACAGACTATTGTATTCGATTTAGGTTGATCCTATGATAATGATAGAGAAGGCTCTATAACTCATTTCATCCGGGATTAAGTAAATATCAGCAGTAGCCTGATACTACTCTACATGCAGTGTGGGATCTATCTTGCCATTATATCGGGGCAAAAAAATTACAGGCTTGAATTTAGCGGGTGTTGGATAACTCACGGCAGAGGGGATGAAGGGAGATTCCTTCACAAAGTCCCTATGGAGAGGATTCTTATATCTGGCCAATTTTTCCCATTAGTCCTCTAAATTTCTGAATGGATCCTTTCTAGGGTTGGTCTTCCGATTCAGCTTTGATGACGATGAATTTAATTATTTGCCCTCGACTTTCGAATAAGATATATTACTGATAAGTCTAATCTATTTAGGACAATCTCCTTATGCTTGTCTTTGATATGGATGAACAATGTTCTCCTTTGATAATCAATTAAGAAGATTCTTCGTGGGGGTCACGCTCATTGGGTCCGATTAGTCATTCGCCTCGTGTTTTTTGTGGGTCAAATCTATTAAAATCTGACTCTCTACTTAACCTTTCCATTGCTTTGGGCCTTTTTTGGAGAAGGATTGCTCATCATCATACCTGATAGATTTGATGGAAGAAGTGGCACCATGGCGGTATGATTAGTCTTCACGCAATCTAAAATGTTGGGATGTGCTTCTTTTGTCACGTGACCCTAGATTTAATCTTTTAGGGTTTTTAAGGGCTTACGTTTGGTAGACATGCCTCATGTATCTATAAGGTGCTTGATATGGAATCTCACCTCTCTGTTCTGAAATCTCCCGACCTCCAGAACGATAAAATTTACTCTAGATATGTTCTTTCCAGCATGGAGTGTCTGTGTCAGCTGCTTGATGCTCTCTTATATAGCCTCTAGGACCTTCTCCAGGCTCATTAGACTCCTTTGTCTGTCACCCATTCCCACAGGAGTGGAAGGTGGGTTTGCTTCTATCGTACGACTGCTTTTTGGTTTCTTCTCCATTCCAAAAAAATTCAAGTTCATGGAGAAGAAGAAAGATGATTTAGGTAATGACTTGTCAATTTCCCACATACAGTGCCAATTTGTTATCGTCTAAAATTGGTTAAGAGATTTTATGTATTATATAAAGGATTTCCACAAATAAACAATAACAAATAAAAAGATTAAACAATAAAATTTCTAAATTGAGAGAGAAATAGATTTACTTGATTTAGCCTAATGTGGTGCCTACGTCCACGGGTGCAGTGATGGTGTTTTCTTTACTATTCAGCAATTGCTAATGAACTCGTGTATACAAGCTCTAGTTTTCTCTCTCTATTTAGGGTTTGCCTATAATTGTTAGTGAGATAATTCTCGATCCCTTATCCCAAGGGATTCAGTTCTACTTATAGTTAGTTATATGAGAATATTAAGGGGCAGGTGGAGTGACTTTATAAGTCAGGCAATTACCCCCTTTACACATAGTGGGACATGTAAGGATGAGTTTATTATAACACAACAGGAGTGGAAAAGCGTATAGATTCCTCATGTGTACAAACAGGATAACTATGACCAATGATCTTCCGCTAAGTGCATAAGTTGGCGCAAGGGTGGTATTGGCTCAGTCAACTAACACCGTTAACTATCACTGTTAAAACAATGGTGGGACGGTTAATGGGACAGCAGGGTCGAGCATGCGTAAACCTCAGTCGAGAAATCTTCACTTGAACGAGCAAAATAAAATAATGAAGACAAACTCAATATTTTCCTTTAGATAAACCACGTGGCATCCCCTGAGAGGTCCACGTGGTGTTCTACATTTATAATATAACATCGATAGTGATGTCGAGTCGGTGGATTTTGAGGAAAATCAACGCATGTACATAAATTCACCACGTTCATGGCCAGTCATGTTAGTAATCGAGTACGTCTCACACCGATGAGGATGTTTCTAAACATGATGACCTCAATATTGAAGAAATTAATTCTAGAGAGATGACGATTTGAGTGAGGGAGAAAGTGGCCTCCGACGAGCCTACGATCAACTTTATGTCAAATATTTTAAAACAAAAAAGAAAAATAAAAATTTAGCACTTAGGGAGTTATTGTTAGAGAGAGAGAGAGAGTTTCTTTGGGGGAGAAATTTATTTTAGTGGACATGGAAAATGGTGACTTGACCAACACAATGGCTAGTCTTATTAGAGAACTTTAAGCTTCATTGGAAACATGTGAGAAACTTAAATCCCTTTTATCCCAGCTCGAGAAAGATCTTGAACATGATCGGGAGGCCAAGGTTACTATAATAGATACATAAAAGAAGGTAGGGAAGATATTCCTCGATCCCGCTTTAAGTTTTAGGGAGAGGCAAGGAATAGGTTACGATGGTGCATTCACTTCTCATGTCACACTTGAACCGATTACCAAGTTTGTGGTGGATACATATGGTCCTCGACCTAACCCAATAAAGAGAGTTCAACCTAAATGAGATAACCAAGGTAGACCCAAACAAGTCTATGTTTGCACCCATTGCAAAAGGAGAGGTCACCTTGGTGAATTTTGCTTCAAGTTAGGAAGAACACCACATACATATACTCTCGTACACTGCTATAGAAACCTTACTAGTCTTATATAGAAAGTTAAGCTCCTAGTTTCCACTTCTCAAAGTTTAATGGAAGAATCTCAAAAGATGTTTATGCCTTTTGAGAAGTCTTCCAACACTATTACTAGAGCCAACAACGACTAGGGAAAATTTTTTACCTCCACTTGGGTACCTAAGAATAATGAAAAATCCCTTATTATTGACGTCTCTATCAAGGTCAAGACACCTCTTAATTGTTATTTTAATAGTGATTTATCTAGACATATAACCGGTGACAAGTCATATTATATCGACCTTGTGGATCTTAAGGAAGTAAAAGTCACATTTGGACATAGGAGTAGGTCTAGAATTTTAGGATTTGGTTATGTTAAGATACCCGGATATCCTAAGCTAGACAATGTGTTATACGTCAAAGGGTTGAAACATAAATTAATTAACATCAACCAATTGTGTGAGGAAAACTTGTGGTAAAGTTCATTCGGTTCGAGTGTAACATGTATAATTAATTCAGTGAACTATTACTACAAGGATTGATGACCGTCGATAATATATATTGGATCATTCTCAAGTACTCCTTAGTGTGCAATAATTCCATGGTCTCCTTTATGGCCCTTTGGCATTAATGACTAGGCCATGTGAGCTTTAGAGATCTTGGGAGATTAGTGAAGAAAGACCTAGTCCAAGGCTTGGTCCTTACTAATAAGGAAAACAAACTCGAAGTCCCCATCGGAAGTTGAATACCATTACCGCCTATCGTATGTTGGAGTTAATACACATGGATATTATGGGTCCTACTCATACGAAGAACATTGGAGATAAATGGTTGATGACTTTTCAAGATACTCTATTATGGGGTTTCTTAGAGAAAAGTACGATGCAGTTGAGTTACTAGTAACTAAGTGTCATGTACTACAATACCAACACGGTATAACTTTTAATCGGATGTATAGTGATAATGGCACTGAATTTAAGGAAGCCAAAGTGGATAGCTATTTGATAGAGTGGGCATCAAACACAAGTTTTAGGCTATTCATACTCCTTAACAAATTGGGATTGTTGAGAGGAAAAATCGAAAGATTTAAGATATGTCTAGATTCATGCTTCTTAGTAGGAATATGCCAAGATGTTTTTAGGCATAAGAGACTAATACCGCATTCCATATAATGAATAGGATATATCTTCATCCATAAATGTTAGACATACCGTACGAGTTATGTATAGGGGAGAAACCCAATCTATCGTATTTTCCCACATTTTGAGAGATAGAGAGAACTAAGGAAAGTTTGACTCCTAAAGAAATTAGGGAATATTTTTAGGGTATTCATCATCAAGTAGGTTTAATGGATGTTTAAACTTTTAAGCTCTAAGGTAATGTGTGGCCATCCCCGATCCTCACAGTGGGCGGGAGGCGTGAGGGAGGATCCTAGGTCCCGCGCGTCCCTCTCGGGCGCGCTTCGCCCCGCATCATTTGGGTGAGGTGAAAAATGTAGAGAGATAGAGTCGCCAGTCTATTTTACTCAAAATAGATAAAATAAAGGGAGCCATCCCGAAGGACAGCATCCAAATATATATTGATGCATACAAAACAAAAATAATTCAAAAAAGGTCTGGAGGCTAAGTTACGAAATGGGAAGGTGTTAAGCACTCATTTTGCCCTTATGTTCTCTCATGGGTTTTTGCTATTTTCCCCGTGATATGTGTGCATGTGTATATATAGTGGAGATAGGAATTATCGACTTGTACCATAGAAAAGGTAAAGCGAGTCATCCGTAGGAAGGTACAATAATACTAGAAAATAGGATTTACGCGATTATCCTTATGTTGATCGTTATGATGGAACGATAACGCATATTGGATAATACACTACTAAGAATAAATATATAGAATTTAAAGGAATGGAGTTTAGAGAAAAATAAAAAAGGAGAGAAAAAGTAAAAATAGGACTCGAGTCTCGGATTTTACCCCGACACACCTACGTAGCCTATAGAGGCATCAAAGCCCACGTAGTTCGCATGTAAAATAAGGGGTGGGGTTTATCCCATAAATCCAATCGGGGGAGTCTCTTATTTGTGCGTGTGTAGAAAAAGTGTTTTAGTTATGAGAGAAGTGTAAGGAAAGCGTGAGAATTCCCGTTTGAAATTTATGAGCAAACCCTCTTTTTCTTATTTTTTTGGGTTTTTATTTATATGAAAATAAGAGATGTGCAATAATACAAAATAAAAAAGTATATTAAGTTATGTGAGATGAGGGAATAAAAGTGTTAAGTAATAAAATAAATTAATGCGAATTTATGATAATTTAAGGAGAGAATTGAGAAAACTGGACCGTCTTGAAGATCTTGAGCTTGATCATGTATGTTGTAGAGCAGCCCTTGCATTTGGATGATGGTGGAGAGTTGTGAATTCACCAAGTTTAATGGAAAAGATGATGAAAAGTGAAGGTTAGAAAGGGATTTGGATAAGGAAATCACGTTGCCTTCGGGAGGGGTTTTCTGGATTTGCTGAGAGTGATATCTATCAGATCTGGGCTCTCTTGCAACGAGGACAAGGCCTCCTTTTTATAGGCCCATGGCATTTCCAATCGTCATAACCCCGTTCTTTCCAATCGGTAGGTACGTTTAGGCACACTGTCGATAGGCAAGGTCTCGGACCTGCCGTTTGGTAGTGTCTTACAGGCCTTTTCGAAAAATCAGCTGCAGAACGCAAATTACTGATCTGAATCCTGCACGGGGCAGACCATTAGAAAGGTATTTTAGAGACCTGTGAAAGTCCTTTGGACCGGTCCCAGGTTCGAGAGTTGACTTTGGGTCAAATGTGGCTCGGAAGCATTCATTGGTCCATTAGACGGGAAAACTTCAGACACAAATGGATCGTACGTTCGCATGGTAAGTCCAAATCGTTCACGGGGAAGACCGTTGGAAAGGTTAGGAGATGTACTTAGACATTCCAAAGAGTTTGATTTGGTTCGAGGAGTTGACTTTGGTCAACCAGGCCCTGGAAGCATTTGGTGACCTCTCGGAGTAAAACTGATCGTTCGTCCGTACCGTAAGTCAATATTGTGCACGGAGTGGACCATTGGAAAGGGGTTTTAGTTCCCTTTGAAGATTCATTCAGTATCGATTGAGATAAAGAGTTGACTTAGGTCAAACGGAGCCTGGGAGCATCCGGTGGCCTCTAGATCAGGTTTCTGGGAAAATAAGTCGTTTGTCCGCATGGTAAGTCGGAATTGCGCACGGGACGGACCGTTAGAAAGGGGTTTCAGGGCCCTTCAAAGATTCATTCATTATTAGTTGAGCTGAAGACTTTAACTTTTGGTTAAATGGAGCCAGAGAGTCCCCGATGACTTCTAGGTTAGTACTCGAGGTATAACCTGGGTCTGTAGTGATGAAGGGAGGTGCTAAGGACCTAAGGAGAGTTTAAGGGGTAACAGAATGGGGTGCCTATAGAGCCCCTCGACAGGTGTGTTTGGAATAAACGATAGCCGTTAAATAGACACCGCATGATGCTTTTGAGGGAGATTGACCAATTCAGAGCGTCGAGGCCGATTCTGAGGACCTGAGGGAGAGAGGATGACCAATTCAGGGGGTCGAGGTCAATTCTGAGGACCTAAGGAAATGAGGACGACCAACTCAGAGGGTCGAGGTCGATTCTGAGGACCTAAGGGATGGTTTGGAGGAAAGGTTTAGGCCAATTCCTAAGGAGGTGCTGAGGATGACCGATTCTGCGAGTCGAAGCCATTTCTGAGGGCTGGAAGATGAGGGTGATCGATTCTGCAGGTCGAAGCCAATTATGAGGGTTTGAATATGAGGGTGACCGATTCTGAGGGTCGAAGCCAATTTTGCGGGCTTAAGTAAATATGACCAATTTTGTGGGTCGAAGTCAATTATGCGGGCTTAAGTTAAGATGATCAATTCCATAGGTTGAAGCTAATTCTGCGGGCTTAAGTTTACATGACCAATTCTATGGGTCGAAGACAATTTTGCGAGCTTAAGGTGAGATAACCAATTCAGCGGGTCGAAGCCAATTCTACGGGCTTAAGTTGAGATGACCAATTCTGCAGGTCGAAGCCAATTCTACGGTCTTAAGTAGAGATGACCAATTCTGTGGGCTTAAGTAGAGACGACCAATTCTGCGGGTCAAAGACAATTTTGTGGGCTTGAATAGAGATGAATGACCAATTCTGCGGGTCGAAGCCAATTCTGCGAGCTTAAGTAGAGATGACCAATTCTGCGGATCGAAGCCAATTCTGCGAGCTTAAGTAGAGATGACCAATTCTGCGGATCGAAGATAATTATGCGGGCTTAAGTAGAGATGACCAATTTTGCAGGTCGAAGCCAATTCTGCGGGCTTGAATAGAGATGACCAATTCAGCGAGTCGAAGCGCATTCTGCGGGCTTAGTGGAGGGTGACCAATTATGCGGGTTGAAGCCAATTCTGCGGGCTTAAGTTGAGATGATCAATTCTGCGGGTCGAAGCCAATTGTGCGGGCTTAAGTAAAGATGACCAATTCTACGGGTTAAAGCCAAATCTACGGGCTTAAGTTGAGATGACCAATTCTGCGGGTCGAAACCAATTTTGTGGGCTTAAGTTGAGATGACCAATTCTACGGATCGAAGCCAATTCTGCGGGCTTAAGTAGAGATGACCAATTCTGTGGGTCGACGCCAATTCGGCGGGCTTAACTAGATATGTTCTTGGGTAACTCTGCTGGGGAGATTTATCGTGTGGTTTTGTTTTGGTCTTGGGAGCCGATTACTAGGGAAATCTTTTGCATCCTCTGAAGGAATAGCCAAAATTCCACTGGGGAGGTGATTAGGTGGCCCAGGGTTTAGATGTATTTCTTGGGGAAAATCGAAGCCTTTAGGGTATGAAGGGTGATATTTAGAGATCCTCCGAGGACGTTATCGGGAGGAGTTTTACTTGGTTTTTGCGAGTTCCGCTGGGGAAATAGGGGTTCCGCTTGGGGGAGTGTGAAATTTTCTGGGTGAAAATGTTATAAATCCTTCCAGGGATTTTTAGGAATTTTCTGAGAATTTTTCAGGACTTTTCGGTATTTTCTGGGAATTTTTATATGAAATTTTAAGGGGGGTGCCGGTCGGCATGGTACAGAGGGTGCCATTCGGCAGTGGCACGGACTTTTGGACTGCATCGGGAAGGTAAGGGGTCAATGCTGATCGGTGGGTGGGGGGTCAATGTCGATCGGGGGGTGGGGGGTCAATGCCGATCGGCATGACCCTTGACATCCTATTTAAAGGGGAGAATTCCCTTCATTTTTCACAACTTCTTGATTTCTTTCTTTCTACGATTTTCCTCTGCAAATCGTTCTAATATTTCGATCTTTAAGAAATGGCCGCCTTTATGAGCACTGCAGCGCATAGGGAGTGGTTAATTGTTGATGACTGGACGAACGTGGAGTGGAAGGCCAGGGTGCCTCTTACTTTAGGGAGTGATAACTACTTTGACTCATTTGAGCCGGTTGAGAATAAGCATACCTTACTGTGGAATCCATCGCGTCATCGCTCTTCGAGGGTGGTGAGCCCCCGCGGTTATGTAAGTAAAGACTTTTAACACTCTTCTCTTTTTTCTTAGTGATTTTTCCTTCCTTCTTGAATTTTTGACATGTTTTTTTTCTTTTGACAGTCTGATATCTCTTTGAAGAACATGCGTGCCCATGGGACGACGGGGATTAAGGATGTCTAGGAGCATCTTCCACCTGTGGTGCGGTGGGTGGTATCCTCAGCGGGTATTGGGAGGTTGGCATCTCGCTGGATGAGATGCCTCGTTCGACAGCGGTCTTGTGCGCTTTGGGTGAGAGGTGGTGGGATACTACCCACACCTTCCATTTTGGCTTTGTGGAGATGACCATGACTCCCATAGACGTACAGTATCTACTAGGGATGGATTGCGATGGGGAGCAGATAGAGGTGGATTGTTCTCTACCGGTGAGGCCGAAGGCGGTGAAGGCGGTGCTCGATGATGTAGGGAGGATAATGTCTGGGATTCTATCTGACTGTCCTTGTTGAAGGATGTTTTGTTGAGTAGGGAGGTTGATTTATAGGACGGGTTACAGGTGAGGCAGATGGCCTGGTTGTTCATATTGTTGGTGCTGGGATATTTCATGGTGGCATCGAGTGGAAATGTCGTCCATTTGTGGTTCTTACCGTATTTGAGGATGTTTTCGAACATCCCTCTCTATGATTGAGGGAGCCTGACTTTGGCAACCTTCTATTTTTCTTTGGATGCATTCGGTCGGTGCTACCGGCAAACCTTTACTGGAGCCACGTATCTTCTTGAGGTATTTCTCAGTTTGCGCATTTTCCTTATGCGTCTCTTTTTTATTATGAATTCTTATCTTTGTCCGACATGGTTCTATGAGGTGACTGGGTGCAATACCCCGCTGATTGCCTTGAAGGACGAGACTATTGGGGACTTCTACCGATTGTATCGATGGCGTATGGCCAATCGACAATCGAAGGGATCTCTCTCTATGGAGGCGGTGTGTCAGTCTTGAATGGCCCGACCAGTGGTAGGGTAAGACTTTTTTTTATTAGCCTTGATTTTTGCACATTCTGATTCTGTATTGGCTTATGCCTGCTAGGGACTTTTAAGTGACCTTTTACCCTTAGAGAACAGCTATTCAGGATACGGGGGCGACCGGGGTGAATGCGCAGATGAGGCATTTACTGGCGCATGAGTTCAACCATTCTTGGTATCGTGGGGGAGTGGGTGGTTTGGCAGATTATTGAGGAGGAGGTGGTGGTGCCACCTGCGCAGCCTCCTGTGTCTATGAGGCGGGAGTGGCTACTGCTGGAGGATACGAGGATCGCGATGATGATCGGTGAGTCCTACCTGTTGTATACTGATAAGGATGCGCCGTATGACTATATGGACTTTGTGATGAGTTCGTTAATGCACCCAGCATTTATGATGCTTGTCTTTCCCTCCTGTGGGTTCGAGTCGGGCGGTGGGGTCTTCCCACAGCGGCAGTGGTCCGTCGGCGTCTGCGGAGGAGACGACTTCAAAGGTTCCCTTCGTTCGATTGCATACTCCTTTATACAACATTAGGTGGGCTGATGGAGGGATGGTCCCCATGTTGCACCGTTCTCATGCGATGGATCTAGAGGAGCTGTGTTTGACATAGGAGGTCCTTCACCCTGCGGTATACCTTTCTGTTCTTTTCCTCTTTTTGGTTTCTTTTCTATTTTGATATTTTCTGCTTGATACTGATTTTACCTTTTCCTCGCAGCAAGTCTAGGTGTCAACCACTTGGCTGAGGGACATCAGAGACTGGATATCTTCGGTGACTACCCATATTCGGGATGCAGTTCCTGTTCCTTCTTGCTTGGTTCCATATGCTTCGTCCGGGGAGTACTCTGACTTGGGCAGTGGTGGTGCGTCATCTCACCGTAGGAGAAAGAGAGCGCATCGCAGGGGTAGAAGCTCTTAGAGATAGGGGTGAAGGGTAGGTGAGAGAGAGAGAGAGAGAGAGAGAGAATGTGGGTTCAGGTTGAGTCCCGTTATTTTTTCTTTTCTTTTATTTCCTGCAAAATTTAATGTAACATGGAAGAATATTTACATGCAATGCAATGGTTTTTTTATTATCCTTATTAATGATGAATGAATGAATTAACATGCGCTTTTTACTTTGCTGCTGAGATCGTAAAAAGAGATATTTTGGGATTTTGATGTAAGGTTTTAAAAATGAGAAATTATATAGGGGTGGAAGAGGAGTTTTGAAATTCTATTGAGAATATCAATTTATTTTTATTAAGCTTCTGATTTTTACAAAAGCGGAAAAAGGAAAATTTCCAAAAATAGGGGTTGTCGATCGCCAAGCCCCTTATCCTACCTATCGACAGTCAAATCCAGTCCCATTAATTCAAAGCTTTTATTAGTGCCCTCTTCAGCCTCTTGTTCTTTGTGGCATAGGATTCCCTCCGATTTCTACATGGGTTATATTTTTTGTGAAGGTTTTCAAGTATAAAAATGGGCAAGGGTGGAGTGTTTTCATCACACCTTCACTTGTCTATGGTTTTTTAGTTTTGAAAGATGGCTCTCCATGGTGGCATTGAGTTTGCTAACTACCTCGAAGCCTTGGAAGCAATGTGCTCTTATAATGTTGACTACGATGCTTTCAACATGCGTCGAGTCTCTTTATGGCGCAATCGGCCCATTGAGTGGAACATGCTGATGGCGGCGGCATAATTTTGGTACCCCGAAGACCATGTATTCCGCTTTGGGTTGGATGAAGCTTGTCCTACCTACGAGAGATTTTCTATCATGCTGGGGATAAATCCCAGTGTTATCGCGGCTTTACCCAAATTTTCCCATTCTCCCAGGGATTTACTGGTCGGGCTTCTTTGCATTTTGACTTCGGCGGCCAGACCATTGGTTACTGGAGGAATGATATCCCTTTCGGCGGTGTTACAGTCTGTGTATTTGCAAGAGGCTGGCGATGTTGGATATGTCGAAGCCGTTGTTCTGGGCTTAGAATCAAAATTACTACTGGTGACTAGGTAACTGCTGGTGGACCCATAACTTGCAGCTATTTTTTCATAGACGTCATACCGCCGAAATCATGCGGCAGTGATACTGGCAGAGACTTTGAATGGTCTGGATGCCTAGAGAGAATGTTGTTCTGACTTCTTGAGGGGTAGCCCGGTGATGTTGTTCATGTGGTTTTCTGAAAGACTCCTCCTAGTGACTCCTTCAGAGTACCCTTTGTTGGTTGTACTCAACTTCTTTTCGTGCTATTTTATCAGTGTTGGATTGAACATCGAGAGTTGGGAGAACTGGTTTGTGGAGCACGGGGCTCTAAATATGTGCTAGTCAGTGCCTTGGTGGGGACAGTTGATGCCTATTCTAGAGATGGGAGAATACTCGTATGTCTGGCTGGTTGGTCTCAGACAGACCTCTTTCTATTTCCCTTGGTGACTTCAATGTCAATTTGGCTAGGAGAAGGTCGTGCCACCTCGGGCACTAGACTTCTTTTTGGTAGAAGACTTGACTAAGCGTCTGCATATGCGGTTCGGCTCTATATGGGAGAATCGACGCCCGTCAACCCATCCTTCTCAGTCTGTTGGGAGAGTTTATCATATCCATGGGGATTATATGAAGTGGTTGTGGAGGAGAGTGGTCAGTAAGATGTTGGCAGTGGATACTAGACAAAGGTGGCTTGTCTTATTTAATACCATGGAGGGAGGTATGGTAGTTTTTCCGAAGCTGGTTCAGGCCTATCGATCCATGGAGCGTCTGCGGCACTCCATTCAGGCAGGGGAAGTTTAGGAACCCCAGGATGTAGATGATGATGATGATGGAGCGGGTTCCTCTGGTAGTTGCGGATAGGACTCTTAGAGAGTTTATAATGGGGAATAAATGTGGGGATTTTATTCTGGCTTTTTTAGGAAGGTAGGGGGAAGGGAGTTATCCGTTCCTTTCCTTATGTATTCTGTACCAAAAATTCTTATTAGTGAAACAAACAAGTGTTTGATCATCCACTGCGCCTTTTGATAAGTTTTGTGTTGTTTGAATTATCTATATCAATCGCTAAGGCATACAAAATCCTTTTGTTCAAGTATATGTTAGAATGGAGTGTCGTTCTCGGAGATAAGGAAAGAATAGTATTTTGTGAAAAAGAAAGGGTCGTGCTCATGTAAGGTGTATGAGCTGCCTACGTACCTCTGGGGTTTTTGAAAAGTTTTAATTTGTTTGAAAATGGATTTTGTAGAGGATCAGGCCCACGTAGTTCTGGGTAGACGAAAATGAAGATTTTTTTTAGAATAGAAGGGAGATGAGAAGAGTCGTAGCACGTCGAGATTTCGGACTAGGGTTAAAACTTCGTGAGATGGTCCAGGTTGACTAGCGAGCCATATTTTCCCCATCTAAATCAGTGAGCATGGATGCACCGCTAGATAAGATCTTCTTAACAATGTAGGGGCCGCTCCAATTGGGCTTGAATTTCCCTATAGAGTTCCAAATGGGTTCTATTATCTCTTAGAGGGCTAGGTCCCCTTTTCAAACACCGCGGTACTTGACTCTCTTATTGAATGAATTCACTATTCAACAATGGTACCCTTGTATATGGTATAGTGCTTTTAATCTCCCTTCATCTAGGAGGATCAGCTCGTCAAGATGGCTTTGGTACCAGTTTTCTTCGCTGGCCTTGCTCTCAAGCATGACGCGCAATGAGGGTATTTCCATATCGACTTGTAGGAAGGTTTCCATGCCATAGACTAGAGATTAAGGGGTAGCCCCAGTAGAGGTTCGATAGACCCAAAGGGCGTACGGGATCTGGTCGTCCTAATCCTGACAACTTTCAGTCATTTTGCTGATGATGTCCTTGAGGTTCTTATTGACGGCTTCAACTGCACCGTTGGTCTGAGGTCGGTAGGGAGAAGATTTGTGTCTCTAAATCCCATATTCTTTGACCACCTCTGTGACTTCAGCCTCGAAATGCAAGCCATTATCTGACACCAGTTCGTGCGAGACCCCATATCGATAGATGATGTTTTTTTTATGAATTTAGCCACTTTCTTGGCATTCAGCACTGCGTATGACTCATCTTTGACCCATTTGGTGAAGTAGTCAATGGCAACTAGGATGAACTCATGCCTGTTGGAAGCCTTCAATGTAACCTTCCCTATGATGTCGATGCCCTAGGTGGAGAACGGCCAGGGAGAGGTCATGTTGTATAATTCGTGCGAAGGCAGATGCTGAAGGTTGGAGGACTGTTGACAGTTGAGGCATCTTCGGACATAGGCGATGCAATCTTGGGTCATGGTGGTCCAGTAGTAACCTTATCGGATGATCTTCTTGGCAAGCATATGACCGTTCATGTGGGATCCGTATTCCCCGCTAGGGATCTTCTGCATTATCTTTTTAATTTTAGCCCCTGCGATACAGTGCAGATGAGTTCCATCGAAGTTCCTTTCTAACAGTGCTTTGTGACAGATGATGTACTCGACATCTAGTCTTCGAAAGGTTGCTCTATCTTTCTTGATGGAACCTTAGGGATACCTATCATGTTTGAGGAGGCGCCAGATATCATAGTACCAGTAATTGGCTATCTCGGGATCTTCTGTGGTGACGAGCTCAATGTGGTAGCAGTGGGTTGGTTTGTCTTTCTTTTGAATAAGGAAGGGGTCATTATTATTCCTTCAGGCATGTCAAGCATGGAGGCCTAGGTAGTAAGGGCATCGGCTAGGTTATTATTTTCTCGAGGTAGGTAATGGAAAGTAATGTCTTGGAATTGGGAGTCTAGCTCTTCGAAGTGGGCATGGAAGGGTTGGAGTTTATCGTCCTTGACTCTCTATTTTTTAAGCACTTGACCGATGATGAGGGAGGAATCCCCATAGACGTCTAGGCATTGAATAACTTTCTCGAGAGCAACCTTGAGGCCTACCATGCATGCCTCGTACTCAGTCATTTTTTGGTGAAGGGGAAATCCAGCTTGATGGCGATGGGAGTGTAAGAATCATCCGGGGCGATCAGAAGTATCCCAATGCCATATCCCTTTTTGTTGGCAGCACCATCAAAGAACATTTTCCATTGAAGATCATCCCGGGCAGTGCGAAGGATGTTTTATCTGGGAATTCAGAGATCCAGACATCGGCCTCATCCATGGGGTAATCAGCGAGGTAGTCAGAGATGGCTCTTCCTTTTATGGCTTTCTGTGTGACATACACGATACCGAACTCAGCTAGGAGCATCAACCATCAGGCCATTCGGCTGTACAAGGAAGGTTTCTCAAGAAGGTACTTTATGGGGTCTATTCGATATACAAGTTTTATGGGGAAGGCGAGCATGTAGTGCCACAACTTTTGGGTGACCCGGACAAGCGCGACACATGCCTTTTCTAAAAAAGTGTAGTTGACCTCGTATCCGTCCAATTTGCGATTGTCATAATAGATGGCTCTTTCTTTACGGGAATCTTCAAGGTATTGGGCTAGCAAAGCCCCAACTACAGTGTCGGTTATGGTTAGGTATAGGAGCAAGGTAATACCAGGCTATGGTGGAATGAGTACCGGGGGTTGATTCAGGTATTATTTGATTCGATCAAAAGCTTTTTGGCATGCCTTGTTCCAAGACTTAGTGGAATCCTTTCAGAGGAGTTTGAAGATAGGTTTGCAGATGGAGGTTAACTGGCTGATGAACCGGCTGATGTATTGCAATTTTCCAAAGAAACCTTGGACTTCTTTCTCTGTTCGGGGAGGTGGCATCTCAAGTATGGATTTCAGCTTGGCAGGATCTGCTTTTATCCCTTTCTCACTGACCATGAATCCCTAAGAGTTTTCCCTTTGTAACACCGAAGATGATTTTCTACGGATTGAGTCTTATTTGATACTGTCACAGTCGTTCGAATAACTTTTGGAGAGAGGGAACATGACCTTCCCTAGTCTTGGATTTGATAATCATATCATCCACATAGATATCAACCTCTTTGTGAATCAGATCATGCAGGATGGTTGTGGCAGCCCTCTGATAGGTAGCCCCAGTGTTCTTGAGACCAAATGGCATAACAGTGTAGAAAAAGGTTCCCCATGGGGTGATGAATGCGATTTTTTCTAAATGGTCTGGATGCATTTTAATTTGGTTGTATCTGGAAAACCCGTTGACGAATGACTTGAGAGCATGACTGGTTGTGTTGTCCACAATCATGTCGATATTGGGTAGCGAATAATCATCCTTTGGAGAGGGTTTGCTCAAGTATCGATAATCTACACACATCCTAACCTTCCCTCCTGATTTCGGCACAGGCACTATATTGGCTAGCCATGTGAGATTTTCGATCACACGAATGAAACCTACGTTTAACTATTTGACCACCTCTTCTTTGACCCTGAGTGACCATTCGGTGCATAGATTTCTTAACTTTTGCTTGAACAGCATGTAATCTAGGAGAGTGAGAATCTCATGCTGAGTTATTTCAGGATCAATGTCGGGCATATCGTCATAGGACCATGCGAAGAAATCCACGAATTCCTTTAGCAATTCTTCGAGTTGTGCACGCTCATGCTCGTCGAGGGTATCCCCTATCCTAATCTTGTGTTATTGGCTACTTATACCGAGGTTAATAACAACAGTCTCTTCTTCATTAACTTGAACGCGATTATGTTGTTTATTATTAACCTTATTTAGATCAGTTAAGAATTCTTGATTTGCAAAATCATCATCATCAAAAGTTTGATTACAATCTAAACAGTTAATGTAAGGCACATCAAGATACTCAAAATCTTCGTTTATTTCATTGATAGGAAAAACAACATTAAGAACCTCATCAAAAGAGGTCTCGATTACATTTGAACAAGGATAGACAACAGAAAAAGAAAGGGGTAAACATTGTGATTAAGGGAGATTTCAGTAGGTAGAACTGGCATAGCATTCCAGTTGAGGAGAGGTGTATCAGTATCTTTAATCAGTTGGGACTGATCCGGTGATGTAGTGCCTGAGTGAACCATGCATAGTGTTAGACCCAGTGTCTGTAAGTTGAAGGAATCTTCGAAATCACTTTCCTCAGTTTTTTCGGTATCTTTGATGAGCGGTTATACATGGTGTTGGGAACTCTCAGCCCATGGGTAGCTATCTTGAAAGAAGGTCTCCATTCTAGGCTTCATCTTCTTATCTGTATGGTCATACCATGGTTATGGAAAGACGCAAAAGGGGAAGTCTTCGCCCTCTTTGATAAATCATCCATTTAAGGAGTCACCTGGGATAGTCTAAATGCAGTCTAGTTCTCTTTTTTGTTGAGACTGGCGGATCATTCTGAGCTCTTGTTCTGATGGTTGATACCCCAAACCACAAGGAGGGAAATCTTTTTTCAGTTCAATCGGCTCGAGTATCCCTTGTTGTCTTTGTCCTAGACCCAGTCGGAGCAATAAGTGCATATTTTTAAACATCTGAATCACATTGATGTTGCCATGAGGGTCGTATTATGGACAAACCCTTTCTTTGAAGTCATCCCCTATCGGGAGTAGGAGTGGTTCAACTCGGAATCCTGATAGGATCATATCATTTTATCCGTGCTGTATCTCAAGAATTAGACTGTTGGTACTTGTACCCTCGGCATTGTCATCGTCGCCCAAAATGGTGATGATGTAATACCCCGTACTTTTATTGATATTTATTTATAGGATTAATTTAATTATATGTGAATTAATTGAGAATTAATCCGGATAAAATATTAGCGAGATGTGAGTTGGTATTTGATTATAATATGTATATATGGCGATATATGAATATTGAAACTATGGAAATTGTCGCGAGATTGAAATACGGCAATTTGGGAAATTTTGTTGGGATGCGCGTGACAGTCGCGTCAGGAATATAATTTTTAATTAAAAAGTAAATTTTATTTTCATCAACCGTATGGTCATTTTGAGTGCGCCAACGAGTCCGAAAGGGTCGAAATAGTCAGAAAACACTAGCCAGGGGTTAAGTTTGGGCCCCGGGGCATTTTTAGGCCAAACCGGCAACCCAAAAGGGTAGTTTGGTAATTTCAAAAATTTGGAAATTAAAACCCACGAAAATCAGACTTTAATTACAACTTATCATTAAACCCACTAACCCATTTCCAACCCCAATCTAAGTAGTGGGCTACGGGAGAAGTTAAGAAACTATTTCTAACTTGCCAAAAACTAACCCCCACCTCCATTGTCATCTTGTGAGAAGAGCTTGTAAAGAGAGAGAGAGAGAGAGGATAATTCTGCAGAGAGAGAGAGGAATTCAACCATCTTCAACCAACAACAAATCTGGAACATAAGGCAAGTGATTTAGTTACAATTAATTCCATGAATGTGTTCTTCCATGTTTAGGTAATTATCGAATTTTACCTTGGAAGATTGATATAGACCCATGAATTTGAGGATTAAAACTATGAAATATGTTAGGAATTTCATGTAGACATATTCTGGACGAATTATGAATTCAAAATATAACCCTTGATGATCTAAAAACGGATTTAAGAAGAGATTTATTAATGTTCTTGAAAGAAATAGAAAAGTAGGGTTCTTGATGAAGTTTTGATCCAAATAAAGCCCTTGGTTGGTGAATTATTGGTTTTAGAACGTTAACAATGTTGTAGGATGGTTGTATGATGATATTATAACGTTAGATTAGAGTTTCATGCATTATAATGGAGTTTTGGGACGATTTGAGGACTACAAAACGAAGCAGTCCGTAGCCTACCTGGTAAGATCGATCGATCGACATTCATCAGTCGATCGATCGACCACCATCGATCGATCGAGGTTCAAGGTCGATCGATCGACCTTCCCAGAATGAGTAAAATTTCCCCTAGTAAGATTTTAATGATGTTAACCCTTAGAAAATATTATTGGAGACTTTATGAATATCCTTAGACTTAAGGAAGACCAGTAAGTATGGTTATAAAATTTGAACCTTAATTAGAATTCAATTTGAGGAATTATTCTAAAAGCTAATGAAACTCGATGAGTGAGATAATATTAGGGTTAAAAGAGTAAATTTGAATAAATTGATGAAATGAGGTTTGGGGCAGAAGTAAGGACCTTAAGAATAATGATGTTATATGTTAGAATAATAGTAAACTTAATAGTCCCTTTGAGATAGGTTTTAAGTACAAGAAACTATGACGTGAGATGTGTCGACAATCTACATTTTATATTATCGGAAGACTTAAAATGTATAAAATTGGAATAATGGTATAAGGATGTAGAATGTACCTTTATTAACATTGAGACATCTAAGATGTGTGAATGCTTAGTATATGATTTTTGTGTATGACATACCTACCATACTTGCTATCACGGGAGGTTTATGTTCGCTTAGGGCCATCTAATCCTTGTGTGCCCTGATTTAGTTTGGTACCTAGAGGACATAGTTCAAGGGAATGACTTAATTGTGAGTTATTAAGCCAGCTGACTATGAAGCGTAGGTATGTACGTGACCATGGATATGTTGAATTATGTTCGCCTCCATTTTTGTGTGTTGTGCTTATTCTAACAATTCCTGAGAGATTCAGAAATTGTAATCCTTATGTACGTGATGTACCGGGATGGATAACAGAGTATGTGTGCACCGCAGCTTAGCCTCGGGGTGCTTATATTGTATATTTATGATGTGAATAATATACGGTTAAATGAAATGGAATTATTATGTTTAATTATGAGAATAATTTATAGTAACTCGTTGAGAAGATAAATAAAGGGATAACCTCCAGTAAACGGTAATGCTAATAATTGATAATCCGAGTTCAAGTAAAGCTATCTATTTAAGTGATAACATCGGGAATTCCTATTGTGAATCGAGTAGTTGGGTTAGAACTTATGACGGTCTAGTTAGAGATAAATAACACATGAATGGGTACAAGAACGTTAGGAGTGCACAGTTAGACGAGAGGTGAGTATTTCATGTGAGAGCACGTCCTAACATGTATTTTGCATTCATTGTTTTAAATGTTATTAAAGCACTTGCTGTTTTTAAAATACTCTCCACTTTCGGGCTCTGACCCGTTTGCTTTCAAATCTACTTTTTGTAAAAACATTTTTAGGTGCCCAGCCACAAGGACACCATGCATAGTATTTCCAGTTAGGTGACGAGTTGTAGCTGTTGTGGAAGTTACAGGGCCTTGCTAGTAGACGCTTCATTTGCCTTGACTCTATATTCAGATTTCATCAGTTGTAGGTCATGTCGCCCATTTCTTTTAGAGACATTTCATTTCTTTCAGTTATTCAGACTTTTGGTTTGTAATTAATTCAGGATGCAGACTTGTTTTATTTCTTTCCATTTTAGGATTGTTGTGAGGAGTATTTCCTCTAGACTCATTTTTACTTGTTGATTTACTATAGTTGGACTTTATTGTGAATGGTAATGTTATCCTTTACATTTCACTTATTGCATGTTGATCAGAGTTAACTTAAAATTTGGCAACTCACTTTTTAAATACTAGGTGGTTAGTAATCATTAAAATATTTTCGACAGTGATGCTATTAACTGAACCAACTTGGCATTTTGTATTAATTTAATAAAGGAGTAGCTACTGGATATTTAATTAGTCGGGGTTTCACAGATGACTCCTCCGTCGATGAAGAATTTTAATTTCTGATGGAGTGAGGAAGACATGTCCTTGATACTGTGAAGCCACGGTCGTCCGAGTAATAGGTTGAAATAAGCTGGGATGTCAATAACTTGGAATTCAACGACAGGGTTTATAGGGTCAGCCCCTATTACAAACTTTATGGATCCCATCAGCTCCTGATGGTTATTATCGTAGGCACGCACAGCAACGAAGGTTGGAGCGAGGTCACTTTCTTTTAGTTCTAAACATTTGATGGTTCTCAATGGGCAGACATTTAAGGCGGATCCATTATCGACAAGAGAGAGTGGTACAACCTTCCCCATAGCTTCGACGGAGATATTGAGTGCATGATTGTGGTTTGGTCTAATCTTAAGGATTTCATCTTCGAAAAAGGATAGCATTTGGGTAGAGGTCAATGATTCGACCAAATTTACTACTTTTTCTGGTGTGATAAGGAGGAATTGTGGGTCCAGTGAGCAACTTGATCAAAGAATTTATGTGCAACTGAGAAGACATGAAAATCCCCCATAGAGTGATGTTAGCTTGAGTTTTCTTTAGTTGATCGAGGATCTTTCTCTTCTCGGGTGTTATTTCTGGCATAGGAAGATTTTCAACGTCCTTCCCCTTGTCATTGGCTGGTAGTGAGTTTGGGATCTGGTAATTCCTCCCTAAGCTGGTAATATAATTTACTGAAGAAGGGAAGAACATTAATCCCGTTTCCTCGTCAACCTTGGGTTGTTCTGCCACCTTGTTTATTTCTCTGAGGAGTTATTCAAATGATATCATTTCACACATGTCGGCTACTGGGCCAGTTTTCTCTTAAGCTTTCTCTTCATTCGAATCTTCGAATTATTCCCTCCATCTGATGGCAACAATTATGTCTTTCTATATAAAGTCGATACATTCCACAACTTTAACGGCTTCTTCATACAGGTCTTCCCAATCGGTGGGCATGTGTAAGGGTGAACGGACCAGGCACCTTTGTAGCTTCAAAGCATCGAATAACTCGGTGATACTGCAAATGTTGTTGGTTTGTCTGAATAATTCTTCCATAATCTGGATAACATCATCCAGGTTGACTTCATCGCTCGGTACTACCCAACGGTCTGATTCTCAGGCCCATTTTCGTTCTTCCAAGAACAACATATTGAACCTTTGGTAATTAATCATCATCTGTGAGGGAAATTTCATCCCGAACTCTAGGAGTTAGTTTAATAATTCTGATAATTCCATACTTCCATTTTTAGAACAGGTACGAACGGCGATGCAATCTCTGGTAAGGAGTGACAGTGCCTGATTAGTGAGGCTAGCCAGGTGTAGGAGGAAATATGGGCAGGTTTGGAGAGGTTTGGGAGACTGTATAAGTGTGATTTGAGTTGAGGGATCAAATTCTAGGTTCTCTTTTAAGAAGATGGCATTGGCAGGATTTGGGAGTGGGTTGTGAGTAGTGTTTGGCTTAGGATTGGCTGGTGGGGTGATGGCACCCTGGTCAATTAGACTTTAGATTATGTTTCGGAGGTGAAAGCATTAGTTAGTGGTCTGGCCAGCTTTTTGGTGAAAGGCGCAATGGTCATCTTCCTTGAAGTTTCTTGGGAGTGGATTTGGTAATAGACGGGGATCCAAGGGTTTAATAAGGTTTCGGCTTAATAGTGACTGATAAACTTTGGATAGGGGAGCATGGAGCTCGGTGTATTCTTTTCGGACTGGGATGGGGAAGCTTTCTGGTGCCCATGATGTGGTTGGTTGAGAGATGTTGTTGATGGTTGAGACTTTGGCACTGGAAGTCTTATCATATTTCCTGGGGGTGAACTGTCCAAACACCTTCTTTGGTTCGACATCTGTTTTAACAAGACCTTCCTCGATTTCTACTCCTGCTTCTCTGAGTGCTCGAAAGTGGGGATCGTATTGTCCTCCCATCGTTGCTCGGACATGGGGCAAGAAGTTCTTCTTAACTATGCCGACTTGTTCTTCCTCGAAAGGTCGATTGGTCATGGTTGCTACTTTTTCCCTCCATCGGGATATGAAGTTACTGACTGATTCACCACAGTTCTATTTAAGCAACTCTAAATCACGGCGGGTGACCTAAAGCTCTTCATTGTATTTGTACTGTGACATGAATTCTCGGGCTACATCCTCCCAACTACGAATTATGGACTCTTCGAGAGATAAAAACCATCGGAAGGCGCTATCCTTCAAAGTTTACTGAAATAATTGGGCCATCACTTATTCAGAAGCCCCTAGTAGAGTCATGGAATGATGTCCACTTCCTTTGAATTTCTCGATATTTGGAATCTTGAACTTATCGAGTAACCTCGCTTTAGGATAACGAGACATGTAGGTGTAGTCCATGTAATTCCCCAAGATTTTGACTTGGTCAAACTTCTTGGTGAGCATCTTGAGGTCATCTTTGACTTTGTTCAGCTCTTCTTCCTTCGGATCAATGATCATAGGCAAGTTAGCCCCAGGTTGGGCAAGGTTCGGCATCAAAAGCTGGTTTCATTAAGGAACGAGAACCTAGTTTTGTTGCATCTCCCAGACCTCAGTTTGGAGGTTATCAATCTTAGACATGAGCTGAGCTAGGACTGCCGTCAGATTCGGCTGTACTATGGGGAATTGATATGTGTTCTCCATAGAAAGCGGATCGAAACCGGACTTGAAAGAGGTAACAGGGGAACAGATGGAATTCCAGGGTGACTTGACTGAAGACCGAAGCCAATAAGGAGCCAGAACAAGGGTTTACAATCGATCTGAGAAGGCACAAAAATGGGATTTATTTTTTAGAAAAAGGGATGAAATTTATTTCGTTTAGAGATGAAAAGACTGATTTTTTTTTTTGATAAAGAGAGGAGAAATGTTTTTGGATTTTTTTTGGGAGACGGACCTCAGCATGATTATTATAATTATTATGTTCTCACTTGTATTAAATTCTCCTAATGCAAAATGAAATGCCAGACGGGACCCGAGCCTGGAAAAGTTAGGTTTGTAAGCTATGGCTGGACTTGTGACCAGGCTCATGGACAGGGTTCCGTTTTAAAAATGCGCAAAAATTTGGGCGACGGACGGACCCGAAATTTCAGCAGAGTTTCGAGTAAAAACCGATAATCTAACATGTGTGTCCTAGGCTTGACACCTATATGCGGGTATACAGTTGGTTGGGTGAATCGGAAAGGGTTCCCCCCTTTGATGTGACTTCCATAATATACGTCTTGCTCTTGCGAGTAATCAGTACGTGTGGACAAGCCACTTGATATACCTGAGTGTACGTGAATTGCCTCACTATATACCTCGTGGAGATGGTACATATGAGAGAGAATTCGATATACTCGACGTACGTGAATGAGTTACCTATAATATACCTCCCATCATGACTTCGGTCAAGCGGTACGATGCGGGGGAAGCGTTCGATATACGTCGAAGGTACTTGGCCAATGGAAGGTGAGAGTCATATCTCTTAGTCTATCTACGCCCTACCGGACCAGCACCCATCACAAAGTGACCCTCCAGTTACTGGACAAAACTTGGTCAATAACAATGCTCTCGTGTGAATCATGTATGATTCTCTTATTAGTATCTTATGAGAATGTCTTTTTTGATTATGCCAAAAAGGGAGAAAAGTAGAGTATCAATGGTACACCAAGTATGGATGGGTGAAGCATGTAACAAGTGGATATATGTGACCCTAGGTGTACGTGGTGCGAAGTGTACATGAAAAATTTTTTACAAGTGTGTGAATGGAAACATAAGCATGGGGTACACATGAGTAATAACGGGTAACATGCAAATAGGGGGTAAAATATAAACAAACATAACACCCATGTTAATAGAGTCTAGCCCTCAAAATAAAATCCCCAGTAGAGTCGCCACCGAGGCCATTCCCGATCCTCGTGGTGGGCGAGCGGCGTGAGGGAGAATCATAGGTCCCGCGCATCCCTCTCGGGCGCACTTCGAACGACGTCATTTGGGTGAGGTGAAAAATGTAGAGAGATAGAGTCGCCAGTTTATTTTACTCAAAACAGACAAAATAAATGGAGCCATCCCGAAGGACATCATCCAAAGACATACTGATGGATACAAAACCAAAATTATTCGAAAAAGGTTCAGACGCTAAGTTACGAAATGGGAAGGTGTTAGGCACCCATTTCGCCCTTACGGTCTCTCATGGGTTTTTGCTATTTTCCTTTATTTTCCCTGTGATATGTGTGCATGTGTATATATAGTGGATATAGGAATTATCGACTGGTACCATGGAAAAGGTAAAGCGAGTCATCCGTAGGAAGGTATAAAAATACTAGAAAATAGGATTTACGTGATTATCCTTACATTGATCGTTACGATGGAACGATAACGCATATGGGATAATACGCTACAAATGAATATATAGAATATAAAGGAATGGAGTTTAGAGAAAGATAGATAAGGAGAGAAAAAGTAAAAATAGGACTCGAGTCTCGGATTTTACCCCGAGATGCCTATGTAGCCAATAGAGGCATCAAAGTCCACGTAGTTCGCATGTAAAGTGAGGGGTGGGGTTTATCCCATAAATCCAATCAGGGGATTCTCTTATTTGTGTGTGTGTGTGTATAAAAAGTGTTTTAGTTGTGAGAGAAGTGTAAGAAAAGTGTGAGAATTCCCGTTTGAAATTTATGAGCAAACCCTCTTTTTCTTATTTTTTGGGTTTTTATTTATATGAAAATAAGAGATGTGCAATAATACTAAATAAAAAAGTATATTAAGATATATGACATGAGGGAATGAAAGTGCTAAGTAATAAAACAAATTAATGCAAATTTATGAGAATTTAAGGAGAGAATTGAGAAAATTGGACCTTCTTGAATATCTTGAGCTTGATCTTGTATGTTGTAGAGCAGACCTTGCACTTGGATGATGGTGGAGGGTAGTGAATTCACAAAGTTTGATGGAAAGGATGATGAAAAGTGAAGGTTGGAAAGGGATTTGGATGTGGAAATCACGCTGCCTTCGGGAGGAGTTTTTTTAATTGGCTGAGAGTGATATCTATCAGATCTGGGCTCTCTTGCAATGAGGACAAGGCCTCCTTTTTATAGACCCAGGGCATTGCCGATCGGAATATCCCTATTCCTTCCAATCGATAGGTGTATTTAGGCACAACGCCGATAGGCAGGGTCTGGGACCTGCCGTTTAGCAGTGTCTTTCAGGCCTTTTCAAAAAATTGGTTGTAAAGCGCAAACCGTTGATCGGAACCATGCACGGGTGGACCATTGGAAAGTTAATTCAAATACCTTTGAAAGTACTTTGGACCGCTCCCGAGTTCGGGAGTTTACTTTGGGTCAAATGTGGCTCGAAAGCATTCATCGGTCCATTGGATGGGAAAACTTCGAACGCAAACGGATTGTTCATCCGCATGGTAAGTCAGAATCGCACAAGAGACGGACCATTGGAAAGGTTAGGAGATGTACTTAGACATTCCAAAGTGTTTGATCTGGTTCGAGGAGTTGACTTTGGTCAACCGGGCCCTGGAAGCATTTGGTGACCTCTCGGAGTAAAACGGATCATTCGTCCGTACCGTAAGTCAGAATCGCGCACGGAGCGGACCGTTGGAAATGGGTTTTAGTGAAATTTGAAGATTCATTCAGTCTTGGTCGAGATGAAGAGTTAACTTAGGTCAAACAGAACCTGGGAGCGTCCGATGGCCTCTAGATCAGGTTTCGGGGAAAATTGGTCATTTGTCCCCATGATAAGCCGGAATCGTGCATGGGATGGACCGTTAGAAAGAGGTTTTAGGGCCCTTTAAAGATACATTCAGTACTGATCGAGTTTAAGACTTTGACTTTTGGTCAAATGGAGCCTGGTAGTGCCCGATGGCTTCTAGGTCAGTACTCGGGGTATGACCTGGGTCTGTAGTGATGAAGGGAGGTGCTAAGGACCTAAGGAGAGTTTAAGGGGTGACAAAATGGGGTTTCTACATAATGGAATCAATAAATGCCACCACCTGGTGATGATCTCATCATTCCTCATACTACCTCAGTAGACCTCGCTTTTTAATTTAGAGGATCCACCCTCTTGGGTCGAAAGAGTCATGGGCCTTACGTTATATTTGGTGATCCCACACTAGGTGTAATGAATCGTGCTCAACTTAAGAATATGGTTGGATACTTTTACAACACCTCCTTATTAGATCCTAAGAATATGAAAAAAAACACTCAAGGACGAGCATTGGATATGCGCTATGCAGGATAATTTTCTTCAGTTTCATAAGAATAATGTATGGGAGTTAGTCCCCTGACCTAGTAGACTAATGCGATTGGTACCAAGTGCATTTATAATAATAATATGGATAAGAAGAGTACCATAGTTCTCAATAAGGCTAGGTCGATCGCTCAAAGCTACACACAGATTGAGGGTGTATACTTTGACGAGACATTCGCTCATATTGTTAGATTTGAGTTCGTCCACTTACTACTCACCATAGCATGTCATCTATGATTCAAGTTATACGAAATGGATGTCAATAATGACTTTGTTAAAGGCATTCTATAGGAGAAAGTTTATGTGGAACAACCAAAGGGATTCAAATAACCAAAGCACCCGAAACACGTCTTTTATCTTAATAAGTCCTTGAATGGTTTGAACCAATCACCCCATGCTTAGTACAAGAATCTCACTTCTTATCTCGTATCTCATGGCTTCTAGAGAGGGGGAGTGGATAAGACATTGTTTGTAAGGAGGGGAGTGTTGTGATATCTTAGTTCCCAAGTCTATGTGGATGACATAGTATTTAGATCCAAGTGTTCCCAATATTCTCACACATTTAATGAGGAAATGATGAGTGATTTGAGATGAGCATGGTTGGTGAGCTTACATTCTTCTTAGGTCTCCAAGTGCGTTGACTTGAGGAAGGGATATTCATATCTCAATTCAAATATGCTAGGGACCTAGTGAAGAAGTTTGCTTTAGACTCCGTTAAGCACTCATGCACCACTGAGTACATCGACTAAGATTAGCAAAGACACTTTAGGCAAGTACATAAAACAAACCCTTTATAGGAGCATTATAGGTAGTCTTCTCTACATGACCATTAATCGTCCTGACGTTACCTTAAGTATTGGAGTTTGTGTGCATTACCAAACATTACTAAAAGAGTCTCACTTTCTTACACTTAAATATATAATCAAATACATGAGTGACACTCTTTCTTATGGTATTCTTTTGACACCGGTGACCATTTGTCCGCCTATTCAAATGTCGATTGGGCTGGGGATATTGATGGTTGTAGGAGAACCTCGGGTGGGTGTTTTTACTTTGGGAGTGATATTGTCTCTTGGTTGAGCAAGAAGCAAAACTACATATCTTTGTCCATGACGTAGGCTAAGTACATCGCCGCCGTGAGTTGTTACACAATGTTAGAAGATTATGGGATCACCCAAGGAAGAATGACTATTTTATATGATAATACGAATGCAATTCATATATCTCCTAATCCGATCCAACATTGATGCACGAAGCACATTAGGATACATGAGAATTTCATTCGCGATCTCGTTGAGGAGAATGTCGTATCCTTGAGCTTTGTGACAATCGAATGCTAATTAGTTGATATTTTCATGAAAACCTTTGATGCACTTAGATTCGAGAATCTTAGAAAGTCTTTGGGTATTTGTTCCATTGATTGAGTTCGGTTACTTTATCTAGTGTAATGTGATTATCATGTTTGTATAATTTTTCCCTATTGCTAGATTTTATGTATGTATATTTATATGTGTTTATTTTGAAAAATTCTTGAAAAATCCAAAAAAAGTTTGAAAATTTCCAAAAAGATTTCATTTTTGATAAAACTTTTGAAAAAAATAAAAACATTTTTGTATTTTTATTTTTCACCATATATGGATGTGAATTTAATATGTTCGAATCACCCCTACATTTCACTCATTCATGTAACTTTTTATTGTGCTTTAATACATGGCTTCATTTCGTTAGTGTTCTTAATAATGCGTGTCTAGAATTTCATTGTTCATTGATGATTACTTTATTCATGGTAGACTTTTTGTCACCTTTATTGCATACATGCACGGACTTTTTGAACATTGTACTTGCTTATCACATGTTAAATATGGTGTTCTCATCTCAATATTATTTAATAACAAACCAAATGTACTACAGATAAATTATGTTTGTAAGGATCATTACCTGAAGTTTGTTTCCCAGAAAATTTGTTTTATGTTTAGCAATGGAAAGGGGCTACGCAAGTGAAAATTATGTGTGTGTTAAAATCCACCATTTGAAAAAAAAAGCCTAAAAGATTAATGGTACACAAAACAGAAGTGCCAAGTTCATTCTTATTTCATTGATGCTTCGCTACACTTGAGCTTTATGATATCTTCAAAAATTTGAGAGTGACTTCTTAAATATATGAGATCTTTAGGGTGTTATAAAGTAGAAGATCAATAGGTTTGTACAATGGACTCTCTTGAAAAGAATTACATAGTTTGAGGTGATACACAAGTCTCAACCTCCTCTTTGTTTTCCAAATTAGAACGCATCTCATCGCAAAGTGAGATCATTTTCGTAACAAGACCAATATCCATTGCGCTTTGGGTAGAAAGAAAATCGAGTAATTGTTTGATTAGAAAAAGCATTCTTTCTTACAAAGTAGGATTCCTTGGCTCTATAACCTCGGAAGAAAAATCTTCATTGGATTCGTATAATGCATCCAACTCTTGCTCCCCGAAACGATTTTTTCCCGATATTTGTTTTCAAGCCTTTCATATTCAAGAATTAAAAACTACACACCCATTTTGATAGGTCGAGGCAGAGATTCTTGAAAAGAAAAAGATTGAAAATTATTCCCATATGAATCATTATAATTACCGAACTCACTATAAAAATACATAATTATCGAATAGTTTGTAAACAGACAATCCACGTAAAGAGGTGTGTGGTTAAGGATTCAATGTTTTTTGGCGCTCAATTATACAAGCCTACAAAAAAATGTTAAAATAAACAAAAAAAATACAAAAGAAACAAATATTAGGAAATAGTATATCAATTATAATCTATAACAAAACACTCCCCGGCAGCGGCGCCATTTTGATCGAGTTGGAAACCGAGCGTCCGTTTAAATACACTAATTGTTGTTATCGGCTTCCGACCACAATACAAAAAAATCTAAACTTTAACTACACTCTTATGGAGTATAGCTGCGAGTTTGGGTATCGAATCCACAAGGAATGTTTGATAGACTTTAATTGATTTATTACTTTAATAATAAAGTGTAAAAGATGATGATTGGGTGAGAAAGGAAAAATGGGGGAAATAAAGAAGTTAACAAGAACTAATTGGAAAATTAAGGTAGGGACACAATCCCCCAACTCCTAGTATGTTGCCCAATACAAAACTAGTCGTAAATTAATTAATTGATCAAACCCGGTCTTTAGTACTCCCAAGCATTACATATATGAGGGATCGTAGCCCGCACCATATATAATCAAGAGATGAGTAAAGCAGTGTCGTATTAGCTACATGCGCGTTTCACTCTTAAGCATCCCGGTTACCTAGGGAAAATGAGATCAAAAGTCCTACCACGATCGTGATCACCATACTACACGATCTAATCAATTATTAAATTTAGAGAACTAATTTTATACCCATACAAACCACATCAGGTTGGGTTCATGCATCCCAACCCTTAAAAACCTAGCCTAATATGGCGAAATTAGTGAAAACTACGTTATCTACGTTGCATGAACTCATAATTGCATGGAAAGAGAGATTAAATGTTGAGAAATAATAATAAAGGTAGTGGAAATAAAAGTTACCAACATTGAAGAACAAGAAAATGAAGAAGAAATCAAAGATTGAAGAAAAACTGGAAAAGCTCCTGAATTAAAGGTGCAAAATATGTAAATTCTTCTCCTAGATGTTCCTCCTTAATTAGGAGCTTTTACATGAATGAAATCTGAATAAAAAGAGTCCTAATGACTAAATATATAGGCTAGAGGTTGTTTAGAAGAGTCCACAAAACATAAAACTCCTTTTGCTAAAAGATAAGGACAAAATTAAAATCCCGTATCTGGAAATTTGTCACACTTAGAAAGTGTGACTAATTTTATAACGGATTTGGAGGGTGACAAAAGGCGGGCCGGACCTTTTTATATTTAATTCGGATCAGTCCGCTTCGCCAATTTAGGCAAAGTTTTTTCCTCTTCATTCCTCTTAACTTCAAATGACCATAACTTCTTCACTGTAGCTCAGATTGAGG
Source organism: Sambucus nigra (assembly GCA_949130495.1). Taxonomy (NCBI): domain Eukaryota; kingdom Viridiplantae; phylum Streptophyta; class Magnoliopsida; order Dipsacales; family Adoxaceae; genus Sambucus; species Sambucus nigra. Next base: position 327,013,885 of record OX422221.1, on the reverse strand, counting down.
TGCCGTTTTTTCCAATGTTATTATAATTAAAAGGTTTTAAACTTTACAGTTGGTCCACCTTTGAAATAATGTTGCAAAAGTATTAAAATGCCCTTCAACTCCCCTTTTCTTGGTTTCTTTCACTATTTTGAGTTCTCCTTTCCATCTTTCTTGCATGAAATACCTGTAAAACACATAAGAGATACACAAAATAAGAAGTACTCACCAAAAAGGGTTAGTAGCATAAATATGAGATAAATCCAAGATATTTACAATGCACGAGATCATAAAAATACCGAAATTAAGGGAATAAATGTGAAGAATTTATGCCTAATCAGATATCTAAGTAGTTTGTAAGCCATTACGTGTATGTCTTATATTTAACAGTGTTGAATTAAAGGTTTTTCCCAAAAGGGATTTACTCTATTTCCTTTTCTTTCTATTTAGGCTTGGAATTTAGCTTCACATCACAGTTGCATGTTCACTTTAAATTAAATCAAGATAAAATTTATTAAAAAGTGAATTTATATGTTTGGCCTAAGATACAAATGAATCCAAATAACCCTTTTTTTCTCATTACTCCAAAGATTGTTGGAGTCGAGCAAATGTAACTCATCCTTTTATTGTAGTCATTAATTTTTAGCTTGGTTGTACATGTATATTTATATTTAGAGAGGGCTTATGTTATATTATTGATGATTGGTATCAGAGTTGGTTTTGAGAGGACCCAGTATTTCATTATTTTGTCATAATTTTTTCAATTCCAATTTATTTCTTATGCTAAGAATGTAACCACAAATTTTATTCCCGTGATTTTTATGGTAGACCTGATCAATTTTTTTATGGATTTTTTGGCGTATCATATATTAAGTTAAAACTTAATTAGTAATTAGTTATGTGTGGCTCAGCATTATAAGAAACTACTTCATGATCGGTGAGATTCGATACCGATGGAATAATCCAAATAAGGAAACCCCTTACAACTATTCATTGACCATTCCAGACCCATCCATAATATTAAATCATTTAAAATATTTAATTAGTCCATTACACTGTATTATGTCAAATTCTAAAGGATGTGAACTCACGTAACTCATATACAAATTACATAGAAATAAATATACATATAATTAGTGGCATATCACATGTCATGACAAATAAATAAATAAACATTTCAATAAATGCACGAAAAAAATGTTGGGTATTACATTGCATCTCATTAATAACTTACAAGCTCATCGGTTGAGTAACATAATCAAAAGTTCACTCTAAATTTCTTTTCTCCATGAAACTTGACCAAATACATCATCCATGATTATTAATTTAAAATCAATTTTTTTGTTTATGGTATATGACAACTAATTTCCACTCTAAAAAATAAACACCACATAAACACTGTTGTTCGAATTGACTATATACGTTACCTGTTTATGCATGTACACAGTCCATAGTGGTTACTTTAAGTTATCAGTTGGATCCACCAATTACTTGTTCTTTAAATTATTTTCTTTCATGTTTTATCAAATTAAAAGATGAAACAAATCATATTTGTGCAATAAAAATTAGATAAATAGAAACTTACAAACGAAGAAGACGATATAGATCAAGTCGAATGTTGTAAACTCTATCCTTAAGAAAAAATGTGCCCCTGCTAATGGTTCTTATGGATGAAATCAATGGATGTCTTCCTACAAGGACAAAATGATCTCAACATGCACAAGAAGCACCTCAATGTGTGTCCCACAAACCAATTATGTTTCATACTCTCTCTAACTCGATTAGGAATAAAAAGTATTGAAAATCATTTTTTCTCTATTCTTTAGAATGGATACAAGTCTTATCTTTACAGGAAACAAACTTTTCTTTCACGAAAAGATGTGTCCTTTTGCTAACAGTCACTTTAAGGACGTTTTTCATGAGTAATCACAATTAATGGTGAAAAATCATGACCTTCAGCGACAGTTTCAAGAATCGTCACTATATATAGCGAATCAACACAACCTTTAGTGACAGTTCGAAAAATTCATCCTAGAAAATTAAATAAAATTCTCAATAATTTCTTAAATAAAATGGGACACTTTGAAACCAAAATTCACATTCATCAATTGTCCATTTTTAACAAATAAATATACCACATGATTCGTCTTGCTATAAGGAACGCGTACGTATTTGGTCTCATCGCATTTGATATGCGGGTATCGCTTTTGTAATGGCTCAAAGTTAACCAATATATTAATTTGGTTAAAATATTAATTTGTGAAAAAACTCAATATATTGCCAGCAATCCCCCACATGAATGAAATTTTGGTACAGAATAAAATGAATCTGAAGACAAATTAGAGAGATTATCAGTGGAAAAGAGATGCATCGACAAAGATAGATTTTAGAGGTAAATCTTTCCTAGTGAGAGACTATTGGGTTCACAGGTCAATCGATGAACATGATGTTTTGAATTGATCAACCTTTTTGTGCGAATCGAGATAATAGAATTCCCACAATGCTTCTCTGAACTTTGTTGGATATCATTGTTCCTTTCTGTAATGAATAAATTCATTTTGGAAGAATTGTATGTTCTAATTAATGTGTTTGTCTATATGATTGCGAAAGGTACTCTTCAACGGTGACAAACTAGTGTGGTATAATTATAGATCTATTTATTGGATTTATGCTTCATAATTCAGAATCGGGTGGTTTAAGGATTGCTTTAAAGATGGTATAATTAAATCATAAATTAATAAAAATGATCAAGATAAGATATCTAGAGCCGAGCGATTTCAAGACTCAGCCTTGTGCACTAGGTACGACATTTTTTTACTCTCTTCGACCCGATTAGGAATAAAAAGTATTAGAAAAATATTTTTCCTCTCTTCTTTAAAATGAAGACAAGTCTTATATTTACAGGAAACAAAGTTTTTTTTCATGAAAAGATGTGTCTTTTTGTTAATAGGCATTTTATGGACATTTTTCATGAACAGTCACAACTAATGGTGAATAGTCATGACCTTTAGCGATAGTTCGTAAAATTAGTGATAGAAAATTAAATAAAATTATCAATAAATTCATAAATAAATGGGGCGCTTTGAAACCAAATTTCTTATTCATCATTTGTCATTTTTAACAAATGAATATACCACGTGACTCGTCTGGCTAAAGGAATGCGTATGTACTTAGTCCCATCGCGTTTGATATGTGGGTCCCACTTTTATAATGTCTCAAATTTGAGCAGTGTACTAATTTGATTAAAATATTAACTTGAGAAAAACACAATATTTTGCCAACAATCCCCCATATGAATTAAATTTGGGTGGAGAATCAAATGAACATGAAGAAAAATTAGAAAGAGTATCACTAGAAAAGAGATGCATCGACAAAGATAGCTTTTGGAGTTAAATATTTTCTAGTGAGAGATTATCGGGTTTATAGGTCAATCAATGAACACAATGTATTGAATTGATCAATCTTTTATGTGAACTGAGACAATCGAATTCGCATAGTCCTTCTCCGAACATTCTTGGCTCTCATTGTTCCTTTCCGTAATGAAAAAAATCATTTTGGAAGAATTTTATACTTTCAATTAATGCCCTTGTATATATAATTACCAAATGTACTCTTCAACGGCGACAAACTAGTGTGGTATAATTATAAATCTATTTATTGAATTTATGATTCAAAATTCAGAATCGAGTGGTTTAACGATTTTTTTAAAGATGACATAATTAAATCATAAGTTCATAAAAATGATCAAGAGATTTAGAACCGGGCAGTTTCACGACTGCACTAAAGAATGTAGAATAAAATTGTGGTCCCATTAAAAACTTTGGTGTAATCTCCCTATAGAGGGGTACATGAGAGATCTCTCGATTCCTAAGGGTAAACTGGGCAATGATAAAGAGGTGGGGAGGTTTCATGAGCAACCCCTCAAAATACCTGGCGTAGTGGGTTCCAAGAGAAGTGGGTGCCAATGAATGAATCTCCAAGTGAAGTGAGTTCCAAGAGAAGTGGGTGCCAATGAATGAGGTGCTAAGTGAAGTGGGTGCTAAGTGTAGTGGATGCCAAGCAAGGGGGTGCCAAGTGAAGTGGGTACTAAGAAAGGGAGCGCTCTGCGAGGAACCCCATGTGACACCCCGCCTAATTAACCCCGGGTGATCAGTCCTAAATTAAATTAGAACATGTTTTTCAATTGGTTCATTCTTAGCATCACTGTCGCCTTTTAAATTACTAACGACCTAAGTGAGAAAATTAGACTGGTGCTAAGTTTTATCTTTCATTATCTTAAATGAATAACTCAAACGGAAACAAAAATAATATGACAATCATAATTAACTGAATTCAACCATTCACAAATAATTAACTGACCGAATAAACCATTGGTTCAAAATCCAACCGAAATAAAGACAAGTAAATAAATCTCAACAAGTTTAACATAAGTTCTAAATAAAGCAGTGAGCAACATGCTCAAATAACAGATAGGAAATTTTTATACTAGAAATGAAAGAAATGAGGCGCCTATGAAACTCCCGCAACATCCACAAATGTTGTAGCAACGGGTCCCTGGAATGAGTCAAGCCTGGTGTCCCTATGGATGGACACCTAAAAGGTTTTTAAATTTTTTTATAGCAAGGGTTGGTACCCAAAATATTTGAAAAAGATTTAGCAAATGATTAACCTGCAGTAATAAGTAAATATGCATACTCTCCATATTTTAGTTAGTGTCGCACTCCCTTGAGGACATCCTCACCCCTCCATTAATGTGCACTACCAACGCCTTAATAAATTTCCCCTAGTCATATATCTCATAACTAGATAATTTTATAACCCCTTGAAACCACCCTACTCTAACCGAGTGTATCACAATTATGATTTCTAAGTTATTCTCAACATTAATTTAATTAACCATTTCCCTTTTTAAGTTCATATAATTTTCACACGCATTATATGTAATACAATTCACAGCCAGTATTAAATGTACCCGTATATAATTATTTATCTCATTATATACGTAACATCATATTACAACATTTACAAACATGTTGAAATAATAATTAATAATAACATCCTCCCGAGTAATAACTCACCGGATGTAAATTTTCTAAAGTGCTATCCCACTAGGTATATTCACATAACCTAGTTACCCAAGTCAGAATCGCTCACTAACTTGGTAAAAAAAAATAATTGGAGGCGGTCATATTCCTTCCCTGAAAGTGAGATGCCCCTCACCCATATAACGGATGCTATGACCTGGGAATATACTCGCCCTACTCCTCAAGCTAGGGGATTCATCCACTACGCGCAACCTCCCCCTATAGCACTAGAGTATAATAATAATAATAATAATAATAATAATAATAATAATAATAATAATAATAATAATAATAATAATAATAATAATAATAATAATAATAATAATAATAATAATAATAATAATAATAATAATAATACATAGCGACTGATATTAATGCAAACAACATATATATATATATATATATATATATATATATATATATATATATACTATCGCACACCGTATATATATATAAATATTAATTACCCCGGCTATACCATGTACTAAGTCCGTAACACAAGCCTATTCAGAATATTATGAGTTTATGGTCCAACTCTAATTATTAATTAATTCGCATATTAATTAATTAAATTACTTTTGGTGTCATTCCAACAAATATATTCGGACTTACTCTCATGGCCCGAAATAAAACTATACCTGAGTCTAAATTTCCTGACTCTAAATTATTTAGCCTTCACTCTAAATAAAATTAGCGTCATGGTATCGCCCAACCAATATTCTCGGACTTACTCACTTAATCCGTATTTAATTATTTGGAAATAGTATCCCCAAAATTTAACCATAGTCTGCCACCCATAATTTTCCTCCAAATCCCAATTAATTTTAATCATGATGTGACACACAAAATCTCCTCCAAATCCTAATAAATTTTTACTCATAATTAATTAGCTTGAAAATCCTATATTTATTTCTCATTAAATAAGGCATGGAAGAATTTAACTAAATTTCCCTTTATATACAAAATTGGGCGAACTGTCAAAGTTTGCAGACCATCGATCGATCGATGGTGAACCCTCAATCGATCGATCGATCTGGGCAGCATCTTCTTCCCCTTTTGTTTCAGCCATGGACGAAAAGCTCCAAACCCTAACTTCTTCTACAGTAAAAATCCAACCTTCCCATCAACAATATACACTAAAAACCTTATGAAGGACCCCCATAAAGTCCACAAATACTAATTAATTTACGTTCTCTACTATTTTCACGAATTGGAAAAAAATCCGATTTTAGTCTTTGACCCATTTACATAGAAAATCATTATCTCCAATTCGTTTCTAATTCCTCCGGTTTACACATCCTACCATATATATATATGACAATATCAGATAATACATGAATTTCTACACAATTTAGAAATCAGAATAATGGTATACAAAACCCCATGTTTATACCCATTAAATCCCAAAACTAATTTCTTTAATTTTACACATCACATGAATATGAATTGAAATACACTTTATATGTAACAGCAAGTTAACCACTTGTCTTATGATTTGTAGTGTCTGATTTTGGAGTTGTGAATGCTCAAGATTGAAGATGAACTCCTTTAATTTGGCTCTCCTTTGTCCCCCCAAATTTGTCTTTAATTGCTCTTAGGGTTTCCTAATCCACTGAGTATTTTCTAAATTCAATTCAGTCGTTCCCCTTTTTCTTATATTTGTTTAATTAGGCTTAATCCAATTTTTTTCCTAACGGGCCAAGCCCAAGTGACCCAAATGCCCCCGTGTGGGCCCGGCTATGCCTAAAAACGTCCCATGATTCGTTTACTACCCTCAAGTACATTTTTCCGACTATCTCGGCCCATTCGGACTCAACCGTACACTCAGAATTGGCATCCAAATTAATTTATAAAATTTCTTATCTCACACCCAAATTAGTCTATACCGACTCCCGGCTGAGATAAGTACATACCTCGTCATTAATACCCGAAATGGCGTAAATAAATTATTACTATTCACTTAGTAAATTTCCCTAAATATTAACCATTCACTCCTCGATTAGCATTTAAATATATTTTTCCATACGTAATTCAATTAAAATTACGACACACAAGTAATTTTAAATTCCCGAATTAATTAAATATTAAATGCACAAAAATACGTGGTGTTACATACTCCCCCCTTAAAAAGAAATTTCATCCTCGAAATTAGGTCGTACCTATGGTGAAAAGCTCTGGATATTGTTCTCGGATATCCTCCTCCCGCTCCCAGGTAGATTCGTCAATGCTGTGATGACCCCACTGTACTCTTACTAGTGGAACAACCTTGGATCATAAATTCCGCTCACTACGGTCCAGAATAGCCACCGGACTCTCCTCATATGAGATGTCTGGCTGTAAATCAATTTTCTTGAGTGGAATGTGCCAGAAGGCCCTCTCGCTCCTTCGATATTTCATCAGCGATGCCACATGGAACACATTGTGTATCCGCTGAAGATGCTCTGGCAATCCCAGTCTATATGCTACTGGTACCACCCTCTCAATAATAGGAAAAGGTCCCACGTACCTCGGTGCTAACTTACCCTTCTTGCCGAACCTCATCACCCCTTTCATAGGGAACACCCGGACTAATACCTCGTCCCCAACCTCTAACTCCACATGTCTCTGTGAAACATCAGCATAACTCTTCTGCCTATCCTGAGCTATCCGAATCCTCCCTCGGATCAACTCTACCTTGGCAGACGTCTCCTGGACAATCTCTGGCCCCAATATCTTGTTGTCCCCCAGTTCTAACCAACAAATGGGTGAACGACAAGGTCTCCCGTATAGGGCCTCGAACGGTGCCATGCCGATTGTGAATTGGTAAGAGTTGTTATACACGAACTCTACCAAAGGAATATATTTCTCCCAACCTCCCCCAAAGTCTAATATGCACATTCTGAGCATATCTTACACTATCTGATTGACTCTCTCAGTCTCCCCGTCGGTCTGTGGGTGATAGGCTATGCTCAAACGTAACTCTGTGCCCATGGCCACCTGAAAGCTCTGCCAAAAGTGGGCCACAAAAATTTTGTCTCTTTCAGGCACAATATTAATCGGCACCTCGTGTAGCTTAACAATCTCCGCTATGAATAGCTGAGCATAACGCATCGTCTCAAAGTATGTACGAACCGACAGGAAGTGGGCCACCTTGGTCAACCGATTCACAATGACCCATATGGAATCGTGACCCCTCTGTGACGTGGGTAACCCTGTAATGAAGTCCATTGAGATGCTTTCCCACTTCCACACGGGAATCTCTAGCAGCTATAGCATCCCTGATGGCCTCTGATGGTCAACTTTCACGAGCTGACATGTGGAACATTTCGAGACAAACTCTGCTATGTCCCGTTTCATTCCTGCCCACCAATATTATCTCCCCATATACTGGTATATTTTATCCCTACCGGTATGTATCGCGAATCTCGAACCATGGGACTCTGTCATAACAGCGTGACTTAACTCCTCATCCTCTAGCACAATTAACCTCCCATTAAGGCGTAAGCCTCCTTCCGAGCTGATCGAGTAACCTTCTGCTCCCTTAGCTAACAACTGGATCACCTTATCCCGACATATCTGATCCTCTACCTGAGCCCTCACAACCCTCATAATGATCTCAGGTGTGATGGATAATGCTGACATATAGGCCCTGGCCACACCATCCTCATATTGAAGCTCTCTCCACTTCGCTTTCCAGACTTCTGATATTTCCCTAATCGATCTCTGGCTCAATGCGTCTGCTACCACATTAGCCTTACTAGGATGATACTGGATAGAAAACTGGTAGTCTTTCACGAATTCTAGCCATCGCCTCTACCTCATAGTTAGATCCTTCTTTGTGAATAGATACTGAAGTGACTTGTGATCCGTGAATAAAGTGAACTCCTCTCCTAGAAGATAATGTCCCCATATCCTCAAAGAAAAAATGATCGCTGCTAGCTCCAGGTCGTGAGTGGGGTAATTCCTATCGTGGGGCTTTAGCTTTCTGGACACATATGCTATAGCCCTTTCCCCCTGCTGAAGCACACCCCCAAGTCCCTGTAAGGATGCATCAGTGTAAACCCGATACTCTAGTCCTCCCTTCGGCAAAGCAAGTACGGGTGCAGATGTCAACTTTTCCTTTAGCTCATCAAAAGATAATTGAAAATGATCACTCCACGTGAAAGGCACCCCTTTCCGGGTCAGATTCGTCAAAAGGCCCGCAATCTTTGAAAATCCTTTGATGAACCGCCGGTAATAACTGGCTAATCCCAAAAAACTGCGCACCTCGATCGGTGTTGTGGGTTATCCCCACTTCCTCACCACCGAAACCTTAATCGGATCCACCCAAATACCACGATATGACACCACGTGGCCAAGAAACTGTACCTCCCGCAGCCAAAATCCACACTTTTTGAATTTGGCATAGAGTTGGTGATCCCGCAGTGTTTGTAGGACCATACACAGATGCTCTACGTGCTCCTCCTCGATGCGCGAGTATATTAGGATGTCATCAATGAACATGATGACAAATTGATCGAGATATTCCCTTAAAACTCTGTTCATGAGATCTATGAACACTGCTGGTGCATTAGTGAGCCCGAATGGCATCACCATGAACTCATAAGATCCATACCGCGATAGGAAAGCGGTCTTAGGAACATCCTCCTCTCGAATACGTAGTTGATGATACCCTGACCTCAAGTTGACCTTGGAGAAGTAAGACGCCCCTCTCAACTGGTCAAATAGGTCATCAATCCTAGGTAACAGATACTTATTCTGTATCGTCACCTTGTTCAGCTCCCTATAGTCCACGCATAACCGAAGTGAGCCATCATGCTTCTTCACAAATAACACCGGTGCACCTTATGGTGATGTACTCCGCCTAATGAAACCCTAACCCTGAAGCTGCTGAATTTTACTTTCTCAACTCACACATCTCTGAAGGGGCCATACGGTATGGGGCTCGAGAAATTAGCCTCGTCCCCGGTGCTAAATCTATTATAAATTCGATTTCCCTACTGGGTGGCAACCCTGGTATTTCCTGTAACACATCCTCAAAGTCGCTTACTACTGGGATTGAGTCCAACGGAATATCCACCTCCTATGAGGTTTCCTCCTTGATGTAATACAGGTACGTGCGTGACCCCATTTAGGTAACGTCATCGCTATCAATAACATCTCTTGTCCTGAAATGGAGAACACGATTTTCCTCTCGTAACAATCCGCAGTTGCCCAATAACCTTCCAACCAATCCATACCCAGGATGATATCGTACCCCTCCATATCTAACACTAAGAGGTCCGCTGCTAAACTAAGCCTCCCAATAAAAATGTCCACCCCCCAAAAAATCGAGTGAATCAATGCCCCGCTACCTACTGGCGAATCTACACACATTCGAAGACTACCTGCGATCTCTAGTAACTCGACCCATTTAGCAAAATTAGATTTAATGAATGAATGTGACGATCCCGTGTTAAAGATAATACTACCCTCATGACCATGAAGGAGAAACATACCCTCAACTACTGGTGGTGCCTGCTGTGCTGGAGGATTGGGAACATCCCAAACGTTATACATACACCCGTAGTGCATTTGCCCCTACTGCGATGGGCGGGTGGAGCTGGTGCTACTGGCGGCATCTTCCCCTGTTGCCCCTGTTGGGCATCCTGCTGATGACCTCTGCACCTCTATGGGCACTCCCTCTTGAAGTGTCCTGGATGGACACAGACAAAATAGCATTTTTTATCGTCCCCCGGTCGTTGGCCCTACTGGCCCTGACGTGGCTGGCCCTACTGGCCTCCCCCATTGTTCCCTTAGCCTTAACGGCCCTGAGGAACCTGATGCTGCTGATTTGGGACCAGCTTCCCCTGCCTGAACCCCTGTCCTCCCGATTGGAACCCACCAGGCCTAAGTTTCTTAGCTTGATTCCCCAGCTGATTGCTAGTCTGCTGCTGAGTACCACTCGTGTCACCACTAGTAACTGCCTTTCCCTTCTAGCTCGGCTCTCCTACTCTCTTGCTCCCCTTCGCATGAAAGCGATGATCCTGAAAATGTATAAGTGCGGCATTAACGACATCTGTATAAGTCACTAACGCCGAATTCCCAATCAAATACTGCATGATCCGCCAGGCTAAGCCATCTATAAATCTTGATTTCTTTCGTTCCTCATCGCTCACCTCATTTGGCACAAAGTTTGCCAAACGGATGGACTCTTCCTCACAGTCTGCCACTGACCGGTCACCCTGTACAAAATCACTGAACTTCTTCCTCATCTTAGCCTCTACTGCTGGTGGAAAGAATTTGCAGTCGAACCGCACCCAGAATTCGGGTATCATCATCAAATCCCGCTCCTTCATGGTAGTAACTGACTCCCACCCCTATAAGGCTGCCCCCGACAAACGAAAGGTAGCAAGCATATGTTTCTGCACATCGGTGCACTCCAACATACGCAGATGACGCTGAATATTCTTCTTCCAGTCACAAGCCTCTACTACATCGGTGCTACCTCGAAACTCGGGTGGGTGACCCTTCTGAAAGGTCTCCCTAACTCGCTGCCAAGATGGTGGCCCCACTGGAGCTTGATCTGCTGATGCCACTAGAAGTGGTGCCTGGGGCTAGGGGAAATGAGCTGACATAGCCCACATCACTGTCTCGACTGCCTGAGCCACTATCATTGCCACCTGAGTAGTGGAGATCAACTTGGGTGGGGGTGGCGGTAACTGTGGCTCCTGATGAGCCTCCTTGAGCTCATCTCTAGCCTCATCCCTCTCTGCTCTTTGCCTCTTCGGTGGCATCTGAAAATAGATAGAATTGTATAAGTACACAGTTTATACAAAAACAAATAGCAGAAATACTATATATCACAATCAAAAATGAATCAACAGTCCTAATAATAGGGCTCTATAACAATCGAACGCTACGCTAAAACGTAGTAAGCCGCACAGATCCTAAGGACACTAGAACCTGATGCTCTGATATCATCTGTGACACCCCTCCTAATTAACTCCGGGTGATCAGTCCTAAATTAAATTAGAACAGGTTTCGCAGTTGGTTCATTCTTAGCATCACTATCGCCTTTTAAATTACTAACCACCTAAGTGAGAAAATTATACTGGTGCCAAGTTTTTATCTTTCATTAGTTTAAATGAATTACTCAAACGGAAACAAAAATAATATAACAATCACAATTAACTGAATTCAACCATTCACAAATAATTAACTGACCGAATAAACCATCGGTTCAAAATCCAACCGAAATAAAGACAAGTAAATAAATCTCAACAAGTCTAACATAAGTGTTGAATAAAGCAATGAGCAACATGATCGAATAACTGATAGGAAATTTCTACACTAGAAATGAAAGAAATGAGGCGCATATCAAACTCCCGCAACATCCATAAATGCTGCAGCAACGGGTGCCTGGAATGAGTCAAGCCTGGCGTCCCTGTGGCTGGACACCTAAAAGGTTTTTAAAAGTTTTTATAGCAAGTGTTAGCACCCAAAACATTTGGAAAAGATTTAGCAAATGATTAACTTGCAGTAATAAGTAAATATGCATACTCTCCATATTTTAGTTAGTGTCGCACTCCCTTGAGAACATCCTCACCCCTCCATTAATGTGCACTACCAACGCCTTAATAAATTTCCCCTAGTCATATATCTCATAACTAGATAATATTATTACCCCTTGCAACCACCCTACTCTAACCGAGTGTATCACAATTATGATTTCTAAGTTATTCTCAACATTAACTTAATTAACCATTTCCCTTTTTAAGTTCATATAATTTTCACACCCATTATATGTAATATAATTCACAGCCTGTATTAATTGTACCCGTATATAATTATTTATCTCATTATATACGTAATATCATATTACAACATTCACAAACATGTTGAAATAATAATTAATAATAACATCCTCCTGAGTAATAACTCACCGTATGTAAATTCTCTAAAGTGTTATCCCACTAGGTATATTCACATAACCTAGTTATCCAAGTTAGAATCGCTCACTAACTTGGTGAAAACATATAATTGGAGGCGGTCATATTCCTTCCCTGAAAGTGAGATGCCCCTCACCCATATAACGGACGCTATGACCTGGGAATATACTCACCCTACTCCTCAAGAAAAGGGATTCATCCACTACACGCAACCTCCCCATATAGCACTAGAGTATATAATAATAATAATAATAATAATAATAATAATAATAATAATAATAATAATAATAATAATAATAATAATAATAATAATAATAATAATAATAATAATAATAATAATATATAGCCACTGATATTAATGCACACACCATATATATGTACTATCGCACACCGTATATATATATATATATTAATTACCCCGGCTATACCGTGTACTAAGTCCATAACACAAGCCTATTCAGAATATTATAAGTTTATGGTCCAACTCTAATTATTAATTAATTTGCACATTAATTAATTAAATTGTTTTGGTGTCATTCCAACCAATATATTCGGACTTACTCTCGTGGCCCGAAATAAAACTATACCCGAGTCTAAATTTCCCGACTCTAAATTATTTTGCCTTCGCTATAAATAAAATTAGCATCTTGGTATTGCCCAACCAATATTTCCGGACTTACTCACTCAATCCGTATTTAATTATTTGGAAATAGTATCCCCAAAATTTAACCATAGTGTGCCACCTATAAATTTCCTCCAAATCCCAATTAATTTTAATCATGATGTGACACACAATATCTCCTCCAAATCCTAATTAATTTTTACTCATAATTAATTAGCTTGAGAATCCTATATTTATTTCTCATTAAATAAGGCATGGAAGAATTTAACTAAATTTCCCTTTATATACAAAACTGGACGAACTGTCAAAGTTTGCGGACCATCGATCGATCGATGGTCAACCCTCGATCGATCGATCCTTCTGGGCAGCATCTTCTTCCCCTTCTGTTTCAGCCATAGACGAAAAGATCCAAACCCTAACTTCTTCTACAGTAAAAATCCAACCTTCCCATCAACAATATACACTAAAAACCTTATGAAGGACCCCCATAAAGTACACAAATACTAATTAATTTACGTTCTCTACTATTTTCACGAATTGGGGAAAATTTTGATTTTAGTCTTTGACCCATTTACACAGCAAATCATTATCTCCAATTCGTTTCTAATTCCTCCGGTTTACACATCCTACCAGATATATATGATAATCTCAGATTATACATGAATTTCTACACAATTTAGAAATCAGAATAATAGTTTACAAAACCCCATGTTTATACCCATTAAATCCAAAAACAAATTTATTTGATTTCACACATCACATGAATAGGAATTGAAATACACTTTAAATGCTACAGTAAGTTAACCACTTGCCTTATGATTCGTAGTGTCTGATTTTGGAGTTGTGAATGCCCAAGATTGAAGATGAGCTCCTTTGATTTGGCTCTCCTTTGTCCCCCAAATTAGTCTTTAACTGCTCTTAGGGTTTCCTAACCCACTAAGTATTTTCTAAACTCAATTGAGCCATTTTCTTTTTTCTTATATTTGTTTAATTAGGCTTAATCCTATTTTTTGCCTAACGGGCCAAGCCCAAGTGACCCAAATGCCCTTGTGTGGGCCCGGCTATGCCTAAAAAATCCCATGACCCGTTTACTACCCCGGGGTACACTTTTCCGACTATCTCGACCCATCCGGACTCAACCTTATAATCAGAATTGGCATCCGAATTAATTTATAAAAATCCTTATATCACACCCAAACTAGTCTATACCGACTCCCGACTGAGATAAGTACATACCCCGTCATTAATACCCGAAATGACGTAAATAAATTATTACTATTCACTTGGTAAATAAATTTCCCTAAATAGTAACCATTCACTCCTCGCTTAGTATTTAAATATATTTTTCCACTTAATTCAATTAAAATTACGACACGCAAGTAATTTTAAATTCCCGAATTAATTAAATATTAAATGCACAAAAATACGGGGTGTTACACCCCAAAGAAACAAAGAGATTCTTTATGAGTAACTCCAATCTTTTAAAGAGGGTGCCACTCAAATGGACCCAATTCACTTGAGAGGGGACCGTAGGAGCAACCCCAAGCTATCGAGTGGGTGCTCTGCGAGGAACCCCAAAGCAGCAAGGAGTTGCTCTATAAGTAACTCCAGTCTTATAGAGAGGGTGTAGAGGAGCACTCATTCGTTATTAAACTCACAAAGGTCTGGACGAGGAGGTCCACTATGAGTGTCTCCATCCCTAATGATGCTGCCAAAAAGTATTTAAAGGGCGAGGGTTTGCACCATGACTGGCCCCACTCCCCAAGATCAATATCAATATTAACACGGGGAGATGGGATCCACTTAGAGTGGTTCCTATTGCCCAATATTGCGAGATTGACATAAAATAGCCAAGGGTGAGGGAATTCACTTAGACTGACTCCTACTACCCAAGATTGCAAGATTGACAAAACATGGGTCGAGGGGATCCACTTAGAGTGATCCCAATGCCCAAGATTACAAGATTGGCAGAAAATAGCCTGGGGTGAGGGAATCCACTAAGAGTGGCACCCACTTACCAAGATAGCAAGACTTACAGAAAATTCCCTTAGGGCGAGGGGATTTACTTAGAGTGGCTCCTAGTGCCCAAGATTGCAATATTAATAGAAAATGACTTGGAGCGAGGGGATCCCCTTAGAGGGGATCCCACTGCCCAAGATTGCAAGATTAATAGAATGCATCCTAGTGCGAGTGGATACACTTAAAGTGGATCCCACTGCCCAAGACTGATATTACTGAAGATGACATAGGGTGAGGCACTTCGAGTGGCCCCACTACCCGAGATTGACATACCGCAGAAGAAAAGCCCAGGGCGATGGGACTCACTTTGAGCGGCCCCTCTGCCCAAGATTGATATTATTAAAGATGACTCGGGGCGAGGGGTCCACTCCGAGTGTCCTCACTGCCCAAGATTGATATTATATAGAATGAACAAGGGCGACATGACTCACCTCGAGTGTCCCCTCTGCCCAAGATTGATATCACATAAAATGATTCAAGATTAGGGGATCCACTTAGAGTGTCCCCTTCCCCAAATTATCACCCAGAAATGACTTACAAGGAGGGGGTCCACCACGAGTGGCCCCATCCCCCAAAATTGTTACTCATAAGCTAATAAATTACTAATGATTATTTTCTTGTACAAGTAGCCTTAGTTGAGCAAGAAGGGCTCAAGCAGACCAGTTGCGATCTCCTGAGAGTTTTGGCTATGTGCTGAGAGACAATGTTCGTTGAGCAAGCTCAACCACTAGATTCTTTAAAATAAAGAGAATACTAGTAGAGGGACTCTAAGAGTCACTCTAGAACTCACATAGCCCACACTTAGTATAAATAAGTGAGTTGTCCAAAGGCTGCTCACAAGGAAAACAATTTTATAACATGACCTTTAGAGAAAGTATCTCTTAAGTCAACTCTCAAGTTTTTCACAAAGTTTGTACATCAAACCGTTTGAAATGATATTTACCAAATCAAATATTTTGTCACCATCAAGAGACATATTTAATTTTTGACTTTGGTAGGCACCAGGTGTCGTCTATCATAGGAAGCAGGCATCTAACAGATAGATAGGGGGGAAAGTACATTACAGACCTTGTCCCTAAGTTCCATCTCATTTTTTGGCGCCCAACATGCCATGTCAACCCTAGTATATATCTATAAATAGGACCCTTTGTTAAGGTCAAGATAAGATACAAAAAACTCAACTTAAATCCCTACTATACCAAAATTACACCAAACCTAGTATTCTCTCCTCGCTCTCTCTTTAAGTGTTAAGTGCTTATCTCTTCACTCCCAACATTACATCCATAATTCTCAAGAGATCTTTCTCTCTAAGTTGCCATTATTATTTGTGAAGTTCTTCCTCTTACAGGAAGAGGTTACAAAATTTACTCCATTTTTATTATAAATAAAAGGCTTACTCATACAGTTGGTCTTAAGACTTTAAAGATCTTGAAGATAGAGACCATTGGAGTGGGTCATGCCTCACCCATTCTAGTTCTTCACAGACCCGAGTTACAACACCCTCCTACATTTGGCGACTCCACTGGGGAGGTATCCTCATTACCATGGAAAAAGAAGGGTACAATGTTAGGCAGCTAGTCTTTGAAAAACACCCCAACAACAATAAAGCATATATTTAGCAAGTTTGTGCAACACCAGTGACGATTCCCACGGGAGAGAGCAGGGGCGCCAATAAAAAAAGTGGTGGACGAGTAACCATCTAGCTAAGAAAGTGGAGGTGGAGGTGGAGGACTCATCCTCAAAGACACCTTAGAGGGGACTCTACTCACTCGTAGGATATAGATGCTAAAGAAGAAGAAAAAAATAGGGCATTCAGGAACCATGTCTAGACATATCTTATTCTCGGTCATCTAAGTAAACTGCCTTGCTTTATTACTTGTCGAATATGTTCGTTTCGTAAGTCTTGATTTATGTTTTTCAAGCATTTCATATATATGCTAGCTGATTGAGTTGATAAAGAAATCATAGATGCTATAATTTCTTGAGATGACTAGTGGTAAAATGCAAAGAGCATACATAATAGTTCCATGTTGGAATATCTCACTCAAAAAAGAATACCCATAATTAATTATGGGAATTCTATCCACTTTTTGCAGCTCCTAAAGCCACATCACATCCTCTTATTAAGTATTGTAAGTCTTAGAGGGGACAAATCATGTTACTTGTTAATTTATTTATATTGTGATGAATAAAATAAAATAATAGAGCAAAGATCAATTGACGTCTAATCATTTATTGGTTATCGCTAAAAAGTATATTGCCTTACAAGTAATGGTATAATCATGTATAACTTTCATAGTAGCATTTATTATATTTATTAAATCATGTAGGGTATAGAGACAAAGTCTTATCTACCTTGTATAGAGACAAAGTCTGAAAAGTATAATTCTTGTCTGCCCTGTATACCTCTTTGATTTTCGTGCTTGTTACGCTTAAAAGTCTATACGGAGTCACTCGTATAGAGTTTTACAAATAGAGTGCCATTAAAACAACAAAAGACCCACATCATGCCAATAAAAATGACGTGACTGTGTCGCTCGCAACTCTGAATACAAATGCTTGCATATAAAGTCCAAATAATGGCACCACTAAAGAAGGTTTGCTATTACTTTCTCAAATAAATTATTGTCCATAATAGTAACCGATCTGTCATTGGCATTATAACAAGAGACTTTGTAAATTTAGGACCTATTGTAATATGCATTTTGAAAATAGAACAACCAACATTTTATTTATAGTTTTAGTCTCTATTTTTAAATAAAGCCGCTGGCGCGGCCCATATTCATAAAACATCAACCAATCACAGCATGTCATGTGTCCCTTTAATTTGAAAATAAGAATTAAAAATAAAAACAAAATATTTATTATTTTATATCCATAATTAATATTATTTTAAATCCTAAAATTAAATAATGTATTATAACAAACAGTTCACCACAAAAGGCTTTTAAGCAAAAAGAACCACAAACTTCTCACGTGTAGCAAAACATTTGGGTTACTCGACTAAGAGGTTATCTTGAATACAAGATGCTCGACCGCGACTTGATCGGACCAAAAGTGATTTCATCTTCCTCGTGCAAAAACAAAAAAAAAATTATGCACGACTTGCTCGAACGAAATTGTCACCAAGTTTAAGCTAAAATATTATTTAGCTTTCCCGGTCTAGAAAATTAATCCACCTTACTCGAATTCACAAGCACGGGATAGGGTGTTCGTAAAATTTGCGAGGGGCCTACAAAGAGCACGAAGAATGAAAAAAAACTTATCCAAGCAAAGGGATGTAAAAACTCAAAATATTTTACTCCGACATGCTCGGTCAAGTATTACTTTGTAAAGATCAAGAGAAGAACAAACCTTACAATAAATAGCTTTGAATTTGATGGCTTACTCTAATGAAAACTTGTTCACCAAAAAACTTGCGTATTATTTCAACATATAAGCATAAAGAGAAGTCTAAGAATTGATCAGCTTGGGTTGCTGATAGCAAGAGTCATTCGGCTCTAATGGTAGAAATGGACACTTTCAGATTTGAGATACCTGAGAAATCAAACAAGTAATTAAGGAGAAAAGAGAGAGAACCCACTTGTAATTTCCCTCCAGGCCTCTCGCAGTCTTTTCTCTCACGTGTTTAAAACTTGGGCCGAGGAAGTTTTTTAAACGGGTAAACACCCAGATGCTCGTAAAAAAAAGGTAATAAAAAGAGAGTGCGAACTAAAACATTTTGTAATTTGAAAAAAAAAAGAGGGTAGTCTGGAGTAGGCCTGTCAATGAATCGGATTTTATCCGAATCCGAATCCGAATCCGATCCGTTTAAGCGGATATGAATCATGCCTAAAATCCGATTACCCGATTACCCGATTATCCGTTTATTAAATGGAGCGGATTTGGATTCATATGCTCCGATCCGTTAATAATCCGATCCGATTAATATTTTTAATATACATATATAAATTATATATAATATATTTTTCATTAATATATATTGTATTTAATAAAATTGTATATACATATTTTACATATTTAATATAATAGTTCTGTATTTCATTATCTATTTTTTTGGAACATTTGCAAAATAAATTTATGAAATAAGAGTTGAAAATAAAAATGTTGCAAATCAAGTTTAAGATAAATGGATAATCGGATAATCGGATCCGATCCGAATCCGTTTAATATTAACGGATATGGATTTGGATTTGCCTGATCCGATCCGATTAATAAACGGATCAGATCCGAATCCGTTTAACATAAACGGATATGGATTTGGATTTGCCTGATCCGGTCCGAATCCGATCCGTTTACAGGCCTAGTCTGGAGAGGGTTGCTCCAAAAGAAAACAATAAAGAAAAAAATAGACAAAAATAAGAAAACGACAATAGCTGCTCGTAGTAAAAATATTTAAAGGAATCTTCTTTCTCCTATTTGATGTAAAAGACAGGGGCGAGGGAATAACTAGACATGAGGACAAAGACTTAAATTTGAGTGTGTGGTTCTCAACACACAAGTGGAAGAGTAGTGTAGGGCATGGCCTTGTTTTTCTTTGCCCACTAATGTTTCTTAAGCGCTTAGCTCACCAATATATCTAGTAAGTCCCAAATATTTTTTATATAGATTGAGCGCTACAAAATATAGAGGCACCGCTCAACTCTCTCTCTCTCTCTATATATATATATATATATATATATATATATATATATATATATTATATATATAGGGGCGGACGGAGCTTGGGCCCAACAGGGGCCATCGCCAGGGTTGAAAAATTATAAAAAATAAGGTTTTTAGGTGAAAACACTCAATTTTTTAACCTATAGCTGCTGTCTTGCTTTCAAGTAAAAAAAAAACTATTTTTGCCTTTCATTGCCCCCCAACAAAACCCATCCCAAAACCAAACGAAAACGCATTTCTCCTCTTCTTCTCCTCCCATACCCGTAACCCACGCCCAACTCAGCACAGCGCTGCTGCAGTGCTGCTCACCCCTAGCTGTGCCCTGACTGCCGACTCAACTCAGGTAATTTTTTACATAATGCAATAATTTTTGTGTATATGGTTTTGTGAGATGATTGAATAGTGTATATAATTTTTGTGTATATGCTTAAAGTGAGATGATTAGTGTATATGGACCATGTGATTTTTGTGATTTAGAAATCATGTAATGTGTGGTTTTTGTGTATATTAGAAATCAGGGAATGTGTGTTATTTTTTTATATGTGGTTTTTGTGTAAACACAAAATGTGTATATAGAAATAATTTGTAAGAAATTTGTGGTTTTTTTATACGTGACTTTTATATCTCAGAAATTTGTATAGAAATTTTTATATAGAAATTTATGTATATAAAAATTTGTATATATAAAAATTTGTGTATATAAAAATATATAGTCTAATTTTTTTTTTTTTAAATAGGAAGTCATGGAGAAATTTTTTAAACGGAAAAGAGCAGCAGCCCATAAACCGTATCCAAAGTTGAGGTTCAATCATCTCCCAATGCGGAGTCCGATAATCTTATCCATTAAGAAGTTCAATCCCAACACTCACCTAATATTGGGTGAATTTGGATGAACTACCATCGGATCCCGGTTTGAGGAAATCTATTTCGGAATATGGTGATTCTAAACAAATGGAGTTAGTTCGTCGAGCATATCTTACTAGGGTCCCTTGTCAACCAAAAAATCACAATTTCCCATGGATACAATTTGGAACATGCAAACGTATATTTATTCCGTCATGGTTTGAGGAGTTTAGGAGATGGTTAGAGTATAGTGTGGCGAAGGAAGCTACGTTTTGTTTGTTTTGGTATTTGTTCCGACCAAATATAGGGGGCAAGGGGGGTGTATTTTGATAACTTGCTTTTTGTGTATAATTGTCGTTGTTGAAAGCCAAGTTAGTCAAAACCTCACATACCTACAAATATAATAAACTCAAGTATAGAGGTAAGTAAGGGTATCAATCCACTTTCTAGGGAGTAAAGCACATGGAACAAATTCAATTGTAATTCACTTTTTATTTTCTTTTTGTGCTTTTTCACTTTTCTATTTTTTTTAGCTTTTTCAATATTAAAACAAAAGGGTGAGGTGAGGTCTAAACTAATCTAAACAACTAACTAAAAAGTGACTAAAATAAAAAATAAGGTCTAACACTAAAATAAAAGATAAAGTGAGGAAAATAATTGTGAGAACAATCAAGGAGTGGGATTACACCACAAATTTTAGTTATTCTAATTAATTAATTTAATTATTTGAATTCTCCCAAATTAATATTAAAATTACAAACCAACTCTCGTTGCAAGTGTAATTAGAATAGTAATCTTTTAGAAAATTAAAATTAACACCTCACAACTCTAGAAAATTAGATCTACACTCCTTTTAATTAATCACCCGCTAGGATCGATCAATTAGAATTTATGTCAATCTTAGAAATTAAATTTAGAGTTGAAATTCAAATGATAATACCCCACTTAAGAAACTCCTATCTCTAGTTCGAATCTAAAATGGGTGTTATCACTAGAATTTCGATTTTCTCTCGAAAATCATTTACCCTCTCTTGAGGCGTAAATCTAAGGGTGAGGGATCAAAATTAACATTCAAAGGGATAATTCAAGTAAACAAACTAATTAAACTAAAATAATATCAAATAAGGGTTTCACCCCACCCCTTGAAAGGGGTTTTAGCCTAACATGGTATAAAATATGACAAATTAATATTCAAAGGCATAAAATAATAAAAGAAGGGAAGAGAACAAGCAAACCAAATCTCTTTGAGAAAGTTGAACTCTAGTCTTCCAATTTGAAGCATACACCTCTCAATTTGAATGATCATCAAATACACATGAAACACTAACACACAAATTGATTCTCACTAGAATTACTTTCACTCAATTTAAATTGAAAAGAAGAAAATAAAAAAACTAATTCTAATCTACTATTTATTTCTAACCCTAAAATTTCTCTCTACAATTTCCTCTCTCTAATCTAGCATTCTCCAACAAATGGGTCTTCTCTTTGCTTTTATATGCAATGGAGCAAAGGGGTATAATGGTAAAAAGGTAGGAAGAGCATGTGTTTTGGGTGAGGTCACATATGCATGGGGGTGTGAGGATATTTGAAAAAAATCTGATTTGGGTTGAGGGGTAATTTGGGGAAATGGGTGTGAAAGAGTTAGTTGGGATTTTTAAGGGTATATTGGGAAAAAGGTGTAAAAGGAATAAATTGGTTTTATGGCATGTGGGTATTAGTTTGGCTTTTGGTTATTTGGTTTGTAACAGATCGGTTAAGGCTTCCAAAATGGCAAGTGGGTCTTTGGTTTCATGGAGAGATAAGGAAGGTTTGAAATGGGTATTGAAATGGTGAATGGGTTTTGAATATGGGTAATGGGGTACATGGGTAGGAAGATGGATGGGTCTTTGGGTTTTGGGTTGAAAATGGGTGTGGGTCTTGGTGACAAATGGGTTTTTACTCTTGAAATGGGAGATGGGTATGGATCGTAGCTGGCCGGATTGTGTAGGTGAGCTGGCCGGATTGGGTAGGTGACGTCGCCGGAGGGCTGGTGGCGCAGCGGTGAGTCGCCTGAGAGGAGGGGTCGACGGCCGGCGGTTTGGGGCGAGGGAGAGAGAGAGTCCGGCGACGGGCTGTTATGGTGGATCGGGAGTAGGGGACAGTTGAGGTCGGTGCCGGCAGTGGTCGCCGGAGAGAGGCAGTGGAAGGTGAGAGGATGGGTTTGAGGTTTGGTATGGTTTTTAGTTTGTGGAAGATTGGGTATGGAAAGGTTTGTGAGGTTGGAGTTTTGTTAACGGTGGTGGATTATGGAGTTGGGTTTAATGAATGGATGAGAGAGAAAGAGGTGGGTGTTTTCTGTTTTGGAGAGAGGAGAGAGAAGGTGAGAGGTTGAAGAAGGAGAGAGGGGGGTTAGAGTGTGGTGAGGTGTAGAATAAGTTTGGTGGGGAGTAAGGGTGTAGGGTATATGGTATGAGTGTGTGTTTAATTTGGACTCTAAAAAATAAAAATAAAATAAAATAACTAAAATCCTAAAAAAAAATTTAATAAAAACTAAAATTAAACTTCTACTCTAAAAGGTGAAACTAAAATAAAAGAAATAAAACTAAAAACATAAAAAAAATATATAAAAACAAAAGATCTAAAAAGTAATAAAACTAAAAATAACATGTAAAATCTAATAAAAATAAAACTCTAATCCTAATAAAACGAATAACTTATAAAAATAAAGATGAAATAAAAATATGCTAATAAAATATAAAAATAGTAGATAAAACCTAAAAATCCTAAATAAATCCTAAAAATAAAATAACTCAAACTAAAAATCTAAGAAAAATCTAAAAAGCACAAACTAAACACACATAGGGTTCTGGGTAGGTTTAGGGACAAGTTTAGGCTAGGTTTGGGTAGGATGAGGTTACGGGACAAGGATATTTAGCTCCAATGTAACTGTAATTGACCTCGAAATGTAGCTTTTGGCACCGCAACTACAGTTAAGCCTGCATGATAAACATTTACGCGCATAAGACCCATATTGTCGAGAATTAGCAACTAAAGTACGTCTATTCGGGGTATAAAATGTACAGTTTTGGGTGCTTATCATATTTGTTACTGGAGGCTTTTCAAATTGGAAAAAGAAACAAGTGTTTAAAGATCGGTTTAATGAGGTGAATACAGAGTTACTTTTATGTATGGCATGTCTTGATCCAAGTATGAACTTCTCCAAATTCGATGTGGAAAGATTAGTTCGATTTGCGGAGTTTTATCCGAATGATTTTGATCCGATTGAACTCACAGTCATTAGGAAACAACTTAAAAATTATATATATAGTGTGCGTGATAAGGAAGAATTCAAAGATTTGAAAGGGATTGGTGCTCTTGCTCAAAAGATGGTTGAAACTCACAGGGATCGATTATTTCCATTAGTGTACTTGCTTATAAAACTTGCCTTGACATTGCCGGTTGCAACTGCAAGCGTGAAAAGAGCATTCTCCGCAATGAAAATCGTGAAGAGTACATTACGTAACCAAATGGGAGATGATTTTACAAATGATTGCTTGGTGGCATACATTGAACAGGATATTTTCAAAAATGTTGATACGGAAGATATCATTCAATATTTTCAGAATATGAAGCCGCGTAGGGGAATATTATAAACAATCTCATTGTATTTGCAATTTCTGGTTATGTATGGATGAATTTATATGAAATTTTGGCATATTCAGTATTTATGTTTTATCAGTTGTTGGTTTTTATGAGTTGATTATTTATTAGTGTCGATAAAAAAATTTGAATCGATTTGGCCCCGGTTGAACTAAAATCCTGGATCCGCCACTGTATATATACAGAAAGTCTTCTGTAAGGACTCCTTATGATATAGACCCGGTACATACCATTTTTTTAAGTAGTAAAAAAATAAATTTTGTGATGAAACTTCATGGATATGATCTCCATGTTGAGAATATCATATCCAATTTTTTTCATCAAAAAATTCAATAAAAAAAACGTTGAGATGAGATGACATGTAAAAAAATGGTAAATATACATTTTCAACCGTTGAAATGTTGGGTCAGCGCCAACCGCTTTATTGATTGATTTTTTTTTGCTGAAACTTCATGGATATGATCTTCTCACTATCGAGATCATATCCATGAAGTTCATCAAAAAATTCAATCAAAAAGTGGGTGCGATGATCGCCAACATTTCAACGGTCAAAAATACATATTTATACAAAAAAATTTATATATCATCTCATCTCCAAGATTTTTTCTTGAATTTTTTGATGAAAAAAATTGGAGATGATCTTCCCACCGTAGAGATCATATCCATGAAGTTTCATCAAAAAATTCATTTTTTTACTATTTTAAAAAAATGGTATGTACCGGGGTTTGCACTATAAGGAGTCCTTACAGGAGAGGGCCTCTCTCTCTCTTTATATATATATATATATATATATATATATATATATGTGTGTGTGTGTGTGTGTGTGTGTGTGTGTGTGTGGTACAAGTATGATTGAGAGGCATTAAGCTTAGCTCCTTCTTGAGCAGAGCATTATAATGTTCAATACAATACAAGCTTATTGAATACTTGTAGAATTAGTGTACCAAATGTTATAAAGTGTACAAATAGGGTATCAAGCTTATTGAATGCATTTGTAACTATATAGTTAGGTTTACTCACATGAATTTATGTAGTATTAACTTAATAGGTTGCTCACAAATGTATAAGTATGCTTATATTTATGGAAATATTTCGTTTAAAGACAAATACATATTGCTAAAAAAAGAGTGGTCAATTGAAATAAAAGTATAAGTGACTTTCTCAATAGTATGTGTAAAATTGATACTTTTGGGAATTTTCTAAGTATATTTTACGTGATTAAATGACACACGCCATTATTTGATATGGTTTAAAAATTGGACGTAAAATAATATTTGTCCAAGTATACTCTATGCATTTTTAGTATAAAATTTCTTGAAGAACATAAGTGTTATTTTGTAAGAAAGTGCCCTGAATGCAAGAATATGGTTGCTTGAATTTACAACCCGTGTGCATGAATGGGGTTGTTCGAACTTACAATCCACATGTTCATGCTTTTAAGTTCACAAAAATAGGGGTTGCTTGAATTCATGACCCGAGCATTTATGGGACCAAGGGTTGCTCGAACTTATAACCCAAGTTTGGACGTTTGAGTGCACAAGAATAGTGATGGCCGAACTTATGACTCGCATATTTACGTGTTTTAACAAAGTTTGTTTTAGGAATACCCAATGAAGTCGATAGATTTTCTTAAAATCCCCAGACTTGTTTTCCCAAAATAGTTTATGTAATTAACTTCACATTTCGCTACAAAAAGGTACTTTTTAAGACTGGACCTTTTGAGACGGCTAAATTTGAGTCTCAAAAACCCACCTTTAGAGACGGGTAAAATTAATTGTCTTAAAAACTAATAGTTTTTAAGATCGCCATTTTTATCCGTCTCAAAAGGTATATTTTTAAGACCGTCAATTTTATCCATCTCAAAAGGTATAGTTTTTAAGACTACTAAATTTACCCTTCTAAAAAGCTAATGCTAAAAAGACGGTATATTAGTAGCCGTCTCAAAAAATATACATTATGAGATGGCTAAAACCAATTTAAATTCCCCCCTTTATCAATTTTTACTCCCGCTTCTCTCTATTACCCTGAGAAAACAAAAAAAAAAGGAAAAAAGGGAAACAGAAACAAGTCAGCATGCTTTTCAACCTTCATTTTTTCCCGCACTTCTTCGGTCATTTTCCTACACCCCGGGCTTCTCCTTCTCCTCCACGTAGATCTCTCTCTTGGCTCAGCCTCCATGTTGATTCCCATTACTGTCCTACTTATCTAGGTTAAGTAATTTAAGATCTACAAATGTGTTTCTTTGTTTATGCAATTAAGCTTTGTAGTAGATGACTATGAGAATCGATTAGGTTTTTAATTTAAAGTTATCGTTGGTTTGAATATGACAATCTGGACAATGGATCCTTTCATTTCAAGATGTAGTTAGGTATATTTAGTTTTGCTTTTGTTTTGTGTCTTAACGTTTAGATTTGGTTTGTTGATTTTTTATAAGGTATGAGGTGAAGTGTTTGTTTTGAATCTTACTCTATTATGTTTATTTTCTTACAAACATTCACATTAAGTTTTGCACCAATTGTAAATTATTTTTTTTCTTATAGGTTGATTTTACATAGTTGAGCATGTATCGCCCATGATAATCGGTTATTTATATTTTTCTTTTGAATTCACCTGTGTAGATGCTATTGATTGTATTTGTATTTTGTAATTAGAAAAGAGAAAAATAATGAAATCTTTGTAGTATTGGTGAATCATTTTGTTATACGAGCATTCATCATTATCTTACAATGCAAATATTATATAAAAGAAGGATTTTACATAAATTAGTATTAGAAAATTTCAAATTGAACAATATATTTACCTTTATTCTATGAGTTATACTTCGAGCATGTAGATTATAGAAGTTTATACAAAAACCCATTTGTTTTTCATATTTGGCTCCATCCCTGATATACATGTTTTTCATTTTTGGGTATTTGACAGGGAGTTATTGCTCGCGTGACCGATTTTCATTCATTTTGAGACATTTTATCTAAGCTCGGACATTCAAGTTACAACATTGAATTGATATGGATATGAGGTAATTTTATTTCTTAATTATTTATCTATCTCATTAGTTTTTGTACATATGATTTGTAGTGGTGATATGAAGTTGAGGGTGAGCCAATTGAAAACTGGATTGATTTGTAGTGGTGATAGGAGGTTAAGGGTGAGCCAATTGAAAACCCGGATTGTCAATTGGTTATTGTACTATGTTTTTATATTAATATAAAATAATATTTATTTACTAGTTTGTGTGAATTTTAGTTAGATTATTGATATGTTTGTTTATAACTGATCATCTATTTCAATGGGGTGGGTTTTGGCGAGGACCCACCCCGCACTCGCCCCTAATGGGTGAAATTTGGGGTAAATAAACGGGTCGAGTTGGGTTTGAAATAAAAAAAAGCATTGGGTTCGGGGCATGACGGGTTTTGTGTGTAAAATCCCCGAACTCGGCCCATTTAAGGGTATTGTTATAAGTATTCTACTTAAATCTATGCACCTTAGTTAGTTTGGGATAATAATAAATCAATGAATAGTCTTAGTTAGAGGACTTCAATTTTTATTAGTTTAACATTAAAAAAAACTTGAAATCCATTAAAATACTTGAATAAAATAAGTTAGAAAATATCATAAAAATGCTTTGGGGCGGGTTAGGGGTCCTCACGGGGATTTTAAACGGGTTAGTGGCGGGGGCGGGGTAACGGGATCGCGTTTGGTTAAACCCTTACCATTGATATTCCTAAGTGTTACACCTGCCAGTCAGTTAAGGGGTACCACTCCCAATGCAGGACTTCATACACTCCTTGTAGTCCACGACCAACATGATGTTTTAATCGCGAATTGCGAAAGGACATATTTCGATCTTCGTCATAGTCGGTCGTTTCTCTAATATGGCATGCTTCATTCCGTGTAGAATGCCATTGAATGCTTTCCTTGTCTCCATACGGTACTTTTAAGATATTGTTTGGTATTCACGGTGTGCCCATGATTATTACCTTTGACCGGGTCATTGGGATGTTACGTTTCACTTACCATTTTTTACGCTCACTAGGCCCCTATTCCGTCATTTCTAGTACACGACCAATACGATGTTTTGATTGCGAACTGCGAAAGGAAATATTTATATCTTTGCGATAGTTGATAGTTTCTCTAATGTGGCATGCTTTATTCCGTGACATTAGACGCTTCCCATTTTGCGATATGGTACTTTCAAGCGATTGTTTGGTCTTCCTGATGTGTTAATGGTTATTACCTCGGACTGGGTCAACGGGATGTTATGTTTCACAAACCACTTTTGACGCTCACTATGGCTCCTATTATGTCACACTTTACATGCAGAATGTGCTTGTTAATTGAGGGCTGGGGATCATCTCTAGTGTTTGGCCTCTGACAATCCTTGATAGTTGGATTTTATTATCACTTAGGGTGATTTAGTATATAATAATGATGTTAATAGGTACGCGAGTCTCTCCCCATTTTAGATTGTGCTAAAATTAAAGTTCTTTAATCTATGCTCATTGGCCTACTTTGTAATGGCTAAGTGTTAACACTTTTAGGTATCTGACTAGCTAACTTTGCTTTAAAGGGCAACTAGAGTTTCTTTTTGAAGTGAAACTGACCTTGTTGTACTTCTTTGAGCTAGCCAACTCTGCTTCATCTTCACGAGGTTTGGCTGCGTTTGAATTTATTTATTTATTTTATATAAATGTCCGTGCACCTCTCCTTATAAAGCTTTCCTCATTCTTAGATTATATGGTAAGTGTTAGTACGCGGCTCCGCTGTGAAGCTATAAAACACATGCAACGGTTATCGCGAGAACTACTTTGTTGAGCTCTATTCTAGCGAGCTCATTTGTCGAGTAGTATTAATGTTAACCTTTGAAATTGAAGTTGTCCTGGTCTATTTTGGGTTATATTTCAATTGGCACAGTTGTTTTTATTAGCATCTTGATGGCTTCTAAATCTATCACGGTTGGATATTTTAAATGCAATTATTCTGAAAATTATATCTTCGTCTTGCGTGCTCTTTTGATTGGAGCTGGTTACCCTAGGCTCTCTCTCCCAGCATCGTGTTTGTTGTAATTTACAACTTTATCGTAACTAATGGGAATCAGCCAAGTCAAAAGAGTTTCGTCTTTAAAGCCTTTTGGATCTTTTTAAGGCATCGGTGAAGATAATTTTAGAAACGTTTAATTACTAACTGTATTGCATGGTGATGTGGTAATGGATGACTAGTCACCTACTACCTTACTTATTGACACACATTTTACACTAAGCGAATTTACATATAAGTAGGATCAAAATCACTACAATTGGTATTTCCTATCCTTTTTACATCCATTATGAAAAGTTCCTCACCTTTGTAGCCTCTCCTTTTTAAGATTTTTCTACTAGTCTTATTGAGCTTGAAAGCTTTAGAGTGGTATGTGATTAATTTGAGTCGGTACAACTAGGCTCTTGGAGTGGATGACAACAGAGGCACAACTTCAGATGTGAAATAACTTATCAAAAATAAAAAGAATAAATTTACACAGAAACCCCCTGAATATTATCTGAAGCTTATCACTAAAAATACAAACTCATATCACAAATACGGTCATAAAATGATCATAAGAGACCCTGAATACACGAGACTATGTTAAGTGCAACATAAGAAAATGAAGGTAGAGATGGACGATCCCATAGCAAAGATGTGAAAGCAATATATTCACCTTTAAGGATCTCCATTCATAATCAAGTTATCTTAATGGTGTATTATTATCTCCAACCCCAATAATTATTCCAACTACTTCCAGCTCCTAAACCAACAAATTGATGGACAATCTGCACAAAATACCTTCTTTCAGGGACTTCCCCGCCTTCAAATTTATGCAGAAACTTACTACTGAAACTCTCTATTTAGTGAAGAAGCTAGTGAATTTTCTATTGTTCCTACATCAGTTGTGGAGAGGACCATGGTGGTTCCCCCTGTTCAAGGACTAGAATCGGATAATTACGCGCGATTAATGATCCTGAATCTTCTAGCCAGGAATGCAAGTCCATGGCACTACCGCGCTTATGCATCTCACCAAATACTGCCTCCCACAAGCCTCTCCATTGTCCCATATCCCCTCCCCCATCATGAACTTGCCATGTGACCTCCTCTTCCACCTATCAGTTAGTATGTAATAAAATAAATTGGTTTGATACCAATTGATTAGGTATTGATATGTATACTAGGTCTTAAACCCTATCAAGAAGTTCTATCAATTGAAGATGTTAAAAGAAGAAGACTCTATAACTCCAATCAACTATTTCGAGAATCTTTTTAGCACACAAGGAAAGAAACTTAAGATTTAGTTGAGCAGGGGTTCATGGTGTAAGAAATGTTATCTTATTGGATACTAACCAATCAAAACGATAATAGAAATGTTAAAAGTTTCGACTCCGTTCCCAATGAAAATACTGGTTCTGGAAGGACAGTCGGGGATATGGATATGCCTATCATTAGGATGGTTATTGCCTACTGGAATGAAGCTGAACCTTCTCATGTATCACCATAGTGGTGTGATGGGAATGTAATTCCAAATTCAACAACCAAGTGGATCAGAAAGTGAATTGGCAAGCCACACCATTTGAGGAAAGATTAGAAAAGGCATTGTCTGTGGAGATTCTCATCTCTCAGAGGAAGAATTTTGGGGGGACGAAACCTATAGATTTTGGAAACAAGGAATGTGATACTGTTCCATCTTAAGTGAAATCTTCAACTCATTTCAAATCTATGGCGACACTATCGATGATGAAGTGGTTAAGCCATAACATAGATGTGGTCAATAATGGAGTTGAAGCCATATGTGCAGTTCAATGCACTAATTTTGATATCGTTTTGATGGATGTTTTCATGCCAGTAATAAATGGCCTTCAAAATACAAGACTAATCCATTCCTTTGAGGAAACTGGTAATTGGGATGATGCAGTTAAAGCAGGAATCGATCTGCGTCTGCTACCTTCAGAATTATCATCAAATGGCCATCATTTTAAACCGCCTAAAAGGAGGATTCCTATTGTTGCAATGGCAGCAAATGCATTACTAGAGAGTGGAAAAGAGTGTTTTGCAAATGGTATGGACTCTTTTGTATCAAAGTTTGTTACATTTCAAAACTTAAGATAGTGTCTTCAATAATATTTACCATGCTAACCCTACCACCCTCCTTAAATGTATGCTTTTGTATAGAAAAGATTGTGTGATCCATTAGCATATCTCTGTTTTCAATTCTCCCAATTTCACTTTCTTTTAAAAAAAATCTACTCTATGGTTCCATTCTAATGTATAGGCTTCCAATATCACAGTTAAATTTGTTGTAAGTTTGATATGATAAGTCAATCATTGTAGATTTGCTCTCCGGATGGAAATATAAACAAATATTCTTTATATTTCCATCTTCGCCAAATATTCCTTGCATGTTCTCTTTTGAATGATCCTCGGGTATATTCTCTACTAACACTGTGTGCATGCCTTCAGATCCTTCACCTCAGTGAATGAAAGACAATGAAATCGCTTTACCTTTTTTTCGTATGAAATTAATACATGAAGAGAAGATTCGCTTAGTGCAGCTACTATTAATGACCTGTCCAGGGTGAGATTCGTCATTTTCCTAAAAGTTACGATGACTTCAAAAGGAACAAACCCTTCCTTGTCCTTGGTCAAATAATTAGTCGAATGCTTATCAGTCCGCAGATTTTCATCGATTAAGTAATACTTCACCTAGTTAATGATCTTGTCACGGAGAACATCAGTTTGAGACGGCTGTGGGGCTTTGTCCGTGTGAGAGTCTTGGAGTTGGAGTGAGAACAGACTCTATGAGATAGGAGAAACATATAAAGCACTCCGGCCTACAATTTCATATGCGAAGTTATTGTTTAATTTGTTTATTACATACAAGGCAATGTTACTAGTGATATAAAATTGGTGCAGATTTATAGTCCCATTGTAGAATCTTGACAAAACAATGTTGATGCTCAAAAAGATATTACATTTGAGGTGTAGATTTAGCCGCTTCTGCTGTATTTTAAGAATTTTAACACATTTATAATTCCTTATGTGAAACTAGACTCTCTCAATCAGCAGATTCAAACCATAATTTGCCTTGTCACTTCTACCGTGATCCAAACAAGTTGATTCTCCCGACTCCACCGATCCAGACTTCACTATAGTATATGTAGAGCTACATTGTGGAACAACATCACCCTTCTTGAAACTCAAACTTCTGGCCATCTTACAATGGATTAAATCAAACTTTTTATTCGAGGAGGTATGTCTTCCTTTTACAACTGGCTCTTTAATGACGTCTTGATCCAATCTGTTGGAAGTCCTAACTGTAATTGAAGTGTTAGTTTTAGTCTCAGTCACAAGACTAACATATAGGGATGACCAAATGTATTCTCTTCATTATTATTGCCTTTTCTCAAAACTTTACATTTATCCTAAAATTTTAGATTTTCTCGGGGTAATTTGAATTTCTCTTTCACTACTTTTGAGTTTGTTTTTTACTTGAACTCGCTTTAAGTTCTAAACTGTATTCCATGTCCCCAAAAGATTTTAGTGACTAAATTTTCTGGTATATCAGATGGCACGGTATCATGTTTATTCATGCTTCGCTCGCTTGACATAGCTGCCAGAGAACAGTGACTCTGCCATTTTTTCTCAAACTTAAATATTCTGATACATTTCACATGGATCTGTTTTAAGTAGAGAACTATAATGTAGGTTTGTGAATGTTGGGGCTATAACAAACCTTATGCATTCAAGATCTTTAAATTTTAGTTGAAGAGTGATTGTTTGGGTTAATGCTTGTTTGTGTATGTGAAAGTTGTTGACATTTTGATTTTAATTGCCACTCGTTATATTTTTTCTAATTTTAAAATCGAGCAACTATCATGTATTAGATGCATTTTTATACATGATGATTGTAAGTGATCAAAATAATCAACCATTTTTCTTCAAATCTTTGTCTAAATTGACTAAGAAACTTACATATATGTGAAGTAAAATAGGAAGAAAAAAACCGATCAAGTGACAGTATCTTGACAAAAGTTGTTTCTCATTACTTAAATGTTATCAATTCATTGTTATTTATTATTTTAACATCGATCATTTATCAACAGTATAGTGATGTGCACTAATTGGGGAAAAAATGGCTTTATCCAAAACATATGAACTTTTATTGCATATTTTAAATAATTATTAGTTTGTGGTGTCAATTTCTCTTGCTAAGCTAAAAATGGTTTGTTTTGATTTTTCATCATTATTATTTCTTCCAGTAGAACAGTAGTTTCAATTTTTTTCTAATAATTGGAGCACTTCACTTTTGATCTATGAAGCACGGACTCGACATGTAATATGTGTTTCGACACGACACGACACGTGACACGCGATACGCAATACGTGATTTTTCCTAAAACTAGGATACGACACGCTAGGATACGTTTAATATATAATATATGTTAAAATATATAATATATATTTAAATATATATATTAATAAAAATAAAATAGATTTTTTTCATAAAATACATTATTAGAGCATTCTTAACATGAAATTATGAAAATGGACCATACAAAACAAAATTCAAACACACTTTAACATTAAAAATCATAAATAAGGTAGAATGGCCATCCTATAAGAAAAAAATGAAAAAAAAAAGTATCATTTTACGTGTCCCAGCATGTCGGCAACATGTCTCAGCGTGTCGAAAATGTCCAAACATGTCCCAGCGTGTCGGCAAGTTGTCGGAGCATGTCGCGTGTCGGACTCGTGTCAAAGCTGACTCGTGGCTTTCAGGAGAGTGTCAGTGCTTCATAGATTTTAATGAAACGGTTATTCCTCTCTTGGTGATTCTTGAATGTTGTTTATGTTATTAATAATGTATATATGTAAATTAATAAGTTGTAACTTTGTTTTATACACTTGTTAATTCGTTCTTTGATAAATGGAAGATAAATGACAGCGTGTGCGGATTTGATTCGTGATACCAAGGACAAGAAATTGAGGGTCAAGGGACCTGTCAGAATGCCCACCAAGGTTCTCAAAATCACTACCACGAAGTCCACCTATGGATAAGGTATTATTTCTTAGCATGTGGAAATCCGTTCGAGCTCCAAATAGTTATATAAATTGAGAGATTTTCTTAGCACCTATGGATAAGGTATTATTATCTATATATATTGAGAGATTTTCAAGTGGAAAATTATTTCTTTTAAACATAAATTTTGAATGGTGGTGGTGAAAATTTGCTATGTTAGTGGTGAGAATTTGTTATGGTGGTGGTGAGAATTTGAAATTTTAATGTTTAAAACAGGTTGACTACTTGTGGCTCTCTCGATTTAAAAAAAAAATAATAGTATTTAGATATTTATTAAAAATATATCGACATTTAAAATTTATATTGTTTGTGATGAGAATATACTATATTGATTCATTGCACCTTGTATTATTTATGAGTGGAATATTAATTTTGACATAACTGACACTATTATTTTTTGCAGGTGGCAACTTTTATAGAACATGCAATGCTAATCAGTGATTTTGGAGGTCGTATGCTTTAAGAGTGCGAGGTTACTTTGATAAAATCATTTCGTATTTTGGAGTATAGGATTTTAATGTAATTTTGTTGTCAAGACGAATATTTGAACTTAATGTTATAATTTTTATTTTGATGAATATTTAGAGATGCTTGTAGATACTCTAATTAT
The DNA here is from genome assembly GCA_949130495.1 of Sambucus nigra. Classification (NCBI taxonomy): domain Eukaryota; kingdom Viridiplantae; phylum Streptophyta; class Magnoliopsida; order Dipsacales; family Adoxaceae; genus Sambucus; species Sambucus nigra. The sequence goes on along the minus strand of OX422221.1, from coordinate 326,978,409 downwards.
TGTTGAATGAAAATGATTGGTTATGTTGGTTGCAAATTATTTGATGTGTTGTATTTTTTTATCATTCGGTGATGCTTTAATAAATTGTCTCAAATGTAATTCAATTCCATATTAAACTTTAGCGATAGATTTTATTGTCCCTAATATATTGGGACAAAAATTTTAACATCCCTTTACCTCTTTTGGGATGGTTAAAACTGTCCCAAAAACATATTAAAGATGGCTATCTTGCCGTCTTAAAAAGGTTTTGTAAAATAGTAACCTTTTGAAACGGATTAATTCTTGTCTCAAAAGGGTCATTTAAAATGATGATCTTTTGAGACGAATATCTTCCCATCTCAAAAACCTCTGTTGAGACGGCTATGGCGTCAGAAAAAGTATTTATAACCCCTTATCAAAAAGACCCCCTAGCCGTCCCAAATACCGTCCTAAAAAGTATTTGAGATGAATAACAATCTTTTGGGACTGTTAGACCACCGTCTCAAAAGCTAATTTTTTTGTAGTGTTTCTTTTATATTGTATACTTTGAAATAGATTAATTCATTATGAGAAGTAACAAAATACTTCTCAATCCTTCACTCAAACATGTTAGGCCCATTTGTGTTCAAAGTATAAATGACTTTGAAAGTTATGTTGTGCATCTAAAAGATCATAGTTGGTTTAATGGAATTTTTCTCTCTCACATGCTTGGATTCGAGCAGCAGAGCTAGCAAGTATATATATATATATATATATATATATATATATATATGAAACTTTGATAAATTCATGTTATTGACTTTTTTGAAATATGCTCGACTCCAACATGCTCCATGAGCATTCTTACTTGGATTGAAAGACAAAATACAGTAACAAAAAGTATGAGGTATCAACTATACTTTCTTTGCAATGTTTAATGCTTATGTAATGACAAGTAATTCGATATAGGCCATGTTAGCTCCTAGTGCATTTTCACTTGTTACTATTTCTCCACCAAGTAGAATAATACAATAGGTCTGCTATGGAGTCTTTCAAGATCTTGAAGACATAGTCCATTGGAGTGGGTCACGCCTTACCTATTCAAGTCCTTCATAGACCCCAGTTACACCACCCTCCTATATTAGGAGACTCCGCTGGCGAGGTGTCATCATTACCATGGACAGAGAAGGTTATAATGTTTCTTGATAGCTAGTCTTTAAAAGACACACCAACAACAACAAAACATAAATGTAGAAAGTTTGTGAAACACTAGTGATAATTCCCACGAGAGAGATCAGGACCACCATAGGTGGCGCCGATAAAAAAAAGTGGTGATCGAGTGACCCTCTAGGAAAGAAAGTGGAGTTGGAGAATTCACCCTCAAAGACCCCTTATAGGAGACTCTACTCACTAATAGGAAGAAGAAAAAGAAGAAGAAGAAGAAGAAGAAGAAGAAGAAGAAGAAGAAGAAGAAGAAGAAGAAGAAGAAGAAGAAGAAGAAGAACATTCAGGAACCATGTCCAGACATATCTTATTCTCGATCAGCTAAGTAAACTGCCTTGCTTTCTTACTTGTCGAATATGTCCGTTTCAAAAGTCTTGATTTATGTTTTACGAGCAATTCATATATATATGCTAGCTGATTTAGTTGATGAAGAAATCATAGATGCTATAATTTCTTAAGATGACCAATGGTAAAATGCAAAGAACATACACAATAGCTATCGATTGGAATAGCTCACTTAAAAAGGAATTCCCATAATTAATTTTGGGAATTCTATCCACTTTTTGTAGCTTCCAAAGCCACATCACATCCTCTTATTAAGTATTGTAAGTCTTAGAGGGGATAAATCATGTTACTTGTTATTTTATTTATATTATGATGAATAAAATAAAATAAAAGGTCAAAGATTAATTCACATCGAGTCGTTTATTGGTTATCGCTAAAAAGTATATTGGCTTATAAGTAATGGTATAATCATGTATAACTTTTATAGTTGCATATATTATAGTTATTAAATAATGTAGGGTATAGAGAAAAAGTTTGAAAAGTTTAATTCATGTCTTCCATGTATACCTCTTTGATGCGAGTGCTTGTTATGCTTACAAGTCTATACGAAATTACTCATTGTTGATGTAAAAAACTAGACTTGATCTAATTAATTAATCACAGATAAATATGAATAAAGAAATAAGACAAGGGATTTTTAAAGTGGTTCAGCCTTAACGAAATGGCCTACGTCCACTGTCTTGTATTGCTGGGTGTCTTGCCTTAATCTTGATTAGGTTTTCTTATGATAGCTTACCCTGCTATGAGGGTGTTACGAGGTATTTATAGCCCTCAGACTGGCAGTATGAATGGACAATATGTCGTTATTAAATAGACATATACATTTGTACATGGTAAGAATATTCATTGAATATGTCTTCATCGTTTGATCTTCCTGACTAGATGCTTGGTATGTGGAGTAGCTAGGTACGCTGAATAGCTTGGTACATATATTTATTCCATACTGTGAAGACACGTGTCTTCACATAATTGGTCCACGTTAGCTGACTAATTTTTGTATCAACAGAAGCCCCCAATGTTTCACAGTTGAAGTAGGATATGAGAGTGTGGAATATTATGCCCAAAAGTTTCTCGGGCATGTTTATTCTATCTTGTTTGATTATAGACCTCCAACACTTGTAAAATCTTGCACTTATCATAACAGTTTTGAGTACGAAATGACAAATTTGTAAATATTTTGAATTTTTAGTGAACGCTTGGGTACTTGCGTCTTATTCCTTGATTAGCCGCAGAAAACGCAATCGTCATCATTTGTGATCATTATTTTTCCCGTTTTCCAAGGTAGCGTATTTAAAGACGATAGAAACGGATTTTCTTCTACCTTTTTCCATTTAGATTCCTGATGATGCCTGAAAATAGCACCACCCTTCATGGTGTTTGTGAGCTCAATTCAATGTTAACAATGGTAGCATAAGGGTATATACACATATAGTAGAAGGACGTGAGGAGAAGAGGATTCACACCGGAATATAAGTGCTTCAGCCAATTAGGCCTACATCCACTGTGCAAGTGTATGATATATATCACTGTATGAGGGCTCTGATGGCTATAGTTACAATCACTCAAGCTTTCTCTATCTACTGTGTGTTTAGACAGAGTTTCAGCTAGGGTTGCTAATTTCGGGATCCCCCTTTTAAGAAGGAGAAGACAAGTATATATAGTACCAGGGGGTGTAGTGTACCCCCATGCATGCAATGAGCATGTGTGTGTTGGTCTAGCCAATATGATGAAGACATTTGTCCCTGTCACATGTAGAGAATGATGATGAAATATTCCCCCCACGTGGGGGGAATGTCTTGTTGTAACTGATTTGCGTCCACGTGTCCTCATCCACACATATGTTAATAAGTGCTCAGCCTCCGTCCTTGGTCATGACCTCGGTCTGGAAGAGTCCGAGGTTGGTAAGGTTTAGCTGCCCATCCAATCCGAGATGAGCCATTATGGTCTCGGCTTAAGTGAAGCCAAGGTAAGGTGTTAAGGTCGGCATGAGACGAGGTTAAGTTGGAATGTGCTTGGAACATTGGCCGATTCACTGATGGGGTTGACGATGGTAGAGGTAACTCTTCTTGTAACCTCGGCCTACCCTTGGCCGAGGTTGTCATTCCCGGGTGAACTGACGAACTTCTGACCCCTATGATTCATGCAGTCTCCCCTTGATGAGGTTTGTAGTGGTGCCGTCCAGGGCCGAGCTTGCTAGGGCCGAGGCCTATTGTCACTGATCCAAGGCATTTCCAACCTCAGAAATATCTTGGACGAGGTTGTAGTTCCTAACCCGAGGTGACACTTGGGGCATATCAATCACCCCCTAGCCCTTAGTTACATGTGAGAGCAGGTGACTTTGGGGTCTCTACATCTCAGAGGTCTCTCTTGTGCCAATAACCATTTGACACTTGTCCATTACTGAAGTGTGTGGCGTGCCTGGAAAGCATGTGATGTCAGCCGTCCTTTGGGGATCCTAAGGAAATGATAGGCCTTGGTAAGCGTGCAATCATATTAAGGGTTTAAACCCTATTTTCCCTCCTTCCTTCTCATTTCTCTCTTTTCCTGGTTCGAGTCGCATCTGCAGCTTTCTCTCTCAAGAAAGGCATTGGCTTGAAGATTTTGGTGGTGATTCCTCACATTTTCTTCCTTCTCCCTTACCATTTCATCTTCAGGTATCCTCCTCCATTCTTTTTCCTTCATTTTCCCTGTGAGTTTTCTTACTTTTACATTTTTCGGTGAGTTTTTGGAGATTTTCGGCGAGGGTTCCATTTTTTCTGGCGAATTGTTCTTGCTCTAGGTTTAGTAGTTTGATCTTTAAATTGCATTATTCCATTAGCCAGTCTTGTTTGCTGTTTATTAGATTTACAAGTGTAGTGTCTGCCTCTTATGCTCAGACCCCTCTACCAACTCTTAGAGGAGTTTCCTTCTCTCAGAGAGAAGACTGGAGAAAATTAGGCAAATAGAAAGAGCGCATGAGGAAGCTCGTAGGTCAGAGGAATTACCCCTCAGACCTATCTTTCCCCCACCTCTGAAGGTAGTATACCCTGAACCATCAGAACCCACTAACCAAGCCGAGGTACCTGCTGAACCCTCACCAATATATGAGTCTGAGTCTTCCACATCAGACCCTATGTATGTGGACTCTTTTCAAGAGGCCATGGACTTCTCAAATCAACAAGATCAGGTCCCTGATCAAGCATAGGTCTCCAGTCTCATCTCATCTCATAAAAATTCAAGCAGATCGTCCTCTTCCTCAGAGGTTGAGATTGTCGAACCAAGCGTAGCTATTCCACCAATACTTGATGCCATTCCCCTGTCGACCGTCACAAGGGCTGAGTTTGCTCAGAGGTTCCCAAGTAACCCTCTAACGTCTGTTCCGGCCGACGTTGAGCTAGATAATAACGATGATGATGATGCTGAGAGTGAAGTCGACATCTCTGAGGTGGCCGAGATTGAGAGTACAGTTAGTGAGGTCGACCTTCTTTGATTAAGATACCTATACTCCATCAGCCCCTCCATAAAGCTCAGGAGACCTCTGAGGGAAGAGAGGGCCTACCACGGTCGAGAAGGTGAGATCTGTTTGTACGAGCAGATGTTCAAGTTGGGCTTTCGTTTGCCCATCCACCCCATCATTAGGTCTATACTAGCCTACATCAACTTGGCCCCTTCCCAGTTGTCACCCAATGCTTGGAGGGTCATAATTGGGGCCATAGTCCTATGGAGGGATGTTCATCATTCAGACCTTCCAGTCCAAGTTTTTGTAGGTTGATATGTCCCTTCGTCTGCCAAAAACCATCCGAGATATTATCATTTTGTAGCTCAGAAACCTGAGAAGAAGATGCTCCAAATAACTAAGACTTCTAATCATAACTGGAAGCCCCGTTATTTCTTTACCTCAGAGCCATGGGAATTTGGCCCATGTGCCCCCTCTTCCCTACTAGAGTCGTGAATGCCTATTAGATGGGGTAAGGTCACAATGTCTGCCAAGGACGACCATGGTCTAAGCCTGTAAAATCTTCAGAAGGTCAAAGACCTTCAGGATCAGGGGATGCATGGTCTGCTCATAAAATTTGAATACCTGATGACCCCCCACTACCTCTCTGAGACTGGTTTAGGGGGAAATACTCTTACAGAACTTGGTAAGTGTTTTTTATTCCAAGTTATACCTCTGAATTTATGCATGTCTGGCCCACTAACTCAGACCTTTCTATTTTGCAGAGCGTCCGAAGATAATATCAGACGAGCTTTGGGCAATGGCAGCACCGAGTTTGATAAAGCTTGCAAAGAAGGCAGGTCAAAATGCTCCTCCTCCCCCTCCCTCAACATCGAAGGCTCAGGCCACTAAGAAGATAAGTGCTAGTGACCATGCCCCTGAGGATCAGAAGCGAAAGAAAAAAGGTAGGGACACTGCCATCCCAATATCCTTTGTTGACGCATTGGCTGCTCAAATAGAGCAACTAAAAATCAATGACATCATCATAGGCCACAGTCTGCAGGCGCTGGATGTCATCGGCTCTACCATGACCGAGGCTGACAAACATTTTTGCAGGTCTATGGACACACCTCTGCTGGTTGAGTTCGGCCTCCACAGGTCTATTCAGGTATGACTTCAGATTTCTGTATAGCTTCAAAGTGTAACCTCTGATTTGAATTTCAACTCATATACACGACCACATGATTTGCAGGGCCTGGCTATTATGCATCATCTCGCCAATTGGACTCTGAGGAAGTTACCCCTCATCCAGAAGGGTCAAGAGGCCGAGAAGGTGCAAAACTATCTGAATGCAGAGGTCGACCGCCTGAAGTCTGCATTTGATGGGTCTGAGAAGAAGGTGAAGGAGCTGGAGAAAGAGATCTCCAAGCTTAAAAAGGACCATGCTGTGGCTCTGAAGGCTAAGGACGATGTTCTCCAGCAAAAGGTCGACTCTGCAGTGAAGGCAGCCCTTGAAGATGCCTCTGAGGGGATATTGGATGATTATAAAGTCTCTTACGAATTCATGAGCTTCGACTTCGAGTACCTCGAAAGAGGTATTAAGTCTATTATCAAATGGGCGGCTGCTAAAGAGAAGGAGGCAGGAAGTTTGAAGGCCTCTAACTTCATTGCTCTGGGTTTTCCTAACCCTCAGCTTGCCCAAACCCTTCAAGAAGTTGAGGACGAGGTCATTTCCCCTGCAGAGGATACCACACTGGACGGTACGGAGATAGAGGGATCTGACCACGGAGAAGATGGGGCCGAGGTGACCAACGTGGTCCAAGAGAATCACGCTGAGGATACCAGCACTCTCCCTTCAAATCCTTAGGCTCTTTTGTGAATCTTTTTGTACTTTTGTAACCCGTTAGTTGTAATCTCTAAAGAAATATTGTCAGGATATATTTTTGAATCATAATCCCATGACAACCTCTGAGGAGGGTTTTTATTTCTTCGTTTGTTGTTTTGCTTGTTGAATTCCTCTGTCATGCGATGTTTTAGCTCTCAAGTCTTGTTGCAATGATGTCTGCTTAAAATAAATCAATAGTCTTACCTCATACCTTGTCACCAGAGTGATGTTATAAGGTCTGAGGCCATCAGCTAAGAGGTCATCCTCATAATTAATTTCACCAATATTAATGATGTTAAGGGTCTGATGTCATCCAAGTATAGTGTCTGACCTTAGACCTTGTCACCACTTAATGATGTTATAAGGGTCTGAGGTCATCAAATAAGATGTTATCCTCATAATTAATTTCACAAATATTAATGATGTTAAGGGTCTGACGTCATCCAAGTATGGTGTCTGACCTCAGACCTTGTCACCACTTAATGATGTTATAAGGGTCTGAGGTCATCAACTAAGATGTTATCCTCATAATTAATTTCCAAAAATTAATGATGTTATGGGTCTGAGGTCATCCAAGTATGGTGTCTGACCTCAGACCTTGTCACCACTTAATGATGTTATAAGGGTCTGAGGTCATCAAATAAGATGTTATCCTCATAATTAATTTCACCAAATTAATGATGTTAAGGGTCTGAGGTCATCTAAGTATGGTGTCTGACCTCAGACCTTGTCGCCACTCAATGATGTTATAAGGGTCTGAGGTCATCAACTAAGATGTTATCCTCATAATTAATTTCACCAAATTAATGATGTTAAGGGTCTGAGGTCATTCAAGTATGGTATCTGACCTTAGACCTTGTCACCACTTAATGATGTTATAAGGGTCTGAGGTCATCAACTAAGATGTTATCCTCATAACTAATTTCACCAAATTAAAAATTGTTAAGGGTCTGAGGTCATCTAAGTATGGTGTCTGACCTCAGACCTTGTCACCACTTAATGATGTTATAAGGGTCTGAAGTCATCAACTAAGATGTTATCCTCATAATTAATTTCATCAAATTAATGATTTTTTTGGTCTGAGGTCATCCAAGTATGGTGTCTGACCTCAGACCTTGTCACCACTTAATGATGTTATAAGGGTCTGAGGTCATCAACTAAGATGTTGTCCTCATAATTAATTTCACCAAATTAATGATGTTATGGGTCTGAGGTCATCCAAGTATGGTGTCTGACCTCACACCTTGTCACCACTTAATGATGTTATAGGGGTCTGAGGTCATCAACTAAGATGTTATCCTCATAATTAGTATCACCAAATTAATCATGTTAAGGGTCTGAGGTCATCCAAGTATCGTGTCTGACCTCAGACCTTGTCACCACTTAATGATGTTATAAGGGTCTGAGGTCATCAACTAAGATGTTATCCTCATAATTAATTTCCAAAAATTAATGATGTTATGGGTCTGAGTTCATCCAAGTATGGTGTCTGACCTCAGACCTTGTCACCACTTAATAATGTTATAAGGGTCTGAGGTCATCAACTAAGATGGTATCCTCATGATTAATTTCACCAAATTAATGATGTTATGGGTCTGAGGTCATCCAATTATGGTGTCTGACCTCAGACCTTGTCAACACTTAATGATGTTATAGGGGTCTGAGGTCATCAACTAAGTACTATCCTCATAATTAATTTAACCAAATTAATGATGTTATGGGTCTGAGGTCATCCAAGTATGGTGTCTGACCTTAGACCTTGTCACCACTTAATGATGTTATAAGGGTCTGAGGTAATCAACTAAGATGTTATCCTCATAATTAATTTCACCAAATTAAAAATTGTTAAGGTCCTGAGGTCATCCAAGTATGGTGTCTGACCTCAGACCTTGTCACCACTTAATGATGTTATAAGGGTCTGAGGTTATCAACTAAGATGTTATCCTCATAATTAATTTCACCAAATTCATATTTTTTTGGTCTGAGGTCATCCAAGTATGGTGTCTGACCTCAGACCTTGTCACCACTTAATGATTTTATAAGGGTCTGAGGTCATCAAATAAGATGTTATCCACATATTTAATTTCACCAATATTAATGATGTTAAGGGTCTGATGTCATCCAAGTATGGTGTCACCACTTAATGATGTTATAAGGGTGCGAGGTCATCAACTAAGATGTTATCCTCATAATTAATTACACCAAATTAATGATGTTAAGGGTCTGAGGTCATCCAAGTATGGTGTCTGACCTCAGAACTTGTCACCACTTAATGATGTTATAAGGGTCTGAGGTCATCAACTAAGATGTTATCCTCATAATTAATTTCCAAAAATAAATGATGTTATGCGTCTGAGGTCATCCAAGTATGGTGTGTGACCTCAGACCTGGTCACCACTTAATGATGTTATAAGGGTCCGAGGTCATCAAATAAGATGTTATCCTCATAATTAATTTCACCAAATTAATGATGTTAAAGGTCTGAGGTCATCCAAGTATGGTGTCTGACCTCAGACCTTGTCACCACTCAATGATGTTATAAGGATCTGAGGTCATCAACTAAGATGTTATCCTCATAATTAATTTCACCAAATTAATGATGTTAAGGGTCTGAGGTCATCCAAGTATGGTGTCTGACCTTAGACCTTGTCACCACTTAATGATGTTATAAGGGTCTGAGGTCATCAACTAAGATGTTATCCTCATAATTAATTTCACCAAATTAATGATGTTATGGGTCTGAGGTCATCCAAGTATGGTGTCTGACCTCACACCTTGTCACCACTTAATGATGTTATAGGGGTCTGAGGTCATCAACGAAGATGTTATCCTCATAATTAGTTTCACCAAATTAATGATGTTATGGACCTGAGGTCATCCAAGTATGGTGTCGGACCTCAGACCTTGTCACCATTTAATGATGTTATAAGGGTCTGAGGTCATCAACTAAGATGTTATCCTCATAAATAATTTCCAAAAATTAATGATGTTATGGGTCTGAGTTCATCCAAGTAGGGTGTCTGACCTCAGACCTTGTCACCACTTAATGATGTTATAAGGGTCTGAGGTCATCAACTAAGATGGTATCCTCATGATTAATTTCACCAAATTAATGATGTTATGGGTCTGAGGTCATCCAATTATGATGTCTGACCTCAGACCTTGTCACCACTTAATGATGTTATAGGGGTCTGAGGTCATCAACTAAGATGTTATCCTCATAATTAATTTCACCAAATTAATGATGTTATGGGTCTGAGGTCATCCAAGTATGGTGTCACCACTTAATGATATAAGGGTCTGAGGTCATCAACTAAGATGTTATCCTCATAATTAATTTCACCAAATTAAACATTGTTAAGTGTCTGAGGTCATCCAAGTATGGTGTCTGACCTCAGACCTTGTCACCACTTAATGATGTTATAAGGGTCTGAGGTCATCAACTAAGATGTTATCCTCATAATTAATTTCACCAAATTAATGATTTTTTTGGTCTGAGGTCATCCAAGTATGGTGTCTGACCTCAGACCTTGTCACCACTTAATGATGTTATAAGGGTCTGAGGTCATCAAATAAGATGTTATCCTCATATTTAATTTCACCAATATTAATGATGTTAAAGGTCTGACGTCATCGAAGTATGGTGTCTGACCTCAGACCTTGTCACCACTTAATGATGTAATAAGGGTCTGAGGTCATCAACTAAGATGTTATCCTCATAATTAATTTCACCAAATTAATGATGTTAAGGGTCTGAGGTCATCCAAGTATGGTGTCTGACCTCAGACCTTGTCACCACTTAATGATGTTATAAGGGTCTGAGGTCATCAACTAAGATGTTATCCTCATAATTAATTTCCAAAAATTAATGATCTTATGGGTCTGAGGTCATCCAAGTATGGTGTCTAACCTCAGACCTGGTCACCACTTAATGATGTTATAAGGGTCTGAGGTCATCAAATAAGATTTTATCCTCATAATTAATTTCACCAAATTAAAGATGTTAAGGGTCTGAGGTCATCCATGTATGGCGTCTGACCTCAGACCTTGTCGCCACTCAATGATGTTATAAGGGTCTGAGGTCATCAACTAAGATGTTATCCTCATAATTAATTTCACCAAATTAATGATGTTAAGGGTCTGAGGTCATCCAAGTATGGTGTCTGACCTTAGACCTTGTCACCAGTTAATGATGTTATAAGGGTCAGAGGTCATCAACTAAGATGTTAACCTCATAATTAATTTCACCAAATTAAAAATTGTTAAGGGTCTGAGGTCATCCAAGTATGGTGTCTGACCTCAGACCTTGTCACCACTTAATGATGTTATAAGGGTCTGAGGTCATCAACTAAGATGTTATCCTCATAATTAATTTCACCAAATTAATGATTTTTTTGGTCTGAGGTCATCCAAGTATGGTGTCTGACCTCAGACCTTGTCACCACTTAATGAGGTTATAAGGGTCTGAGGTCATCAACTAAGATGTTATCCTCATAATTAATTTCACCAAATTAATGATGTTATGGGTCTGAGGTCATCCAAGTATGGTGTCTGACCTCACACCTTGTCACCACTTAATGATGTTATAGGGGTCTGAGGTCATCAACTAAGATGTTATCCTCATAATTAGTTTCACCAAATTAATGATGTTAAGGGTCTGAGGTCATCCAAGTATGGTGTCTGAACTCAGACCTTGTCACCACTTAATGATGTTATAAGGGTCTGAGGTCATCAACTAAGATGTTATCCTCATAATTAATTTCCAAAAATTAATGATGTTAAGGGTCCGTGGTCATCCAAGTATGGTGTCTGACCTCAGACCTTGTCACCATTTAATGATGTTATAAAGGTGTGAGGTCATCAAATAAGATGTTATCCTCATAATTAATTTCACCAAATTAATGATGTTAAGGGTCTGAGGTCATCCAAGTATGGTGTCTGACCTCATACCTTGTCACCACTTAATGATGTTATAAGGGTCTGAGGTCATCAACTAAGATGTTATCCTCATAATTAATTTCCAAAAATTAATGATGTTAAGGGTCCGTGGTCATCCAAGTATGGTGTCTGACCTCAGACCTTGTCACCACTTAATGATGTTATAAGGGTCTGAGGTCATCAACTAAGATGTTATCCTCATAATTAATTTCACCAAATTAATGATTTTTTTGGTCTGAGGTCATCCAAGTATGGTGTCTGACCTCAGACCTTGTCACCACTTAATGAGGTTATAAGGGTCTGAGGTCATCAACTAAGATGTTATCCTCATAATTAATTTCACCAAATTAATGATGTTATGGGTCTGAGGTCATCCAAGTATGGTGTCTGACCTCACACCTTGTCACCACTTAATGATGTTATAGGGGTCTGAGGTCATCAACTAAGATGTTATCCTCATAATTAGTTTCACCAAATTAATGATGTTAAGGGTCTGAGGTCATCCAAGTATGGTGTCTGAACTCAGACCTTGTCACCACTTAATGATGTTATAAGGGTCTGAGGTCATCAACTAAGATGTTATCCTCATAATTAATTTCCAAAAATTAATGATGTTAAGGGTCCGTGGTCATCCAAGTATGGTGTCTGACCTCAGACCTTGTCACCATTTAATGATGTTATAAAGGTCTGAGGTCATCAAATAAGATGTTATCCTCATAATTAATTTCACCAAATTAATGATGTTAAGGGTCTGAGGTCATCCAAGTATGGTGTCTGACCTCATACCTTGTCACCACTTAATGATGTTATAAGGGTCTTAGGTCATCAACTAAGATGGTATCCTCATTATTAATTTCACCAAATTAATGATGTTATGGGTCTGAGGTCATCCAATTATGGTGTCTGACCTCAGACCTTGTCACCACTTAATGATGTTATAGGAGTCTGAGGTCATTAACTAAGATGTTATCCTCATAATTAATTTCACCAAATTAATGATGTTATGGGTCTGAGGTCATCCAAGTATGGTGTATGACCTCAGACCGTATCACCACTTAATGATGTTATAGGGGTCTGAGGTCATCAACTAAGATGTTATCCTCATAATTAATTTCACCAAATTAATGATGTTAAGGGTCTTAGGTCATCCAAGTATGGTGTGTGACCTCAGACATTGTCACCACTTAATGATGTTATAAGGGTCTGAGGTCATCAACTAAGATGTTATCCTCATAATTAATTTCACCAAATTAATGATGTTAAGGGTCTGAGGTTATCCAAGTATGGTGTCTGACCTCAGACCTTGTCACCACTTAATGATGTTATAAGGGTCTGAGGTCATCAACTAAGATGTTATCCTAATGATTAATTTCACCAAATTAATGATGTTATGGGTCTGAGGTCATCCAAGTATGGTGTCTGACCTCAGACCTTGTCACCACATGATAATGTTATAAGGCCTGAGGTCATCAGTTATATGTTACCCTCACACTTTCTATCATTAGAGCAAAATGAAGCAATAATCGGCATGGAAACTGATATTTTATTAATAACGTATTCATAAGATGGTACATTTGCATAACTTTTTACAACATCATATGTAATACTTCTTTAGGTGATCAGCATTCCAGGGGTTAGCGAAAGGTTGCCCTTCTCAGTTTTCTAGCCTGTAGGTCCCGGGTACAACCTCTTCTGTCACTTTGTAGGGACCATGCCAGTTTGGGTGGAGCTTGTTTGTTTTCTGTAAGGTCTTCTTCAGTACTAAGTCTCCCACGACGATGGGTCTTGACTTCACCCTCTGATTGTAGAATTTTACTGCTCTTTGTTGGTAAGCTGCTTGTCTGATTTCTGCGTCTTCCCTTCTCTCTTCAATCAAATCTAGGTCTAATCTCATCTCTTCCCCATTTTTATCAGGGTCATAGGTCTGAACCCTATGAGTTGGAAGCCCCACTTCTGTTGGTATGACGGCCTCTGAGCCATGTGCTAGCATGAACGGGGTTTCTCCTGTTGGTGTCCTTGCCATGGTTCTGTAGGCCCATAATAAAGCGTAGACCTCTTGAGTCTATCTCCCCTTCGCTTCTTCTAACCTCTTCTTAATTCTATCGAGGATTGTCCTATTTGTGACTTCCGTCTGACCGTTTGCCTCAGGTCAGCCAGGAGATGAGAAGAACTGCTTTATACCCACTCTTTCACAATACTTTTCTAAAGAGGAGTTCTTGAACTAGGTTCTATTATCCGAGATGAGTGTGTTTGGGAGGCCATGTCTGCATGTGATGTTCTTCCAAATAAATTGGAAGGTCTTCTATTCTGTGAACGTTATCATCGGCTCTGCCTCCACCCACTTTGAGAAGTAGTCAATGGAAACTATCATAAATCGGTAATTATTGGCAGCTCTTGGTAGGGGTCCTACTAAGTCAATCCTCCATACTTTAAATGGACACGGAGAGGTGATTGATGTCATAGGTTGATAAGGTTGATGAGGAATAGTGGAGAATCTCAGACATTTATCGCACCTCTTCACGTAAGCTGCAGCATCTATGGCCAAGGTTGGCCACCAATATCCATGTGTAATAATCCTCTTAGCCAAGGGTCTTCCTCCTATGTCACTGGAGCAAGAACCCTCATGAACTTCCTGTAAGACGCAGGGAACTTCAGTGGGATGTACACACCTGAGGAGAGGCAACATAAATCCCTTCTTATATAGGACGTCTCTTATTACGGAGAACTTGGTAGCCCTATATCTTAACTTCCTCCTCTCTAACTTGGACTCCTATATCTCTCCCTCTTTGATGTATCTTATGAAAGGGTCCATCCATGAGTCCCCTAGGTTCAAATTGAGATAAGGGTTGGACACCTCATCTTCCTCAATGGTCGCCTTTGCTAAGACCTCGACCAGAACTGTCCTTCTGATGTCTGTCTTCGTCGTCGAGGCTAACCTTGCCAATGCATCTGCGTGGCTGTTATTTTGTCAAGGTACTCTTTTCAGTTCTGTCTCTTCGAAATATTCTAACATCATTCTCACCTTCTTTAGATACTTAGCCATTCTTTCATCTTTGGCCTCGTAGACTCCCAATACTTGATTGACAACTAACCTTGAATCGCTATGAAGTAGGATTCATCTTACACTTAGAGTCTTTGCCAATGAAAGGCCTGCTATCATGGCCTCATATTCTGACTCATTGTTAGATGCCTTGAAGTTGAATCTCAGAGCATATTCAATGTTGGCACCGTCTGGAGTTGAAAGTATCAGCCCCACACCGCTTCCACTATCATAGGAAGAACCATCAACGAAGAGATTCCAAATGTCTGTATCCGATGAGAAGGCCCCTTCTGACACGATTCCTTGCCTGAAGAGGTATCGATCCTCCTCATTATCCGCTACTCCGCTTCTGATCTTTTTAGATACGACCTCTTCCTGGTTTCGGAAGACGTTTGGTGCGACCTCTTCCTGTTCTCGGAAGACATTGTTGTTTGACCCTTCAACGTCCACTTGGTCATTTTCTACCTCGGCCTCTTCCCATGTGAACTCAGCAACAAAGTCTGCGAGGGCCTACCATTTGATGGCTGCCCTAGGTTGGTAGGTAAGGTCATACTCCCCCAACTCAATGGCCCAGGTCATCAATCTTCCAGACTTCTCAGGTTTATGTAGAACCTGTCTTAGTGGGGAATCGATGAGGACGACCATGGAATGGGCTTGAAAGTAGGGCTTCATCTTCCTTGAGGTATGTATCATGGCATAGGCAAAATTTTCCATACGAGGGTAATTTTGTTCAGACCCTTGAAGCGTTTTACTGTTGAAATACACAGGCCATTGGATTCCAACATCTTCCCGCACTATGGCTGCACTGATAGCCGATTCAGAGACTGCTACATACACATACAATTTCTCTCCTACTATAGGCCGAGATAACAACAAGGGAGACCCAAGGTAGGACTTGAGTTGGTTAAAATCCTCTTTACACTCTTCGTCCCATTGGAAGGCCTTTCTAAGCACTTTGAAGAATGAAAACACTTGTTCGTTGCTCTGAAGACAAACCTGTTGAGTGCGGCCACTCTCCCCGTGAGTCTTTGGACATCCTTGATACTCCTTGGTGTCTTCATATCAAGCAAAGCCTTGGTTTTCTCAGGGTTTACTTCGATTCCTATTTGATTGATGATAAATCCAAGAAACTTCCCAGCTCTTACCCCGAAGACACACTTCACGGGGTTGAGTTTCATTCCGTACAAGTCCATAGTATCGAAGGTCTTTTCAAGATCTGCCACATGAGTGCAGGCCTTCAAGATCTTTGTTAGCATATCGACTACACACACCTCCATAGTCTTAACTATTTGATCTTCGAACATCTTATTCACAAGACGTTGGTGTGTTGCCCCTGCATTTTTCAGACCGAAGGGCATCACTTTGTAGCAGTACGTCCCTTTGTCAGTAATAAAGGCTGTCTTCTCCGAGTCTTCCGCGTCCATGAAGATCTAATTGTAGCCTGAATACGCGTCCATGAAGCTCATGAGCTCATGCCCTGCAGTAGCATCTACCATCTGATCTATCCTGGGTAAGGGGTAGCTGCCTTTTGGGCAAGACTTGTTCAGGTCAGTGAAATCAACGCATATTCTCCACTTTCCATTGGCCTTGGGCACGATGACTGCATTTCATAGCCACTTCGGATATATGACTTCTCTAATAAACTCAGCCTCTTCCAATTTTTTGACTTCTTCTCGAATGACGTCGTACTTCTCCCTGGAGTAAACTCTTCGTCTTTGTTTGATAGGCCTGGAATCTTTGGTCACGTTAAGCTTGTGACTCATAACCTCAGGGTTGATGTCGGGCATGTTCGCGTGACTCCAAGCGAAGACACTCTGCCTCTTCTTGAGGAATTTTATTAGCTCTTCCTTGATTTCTACTTTTAAGGCTTTACCGACCTGGATGGTTTTTTCCAGTTCGTCTTCATTAAGGACGATGGATTCTACCTCTTTCGCGGCATCTCCCTTCTTTAACTTTGTTTCATCTCTTGGGTCAAGTGTATCAATGCTACAAGTGGTGGTTGCCCTCTTATGTGCCTATCTCTCTTCGGTCGAGTTGAAGTAACATTCTTGTGCTATGGTCTGGTCACCTTGCACTTCCCCTACCCCATAGGGGGTCGAGAATTTTAGCATTTGGTGAACCGTTGATGGCACGGCTTCGAACTCCTTAAGGGCCACTCTTCCTATAATGAGGTTATAGGTCGAGAAGACGTTTTCATCCATCACGGAAAATTTTATCTTTCGGGTCAACCTCTTAGGCCACTCTTCACCCATCCGTACGTCCAATTCATACATGCCCAATGGGTGGAACTTTTCACCACTGAATCCCATTAAAGGATGATGATAGGGTACCAGTCTTGCTCTGCTGAGGCCCAGGCTCTTGAAGCAAGGCCAAAACATTATGTCTGCTGAACTCCCCCCCATCCACGAGGATCCTCTGCACCTCGCATCCATGCACCCTTGTTGTTTTTACCAAAGGGTCATCATGCGGGGCTAAGATACCTTTGAAGTCGAGTCGGGAGAACCCAACTATAAGGGTGTCCATGTCCACCTTCTTTCTCTTCTGCACTATATAGAAAGACGTTAGATTTATAACTTTAAGTTTGGCCACTGACTTGGCCTCTGCCATATGAGCTTTCCTGTCAGCCACTTCAGAACCATCTCCCGTGAGTCCTCCGCAAATGGTGTCAACACCAAAGGAGATCATGCCAACCCTCTTCACCGGGGTGTTGTCATCTTTTGGCGAAAGGTTCGGATCGTCTTCATCATCACCTTCTGAATCATTGTCTCTTCTAGCTGGGGCATCGTCACGGCATCTGTCATTTCTCATCTTCTTAGGGTCATCTCTTCCTCCTTTAGGAGCCTTGCCATCAACATACTTCCTCAGCTTTCTGGATTTTAACATCTTTTCAATATCATCCTTTAAGGCGAAGCATCTGTCTGTAACATGGCCATGGTCCTGGTGGAACTCACACCATAAGCTTTTGTTCCTCCTATGTGGAGGGGCCTTCAGTTTCTTTGGCCATCTTGGAGTCCTGCCATTCTTGATCTCGTTGAGGATATGCTCACAGCTCACGTTTAGAGGAGTATAGTGAGAGAACTTGTCATCGGGTGACCTCTTCTTTCCATCTTTCTTTCTTTGGGACTTCTCGCTACTACCGCGGTTCTCATCCTCATACTTGGCGGTCGTTGCCTCTTCGGCATTCATGAATTTTCCCGCAGTTGCCAGTAGCTCGGTCATAGACCTGGGAGGGTCTTCTGCGAGTTTCCACAACAACTTCCCTTTTTGAAGACCTCCTATGAGGGCGGTCATGGCTATATTATCTTCGTAGTCTTCAACCTCAAGTTTTTCTTTATTGAACCTGGCGATGTAGTCTCTTAGGTTCTCGTCATTGCCTTGCTTGACATACAGTAGATGAGTGGTCTTCTTTTGAGGTCTTACCCAAAAGCAGAAGTTGTGAATGAATCGTTCAGCCAAGCCCTTAAAGTTCTCAATTGAATTCTTCAGAAGAGAAGTGAACCAGCTATGTGCTGCTCCTGCCAAAGTCTTGGAGAAGGCCCTACACTTCATCTCATTAGGTATCGAGTAGATGTCCGCCGCTGACTGATACATCTCAATGTGATGTACAGGGTTAGTGCTACAGTCATACTTGGGAGACACCACGGGTGGCTTGAACTTAGCAGGGGTCGGGAAGCTCACTATCCTTGCCACAAAGGGGGAGCCTTCCAAAAAACCTCTTTGCAATGGGTCTCGGCTTTTAATGAGGTCTCCTATCTTTGCCTCAAGACGTTGGATAGAGTCATTCCATGGTCTCCTACCATCGACATGTCTGAGGTTGTCCCCATCCACCTCCAATGGATGAACTGAGGGTTCTCCAGCTGCAACGCAGCGTTGGTTGTTGACCTCTTCCTGGTCTCTACCTCTTCCTGCATGAGGTCGTGCTTGGTGGGGCCGACGTTGCTCATCCCCTCTTTACGAGCCGGCTTCACTCCTTGACCTTGATAATCTCTGTCTTAGGTCATTTACTGGGCCCAACCTCTCAAAGGCTGACCCTCTGCTCAATCGATCAAAAGCTGATCCTCGCTGTTGGGCCTCTTCACCTCTTCGGCCGCAATGGCCTCGGCTCTGCCGAAGAGTACGTACAGTATTATTCGAAACCTCATACGACTCCCAACATTCTTCTAGGACCGCTTCCGCCTCCAGATCGTCATACCTGTCCTCCGGGAAAGGGTTGCCTTGCCTCCCCAGGTGTAAGCGCCTAGGGTCAGCAACGTCCCTCCTCTAATGGGGGGCAGGTTGGTCCTTAATTAGTGCCTGGGGTGGTCCCCTAGCATCCGGATGAGGCTAAACAGCCGCCGGGGTGATCATCTCTGGAGAAACTCAAGGTGGGCTCATCATAGTTTGGTTGAGCTGTGAAAATTGCACCTGCATAGCTTGTTACGTTGCAGCTAAAGACCTCAAGGCTGCAACTACCTCCACTATTTTGGAATGAGGCGGTGCCTGGCTGGAACTAGGTCCTCCCGCCCCAGGCGGCGGAAGAGGCGGTGGTACCTCTGGTGCCATATGCTAGCACAAAAGAGCTGGTGTAGTAAATGAGCTTAATACCTTACAGGACCTCTTTCGATGGTGAAATAGCTCCGCGCTAGGGAGGAGGCCTGGTTCACCACCAGAGTCTCCGGTGAGGTTAAGCAGAAAAAGAGGAAGAGATAGCTTCTCATTCCCACAGACGACTCCAAAATGATGATGCCTGAAAATAGCACCACCCTTCATGGTGTTTGTGAGCTCAATTTAATGTTAACAATGGTAGCATAAGGGTATACACACATATAGTAGAAGGAGGTAAGGAGAAGAGGATTCACAACGGAATATAAGTGGTTCAACCAATTAGGCCTACATCCACTATGCAAGTGTATGACATGTATCACTGTATGAGGGCTCTGATGGCCATAGTTACAATCTCTCTCTACTGTGTGTTTAGACAGAGTTTCATCTAGGGTTGCTAATTTTGGGATCCCCCTTCTAAGAAGGAGCAGACAAGTATATATAGTACCAGGGGGGTGAAGTGTACCCCCCATGCATGCAATGAGAATGTGTGTGTTGGTCTAGCCAATATGATGAAGACATCTGTCCTTGTCACATGTAGGGAATAATGATGAAATATTCCCTCCACATGGGGAGAATGATTTGTTATAACTGATTTGCATCCACTTGTCCTCGTCCACACATATGTTAATAAGTGCTCGGCCTCCGTGCTTGGTCATGACCTCGTCCTGGAAGAGTCCGAGGTTGGTAAGGTTTAGCTGCCCATCCAATCCGAGATGAGCCATTATGGTCTCGACTTAAGTGAAGCCGAGGTAAGGTGTTAAGGTCGGCATGGGCTGAGGTTAAGTTGGAATGTGCTTGGAACATTGGTCGATTAACTAATGGGGTTGACCTTGGTATAGGTAAGTCTCCTTGTAACCTCGGCCTACCCTTGGCCGAGGTTATCATTCCCGGGTGAACTGTTGAAATTCTGACCCCCATGATTCATGCAGTCTCCCCTTGATGAGGTTTGTAGTGGTGTCGGCCAGGGCCGACCTTGCTAGGGCCGAGGCCTATTGTCACTGATCCAAGGCATTTCCAACCTCGGTAATGTCTTGGCCAAGGTTGTAGTTTCTGAGCCGAGGTGACACTTGGGGCATATCAATTCCCAAACTCTTTGTCCTCTCACTTTCCTTCTTACAATCGTTCTTTTTGTCATATGCCTTAGTTGATTTCTTAATTTTCTATAAGAACTTTTTCCTTCTTTCTTTGTTTTAACCATCATGGTTTACCTTATCTAATCATTAGATAAGTTTAGGACTAACTTTGGGATTCCTTCTTGGGTTATGTTGGAAGAACTTCCTTGCCCTTCTGATTTATTTTCTCTAGCTCAAGGACATTAGTTTCCCTCTATTTTTGTAGCGGAATGTGGTTTTTCTTTCCTGCCTAATCCCCTGTGTTTGGAATTTTGCCAATATTTTGATATTGTTCCTGCAAGAGTAGTTCCAAATACATGGAGGGTAGTTAATTGCGTACATAGATTAAACCAAATTCATGGAACTCATCTAGAGATTCCTGAAATTATGTACTATTATAAATAGGTTACCAGCGATACCACCTTTTATTTAAAAACTAGGTTTTCTAATAGAGATTTAGTAGTCAATCTCCCTGATGCTAATAGGGATTATTTTGAACACGGGGTTGTGATGAAAAATTAGCAACACCCCCTACTAAAGGGGAAAGACGTATACCAGGATCCCAGGTGTCCACTTTATAATAATGGGATCTGTTGTTTTGTTTTTCACATTATCTCTGTTTTTGTTTGATAAAAGGTGTCACTAATATTTATTATCTGTTTTGCAGTTGATAGTAAAAGGAAATCACCAAAAGAGAGTATTATTAACATAAAAGATTTGAAACTCATCTGGGGTTTGCATCAATCAGTGGCTGGAGAGCACGTGAGAGTTGCTTCCTATTTGTTGAAATATAAGAACACCACTTCATCCTTAATTATTCGACCTCTTGTTCCTCCCTTATTGATTGATCTTGAGCAGACTCCAGCATCTTTGGTAACTGGTGAAGAATCTTCTTCTGATTTGGGTACTTCTATTGATGACTTGGTGACGCAGAAGAGGAGAGTGCCTAACCTCTTTGCCAAGGTTGTCCCTGGAGCTTATGGGGCAAAGAAAAGCAAAGAGAATGTACCAGCTGAATGAACTAAGAAAATGGATATTGTTCCATCTAAAGGAACAGTCACGATGGTGAAGGACGCCAGCAAAAAGCCCCATGTTGCTCCAAAAGAGGCAGCACCTTTGATTTAAGGGGTTTCTATTATTCTAGAAGAGTCAGCACCTTTGATTGAAGATGCTCCTTTGAAGAGATTGAGAAGGGGTCTGGCTGAGAAGACCTTGGATGATGATGCTTATCCTTCTGGCATTGAAGTTCCCCCTTTCAAAGCTAGTGCTCCAGCACTCGTTACTCTTGGCTTAGCCAAGAAACTGATTTGGTTCTGGGACTCTTCCTGACTATCGAGTTGCTAAGACTTATACTCCTCGGGAGAGGGTTACTGACTTGGCATCCCAACACCTTGCATCAATAAGTGTTATTGCACTTGTTATTTTGATTCTTCATACGATGTTCATTTTTTTTATTTTGGGCTTCTCTTCATCTTACAGTTTTTGATATATTTTAATAATATCGTGGAGAAGGATGAGGCAATCAAAGCTTCAACTTATTCCAATGGATTAGAAGAATCCCTTGTTGGATTTTCAAAATCTTTGGTGAAATCCCGACATAAATACGAGGATGACAAAGCTACTTGGGAACATAAAATCAAGTCTGCTGAGACAGCTCGATAAAAAGCTGAGAAAGCTGATAAGGGGGATGATATAGCTCGGTAGGTGGCTGATACAGCTCGATAACAAGCTGTAAATGCTTCCAAGGAGGCAGAGGAGAAATTGAAGGTTGATATTTCTAGCCAAGTGGAGGCTGAGGGCAAGCTTGAAGGGGTTGAACGGTGTAAAAAAGATCTTAAACAGAAAGTGAAATCTGTTGAAGAGATTTTTAGGGAAAGTATGATGAAAAAAAAAAGCTGCTATGAAGAAGTCCTTTAGCTCTAGCTAGGACAAAGTATGGAACAAAGCTCTAGTTGTTGTCTCTACCCAAATGGATTATGCAAGTTTGAAGTTCTTTAGGGATGGGTGGGTTGCAGCGTTGAAGGAGTTAAACGTTGCTGAGGATTCTGAACTATTTCAGAGACATGTTCATGGCCCTTCTCCTGCTATTGAAGAAGAAGACGAAGTTGGATCTGATGAATCTTCTTTATTGATAGTAGAATAAACACCTGATGCCACTATCCCTCAATCCTCAGAGCAAGTTCAGCAAATAACAACTTCTACAGAACAACACTAGCTGCCCACCGAGTAACTAATTTCTTCTTTAAAACCATCTGAGAATATTGTAGGGAACAAAGAGAAGGTGTAATATTGTTCTGAAATTTGTTGCTTTTCTCTTTTATTTTGTACTTATGGTTGTACCCTCTTATCTTATGAACAATAAAATGGACTTTGTTATTATTTCTGAGTTTCTCCTTCGTAGCTATGTTGTTGTTGATCTGTTTGTACCTTTCCTTGCTAGTTTATGGCCAAGATGAAACTATTGTCAGCTCATGATAGAAAGTTGATGAAGAAGTGCACTGATTACTTCAACGTTGGCCACGTAGATTTCATTGAAGCTCAAATAATTGATATTCTTGGATCTGATGCCTTTGAGCGAGCAATTGATGCTTACCAGTATTTAAAATGTCTACTTGATTAAGCGGTAGCAAACAGTGTGGATATTATGAGATGATTTAAGATCTTCAAGGAATGATTAAATCACTTCAACTTCAACATAAGGAAACCAAGGCTCTTCTACATGAAGGCTACGAGAAGAAGTACCAATAATTGAGTGTTGATCGGGGCTATGACAAATTTATCTCAGCCTATAAGAAGAAAGAGAGTGTGCTAAAACTTGAGGTTGAAGAACACAAAAATATTGCCAAACTGCTGGAGGATGACAATATTTCCTTACGAGAAGAGCTGAGACAACTAAAATATGCTGCTTCTTATGGAGCTTTGGTCCCAGTTGATGAAGGTTTTTCATTCTTGAAGACTGAGAATGCTTCATTGAGGGAAGAATTAGAAGCTTTGCAAAGAGCCAAACCTACACCTTCTTCCGGGGTAGAGCAAGAGCTAGTCGGAGCAGCATCGAAGAGACTATGACTCAACAGGCCTTAGAAAACCAAGTTGTTCAACTAAAGGAAAAAAAATCAAGCTTTAGCTGAGATGTCCCAAAAAATTCAAACTCTTACCGAGCAACTTTCCAATCAGAGTTCTGCATTGGAGAGTAAAGAAAATTTGTTGAAGAGGCTTCATCAGCATGTTGAAAGATTGACTTATCAATTCCATAAACAACCCATAGAGTTTTGGATGGGGGGATACAACGAAGCTTTATATCATCTTGTTATCAGGTTGAAGCAATAAAATAATGAGGGATACAAATAGGGGTGGTTAAATGCTCTGACTGTGATGAAGGTTGAAGATGGAATGGAGTTATGGGATTGGTATGACCCTGGATTACTTGATTTGTCAGTGCCTCCCTTTAAACTATATGTTAGCTGGATTCCAGTTAGGTCCATTCCTCAGTGTTTGATTTCCAAGTACCTTGGTGACTACAATCTTCATGAAGATTTTAAAATATCTCGACCTCCACATTTGCTTGAACGACTAAGTATGAGCAATACCAGAATGCTGCGAGATTTAAATTTTATCAATTCTTCCTTTTCTTTAGATGATCCTCCAGCTGGAATGGATCCTGTACCTAAATCTGAAGGAAATAAACCAATAGAATAGGCTATTTGTATTTCATTAGTGAAGAAAAATCATCTTTTTGTAATTTTGTTTCCTTGGAAATAAATTAATTGTATGATGTTTATCTTGCCAATCTTTATGAGATCAATTATAATAATGTTGTACTTTTCAGTCGTTGTGCATGTACATATATATATAAATGGACAGTTTGTCCTGTGTTGATTTGCTTGCCTAGACAATGGAACTTTGTCCCATATGTTTTCCTAGTTGTAGTGACTTATCACCCATAAGTGCCTAAGCAATGGAATTATTTTTATCCCATATTCCTACTTAGTTGTAGCAATCATTTTAGTAAATAATTGCCTTGGTGCCTACACAGTGGATATTTTACCCATCTTCTTGCCTAGTTTAGATGCCACTTGGGTCACCCATGATCAAATAGGCCTTTCCTTACTCGATTGTTGTACCAACCTTGTTGGTTATGTTGATGCCGACCAACTTTGTTGGTGTTCGTTGATACCGACCAACTTTGTTGGTGTTTGTTGATGCCGACCAACTTTGTTGGTGTTTGCTGATGCTAACCAACTTTGTTGGTGTTTGTGTTGATTACTGACCAACTTCTAGTTGCTACTGGAAAGTGAGTTTAAGTGTAGTGTATAGCACTAGTACTCTAAAAAAACAAAAATAACATAAGCAAATATTGTAAACTCACCGTTTTCATTCATACTGAAATAATAGGATACATGTATAGTTACATCACTGATAGTATTTTCACTGGTTCTCTGCATTCCAAGCGTTTTTGAATTCCTCCCTTTCTAGAGTTGCTATTCTGTAGGTGCCAGGTCGAACAACAGCTGTGACACGATAGGTCCCATGCCAATTGGCTTTCAACTTATTGTGCTTTTGAATTACTTTCTTGAGCACATAATCTCATTCCTTGAGATCACACTTCTTGACCCTTTTATTATAGAACATGGCAGTTCTTTGTTGATATAATGCATTTCAGATTGCTGTATCTTCTCTGACTTCTTTGAGCATATCCAAGTCCAAGCGTCGCATCAAATCACTTATTGGAGAATTAAAATTAAGCACCCTATGAGTAGGTAAGCCTAGCTCAGCAGGTGTGACTGCTTCACTCCCAAAGGCTAACATGTAAGGAGATTCCCCAGTTATTGTTCGGGAAGTTGTTTGGTATGCCCATAATACATAGTGCAACTCGTTGATCCAATTTCCTTTGTCATCATCCAATATTTTCTACAACCTATTCAATAGAGTTCTGTTCGTCACCTCTATATGTCTGTTACTTTGGGGATATCCTGGAGAAGAATGAATCTTTTTAATGTTAAACTGTAAACAATACGCGACGAACACCTCATTATCAAATTGGGTACCGTGATCAGTGATAAATGCATGTGGCAGACTATATATATAAATAATATTCTTCCAGATGAATCGATAAACCCTTTCATAGGCCATATTGATGAGAGGTTCAGCTTCCACCCATTTTGTGAAATAATTAACTGCGACCACTAAATATTTGAATCGTCCTCTTATAGTTGGCAGAGGCCCAACTAAATCTATTCCCCACATGGAAAATGGCCAAGGTGAAGTGATTGGTGTTAACAGTGCCTGAGGAGTTCTTTGTATAGTAAAAAATCATTAACACTTGTCACATTTCTTTGCATAAGCTATACAATCAGCGCACATTGTTGGTTAATAGTACCCCTGCATATTTATTCTCTGCAGAAGAGTTCTACCTGCTATGTGAGCTCCACAAGATCCTTCATGAACTTCCTCTATTAGATCTTTAACTTCTACTAGATCAACACATCTTTGTAGACAGAACTCCATTGTTTAAGACATACCTGGAAGACTTAAACTTCAACCTCTTGGATGCAAATTGGTCGGCTGGTAAAGTGCCTTCTTCGATATAGGCCCTGATGGGATCCATCCAGGAAGATCCTATATCCAAAGCAATAAAATTCACCATCAAATTTTCATCAATACTTCTGTTTGCAAGTATCTCAATGGGTATTATTCTTCGTAGCTCGGTGCGTGTAGCTAAAGCTAATCGAGCAAGCACATATGCTCTTATATTTTCTAGTCTCGATATTCTAATCACTTGGATAGCTGCCAAATTGGATACAATCTCCATAGCTTTAGTTAAATACCTCGACATGAACTCTCCTTTTGCTGCATAAATATTGAGCATCTGATTTACCACTAGTTGTGAGTCATTGAACACCATAAGTTGAGGCCCACAATTACGGCTTCATACTCAGCTTCATTAGTGGAGGCCTTGAATTGGAAACATAGAGCATATTCTATATCTATCCCATCTGAACTGTTAACAATAACTCCGGCTCCGCTACCTGTTGCACATGAAGAACCATCAATATATAAATTCCATATGGGGATATTATTATCAAACCCTTGGTCTGACAAAATCCCATGATGGAATATCTTGTGCTTCCATTCTTCATCCTTCAACTCTGGCCTTGTACTAGAAGATTCTGGTTGATCGGCGGCCATCTCTTCTGGCAAATTTACTGTTGGGAGTTGATCGAGGACAGTTTTTGTTGATCCTCTAACATCCTTGAGTTTCTCAGCATTAGCCCCCTATTGATCTAAGATATATGGGTAGGTAAATTCAGTAATGAAATCCACCACTGCCTGCCCTTTGAGAGAGGATCTTGGCTCATAGGTAATGTCATACTCCCCTAATTCCATTGCCCAATACATTAATCTTCCATATTTTTTCGGCTTATGTAAAGCCTGTCTGAGTGGCATGTAAGTATATACCACTATTGTATGGGCTTGAAAATATGGTTTCATCCTTTTGCTCGCCTCAATCAAGGCCAATGCTAACTTCTCCAGTTTTGGATACCTGATCTTTGCTTCCCTGAATGCCTTGCTCGTGTAATAAACTGGTTTTTGCACTCCGCTTTCTATTCTTATCAAAGCTGAACTGACTGCATTCTCCGAGACAGCTAAGTACAAGTATAATTTTTCACCCAACACCGGTCTGGATAATAAATGAGGTGTCCCCGAGTATCTCTTCAATTATAAAAATTCATTCTCACATTCATCATTCCACTCAAAGTTCTTTCTGAGCACCTTGAAGAATGGGAGACATTTATCAGTTGCTCGGGATACGAATCTGTTGAGAGCTACTACACATCCCATAAGGCTTTGCACTTCCTTCTTTTTGGTTGGAGACTGTAATTCTAGCAAGGCTTTTATTTTATCAAGATTGGCTTCAATACATCTCAATTCACAATGTACCCGAGGAACATGCCTTCTTGTACGCCAAAAACGCACTTGGTCGGGTTCAACTTCATTTGATACTTATCTAACTGATAAAATATTTGGCTCAAATCATCTATATGATCAGCAGCCTTTTTACTTTTGGTCAACATATCGTCGACATACACCTCCATATTTTTGCCAATCTGCTCAGCAAACACCTTATTCATCAGCCGCTAATATGTAGCACCTGCATTTTTTAGACCAAAAGTCATAACATTGTAACAATATGTTCCTCATGGGGTAATAAAAGAGGTACTTTCCCTATCTTCCAGTTTTATTTTAATTTAATTATATACAGAATAAGCATCCATAAAGCTTAGCAGCTCATGCCCCGAAGTAGCATCTACCAACTGATCTATCATGGGCAGAGGGAAATGATCCTTTGGTCAAGCTTTATTCAGGTTTGTGAAGTTAATATACATTCTCCACTTGTTGTTGTTCTTCTTTACCATCACCACATTAGCCAACCAATCTGGATGTTTGACGTCTTCGGTGAAAGAAGCCTTTTGCAATTTTTCTACTTCCTCTTGAATAACCTGATTTTTTTTCGGGCTAAAGACTCTTCTTATTTTCTTCACTGGCTTAATCTCTTTGTTGACATTGAGCTCGTGATATAGGAAGGCTGGGTCTATCCCCGGTATATCTTCATGACTCCACGCGAATGCTTGTTTTCTCTGCTTCAGAAACGCCACCAGCTCCTGCTTTAATATCGAATCAAGTGAAGCACCAATCTGCGTTGTCCTTTCTGGTTTCTCATCATCCAGAATAATGCTTTATGTCGCCTCCATTACTTGGCCTTTGACAAGTTTCGTTTCATCTCTTGGATCAAAGGTTTCAATCTCGAACTCGTCAGATTTATCCACTTGATAAGTGGTTGTTTTCTTCCTGGCATTCTCCAATTCTTGTTGCTCGGCAGACGAGTAGTAACATTCCTGAGCTACTTTTTGATCTCCCTTCACAATTCCAACCCCAAAGTTGGTCGAGAACTTTAAACACTGATGTACAGTGGATGGAACTGCTTCAAACTTTTTTAGGCCTACCCTCCCCATAATTATATTGTAGGCCGATTGGAATTTTTTATCCATCACGAAGAAGCATACCTTTTCAGATCTGCAAGCAGGTCAGGTACCAATCAACATATCTAACTTAATTATCCCAAGTGGAAAAACTTTGGCTCCCGAGAACCAAATGAGGGCCCAGTGATATGGCTCCAACTGTCCAAGTTTTAAGTTCAAACTATCGAAGCAAGGGTAAAACATGATGTCTGTCGAGCTACCATTATCCACCAGTACTCTTGAGATGATTACATCCTTCATTCTCATTTTGATCACTAGAGGATCATCATGAGGATATAAAATGCCTTCCAGATCATTTTTGGAAAAACCAATGACCAGCTTATCTTTGTTTACCTTTCTTGGGAGATCCTCTTCTGCTAGATTTATTCGCTGTATATAGGAACAAGCTTGTACCTCATTAAGGTAAGGTTTCCCCTCAGCGGTATGATCACCCCCTCCTACAATTCCACCTGTAATCATATTACAATCGAATGAACCAAAATGAATTGAAAATACCTCACGCTCAAGTTGTCTTGGCCTTTTTGGGAGATCGGGGTCATCTTCAGGGCCATCTTTGTGATCCCTTTTCTTATCGTCTCTTGGTCGAGCTCTATTATTGGTCTTCCCACTATTTTGGCGATCAACATACCTATTAAGCTTTCCTCGTCTAGTGAGTGCCTTTATCTCATTCTGGAGGGCTATACTGCTTGGTCATGTGACCATAATCCTTATGGAAGTCACAATACTTGGACTTATCCCTTCTTTCGGGAGATATTCTCAATTTTTTTGGATAATTCAGTTCCTCGCTGTTCTTGACCTCCTCCAGAACGTGGTTTATATCCACCTTTAAGGGAGTATAATTTTCATACTTCCTCATGTGTTCTAACGCTTCTTTGCCTTTCGACTGTTTGCTCCCACAATTATGCTTGTGGTCTTTCTTCTCCGTCTTACCTTGAGCTTTACTTTCTGCCTTTGCTTTAGCATTCTTCTTCGTAGCCATAGCTTCTTCGGCATTCATAATTTTGGCTTCTTTGGCCATCAATTCAGCCATAGATTTGGGGGGATCTTTGGTCAAAGTGTAGTACAACTTATTTGGTAAAAGACCACTCATAAGAGTTGTAATGGCTGTCTTCTCCTCATAGTCAATGACTTCCAGTTTCTCATTATTAAAATGAGTGATATAGTCCCTAGTGATTTCT
The DNA here is from genome assembly GCA_949130495.1 of Sambucus nigra. Lineage (NCBI taxonomy): Eukaryota > Viridiplantae > Streptophyta > Magnoliopsida > Dipsacales > Adoxaceae > Sambucus > Sambucus nigra. The sequence continues at coordinate 326,948,691 of OX422221.1, read as the reverse complement.
CCTGATTTTTACCTTACACTCAACAGATGTGCTACCCTCTTGACTGGTTTTGCACCAAAATAGAAATTTCCTATAAAGAGCTCTGCCAGTTGATGGAAGGTTACAATCTTCCCCCAAGGAAGGCTATTGTACCCTATCTGAGCAGATCCAATGATGGTTCCTGAGAATGCCCTACACCTCATTTCATCTAGGACCGCATAAATATCTGCTGCAGCTTGATACTGTTCTATATGGAGAACAGGATAAGTTTTTCCTTCGTACTTCAGTGTAATCACAGGAGCCTTGAACTTTGAGGGTGTAGGGAAATCCATAATTTCTCGTAAAAATGGAGATCCTTTGATAAAGGTTCTTTCGAGAGGGTTTTTGGCCTTAGCCATCTCCCCTAACCTGACTTCTAATCTCTGAATGGAGCCCTTCCATGCATTATTTCCAGCCTCTGATTTTTTTGCACGAGCAACAGATCGTGCGGAGTTTTCTTCTTGGGATGTTTCTATGCGAGCCACGGGCCTGAGATTTGGGTGTGACAGGGCAGAACCTTCCCTTAAATTGTTTGGTCATTGAGAATTTCTTGATGCAATCCGAGGAGGATATATGTTCTTCTTAGGGCCAAAACAATCATAGGGAGAGACTATGTTCAACCTTTCCAGAGCGCTTGTTCATTCTGGAATAAGAGTGACATTTTCTTGAGAATCCAAAATTCTTATGGGGGATGTCAAACCAGGTTGATAGGATGGATCATTGGAGGTTCCGGTATGATGGAGTTCAGTACGTCTGGATTGTGAAGTATGATGGGGTTCGGTACGTCTGGATCATGAAGACGGTGGATGCATGCTTCTCTAAGCACTTCGTTAGCCTGATTGAGAGGACACTCTATTTTGAACTGTCTGAATGAACGGTCGCATAGTTTCCTGCATTATTGTTTGTCCCCTGGCTAAGTTGGCCAGGATTCCTGTGATATCATTTGCATTTGGAGGAGCAGAAGGGTTAGGAGGATTCCCGTCATTGTTCCTGTTGCTAGATTTTGGGATATCAGCCATTTGTGGTAAGTTTTTAGTAAAAAAGACAACATATAGTCGTTCCCACAGACGGTGACAATCTGTTGATGTAAAAAACTAGACTTGATCTAACTAATTAATCACAGATAAATATGAATAAAGAAATAAGACAAGGGATTTTTAAAGTGGTTCAGCCTTAACGAAATGGCCTACGTTCACTATCTTGTATTATTGGGTGTCTTGCCTTAATCTTGATTAAGTTTGCTTATGATAGCATACCCTGCTATGATGGTGTTACAAGGTATTTATAGCCCTTAGACTGGCAGTATGAATGGACAATATGCCGCTATTAAATAGACATATACATCTGTACATGATAAGAATATTCATTGAATCTGTCTTCATCGTTTGATCTTCCTGACTATGCTTGGTATGTGGAGTATCTCGGTACGTATATTTATGCCATACTATGAAGACACGTAACTCACATAATTGATCCACGTCAGTTGACTAATTTTTGTATCAACACTCATATTAAGTTTTACAAATAGAATGGCATCTGCTCATCATATGTGAAAAAAACAAAGGCCCAGGTCATGCCAATACAAATGACGCAGCTGTGCCCCTCACAACTCTGAATATAAATGCACGCATATAAAGTCCGAATAATCGCACCACTAGAGAAGGTTTGCTACTACTTTCTTGAATAAAATATTATACGATAATGCTGTAAATAGCACCACTAGTATAAGGTGTTGATAAGCTCAAGCTAGTAATAACAATGGCAGCACAAGAGTAGATATCTAGTTGAAGGAGGTAAGGAGAAGAGGAGAAATACTGGTATATAAGTGGTTCAGCCAATTTGGCCTACTTCCACTGTGAGTGTGTGAGTCAGTTTCACTAGAATAAGGACAATAATGGCCTGTGATACAATCTCTCACTTTCGATCTGTACTGTATATTTTACCAGAGCTTTCACTAGGGTTACAATTATAGATCCTTTTGCAAGGTAGGGTATGACATGTATTTATAATGCTTTGGGGGTGTAGTGTACCCCCTAAGCAAGACAGGAGCATGTGTGTGATGAATGTCCTAATCATAGGTGGACATCTGGCTGTGCCACATGTAAGGAATGATGACCAAATATTTCGTCACGTGAGGGAAATGATTTGGTTAGGACTGACTTGCTCACGTGTTCCAAGTCTTCCATGTGCTTGCGTGTGCTCGAACTTGTGATATTTTCTGTCGTAACCTTGGCCTAGCCGAGTACGAGGTTAGGGACGTCCAATTATTTCTTTGTCCTGTCAATCATCAACATGACCTCGGCCTGGGAGACTGACTAAGGTTAGGCATGAGGTAGGATGTAACATCGGTTGAGGCAGAGTACGATGTTGGCAATGGCTTGATCTCATAAGATGATGCTGGCCTCGGCTGCTGGCCAGCCGAGGTTGGTCCAAGAGGATCTAACCTTGAAAAAGACGACCATTCTGATGACTATTGTAAGCTTCATGTCAACTCGGCTGTGAGACAGTCCGAGGTTAGTGACCCTGAGTACGAGGTTACACTTTGGGCATATCAATCACCCCTATAACTTAGTCTCCTGTATGAGTAGGTGACTGAGGGGTATTAGAGTCAGGTTAATGCAGGGATGTTTTGATATTTGGGGGTTTGGAGTGGTTCCTCGGACACATGTCATTCACTGAAGTGACTAACGTTTTCCACAATATATGATAGTTTTGGCAGCACCTTTTGGGTTTCCTAGGGTAATGAGGAGGGTATTGGAAATCGCGCCCCATTATTGAGAAGGTTTAGAAGCTCTTTCTCTTTCCTCATTTCTCTTTCTTCTCCTCACTTCTCCCGCCAAGGCTTTCCTTTGCTACATAAACCTTACAAAACCCTCCATAGACAAAGCTTGACCACTTCTTTGGTTTCCTGCACATTTTGGGCTTATAAGACTTTGCTCTTCGCTCTTGGTTGCTCAGGTAACCTCCTTCGACCCTTGCTCTCCCCTTTCTGGGTATAATTTCACATTGGTTTATTTTTTGTTGGTTTTTTTGGTTTTTCGGTGAGCAAAACCACCACTGCCTGGTGGTTATTAGGCTAGGATTAGTGGGGTTAGGTGTTTTTGGGGATATTCTAGGCTGCTCTGAGGTTATTTTAGCCAAAACCTCTTCTTTTCTGCCCTTCGATTATCTTTCGATCATCTTCTCTGGTGACCCAACTTTGAGTGTTCTTGGTGTTATTATTAGGAACCTTTAAATTTCCAAACTTTGATCCTTAGTTTAAGTAACATAAGTTGTGTACCTGTTTGTAGTTTGAGTTTTTTCCACAAGTGTAGTATCGCCTGTCATATGCTCAAACCTCTGTATACGCTTGCTGAAGAGTTTTTAACTCTGCGCGAGAAGACCTTTGGGAATATTAGACAGATAAAGCTAGCCAAAGCAGACGCTCGTAGGGATGAGGCCTTTCCCCTTAAACCCATCTTTCCTCCACCTTTGAAGGTCATATACCCTGAGCCTGCAGAGGTTCCAGACCCCATATCTGAGTTAGCTTCTTTAGACCCGATGTCTACCTCTAAGGCTACTGAGTCCGTAGACTCTTTCTAAGAGGCTATGGATTGCTCTCCTCGGGGGAGTGGAATCTTTGAAGAAGCATAGATTTATGATCATTCCTCGTCTTATCGAGACGCTAGCACCTCTTATAGATCTCCCTCCGTAGAGATCTTAGAACCTAGTGTAGTTTTCCATGCCCCTATTGATGCAATTCCTTTAACATTTTTCTTGGAGCCCCCTCTGAGGCCCATCCTCAAACTGCTGAGGGCTATGATGATGATGATGATGATGAAGGGAGTGAACTTGACACTTTTAAGGTTGACAATCCTGAGACTTCTGTCACTGAGTATGACCTTATTGTCTTCAGACATCTGTATGCCATTCCTTCATCCATTACTTTAAGGAAACCCCTGAAGGATGAGAGGGCTTTTGACGACTGAGAAGGAGAGCTCGTCTATGAGAAGATGTTCAAACTCAACTTTTGCCTTCCAATCCACCCTATTATCCGATTTGTCCTTTGTCATATTAAACTTTCTCCTTCTCAACTTTCCCCCAACGCTTGGAGGGTCTTGGTTAGGGATATCGTTCTTTGGAAGGTGGTTCATCATACCGACCTTACAGTTAGGGTATTCTTAGCTTGCTACATACCCTCGTACGCTAAAAATCATCCTGGCTACTACCACTTCATATCCAGAAAGTCAGAAAAGAAGATGTTATTGGTAACCCAAACCTCTAACCATAACTGGAAGCCTCGGTTCTTCTTTACCTCAGGGGCTTGGGAGTTTGGCCCTAACGAGGCTTGTGGAACATCTATTCCAAGGACTCCCCTAAGGTGGGCCAAGGTCTCTTTCTCGGCCAAAACTAACCCTAGATTGAGCCAAGATAGCCGTAAGAGTGTTGAGGACCTTCGCAGTCAGGGCGAAGATGGCTGTCTCGTCAAGTATGAGCATTTGATGACCCCTTACTATTTATCTCGGACAGGTCTTGGAGGTAGCCCATTGGCCAAGCTTCGTAAGTGCTCTATAATAAAACTTTTTTACGCCAAGTTAAGTCTCGTACTTTTCATGTATTTGAGATTCTAACTCTGATGTTTTCTTTTTGTAGAGATACTAGAAGGAGTTTTAAATGATCTCTGGAACATGTCTGCGCCTAGTATTACAAAGCTATTGTAGAAGCATGGTGGTAAGAACGCACCTCCCCCTGCCCAAATAAATAAGGGAAAGGCCCATGCCGATACTACAAAGAAGAGGAAGGCATCTACAGACCCTTCTCGTACGAGGCCTAGTAAGACTACAAATACTGAGCGTGGTATCCCGATAGCCTCAGATGATGCTTTAGCTGCTTGGTTTTCTAAGCTAAAGATTAGTGACAGTCTCATAGGAAATAGTGTCGAGCTTCTGACGCCCTCGGCCACACAATGACCGAGGATAATAAACACTTTATGTATTCAATGGATGCCCCTCTACTGGATGAGTTTACAGTCCATAGGGAGGTTCAAGTATTTATTTACTATTTATTACCTCTGGTCTTAGCTATTCATTATTACCAATGTGCCTTCTCTCTTCATCGTCTGGCCGACTATACATTGAAGAGGCTGCCTCTAATCCAGAAAGGTAAGGATGCTGAGAAGCTTGAGGAGGATCGAAAGAAGAAGATTGACGATTTGAAGAAAAATATGAAGTACCAAGGTAATGAGATCTCTCAGCTAAAAACTAATCATGCCAAGACTCTGAAGGCAAAGGATGATAGCCTTCAGTCCAAAGTTGATGCTGTTATGAAGGCTGCTATGGAGGATGCCTCAGAGACGATCATCAAGAAGTATTAATCCTCTAATGAGTTTTTTAGTTTTAGCCTTGAGTATCTGGAGAGGGGCATCAAGGTAACCAGCCAATGGGCTGCAATAAAGTAAGAAAGTTCTGGCATTCTGTCGGTTGAGGACTTTATTATCCTCGACTTTGGAAATGCTCAGCTTACTAAGGCCCTACGGGAGATTGAAGAGGGTGGCCCATCCGAGACTAGCCAGTTTGAGGTGACTGAGACCGAGGATGGTAGGCATCGGGATGATGAGGTTGAAGTTACCAATCAAGTCCCAGAGCCAAACAACACTGTTGCTAGTGGGTCGGCTGAAGCCGAGGGTGAAGCTGAACTCTAAGCATCGTTTCTGCCTGCCTGAACTTTGTGAAGCTTTTTATGTAACCTTTATTTAATGAACTGTAACCTCTTACCTCGAAATGATGTAATACCTTTTTGTTCAAATGAATTCAATTCCATTTTCTTCGCTTATTGCTTTGCTGTTTCATTTTGACGATGTTTCATTTATCCACCATATCACAAAATTTGAATAATAGTAATAAAATCAAGTAATGACAGACATATATAATTCACCAAACAAGTGATGTTAAAGGTCTGAGGTCACCAAGTTAATGGTATTTCACCTCATAGTCATCGTTCACCAAACTAATGATGTTAAAGGTCTGAGATCACCAAGTTAATGATGCTTCACCTCATAGTTCACCAAATTAGTGATGTTAAAGGTCTGAGGTCACCAAGTTAATGATGTTTCACCTCGTAATTCACTAAATTAATGATGTTAAAGGTCTGAGGTCACCAAGGTAATAATGTTTCACCTCTTAATTCACCAAATTAATGATGTTAAGGGTTTGAGGTCACCAAGTTAATGATGTTTCACCTCGTAATTCACCAAATTAATGATGTTAAAGGTTTGAGGTCACCAAGTTAATGATGTTTCACCTCGTAATTCACCAAATTAATGATGTTAAAGGTCTGAGGTCACCAAGTTGATGGTATTTCACCTCATAGTCATAGTTCACCAAAGTAATGATGTTAAAGGTCTGAGGTCACCAAGTTAGTGATGCTTCACCTCATAGTTCACCAAATTAATGATGTTAAAGGTCTGAGGTCACCAAGTTAATGATGTTTCACCTCGTAATTCACCAAATTAATGATGTTAAATGTCCGAGGTCGCCAAGTTAATGATGTTTCACCTCATAATTTACCAAATTAATGATATTAAAGGTCTGAGGTCACCAAATTAATGATGTTTCACCCCATAGTTCACCAAAGTAATGATGTTAAAGGTATGAGCTCACTAAGTTAATGATATTTCACCTCATATTCCAACAAATGAATGATGTTTAAAACATACATTGTAAAAAGAATATCAGCACAAGATTGATATCTTTTCATTAACATCCTTTGTATAAACTGATTCATGTATTACAAAAAGATAAGAACAATTGGAACATCATAAATAATATTTCTTTAAGTGATCGGCGTTCCAAGGGTTGGAGAAAGGTTCTCCTTCAATATTTTCTAGTCGATAGGTACCTAGTACGACTTCATCAATGACCCTATAAGGACCTTGCTAGTTGGGGTGGAGCTTGTTGGTTTTCTGTCTCGTCTTCTTCAGGACCAGATCTCCCACAGCTATCGACCTTGACTTTACCCTCTGATTATAGAACCTCGTAGTTCTTTGCTGATAGGCTGCCTGTCTTACCTCTGCATCCTCCCTTTTTTCCTCAATTAAACCAAGATCAAGTCTTCTCTCTTCTCCATTCCTTTGAGGGGCATATGTCTGAACTCTATGAGTGGGATGCCCCATCTCTATTGATATGATAGCCTCCGAGCCACGAGCTAGCATAAATGGAGTTTCTACTATGGGTGTCCTTACTATCGTCCTGTAAGCCCAAATCACAACATATACCTCTTCTATCCATCTTCCTTTGTCCTCTTCCAACTTCTTTTTTATCCCCTCAAGGATTGTTCTATTTGTGACCTCGGTCTGACCATATGCCTGGGGTCAGTGAGGGGAAGAGCATAATTGCATGATCCCTACTCTTTCACAATATTTCTCTAATAAAGCATTCTTGAACTGTGTTCCATTATCTGAGATGAGGGTGTTTGGAAGTCCATACATGCATATGATGTTCTTCAAGATGAACTAGAAGGTATTCTGCTCAGTGATTGTGATCATTGGCTCGGCCTCTACCTATTTGGAGAAATAATCAATTGCCACAATTAAGTACCGATAGTTGTTTACAGCTCTTGGCAGGGGTCCTACCAAATTAATGCCCCATACTGCGAATAGCTAAGGGGAGATGATAGAATTCAGAGGTTGGTGAGGCTGATGGGGGATGGTGTAGAACCTCTGGCAGTTATCACATTTCTTTACATATGCTGAGGCATCTTTAGCCAAGGTCGGCCACCAGTACCCCTGAGTGATTATCCTTTTAGCCAACGACCTTCCTCCAATGTGGCTTGAACAAGAGACCTCATGCACATCTTGTAAGATGTATGGAACCTCTAAAGGATGAATGCATCTTAGAAGGGGGAGTAGGAATCCCTTCTTGTACAGGAAATCTCCCATAATGGAGAATTTAGCACCTCTGAACCTCAACTTTCTCCTTTCAAACTTTGACTTTGGCATTTTTCCTTCTCTGATGTATCTGATAAGAGGGTCCATCACGAGGCTTCCATACTAAGATTTAAGCAAGGTCTTGTAACCTTTTCCTCCTCGATGGTCGGCTTGAGAAGAATCTCAACTGGTACTGTTCTCCTTATGTTTGTTCTTGTTATTGAGGCCAACCTCGCGAGTGCATCAACTTGACTATTTTCCAGCGTAGGTATCCTCTTCATCTTTACTTCCTTGATGCTTTCTATCATCGATCTCACCCTCTTTTGGTATCTGGCCATCCTTTCGTCTTCGGCTTCATATACCCACGGGATTTGGTTCACGACTAATCTTAAGTCACTGTGGACTAGGAGTTGGTCGACAGTGAGGGATTTTTCCAAAGAGAGACCTACTATTAATGCCTCATACTCCGGCTCGTTGTTGGAAGCTTTAAAGTTGAACCTTAGCGCATACTCGAAATATGTACCATCTGGTGCCGATACTATCAGCCCTGCTCCACTTTTGCTTTTGCAGGACGACCCATCAATGAAGAGATTCCAGATGGTTTCATTTGAAGAGAAGTTACCCTCTGATAGGCACCCTACTTGAAGAGGTATCTCTCTTCTTCATTCTCAACTCTTCTTTATATGACAGTACTTGCCTCGTCCCCGTTTGAAGTTCGACCAATATTTCTCTCTACTGGCTCATCTGTAGCCTCATGATTTTTCTCAAACTCGGCCTCATCCCAAGTAAACTTGGCCACAAAATTTGCAAGAGCTTGTTCCTTGATGGCAACCCTAGGTTGATAAACAACATCGCACTCCCCCAATTCAATTTCCCAGGTCATTAGCCTTCTGTAAAACCTCGTATTTTTACGTGTATTTATTATTATTATGAAATTTTTGAAAATTTGGATTAATTAATTTAAGAAAGAAAATTTAAATTGTAATTAATCCGATTTTATGATAATAATCACTAGCGTGATGAGAGTTAGTAATTATTAAAATAATATTATGGCCGAAAATGTGATGCACGACAGTTATGTTATAAATATTTGGGACGCATATGAGTCGCGCGGGAATGTGATACACGACAGTTATATTATAAATATTTGGGACGCGTATGAGTCGCGTCAATAGTATGTATTTGGGGGTTTAAAGGATAAATTATTTTTGTATAACTCGAACGACTATTTTGAGTGCGCCAGAGTGTCTGGGAGGGTCGAAATATTCAGAAAACACTATTCGGGTATTTTATTTGGAGTCCGTGACATTTTAACCCAAAATGACACCCCGGAGGGGTATTTTGGTCTTTAGGTATTTTAGGGTAATTAAATGGACGAAAATTGGGTTAAATTGAAAGGCATTTAGGGTTAGTGGCCGTCAGTTACAACCTACATGAAAAGAGAGGATAAGAGAGAGAGAGAACCAAGGAAGAAGAAGGAGACTCCATTAGAGCCCTAAGCCAAGAACTCAACCTTTCACAACAAAAAGTACACTAGTGCGTATATCGTGTCAGGAGGATCATTCCTATACCAATTTCAATCCCCGAATTAGAAGTTCATTTTAAGGCAAGTGATTATCTTGCTCTTCTCTTAGAAATTATTACTCTTGTTAACATGTGTTGAGGTTTTAGAACAACTAATACCAAAATGGGGTTTACCTATGATGAAATCGTGTAGGAATTGTAGAAATCTGATGGGGGGTTGCATGTAGAGGATTTTCCCCTTAATAGGATTGCGAGATTTGATGAATTAGACGTTAATCACGAAATAAGAATGGAGTTTTTATAGACAAATAATTCTGAGTTTATGTTAATATTGTTTATTGTAAAAATTTGGGAATTTATTAAAATTATAGGATGATTAGAAGGATTTTACCCCAAAACTATGCGAAGAAGTGTTCTAGGGTGACTTAGAGTAGTTTAGGAACCTTGCATTTGAGTTGTAAGAGATTTAGGTTGAGATTTGAGTAGAGAAAATCAGAAAAAACGAACTTTGGAGATGAACTGGTGACTTCGGAAATTTCTTTAGAAGTCCAGCCCAGGTCGTTCGAACGACCCTCGTTCGAACGAGACTTCTAACGAGATTACAGTAGCCCTTCTAATGAGTTAGGCGGTTCGTTCGAAGTACCTTCGTTTGAACGATCCTCGTTCGAACGACCTCGTTCGAACGAGATTCCAGAATGGTCTTTTTAAGCCCAATTTTTGTTTTGAACTTCCCGTAGGCTTATTTTAATGAATGTTAAACTAGTATGATCCGTGAGTGATTTATATTAATAATTAATAATGGGTGGAGAATGTGTCGACCTTCGGAAGGTATAAAATCCATAGAATTAAGGAGGTACGAAAATACAAGGTAGAGTATACACGAATAAAGTACGGGTTATAATAAGAGATATGATATACGTGCTACAAATACTAGACTGTGGGAAAGCTAATGAATTTATATAAGTTGTGTGCATGCTTATTGTTCAAAATATTATGTGTATGATATACCTAGCTACTGGCTATCGAACGGAGGTTAACACATTGTGGACGACCGGATCTTATGTGCCTCCGGGGAATTTAGGTCGTACCACTAGAGCATGAAACCTAGGTATGGCTATCTGTGAGAATGATAGTGATGACAGTTGTATGGGTGTGTAGGTATGTGCTAGCCCATTGGCTTGGGACTATGTTCGCCTCCAATAGGTGTTTATGTTTTTATTGATTCTCGAGAGATTGAACTTGTTTCCCTATATGCGTGGGCGTTGCAAATGTACTAGATAGCCGAGTATGCGTAGCACTAAGAGTTTCTCAACCAAGGGTGCAATATTGCTATATTTATATAAATTAATATGTATTCATAAAGCGAATAATGTGTGTAAACCGGAATCATGTTTGGTGTCTTATGTTGATGACGCTATTTTTAAATGTACACTTATGGTATTATCAGTTGGGCATTTAGAAGAATACGAGAATAAACTAAAGTAATACTAAATCTATATCGAAATCATAAGTACGCCGATTTTGAGTTATTTAGGGAGACTTTCAAGCATAATATTATGCACTTAGTAATCAGTCAGGGTATCATGACTAGTATGGTAGATAGGCTCATTAGACGTGCACACTAGATCGAGGGGTGAATATCTCAGTTGAGTGCGCTAAGTTAACTTGAAGAATAACCGTGCTAATTGAATCAATTTAAGCACTTGCTATTTTAAACTGTTTTCAACTCAAGCTCCGACCCGTTCTCCTGTATATCTTTCTATTATTCCATTATTCTAGGTGCCCAGCCACAGGAATACCAACCTTAGGAGACTCTATTTAGTTGTTGTGCTGTAGCTGCTGTGGAAGCTGCAGGATTATTGCTAGTAGACGACTCAGCTCATTCTTTCCTTTTCAGTTATTCAGTTTGTTGGACATGTCGTCCTTACTTATATTTACTTTAAGATATTTAGTCGCTTTAAATTCTCTCTTAGACTTGATTTCTTTAGTTGGATTTATTGTATGGGATTGTATTTGGAGATGTTTGCGCTATCCATTTATTTTACTTCAGTCAGACTTTATTTATTTTACTGTGATGTATCGTAATTGTTGGTATTCTTTTAGTAGTAGTTAATGATAGGATAAAATTTGGACATCACCCTTTTTAAATACTAGGTGATTAGTTTTATTCAATAAAAAATTGAGTTCTTGACAGTGATGCATTATCTGAACCAACTTGATATTCTGAAATTAATTAATTAAGGACTGATCACCCGGTAATTAATTAGGCGGGGTGTCACACCTTCCTGACTTGTCTGAGTGGGGAATCGGTGAGGACGACCATGGAGTGAGCCTGGAAGTATGGATTCATTTTCCTGGAAGCATGTATCAAAGCGTAGGCTAACTTTTCCATCTGGGGGTACTTCTTCTCAGACCCTTGGAGTGCCTTGCTATTGAAGTACACTGGTCTCTGCACTCAATCCTCTTCTCTTACTATTGCAGCATTGATGGCTGACTCTGAGACAGCTAAATATACATATAGCTTCTCACCTTGAATTGCCCGATACAGGAGTAGAGGGGATCCTAGGTAGGACTTAAGCTCTTTAAAATATTTTCCACATTTCTCGTTCCATTCGAAGGCCTTTTTAAGAATTTTGAAGAAAGGAAGACATTTATTTGTAGCTCTAGAGACGAACCTGTTAAGTGTAGCCACTCGTCCAGTTAACTTCTGGATGTCTTTTATGGTTCTAGGTGTCTTAATTTCCAACAAAGCCTTGGTCTTCTCAGGGTTAGACTATATCCCCCTTTGGTTGATGACGAAGCCCAAAAACTTTCCAGCTCCGACCCCAAAGACACATTTGGTCGGGCTAAGCTTCATTATGTGTTTGTCCATAGTATCAAAAGTTCTTTCAAGGTCAGCCACGTGAGTGTCAGCCTTCAGACTCTTCATTAGCATGTCATCCACATAAACCTCCATGGACTTGCCTATCTGTTCCTCGAACATCCTATTTACAAGACATTTTTATTTAGCCCCTGCATTTTTTAGGCTGAAGGGCATGACCTTATAGCAATAGGTCCCCTTGTCTGTAATAAAGGCTGTCTTTTCTGAGTCAGCCGAGTTCATGAATATTTAATTATACCCAGAATACGCATCTATGAAGCTCATGAGCTCATGTCCTGCTGTGGCATCCACCATCTGGTCTATACGAGGTAGGGGAAAACTATATTTTGGGCAAGACTTGTTTATATCGGTAAATTCTACACACATCCTCCATTTCCCATTAGCTTTAGGCACTATGACAACATTAGACAGCCACTCAAGGTATATAACTTCTCTAATAAACTCAGCCTATTCAAGCTTTAAAACCTCATCTTTGATGACTTCGTTATTCTCTCTTGAGTATATCCTTCTTCTCTGCTCTATGGGCTTGGCATCTTCTACAATATTAAGTTTATGACACATAACTTCAGGATTAACACCTAGCATGTTTGCATGGCTCCAGGAAAAGATACTCTGTCTCCTCCTTAACATCTTCACTAGCTTCTCCTTGACCTCAGGCTTTAGGGATTTGCTGACCTGGATTGTTTTTTTCGGCTCGTCCTCATTGAGGACAATGGATTCTACCTCCTCCGTAGCCTCTCCCTTTTTGAGCTTTGTTTCATCTCTGGGTTCAAGGGTGTCAATGTTGTAAGTGGTTGTTGCCCTCTTATGAGCCTCTTTCTCTTCTACAGAGTTTAAGTAGCATTAATGTGCTAATATCTGGTCACCTTGCACTTTCCCTGCTCCATAGGGATTCGAGAATTTTAGCATCTGGTGGACCATTAAAGGCACGACCTTAAATTCCTTAAAGGCCACTCGTGTCATGATGAGGTTGTAGGCTGAGAAGACATTTTCATCCATCACAAAGAAATTGATTTTTTTGGTCAATCTCTTAGGCCATTCATCTCCTATTCTCACATCCATTTCATAGATTCCCAATGAATGGACCTTCTCCCCGCTGAAGCCAATAAAGGGGTGATGGTAAGGGACAAGCCTTGCTCGGCTGAGACCCAATCTCTTGAAATAGGGCCAAAACATAACGTCTGCAGAACTTTCCCCATCTACAATGGTCCTCTGAACTTCGCATCCATGCACCCTTGTGGTGATGACTAGAGGGTCATCGTGGGGAGATAAGATACCCTTGAAGTCAAGTTGCGAGAAGACGACTATGAGGGTGTCTATGTATACCTTCTTTCTCTTCTAAAGTTTAACCTTTGTTGAAGCTAAGTTCACAACCTAAGCTTTGGTTACCGCTTTTACCTCTGCCAAATGAGCCTTGCGATCAGCCACCTCTGATCCACCCCCTGCTAGCCCCCCGCAGATAGTGCTCCCACCAAAAGAGATCACATTAACTCTCTTTCTAGAACATTGTCGTCCTTTGGTGGGAAGTCGGGGTCATAATCTTCATCATCTGACGCATCATCTTTCCTAGAAGGGGTGTTTTTCCATCATTTATCATTTCTTTTCTTTCTAGGGACGAATCGGCCATTTTTTGAAGCTCTTGCATCTACATACTTTCTCAGCTTTCCAAAATTTGGCATTTTTTTAATCTCGTCCTTCAGGGAAAAACATTTGTCAGTTAGATGACCGTGATCTTAATGGAACTCGCACCATAAATTCTTATTTCTCTTATGTGGAAGAGCCTTTAGCTTCTTCGGATATCTCAGAGACCTATCGTTCTTTATTTTGTTGACGATGTGTTCACAGCTCACAGTTAGAGGAGTATAGTCTGCAAACTTGTCGTCTGCAACCCTCTTCTTTCTATCCTTTTTCTTCAGGAACTTCCCACTGCTACTTCCATTTCCATCCTCATATTTTGACGTCATTGCTTCCTCTGCATTCATTACCTTTCCAACTATTGCCAACAGCTCGGCCATTGACTTAGGAGGATCCTCAGCTAGTTTCCATAATATATTTCCCTTCTGCAGACCCCCAATGAGAGCTATCATGGCTAAACTCTCTTCATAATCTTTTACCTCCAACTTTTACTTGTTGAACCTCGCGATATAGTCTCTAAGGCTTTTATTTTTTCCCTTACTTCACATAAAGCAAGTGAGTCATCTTCTTCTGAGGTCTTACCCCAAAACAGAAGTTGTGAATAAATCGCTCGGCCAAATCTTTAAAATTCTCAATTGAATTTTTAGGAAGAAAAGTGAACCAGATATGTGCAGCCCCAGTTAGAGTGCTTGAGAAAGCTCGACACCGCATCTCATCAGAGATTGAATAAATGTCTATTACAGACTGATACATTTTAATATGATGGACTGGGTTGGTACTTCCATCGTACTTAGGAGACACCACTGGAGGTTTAAATTTGGCAGGGGTTGGGAAGTTGACAATCATTACCACAAATGATGAATCCTCTTAGTACTCCCTCTGTAATGGATCTCGGCTTTTTATGAGATCCCCTATATTATCTTCTAGCCTTTGAATAGAATCATTCCATGGTTTAGCAACGTCGTCTTGGACGAGGTTATCCCCAGCCATCTCCAAGGGGTGAACTGAGGGTTACCCAACTGCTGCACAATGTCGGCTATTTACCTCCCCCAGACCATAGTCTTAGCCATGTGGGGGTCGACCATTATGGGGATGACAGTCCCCTCCTTCTCTTCTAGAGCCAGCGAGACTTCTTGATCTGGACAGCCTTTCCCTCAGATCATTAACTGAGTCGAGCCTTTCAAAGGCTGACCCTCTACTTAAGCGTCCTCTTTGGCGTGCATCACAATCTCGTCCCTCACACTGACCTCGGCTCTGATGACCTCTACTCTGATAAACAGATCTCACTGTGTTGTTTGAGATCTCATACGCCTACAAACAGTCTGCCAGAGCATCCTATGCCTGAATGTCATCGTACCTATCCTCAGCGCAAGGGTTTCCTTGCCTCCCCAGGTGTAAATGCCTAGGGTTAGAAACATCCCTCCTCTACTGAGGAGTAGGCAGGTCCTTTCGCGGTGCCTGGGGTGATCCCCTGGCCTCATGATGTGACTGAGCAGTTTTCAAAGTAATCATCTCCGATGAGACCCCGGGTGGTCTCATTATTATGTTTTGGCTTAGATGGGTAAATTTCTCCTGCATCGCTTATTGAGTCGCAGTTAAGGACTTCAAGGTTACTGCACCTCAGCCATCTCTGACTGGGGTGGTTCTTGGCTGGAACTGGGCCCTCCAACACCAGATGGTGGAGGTGGTAACTCTAGTGCCATGGAAAAGGACTAGAAAGCTTGTAAATGAAAACACTAGAGAGCTTGATACCTTTAAGGATCTCTTTCAATGATAAAACAACTCCACGCGATGGGGGAGGACTGCTGCACCACCAGAGTCTCCGATGAGTCCAAGTTTCAAGAAGGAAGAGATATAGCTTCTCGTTCCCATAGACGGCGCCAAAATGACGATGATGTAAACAGTACCACCAGTATGAGGTGTTGATAAGCTCAAGATAGCAATAACAATGGCAACACAAGAGCAAATATCTAGTTGAAGGAGGTGAGGAGAAATACTGGTATATAAGTGGTTCAGCCAATCTAGCCTACATCCACTGTGAGTGTGTGAGTCAGTTTCACTGGAATAAGAGCACTAATGGCCTGTGATACAATCTCTCACTTTTTTATCTCTACTTTATATTTTACCAGAGCTTTCACTAGGGTTACAATTATGGATCCTTTCACAAGGTAGGGGAAGACATGTATTTATAGTGCTTGGGGGGTATAGTGTACCCCCAAGCATGCCAGGAGCATGTGTGTGCTGAATGCACTAATCATAGGTGGACACCTGGCTATGCCACATATAAGGAATGATGACCAAATATTTCGTCACGTGAGGGGAATGATTTGGTTATAACTGACTTTCTCACGTGTTTCAAGTCTTCCATGTGCATGCGTGTGCTCAGACTTGTGATATTATATATCGTAACCTCGGCCTGAACGAGTACGAGGTTGGTGAAGTCCGTAGTTGCTTTGTCTTGTCAATCATCAGCATGACCTCGGCCTGGGAGACTAACCGAGGTTAGGCATGAGGTAGGATGTAACGTCGGTTGAGCCAGAGTACGATATTGGCAATGACTTGAGATCATAAGATGTTGTTAGCTTCGGCTGCTGGCCAGCCAAGGTTGGTCAATGAGGAGTCGACCTTGCAAAAGACGACCTTTATGATGGCTGTTGTAAGCTTCCTGTCAACTCGATCGTGAGACAGCCCAAGGTTAGTGACCCTGAGTACGAGGGTACACTTTGGGCATATCATTATCCATAATAGAAATCGGGTATGTCATTGGCATTATAACAAAAAGTTAATGACAAAATGCTTTTAAGCCACAAGAACACAAACCTTTCATAAATTTTACTTCCAAAGCAAACACTTTTAAGCTAAAAGACCCACAAACTTCCCAAATGCAGAAAGATATTTGGGTTGCTCAACTAATAGGGTATCTTGAATACAGGATGCTCGATCCCAAATGTTTAGCGACTTGATCTAACCAAAAGTAATTCCATCTTACTCATGGAAAAACAAAAAAAATTGTCCAAGACTTGCTCGAATGAAATTATCCTCAAGTTTAACCCAAAAAATTATTCATCTTTCTCGATCTAGAAAATTACTCCACCTGCTTGAATTCATAAGCATGGGAAATAGTTCTCATAATATTTACGAAGGACCTACAAAGAGGAAGAAGAATAAAAAAAAAACTTTTCCAAGCAAAGGGATGTAAAAACTCAAAATATTTTAGCTACGACATGCTCGGTCAAGTATTACTTTATAAAGATAAAGAGAAGAATGGACCCTATAATAAATAGCTTTGAATTTGAAGGCTTACTCGAATGAAAACGTGTTCACCCTCAAACTTCCGTATTATTTCAATATATAAGCACAAAGAGAAGTCTAGGAATTGACAAGCTTGGGCTGTTGATACCA
The DNA here is from genome assembly GCA_949130495.1 of Sambucus nigra. Lineage (NCBI taxonomy): Eukaryota > Viridiplantae > Streptophyta > Magnoliopsida > Dipsacales > Adoxaceae > Sambucus > Sambucus nigra. The sequence goes on along the minus strand of OX422221.1, from coordinate 326,931,328 downwards.
AGAGTCGCTCGATTCTAATAGTAGAAATAGACACTTTCAGATTTGAGATATCTGAGAAATCAAAGAAGTAATTGAGGAAAAAAGAGAGAGAACTCACTTGAAATGTCCCTCCAGACCTCTCGTAGTCTTTTCTCTAACGTGTTTAAAACTTGTACCGAGATTTTTTTTTTGGGTAAACACCCAGATGCTCTTAAAAACGGTAATCAAAAGAGTGTGAGAACTAAAACTTTCTGTAATTAAAATAAAATAATAAAAAAAGAGTAGTCTTAAGAGGGTTGCTCGAAAAGAAAACAATAAAGAAAATAGACAAAAATAAAACGACGAAACAAAATGAGTTTCTCGCAGTAAAAGATTTACATGAATATTCTTTCTCATATTTGATTTAAAACACAAGGGCGAGGGAATAACTAGAAATGAGGACGAAGACTTAAGTTTGAGCGTGTGTTTCTCAACCACGCACGTGGAAGAGTAATGTAGGGAATCACCCCTTTTTTTCTTTGCTCACTCATGTTTCTTAAGCGCTTTGCACGCCAATTTATCTAGTCGAGTTCCACATATTTTTTTTTTTATAGATTCGAGCTCTACAAAATCTAGAGGCACTAAGCTTACCTCCTTGTCGAGAAGAGCATTATAACGTTCAATACAATACAAGCTTATTGAATACTTGTAAAACTAGTGTACAAATAGTGTATCAAGCTTATTGAATGCATTTGTAACTATATAGTTTGGTTTACTCGCATGAATTTACATAGTATTAACCTAATAGGTTGCCCACAAATGTATAAGTAGGCTTATATTTATGGAAATATTTTGTTTAAAGAAAAATACATATTGCTTAAAAAAGAACAATCAATTGAAATATAAGTACAGGTTACTTTCTTAATAGTATATGTAAAATTGATACTTTTGGGAATTTTGTAAGTATATTTTGTGTGATTAAATGACACGCACCATTATTTGATATGGTTTAAAACTAGACGTAAAATAATATTTGTCCAAGTACATACTCTATATGTTTTTAGTATAAATTTATTGAAAAATATAAGTGTTCTTTTATAATAAAGAGCCCTAAATGCAAGAATAGGGCTGATTGAATTTACAACCCGTGTGCGTGATTGGGGTTGTTCAAACTTACAATCCATGTATTCATGCTTTTAAGTTCACAAAAATAGGGATTGTTTGAATTTATGACCCGAGCGTTTATGGGACCAGGGGTTGCTCAAAGTTATAACCCAAGTTTGGACGATTAACTGCACACGAATAGTGATGGTCGAATTTATGACTCGCATATCGTGTTTTAAAAAAATTTGTTTCAGGAATACCCAATGAAGTCGATTCACTTAGGATCCCCAGACTTGTTTACTCATAATAGTTTATGTGATTAAAATCACATTTCTTTTATATTGTATACTTTGAAATAGATTAATTTATTATGAGAAGAAGCAAAATACTTCTCAATTTTCACTCGAACATGTTAAGCCCATTTGTGTCCAAAGTATAAATGACTTTGAAAGTTATGTTGTCCAGCTAAAAGATCATAGTTGGTTTAATGGAATTTTTTCTCTCACATGCTTGGATTCGAGCAACAAGGCTAGCAAGTAGATATATGGAGCGTTTATAAATTCATGTTTATGATTGACTTTATTGAAGTATGCTCGACTCTAACATGCTCCATGAGCATTCTTACTTAGATTGACAGACAAAATCTAGTAACAAAAGGTATGAGGTATCAACAATACTTTCTTAGCAAAGTTTAATACTTATGAAATGTCAAGTAACTCTATATAGGCCATGTTGCTCCTAGTGAATTTTCACTTTTTATTATTTCTCCACCAAGTATAATGATATAATAGGTGTGAGAACACAAAAAGTACTTACAATAAATAAAATAGTAAAAAAGCTACGACAGTTTAGTACGTAAGGCTCCAAGGGCACCGGAGCGCTCATAGTATTAACTTGAGAACAAAGAAATAGGTTGAGTTATTGAGCAAGTTCCAAGTATGAATAAAATAGTAGAAAAGGTACGATAGTTTAGTACTTAAGGCTCCAAGGGCACCGGAGCACTCATAGTATTAACCTGAGAATAAAAAAATAGGTTGAGTAGACGAACGAGTGCCAAGTATAAATAAAGGAATAAATACAAAGGTACGATAGTTTAGTACCTAAGGCTCCAAGGGAACCGGAACACTAATATTATTAACATGAAAACAAAGAAATAGGTAAAGTAGACAAGCAAATGTCGGTAATGAATAAAAATGTACGATAGTTTAGTACCTAAGGCTCCAAGGGCACCAGAGCGCTCATGGTATCAACCTAAAAATAAAGAAACGAGTTAAATAGATGAGAAAATGCCAAGGATAAATAAAAGGTGAGATAGTTTAGTACCTAAAGCTCCAAGGGCACTAGAGAGTTCATAGTATTAACCTAAAAATAAAAAAGCAGGTTAAGTAAAGGAGCAAATGCCAAGAAAGAATATAAAGTGTATGATAATTTATTACCTAAGGCTATAAGGGAATCGGAGCGCTCATAACATTGACCTGAAAAAAAAAGAAAAGGGTTAAGTAGAGGAGCAAGTGTCATGTACGACTAGAAGAATATAAAAGGGTACGTCATTTTCGTACCTAAGGCTCAAAGGGCATGGGAGCGCTCGTAATATTAACCTAAAAATAGAGAAATAGGTTACACAGTCGAGCAAATGCCAAATATAAGTAAAAGAATATAAAAGGTATGATATTTTAGTACCTAAGGCTCCAAGGCCACTAGAGAGCTCATAGTATTAACTTGAAAACAAATAAATAGGTTAACTAGAAGAGAAAACACATGAATAAAAAGGTCTGAAAGTTCATAACCTAAGGCTCCACAGGAATTGGAGCGCTCACGGTGCTCGACTGAAAATAAAGAAATAGGTTGAGAAGCCAAGCAAGTTTTTGCAAAGTATATTAGCAAAAGAATAAAGAGGTATGACAGTTTAGTGCCCAAGGCTCCACATGAGTAGGAGCACTCGAACTCATAATATGTGAACCTAAAAACAAAGAAATATGTTGATCACATAAACAAAATTTTCAAAGTATGTGTACAACACAAAGTCTAAGTGCAAGTAAATATTGTAATTGAGACTCCACAAATATTCGAATACCCAATACATAATCCTTTACAAGTTTATTTTTATTATATTTTTTTTGCTCATTAAATTTCAAGGAAAAAAAAAAGAGCACATTGACACTTACTCATGAAATGTTTTGCGAGTACATAGAACAATAGTATATGAAAAAGACAATAGTATACAATTTACTCAAAAAGGTTTAACATACAAAACCCTGGCGAGCAGATAGTCCTACAGCATAAGGGAACATCAATATAAATATCAGTATTTACTCAAAAAATATCTTTTTACAAAGTTTTGCGAGCAGATTGTCCCACAGTATAAGGGAAATGCAAAAGAACAGGTGAAAAGAAACAAGTTCTAAAGAAAAGGTTCGTGTTAACACCTTGAAAGACTTTTAACCATTAATTTTTAAAAGAAAAAAAAATTGATTTGTGTACATGTATTTTTCACAAGGGGGCTAATGTTGAGAAGTCCTAAAGCAAGTGAACAAAAAGATTTCGATTATATTAATAATAAAGTAGTCGATATTTTGTGCACAAGTCTCTTGACAGTACAATACACTTCTTCACGAGGGGGCTAATATTGAGAAGTCCTCAAGCAAGTGAATACAAAGATTTTGATTATGATAATAATCAAGTTGTCGATATTTCGTGAACAAGTCTCTTGACACTACAAGACACTTTCGCACGAGAGGGCTACTGTAGAGGGGACCAAAAAAAATAAAGTATGAGTTGTAAGTTTTACCCTAAGTACTATATGGTACATGTAGGAACCTCACAACATAAGGATGAAAGCGCAAAAATGTTGAGGTTGATATGATCAACAAAAGTAACAACTATGAAAATATTCATATTAATCAAATTGCGCGTACACAACTCTCTCGCAAAACAAGAGACTTATGTATAAGGGGGATAATGTAGAGGGCTACGTGCAACCCTCTAGATACCTGACATGGTGGGTGCCAAACGTAGTAGGTACCAATGAATGAGGTTCCAAGTTAAGTGAGTGCTAAGAGAAGTGGGTGCCAATGAATGAGGTGCCAATTGAAGTGGATGTCAAGCGAGGGGGTGACAAGTGAAGTGGGTACCAAGCAAGGGAGCGCTCTGTGAGGAACCCCAAAGCAGCAAATAGCTGCTTTACGAGTAACTCTAATCTTTTATAGAGGGTGACTGTGACAACCCTGTTTTTTATATCTAATTCGGTTAGCTACGCCCAATTAAATTAAAGCGGAGCGTTAATATATTGGCATTAGAAATAGAAATTTAAATAAACGTAGTAAAATAGACATGTACACTCTCATACGTGTAACCATATCACATCATAACATCTATAACAAGTGAAACCAACTCATAACTATTAACTGTAATAATCCATCAGTAATCTCAAACTGAAAATATAAAATGCCAATACATGCGTCCCAACACAAAATGGGATAGAGTAATACAACAATTCTCTCAAATCCCAAGTATAAACAAAGTGATATTAATCTATGATACCACCCTTAAGAAAAAGGAAACGAACGACATAAGTTAAAATAGAATACTCCATGGCTACATGAATCCTAAGATTGATATGATATCATTAGGCTCCGTAGTCTATTGTCCAGCGGGACGAGGACCTGTCATATTATATATATATATATATATATATATATAGGAGAGGAGCAAGAAGCAAGATAGACGGACGTCAAAGCAAGAAAACAAGCTATAAGATTATAAGATGTACTTATAATGAAAGCACACCAGTCATTACTCGTCTCCAGTAATTAAGTTGTTCAATTACCCAACCAATGTTCCTATGTCGTGACTACCCAACCCAACTCGAGTAACGTGTAGTCTCATATCGTATCATGATTAATCATTATTAATCTCATTTCAGTATTTAATGTATCAAAATATTTCCTTCAAGTATAATATTAAATACATCGATTCGGGATATTACTTTAAGACACAAGCATAATATATCACACAACAAGTCATATCGGGTCACTATCGTTACCCAGGGAAACAAGTCGTAACACTAGGCCTATACACGAATATTCCCCAATATTACGTGGAAAGGGCAATCATACTAAGTCCTAAATCACATGGCGTTTAGAGGTCTTTCTATCCGATCCGCATTACAACCATGTGTCCGGTTCCGGTGGTTTATCTCCGACACGACACTCGAGTGGAACCTAACCGAATCAATCAGAAAAAAATCTCATTCAACATGTGCCTATGTCGACCGGAGGACTAGTCTAGTGTATACTCGACAATATACATGTAAAACAATTTCACGCTTATGTATATATACAACCGTGTCAAGTCTCTTACTCGAGTTATACAATAGTCATTATTTATAATATAACATAATTTACATCATTAATTTACTAATTCAACATCAAATCATTTCAAGGTTATATATCCCTAATAACCATAAGTTTGTGATCAAGTTAGGATATTAGGCACAACACCACAATTATCTTACTAACAACATTAAAAATATTATCACTCTTATTTCAACAACATGCTGCCCATAATTTAAAATACAGATTCGAGGCTCTTCCGATCCGTTTTTGGAAAAACTTAAAACTACAAAGTTGTTCGGAACATGATTTTCTATTAGTACGCGTGGGCACATTTCCATAGCCTGCATAAAACAGACCCAAAACTAATATATAATATTCGCCCCTGTTTTCGACAACTTTCTGCCCAGAATTTTAAAACGCCGATTTGAGGCTTTTCTGATCCGTTTTTGGAAAAACTTAAAACTACAAAGTTATTCGGAACGTGATTTTCTACAAGGGTGCGTGGGCACGCTATCGTATCCTGCTTAAAACAGACCCGAAACTAACATATACAGTCCGGACCTGTTCACGACAACTTTCTGCGCATAATTTTAAAACGCCGATTTTAGACTTTTCCAATCCGTTTTCGGAAAAACTTAAAACTACAAAGTTGTTTGAATATGATTTTCTACCTGGGAGCGTGGACGAAACATCCATTTTCGAAACCAAAACAGCTCAAAACAGTTTTTAATATGACGATTTACTTAATTTCATAGATTTTTAAAATTCAAGAGGTTGTTCTACATCTCAATCCCTATAATGATGTTATTGCATTTGAATTTACATGGATGATGATCCTAATACATTGCATATCATTTTTAACATCAATTTCATATTAATTTAGGGATCCAAATACATGTTCATGTGAAATTTCATTATAGATACATAATATACACATATAGGTTATTAACTTGCCTTGGATTGTATGGGGAAATTGAAATCCTCTTGAAATCTTCTCTTCTTACTCTCTCTGTCTCTCTACCAAACCCTACCCCTATTTTGTGAAATGAAAGAATGAAGACTTCTTCTCTTCTTTTCTATTTATACCTAGGGTTAGTTTATTTACAAAAATGCCATTGCGCCAAATTTAACCCTCTCGATCCTTTTACGCGTTAATTCGCTTCTAATATTTAAGTCGCACATTCATATATCAATTAATTCATTTTAACTTTTCATTTCCAATCATTTTGAATATATATACTGACATAGTTTTATTTCCAAACATTTCGAATATATATACTGACATAGTTTTTTTTTTCATTTTCAAATCAATAAAAAATGCAGGGTATTACAGTGACACTCAAATGGACCCATGTCACTAGAGAGGGGACCTACGAGAAACCCTAAGCTATTGAGGCGTGCTCTGTGAGGAACCCCAAAGCAACAAGGAGCTGCTCTATGATTAACTCCAATATTTTTGAGTGGGTGTAGAGGGGCACTCATTCATCATTAAACTGACAAAGATCTGGACAAGCAGGTCCAATATTAGTGGATCTATCCCTAATGATGCTACCAAGAAGTATGTAAAGGGAGAGGGGTCCACCACGAGTGACCCCACTACCTAAGATCAATATTAGATATAACGCAGGGCGAGGGGATACACTTAGAGTCGATCCCTCTACCCAAGATTGCAAGATTAATAGAAAATGGCCCGGGGCGAGGGGATCGACTTAGAGTGGTTCTCACTGCCCGAGATTGCAACATTGACAGAAAATAGCCTAGGGCGAGATGATCCACTTAGAGTGGCTCCCATTTCCAAAGATTGCAAGATTAAAAAAATATGGCTTGGGGCGAAGGGATCCACTTAGATTGGCTCCCACTATCCAAGATTGCAAGCTTAATTGAAAACAGCCTGTGGCTGCTCAAGATTGACATGCCATAGAAGAAAGTCCCAAGTAAGGGGACTCACCCTAAGTGGACCCTCTACCCATGATTCATATTACTGAAGATGACTTAAGGTGAGAAGGTCCACTTCGAGTGGTCCCACTGCCCAAGATTGACATTCCTCGGAAAAAAGGCTGAGGGCGAGGGGACTCACCTTGAGTGGTCCCTCTTCCCAAGATTGATATTATTGAATATGACTTAGGACGTGGGGTTTCATTTCGACTGGCCCCACTACTAATATTTACTTATTGCAGAAGAAAATCTCGGGGCAAGGGGACTCACTTTGAGTGGCCCCTCTGCCCAAGATTGATATAATTGAAGATGACTCGGGGCGAGGGGGTCCACTTCGAGTGGCCTCACTGCCCAATCTTAATACCATAGAGAATGACCAAGGGAGAGGGGAATCACCTCGAGGGGCCCCTCAGCCCAAGGTTGATATCACAAAAATTGACTCAAGATGAGAGGATCCACTTCGAGTGGCCCCTTCCCAAAATTATCACCCAGAAATGACTTACGACAAGGGGGTACACCATGAGTGGCCCCATCTCCAAAATTGTTACTCAGAAGCTAATAAATTACTAATAATTATTTTCTTGTACAAGTAGCCTTAGCTGAGAAAGAAGGGCACAAGAAAACCAGTTGGGATCTCTTGGGAGTTTTGGTTTGGTGGCTGAGAGACAAGGTTCGTTGAGCAATCTCAACCACTTGACACTTTAAGATAGAGAGAATACTAGTAGAGGGACTCTAAGAGTCACTCAAGCACTCACACATCCAACACATAGAATAAATAAGTGAGTATTCCAAAAGATGCTCATAAGGAAAAACACTTTTATAAAATGACCTTTAGAGAGGGTGGCTCTTAAGGCCACTCTCAAGTTTTTCACAAAGTTTGTACATCAAGTTACCGTTTGAAATGATATTTACCAAATCAAATATTTTTTCACAATTAGGAGACATATTAATTTTTGACTTTGGTAGGCATCAGGTGTTGCCTGTGAGAGGGGATAAGGGAAAAAGGTACATTGTATACCTTGTCCCTAAGTTCCCTCGCATTTTTTGGCGCCCAAAATGCCATGCCAACCCTAGTATATACCTATAAATAGGACCCTTTGGTAAGGTCGAGATAAGATAATAGAAACTCAGATTAAATCAGTTAAATTACACCACACCTACTATTCTCTACCTACTCTCTCTGAGTGCTAAGTGTTTGTCTCTTCACTCCCATCATTATAGCCATCATTCTTTTAGATATATTTCTCTCCAAGTTTCCATTATTATTCATGAAGTTCTTCTCCTACCAAAAGAGGTCATAGTAGTTACTCCATTTTTACCATAAATAAAAGGTTTAACTATACATCAGCTCTTGAAACTTTGAAGACCTTGAACACAGAGTCCATTGAAGTGGGTGATTAGGCATAAATTCTTCCGAATTTATCCCCTTATTTAGTAGCTTTTAGCACCTCGAATAATGTAATTCATATTGATTTATCTCAATTATATGCAACTAACCTTTCTACATAGTATTTCGAGTTTTATGTATTTTTCATGATATTTACAGGTATTCAATGCTAAGTAAAGACAAGAAGAATCCAAAGCACGGGAATCAGGCAAGGAAGGAAAGTCAAACGACATAAAGGTCAATTTACAGTGAGAATTTGGAAGAGGATCCAACATGAAAAATTAATATTGTACTTCTAGGAGTGCGTAGAAAGATACGTCACCTCAATCCGATCATCGAGCTAGATGATATGATACCTTGAAGATGAGATAATCAAGCTGGAGCAATTCTGGAACCGGACCGGACCTGATATGAGAGAAAAAGAAAACATTTTATCCACCTTTAGACACCAGACCAATCCGATTATTGGTAAAAACGAACCGATCCGGAAGAAGGAATGCACACTTGTTACTTTTAAGGCATGGACCAATCCGTTTAAGGAAGAAAACGAACCGATTCGGTTATCAGCGAACCGATCCGGTATTACCTGTCAGACCGATCCAGTGGAGATAATTCTTGAAATTCGGCTCCGAATTTAGAGTTTGACTCAACTACAACTCCTAATTTTTCGTGATGTATTTTAATTCTAGTTATTGTTAGACAAAAGGGGGTTCGAAAAATTAATTTTTAGTGAGGTTTTTAGAGAGAGAAATGTCTCTCCCCTGTATCTACAAAACACTATCTTGAAGCTTTATTGCAAGATCCAGATTTAATTTTCGGATTCATCGAACGCAAGTAATTTCATTTCATTTAAATTATTCTCTTCCTCATTCAGTTAATCAATTATCAATTCTTAGTCGCAATCTCAAAATGAAAATTGTTCTTGTCAATCTTTTCCATAGCAATCATGATTTCTTTTAATTCTAAAATTAATGTTTTTCTTCATTCAATCATGCCTGGCTAAACTTTTAAGGGTTGGAATGCATGAATCCCACCCGATGTAATTTACACAAGTGGAAATAGATTTTTGAATTTAATCTTAAAGGAATCGTGTTGCGTAACTATCGCAACCGTTATAGGACTTTTGATCTCAGTTGCATTAAGTAAATGGGATGCTTAAGAGTGCGACGCGCGTGTTAGTTAATATGACACCGCTTTATTTTTACCTTTGATTTCATATGATGCGGGCTACATTCCTTCATATACGTAATGCTTAGGATTAATATGGTTCGGGTTTATTTAAGATTCTAATTCCGAAATCTAGTATCCTACAAGGTGAATTACTAGGGTGTGGGGGATTGTAACCCAACCTATTATTCTCATTTGCAGTTAAGTTTATTATACACTTGCCATCTCTTTTAGGTTAATTAACTTAGTTGCATTGCATTAGCTCTTAGTTTAGTCAGTCGTTAATCTAAATCCGCATTTAGGCTGTAGTAATCTCCCATTCAAAGCATCTTTTCATTTCTTTTAGAGTCAAGTTAGGATTCTCCATCTTTCCAAACATTGTTACGTTTTTCTTGTCCTATTTCCCTGAGGATTCGACCCTGACTTATCAGGATTGTTACTTGAGTGACAGGCTTGCACTTGAGCCTATATAAAATGCACACTAGATACACATTTGTGGTCGCGTCAAGTTATTTGTGCCGTTGTCGAGGAATTAGGTAGATTGTAGGTTAGATCGAGTTAATCCATAACTTTGACCAAAAATTCAAAAAATAAATAAATAAATAAATAAAATTAAAAAAAATACTACATCTATCAGAAGCCTGTTAATGAAAAATCCACAATGAACTCCTCAAGCCACTCCTACTCGCATTCACAAAATTCGATAGAACGATCCAGATAGCCCACACACTCCCGTTGTTCCTTAATTTTGGGTTCCACCTCCTACACCTCCAAACTCAACTGCTAGTTACCCATCAGATTACACATTAGGTTACACTCCTAGTGCATCGAGTGAGGATACTGAGTCAATTAGTGAGCGAACCATGTCACAGCACGGTAGTGTAAGCACGAGCGAGGAAGAGGTACCATATCGACCCTTGAGAGAATTTGTGTACCCTGAGCAGTTAGTCACTCCGGGATGCATTTTTCTCCCATACAATGCAAGACCATTTCGTTTTTTGAATGGAATGATCCAAATCCTTCCCACATATCATGGAATGGAATCGTAGAAACCATATCTCCACATTCGGGAGTTTGAAGAGGCGTTTGAAACCTTCAGTGATCAAACATGCACTAAAGATGTGATCCGCCTCAAGATCTTCCCAGTTTCTCTCAAGGATAAAGCTAAGACTTGGTTGTGGTCTTCACCTCCTAATTCAATTACGTCATGGAACGAGTAACAATCTAAGTTTCTTAAGAAGTTCTTCCCTCTATATCGGACGAACTCCATTAAGGCTCAAATTCAAACCTTCTGACAATTAGAAAATGATCCGTTTGATCAATATTTGAAGCTTTTCAACGAGTTAGTTACTTCATGCCCTCATCATGGACTTGATAAAACAGCAAATCATTTCCTTCTTCCATCATGGGTTGAACATCAACTCCAAACAACTGTTGAAACAATGTTTAATGGCCCCTTTATTGACCTAGACGCTAATGATGTTAAGCTCCACTTGAGGTATCTCGTCGACACCACTCAAGCGTGGGATACAACTGACCCTAGTGCTCAGAATCGAACTTGCCAAGCGTCCACCACTCCATCGGCTTCTGGTCTATTTAACGTCGATAAAGATACCATGACGGACCGTCGACTCGATCAAATTGAGAAAGGCATAAGAGAGTTACTCGCTGCACGCGTGAGAGAACCAACTGGCCCGATCCACACCCCTGTTGAGAAGGTATGTGCCATTTTTGAGGCGGGACATTTAACAGAGGAATGACTAACGATACCCGCTTACTAAGTTATGCTTCAAGAGAAAGTGAGTGGTGTAGGAGGATTTAAGGGTAATTTTGGTGCTCCGCACGAAAATTCCTATAACCCTTCATGGAAAAACCACCGTGGTTCTAGATATGGGCAACCGCAGGCTGCATTGAATCCTAATTCACATGTTTCCCCTCCTTTCGCCTCCACACTTTCAACAAGAACCGTCTATGCAAGGACAATTGCCAACCCCACCTCCTCTAGCACTGTATACCTACCACTCCACTACAGAGAAATCTCGAGGACATAATACACCAATTCATAAACTCCTAAAATGCAACTAATGCTATATATGAGAGCATGTTCACCAACATAAATGCGAACATTTAGAAGTTGCAATCATCATTAAGTGTCCAAGAGAAGGGTAAATTTCCTGGTCAGGGCCAAAGACCTCCCCAAGGTCAAACTAGTGTTATCTCTACTTCAACATAACATCAAGAACAATTTCAAGACATAACCACTCTACGTAGTGGGAGGGTTATTGATTTATCACCTCCCCCACACGACGTACCGAAAGATAAGGAGATTTCGACCGGTACGAAAGAGGCCGAAGATGTCCCCTTGAAAGAGAGTGAAAAGGACGACACTAGTGAGCTTGAAATAGTAGTGAAACCACCCACCGCAATGCCATTTACTCAACGGTTGGTTCCTTCCTAAAAAGTCAACCCTCGTGATGTTGTGCTAGAAGTCCTTAAGCACGTGAAGTTAAACTTACCTTTCCTCGATGCTATAAAGCAAATTCCCGCTTATGCAAAAGTTATCAAAGACTTATTGACGGTGAAGAGGAGGCTTAAGGTAAAGAAAAACGTGTTTCTAGCACAAAATGTGAGACCTGTTTTGCTCAATGATCGCCCACCAAAGTTTAAGGATCCGGGTGCACCCACCATTTCCTGCATCATAGGAGAGAATCAAATCAAAAAAGCCTTACTCGATATAGGGGCGAATGTCAATATCCTCCCCTACTCCATCTATAGGCAACTTGATTTGGGTGACCTCAAGATCACAATGATCACTCTCCAATTAGCGGATCGTACCGTGAAGATACCAAGAGGTATTGTAGAGGACGTGATAGTCCAAGTCGACACTTTTTACTTCCAGGTAGATTTTATCATTTGGAACACCGAGCCCTCCTTTGCCTCAAGTAATCATGTTCCCATTATCATTAGGTGCCCATTATTAGCTACGACTAACGCCCTAATCAATACTCACAATGGGAAGATGCAACTCACCTTCGGGAATATGATTTTAGAGACTAACATCATCAACATAGCCCAGCATGTGAGGGAAGAAGATGATCTTTACACAGTGAACCTTATTGACGAGATCATAGAGGAGAACAAAGAGGAAAATTATAGGGGAGATGCGTTAGAAGTTTTCCTTGTATCGAGCAATGAGAGTGAGGGACTGTACACTGACTTTGAGAAGGAGATAGAGGAGTTGAGAGAGATTCTTGATGAGAAAGTGTCGAAAGAGGACGTGAGAGATGTAAGTTGGGTTTCTAGATTTGAGGAACTACCATTGAGGGAGGCACGCATGGTTCCTTCCAGTGAAAAATTTCCTACCCTCTAATTAAAGAAACTACCCTCTAATGTCAAATATGCTTATTTAGGAGAGAACGAGACATTTTCTGTAGTTGTCTCATCTAGCCTAGCTGACGAGCAAGAGGGTAAATTATTGGAAATTTTGAGGAAGAACCAAAGTGATTTTAGTTGGTGCATAGAAGATTTGAAAGGTATAAGTCCTTTGATTTGTACCCATAAAATCCACCTTGAGGAGGACGTGAAGCCCTCGAGGGAAATGCAAAGAAGATTAAACCCTACCATGAAAGAGGTAGTGAGGGAAGAAATTATTAAGCTGTTAGATGCCGAGATTATCTACCCAATCTTGGATAGAAAACGGGTGAGTCCCATATAAGTTGTCCCGAAGAAATCGAGAATGAATGTGATTGAAAATGCTAAGGGTGAGCTAGTTCCCCAATGTACCACCACCGGGTGGCGCGTTTGCATTGATTATAAGAAACTCAATGTAGACACTAAGAAAGACCATTTCCCCTTACTATTCATTGATCAGATGCTAGAGAGAGTAGCGAGACACCCTTATTATTGCTTCCTAGATGGTTATTCCGGATATAACCAAATAGAGGTAGATGTGCTTGACCAAGAGAAGATAACTTTCACATGTCCTTTTGGTACGTTTGCCTACAAACGTTTGCCATTCGGATTGTACAATGCACCTGCGACCTTTCAAAGGTGCATGTTAAGCCTCTTTAGCGACATGATTGAAAGAGGACTTGAAGTATTCATGTATGACTTTAGCGTTTTCGACAACTCTTTTGATCTTTGATTAGAAAATCTTGAGAAGGAACTGGAGTGTTATGTGGAAAAGAACTTGGTGCTGAATTGGGAAAAATGCCATTTTATGGTCATTGAGGGAATAGTTCTTGGCCACGTTGTCTCATCCAAAGGAATTAAAGTTGATAGAGCTAAAATAGATGTCATATCCATGCTACCCCCATCGAAATTGCTAAAAGAATTGCGTTCTTTCTTAGGTCATACGGGGTTTTATAGAAGGTTTATTAAGGACTTTAACACCATCGCTTGGACCTTGAGTAACCTTTTCATGAAGGACACCCCATTTGAGTGGAATGAAGCATGCCAATGAGCTTTTGATAAATTGAAAAGCATGATCATTTTTGCTTCCATCATGCAAGCTCCGTATTGATCCATGTGATTCGAGCTTATGTGTGATGCGAGTGATTTCGTAATAGGGGATGTTTTGGGCCGAAGGAAAGACAAGGAAGCTCATGTCAACTACTACGCTAGCCGAACTTTAATCGAACCACAACTCAATTACTCCACCAGAGAGAAAGAATTGCTAGCGGTAGTATTTTCTCTAGACAAGTTTCATTCCTTACTCATCGGTTCACCCATTAATTGCTTCACCGACTAAGCGGTATTGAAATACCTCCTTGCAAATAAAGATGCAAAGTCGTGTCTCATAAGGTGGATCCTACTCCTACAAGAGTCTAATCTCTCCATTAAAGACAAGAAAGGAGTAGAAAATGTCATTGCTGATCATTTATCCCGGCTTTTGTCCAATATACCTAGCGATCCTATACCCGTAGATGAATATTTCTCAGATGAGCAACTTTTTCCACCTAATCTGTCCCCAGGTTTGCGGACATAGTTAATTATCTTATTATGGGAGCCATCCCTCCCAATTGGATACCGCAAGAGAAGAAGAGGTTCATTACTTGGTCACGCATGTTTTTCTATGATGATCCATTCCTTTTCAAATATTATGCGGACCAAATGATCCGACGGGGTGTACCGGATGATGAAATACCTAAAGTCATCCAATTATGTCATTCGGAAGCATATGGAGGTCATTTTTCGATGAAAAAGACTATCGTTAAAATCCTCCAAATTGACTCTACTGGCCCACAATGTTCCGAAATATGAGAAATTATTTCCAATTATGCGATAGGTGTCAACGGATGGGGGCTATCACCCAACGAGACATGATGCCATTAACCTCTATACACATTATTGAGATTTTTTACTGTTGGGGTATTGACTTCATAGGTCCTTTTCCCCCGTCTTTTGGATACCTATACATCCTTGTTGCGGTAGACTACGCTTCTAAATGGGTGGAAGCCATAGCTACCAAAACAAATGACAATAAAGTGGTGATACGTGTCTTGCAGGAACGCATATTCTTTCATTTCGATGCTCCGAAGGCGATAATTAGTGATAATGGCACGCATTTATGCAACAGGTCATTCGAGACGCTTATGAGAAAGTATGGAGTTGTTCACAAGGTTGGAATTATCACCCATAAACGAATGGGCAGGACGAGGTGGTGAATCGATAAATCAAGAATATCCTCAAGAAGACCGTCGATCCTAACCGAAAATATTGGTCCCTTCGATTGAATGATTCGCTATGGGCCTATTGAACCGCATATAAGAACCCCCTCGGAATGTCCCCGTTCCGCTTTATGTATGTAAAACCTTATCATCTTCCCGTAGAGTTGATTGTATTGGGCCACAAAGAGGTTGAACTATGACATGGATAAAGCCGGTGAAGCCTGCAAACTTCATTTCAATGAGTTAGAGGAGATACGCAATGACGCGTACAAGAATGCTAAAATATCAAAAGAATGGATGAAACTTGCACATGATAAGATTATCCGCCGCAAGGAGTTACATTCCGGTCAAAAAGTACTTCTTTATAACTCTAGACTTCACTTGTTTCCAAGTAAGTTGATGTCTAAATGGATTGGGCCATTCGTTGTTCGAAAGGTGTTCCCCCATGGCGCTGTAGAATTGGAAGATTCAAAAGGGGGAACTACCTTCAAAGTGGATGGACAACACCTTAAACTGTACTACAAGGCGTTTGTTGAAGAGGTCGATGCCATTTGGTTATCGGACCCTATTTATGAGGATGGAGTAAGTCATACGAGAAGTTCGTCGCACCCCTGATGCATATGGGGTGAATCTTGTGTATATTAGGTGTGTGTAGGTCAGGTTCATAGATTCAGTTAGGTAGTTGAGTTTGTCGGTACAGGACACATAGGATAGGTTTGAGCGAACACGGGTTGGGAGCATGCTGAGGATTTCAGAGCACGGATTGAGTGAAATATGTTGATTTATGTTGATAGGGGAGTGAGGGTGAGCAAAAGTTTGAGAGAGAGTGCAGTGAAATGAAATAGAAGAGAAGCTGGTGAAATCCAATGCCGGACCAGTCCGCCCCTGGGCAACCGGACCAGTTAGTTTTTGAGGAATTTGAAATAAAAAAGGCCTGGATTGGTCCCGTCCTGGGAACCCTGATTGGTTCGGTGCCTGCAACTCCTTATATTCCCTAGGTTTACCTCCCCATCCACCCAATCCATCCATTTCCCACCCATATCGTCACCTACACCTCTCACCACCCATTTTCCCTCCAAATTCATCTCCTTTTTCCCTCCCAAACTTTTTCCCTCCAAACCCAACCTTTCACACCACTTACCCACCTATAAATACACACCTATACCCCCTCTTCTCCACACCACTCCTCTAACCTCTCTTACTCTCTTTCTCCAAGTCTTCTCACTTTCCCTTTACTCTCACTACCATGGCACTACCTCAAAAATACAATTCCACCACCATCGTTGAGTACGGTGATATGCAACTCCCATACCGCTCCATCGAGGAACCGGGTTGGTGCCAAAAAAATCGATCCATATCGAAAGATGCACATCGAGCGTCAGGTGCTCTGGACTGAATTTCCATCATTCGTCACCACCCTCTTCAATTCCCAAGGTTGGTGCCGATACCTTGCCGAGCCATATGACGAAGTGTGGGCGGCCAAGGTACGTGCTTTCTACGACTCCTTAGTCTGGGTGGAGGCCTACACATCTGAGGCACCCATGTGCCATTCTCCGTGGGCCAAATCATACACAAGTTAGAAACATTCAACGTGACCAAACCCATCGAGTACACATATCCCAATGCCCTCGAATCCCTATCTAAGGATACATGTATATCTCGGATGGTGCCCGACGAGGTGTGGGACGCCAAAACTTTTTCGGTGGGGAGGCTCAATGACAAGGCAAGGATTAGTTTTCAAATTGTGTGCGATAACATCCTTCAAACTTCAAACGACTTGGCTATGCGCCCACGCCAAGCTACACTCTTCTACCATCTTTTCAACACCATCACCGTGATCAATTTGGCCCACACAATCTACAAAGACACCTTCTCTGTTGCATTAAAAAAAATGGATCCTCCCCACTTCCCTACGCCCGATTAATCTCATCCCTACTAGGAGGAGGACTCTAATTTTGAGCCTCTGGGTGGCAACCATGATGTGTGCATCACCGCGCTTGAGACATAACTTTTTGGGTTCATCGAGCGTTACGATGCTAATTAGGCGGAGAATTAACGCGCGTATCGACACAATACTAGTATGATACACCGCCTCCAAGAAAAAATGTTTCAAATATCCTTCGATGCACCTCCCCCGCCTTACTTTTATGATCCCTATGACCCCAATGCCCCCGGATCTTCTAACTAGCCCCTGCAGTAGTTTGTTTGTTTTGGGGATGTTTGGAACCTGTTTTTCTTTCCATATATCCACAGTTTTTGTAAGCTTTCTACATATTTTTAATGGAAATTGGATTGCTTACCTTTAGTGTCTTGTGCTTATTTTCATTTATTGCATTTTTGTACTTTTTTCATTTGTTGTTGTCCTCTCCTTTATTTAGTTTTTAGTACTTTTTTTGCATAGGGACTCTGCAAAAGCCTAAGTTAGGGGGGGGGGGGGGGGCGGTACACATGCGCTTTTACATTTCACAAAGTCCAAAATGCCCAAAAATAAAAAAAATGAGAAAATGAGAAATTTTTCAAAAAAAAATTGAACAAATTCTGAAAAAGCCAAAAATATTTTTCTTCAAAATAAATAAAAATTTAAATTTAAATTTTTTGAAAATATCACCGAAATTTTATTTAAAGTATCAAATTTGTAAAAATCCAAATGCACAAAGCCAAAATTGACTAAGGATGAAAATTAAGCATAAATTGACGACTTATCGAATAAGTGTGGAGAATATTAACCCGGTGAGATTCCGAGCCTATCTATTTTTGTGAGAATTTAAATCAATCTGAGTTAATGGTTAACTCAAAGTTTATTTTAGCGTTTAAATAGGTCGTCGAGGATCTCAATTCTTTGACTTTGATCGGTTATGGGAAATGGAATGTTGTCTTGAAAAATGCGCTAAATAAATCTCTAAATTTAATTAATCTCGAGACGCATATGGTAGCGCAATTAGTAATTCAGACAATGAAGTTAGGCGCTCGTGTTTCACAGAAAAATATTGGCTAGACAAAGTCCTGAAAAATTACCCTTTATGCAACTCAATTTGAGCCAAATAAAATCTTCTCTTTTCGTTTGACAACCCGAAAAACCCAGTTTTAGCCCGGAATTGTGAAAAATCCAGAAATTAGGTCCAAATGGTGCGACAAAAAGGGGCAAGAAAAATAGAAGTATGCTTAACAAAAACAACAAGAAAAGAAAAGTGTTAAAAATAGAAAAAATAAAAAAGGAGAAAAATGAAGAAAAGCCCAAAAAGGCACAAATGGACATCATAAGCAATATTTTACGATTCTGAAATTACCAACCATTTTTATGTTACCCAAGACACTTTAAGCTCAAAAAAAGTCCTGGCCGAGCCCGAATTGCGACATTGGTTACCGCATGGAGAGTTAAGGCACAAACGATAATAAAAGAGATTAAATGTGTGAATTATAAATGATATTTCCCGGTCTCCAAGTAATCATATTCTAATGATGAGATCCTTTCCACCTCAAATAGTCCGTCTTTCATAATTGCGTGAGTGAACTTGTGTCCCTTTACATTTACTCCTTAAATCACGCATACCGAGAAAAATAGCCACAATCTGAATGATTCGTTTGTGAGAGTATCTTGTGAGAATTTGAATCAAAACGAATTTTCAAAAAAGTAACGTGATGATCAATTGGTGGAAATCTACAGTTTAATTCTTGGCTTCGCACACACGAAAAATTGAGACTTACGAATACAAATTTATGGTGACTATTTTTTGAAAAATTTAAATTATATAATTTTTAGGTATTTTGAATTTCTTTGAGTCATAACGAATTTTGAGGGTATATTCACTACAAACGAATATATCCCCTAGATACACTACAAATGAATATATCCCCTAGGTTACCCTAGATACAACTCGACCTATGAGGGTATCCTAGGGGTTTAAAGTCTTGTTGCATGCACTAAATGCAATCGCTTGCCCGCGAAAGTGGTATTTTATACTAATAAAATGAATTTCGAGAGTTGAGACTTAGTTGGATTCTTGTACATTGCTCGGGATGCTCAAAGTTCTAAGTTAGGGGGGGTTGATTAGGCATAAATTCTTCTAAATTTATCCCCCTATTTAGTAGCTTTTAGCACCTCGAATAATGTAATTCATATTGATTTATCTCATTTATATGCTACTAACCTTTCTACATAGTATTTAGAGTTTTATGTATTTTTCATGATATTTACAGATATTTAATGCTAAGTAAAGACAAGAAGAATTCAAAGCATAGGAATCAGTCAAGAAAGAAAGTCAAAGGACATAAAGGTCAATTTACATGGAGAATTCGAAAGGGGATCCAACATGAAAAATGAAGATTGTACTTCCACGAGCGCGTTAGGCAGAAACGGCACCTCAATCCAATCATCGAGCTAGAAGATATGAGACCTTGAGGATGAGATAATCAAGCTAGAGAAATTCTGGAATCTTATCGGACCGGATATGAGAGAAAACGAACCGGTTCGAAAGAGCCAAAACATTTTGTCCACTTTTAGACACCGGACCGATCTGGTTATTGGCAAAAATGAACCGGTCTGGAAGAAGGAATGCACACTGGTCACCTTTGAGGCCCAGATCGATCATTTAAGGAAGAAAGCGAATCGATCTGGTTATCAGCGAATCGATCCGGTATTACCCGTCAGACAGGTCTGGTGGAGATAATTCCTGAAATTCAGTTCTGAATTTAGAGCTTGACTCAACTACAACTCCTAATTTTTTGTGGTGTATTTTAGTTATAGTTATTGTTAAACAAAAGGGGGTTCAAAAAATTAATTTTTAGTGAGGTTTTTAGAAACATAAAGGTCTCTCCCCTGCATTGGGAAAACACTAGTTTGAAGCTTTATTGCAAGATTCAGATTTGATTTTCGGATTCATCGAATGCAAGTAATTTCATTTAACTTAAATTAATCTCTTCCTCATTTAGTTAATTAATTCTCAATTCTAAGTTGCAATATCAAAATAAAAATTGTTTTTGTCAATCTTTTCCGTAACAATCATGATTTCTTTTAATTCTAAAATTGATGTTTTTCTTAATTTAATCATGTCTGGCTAAACATTGAAGGGTTGGGGTGCATGAATCCCACCCGATGTAATTTATCATAATTGAAAATATATTTTTGAATTAAATCTTAAAGGAATCGTGTTGTGTGACTATGGTAACCGTCGTAGGGATTTTGATCTCGGTTGCCTTAGGTAACCGGGATGCTTAAGAGTACGCGCGTTTTAGTTAATATGACACCGCTTTATTCTTACCTTTGATTTCGTTTTATGCGGGCTACATTCCTTCATATATGTAATACTTATGATTAATAAGTTTCGGGTTCATTTAAGATTCTAATTCCGAAATTTAGTATCCTACAAGGTGAATTACTAGGGTGATGGGGATCGTAACCTAACCTATTGTTCTCATTTGCAGTTAAGTTTATTATACACTTTCCATATCTCTTAGGTTAATTAGCTTAGTTTTATTGCATTACCTCTTAGTTTAGTTAGTTGTTAATTTAAATTTACATTTAGGTTGTAGTACATCTTAGGGTTGTGCATGGTTCGGGATGGTTCGATTCCATTATAGAACCAGAACCGAAATGGTTCAGTTCTCTGGTTTTGGAACCAGAACCGAACCGAATATATATGTATAACCTAACCAAACCGAACCAATGGTTCTCAGTTTGGTTTGGGTCGGTTCACGATTCCTATTCATTTGTGATTAAATTAAAGTTTAAACCATGAAATTACCATTCAAGTGTGGAATTAAATAGAGTAAATAAAGTAAATGAAATTAACTTGAATATTCCAACATTCAAGAATAAAATACATGAAATTAACTAGAATATTTCAATAACTTAGTGATTAAAGCATTATCCGAAATACATATTATCATCCACTCAAAAAGAGCTGATCCGAAATACATATTAAATTCAAAATTCGTATTAAATTCAAAATACATAAAACAGAATTCATAATAAATTTCATCCACTCAAATAGAGCTTTTTCCTTCCAAATTTCCAATTGAAGTCATCTTCCTTTGTTCCACTCGGTGAAGCGTTTCTGCAAAAAAAATGAAACAGCAAGAAAAAAAATGAAACTATCTAGGAGTAAATTTTTTATAACAGTTAGTTATATATGTTATGACATATATAACAGCATAACATATATAAGCATATTTTCATTTCTTTTAGGGTCAAGTTAGGGTTCTCCGTCTTTCCAAACGTTGTTACATTTTTCTCATCCTATTTCCCTGAGGATTCGACCCTAATATATTGAAATTATTACTTGAGCGATAAGCTTGCAGTTTATAAGGACATAAATTTCCAATTGAGTCCATGTATTGTTTTGACTTAATTTCGTGAACAAAACTATGTTTGTAATATGTCATAGGGAAAATTTTATTTTGTCACGATCCCTTTTGGTCTATGACGTATTGAAGAAATTGAAGGCGTTGCGGCAAAGATTCAAAGAATTAGACCATGCAGAAGTTTAATTGGTGCAAGTTGAATCGTCTTCAAAGTTAATTTCATTCCGAGATCACTCAGGTATGAATGCGTATAATTAATGGTGCTCGTAATTATTTTATAAAAGATAAGGACGTAATTTTTATAAAGAAAAATGTTTTTAAATGTTTTAAAAGTGTTTTAAAGGTTTACACTACGTTTTATGATGATAAGCTTGTAAAAGAGTTTGACATTTTTGGATCTCTCTTTGGAAGAGACGTTTTAATCAAAAAGTCAAACTTTCGCACTGTCGTTCAAACGACATCCAATCTCGTTCGAACGAGATGGGATGCCGCTCGAACGAGTTCCTTAAGTCATTCGAACGATATGTTTTTTGAGGCGGCATTTAAATTCTATTTAAATAGTGTTTTCCTCATAATTTCGTAGGTGTGCATTCTGGAAAACAGTATTCGACCAGAAACTTGTTTTGCACATGTTTTCTAAGGTTTACAAAGCATAAACACATCCTTAGAGCTTTCAAAGATCCGAGTTATCATTCTTATATGTTTAAGTGATCTTGCTGCACCAAAGTTGTTTGTCCTATACATTGAACATCAAAGGGTTTTGCAGTGAAGAAAAGAGAAGGACTTCTTATTCGACATCGTAGACGAATCAAAGCCATTCGGTGGACATCGAGACATACGTGGACGCGTGTGTTGTGGACAATTATCGTGAAAGATGAAATTTTTGCGTGGGCACTATTGAAGAACGTTTGAAGATCAGAAGGAGCGTCAAGACCCGTGGGGATCGAGTCTTAGTGTAAGGCTAATCTGTCTTTGTAAAACCATTGTTCATAGTGATTGTCTGGCTTGGGTCGTTCGAGATTGTTTTCCCGTTTTGGGTTTTTTCCTCATACATCCGACGTTGTGAGTATTCTTTACTTTACTTTACGTGCTTTAATCACTAGATGCATGTTTAGGATTAATCAAGATAAAACTAGTTTAAAGTAAGAATTGGATTTTCACAACTTGGTTTGGTGCACATTTAAAAGTTGGATCTTTTTCTGAGAAAAATTAGTTTTGTTTAAAACACACATATCGGGCCACTCACACTTTACAAATTGGTATCAGATCTAGAAAAAAAATTTATTTGTTTTGTGATCCCGTGTGTTTTCAAAGATGAATTCTGGATATAATGAATTTTCTCGAACTCCTATTTTTTATAGCACTAATTACACCTATTGGAATATGAGAATGAGATGTGCTTTAAAATCTATTGATGAGCGTGTTTGGCTTACAGTTGAGAAAGGTTGGACACCCCCTGTCACTATTGTAGGTGAGGTCACTAGTTTAAAGCATGTTGAGTCATGATCGAAACTGAACAAAGACTTTCACAATATAATTCTAAGGTTTTGCAAGTTATTTCTTCACATGTCACACAGGAAGAATATAATAGAATTATGACTTGTGAAACTTCAAAAGAGGCTTGGGATATTTTGGCACTCACTCACGAGGGCACTAGCACGGTTATGGCGTCAAAACTTCAAAATCTCACTACACAGTTTGGGACCATTAGGATGTTAGAGAGTGAGAACTTTGATGAGTTTTATGCTAGGTTGTCCAATATTGTCAACTCGTCGTTTAACCTAGGTGAGAAAATTCTCGACAAACGTGTCATTAAGAAAATCCTTAGGTCGTTGCCTAGTAGGTTTGATGCGAAAGTGACCATATTAAACTCCTTGGATAGGTTAGAGTCAATGAAATTAGAAGAGATTGTAGGTGACTTACAAACCTATGAAATCGACATGATTACCTCCAAGCAAGTGCCTAAGAAAGAAAAGGGTATTACTTTGAAAACCCGGAAGGAGGAAATTAAAGTTTCAGATTCTGATTCCGATTCCGATTTTGAGGATGTTTCTTTGTTGGCAAAGAAATTTTAAAAATTTATTAAGTTTCAAAATCAATCAAAAGATGCCAAGAAATTTGAAAAATTCAAGAACAACAAAGTAGATCCCGCCTCTAAGGATAAGTTTGAGAAGCCTAAGAGAGATGAGTCGGATAAATATTTTGGGTGTGAGGGGTACGGTCACAAGGTTAAGGAGTGTCCCACTAGACTTAAGAAAGAGGGCAAGTAACCCATTGTCTATAATTCTACCTTAAGTGATAGTGATCCGGAAGATGGAGAGAGTTCCCCTATTGATCTTAACTTTGTTGCGTTTATGGCATGTCATGTGAGCGACGATGATTCTCATGTGCATGACACTTTCGAGGAGGTTTTGAGTGTATCCCATGTTAGTGAGGGTGAAGAGAGTGACGAGGAGGAGGTAGATGTGAAAGAATTGCAAAATGCGTTTAATGAGTTGTGTGCCGAAACGGTGAAGGTGAAAAAGGCTAACTCAAAATTGCAATCTAAGTTGAACGAGCGTGCCATAGAAAATAATGATAGTTTAATTGAGGATCTTAGGGCATGAGAGAAGAAGCTTAGGGAGAAATTAGAGTTTGTGTAGAAAGAGAGAGATAATCTCCGTGGTTTGATGGAGTCCTTAAAAAAGGAGATTTTAGTGTTTGAGGAGTCTAGACGTTTGCTCGAGTCTAGGATTTATGAGTTGGAGGAGAGATTGATTGACTCGTGTAGAGTCAAGTTTTATTTGGAGGCTAGGTCAGAGAAGTTAGATAAGATCCTAGGCACCGTCCAAATTAAGGAAGATAAGAGAGGTATAGGTTTTGATGAGAGAGTTGTTCCCATTCCCCCCGCACGTGTGAGAAACACTAGGATGGTTAGAAAAGGTCCACATATAGGTCATCATTCCCACCACCTCTACACTTGCACGTTTTGTGGTAGGAAAGGTCACCTTAGGCGTTATTGTTACGACCTTAGACAAGCTCCTAGGAAGTTTAGGAATAAAGTTACCCCGGTTCCCCTAACCCCCATGCGTCATTTTACACCTACTTGGGTTAGGAAATCAGATTTAGTGGCTTTAGAAATTAAACTTCATGATTCTCGTTTGGGTGCACTTGATTCTTTCCATGCTAAATCTAAAGGATGATAGTGTTGCCATGTTTGTCATATGCTTGTTTGCTTCATGATATATTCATTGCTAGTATTATGACATGTGTATCATTTTGTATTATAGTTTTCATTTGTTTGAGTCCTATTTGAAAAATACAAAAAGATTTTGTTTTTGAAGAAAACTTTTTAAAACCCAAAAAGATTTTGCTTTTCTTTGAGTCAAAATATGTTTGAAAAGCCAAAAAGATGTTCGGTTTTTATTTTTGAGTTTACATATTTGATGTGGCATATTGGTGCGCTTGGACCCCCCATCGTTTCATTATCCATGTGGCTAGGACATTTGGTCATTATTATCGATGCTTAGAATGATCTTAACCATTGTTTATATGGGGTTGTTTCGAAGTTGATATGCATTTTGATTCGACTTTGTATATATGCCAACATCGCACACATGCACGAGTTTATATGAATGTTTGACTTCTCTTGCATATTTGAATTTGGTGAGGCGTTCTTATCTCAATCTTGTCATCTATGCGTAAGTAAACTTAAAGAGAAGTGTGCATATAATAAGCGTTTACCGCGAGGATTTAAAATTGGTAAAAATGATGAGTGATTCACGGGAAAGGGCTACGAGAGTTCAAAATTATCTCGTCATGAAATCCACCGTTTAAAAGAGCCCAAAAGAAAATGCAATATGCTAAGAAAAGGGCCAATAATATTTTCTTTAAGTTGAGAATGCTAGTGATTCGTATCAAATATTGCATATTTCCGCCCGTTATCTTTATGCATTCTAGCACTTTTACGGTCCTAAATTCCTATAATTATGCTCATTAACCATACAACCTTGGATTTGGATATATACATGCTTTGCAGAGGTTATTTGTACTTTTGTAGGTATTGGAACGCTAAAAGTGAGGTTCGGTTGCATTTCGGAGAAGTTTCGTCGTCGAATGCTACTTCAAGGGCAATTTGTTCTTTTCAAACTCACTATTTTTTATGGAATGAAGTTACCAACATGTAGATCATCAAATTATCTTTTCGTGGCCACTGACCGTGCGTCATTCTGACTCCGTATGTGGAAGTTATTCCCATTTTCAGAAGGTTTCGGTATTCTCTTCCACTTTAAGGGAATTTTGGTAATTTCAAACTGCATAATTTGGAGGGTTTCAAAACAGAATCATGTAGATAATTGAATTAGCTTCGCGTCGGTTCCGACCAAGCCTCATTTCGATTCCGTATGAGGGAGTTATGGCCGTTTCCGTGCAACGCGTCAGAATTGGTTCGGAGGGAAAAGTGGGTTGTCTCCAACGCAAGGCAAATTCCAAAAGTGCGGTCGACCGGTCCCAAAACAGAGGTCGACCGGTCCCATCAGATATGGACAAAAATTGTCTTATTTTGGTTTTTTTGGGTTAGTTTTGTTGAGGGTTTGTTTTGGGGTATTAATAGAATGTTTGGAGCTTTTCTTAGAAGAAATATCTTCATTTTTAGGTTAGATGAGGGGATTTGTTGGGTAGAGCTTCTCTCTCCTAGGGTTTGTACCATTTGGATTGTTGTAAGCACTATTCATCTTCTTCCTCATTTATTCAACTTGTTTTAGCTTGTTTCTTGCTTTCTTAATTATTTACATGCCTAGATAACTTGTTTTAGTATATTAATTTCTTGTTTGCTTAGTTAATTAGTTGTTAAATTAGTTTTATTCATGTGTAGTGAGTAGATAACGGGTTGGGATTGCGTTTCCTCCATTAATGGGCGTTGAGCTCCGAAAGTTAAGTTTTTGTGTAAAATTGCATTTAATTGAAACCTCGCGTATTAAAGTCGGATTATTATGCGTTTAGCTTTCTTTGTCACGCAACGTTAGTGTTTATAGCAGTAATCCGAATTTAAGATGCGTGTGAACATTTTCTGTTAAATGTTTAATATCGCAACTTTGGGTTAAATTCCTTATTGTGTGATGTTTATACTTAATTGAAAATACTCAATTAAATATTTTCGAACCGAAATTCTAATTATTAGTTGTTTAGCCCATGGTGGGGACACGATCCCGACTCTCGTTTTATTAATTCTAGTTTAGACTTAACTTCTTATTTTTTTTCCTTTCTTTATTTCCAACCTATCACCTTTTACACTTTAATTTTAGGAGAATTAAATCCTATAAATTCTAGCAACTCGTCTCTGTGGATTTTCGATACCCGGACTTGGCCGCTATACTCCCTTTTTGAGTGTAGTCATAAGTTTAGGTTTTTGTATTGAGGAGGTGAAATGAAAACATCGATTAGCGTCTTGACACGCGCTACTTTTCACCCTTAATCAAAATGGCGCCGTTGCCGGGGACTAGTTTGTTTTAGACTTTATTTGATTTAGTATTTCATATTATTTCTTTCTATTTGTATTATTTGCTAACCTTTTTACAGGACTTCCACATTTGAGCACTTAGAAACGCTCGATTTTTTCTCACACGCACCTATTTTGTGGAATTCGCCACTTGAGCCATTATTGGGGTAAGTATGTCTTATTCCAATTCTTTCGGTAATCCTTGTTATAATTCTCAAAATTCTAGGCCTATGACTTTCGGTGAATACTTAGCATCCCAAAGTAAAACAAATTCAAATATTACTTTGGGCTAGTATAACGAAAGTCAAAACTTAGGTTATTGGAATTTTGATGATGATGATAATGATTTTGGGCCTTTACCTCCTCATAATAGGAATTTTGAAATGAATTCGAATAATTTTCAAAATTCCTATAATAATGAGTTTTTGTTTAAGTCCGATGGTAATTTTCAAAGTTCCCATTTTCATGCATCCGCACCTCGACCTATGACATTGGGTGAGGGTTTGCGTATGTATGAGAACGAGAAACTTGAAAATCGTTATCGGGAAGAAAATCGTTCGTGGGAACATGAGTTGGATTTATATTTTGAGTCCGACGACGATTTTGCTTCCGAGACTTTCGAGGTCGAGGAATGTTTTGAACCAAATGAGGTACTTGTGCCTACTTTGGAACAAGCCATTATAGACTTTGCCCATTGCGTAATAGATATTGAAAGTGAGGATGAAAATGACGTAATATCTATTTGCAATGAAATGATTTCTTCTTTGGCCCCCAAAGAAGAACATTTCATTGAATATGATATTATTTCCTTTGAAATTCCAACTTCATGCGATGATGATTCATCTCATGAGTGTGAATTTCTTTCATCCCCATTTTCATTCTCTATTACCACACCGTTACAAGTACCCGATAATTCAGTTTCAAACTTTAATGTTTTAAACCCTATCGCCGATGAGGAGTACTTGCTCGAGTCTCCCTCCACGATCGCATCTTTGCCTTTGTGTGCGCCGCCTCCCATTCCAACTTCAAAATCCTTGGGAGGATATTCGACTTTTCTCGGTCCCCACATGTTTTTGTCACCCATTCAATCCAAACCCCCCATCGTCCCTCCAAAAATTTTAATTGGCGATGGTTCCTTTCTTACTCCTTACACATGCCTTCCGTTGTTCAATCGGAATTCATATTTTTCAGAGGGCATGCTTGTATGTGAGGGTACACCGGTTATCCTCCAAAGTCAAAATTTTCTTATGGTGGACCCTCAGCTATTTAGACTTCTAGTGTATAGTTAGTGTGAAGCCTAAATAGTAGGTTGTATATAATTAGCTTTTTATTCTTTCTTTCTTTTTATTCTAGTTTAGTGTAATTAGTTAACTTTTTATTATTTGTTTTTGCTATGCTCGGTACTAACTTGTTTTGTAGATTCTTTGGACTTGTTCTTATGGGGATCGCTCCACTTTTGGGTAATATCGCTCTTTTCTTCTCTTTGACTTGGTTCTTAATTTACATTGAGGACAATGTCAAGTTTTAAGTTAGGGGGTGTGGGATATTCTATCCATTTCATTATTTTAGTCCATGTTTTTGCTCACATATTAGTTACTTAGTATACTTTTCTTAAAAAATTAAAAATTTCAAAAATATTTTCTTTCTTTTTTTCTCTTTTTTTTGGGCATTTTGCCTTTGTTTCCGATAATAAATTTCAATAATTGCCCGATCCAATAGACAGCCCAATGATGCATGTTCTTGATTTTAGAAGTTATTAGACTTTAGTCTCGATTATTGATATTATGAATAACTTCATGAATTAAACTTTAATCCCGTGAGCACACGCACTTTCCTTGCTTTATTGGTTTGGTTTAAGATTTTTATAACTCGGTATTCTTTTGTTGAATTATATATACTTACACCAAGTAAGATTTGTACCTTTCGTCGTTTGTGAGTGTATACACTACTCTTTTCTCATTGAAAACGTTGAATTCGTCAGTAATCTCACTATTCTTTCATTTGACCGTTCATTAATTGAGTTCATACTTCAAATGTGTTACTTGATCATGATTTTCATATATTGTTTTGATTCGAGAATTGCGTAAACTTTTGGAAATGATCATAGGCCATCTTTGTTATATCACCCATATTAGCCTTGACCTCACCCTTATATGTTTACCCTCGTTAACCCCTTTGAGCCTAAATATAGCCTTTCATTTCATAACCCAATTCCCATAACCAACTCTAAATTGGAGTTATAAACCATACATACACTTTCCATACCTTTGTTTGGAATGTTACTTGGGATTGAATGTTGTTGTTGTGATGTCGGTTGCAATTTAGGCATATGAGAGTGAGAAAAGTAAGTAAAGAAAGATGTGAGAAAGTGAAGAAAAAGAGAAAGCAAAAAGCAAAAGAAAACAAAAGAGAAAATGAGAAAATGAAGAAAAGAAAAAGAAAGAGAAAGTTTGTAGATGTTGTATATAGTTCAATAAGCTTTGATTACTCTCCCCGATGATATATCTAATGCCATTTTGGAACTTGTTTTCCAATTTTGATATTGCCCGCGTCGTCCTATTATCCCTAGTTTTCATTCCGGACACTTTGAATCCGTACATACATTCCCTCATTTCGTACTCTAAGCCTAGCCTACATTATAACCCTATACAAATCCTATGTGATCTTAGGTTGATGTAATTTAAAAGTCATAATAGTGTGATAATCTGTGAAAATGCATTTCGCCACTTTTAGTGTGCGGTATCCTTTCATTGAGATTACATTTTTCAGTTTATATATAGCGTTCTTCTTTTGTGACATGTGCGCGGCCTAGTTTCCATTTACAATTAATCTTTAGCCCGCATGTTCCGTGTGTTACCTCCCTGCTTCGAGTGAATTCGCTTGATGAGCGTAATGCCCATGAGGATTGAATATATGGTTGCTTTAATGTTTATCCGATTTATATAAGTTTTTGCCAAATCACACTTTGCATGTGCTCGCTCCCCTCCCACATTTTAAGGTTTCAATTCTATGAGGTGCATTCTATAATGTTAATGATTCGAACTTTTGTGTGAATTCATTCACTTTGCTAATAATGCATATGAAATCTTTTTCGCTTTTGTTGGGCTTGCCGCATGTTGGTTTGGTCATATTTTGAGGAAACCATATGATGTTTGTGGGTATCATCCCTGAAAACCCTCACGAGACGACACTCGTCCACTAGTGTAACCTAGGGGTTTAACGGCTTATTGCATATGCTAAATGCAATCATGTTCCCTACGAAAGTGGCAATTATATTTCGATGCATATATACGTTTTGTATTTCCTTTTGTGGACAGGTTTTGCTTGTTTCATCACTAGGGACTAGCAATGGTTAAGTTAGGGGGTGTGATTCGTATCGAATATTGCATATTTTCGCCCGTTATCTTTATGCATTCTAGCACTTTTACGGTCCTAAATGCCTATAATTATGCTCATTAACCAGACAACCTTGGATTTGGATATATACATGCTTTACAGAGGTTATTTGTACTTTTGTAGGTATTGGAACGCTAAAAGTGAGGTTCGGTTGCATTTCGGAGAAGTTCCGTCGTCGAATGCTACTTCAAGGGCAATTTGTTCTTTTCAAACTCACTATTTTTTATGGAATTAAGTTACCAACATGTAGATCATCAAATTATCTTTTCATGGCCACTGACCGTGCGTCATTCTGACTCCGTATGTGGAAGTTATGCCCATTTTCGGAAGGTTTCGGTATTCTATTCTACTTCAAGGGAATTTTGGTAATTTCATACTGCATAATTTGGTGGGTTTCAACACAGAATCATGTATATAATTGAATTAGCTTCGCGTCGGTTCCGACCACGCCTCATTTCGATTCCGTATGAGGGAGTTATGGCCGTTTCCGTGCAACGCGTCAAAATTGGTTCGGAGGGAAAAGTGGGTTGTCTCCAACGCAAGGCAAATTCCAAAAGTGCGGTCGACCGGTCCCAAAACAGAGGTCGATCGGTCCCATCAGATATGGACGAAAATTGTCTTATTTTGGTATTTTTGGGTTGGTTTTGTTGGGGGTTTATTTTGGGGTATTAATAAAATGTTTGGGGCTTTTCTTAGAAGATATATTTTCGTTTTTAGGTTAGAAGAGGGGATTTGTTGGGTGGAGCTTCTCTCTCCTAGGGTTTGTACCATTTGGATTGTTGTAAGAACTATTCATCTTCTTCCTCATTTATTTAACTTGTTTTAGCTTGTTTCTTGCTTTCTTAATTATTTACATGCCTAGATAACTTGTTTTAGTATATTAATTTCTTGTTTGCTTAGTTAATTAGTTGTTAAATTAGTTTTATTCATGTGTAGTGAGTAGATAACGGGTTGGGATTGTGTTTCCGCCATTAATGGGCGTTGAGCTCCGAAAGTTAGGTTTTTGTGTAAAATTGCATTTAATTGAAACCTCGCGTATTAAAGTCGGATTATTATGCGTTTAGCTTTCTTTGTCACGCAAAGTTAGTGTTTATAGCAGTAATCCGAATTTAAGATGCGTGTGAACATTTTCTGTTAAATGTTTAATCTCGCAACTTTGGGTTAAATTCCTTATTGTGTGATGTTTATACTTAATTGAAAATACTCGATTAAATATTTTTGAACCGAAATTCTAATTATTAGTTGTTTAGCCCATGGTGGGGACACGATCCCGACTCTCGTTTTATTAATTCTAGTTTAGACTTAACTTCTTATTTTTTTCCCTTTTCTTTATTTCCAACCTATCACCTTTTACACTTTAATTTTAGGAGTATTAAATCCTATAAATTCTAGCAACTCGTCTCTGTGGATTTTCGATACCCGGACTTGGCCGTTATACTCCCTTTTTGAGTGTAGTCATAAGTTTAGGTTTTTGTATTGAGGAGGTGAAATGAAAACAACGATTAGCGTCTTGACACGCGCTACTTTTCACCCTTAATCAGCTAGAAACCTCAAAAGAACTTGAAAAAGTATATATATATGAGGGAGTTTGGTTGGAGAAAATTGAAACGGTTTTGCACAACTAATCCTAATGTTGAAACATTGCAATTTGACGCGATTGTTTGTAGAATCGTCAAAATTCTGGATTTGTGTGCATGTAGTATGTTTAGTTCATTAAGCTCACACTTTAATTGTCATATGGCTATGATAAAGTTTGATGATTTATCGCTATCAATTAGAGCTTCTTGATCATTTCGATGTGTTGGAATTATGACTCATTTGTTTTAGATTCACGGCCATTCATTCCATGTCCATGTTTGAGCACATCGGTACTATGTTTGCATGTAACTCGCATTTTTAGTTTTTATGAGTTTTTGCATTTTGTGCGAAAAGTCTACTGTTTTGCATCTGTCAGGTCCTGCCTAGAATTTTTTTGTGAAATTTTTTTCACTAGGCAATACTTTATATTATTTCTGGGAATTTGGGAAATTTTGGCAGGTTGCGCGAAGTCGTTCAAACGACAACTCATCTCGCGCGAACGATAACGTACTTCGTTCGAGCAACTTCCTCATCCCGTTTGAGCGAAGTCCCTGGCTCGTTTGAATGACAGGCTGAAAAATGTCTTCTGATTAGTTTGCAGTCCACTAGTTTAATTTGATATATTTTTGGTACCGTGGGAAGAATTTATGGACTGTTTGGTTTATATGCAGGTTCTTTTATGTTCTAAATTGGTATTTTGCATATGAGTCCATTTATCACACCTGATTAATTTGCGATATTCTTTGTGTGATTCCTTGGTTTACTAGCTACTGATTTATCATTTGCTCAATCATATTTAGCTGGTTGTTTCATGATTATCTAGCGATTTTCCATTCTCAAATTGGTATCAACTTGATTCAAATTGGTTTCATATTCTCATGCTAGATATTTCATTTTGGTTTATCTTTTCACTGGATTGTCTATTCGAGACAAAAAAGGGGAGAGATGTATGTGATGTAGGGGGAGATTTGTTGAGCGCTACTATTGATATCTGGATTTACATATTGTTTGATTATATTTGTTTCAAATTGGTATCAAATAATTGCTCACATGTTTCAAATGATTTGTTCTTATTAGAAATATAAATTGGTATCATTTGTTCCTCCATACTTCACTAGGTATCCGTTTGTCTGTTTCATGTGTGTAGGTATGCCTCAGTGATTCGATATTTCAAGTCTACATCACATTCAGACAGTTCATGCTTTCCGGTGCTACATATTTTAGTCTGTGTCCTACATTTTTGATTTTGGATTTATGGGATGGGATTTAGGCGTCATACGGCTTGACGGCCCGGCGTAGGCATTTTACTAGTTTAGTTTTGTCCCGGAATAGTCAAAGGGGGAGATTTGTAAAGACATAAATTTCCAATTGAGTCCATGTATTGTTTTGACTTAATTTCATGAACAAAACTATGTTTGTAATATGTCATAGGGAAAATTTTGTTTTGTCACGATCCCTCTTGGTCTATGACGTATTGAAGAAATTGAAGGAGTTGCGGCAAAGCTTCAAAGAATTAAATCATGCCGAAGTTTAATTGGTGCAAGTTTAATCGTCTTCAAAGTTAATTTCATTCCGAGATCACTCAGGTATGAATGCGTATAAGTAATGGTGCTCGGAATTATTTTATAAAAGATAAGGACGTAATTTTTATAAAGAAAAATGTTTTTAAATGTTTTAAAAGTGTTTTAAAGGTTTACACTACGTTTTATGATGATAAGCTCGTAAAAGAGTTTGACATTTTTGGATCTCTCTTTGGAAGAGACGTTTTAATCAAAAAGTCAAACTTTCGCGTTGTCGTTCAAAATACATCCAATCTCGTTCGAACGAGATGGGATGCCTCTCGAACGAGTTCCTCAAGTCATTCTAACGATATGTTTTTTGAGGAGGCATTTAAATTCTATTTAAACAGTGTTTTCCTCATAATTTCGTAGGTGTGCATTCTGGAAAACAGTATTCGACCAGAAACTTGTTTTGCACATGTTTTCTAAGGTTTACAAAGCATAAACACATCCTTAGAGTTTTCAAAGATCCGAGTTATCATTCTTATATGTTTAAGTGATCTTGCTGCACCAAAGTTGCTTGTTCTACACATTGAACATCAAAGGGTTTTGCGGTGAAGAAAAGAGAAGGACTTCTTGTTCGACATCGTAGAAGAATCAAAGCCATTCGGTGGACACCGAGACATACGTGTACGCGTGTGTTGTGGACAATTATCGTGGAAGACGAAATTTCTGCGTGGGCACTATTGAAGAACGGTTGAAGATCATAAGGAGCGTCAAGACCCATGGGGATCGAGTCTTAGTGTAAGGCTAATCTGTCTTTGTAAAACCATTGTTCATAGTGATTGTCTGGCTTGGGCCGTCCGAGGTTGTTTTCCCGTTTTGTTTTTTTTCACATCCGACGTTGTGAGTATTCATTACTTTACTTTACTTTACGTGCTTTAATCACTAGATGCATGTTTAGGATTAATCAAGATAAAACTGGTTTAAAGTAAGAATTGAGTTTTCACAACTTGGTTTGGTGCACATTTAAAAGTTGGATCTTTTTTTTAGAAAAATTGGTTTTGTTTAAAACACACATATCGGGCCACTCGCACTTTACACACCTGAGCCGATATAGCACGCACACTAGATACACATTTGTGGTCGCGTCAGTGGGTCACGCCTCACCCGTTCTAATTCTTCATAGACCTCAGTTACTTAACCCCTTTACACTCACCCTGATTGTGAAATTGAGGATAACTAAAGAATAACAACATTAAGAAAATGTAATTTAATTAAATAATTTTGTCTTAAGATTATTATTTAAATTATTTGCTTTTGTGTTTTATCAAATTCAAAGATGAAATAAATCATATTTGTGCAATAAAAAATTAGATCAATAGAAAACTTACAAATGAAGAAGATGACATACATCAAGTCGAATGTTGAAAACTCTCTCCTCAAGACAAAATTTGCCCCCGTTAATAGTGCATATGGATTAAATCAGTGGGCATCTGCCTCCCAGGATAAAATGATCTCGACACGCGCAAGAAGCACTTCAATGTACATGTCCCATGAACCAATTGTGTTTGATACTCTCTTCGACTCATTTGTTTGTCTTTTTTGTATCTTACATTCCATAGTCCTTTACTGTATATATTTTGTTGTAATCATATTAATTAAATAATTTCATGGCCAATGGGTGTCGCTATAAGGGGAGAAATGTGGAAATTTTAATGTCGCAATCCTAAACAGCGACACTATGTAACCGCTCTAATGGTGATAACAACATTACGTAATCTCGTTGTTTAGGATGACGATGCTAAATGGCACTTATTTAATTTCTGGGACACAAAAACTAGTAATGTGGCTATCTATGACAATGGGATTACATTAATGATCGTTGTCCTCGACAAAGGCATTACAATTTTTTATTTTTTAAAATAAAATTTTCACCGCTGTAATTTTGAAATTAAGTTTTATTTTTTTCATTTAAAAAAATCGTTAATCTGCTTAATCCATGCAATTGTTCCTTCTCCGCCTTTTGTTTTCTCGGGAAGGCTATATTTTTGTATAAGGATAGCCAAATTACAACACGCCAAGAAGGTCAATACATTCTAGGTGATACTCATCTCAATCAAAATTACAATTTCCTTTTTCAGTTTTTCTAGAAAAGTTTTGTTAGAAAAATTTTAAAAACTAGATATAGATATGTCTCAAACAAAGTAACTCATCATTATATGGTACTTATACCTTCCTCTGTTTAGCACCTTACAGTAAAAAAATAAAATTTCATTTATCTATTCGTGTGGAGGACATTTATGAGTATAATTCTAAGATGCATGTGTGATAAATGTCCTGCACAGGAATAGATAAATGGTACCTACACCTGCTTGATTTATTATTTTCTTTAGTTATGGGTATGTATAATCTATAGCTATATCTCTATCTCTATATACTATAAAATGCAAAACAAGGCATTTATGAGCATTTAATACTCCTTCTCATTGAGAGTGTCCACGTGACACTCTATATTTTAATCACTATCATTGAGAGTGTCCACGTGAGACTATATTTTAATCGGTATCTCTAAAATGGAATACAAGGCATTTAAGAATCCGAAACTCTCAACTATCCACGTTTACTCTTATTCAGGTGGATAGCGTTTGGGGCTTTGGCAGGACATAAAGATCCTTCCAGAATCAGTAATCCGTCAACATATTCGAGACCTTGATGCCCTCAGTAATTCATCTTCAACCGGTGCATTCTGTCGCCGACCTATGACAACAGATGGGATTTTGATGATCCATCAAGAGAAGTGGAGGGTGTGGTAGATGAATACGGAAGGTGTTTATTTTCATTTGCTTATTTTTGTAAATTCCTTTTGTTCAAATAGGGAAAAAATATAACTTGCAATTTATTTGAATGGTGCATCTGGGTCTGTTGTTTGAAGTTTAAATCAGGGATTTAAAGGGTTTATATTAGAAATCTTGGGTTTTTATGTTTTTATGGAAGTGAAGGTTTTTCGATTTTTTTCCCCTTCTGTTTATAGTATGGAGGTGGGTTTTCAGTAAGAGTTAGCTATTGCGCCTTACTCATGGGTGGAAGAGAGTGGCGGTTGGGGTGGACGCGGTGTCGTAGTGTTGGCAAGTAATGTTGGTGCCGTCTTGGTCAGTTGTTAATGGCGGTGAGTTTATTTATTTTTTTAATTTTTAAATCTAATTTCTTTGAGTAATAAGTTTTTTTGTATTATAAAATGTAAATGTCAAATAAAGGGTGGTTTAGTCATTCTATTATGTAAGTTAGTGGTGTAATCACAATTTAGGATGGTTTAGTCATTTGCATACATTCAACAAAATTCAGAAATAGGAAATTGACTCTTGATTTCTTTTTCTTTTGGAAGATTTTTCCAGGTCTATTGTTTTCGTAAATGGTAAATGATAGTTATTTCCATTTTATTGGATTGTTAGTGTTATATCAATCTAATGTGTCTCATGGTAAACAATATTGGGCATTTTCATTATTTAATCAACTCCGTTCATTTTTGTTGATTATTATGTCGCGAATTTCTCTCTAACAAATTATTTGGGTTTATAGTTCTATGATTAAATTTTGATGAATATCAGATTCCAATAACCTATAGTATTTAATATTTCATATGCAGTACATACTTGGTACTTTTGTTTTGTGGAATAACTGTAAAGGTAATAGTAGAATAGTTTGAGAAATAAAAATCATTACTTTTCAGAATTTTTTCTTTATTTGTAGAAGAACACAATTATTTGTTCACATGCAGAAGTAGTAGATGCTCATTTCTTTAGATGTGGTATCATTATATGTGGTATGCTCTAAGGTAAGTGGTAGATGCTCTAAGGTAAGTAGTAGACGCTTCTGTAGATGTGGTATCATTATATGCGTCTAATGTAAGTTGTAGATGCACATTTCTTTAAATCTTGGTATTATT
The DNA here is from genome assembly GCA_949130495.1 of Sambucus nigra. Taxonomy (NCBI): domain Eukaryota; kingdom Viridiplantae; phylum Streptophyta; class Magnoliopsida; order Dipsacales; family Adoxaceae; genus Sambucus; species Sambucus nigra. Next base: position 326,893,579 of record OX422221.1, on the reverse strand, counting down.
GCTTCTGTAGATGTGTATTTATCATTATATGCCCTGCTTTTCCCAGATATATGTATTTGAGATATAATTTTAAGAATTGACCGACTAATATGTGTAATGTTTCATATACTTCTCTGTTTTATTCCAAAAAAGGTTTTGTTCTCTAATATAGTTTTATAATTTCACATCCAAAAGCTTATCCTTATGAGTGAGTTGGATAATGTAGAAAGAAAGTTGAAAACAATTTCACATCCATGCCTTCTTATAAACTCATTTGAAAACAATCCATAGAATGGTTTGTTGCAGTTTCCATAACGAAAGATATATATATATATATATATATATATTCGGCCACGCATCGTGTGGCCTTGATGCTAGTATACTATAAAATGCAAAACAAGGCACTTATGAACATTTAGGACTCCTCCTCATTGAGAGTGTCCACGTGGCACTCTATATTTTATACTTCTATAAAATACTATACAAGCAATTTAATAGATGCATTGAACTATTGACTTTTCTCTCTCTCTCCTTCAATTTAATCCATTTACGAAACCAAGTCAAAAGTAATTAAGAATGATATATTTCTTTTGTCCCAATATATAAACATTATTTTTAACTGCTGCCAATCACCATGGTCATCACCATAAACTTCCCCAAAGACCCCAAACCTTCTCCTGAACAAAGGGTTGCACATATGTTAAATCTCTGCCAAAGTTCTCGGCAGGTAATTTCCTTCTTTTCTTTCGTTGATTAATTTGTTAGTTAAGATTAGTAGGGTTTGGAGGTTCCCCACTATTGATAAACCATTTGCTTTCTCTCTTTTTTGAGTTAATTCTTTAACACTGTTTTTTATAACCATTAAATTATATAAAAGCAATGTTTTTCTAAAAAAAACAGTTTATTATTGTTAAAAGGTTCTTTTATAAACTGTTTTTTTAACTTTTCTATAAAATTAATTTTTTACATAAAATGTTAAAAAAATTAAAAAAAAGTTGATATAAAAACGTTCAAAACACTATATTTAGCTGCTTTTTTATAAACGTTAAAAAATAGTTTATATAAACCACTATTTTTTTTTAAAAACACTGCTTTTAAAAACGTTACAAAACACTGATTTTTTAATTGCTTTTTACAAACGGTCAAAAACATTTTATATAAAAACGCTTTTTTTTTATTTAAAAACACTGTTTACTAAAAACATTAAAAACACTCTTTTTAATAAACTTAAAAAAATATTTTATATAAAAACACTTTTTAAAAAAAAAACAGTTTATATAAAAATAATGTTTTTAATTTTTTTTTTATAAACGTGAAATGGTTTTTTATAAAACTTTTTTAACGTTTTTTTTATAAATCAATTTTTTTTATAAACATGTTAAAAAACAGTTTATATAATAACGTTGAAAAATACTGTTTTTTAATGTTTTTAACATTTTATATGAAAACTGTTCATGTAAAAAGTTATTTTTAATAGTTTATAAAAACTTTTTTTTTAACATTTTTTATGTCTTTTTAAAAAAAAATTGATTTTATAAAAAACAGTTAAAAAATAGAATTTAAAAATATTACAAACTTAGAAAAAAATCTTTTTTTTTTGTCCAATACACTAATGGTAAGGATTTCTTTCATATAAAAAAATGTGTAAATGATGATAAAAAATACGATATAATGGAATGAAAAAATATTATGAACTCGGAAAAAAAATCATTTTTTGTCCAATACATTAATGGTAAGGATTTCTTCCATATGAAAATACGTGAGTGATGATAAGAAAAAAATACAGATAAAATTGTATTAGATAATGGAAACATTGTTTCAATCTCATACAAAGAAGATGATATGTGGGATAACATGCATAATGACAATTACAAACCTCTAGCCACGCATAGCGTGGATTTACACCTATATACTACTATAAAATGCAAAACAAGGCATTTATGAGCATTTAAGACTCCTCCTCATTGAGAGTGTCCACGTGACACTCTATATTTTATATTTCTTTAAAATACTATGCAAGCAATTTAATAGATGCATTGAACTATTGAGTTTTCTCTCTCTCTCCTTCAATTTAATCCAACTACGGAACTAAGTCAAAAGCAATTAAAAACAGTTTATATAATAACGTTGAGAAATACAGTTTTTTAACGTTTTTAACATTTTATATGAAAACTGTTCATATAAAAAGTTGTTTTTAATAGTTGATAAAAACTTTTTTTTTAACATTTTTGATGTCTTTTTATAAAAAAAAAAAATTGATTTTTATAAAAAACAGTTAAAAAGAGTTTAAAACCTTTTGATGTTTATAACTGTTTAAAAAAAAAGGGTTTTTGTATAAGCAATTTTTTAACGTATATAAAAAACAGTAAAAAAAATAGTGTTTTTTTAACCTTTTTAAAAAACAGTGTTTTTAACAAAAAGTGTTTTTATATAAACTATAAGAGCTTTTCTCTCTCTTATTCTTACTTTCTCTCTTTTTTGGATTATTTTTTTAACACTTTTTTTAAACGTTAAAAAAAAATTGTTTTTTATAAACATCAAATTTTTTTTTATATAAAATCAATGTTTTTAAAAAAAATCAGTTTATAATCGTTAAACGGTTTTTTTATAAACAATTTTTTCTACTTTTTTTATAAAATTATTTTTTTACGTAAAACATTCAAAAACAGTTGATATAAAAATGTTAAAATACTATTTTTTATAAATGTTAAAAAACTGTTTATATAAACCACTACTTTTTTAAGGAAAAAACACTGGTTTTAAAAAACGTTACAAAACACTGAATTTTTAACTGTTTTTTATAAACATTCAAAAACAGTTTTATAATTCTCTTTAAAAAAATGTTGTTTTTATATAAACCATTTATTAATATTTTTTTAAAAGAGTTTTTTTTTTTAAGAACAGTGTTTTTACATAATTTTTTTTAACGTTTATACAAAAAACTGTTAAAAAAACAGTGTTTTTAATGTTTTTATATTAAGTGTTTTTTACGTTTTTAATTTATTCATATAAAGAATTGGTTTTATGAAAAAAGTTGAAAACAATTTACAAAAAAACTTTTGACATTCATAAACTGTTTTTTATAAGATTGTTTTTATATAAAGTTTTTTCAACGTTTATAAAAACAGTTAAAAACAATATTTTTAATGTTTGTAAAAAAAAGTGCTAAAAAAAGTTTATAAAAAAACTTTTGATTTTGTAAAACTTTTTGATTTAAAAAAAAATACTTAATAAAAAAAAGTGTATAAAACTTTTTCATTTTATAAAACTTCCTCATTTTATAAAAAAGTGTTAGTAAAAAAAGTTTTACTATTTAAAACAATAAGATATAATGTAAAATTTGTTTTAATAGACTAATAAATACTTATACTAATGGGTAAAAAAAATAGTATTTTTGATTGGAAAATGAGTCAACTGACCATCAAACTAGCTAACTAACGTTTTTTTGTCGATTTTGAATTCCAAACGAGTAGAATGTAAACAAATGGAATAAAACTCTAAATAACTATTGGACCCCAAATAATAAAAAATCCTTACAAAATTGACAAGGAGCCATAGAATAGACTGTGATTTTGTTTAAGTAGAATGTGTTATGTGAAGATTGAAATAGTATTTTTCTTAAGATAATTTCGATTGAATCTTTATATAGAAATGTGAGTTTAATTAGTTAGAAGCATATGATGTGAATTTAGTTAGTTAGAAGCATATGGTGTATGTTGCTCTATTTTAAAGGAAGTGAGGTATACTTCCATGTTTAATAACATTGTTTTTTAAATAAAATATATAATATTCCTTTTTGGATTTTTCTCTTTTTATATTGTGATTGCACAATTATTTTTGTGCTTTGTTATAAGGTTTGATATTTTTATTTTGACTTATTTTCAGATTTTTTTATACAAATTATACCCCTTATGCTTTATTTTCTTAACACACAAGTTCTAATTGTTTGTCATTTCTGTCTATCATATCCATGATACTATTCATTATATTTTTAAAAAATTAGGGGTTAAAGTATAATTTATGTAAAGTTGATTAAGTGCCTAAGTAAAATATTTTGAAATATATATATATATATATATATATGATATTAATTATCGTGATTATATATATGAGTGTCCATTTTCTCTCCATCTATTATTAATTAATACTTATATAATGTGTCAAATAGACATAAAAATATAATTATGTCTTAAATAAAAAAAGTATCTCGGTGTTTAGTGTATACTAATCATAGAACTACCATATGTACTAAAAAATATAAATATATAGTTAATTTGTAATTTTAAAATAAATGCATGTTCATATGTCCCAAATTTTTTATTCATTTTTTCATCTCATATTAACATTAGTTTAAATGTAATGATAATATTATTTATGTGGCATATATTTTACGAATAAAATTATACTATGCTCGCGCATCGCGCGGGGTTTAAAACTAGTCTATTATAATATTATAAATGGAACCCTGCAATTAATTTTGAAACTCATATAACAAGCCACGTGTTATTATGTAATCACTCCCGAATTCATCCATCCGTCGTTCATTTCCATGTAGCCCATTCATCCTCTCCCTCCATCTGTCATACAAACCCATTTAGCCCATTCAGTCCTCTCTTCTTCCCAACCCCTTTATCTATTTTTCATCTTTTCCTCGTTCCTCTTTCTCATCGTCTCTCCGTTTTCTTAAGAGTTACCAACGAATCAGGTTACACTATATAATCTCCTCAGTAACTATCTGTTAGAAGAAGCGTCCCTCCTTAGATATAAGTTCGTTAATTTCTTTGTCATTCAATGCATGGTCGATTCATGGAACCCTTTTACATTATTGTTAGAGTTTTGAAGTATTATGGGTTATGGGATAAAAGTTTGTTTGTACCAGTTTTGAGTTAATATGGATTTGCCATCTCTTCATTTTTCTTGTTAAGGATTGTTTTAATTATTTCTTTCCCTTCTCTATTCAATTCCTATAAAATATTTTCTTCTCAAATGTAGGTTTGATGGATGTGTCGTTAGTAGTTACTTTGGATAAGTTATCAGTATATTTAATTTTACATTACTAGTACATGTAATTATTTTTTAAAAGTTTGGTAGATTAAATTTGTGTTACCAAATGGTTAATTTGTCATTTTCATCAATCATTTGTGTATATTGTTTGAAAAAATTCCGCAATGAGGACAAGAATAAAATCTTATATGAACAATACATTCGCTATGTTCACTGTGAATTAAAATAAGAAACTTTCCCACATTCCCTCTTTCATAAAACATTATTTTTATTGAATAAACTTGTTATCTATTTGAATGTAAGCCAATATCTAAATAGTAATCGTATTTACCTAATGCTTAGTGACTATTTTAATTTTTTTATCCAATGATATTATGTTTTTCAAATTGTATAAGCAGGGAAAATGTTAATGGTACTTTTTAGATAACCATAACATTTTGTTATCTATATTATTATGGAGATTTTAATATTATTTGTCTGCTTTATGGATATTGTAATGTTATTCTTCAATATGTTTGTTCAAATCCAAATAGATTTTCTCCTACGATCTTCTTGCCAATCATGATGAATGGCACACCATTGGAAATGGCCGACAATCAAATTTCTCATGATCGTCCCAGTATTATTAGACCAACTCAATAGTTGACTAAGATATCCATGTTTTATTCTTGAATTCAATACCCATAAGATGAATCCATCTTACAATACATTTAATCTAACTCAAATCGTCTAGAGCAATTAATGAGTTAGTGGCAAACTACATCAATATCAAACCGATCAAAGAAAGAATTGGAATCTAAAAAAATCAACGAAATGGTGATCCTCATGTTTAGTCACCGTATAAAATTATCTTATGCCTCATGTTCAAGTTCTGATCCTCATGTCCAATTTCTTATTATGTTCTTATTTTATTAGGTTGTTTCCTCTTTCATATATAATTGTTTCATATTGTTTTAATCCAATTTTTTTGATTGATTGACCAGATCTTGAAGATGGTAAAATTATCGTATCAATTTGTTTCCTTTATTCCTTTATTTTTTTAAGTAACATCATCGGATAGCTAATTTGTTGCAGAAATTTTTGATTTGGTATATGATTATAGTACTCGGAACATACATGTGGCAAGTTAAGATAATGATGCAACTATATATTTTAAGTTTAGTTACAGAGCTATATAGGCTTTGCTCTATTATTGATTGTTTCACGACTTCAAAGTGGGTTTGTACTCGAACACAATTAAAACTTATCAAGTTCAATTTTTTTCTCAACAAAACTATTTTCTACACTTGGGTAGAGTTCAACTAATTATGATTTTATCCCACTCCTATATACTCTTAACATTTTGTTTATTTTGATTTGATTCTTTTACCTATTGTCTCAAGTTTACTCTCATCGATTGTTCATCCACCTTTATCACAACATTCAATTTGATGATGTTGATGATAAATATAGATTTTTTTGTATCATATTTAAAAGATGTCAATGTAATTTATTCGTGATTAAATATAGTTAGGGGTGTTAACGAAATAGAATTGGTACCTTTTTATTTCAAGTATTTTTGGAAGATTTTTTAAAGATGTGATTGGTAGTAATGGATCATGAACCTGGATTAGAATCGTAGCCCATCCATTATTTATTTTTCACTTTTAAATAGTTAATTTATAATAAGATATCAATATGGTGCAAACTACTTAAATGTGGTAAACACATTACCAAAAGTAGGAAAAATGTTAAAAGCATGCATGTTCTCTTTGGATAAATTTTAACAATGTTTTAAGTTAACTGTGCATAACAAATTGTAAATGGATAATAGTGTGACGTATGGTATGGGACATACGGGCATTATGATATGGGAATGGAATTATAATATGGAGACTAGAAAAGAGGAACCATTAACTAGGAGGTTAATAGGAAACGTTAAGTGTGCACTCTAGTTGAGAGGTGAGAATTTGCAAGTGAGAGTTGGATCTAACATGTACATAATAAATGCTTTATTGCACTTGTTAAATACTTGCTGTTTTAAAAATACTCTACACATTCGGGCTCTGACCCATTTCCTTGCATATTTTCTCTTCTATTGTATCTCTATATATCAGGTGTCCAGCAACAGGGACGCCAACCATAGTTGATTGTGACGAGCTATGGAGCTATGGAAGTTTTGCTTAGACGCTTTTCATCTTTTGATTCACAGTATTCTTAGTTAGGGCATGTCGCCCAAAGGATTCAGTTATCTTTTCTATCGAGGTCAAATTCTATTGTATTCTGGACTTTTTAATACATTTAACATAGTTGGAATTATTGTAAAGGATTTATCTTATTTGGGAATGTTTATTCCAGTTGCACTTAAATTCTTTTGTGTTATTATTGTGTTACCAGTTTTGTAGAATAAAGTGTGTAGTGTTATTCTTAAACTAAAAATGTTTTTGTTGAAATTTAAATTTGGAAAGTTTTTAACACCAGCTTGATTGGGTATTGGGTGAGTTGTAAATGTTTTCGACAGTGATGCTAAGAATGAGCCAACTGTATATTCTGTTTTAATTTGGTATGGGACTGGCCACCCATAAATTATACAATTTGTGAATTTTTAGATTAACTCTTTCTTCCTTTTCGCCATCGTGTAAAAACCCAAAATAACCCAAATTCTTATTTGTGAGTCTCCTCAGATTCTCTCTTATATCTATATTTCATATTATATCATGTTTATCTTCCCGTCCTTTCATTATTTCGGGTTTCTAAAAGAAGAAATCTTGGTATGTGTTCTATTTACAAATAGTTTTACTAACAAATCTCCACTCTCCTCCATTTATTCACCCTACTTTGAAAAGTCATAAACTCAACTCCTCTTTCCAAATCCATCTCTCTCAGGCCATAGAGACATTTGCTACTCACTATTGCTCCCTCTCTTCAAATGTAAGTTTTTTTTTTCGCTTTCTTTCTTTTCCGTTTTGATACTTTTCCTATTTTTTATGATTGAATATATTTTTTTCTTCATTTTCTAATTCGGTACAATTGGTTCTTTTTTTGTTTATTAATACAGATCTGTCATTTCAATTTATTTTGGTAAGACTTTGTTTTTTTTAATTAGATCATTTTTTAGAGAGGGGGAAAAACCTTTTTTCCCACATAAATTAGATCTTTTTTTGTTTGTCTTTATTTTGGTAAAAAGTTTAATTTTTACCCACAAAAAATTGTATTTTTTTCCTTTTTGTATTTAGATAAACCTTCACTTGAGGTGCCAAAAATAGTTTTTTACGGGAAATAAATATAATTCTAGGAAAAAAAATATAAGTCTAACTAACATAAAAAATAATAACATATCTAATTTTAAAATAAACAAGCACACTCAACTCTACCATTGAAAAATAAAAATGAAGAACAAATGAGTTATTTTTTCAGTTTTCTTTTTAATTTGGTTAAGACTTCAGCCACATTTGTTTTTTCATCTGAAGTCTGAATTTTAAACCTGATTTGAAGTCTCGATCTGAATTTTAAAATTCGAATCTGAAAATATATTTGTTTTTATGCCTGAATGGATCTCTATATGGATGTATTTAACTAAATGAGACTTAAAATTTAGACTTCAGATGTATATTTATCTCTTAATCATGCAGATGAAAAAATAGCCATTAGCTTCTTAATCTTTAAAAAATACTATTTGGTATCTCTTAAGTCTAAATGATTCAGATTCAAACTTAAGAACTAAAAACAAACGACCTCTTAGTTTTAAGTGGAGGAAATAAAGTAACTTTTAAATCAAACAAAATAAATAGATCCAGTTATAGGGGGGAAGTACTTTTTACCAAAATAAAATTTTAATAATGAAAAAACGGATTTGTTTTAAAGAAATAAACACATTCGGTGAAATAAAAAAATTAAAAAAAAATAGATTCGATTTTAGGGAAAATAATTTTATTGCATTCTATTTTGATGAGATAAAATATGAATCTTTTACTATCTTAGATATTTTGAAGTCTCAAGGTTTTCTAAATACCAAGTGCTTTTGGCTTATTTACGATGATTAGATGTTTAGCTATTTGATTATGAGAATCATTTATTTTATTCTTTTCATAAATCTAATTTTTTTATATATTAATTTTTCTTTCAAATGTTATCTTTTAGTTAACTATTCTTATAATTGAGAATAGTAATAATCAATGAACATAAAAGAATTTAATGTGGATTTTATATCTTTGTGTATATACATATATGTATCTATTTTAGTAGTGAATTATTTTTGCAGGCTTCATCCACTTGGTTCTTAGAGGAGAAGAAAATTAGATTGGGAACTCTGTTGGAGGATTTGCAATTTGGCTTTGCCAAAAGATTTTTTTTTCAATCTTTATTTTTTTTAGTTTAACTCTAAGTGGACTATTTTATTAGTAGTTTGATGAATATCACACTTTCATTAATTATGGAGTTACCATTTTTATTGTCTAATGGTATGTATTCAAAGGTTTGCCATTTTATGGGTAGTGATATTTGATATTTACATAGTCTATAATTGGGAGATTTATTCCTTTGTTTGTGCAAGTTGTTTTGTCTTTTCTTATGATAAAGCATTTTTGTATGAAAAATATGTTGGATAAATTCCAATATTTATTGATATTTTATTTTTTAGTTGTTAATATTTATTATATTATTGGTGTTTTATTTTAAACATAGTTTGGGTTTTAATTTAGAAGGTAGAAACATGAGCAAATGGGTGTGAAAGATATGGGAGTGCTCAAAATCTCATGTTGTCCCACATTGGAAGAATACTATAAAAAGTAGTGGTATATCAACTAAAGGACAACTAAGATTCTTAGTTGACAAGTCAAATAAGAGGCTATGATCCTACGCATCGCGGTGGTGTTTAAGCACCACCAATTGCGACACGCGTAAGCACGACGCGCGAAAGGGCGATTGGGCGACTTAGGGCGCATTGCGCGCTTTGACGCGCACTTGGCACTTCGCACGTGCGCATCGTCGCTTGGAGCGTGGGAGCCTAAAGTTTTGACGAGGTAAAACAGATCAAGGGTTGTGAGGGTTTAAAATCTGAAACGACTTGATCTGAACCATTAGATCGCAGCTGTTCCAAACAGGCACGATCCAGATTAACGGTTGTGATTAAACGATCCGATCAAAGGGTTTAAAATCTAAAACGACTTGATCTAAACCGTTAGATGAACTCAACGACTTGATCTAAACTGTTAGATGAACTCGTAGCGTTTCGTGTAGGGGATGCCCATTAGCTTACGATGGGACGCCTAATCTGAACCATTAGATCGCAACCGTTCTAAATAGGCACGATCCAACGGTTGCTGAGTCACTCCATGAAGAGCTGTGACTCTTGAAGAACTGTGACTGTGACTGTTGCTAAGTTTAGAGATGTGACTGTTGAAGAACAGTCACAAAAATGGCTATAAAAAGAGTTCCAAACCTCTGTTTTGGACACTGAAAATTGCTAGTTTCTCCTCTTTCCGTCCTCTACACTTTGGCATTATCAAGTTACAAATTCAGAGTGTTCTCGATTTGATCAAACAGTACATAGTTTGAATCAAACAACTATTCATACACTGCATTGTATCCTGAAGGCAGATTCAATAAAACCCATAGTGTACTCGCGGTTCTGGTTCTGTCTCAACCGGATTGGGAGAAATTTTTCCTAAAATAAAGCGTTCCAAGAACGTGCCTTGCAGAAATTAAGTAATATATTTCGTTCTTTCCATAGCAAAACTCCAACAGTTTTATGCAAAATCTTATTCTTATTACTCCACTAAAATGGAAGGAACTGTGGCACAATCTATCCAAGTCATGACTCAAGACTTAATCCGACTCGACCGTTTTGATGGAAGAAATTTCACCCATTGGCAAGAGAAAGTTATGTTCTTCCTCACATCACTAAAACTTGCATACATTCTAGATGATAACAATGAACAAATTCCCGAGCCCACACCCAAGGACACCGAAGAAATAAAGCAAAAACGTGTGAAGAGGAAAGAAGACGAATTTATGTGTCGAGGACACATCCTAAATGCTTTGTCTCAAACTATTTATAGCGCTCATCGAATGATTTCGACGGCATAGGAATTATGGAAGGCTTTGGAGACAAAGTATCAAAACGAGGAAGCGAGTAACCGTAAGTTTCTAATTTAAAACTATATGAATTTTAGAATGAGTAATGATAAATCTGTCGTTGCACAAGCCCATGAACTCCAAAAAATTATTGGTGACCTTAAAGCCGTTGGTATTAATCTTCAAGATGAATTTCAAGTACGGGTGATTGTTTCAAAACTTCCATCCTCTTGGAATGGCTTTAAAAAGAAAATTAATCATGATGAAAAGACTTATACTATGGAATCCCTTCTTCGTCACCTTCGTATTGAAGAATATACTCGTATTCGAGAAAATAAGGATGAACAAGGTGAGTGTCATTCAAAAGATAATATGGTTGAGGATCAAAAATCCAAGATTACCAAAGACTCAAAATTTAAAGCAAAGAATGATTCAAAATTCAAGAACCAAGGTGCAAATAAGAAAAAGAAGGGAAAATATTTCTTCCGTGACAAACTAGGCCATTATTCTCTAGAATGTCGTCTTAAAAAGAAGGCATTTAAGGAAAAACAAGGGTCGAAGGAAACCAACAATGTTGAAGATCTTATTGCTACTGTTTGCGAAGCAAATTCAATTGATAATTAAAGTGGATGGTGGCTGGATACCGGCGCAACGGTCCACATATGCAAAGACCGCTCTTCATTCAAAATATATTAAGAAATTGATGGAAAAGAAGTGAAGATGGCAAATAATCTTCGCACCAATGTAGTTGGAAAAGACACAGTGGAATTGAAGCTAACTTCTGGAAAGACACTTACTCTAATTGATGTACTTCATGTACCTGATATGTGTAAAAATCTTGTGTTTGGGGACCTTCTCAATAAGAGAGGTTTCAAATTAGTGTATGAGTCTGATAAGTTTATCTTGTCTAAGAATAGCCAATTTATTGGCAAAGGGTACTCTTGTAACGGCATGATCAAAATTATTGTAATCAATGATATTAGTTCTGCTTATATGGTTGAGTCTATTTGTTTATGGCATAGTAGATTAGGTCATGTGAATTATAGAAGTATAAAAAATATGACTAATCTTGGCTTAATCTCGGATTGTAAATTTGATAACCTTTTTAAATGTGAAATTTGTGCTCAATCGAAGATAACTAGAAAGTCGTTCAAATCTGTTGAGAGGAAATCCGAAATTCTTGATCTTATTCATAATGATGTATGTGATATGAAGAGTAATATGACTCGTGGTGGAAATAAATATTTCTTAACTTTTATTGATGATTACTCTAAGTATGCATATACATATTTACTTAAAATAAAGATGAAGTTTTCGAGAAATTCCTAATTTTTAAAGCAGAAGTTGAAACTCAACAAAATCGGAAAATTAAAGTCCTACGATCCGATAGGGGTGGTGAATATTACCCGAGTGAGTTTATACAATTTTGTAATACTCATGGGATAATCCATCAAGTTACGACGCCATATACGCCACAACAAAATGGAACGGCCGAAAGGAAAAATAGGACTTTAGTTGAAATGATAAATTTAATGTTAATCAGTTCTGGACCTTTGTCGATGTGGGGAGAAGCGGTTTTATCCGCATGTTATATTTTAAATAAAGGTCCATTGAAAAACAAGGATATTACACCATATGAATTATGGTTTAATCGTAAGCCTAATCTTAGACGTCTTAAAGTTTGGGGATGTCTTGCTTATGTAAGAAAACCCGAACCTAAAAGGACTATACTAGGAAATATGACTTACAAATGTGTTTTTATCGGATACTCTAATAACAGTATGACTTATAGATTTTTAAACCTTGAAACTCAAGAAATCATTGAGTCGGTAGATGTGCAATTCTTTGAACATCTAACAAAGTTTAGTACTTTGAATCAAGGTTTAGAAAATAATAATTCGACTGTTGACTCCTCAAATTTAGAAGAACATTCACAACCTATATCTTCTTCGGAAACAATGAGTGACGTTGAACCACGAAGGAGTAAAAGACAAAGAGCTGAAAAAACATTTGGGCCTGACTTTGTTATTTATTTAGTTGAAGGGGATTATAATAAGACTAAGAACAAAACTAAATTTGTGCTTAATGTAGAAGATGAACCGACCACATTTCATAAAGCGGTAACATCTAGGGATGTTGTTTTTTGGAAAGAAGCAATAAATGATGAAATGAACTCAATTTTATCAAATCAAATTAACTTGGGTTATTTCCGATCTTCCCCCCGGGGCTAAACAGATTGGGTGCAAATGGATATTTAAAAGAAAATTAAATCCGGATGGTTCTATAAATAAATTTACACTACACCAAAATGGGAAAATTGTCACCTTTCAGCCGGCCAGCCTTGTCAAGGTCATTGACCGTGACAAAAAAACACGCGTTTTATGTCACGGTCATTGACCTTGACACGACCGTGACAACGAATTGTCACGGTCATTGACCGTGACAAGCCCGTGACAATTCAATTTGTCACGGTCTTGTCACGGTCATTGACCGTGACAATTATTTAAATTCTTGTCACGGTCTTTGACCTTGACACGACCGTGACAATATTCGCAGCAAAAACCCTATCCCCCTTCTTTTTTCCCTCCCGCGCCGTTCCCTCCATTTCTCTCTCTCTCTCTCTCGACGCTGTTCTCTCTCTCTCTCTCTACTTTCAGGTCCATTTTCTCTCTCTCTCTCTCTCTCTCTTTCATTTATATATATATTTGTGTGTATATTTGTGTGTATGTGTATATATATATGTGTGTATGTGTGTGCGTGGAGGGGGGCAGGGGGTGGGGGGTGGGGCGGGGTGGGGGAGGGGGTGGGGACGGTGGAGGGGGGCAGGGGGTGGGGCAGGGTGGGGGAGGGGGTGGGGTGGGGTTGGGGTGTGTGTGTGTGTGTGTGTGTGGTGGTTTGTGGTGGGGGAGGGGGTGGTGGAGGGGTGGGGCAGGGGGTGGTTAGGGGTGGGGTGTGTGTGTGTGTGTGGTGGGGGAGGGGGTGGGATGGGGTTGGGGTGTGTGTGTGTGTGTGGTGGTGGTGTGTGGTGGGGGAGGGGGTGGTGGAGGGGTGGGGCAGGGGGTGGTTAGGGGTGGGGTGTGTGTGTGTGTACGTGGTGGTGGAGGGGGGCAGGGGTGGGGTGGGGTGACAATTTTTGACACGACACGATACCCGACACGAACTCGGATGATAAATTATTTATGTGTTGCAAGAATTTGAAATTAATTAAATTAAGTTATTGTAGGCCTATGAGTGCAGTGTTTGCTCATCTGACACGATTAGTTAAATGGGTCGGGTTAGGGTTGACTAATACTTAACACGAACCCGACATGACACGACCCGAACACGACACGACGCACACGAATTGCCACCCCTAGTGGGAATTGATATCCAAGACATGTATTTGAATTGATATCTATTTATTTGAATTGATAGAATTGTTTCTAGGATAATAATCCTACTATAAGATAATTGCTCAAAATAAATATTAAATAATAATTACTAAGATATCAATTCAAATAAAGTCTTAATAACCTAACCAAAAGAAATAAAATAAAATATCAAATAAATTATCATCCACCTCATAGACATTCCCTACCAATCATTTTAAGATAATTTTATCCTTATAAAGATAATAGATTATCTAATTTTAGGACTTAAAATAATATTGATTATGGATATAGGACAACAAACATTTTGTTTCCATTTTTAGTCCCTATTTTCAAATTAAAGGGACACGTGGCATGTTATGATTGGTTAACGTTTTATGAATATGGGTCCGCGCCAGCGGTTTTATTAAAAAATAGGGACTAAAATCATAAATAAAATGTTTGTTGTCCTATTTTCAAAATACATATTACAATAAATCCTAAATTTACAAACCCCTAAAGATAAATACCTTTGATTGCAAAGCATGCACTTGTATTATTTCGACGTGTAATTTGGAAATGCTTGTTTTTCTTTCTAGAGACCCGTGTCGTCAAAACTTGGTAGTGTTCGAGTGTGTTTTTATCACTAAATTATTATTTCACTAACAAATACTCCTTATATCCTAGATTAAGAGTCCATATTTAATTTTTGTACTTACTAATAATACACTTAATCAATGGCTAGGATTAACCCTTGTACTAATAACATTTTTTTTATCTGTACTAATAACATTTTTTTTACAGCAAAAATGTCTCCTTCAGATGTTAGGGCGAAGATGATGATGCTGTTTATGATGATGTCATCGTCTGGGTTCGGTGGTAGCGGAGGCGACGAGGGCTCCTCCGCCCCTAGGCTCCCCAAATATGGAAAATTTGGGATTACCGTCGAAAACAAGTCGGAGCTTTTAGCGAGATCCCTCGAGCTGCTAAAGACGGTCATCGGCCCGGGGTTTATGAGTTGGAAGGAGGTGCCGTATGAGCTCAAGTTAGCTGTTTGGGCGGCACTACAGGTAATATTTATATGAATATTTCAATTTCAATTTCAATTTATATTTATATTTATATTTATATTTATATTTATATTTATATTTATATTTATATTTATATTTATATTTATATTTATATTTATTCGCAACTAACATTGTATTTGTTGGACAGGAACAATTCAACTTGGATCCAAAGCTACGCGATTCCGTCTTTGAGCAGTTGAGGGAGCAACACAAGACGTGGAAAAAAAATATGCGGACACGGTACTTTGGAAAAACACGAGAGACCATTTTACAATGGCGCGGATCCGTCCCGCCCAAGGAGCCGATCTCATTGGCACAATGGCAAAAGTTCATTGACAATGAGATCGAGGATCGACAATTGGCATCTCGCCAATCGGGGAGGGAAAATCGGGCTAAAAAGACGGACGTGCACTACTCCGGTCGGACCTCTTACGCTGAGGTGGAGCATAGGATGAAGGTAATATTTAATTTATCTATAACTACAGAAATATATTATTGGATATTATTTTACTTTGCGGGGCCGATACTAATTTTACTTTACTTTATTTTATTTCAGGGGGTAGGGAGTGGGCCAGGGGGTAAGCCACATAGGCTCGATACTTATGTGGCTCTTCGGACGAAGAAGGGGAAGGACAAGGAGGTGTCCCCGAGCGTCGCGGCCACGATTGTAAGTAATCCGACAGTTTAATTATTGTTAATTACGTTATAATTTTTTAGTTTACTTATTTTACTAATCATGTGCTTTTTGTCGTTTCAGGCAAAGCTTAAGGAAGTGCATGAGTCGCAGTCTGATGCCGACAAGGCATCTTTGTCCACAGACGCACTCAGCCAAGTGCTTGGCTCTGATCGCAAGGGGAGGACAAGGGGAGTGAGCTCGCGGGTGGCCAAATCTAGGATCATCGGATTGGAGACGAGCGACACCGGGTTGGCTCGAACGGTGGATTCACACGACGCGAAGCTGTCCCGTTTGGAGGCGACGGTCCAAGATATGTACGCATTCATGAAGCGTACGTTGGGTGGAGACCGTAAAGAGAAAGGTAAAGGGAAAGGGAAGGAGAAGGCGGTGGAGGAGGAGGTGCGGGAGGACGAGGAGGTGCGGGAGGACGAGGCGCAGGATGACGAGGATGTGGACCTCGCTGCTTCATCACCGACACGTTCGTACTTCGACGATCCACTTCCCTATTTGACGCCCTCCAACAGACCATTATCGACGATTGGTTGGCCGAGCGTGTTCATATTGGACATATTTGATGGCCAGCGGATAGGGCGGGGGTTGAGGGACCCGGATATCATCGAGGGTGGAATAGTCCATGGACGTGTGCTTCAAGGGATGGAGTCCAGGGTGCTCGTCACGCATGTCATACCCGGGAAGGAGAACTCCCTACTGTGGTTGCGTGAACAATGCGGCACGACATATATTAGTGGGTGCGTCAATTCGTATGTCGTGTGGCCTACTCACCTCCTCAGTTTTATACAAGACATGTAGTAACATTATTTTCAAGTTTGTCCATTTTAATTATATTTGGATTATATCGTCATGTATATTATTTTTACTTTGAAAATTTGGATTATACTGTCATGAATATATATTTGCATTATCTTTAGTTTGTGTTGGATATATGATGTTTGGAACAGGTACAACGTTGTTATAACAGGTACAAAAATACTGCTGGGCAGTGGCGGTGGCCATACTGCCCAGCAGATTTTTTTTAAATTCTGCCCAGAATTGTCACGGTCATTGACCGTGACAAGTCCTTGACAACATTTGTCACGGGCTTGTCACGGGCAATGACCGTGATAATTTTTTTAAAAAGGATCGCGGCTTAGTCACGGTTTTAAACCGTGACAAACGTGTCAAGGTCAATGACCGTGACACGACCGTGACACAAAACGCGAGTTTTGTGTCAAGGTCAATGACCGTGACACGACCGTGACAAAAAAAGTTGTCTCGCCTCGAAATGTCACGGTCATTGACCTTGACAAGGTGAATTTGTCAAGGTCAATGACCGTGACAAATGGGCAGATTTGGTGTAGTGTTAAGGCAAGACTAGTTGCTAAAGGCTATAAGCAAAAACATGGAATTGATTACTTTGATACATATGCTCCTGTTGCTCGAATCACTTCCATTAGGATATTGATATCTCTTGCTTCTATTCACAATTTAGTTATTCATCAAATGCATGTTAAAACTACATTTTTAAATGGTGATTTAGAAGAAGAGATTTACATGGAACAACCCGAAGGGTTTGTTTTGCCTGGCCAAGAAAAGAAAGTGTGTAAATTGGTTAAATCTCTTTAGGGCCATAAACAAGCTCCTATGCAATGGCATGAGAAGTTTAATAATATTGTTATATCCCATGGATATAAAGTTAATGATGCCGACAAATGTATATATAGTAAATTTGAAAATGGTGTTGGTGTTATTGTTTGCTTATATGTGGATGACATGTTAATATTTGGGTCTAATCTCAAATATGTTGAAGAAACTAAAAGGTTTCTTTCATCAAAATTTGATATGAAAGATCTTGGAGAAGCTGATGTGATTTTAGGAATCATAATTGTGAGAAAGGATAATTCTTTAGCGTTATCTCAATCTCATTATATAGAAAAAGTTCTAAAAAGATATAATCATTTTGAACTTAAGTCAGCTGCTACACTAGTGGATCCTAGCATAAAATTAATGAAAAATACAAGGCATGCTATGAACCAACTTAAATATGCTAGTATTATTGGGAATCTAATGTATGCCATGCATTACACTAGATCAGACATTGCTTATGCAGTGAGTGTATTGTGTAGATTTACAGGTAATCTAGGACAAGAGCACTGTAATGCAATTTCTAGGGTGCTTAGATACCTGAAGAGGACTTTGGATTATGGCTTACATTATGTAGGATAGCCATCTGTTTTAGAAGGATATAGTGATTCAAGTAGGAATAATCTTGAATCAAAATCCAAATCAACTACTGGTTGGATTTTTACGCTAGGAGGAGCAACTATCTCTTGGGGATCCAAGAAACAAATATGTGTATCAGATTCAACAATGCAATCTAAATTTATAGCACTAGCAGATGCATGTAAAGAAGAAGAATGGCTTAGAGATGTGTTGTATGATATTCCTTTATGGAAAAAGCCATCACCTTTTATTATGATAAGTTGTGATAACCAAGCTACAATTTATAAAGTTTCGAACAAAACTTACAACGAAAAATCTAGGCACATTAGTCTAAGGCATCAAATTATAAGATAATTATTCAAGGAAGGAGTAATTACAGTCGACTATATTAAAACGACCAAGAATTTAGCAGATCCTCTGACTAATGGTCTTGTTAGAGAGATGATATATATCACCTCAAAAGGAATGGGACTAAGGTCTATTAAATAACACAACTATATTTAAGGGGAACCCAACTCATATCTTGAAAATAAAGATAGAATTCAATGTGGTACAAACAAGTTAAATTATAGTTATGGAACACTAGGAATTTATACAAAAAGTTCCATTCCTGTGTGCCTAGTGTTGGTTTTCTGCATGTTAGAGGATGAAGGTTACTTCTTAATAAATCATATAAGTGTGACTCACAGAATCACTAAAGTTGATTTACCTATACGAGTGTCGAAAGTGTGGCAGCTTTCTATGAAATCAAGACCGATCCTAAAGCGCTCGTGAAATCAGGATTAGCACAAGACCACAAAAGTGCATGCTAGAAGAACACTTATAAACTCAAAAATCGGTATGTGTGATAGTTCTGGCTAGTCTCAAAAGTTCCTTGGTTCAAGATACGTTCACCACAGCACCTTGATGAAGCTTTGAATTATTTTCACTATATGGAAGTTCAAGTCCGAAAGACACTTCTCATTTATGTGCTAGATTTTAGCAATAATGCCAAAAGTTATTTATTGTCTTTTTGCTTTGCTCTCTTATGTATATTGAAATTGGTGAGGGAATGTTGGATAAATTCCAATATTTATTGATATTTTAATTTTTAGTTGTTAATATTTTATTATATTATTGGTGTTTTATTTTAAACATAGTTTGGGTTTTAATTTAGAAGGTAGAAACATGAGCAAATGGGTGTGAAAGATATGAGAGTGCTCAAAATCCCATATTGTCCCACATTGGAAGAATACTACAAAAAGTAGTGGTATATCAACTAAAGGACAACTAAGATTCTTAGTTGACAAGTCAAATAAGAGGCTATGATCCTACGCATCGCGGTGGTGCTTAAGCACCACCAATCGCGACATGCATAAGCTCGACACACGGCGCGCGAAAGGGCGATTGGGAGACTTAGGGCGCATTGCGCGCTTTGACGCGCACTTGGGACTTCGCACATGCGCATCGTCGCTGGGAGCGTGGGAGCCTAAAGTTTTGACGAGGTAAAACAGATCAACGGTTGTGATTAAATGATCGGATCAAAGGGTTTAAAATCTGAAATGACTTGATCTAAACCGTTAGATGAACTCGTAGCGTTTCGTGTAGGGGATGTCCATTAGCTTACTATGGGATGCCTAATCTGAACCGTTAGAACGCAGCTGTTCCAAATAGGCACGATCCAACGGTTGCTGAGTCACCCCATGAAGAGCTGTGACTGTTGAAGAACAGTCACAGAAATGGCCATAA
The DNA here is from genome assembly GCA_949130495.1 of Sambucus nigra. Lineage (NCBI taxonomy): Eukaryota > Viridiplantae > Streptophyta > Magnoliopsida > Dipsacales > Adoxaceae > Sambucus > Sambucus nigra. Next base: position 326,873,501 of record OX422221.1, on the reverse strand, counting down.
AAAGAGTTCCAGACCTCTGTTTTAGACACCGAAAATTTTTAGTTTCTCCTATTTTCGTCCTCTATACTTTGGCATTATCAAGTTACAAATTCAGAGTGTTCTCGATTTGATCAAAAAGTACATAGTTTGAATCAAACAACTGTTCATACACTGCATTGTATCTTGAAGGCAGATTCTATAAAACCCATAGTGTACTCGCGGTTCTGGTTCTGTCTCAACCGGATTGGGATAAATTTTGCTTAAAAGAAAGCGTTCCAAGAATGTGCCTTGCAGAAATTAAGTAATATGTTTTGTCCTTTCTATAACAAAACTCCAATAGTTTTATGCAAAATCTTATTCTTATTACTCCACTCAAATGGAAGGAACTGTGGCACAATCTATCCAAGTCATGACTCAAGACTTAATCCGACTCGACCGTTTTGATGGCGGAAATTTCACCCGTTGGCAAGAGAAAGTTATGTTCTTCCTCACATCACTAAAACTTTCATACATTCTAGATGATAACATTGAATAAATTCCCGAGCTCACACCCAAAGACACCGAAGAAACAAAGCAAAAACATGTGAAGAGGAAAGAAGACAAATTTATGTGTCGAGGACACATCCTAAATGCTTTGTCTCAAATTTTTTATAGCGCTCATCGAATGATTCCGACGGCAAAGGAATTATGGAAGGCTTTGGAGACAAAGTATCAAAACGAGGAAGCGAGCAACCGTAAGTTTCTAATTTCAAACTATATGAATTTTAGAATGAGTAATGATAAATCTGTCGTTGCACAAGCCCATGAACTCTAACAAATTGTTGGTGACCTTAAAGCCGTTGGTATTAATCTTCAAGATGAATTTCAAGTACGGGTGATTGTTTCAAAACTTCCATCCTCTTAGAATGGCTTTAAGAAGAAAATTAATCATGATGAAAAGACTTATACTTTGGAATCCCTTCTTCGTCACCTTCGTATTGAAGAAGATACTCGTATTCGAGAAAAGAAGGATGAAAAAGGTGAGGGTCATTCAAAAGCTAATATGGTTGAGGATAAAAAATCCAAGATTACCAAAGACTCAAAATTTAAAGCAAAGAATGATTCAAAATTCAAGAACCAAGGTGCAACTAAGAAAAAGAAGGGAAAATGTTTCTTCTGTGACAAAGCGGGCCATTATTCTCTAGAATGTCGTCTTAAAAAGAAGGCATTTAAGGAAAAACAAGGGTCGAAGGAACCAACAATGTTGAAGATCTTATTACTACTGTTTACGAAGCAAATTCAATTGATAATGAAAGTGGATGGTGGCTGAATACCGGCGCAACGGTACACATATGCAAAGACCACTCTTCATTCAAAACATATCAAGAAATTGATGGAAAAGAAGTGAAGATGGCAAATAATCTTCGCACCAATGTATTTGGAAAAGGCACAGTGGAATTGAAGCTAACTTCTGGAAAGACACTTACTCTACTTGATGTACTTCATGTACCTGATATGTGTAAAAATCTTGTGTCTGGGGACCTTCTCAATAAGAGAGGTTTCAAATTAGTGTATGAGTCTGATAAGTTTATCTTGTCTAAGAATGGCCAATTTATTGGCAAAGGGTACTCTTGTAACGGCATGATCAAAATTAATGTAATCAATGATATTAGTTATGCTTATATGGTTGAGTCTATTTCTTTATGGCATAGTAGATTAGGTCATGTGAATTATAGAAGTATAAAAAATATGACTAATCTTGGCTTAATCTCGGATTGTAAATTTGATAACCTTTCTAAATGTGAAATTTGTGCTCAATCGAAGATAACTAGAAAGTCGTTCAAATCTGTTGAGAGGAAATCCGAAATGCTTGATCTTATTCATAGTGATGTATGTGATATGAAGAGTAATATGACTCGTGGTGGAAATAAATATTTCTTAAATTTTATTGATGATTACTCTAAGTATGCATATACATATTTACTTAAAAGTAAAGATGAAGTGTTCGAGAAATTCCTAATTTTTAAAGCAGAAGTTGAAACTCAACAAAATCGGAAAATTAAAGTCCTACGATCCGATAGGGGTGGTGAATATTACCCGAATGAGTTTATACAATTTTGTAATACTCACGGGATAATCCATCAAGTTACGGTGACATATACGCCACAAAAAAATGGAATGGCGGAAAGGAAAAATATGACTTTAGTTGAAATGATAAATTCAATGTTAATCAGTTATGGTTTACCTTTGTCGATGTGGGGAGAAGCGATTTTATCCGCATGTTATATTTTAAATAGAGTTCGATTAAAAAACAAGGATATTACACCATATGAATTATGGTTTAATCGTAAGCCTAATCTTAGACGTCTTAAAGTTTGGGGATGTCTTGCTTATGTAAGAAAACCCGAACCTAAAAGGCCTAAACTAGGAAATAGGACTTACAAATGGTTTTTTATTGGATACTCTAGTAACAGTACGACTTATAGATTTTTAAACCTTGAAACTCAAGAAATCATTGAGTCGGTAGATGTGCAATTCTTTGAACATCTAACAAAGTTTAGTACTTTGAATCAAGGTTTAGAAAATAATAATCCAACTGTTAACTCCTCAAATTTAGAAGAAAATTCACAACATATATCTTCTTCGAAAACAACGAACGACGTTGAACCACGAAGGAGTAAAAGACAAAGAACTGAAAAAACATTTGGGTCTGACTTTGTTATTTATTTAGTTGAAGGGGATTTAAATGAGACTAAGAACAAAACTAAATTTGTTCTTAATGTAGAAGATGATCCGACCACATTTCATGAAGCGGTAACATCTAGGGATGCTGTCTTTTGAAAAGAAGCAATAAATGATGAAATGAACTCAATTTTATCAAATCAAACTTGGGTTATTTTCGATCTTCCCTCCGGGGCTAAAACTATTGGGTGCAAATGGATATTTACAAGAAAATTAAATCCGGATGGTTCTATAAATAAATTTAAGGCAAGACTAGTTGCTAAAGGCTATAAGCAAAAACATGGAATTGATTACTTTGATACATATGCTCCTGTTGCTCGAATCACTTCCATTAGGATATTGATATCTCTTGCTTCTATTCACAATTTAGTTATTCATCAAATGGATGTTAAAACTGCATTTTTAAATGGTGATTTAGAAGAAGAGATTTACATGGAACAACCCAAAGGGTTTATTTTGCCTGGCCAAGAAAAGAAAGTGTGTAAATTGGTTAAATCTCTTTATGGCCTTAAATAAGCTCCTATGCAATGGCATGAGAAGTTTAATAATATTGTTATATCCCATGGATATAAAGTTAATGATGCCGACAAATGTATATATAGTAAATTTGAAAATGGTGTTGGTGTTATTATTTGCTTATATGTGGATGACATGTTAATATTTGAGTCTAATCTCAAATATGTTGAAGAAACCAAAAGGTTTCTTTCATCAAAATTTGATATGAAAGATCTTGGAGAAGCTGATGTGATTTTAGGAATCAAAATTGTGAGAAAGGATAATTCTTTAGCGTTATCTCAATCTCATTATATAGAAAAAGTTCTAAAAAGATATAATCATTTTGAACTTAAGCCAGCTGCTACACCAGTGGATCCTAGCATCAAATTAATGAAAAATACTGGGCGTGCTATGAACCAACTTAAATATGCTAGTATTATTGGGAAACTAATGTATGCCATGCATTGCACTAGACCAGACATTGCTTATGCAGTGAGTGTATTGTGTGGATTTACATATAATCCATCACAAGAGCACTGGAATGCAATTTCTAGGCTGCTTAGATACCTGAAGAGGACTGTGGATTATGGCTTACGTTATGTAGGATATCCATCTGTTTTAGAAGGATATAGTGATTCAAGTTGGAATAATCTTGAATCAAAATCCAAGTCAACTACTGGTTGGATTTTTACGCTAGGAGGAGCAGTTATCTCTTGGGGATTCAAGAAACGAACATGTGTATCAGATTCAATAATGTAATTTGAATTTATAGCCCTAGCAGATGCATGTAAAGAAGCAGAATGTCTTAGAAATGTGTTGTATGATATTCCTTTATGGAAAAGCCATCACCATCTATTATGATAAGTTGTGATAACCAAGCTACAATTTATAAAGTTTTGAACAAAACTAACAACGGAAAATCTAGACACATTAGTCTAAGGTATCAAATTATAAGAAAATTATTCAAGGAAGGAGTAATTACAGTCGACTATATTAAAACGAACAAGAATTTACCAGATCCTCTGACTAAAGGTCTTGTTAGAGAGATGATATATATCACCTTAAAAGGAATGGGACTAAGGTCTATTAAATAACACAACTATATTTAATGGGAACCCAACTCATATCTTGAAAATATAGATTGAGTTCAATGTGGTACAAACAAGTTAAATTATAGTTATGGAACACTAGGAATTTATACAAAAAGTTCCATTCCTGTGTGCCTAGTGTTGGTTTTCTGCATGTTAGAGGATGAAGGTTACTTCTTAATAAATCATATAAGTGTGACTCGCAGAATCACTAAAGTTGATTTACCTATACGAGTGTCACAAGTGTGGCCTCTTTCTATGAAATCAAGACTGATCCTAAAGCGCTCGTGAAATCAGGATTAGCACAAGACCATAAAAGTGCATGCTAGAAGAACACTTATAAACTCAGAAATCGGTATGTGTGATATTTCTGGCTAGTCTCAAAAGGTCCTTGGTTCAAGATACGTTCACCATAGCACCTTGATGAAGCTTTGAATTATTTTTACTATATGGAAGTTCAAGTTCGAAAGACACTTCTCATTTATGTACTAGATTTTAGCGATAATGCCAAAAGTTATTTATTGTCTTTTTGCTTTGCTCTCTTGTGTATATTGAAATTGGTGGGGGAATGTTGGATAAATTCCAATATTTATTGATATTTTATTTTTTAGTTGTTAATATTTTATTATATTATTGGTGTTTTATTTTAAACATAGTTTGGGTTTTAATTTAGAAGGTAGAAACATGAGCAAATGGGTGTGAAAGATATGAGAGTGCTCAAAATCCCATATTGTCCCACAATGGAAGAATACTACAAAAAGTAGTGGTATATCAACTAAAGGACAACTAAGATTCTTAGTTGACAAGTCAAATAAGAGGCTATGATCCTACGCATCGCGGTGGTGCTTAAGCACCACCAATCGCGACACGCGTAAGCGCGGCGCGCGAAAGGGTGATTGGGCGACTTAGGGCGCATTGTGCGCTTTGACGCGCACTTGGCACTTCGCATGTGCACATCGTCACTTGGAGCGTGGGAGCCTAAAGTTTTGACGAGGTAAAATAGATCAACGATTGTGATTAAACGATCGGATCAAAGGGTTTAAAATCTGAAACGACTTGATCTAAACCGTTAGATGAACTCGTAGCGTTTCGTGTAGGGGATGTCCATTCGTTTACGATGGGATGCCTAATCTGAACCGTTAGATCGCAACTGTTCCAAACAGGCACGATCCAATGGTTGCTGAGTCACTCTATGAAGAGTTGTGACTGTTGAAGAACAGTCACATAAATGGCTATAAAAAGAGTTCCAGACCTCTGTTTTGGACACCGAAAATTGCTAGTTTCTCCTATTTCCGTCCTCTATACTTTGGCATTATCAAGTTACAAATTCAGAGTGTTCTCGATTTGATCAAACAGTACATAGTTTGAATCAAACAACTGTTCATACACTGCATTGTATCCTGAAGGCAGATTCTATAAAACCCATAGTGTACTCGCAATTCTGGTTCTGTCTCAACCGGATTGGGAGAAATTTTGCCTAAAAGAAACCGTTCTAAGAACGTGCCTTGCAGAAATTAAGTAATATATTTCGTTCTTTCCATAACAAAACTCCAACAAAATATAAAATTTGGATGTACTTATTTCAAATTCGTTTGATCTTCTTTATGTATGTAAATGAGAACTTAAGTTGCAAGTTACGTTCTAAACGTGTTCAACAATGAAGCAAAAAGGTTTGTTGTGTTCTTGAACTATTTTGTTTATTGGTTTTTAAGTGTTTGATTGGTTCATTAAGCCCTCGTTTATTTGTTGGAGTTTCCTACACAATTAATTTCGCAATGTTAAGTTTTTTTCCTCTATGTTTCATTGGAAGCTTGACATGATATGAATTTTTTTTTTTTTTTTTGGGGGGGGGGGGGGGGGGGGGGATCTACAGGACCTATGTGATTAAGTTATCTTTGGAAGCATTAAATAATCAAAGGTAGAAAGTAAAAATAACATTCTTCATGCAGTGGTGATGATGCTATAAAACGAGGTGGGAGATTTAGTTACCATATTCATGATTTTCACACCCAATAAAAACTTAAGACGACATGAAAACACAAATTAAAACACATAATAACACAAATTAGAATTTTAACATGAACAAGATATGAAATGAACATGATTAATCATACTACACTAAACCACATACACGAACATCACTATAAGTGTGATATTCTAGCTTTAATGTTTTGAAGAAATTTTCGTGCAAATGCTATCTACATTCTCAAACTTTGAGAGATTTAAAGTCTTCTCAACATTTTTGAAGATTACATGGATTCATGAACATCACTTATGGTGGAACTATATGAAGTGAGTTTTAAAATCAGTCGGTTATATAGTATGCTAAGAGATACTTGCTTTTTATCTTGAAGTTTCAATAGTGTTTTTTCTTTTCATTTTTTACTTATTAATTTGTATTTTTGCGAGCTAGAGTTACATGTTATATGGACTTTAAACTGTTGATATAGTCCCTTATAAGTATACTCCAAAGAGAACGAAACTTGATCAATATGCTTGAAACATTAATGTTGGTTTGGAATTTCCTATATAACTTTTCCCTATGATCTTATATAATATCCATGTCGTAGTATACCTTCTTCGCACACAAAAGTATGAACTTTAAGGGCCTTCTTCCTTGGGCTCGAATGTGATATGTTCTTTCCCTTACATAGTTGGGTGAAAATGCGGAATTTTATTCCATGTTTTCAGTAATTGTCTTGAAAAATATTAATCGAACCGTGTAACTTTGGAGTGCAAAATCGCTAATCGTCATGCAAGTGGCATCATAGGCGGAGCCGGGGGTGTAAATTTGTAGTGTTAATTTATAACAAAAAAAAAACAGTATTAAAGTATAAATTCAACCCGCCCAAAATATAAATTCAGCGCACCCCTATAATAGGACTTTTGGTGATTTTTCTCAAAATAATTTAAATAACCTAAAAAAAAATCGACTTGGGGGCTCCCGCCCCCGAACCCCCAGATATCACCCTTAAGGCAACCCGTCCTAACGCGAACTCCTGGCTCCACCACTGAGTAGCATCATTGGTGATCAATGAAAAATCATAACTGAGTCGAACATTACTGAAAAAAATTCATTCCAGGACTAATATACACATCGAAACCACAGTGCCCATTTATTTAAGATGACAATTTTATGTTTATGTATTGCTTTGTATGAAAAATCATGAGAATTAGTGTCAAACATTACAACGAGTTGACACTTCTTAACAAATCGAATATTTGACCATTACCAAACTTTATATACTGTTTCACAGTATGGTCGATTTACTTGCATTAATGGTTACACTAGTTTATCAAATGCGTTTATTATTTAAATTGAAATTTTTTATCTTTTAAGTGAGTGTTGACTTTAAAGCCTCATTAAAATTATATGCTTATTGGAATAGGGCTTGCTAAATTTACTTATTGTACCGCCCATGCGATGCACAAATTGCTAGGGCTAGTTGTTTTAATAACTAACTAGACATGGATGATTTTCGTTGATTTACATGTAGTCCTCTTTTCTTCACATAATTTACACTTGAATGGTAATTATCTTAGTATTGTCCCATTAAATTAAATATTGCAAATGTATGAAAATGTTTCTATATATACTTCATCAAATTAAACGAATGCTTATTTCATTGCAAAAATAATTAATAATATTTATGTTACACATGTTACATGTTTTGATAATTGGCCATATATAATCTGGGGAAAATGATCTGGTAGTAACTATTATTAACTACCAGAGAAATGAGAAAGTAAAGGATCAAGATCTAATGACCATCTCACTATAAAATACATTCATCTTTATCCTCAGAGGTTCCTCTCTTCTCTGATTGCGTTGGAGAGAAATCTCTTATATAGGTTGCGTCGCCTTTTATTATGTAATTTAAAGCATTAACCACCTGCATTGATGAAAATTAATATGATCATAAAGTTAATGAATAGAATATTTATAGTAGCCTATGATTCTTATACAAAACACAAAGCACTTGTCATTCTCTAACAACTGATTACAATTTGAATTTTAAATGATAGAGGCGGTTGAAGGCGGTAATGAGACTAATTACAATTTAAAAAAAAACATAAGATTGATGCTTAGTTAAAGTTCCTAAAGGGACTTAGGCTTAAAAAAGTATTATAGGCCTAGTTAAACTTCCCAAATGGAACTAAGGCCTGAAAGTCTATTATATAAATTGGTAACAAATATTTCCTTGAGGCATATTATCTAAATGCTTCTTCTCCATGCACGCATTTGCATTAAAACAATTGAAACGCAGGACTCTAAATGTACTCCCCTGCCAAAGAAATCCCCCTTTGTAATATGGCATAAACTTATTCGTAGGTGTGTTTCCTCTTGGGAGATAGACTGATCTTTGCTAGTGATGCATCATTTCTAATATATATGGTTTTTTCGAGTCTAAAAAGGACTTTATTCAGTTATCTGTCGTGTCACCCTACTTGTATTGCTTTGATGACACAATTAATCTAAAAACTCACCGCTTCCATAGCGTCTCTCTTACTAGGATCCTTGCTGAGGCATTTTTCTGCAACTCGCACCATCCAAAAGAGTTGGTGGACATCATGAGTATCCTCGATTCTTGGGTCGATTAAATCTGGGTAGTTCTTTTCTTTCAAAAGTGGCCTTGCCTGAAAATGGGATAAAACTGGATTTAAGAAAGCTGTACAGGATGAATAGAGAATACTGCTTGGACTAATTAGTAAGTGCTTTCTTTTGATTCACAATATAGTGAAATTCGGGGGGTAGAGGAGGACACAGAAGTAGGTGAGCCCTTTACAGTAATGGAGTTATTGGCATAGGAAGAGTAAACTAATTCTACTAAATATAAAACCCCAAAAATTAGCACACCAGGTTCACAAAGCTGTTTTCTAGTTTTATTTTCAAAGATCACAAAGCCGTTTTCTAGTTTTATTTTCAAAGATCAAATTTTTTTTAAGTTTACACGAAACATGCTTTGTTCGGCGAATTAGTGTATGTAAGTCTTTTTTTCCTAGTAATGGAAAAATTAGATCTGATCTTCATACTCTTCCATCTACTTAAAATTTAAACCCAAGAGTATTATGCATGCTTCCTACATACAAACTTTAGAAGGGAAAAAGAAATGTAAATACATTTTCATCAATTTTGCATTAACTGCATTTTGAGAAATTTTTTCCTAGACTATGGTTCCATTTTGAAACAACAAATTCATTTTCAGACATTTACTTGTGTTGCCTATTCAATAAAAATGGCAATAAAAAACTGAAAACTTTATCTGAAACCAAGCAGGGCCTAACAGTTTTATTTTCTATTTATTGCATGTTAATTTGGCACTCGGGGATTTATCCATGAGTATAAAAGGAAGTTTATGGATTTTACCCATCCGACTAGACTTTTGCCCGCAAATTTTTTGTCTGTCGTCCTCAATCCAGTGATGAGCTGTAATAGAACCACCCCAAAGGAATAGACATCTGTCTTTGTCGACACTTTCCCAAACTCTGCATATTCTGGTGCCACATATCCAAGTGTCCCAACCACACAGGTTTCTGAGGAGTGTTCTATATTACCGCATTGAGTTCTTGCAAGACCAAAATCTCCTAGCTGATAATAAATTGAACACATTCGGTTAGTTCTCTTTGGAAACATGTAGTTGCATATAAGAAAATTTATTTATGATGAAATGTTGTGTCATGAACTCAATTGAACCTATCTATCCACTATGCAGATACTGCAATGATCAATAATTACCTTGTATCGACAATAATTTAAATTAATTACCAAGTTGTTATCACTATTATTAATTATAATTTTCTTTTTATTAATATCAAACAAATAAAACCTAGATATTTTACTTTTAAATACAAAACTAAAACAATACATACAAATGTCTAATACGAATCAGTATATTGCATCACAAACGGATTAGTTGATCTATTTGAGCTATTGTTGTATGCCATACGAATTTAGTATATTACCAGTGATTCATGATCGTGGGTTACAAGAATGTTGTTTGGTCTCATATCTCTATGGATGATGTTGTTTTTGTGGAGATATTCTAAACCTTTGGCAGCCCCCAATGCTATTTTTATCCTCTTTTCCCAGTGGAGAGGCCTTCGTGTGTTTTCTACATATGTTAGCAAATATACGTTGGTTTTAGCTTCCTTCCTTCTCAAAGTAATAAAAAGGACATAAACTTGGGGGGCCTTCATCTTCCGGTCCCTTAATTTAAAAAGAGTTTGAATGAGATCCATGATAGTTTCAACTTTAGAATTTGATCCATCTCTGTAAATATAAGTATTACTTTGTGTAATATAATTGTCATAAACATATCATAACTAGAGGCAGGACCTAAATGTGTATAAATTTGGTGGCTTTAAGATTTTATTGTTTCTTACTTGCTAAGTGTTGATCCAGCGAACCACGGCAGACATATTCATAAACAAGCAGCCTGTGGTTTCCTTCTGAGCATGAGCCCAACAGCATGACCAGATTCTGATGTCTGGCCTTGCTGAGTACATTGACTTCAGACTTGAACTCTTTCTCGCCTTGAAGGCTCGCATCTTTATGCTGCTTAACAGCAACCTTTAGCCCATTTTTCAGCTCTCCTTTGTAGACGCGACCGAATCCACCTTCTGATAGGAAGTTGCTCCGAGAAAACCCTTCCGTAGCCTCATGGAGCTCTTCATAAGTGAAGTCCTTCTTCCACCCAATCTTGGGCCGTCTGTTATTGCAAACCGAGCAAATGAAATTTTCAAATTCCTCTTCCTCTTGTTGTTCATATGGACTACCTGTACAAGGCGAGTTCTAATTACTTAGTGAGTGGGTCAAATTAGTGTGTTGTTTATATGGGATTCAGCAAATAATTTATCTTTTGGGTGCATTTAGGTTTAGATCCCTAATGGGAATATTTTACATCCCCCTGCTGATATTTCACAATTTGCACTGATATTTTACAACCCATGCTGATAATTTTAATGAACATATGAGTTTCTTTTTTTTTTTAGTATTACCAAGCATTAGGGACCTAATGCTAATTTTCTATATTGTTTTTTATATGTTTGACCCTAGTTTTAAAACATAACAAGATCAAATTTTAATACTAGCATTTTCTTTCTATTAGAATAATGTGGGCAAAATTCAATTCCCCTTCTTAAGTTGGCCTCTCCCTGTACCTGTATGGGATGTTTCAGTTTGAATCCTCTCTCGACTCTCGGGAAAGGACAATGGGGATATTTCTCCTGCTGTTTCCTGTTCGGTGATCGTAGTATTTTCTTCCTCCTGAAAGTACACGGGAGAGGAGTTTTTTGTCTCTGTAAAGCTCGAGGCTGCAGTATTCCCCATGCGTGAAGTTGAAACTGTATACATCTGCTGACTAGATGAGGCTATAGATAATGGATCCGAAATTTGACAAATATTCCATTGGGGTGTTTCACCGCCATAAGGCCCATAATTATCTTGTTCTTGGTCAAATGCGTTACTTTGATTACCTGGGGATTCTGCAAACATTGTGAACAATAAATTATGTATACAGGAAGCTGAATGAACAGTCTTATCTCCTTAATGTTTTGATCTCGCTCAAAATTTATTATTAACCTAGATAAATTCATCACAGTGGGAAGACTAAACCTTTTCTTGTACTAAATTGCTAGAGCATCATAATTCTAGGAACTATCAACTAAAGCAAATAGTTGTGGCAACTATTAGCAATTTGAAGCTTCTGGGTCAGGAATAAAGGAAGTAAGTTAATTACTTTGTGGAGAAAGTTCTTCCTTTGGACTTCCTGGTATCATTTCACCATATGAAAAATTGACAGATTTAGTAGGAGTTTTTTCCGGGGCCAAGTTGGTGCTCTCCATTAATCTTGGCCCTCTAAGCTGCTCAATGATGTTGTCACGTTTCATCCTCGATATTCCACACCAGATGTTCTCCATGAAGTATTTCTTATCTTTCTTCATCTGCCTGCAATTATGATAAAGAACAGTCTCGAAAAGGTCAGTCTTTAGCTGCCTTCCACCCATTCTGTTTGTGCTCCCTTTGCAAGAACTGAAATATTTCAAATAAAAATGAAAATTTCTAAATGTTAAAGGTTTCATAATAATTTGTTTATATCTTCTGATATAATATGTCCTTTGGGGTTAATTAGTCTATTTAAATCTTACGCACGCTCTAATTCAATATATATGTGGGGAAACATTGTCACTATAGTCAGAGTTAGGATTGTGTTTTTTGTCCCAACTTTCGGTTTTTTTAATTTTCGATTTGGTTTTTTCCAATTTTCGGATGAAACTTTAGTTTGGCAATTTTCAATTTTTAAAAAAAAATCGGTTCGAAAATCGAAAATAATTCATAATTCAGATATTTTCGATCTGATTTTTTCGAATTATTTTTCTATTTTCAATTTTTTTTTCATTTTTTTCCCAATTTTTTGAAGCTTTCTCATACTCCACATCAGTTGGGAGAGAATGAGGGTTCCAAAGTAGTGCTCTATAAAATGAGATTCTCCTCCTAACCTCTACACAAATGAAAAAATAGGTCAAATCCTTATGTATTTACATATTGGGTTAAACATTTTTCTTTGTTTATTTAAAATAACAATTTCGAGTAAATAAAAGTCCAATTTTTTTTTTTTTTAATTTTCGAAATTTCAAGATTTTTAATATATTTTGTGAATTTTTAATTTATTCCGATCTTTGCCGATTTTTTGGTTTTTTCGAATTCGGAATTTTTTTAATTTTTCACAAAAATCGGATCGAAAATCGGAATAATTATTTTATTTCCAAAAAAATTGGAAATTTCCCAAGAGACATTTTCTAATCCGATCCGCCCTAAACACAAGCCTAGTTAGAGTTAACTAGATTTGAATTATATTGAAAATGACGTAAACTGCACGTCAAATGCCCAAAACAAATACAAATTTTAGAGTGAATCAAAGAATGTCTTGTATTAAAAAATGGAGAAGTTACCCTCAAAGGAGGAGTACATAGGTATTTATAGGGGAGTATTATTTGTTAACTAAGTAATTATCTAAATAATTAAAAAGGATAATTACAAACAAAAATATACATAATTAGTCCAAACATGTTTGGAGACCAATTAAAATAAATAACAGAAAATAAAAAATAAAAACTAAAATAAGAGAACAACTAATAAAAAATACTAAAATAACTAATAGCCCTAATATGAAACGTATTTCCATCAGAAAATGTTTTCTTTTCTGGCTCCTTTTGAGAATGCATGCACTCATTGGTAGGATAAGAAGTATGCGAGAAATATTAGTTATACTCAACCTTACCTTCAATGATATATACAAAAGCACCTCTGATTTGAAGAAATGTGTCTAACAACAAAATGCGTTTGTCAAAATCACATATGCATCTGTCTATTTTAGTTTAAGGAAATTAGTTGTATTAGTATTTAATATGATTCCAATTCTGATTAATAAGTAAAGGGGACAGTTCCATGTATGTTTTATTATAAGTTTGGATGGATAATGCAATTGATAATTTCCATCATAGTTTAGTTATTTCTCCCATTGATTATACATTTACATCTTAAATTAGGCATTAGTATCTGAATAAATTTCTCTTTTTTTAATATATTATTTACGTGGGAAATATGAACACTTGCCAAAAAAAAGTAACAAATTTAAAACGTTCTAGCGTTCGTACTTGAGTATATATGTTTAGATTTAGCAAGAGGCGCGTAACACAAAACCGTTTTCTAAAAACCTTTTTTTTTTCTTCTTCGAAGTGCATGACTGTGGCATATGTTAAATAAGTGGAGAAAGTCGAAGACCAAGCCCCACCATTAATCAAGAAAGCAGTTATGTTTTATGGCTTGTTTTTTGTCCCATTTTTCTTTCGCATTTTGCTCCAGCTTTTCTTCCTTATTGCTCCACTTTGTCTATTCATTTATTCATTACATTGGCTATAAATAGCCATAAGATTATAAAGAAACATAACAAGCCAAGAAACAAAGTTAAGGCGAAAAGAGAGAGCAATCTGAGAGAATTAGAAAGAAATTGTGAGAGTGAGAAAGAGTGCATGGGGCAGTGTTAGCCTCCACAAAAATAGTGAGTTCAAGAGTGCATACACGAGAGTGTGTAAAATTGTTCCTATATTTCTATAGTTGAAAGTGGGTGTGAGCCGTGGATGTAGCCAAATTGGTGCACCACGTATATCCTCGTGTTGTGTATTTGTGTTTGAATATTTCTACACTTATACTGTCCATTTAATCAGTGGCATTCAATATATTTTCTTGACCCATTAAATCCCAAGGTCCTAAAAATATTATCGGGCAAATATTAGCAACGTATAATTTCTAATTATATTATTCAACAAAAATTATTGCGATCGATTTCCTAACAATTGGTATCAGAGCTCTTGGTTTGACAACCTTGAGTAGACAGAGCTGTTTGATAAAAAAAATAATGTGCGTAGTTCTTTTGTGTATAATTTTTTAGTTGAGTGGGAGTAATGACGTCAGAAAAAGAAAACTCTAATGTCGCAAAATTTGACGGTACAATTTTGAATTTTGAAAAATACAAATAGAAGGCTATCTCTACTAGAAGGATTTGTATTTACCATTGGGTAAAAAGCCAGAAGAAATGAAGGATCCCGAATGTAAGTTGTTTGACCAGAAAGGTCTTAGTATTGTGAGATTATCACTCAAAAAGTCGGTGGCGTTTAATACAAAAAATGAGAAGACGACGGCATCTCTCATGGTTGCCCTCTCCAGCATGTATGAGAAGCCTTCTGCAGCAAATAAAGTCCATTTGATTCAAAAATTATTTAATCTGAAATGACGAAAGGTGGACAGTTTAGAAAACATCTAATCGCGTTCAACGAAGTGATTAATTAACTAGAATCGGTTGATATCAACTTTAATTATGAAATTCGAGCTACATTAATTATGGGGTAGATGCCTGAGAGTTTGAGTACAACAGTTACTGCAATCAGTAATTCTGCAGGAAAATCCAAACTAAAGCTCGATGATGTCGTTAGTATGATCACGACAGAAGAAATTCGAAAACAGTCAGATCGAGCCTCCACTTCAGCATCAACGTTGAACATGGAAAGCAGAGCCAGAGATTCAAATAGGAACAGAGGGTGTAGCAGATTCAGATCAAGAAATAGTAGGTCGCAATCTCAAAATACTAAAAAATTCGACAATCAAAATTAAAACAAGGCAATTGAGTGTTGGAATTGCGACAAGATCGGGCACTATAAAAATCAGTGTAGATCCTTGAAGAAAGAAGCAGAGGAGAAGATTGAAGCCAACATCATTTCAAATTCATCAGATGATGCACTAATATGCTCCTTGGAGAGCAAGACAGAGTCCTGGGTGCTGGACTCAGGGGCTTCTTTTGATGCTACTTCAAGTAGAGAACTCGTAATGAGTTATGTACCAAGTAACCTCGGCAAGGTGTATCTTGGTGACGACCAGGCTTGCAACGTTATTGGCAAAGGCGAAGTACAGATCAAGTTGAAAGGTTCTATGTGGAAGCCAAAGGATGTGAGACACATCCCCGACTTGAGTAAAAATCTTATATTTGTGGGCTAGTTGGCAAATGAAGGTTATGTCACAACCTTCAGTGGTGAAAATTGGAAAATTTCTAGAGGTGCCATGACTATGGCACGTAGCAAGAAAAATGGATCACTCTGCATGACCACAGATGCACGAGGATCCATTACAGTTGCCGATAACAAAGAAGACTCACACTTATGGCATCAAAGACTTGGTCACATGAATGAGAAATGACTCAAAATTATGCACTCTCAAGGGAAATTTCCATCACTACAATCAGTTAATATTGACTTGTGTGAGATTTGTATATTTGGAAAGCAAAAGCGAGTAAGTTTCTTGAAGAGTGGCATAACTCCAAAGAAAGAAAAGCTTGAGTTGGTCCATACAGATGTTCGGAGGCCAGTCCCAGTCTCATCCATCAACGGAAAGTCTTACTTTGTGATTTTCATTAATGACCAGTCCAGAAATATGTGGGTTTACTTCTTGAGACACAAGTCTAAGGTGTACGACATATTCAAGATATGAAAGGCCATGGTGGAGAATGAGACAAGACTGAAGATAAATAAGTTGAGATCTGACAACGGTGGAAAGTATAAAGACATCGGGTTTAAAAAATTTGGTTATAAAAATGGCATAAGACTAGAGAGGACTATACAAGGGACACCATGGAAAAATGATATGGCAAAACGGATGAACCGAACATTTACTGCGAGACCCAGAAACATATGTATACATACAGGTCTACCCAAACGGTTTTGGGCAGAGGCAATCAACACAACAACCTACTTAGTCAATCGAGGACCGTCAGCACCGTTGGAGCACATAATACCAGAGGGGGTTTGGAAAGGAAAGGAGATAAAACTTTCACACTTGAAGGCTTTCGATTGTGTGTCATATGTGCACATTAGTGATCGTGCTAGGGGTAAGCTTGACCCTAAAATGCACTTTCATTGGATATAGAGAAGATGAGTTTGGTTATCGATTCTGGAATGAACAAACAAAGAAAATAATCAGAAGTATGTGTGATATTTAATGACGATGTGATGTACAAGGATAAAAATGCACCACAGTCTAGTGGCACAAGACAGGATGATCTAGTGTACATTTATTTGGAGGATATTCCAAATAGTAGTGAAACACATTAGATGGATTAAAGTTCTCAATCAAATGAACCCACATCGTAGAACAGCCTACAAGAGACTGACACGCCATAATCTTCCCATCCTGCTCCTGAATTGAGAAGATCATCTCGACTTCATGTACCAAATAAGAAGTATATGAACTATTTATTTATCACTGATGGCAGTAAACCTGAATGCTATGATGAAGCATGTCAGGTAGAGGATACTAGCAAGTGGGAGATCGCAGTGAAAGATGAGATAAAGTTGCTTATCTCTAACAAAACATTGGACCTAGATGAGTTACCCGTGGGAAAGAAGGCATTATACAACAAAGGGGTGTATTGATTTAAGGAGGAATATGATGGTTCCAAAAGGTACAAGGTAAGACTTGTAGCCAAAGGCTTCCAGTAAAAGGAAAGAATCGACTACACCGACATATTTTCACCAGTTGTGAAACTGACTACCATTCGATCAGTTTTAAGCATTATTGCAGCAGAAGACTTGCATCTTGAGCAGTTAGATGTGAAAACTATTTTCCTCTATGGTGATATTGAGGAGAAGATATACATGCAGCAGTCAGAGGGTTTCTCAGAGAGTGGCAAAGAGAAACTCGTGTGTAAATTGAAGAAGAACTTATATGGTTTGAAACAAACTCCAAGGCAGCTGTATAAGAAATTTGACAAATTCATGTAGACAAATGGTTACTAAAGATGCAACACTGACCATTGCTTCCGCTTCAGGAGATTTGAGTCCAGTTACATTATTTTGCTACTTTATGTTGATAACATGTTAGTGGTCGGTTCAGACATGGGTGAAACCAAGAAATTGAAGAGGTAGTTGTCGAGCGAGTTCGACATGAATAATTTGGGCACAATGAAGCAGAATCTTGGGATGAGAATCAACAAAAACAAGTCTAAAGGTACTTTGCAATTGTCTCCAACAAAGTACATCAGTCGTGTCTTGCGGAGGTTCAACATGGGAGATGCTAAAGTTGTTAGCACGCCATTGTCTAGTCATTTAGATTATCTAAGGACTAGTCACCAGAGACAGGGGATGAGAAAAACTTCATGGAAAAGGTTCCATATGACTCATCCATTGGAAGTTTGATATTTGCAATAGTTTTCACAAGACTAAATATTGCCTATGCAGTGGGAGCAGTGAGCAGATTCATGACCAACACGAGAAAGCAGCATTAGGAAGCAGTGAAGTGTATACTAAGGTACTTGCGAGGTACTATCGATAGATGTTTATGCTTCAGACGAGGCGAGACAAAATTTCATGGGTTTGCATATGCTGACTTTACTAGTGAGGTAGATCACAGAAGGAGCACTACCGGTTATATTTTCACGATAGGTACTACAACAGTTACTTAGGTTTCACAGCTACAAAAGATAGTCACATTATCCACCACAGAGGCAGAATACATAGTAATGCCATAAGCCAATAAGGAGATGATATGGTTACAATGATTATTAGTGGAGTTAGGATGTATAAAGGTGAAGAATATTTTTCATAGTGACAGTTGGAGTGATATATATGGGGCAAAGAATTCGGCATTTCATTTAAGAACCAAGCACATTGCACTTCGTAAACACTTCATCATATCACTTTTAGAAGATGGGGTGTTAACAATTGAGAAGATCTAAGGAAGCAAGAAACCAGTTGATATGTTAACAAAGTTAGTGACTACAGACAAACTGGAGTTGTGCTCAACTTTAGTAGATCTTCAAGATTACAAGACAATAAAGTCTCACACCCAGTCCACGTAAATGAATTGTTGGAGAAAATTATTACACAATCTCTAAGTGGGCAATTGTTAAGTAAGTGGAGAAAGGAAAAGACCAAGCCCCACCACTAATCAAGAGAGCAACCATGTTTTATGGATTGTTTTCTATCCCAATTTTCTTCCATATTTTACTCCATCTTTTCTTCCTTATTGCTCCACTTTTTCCATTTGTTTATTCATTATATTGGCTATAAATAGCCATAAGATTGTAAAGAAATATAAGAAGTCAAACAGCAAATCTAAGGCACGGAGATAGAGAGATTTGAGAGAATTAGAAATAAATTACCAGAGTGAGAAAGAATGTGAATAAGGCGGTGTTAGACTCCACAAAAATAGTGAGTTCAAGGGTGCATATAAGAGAGTGTGTAAAAATGTTCTTATATTTCTATAGTTGAAAGTGGATGTGAGTCATGGATGTATCCAAATTAGTAACCCATGTATATCCTCATGTTGTGTAGTTGTGTGTGAATGTTGCTACACTTATATTGTCCATTTAATCAGTGGCATTCAGTATGTTTTCTTGACCCATTAAATCTCAAGGTCCTGAAAATATTACTGGGCAGGTATTAGCAACGTCTAATTTCCAATTATATTATTCGGAGAAAATTATTGCGATCAATTTCCCAAAAATCCGCAACTTAGTTACACTCTAGATGTTTTTTTTTATGAGAGACAGTGATTTAATGTTAGCTTCTTGTTTTATTGGTAATGTTTTAATTTTCCACATGCATTTTAGGTGTATAATATAATCACGTCTGCAAGATAGGACTGAAAAAAATTGGGTAAATGATAACATAAACTGTCATTCCAATTCAACTAGTACCATTAAGATTTTAAAATAAAATCATAAGAATTTCATGAAAAAATGTTAGAATTATTTTAAATAATATTTTTATATAATGTGCTCCATAATTATATTAATTTTAATAAGTCATTTTGGTTAATGAATTGGTAACTGCCTATAAGTAAGTGATTGATTTTTCATCGTTCAGACACACAAAAAGACAACGTAATGACATTATAGGTTAAGAAAGATAAATCTAAATTCTCAATGAGAGTTAATTTTGGAATAGTATTTTGACTATAAAGGAAGATCTAATCATTAGAATGCGCTGAAACTATAACATGATTTTTCCATAAACAAAGATGAAGTTGTAGTCCAAATATCAGCCCGATCGGACATCGTTAAGGTCAATTGCTCCGCTAATTTTTTCAGTTGTGACATGATGGAGGTATATATTTATAATATCATTTTATGTTCCACACAATGATTATATGTGATAATCATGTTGATCTAAGATCCTAACATTAAATATATAATATATAATGTTTTGTATAATTAAAGAACATATAATATGTATAATTGGATATTCATGTGTTAGATTTATAGATCCACATAAACCTAAAAATTATGTGTA
This sequence comes from Sambucus nigra, assembly GCA_949130495.1. NCBI lineage: Eukaryota > Viridiplantae > Streptophyta > Magnoliopsida > Dipsacales > Adoxaceae > Sambucus > Sambucus nigra. The sequence goes on along the minus strand of OX422221.1, from coordinate 326,853,378 downwards.
TCAAAGCATAGGTTTCTAATCTCATGATTTTTCATTAAGAGTTTTTTCCTACAGAAGAATCTGGGTAAAAAAAATGATGAATTAGTGAATTTTTTAGAGATGTTTTCAGCGACATATTTTTTTTGTTCGAAATTTTACGAAATTCAGATTATCACCTGAAAACGTAGAAATAAAGAAAACCCATTGTAAACAATGGGCACCATACTATCTTGGCGATTTGACATTATTTATACCCCTGAAAATGCGTTTTTGTCATTTTTGGTTATAATGTCAACGCTAATAGCTATCGGTTAAAAATTAATTTTACACTTTCGCAAATTAGAGAGTGATCCTGAAGAGATTGCTTATATAATGTAGTGATAACTCAAAGTTTTTCATTTTTAGAAAAATAATTTTTTTTTCATATTTTTCATTTTTTATCATTAAATGGTTGTTATAATATTCTTGTTATGTATTATTTGGTATTGATCAAGAGTTTCAATATAAAGTTTTGAATATTAGATGTATGATTATGGGTTTGACAATAACATTTTTGATAAATTACATTATTGTGTATAATCTATATTTAGTTACGGAAAGGTCCTAATATAATTATGAATTAATGTTTCAACACTAATATTTATATGATGTTAGATTAGGAGGACATCAAAGTGTCTTAATCTATAGTTATAAATATTAGATTATTGTGTATGCATCTATAATTGGATCATTGGTTATCCATTAAGTTTTGCGTATAATAGTTTTTGGGAGAATTGATTTTTACATATATTATATAATATGTGTGTGCATGTATATTCTATGAAATATTTATTTTACACTATGTGCGTGGATGTATGTTCTATGACAATAAAAAAAATTGCACACTTTATGAATTAAGTATTTAAAGCACTATTAAGGATAAACCAACTTATGATCTCAGTGAATGCAACCAAATGAATTAATTGGTATATATGTATAATCACATAAAAAAAATGCATAAGATGAGGTTGTTGGGTTCCAAAAATTTTATGCCCAAATTAAAATTGAATTTGGTTTCCTTATTGTGATTTTCTTTTGTGACAATTTAATTATGTCTTTAAATCTGCTTATTTTGTAATACTCTAAATTTGATATTTTGAGAGATTTTCAATAACAGTTTTCTTATACTTTTAATAAACAATAGTTGAAATTAAAATTACTGACTTACTCATAATTTAATGAAAATTTTATACAATCTGAAATGTCCTAATGATCAATACTCATCATTTTGGCAATGGACAATATTTTGGCTATTTGAGCACGTTCAAGCCATCGAAATCTTAAATTTGTCATATTTGATAATAAAGTTGACACCTATTTCTTTCTCCATTTTTTTTTAAATTTCGCTTATTAGAGATTATGTATTTTAATAATTACATTAGTTATCCGACCTTATTTGGTTGTCATGATATTCATATTATGTAATGTTTTTGGTATACGTCAAATATTGTTATGACTATTATAATTATGGTTAAGTTTTTACATTAAAATTAATATTATGTTAGATTATATGTTCATTAAAGTGACCTAGTCTATAATTATAAATATTAAATTACTGTGTATAAAATTAATTGTCCGTAGGTCCACATATAATTCTGAATGTTAGCTAGTTGATGCAATGATGATGTGGCTTATTCTTTGTAAGATTTCTCAAAGGGACAATTACGATTATTAAATGAACATTAATGAGTATTTTTTGCATCAATTTAACCTCGAAGGATCTAAATCTATACTATACTTCTAATAAAATAGTATTAGAAGTTTTAATAGCAATAGATGCATTTTAATCCAAGTTAAACTCAACACGGTTGTTACCCTTATCTATAAAATACTAAACTAACTCCTACACCTTTCGGATCCCCATGTATCCTTATCACTTCATGTCTTTTCAATTTGGCTTTTACTAGTACATAGACCCTTGATTGAAATGTCCAGAACATAGACCCAATGACTCAAGAAATGGGAAAGGGTACGTAGCAATCCACTGCTTGCCATTGCATCTTTTGATTTTGCCTTTTTTTAAGTCTTAAGTTTAGTAGTTGGTCTGGTTAGATTGCAAGTGTTATGTGTACACGCAATTAGACAACCATATACCATTGAACATGAGAGGTAGAAGGTTAAGAGAATATTAGCTAGGACTGTCGTGACTTGAGGTGGGCTTTTGGCCTTTCTTTTCGTTCTTCAGTATGTACCTTTCTTTGAGTTTTTTGTTTTTTATTTTTCGTACATTAAAAGAATTTTTTGTTAAAAGCTCTCATTTTTTTTATATAAATTTATATAGTAAAGATGGAGACATGTAACTTTTCAAAAATTAGTCCTCGTATAAAATTATAGCGATGCCCACAATTAAACAAAGATTAATGTATAATATTCATAGTGAAGCTAACAAAATGTTATAACATTTTTACCAACTGATTTACATGATTCAGCTTATTTTTTTTTTTTAGAGAGCATTGTCTTTATTTAAATAACTAAGGAAAATACTTTTATCCCCAATCATTATATGTTAATTTTTATCATTTATATATTTATTAGTTTAATCATGTATATATCTGTGTAAACATTACAACCCCTATATGTTCCGCTTATGCCTTTTTGCCGCCCGTGTCAAAAAATGTAATTTGCACTCGTGTTAAAAATTTAAATATTGAACTAACTGTTTAGACTGTTGTAATACCCCATATTTTTATGGCTTTTAAATTTGGAGTTTTATTAAATTTAAATTGAGATATTAATTTAATATTAATCCGGAAATTTACTTTAAATATTTACTAGCGTGATGAGAGTTAGTAATTATGGGGAATTTATTGAATATTACTAGATGAGTAAACTAATATATAAGATTGATTTTATTAAAATTGTCACGAGCGAATAAAATGTCAATTATGAAAATTTAAGTCGGGACGCGCCTGTGTCGTGTCGTGTCTAGACTAAATTATTATTATAAAAGTGAATAAATTATAAGTCGCTCATATGGTCGTTTCGAGTGAACCAACGTGTTCGGAAGGGTCGAGATAGTCAGAAAAGTGTACCCGGGGGTTTAGTTTGGGTCTCGGGGCGTTTTTAGGCCTAATTGACATCCCGGGAGGGTATTATAGACATTTTGTATTTTTGGGTAATTAAACCCACGAATTTTCCTAGGATATATCAGCTATTAGAGGTTATCTTTTAGGGATAACAATCACATGACATAAGAACGACCATTAGAGAAGAAGGTAGAAAGCTTTCCAAGAAATCTAAGGGCAAGAACCCATTGGATTGCACCGCCACCACTGCCAAACAATAGATTGTAAGACGAGGAACGCAGCCATATCCGCTTCATCGACAAATCAGACATTAGAATCATAGGAAAGTATCCATTTTGCTTTTCTTTTAGTTAATGTTTCATCCATGTTAGACTAGGGTTGTTAAACACATGTTTTATGGAAGAATTTGATGAATTAGAGAATTTAAATCACATGTTTTAGAGGAAATAGATATATTATGGAAATCTCAACATATGTAGAGGATTACCCACGAAATTATATTGTCTTAGAAGTAAGAAATCTGGAAAAGAATTAGAAGAATGGAAGTTTTATGAAAAATTCGGGTTCTTGATAATTATGATGATTTACCCCATTAATTCAATACCTTTAATGAATTTGGACATGTTTCACGTAGGAAATAATGTATATAGGTAGATATAACCAGTAGTAATTTTGTTTGGGAGTTTGGGGATCGTTAATGGATTTTTGGTTAAGATTAGAGAAGAAAACCCGTAGTTAACAATGGCAGAATTTGAAATAACTGCTTGATTGATCGATTGATCTAGAAGCATCAATCGATCGACTGATCGATCGATCGACCCCTCCTGGAAAACTGCATATTTCCCCCTTTTTAATTTATCCATATAAAATACGTAGGAACCCTTGAGTATTATTTAAATAGTATAATGGGTCATGAGGAGGATCAGTAGGGTCTAAGTAGGCTCCGTTAAATGAAATTTAGTATGGGACGAAATTGTGGGTTAACGGGGAGTTTAGTCACACATTGGAAATCATGCGTACATGCACTAAAGAATTGAGGGACTTGTGAAACACTTAGATTAGAAGGTTAGTGAGGTGTACCTACTGGAATTATATTTAGTAAGAAGGAATACTTCGAGAGATGAGAAGTAAGGATGAAATAATCATAAATGAGAATAAAATAGATGAATCCTTTATGCGAAATAATTAGGTAAAATTATTCTAAGTACGAATAATAATTATGGGTTGTGGGCGAACCTAAATTGGAAAATGTGAATATCTATATATATGGCCGTATGACTGTGTACATATATATTAAATATTATGTTTGTGAATAATCATACCAGCGCTACTTGCTATCACGGAGGTTACTGCACTGGGACAGTCTTATCCCGATGGGACCTTTATAGGGGATATTGACTTGTACCCTAGAACATAGGATTCCTTGGTACAGGCTATCTGAATGATAGTCAGACGATCCTAAGAGACGTGAAGGGTATGTGCTGACCTCTTAATGACTTGGAACTATGCTTCGCCTCCATTTTTGTGTGTATTGTGTTAATACGGTTCGAGAGTGATTCCGAACTAGTATTTGCCTTAGTACGAGTGATACGGGGACTTGATAGCAGAGTATGCCTACACCATAGATTTTATGTGGGGTGCCAATAGTATATATATTATGAGTGACTAATATATATATATACTTATACATGGAAACTTTCTACTATGCGTATAAGTAGTTAAAAAATAAACAAATGCTCCAGCTTTATAATAAGTGTTCGGGAACTTTGTAACGGTACTGGGTTGTTCTAAGTAACGTAAAAAATCTTGAAGAGATTAATTTTGTTTAAACTAAATATCATAAACTTTTTACTTCTCGGGATAAACATTATGGAAAAAATAAGTTAGATAGGCTTATGAGTTTAGTGGTACGGTAACCGTGCACACTAGATGAGAGGTGAGAATTTTCAAGAGAGTGTCGCATACTAACATGGTTGTCACATTAGCTGGTAAGAATTTTAAATACATGTTAAACTATTTTAAAACTGTTTTACACTCGGGCTCTAGCCCATTTTCTGTTACTTCTCTTTCTCTTGTATATATATGTATGTATTACAGGTGCCCAACCACAGGGGCGTCATGCATAGATTCTTTGGACTGGACGTGCTACAACTTAAGTGGGAGTTGCAGGCCCTTGCTTTAGACGACCTCTTCATTGATTCAGTTCTTATTTTAGTTCTTCACAGTTAGGGCCTGTGTCGCCCGATTTCCTATTCCGTTTGGATTTGTCAGAGATTTATGTTTATTTATATTTCCAGTATTCAGTACTTAGTGGGAGTTAACCTTTGTCAGGATGATTTCTTTTATGGTTCTTAAACTTGGTTTGGTTTATCTCGATGGTTTAATGCTTATGTGATAATTTCCATCCTTAGTATCTATGTGACTCTTAAATTGTTGTTTAATAAAAAGGTTTTAATATTGGAATTTAATAATATGGAAATAAGACTTTAAACTGTTTTGACACTTGGCCTAATTATTTAGGGTGTTTAAATTGGAAATTATATTTTACAACAGTGAGGCTAAGAATGGACCAACCGTTCACCTTGATTTTAATTTAATAAAGGACTGATCACCCGGTATTTAATTAGGCAAAGTGTCACAGGTGGTATCAAAGCATCAGGTTCTAGTGTCCTTTAGGATCTGTACGGCTTATTACTCTTCCAGCTTAGTGTCTTTGATATAGAGCCCTATTTTTAGGACTATTGTATTCTTGTGTTTACGCTTTTGTCTTGAGCTATTTGAGATTTGACAATAACTATAGACTAATAAACATCCTTCTCGTTTCAGATGCCTCCGAGATGCGAACCCCGAGACAGGAATGCCCAGCCCGAGCATCCAGCAGCTCCGGCTCAGTAAATGATGAACACAACTGAAGTAGCCACCATTGTTGCTCAGGCAGTGAATGTCGCATTAGCGGTGGTGCATGAGGCTCCACCCCTTGTTCAGGCAGTAATGCCAGTACTAGCACATCTTCCCACTGCATGGGAGCGAGTCAGGGATGCCTTTCAGAAGGCGCATCCCCCAGAGTTCTCAGGTAGCTCAGACATCGTAATCGCCAGCCAATGGAAGAAGGATATCCAGAGGTATCTGCGTATGTATGATTGTACTGACGTGCAGAGACAGTTACTGGCTTTCTTCAAGCTAGTGGGGGCCGCTTTGCAGTGGCGGGAGTCCACCACCTTGGAGGAGAGGGACAACATCTCGATTAAGTCATTTTGGGCACGATTTGACCGCAAGTATTTTCCATCCACCGTGCAGACTGAGGTGAGGCGGAGGCTACTGAATCTTAAGCAGGAGAGTATGACCGTTGCTGAGTATGAGGAGGAGTTCACCAGACTTCTCACTATAGTGCCGGATGAGGCACCCACTGAGGAGAAGAAAATACTACTGTTTTTAGATGGATTGGCCTGGAGGATTCCTCACCACCTCATAGGCAATCTATCGTTGGGTACTTACACTGATGTACTCAACGTCCCTCTGTTGCACTGTCAAGATCACCACTTCCATTAGTAAGGGAGAAAACGAGCAGGGGAGTCTAGCCAGCAGGGTAGGACCGGGGGAAATAGTATTGGTGGGGCACTAGCAGCCCAAGGGCAGACCCGTCACAGTGAGCAGAGTTCCCATCAAGGGGATCCTGCCAAGCGATTCCGTTCAGGTGATTCCAAGAAGGGATTTGGAAGATTTAGGCAGGTCCAGTAGGGACAGCCTAGTCAACATGACCATCAGGGCCAATGCCGTCAGCATCAGGGCCAACAGTGTTTTTAGTGGGGCTAGTGGAGGGGTGGTAATGGCCAACAGGGGCATGGTCAACAGGGGCAAAGGGGAGGAAACTTCAGGGGCAGATTTTTTGGATGTGGCAAGAATGGCCATAAGCATCAGGATTGCCCAGAAGGGGATAGGGCCCCATAGCAGCAGAGTGCGCGTAATGAGCCACAGAGGCCACTCTTTCCAGCCTCCCTCCCAGCTCCACCTCAGGTGACGGCTCTACCAGCCATCCCAGCAGCCCCAGTTCAACAGGGGCAATTACAGTATGGACGTATCTATAACGTCCACCAGGCAGTAACACCTTAGGCACCACCTGCGATTGAGGGTACGTTTCTTATACATGGCACTATGGGTCGAGTTTTATTTGATACTGGGGCGTCGCACTATTTTATAGCTACTCATTTTTCTAGGTCCTTAGGGTTATTAGACACGGCAGAGAGTACAGTGACATGCGTAGACTCACCACTGGGGAATGGGTCTTTGATTTTCTTTATATTTCGGGGTATATGTATAGAGATTGGTAGCTTGATTTTATTGGCAGAGATGTTAGTTTTAGATATGCATGAGCACGATGTCTTTATTGGCATGGATTGGCTCGCTATGTACAGAGCCATGATTGATTATTTCAGTAGGAGTATTATATTTGCCATTCCGGGGCAGGAGATGTTTTTGGTGGCGATGCCTCGCCTAGAGGTAGGATCTTCCACCCATTTTTATTACATAGAGGAGGATACCTCTAAGGAGATTGTGATTCCCCTGGATTTGATTCCAATCATTCGTGAATTTTTAGATGTATTTCAGGAGATGCCGGGCCTACCCCCCATTCAAGAGATAGACTTCGTTATAGACTTAATGCTGGGAACTCGGCTGATAGCATGTGCACCGTACCGTATGACTCCAGTGGAGATGAGGGAGTTACGGGATCAGATATAATAGTTGTTAGGCCAGGGCTTCATTCGTAGGAGCACCTCGCCTTGGGGTGCTCCGGTGTTGTTTGTGAAAAAGAGATATGGTTCACTGAGATTATATGTGGATTATCGGGAGTTGAACAAGGTCACGATACGGAATAAATATCCATTACCCCGAATCGATGACCTGTTCGACCAGCTGAGAGAAGCAACCTTCTTTTCGAAGATAGATTTGAGATCGGGATACCATCAGCTACATATTATGGAGCAGGATGTGTCAAAGACTTCTTTCTTGACGAGATATGGGTCCTATGAGTTCAGAGTCATGTCGTTTGGGTTGACAAATGCTCCAGCCGTATTCATGGACTTGATGAACCGAGTGTTCAGAGAGTTCTTAGATCAGTTTGTCATCGTCTTCATATATGACATTCTGATTTATTCACACATTGAAGAGGAACATGCCGAGCTTCTTCAGACTCTGCGAGAGGATCAGCTATATGCTAAGTATAAGAAGTGCGGATTCTAGTTACTAAAGGTACAGTTTTTTGGGCATGTTGTGCTGGAATTGGGGATATCGGTTGACTCGAGCAAAGTGTCGGCAGTGAGGGAGTGGGGACAACCCACGTCACCGATAGAGGTGCGTAGTTTCTTGAGGTTAGTCGGGTACTACAGGAGGTTCATCCGAGGCTTTTCGAAGATAGCGGGTTCGTTAAGAAATCTGACTCGCAAGGGAGTACCGTATATTTGGGATGATGCTTGTCAATTGGCTTTTGATGGCATGAAAGATAAGTTGACTTCGACACCAATTCTTGCTTTGCCCAAGCCAGGAGTGGAGTACCTAGTGTACACTAATGCCTCTTTACGAGGACTCAGGGGAGTACTTCAGCAGGAGGAGCAGGCTATAGCTTTTTGCTTCCCATAAGCTTAATCCTCACGAAATGAATTACCCCACCCACGACCTGGAGCTAGTAGTGCTCGTATTTGCATTACGAATTTGGAGACATTAGAAAAGTTTCGCTTGTTCACAGACGACAAGTCACTGCAATACTTGTTCACTCGACGAGAGTTGGACATGCGTCAACGCAGGTGACTGGAGTTTGTGAAATACTATCAGTTCGAGATACAGTACCATTCGAGGAAGGCCAACGTGGTTGCTGAAGCGTTAAGACGTAGACCGTTAGGTAACGTAGCAGAAGTGTGGAGAGCAAAGTGGAAAGAGTTGGGACACCAGGACACGGTAGCCCGTTCCTTTATATATGTTATATCACTCACACCCAAGATTGTCACAAGGGTGATACAGGCATAAGCAGCGAATATGTTTTGCTAGGAGCAGATTGCATGACTCTTAGCTGAGGGAGATGAATCCTATTCAGTGAGCTCTGATGGGGGTTTGAGATTTAATGGGATATTGGTGGTCCCAGAAGGAGGAGACTTACGTCATGCAGTGATCGTTAGGCTACATGGGGTACCCTTGGATATTGTGTCTGATAGAGACAAGATTTTTGTATCGCGCTTCTAGGAGAGCTTTCAGGAGGCCATGGGTACAAAGTTGAGATTGCGTTGATCAGCTTATCACCCACAGACGTATGGACAAACATAGCGTACCAATCAGATGCTGGAGGATATGCTACGCATGTGTGTCCTTGATTTTGGAGGAGGTTGGGAACCGTATCTTCCACTAGTAGAGTACACTTACAATAACTCCTATCAGTTGACGATCGGCATGGCCCCATTTGAGGCATTATATGACAGGCCTTGTCGTTCTCCCACTTGTTGGCTAGAGGTGGGGAACAACAAATTTCTCAGACCAGAAGTGATTGAGGACACTTCAGCTAGGATTGAGCTTATCAGGAGTCGCATTCGAGTAGCCCAGGATCGGCTGAAAAGCTACGCCGATGCAAAACGGTCTTTTTGAGAGTTTGGCGTATGGGACCAAGTATTACTGCGTTTATCTCCTATGAGAGGAGTAATGAGGTTTGGGAAGAAGGGAAAGTTGGCTCCGAGGTACGTGGGACCATTTCCCATTATGGAGAGAATTAGGCCGGTGGCATACAGATTGGGGTTGCCTAAGCATTTGCACCTCATTCACGATGTATCCCACATCTCGTCGTTGAGACGATATCTTCGAGATGATATGTCCCACACTCACATTGCGATAGAGGAGATTGACATACAACCCAATAGTTCTTTCGAGGAGAGACCAGTGGCTATCATAGATCATAGCGAGAGGAAATTGAGGTCGAAGGTAGTTTCACTTGTACGAGTTCAGTGGGAGCATCATAATGTGGAGGAGTCCACTTGGGAGCGCGAGGCAGATATATGTGAAAAATATCCAGATCTATTTTTACCAGGTATGCCTTATTTTTCGAATTTTGGGATGAAATTCCGTTATTAGGGGGGAAGTATGTAATACCCCGTATTTGTATGGCTTTTAAATTTGGGGTTTTATTAAATTTAAATTGAAATTTTAATTTAATATTAATCTGGAAATTTAGTTTAAATATTTACTAGCGTGATGAGAGTTAGTAATTATGGGGAATTTGTTGAATATTACTAGATGAGTAAACTAATATATAAGATTGATTTTATTAAAATTGCCACGAGCGAATAAAATGACAATTATGGAAATTTAAGTCAGGACGCGCATGTGTCATGTCGATACTAAAATATTATTAAAAAAGTGAATAAATTATAAGTCGCCCGTATAATCGTTTCGAGTACACCAACGTGTCTGTAAGGGTCAAGATAGTCAGAAAAGTATACCCGGGGATTTAGTTCGGGTCTCGGAGCATTTTTAGGCCTAATTGACATCCCGGGAGGGTATTACAGATATTTTTTATTTTTGGGTAATTAAACCCACGAATTTTCCTAGGATATATCATCTATTAGAGGTTATATTTTAGGGTTAACAATCACATAACATAAGAACGACGATTAGAGAATAAGGTAGAAAGCTTTCCAAGAAATCCAAGGCCAAGAACCCATTGGATTGCACCGCCACCACCGCAAAACAATAGATCGTAAGATGAGGAACGCAGCCATATCCTTTTCATCAACAAATCAGACATTAAAATCCTAGGCAAGTATCTATCTTGCTTTTCTTTTAGTTAATATTTCATCCATGTTAGACTAGGGTTGTTAAACACATGTTTCATGGAAGAATTTGATCAATTAGAGAATTTAAATCACATGTTTTAGAGAAAATAGATATATTATGGAAATCTCAACATACGTAGAGGATTACCCACGAAATTATATTGTCTTAGAAGTAAGAAATCTGGAAAAGAATTAGAAGAATGGAAGTTTTATGAAAAAATAGGGTTCTTGATAATTATGATGATTTACCCTATTAATTCAATACATTTGATGAATTTGGACATGTTTCACATAGGTAATCATGTATATAGGTAGATATAACTAGTAGTAAATTTGTTTGGGAGTTTGGGGATCGTTAATGGAGTTTTGGATGAGATTAGAGAAGAAAACCCGTAGTTAACAATGGCAGAATTTGAAATAACTGCTTGATCGATTGATCGATCCAGAAGCATCGATCGATCGACTAATCGATCGACCGACCCCTTTCCTCGATCGATCGACCCCTCCTGGAAAACTGCATATTTTTCCCCTTTTTGATTTATTCGTATAAAATACATAGGAACCCTTGAGTGTTATTTAAATAGTATAATGGGTCATGAGGAGGACCAGTAGGGTCTAAGTAGATTCCATTAAATGAAATTTAGTATGGGATGAAATTGTGGGTTAACGGGGAGTTTAGTCACACATTAAAAATCGTGCGTACATGCACTAAAGAATTGAGGGACTCGTGAAATACTTAGATTAGAAGGTTAGTGAGGTGTACCTACTGAAATTATATTTACTAAGAAGGAATACTTCGAGAGATGTGAAGTAAGGATGAAATAATAATAAATGAAAATAAAAGAGATGAATCATTTAGGGGAAATAATTGGGTAAAATTATTCTAAGTACGAATAATAATTATGGGTCGTGGGCGAACCTAAATTGGAAAATGTGAATATCTATATATATGGCCGTGTGACTCTGTACATATATATTAAATATTATGTTTGTGAATAATCATCCTCGCGCTACTTGCTATCACGGAGGTTGCTGCGCCGGGACAGTCTTATCTCGATGGGACCTTTGTGGGGGATATTGACTTGTACCCAAGAACATAGGATTCCTTAGTACAGGCTATCTGAATGATAGTCAGACGGATCTAAGAGACGTGAGCAGTATGTGCTGACCTCTTAGTGACTTGGAACTATGCTTCGCCTCCATTTTTGTGTGTATTGTATTAGTACGGTTCGAGAGTGATTCCGAACTAGTATTTCCCTTAGTACGAGTGATACAGGGACTTTATAGCAGAGTGTGCCCGCATCATAGATTTTATGTGGGGGTGCCGATAGTATATATATTATATGAGTGACTAATATATATATACTTATATATGGAAACTTTCTACCATGCATATAAGTAGTTAAGAAATAAATAAATGCTCCAGCTTTATAATAAGTGTTCGGGAACTTTGTAATGTTACTAGGTTATTCTAAGTAACGTAAGAAATCATGAAGAGATTGATTTTGTTTAAACTAAATATCATAGAATTTTACTTCTCGGGATAAAACTTTAAGGAAAAAATAAGTTAGATAGGCTTATGAGTTTAGTAGTACGGTAAGCGTGCACACTAGATGAGAGGTGTGAATTTTTAAAAGAGTGTCGTATACTAACATGGTTGTCACATTAGCCGATAAGCATTTTGAATACTTATTGAACTATTTTAAAACTGTTTTACACTCGGGCTCTGACCCATTTCCTGTTACTTGTCTTTCTTTTGTATATATATGTATGTATTACAGGTGCCCAGCCACATGGGCGTCATGCATAGATTCTTTGTACTGGACGTGCTGCAGATTATGTGGGAGTTGCAGGCCCTTGATTTAGATGACATCTCCATTGATTCAGTTCTATTTTAGTTTTTCACAGTTAAGGCATGAGTCGCCCGATTTCCTATTTTGTTTGGATTTGTCAGAGATTTATGTTTATTTATATTTCCCGTATTCAGTACTCAATGGGAGTTAACCTTTGTCAGAATGATTTCTTTTATGATTCTTAAACTTGGTTTGGTTTATCTCGATGGTTTAATGCTTGTATAATAATTTCCATCCTTAGTATCTATGTGACTCTTAAATTGTTGTTTAATAAAAAGGTTTTAATATTGGAATTTAATAATATGGAAATAAGACTTTAAATTGTTTTGACACTTAGCCTAATTATTTAGGGTGTTTAAATTGAAAATTATATTTTGCGACAGTGACGCTTAGAATGAACCAACCTATCACCTTGATTTTAATTTGATAAATGACTGATTACCTGGTATTTAATTGGGCGGGATGTCACAAATGTTTAGCATTAGATGTTGCAAAAATTAATGTTTGTAGCTGGTATTATTATTTTACACTTGAAGATAACTGGAGCGTGAAAGCGATCTGCAGGAATACCATATGAACTGGTCGTTTGAGGTACCTCCACCATCTCCCACGCAGGTTTAAGACTAACTTTAGAGAAGGTAACCCTTTTTCGCCCTTTATTTGAAAATTTAGAAATTATGATTTTTATAATTGTATTCTAACATTTTTTTGGAAGTTTTAGATAACGGGATTATTGTATCTTTTTTTTGCATGATTAGGTACTCAAGCTGCTCCAAGAACAAAGGAAATGCTACAGTCGCTTAAAGGAAATGCAACAATCTCTATTAGTTTCAGTTTGTCTTTAAACTTGCAAGGACAAGTATTGGAATTTTTGTTGTGCTGCTTATTATTAATCAAGACTATTGTTATTTTGAAAAAAAACTACTAGCAGTGACGCCTCTTTATCTAAAAAATATGTATATTGGTAAATGTGTTAGTAGAAGTGAATGTCAAAATGATGGTTTGGATTCAAATTGTTCTAATCAGTCACCGAAATAAACCAAAGATGGTTCAGTTCACTCTCAATTTAGTCTTTTAACATTTGTGATTGCTTATCAATTAGATTTTGAAAGATGAGGAGGTTGGTAAGGGTTTATGTAGAAATTAGCCAACTTAGGAAGTTATCAGATATTTAAGTATTTAGTGTTATGATTAGGTTAAATGGGTCATCCACACAATATATATATATATATATATATATATATATATATATATATATATATATATGTGTGTGTGTGTGTGTGTGTGTGTGTGTGTGTGTGTGTGTATGTATGTTTCTATTTTGGTTCTAATATGTAGAAAATGTTTATATTAATAGAGTTTATATAAATACGAGTTTCATTGTAATAGTATTCAATTCCATTAGTGCTGTAATCTATACATTGATCACAACATTTATTTATTGTTAAGTTTTTTAAGAATTACTTTTTTTTGGTAATAATCAATCATAACCCTTCTCCTCTTCCAAGAAAATTATTTTTCTTCATAATAAATAGCTCTCAAATTTTCACATTGTTGCCATAATTATTTATTTGTTTTTGGTGATTCATATGTATACGTCTAAATCTATTTTAAGATATGAGTTTATGACAATAAATTGGTTTTTCCCATTGTTGGCTTTTGGGTTTACTATTTAAGTGGTGATATAGTTGATATGCTAACATGTAACACTTTTCAGAATTTTGTTTTACACACAATAAACAAGTATTTTTAGTAAAATTTATTTTCCTTACTATTATTCATTTAATTTTTAATAACTCATAGATCATGATTTTGGAGCTCAATGTGATTATTTTTCATATTAATATTTTTAATGATTTTTGTGTCAACAAATGTAGAGTTCATTGATGAGACATATTTTACATCTTCATTTTTAACTTTTAGGAATCTAAGATTACAAATAATAGTTCGTTGTTAATGTTGCTTAAGTAACTAGGTACCAACTAATTGAATATTTACCATAAAATATTAAGCACAACATTTTTACAAATGCTATCAACTATGTATTTCATTTTTCAATTCGATTGATAATTTTCTACATTTTTTTCTAAAACATGTTTATATTTGAAACAAAATGTCATTAATTTGCGGGAGCAAAGGAATAGAGATCAAGGATTAAGTGATCGCAATGACGCTTGGAATGCTGAAGACATTTCCAATTTTATAAATTAAGTTTCATCATGTTTTGATTTTTTCTTAATAAAATACATGTATGGGGATAAGCTTTTTCAAAGGTATTGTTTGGTATATCAATACTTTGTCAATACATATGTCAATTATATATAATGAAATAATACAATTTTGGGAATATATTGAATTAATATATTTCGTTCAACAATATTCGTAACATATATTTTTGTTCGTGCATCGCGCGGGGTACATGCTAGTTTTTTCTTAAAACAAATATTTATGTGAAGTTTGATTCGGTGCTCGAAATTATAAATAGTAGACTGGTGTGTATATATTTATTTATCCAATATGAGTAATGAGATATTAAAAGCATGCCTTAAAATTTTCTTCACAGTATTTATACCATGATTAGATTACGATTCCACCAAAGTGGTATAATATAATAAATTGTAAATATTGAATTTTGTGATAACATTCAAACATTATGTTTTGGCATGACTTAACATTTCATCTCAGTATTTATATCTCGATTAGGTTACGATTCCATTAAAGTGGTCTAATCTAATAAACTTTAAATGCTGAATTTTCTGATAACATTCAAATACTATGTTTTGGTTGCTCCAAAGACCTTGGATATGATTTTGAGTGTTTGGATTATTAATAATTTTATTATGATTAAGTCGTTGTAATTTGGTTCTCTAAAGAGTTCGATTGCAATGGTGAATTTAATATTAAGGGCCAATATGTTTGTTTATTAAGGTTGGTATCGGTTGCTCCAAAAAGTCCATAACCTTCCTTAATTTATAAGTCCACTGTCCATTTATGCCTTTTGAAAACATTAATGTTTGTTGAAATTACTATAAAATTCATAAAATAATGTAATATTCATATAATGGATAGTTTGGTAGTTACCAAAGTGACCCAACTAGAATGTTTGCGAATATTTAATTTAAAGATAAAAGTGGTAGTAATAACTCATCATGCTTATATATGTAAAGATATTAATGTGGAGTATTTGGTTTCTTTCGTGAAGAAAGATAATTTTTCAAAGAAAATTGATTTTCAGTAGCTAAAATAAGTATTATGAAAATATGCAATTAGAAGTGAAAGATTATCCCAGATAACATGTCTATCTAAATTACATGACATAGTATCTAATAAATTCATATATAAATATTTAAAGTTATTACGAAAGAAAGCCCGCATTTATAAAATGTTATTAATATAAGTGTTGTCATCTCGTAGCATTAATGTAATGAATTATTTATCTCATTGAATGTATATCATTTTATTTCCCTAAGATTGCATGTTTTATGTGTTTTAATATTCTCGAGGCAAACTTCTTAAAGTGAAATGAAGAAGCTAAGTTTCACTTAAAAATGCTAAATCATTATAATTCAGTTTTACTTGAGGAACCCCCCTATAAATGAATTAATGTGTGATACTCTTTTAAAAATTTGAAGAATTATTAAACAGATTAAGCATAAATTTAATGCAAAATCTCATCATATTAGAGATTAAAATATAAGTACCCATTATGTAACTTTCATATTTTAAGCTATATTGTGTGAATTTTAATGTATCGTTCGATATAAATGAAATAATTTGTTTCATTTTCAAAAAATACAGTGCTACGAAACATACTTCTAAATAGATATGAGGATGCTTATAAGACAACCCATAAAAAAAACCATGAATTCTTAGATTCCTTTTCTTATGTTATTTTGGAGCCATTTCAAAAATCCCTCGATGACCTTTCAAAATATTTTTCTCAATTTCATTGTGAGAGATTTGTCTTGAGTATATAAAAGATCTTTAAGTTTATAAGAGAATATATTTTCTTAATTATGGTATTCTCATTGGTGGTTTGTACAATTATATTTTTGATGAAACTTTGGCAAGGAAAATGATTCAGATCCGATATCACAATGTTGAACTTAAAACTATATTTATTATTAAAACTCTTCAATCTTGTGGTATAATTGAATATCAGACTCTTTTAAATCTGGACTTACTATGATAATTTAATAGACTAGATTGTCTTTGGATTGTCACTTATGAATCTTGACATTCACGTTTGAGCTTTTAAGGTTTTAAAATTTAAGAACAATCTATGAAGCACAAGTCGTAGATTATAGTTCTTGGATAGTGGACCTACATAGATCTTGTCATTATAAAACAAGTCAAACGTCACAATGTCGATATCGCCACAAGAGTTATTCACACAAAAATGAAGATGTATGGTTAGAAGTTTATTATATAAATTCCACTTTACTTACCCAGTTTGACACACCCGCTTGATTGGAAATGTCTAGTAAATGAATGAATTTAGAATTCCTTAAAAGAATTGGATTTTAGAATTATGTCTCTACAATTTCAAGAAGGGATATTATCTACTGCCGAAATAAAAAAAATGTCAAATTCTTTAAAGAATGGTAAAATTAGTGCGAGTATCAAATCACCTAATGTTGTTTTAAAATAAGTTAAGATACTCTTGTCATTCCCTTAACATCCAAAGTAATTATTCTTTTAGTTGGTGGATATGAGTAGTTTTAAGACGCTCTTGAATGAGTTTGTTATTCTGAATGATTATGAGATTTATCTCAAGAATGTGAATTTGATAGAGAGTAAAAAACTATCCAATTTTATTTTCATAAGTTTTAAAAAATTATAATGCCATTAATTAATCAAAATGAAGTTTATGATCGTAATGAATTACCTAATTGACACACTAGAGTCGAGTGTAAATGCGTCTTTAAGACTAAAACATAACCCTCGTGATAATCAATGATATAAAGCTAGACTTATGGTCAAAGTTTTCATTATAAATAGAGAAAGGGGTGTAAATAAATATTTTCACATATATCTTATAATGCGAAATTATTATGGCTTTAGTAACTCCTTTTTATTAAGAGTTGCATTTAGTATGAAAACTTATAAGAGTTTAAGAAAATAAGTGGATGGGTTAAACTTATATTAATTTCCCACCAATTGTATTTTTAAGAATACCTTACGTATTTTTTATTAGTATATATGTACATTGAAGTCAGTGGGAATAAATTTATATATTTCTTTGATTTCTCTTAGTATTGAATAATAGATAAGAGAAATAAAATATTTTAAGACTATAAATAATGAGATGCCTAAAATGTTATATGCTCACACTCACAATAATTAAGTATGTTTGTTTTGGCCTAGTGGCCAATATTATGAAAGAATGAAAATGATTAAATATCGTATGTAGCATGCTTTGAGGGTACAATTTATAGATTATGCCTGTGAAAATTTATTTCGGAACTTGGAATTGTCGACATTATTACCAAATCACCGAAATATTATGATAATTCAGTTGTAATCTTCATTATAAAGAACTAATAGGTATTTTACAGAACCTATGTACATTAAGATATACTGCCTATATGTGGACGAATAAGTTCAGAAATAAGAAGTGTCAGTTGAACACATTAGTACAAGTATTAACATAGCATATCTAGTTGAACACATTAGTACAAGTGTTAACATATTATATCCACTAATAAAAGCATGCTTAAGATATGGGTCTTGCATTTGCAGCTAATTAAGTATAAGTGTTGTGGATTGTTTGATGCTTAATTTTTTACACTATATTTGATAAAAGTGTATTCTGAACATTTTAATTTATGTCTTGCAATATAAGTTTACATGCATATGAATTGATGAATGTGACAGAAATAGTTTTTTATATAAAATATTATTGGACCATTATTGAATAACCCAATTTATAGGCCTTGTTAGATGAGTTGTTAATGTTGTGGTAGATGGAAATGATCTTGATCTTGAACTAGTATGTGAGCATCCTGGCTCGCATTAATGACTTGTTTGATTAAGATTTTTATGAAAAATCATTAAGAATGACCCAAATATTATTGCATACCGTATGATACTTATAGACCAAGTGGAAAAATGTTATAATTATTTTACATTATAACTCTCCATAATGTGCTCCATAATTATATCAATACTAAGAGTCACTTTGGTTAACGAAATGGTACTCCAAATACCGAGAGTCAAAGAACTCTCGGGTATCTACCTTGTTGGAGAGATTGAGTGACTTTTGAAGATTTGGGTCATATCCCTTCCTATAAATATGTGACTGATTTTTCATCATTCAGACACACAAAAAGACAACATAATGAAATTATAGGATAAGGGAGAGAAATTTAAATTCTCAATGAAAGTTAGTTTCGAAAAGTATTTTGTATGAAGATCTAACCATTGGAATGCACTAAAATTAGAACACGATTTTGCCAGAGATAATATGAAGCCGTAGTTCGAAGATCAGCCTGACTGAACATCATAAAGGTCGATTGCTCAATCAATCTTTTCAGTTTTGACATGATAAAGCAATGTATTTATAATATCATTTTATGTTCCATAAAATAATTATATGTGATAATCATATTGATTAAAGATCATAACATTAAATATATAATATATAACTTTTTGTATAATTAAAGAACAAATAACATGTATAATTAAATATTCATGTGTTAAATTTATATATTCATATAAAATTATTAATTATGTGTTCTTTGATTATGTTTACATGACTAACCTGTCAAGTATCACCCATGTCGCCCTTAAACTTATGGCACCTTTTAGAGCAACCACCTTTGGAGAGGGTCCCGCATGCACCTCTATGCAAAACTCGATCTGAAACATTTTGTTTAGAACTATTAGCCATATTTTATAAGGAGTATATAGCTTATAGGCTAGTACGCTGAAATAAAAGATTTCAAAATTATTATAATATTAATGCCCCTCATATTGTGGAGTACAGGCAGGACTCATATAGTCGACTAATTAAGTATAAACTAAGATGCACTTATATCTATCTTTCTAGCTGTTTCAATTCTAAAAAATCTCTGTTATTATCAGATGACCTTCTCCCTCCATCAAGGATTGCTTCTATTTTTTCATGGCTGAGTTCATTTACAAGAACTTTGAGCACTTTCTTGCATATGTGTTGACCTTTATTGGAAAAGTGATTCTGAACTTGCTTCTATATATTGTGAATTCCTGAATTATTGTATCAGTTACCCCAACATCACAGCTTGAACTTCACGATAAGTTCAACGTGGGATTGCAAACCTAACCAAAGGTGGGGATTTGGAGGGCTTGCCTACCAAGCGAAAAATAATTGGAGTGCATTTCGGGTAATTTAACATGTATTTAGTCACCCTAATAATTCTAGTATATAAAAGGATATTAGGGGCATCCATTCATTTGAACCACATAAATTGCATTGTAATCATCATTAAAATAGTGAAACATTTACCTGCAAAGAGTAACCACGTAAAATCACGTGTCTTATAGGTGTGTGGTTTGTGGTTCACTTAGTTTTGTTGTTATCATATGCGCCACAATCATAAGAGTTTATTCCATAACAGTTTCAGTACTTCAATCATTTTGCTATTAGTGTTTAATATTAATCTAGGAGTCATGTTGGAATAACATATATGTATACAATTAAAAAGTCAATATTGGATTAACAAATGTTGGAAAATTATAAGGTATATAAAATGCTCAATTTTATGACATTTAGTTCCTTATGATGCATTGATATTTTGTTTTTTGTTTTTTTTAGTTACACCTCCATTTTTATATTCACCTTTAAGTTACCTATATTAGAAAATTTTAGTCACACCCGCATTCATCACTCATGCTCTGGTTTGCAAAACATTTGAGGCTTCTGTGATGCTTTTGGGGGTCAAACTTGATTTTTTCCAAAAATTGTGGTAACTTAAAAGTGGCAGTGTAACTAAAATTAACCCTTCTCTTTTTAGCGAAATATGTCATTTTTAGTTTTTTCTGTTACTCTCTTTCTAAATGTACATTCATCCTTTTATTTAATATCCTTCTTGTTTCCAATAAAAAAAAATCATGTATCAATAATAATCAAGAAATGAGTAATTTTGATTCTTGAAGTTTTATATATTTAGTGCCTAAACACGTCAGCTCCAAAGTTATATAGTTTGTAGAATTGAAAAGTTGACAATATATTGTCGATGGTGCATGCACTATAACAAATAAACAAAAAATTATACTGCAGACATTTGTGTAAGAGGATATTGTGCAAGACTGGTTTCATTGTTGCGTGTTTGCAGAAGATTGTTGTATATGCTTTAAATGATCTCTACTTAAATGTCATTCTATTGATTTCCTAAGGGAACATGGTACTGAAAGCACCAAAAACCTTAATAACAACATTTTTCCAGCTCTCGAGGAAAATCTATATAGTTGAAGACAGATCAAAAGCATCAAATGTTACAGTAACTTTCTGATATTAATTACCTTTTCCATTTTGTATTGCTTAAAAATTTGCAGCGTCTCTGCATTCTTATGGTACTGTTCCTTAAGCCTGTTAACTTCCTCTTGCACAATTTTTGAGTTTGATGCGAATATTGAACCCGAGTCCACTTTGCTCCTGTATCCCACTGGATAGTTATGAAGAGAGATAATAGAAGGGCAAGGTGAAAATAGATGAAAAAAAGTTAGCGAGCAGCATCAATTCTATGTGATATAAGTTAGTAGTGTATTTGTGAGTACTCTTATGGATTTTATACCTATAAATTTATTCCCACATTTTTACAATTATAGATAATGTAAATCTTTAGATATATTGTATTTGATATTGATAGATGAATACTGAGCTTCTATTATATAGAGGCCAGCAACTCGATATGCCAAAAAAGAGATATTATTATATATATACTAATATCCCCCCCTGAAACTCAAGATGGAGAAGCGTTGAACAACTTGAGTTTGCTAACTAAGTCCTGAAATTGTCCTGGGGGATGAGCTTTGGTGGTGGAAGTGATAGAGATTGGACGAATACAACCACGTATAACATATTGACTAACAAAATGACAAACAATCTCAATATGTTTGATTCATTCATGAAAGACATCATTGTGAGAAATCTAAATAGCACTATGAATATAACATAGGACAGTTGTAGAAGAGGAAGAGACTCCCATATCTTCAATTAACCAACGAAGCTAAAGAAATTCATGTGTAGTAGTAAAAGCACGATGTTCAGCTTATGTACTTGATCGAGAAGTAACAGACTAATTTTTTCTTCTCCTTGAAATAATAGTCACCTAAGAAGAAACGGTAACCACTAGTAGAGTAACGGTCAGTGGATCTCCAACTCAATCAGCATCTGAATATGCATGTAAAACTAAGGAGGGGTGAGTAGAAAAATGAAGACGGTGAAATATAGTGCCTTTGATGTAGCGGTGAATACACAAAACAACATCATAATAAGGGGATCGAGGGGGTAATAAGGACCGACTAACAATATGAACTGCGTAGATAATGTTTGGGTGTGTAAATATGAAATTAACCAAGTTGCCTACCAATTAGAGATATAGAGTAGCATCACTGAGGAGAGTGTAGTGTGATCGATAGGAGTAGAAGTTATGTTATAATCAGTAAGACCCGTGCAAGCTAAAATATCAAAAGATATTTAGCTTGAGAAAGATAATATCCATTGGCATTAGAATGAACTTCAAGTCCTAGAAAATAGCTGAGATGATCAAAATCCTTCATGTCAAAATGGCGACTAAGAAAGGCTTTGAGATCAGTGATACCTTTAGCATCATCCCTAGTAATCATCATGCCATGCACATATATCAGAAGAAAAGTTGTACCAAAAGTGGTTTTGCGGATAAAGAGCCCAGAGTCATAAGAACTTAGAGTGAATCTATATTTCTGAATTATGGAGCTAAACTTGGAAAAACAGGCTCGAAGGGCTTGCTTAAGATCATAGATAGGCAGACAAAGCTTGCAAACTTGAGATGATTAATGAGTATAAATATGAGGCAGTTTCATATAAACTTACTCAATAAGATCACCATTGAGAAAGGCATTCCTCACATCCATCGGAAATAAATTAAACTTATGAGTTACAGCAACAACAATAAGATTGTGGAGTGAGGTTAAGCGAGCAACAGGGGCAAAAATTTCTTCATAGTCAATGCCATACTCTATCCCTTTGCAACCAGGCGAGCTTTGTATCATTCCACTGAGCCATTTGAACGAGTTTGATTTTATAAACCCATTTGCATCCAATAGTACTCTTTCTAGGAGGAAGACCAATGAGACCCCAAGTGTGGTTTTTATGTAATGGATGTAATTCTTCTGTCATGGAATGCTTCCATTGAGGGTTAAAACTTACTTCTTTATAGGTTTGAGGCTCATGATGAGACAACATAGTAGAGAATCGGTGATAATCATGGAGGTGGTGAGTGGGTTCTTTTACCCGATTAGAAGTTAGAACGACGAAGAGGTGGTTCAGGGTCAGTAGTAGTATGTGCATTAGGATCATTAGTAGGCTCATTGGGAGAGCCCGATGTTAAGATCTCCGATTGATTACTAGTATTTTGGGGAAAGGAAACAATGACATTTGTTAGAGATGGGTCGAATATGGGAAATTTCAATTTGATATGAGTATTAGTGGGGGTGTCAAGACCATTAAGGAAGATATTGATGGTGGGATCAGTGAAGAATGAATGGGTAGTAGAAGAGGATATATGAAATAGAGAAAGAGAGGAGAACATGGTTTATTCCCAAAATGTGACATGACGGGAGATACGAAGTCGCTCAGAAATAGGATACCAACACCGATAACCTTTATCTTCTATCCCATATCCTAGAAAATAATAAAAACGATCACGAGGTTCTAATTTTGAATGCTCGTGTGGTTGAAAAGGGAAAAAACAAACACATTAGAAGACTTTGAGAAAAGAGTATGCATGGGTGATTCCATAAAGACGTTTATAGGGTGATTGGTTGGAAACAATTGGCATTGGAGTATGATTAATTATGTAAACTGCAGTGAGAGCGACCTCACCCAAAAAACAATTGGGGCGAGAGCTAAAGATGAGAAGTGTTTGAACACTATCTAAGATATAACAATGCTTGGGTTTTTCATGTCCATTTTGTCTAAACATGACTATTGAGAGAGAGTGCCCTGTTAATGCTGAAAATAAAGGAAATTTTTTTCTTTATATTCCATGGCATTGTCAGCACGAAAAATTTTGATGGTGCGAGATAATTGAGTCTGAACCATGTGAGCCAAATTATAATAGATGGTTGCTAGTACATAGAGATTCTTTATGAGAAACATCCAAATGAAGCGGTGTAATCATCAATGAAGAGAACAGAATATTTGGAGCTCCCCATTGTGCAATGAGGAGATGGTCCCCAAACATTAGAATGTGTAAGACCAAAAGAAGAAGTTCACTATGAGAAAGAGTTTAAGTGTGATGTTTTCTAAGTTGGCATGACAAATAAGTTATATCATCAAGTCTAACGGACCCAAAGTGTCCTGCGGAGGCAAGAGAACAAAGGCGACTGGCAGAAGCATGACCTAGGCGAGAATAACCGAGTTCAAGAGATTAGGTAAAAGATATTGAGGCAGTAACAGAAGGAGTGTTGGGGATATTGAGGTGAATGATCTCAAACATATGACCAATTTTAGGACCTATCCCAATTTATATGTCCAGTATATGGATCCTAGACCTGGCAACCATAAGTGGAGAAAGTAACAACGAGACCAAGTTCACATAATTGGGGAATAAAGATAAGATTGACAGTCAGTTTTGGGACATAAAAAGTATCGAGAATTGAAAATTATAAGTTGAGATGTGGATGATATGTGAAACTTGAAATTGAGAACCATCTATCGTATATATAATCGGTGTATGTGATGCAGGTGTTTGGAAAAAGAAAATTATAAAATTAGCTGTCATATAATCATAACCTGCGGAATCAAAGTACCAGAATGGACAGACATAACAGTGGAGAGTGAAGTACTAAGAATGGGGGGAAATTGATGGAAAAGTGACTTGAGATTATTGATCGAGATCAAAGATGGTTTGGCATTCAAAAGAGAAAATTGTCTAGTTGTAGCAGCGATAGGATAGAAACGTTCATTTTTTCATTAATTGTGACGAGATACTTTCTGGTAGGAATAATTTAAAGAGTCACTTAAGTAGTGTCATGGAGTTATTTTGTGACAAAAGTTACAAACTCAAATCGGACAATAAAGGAGATCGTGGTCGGGCTTGTGACAATAGGCACAACCTTACTATGATGGCGATTGAATGACAACGGGAAACTGATCCATAGAAGTACTCTACGTTGAAAATGCATTGTAGGAGAGAATAAAAGAGTTTTTTTTAAATATATATAAATGTGAGTGTGCGTGTGTATATATATATAAAGTTAAGTAAGAATTGACAAAAACACAGAGAGGGGATTTACTTTGTTTGAAGGTGTAAAAATAGGTTGAAAAGTTACAAAAAAAAAGTATTATTAGAAAAGTTGGGTTAGACTTTGCGAAAAACACGGTGAGTGGTGGGTTGTAATTTTAGGTGGGTTTGGTGTTGTTGAATAGCAGGAGAGTTTGGTTGGGAATATGTGTTTAGTTTTGTGGGATCATGGTTGGGATGAGAAGAAAGAGTGAGGGGTGTCGTGGGAGATGAGTGCGTGGCTGCCGGACGTGAGTTTGTGTGGTGACTGAGTTCGTGACTACATGGATTTCAGAAAAAGAAGATCCAGTGAAACTGCTAGAGTGATAAGACTGTCGGAGTGAGATTATTGATCGTCGTTGTTTTGATTTACTTTGAGAAGGGACAACAGGTGCTGGGTTGATTTTGAGGCTGACAAAGTTTCAGTTTGGGCTACCGAGGTTGAGATTACGCTGCCGAAAGTTGAGTTCATGACCTTGGTATTGTATTTGATATTGAAAGATGAACACTGAGCTTCCATTATATAGAGGTGAACAACTTGGTAGGCGAAGATATAGATATTATTATTATTATTATTATTATTATTATTATTATTATTATATATTAACAAATAAAAAAGGTCATATCCGGTGCACAAGGCTCCGGCGGATGTCAGTTAGTCTTAACCCCATATATGGAGAGATTGTTCATATGTCTCGAATCCAAGACCAACCATAGCTTGGGCGAGGGCACTTGTCATCGCACCAAGGTACGACCTCTATATATATATTGACAAATAATATGGTAAAATTCAATAAACCCCTCAAACGATCATTCTTACTGCAAATACCTCCTAGAGTTGCAAATAACTCCCTAAACAAATAACTCCCTAAACCAACAAAATTTTAAAATACCACCATGTGTTAGCGGAACATTGTAAAGTGAGAGAATTGTTCAAGGATATTTTTACCAAATGAATAGGTGAAGGAGGTATTTGCAAGTAGTGTAGTTCAGGGGGTTTCTCGCAATTTACCCTAGATAATAAAATAAAAAAAACCATGAATCCTTACACTTTTTGGTAGCTCTCATGAAAGATAACGTACTAGGATTATTAACCTGGTGAAGAACTCCGAGGAGAATGAGTTCATCTCCAGGCTTAAGTGGTAAGCTGTTTAGGACCCCCCTGATTGCGCTCCAACTCACCTCTCTCGATGCATCCTGGATCACAACCACCTTCTGTGCTCCAATGGACGTCATCTCTTCTGTAAAGAATGCTCCCAATATGACTCTACAATATGATAATTTTGAATGAAAGAATCAACATGTACAGCTCCAATAATTATATTGTTCTTTTTTTTTTAATTATTGTATGAGACTTGCTAAAATGTACAGCATGACTTCTAAATTATGTAATAACTCTACTATTATGCAGTTATAGATACATGTGTATGTGTGTGCTGGGGGAGGGGGGTATAATATGGGTATTTACTACTCCCGACATTGTCCGAACAGGCACTCCAACTAGAATATGAATTTTAGGGAACCTGTCCACACAATCGCAGAGGATGTGCTCAATGAGAAGTGAAAAAGTAAGTAATATATGTATCTAAATGTTATGATTAAAAAATAAATAAAAAATCTAAATGTTACAAACTTATGCATCTACACATCATTTTTTTAACACAGTCACTCCAATACTTCAGTAATATACTATTATAGATATATGTAATATTAAGCCTAAGTTGTATGCACCTCTGTATCTAACCATTATATTATTGAAAAAAGAGATTCGAATGAATGTTCAAGGGAAGCTGGTGAATCCAAGCAAGCATCTTCGAGAGTTGGTTTGAGCGCATATTCAGGGATATTCTATGGGTTTTTTCATGCTTTAGTGTGTTGGTGTGTTTAAAGTACAAATGTCGTTGAAGCCTATGCTTAGGTACTATAAAATTATTGCTATTTTCCGGATCATTGCTGGCTTATCGAATAAAGATTAGGAAATGGGGAAGATTGTTGATGATATCAAAGCTATTATACGAAGCCTGCCTTTGTTGGTAAACCATTTTGTATTTGTTCTCTTTGACGGTTTTATTCTGATGAATAATGGAAACTTTTGTTTTAGCCAACTTTTGCTAGCTAGGCTGGTTTTATTTGAATGTTTTTTTTTTTTTTTGCATATAACCATGTCTTTTAGCATGTGTTTTACCTCAGCAAGTAGCCCAAATTAATTATATTCGCGATTCTTAAGCGGATGTATTAAAGCACCTAATTGAAATACATTAATAATAAGGAATTCACCACTGGTACTCCACTTGCAATCGGCATGTGTTTTGGGTGCTGTGTAAATTCCACAATGGAATACCTAATTGAGTTCAAGGCGTGATCCTCGTCTTCAATTTTTTTAATCTCTCACTGATAGTTTATACTATGGATTATACAAGTAATATATCATACAACATGAATAAGAATTATATATATATATATATATAACAATGATATAATTTTTATAGGATCTTCATTATGTTCATGCAATCACCACTATATTTTTAACTACAAACTTTATGAAAAAGGAGATTGCAGTTGTTTGTTGGAGTTGATGTGCTTCAAGAACAACTTCTTAAATTCCTATATCTTCCTTTCTCAAGCTCCAGAAAATGCTCTTAGAAAATGGCCAGAATATTGATTTATCAAAAAATTTGGAAAAACATATTTTTTTCCTTCCTAACCCAGATATATTTTGTGTGCTTTTGTGTACCAATTAGTGGAGATTGGTTCATTATATATATGGTAGAATAGGACCTGTAATTCCACTTTAAACTCATCATTTACCATCGATTAAAGTAGCTAGAGAGTTTCACAAATATACCAAAAGTCACGTGGCTTTTGGAATAATTTTCTAATATTAATTTTATTAATTTAATCAATTCGACCCCTTATTTGGACCACACTAAATCAGGAGAAATAATTTGTTTAATTTATAATTACAAAATTTGGCCAAATTTTGTAATTTATAAATAATTAAATATTAATTCCAACAGTCTCCCACTTGGTCCTATTAAGGTTATACATAATGATTTGATTAACATAAGTTGCGCAAGTATCTTAGAACATCATCAAGTACCTTAACTAAATACTTCGTTTGTGTGAGTCATGGCGGCTCCACACTAATTCAAGAGCATGGTTCATTCCATGTGCCACTCCACCAATCACTACAAGGAAGATAGCTTTTTGCGACGTATTAAATGCGTCGCCTTTGTTTCTAGTTCATCGCGAATGTTTTGTCACGACGCACTACATTTGTCGTAATTTTCGTCGCAAAAAGCTAGTCGCTACAGTTCTGTTACGATGAAATGTAGCTGCGTCGCAAATGATATTTTGCGACGTGTCAATTCATCGTTATAAATATATTAAAATCGTCGCTAAATCATTTCAATCACTTAATTTGGCCTTTTTCGACAAATATATTCATCGTTATTTGTAATTTATTCATCTCTAAGGATGGTTCTTTTGATGAGATAGCGATGAATATGATTCATCTCACAATATTTTTTGCGATGAAGAGGATTCATCGCACAATACTGGTTTGTTACGACGAATTCATTCGTCGCAAAGGATATTTTGCGACGTGGCAATTCATCGTTACAAATATATGAAAATCATCGCTAAATCATTTCAATCACTTAATTTGGCCTTCGTCGACAAATATATTCGTCGCTATTTGTAATTTATTCATCGCTAAAGTTGGTTCTTTTGATGAGATAGCGATGAATATGATTCATCGCACAATATTTTCTTTAAACGAAAAGAAAATTAAATTACAAATATGATTACGTCAACGTGGAAGATTCTGTATATGTTAAAATTAATTTGTTACATAAACGTAGTTAATGGATTTATCATAAAATAATAATAATAATCAATTCATCTCCATGCCAAATCATGTTAGTAAATGAGAGCATATTAAAAGAGAAAGAAAATATTCAACTCTAATTAAAGTAAAATCTTGGTCTAGTTGATAACACAAAAGTAAACTAACAAAAACTAAAAGAGGTTCTTTAAGGGAAAAAATTCATAATCTAAGAAGATTCATCCATTGGGCCAATATGAGCCTCCGCCCATGCCTGAAAAGCCATAAACTTCTTGATCATTGCACCCTGACTCTCCACAATGTCATTCAAACGAGATACTTCAGATTTTAAAGCGTCATTCTCTGCATTATTATTTTCTTTGTACTGTGATCCAAATGTATCGGGTCGGGGGCCAAAACCAAATCCTATAACATACCCCGACCTCTTTCCAAGGACTTGCTCACAGACTTGTGCCTCTGTCATTTCTGGATTGCTATGGTGCAATTCGACCATTGTATTCTACAAACAAAAAAACGTATTATAGTGAAAGAATAAAGTAATAGGAGACTAATAAATTTACATTTGGTAAAACGGCATACACTTGCATTTGAAAGTTAAAATGTTCATCAGATTTTAATAAAGATGGATAAAAATCTCACAATACCATAAGTTTAGTAGACTTTTAGAAAGTTGATCCAAAATTATAGAAAGACAAAAAATCTCACACACACATCTATCATAGGTCCCCAACAAACTCTAAACCGGAAGAATAAATTAACATATACAAAGTACGATATATATTATGGCAAGAGGACAAAAGGAATTCGCAGTTAAACATAGTACTGTTCAAACAAATTTGTTCCCCACTTCCTCATCCATTAAAGTCTTAATTTACCAACAATCAAAATATTTGTCATTTTAGGTATGTTTATAAGCAAATTTATTTTTAGTATCTTCCTATATATTTTCAAAGCTTAGGCTAAATATTAACAATATATAAATCTAATAAGTAATAGTACCCAATGTTATAAAAAAAAGGAAAAAAATAAGATGGTGCTAGAAATGTTATAGGGAAACTAAAGTCATAAATATTTGAAATAATAAATAAATATACTTACATAGACAGTTTCAGCCTCTGAGTTGATCCACCCTCTGTCACTGTTATAATGTGTATCATGAAAAAGGTCAATACGCCCCTTTGGTGTCTCTTTTATCTGACCATCATCCTGCAATAAAAAATAAGCAAGAAAACCCATATAACAATTATATAAAAAATATTATCCAAAAGTTAAAAATATTTTCCATTCATCAAAAATATAAAATTATATTTTGGACCCACCACTGATCCAAAGGGTTTGAGTAGTGAATTATGACATTACCTCCTCGTATGCGTGTTGCACAAATGATTTTGATCCACCCCGATGATTAAATCGAACTTTTTTGCGACTTTCAACACATTTACGTGAACGAGTCTGAAATAGTACAACATATGTCTTTTTAAGACACTTTTAATGGAATAAAAATGGAAACAAAACTAAATAAAGTATATTTGTCATATACCATAAATTTCGGACTCCTCCAAAGTGTGCATAGAAAATCCCAATCTTCTTTTAACGAAACCTTTCGATGTGGGTGATCCCGCACCTCTTCCAAACTGAACTTCTTGAAATGTTTCTTAAGATAGTAGCGATGATCATTATATCGAGAGGACATTTTATTGAATACATATCTCGAAACAACCTGGTTTGCATGTCTATATCAAATTTTGTCTGCAAAATTGGTATACACAAATATGTTAACATGGACACACAGCCTGAGATAAATGAAAAAATGAGATCCATCCTAATTCATCGCACATAGATGACATGAAGGTTTTGACACTACAAAAAGCTCAATATTAATCCTAATTGGGAAGTTCAATTCCCACTAAACTCCCTTCAGTATATAAAACAACAATATTTGCATCATAACGAAAAATTGGGATAGTGGTGTCTATCTTAATTCATGGTTTGTTGCATTTGTTATAATAACTACTCAAAATTATCGTTACATGATGAGAATGCAAAACATGTTTAAGACTTGAAGAAGATAATTCATCAACTTCATCCAACGCTTCGTCATGAACATAACCATTGAGAGATGCCACTTTAAAATGTGGGTTTTAAAACTTGAATAATTAAGCTACTGTTTAAAATAAAACAAGATTAAATACCGAGGGAACATACCAGCAGCCTATTAACTAATCCATCCCTCTCGTCATCAGTTATCTCAGACCAATTGTCTGCCTGTAGAGGCGCATAATTCCGCACTACAACACCAATCTCAGCAAAAAATGCCTTGCGATTAAACCTGGAGGGTCTGCCATGTGAAAAGTCCACACGAATCTTGGTCCTAGTTGCTGCAAATATTTTTTCAGCAGCCAAATTTCGAGCAATTCCACGAACTCTCTTTGGGGCAGTGGTTATTGAAAAAAACACAATACATTACATACGCAAAATGATTGATACAATAAAAAAATACGCACACACAATAAAAATATTAGGTAGCAATACCATTTTCATCAGTTAATAGTGCCCTAGAGTGATTGATTTCCCTAGAAATGCGTCCTCTCGCTATACCAGTTGTCATGCCAATTTACTGCAACAAAGTTCTAGCAAGTAATATTTGAAAACCATGTGTGTATATTTCATCTCGTAATGTGAATTTCAAATAAAACCATGAAAAAGTTATTAACATATGTGTGTGTATATTTCATGAATTCAGCAAACCACATACGCAAAGCACACCTCAAAACTTTCGAAATGCAAATAAACAAGTGGAAGTTTATCATTTGCTAAACACAGGTGGTTCAATCAACTAATAAAAAAATACCAACAAAGTAAAACAGAGATAGCAAAGCATATGCAAAATGGAAGCAAACACTACGGGTCTTCTATCAATCCCTGTCATCATCGATGCTCGCTTGACTTTCTTGACCATCACTGTAATACTCTTCTAACGTGTCATCTTCATCTCCAATGTCATCATCAATAATATATCATCATTTTCAAGCAAAGTAGGTGTCATAATTATCTCATCAGCACCATCATTTGGTCTAACCAATTGTACTACGTCGAGATTTGCCTCTTGAACAGAACACTGAATATCAGAAGAATCATCCTCTTGGTATGCATCGTCAATTGTACTATCAACATTATCTTCTTTTGGGACATCCCAAATATGTATGTGTTGCACTTTCTGTACTACTTTCCAATTGGGTCCGAACTTGTAATCATCCAAGTAAAATACTTGAGACACTTGCGTTGCTAGCACAAAAGGATCATTCTCGTACCATGTATTACTTACATTAATAGAAGTAAGGTGATTATCCACTTGTAGTCTCTTCTTCTTTGGATTAGTATCATACCACTCACATTGAAATATAACAGTGTGATACCCCATTATGTAGTTTAATTCAATAACGTTACATAACCGTCCATAAAAATCGATAACTTCATCTTCATGCTCCCCTAGTACAACTACCCCACTGTTTTGAGTTGTACGACGATCATCACGGTCTTTTATATGGAATCGTACCCCATTAACAATGCACCCAGTATATGTAATCACACGAACATCAAGACCACATGCCAATGAAAAAATTTCATCTGTAGCCTCAGGACATCCTTTATGACGCAAATTATTTATCTATTATAGATAAAAGGTTAAAGTTATCATCAACCATCAAATTATATAATGGTTAATTGTCAATTACATCATCATAATAAACTGTCAAACTATATGTACTTACGCGACTTTTAAACCACTTTGAAAATTGTTGTGTATGCCTTTGATATAATTCTTCCGTAGATTCCATCTCTAATAGTGCCATATGTTCGCTACATATTCAAAGTCGAACATTTTTATTTTAGAAAACAACAATGAAAATATAATTAGCTTATGATATAATAACATGATACTTACTCTCTATATGATTTTATCTCAGTGCAGTTGTTTAAGATGTACCAAGAAATCTTGTTTATATATCCATGTGGTAACATTATGAGCTGTCTTCCACCAAAGGGTCGAACAAGCTGAGAGAAAATAGATAGTGAGCCTTTGTGTTGCTCTGGCAATGCATCATTGTTACGATCTTCTCGATTAAATTTGGTTTCTATCCCGTGAAGGTACATTGAACAAAATGTTAATGATTCTTTAACAATGTATGACTCTGCGATGGAGCCTTCGGGTCGATCCTTATTGTTGACATTACCCTTTAACGTCCCTAGATTTCTATTAAAATAAAAGAATGTCAAATGGATAAAATGAAAGAAAGAATCACTCAAATTGAAAATATAAACTAATATAATTACAAAGTACCTCTCAAATGGAAACATCCATCGGTAATTCACTGGTCCACCAAGAATAGCCTCACGTGGTAAATGCACGGCCAAATGGATCATAACATCAAAGAAAGATGGAGGAAAGATCCTTTCGAGTTTACACAGTATAAGAACAATATTTTCTTCTAATTTCTCTAGGTCCTTTACAAGCAACGTCTTAGCACATAATTGTTGAAAGAATTTGGATAACTCAACCAAAGTCGCACAAATATCTTTGGGCAAGTACCGACGTATTCCAACAGGAAGAAGTCATTGCAACATAACATGACAATCATGACTTTTCAATCCCGATATCTTCCCGTCCTTTAAACTCACTGTTGATGTAAAAAACTAGATTACTCTAATTATTTAATCACGGATAAATAAATAAGACAAAAGATTTTAAAGTGGTTCAGCCTTATATGAATGGCCTACGTCCACTGTTATGTTATTACTGAGTGTTTGGGAATTCTCGATTACAAATTCTATCAAGAAATTCCCGTCCCTTTGAATGAGGGTGATACAAGGTATTTATAGCCCTTAGGCTGTACATGAAAGGGTGTTACAATAAATGATACACATATGAAAGGGTAATTCATTTAATGTTCTTCAAACGTGCGTGTCAAGATGATAAGCATTCAATGAATAGTTGAACTGTTGATTATCTGGCAATTAATGCTGTGGTCGAGATGCAGCTCGAACCGCCTTAGTTGCTCGTAGTCCAAGAGTTCCTCGGAGGATTGGAGTTCCTCGGAAGATAAGAGTTCCTCGGAGTATACTTGTTGCTCGGAGTGAGTATGTTGGTCGGGGAAACAATCTTCCTCGTTGCTATTGTGCCACGTAGATTGACACGTGTCTTCTTATTATTCGTCCACATCAGTATACTAATTTTGGTATCAACAGAAGCCCCCAATGTTTTATATTTCGAACTTTGAGGAGTAAGGAACATTCTTTCTCGGTATATGGCTATATTAAATGACCTTCCTGGGTTTTAAGAGCCTTTTCTTCATATTTGAATTTCCTTCCAAATTCGCAGAATCCGCCTTTTTGCATTTTTATAGGCGCTTCGATCTTCGTGCCCTTTTTGTCCTTTTAGCCGCCGGTAGCGTAATAGTTTCCTTTTTGTAATCATTTCTTTTGCCGTTTCCCAAGGCAAAGTATTTAAGCTTCAGAGGCAATCCCATCGTCTTCTACCTTTTCAATTTCTGCTTTCGAGTTTTCTATAGCTTTTCTCTCTCCTGTGCGTCCATCCTTTTCTTCGTTTGTTTGTCAACAGATCTCCTTTTTCCCTGTAAGCTCTTCTTCCTTCTTCTTTTATTCATCATGGTTTACATTATTGAGTCTCTTGAGAAATTCCGCTCTGATTTCTCTATTCCATCTTGGGTAATTTTGGAGGTTCTTTCTGAGCCTTTAAGTTATTTTGATTTGGCTGAGGGACATTGGTTCCCTAGCCTCTTTATTGCTGAATGTGGATTTTATTTTCCACCAAACCCTTTATGCTTAGAGTTCTGTCAGTATTTCGACATTGTCCCTGCAAAAATAGCCCCCAACACCTGGAGAATAGTTAATGGGGTGTATAGGTTAAATCAAACTCATGGAACTCGTATAGGAATTCCTGAGATTATGTACTGTTATAGATGGGCTGTTTTAGACAATGTTTATTATTTAAAAACTAGATTTTTGAATAGGGCTCTAGTAGTCAACCTCCCTGATGCCAACAGGGATTATTTTGAACATGGAGTAGTTGTAAAAATTGGCAACATGCCCCTCTGGTTGGAGATGAAGTATATAAGGGTCCCAAATGCCCTCCATATGGCAATGGGATAGGTTATTTTCACCTTATTTTGTTTTTTGAAATTATGATTTCCTTGTGTTTGACAAAATGTATCACTGATATTTCACTATGTTTTTATTTGCAGTTGACAGCAAGAGAAAAACTCCAAAAGAAACAGAGGTTAATATCAAGCATTTAAAACATATATGGAGTTTGCATCAGAAGGTTGTAGACGAGCACAATAGGTTTGCTTCATACTTGCTGCAGTACAGGAGCTATACATCCTCTTATACTGCTCGTCATGTGGCTAGCATCAGCGAACCATTGCCAGCTTCTGAAGACTCTTCACCAGACTCTCACATTCCTCTGAGTCAGAAAATGGACAAGAGAAGAGTTCCTGCTCTCTTTGAAGAGACCTCCTCTGCTGGATATGGAAAGAGAAGCAAAGCCGATGTCCCAAAGGGGATAAAGAAAGTTTATGCTGCCCCTTCTGCTACTCCTCAGAAGGTCGTCAAGAAGCCCCCTGTGGCTCCTGTACAGAAGAATGCGCCAGTGGAAGTAATCACTATCTCTCCAACAAAAAATTCTTCTTTGGTTGAGGTTGTTGAGAAGACACCGAGGAGATTGAAGAAGTCTTCCTCGGTTAGTTTTTCTGAAGTCATTCCCCAGCTCCAAACCAGTGGAGCTGGTGTTCCAACCATTATTCCCCCGAGCTCTGTAATGAGCTCGGTAAAGACTTGGATTATTCCTGAAGTCCAAGGCTTCGAGGAAAACATGCCTAGGGATATGCTGACATCCCTAGCTACTCGTCACATCGCTTCACTAAGTTTCTTCTTATCTTGAATTCTTATTTCCTTCTATCAATATATGTATCTCGGCACTAACTCATCACTACCTTCTTTTTTCAGCTGGTGAGTTGCTTTAACACCATTGTGAAGAAAGATAAAGCACTCAAGTCTTCAAGCTCCTCGTCTGGAGTAGAGGATGCATTCCAGGGTTTGGCCCAATCTCTGAAGGAATCCCGTCAGAAGTACGACGAGGATAAAGGTGAATGGGAGAAGAAACTGGCTGCATCTGAAGCAGAGAGGGTGCAGTTGGGAAATAAAGTGAAGGACTTGGAGAGGGAAAATAAGAAATACTCCGAGAAGCTCACCACATTCGGGGAGCTTAAAAATAAGCTGAAATCACCTGAGGAAGAGCTGACCCTTCTACGCGAAGCAAATCGTCAGAAGGAGGAGTTGGAGGCCAAGCTGAAAGCCTCCGAGGACCTTCTATTCGAGAAGCTCTCCTCGGAGAAAACGAAAAGAAAGAAGGCAATAAAGAAGTCTTTCAGCACAGGTTGGGACAAAGGGTGGAACAAGGGAGTAGCTGCTATGATGACTCAAGTGCAATATGGAAGTTTGAAATACTTTCGAGATGGCAGGGTTGCAACTTTGCAAGAATTGAAGGTGAGCGATGACTCCG
Source organism: Sambucus nigra (assembly GCA_949130495.1). Classification (NCBI taxonomy): domain Eukaryota; kingdom Viridiplantae; phylum Streptophyta; class Magnoliopsida; order Dipsacales; family Adoxaceae; genus Sambucus; species Sambucus nigra. The sequence continues at coordinate 326,816,780 of OX422221.1, read as the reverse complement.
AGCTATTTCAACAGCATCTCCCTGGTCCTCCCCCAGCCATCGAGGATGAAGAAGAGGACGAAGCTGCCTCAGAAGAATCTTCATTGGTTATGGGTGATATCGTCCTTACCCAGCCTGCTGACGAGGAGCTTTCATCTATGCCATCTCCTCCAGAACAAGTTCCAGCTCCCGCCGACCAACTCCTTATTTCCACTGAGCAACCAAGCTCCTCATCCCAGCCTCCCGAGAAAGTCTTGGGAGATAAGGAAAAGGTGTGAAGTTGGTCGGTATTCTCTTTCTGTTTTTCTTTTACTTGTACTTTGTATCTCAGATCTTTGTAACTTTGCCTTATGATCTAATAAAATTTGAGTTCTTTTCTTCCTTATGATTGTCTCTTCTTTATCTGCACTCTGTCTTGATCTTCTTTTTCTTTCTCTGTTAGTTTCTGGCCAGGATGGATCTTTTGTCTTCTAATGACACAAAGTTGATGCAGCAATGCCATGAGTATTATAAAGCTGGTCACACAGACCTCAGTGCATCAGAAGTTGCCGACATCCTTGGCCATGGTGCTTCAGAGCAGGCAGTAGAAGCTTATCAATATCTGAAGGGCTTACTTGATCTAGCTGTGGCCAATAACGTGGCCTACTATGATATGATCGATGAGCTCCAATATACTCTAGGAGATCTTCAGACTCAGTACAAGGAGTCAAATGCCTTGTTACATGAGGGGTATGAAAAAAAATATCAACAGCTTTCTACCGAGAAGGGCTATGACAAACTCCTTGCTGGGTATGATGTTAGGGAGAGGACCCTAAAGGGAGAAGTTGAAGCTTGTAGACAAATTGCTGAACTGCTGGAACAAGAAAATAATAATTTGCAGAAAGAACTAGCACAATACAAGTCTGCAGCCTCTTCTTCAACAGCGGTGATCCCAGTGATCGATGAGGGATTTTCTTTCTTAGAAGTTGAGAATGCCAAATTAAGGCAAGAGTTGGATGTCCTGCAAAGATCTGGTACTTCTACTTCTAATCGGGGACGAGGAAGAGGTTCTCGTGGGCGAGGAAGAGTTGCCCAGGATATTGTCGAGGAACGAAGTACTCCAGCTGCTCGGGGTCGATCAATAACTCCTCGTAGTATTAAAGAAGCTCGTACTCTGTCAACATTGGAAACCCAAGCGTACCAACTGAATGCCAAAGATCGGGCTTTGTCTGAAATGTCCAAGAAAATCCTAACTTTGGAGGATCAACTTACTGCGACGAAGTCTGCTTTAGAGAATAAGGACATTTTTACAAAAAGCCTTCACGAGCAGTTGGAGAGACTAACCTTCCAATTCCATAAGCAGCCCAGGGAATTTTGGATGGCTGGGTACAATGAGGCATTATTCCATTTAGATGCTCGTATCCAGAATGCCACTAATGAGGGCTATAAGCAAGGCTGGTTGAATGCCTTATGCGTGTTGAAGCTTGAACAGGGGCATTACTTGTGGGACTATTATGACCCCGGGGTGCTTAATTTGCCTGTGACACCGTTTAATTTGGACAAGGAATGGATCCCAGCTCGTTCCATTCCTCGGAGCTTAATTGCACAATACCTCGGTGATTACAATCTTCATTCTCAGATCGAGGTATCTCGTCCCGAGCATCTATTGGATACACCTTCAGTAATGAATGTCAGAATGTTGAAGGACTTGAATTTTATCAATTCTCCTCAGACCTTAAATGATCCTCCTGCTGGCGAGGAACCTATTTCAAAAGTTGAAGGAAAGAAACCAATAGAATAGGGATTTCAATGTAATAGTTAGTATACATGTAATTTGTAATTCGTTTTGAATTTTAATGAAAGACTTTCATTTTCTGTTTGCAAATCTGTGTTGCTATTATTTTGTATTTATCTAACACTTTTATATTTGTGATTGCATAACAATACTTTGTGGTTCATCGACCAATCTAGTAATAAAAGGTTACAAGTATAAAAAATGTTGCTCGATCACTTAATAATAAAGTAATGAGTATGAAAATGTTTAAAATTTTTCCAACCAACCAAGGTTATTAAATTGTGCTCGTCGACCAATTATAATTAGTGAGAGTTTTTATCCCCGACTAACCATACTTGGTAATTTTTTTCATAAAATGTGTCCGACCAACCAAGGTCGATAATTTTATCCTCGTCGACCAACTACAGTTAGTGGATTTTTATCCCCGACCAACCATACTTGGTTCAGTTTGGAATACTTTGTATTTTATGGAATAGTTTTACCTTCCGACCAACATAAGTTGGCGTATTTTGTTTCTTAACCAGCCGAAATTGGCATTTTTAAGAATGTTGTTCTTGCCCTTTTACCAACCGGAGTTGATCATGGGTTTGAACTATCATGTCCACTAACTCTTTTACCAACTGAAGTTGATCACATTAGTGTACGCCTCCTATCCAAAGGAGTATATGTTTTTCTTGCCCTTTTACCAACCGGAGTTGATCATGGGTTTGAACTATCATGTCCACTAACTCTTTTACCAACCGAAGTTGATCACATTAGTGTACGCCTCCTATCCAAAGGAGTATAGTTTGTTCTTGCTATTTTACCAACCGAAGTTGATCACGCTCGAACTATCATATCCACTAGTTATTTTACCAACCGGAGTTGATCACGCTAGTGTATGCCTCCTAACCAAAGGAGTATAGTTTGTTCTCGCCCTTTTACCAACCGGAGTTGGTCGTGGGTCTGAACTATCGTCTTCTTTTTGCTGTCGAGCAGCGTAGTGTTGTACACTAGTATTCCCCGAAAAACTTTTAATAAAAGGAGAGAAGATGGTGAAATATCATCGTTTTATTCATATTGATAGAACTGCTTTACATTTTACATTACTGATAATACTTGCGTAGGTGTTCAGCATTCCATGCATTCTTGAATTCTTCTCCTTCTAGAGTTGCTATTCGGTAACTTTCTGGTCGGACAACTTCTGTAACTCGGTAAGGTCCATGCCAATTTGCTTCCAATTTATTGTGCTTCTGAATGACCTTCTTTAGCACGTAATCTCCTTCTTTTAAATCGCATTTCTTCACCCTCTTGTTGTAGAACAGAGCTGTTCGTTGTTGATATGCAGCATTCCTAATGGTTGCTTCTTCTCTAACCTCCTCGAGCATGTCCAAATCTAATCTTCTCATCAAGTCACTGACTGGGGAATTGAAATTCAACACTATGTGTGTTGGGAGACCCAACTCAGCAGGTATTACAGCCTCACTTCCAAACGCCAGTATATATGGTGATTCTCCAGTCACTGTTCGGGGAGTTGTTCGGTAAGCCCACAATACTGATTGTAGCTCATTAATCCAATTAGCTTTAGCCTCACTTAACCTCTTCTTCAAACCATTTAATAATGTTTTGTTCGTCACTTCAGTCTGTCCATTGCTTTGAGGATGGCCTGGTGCTGAATGAACCTTCAAAATGTTTGACTGATGACAATAGGCGGCAAACTGCTCGTTATCAAACTGTGTTCCATGGTCTGTGATGAAGGCATGAGGGAGACCATATCGACAGATGATATTCTTTCAAACGAATTGGTATACCTTCTCGTATGTCATATCAATCAGAGGCTCAGCTTCTACCCACTTAGTAAAATAATCCACTACGACGACGAGGTACTTGAATCTTCCTCGGGTCATTGGCAGTGGTCCAACCAGATTAATTCCCCATATAGCAAATGGCCAAGGGGAAGTTATGGGTGTCAACAATGCTTGTGGAGTACGTCGGATGGAAGAAAAACGTTGGCATTTATCACATTTCTTAGCATAGGCTATACAATCAGCCCTCATCGTTGGCCAGTAGTATCCTTGCGTCATCACCCTTTGCAAAAGTGTTCGACCTGCTACATAGGCTCCACAGGACCCTTCATGGATCTCTTCAATCAATTCTTTCACCTCGGAGGGATGTACACATCTTTGCAAACCTTCCATAATTCCTCGTCTATACAAAACACCATTAGTTAGTACATACCGAGCAGCTTTAAACTTCAATTTCTTGGCAGCGATCTTATCCTCCGGTAATTCTACTTCATCGACATATGCCCTGATGGGATCCATCTAGGATGGTCCTAAATCAAGGGAAATAACATTCATCGTCAGGCCTTCATCTATGCTTCGACTTTCTAACACCTCAATTGGTATCGTTCTTCGCAACTCGGTACGAGTAGCTGATGCTAGTCGGGCCAGTGCATCTGCTTGTGCATTCTCCATTCTTGGTATTCTGATCAACTGAATGGCATCAAATTCTGCCAATAACTCCATCGCCTTTGCATGATACTTGACCATTAATTCTCCTTTAACTACATACGTTCCCATCATCTGATTCACAATTAATTGAGAATCACTGAATACCATCACTTGTTGCGCTTCCATAATCTTTGATAAATTAAGACCTGCTATCAAGGCTTCATACTCAACCGCATTATTGAAAGCTTTGAATTGGAATCGTAAGGCATATTCCATGTTAATCTCGTCTGGGGTCAAAACAATCCCTGCTCCACAACCTGTTGTACAAGATGACCCATCTACATACAATCTCCACATAGGTAACTCGTTTTCAAAATTCTTATCTGACAGCATTCCTCGGTGAAATATTTGTTGTTTTGTTTCATCCTCCCCTAGTATCTTTCGCTCCTCGTCGACCATCTCTTCTCGCCCTTTTATCAACCGTAGTTGGTCTGGGTTTGAATTTGATGATCTTTCTACATCCACAAGCCCTTTTACCAATCGGAGTTGGTCTGGACTTATGTCTGTTGATCCTGTAACATCCACAGGGTGGTCAGCGAGCAACTTTTGTTCCTCAGGGGTATCAGGATATGTAAACTCTGCTATAAAGTCTGCTACAACTTGCCCTTTTAAGGATGATATGGGTTCATACACAATATCATATTCTCCGAGCTCTATTTCCCAATACATCAGTCTCCCTGACTTTTCTAGCTTATGAAGGGCTTGTCTTAATGGCATGTCGGTATACACGATGATGGTATGGGCCTGGAAATATGGCCTCATTCTTCTACTTGCTTCAATTAATGCCAATGCCAATTTTTCCAACTTTGGGTACCTGATCTCTGCACCTCGGAAAGCTTTACTTGTGTAATAAATTGGCTTCTAGACTCCATTCTCCAATCTGATCAATGCCGAACTGACTGCATTCTCTGTAACTGCCAGGTATAAGTTCAACTTTTCACCCATCACTAGTTTGGACAGCAATGGAGGTGTTCCCAGATATTTCTTCAAGTCTTGAAAGGCTTTTTCACATTCATCATTCCATTCGAAAGTTTTTCGAAGTGTTTTGAAGAATGGAAGACACCTATCAGTTGCTCGAGATACAAATCTATTGAGCGCTGCAACTCGTCCTGTAAGACTATGCACTTCTTTCTTCGTCGTTGGAGATCGTAACCCTAAAAGAGCTTTGATCTTTGCTGGATTTGCCTCAATGCCTCGCTGATTGATGATGTACCCGAGGAACATTCCTTCTCGTACTCCAAAGGTGTACTTCGTTGGGTTGAGTTTCATCTGGTATTTATCCAGTTGATAAAAGGTCTGACCTAAATCAACTAGATGCTCAGCAGCTTTCTTTCTCTTTGTCAGCATATCGTCGACATAGACTTCCATGTTGCAACTGATTTGTTCGGAAAAAACCTTATTCATCAGCCGTTGATATGTCGCTCCTGAATTTTTCAAACCAAAAGGCATAACATTATAACAATAAGTTCCCCTTGGGGTGATAAAAGAAGTACTTTCCCTGTCTTCAGGTTTCATTTTGATCTGGTTGTAGCCAGAGTAAGCATCTATGAAGCTGAGCAGCTCGTGCCCTGAGGTAGCATCTACTAGTTGGTCAATTCTGGGTAATGGGAAGTGATCCTTTGGGCAGGCCTTGTTGAGATCAGTGAAATCAACACACATTCTCCATTTATTGTTTTTCTTCTTTACCATTACCACATTTGCCAACCAGTCCGGGTACTTCACATCTTCAATGAATTGGGCTTTCTGGAGCTTGTCGACCTCCTCTTGAATAAATTGATTCTTCTCGGGGCTAAATACCCTTCTTCTCTGCTTTACAGGCTTGATCTCCTTATTCACATTGAGCTCATGACATAAGAAGTTTGGATCTATTCCTGGCATGTCTTTATGACTCCACGCAAAAGTTTTCTTTCTGTTTTTCAAGAAAGTTATCAACTCCTGTTTTATTGAAGCATCCAACGACGAACCTATCTGGGTTACTCGTTCAGGGTGTTCGTCGTCCAGAATAACATTTTCTGTAGATTCTACCACCTGTCCTTTTACAAGTTGGGATTCATCTCTCGGATCAAGTGTTTCAATTTCTGTACTTTCATCCACCTGGTAAGTAGTAGTCTTTTTCCTTGACTCTTCAAGCTCCTCTTGCTCGGCAGATGAATAATAGCATTCTCGAGCTACTTTTTGATCACCTTTCACCACTCCCACTCCGAAGTTTGTTGGGAATTTTAAACATTGATGTACTGTAGATGGGACTGCTTCGAACTTCTTCAAACCAACTCTTCCCATGATGATGTTGTAGGCTGACTGCACATTCTTATCCATCACAAAGAAGCGTATTCTCTCTGTTCGACAAGCAGGCCAAGTTCCAATGAATATATCCAACTTGATCGTCCCAAGTGGAAAAACTTTCTCGCCAGCGAAACCCAGAAGAGGTCTGTGATAAGGCTCCAATTGAGATAATTTCAAATTTAAACTGTCAAAGCATGAATAGTACATGATGTCTGTCGAACTGCCATTGTCTACCAGCACCCTTGAAATCACTACTTCTTTCATCCTCATTTTGATCACCAAAGGGTCGTCGTGAGGGTAAAGAACACCTGCCAGGTCATTTTTTGAAAAACCAATAACCAGCTTCTCTTTGTTTACCTTCCTCGGACGATCCTCCTCGGCCAAATTTATTCGCTGAATATACGAGAAAGCTTGTGCCTCTCCGAGGTAAGCTTTTCTTTTTGCCGTAAGATCTCCTCCTCCTGCATCTCCTCCTGTAATAACATTGCAATCAAATGACCCAAAACGTATGGAAAATACCTCTCGTTCTGTCTGCCTTGGTTTCTTGGGAAGATCGGGGTCATCCTCGGCATCGTCTTCATGACCTCTCTTCTTTTTCTCCTCTTCTCGACGAGGAGATCTAGATCTCTCTCTAGTTCGATCATTATTTCTTCTTTCACCTCCCCGATCAACATACTTTGTTAGCTTTCCTCTTCGGATGAGTGTTTCAATCTCGTTCTGAAGAGCTATGCAATTTTTAGTCATATGGCCATGATCTTTGTGGAACTCGCAATATTTATCCCTGTTCCTCGCATCAGGATCTGACCTCAGTTTCTTCTGCCACTTTACTTCCTCGCTATTCTTGATTTCTTCCAAGATATGATTAATACCCATTTTCAAAGGAGTATAATTATCGAATTTCTTCAGGACTTCCCATGATGAATTATTATTTCTGGAACGCTTGTCAGCGCCATTGCCCTTATGATCTTTATTTTTAGACTTGTCGACGTCCACCTTGGTGTCTTTATCCATATTCTTCTTTGCAGCCATAGCTTCCTCGTCATTCATGATTTTGGCCGCTTTTGCCATCACTCTGACATAGTTTTAGGTGGATCTTTCGCCAAGGTGTAATACAACTTATTAGGCAACAACCCACTCATCAAGGCGGTGATTGCTGTCTTCTCCTCGTAATCTATGACTTCCAACTTCTCGTTATTGAAACGAGTTTTGTAATCTCTAGTACTCTCACCAGATTTTTGTCTAACACTTAACAAGTGTGCTACCCGTTTTACTGGCTTTCCTCCGAAACAGAAATTGCCGATGAACAACTCGGCCAACTGAAAGAAAGTTGAAATCTTACCCCGAGGAAGATTGTTGTACCATATCTGGGCAGCTCCAGTAAGATTTCCTGAGAACGTTCTGCATCTCATCTCATCGGGGACAGCATAGATATCGGCGGCAGCTTGATATTGCTCTATATAAAGAACATGATCTGTCTTTCCATCATATTTGGGGGTCACTACTGGTGCTTTAAACTTTGACGGTGTAGGAAAATTCACAATGGCCTGGACAAAAGGTGTCCCTTGAACAAAAGTTTGTTGTAGGGGATTCTTCGCCTTAGCCATTTCTCCCAATCTATCCTCCAATCGCTGAAGGGACCCTTTCCATGCTTCATTTCCTTCCTCGGGCCTATTGGTTCGAGCAATAGATCGTTCTGAAGTAGCCTCTTGAGATCTATCTTGACGAGCAACTGGTCGTGATTGTACTGATCCTTCTCTTAGATCTGATGGTTGTCGAAAACTCCTCGACATGGTCTTAGGTGGACTCCTATTCCTCCTAGGGCCTAATCGACTGAAAGGAGACACCCTACTCAGTCATTCTAAGGCACTGGGTCTTTCTGGAGAGAGAGTGATACGTTGATCAGTATCTATAGCCCTTATTGACGAAGTTCGCCCAGGTTGATAAGAGAAATCATTAGACTCCTCATTACGATATGACTCAATACGCCTGGATCGTGAAGAAAGTAAATAAGTTTGCCTCTGACCACTTCACTGTCCTGAACGTGCAGGTGCACCGCCATGAAGAGTGTGTATGAGTTGCCTCATTGTTTCTTGCATGGAGGTTTGTCCTTGAGCCAGATTCGTCATAATCCCGGCCAGATCTGGAGGTGCAGAGGGATTTTGAGGATTTCCAGCATTTCCAGCGTTTCGATTGCTAGATTCTGGATTATCCGCCATTGATGATGAATGATTTTTGGTGAAAAACGATAATAACAATCGCTTCCCACAGACTGCGCCAATCTGTTGATGTAAAAAACTAGATTACTCTAATTATTTAATTACGGATAAATAAATAAGACAAAAGATTTTAAAGTGGTTCAGCCTTATATGAATGGCCTACGTCCACTGTTATGTTATTGCTGAGTGTTTGGGAATTCTCGATTACAAATGCTATCAAGAAATTCCCGTCCCTTTGAATGAGGGTGATACAAGGTATTTATAGCCCTTAGGCTGTACATGAAAGGGTGTTACAATAAATGATACACATATGAAAGGGTAATTCATTTAATGTTCTTCAAACGTGCGTGTCAAGATGATAAGCATTCAATGAATAGTTGAACTGTTGATTATCTGGCAATTAATGCTGTGGTCGAGATGCAGCTCGAACCGCCTTAGTTGCTCGTAGTCCAAGAGTTCCTCGGAGCATTGGAGTTCCTCGGAAGATAAGAGTTCCTTGGAGTATACTTGTTGCTCGGAGTGAGTATATTGGTCGGGGAAACAATCTTCCTCGTTGCTATTGTGCCATGTAGATTGACACGTGTCTTCTTATTATTCGTCCACATCAGCATACTAATTTTGGTATCAACACTCACATTTCTTGATATTTTGGCTGCATATCCATCGGGAAATTTAACAGATTTAAAAAATGTGCAAAACTCCTTTTTCTCATCCGACGACAATGTATACGATGCACGCGGCTTCAACCATTTGTTACCGTTCTCTTTCATGTGCAACTCCCTCCTTATGTTCATGTCAGCTAGATCTAATCGAGCTTTATCTGTATCTTTATTTTTACCTTCAATACTCAACAATGTTCCAAGAACGCTATCACATATATTCTTTTCAATATGCATGACATCGAGATTATGTCGTAACTTCAACTTTTTCCAGTACTCCAACTCAAAGAAAATACTTTTCTTTGTCCAATTTAATTCCTCGGGGGTACGCTTTCTCTTCCTATACTTATTGTTTGGATTTTTACCAGGCTTTAATATTTTCACCCGACTCAATTGCTCTAATATGTCATCCCCAGAAAACTTCCTCGGTGCAACTCCCATTTCTTGCTTCCCATTATATAGTCTACTTTTTCGCCACGAATGATTTTGAGGCAAATATATTCGATGACCCATATAACATATCTTATTTCTTATACGTTGTGATGACGTATCCTCGTTACATACTGGGCATGCTTTATATCCTTTTGTGCTCCAACTAGATAATGTACCATATGCGGGGAAATCATTTATAGTCCACAACACAGATGCATGCAAACGAAAATAGGTTTTACTTTACGCATCCCAAGTTTCCACACCAACATCCTATAACTCTTTCAACTCATCAATAAGAGGTCTTAAGTAGACATCCATGTCTTTTTCGGGTGCGTTAGGGCCAGGAACCAACAATGTCATCATAAAAAATGGTTCCTTCATACACTTCCACAATTGCATATTGTAGACGATAAGTATTACAGGCCACATGCTATATGAGTTGCTCATGTTTCCAAACGGATTAAAACCGTCTGAGGCAAGACCCAACTTAACATTACGAGGGTCTTGTGCAAACCAAGGGTATTGCTGATCAAAATCTTTCCATGCCAAGGCGTCAACGGGATGCCTCAAGACACCCTCACTATCAACGCGTTTCTCCTTGTGCCACCTCATGTCAACAGCAGTATGTCTTGACATAAATAACCTCTGCACCCTCGGTTTTAATGGAAAATAACGTAATATCTTATGAGGGACATTTTCCCCTTCTTATCATTATACATGAATCTCGGTTCATCGCATACTAGGCATTTATCAGCATTTTGATGCTCCTTCCAGAATAATGCACAATCGTATTTGCATGCATCAATTTTTTCGTAACGTAATCCCAAATCCCGCAACCTTTTCTTCTCATTATAATGAGAGAACGGAATACTTGCCTCGGGAAAAGCATCTTTTAACAATTGGACCAACATATCAAATGATTTATTACTCCAACCATTAAGAACTTTCACATGCATCAACTTTACAAGGAATTGGAATGAAGTGAAATTCTTACGACAGCTCTTCTTCAACGTCACCAAGCAAGTCATTAAATCGAAAAGGATCCCTTTCTACATTAATCGGCCTATGATCATTTTCAACTTGCTCTGGGAAGATATTTGGGTCAAATGCATCATTTAACATTCCAAACAATCATCCTCTTCCTCTTCATTTTCCAAACTTTCTGATGCTTGTGCATTCAAATTATGACGAACTGCAAAACTGTAGGAGATTCCACGTACCAACAAATGTTTTTCAACAATAAGTAAATCATGAATATATATTTCTTGACAATCTCGACATGGACATCTGGAAGTATTATTTCCATCTAAGCTACTTTTTTTCGCCTCAATAAATGACTTAACACCGTCCTTGTACTCTTTTGATAACCTATCGGGCAAGAACATCCAACTATTACTCATATTCAACTTCCTGTTTATATCAAACACAAATTTTCATTCACTAAATAAACAAGTATCATGACATGTTATTTATAGACTTTGAATATAATCAATAAATCATGGAATTAAAAATCGTACCGATGAGAAACGTGTTTTCTTTCTTCCTATTAAAACCTTCGATTCACCTAAGCAAAAGACATGTTAGTATGATACATACAAGATATGTGAAACCATGATAATAATAAAATAATATATATAAAATGGTCCTCAAACTAGGTTATTCACACATTAATACTTTTTCTATTTTGATAAAGGTTGTTTTTTATTTTTAGGTAAAATTGTTGTTTTTAGCTAAAATCTATTTTTTGTGTTAAAACTAGTTTAAAAAATGTTTTTTTTACTAAAAAAAGTTTTTTTCATTAAAAAAATCAGTCTTTTTTCAAAATTATTTTTTATTGTTAAAAACATGTTTTGGTAAAAAATGTTTTTTCTTTTATTTTTATCGTGTCGTGTCATATGAATCGGTTGGGACACGCTGACATGACGTATTGCGATTGGTTATTGTCTTATGAATGTGGGTACGTGCCAGCGATAATGATCAGTGTCGCGATCGATACATAAAAATCATGAATCGGCATAAAAAAATTATTTTTGTTTTTCCGATCAAATGTCATTTTATGGAAAAAAATTGATGTTCACAGTTAAAACCTTTTTTATTTTGATAGAAACTATTTTTTATGTTTTTATTTTTCGGTCAAAGTTTTTTTTTATGCATACATACACATTATTATTTTTTATTTTTTTATTAAAATATTTTTTTATATAATTTTTTTTAAAATATATATATAATTTTTTTTAAAAAATATAATTTTTAAAAAAAATATAATTTTTTAAAAAAATATATAAATTTTTTATGTTTTTTTTTAAAGGCGGGTTATTATGCGTTGGGTTTTATCACGGGGGAAAATTTATTGTCGTGCCCTCGGACACAGGTATTCGCTAGTATATATATAACATAACTGTAACTTACATACAATCTGCAGTGACGGAGGCAGTGTGTTGCTTGGGGGGTGCACGTGCCCCACTCAGCATTTAAAAAAAACTAATAATATCTAACCTAATACTGACAGAATATCACATATAAAATATTTCCTACATAGTTGGACAGTTTGAATAAGTCTTCCATGTGAAACATGCATGGTTTATAATATTGGCAACTGAAATCCATGTATAATAGCAATATAGGACTTAACATAATAGAACAACATAGGACTTAGTCCTGTTTACTGTTTGTAAGCAGTTCTCCTGCTGCTATTTTCATGCAACACGTGAGCTGGGTATTCTGTATAAATAGTCACCATGGATGTATATATTAACTTGAATATATACAAAGCACTGTTATGCTTAAACTTTCTTCGTTGTATGGGAAAAAAAAAACTTTCTTCGTTGCATTTCCAATAACACAATTGCGGATCGATTCTAACAGATGAAAAATCATAAAGGGATATTATAGTTTGCCTATTTTATATTTTAATTAGTACTTACAATGATAAATTCATATTTTGGACTCTTATTAGCAATGAAGTATTATGTTTTGGTTTGTTCTATGTTATTACTATAAATGTTTGAATATTTATCTTTTTAGCAATAAAGTATTAATGTGTGAATAACCTTCAATTTTTTTTTTCGGGGCAGTAGCCCCCGAACCTCCGTACTTTTTCTTCTTGTGCCCCACCCATCACATATTCTCGGCTCCGCCATACAGTTACATACATTATACATATATATGTGTGTTATACATACATATATATATATAGGATATAGGAGAAGGCTCACCGACATCATGCTCTATACATCATCCATGCATCACGCTTAATTACAAGCCCTAAAAAACTTTTTTTTTCAAATTTTATATTTTTCCCTTCAAATTAACCTTCTAATAAACTCATATGCAAAAAATTTGGTCAAAATACATTTTGCAACTATTTTTCAAAAATTCACAAAAAACTACTAAAAATACCTTATTTATAAGGGTCTGCGCCAACAGTTTTTTGTGGATTTTTTAAAAATAGCTACAAAATGTATTTTGATCTAATTTTTTCATATGTGTTTATTGAAAGGTTAATTTCAAGGGAAAAATATATAATTTAAAAAAAATATTTTCTACGGTCTAGAATTAGGTGTGATGTATAGTGCATGATGTAGGTGAGCCTTCCTCTCTCTCTCTCTCTCTCTCTCTCTATATATATATATATATATATATATATATAATAAAGTATAAAACTTATGTATATCATAAGATTAAAAGATGATGTCATCAATATAAAATTTTTCAACATTACCTCTTTTGCCCTCAATTTTTTGGTTTCCCCCTCTTTTTTTACTTACTAAATTTACACTTCAATTCAAAATTAGGGCTACTTTGGTCAAAGTTACTTCATTAATTTGTTCACACTCTCTCATTTCTTACACAAACCTCCGATTCTCCCGTTCTCTCATCAGCAAGCCCCAAAAAATCCTACCACCTCTTTCGTCGCTCGCCGCTCTCTCTCTCCACATCTTTTCTGCTAGATGATGTATGAATATTAAACCCTAAATACACATCACTGGTTTCGAGTTTTCTTAGTTTTAGATCTAGGTTTTCTTCATATAAGATCCCCTTTTGAAAAAATCATGTTCAAAGGTCTTCCAATGTATTTCTTATATTCATTTTGTGTTTTAGGGGTTTTGATGTTTATTATTAATAATTTTCAGGTATGCTAGAGTTTGAGGTATGGTTTAATATACTATTCTTAGAGGTATATATGTACACGATTTTTACAGGTATATATAAACGATTGGTACATGTTAGATTAATACATTTCTCAATGAGTATATGAGTTGTTGTATCATGTTTTTTTTGTTTACAGTGCTGGATTCGTCTCTATTAATGTAAAAAAAACAAAACTTTTAGGGCTTTGTTATATGAGTTTTATTCTTCTTTTAATATTTAGATTCTCTTTTCATTTTGTGATTGTAGGTTTATCATTTTGATGAATTTGGCGGATCTGGTGGTGAATCTCCTTTCACCGAGGTATGCTTATACTATATTTGATTTATGATTGGTACTAATTAGATTCCATAATGCAATTTTTGGGGTTTAATTTTTATTACTAATATTATTTTCTCACTCTTTCTCCGGCGTCTCTGACGCTAACTCCATTTGATAATGCAATAGATTCTATAATACAATTTCTGAGTATTAGTTTTTTCAGTCAAAGCAGGTATATCATGTATATGGCGGTTATACAACGATACAAAGAAAAATGTGGGTGGTGATGATTGTGCCATTAGTATGGGCCGTCGGGCCATAAGTTTTTAAATATGATCAATAGCGTCGAGGATTTGATATAAGGGGTGGAGTTCCAAGCCTATTGAAATAGATGGTATGTTAATTTTGAGTTTTTCTATTCGATGTATGCTAAAAACAGATCATAGGCGCGGAGATGAGCTAACACAAGTTAAATAGCCAACTCAAAATATATTAAGTTGAATTTTTAATTTATACATTTTTATGGTTGCATGATATGTGTTTGATAAACTATCAACCCGAGTATTTCTCATTGCACATGCCAGTAGCCATATTAGGCCTGCTTAAAGCAGCAATAGAAGACCTGCACTAATTTTTTGTTTTTATTTTTGTATGTGTTTTAGGTTTTAGGTATCCCATCGATGTGGATACGGAAGGTTTAAAGGAATACATGAGCAAATTTTGAGATTTTGACGATTGTATTGTCATGAAGGTTTTCCTTTCTTGATATATTTAGTATAGGATGTTTTCATTATAGGTTTGTTTTGATCATTTTAAAATGTATGTTCGTCTACTGAAAATACAAAAATTGACACAAGGTTTGTTCAAATCCCTCCCTGTTGTATGAAAAATCCCTCCCTCCTAATTATTTCTACCATTTATCAGTAGTCCTCATATTATATAGATGTCAGTTACGTTCAAGTATAAAGTCAAGATTGTTTGTTTCAGTGTTTCTTTCCTCGAATAAATAATTATTTGCTGCTTACACTCTTAATTCCTTTGCCACATTTTGTTTTTTCACTGGAAACTATTATATAAATTTGGTTGCAGTCCCATATCTGTTTGTCCTTAACCATGACGAACTCACTGCCTTGGGGGCAGTATGTGTCTTCATAGTGTTTGGATATGCTAATGAAAAATTGTCACATGAATGGACACTCTGTTTTGTGTTTGGGTAGTAATATGAAAATGTATTATTCTTCAACTTGCTATTAACAACTTTCACTTTGACTGATGAAGTCTTTTCGAATTTTCTCCAGGAACTAAGACATCAAAGAAATATGAATCGAATATATTTGCATATTGAGAATTTGTATTAATAGGTGAGTTGATTTGATGAATTATAGTCAAAGAATCACCTTTAAACTCATGAATTTGTAGTTCTTTTATGTGTAGGAAGTTGAAACCCTTCCATCATATTTGTACCTTCCTCCACTTCAACACAATTAAGGTACTGAATTTGTCTAGACATAGCTATAATAATTCATCCTTAAGAATCTCTCACAATCATTCCAATCCCAGAAATGCCTAAATCTGTCTTCACAACCACATTAGTGTAACGATTTTTTTAATCACAAGTCTTTCCCTTGAATTGAGTTTCGTTGGGTATTGATTCTTGCATATAACACAAGCACTTTTAAGTTTGATTCTATTCTCCTTTAAAAAATCTCAAAATATGTGGTTATTAAATTATACCCCTTCTGATTGGAAAATTTTGATTTTTTCTCAAATCGATTTTCATCAAACTTTCAAAAATTAACAAAGCACTTGAACTAAGTGGAAAATACCATGTGAAACAGGTGCATTCATCCACAAATATCACTAAAATTTTCAACTTTTAAAATAATAACAAATGTGAAGCACCGCATAAATCACAATGCATAACTTCAAGAGGATTCTTAGAAAAATAAGTAGACAAAATAAATTGATGATGACATGCCTTCTCTATTTGACAACTTTCACATATTTTTTCAACCTTATCACTACTGGTTCATATAATAAACTCATTTTCCTTTAATATATCAACGAATTTTGTTTGTGGATGGCCAAGACATTGGGGCCAAACTTCATCCTGGACCATTATAAACCTGGTTGATCATCCTAAGGCTCCAAAAGCATACTGACCACCGAATGTATTGCCTGATGCTATCACTGCTCCTATGTTCCTGTCCTTTATCACAAAACCATTCAATGAGAATTCCATAATTCAAGGAAATTTATATGTCAATTGATTGACGAATAACAAGTCTTTCTTAATATTGGGAACGCCAAGAATATTGTTGAGTTGCACTTTCTTATTACCCGCGGCAATTGGTGCAGATCCAGCATGAGATATATATAATAATGCACCATTAGCCACGATTATTTCATCAGGACCATAATATGGAGTTAATGAATGAAGTATACCGGTGTTAGAAATCATATGAGATGAGGCTTTTGTATCAACAAACCATGAGTTATTATGATGTTCCTCAAGCTTCATTGCTGAAAATACTTGATTCACCTCTATAGGTTGGATTGTATGGTTGAATCTATTACAACAATCAAGAGATGAATGCTTTGGTTTATTACAGATTAGTCATATGATACTGTCCACTTGATGCATGATTGAAATTAATTCCCTTGCTTTTCATTACCATCAACACTAGGGCCTTCTTTTTATTGGTAGTTGTACCTTAATCATATCATAGTTTTCTAGGATGATTGATCGGATGCTCCTTTTTGTTTTTATAAGGTTATTGATATTGTAGTTTTAAGATGAAATCTTGAATATAGGATCCAAGAAACCCACGTTCTACCAAGAGAATTTCTAATCGCAACCCCGCTACCACACTTACTCCATCGAAACCCAAGAAACCAGGCGTAAACACAAACTAAGAAACAATCAGCTCTGCCGAGCATTAAACCAAGAAACCAAGCGTAAATTTGAACTGTGTGTGAATCCATTTTGTTTTTGTTTGTTGACAGTGACATATATGAGACATTAATCACGATGAGACAATCTTGGGTTTCAATGGGTAAAATCAGTGCTTATTTTTGTTATCAATGGGTAAAATCAGGCTTGGGATTATCTCTATTATCATAGGCCCGTCGGTAAAATCAGGCTTGGGTTTTTCTCTGCTATCATGGGGAAGATAAGTACAATGACCTTTAGGTATGACTTTTGTCAAAACTCATTTATCTTAGATATTTTTCAATTTTTATTCCTTGGCTTTTCTAAATCTATGTGCGTTGGTTATTGATGGTGACTTTTTGTAGAAATGGTAATAAAGATACAGTAGAATTTCCTTATAACAGGAGCAGACCAAGACTGAGAATTGTGGCTGCTACACAGAGGCTGCTACTATAGGAGCAGAAACCCCCCTTAGTAATTCGTTGCTGTGGATTTGGCTGCTACATAAGCCAACCCTCTGGTCAAACCTTTGGTTATTGATGGTGACTTTTTGTAGCAACCAAGAAACCCCCCTCTGGTCATTGTTGTGGCTTCTACATAAGCCAACCCTCCTTGGCTGCTACATAGGGGTTGCTACTCTATCTGTAATCATTGTTGCTGCTACAATGTCAACACGCACACCTGTGTTGCCATTTCATGTGATGAAATGAATGGTGAGCATTTTGCAAAGGAGAAAAATGGGCAGTGCGAGGGAAACCTAGGATAAGCAAGGAGACAGAAATACTGTGACTCTAATAGACACGAAATGGGGAGAATATGATGGATAAATCATTCCATGTTTTTTTTTCTAACTGAACAGTACGTACCTGAGTTTCTCCTTCTTTAATTCTCTTATCAGTTTCAGCTATAATATGTTTTAGTTTTGTATTCTTACTGATTTGTTCGATGTATTTTCAGTTCCTGGCTTGACGTTGTCATGACTGACATTATGAAGATATTCGAACGAAGTGAACATCATAAAATGATTTAAAATCAGATTTTTCATTGTTAAATAAATTAAGCATCTTATTTGGCAGAATAATGTTATTAACCACCATAACTTCGCCTTCAACGGTCACAGCTTCTCCAAGGATTGTAATTCCAAGCTTCACACTGCAGTCTCTTTCAGCCCGGACCGTGACCAACATTTAAGTATTACTTCAGCCGTTATTCAAAAATTTACAGAAATCAAAACATCAGGACCAATCTTTGTTATTGGATGTACTTTGGTTGATGGATGAACAAATTTGTCACCAAAAATTGTCGCAATATTGGTGCCATCGCCCTCAGCCAGATATCAAATGACACATTAAATTTTGGAATGCTTTATATGCAAGGGATCTCATTTAAGGAATTGTTCAATGCTTTGAGTTTTTGTTGTGTCAAGTTTAGCATTAGATTGTCTTTTCCAAATTGTCTCAATTTTGTCAATATGGATATATGTTGATTTTTTTGAAATGAGCGTGTGTACACGAGATCCGTTATTTTCTCAAATGTTGTCAATTTGGAGATATTTCGTCTATGGGGTTGTAGTTGTAGTTTATATAGTTACACCCCCATCAACCTAAGGAGTAGTTGTAGATGATGTAGTTGTATCCCCCAAGTTGTTGGGGTTGTTTTGAAAATTGACTGTCATTATAAGGAAAATTTCTACCATCTTTTAAAAATTGAGGGTCATTCATCTTGACCTCAGTATGCAATAGCCTTTTGAAAATTTATTGTCATTTTTTATTTTATTTGTACACTTGAATTTAGTTTTGATGATGTTTTGGATTTAATGGACCCATGCTTTTTTGATAATAAACATTATACAATATGTTTATGATACAAGTGTTATTACTAAAAAGGCCTCCAATTAGTATTGTTAATGTATTTTTTATTTGTTAAATAGGGTGAACACTCCTAGAAACAAAGGAAATTATGCTAAAGTTTTTAAAATTCTTTACAAAGGAAATACGCTATTCAATAATTTATGACTTAAATTATACATGTTATTATAATTAAAGAGGGTGGATTGTCCCATATATATGGTGGATTGTCTCATAAATAAAAGAAACAGTCTTTGATTTTTTTAAACTAATAGGTTCATACCATTTAAGAAATTATTTATCTATTGTGAAATAAATATGATGCCTGGTCCTATCAACAACGCTGTTTCTTTGGGCAACAAATTTTTTGCCATTTTATAATTAATCATTTTTGAAATTTTTGTCGTTTCGTGATTACGTACTTTAAAAAGTTTTCGTTGTTTACGCACTTTGAAAAAAAATTTGCCGTGCCTCCAGGCACGGGCATTAACAATAATCCTCATTATTTGATTTTGTTTTGAAGTTTATTGTATTCTATATATTTTGTTGATTTATTGATATTAGTGCTGAATGTTCGATAAAATGAAATTGTGAAAAATATTGATTTTTAGAAGTGAAATGGCTTGCTTTGACATTTCAATGCAGAGCCAATTATTTACCTTTGTAATGTAAACTCCTTGGTGTTGTTCGTGTATATTGCCCTCATTTTCACTTCACCACCTCTAATTTTATTTTTTAGACTTAACGAGCTCAACTTATTAAACGATCTAAGTTACCTTCTAACCCATATAAGTATCAACTATTTGGATAGATATATGTGACAACCTGTGATCCAAAATAAGGGGTGGCCAACCCGATACTCCAAAAAATAGAGGGATCATGGGTGGAATCATACTCAACATCGTAACAACATAAAGAGTATACGGGATAACCACTCAAAAATTCAGAAAACAGGTTGTCAAAAATTTTGTTTTATAATTTAAAGAAAGCATTTTAAGCAACCCATAATTGAAAAAGAAAATGGAAACCCCAAGAACAATATACACTAACAACAGGTATACAATAAGAGGACCGAATGAAATGTCGGTCAACAGAATTTCATACAATGTGCAACAAGTTCAATAAATTACATATTACATTCATTATACAATTATAAAAGTTGGGCCACAAGCCCGAATAAAGACCCGAACATAACTAGAAAACAACAATGAAGGCGTCTACACAAAATATCCCGTGATATCCACAAAATGTCACGGCTCCTCAAAAGACACTGGAGTGGGGAGGTCAATGCGGGCGTCCTTGCGGTGGAGCACCTGAACGGTTACAATATTTATGCGCAACAAGAAAGAAGGACGGGTCAAGGCCTGGTTTTATGTGATCACGAGATAAATGAATAGTATGACAATTATGAACAGTTAATCATGGATGATAAAGATGATATTCTAACATAGTGATCTCACAGATAAACTAAGACAATTAAATGATTATAAAGTAACATTCAATTCAGCAAGAGGATATGTATAATCATCATTAATCTAAAAATCTTTATCATTATTCACCTTTTTATTTTATCTTTCCATTCCTCATCAGGAATATAGATTCTATCATATGCACTATATGGCATGTATCTCATTGTATGCTCTTTACGGCAACCATTTCATTTATATGCTCTTTGTGGAATGTATTATGCTCTTTATGGCATTGCGTTATGCTCTTTGTTGCATATATATCCATCAAGTCCCACTTGATGTAAGAATAGTTATAAATATTTATGTATAACGATTCTAGGACAGCCCGTCCGGGTTTCCCCACTGTGCGCGCCCCTAAATGACCATCATCTTCCAGGGCCTATCATCAAGACAACCTGAGATCCTATCGAAACGTCGGGAAGTGGCCATATGCCTGCGGGGTAGTCATAACCACACCTGGAATTACCTACCCATTGCAGAAAATATACAACAAGCGCTCATATGGCCTAGGACTATATCCACCCTGCATTCATTAGCCAGGGGGCTTCACCTTACGCACAAACTTCCCTTAAGATGGTATTTAGAGAGGGTGTGTTCCAACCATTTTATTAATTTCCATGACATGATTTAGTAAATTATCATTTACTTTATTCATTTACATTTTATTAAATGCATTATGGTTATCCGGAACTATACGTGCTTCACATCATCATGATAACCTCGATGAATATTTAAACTCCCAAGTTATTTTCCCAAATCTCCTTTTGGGCTTTATAATAGACCATCATACCTAAAATTAACTTCTAAAGTCTCTAAACACAACTTCGTAATCTCCTAGACTCCTACTAATCGATAAAAGGAAAGTAATGCCTGAACATCACTTCACGCACCTTGGAAATAAATCCCAAATATACCAATTCTAATCTAGGGTAGTAAACCAACTCACCTAGAACTCTAGGACTCTAAGTTGACTTCATACAAGAAGTTTCCTAAGTCCTAAGTCTAGAGAAAAAAGGTTGAAATTGGAAAAGAAAAACAATTTAAAAATGCAGGATTTTCGAATCGATTCGGCCAGAAAATATGAGGTTCTGCATAAATGCCGAATCGATTCGGACCATCCGAATCGATTCAGTTAGGAAAATTGGGTTTCTTCATAAATGCCAAATCGTTTCGGACTAGCCGAATCGATTCGATTCACTTAGACCTGGAAACTGTCCCTGTGCGAATCGATTCGGCAAGGCCGAGTCCATTCGCCCCTACGAATTTTGCCAATTTTGGCTATCGTGTCTTGGACTCCAAATTTACCCCCAACTCAAATCCATTAAAACCAAACTCATTTTTTGTCACCAATACATCATAAATACCACTAACTACTACCATAAACTTCAATAATCATCCAAATCATTCTTTAATGATTAAATCCCACAAATCCACAAAAACCCTAAAATAGTTAAACTATGATTAATACACAATTATGACAACTAATTATTTATCTTAAACCACAATATAGCAAGTAGAAAACTTGCCTCAAGCTTGAAATTTCAGATTTGAGGAAGATGAAAGCAAGATCAATCTCCAATGTTCAATCTCTCTCTCCTTTCTCTACTATTTCTCTTCCTCTCTCTTTCTCTCTAGGTTTAGGAATACAATTAGGGGAAAATAGAAGACTTAACAAGGATAAACCGTGGCATAGTTCTAAAATTCCAACTTAAATGATCAATACCGTGACAAAATAACATGCAACTACACATTTAAGGTATAATCAGTCAAAAGTGCCCAAAACCTCCAAATACAATATGGCACACATTTTGACTATCTTGCACGTTCCAGAACCAACTACGGCCTCCAAATTATCATTTGGATATTTTATAATTCATTTTAAGTTCTGGTTCCATTTTAAACCAAGATGTTATTTTTAAATCTTATGACACTATAAAACTCAACATGAGGATATTTACATACACATACTGTAAATATACAACAAGTTAGTAAATATTAACTTTTTTTCATTAAATTAATACTTACTCCATATTCCAACATTTTACATATAATTACTTCACATAGTAAGTAAATATAAAATAGGTTCTCATAAGCGAGGGTTATTACAATATATCGTCATGAGCAAGGCACTCGAGGTTATTTTTGTCCAATTCAATATAAAATAGCTATTTAGTAAATAAATATCACTTTCCACAACTATAAATTTGCTATATGGGGGTAATTTAAAATTAACAATTTTAGGGAATTAAATCTAAAATAATAAATTAGGGGTGTTAATATCAGTATTAACTCTTGGGTTCATTTGGATTTCATAATTTATCACATTCCTAAAAATACTAGAGACCTGTTTTTAATTTGGTATCTTATTTTGTTTTAGCATTGGGACAGTCCTATAAACAAATGAAATTTTGCCCAAAATTTCTAAATTAACAGACATTTTTTATTATAGTATAAAATATTTTACAAAAAAATTAGTCGATTTAATATTTTGAAAGTATTTGTCATGCCTTCAAGAAAATTTACCATTATTGATACTATAATACAAAACATTAAACTTAAATTATACATGACTTGGTATTTGAAAAAATTTCTTCGTGCCTTCAGTCAAAGGGAAATACCCTTAACTGTAGGATCTTGAATAGGCAGATGTTGGCTTGCTTACCCCTATATATGAAGAAGTTGTTCCCGTGTCTCGAACCCTAGACCAATCGTAGCCTTGGCGAGGTCACTTGCCACTGCACCAAGGCACGACTTTATGCTTTTCAAAATTATCAGCGTGCCTTCAGGCACGGGCATACCCTAGTATATATATATATATATATACACACACACTAGGGTATGCCCGTGCCTGAAGGCACGACGTTAATTTTCGAAACTTTATGTCGTCGATAGGACCATACATCGTATTTAGTTCACAACACATAAATAATTTTCAAAATAAAATATGGTATGGACATATTAGTTTTAAAAATTTGTAATTTTTTAATATTTTATAATTAAGTCAAAATGTTTTTCTTACAACATATAATTGTAAACAAATTTAAAAGTTTGGAAAAATACCTTACCAAAAAAAAAATGCTTGGCCAGCGGAAGTCACGAACAGCGAGCGGGGATTAGTCGAGGTGCGCGTAAGCAGGCTCGAACACCTCGTGGTATGAAAAATACCTTACCAAAAAAAAATCATGTTTTTAGATGACTATTCATCATGCTTAAGAAAAAATTACAACACAACTAAGTATAATAGTCCATCTTGGACCTCGTATAAACAACATAATAACTTAAGTCAGCAGAAAATTACAACACAACCAAGTATAAATAATTTATAAAATTTGGGCAAAGTTCCCTTTATTTTTAGGACTATCCACCCTGTTTAACAAATAAAAACTACCCAAACCATAGAAATAGTAATAATCCATCCTGACCTCATATAAAAAACATAATCGATTATATATTTTCAAATATAAATATGGTTGGACACAATCAAAACGTTAATGTCTTCATCGCCATCTTTGTCGTTAAAATCCAATGACCCTGCATCACGGAACAACCATGAATAATAAAGAATTAGTATGTAGATATGAAACAGTAATATATAGTTAGAAATGTATTAGGAGAACAAACTTTGGTATATCACATGGACTTAATACTCCATGTCAGACTTTGGGGAAAGATCATTTTACTTGAAACATGTAAAAAGTGAAACTTAGACTGTATACTTATAATATAGTTCCCAAAGTAAAAAATTACTTAAAACGTGTAGAAGCGTAAATAAACGTGTAAAAAATTACTAATAATATACATAACTTGTTAAAATCGAAAAGTTCATATCATAAATATTACAAAAAGTTCAGTTCATAAACTTACATACTTTTAATGTACAACTTACAAACAGCTCTTTTCAGAAAGTTCATTTCATAAATCTACATAACTTACAAAAAGTTGTATAGTTGAATTGATGCGGGTATTGAAGATGTCTTATTGAGGTCACGGTAATTAGTGCAGGCAGTGAAGCTGACGCAGCAAAAATTGCATGTGCTTTAGTGCTCATCTCCTGGCATTGAAGGTGTTTCTATTGTAACTTAAGTTTTGTGTACTTTTGTAAGGACCATATCTGATGCATATGAATTTCATGTCTGCAGGAGTTATTATAAATGCACATATGCTGGATGTAATGTTCATAAGCATGTCAAGAGAGCTTCAACTATGAAGGCAAACATACTCATGATGTCCTGGCAATTAGAAACAGACCTAAAGGACTGGACATGTTCTTTGACAGCTAAACGAAGAGCATGTCTCAGATAAAGCTTCAATGTCAAGGCTGTTATATACGGCAGGGATCCAAACGGGGTTAAAATCGCATGTGCTTCCATTAAGGCCAAGAGTTGTCAAAATGAAAAGAATTGCATAAATTGACAAACCAAAATAAAATTAAATTGAAACTTGCAAATAATAAAAAATTAACTACTACCTTTTGTATGAGAATGTGGAAGATCACCATGTTAAAACAATATTACTAAATAGATGATGAAGCAAAATATTAAAAATAAACCTTGGATGCTGAAACAAATGAATTGAAACAAAAATATAAAATTGCAAAGTGTACCTGATGAAACAGAGTCCTAATGAAACAAATGGGGTTCATTCCTAAATAAACAAATGGGGTCCATTCCTACACCGTGCCTCCACCTAATTTTGCAAGAAGTCAAAAAAAAATAATACTAAGAATGAGAGAGTTCGTATGCAAATCTGAACACAATAGAAAAAGAATCTAGTTAGATCTTTGTTTTAAAGTCACCATAGAGGACAACATTAGTTATAAATAAAGAAGATAAGTAAAATTAAGCTCGGATCAAACATAGGTTAATCACTGAATCAATCGATCGAACACATTAAACACGTAAAAGCATACAACTACACGATCATGAAAAAACTTGTCAAAGTATTCTAATAATTAACCCCCAATTATTCACGATAGGATTGTAGTTCATAAAAGCATGCCACTACAATTCATGACAAAACGAATCTTCGAAAAAGCTATAAGAAAATTAAAAATTAATATTGTTGAAACTTCTCCAACCCAAATATGTTAGCAGTTTTGCTACTCGGATAGAGCTGGCCATCCATCCATTCTCAGTTGTTTTGTTACTTGATCACATCCTTTTTTTGTCTCTACAAATATTATAATTCGACTCCCATCCATCACTTCTTTGAGCAGTATTTCTCCAAATATGTCACAACTTCCACAATTTGATTTATAGATAGATTAGATTTCAAAAATACTGACCCAATTATCACCTTGTATGGATTTAATAAAAAATGACTTGCTAAAGTGTCCACCTCCCTTGACCATGTCGCACTCCAGTACAATGTCTGCCTATCTGGTCGAATTTGGGCAACAACATTTCTGTTATGGGACAAATTCCTGTTCAGGACAAAAAAAGTTGTACTTAAAAAAGTCCCAACTTACCAGAAACTGAGTGCATACGTGTGCGTATGTGTGTGTGTGTGTGTCTATATGCTAGCATGTGTGTGTGCGTGTGAGAGTAAGAGAGAAAGAGAGACCACAAAAAGGCCTTCACATACCTATCATTGAAATAAATTTTAACTAAAAATCAAGAACATGTTAAGAACAAAAAAAAACTCTACCTTGCAAATTGCAATCAGATCATCTAGTGTTCCATTGATCAACTTAAGGGTTGTGCTGACTTTTTTTTCTTTGTTGAGATGTCTTTCCATATGGGGATCTCCCAAAATGGAATTGGTGAAATACTTCGCTCTTTTGCTTCTCGCTAGACAGTGTATACATCCTCATCTAGCCGAATTATATACACATACATGAGTTTCCCAGTGGCTACAAAACAAACATCATTTAAACATGTATCAAACTGTGTGAATTTAAACTTTGATTGTTCTGGAAATTACACTTTGATTGTTCTGACTCTAAAACATGCATCAAATAGAGTTGCAATTACTTATATTCAATCCAAATAACTTTGATTACTTACATTCAATCCAAATAACAAAACAACTTGTTGAAACTTCTCCAACCCAAATCACATTAGTATTGTTCATGCCTCTTAGTCTACTATGAACACGACATGTCCACCTACGTTTGTTCGAAGGTCTAATTAGGTTTTGAGGCTGGACTTTCAAGGTTAAAAGTTGCAATCTCTACAAATTCACACACTTTATACAACCTTTATACAATCTCTACAAAAAAAATGTAAAAAACAGATATTATATAATATTCCTACAAATTCACACCCTGTGACATCGGTGATCTTATTATACTACGAAAAATAAAATGCCAAAGTTGATTCAATATGTATATACCCACAAATCATAAAGTAGATTATATATGCTATTTTGGAGCAATTCAGTGACTTTTATAGAGATGCAAATTATAAAAGCGAAGAGACAAATTGGACAACGATAGAATACCTTAAATATATAATACACCAAGTCGCAATCATCAATTTTCTGACCCACAATGAAAAACCTCCACCGCATATCAGCCACCCCCATACATCCTCTGTTATTGGGCAATCTAGACCTTTTTCCAGTAACAGGAACCTATGAGCCATGTGTCCTCTTCTTGGTACAATGATAAACCAACTCTCCACCTGGGGTTTTGACGATCCGGTGTTAGTTGGATTTGGTATCATGGCTATGGCTTCTGTTGTATGTTAGACCTACAGAAAATACTGCTGAGAATTGAAATATGCAAGTCTGAGAAAACCAAATTGTATATACTGCTGAGAATTGAAATATGCAAGTCTGATCAAACCAAATTGTATTCTTTTAAAAATCTAAACATGAAAGGAAACTGTAACACCATTGTCTCAATATTAACTAAAAATTGTCTCAATATTAACTAAAAAATTCACGACACATAACCAAGTGTTTCTGTAAGATATGATGGAAAAAACTATACATCATTGGGATAATAACCAAGTGTTTTTGTAACCAAGTGTTTCTCAATTATAATTCAAGACACATAACCAAGTGTTTCTCAAAATTAACTAAAAATCTGTAACACCATTGTCTCAATATGGTTTAACTGATTAACACCATTGTCTCAATGTTAACTAAAAAAATTCAAGACATATAACCAAGTGTTTCTGACTCGTGTTAAATAAAAAGTAGAAAAGAATATAAAGTATATCATATCTAAGTAAAAATTGAAAAAGATTCAAATAAATCATCGACTTGAACTTGATTACAACTCCGGACATTAACTCGGATGTAAGTTTGCAAGTCACACTATAGTTTCACACCCATGACAATATAATTATGTTATAATAATACAACTCTATGAGTATGGCACTATATTCGTGGGATACTTCAAACTGGTAACGGTGTAATCTAACTCCATAATAGTGAACTTTGATTGACGTAAAAATGGGGCATCAAATTGTAACAAATATTGTAATTCACAAAATTTCATAAAAAAAAGAAATGAAAAAAGGGGCAATGCAACTGTTGAAGATCCTAGAGTCTATGGGCTGTCGAATGTAATTTTTCAGCGGCTTCATGTCACTGATCAGCTACCATTACTTTCCTAGAATTAACGACGAAGATCAGTCAATGACATATGTTAAAAAATCAAGAAACCAAGGCATGTGTATATACATTATACTTGTGTCTACATTTGGGGAAAACACCTGTGATGTATGTGTTTAAGTGCAACCATCCCCAAACCAACTTCCCCTAATCATTTATTTGCAAATTCTATTAGTCAATTAAACATAACCACATATAGATAGCTTACAGGTTTGGGCTAACTTGGTTCAGAAGTATTATTTAGATATAATATCCATATGATGCTCACCTCATCATTCTCATAAACTCATCATTCTCATAAACTCATCATCATTAACTTCTCCATCACGATCACTATTTGTTTCGTCAACCATCTCTTGAATCTATTTTTTAGTAAAATGTTCACCCAACTCCATGTAAATAAGCTGAATGAGCTCCTATTTAGTGTCCCTTTCACCAATCTTGGTTGTCATCATATGCACAAATTCATCAAAATCAATTGAACCGCTTCTATCCTTGTCTACCTCAGCAATCATTTCATTTATTTGCTCTTCAATCATTTCAAAACTTATAAATTATTTTATTCACAGTGTTCAAAATTGTTTAAGGGTGATGTGATCAAAACCATAAAAATGTTCTTTAAAAGAAATTGGATCCTCCCAGGTGTCAACTCCAGTTGTATCAGCCTCACACCAAAGGACCCCTTTTCCATGATTATCAATACATCATAAGAACTCCCAATTATAAGAACTTATTATGCTATATGTTCGAGATATTAGCTTCGCAAGCGATAGATGATATTATTTATAAGTACATGATGCAAACCCTGAGAAGTAATAAATGAAGCAGTAACACAATCCTCACTTAGCTGTTGTGATTCTTGTGGTTCATGTCATGCAACAAATTTTAACCCTACCCCAAATGGCAACTGAACAAAGATTGGGTTTGGCCCCTCGATAAATGTGATAAACATGTAACACACAACATGTAAAACACTCGATAAATACTCATGACAAATTGTAGAACCAAAAAAAGAAATTCAAAGCCCTTGGAAGAAAACCATAGTCCATTCAAAATAAAAGCACGCACGAAAAATTAACTTTTCGGTACAGAATTGTATACATAGAATTAGACCACCATATATTGTTACCATGCCTAGCAAAAAACGGTGTGCCTTCCTAGTCACCTAGATCTACAGATTATAGAATACAATAGATTCATTTCTAACTAACATCTATTTTATTTTGTTTTCCATGACTCATGCCATACGGATTAATTGCATACTAATTAATGAATACACTAATTAAAGAAAATCCCTTATAACCCAAATCTCATAACCATAATGGGTATATATATTCAAATAGGAGTACTCTCTTCAATCTAACAAAACCTTGTAACTAAACAGTCCCTACAACAATGCACTCCCTGATTTAAGTGGTATTATTAAAATATTCTTAGTAAACATAAATTGAGTGCACAAAGCATTATAGACCCCAATCATGATTCCATCAATTAACATACCTAACTAATCAAAGCACTAATAGCAAAAACAACAGTAACTCCAAAGTTTAATAGACAGAGTATACCTAGGAATCACTTTGTTTCTAAAATTAGTACCAAATAAAAATGATAGCATATAAATCAATATTTAACCAAAAGCATATAAAATTAGTACCAAATAAAATTGAAAGGGAGTAGTATGAAAGAGTATACCTAATTTGACCTAATATCTGTGTTGACCTCCACGATTTCAAAGTTTGTCCATCTGAAACACAATCAAAATCAAATACCGAAATCACAAACAATGTACACCAGATTCAAAAAATCAGCAAAAATTAGATAACTACAGAAATAATAGAAATGCAATGAAGCAAAGCGTCACTTTTATCTCTCTATCCAATCCTTGATGTTTAAACCTACAAAAACAATACACAATACAAAACACAAATACCTTTAAACCATAGAGCATACCTAGATTTACAAACCAAAATCTGCAAAACAAAAAATAAATACCAAAATAAATACAATGTTACCCTGCTAGTGAATCCCTGTTAGTGAAAGCTTGGTAGGGGAAAAATGTGAGAGGCGGTGGCGTGGCAAGTAGCTAAGTGAGAGGTCAGAGGGTTTTTGTTTTGTGGGGAGGGTTTGTGAATCGGGAGAGAGGAGAGAGAGTTTTTTGTGTTGGGTGTGTTTCGTGTGGTTGAAGTGTAAGAGAGTGAGTTTAGCCTAAGTAAATTTACTAATTTATCCTTCTTTTTTAATTTTGAAGAAAAGGGGGAAACAAATTAGAGTGTGTTAAAAGAGGGGGAATCCAAATTTGTAAGGGGCAAAATAAGTAGTGTAGGAAAACTCGTAAAGATGACATCATCTATAAAACTTGTGACATACATAACTTTCATACTTTATTATATAGATATATCTATATAGATATATAGAAAATAGGCCTATATATATATATATATATATATATATATATATATATATATATATATATATATATATATATATATATATATTACAGATATAAATAAGCAGATATACAGATATATATAAGATTATATATTACATATATATATAAGATTGATATCTGTATAATCTTATATATATCTATGTATAATCTTATATATATCTGTAATATATAATCTTATATATATATATACATTGTTATCTATATATCTATATTACAGATATATCTATATATCTATATTACTGTTATCTCAAGCATTATATGAGCAAGCCCTTCAACATTTGCTCTAGCACTACGAGGATCTGATCTAAAAGATGACACACATAAGTATCATGATCCATAGTTCTCTTGCAAACACTTTCTATCAAACTAACATCTTCCACAGTGACAGAGGAACACGAAAGATGAAATACCTGATGAGAACCCGTTGAGAGAGATGGAGAAGCTGTCGAGAGAGATGGAGAGAGGCGGGTGAGAGGACAACAAAGATGGAGAGAGGCGGGTGAGAAGGGAAGAGATGTGTGAGGAACAAGGGAGACGTGGGGGGTTTGGAATAGGGGAGAGACGTGAGGTGAGGGGAGTGGGTTTATTAGAATTAAAAACTTAATTAATTTTTTAAAACTCATATGGGTCTTTTGTGATGAAATAATTAATAATTTTGATTTTTTTTACGAGAAAAAATTAAATTCATCGTAATAAGTCAAATAAAATGTGGGAAAGTAGGCGACAATTTTTGGTACCAAATATTTTGCGATGAATTTACAATTTCCTCGCAATAGGTATTATTTTTGCGATTTATTTAATTCATCGTAAATGATTAAATTCTTTCTCATAACTATTGCGA
The DNA here is from genome assembly GCA_949130495.1 of Sambucus nigra. Lineage (NCBI taxonomy): Eukaryota > Viridiplantae > Streptophyta > Magnoliopsida > Dipsacales > Adoxaceae > Sambucus > Sambucus nigra. The sequence goes on along the minus strand of OX422221.1, from coordinate 326,785,434 downwards.
TGAAGATAATAATTTCTCATAAAAACACATTTATAACGAGAAATAAATTACGTTGCAAAAACAATTAGTCGCTAAATGTCCTTTTTCTTGTAGTGAATGTCATACTTAATAAGCCTAATATGTGAGTTATCATAATGGTCTCATAATATCTTTAAAAAAGACTATTTTTGTCACAATCAGTCATTCACATGCATTTATACAATTAACACATAAATTTAGAATTCATGAACTCTTAATTGATATAAAAAGTTGTGTCAAATAACTAAGCAAATAGCAATAACACAATTAACTACTCGAGACCCATCTCTTTAGTATGTTGCAAAAATATCTTCAGATATAACCCTTTCGTTAAAGGATCGGCTATATTATCACAAGTATTAATATGTTCAATTGACACAGTTTGAATTTGAACTTCTTCTTTGACAGATAGATACGTCATCTCAATATGCTTAGCTGCTTTAGAATATCTATCATTCTTTGAAAAGAAGACTGTTGTGACATTATCACAATAAATCTTTAGCGGCTTAGTTACTGAACCCATAATACTAAGTCCTGAAATAAAATTTCGCTGCCACAATCCATGATTTGTAGCTTCAAAACAAGCCACAAACTCACCCTCCATAGTTGAAGAAGCGATGACACTCCGCTTAACACTTTTTCATGAAACGGTCCCTCTTGCCAGAAGGTAAACATAACCTGAAGGGCCTTTTCTGCTATCAAGGCATCCTCCAAAATCTGAGTTTGAATAACCAACTACCTCAAGATGATCAGATCTCCTATAGGTGAGCATGTAGTCTTTGGTTCCTTGAAAGTACCTTAATACCTTCTTTGTAGCCTTACAGTGGAAGTCACCCGGATTGCTTTGATATCTGCCCAGCATCCCAATGGCAAAACTAATATCCGATCGATTACAAACCTATACATATAATAAACTCCCTACAAGAGAAGCATACGACACACCTTTCATGTGATCCCTTTCCAATTTAGTTTGGGGACATTGACTTAAACTAAATTTCTCCCCTTTTAGAATTGGAACATTAATGGAATTACAATTTTGCATGTCAAATCTTTGTAAAACTTTATTAATGTAAGCCTTCTGAGACAATCCTATCAATCCACGTGATAATGCTTTGATGAAACTTAAAATACCATTGACGAGAAGCTTGTTTAAGTCCATATATTGATTTATTTAACAAACAGACTTTGTGTTCCTTTCCTTTCTGAATGAAGCCCTTTGGTTGTTCCATATAGACTTCTTCCTCTAAACTCCCATCGAGAAAATATGTTTTAACATCCATTTGGTGTAGCTCTAAGTAATAATGAGCTACGAGTGCTAATATTATTCTAAGAGAATCCTTCTTGAAAATGAGAGAGAAGGTTTCACTATAATCAATGCCTTCCTTTTGAGTAAAACCTTTGGCAACAAGTATAGCTTTATGTCATTCAATATTGCCATTTGATTCATGTTTGGTCTTATATATCCACTTAGACCCAACTATTTTATAACATTTAGGTAAATTGACTAACTCCCAGACTTGATTAAAATTCATAGATTTTATTTCATCATTCAAGACATCAATCCATTTATCAGAATCTATGCTAAAAACATCTTTTTTATAAGAGATCGAATCACCAATATCCCCAATGTTAAATTCATTTGCTTGGAGATACGCTACATAGTCATCCAAATAGCTAATCTTCGATTCTCTGAGATTTCCTTAAAGCTATGTCTTATAGTGTTTCAATAATAGGCTCATTATGTGGTTGTTCAGTATGTGGTTCATCCATTTGTTCTTCATTATTGGTCAAAGAAATAATCGGTGCAACAACATCAGTATGGACAGTAGGAACATGAGGACCCTCATTGTGATTATCTAGAGTTCTTGGAAGAGGGGGATTTTTCTTAATTTCTTGAATAATCACATTCTGAACTTCATTACTCCCACTAACTTCACCATGTTCAATGAATTTATCATTTTCGATTTCAATAATTCTTGTTGTATGGTTAGGAAAGTAGAATTTATACCCTTTGAATTTTTCTGGATATCCAATAAAATAAGAAATTAATGTTCTAAGGTCCAATTTTTTTTCGTGTTGATTATAAGTTCTTGCTTCTGTTGTACATCCCCAAACACAAAAATGACTTAAAGAGGGTTTCCAACCTTTCCATAGTTCAAAACGAGTCTTTGAAGTTTCCTTACCAGGAACCCTATTTAAGATATGCAGCAGTCATAAGAGAATGCACCCACAAAACATAGGTGAATCAGTTCTACTTATCATACTCCTAACCATTTCAATAAGAGTACAATTGCACCTTTCAGCTACACCATTCTACCATGGTGAGCCTAGCATTGTGTATTGTGCGCAAATACCCAAACATTCAAGGAGTTTAGCAAAAGGATAAGTATGTTTCCCCGATTCATCATATTTTCCATAAAACTCACCACCTCTATCCGATTGAATGATTTCAACCTTTTGCCCAATTTTCGTTCTACTTCTGTGATATAAACTTCAACTGCATTAACGAATTAAGATTTATCATTTAATAAATACAATGTGAAATATCGGGAAAAATCATTTATAAATGTGACAAAGTATTTTTCTCCACCAATGGAAGGAACATCAAAAGGACCACAAATATCTGTATGTATAATTTCAAGAAGCTGTGTGCTTCTTGTGGCTCCTTTGGTTGTATGTTTGGTCTGTTTACCCTTAATACAGTCCACACATACACCAAAATTGGACCAATCCAAACCAGGGATAATTCCCTCTTTAATAAGCCTTTCACTTCTTTTTATAGATATGTGTCATGATTTTTTATACCACAAATAACCAGAATACTCATTAAATGAGTTACATTTAGTTCCAACATTAGTATGCAGAGACAATAAAGATTCTAAAAAATTAGGATCAAGATTAGTTTGAAACAAACCATTCAACAAGAAACCCAAGCCAAAAACAGAATTATTCTTATGTAAAGTAAAACCATTATTCTATAAATTAACATAGAAGCCCTTTATTGAGAGTTTAGATAAGGAAATTAAATTTCTAGAAACAGTGGGTACAAAAAGAGTGTCTACAAAATCTAAATAAAGTCCATATTGTAATTTTAAACAAAAAAACTACAATAGCTTCAACTTTTGCTTTTGCCTGGTTTTCATGTAAAGAAAATATTCGTTTTGCTTTATTTCCCAGATTAAAAGGAATCCCTGCATAGTATTTGAAACACGACATGTATAACCATAATCAATCCACCATGTGTTAGAAGGAACATTAATGAATTTTGATTCAAAACATACAAAAGCACAAGGCTTAATTTTCTTTTCAAACCAAGTTTTGCGCTTAATACAGTCTTTCTGAATATGCCCCTTCTTGTGACAGAAGTGACATGTGACTGCTGTTTTTTCCTCCTTTTGGTGTAATGGACCAGACTCATTGTTAGAAGAACTAAGACCTCGTTTTATGCCTTTCCTTTCTTTTGCTTACTAGCTCCTTTATTAACCACTACATTTTCCATTTGTAATTTAGGCATCTTACCACTTTGTTGCTTGGTACGTCCTTCTTCCTGAACTAACATGCTTTGCAGTTCATTAACATTCCATTCATCTTTAATGGTATTGTAATGAATCTGAAAAGACACATAATCAGAAGGCAAGGAGTTTAGGACAAATTGAACTAAGCAAGAATCGTCCACTGCACAGCCTGAAGTTCGCAGTTTTGCAGAAATGTTGGTCATCTCAATAATATGTGCGTTCATGTTCCGAGTGCCATCGAACCTCATAATGGTCAAGTCAGCCATAAGTTTTCCAGTCAGGGATTTGTCAGCAATACGAAACGTACCCTTAATATTTGTCAGATACTGTTTCGCGTTGGTTGTTTCAGATAGGAAAGTTTTCACGATTGTTGCAATGCACATTCTTATGAACATGAGACAAAGCCTATTCGATTTTGACTATGTATTATATATGAGCACATAATCCTCACTGCTTTTTTCAGTAATAGCAACGGGTTCATCAGTAAGAAGTGTTACATCCAGGTCCAAAATACCATGGCTAAACTCAATTTGCTCGAACCATTCCGACAAATTAGTTCCGTCAAATTTCTAAAAGGTTAAGGCTTGAGAAAAACAAGTTAAGATTCACTGCAAAATGCTCACTCTAATTAAAATATAACACACTTGACGGAAATTTGGAAGGAAATGAATATATATAATTGTCAAAATTTTAATGGCAGAATTACAATAAATTTTATTATAAGTTGACCTTTAATCACAAAACCATAAAAGCAGAATATCTTTAAAAAATTTCTAACATAAAAAATTGTGATTTAATAAACGAATTATTAAACAATTCAATATTCAATCAATAAGTCTAAAGTTAATGAAATCTATATAAAAACAAACATTAGAATGGGCATAAATTTGATATTTCACATAATGAGTCAGTGGCATGTGTTTGGCACGAGATAGGCCTGTCAATGGATCGGATTTTATCCGAATCCGAATCCGAATCCGAATCCGATCCGTTTAAGCGGATATGGATCATGCCTAAAATCCGATTATCCGATTACCCGATTACCCGATTATCCGTTTATTAAATGGAGCGGATTTGGATTCATATGCTCCGATCCGTTAATAATCCGATCCGATTAATATTTTTAATATACATATATAAATTATATATAATATATTTTTCATTAATATATATTGTATTTAATAATATTTTATATACATATTTTACATATTTATTATAATAATTCTCTATTTCATTATCTATTTTTTTGGAACATTTGCAAAATAAATTTATGAAATAAGAGTTGAAAATAAAAAGGTTGCAAATCAAGTTTAAGATAAATGGATAATCGGATAATCGGATCCGATCCGAATCCGTTTAATATTAACGGATATGGATTTGGATTTGCCTGATCCGATCCGATTAATAAACGGATCAGATCCGAATCCGTTTAACATAAACGGATATGGATTTGGATTTGCCTGATCCGGTCCGAATCCGACCCGTTTACAGGCCTAGCACGAAATGCGTTAATCAAAATATCAAAAATTAATATTTAATATTCAACGTTATGAATTATTGGCTTGTGTTTGGCACAAGACTCATAAAAATATGAATATTAAATTTAAAAAAATGTAATATATTTAATATTCCATGTTATGAATCATTTGCCTGTGTTTGGCACAAGACACATAAAAATATGAATATTAAATCAACACAAGTCTAATATCCTACCATATGAAATATGTTGGCCTGTGTTTGGCACGAATATTCAACTAAAACAGGATCATTAGAATAAGGTTTATAAAACAGTTCTAGATGCAACACTTATAAAATATGAAAAACATGAAATTTTTCCAAATATGGAAAAATGAGTTAGCATCATGAAATTGTAGAAAAATACTCCAGAATCTTAAAACTCTTTACGGAATTCAAAAATAAATTTTTTAGAGTCAGATATATCCCCCGAGATTATTTTCATAAATGGCAAATTTAGAGTTTTGAGGGCCTAAACAATCTCGGATCGCCAAAAAACAATTTACATCACGATCGAAGGTGGTGAAAATTGGTCTCTGTCCCGTTTACAATTAGACTTCCAAGTTTCATCGCATTCGGAACAAGTTCGGGGACAAAAATACTATTCATCACAAGCGCCTTTTGAAATTTTTTATTCCAGGATTTCTTGAAATTTATAGGGTTGATAGAAACGGATTAGGTAACCGTTAAAATAACATCAAAACAACATATATATGGTCTCAGTACATTAAATGAAACTGTTTTATTTGATTCTTAACTGCTTCGCTAAAATAAAAAAATAACAAAAAATTGTTCTCAACAGATTTGTTAAACAAATAAAAGTGTTCTCAACAGATTTGTTAACAATCAAACATATAAAACCGTTCTTAACAAATCAAACAAACAAAGTTGTTCTTAATCAGATTTGTTAAATAAAATTATTCTTAATCAAATTTGTTAAAATCAAATAAAATTCTAAACAATTTGACCAAATCAATTCTCGTCCATAAGAATAATTTCTTACATAATTTAGTGTGTAATACAAATCATCATGATAAATAAACTAGTGTTAAAATTATCACGTAATACTAATAATCATGATAAAAAAATCAGTGCAGAATTTAAACATTAAAAAAAACTAAGTTTATCAACATGTGTAGTTTAATCTTTTAAATTCGTAGAGGGATAGTGATAGGCAGGGTTTTGCCGCGGCGAGAGAGTCAACTACGCGCTGGTGGTCTTATATTCGGCTCACCAACTCTATACAAAAACCTAAATTACGAATACACTTAGCGGGTGAGTATAGAGGTAAGTCGGGTATCGAATCCACAGAGAATGTTCGGCAGATTTTAATTGGATTATTAATTCAGGAATGAAAGTGTAAAAAGGTTATGGGTGGTTGTAAATAAAAGAAAAGAATAAGTTAAGTCTAAATAAAAGTAAAGTGAGGATCGGGATATCATCCAACCATACGGCTCGAAACACTTATTAATCAGAATTTCGGCTCGAGAGCAATTTAATCGAGCATTATCAATTAATCATAAACTTCACACAATAAGGAATTTAAGCCAAAGTTACGAGAATAAACATTTAACTGAAAATTGGTCACACGCGGATTAAATTTAGATTATCTCTATAAACACTAACTTTGCATAACAAATAAAGTTAAACGCTTAATAATCCGACTTTAATTCGCGCGGGTTCAATTAAACGCAATTTTGCACAAAACCTAATTTTCGGAGCTCGGGGCCCGAAAATGGCGGAACGAAATCCCGACCCTATTTCTCTAAGGGCAATACATGAATTAAACTAAATTAAAACTAATTAAACTTGGAACTCAAGAAATAAATCAATTAAACTAATTAACAAAGGATGAACCTACTTTACAAAGCAAGGAAAATAAAGAACAAAACTATATTAAAGGAGATGATAATGAATAGTTCAATCTTACAAAACCAAATGGATGTCACCCCAAGAAGAAAAGAAGATGAGCTCTCAAAATAAAACCCTAACCTAAAATGTCTTCTAAAACTAAGTATATGTGATATTACAACAAAATTGGGTTATATAGTAAGTTGGGAGAAAATAAAAGAAGAAAGAAAAGAAAAGCAAAATATCTCAAAAAAACAGGGGATCGATCGATCGACCCATCTGGTCGATCGATCGATGGCAAAAAACCAAGCCCACTGTCTCCCCACGAATTGAACAAATTGAAGGATTGATCGATCGATCCCTTTGATCGATCGATCAATCAAGCAGGTATGAGGCTCCTGCATGTTGTTTTAGCTTGTTTGCCTTTCTCCTCCACAAAAATCACCGTAACTTCTTCGTTCTGAATCAGAATCGTGCACCATTCGCGGCCACGCGATGCTTGCGAGGAGGGATACAACTTCCATGCAGATGTTAGGCTAGGTGCCCAAGATGTGTAAAGAACTAAATGCCCTCGAATGTACGGTCGTGTACGGAAATCGAGCGAAATGCGTTCGAACTTCACACTTAGCATCCAAATACCTATAAAAGCTCAATTAACCCATGGAAAACATGTTAACATAGAAATCCGAGGTTGTATGGTTAATGAGCATAAATATAGGGAATAAAATACCCGAGGGGGCTAAAATGCGTAGGTTCGAGGGATGAAATATGCAATATTTGCGCCGTATCACACCCCCTAACTTACACATTGCTAGTCCCTAGTAAGGAAATAGGATGCAACAAGAACTATAAGCAAAACAAACGCAGGATAAGTACACAAGTATGGTATAAAAGCAAAAGTCCACTTTCGTGGGCGAATCGATTGCATTTAGCATATGCAATAAGTCGTTAAACCCCTAGGTCACCCTAGTAGACGAGTGTCATCTTGTGAGGGTTTTCAGGGATGATAACCACAAATATCACATGATTTCATCAAAAATAAGCCCAAACCAACATGCGACAAGCGCAACAACAACGGACAAGATTTTATACGCATTATTAGAACATTGAACGGATTCAAACAAAAGTCCGAATCATTAACATTATAGAATGCACCTCATAGAATTAAAACCTTAAAATATAGGAGGGGGACGATCGCATGCAAAGTGTGATTTGGAATTTTTTTTATATAAATCGGATAAGCGTTAAAGCAAGCATATATTCAATCCTCACGGGCATTACGCTCATCAAGTGAATTCACTCAAAACCGGGACGTAACACATGGAATATGCGGGCATAAAGAGTAAATATAAATGGAAACTAGGATGCACACATGTCACAAATGAAGAACGCTATATATAAACTGAAAAATTGTAATCTCAATGAAAGATACCGCTCATTAAAGGAGGCGAAATGTATTTTCACAAATTATCAAATCTATTTTGACTTTTAAATTACATCAACCTAAGATCACATAGGACTTTAATAGGGTCGTAATGTAGGCTAGGCTAGGGTTCGAAATGAAGGAATGTATGTACGGATTCAAAGTGTTCGGAAATGAAAACTTGAAATAATGGGAAAATGTGGGCAATATCAAAATTGGAAAATAAGATCCAAAACAAGCATCAGATATATCATTTGGAGAGAGTAATCAAAGCTTATTGAACTATATACACAACATTTACAACTTTCTCTTTCTTTTCTTTTCTTCTTTTTCTCATTTTTTATTTTGTTTTCTTTTGCTTTTTGCTTTCTCTTTTTCTTCACTTTTTTCACTTTTTCTTTTCTTTAATTTTCATGCTCTCATATGACTAGATTGCAACCGACATCACAATAACAACATTCAATCTGAAGCAACATTCCAAATAGAGGTATGGAAAGTGTATAAATGGGCTAAAACTCCATTTAGAGTTGGTTATGGGATTTTGGATAATGAAATGAAAGGCTATATTTAGGCTCAAGGGGGTTAACGAGGGTAAACATATAAGGGTGAGGTCAAGGCTAATATGAGTGATATAACAAAGATGGCCTATGATCATTTCCAAAAGTTTAGGCAATTCTCGAATCAAAACAATATATGAAAATCATGATCAAGTAACACATTTCAAGTATGAACTCAGTTAATAAACGATTAATAAAAGAATAGAGAGATTACCGACGAATTCAACATTTTCAATGAGAAAAGAATAGTGTATACACTCACAAACAACGAAAGGTACAAAGCTTACTCGGTGTAAGTATATACAATGCAACAAAAGATTACCGAGTTATAAAAATCTTAAACCAAATCAATATAATAATAAAAGTACATGTGCTAATGGGATTAAAGTTTAATTCATGAAGTTATTCATAATATCATTAATTGAGACTAAAGTCTAATAACTTCTAAAATCGAGAACACGCATCATTGGGTTGTCTATTAGATCGGGCAATTATTGAAATTTATCATCGAAAACAAGGGCAAAAGGCCCCTAAAAGGAGAAAAAAGAAAGAAAATCTTTTTGAAAATTTTATTTTTTATAAGAAAAGCATACTAAGTAACTAACGTGTGAGAAAAAACAGGGACTAAATAAAAAAATGGATAGAATATCCCACACCCCCTAACCTAAAACCTGACATTGTCCTCAATGTTAATTAAGAACCAAGTTAAAGAGAGAAAAATAACGATATTACCCAAAATTGGAGCGATCCCTATAAGACCAAGTCCAAAGAATCTACAAAACAAGTTAGTACCAATCATAGCAAAAACAAATAACAAAACATCAACTATTTACACTAGACTAAATTACAAAGGAAAGAAAAAATAAAGAAAGAAAGAATAAAAAGCTAACTATATACAACCTACTATTTAGGATTCACACTAACTGTACACTAGAAGTCTAAATAAATGAGGGTCTACCGTAAAAATGATTTGACTTTGGAGGATAATCGGTGTACCCTCACATACAAGCATGCCCTCTGAAAAATATGAATTCCGTTTTAACAACGGAAGACATGTGTAAGGCGGAAGAAAGGAACCATCGCCAATTAAAAGTTTTGGAGGGACGATGGGGGGTTTGGATTGAACGGGTGACAAAAACATGTGGGGATCGAGAAAATCTGAATATCCTCCCAATGATTTTGAAATTGGAATGGGAGGCGGCGCACACAAAGGCAAAGATGCGATTGTGGAAGGCGACTCGAGTAAGTACTCATCTTCGGAGAAAAGGTTTAAAACATTAAAGTTTGAAACCGAATCATTGGGTACTTGAAATGGTGTCGTAATAGAGAATGAAAATGGGGATGAAAGAAATTCAAACTCATGAGATGAATCATTATCGCATGAAGATTGAGTTTCGAAGGAAATAATATCATTTTCAATGAAATGTTCTTCTTTGGCAGCCAAAGAAGAAATCATTTCATTGCAAATAGATATTACGTCATTTTCATCCTCACTTTCAATATCTATTATGCAATGGGCAAAGTATAGAATGGTTTCTTTCAAAGTAGGCACAAGTACCTCATTTGGTTCACAACATTCTTTGACTTCAAAAGTCTCGGAAGCAAAATCATCGTCAGGCTCAAATAATAAATCCAACTCATGTTCCCACAAATGATTTTCTTCCCGATAACGATTTTTAATTTTCTCATTCTCATACATACGCAAGCCCTTACCGAATGCCATAGGTCGAGGTGAGGATGCATGAAAATGGGAACTTTGAAAATTACCATCGGACTTAAAAGAAAACTCATTATTATAGGAATTTTGAAAACTATTGCAATTCTTTTCAAAATCCCTATTATAAGGAGGTAAAGGCCCAAAATCATTGTTAACATCATCAAAATTCCAATAACCCAAGTTTTGACTTTCGTTATACTCTCCCAAAGTCATATTTGAATTTGAAATTCTTTGGGATTCTAAGTATTCACCAAAAGTCAAAGGATTACGGGAGTTTTGAGAATTATAACAATGATTCCCGAAAGAATTGGAATAAGATATGCTTACCCCAAAAGTGGCTCGAAGGGGCGGATTCCACAAAGATAGGTGCGCACAAAAAATTCGAGCGTTTCTAAGTGCTTAATTGTGTATGTCCTGCAAAAAGATTAGAAAATAATACAAATAGAAAGAAAATACTACGAAATACTAAATGAAATAAAGTCTACAACAAACTAGTCCCCCGAAACGGTGCCATTTTGACTACCCGTGTGAAATGCGTTCTCGTGTAAGGGCACGGTCGTTGTTTTCGTTTCACCGTGTTAATACAAACAAACCTAAATTACGGCTACACTTGTGAGGTAAGCACAACGGTAAGTCGGGCATCAAAAATCCACAGGGACGAAATGCTAAAATTTATAGGATTTAGTATTCCTAAATAAAAGTGTAAAAGGTGATTACAAACTAAAAAGGAAAAAATGCATAAAAGGGAAATATTAATCTAGGCGAGTGTAAATTAAACTAGATTAACAAAGCAGTAAAACTATAGGTTGTGTCGAATATCCCTCACCTGAGTTAATTTGTATAAAATGGATACATGGGTCGACGAGTTATTACGAATGCGTCTCATTTCGACAGTTAATTGAATCAAGGGTTGTCACGCCCCTAAATCCACATAAAAGTCTAATAAGATTTTGACGTAAAAAAACACCTCGAAAATTACGCACGAATGGTCGTAAGCACGGGACATACATGATATGCCCCGTCAAATCTCCTAGGCGTAATAACTAGGACAACACACCCTAAATAGACCCATAAACACAATCACCAAAGCCAATCAATGCGTTAACTCGAGTGAGTTCAATTCAAACACAAGCTAATTTAAATTAGTTAGAAAGCATGTTAAAAACGCGATAAATAAAGTGGTAACTAAACACGGTAAATAAACGCGGTAAATCTACACTAGAAAGCAAGGAAATAAAGCATGTAATCCAAATTTAGAAAGCTTGTAAATTACACTACAAAGAAAGAAATAATGAAATACAACTATATTAATGGAGATGGAAGATGGTAGCTCAAATTACAAGCCCAAATGGGTGTCAATCCAAGAAGAAATGAAGAAATGAGCTCTCAAACCTCCAAAACCATGTTCTTCCCGATAACGTTCTTCATACCACTTGTTCTCAAGAATAAGCAAACCCTCGCCGAAAGTCATAGGCCGAGGTGCGGATGCCTGAAAATGAGGAGTTTGGAAATCATCCCCGGCAACGGCGCCATTTTGATAGGCAGGGTTTTACCGCGACGCGAGAGTCACCTATGAGTCGATCGTCTTATATTTGGCTCACCAACTATATACAAAAACCTAAATTATGACTACACTCAACGGGTGAGTATAACGGTAAGTCGGGTATCGAATCCACAGAGAATGTTCGATATTTTTTAATTGGATTATTAATTCAGGAATAAAAGTGTAAAAAGGTGATGGGTGGTTGTAAATAAAAGAAAAGAATAAGTTAATTCTAAATAAAAGTAAAGCGAGGATCGGGATAATATCCAACCATATGGATCGAAGCACTTATTAATCAGAATTCCGTCTCGAGAGCAATTTAATCGAGCATTATCAATTAATCATAAACTTCGCACAATAAGGAATTTAAGCTAAAGTTGCGTGAATAAACATTTAACCGAAAATTGGTCATACGAGGATTAAACTCGGATTATCTCTTTAAATATTAACGTTGCGTGACAAATAAAGTTAAATGCGTAATAATCTAACTTTAATTCGCGCGGGTTCAATTAAACGCAATTTTGCATAAAACCGAATTTTCGGAGCTCAGGGCCCGTTAATGGCGGAACGACATACCGACCCTATTTATCTAAGGGTACATAATGATTAAACTAAATTATAACTAATTAAACTAGAAAAGCAAGAAATAAAGCAATTAAACTAATTAACAAAGCATGAAACTAATTTAAAAGACAAGGAAAATAAATAACAAAACTATATTAAAGGAGATGAAATGAATAGTTCAATCTTACAAAACCAAATGGATGTCTCCCTAAGAAGAAAAGAAGATGAGCTCTCAAAACCAAACCCTAACCTAAAATGTCTTCTAAAACTAAGTATATGTAATATTACAACAAAATTGGGTTATATAGTAAGTTGGGAGAAAAGAAAAGAAGAAAGAAAAGAAAAGTAAAATATCTTAAAAAAACAAGGGATCGATTGATTGACCCATTTGGTCAATCGATCGATGGAAAAAAACCAAGCCCACTGTCTCCCCACGAATTGGAAAAATTGAAGGATCGATCGATTGATCCCTTTGATCGATCGATCGATCAAGCAGGTATGAGCCTCATGCCTGCTGTTTTGTCTTGTTTGCCTTTCTCGTCCGCTAAAATAGCCGTAACTTATTTGTTTTGAATCGGAATCGTGTAACGTTCATGGACATGCGAAGCTTGCGAGGAGGGCTACAACTTCCGTGTAGATGTTGGGTCAAGTGCCCAAGCTGTAAAAACACTAAAATGCCCTCGAACATGCTGTCGTGTATGAAAATCGAGCGGAATGCCTCTGAACTTCACACTTAGCATCCAAATACCTATAAAAGCTCAATTAACCCCTGCAAAAACATGTTAACATAGAAATACTAGGTTGTCTGGTTAACGAGCATAAATATAGGGAATAAGATACCCGAGGGGGCTAAAATGCGTAGGTTCGAGGGATGAAATACGCAATATTTGTGTCGTATCAGATAACTTGACAATATTTAAACGAAACTCTGATACCACATGTAATATATCCTACAACATGAATAATAATTATATATATAATAACAATATAATTCTTATAGGATCTTCAATATGTTCATGCAATCACCACTATGTTTTTAACTACAAACTTTATAGAAAATTACCTTTCTCAATTGAGATAGGATTTCTTTGTTGGAGTTGATGTGCCTCAAGAACAACTTCTTAAATTCTTATCTCTTCCTTCTTCAAGCTCCAGAAAATGCTCTTAGAAAATTGCCAGAATGCTGATTTATGAAAAAATTTGGAAAAAATAGGTTTTTCCCTTCTTAATCCAAATATATTTTGTGCATTATTGTGCACCAATTAGTGGAAATTGGTTCACTATATATAGGGTGGAAGGGGACCCGAAATTCTCCTTTCAACTCATCACCTACCATCCACTAAAGTAGGTAAAGGGTCTCACAAATATACCAAAAGTCATATGGATTTTGGAATAATTCTTTAAGATTAATTCCATTATTTTAATCAAATTCTTCCCCTTATTTGGACCACACTAATTCAGAAGAAATAATTTATTTAATTTATAATTACAAAATTTGGCTGAATTTTGTAATTAATAAATAATTAAATATTAATTCCAATGATACAATGTTAACTTTGAATATGATAGAAATCATGAAAAGAAATTTATGACAAACTTCTGAAAAAACTCATGGACTTGGTACCCTTTTGGGTATGCTATGCATCATTTGAACTTTATTTTAAAAAGAAAAAATCAATCAGTTATATTTGCTGGTTACGCGTTAAATAAAATAATATTTACCAATAAGTCTAGTTCAGTAAGTATGTTAGTAGATAAGTGACGATTTTTTTTCTCTCTCATTGATCTCATTAGAAAATATTTTTACTTTAATGGGCTCCATTAAAAAAAACATGTGATAAAGATCCACTACCTACGCAAAACATGTTATGTAGTGGTATTTACTACTTGTGCAAAACATGCAATATGACCAATTCAGGAAAATGTCTTCTAATGGGACCAATTAAAAAATATCTTATATAAACAAGACTTATGTATCAAGCTTCCTATATAAAACTACTTGTAATCAATCAATTTTTTTTAGTAAATATATAATACAAAAAAAGTAGGGATTTTTTAGTTAACCAACTCTATTAATGTCATTATTAGACTTAACCCGTTTCGAAGATAAAAACTTAGACATATGCCCCAAAAATCTGATACCATTAGCTTTTCGTTAACAAAAAAACTATCTAATATTTATTTAGGCCTAATCATCTATTTTTATATTAATAACCTTCGCCTTTTCAATTTCTCTTTCTTCCCCTTAAATCATTAGTTGGACAATGTGAATCCTAAACTAACACACTCAAGCCAAATTTAGAAAAATAAAAATATGTAAATCTTTTGAGAGGGACAATAATTTAATTCCTCAAAAGTTAATATCTTATAAATAACAAAATGTTGAGTGGAGAGAAATATAAATAATTTTCAATATATATATATATATATATATATATATAATGCTCTTGTGTGGACTAGTCCATATTTTAAGAATGAGGACTGAACATGTGTCACTTAACGGTACACCTATAAATTGTCGCCTAAATTATATGCACACTCTCTTTCTTTTCTGGGCTCACAAGTGAACCTAAAAATCGAACTTTTTAATGAACCTTAACAAAAAATACCTGACAACCCATTAATTTTAATTCCTTTGGTGTAATTGGTCCGTGGCAACGGACACGCGTGTCGATCGAATATTTTTTTTAAACACCCCCACCCCAACACCCACCATGGCAGGCGTTCGATGAGTGCATTATTTTTCATTAATTATGTCCAAATCTAGGTCTTGTTAGGGCCGTTGTATCATAAATAATGAGCTTTTAGAGTCTTTTTCGTAAATTAAAAGAAAAATGCAAGTTTGAATAAAATTCAAGTTAAAATATAATTTTAGTAACAATAAGGGATAAAATTATAATTTCTGAAACTTTATGAGCCTGAAAATAATTTTTAAATATTTATCTAGGGAAAATAAAGTTCTCTTTAAAATTTGGTTGGATTCTGAATTAAAACGAGTAATTAATGAATTTCGCGCGTTAAAATGCAAAGAGGGATAATTTTATAAATTTTAAATATTTGTGATCCTAAATTTGAATTATTTTTTTTTTATTTTGCATTTTTAGAGGTACCCCGAAAATTTGAACAACAAAGAAGTCGATGTGCACAAATTTTCAGGATATGTCGCGACGCGACATGTCACGGTTGACAGCGATGTACTAAATATTTTTAACAAAATCGTTCGAGTGTCCGTTGAGACCATGCTATAGCTTTTCGAAAAGGTCTTGACAAGACTCACAACTTTAAAATTTGGACAAAAATGAGATTTTGAAGTTTTTGAGGTAAAAAATGTGATTAAAGCTGGTGCTGTGAATAGTGACGTGAATAGTGTCAAAATTGGGGATATCTTCAACTCTTTCCAAAACTATATGAGATAATTATCAGCTCAAATACAACCAATCAAGGAAAGTCCCACCCCATCCAAATACCACTAAACCTATAAATAGAACCCTTGAGTTCATTATTTTTACAGAGAGTTGTAGAGGGTCAATTTAGAATAATTGTTGGTAGTTTTAGTTTGAGTGTTTTATTTATATTTGAGGGACAATAATTATTTTGTTGGAGGAATTCTATCAAGAATATTTGTGACACACCATTTGTAAGTTTTTTTATTTAATGAAAATTAATATTCATTCTTGCAAATTTATTATGTCTACAATTATGCGCGCTTAATTTTCTTACTACGAGTAGGTGAAATTTATCGTGTCTGATTTAAATTCGTTTTTGTTCCCGATATGTGCTAAATATTTATTTTTTAAAAATCGGTATTCATTTAAAACGACACGAGAGTGCATTTTAAACCTTCGGCATTGTTTGAAAAACATTTTTTTTTATTTATTTTAAGTATGAGTACTTTTTGATGGGTTATACTTTTATTAAATTGATTGATAACCCATGCTTAAAGATTATATTTTGAAATTTAAAAGTGAACTTTTTAAAGGAATAGGAATTTTAGGCGTCTAAATTTAGAGACGTTAAATTTTATTCTGGACTTATAACGTGTTATTTTTTCGAATTAAATACGACGAGAGTCGGTTTAATTTGAGTTATAAAATCGGGAATGACAAATTTAAATTATTGTACAGTGTTAGTTTAACAAGATAAATTGATCCAACGTCCTAGTTTTCACACTTAATTATATCTCTCGTACTCTTACTACTTTTGTTTGTGTGTTTGCTTAGTTAAATATTAAATCCCATCTCCAAACCAATTTAGTCTAGTTGGAAAATTACATTTATTTTTGAAAAAAAAATTGATAAATCCTCGTGGGTTCAATCCGTACTCACACTCGCTATTCTATAATAGTCTGTGCACTTGCGACATTTGATAAAATTGACAACAAGTTTTTGGCGCCGTTGTCTGGGATTTGTTCGATTTTTTTTAAAAAACATTGTGACTTTCGGACTAGTTCTTTTTTTACTTTTCGCATTTTTGTTAGTAAAAATTCATAAAAAAAGTAGAAGATTCTGAAGAAAAAAAAATATAAGCAACAATATTTATATTTTATGGGTGAAAAAAAATCAGATTTAAGTTTTTTTTTTTAATAAATAACATTTTTAGCACTAGTTTATCCTTAAATACATTAAAAAAATTGAAAAAACTTGAAAAAAGAAATATTTTTTTCTAGAAATTTCAAGATTCGTTTTTTTTAGTAGGTAGACCCTAAAAAAAATTTGGAAATCCTTTTTTTCCCAACAGTAATTCTATTTTTTTCGAGTATAAAAAAATATAAGTGTACATTTTTTGTGTTAATACACCACTAGTGCGTGTGTCATTTTTTTTCTTCTCTTTTCTTTTATATTTTTTTCTGTGTCGCACTTTACATTTGATGTAGTTCTTTTATTTTTTTGGAACCATTTTCAATGAAGAAAGAAAAAGGTGAAAAAAAGTGAAGAAAAAATCGAAAAAGTGTTGACAGTGTTGCGCGAACGCGAAGAAAAAAATTGTGCAATCTTGTCACGAGCACAAGGAACTCTCGGGGACGACTGAAACCTAGGCGGCTTTTTCTCCGATCGACGTCAACTTAAACTTCGGTCCGGCGTAAACAAGTGACCTTAAAAAGTGCACGTCGGAGGAACGTTTTTGTGTTCTCCTACGTGATTTAATTTCGCACTTAATTTAGCACGTCGCATAAATTGACTTAAGGACAAAGCCCGTGTAAAAGATAAGGTGGGGATTTCATCACACTTCCTTGACCCAAAAATCACTAATTAACCCATAATTTGCATATCCCGAGCCATCACATTTAATTTAAAATCAAGTAGACATTGGCCTTAGGATATCACATAGCTCATTCGAAACCTCTTAATGAGACTAGAATTAAAAGTTACTCCAATGCAAACTTGTCAAATCAATTCTGTTTCACCTTGTCTAGGATTGGTTGTTTTTAATGTGTCTCCGTACCGACCACCTACCTAGAGGAAAAAGAGAGATTTGAGGCGATAACCATAGTTAATCGTCTTTTAAATTCTCCCTTGTCAAAGAGTAGGATTTGTCTAATTAGGGAGATTAATTTGGAGACCCTTGTGTCGTCGATTAATCGCGGGAAAACTAGATTTTAAAATTGAAATTCCTCTCACATAAATTAGATGATTCAATTTGCTGTGTGTTAGCTAGAAATTACGTGGTTTGAGTCATTTTTTTTAATTTTCTTCACATAAAAAAATATTATAAAAAAATAAAAAAATAATTCGAGTGAGCTCATTGTATACAAAGTTGGTTTCGAGATCATACCGGTCGCTTGTCGAGTGTGGAATCTAGCATTCTCAATACTTACGTAGGTAAATATTTGATATTCACCGAGATAGGAAACGAGTTAGTGCCACGTGCCCTTAAAGATTACCTTTATCCGACTAGGTCGAGTCAACCTTCGTGCATATGTCTACCCGGTCACACTACGAATAATTTCATATTTCATCATCGAACAATCCAAATGTTGCCTGTATTTCAAGGTACCGATAAAAAGGATCCCTACCTTCATATTCGGGAATTCGAGGAGATACGTGGGACCATTAAGTATCAACAACTCACCGATGAGATTGTCAAACTAAAATTATTCCCATTCTCATTCAAAGACAAAATCAAGAGTTGGTTTTACTTGTTAACAACCGAATCCATCACCACTTGGAACCAAATGAGTGTCGCTTTCCTGTAAAAATTATTTCCTAACCAAAAGACGGCGTCGATACGTCACGCCATCAACACATTTGGCCAAAAGGAGGGAGAAGCCTTATGGATGTATTTGGAGAGATTCAAGGACTTGCTACTGCAATATCTGCACCATGGGATTGAGATGGGACGCCAAGTCCAAATTTTGTATGAGGGGTTCGATTGTAATACTTGAACTATGCTCGAGTCACTATGTAACGGTGATTTTATCGAGAAAAGTGAGGTCGACGTTGGTTATTCCTAGAAGCCGTAGAGAAAAAGTCCCAGCGATGGGCAACCAATAGAGAATCTAGGTCCACCACGTCCAATGACAGTTTCTCTCACCAAGTCGAATAAAGTTATGATTTAAATGGTAAAGTGGCCACATTGGCCCGACGTTTAGAAGCTTTAGAGACGAGCAAAGAGGGCAATTGAACCACACATGCGACTGTTCAACATGCAGGTTCCCCTATGTGTATACTTTGCGATGCATTCGACCACTTAGTTGAGAATTGTCCCACCCTTGTGACCCACACGACACTCACCAAGCAAACTAATGCCCTCTACCAAACTAGGCCAAAGTATGACCCGTATTCCAATGCGTACAATTCGGGGTGGCGAGACCACCCTAATTTTTTTATGGTCTAAAGGTCAATACCAAGAAAGTGGGAGTCAATTTTCTATTAACCCACCCCCGGGTTTCCAAAAGAATGCTCCCGAGCCATTGTATCCTTCATCCCAAAAAATCCAAGCTTTAGAGGATACGATTAATTTTCTTGCTCAAAGTACTCTTCAATTCTAGCAGTCGACTCAGAGTGTCCTCCAATCCACCCAATAGAGCTTGCATGCGAACACTCAGTCCATAGCCAAACTCGAGGTTCAAGTGAGTTAATAAGCGAACGCATTAAGTGAGAGACACAAGGGATCATTCCCGAGTCAACCTGATACCAATCCTAAAGGTAACTTACCCAAAGCTCAATATTTTGGTCAAGCCAACGTCGATTCATCACAAACCCAAGAGGGTGTAAAATCCATCATCACGCTTAGGTCTGGTAAGGAAGTCTAAAAGAATGTCTCACCACCCATAGAGAGTGAATTCGAGAAACTTAAGGATAAGGAAGATCCACATGTGGATCCAACTTCCTGCCCACCCTTATCTTCCGAGCCATCTGTAGAGACCTATGTTACAAAAGGTCCATTTCCACAGTGATTAGCGCCCCAAAAGAAAAAGGCGCAAGTTGATAAGATTTTGGAAGTATTCAAGCAAGTACAAATCAATATTTCATTGCTTTACGCTATACAATAAGTCCCATCCTATGCCAAATTTTTAAAGGACCTTTGTACCTTTAAGAGACACACCAATGTGCCCAAGAAAGCTTTTCTCACCGAGCAAGCAAGCTCGATCATTTCCTATAGAACTCCTGTCACGTATACGGATCTCGAGACACCGATGATCTCTATTGAGATAGGGAAGCATCACTTCGAGAAAGAACCGTGTACGAGAAACTAGGTTTGGGTGAGTTAAATCCAACTAAGATGATCTTATCCTTAGCCGACTGATCCATTAAGGTTCCTATAAGTGTTGTAGAAGATGTATTTATTAAAGTGGGTGAGTTTATTTTTTCGGTATACTTTGTGGTCTTAGATACGCAACACGTACTAAACTCAACAACACAAACCCCGATCATCCTCGGTCGACCCTTTTTGGCCACCTCCGACGCTGTCACTCGATGTCGTAGTGGGCAACTGAACATGTCGTTTGGGAACATGACCCTGGATTTGAATGTTTTTAATTTAGAGAGGTCATCGTCTGGTGAGGGAGAGAATGAAGTCAAGTACGTTCAAGAAGTGAACGATGTCACTACCCTCCGGGATAATGACACACCCGATCTACATGATTGAAAAAGAATTTGACGTCAAATCTTTATTATTGTGTCATTTGGAATTTCATTATAATAGTCTCTACGAGACTGACCATCTATGTTATAATGTGATTGCGCATCTTGATAATTTCACTCACCACATTCATTATGTGCCTTCATGTGTATACTTTGTCGATTGGGTTAACTCTCAGTTGTTCAGACTTCTGATTTATGATGAAAGGAATGTGAGATTGGTTAAAAGTTGGTAACACAAGAGGAAATTCATGGCTAATATCGTCCTTTTACTTTTGTACTTTATTTACTTTGTCCATATTTTTAGTTTGAACATACATTGAGGACAATGTAAAATTTAGGTTTGTGGATAAGGATGGTATTTTTGAAAATAAAAAAAAGGAAAAAAATTCAAAAAAAAATAAAAAGATTTTCAATATAATTGAGTTTTGAAATGATTCCTTAATATAGAATAAATTCATGGATCTCTTAGCTTATGAAATTTTTATACATCAGCCATATAATATGATCGAAAATGGATATTGAGGCAAAATTTAATATGCTTAACGAATAAATGTGGAGATTTTAACCCGATGAGATATTGTGTCATTCATCGCTTCCGAGATATTTAAATCAATCCGAGTTAAAGTAACTCAAACTTTCATTCAGTGATAAATTCGTTGATGATCTCAAATTCATTGGTTTGTTCGATTATTGAAAACAAAAAGTTAAAATGTGAATCTTAAGCACTATAAGTCTTAGAAAGTCATTTTGAGACACAAATCAAATTAACGAAACTTGAGAAATGAGATTAGGCCATCGTTTGAAAGCACAAAATTAAGCCTAAAATCCAACCTTTTTACATTATTCTATTGCAAGCCCATTTGAGCCAAAAAAAGATAAGCCTTTTATTGAAAGCCCACTATCCTACCCAACTCCAACTGGGAGTTTAAAGCCCATAAAAAGAAGCCATACCCATTTTATGAGAATAGTAGGGTAAAATTACGATAGGAAAAAGGCCAAAAGAAAAGGAGGTTGCAAAAATAATGCGTGAAGAAAGAAAAAAAAGGAGGGAGAAAGAAAGAAACAATAATGTGAGTTTGAAAAGAAAAAGCAAAAAAAAAAAAAAAAAAGAAATAGAGGTTGGAAGAAAAGTGCTTGAAAGTTAAAATACAAAAAAATCCCTATATTCTCAGAAAATTTTAAACTCTAAAGCCATTTTTTAGCTAAAATTCGAGCCTACAATACAACCAAAGAAAGTCCTAATCGATCTCAAAGGAAGTTAGTTCTAGTGTGGAGAGAAGTTGAATAGGATATATTGTGCGATTCAATGTTTTGAAAAAGTAATCGATTTTTCATTCATGAGATCATATTCATCCATTATAAAAAGTCCATTTTTGGGTCATGTGTTTGTGAAATTTGTTCGTATTATATTACTCTTTTATTCACATATTGTAACAACCCATTCTTTTGGAGACAATTAAATTCCATACTTGGATATAAATTGGCAATTTGGAGACTTTCTCGAAATAGTGATTTTGTGGATTCTCGAGGATTTAATGATTTTGATGGGGGTTGTGATTATTTTTGGGACTAAATAGGTCGACGTATTTTAATTACACGTCGCCGTGGAGTAAAGCGATAAAAAGGTCAGATTTTGATTAGAAAACCCGCATTAAGTTATATTGGGTTAGAATAGTGATTTGCGGTCAAGTACCTCGGATGGAAATTTCGACTGCGCCGTGAGTCTTGGAATGTCCGAGATAGTCGGAAAAGAGTGACCCATTGTCAAAATTTAGTTTCGGGGAATTTTGGAGTAAAAAGGGGCTCGTAATTGAGTAAACGAGTCATTTTTGGGTTTTAAGGGGTTAAACCCTTATTTCCTCCCTTATAAGTCAAGAGGGAGAAGAAGAGAAAGAGAGAGGAGAGAGAGAGAAGGAGGAGAAAAGAGGAGAAAAGGAGGAACTTCGGCCAAACTCCGCGGGATTCAGCTCGAGGTCGTCGGATTTCATCCTCCAGGCAAGTGTTTACTTGCTTTATTTCAAGTATGCATTTATTACATATCATAGTTGGTAGAAAGCCAAATTAAAAACGGGGAAAATTTTGATACGAGTTTACATATTGATGTAATGTAAACTCTGGATGCTTTTTAGTATTAAAACCATGTTAATGGAGTAATAAATCAAATTGAATTGGGAGAAATGTCAAAATTAGGGTTTTTGGGTTTTAAGATCCAAAACCTTAGAAAGTAGTTTAATACCCAAAATTTATGGAAGAATTTGTTGTAAATCAGTGTTAGGATGTTATTTGGGTTGTTGGTTGAGATTGAAAACCATAAAAATGGAGTTTGGCTTGTTATTGGGTATTTTGGAGATTGAAAAATCGCCCAAACTGTAGCCCTCGAACTGGCCGAATCGATTCGGGTACAGGCCGAATCGATTCGTCTAAAGGGAATTGGGTTTCTGCAGTGGGTCGAATCGATTCTAGTACAGACCGAATCGATTCGCCATTTAAAGACCTATTTGCAGAATACTTTCCGAATCGATTCGTATTGGGAACCGAATCGATTCGCCCACCCGAATCGATTCGCTACAGGGGAGAATCGATTCGCTTAGGCCAGAATATCCAGTTTTCTGCCTTTAAGAGTATGGGGAGTTAAATTACCATTTGGGATTTTTATGGGGGTTCCTAGTTATGATAATGGGACTCCTAAATAATAGTTTTGAGGGTAAATAAACCTCTTGTTGGATGAGAAGGCCTTGAATTGGTGTAGGGCATGATCCGGAGGATAAATTCCTAGGTTATTGTTTATGGGCATTTAGGCCTACATGATTATGCGTATTGGAAGCATAATTATAATCGATTGTGGAGTGAGTATATCCTATAAGATAATTAGGATAAATTGATAATATAGATATATATATTCGCTTAATGAGAAATAGTATAATTGGAGATATCCAAATGAATCCTTAGATGGGATTGAAGTATGTATCGTTTATTAAAGTAAGAAAATACTTTGGGTTTAGTATCATGCGTATATGAATGCATGATTATAATTCTTTGAGAGGATGTTTGGGATTATTGGTCATCGCTAGATGAAATTGGCAATATGGCCATTTGTATATATTCAAGGAGGAATATGTGGTATAGATATATATACTATGTGATTAAAGTATATATCTAGTTTGAGATAAATGATTTCCAAATTAAAAATATGAAAATTTTCAAAATGGAAAAGAAATGATTTTCATAATTACTGATTTTATAGTCAACACCCTCTCTAAATGACATCATAAGGGAAGTTCGCGCACTGAGGTGAAGCCCCCTGACTAGCGAATGCAGGGTGAATATAGTCCTCTAGTCCATATGAGCGTTTATGTTATGTTATGTTATGTTATGTTTTCTGCGATGGTTAGGTAACTTGGGGTGTGGTTATGACTAGCCCGCAGGCATATGGCTGCTTCCCGACGTATTGCGTATAGGTTCCCAGGTGTCGTAATTGATAGGCACTGGAAAATGATGGTCATTTAGGGGCGCGTCGTACGGGCGGTCTTAGAAAGCGTTATATGATATATATAACTAGTTTCAATAATGTTGGACATTATTGGTATTAAAGCAATTTATGATAATAAATTTGCTTTAATTTATATTTTCTGGATGGAAGAAGGGAAATGGGATAAAGGTTTTGGCTTCGGTAACACTTCCCGGATAGAAGAAGGGAAGTGGAAGCATATGATATGGTAAAAGCATTTTTATGATAATAAAAATGGCTTTTAAATACCTTTCCTGAGTATAAAAAGGGAATTGGTATATTTTGAAAGGAAAAAGCATTTTTATGATAATAAAACTGGCTTTGAAAAGTATATGATATGTTAAAACAATTCATGATAATGAATTGGTTTTTATAAATATATTTCCTGGATATAGGAAGGGAAATGGAAAGTTTTCAGATGGTAATGGAAATGAATTCTCATTCCGGGAGATAGATCCGGATGTATATTGTAATATGAATATATATATATGGATGAATCGAGTACCGAGGGTCTAATGGATCCCGACGATCGACCTTACCGCATAGTAGTGTATCGGGGGGGTTCCTTGTTTGGATTTCGCTTTGCGAGACACCCCACGCACGAATATGGCATTGTATTGAGACTGGGGAGAAGTTTAATCCTTAGTGCTCTTATATTGATATTTGTATAGGATGTAAATATATATAGATATATATTCTAATTGAGGGACTAGGGGATCTCGACGATCGACCTGGCCACATAGTAGTGTATCGAGGGGGGGGGTTCCTTGTTTGGATTTTGCTCTGCAAGACACCCCACGCACGAACATGGCTTAGTGTTGAGACTGGGGAGAAGTTTAGCCCTTAGTACATTTCTTGGACTATCTAGGGTTGATAGTGGTTGGGTGATAGATTAGTTTAGCAAGGTAGCTTAACTATGATGTTAGAGGGATGCGCTAGGAGTGCACTGTTAGTTGAGAGGTTAGGGGTATCTCATGGGAGTGCGATACCAATTTAAATATGAGATAAAACATATTTTCTAAAATAAAGAAATTATGCACTTGCTAAATATTTTGACAACTCGGGCTCTGACCCATTTATTTACTTTTCCTTTCTTGCTATATTTTATATATATATATATATATATATATATATATATATATATATATATATATATATATATATATATAGGTGTCCAGGCACAGGGACGCCTGGATGACACATCTTTCGAGTCAGACGTCGACTGCAGCAGCTGTGGATGCGTGCATGTTCTTGATATACGCTTCTATCCTTGTAATCTAGATAGGAGGTACTGTATAAACATTCGGGCCAATGGTCCAATTGCATTTATTTATTCTTTTAGTACAGCATTCGATATGGTTGTATATTTTGACCGAGTGTTCGGTTATTTTATTTTCATTTCAGTTTCATTTATGCATAAACTGTGTGGATGTTTTAATTGTATTCGTTTAAAAAGAGTAGTTAAATAAAATTTTGACACTGGCCTAATAGGTTATTAGTAATTAAATCGATTTTCGATAGTGATGCTAAGAATGATCTATATGAGACTCCTAGTTTAATTTGATATAGGAGTGATCGCCCGATATTTTATTACGCGGGGTGTCACACATATACCGAGAGAAAATAACCCATTTCCGAGTGTTCGATTGTGAGTACATTCCGTGAGATTTTGAAATCAAAACGAACTTTTGACGATTATATTGGCTATGCACACACACACATACGATAAGTTGAAATTAAAAAGTGAAGTTCTACTATATTTATGAAGTTTTCATTCAAACTGGATTATATTACTTTTGAGTCTTTTGTATTGAGTCAAGTTTTTGAATTTTGTGCGTATATTCACTGCAAACCCTCACGAGACAAAACTTGTCCACTAGGGTAACATAGGGGTTTAAAGGCTTGTTGCACATGCTAAGTGCAACCGTGATTCCTACGAAAGTGAGTTAGATTTTAAAATTTTAGTTTTGCTCGAGGACTAGCAAAGTTTAGTGTTGATGCAAAAAACTAGACTAGGCCTAATTAATTGATCACAAATTAAATAAGTAAAACAAGCAAGACAAAAATATTTTTAAAGTGGTTCGGATAAATGGAATAGCCTATGTGCACTGTTTTGTATTGATTGTCTTTAGTTATTTTCCGGTCCCTTGCAATGAGGGTAATACAATGTATTTATAGTCTAAGAGGGGTGTTGATAGTTGTCGTGTGAAAAGATGGAATGCCTTCATTTGGTAGGCATTTGCATCAATACATAATGATAATTAAATATACAGTTGTTATCGCTTTATTGGCAATACGAGCATTAAGACTGTTGTCGCTTTGTTGGTTATACAGGTTGGATTTCCAGCTGTTGGTCGGGCTACATTGTTGGTCAAAGTTCCCTGTTAGTTGGGCTTCCTTGTTCGTCGGGATTTTGTATCATGCTGACTTGGACTTGTACCACATTGGATGACACATGCTAGCTTATAATTGGTCCACATAAGGTAGTAAATTTTGGTATCAACAGAAGCCCCCAATATTTCATACTTAGAGCTGATGCGAAAGTGTGGAATATTATGTTATAACAGTAGTTTGGGCTGCTTGATCGACTACAGACCTTTCAGACTTGTGAAATTTATCCACTTAATTGACGAATTTTAAGCGTGAATGGAAATTTTGTATATATTTCAATTTTTTGCAAAAATTTTCGGGGTATATTCGTCTTTTCCCTTGTTAATCGCTGTAAACTCAAACATCGTTCCCTTTAATCATTACTTTTTCCAGTTTTCGAGGCAACTTATAAACACTACACCAAATCCTGCAAATGGTCACGCCCAATTGGTCGCGGACTTGGGCCGTGACCATATCATTTTTGGCGTGACCATATTCATTACCACACTAAATAATGGATGGTCTGGAAGTGGTCACGACCCAAGTCCCTGACCACTATGGGTCACGAACTTGGGCCGTGACCATAGGCATGATGAAGCATAAAACACACACATATGGGGTCACGGTTAGGAGCCGTGACCATATCTTTGCATGGGTCACGACTATGAGACGTGACTAATAGGTGGTATACATACGACTTAGATTCATTAATGGGTCGCAGTGGGTGGGTCACGGCTCTAGGCCGTGACCATTGTCAATCTTAAAACAAAACCCAGCGCCTCATATTTTCATTTCCCCTCTTATCTTTTTTTTTCTTCCTCAAACTGTAGAAAAGGTGCGATGTTGGGTATGGAGTATGGAGCAGTGGGTAGCACGTGCGGTGGGTAGCGGTGGAGTAAGGAGTTGTTTATTCCACAAACATTGGTAGCAGGTGCGGGGTTTCTTCCCCAAACGTTGGGGTAACCGTATGGCCGTGTATGGAGGTTCGACAAGTTTTTCAAGAGGGCAAAGCATTTGGTTAGGTTGGTGAGGGTTATTGAGGCATGGGCGATTCAAGTTTTAGGAGATGGGTATCTCGGGTATTAGTTTTGTTCGCAGGAGCTTAGGATGGTGGCCATAATTGTTGGGGTTTGGGTATGGGTCTCAATTTTCAACTAGGTTGAGGTCAGAATTCTTCCCGATTTAAGTCCGGTGGGTTGATTTTTGTTGGACCAAATTGGGTTTGGGTGATGGAGGTATAACGTAGTGGGTACATGTATTGTCAATTTTAAAAAATTGTATTCATAATTTGTAGGTTCTTTTTTCTTAGGAAGATTTCAGTTGTTGTAATTTCTTTTCATTTTCATATCATCGACAAAAAAATTGGTGTGCTATAATTTTCTTTATCATTTCATCAAACATTTGGTGTGCTATATTTTGAAATTTTAAACTAACATCATACATTACGCGGTTGTGTTTGTTGTTTGTACTGTAAGATCAAACATTTGGGGTGTTATATCTTGGAATTTTATGCTAACGTCATACATTACATGGTTTTCTGTTATTTGTCCCATAGGTGGTGATAAAATTGACAATAACGTTATGGAGACCTTTTTTGGGGACACTTTTGGGCCAACACATAGCAATCTGTCGAGATAATTGTAGTAATATTTCTTTTTGTAAATCAATGTAAGTCTTTTTTTCCAATCTCTTTTTTAGAATAGTTCGAGTTAGTTGTTATTTGGGCGTTAAATGATCATACCCGTGCGGTTCTTTCTCTCTTAAGTATTTGAAAATGCTCACAAAATTGCTTAGACACGGACAACTCTGCGATGCTCACATGGGCTTAATAAAATGGATTTCTAAATAGTCATAATGTTTTCATATGTTAAAATTAATGATTTGGTTAGAAAATTTTAATTTGTTTCGTTGTTTCGTCGCATTATCATCACTAACCTTAGGTGCCTTACTAATGCTTCTATTATCTTAACATTGTATGTATAATTTGATACACAATGTTACGATAATTTAATTCCCTAACATGCCCGATTGACACGTGGAAAAGTTATTAATAGATGCAAACATTTTTTATTTGCACATGAACTCTTTATACAGTGACCCACACGAACTCTTTATACAGTGATGATTGATTATCCTTGTCAAAATATTATTTGTATCCTATTATGATATTGACATTGTATTAACACTTTACTTTGATGTATGAATCTTTAGTTACTTTTATGAATGTTTATCCTTGTCAGTCTTATTTGTAACCTACCAGGTACTCTTTACTTTAACTAAAGTAGTTATATAATTTCCAATCTTATTTGAAGGTGTTTCTGCAAATGTTAGTAAATTTGTTACGATAGTGTCGATAAGTGTACATGTTATTAAATTTGTTGGGTGTGTTCTTGATTTGCCTATGAAAAAGTATATCACATTTCTTGCGATTAATGTGTATTTTTTGACGTTTACGATAAGATATTAAGAGGATATAACTTGACATTGAACAAAGGAAACTTGATTCCGTTCATTCATATTTTAACTTGACATGCATGCCATAATTATATTGATTTTATGAAGTTCTATTTTAGTTTGAGATTTGTTGTGATCAAATTGATTGGATATGTATTTTAAGGCCTTAAAATGGTGGCGTAATAATCACAACTACAATGATATTATAGGTGTAATAATCACAACTACCGACGGTGGGAAGTGGGGAATGAGACCAAGGGCGTGGAACAAGCACGGTGTTACCTTTATGGTACCCAATAAGACCTCTTCATGAGATAACAGTTGTTGTTCGGGTGGTTTGACATGAGATTTGGATTACATGGGGTAAGGAAACCCAGTGTTAAGCGAAACCCGATTACGATATTTTGGCTTGATTTGTTTTCTGGTACGATTTCTTAATTAACCATATTGATTAAGTTTTTGTATAGATCTGCCAAAAATCGTTTAATCTTGTTTATATCGTGTTAAACATTTTTTATGCCAATCTAGTATTATATTTAATCTCTACTGTTCAGAATGTTAGATCTCGAGTCTGAACTATCTGTGTCAACATTTTGTTTATATAAAATTGATGTTGGGTTTGTAGATATAAAAAGAAGTGTGTTTGATTCAGAGATAGATATTTTATTTTTTAAGAATGGACAGAAAATTCGAAGATAACAGACTATCACCTCGCACGGGACTAATGTTACTCGTAGAAACTGACTGCGCAGCCACGTGACTCTCGGTTTGAGAATACGACAATAATTTGAATATTTCTAGTCTTAGGCTTAAAAACATTGTGTTAAAAGGAAAAACCTCGAAACAGCCCCCGAATGGCTCCGTGGGAGGCATCAGAACCTCCCACGGGACCAATGTAACTCGTAGGAACTGACCACACTGCCACGGGACTCCCGATTTGAGAATACGATGGTAATTTGAATATTTTTAGACTTGGGCTTAAAAACGGGGCTTTGAAAGGCAAAACTCGAAACAACCTCCGAACGGCCTGGTGAGAGGCACCAACACCTTGTACGAAACCAATATAACTCATAAGAACTGAACGCGCAGCCACGGGACTCCCGGGTGAAGTATACGATGGTAATTTGAATATTTCTAGTCTTAAGCTTAAAAACATGGCGTTAAAAGGAAAAAACTCAAAACAGCCCCCAAACGACCCCATGGGAGACACAAACATCACCCACGGAACCAATATAACTCATAGGAACTAACCGCGCCACCATGGGACTCCCGATTTGAGAATACAACAGTAATTTGAATATTTCTAGACTTAGGCTTAAAAACGTGGCTTTTAAAGGTAAAAACTTGAAACAGCCCCCAAACGGCCCCATGAGAGGCACCAACACCTCGCACGGGATCAATGTAACTCCTAGGAACTGACAGCGCAGCTACGGGACTCCCGGTTTGAGAATACGATGGTAATTTGAATATTTCTAGACTTATGCTTAAAAACATGGCGTTTAAAGTCAAAAACCCAAAACAACCCTCGTACGGCCCCGTGAGCGGCACCAACAACTCGTATGGGTATGGGACCAATGTAACTCGTCGGAGCTGATCGTGTAGTCACGGGTTGCTCGGTTTGAGAATACGATGATAATTTGAATATTTCTAGACTTAGGCTTAAAAATGTGGTTGTTAAAGGTAAAAACCCGAAACAGCCCCCGATTGGCCCCATGAGAGGCACCAACACATCGCGCAGGACCAATGTAACTTGTAGGATCTGACCGCATAGCCATGGGACTCATGGTTTGAGAATACCTCAATAATTTGAATAGTTTAAGACTTAGGCTGAAAAATATAGCGTTAGAAGGCAAAAACTCGAAATAGCCCCCGAACGGCCTCGTGGGAGGCACCAACATCTCACACGGGACAATGTAAATCATAGGAACTGACCACGCCGCCATGGAATTCTCAGTTTGAGAATACGACAATAATTTGAATATTTCTAGATTTGATCATAAAAATATGGCGTTAGAAGGTAAAAACACGAAACAGACCCCGAACGGTCCTGTGAGAGGCACCAACACCTCACACGGGACCAACGTAACTCGTAGGAGCTGATCGCGCAGCCACGGGACTTCCAGCTTGAGAATACGACGATAATTTAAATATTTCTGGTCTTAGGCTTAAAAACATGGCATTAAAAGATAAAAACTTGAAATAGCCCCCGAACGGCCCCGTAGGAGGCACCAACACCTCCTACGGGGCCAATGTGACTCGTAGGAACTGACTACCCCTCCACGAGAATCATGTTTGAGAATACAATAATAAATTGAATAATTCTAGGCTTAGGCTTAAAAATATGGATTTTAAAGGCAAAAACTCGAAACAGCCCCGTGAGAGGCATTAACACCTCATACGGGACCAATATAACTCGTAGGATCTGACCATGTAGTCATAGGTCGCCCGATTTGATAATACGATGATAATTTGAATATTTCTAGACTTAGTCTTAAAAACATGGTTTTTAAAGGCAAAAACCTAAAATAGCCCCTGACCGGCCTCGTGAGAGGCACCAACACCTCGCATGGGACCAATGTAACTTGTAGAAACTGATCACGTAGTCATGGGACTCTCGGTGTGAAAATACCACGATAATTTGAATATTTCCAGACTTAGGCTAAAAAACATGGCGTTAGAAGGCAAAAACTCAAAACAACCCCCAAACGGCTTCGTGGGAGGCACCAACACCTCACACGGGACCAATGTAACTCGTAGGAATTGATCGAGCAGCCACATGACTCCCAGTTTGAGAATACGATAATAATTTGAATATATCTAAACTTATTCTTAAAAATGTTGCTTTTAAAGGCAAAAACTCGAAATAACCCCCCGATTGGCCCCGTGAGAGGCACCAACACCTCGCACGTGACTAATGTAACTCGTAGGAACTGACCGTGTAGACATGGGACTCTCGATTTGAGAATACAATGATAATTTGAATATTTCTAGTCATAGGCTTAAAAATATGGCGTTAAAAGGTAAAAACTCAAAATAACCCCCGAACGACCCCGTGGGAGGTACCAACACCTCCCACGGGTCAATGTAACTTGTATGAACTGACTGCGCAGCTACGGGACTCTTGGTTTGAGAATACGACGATAATTTGAATATTTCTAGACTTAGGCTTAAAAACATGGTGTTTAAAGACAAAAGCCCAAAATAGCCTCCATACGACCCCATGAGAGGCACCAACACCTCGTACGGAATCAATGTAACTCGTAGGAACTGACTGCGTAGCCACGGGACTCCCAGTTTGAGAATACGATGATAATTTGAATATGTCTAGACTTAGGCTTAAAAACATGACGTTAGAAGGTAAAAACTCGAAATATCCTCCGAACGGCCCAGTGGGAGGTACCAACACCTCCCACGGGACCAATGTAACTCATAGGAACTAACCACGTAGCCACGGGACTCCCGGTTTAAGAATACAATGGTAATTTGAATATTTCTAGACTTAGGGTTACAAACATGGTGTTTAAAGGTAAAAACCCAAAACAACCCCCATACGGCCCCGTGAGAGGCACCAACACCTCGCACGGGACCAATGTAACTCATAGTAACTGACCGCACAGTCACGGGTCACCTGGTTTGATAATACGACGATAATTTGAATATTTCTAGACTTAGGCTTAAAAGCATGGCTTTAGAGTGCAAAAGCTCGAAACAACACTCGAATGGCCCCGTGAGAGGCACTAACACCTCGCACGGGACCAATATAACTCGTACGAACAGACCGAGCGATCACGAGACTCCCGGTGTGAGAGTACGAGGATATTTTTAATATATCAGTACATAGACTTAAAAACATGGCAATTATAACTCGTATATGAAATTTTTCAGCTTGAATACGATTTTTCTAAAACTACTTGTTTACTGATATAATTTTTTTTTTATATCCTATTTTTTGCAATATAATATTGTATCGTTTGTGTTTTTGCACGTGGAACACATGAAAAAGGAAATGGTTTACAACATGAAGATTATTTATATGATGTTGACATTCAGGATTATATTTTTTATGTGTTACGGTCGTGCAGGCTTTTCTAGTTTTATTGTTTAGTTTTACGTCCGTGCGGGCTTTTATTATTTGATTGTTAAATTTTATGGCCTTGCGGGCTTTATAATTAGTAGGTTTTATATTAGCAGGGTTTGGAATGTCCAGAAAACATGGGAAACTATGCCCAATTTTTTTTTGTCTGTGAATTATTAAGACTTATAATAGTTTTAAGTTTGTATGTATATTAGTTTATTAACAACGTTCCCGATTAGTAATTTGTGATTTTTTTATTGTTTTGCTAATAATATATATTTTAAACACCTCGTGTGCATCCAAAGTTACACGTAGCAACCGGCCGCGCAGTCAGGGGACCCCCAATTTATGCACCGGACCCAATTTTTTTGTTTTTATTTACTATAGTTCAATATGGTCATGGACTTTGTCCATGACCATTTTTATTTTTTTCGTCGCGCTTAGAAATGGTCCCGGTTAAAGTCTATGACCCCCAATCGTGATGAAAAACGGTCACGGACTTTGTCAATGACCATTTTCCCCTTTTTTTCTTTCGCGATGTAGGTCACGGACTTTGTCTGCGAACATTTTTCTTCACGGTCAAGGGTCACGAAATTTGGCCACGACCATTTTTTTCTTTTTTTTCGTCGCGATGTGGGTAACGGACTTTGGCCGCGACCATTTTTTTTCCCTTCGTGGTGTGGGTCATGACCCAAGCCCGCAACCATCTGTCGTGACCCTAGATTGGTCACGAACTTGGGCCGCGACCCACGAAATTGGTCGCGCCCGACTGTCTTGGTCAGGGATTTTGGCCGTGACCATTTTCTAGTTTTGGTGTAGTGAAAAAAGCGATATAACTTCGATCATCTTCTATCTCTCATTTCTGATTCTGCTGATGTGTTCTTTGAACTTTTGTGCGATCATTTTTTTTCTGTCTTTAGTTCTTGCTGAATCCTTAAACCTTTGTAAGAAATTTTCTCTCTTCTTCTTTGTTTATTCATCATGATTTATTCTACTGAGTCGCTTGATAAATTCTGGAATAACTTTAACACTCCATCTTGGTTTTTGCCGAAACATCCCATTTTTCCTTCTGACTTTTTCTCTTTTGCTGAGGGTCATTGGTTCTCTTCCATCTTTATTGCTGAGTGTGGGTTCACATTTCCTCCCAATCCCATGTATCTGGAATTTTGTCAATATTTTGACATTGTACCTGCAAGAATAACTCCTAACACGTGAAGAGTGGTGAATAGAGTATATAGGTTAAATAAAATCTATGGAACCCATCTAGGGATTCGAGAGATAATGTTTTGCTATAAATAGGAAACTAGTGATACCAGTGATTATTTAAAAACTAATGCAATTAGTAAAGCTTTAGTAGTTAATCTCCTTAATTTCTAATAAGGATTATTTTGATCATAGGGTAGTTGTAAAAAATTAGCAACATGCTCCCTTAACTGAAGGTGCTAAATACCAAGGACTTAGATGTCCTCTCTTTGGCAGCGGGATTGGTTGTTCTATGTTTTAATATTTTTGCCCTGTTTATGTTTGATAAAATGTCACACTCGCTGTTGTTTTGTAAATATGATTGCAGTTGAAAGGAGGAGAAAATCCCCCAAAGAGAGTGAAGTAAATTTAAAAGAATTTAAGTTCATTTGGGGACTTCACAAGACAATTACTAAGGAGCACATTATATTTTCATCTTATTTGCTTCAACACAGAAATATTATTTCTTCCTTCATCGCCCAACCTGTTGCTCCTCCTTCTCTAGTGATTGATCTTGATCAGGAAGATTCAGACACTCCTCTTTCTGATATCATGAAGAAGAGAAAATTTCCTGATCTTCTTAGTGGTAGCACTTTTGGCTCCCAAACACCTGCTAAAGGAGTCAAGAGGAAGACATAGGATATTATGAAGCCCCCAGTCCCCAAAGACCCATCTCCCAAAGATGCATCTCCCAAATATGACGCACTTCCTTTGAGGAGACTTAGAAGAGGGCTTGCATAAAAACAGGTCGAACAGATGATCGACCAACAAACTTGGTTGAATTACCTTCTTCTGATGCTGGTCCTCCAGCAGTTATTACTCCTGGTTTGGCCAGGAATTTGATCAAGTATGGTACTCTCACAGACCACAGGGGAGCGGATGCATATAATATCCCGTAATTTTAATGACTTTTAATATGAGATTAATTAAAAGTTAATGGGCTAAATAAATGGGGATTAATTAGAATTAATTATGAAAGATTAATTGGGATTAATCTGGATTTAATATTACTAGAGATTAAAGTAATATATGATTCGAAATATTACTTAGTGATATATAAGTAATGTTTGAATATGATATTATTTATATTGTCGTGAGTTACTAATACGGCAACAAAATGAAAGTAATTCAGAACGCGATTATGGGACGTGTCGGGACTAATTTAAATAAATAAAAAGGAAAGATTATTTTATATCAACCTTATGGTCGTTTCGAGTGTGCCGTTGTGTCCGGAAGGGTCGAAATAGTCAGAAAAGTTTACTCGGGTGTTGGATTGGGGTCTTGGGTCAATTAGGAGATGAAAGGACACCCCAAATGGGCATTTTAGTCATTTTGCTTGGGAGATGAATAGTAACTTCATTTTTGTCTTTTAGATTACCTTTAAGACTTTTTATTTAAATAAGACTAAACTCTATGTAAGATTCATTTCATCTAAAAATCAAGTGAGAAAGTTTGAGAGAAAAAAGAAAAGTCTTAAAGAGAAAATGAAAGGTCATCTTGAAGAAAGGAAGGGTTGCTTGGAAAGGAGGAGTCACCTAGGGCAAACTAAGGGGACAACCACCATCTCTCCACATTTCACCACCACCATAGTCGCCGAAAAATTCATTGAAAAAAGAGAAGGATAATTTCTAACATTTGTCTTCATCAAAGGTTCAAACCGACTTTTAAGGCAAGTGATTCTTGCTCCATTTTAGTGATTAGCATATCCATATTAGAATAGGATTTTATTGTAGAATTCATGAACTTATGAATTTGGAATTTATAATGATTGGTAAATCAAGATAATGGTTAGGCAAATTCATGTAGTTGAAAAAATAGAATGTGGGGACTATGATTATAATGAAATTTATAGGTTTTTCATGTAGAGAAAAATATATGTTCTTAAGGTTATTAAAAAGGATGATAGGAATTGCATGTAGAGAAATCCTGCCATGTTAAAAATTAAATTTGATGATTTAGGTATGAAACATTGATTCTAAATTCTGAGTTTTCAAATTGGATAAAAATGGAGAATTCTGATTATTGAAATCTTGAGGGTTTAATGGGTTCGATGATAATCCCTTATCAATATGTGGAATTGATGTTTTTATGT
Source organism: Sambucus nigra (assembly GCA_949130495.1). Taxonomy (NCBI): domain Eukaryota; kingdom Viridiplantae; phylum Streptophyta; class Magnoliopsida; order Dipsacales; family Adoxaceae; genus Sambucus; species Sambucus nigra. The sequence goes on along the minus strand of OX422221.1, from coordinate 326,748,906 downwards.
AGAAATAACCCATGTATATGTTAGAATAGTAATTCAGATTTATGGATTCTGTTAGGATAGAAAACCAGTCAGGTTTGGGTGTTAGAAATTGAGGAGAAATGCAGAAAACTGGAAATGAAGACGAATAGGAAAAATGATGACTTCATTCGAACGAGACTTGACTTTGGTCGAACGAAATCCCATCTTGTTCTAACAAGATTTCTGACTTCAAACTAGATTTCCAAAAATCTCCAGTTTAGCCCCAAAAAGTTTGAGAAATTGTAATCTGACCCAAAATGAGTTTTTAAATCATTTTAGTAAATTAATAGAGTGAGAAACTTAGGATTGATATTAGAAAATTATAATATATTAAGGATTAAAATTATGTGAGATATATCTACATAACTATTATACGATTTAGAGGAGAATAATCGTTATGACAAGTACGGGTAACAACGAGGACATATATACGGGTACTTGGGTTAAATAAAAGATCATGGGAGAATAATTACATAATATATGTACGATGATAATCGTGATTACAAGTACGGGTAGTATTCAAGAAATACGACGGGTACTTGGGATAGGATAAATTTCTAATACGATATAGGTAGTGTAAATACCTAATACTAAATAGGTAGCTGATAATGCCTATTTGATTGATTGATGGTTTATCTGTATGACATACGTAGCTTACTTGCTATCGGGGGAAGTTTGCGTGTGAGGGAAGTCATATCCTGATGAATCTAATGGGGTTTTTGACTTGTCACTCGAGAACATAGAACTTAGGGATTGATCACCACTTTTGGGTGTGACCGGTCATTTGTGGGCGTAGGTATGTGCGTAGCCCAAAGGCTTAGGACTATGTTCACCTCAAATGTTTGTGTTTGATATTTGTGATTCGAGGAATCTCTCTCTCTCTCTCTCTCTCTCTCTCTCTCTCTATATATATATATATATATATATATATATATATATATATATATATATATATATATATATATATATATATATATAGACACACACACACACACACACACACATATGATGATATCTACTGTGTGACTAAAGTGGAATCGAAAGATAATGATATCGGGAATTAATTAAGTAAGAAACCACTTAATTGAATTGAATTAATAAGGGGCTTATCCACGTTGAATCTAAAAATATATACATATTATTATTATTATTATTATTATTATTATTATTATTATTATTATTATTATTATTATTATTATTATTATTATTATTATTATTAGAGAAATACATGGGAATGAATTGGGCTATGAATAGTGCATACATTAGGTTGGTCTAGTTAGCATGAACATTGTAACTAGTATGACTTAGAGGTACGTTAGGTGTGCACTATATATGAGAGGTGAGAATCTCAAGAGAGAGTCCGATAATCTAATATGTATATAATAATTGTTAAATCTAGCATTTATTCACTTGTTGTTTTATAAACTATTTTTACATCAGACTCTGGCCCGTTTCCTTGCAAATTCTCTTATCTCTCTTATATCTCCTATATCAGGTGTCCAGCTGCAGGGACGCTAACCATAGAGGATTATGACATGTGACAAGCTATGGATGCTATGGAGTTTTGAGCTTTGTTTAGATGCCTTCATATTCTTTATTCTTACTCTGTAGTTGTGAATCTTTCATTTAAGGCATGTCGCCTAACAGGATTATAGTTATTTTCTTTCTATTTGAGTCGGATTATATTCTTATGTCAGTTTATTTACTTGTATCAGGGTTGATTACATTTGGTTTACTTTGGATTATTGTATGAGATTTTAACTGGAGAGATTTATTCCAGTTGCATTTAATTCAGTTGTGTTATTTACTCAGTTTTTATTCAATGTGTGAATGGATTGTGTTAAATGGTATATGTTTTAAAACAAATGGAATTTTATTAAATTAAAAATTGAAAGTTTTTAACATCTGTTTAATTAACTATTAGGTGATTGTAAAAATATTTTCAGTAGTGATGCTAAGAATGATCCAACTATATATTCTGATTTAATTTGGTATGGGACTGATCACCCGGTATTTAATTAAACGGAGTGTTACAATGTCGTGATGTCTCGAGTAAGGGTTTCTGAATTGGATGCTCAGAGCCTTGCATCAGTAAGTTATTTCCATCTTCTTGGTTCTGTTTCCTTTTGTATTTCTCATATAATAACTCGATCTTCTTCTCTTGCAGTTCTTGGTACATTTTAATAATATGCTGGAAAAGGATGATGCAATTCGGGATTCTTCTTCAAATGATGTAGAGGAAGCCTTGGCAGGCTTGAAGAAGTCTTTGTTCGAATCTCAGCAAGCCTTGGAGACTGAGAAAAGTTCTTGGGAAGATTAACTGAAGACAACTGAAACTGCCCGACATACGTCTGATGAAAATTCCCTTGAAGCTAAGTGCAGGGCAAAGTAAGCTAAGCACAGGTCAAAGGAGGCCGAGCGCATGGCAGAGGAAGCTAAGCGTAGGGATAAAACTAATGAGGATCTTGTGACCTCTAAAAGGTCTAAGAGAAAGTATGTTGTAAAGTCATCATTCAGTGCTGGTTGGGACAAGGGTTGGAACAATGCCATTTTTTTGCCTCTGATCAAATTGAGTATGCAAAATAAAAATGTTTCAGAGATGGTTGGGTTGCTTCTCTTCAGTAGTTAAACACTGTTGAGGGCTCTGAACTTTTTTCTGAGATATATTTATAGTCCTCTTCCAGTCATTGAGGATGAGGTTGAAGATGAAGGTCGTTCTGAAGAGTCTTCTCTAGTGGTTAAATCTGATGTCGATCAACCTAAAATCACTGAGTCTTCTCTTCCTTCAGTCGAGTAAACCGAGCAACTCTAGTCTGTAGCCCCTTCTTCTGAGCAGGATAAGAAGGTTGAGAATGATAGGGAGAAGATGTAAAGTTATTCGACATTTGCCCTTTTTCTTCTTTGTTTCTTTTTATTTATTTTTATTGTACTTGAACTATTTGTTATTAATAAAAGAACCTTTTGTTCCTTTTTGTCTCTTGTTGATTATACTGTTCTCCATTCTTGTTGTTAGTTGGTGGTCATTTCTTCTTGCTAGTTTATAGAGAAGATGGAATAATTGTCTTTCAATGATACCGAACTACTGAGGAAGTGTAATGCTTTTTTCAAAGCAGGTCATACGGACTTATCCGAAGAAGAAATTATTCAGTTGCTCGGTGATGATGCAATAGAGCAGGCTAAAAAAACCTACAAGTATTTGAAGTACTTACTTGATCGGGTGGTAGCAAATAATGTTGCCTACTATGAGATGATAGAAGAACTCCAAAAATAGTATAAAGAATCTACTGCGCTGTTTCACCAGAGCTACGAGCAGAAATATCAAAGCTTAAATGTAGGCCGGGGCTTTGATAACTTTGTTTCTATTTACAATAAAAAGGAAACTTTACTTGATCTTCAGATTGAAGAAACTAGAACTATTTCCAAACTTCTAGAAGATGAGAATAATAATTTGAGGGATGAAGTGAATCTTTTAAAGTCTATTTCTGGAGATATTGTTGCTACTACTAATGAGGGGTACTCCTTTTTAGAAGCTAAAAATGCAACATTAAGGGATGAGTTGAAAGCCTTAAAAAAGGTTAAGCATGCATCCTCTTCCCGAGCAAGAAATAAGCTTGGCTGAAGAACCATAAAAGAAATTAGGACCCAGCAGGACCTTGATAATCGAGTTGCACAGTCAAAAGCTAAAGATTGAGTTATTGCTGAGATGTCCCAGAAGCTGCAGACCTTGTCAGAACAACTATCCACTCAATCTTCCCAATTACAGGTTAAGGATGGAGTAGCTGCAGTCTCAAGTTGATAAATTAACCTTTTAATTCCGTAAGCAACCAAGGGAGGTTTGGATGGATGGGTATAATGAAGCACTGGGGCATCTTGATGATAGACTTCAATATTCCAAGAATGAATCCTAAAAATGGGGTTAGATGAATTCTTTAACCTTGATGAAGGTGGATAAAAAAACTCATTATGGGATTGGTATGACCCAGGCTTGCTGGAGCTTGACATTCCTCCATTCAAGTTAGATGTTAACTAGATTCCTGTTCATCGTATTTCTCAATGCTTGATTTCAAAGTACTTAAGAGATTAGGAGCTCTATGATGAACTAGAGATCATTCGTCCTCCTCATCTACTTGATAGTCCTAGTAGTAGAAATACCAGGATGCTTTAGAATTTTAACTTCATCAAATCTCCTTATACTTTGAATGATCCTCCAGTTGGTATGGATCCTATTTCTAAGGTTGGAGGAAAACTTCCTGTAGAATAAGACTTTATATTTTGTTTCTTCATGTTTAAGCATCAATATGTAATCATTTAATTGAATTAATGAAAATCTTATTTAATGAATGGATTATCTTTTAGTCGATATCTGCATATATGAATGTCTATTTAGTCTTTGACTATGAATGGAACAACTTTTAGTTAATCTCTAGTTTTTCACATGTTCTATTGATATCCTTAGGATTATCCTAAGTATCATACCAATTACCAATACATCACCATGGTTCTACAAATGTACCTAAAGTTTTAGGTAATTACATTAGTTACCTTGTTTCCCAAGCTTGAGTGGAACATTTGTCCATCTTTATCCCAGTTTAGATGAAAATTATTCATCCGAGTCTTCATTAACCAAGCATTTAGGACTTACAATTTTTCCTTGCATGGTTTTTTATGTATTGACAACCAACTTTATTGGTGACTTTATTGATACTGACCAATGTTTCGTTGGTGGTTTATGTTGATGACCAACATTGTTGGTACCTTTGTTGATGTCGACCAATATTGTTGGTATTTTTGTGTTGACAACCAACATAGTTGGTGCCTTTGTTACTGCTGACCAACATTATTGGTATTTTTTGTAAATGCATAATGTAGTGCATAACACTAGTACTCCGAAAAAAATATAAAAATTTTAAGGAAATCATATTCTCATTAATATTTAAATGAATTGAGTAAAATATAACTACATCACTAATAATACTTCCTCGGGTGTTATGCATTCCAGGGATTCTTGAATTCTTCACCTTCCAAAGTCTCAATTCGATATGTGCTTGGTCGGATAACTGATGTAATGCGATAAGGCCCATGCCAATTGGTTTCCAGCTTATTATTCTTCTGAATCACTTTCTTCAAAATATAATCACTTTATTTTAAGTTGCTCGGATTCACCCTCTTATTGTAGAAACGTGTAGTCCATTGTTGATAGGCTGCATTCCTTAAAGATGCATCTCCATGTACCTCTTCCAGCATGTCTAAGTCCAGCCTTCTCATTAAATCACTGACTGGGGTATTGAAGTTAAGAAATTTATGAGTAGGTAAATCTTGATCGATAGGGATTATGGCTTCAGTACCAAATGCTAACATGTATGGAGTTTCTCCAGTAGCTGTTCTAGGGGTTGTTTGGAATGCCCACAAGACAGAATGCAGTTCATTGATCCAATTTCCTTTAGAATTTTTTAAGATTTTCTTCAACCCATTCAATAAAGTTCTATTAGTTACCTCTGTCTGACCATTTCTTTGAGGGTGTCCAAGAGTAGAGTGGATTTTTTGGACATTGGACTGGGCACAATAAGCAGCAAATTCATGGTTCTCAAATTATGTGCCATGATCAGTGATAAAGGCGTAGGGCAAGCCATACGTGCATATGATACTCTTCCAATAAACTGATAAACCTTGTCAATGGACATATCGATTAAGGGTCCAACTTCCATCCATTTAGTAAAATAATCAACAACTACGACCAAGTACTTTAACCTTCCTCGGGCGGTTGGCAGAGGCCCAACCAAGTCAATTCCCCACATAGAAAAGTGCCAAGGTGAAGTGATTGGTGTTAGGAGAGCTTGTGGAGTCTTGTGTATGCTGGAAAATCTCTAGAACTTATCACATTTCTTGGCAAAACCTGCATAATCTTCTCGCATAGTTAGCCAGTAATACCCCTGTGTGTTAATTCTTTGCAACAGAGTTCTCCCTGCTATATGGGCTCCACAAGACTCTTCATGGACTTCCTCAATTAAATCTTTTACTTCAGCTTGATGCACACAACGTTGAAGACCATCAGTTAATCATCTTCTATATAACACGACACTGTCTAGCAGATATCTCGCGAGTTTATATTTCAGTTTCTTAACTTTAAGTAGGCCGACTAAAAGAATTCCTTCTTCAATATATGCTCTTATAGGATCCATCCAATATGGCCCCATATTAACTACAATAAAATTTACCATCAGATCTTCATCAATGCTCCTATTAGTAAGTAGCTCAATAGTAATAGTTCTTTGCGACTCAGTTTTGGTTACTGAAGCTAGCCGAGCAAGTGCGTCTGCTCAGGCATTTTCCGATCTTGGAATTCTGATCATCTGTACAGCTGGTAAAGTGGAAATTATCTCTAAAGCTTTATCTAAGTATCTAGACATTAGTTCTCGTTTAGCTGCATATAAGTTCAACACATGATTTACCACTAATTGTGAATCATTGTATACCATAATTTGCTTGGCATTCAGTGATTTGGCTAGATTTAAACCAACAATCACAACTTCATACTCTGCGTCATTATTGAAGGTTTGAAATTGATTCGTAGAGCGTACTCTATATATAGTTCATCTGGAGTATTGAGAATTATTCTAGCTCCATATCCAGTTGCACAGGATGACCCATCAATATATAAGCTCCATATGGGAATATTATTGTCAAACTCTTAGTTTGTCAGAATCCCTTAATGGAAGATTTTATCCTTTACCTCCTCATATTTTTTTCAACTCATGTACTCTGATGGAGGGTTTTGTTTGATCGGTGGTAACTTCTTCTGCAGTTTCCCTTACTTGGAGTTGGTCGGGTTTATCTTCAGTAGGTCTGATGACTCCTGAATGTTGCTAGGCCATAATCCCTTATTGCCCAGGGACCTCTGGGTAAATGAATTTTGTAATAAAATCTAACATATCTTGGCCTTTTGAATCAGTCATTGGTTCATATATAAGATCATATTACCCCAATTCCATAGCACAATACATTAATCTTCCTGATTTTTTTGGCTTATGCAAAGCCTGTCTTAGTGGCATGTCAGTATATACCACTATGGTATGAGCTTCAAAATATGACTTCATTCGTCTTCTAGCCTCAATTAAGGCTAATGCTAACTTCTCTAGTCTGGGATATCTGACTTCTGCTCCTCACAAAGCTTTGCTAGTGTAATAAATTGATTTTTGAACTCCACTCTCCTCCCTTATCAAGAGAGAGCTAACAGATGATTCAAAAACTGCCAAATATAGATACAACTTTTCTCCTAACACTAGTCGAGATAATAGTGGAGGTGTTCCCAGGTACTTATTCAATTCCAAGAAGGCTTTTTCACATTCATCATTCCGTTCAAAGGTTTTTCGGAGTACCTTAAATAATGGCAAACATCTGTTCGTTGCTCGGGATATAAATTTGTTGAGTGATGTTACGCGACCTGTTATCCTTTAAGTATCCTTTTTACTGGTCGGGGATTGCATTTCTATCAAGGCTTTAATCTTATCTGGATTAGCTTCAATGCCTATTTTATTTACTATATACTCGAGGAACATTACCTCCTGAACTCTGAAGACACATTTAGTCAGGTACAACTTCATCTGGTGCTTTTCTAATTGATCAAACGTCTGGCTAAGGTCAGTAATATGATCAGCAGCTTTTTTTCTCTTAGTCAACATATCATCAATATACACTTCCATATTCTTTCCTATCTCCTCCTCAAATACTTTGTTCACCAGTCTCTGATAAGTATCACCTACATTTTTTAGATCAAATGGCATAACATTATAGCAATAAGTTCCTCGAGGAGTAATAAAGGAAGTACTTTTTCTATCTTTCGACTTCATTTTCATCTGGTTATAACTAGAATATGCATCCATAAAGCTCAGCAGCTCGTGCCCCAAAGTAGCATCCACCATTTGATCAATTCGTGGTAAGGAAAATGATCCTTTGGGCACACCTTATTCAAGTCAGTAAAATCCACGCACATCCTCCACTTAGTGCTTTTCTTCTTGACCATAACTATGTTTGCCAACCAATCTGGGTACTTCACATCTTCAATAAAGGAAGCCTTTTGAATCTTTTTCGAAAACTCTTATTTGTTGCTTTACAGGTTTAACCTCCTTATTCACATCAAGCTCATGGAATAGGAAGTTCAGGTCTATACCAAGCATATCTTTATGGCTCCATACGAACACCTGATTCCTTTATCTCAAGAAGGCCATCAACTCCTATTTAAGAATTGGATCCAATGACGCTCCTATTTGAGTTTTTCGCTCTGATTTATTATCATCCAGGATAATACTTTCAGTTTCCTCGATCACCTGGCCTTTTACGAGCTCGGATTCATCTCTTGGGTATAAGGTTTCGACCTCATATTCGCTGTTCGGCTCAGATATGTCCACTTAATAAGTGGTTGTTTTCCTCTTTGCTTCTATCATGTCTTCCTCCTGGGCAGATGAATAGTAGCATTCCTTAGCTACTTTCTGATCTCCTTTTACTACTTCAACTCCAAAGGTGGTCAGGAACTTCAGGCTTTGATGAACAGTAAAAGGTACAACTTTAAATTTCTTTAGACTTACTCTTCCCATGATCATGTTATAGGCGGAATGAACATTTTTGTCCATTACAAAGAATCTTTCTTTCTTTGTTCTGCTTGTTGGCCATGTCCCGATATACACATCTAACTTGATTGTTCCTAATGGAAATACCTTCTCTCCAGAGAATCCAATGAGGGGCCTGTGGTAGAGCTCCAATTGGCTGAGTTTTAAACCCAAACTATTAAAACCGGGATATAACATGATGTCTGCTGAACTGTTGGTATCCACTAATATTCTTTCTACCAGTACTTCTTTTATCCTGACTCTGATCACTAAAGGATCATCATGACAATACAACACTTCGGATAGATCATTCTTGGAAAATCTAATTATGAGCTTATCCTTGTTAACTTTCCTTGGTTGACGAGGTTGATTCGCTGGATGTAAGAACAATCTTGAGCCTCATTGAGGTAAGCTTTCCTTTTAGTTATATGATCTCCTCCTCTTACATCTCCACCTATAATTATGTAACAATCAAAGGATCCAAAACTGAGTGTGAATACGTCACGTTTAGGTTTTTTAGGCTTCTTGGGGAGATCAAGATCGTCTTTTGGATCATCATCATGGTTCCTCTTTTTATCTTCTTTAGGCTTAACAAGTGATTCGGATCTATATCGACCTCTGCCTCCAGTTCTTCCACAAGCCTGCCGATCAACAAATATGTCTAATTTTCCTCTTCAGATGAGTGGTTCTATCTCATTCTGGAGAGCAAGACACCGGTTGGTCGTATGACCATGATCTTTGTGAAACTTACAATACTTGGACTTATCCCTCTTATTAGCAGGTGACCTTAACTTTTCAGGCCAACTTAAATCATTGTTATGCTTGATTTCTTCCAAAACATGATGCACAAAGGGAGATCCCTTAATAAAACTTCTCTGGAGGGGATTCTTATCCTTGTCAATTTCTCCCAGCCTATCTTCCAAATGCTGAATGAAACCCTTCCAAGCATCACTGCCAGCACCAGATCTATGGGTGACATCTCTTTTATGCCGACCAACTGATCGTGTTGAGCTTTTTTCTTGCGAACTTTATCTTTAACTGGACTGATTAGTTCATCAGGTGTTTAATATATATTGGGATGAGCGTTCCCTTAGCTCGTTTGGTCATCGAGTATTTTTTAACACAACCCCAAGGGAATTTCCCTTGGGTCCTAAACGATCAAAAGGAGAGGCCTTACTTAACCTTTATAAGGCACTCAATCTTTCTGGGATGAGGGATTGTCCATAAAGGAATTAGTAATCCTGATAGAAGTTTCTCCAGGAAGGTATTAAAGATCCCTTGAAGTTCGGGAATGACTATGTCCAACACTCCTTATTGACGGTGGTGGTATACTCCTTTGATTGAATTGTGCAGGGACTCCAGCTTGCAGAGTTTTAGGCGACTGTCGTATCGTGTCTTGTATAGCCTCTTGACCCTTGGCCAAGCTAGCTAAAATTCCAGTTAAATCATTGTTATTTGGAGGGGCAGAGGGACTAGGCAGAATTCCTTCATTCTAGTGCTTGATTCAGGAATCTCAGCTATGGATGATGAATGAGTGAAAACGTTGAGCAATACGTTCCCACAGACGGCGCCAATCTAATGATGCAAAAAACTAGACTAGGCCTCATTAATTGATCACAGATAAAATAAGTAAAACAAACAAGACCAAAAGATTTTTAAAGTGGTTCGGCTCAATGGAATAGCCTACGTCCACTATTATGTATTGATTTCCTTCAGTTGTTTTTCGGTCCCTTAAAATGAGGATAATACAATGTATCCTAAGAGGGTTGTTGATAATTGTCGTGTGAAAAGATGGAATGCCTTTATTTGGTAGGCATTTACATCAATACATAATGAGAATTAAATATACAACTCATGTCGCTTAATTGGCAATACAATTTGTAAGACTACTATCATTTTATTGGCTATACAGGTTGGATTTCTGGCTATTGGTCGGGCTTCCTAGTTGGTCAGACTACATTATTGATCAGGCTTCCCTGTTGGTTGGGCTTCCTTGTTCGTCGAGCTTTTGTATCATGCTGACTTGGACTTGTGCCACATTAGATGACACGTGCTGGCTTGTAATTAATCCACGTAAGGTGGTAAATTTTGGTATTTGATGACTGCATTATTTTTCATGAACTATGTCCAAATCTAGGCCTTATTAAGCCCGTTGTATCATAAATAATGAGCTTTTAGAGTCTTTTTCATAAGAAAAATGCAAGTTTGAATAAAATTCGAGTTAAAATGCAATATTAGTAACAATAAGGGGTAAAATCATAATTTTGGAAACTTTATGAGCCTGAAAATAATTTTTAAATGTTTATCTAGGCAAAATAAAGTTCTCTCTGAATTTTGGTTGAATTCTGAATTAAAACGAGCAATTAATGAATTTCGGGGACTAAAATGCAAAGAGAGGTAATTTTGTAAATTTAAAATATTTGTGACCCTAAATTTGAATTAATTATTTTTATTTTGCATTTTTACAGGTACCCCAAAAATTTGAATAACAAGGAGTCGATGTGCAAAAAATTTCACGATACGTCGCGACACGACACGACACGGTTGACACAGTTGTACTAAATAGTTTTTATAAAATTGTTCGAGTGTCCTTTGATGGCACGCCAAGCTTTTTGGAAAGGTCTTGACAAGACTCACAACTTTGAAGTTCGGATGAAAATGAGATTTTGAAGTTTTGGAGGTAAAAAATGCGAATAAAGATGGTGCTGTGAATAGTGACGTGAATAATGCTAAAATTGGGGATAATTATCTCCAACTCTTGGCAAGACTCCATGAGATAATTATCAGCTCAAATACAACCAATCAGGGAGAGTCCCACCCCATCAAAATACCCCATCCCTAAGCCTATAAATAGGACCATTGGGTTCATTATTTTTTACAGCGAGTTGTAGAGAGCCACTTTAGAATAATTGTTGGTAGTTTTAGTTGAATGCTTTATTTACATTTGGAGGCCAATATTTATTTTGTTGGAGGAATTCTATCAAGAATATTTGTGACACACCATTTGTAAGTTTGTTTATTTAATGAAAATTAGTATTCATTCTTGCAAATTTATTATGTCTACAATTATGCTCGCTTAATTTTCTTACTAGGACTGGGTGGAATTTATCATGTGTGATTAATATTGTGTGTGATTTAATTTCGTTTTTGTTTCCAATATGTGCTAAATGTTTTTAAAAAAAATCGGTATTCATTTAAAACAACACGAGAGTGCGTTTTAAACCTTCTGCATTGTTTGAAAAAATTTATTTATTTTTATTTTAAGTACGAGTACTTTTTGATGGGTTATACTTTTATTAAATTGATTGATAACCCATGCTTAAAGACTATATTTTGAAATTTAAAAATGAACTTTTTAAGGGAATAGGAATTTTAGGCGTCTAAATTTAGATACGTTAAATTTTATTTTGGACTTATAACGTGTTATTTTTTCGAATTAAATGCGGTGAGAGTCGGTTTAATTTGAGTTATAAAATCGGGAATGACGAATTTAAATTATTGCACAGTGTTAGTTTAACATGATAAGTGGATCCAACGTTCTAGTTTTCACGCACATTTAATTATATATCTCGTAGTCCAACTTTTTGTTTGTGTGTTTGCTTAGTTTAATACTAAATCTCGTCTCCAAACCAATTTAGTTTAGTTTAAAAGTTACATTCATTTTTTTTTAAATTGATAAATCCTCGTGGGTTCGACCCGTACTTACACTTTCTATTCTATAATAGCCCGTGAACTTGTGGTATATGATAAAATTGACAACACCCTTACCCCTGAGTAAAATTCCAGCAACTTAATTTTTTTGAACTAGTGGTCTGTCATAGTGGGGGTAGGAGGATGGGTGGGGGTAGGGGTAAGGGGGTCTCGTGTCACACGTGTGTCCGTTGCCACTGACGTGGGCCAATTACACCATAGGAATTAAAATTAATGGGTTGTTAGGTGTTTTTTGTTAAGGTTCATTAAAAAGTTCTTTTTAGGGTCACTTGTGATTCTCTCTCTCTCTCTCTCTCTCTCTCTCTCTCTGTGTATATATATATATATATATATATATATATATATATTTGTGTGTGTATGTGTGTGTGTGTGTGTGCCACTCAATACCAATTCCCCTCCATCTCATGCGGCCAACTCGTGGTCGATCACTTTTAAGTGCGAGAAGGAGTTTATCAAAATGGTCGACTTTGTCCCCATTAGAGTGCTAGGTTGATTTTGGTCATTTTAGATCAAATTAACATGATTTTTGTCACTTTAGACCATTTTAATCAATCTTAAACCGAATGAGTGCTAGGTTGATTTTGGTAATCTTAAACCAATCAAGACCAACTTAGATCGACTTAACCATCTTAAGCTAATTTTGATCATTTTAGACCAATCTATTCCATCGTAGATCAACTTACCCTTTTAGGCTTATTTAGGTAATCTTTTCCATATAGGCCAAATTAGCGACACTGGGTAAATTTTTCATCTTGGACCGACTTAGCCATCTTAGGTTATTTTTTATCATCTTAGACCAGTCTGGGCAATATTTCGTCAACTTAGCCATTTTAGGATAATTTGGGCCATTTTAGACTAGTCTATGCCATATTATGTCTACTTATTCATTTATGTTGAATTTGGTTATCTTAAACCATTATAATATTTAGAAGTTTTGTTGATCTTACGAACTTCGAAAAAACAAATCCACGGTCGATTATAGGTCAAGAAATTGACATTGTATTATTATTCTAGCTTGGATTATCTATGTTAAATTGAGAAAAAAAGTAACACTAATCTATAAAATAAGTATCCATACATTGATAAAACTTCATTAGGTTCATGGCACTTTGTAGCCAGGGTTTCAGAGTCCCAATTAACAACTTTAAGTGGTAGGATCTTGTTCCACCCTGTAATTCCTCTTATTTTTATAATTAAAAAAATGAGATAATAATTTGGAGAAAAATTAATTAGCATAATTTCTAGTAAATTAGATATTTATAGTTTGGTTTATTTTAGTAGGCAAGTTTAATTTTGAATTGAAAATGAAAAGGTAAGTAATTAGACTAAATTTATTTGGTTTGGGCACGATTGATAAATTGGGATTTATATATATTAGGTTAAGGTTTTGGTGAAAACCCAAAGGGTAAAAGTGAATTTTGGTGTGAGTACTTGGTTGGAAAGTTAGGTTAAAAACCTAAGAGCTTAGATAGAGTCGAGTTAGTTGTCGTTGGCTGACTTAATTAGAAATGAATTTAATTATATGTTGGCTCATTCACTATAGCAAACCTGTCGGATTGTCATGGTCATTGGCCATGACAAGTCCAACTTATCAAAGTCAATGGCCGTGACAAGTTTGGAGGTGATAACTTTTGTTGTCACGGCCATTGACCGTGATAAGTTCATTAAACTTATCGCGGTCCTGTCACGGTCTTTGACCGTGACAAGTTTTTTCACGATCAAAAATCGTGAGAAATAAGTGACAAACTATAAAAAATTGTCACGATCAATGACAAAGACAAATCTGGGCAGAATTTAAAAAAATATACTGGGTAGTTTGGCCACTACCACTACCCAGCAGTATATTTGTACCTATTATAGCAAAATTGTACCTGTTCAAATATCATATATCCAAATAAAATATAAATAATGCACTAAATCATTGCATATATAATTCCATATCTAAATAAAATAAAAATACAATCTATATCTAAACCAAAATGTAACAAATCAAAATAATTGAAATATAATCCAAGTGTCCAAATAAAAATAGATACAAATAGTGTCACGCCATAGAGTCTGGGATGGGATCGAGGAGGAAGGAAGGCCACACTATATATGCATTGAGACACCCCTCAATATGCATCACGCCGCATTGTTCGCGCAACCATAATGCGGAGTTCTCCTTCATGGTTATCACATGCGTGACGATAACCTTGGACTCGATGTTTTAAAGGATATGTCCATGAATCGGAATACCTGGGACGGTGTTCAGATCCCTCAACCTCCTCGCAATCCGCTGTCCATCATATATGTCGCGTAAAAACACACTCGGCCAACCGATTATTGACATAGCCCGCTAGATGGGAGCCAAGTAGGGGACTGGATCATCAAACGATGAGTTCACGTGTATCGACGATGAAGCATTGATGTCCACGTCCACGTCCTCATCCTCATCCTCATCCATCTCCTCCTCCACCATCTTTTCCTTCCCCTTCCCCTTTTCGTCCAACTGACGCTTTATGAATGCGTACATATCTAGGAATGTCGCCTCCAACCTTGATAGCTTCGCGTCATGCGTGTCCAAATGACGAGCCAACCCGGTGTTACTCGTCTCCATTTTGACGATCTTAGATTTTACCACGTGCGAGCTCACCCCCAGTCCTCCCCTTGCGATCAGCACCGAGCACTTGGCGGAGTGTGTCCGGGGAAAAAGATGCATTGTCGGCATCAGACTGCGACTCATGCACTTGCTTAAGCTTTGCCTGAAATAACAAAAGCACATGATTAGTTAATTAAGTAAATAAAAAAAATATAACGTAATTAACAAAAATTAAACTATGGTATTACTTACAATCGTGGCCACGATGCACAGGGACACCTCCTTATCCTTTCCCTTCTTTGTCCGAATTGCCACATAGGCATCGAGCCTATGTGACCTACCCTCAGGGCCACTCCCCGTCCCCTGAAATAAAATAATGAAAAATTAGTAAGTAACGCAAAGTAAAATAATGCAAAACAACATATTTCTATAATTATAGAAAAATAAAAACTTACCATCTTGTGCTCCACCTCGACGTAAGACGTCCGATCGGAGTAGTGTATGCCCGTCTTTTTCGCCCGATTTTCCCTCCCCGATTGGCGAGATGCCAATTATCTCTCGTTGATCTCATTATCGATGAACATTTGATACTTTGCCAATGCAATCGACTCCTTCGACAGGACGGTCTCATGTAGTCTAAGAATAGAGTCCCGGGTCTTTCCAAAGTACTGAGCCCATAAATTTTTCTTCCACGTCTTATGTTGTTCCCTTAAATGCTCCAACACGGAATCGCAGAGGTGTGGGGATAGGACAAATTTTTCCTTTCAAACAAATACAAAACAAAAAGAAAGTAAGTGTTAGTTGCTAATAAATATAAATATAAATATCATACCTGTAGTCCGGCCAAACAACCAACTTGAGTTCATTTATCACCTCCCTCCAACTAGTGTACCCCATGCTGATAATAATCTTCACCAAATCGAGGGATCTAGTCAATATTCACGTCATGTTCTCAATGATCGATCCCAATTCCCCCATTTTGGGAGCCTAGGGGCCGAGGAGCCCTCGTCACCTCCACTGGTGCCAAGCCCTGAAGAAGACATTTTCTGTAAAAATTATTATTATTAGTACAAATCCAAATGCATTAGAAGAATACAAAGAACTAACCATATTATAACAAAACACAAGCAACATTGTATTAATGCACTAAACGGAGGCGTTAAACCGATGTCCGATAATAATAAAACACTAGATTAATCAACCCGCCGGACATGGACTTTGAATTAATACTTAAGAATTAAATCTAAATATGACATGAAGTAAATTGATCAAGTACAAATGAATTAAAAGCATTAAACTAATGTCCGATAAATTGAATACTTATTACAAATCTAAAAAAAAATCAAATCTAGGTTATCATAAAAAATGGATTGATTTTCGGTAGGAGCAGCCAAGTCATCCACACTATTGTTTAAACGCTTTAGCAAGTTAATACTTTTTTAGAACTGCTGCTTCTAACTGTGGGTATTTTGCTATGTACTTACATTTCTTAGGGAATAACTGGGGGAAAAGGGTTAGTTTTTCTCCTTCCCATAAGCTTTGAATATAATTTATGAATGTAAGTAAATAAAAGTGGCGATTTTTCTTAGAAATCTTGCCCCTAGTCTGCGGGGTCCTTGTTCCAAACAAGTTTCTTAGGAACCTTTTTTCTATATAAAAAAAATCCCTTCTCCATAACTCCTGTGAACTGGTGAAAGTTAAATTTTTTCGAGAACAGAGGTTAAAACTTGTTCTCCAAGCTATAAATCTTATTGTAATATGAGTAAATAAAAAAAGAAAACATGTTCTCTCTTTTTTTTTCATTTTATTATTAGGAGGATAACCTCCTGCTGGTCTGGTGTTGTAAGAAAATTTGTTTGTAGAGACTTTTCCCAATACACTTATCCTTTGGGATATCTGTACACCCAAGTGTGATGACGAAATTTTCTTTTGTCATGAACTCTCTTCTATCCTAATAGAGAGTGGTTCTAAATTATTCTGGTGCATTTACATCATACGACAGGTAAGTAATCAAAATAAAAAAAACATCCATACAGTGAGGAAAAAAGTTTTGATTTTCATTTATGTTCATACTGTGTATTATTTACAAGATGGTGTTGCTCTATCATTTTACAAAAAGGAAGTTTTTTAGTATACAACAGACCGCTCAAATTATTTTACGTAAATGAATTTTAACAAAAACTAGGCATAGTACCTCTTCAGCCATTTACAGTTGATGGATTGGCGATAGTCACTGTCCGGCTCTGAGATCTGGATCCTACACCCCTCACCACAAATGGGCCTTCCCAATTGGGTTTGAACTTTGATGCTGACATGCTGCAAAAGGTGATGAGTGGATGCGCAGAGGACCAAATCCCCCACCTGGAACTTTCTGGTCTTGACTAGGTTTTCGTAGCCTCTGGACAGCTACTGGGCGTAGACTTTAAAGTTATCATTTGCTCTGTCTCTATGCTCATCCAGTGCCTCCAACTACACATGTCATGGATCCAGGATGAGACCATTGCTTAGAGCGCCCCGAGCTGATGGCACCGCCAATTCCACCGGTAGGACAGCTTCGGTCCCATACACAAGTGAGAATGGAGTAAAACTAGTCGGCTTTATTTTTTAAGCGTGGTAACACCATAACACCACAGGTAACTTCTCATCCCATGTCCCCGGCATGTCTTCCAGCATCTTCTTTAGGATATTGATCAAGGTTTTATTGGTGGCCTCCGCCAGACCATTTCCTTTTGGGTAGGAGATGGTCTAGTTATTGTGCGCAATCTTATATTTATCAGTGAGAAGAGCCATCTCCTTACATACGAACTGTTTCCCATTATCTGTTATGTAAGGACACAAATTTCCAATTGAGTCCATATATAGTTTTGGCTCAATTCCAGACAAAAACATTTATTCATAGGATTTTATTTTATTGTAATATTCAAGACCTATGAAGTGTTTGTTGAAGACGTAGCGGCAAAGAATATAAAGCATCATCAAAATGCCGTAGTTTATGTGCCTCGTTTGTACGTCATCAACTAAGGTTCCATACTCTCAAGGTATGAATGTAATAATATTTATATAGGAGTTTGGAACAATATGTATTGGGTGTTAGGAGAAATAAAAACTGCATTTTATTTTCAGAAAGAATCAAATTGAAACTTTAAATTAAGTATATAAAAGTTTATAAAAGTTTCTGGGCCAAAATCAAATTTTACAAACTTTCTGGTCGTTCGTTAGAAGTTTCGTTCGAACGAGTTTTTTCGTTCGAACCAAGTTTTGTTCGAACGAGTTTTGTCGTTCGAACCAAGTTCGTTCGAACGAGTTTGCCAACGACCTGGTCATTCGTTCGATATGTCGTTCGAACGAGTTTTTCGTTCTAACGAGATATCTAACGAGATTCTAACGAGCCCAGGCTGGTCGCTCGTTAGAAGTCTCGTTCAAACGAGAGTCAAGTTCGTTCGAACGAGACGCCAGGGCGGGAACAGTTTTGAGCCGTTTTTTGCAGTTTTCTCCCACTTTCCCCACTTGGTTTTTAACCAACTTTTACATACTTTATTATGTGCGGGAAACACATTTTCCAAGACAAATTTTCCATTTAATATCCATCTCTTAGAGAGAGTTTGAGAGCTAATCTTTTTAGGGAAAATGTTCATGTTTTGAGTGTCAATTTCTAAAGAAAAATTCATACACACTCTAGTTTACACCCAATAGTTGTTTATCCAAGTTCCATATATACATATCTTTACTTGGAGTTTTTGGCACCGGTTTTCTCTACCGAATTCAAGAGACGTTTCGGGTTTGCTTCTACACCCCATCACAAAGAAGACTTTTGGTGATATTCTACCCGTTTGGAGAAAGGCTCCATGATCGGATGACGGTGTCCGTTTAAAGTCCTATCGGTGTATTCCGAGACCACGGTGGAGCTCCGTTGGTTATCCGTTAATTGGAGGTCGATACAAGAAGAAGCGTCACGGCTTGAGAGGGTTCGAGTTTAGGAAGTAAGTCTTTTGTCTTGTATTTTGTAATACCATTTTTAGTGGATTTGAGGCTAGGGCCGTCCCGAGGTTTTTTCCCGTTAGTGGGTTTTTCCTCGTACATCGCGGTGTAGTGTGACTGTTTATTTTATCTTGCTCTATATCACTTAGAACGCATGCTAGATTAATTCAAGATAAAATCGGTTTAATTATCACACTATATTTAATTTGGGACTTAAATTATATATTGGGAAAAATTGTGTAATTCAAGTCACTTGCATTAATTTGATTTGGCCTAACTTTGTTAAATGAATAATCATGACTTAGGCAAATTCTAGGACTTGAGATTAATTAAAACTGTTGTTGTTCTTTTGTCGAACCATCACCTCCTTTATAACGCTTCCGCATATCAACTTGAGTTTATAAATATAAAGGAAATTACATGTTTGTGATTTTAATTGAAGATTGTTTAAAATCCGGGGATCCATAAACGATTGCGTCTTCAAATTGGTATCAGAGCCAAAAACGATAAATTATTTCGTTAAAGATCCTTAATTTTTGGCTAAAATGGATTTTTCCCCATTTTCAAAATTTCCTATTTTTGATGGTTCGAACTACGCGTATTGGAAAGCGCGAATGAGATCGGCACTAAAATCTATCGACGAGAGAGTTTGGATGTCTGTTATTAACGGGTATTCCCCTCCAACTCATCTTATTGAAAATGAACGTGTTTTAAAACCCGTCGATAGATGGACTGAAAATGAGTTTAAACTTGCCAACTTTAATTCCCGTGGTTTAAATGCCTTATTTAGCGCTGTCGCACCGGATGAATTCCGACGTATTATGACGTGTGAAACCGCTAAAGAAGCTTGGGATATTTTACAAATAACTCATGAAGGAACGAGTGTCGTTAAAGCTTCTAAACTCCAAAACCTCACCACTCAATTTGAAACTATCAAAATGGATGAAAAAGAAACTTTTGATAAATTTTATGCTAGACTTTCAGATATTGTTAATTCATCCTTTAACTTGGGAGAGAAAATACCTGACGACCGTGTTGTAAAGAAAATTTTAAGGTCCCTACCCGATAGATTTATTCCTAAAGTGACCGTTTTAAATTCTTTACCCACTTTAGCCTCTACAAAATTAGAAGAGCTTGTAGGTGATTTACAAACCTATGAACTAGATATGTTTCCCTCTAAAAATGAAATGAAAATCGAAAAGGGCGTTGCTTTAAAAGCCCGGAAAGAGGTTAAACAAGTTGTAGAGAGCGATAGTGATAGTGACTCGGAAGATATGGCTTTGTTTGCTCGTAAATTTAGAAAATTTCTTAAATTTAACAAAGATAAAGTTAAAAATGATTTTAAGAAATTTGATACTTCTAAACATGATAAAAGCGAGAAGTTTTCTAAAGCCGAATCTATCCCTAAACCTAGTAATGAAAATTTAGATAGGGACGAGTCCAATAAATGTTTTGGTTGTGAAGGTTATGGCCATAGGGCTTTTGAGTGCCCCACTAAACTAAGGAAAGAGGGTAAACGACCCGTTTCATATAATGCAACCCTTAGTGATAGTGATAAGGAAGAGAAGCCCGATTCCCCCACTAAGAAAAATTTTGTGGCTTTTATGGCTAGACATGTGAGTGATGATGAGAACTCATCGAATGATGAAATTATAGCACATGCCACTTCCAAGGTCGTTGTTCATGATTCTCTTATTTTTAATGATAGTGAGAGTGAAGAAGAAAAAGAGAATGAAAATGAAGAAGAGGTTGATGAGAGTGAACTTCAAAATGCTTTTCATGAATTATATAAAGAATCTATTAATTTGAAAAGAACTAATTTGAAGTTAGAAGCGTGTTTAAGAAAGAGTGTCAAGGTCGTTGATGAAAGTGCCTTAATAGAAGACCTTAGGACACAAGAGAGGACTCTTCGAGAGAAGCTAGAATACGTAGAAGGAGAGAGAGATAGCCTTAGGGGTTTAATGGAATCCTTGAAAAAGGAGCTTCTTGCTTTTGAAGAGCGTAATTTTTTACTAGAATCTAACATTGTAGAATTGGAAAATAAATTAAAAGATTCTAGTAATGTCAAATTTGATTTGGAATGTCGTTCGGAAAAACTTGATAAAATGTTAGGAACGGTCCAAATTAAAAATGACACTTTTGGTTTAGGCTTCAATTCTTGTAATGAATTTAACTCTAAAGTCAAAACCAATGTTTTAGGAGAATCTTCTAGGAATGAATTTAATGATCACTCCTTAGATAAATCTTTTCGACATGTTCTTACTTGTACTCATTGTGGTCGAAAAGGTCATCTTAGGCAATTTTCTTTGGATCTTAAACGAATTCCTAGAAAATCCCATAGTAAAGTATCCACGATAGCTAACGTTCCTACACCCCAAGATAGTAATTCTTCATTAATTTGGGTTAGGAAATCCGACTTGGTTACCTTACAAAATAGGGATTTTGATTCTCATTTACTTTCACATCCTTCCTCCCTTGCTAAATTTAAAGGTTGAATGTGTTAGTGTTTGCATACTTTAGCGTTTGTACTTCATGCTATATTCACATGCTAAATGTATGCTTGTTTAGTCATTTTCTAGTCATTACCTTATTTCATATCACATGCTAGAAATCATGACTTGTTTATCTTTTTGTATTATATTTTGTGTTTGAATCGACTGCATAATATAAAAAGATTTTTGTTTATCATTTGTGTTTTATTTATTTCATTTAAGCTTAATGAAAAATACAAATGATTTTTGTTTGTCCTTTTGAGTAAATATTTATTTTTGTTTAAAAAATGTTAAAAACTCAAAAAGATTTTATTTTGTGTGTATTTTTGTTTGACACACTTTATGTGGCATATACTTGTGTCTGAATCCCATCTTTTACGCTCCCACGTGGCTAGAACTTTTGGTTTAGATTTTCAATCCTTATAATGTTCTTTACCATGTTTTATATGGAGTAGTTGGATTTTGTATTGTTTAAATGGATTCTATTTCTATATGCCTCTATTCACACATGCACGAGCTCTTTTGAAATCTTAATGTCACATGTTATATTTGAGCTTTTTGAGGTGTTCTCCTATCAATCTAGTCATCTACATACCTATGACCTAGGAGAACTAGTGCATGTCAAAATCCGTTGCACGTGAGATTTGTGTGAAAATGAAAACATGATAAATAAAAATGTGCACGGGGAAGGGCTCCGAAAGGATGAATTAAGTCCTTTGCGATAGTAAGCCACCGTTGATTGGATCTAAAAGAAATACGTGATCCAAAGGCCTAAAAACAGAATATTTGGCATTAAACAAAAAGCAATTGCCAAGGCCTATGTTTGTTTGATATATTCATTCACAAACAAAAGAATATATATGCTCATTGAGGGAGAATTGGATGGTATATCAACGGTTTGCACAATGTCCGTTTATCCTAGTTGTCTTTAATGTCATGACTCTATTTGGTTTGTAGAATCATCATCATGCTAGGCTTGTATGCATTGTGTATGTTTGTTCATTGAGTTCAATCTTTATATTGTCACATGAGGTTATATTTAACTGTGATGAAATTTGCAATCAAATGAGAACTCCGTGAACGTTTCTTAAGTGTTTGGGTCTAAATTTAATTGTTGCTAGTTCACACCCCTACACTTCCGTTTCCATATGACACATTTTTGCCATACGAGTGTGCAAACTTATTGTATTTTGTGTCATGTGTGTGTTTATATCTATCTATATATGCAACGTACTTATTGGTATACTTATAGTATATATAGATATGATATTTGTTTGTCTTTGCCCTGCTTTTATTGCCCATATGCTTTCATGTCGTATCACTTTAAGCTTTCACATGTTGTTTATTAGTTCTTTATCCTTTACCTATTCCCGAACAAAAAGGGGGGAGAAATGGTATCTAAATGGTATCCAATCCTATTATTATAATCCTATTATTATCGTATCTTCGTTTGGGGGAGATTTATCTTAGGGGGAGACGTCTTTCTAAGTAGGTCATGTGTTTAAAGGGAGAATTAATTTAGGGGGAGTAATTAATTAATTGCATTTAATACTTTGATATTCCCTATGCATTTGATGAGTTTGCTTAAGTGTGCAGGAATTATTCTATAGCGGCATCTTTCTATGGCAAAGCGTTTGATCCTTGGGTTGAGTCAAGATTGGGCGGGTTATGTTTTGAGTCTAGTAGAGCTTGACGGCCCTTTAGGATTTTTGTTTGGTTTTTGTCCCGGAATAGCCAAAGGGGGAGATTTGTAAGGACACAAATTTCCAATTGAGTCCATATATAGTTTTGGCTCAATTCCGGACAAAAACATTTATTCATAGGATTTTATTTTATTGTAATATTCAAGACCTATGAAGTGTTTGTTGAAGACGTAGCGGCAAAGAATATAAAGCATCATCAAAATGCCGTAGTTTATGTGCCTCGTTTGTACGTCATCAACTAAGGTTCCATACTCCCAAGGTATGAATGTAATAATATTTATATAGGAGTTTGGAACAATATGTATTGGGTGTTAGGAGAAATAAAAACTGCATTTTATTTTCAGAAAGAATCAAATTGAAACTTTAAATTAAGTATATAAAAGTTTCTGGGCCAAAATCGAATTTTACAAACTTTCTGGTCGTTCGTTAGAAGTTTCGTTCGAACGAGTTTTTCGTTCGAACCAAGTTTCGTTCGAACGAGTTTTGTTGTTCGAACCAAGTTCGTTCGAACGAGTTTGCCAACGACCTGGTCATTCGTTCGATATGTCGTTCGAACGAGTTTTTCGTTTTAACGAGATATCTAACAAGATTCTAACGAGCCCAGGCTGGTCGCTCGTTAGAAGTCTCGTTCGAACGAGAGTCAAGTTCGTTCGAACGAGACGCCAGGGCGGGAACAGTTTTGAGCAGTTTTTTGCAGTTTTCTCCCACTTTCCCCACTTGGTTTTTAACCAACTTTTACATACTTTATTATGTGCGGGAAACACATTTTCCAAGACAAATTTTCCATTTAATATCCATCTCTTAGAGAGAGTTTGAGAGCTAATCTTTTTAGGGAAAATGTTCATGTTTTGAGTGTCAATTTCTAAAGAAAAATTCATACACACTCTAGTTTACACCCAATAGTTGTTTATCCAAGTTCCATATATACATATCTTTACTTGGAGCTTTTGGCACCGGTTTTCTCTACCGAATTCAAGAGACGTTTCGGGTTTGCTTCTACACCCCATCACAAAGAAGACTTTTGGTGATATTCTACCCGTTTGGAGAAAGGCTCCATGATCGGATGACGGTGTCCGTTTAAAGTCCTATCGGTGTATTCCGAGACCACGGTGGAGCTCCGTTGGTTATCCGTTAATTGGAGGTCGATACAAGAAGAAGCGTCACGGCTTGAGAGGGTTCGAGTTTAGGAAGTAAGTCTTTTGTCTTGTATTTTGTAATACCATTTTTAGTGGATTTGAGACTAGGGCCGTCCCGAGGTTTTTTCCCGTTAGTGGGTTTTTCCTCGTACATCGCGGTGTAGTGTGACTGTTTATTTTATCTTGCTCTATATCACTTAGAACGCATGCTAGATTAATTCAAGATAAAATCGGTTTAATTATCACACTATATTTAATTTGGGACTTAAATTATATATTGGGAAAAATTGTGTAATTCAAGTCACTTGCATTAATTTGGTTTGGCCTAACTTTGTTAAATGAATAATCATGACTTAGGCAAATTCTAGGACTTGAGATTAATTAAAACTGTTGTTGTTCTTTTGTCGAACCATCACCTCCTTTATAACTCTTACGCATATCAACTTGAGTTTATAAATATAAAGGAAATTACATGTTTGTGATTTTAATTGAAGATTGTTTAAAATCCGGGGATCCATAAACGATTGCGTCTTCAAGAATCACCTTGGGCATACCAAACCTGCATATGATATACTCCTTGATAAATTGAGTTACCACTTGGGCAGTCACTTTTCTTAGAGGAATGGCCTCTACCCATTTGGTATATAATTTCGTAGCCACAATAATAAAATCTTTGCCACGAGATGTTAGGCTAATTTTTCCAACCAAGTCAAATGTCCATATGTGGAAAGAGTAGGGAGATTCTAGGATTTCTAAGCTTAATGAAGGGGTATGTACCATGTTGCTATGCACTTGACAGGCTCTGCATTTCTTCACATAACTATTGGAGTCAGCCTCCATGGTTAGCTAGTAGTACCCCAACGTCATCAATTGATCATACAGTTTGGCACCTCCCACGTGGGAGGGCTCAAGAGCTTCCTTCAACAATCTATGCATATTCTCCTTGTCTATGCATTTCAGCTCCTTCTCATTGTAGCCTTTCTTATATTACTCTTATTCTACCAGGTAGAAATGGGTTATTCTCTTTCGGAGATAAATTTCATCCGCTCTCTCTATTGGCAACTCACCATCTTTTAGATTGGCTACGTATGGCTGCCTCCAATATTCAAAAGCTTCCACAAAATTAGCTTTTGTTGGATGGTCAAATTGGGTTTGGCACTTTAAACAACCTTTTTACCGATGGTAGCCTCTGTGCTCATGGTGGGCTAATAGTTACCCCCCCCCCCCATTACAATTGACGATAAAGAGGGATATCGGTATTCCCGTAATTCTTTTCATACATCTCTGCCAACCTCTGTGTAGCTCCCTTTTCTCCAACACACCTTGTTAAGAACCCACCAGGGCTCTTAAAGTAAAGTGTTCCCGACAGCAGGTTGTAGTTAGCCAATTATAACATCTTCATTATTCCTTCTCTTCTTTCTAACAGATTCACACAGGTACCTCCAATTTTCTGACTCATCGCTTGGAAACAAGGACTTCACTGTGGTAGGCACTGTTCTTCGTCGTACTGTGATTGTTGCTTTCGGCCCATTCATGTCCAATGTGACACACCGCTTAATTAAATATCGGGTGATCAGGACTTTATTAAATTTAAATAGAATATCCAATTGGTCCATTCTTAGCATAAATGTCGAAAACTTTTAATATTTACTAACCACCTAGTATTTGAAAAGTTGGTTGTAACAACCCCAATTTTTTTAAATGGGAATTTTTAAATTAATTTTGGAAATCGGAGAAAAATAATAATTTGGATTTTATAAATTTTATAATTTAAAATATTGGTTTTTATATTTGAAAAATAAATTTTCACACTGAATTGGAATCGGAATTAAAATGGAGTTTTAATTGAATTTTTATTATATAGAAGAGTCCTCAAAACATAAAACTCTCCAGAAAAAAATAATCTTGTTAGAAATCCTACCGTCCGATCGAGCTGAATTTTTCCCAGCAGTCCTGTCTCGCCGATCGCTACAACATACTAAAATTTCATCCAAGTCTAACAGCCTGATCGTACAGAATAAACTTTTTAGTGTTTGTATCTGATTAAAACTTTTTTCTTAATCAAAATCTTAATCTGTTATATATCACAACAAATTCGTGGCTTGTCTTTTCAAATCACTTTTTTTCAAACTTTTCAACTAGAAGACCTCTCCAAAATTACTCCCCTTCATCTACAAACTATATCCACAAACTTATTCAAGATTTCAACCTTAGATTATAAGGCATATTTGGTGTTTTCTCAAGTTTGGGCTAGAACGAGATTTGATTATTTTCGCGAGAGGAATGTGATGGTGTGATTAGATTTTGAGGCTGAAAATTATGTGATGATTCATGTGATGATGTTGAGGTATGGGTTTTTACACAATATTCTTTTTAATCTCGTGAGTGTTATTCCCTTTGAATTCATGTGGTTATTGACTCATATTTTAATTGTTAAATTCATTTGGAATCCGGAAATAATTGTTGGAATCTGATTTTAATTCATGTGGTATTATACTGTGTTGGGCATGTTATCATGAGATTTTAATATGGCACTGAGGTTGGGCACCCTCCAATATTTCTGTTCCGGCTACTTGATATAGTATGGCACGGTATGGTGACTCGGATTAATGTGTTGTTGAGAAATTATATTGATAAAATGCTATTGAGATTTGCATTTGATTTGAATACTTGTACTCGTATTATTACGCTTTATTCACCGTGCTAATATTTGTTGAGCATCTTTCCTGTCGTATTGTGTACTTCCCCATATTTTCTTTTAGTTGGCAGGTTAGCGTGGATTTGAGCGCTTTGGACTTATTGGGATGATTTTAGCTTGAATATTTTGGAAAGAATATTTTAGAATGCATTTGAGAAGAATTGTATTTATTTTGATGTATAGAGAATTTTCTTTCGAGATAGATAGTTGTATTATTTCGAGAGACAATTGGTTGTATTTAAATTGAAGAAATTGAGATTAGTGTTTCATTTATTTTATATTGGGGGGTTTTTAGATGTTCTATACCTTGTTATTTGTGGATTTGATTAGTTTTATCGTAGTAACACATCGTGTTCTCTTTTCGGTGGCGCGAGGTATTACAAATGGTATCAGAGCTTAGGTATATGACCACCCTCGGGTCTTGGGCTTTGGGTGTGTTGTATTTTTGTGGCTCGTATTTGGAGATAGATATTTTAGATGATCATTTCGTGTTAGGCATCTAGATTAGATGTGAGGAATTTATTTTTGGGAAACGAGATTTGTTTTTGGAGATTGTTGGTGTGGCCTGATTTTTGAGTGTTGGGCTTCGTTGAATTTCGAGGGAGAAATTTCTTGTTAGTGGGAAAGTATGTAACAACCCAAATTTTTTTAAATGGGAATTTTTCAATTAATTTTGGAAATCGGAGAAAAATGCAAATTTGGATTTTATAAATTTTATAATTTAAAATGTTTGTTTTTATATTTGAAAAATAAAATTTCAGACGGAATTGGAATCGGAATTAAAATAGATTTTTAATTGAATTTTTACTATATAGAAGAGTCCTCAAAACATAAAACTCTTTAAGAGTTCTTAAAACATAACACTCTAAAAAAATAATATTTTTAGAAATTCGACTTCCGATCGAGCTGAATTTTTCACATTAGTCCTTCTCGCAGATCGCTACAACATACTAAAATTTCATCTAATTTCAATGGTCCTATCGTCCGGAATAAATTTTTTAGTGTTTGTATCTGATTAGAACTCTTTTCTTAATCAAACTCTTAATCCTTTATATATCACAACAAATTCGTGGCTCGGCTTTTCAAATCACTTTTTCTCAAACTTTTCAACCAGAAGACCTCTCCAAAATTACTCCCTTTCATCTACAAACCATAACCCCAAACTTATTCAAGAGTTCAACCTTAGATTATAAGAAATATTTGGTGTTTTCTCGAGTTTGGTCTGGAACGAGATTTGATTATTTTAGCGAGAGGAACGTGATGGTGTGATTAGATTTTGAGGCTAAAAATTATGTGATTATTCATGTGATGATGTTGAGGTATATGCTCCTTAATCTCGCGAGTGTTATTCCCTTTGAATTCATGTGGTTATTGACTCATATTTGAATTATTAAATTCATTTGGAATCTGGAAATTTTTGTTGGAATCTGATTTTGATTCATGTGGTATTATATTGTGTTAGGCATATTGTCATGAGATTTTAATATGGCACTGAGGTTGGGCACCCTACAATATTCATGTTCCGGCTACTTGATAAAGTATGGCGCGGTATGGCGAGGTCTGGTGACTCGAATTAATGCATTGTTGAGAAATTATATTAATAAAATTCTATTGAGATTTGCATTTTATTTGAATACTCGTACTCATATTGTTATGATTTATTCACCGTGCTAATATTTGTTGAGTGTCTTTCCTGTCGTATTGTGTACTTCCCCATATATTCTTTTAGTTGGTAGGTTAGCGTGGATTGAGCGCTTTGGACTTATTGGTATAATTTTAGCTTGGATATTTTTGAAAGAATATTCGAGAATACATTTGAGAAGAATTGTATTTATTTTGATGTATAGAGCATTTTATTTCGAGAAAGATAGTTGTATTATTTTGAGAGACAATTGGTTGTTTTTAAATGGAATAAATTGAGATTAGTGGATTCATTTATTTTATATTGGGGGATTTTTAGATGCTCTATACCTTGTTATTTGTGGATTTGATTAGTTTTATCGTAGTAGCACACCGTGTTCTCTTTTCGGGGGCGCGGGGTATTACATTGGTGTCAAATTTTATCTTTTTAGGTAACATGAGACCAATTTACAATAATGATAATATTTTTTTCACTATACAATCATCAACCATACGATAGATAAGACAATAGAATAAATAAGAGTTTCTGGAATACATCATCTAGTCTGAAATAAAAATACAATCATCCATAATAAAATTAGTCTACAATTTGCCAAATAAAATAGAATTCAACATTTCTGAAAATGTCTACATGGAAATATACAACATATCTTACTGAAATGAAATAAATGCTCAAATTAAAGCAATGAGGAATACCGATGCGTCTAATATCAAGGACCTGCAATTCCACAGTAGCTACAGCACGCCAAAAGATAGAACCTACTAAGCCTGGTGTCCCTGTGGCTGGGCACCTAAATTTTTTTGAAAAGAATAGAGATTTGGAAGAAACGGGTCAGAGCCCGAGTAAAATATTTTAAAATTTTAGCAAGTGTTTAAAAAAACATTAGCAAATATTATATACTTGTTAGGCTTACGTGCTCTCAATTGAGATGCTCACCTCTCATCTAATGTGCACACCTAACGTGTAGATTTAACCCGTCCTAGTCATGCTACCCTGCCTAAACAATCCAAACCATATCTACTACTACACAACTGAATCGTAATACTCACACGTATTGCCCATACATTACATTATTGCATTCTTCCTATCCCCAAAAATTATAAATTTTTCATTTTATAGTTAAATACACATATGCCAAAGTTACCTTAAATATCATTATCTTTCTCTTCTACAAGGCATACATAGTAGGATAAGTCATTAATATATATATATATATATATATATATACACTTCACCCTTAGACTGAGACCTCCTCGTGCATGCATACTCTGCAATCATGTCCATAAAGGACCACGAGTTCAGTATCTCTCTCGAACCATAAATACAAATCACATATATTGAAGGCGAACATAGTCCCCAGTCAAATGGGTCATGCACATACCTACGCTCCCATTCAACCATCGAAACTACCATACTCTCAGATAACATGTATCCAAGGCTCTATGTTATGGGTACAAGTCTAAAATCTCCCCCCCCCCCCCCCCCAATGGGCTCATCAGGATAAGACCGTCAACGACGCGAGACCTACCCCTGATAGCAAGAAGCGTAGGTATGTCATATAAATATAAATTACACAATAGGTTTTCACATAATTTACCAATTTATATCAGTAGTATAGGCTCAACCTATCGTACATGTCCCATATGTAGTATATCTATATCCCCTGAATATTCTACGTACTAATTAATTTCAATTATACGTTTCACCGTACACCCCGAGTATTCCTCGTTACTTGAAATATTATAACTACTCATCAAACTATTTCAGTAGGAAAATTGCCCCTCTACCGCTGGTCTGATCTTAGGTTCACCCATAACCTTTGTGTTCATTTAAATATCTGTAATATTATTTAATATTAAATAATTCCCCGTAGTTAGCTCACATTCTACGTAACCCACTTAAATTCTCGTAAGGTCAAATTACATCCAAATTTACCCTACAGTTAAAAACTCAATTATCTCTCATTGGTAACAAATTATCAACTCAAATCCCTAGGTAAATTTAAGACAAAAGATGAGACTGTAAGTGGCAGACATTTCGAACCGGTCCGGGGGGTACAACGAACTGTTTCGCCGTTCCTGAGATCGTCTCCTACCCTTATGTAGCTACAAATTTCAACCATTTTCTTATCCAATTTCTTAGGGATTTTTACCAAATTATAAACCAAGGTTTCCAAACATCATATAGACATATAGGGGTGATTTCCAACGTAAAAATATTATCAAAACATCAAGAATTCTACCCAAGAACCGATTATTTCATAATTATCATCGAGAACCCTAGTTTTATGTTCCTACAAGTCCAGATTTTTCCCATCCATTAAGGTCTGATTTTTTTCTCTAATTATTCCAGAATTCCATCTGCATGCAATTCCTAACCAAGACTTAATTTAATTATCCAATTTTAACATCAAATTCATAGATACATGGGTATTTTTTCAAGTCTAATCTAACATAGATAGCATATGCACATAATTTAGCAACATAAACACTTGCCTCTATTGGTAGGTCTGATCCATTAAAGAGGAAGGGTATGGTCGTTGTTCTCTCTCCCTGATCTATGCGACTACAGTGACTTTGGTGCAAGAACCTGTGAATTGCCCTTGGAGTTTTACTGCCCTCTTCCTCCTATGGTCTCCCTTTGGTTGTGTAGGTTATAACCCTAACTTCCCCAACACATAATCTGATTTACACTAATAAATTCGTATGTCTTTATTCCCCCAAATTCCAAAAGATCGAATACCCCTCCGGAGTGTCGGGTTGGCCTAAAAGTACCTCAGAACCCAAACTAAACAAATACTAAAAATGACTATTTTGACCTTTACGAACACACTCGCTCACTCGAAATGACCATATCAAATACTAAAAATGAAATTATATTTTATTTCTCAAATTAAGTCCCAACATGACTGATACGCACGTCCCGACTACATTTATTGTAACTGACGTATTTCTCACTCACGACAATATTAATATTTTCTCATCATTATTATTAATCTTTCACTAAGTAATATTCAATATAAATAAATATTAACCTTTATGTCACTAATTAATATTTATTTTAACCCGAATCAATCTCTAAATAATTTTCCCATTTTAATTAAATTAATCCCACTTTTAAGATTATTAAAATTATGGGGTATTACATACTTCCCCCCTAATAACGGAATTTCGTCCTAAAATTTGAAAAAGAAAAGTATACCTGGTAAGAATAACTCTAGATATTTGTCTCGCATTTCTTTCTCGCGCTCCGAGGTAGAATCCTCGACATTATGATGCTCCCATTGGACACGCACGAGTGGAACTACCTTCAACCTTAATCTCCTCTCACTATGGTCTAAGATAGCCACCGGTCTCTCCTCATATGAACTATCAGGCTGTAAGTCCATATCCTCCAATGCAATGTGAGTGTGAGCCAACTCATCCCGAAGATACCTCCACAGTGAATAAATATGAAACACATAATGAATACAGTGTAAGTGCTCCGAAAACCCAAGTCTATATGACATCGGTCCAGTCCTCTCAATGATAAAAAAATTGCCCCACGTACCTCAGATCCAACTTCCCCTTCTTCCCAAATCTCATTATTTCCTTCATAGGAGATACTCACAGCAACACTTGGTCCCCCACATTAAACTCCCGAAAGAATCGCTTAGCATCGGCGTAGCTTTTCTATCTGTCCTGGGCTACCCGTATGCGACTTCTAATCATCTCAATCTTGGTCGAAGTGACCTGAATCAACTCTGGGCCGAATAGCTTATTTACCCCCACCTCTATCCAACAAGCAGGAGAAAGACAAGTCCTACCGTACAATGCCTTAAATGGGGCCATGCCAATAGAAAATTGATAGGAGTTATTATACGCGAACTCCACCAGTGGAAGGTACTGCTCCCAACCTCCCTTAAAATCAAGGACACATATATGCAACATATCCTACAGCATCTGATTCGTCTGCTCAGTTTGGCCATTTTTTTTGTAGGTGATAGGTCGTACTTAATCTCAACTCCTTACCCATGACCTCCTGAAAGCTCTCCCAAAACCGAGACACAAAAATCTTGTCCCTGTTGGACACAATATCAAGGGGCACCCTATGTAATCTCACTATCTCAGCAATGAATAACTGGGCGCACTGTGTCGTGGTTTAGTCCGTCCGAACTGGAAGAAAGTGAGCTACCTTGGTCAACCGATCCACTATCACCCATATAGAATCATGGCCCCTCTGAGAAGCAGGAAACCCGGTAATAAAATCCATGGAAATTCTCTCCTATTTCCACATAGGAATCTCTAACGGATGTAGAAACCCCGCTGGCTTCTGGTGGTCCACCTTTACTAACTGATAGGTGGCACACTTTGAGACAAACTCGGAAATGTCTCTCTTCATCCCACTCCACTAATATTGCAACCTCATATCTTGGTACATCTTATCCCCATCAGGATGTATCACAAACTGATATCCATACGACTATGTCATCACTGCGTGTAGTAATCCTCCCCCGGTAACAATCAGTCTTCCATTGAAGTGCCAGCCTCCCTTGGAACTCACTGATTAAGACTCTTCTCATCCAGCTAAAATATGTCGAATCCTCTCCTAACAAAAAGGATTCGTTGCCTGGGCCTGTACCACCCTCGTTACAATCTAGGGTGTAATGGTCATAACTGACATAAACAATCTGGCAAGCGCATCCTGATGTCCCATCTCCTTCCATTTTTCCTTCCACACCTCTGCCACCTCACCCATTGGTCTATGGATCAATGCGTCTGCCACTACGTTAGCCTTCCCCGGGTGATACTGGATCTCAAACAGATAATCTTTCACAAATTCTATCCACCTGCACGGGCGCATATTCAGCTCTCTCTGAGTGAAAAAGTACTGCAGTGACTTATGATCTATGAACAAGCAAAACTTCTCCCCCAATAGATAATGTCTCCAAATTTGGAGCACAAACACGACTGCTGCCAACTCAATTCGTGGGTGGGGTAATTCCTCTCATGAGGCTTAATCTTATGAGAAGCATAAGTTGTATCATGATCCTCCTACTGAAGTACACCCCCGAGTCCCTGTAGGGACGTATCAGTAAAGACTAGATACTCCACCCCCGGCTTGGGTAGTGCAAGAATAGGTGCTGAAGTAAACTTGTCCTTCAGATCATCAAATCCAAAATGACAAGCGTCATCCCATGTGAATGTTACCCTTTTGCGAGTCAAGTTAGTCAACGGACCCGCAATCTTTGAAAATCCCCAAATAAACCGCTTGTAGTACCTTGATAACCCCAAGAAATGCGCACCTAGGTCAGTGTCATGGGCTGTCCCCACTCCCTCATCATTGACACATTACTTGGGTTCACGGATATCCCCCTGTCGAATACAATGATCCCCCATAACTGCACCTCTCGTAGCCAGAATTCGCATTTCTCATATTTAGTATACAACTGATGCTCACGTAGTGTCTACAAGACCCGTCTCTGGTGCTCGACATGCTCCTCCTCAGTCTGGGAATAAATCAGGATGTCATCTATGAAGACAATGAAAAACTGATCTATGAACTCTCTAAATACCATATTCATCAAGTCCATAAAAATAGCTGGAGCATTGGTCAGTACAAATGGCATAACCAAAAACTCATTGGATCTATATATCGTCAGAAAGACAGTCTTAAACACATCCTGCTTCTTGATATGCAACTGATAGTACCCCGACCTCAAGTCTATCTTAAAGAAGTAGGTTTCTCCTCTCAACTGATCGAACAGGTCATCGATACGTGATAAAGGTTACTTATTTCGTATTGTGACTTCGTTTAGTTCCTGATAATCAACGCATAATCGCAATGACCCGTCTCTCTTCTTCATAAACAACACTGGGGTACCACAAGGCGAGGCACTCCTACGGATGAAATCCTTCCCCAAAATCTACTCGATCTGATCCCTTATATCCCTCATCTCTGCAGGAGCCATATAGTAGGGGTCACGAGCTATCGACCGAGTACCTGGTGACAAATCTATCACAAACTTGATCTCCCTACTGGGTGGTAATCCCGATATCTTTTGAAACACATCAGCGAACTCGCAAACGATCAAAAAAGAATCCAGGGGAATCACCACCCCCTTAGAGGTCTCCTCCTCTATGTAATATAAGTGGGTAGATGACACTCCTTCAGGACGAGACATCGCCATAAAAAAATTTCCTGACCTGGTATATCAAACACAATACTCCTACTATAGCAGTCAATCATGTGCCTATAAGTAGCTAGCCAATCCATGTCTATAATAGCGTCATACTCCGTCATGTATAACATAAGTATGTCTGCAGGCAAAATTAGTTTCTCAATCTCTACACTCACACCCCGACAGATAAAGAATGTCAACGCCTCATTACCCAATTGAGAATCTATACACATAATAGTACTGTCTTCCATATCCACTAACCCTGTGGTCCCTGCAAATCTAGTGGCTACGAATGAATGTGAGGCCCCAATATCAAATAAAATGCACCCCAAAGTACTATGGATAGAGAACATACACTCAAATATAGGTGGGGCCTGAGGAACTGCTACCTAATAGACGTTATACACACACCCATAGTGTAACTATCCCTGTTGAGGTGGGGCTGCTGGAACTATTGGAATGGCAGGCAAGGCTGGCATCAGTGATGATGGCAGGAGAGACCTTGGAAAAATCGATCTATGTGCCTCCTGGTGAATACCCTATTGTTGTTGATCCCTGCCCTTATCAGGGCAATCCTATTTCTTATGGTCGGTCCTACCATATGTAAAACACCTCCGAGTATAGTTTTCTGTCCTCGTCCCTACTGGTCGTTGCCACCCCTCCATTGGCCCTACTAGCCCGACTAACTCAGTTGATCCTAAAGGCCCTGTCGAAAACCTTCTTGTCCCTGTATGGAATCACCGGATCGGAATCGCTTAGCAGGGTCCCCCTGGTGGGAAATCTTTTCACCCTACCTAGGCTAACTCTGAGTTGATGGTGCCCCACTGGCATTGCCACCCCCGGTACTGCCCTGGTGGTCAGACTCTCCTCCTCGCTTCCTCCCCTTAAGATGGAAGCGGTGGACTTAGCTATGTAACAAGGCAGCATTTAATACCTCTGTGTACGTCCGTAAAGAAACATTACCCAATAGATGTTGTCGGATCATCCAAGTCAGGCCATCCATATACATCTAAATCCTATTTTCTTCAGTAGGAACTTCCCCTAGCATGAGATTTGTCAACCTCATAAATTCCTCCTCCTAGTGGGCAACTGTCCTACCCTCCTGAGTCAGATCCAACAATTTTTAACTCATTTCAGTATGAACGATGGAAGGGAAGTACTTGCCATCAAATTGCTCCCAAAGCCCTTGTATCGTCAAAGTGTCCCGCTCCTCAGTGGTGGTAATAGACTCCCACCATTATGGTGCCGCCCCAACTACCTTGAACATAGATAAAATCTGGAAAACTGTTACTTAGACCGTTTAATACAAGATTAAACTATTGAAGTAACTCTGGACTATTTTTTAAAGAAACTCTTTTCTTTAAATCAAAATAGATTAATCAAAAGATGTGTTTAATAAAACATGCATGAGATTTGTTCAAGATTTTATAACAGGTTTTGAAAAACAAAACTAAGATAGTTTATGTCAGCACACTATCAAGAATGAGATGAGGAGGTGTAGAAAGATTAAGTACAAGGAGTTTTTTAACGTGGTAAAACCTCACCCAACTGAGGAAACATCCACGGTGACTTCTAAGTCACAAACCAAAAATCCACTAAAACAAAATATACAAGTTACAAACTATTTAACACATATGCAAACTAATCAGACCTATACAAGTTTAGAAATGTACCCACTAGTTTGATTCTAACTTCTTTGCAGTTCTGATGTTGATGTGTCTTTCCCAGTTTTCTAACTTCTCAAAACTTTGTTCCAGTCTTTACGTCGACTCTTGTTGTTTCAATATCTTATTACCAACCCTTATTATGTTGTAGTGTATCAAGTGTTCGTGAGTGATCTAACACATCCATGCACACATGCACACTTATTTATACAAACATTCCTATAAAATTACAGAACAGATCTAAATGACTTAGGGTTTTCAGCTTCTCTCTTCTTTAGAAACAAAAGCCTTTATTTGACCTTTCAAAGAATCCCGGAATCCAAGGTTACCTTGCTCGCAAGACTGCCAAGGTTTTAAATAATTCTCGGAGTTTGGAAAATGATTTTGAAATTGTAAACCACCAATTGCGATTCCAACTACGTCAAAAGTCTTGTTTCATAAGAATTAGAAACAAAAAATAGATTTGTTAATTCTGGAGTTTTGAAAAACATTTATAGAAAGAATAATCAACAAATACGATTTCTCAAGATGAGAAACTAAAATATTCAGATCTATGTGTAATATCTCATGCAATAATTAGATCTACTATTTCTATGAAAGAGAAATAGAGATCTAACATGAAATGTCTAAGATCTGAAACTCAGAGGATATAAACCACGAACATGGTTTCAAACCATTACCAAAATAACTCTCAAACACTCAGGTTTAGTTTTGGATTAAAAATAGGTTTTGAAAAATGAGTTTAGGGTTTGAAAACAAAATATAGGGTTTCTTTCTCTCTCTGGTTTCTCTCTCTTTCTCTCTCTCTCTCTTCTCTTCTCTTATCTTATCTTATAGTTTATGAACTAGCCAAAAGTCCCCAAATGCTGAGGGTAAGCCTCCTTATATAGTAGGCTAGGAAGGATCGATAAGGTTGGTGGAAATCTAAAGGCTAAGATTTGTTCTTGACCTTTTGACTTTGATCCAACGGTTTAACATCAACGGTGAATTAAACAATTTATGATTGGAGAAAAATGCATCCAAATCGTTGATAAAAGAGATCCAATGGCTGATAAGGTGTACGATTTATGAGTCTACTAACAAACACAAATCAGACCGTTGTGTAAGAGACAAGTGGAAGGCCCTAATGAACACTCACATGCGTGTTATGAAAATAAATACACATGCACACTTAAGTCTCAAGCGCATTCGAATTCTACCCAACCAAACATTTAGGCAAAATGTGATAGAATCGGCATTTACATAATGAGCCCAGAAGATTATAAAATCAATTTTAATTTCTTAAAAAAACATTTAAGAAATGTTTAAAAATTCCCAAAAATTATTAAAAACAAAGTTAAAGGGGAATTAACTCACACAAACATTTTATGCAATATATATGATATGTATGCAATCCTAATGTGGGTGGGTGATTGAGAATATACCTTTAAACAACAATCAAGAGGAATTAAGTATAAGGTTATGAGGTTCTTTGGTGTCTAGGGAAGGGACTCAAATTTGTCACCATTTCCAAACTAGATGAGCACTTATACAATGTAGACTCAAGTGAGTCTAGAGTATAAGGTGATTCAATCTCCCCCTTTGGAAATATGAGACAAAATATCCTTTCAGTCATCTAGGACTCGTAGGGAAACAAAAGAATAAGAAAAACCTATTCCTGTACAAGGTTATATCCACCCATTTCCTAGAAACAGAAAATTACATAACTCAACTAATTATACATCAATACCCTAATAACACTTGTTGAAGACAACGGTACATATTCTTGTAAATAATACTAAGATAAAGCTTTTTAGAAATATGTGCAAGAAAAAATATGAACTCGTAAGACTCAAATTACTCCCCCATTTTGTCTCAAATGGAGGGAAAAAAACTTAAGTCACACGAGTTTATTCAGCACAAACCATTCCTATCGATTTTCACAAAGTATGAAATCTATTGTAATCCAAAGGTTTTGTAAACATATCTGTGAGTTGCAAATCAGTAGGAAGATAATTAATTTCTAATTCCTTAGTTTCAACTAATTCCTCGAAAAAAGTGATGTCTAATTTTTATATGTTTTGTTCCCAAGTGTTGAACATGATTTTTAGAGATATTGATCGCGCTTTGATTATCACAATAAAGATATAATTGGTCTTCTTGAATACCATAATCATTTAGCATTTGCTTAAGACAAAGTAATTGGGCATAGAACTACCAGCAGCTATGTACTCAGATTCTGCTGGAGATAAAGAAGTGCAGTTTTGTTTCTTACTACTCCATCCTACTAAATTGTTACCGATATAGTAACATGCTCCTGATGTTCCCTTACTAACATCAGTACACCCAGCCCAGTCGGCATCAGTGTATCCTATTATAGTACTAGGGGTATCATTGGTGTACCAAAGTCATAAATTTAGAGTGCCTTTTATGTATTTAATGATTATTTTTACACAAACTAAGTGGCTCTCTTTAGTATTGTTTTGATAACGAGCACACACGCATACTGCGTACATAATATCAGGACGTGAGGAAGTAAGGTATAGTAAGGTTCCTATCATACTACGATATATAGTTGGATCTATGGATTTACCACTCTCATCTTTAGATAGTTTGACCGTAGTACTCATGGGAGTTTTAGCTTCTTTGGGACTTTCAAGACCGAATTTTTTGACAATCTCTAAAGAATATTTCGATTGCGACACAAATAAATTATCTGAATTATGTTTGACTTGAAGACCCAAGAAAAATTACAAATCTCCCATAAGAGACATTTGAAATTATCTGTGCGTAATTTTAGAAAATGATTTAACTTCTGAAGGGGAAGTGGACCCAAAAATGATATCGTTGACATAGACTTGAGCTATAAGGATATATTTGTCAAAATGTTTGACAAACAAGGTTTGATCATTTCCACCTCTCTTAAAACCTTTGTCTAAGAGAAGCTTGGAAAGACGCTCATACGAGGCTCTTGGAACTTTGAAGTTGTAAGGTTATATGTACTTAGGTTATTTCATAGAATACACACACACAACGCTATTAAAATTTTGCCCAGTAGAGATATATTCCAATTTTAATTTCTTTCACAAATTTAGAAGTTAGCATGAACAATTTTCAGTTAAAGCGATTGGATTGATAACATGACTAAGTGAAATAAAATTATCCAATTATATTCATTTTATCCTATACGTGAATCTAGGTGATTTAGTAATGTAAAGTGTGAAAATCACAACCACAACGCGCCAATGTACGAGGAAAACCCAAATGGGAAAACCTCGGATGGCTGGGCCTAGAAAAATCCACTACAAACAGGTTTTACAAAGGATTTAAAAGACTTTCAGACTTTGACTCCATCAAGACATGTTTATGCCTTCCTCTACCTCCAAATTTGTAGTGCGCAAATCTTCAACGCGTTGCTCGACACTACTCGTGTTGCGGTATCCATCGAAGCCCAAACTACCGTCTCCAATAAGCTTGATTGCAGAGATACACCCCAAATGTGCTTGTTAAATTTCAAATTTATGCCATGGGGTTTTGATTCAAAGTTTAAATTGTGTTGGAAAAGGATTGTTACCAAAATGGAAAAAAGCTATGAATTTTTGCTCTCAAGAGTATGTAAAACTTCCTTGTGTAAAATAACTGATTTTTGTCCATTATATGAAACTGTAAAAGTAGTGGACAATAGCAGTTGTGTGAAATAACTGCTAGAAAATAAGTTAAAAATTTTCAAAACTGGAAGATCTCATTCGAACAAGGTCGTTCGAACGACCTTTTGTTCGAACGAGTTATCTAGCGATATTCCAGAGGAGAGTTAGATAAGTCGTTAGGAACCTCGTTTGAATGAGGTCGTTCGAACGACATTTCTGACGAGCTTCTAACGAGTTTCCAGTGAGGACTGTGGAATGTCGTTAGATCCAAGTCATTGGAACGACCCGGAGAAACTTCGAACGAGATTTCTAATTTCATTAAAAAGAGTTTAAAATTAATTTCAAAATTGATTTTTATGACAATTAATTTTTTATGAACATTACTCTATATGAAAAATTCTCGTTGCGAAAAATACTCCAACACATAAAATTGTTTTTGGTCATATACCTTTTTAGAAGAATGAACTTGAAGTGCATATTGATGTCGCGTGAACTTTGAATGCGATGCAATATTCTCTAAGGTTGAATGAAGCTTGATGAGGAATGACCCAAAAGTTTTTTGTCCAACGGAATGTAGCCAATACTAAAAATGACTCGATTGGAAATTTGTCCTTACAAATCTCCCCTTTTGGCTATTCCGGGACAAAAAAAATAATAAAAAATAAAAAAAGACTGAATTTGCTAAGCCAGCCGTCAAGCCGATTCTTAACCATCCTAAAAACCCAAATAAAAAGACAGACTAAGTAACGCGACTGACGGTGCTGCAGAAAAGAATGTGATGTATCCTACACACATGAAATAACAAATTCATAAATGCATGGAGAAATATAGAATATAAAACAGCGTTAACTAATCATGAGAGAATAAAGCAAGTTAATTATCATGAGAGAATAAAGCAGGTTAATTATCACGAGTAATATATGTTAACTATTTATTAATTAACTCCCCCTAAATTTATTGATTAACTCCCCCTAAATTTATTAATTAACTCCCCCTAAATTATGAACTCCCCCTATATCGTTTGTCCCCTTTTTTGTTCGGAAAAGACAAAGGGATAAAGGTAGCCTGCATGGTTAGAAGGAAATCAATAGAACAATAGGCAATAAATCCAAGAAACATATGTGTACCAAATGAAGGAACATGAGAGATCTCATTAAACAGGAATGGGAAGACCAACTATCCAAATATTCATACATGGTTTAAGAAAAAGTGTCCAAACCAAATAAATAGTTACAAGTGAGAAAATGTAAGAAAAGATGTTCCACTCTCTCTCACAAAGTACAAATGAAATAAATTAAAACAGAAAGGAAATTAAGGAGCAAGGGCATCATGTGGGGAATCATCGGGAAGGGACCCGGAACCGGATGAGCCTGCACCACGGCACATTTCCATGCGACAAATGGCCTCAAGGTGCTCCAAAAGAAGGGAATCTCGACGCGCTTGAGCTTCATCCCTGC
The DNA here is from genome assembly GCA_949130495.1 of Sambucus nigra. Lineage (NCBI taxonomy): Eukaryota > Viridiplantae > Streptophyta > Magnoliopsida > Dipsacales > Adoxaceae > Sambucus > Sambucus nigra. The sequence continues at coordinate 326,707,437 of OX422221.1, read as the reverse complement.
GTGCTTGAGCCTCTCTATCTTGCTGCATTGAATTCAAAAACTCTTGTAACATAGCCCGATCTTGACACCGATATTCTTGAATCTTATCCACCTGTGAACGAACAAACCGAATATCCTCCAATTCAATGGGTGTGGGAGCAAGATAAGAAGATGGTATATGGGTGGCAAGAGAGGGTGCAGGCCTACTGGGGGCAGCAGTATAGGAAGTGGCGGATTGAGAAGATGTGGAGTTAGAGGAAGTGAGTTGAGGAGTATCGGGGGTAAGTAACCATAAGCCCTACCAACAGAGGACCTATCAATTGTTTGGTAGTGAGTCATCGGGACATCGATGGGAAGACGGGGGGCAGCCGGTGGTAAGAAAAAATGGGTCATAATAGGGGCAAAGGGGAGAGCTTGTTGAGAAGGACTGGAGGGAAGGATTCTAACCGACCTAATGACAAGAAAACAAAAGGCAAGGAGATCAATGGCAACCCTTATGCTAATGGTGAACATAAGGTCCACGTGCATCTTAGTGATTTGGGTGGAGTTGGCACGGGGAATGAGACACGCACACACAATCCAATTAAGGACCATAAAATCCGGATACAAATATTTATGAAAAATGGTAACAGTGCCGGGAGGTGAAAGCCTACACATGGTGCTCATAACTAGAGTAGGGTCAGGACGAGAATCGGGAGCCCAAAGGTAGGATGGATTATTGACACGAGGTAAAGAGATGATACGAGCGATGGAGTCAGGACTAACGATGATCTCCAGAACTCTCACTCGAGAGTAAATATGATCCTCCCGAATATCCATCCCAAAATAAAATTCCTGAATAAGATTGGAAAAATAGTGTCAGTGAGGGAGAACAAGGGGTCCCAACCTAAGTCCGAAATCCAGGAGTGGACAGTGGTTCCGGCGAGGGATGTGAGATTGACAAGTTTTTCAAGTACAATAGACCTAGTGGAAAAACCTTGGGTATGATATTGTGTGTGGTTGGTGAGCATCCCCCAAAGCAGTTTACGATCAGGGATGGACGCATTGACACTAGTATCCTCATCTGAGGAGGATGAAGAGGAGTGCTCCTCTGGAGAGTCACTAATGTGATGGGGCCGATGGCTACGAGGGGCCATGCTAAAAAAGAAAGGGCTTAACTAGAACCTACCGAAATAGAATTCCAACCAAACCGCCAAACACACCAATAAGCCAACAAACCAATCAGCAATAATCCCATCCTATGTTAGAGATAAAACTAAAATAAAATAAAATAAAAAAGTTATTTAAGAGAAATTCCACGAAATTAAAACGAGTTTTAATTTAAGAAAAATGATAATGTTCATGGAATTTAACTTAAATAAGGGCAACACACAAAAAATAAGGATAAATAATATAGCCCCCCCAAAAAATGTAGATATACACACACACACACACACACATATATATATATATATATATATATATATATATATAAAGACAATACCGAGAAAAGAGAAGAGGAAGGAGAACAACCTAGGAACCCTCGTAGTGGTAAGAAGAGAAGAGGGGAAATGAGTGAGGTGGAGGAAGGAAGAGGTATTATGTAGAGTGAGGGTAGATTCGTAGAAGATAAAGGAGTATGGGGGAAGAGGGAAAGTGAGTGATGGGGGTAGAGAGTAATGGAAGAGGTAAATGGGAAGTGGAAAAGAGAGAGGGCCAAAGTTTTAGGGAAATGGAAAATCGTGGGACTAAGGAGAGAGACAAAGGTAAAGCGGCAAAAAATTTTGGGAAGAGAAACCACTGAAATTAAACCCAGGTCATTCGAACGAGATATGTCGTTCGAACGATTTCTTTCGAACGATGTTCCAGAAACATATTGGGTAGCTCGTTAGAAAATTCGTTAGAAGTTCGTTCGAACGAACTGTTCGTTCAAATGATAATACGAATGAAGTTCCAGAAAGGAATGAAGAAAAGTCGTTCAAAAACTCGTTCGAACGAGTTTTACTGATGAAAATCACTCTGTTTAAAAAATATAAAATAGGCTTTAAAATAGCATAAGAGAAGGAATTAGGAAGGCCAAAATGAGGATTTTAATAGTCATAGCTTGTGAATACATATCCAAACCGTGGGAGCGGAAATGTAGGGGTGTGAACAATGCGAGTGAGAGTTTTTATCCAAGACAACGTACAAGTGCGGAATGCCAAAAAATATATAAATGCAATATGCACTCACATCAGCCTTGTGTCAATAAAGAAATACCATTGGACACTCAAACACTAAAGCACCACGCATACAAGATAGATGATTCTCTTGCCAATGTTATCACAATAAAAACCCAAGGAATAGAATAAATGAGCATGCCCATTGATCTTCAACTTATATCTCCCATTAGCAATGATAGATTGAGACTATTCTTTTTGAATAATCAATCAAGCTAAATACTTATGGCCTTGGCATTATATACCATTTTCAATGCTTCAATTTTAGGCACTTATTCTATTATACAAATGGAGGCTATTCAAGCAAAAACTTTTCGTTTTTCGTAGCCCGAGTCCATTGCTATAAACATTAACCAACCGGATGAATATAATTACTTTTTGTTTCAATCTGGGCAATGGATGATCATGCACAATTTAGATTGCTTATAAGATATGTGACTAAGATTGAGAAGACAAGACTAAATCTCACTTTACGAGAACAATGTGAAACAGATATTCACAAGATTTCGTGAAAAGTGTGTGCAAGAACGCAAATATATGAGGTAATCACAAAAATACATATCATAAAAGAGAATTTTTGTGCACAAGAGAAACGAGATCCGGCTTGAATACTCATCGAAAGCAACATGGACATGAAATAGGATAGTGATCTTAACACATCGAACACAAAGCCATATGGACAAAAATTTGTGAAAGATTTTTTAACCTTTCCCGTTTTCCTTGAAAATAACAAAGAAAAATATTTTTGAAATTTTGAATAAAATATATACAAAAATAATCTAGTTCATAGGTATTAAAATATACAAGAGAAATAACCTAAACTAGATAGAAAGTTTCTATCTCAATCAATGGTGAAAACCCCAATTGATTTCCTAAGGTTTTCAAACCTAAGGGCATCTAGAGGTTTGGTAAAGATATCGGCCAATTGTAGATCGGTACAAACGAAGCTTAGGGAAACAATTTTCTCTTCAACCAAGTCACGAATAAAATGTTCACGGATCCTATTATGCTTGGTTCTAGAATGTTGAACGGGATTACGAGAAATGTGAATTGCACTAGTATTGTCCAAATAAATAGTCATAAAGCCTTAAGAAATACCGTAATCTCCCAACATTTGTTTCATCCAAATGAGTTTAGTGCAACAACTCCCGGCGGCTGTGTATTCGGCCTCCGCCATGCACAAAGAAATTGAATTTTATTTCTTGCTCATCCATGAGACAAGTTCACTTCCAAAATAGAAACAACCGCCAGAAGTACTTTTGCATCCAACATCTCATGTCCAATCGGCGTCTGAATATGCCGATAGACAATCATTTGTGTCGAAGGAATACCAAATTCCAAAAGATAGGGTCCCACTAACATATTTGATAATATGTTTAATGGCAATTAAATGGAACTCTTTTGGGGCGTCTTGATAGTGGGCACAAACTCCTATAATAAAGGAAATATCCGGACGACTAGCGGTTAGGTAAAGTAAACTACCTATCACACTCCTAAAGAGTGTGTGCTCTACATCCTTTCCTTCGGTGTCCTTACTAAGTTTAATCGAAGAGCTCATAGGAGTACGTGCATGTTTAGCGGATTCGAGTTTAAATTTCTTAACAAGGTCTTTAGCATACTTAGTTTGGGACAAAAATATCCCACTTTCGAGTTCACGAACTTGAAGACTAGGAAGAAAGTAAGTTCACCTACCATGCTCATCTCAAATTCATCGTGCATTTATTTTGAAAAGAATTGAGTATGTTTATCACATGTTGAACCAAACACTATGTCGTCGACATACACTTGTGCAACTTGAATAGCTTTCTCATCACGACGAACAAATAGTGTCATATCTACTCTCCCTATCAAAAAGCCACGAGAAAGGAGATAGGAAGTGAGTCTTTCATACCAAGCACGAGGTTCTTGTTTCAAGCCATATAGCACTTTCTTTAGGAAGAAGACATGATTAGGATGCTTTGGGTCCTCAAACCCTTTAGGTTGTTCAAAATAGACTTCTTCTTGAAGAATACCATTTAAAAAGGAACTTTTTACATCCATTTGATATAATTTAAATTTAAGGTAATGTAATATGTCTAGTAAAAGGCGAACCGATTCTAACCTAGCAACTGGAGCAAAAGTCTCTTCAAAGTCAACACCTTCTATTTGGGTGTATCCTTAGGCAACCAACCTAGCTTTGTTACGAACAATGACACCATTTTCATCCATTTTATTTTTGAAAATCCATTTGGTGCCAATGACGTTTGTATTAGAAGGCCTAGAGACTAATTCCCAAACATCATTTTTCTTAAATTGAAATAATTCTTCTTGCATGGCATTAATCCAATGTTCATCTTTTAATGCTTCTTTAAATTTTTAGGTTCAATTTTAGAAGTATAGAATAAATAGGTAACTTGATTTTCTAATTGAGCCCTAGTCTTGACAACTACCTCGGGATCTCCTATAATTTTTGAAGTGTCATGACTTTTATGATCCCAAGGAGAAGGATCCTTTTTCTCAGCAGTGGGAACAACCAAGTCATTTTGAGACTCGATATTTTCAATATTGGAAACAACATCACACTCACATGACAAATCTTCCTTATTTTCAATAGATGTGGTTGGAGCATCGTCTTTTATTACAATATTTATTGATTCCATGACTTTAGAGCTACTTAAGTTCAAAACTCTAAAATCTCTACTGTTTTAAGAATATCCTAGGAAAATACCTTCATCACTCCTTGAGTCAAATTTACCTAGAAGTTCTCTATCTCGAAGTATATAACAAGGACTACTAAAAACTCTAAAATAGGCCAAATTAGGCATCTTGTCCATCCACAATTCATATGGTGTTTTGTTAGTATTAGGACACAAATAAACCCTATTTATGGTGTGACATGTGGTGTTAACGGCTTCGCCCCAAAACCTACGAGGAACATTTCTTCCTAAGAGCATAGATCTTGCGATTTCTTGGATCGTTCAATTTTTTCTTTCAACTATACCATTTTGTTGTGGAGTTCGAACGGTCGAGAAATCATGTTTAATTCCTATTTCATCACAAAAGGCATTTACACCGGATTCCTTGAATTCGGTTCCATTATTACTCCTAAAGAGGTTTATGGTAACACCATGATGATTTTGAAGAAATTTACACTTAACAGTGAGAAAATCAACTGTCTCATATTTTTCTCTTAGAAAGAGTACTATGGAGTATCTAGAATAGTCATCCACCATTACTAAGATATATCTCTTTCCTCTTATGTTGTCGGTACGAGTGGTACCTATAAGGTCCATGTGCATCAATTATAAGACACGAGAGGTAGTTATTGAGTTTAACCTTTTTATGTGGATTCTTAATTTGCTTTCCTAATTGACAAGGTCCGCAAATATTGGAGGTTGATTTTCCTAGAGTTGGTAGACCTCGAACAAGCTCTTTTCTAACTAATCGATTAAGATCTCTAAAGTTAACATGATCTAACCTTTGATGCCAAAGATCGACAGACGAGACTTTTGCACTATTGCAAACCAAAGAGGATTTAGGAACTATTCCGTAGCAATTTTCACTAGTTCTCACACCATGTAAAATAGATTCACCCGATTGATCATATACGGTGCATTCCATTTGACTAAACTTAACATCAAGATTTTCATCGCATAATTGTCTAATACTTATCAAATTAGTCTTGAGACCATCAACATAAAGGACATTCTTAAGTTTAGGAAACTCGAAGATTTCAATAGATCCTCTACCCATGATTCGAGATTTGCTTCCATCCCCAAAGGTGACTTTACCATCTTTGTAGTTTTCAAGAGTGGTAAATAAATATTTATCACCGGTCATATGTCTCGAATAACCACTATCAAAGTACCATTGAGAGGTATTTTGAGCCTTAAGTGCAACATGAGCAATAAAAGCTTTATTGGTATGATTTTTCTTAACCCAAGCTTGAGTTGTGTTCATTCCTCTGTTGGCTCTAGTGTTATGATTGCAATTATTTCCTTGGACTTTAGAAAACCTAAGAAACTCTTCCATTAGACCTTTAGAAGTATTAACTGGATACTCAACTTGACTCTTAAGACTAGCTAAGGAGCTATAGTGTTCCTTAGAAGTTGTGAAATAAGAGTTCTTTCCAAGCTTGTAACAAAAATCTTTAAGATGACCCCATTTGTGACAATAAGTGCACACATAGGGTTGTTTTGGATTTTCTTTTGAAGGTTGCTTAGGAGGACTTATTTTAGGTAGAAAAGGTTTAGTAGAGTTATATTTGGTAATAAACTTAGCTACGGGTTCGGGTTTGACTTTGGATGGCTCTCCTTCTTCATATCCTATACCCTTTCTCTCTTGATAACCTTTCTCCTTATATCCCAAAATAAGACCTAGAAATAATTTTCCCATTCTTCCTGAATTATCTTCGAGTGTGACTTTGACTTAACGAGAGGACTCGAGATCTTTTTCAAGTTGGACAATTTTAGCTACAAGATATTTTCTAATCTCTAAAGACTCATGAAGATCTTTGTTTGCACCTTCTAAGGAGTTAATTAAATCACATTTTTCTTTGCCTACCAATAGGAGTTTCTCAGAGAGGGATATCTTAATTGCCTCGAGTTGGCTAACTAAAGCCTCCTTCTGCTTCAGGCCTTTCAACTCTTTTTCTAAATTTAAGACTTTATAGGTTAATCTTTTGTTTACTTTTTGAATACGAAGAGACTCAGTGTATTGTTCAGTATAGGCAGATTGCAGTTCACTCTCATCTATTTAACTTTCACTTCCTTTTTCATCACTACTAGTAGAGTGAGTGGAAGCAACCTCAAGATTTTTCTAGGAATTGTCAACATTAGGGTGTGACTCACTTGAATTATTAGCACAGCTTGTTATAAAAGCAGTGAAATTAGTTCTGGACGAGATAGAGTCATCAGAGTCTTCAGACTCATTATCAGTGTCACTTAGAGTGGCATTGTAAACTGCTTTTTCTTTGCCTTGTCTCTTAAGTTTAGTAGGGCATTTAAATGCTCTATGACCAAGTCCCTCACACTCAAAGCATCTCTATGAATCATCCTTTTTAAAGTTGTCTCTGTTGAACTTCTTAGGATCTTGATTATTGAATTTTCTATTACCTTTGTTTTTGTTGTTCTCAAATTTCGATTTTTCAAATTTTGAGTTTTTCTTTTTGAACTTGAGAATTTTTTAAATTTTTTTAGCAAATGGAGCTATATCATCAGGATCTATATCAGACTCATCAGATTCAGACACTTCTACTTTCTTTACTTTCATGGCAACACCTTTATCTTTGCTTTTGTTATCTTTAGGGAGCATATATAATTCTTATGTTTGAAAATCACCAACAAGTTCTTCAAGTTTCAAAGTATTTAGGTTTCCTAATGAATTAAGAACAGTGACTTTAGGAATGAAACGCTTAGGAAGGCATCTAAGAATTTTCTTAACAACACGATCTTTAGGTATTTTATCACCTAAGTTGAAGCAAGGATTAACAATATTAGATATACAAGCATAAAAATCATTAAACGTTTCAGTTTCATTCATGGTGATGGTTTCAAATTGAGTTGTTAAGTTTATACATTTTGAAGCTTTAACTACACTAGTTCCCTCATGAGTAACTTGGAGAATATTCCAAGCTTCCTTTGACATCTCGCACGTCATTATACGACGAAATTCATCGGGGATCACCGCACCAAACAACATATTTAAACCTTTAGAGTTAAAGTTACACCATTTTAGTTCTTCCTCACACCACTGTTCTGCAGGTGTTAAAATAATTTCATCATTAACAACCATAGTAGGAGGGAACCATCTTCTTTCAATAATAACCCAAACACGTTCATCAATTGATTTAAGGGCATATTTCATACGTGCTTTCCAATAGGTGTATTTAGTTCCATCAAACAAAGGTAGTCTATTCGATGAAAAACTTTTCATATAACCTCCAGGATTCATCTAAATAACTTTTAGATACTAGCTCTGATACACACACACAACGCTATTAAAAAATTTCCAAGTAGATTTATTCCAATTTTAATTTCTTTCGCAAATTTAGAAGTTAGCATGAACAATTTTCTGTTAAAGTGATTACATTGATAACATGATTAAGTGAAATAAAATTATCCAATTTTATTCATTTTATCCTATGCATGCATCTAAGTGATTTAGTAATGTAAAGTGCAAAAATCACAACCACAACGCGCCAATGTATGAGGAAAACCCAAATGGGAAAAACTTTGGACGGCTGGTCCTATACAAATCGACTACAAATAGGTTTTACAAAGGACTCAAAAGACTTACAGACTTTGACTCAATCAAGACATGTTGATGCCGTCCTCTACCTCCGAATTTGTTGTGCGTGAAGCTCTAACGCGTTGCTTGACACTACTCGTGTTGCGGTATCCACCGAAGCCCAAACTACTGTCTCCAATAAGCTTGATTGCAGAGATCCACAACAAGTGCGCTTGTTGAATTTCAAGTTGATGCCATGGGGTTTTGATTCAAAGTTTAAATTTTGTTGGAGAAGCATTTTTATCAAAAAGGAAAAAAAGCTATGATTTTTTGCTCTCAAGAGTATGTAAAACTTCCTTGTGTAAAATAACTGATTTTCGTCCATTATATGAAACTGTAAAAGTAGTCGACAATAGCAGTTGTGTGAAATAATTGCTGGAAAATAAGTTAAAAAATTTCAAAACTGGCATATCTCGTTCGAATGACCTTTCGTTCTAACGAGTTATCTAGCGATATTCTAGAGGAGAGTTAGATAAGTCGTTAGAAATCTTGTTTGAATGAGGTCATTCTAACGACATTTTTGACGAACTTCTAACGAGTTTCCAATGAGGACAGGGGAATGTCGTTAGATCCAGATCATTCGAACGACCTAGAGAAACTTCGAACGAGATTTTTAATTTCATTAAAAAGAGTTTAAAATTAATTTCAAAAATGATTTTCATGACATTTAATTTTTTCTGAACATTACTCTATATGAAAAATTCTCGTTATGAAAAATACTCCAACCCCTAAAATTGTTTTTGGTCATATACCTTTTTAGAAGAATGAATTTGAAGTGCATATTGATGTCGCCTGAACTTTGGATGTGATGCTCGATTCTCTAAGGTTGAATGAAGCTTGATGAGGAATGACCCAAAAGTGTTTTATCCAATGGAATGTATCCAATACTACAAATGACTCGATTGGAAATTTGTCCTTCCACGCTTATTTCAGACCATACAACGCCTTTTTAAGACGATAAACATGACTTGGATATTGAGGGTCGATGAACCCTTTGGGTTGTTCAACATAGGTCTCTTCAGTCAAGATTCCATTAAGAAAGGATGATTTGACATCCATTTGGTAAAGCATAAAATGCAAGTAACAAGTTATTGCAAAAAGAAGACGAACAGATTCTAACCGAGTAACAAGGGCAAAAGTCTCGTTAAAATCTATTCCTTCAATTTGAGAGTAACCTTGAGCTACTAATCTAGCTTTATTTCTAATGATTATCCCACTTTTATCAAATTTATTTTTAAATATCCAACGTGTGACAATAACCTTTTTATGATCAGGCCTAGGTACAAGATACCAAACATCATAAATGACAAGTTGAAGAAGTTCTTCCTGCATGGAAAAAATTCAATGAGGGTCATTCAATCCCTCATTTATATTCTTTGGTTCCATAAGGGAAACAAAACATGTATAATGAGCATAGTTTCTTAACTGAGATCTTATACGTACATTCTCTCTAAGGTTATCGATAATATTATCTATGGAATGATCTTTAGAAACCCAGGTAGGTACTTCAGGTGTCTCAATTGGTAAAGAATCATCTGTTTCTGGAGAGTCATTTTCTAAAACATTTTCAGACTCTTCCACAATAGTTGGTTCTCAAGTCTTACTCTCAACAGTAGTGTCACTTATAATAACATTTATGGATTCCATTAAGGTCTTTGTGCGAAGATTATAGACATGGTATGCTCTACAGTTAGGAGAATATCCTAGGAAGATAGCTTTATCTCCACGAGTCTCAAATTTGGACAAGTGTTCTCTGTCTTTGCAGACATGACACGTACTACCAAAGGTTCTAAGGTATTTAAGATTGGGCTTTTTCCCATACCATAGTTCGTAAGGAGTTTGTTTATAATTCTTCCTAAGATAGACCCTATTGATAATCTGACATACTGTACGAATAGATTCTACCCAAAAATATTTAGGTAAACACTTGGCATGAATCATAACACGTGCCATCTCTTGAAGGGTACGATTCTTTCTCTCAGCAATTCCATTTTGTTGAGGAATCTTAGGAGCACTAAATTCATGTTTGTAACCATTATAATCAAAATACTCTATAATACTAGAATCTATGAATTCTACACCTCGATCACTATGAATTCTATTTACTTGAGTGTCCTTCTTATTTTCAATCCGAAGTAAAATTTTCAAAAAGGTTTGGAAAGTGTCAGACTATCGTTTTAAGAAGGCCACCCAAGTAAATCTGGTGAAGTCATCAACCATAACTACAATGTAACTGTGTCCACGGAGACTAACAGTTCGAGAGGGACCCATTAGGTCCATATGAATGAGCTCCAAGGGTTTAAAGGTAAGGATATCTTTAACTTTCTTAAGAGGTGCCTTAACAATTTTTCCTTCCTGATATGATCCACATACAATATTAGATATAGGTTTGATATTTGGAATTCCTCTAACTATTTCTTGTGAAGACAATCTACTAAGGGTATCGTAATTTATGTGACCCATCCTATTATGCCATATTTCATTGTCATTCATTCTGGCAATGTTACAGACCTCAGTACTAGTCTGGACAATATAACAATTATCGGGAGTCCTGAGTCCTGTAAGTATGCACTCACCCTTTTCATTTAAAATTTTGCAATTATTCTTTGAAAAGGTGACAATGTGATTTGAGTCACAAAATTGCGAGATACTAATTAGATTAGCCTTAAGACCTTTTACTTGAAGAACATTTTCAAGCATGGGCAATCCCTCTTCTTGGAGTGTTCCTTTACCAATGATTTGAGATGATACACCATCACCAAAAAAAACTTTTCCTCCATCAAATCTGGTTTTGTTTAAAAGTTTTGTATCATCCTCAGCCATATGTTTTGAACACCCAGAGTCTAAATACCATCCAGAAGGAGTGTGTTCAACTTTTAAAGCAGTAATCATAATGTTACACTTCATCTAGGACAATAGCTCATCTTTTCTAACCCAAATAGCTCTTGTTTTCATTTTGCACTTATTTTCTCTCATTTGATAAAATTTTCCAGCATTATATCTTTGTTGAAAAATTTTTTGTGCATGAGTTTGAATTTTATGGAAAATGTGAGCATTCGATTTAGGAAAGTATCTAGGAATCCTTCTTGTAAAAGATCTTTTAGGTTTGGTCGTTCTCTTTCTATAGTTAGAGTATTTGTTTGGTTGTCTAGGGAGAACATAATTGTTACGGCTTCTTCTAGAGTAGTTAAAGTTTTCGTATAGAGGATTAGCTAAATGTCTAGAGTAGCAACCTTCGAAAGAATGACCGTATATATTACAGTAAGAGAAATATAGATTGCTTGAAGAGGGTATCTCCTTAGAAAAGTATCTAGACATAGGTTTCATGAAATTTTGATGTTGAAGATTATTCCTAGGGAGTACAGTTTGAAAAGTAGAATCACTATTCCTAATCAGGGGAAAATGTATTTAACCTTAGGTTGACTATCACACTTAGAGTAACTTGATTCCCCAATATCAAACTTTTGTTGTTTTTCATCAAACTCATCTTTTAAGGAATGAAAATCTGGGCAAGTTTCTATAGGTTTGAAGGACATATTTGCATAGGTCCGTTATCAATTTATTATTTCATATACCACTACACCGTCGAATAGCATTCAAGAGACATATACATCAAAGACGGATCCGAATTACTCAAGTTCTTCATCATTCAAGACTCTGCGAAGTTTACTTTGTTAACGTTATGTTTTCAATACCTTTACTTTTCACTTAGAGCTTTTGGGATATTTTTGCAAAATATTTTCTAAGTGTTGGAGCGGACTTTTTCGTCAAAATTTGAGAATGAGTATTTTTTCTAAGTGCTGAAGCGGACATTAAAATAATGATTTTTTCGCATCAGTCGTTCGAGCGACATAGCATGTCGTTCACGCGAGATAGCATGTCGCACAATCTCGTTCGAATGAGAGACATGCTGATCTCGTTCGAACGACATGCTGATCTCGTTCGAACGAGCTCTATTTTTTAGGCGACGCATTTTTCTATAAATACTCATTATTTGATAACGTTTTCATTAAGAAGTCCCAGCGTTTTGAAATACAGAAACCTGCAAAATTACAGAATCCTTTTGACTTCTTCCATTAGGGTTTTAATCCCTTTTGTTTTCAATTCACAAAACTCCCATATGCTTTAGTGAATGATTTGTTGTTTAAGAACAACTTTGCTTTTTTTCAACCTCTGTGGAGAAGGGATCTCCATATTTGATCGGTGGATACCGAGCATAGTCATTCAGCATGTGGACGAGCCGAAGATGACGAACCGATGCCTGGAGGGTATTTCGCTGTCTCTCGTATCTTTGAAGATTTGCTAAAGGCACCGTGCATTACACACTTGTGGTCGATTATCAGGTTGTACGTAAGTCAAAGGTCTTGTGAATTTTTTAAAGTGTTAATAAAAGGTTTTTACCCTAAAGTTTTTTTTTCCTATATCGGTCGTCTTTATTTTCCATGCATGGTTTGAAAGATTTATCATACTTAGATGCATGTTTAGTGGCTGAATTATTAGACTCTAATTAAATAAGTGTGTCAAATTAAATATTTGCGAATTTATTCAATTATCACACAGTCACGTTTTCTCAAATTCGTATCAGAGCGGGTTACTCTAAATTATCAAGTGATCCTAAATTTTAAAGTTTTTTCCCTGATACAATTTGACTTCTCACATCGTCATATTGGCATCAGAGCGGGTTGCGCTAATTTATCGCACATTCCTATTTTCCGCAAAATTATGTGATATTGATTTTTTAAAAAACCTATTTTTGTCATACGCTAGTTATGCATTTTGATATATTTTTTCCAGCGTTGTGACATGTACTTTTTGTATAGATTTTTGTTTTTGAAATATTTTGAAAAATACAAAAAGATTTTATTTTGATAAATTTTTTTGAAAAATCCAAAAAGATTTTTGTATTTTGTTACACCATTTATGGATGATCACTTAGGATGACCGAGTCACAACATCACTCCATTTTTCATGTGACTATTTGATAGTGTTTTGAGACAATAGGTCAATTCATCCTTGTGCTTTATAATGTTTGGAGTCATTAAGATGTAATTAAGTGTTACTTCCTACATCTTTGACTCTTTATTCCCTTTGTTGCACAAGTGCACAGATTTGTTTGATTATTGTTCTAGTTTTATCACATGTTGGTTGGGTGTTTTCACTTCAATCCTATCCTTAAAATGAACCAAGCGCAATAAAACTTGATAAGAAAGATGTGCATATAAAAACGGTTTTGTGAGCTTGTGTGTTTTGTTTGAACGAGGAAGGGCTGCGAATGGTTCATTTTGCCTTTGCGAATACTAAGCCACCGTTAAATTGGACCTAAAAAATTGAGGAATTTTATTATCCGGGGTCCAAGGAGGTTTAAAAATGCCCGAAAAAATTTAAAGGCATAAAAAGAAATTCATGCCAATTATGGGCCATTTAGGTTTTTGGACCAATTCTCCAAAGTTTGAGAATTTAAATTATCACCTCTAATATATATATATATATATATATATATATATATATATATATAAGGGTCTTTGGTTGGAGATTTTAAACGGGTTTGCACGTCCTTGAAAATCTTTGAAAAGCGCTAAATAGTTTTGGATGTTATTGGGGTGAAAATCATTTAGACTTTGATTTGTTGATTTGCATAAGGCGATGTCATTTAAATTCAATAAATTTTTACACCTAAGGAAACTTTTGATGTTCATTCGTTAGGAGTACACATATGCATCGTGCACATATGATTGATTGAGTTTATTTACCTATCGAATTTGTTCACACCCATTCATTCCATTTCCATGACTTGGTTGTTTTAGTTTAAATCCAAGGTGTGATCTTTGTATCATATTTTTGTATGAAAAATTGAAAAATCCAAAAAAAGTTTGCGAGATTTTCGAGATATCCCTTTGCATGCGCATAGTTTGATCTGTGTTTGCTATGCATTTTGACGTGACACTCCATGTTTTGATTTTTTCTTATTACCTGTCTATTTGGGGACATCATAAAATTGGGAGAAAGAATTATCAGTTATGGGGGAGTTTTTGAATTATGGGGGAGATTTGATTATTAATGCTTTATTTCTATATCATTTCAACTCGATGCATCACGAAGGTTTTTACTTTATCTCATCTGTGTAGGTACAAAGATTGAAGATCATGATGTTACACACCCCGATGAGAAAAGCTTTGAGATTTGACGAAGATGATTGAAGACCTGTTTTGAAGTCTTGCAAATTTATTCATGGTAGGGTAAATTTGAATAGGCAATTTGGTTTTTGATAATTCGTATTTTTTATGTATGTACCGGCATAGACATAGGGGGAGATTGGGAAGGACATATTTTCATAGGTCCGTTATTAATTTATTATGTCATATATCGCTACACCGTCGAAGAGAATTCAAGAGACATCTACATCAAAGCCGGATCCGAATTACTCAAGTTCTTCATCATTCAAGATTCTGTGAAGTTTACTTTGGTAAGGTTATGTTTTAAATACCTTTACTTTTCACTTAGAGCTTTTGGGAGATTTTTACAAAATATTTTCTAAGTGTTGGAGCTGAATTTTTCGTCAAAATTCGAGAATGAGTATTTTTTCTAAGTGTTGAAACGGACATTAAAATAATGATTTTTTCGCAACAGTCGTTCGAACGACATAGAATGTCCTTCGCGCGAGATAGCATGTCCACAATCTCGTTCGAACGACAGTTGTCCTTCATTCGGGCGACATGCTAATCTCGTTAGAACGAGCTCTATTTTCGAGGCGGCGCATTTTTCTATAAATACTCATTATTTGGTAACGTTTTCAATAAGAAGTCCCAGTGTTTTGAAAGACAGAAACCTGCGAAAGTGCAGAATCCTTTTGATTTCTTCCTTTAGGGTTTTAATCCCTTTTTGTTTTCAATTCACAAAACTCCCATATGATTTAGTGAATTGTTAGGTGTTTTAAACAACTTTGCTTTTGTTCAACCTTTGTGGAGAAGGGATCTCCATATTTCATCGGTGGATACCGAGAGTTGTCATTCAGCATGTGGACGAGCCGAAGACGAAGAACCACCGCCTGGAGGGTATTTCGCTATCTCTCGTATCTTTGAAGATTTGCTGAAGGCACCGTGCATTACACACTTGTGGGAGATTATCAGGTTGTATGTAAGTCAAAGGTCTTGTGAATTTTTCAAAGTGTTTATAAAAGGTTTTTACCCAAAAGGGGTTTTTTCCTATATCGGTCGTCTTTATTTTTTATGCATGGTTTGAAAGATTTATCATACTTAGATGCATGTTTAAGGGCTGAATTAATAGACTCTAATTAAATAAGTGTGCCAAATTAGATATTTATAAATTTAATCAATTATCACACAGTCACGTTTTCTCAAATCGGTATCAGAGCGAGTTACTCCAAATTATCGAGTGATCCTGATTTTTAAATTTTTTTCCCTGATACACTTTGACTTCTCACTTCGTCAAATTTGTATCAGAGCGGGTTGCGCTAATTTATCGCAAATTCCTATTTTCCGCAAAATTGTGTGATATTGATTTTTTTGAAAAACCTATTTTTGTCATACGCTAGTTATGCATTTTGATATATTTTTGCCAGCGTTGTGACATATACTTTTTGTATAGATTTTTGTTTTTGAAATAGTTTGAAAAATACAAGAAGATTTTATTTTGGTAAATTTTTTGGAAAAATCCAAAAAGATTTTTGTATTTTTTTTACACCATTTATGGATGATCACTTAGGATGACCGAGTCACAACATCATTCATTTTTTCATGTGACTATTTGATAGTGTTTTGAGACAATAGGTCAATTCATCCTTGTGCTTTATACAGTTTGGAGTCACTAAGATGTAATTAAGTGTTACTTCCTACATGTTTGACTCATGATTTCCTTTATTGCACACGTGCACAGATTTGTTTGATTATTTTGCTTGTCTTATCACATATTGGTTGGGTGTTTTCACTTCAATCCTGTCCTCAGAACGAATCAAGCGGGATAGAAATTGATAAGAAAGATGTGCATTAAAAAAACGTTTTGTGAGCTTGTGTGTTTTGTTTGAACGGGGAAGGGCTGCGAAAGGTTCATTTTTCCTTTGCGAATAGTAAGCCATCGTTAAATTGGACCTAAAAAATGGAGGAATTTTATTATCCAGGGTCCGAAGAGGTTTAAAAGAGCGCGCAAAAATTTAAAGGCAATAAAAAGAAATTCATGCAAATTATGGGCCATTTAGGTTTTTGCACCAATTCTCCAAAGTTTGAGAATTTAGTTTATCACTTCTATATATATATATATATATATGCTCCTGTGCGGACTAGTCCGCATTTTAAAAATGCGGACCGGACATGTGTCACCTAATAGTGCGCCTAGAAATTATCGCCTAAATTATAGGCACTCTCTCTCTATTTTGGGCTCATCGCCAGGTGACACACGTCCAGTCCGCATTCTTAAAATGAGGACTAGTCCGCAAAAGAGCAGGACTGTATATATATATATATATATATATATATATATATATATATATATATAAATAAATGAGGGTGCTTGGTTGGAGATTTTAAACGGGTTGCACGTCCTTGAAAATCTTGAAAATGCGTTAAATAGTTTTGGACGTTATTGGTGTGGAAATCATTTAGACTTTGATTTGTTGATTTGCATAAGACGATGTCATTTAAATTCAATAAATTTTTACATCTAAGGATACTTTTGATGTTCATTCGTTAGGGGTACACAAATGCATCGTGCACATATGATTGATTGAGTTTATTTACCTATCGAATGTGTTCACACCCATTCATTCCATTTCCATAACTTGGTTGTTTTAGTTTAAATCCATGGTGTGATTTTTGTATCATATTTTTCAAAGTGGTATCTTATTTTTGTATGAAAAATTGAAATATCCAAAAATAGTTTGCGAGATTTTTAAGACATCCCTTTGCATGCGAGTTGTTTGATCCATGTTCGCTATGCATTTTGTTGTGACACTCCATGTTTTGATTTTTTCTTATTATCTGTCTATTTGGGGACATCATAAAAAGGGGGAGAAGGAGTTATCAATTAGGGGGGGAGTTTTTGCATTATGGGGGAGATTTGATTATTAATGCTTTATTCCTATCATTTCAAACTCGATGCGTAACGAACGTTTTTTCTTTATCTCATGTGTGTAGATACAAAGATTGAAGATCATGATGTTACACACCCTGATGAGAAAAGCTTTGAGATTTGACGAAGATGATTGAAGAACTGTTTTAAAGTCTTGCAAATTTATTCATGGGAGGGTAGATTTGTATAGGCAATTTGGTTTTTGATAATTCGGATTTTTTTATGTATGTACCGACATAAACATAGGAGGATATTTCTAAGAACATATTTTCATAGCTCCATTATCAATTTATTATGTCATATATCGCTACACCGTCGAAGAGCATTCAAGAGACATCTACATCAAAGACGGATCCGAATTACTCAAGTTCTTCATCATTCAAGACTCCGTGAAGTTTACTTTAGTAAGGTTATGTTTTAAATACCTTTACTTTTCACTTTGAGCTTTTGGGACATATTTACAAAATATTTTCTTAGCGTTCTAGCGGACTTTTTCGTCAAAATTTGAGAATGAGTATTTTTTCTAAGTGTTGAAGCGGATATTAAAATAATGATTTTTTCGCAACAGTCGTTCGAGCGACATAGCAAATCGTTCGCGCGAGATAGCATGTCGCATGATCTCGTTCGAACGATATATGTCCTTCATTCGAGAGACATGCTGATCTCGTTCGAACGAGCTCTGTTTTCGAGGCGGTGCATTTTTCTATAAATACTCATTATTTGGTAACGTTTTCATTAAGAAGTCCCAGCGTTTTGAAAGACAGAAACCTGCAAAAGTGCAGAATGCTTTTGAGTTCTTCCTTTAGGATTTTAATCCCTTTTTATTTTCAATTCACAAAACTCCCATATGTTTTAGTGCATTGTTTGGTGTTTAAGAACAACTTTGCTTTTGTTCAACCTCTGTGGAGAGGGGATCTCCATATTTTATCAGTGGATACCGAGCGTAGTCATTCAGCGTGTGGACGAGCCAAAGACGACGAACCGACGTGTAGAGGGTATTTCGCTGTCTCTCATATCTTTAAAGATTTGCTGAAGGCACCGTGCATTACACACTTGTGGGCAATTATCAGGTTGTATGTAAGTTAAAGGTCTTGGGAATTTTTCAAAGTGTTTATAAAAGCTTTTTTCCCGAAAGGGGTTTTTTCCTATATCGGTCGTCTTTATTTTCCATGCATGGTTTGAAAGATTTATCATACTTAGATGCATGTGTAGGGGCTGAATTAATAGACTCTAATTAAATAAGTGTGCCAAATTAGATATTTGCGAATTTAATCAATTATCACACAGTCACGTTTTCTCAAATTGGTATCAGAGCGGGTTACTCTAAATTATCGAGTGATCCTGATTTTTAAATTTTTTTCCCTAATACAATTTGACTTCTCACATCGTCAATTTGGTATCAGAGCGGGTTGCGCTAATTTATCGCAAATTCCTATTTTTCGCAAAATTGTGTGATATTGATTTTTTTTAAAAACCTATTTTTGTCATACGCTAGTTTTGCATTTTGATATATTTTTTCCAGCGTTGTGACATATACTTTTTGTATAGATTTTTGTTTTTGAAATATTTTGAAAAATACAAAAAGATTTTATTTTGGTAAATTTTTTGGAAAAATCCAAAAAAAATTTGTATTTTGTTTACACCATTTATGGATGATCACTTAGGATGACCGAGTCACAACATCATTCAATTTTTCATATTACTATTTGATAGTGTTTTGAGACAATAGGTTAATTCATCCTTGTGCTTTATAATGTTTGGAGTCATTAAGATGTAATTAAGTGTTACTTCCTACATGTTTGACTCATGATTTCCTTTATTGCACACGTGCACAGATTTGTGTGATTATTGTGCTTGTCTTATCACATATTGGTTGGGTGTTTTCACTTTAATCATGTCCATAAAACGAATCAAGCGGGATAGAACTTGATAAGAAAGATGTGCATATAAAAAAACATTTTGTGAGCTTGTGTGTTTTGTTTGAACGGGGAAGGGCTGCGAAAGGATCATTTTTCCTTTGCGAATACTAAGCCATCGTTAAATTGGAACTGAAAAATGGAGGAATTTCATTATCCGGGGTCCAAAGAGGTTTAAAAGTGCCCGCAAAAATTTAAAGGCAATAAAAAGAAATTCATGCCAATTATGGGCCATTTAGGTTTTTGCGACAATTCTCCAAAGTTTGAGAATTTAGTTTATCACCTCTAAATATATATATATATATATATATATATATAAATGAGGGTGCTCGGTTGGAGATTTTAAACAAGTTTGCATGTCCTTGAAAATCTTGAAAAAGTGTTAAATAGTTTTGGACGTTATTAGTGTGGAAATCATTTAGACTTTGATTTGTTGATTTGCATAAGACGATGCCATTTAAATTCAATAAATTTTTACACCTAAGGATACTTTTGATGTTTATTTGTTAGGGGTACACAGATGCATCGTGCACATATGATTGATTGAGCTTATTTACCTATCTAATGTGTTCACACCCATTCATTCCATTTCCATGAATTGGTTGCTTTAGTTTTAATCCATGGTGTGATTTTTGTATCATATTTTTCAAAGTGGTATCTTATTTTTGTATGAAAAAATTGAAAAATCCAAAAATAGTTTGCGAAATTTTTTAGATATCCCTTTGCATGCGAGTAGTTTGATCCATGTTTGCTATGCATTTTGTCGTGACACTCCATGTTTTGATTTTTTCTTATTATCTGTCTATTTGGGGACATCATAAAAAGGGGGAGAAAGAATTATCAGTTATGGGGGAGTTTTTGCAATATGGGGGAGATTTGATTATTAATGCTTTATTCCTATATCATTTCAAACTCGATGCGTCACGAAGGTTTTTGCTTTATCTCATGTGTGTGGGTACAGAGATTGAAGATCATGATGTTACACTCTGATGAGAAAAGCTTTGAGATTTGACGAAAATGATTGAAGACCAGTTTTGAAGTCTTGCAAATTTATTCATGGGCGGGTAGATTTGTATAGTCAATTTGGTTTTTGATAATTCGTATTTTTTATGTATGTACCTGCATAGACATAGGGGGAGATTTGTAAGGACATATTTTCATAGGTCCGTTATCAATTTATAATGTCATATACCGCTACACTGTCGAAGAGCATTCAAGAGACATATACATCAAAGACGGATCCGAATTACTCAAGTTCTTCATCATTCAAGACTCCGCGAAGTTTACTTTGATAAGGTTATGTTTTAAATACCTTTACTTTTCACTTTAAGCTTTTGGGAGATTTTTACAAAATATTTTCTTAGCGTTCTAGCGGACTTTTTCGTCAAAATTTGAGAATGAGTGTTTGTTCTAAGTGTTGAAGCAGACATTAAAATAGTGATTTTTTCGCAACAGTCGTTCGAGCGACATAGCAAGTCATTCGTGCGAGATAGCATGTCGCACGATCTCGTTCGAACGATAGATGTCCTTCATTCGAGAGACATACTGATCTCGTTCGAACGAGCTCTATTTTCGAGGCGGTGCATTTTTCTATAAGTACTCATTATTTGGTAACGTTTTCATTAAGAAGTCCCAGCGTTTTGAAAGACAGAAACCTAAGAAAGTGCAGAATCCTTTTGACTTCTTCCTTTAGGGTTTTAATCCCTTTTTGTCTTCAATTCACAAAACTCCCATATGCTTTTGTGAATTGTTTGGTGTTTAAGAATAACTTTGCTTTTGTTCAACCTCTGTGGAGAGGGGATCTCCATATTTTATCGGTGGATACCGAGCGTAGTCATTCAGTGTGTGGATGAGCTGAAGACGACGAACCGACGCGTAGAGGGTATTTTCGCTGACTCTCATATCTTTAAATATTTGCTGAAGGCACCGTGCATTACACACTTGTGGGCGATTATCAGGTTGTATGTAAGTTAAAGGTCTTGTGAATTTTTCAAAGTGTTTATAAAAGGGTTTTATCCGAAAGGGGTTTTTTCCTATATCGGTCGTCTTTATTTTCCATGCACGGTTTGAAAGATTTATCATACTTATATGCATGTTTAGGGGCTGAATTAATAGACTCTAATTAAATAAGTGTGCCAAATTAGATATTTACGAATTTAATCAATTATCACACAGTCATGTTTTCTCAAATTGGTATCAGAGCAGGTTACTCTAAATTATCGAGTGATCCTGATTTTTAAAGTTTTTTCCCTGATACAATTTGACTTCTCACATCCTCAAATTGGTATCAGAGCGGGTTGCACTAATTTATCGCAAATTCCTATTTTTTGCAAAATTGTGTGATATTTATTTTTTTGAAAAACCTATTTTTGTCATACGCTAGTTATGCATTATGATAATTTTTGCCAGCATTGTGACATATACTTTTTGTATAGATTTTTATTTTTGAAATATTTTGAAAAATACAAAAAGATTTTATTTTGGTAAATTTTTTGGAAAAATCCAAAAAGATTTTTGTATTTTGTTTACACCATTTATGGATGATCACTTAGGATGACCGAGTCACAACATCATTCAATTTTTAATGTGACTATTTGATAGTGTTTTGAGACATTACGTAAATTCATCCTTGTGCTTTATAATGTTTGGAGTCATTAAGATGTAATTAAGTGTTACTTCCTACATGTTTGACTCATGATTTTCTTTATTGCACACGTGCACAAGTTTGTTTGATTACTGTGCTTGTCTTATCACATATTGGTTGGGATTTTTCACTTCAATCGTGTCCTTAAAACAAATCAAGCGGGATAGAACTTGATAAGAAAGATGTGCATATAAAAAACATTTTGTGAGCTTGTGTGTTTTGTTTTAACGGGGAAGGGCTGCGAAAGGTTCATTTTTCCTTTGCGAATACTAAGCCATCGTTAAATTGAACCTAAAAATGGAGGAATTTTATTATCCGAGGTTCAAAGAGGTTTAAAAGAGCCCGCAAAAATTTAAAGGCAATAAAAAGAAATTCATGCCAATTATGGGCCATTTAGATTTTTGCACCAATTCTCCAAAGTTTGAGAATTTAGTTTATCGCCTCTAAAAATATATATAAATAAATGAGGGTGTTTGGTTGGATGTTTTAAACGTGTTTGCACGTCCTTGAAAATCTTGAAAAAGCGTTAAATAGTTTTGGACGCTATTGATGTGAAAATCATTTAGACTTTGATTTGTTGATTTTCATAAGACGATGACATTTAAATTCAATAAATTTTTACACCTAAGGATACTTTTGATGTTCATTCGTTAGGGGTACACAGTTGCATCGTGCACATATGATTGATTTAGTTTATTTACCTATCGAATGTGTTCACACCCATTCATTCCATTTCCATGAATTGGTTGTTTTAGTTTACATCCATGGTGTGATTTTTGTATCATTTTTTTCAAAGTGGTATCTTATTTTTGTATGAAAAATTGAAAAATCCAAAAATAGTTTGCGAGATTTTTGAGATATCCCTTTGCATGCGAGTAGTTTGATCCATGTTTGCTACGCATTTTGTCGTGACACTCCATGTTTTGATTTTTTCTTATTTTCTGTCTATTTGGGGACATCATAAAAAGGGGGAGAAAGAATTATCAGTTATGGGGGAGTTTTTTTTATTATGGGGGAGATTTGATTATTAATGTTTTATTCCTATATCATTTCAAACTCGATGCGTCACGAAGGTTTTTGCTTTATCTCATGTGTGTAGGTACAAAGATAGAAGATCATGATGTTACACACCCTAATGAGAAAAGCTTTGAGATTTGACGAAAATGATTGAAGACCTGTTTTGAAGTCTTGCAAATTTATTCATGGGTGGGTAGATTTGTATAGTCAATTTGGTTTTTGATAATTCTTATTTTTTATGTATGTACCGGCATAGACATAGGGGGAGATTTATAAGGACATATTTTCATAGGTCCATTATCAATTTATAATGTCATATACCGCTACACCGTCGAAGAGCATTGAAGAGACATCTACATCAAAGACGGATCCGAATTACTCAAGTTCTTCATCATTCAAGACTCCGCGAAGTTTACTTTGGTAAGGTTATGTTTTAAATACCTTTACTTTTCACTTTGGGCTTTTGGGAGATTTTTACAAAATATTTTCTAAGTGTTAGAGCGGACTTTTTTGTCAAAATTTGAGAATGAGTATTTTTTTTAAGTGTTGAAGTGGACATTAAAATAATGATTTTTTTGCAACAGTTGTTCGAGTGACATAGTATGTCGTTCGCGCGAGATAGCATGTCGTACGATCTCATTCGAATGACAGCAGTCCTTCGTTCGAGCGACATTCTGATCTCGTTTGAACGAGTTCTGTTTTTGAGGCGGCACGTTTTCTATAAATACTCATTATTTGGTAACGTTTTCATTAAGAAGTCCTAGCATTTTGAAAGACAAAAACATCTGAAAGTGTAGAATCCTTTTGACTTCTTCCTTTAGGGTTTTAATCCCTTTTTGTTTTCAATTCACAAAACTCCCATATGCTTTAGTGAATTGTTTGGTGTTTAGGAACAACTTTGTTTTTGTTCAATCTCTGTGCAGAAGGGAGCTCCATATTTGATCGGTGGATACCGAGCGTAGTCATTCAGCGTGTGGATGAGCCAAAGACGACGAACCACCGCCTGGAGGGTATTTCGCTGTCTCTCGTATCTTTGATGATTTGTTGATGGCACCATGCATTACACACTTGTGGGCGATTATCAGGTCGTATGTAAGTCAAAGGTCTTATGAATATTTCAAAGTGTTTATAAAAGATTTTTACCCGAAAGGTTTTTTTTCCTATATCGATCATCTCTATTTTTCATGCATGGTTTGAAAGATTTATCATACTTAGATGCATGTTTACGGGCTGAATTAATAGACTCTAATTAAATAAGTGTGCCAAATTAGATATTTGTGAATTTAATCAATTATCACACAGTCACGTTTTCTCAAATTGGTATCAAAGCGAGTTACTCTAAATTATCGAGTGATCCTGATTTTTAAAGTTTTTCCCCTGATACAATTCGACTTCTCACATCGTCAAATTGGCATCAGAGCGGGTTGCGCTAGTTTATCGCATATTCCTATTTTCTGCAAAATTGTGTGATATTGATTTTTTTGAAAAACCTATTTTTGTCATACGCTAGTTATGCATTTTGATATATTTTTTCCAGCGTTGTGACATGTACTTTTTGCATAGATTTTTGTTTTTGAAATATTTTGAAAAATACCAAAAGATTCTATTTTGATAAATTTTTGAAAAATCCAAAAGGATTTTTGCATTTTGTTTACACTATTTATAGATGATCACTTAGGACGACCGAGTCACAACATCATTCCGTTTTTCATGTTACTATTTGATAGTGTTTTGAGGCAATAGGTCAATTCATCCTTGTGCTTTATAATGTTTGGAGTCATTAAGATGTAATTAAGTGTTACTTCCTACATGTTTGACTCATGATTTCCTTAATTGCACACGTACACGGATTTGTTTGATTATGGTGCTTGTCTTATCACATGTTGGTTAGGTGTTTTCACTTCAATCCAGCCTTTAAAACGAACCAAGCGTGATAAAACTTGATAAGAAAGATGTTCATATTAAAACCATTTTGTGAGCTTGTGTGTTTTGTTTGAACGGGGAAGGGTTGCGAAAGGTTCATTTTACCTTTGCGAATACTAAGCCACCGTTAAATTGGACCTAAAAATGGAAGAATTTTATTATCCCGAGTCCAAAGAGTTTTAAAAGAGCCTAAAAAAATTTAAAGGCAATAAAAATAAATTCATGCCAATTATGGGCCATTTAGGTTTTTGCACCAATTCTCCATAGTTTGAGGATTTAGTTTATCACCTCTAAAATATATATATATATATATATATGAGGGTGTTTGGTTGGAGATTTTAAACGGGTTTGCACGTCCTTGAAAATCTTGAAAAAGCGCTAAATAGTTTTGGACGTTATTGGTGTGGAAATCATTTAGACTTTGATTTGTTGATTTGCATAAGACGATGTCATTTAAATTAAATAAATTTTTACACCTAAGGATACTTTTGATGTTCATTCGTTAAGGGTACACATATGCATCGTGCACATATGATTGATTCAGTTTATTTACCTGTCTAATGTGTTCACACCCATTCATTCCATTTCCATGATTTGGTTGTATTAGTTTAAATCCATGGTGTGATTTTTGTATCATATTTTTCAAAGTGGTATCTTATTTTTGTGTGAAAAATTGAAAAATCCAAAAATTGTTTGCGAGATTTGTAAGATATCCCTTTGCATGCACGTAGTTTGATCCATGTTTGCTATGCATTTTTTCGTGACACTCCATGTTTTGATTTTTTCTTATTATCTTTCTATTTGGGGACATCATAGAAAGGGGTAGTAAGAATTATCAGTTATGGCGGAGTTTTTGCATTATGGGGGAGATTTGATTATAAATGCTTTATTCATATATCATTTCAAACTCGATGCGTCACGAAGGTTTTTTCTTTATCTCATGTGTGTAGGTACAAAGATTGAAGATCATGATGTTACACACCCTGATGAGATAAACTTTGAGATTTGATGAAGATGATTGAAGAACTGTTTTGAAGTCTTGCAAATTTATTCATGGGAGGGTTGATTTGTATAGGCAATTTTGTTTTTGATAATTCGGATTTTTTATGTATGTACCGGCATAGACATAGGGGTAGATTTGTGGGGACATATTTTCATAGGTCCGTTATCAATTTATTATGTCATATACCACTACATCGTCGAAGATCATTCAAGAGACATCTACATCAAAGACGGATCCGAATTACTCAAGTTCTTCATCATTCAAGACCCTGCGAAGTTTACTTTGGTAAGGTTATGTTTTAAATACCTTTACTTTTCACTTAGAGATTTTGAGAGATGTTTACAAAATATTTTCTAAGTGTTGGAGCGGAATTTTTCGTCAAAATTTAAGAATGAGTATTTTTTCTAAGTGTTGAAGCGAACATTAAAATAATGATTTTTTCGCAGCAGTCGTTCGAGCGACATAGCCTGTCGTTCGTGCGAGATAGCATGTCGCACGATCTCGTTCGAATGATAGCTGTCCTTCGTTCGAGAGACATGTCGATCTCGTTCGAACGAGCTCTGTTTTTTAGGCTGCACATTTTTCTATAAATAATCATTATTTGGTAACGTTTTCATTAAGAAGTCCCAGCGTTTTGAAAGACAGAAACCTGCGAAAGTGCATAATCCTTTTGACTTCTTCCTTTAGGGTTTTAATCCCTTTTTATTTTCAGTTCACAGAACTCCCATATGCTTTAGTGAATTGTTTGGTGTTTAAGAACAACTTTCCTTTTGCTCAACCTCTGTGGAGAAGGGATGTCCATATTTGATTGGTGGATCCCGAGCGTAGTCATTCAGCGTGTGGACGAGCCATAAACGACGAACCGACGCCTGGAGGGTATTTCGCTGTCTCTCGTATCTTTGAAGATTTGCTGAAGGCACCGTGCATTACACACTTCTGGGCGATTAAAAGGTTGTATGTAAGTCAAAGGTCTTGTGAATTTTTCATAGTGTTTATAAAAGGTTTTTACCCGAAAGGGTTTTTTCCCAATATCAGTCGTCTTTATTTCCCATGCATGGTTTGAAAGATTTATCATACTTAGATGCATGTTTACGGGCTGAATTAATAGACTCTAATTAAATAAGGCTGCGAAATTAGATATTTGTGAATTTAATCAATTATCACACAGTCACGTTTTCTCAAATTGGTATCAGATCGGGTTACTCTAAATTATCGAGTGATCCTGATTTTCAAAGTTTTGTCCCTGATACAATTTGACTTCTCACATCGTCAAATTAGTATCAGAGCGGGTTGCGCTAATTTATCGCATATTCTGATTTTCCGTAAAATTGTGTGATATTGATTTTTTGAAAAACCTATTTTTGTCATACGCTAGTTATGCATTTTGATATATTTTTGCCAGCGTTGTGACATGTACTTTTTGTATAGATTTTTGTTTTTGATATATTTTGAAAATACAAAAAGATTTTATTTTGATAAAAAAAAATTAAAAATCCAAAACGATTTTTGTATTTTGTTTACACCATTTATGGATGATCACTTACGATAACCAAGTCACAACATCATTTCATTTTTCATGTGGCTATTTGATAGTGTTTTGAGACAATAGGTCAATTCATCCTTGTGCTTTAAAATGTTTGGAGTCATTAAGATGTAATTATGTGTTACTTCCTACATGTTTGACTCATGATTTCCTTTATTCCACGCGTGCACGGATTTGTTTGATTATTGTGCTTGTCTTATCACATGTTGGTTGGGTATTTTCACTTCAATCCTATCCTTAAAAAGAACCAAGCGCAATAAAACTTGATAAGAAAGATGTGCATATAAAAACTGTTTTGTGAGCTTGTGTGTTTTGTTTGAATGGGGAAGGGCTGCGAAGGGTTCATTTTGGCTTTGCGAATACTAAGCCACCGTTAAATTGGACCTAAAAAATGGAGGAATTTTATTATCTGGGGTCCAAAGAGGTTTAAAAGAGCCAAAAAAAATTTAAAGGCAATAAAAAGAAATTCATGTCCATTATGTGCCATTTAGGTCTTTGTACCAATTCTCCAAAGTTTAAGAATTTAGTTTATCACCTCTAAAAAAAATATATATATATATATATATATGAGGGTGTTTGGTTGGAGATTTTAAACGGGTTTGCTCGTCCTTGAAAATCTTGAAAAAGCGCTAAATAGTTTTGGACGTAATTGGTGTGGAAATCATTTAGACTTAGATTTGTTGATTTGCATAAGCCGATGTCATTCAAATTCAATAAATTTTTACACCTAAGGATACTTTTGATGTTCATTCGTTAGGGGTACACATATGCATCGTGCACATTTGATTGATTGAGTTTATTTACCTATCGAATGTATTCACACCCATTCATTCCGTTTCCATGACTTGGTTGTTTTAGTTTAAATCCATGGTGTAATTTTTGTATCATATTTTTCAAAGTGGTATCTTATTTTTGTATGAAAAATTGAAAAATCTAAAAATAGTTTGGGAAATTTTTAAGATAACCCTTTGCATGCAAGTAGTTTGATCCATGTTTGCTATGCATTTTGTCGTGACACTCCATGTTTTGATTTTTTTCTTATTTTCTGTATATTTGGGGACATCATAAAAAGGGGTAGAAAGAATTATCAGTTATGGGGGAGTTTTTGCATTATGGGGGAGATTTAATTATAAATGCTTTATTCCTATATCATTTCAAACTCGATGCGCCACGAAGGTTTTTACTTTATCTCATGTGTGTAGGTACAAAGATTGAAGATCATGATGTTACACACCCTAATGAGAAAAGCTTTGAGATTTGACGAAGATAATTGAAGAACTGTTTTGAAGTCTTGAAAATTTATTCATGGGAGGGTAGATTTGTATAGGCAATTTGGTTTTTGATAATTCGGATTTTTTATGTATGTACCGGTATAGACATAGGGGGAGATTTGTATGGACATATTTTCATAGGTCCGTTATTAATTTATTATGTCATATACCGCTACACCGTTGAAGAGCATTCAAGAGACATCTACATCAAAGACGGATCCGAATTACTCAAGTTCTTCATCAATCAAGACTCCGCGAAGTTTATTTTGGAAAATTTATGTTTTAAATACCTTTAATTTTCACTTAGAGCTTTTGGAAGATTTTTACAAAATATTTTCTAAGTGTTGGAGCGGAGTTTTTCGTCAAAATTTGAGAATGAGTATATTTTCTAAGTGTGAAGAGGACGTTAAAATAATGATTTTTTCGCAACAGTTGTTCGAGCGACATAGCATGTCGTTCGCGCGAGACAGCATGTCGCACGATCTCGTTCGTACGACAGATGTCCTTCGTTCGAGAGACAGACTGATCTCGTTCAAATTACGTCTGTTTTCAAGGCGGCGCGTTTTTCTATAAATACTTATTATTTGGTACCGTTTTCATTAAGAAGTCCCAACGTTTTGAAAGACAGAAACCTGCGAAAGTGCAGAATCCTTTTGACTTCTTCGTTTAGGGTTTTAATCCCTTTTTATTTTCAATTCACAAAACTCCCATATGGTTAGTGAATTGTTTGGTGTTTAAGAACAACTTTGCTTTTATTCAACCTCAATGGAGAAGGGATCTCCATATTTTATCGGTTGATACCGAGCATAGTCATTCAGCGTGTGGACGAGCTGAAGACGACGAACCGATGCCTGGAGGGTATTTCGCTGTCTCTCGTATCTTTGTAGATTTGCTGAAGGCACCGTGCATAACACACTTGTGGGCGATTATCAGGTTGTATGTAAGTCAAAGGTCTTGTGAATTTTTCAATGTGTTTATAAAAAGTTTTTACCCGAAAGGGGTTTTTTCCTATATCGGTCGTCTTTATTTTCCATACATGGTTTGAAACATTTATCATACTTAGATGCATGTTTAGGGGCTGAATTAATAGACTCTAATTAAATAAGTGTGCCAAATTAGATATTTTCGAATTTAATCAATTATCACAAAGTCACGTTTTCTCAAATTGGTATCAGAGCGAGTTACTCTAAATTATTGAGTGATCCTGATTTTTAATGTTTTTTCCCCGATAAAATTTGGCTTCTCACATCGTCAAATTGGTATCAGACCAGGTTGTGCTAATTTATCGCATATTCCTATTTTCCGTAAAATTGTGTGATATTGATTTTTTTCAAAAACCTATTTTTGTCATACGCTAGTTATGCATTTTGATATATTTTTTCCAGCGTTGTGACATGTACTTTTTGTATAGATGTTTGTTTTTGAAATATTTTTAAAAATACAAAAAGATTTTATTTTGATAAATTTTTTTGAAAAATCCAAAAAGATTTTTGTATTTTGTTTACATCATTTATCGATGATCACTTAGGATGACCGAGTCACAACATCATTCCATTTTTCATGCAACTATTTTATAGTGTTTTGAGACAATAGGTAAATTCATCCTTGTGCTTTATAATGTTTGGAGTCATTAAGATGTAATTAAGTGTTACTTCCTACATGTTTGACTCATGATTTCCTTTATTGCACACGTGCACGGATTTGTTTGATTATTGTGCTTGTCTTATCACATGTTAGCTGGGTGTTTTCACTTCAATCCTATCCTTAAAACGAACCAAGCGCGATAAAACTTGATAAGAAAAATGTGCGTGTAAAAACCGTTTTGTGATCTTGTGTGTTTTGTTTGAACGGGGAAGGACTGCGAAAGGTTCATTTTGCCATTGCGAATACTAAGCCACCGTTAAATTGGACTAAAAATGGAGGAATTTTATTATCTGGGGTCCAAAGAGGTTTAAAAGAGCACGAAAAAATTTAAGGGCAATAAATATAAATTCATGCCAATTATGGGCCATTTAGGTTTTTGCACAAATTCTCCAAAGTTTGAGATTTTAGTTTATCACCTCTAATATATATATATGAGGGTGTTTGGTTGGAGATTTTAAACGGGTTTGCACGTCCTTGAAAATCTTGAAAAAGCGCTAAATAGTTTTGGACGTTATTGGTGTGAAAATCATTTAGACTTTGATTTGTTTATTTGCATAAAACGATGTCATTTAAATTCAATAATTTTTTACACCTAACGATACTTTTGATGTTCATTTGTTAGGGGTACACAGATACATCATGCACATAAGATTGATTGAGTTTATTTACCTATCGAATGTGTTCACACCCATTCATTCCATTTTCATGACTTGGTTGTTTTAGCTTAAATCCATGGTGTGATTTTTGTATCATATTTTTCAAAGTGGTATCTTATTTTTGTATGAAAAATTGAAAAATCCAAAAATAGTTTGCGAGATTTTTGACATATCCCTTTGCATGCGCATAGTTTGATCCATATTTGCTATGAATTTTGTCGTGACACTCCATGTTTTGATTTTTTTTCTTATTATCTATCTATTTGGGGACATCATAAAAAGGGGGAGAAAGAATTATCAGTTGTGGGTGAGTTTTTGTATTTTGGGGGAGATTTGATTATTAATGCTTTATTCCTATATAATTTCAAACTTGATGCATCACCAAGGTTTTTGTTTTATCTTATGTGTGTAGGTACAAAGATTGAAGATCATGATATTACACACCCTGATGAGAAAAGCTTTGAGATTTGACGAAGATGATTGAAGAACTGTTTTGAAGTCTTGCAAATTTATCAATGGGAGCGTAGATTTGTATAGGCAATTTGGATTTTGATAATTTGGATTTTTTATGTATGTACCGACATAGACATAGGGGGAGATTTGTAAGGACATATTTTCATAGGTCTGTTATCAATTTATTATGTCATTGATGATGCTAGGATTAGCACCACCAGGTAAGGTGTTTTCAAGCTCAACCTAAGAACAACAATGGCAGCATAGTTACATAATAGGTAGGAGAATGAGATGAGGAGAAGAAGATAGAGAACCGAGATATAAGTGGTTCAACCTAAATTGGCCTACGTCCACTGTGTGTGTGTGTGTGTGAATAACCTCACTGTAATAAGGCACTGATGGCCATGGATACAATCTCTCAAGCTCTCTCTCTACTGTGTATCTAGACAGAGTTTTAGCTAGGGTTGTATATCTTGGATCCTTTACAAGGTAGAGGATGACCTTTATATATAGTACCTAGGGGGTGTAATGTACCCCCCATGCATGTAATGTGCATGTGTGTGGTTACCTCACCAGTCTGGGAAAGCCATCTGTTACTGTCATATGTAGAGAATGATGATGCAATATTCTCGCCACGTGTGAGGAATAATCTTGTTATAACTGATTTGTCTCCACGTGCCCTTGTCCAAATGCCAGCAGATGCTCGGCTATCGCACCTGGTGTATGACCTCGGCCTGGGAGAGGCCGAGGTTAGTAAGTCCAGGTGCTCGTTCAGTCCGAGGTGACCATGGAGGTCTCGGCCTAATCCTAGCCGAGACAAATGGACAAGGTCGGCCTGAGCCGAGGTTGAGCTGGTGTGTTTGAAGCATTGACTAATGTCTTAATGAGGTTGCTGGTGGCTTCTTGCGAGCTCGGCCTATGTCTGGCCCAGTTTGCCCTTCCCAGGTGTACTGGAGTGCTGCTGACCCTTATGATACGTGCAGTGTCCTTTGGAGAGGCTGGTGGTAGTGTCGGCCTGAGACGACCTTGCTATGGCCGAGTGCTGATGCCGCATGCCCAAGGCTTATCCAGTGTCGGCCATGATCTCGGCCGAGGTTGGTGTCTTCGAGCCGAGGTCACACTTGGGGCATATCAATCACCCCCCAGCCCTTAGTGACATGCGAAAGCAGGTGACTGTGGGATTTGCACATCTCCGAGGCCTTTCCAATATGAGCCAGTATTTGCTTGACACTTGTCCAGTGTTGAAGTATGGCTTGCTTGGCAAGCGTGTTGTCATCCGCCTTTGGTGCTCCCAAGGCAATGATGGGCCTTGGGAGTCGCGCCTGTATATTTACGGGTTTTAAACCTTTCCTTTTCCCTCCATCCTCAATTCTTTCTTCTGCGCAATTGCACTCCAGCCATTTTCTCTCTCTAAAGGCATTCTTCTTCGCGACTTCTCTGCAGAGGTCTTTGGTGGAGCTATCTTGGGTTTTCTTCACTTTTCCTTGTCGTTTCATCTTCAGGTATCTTCTTCCCCTCATTTGCCTCCATTTTCTCTGCTTTTTCCTTTCTACTTGATTTTTTCGGCGAGTTTCTGGGTTTTTCGCTGAGTCCACCATAGTTGCAGGTGAACTGTTCTTGTTAGGTTTGGGTAATTTGATCTTTAGGCTCCTTTATTTTATCAGCCAATCTCGTTTGTAGTTTAAGGCAGTTTCTCCAAGTGTAGTGTCTGCCTCTGATGCTCAGACCCATATACCAACTTCTTGAGGAGTTCCCCTCCCTTAGGGAGAAGACTTTAGAAAAAATTAGACAAATAGAAAGAGCGCATGAGGAGGCTCGTAGGTCACAAGAATTCCCTATTAGACCCATCTTCCCACCACCCCTGAAGGTGATCCCTCGGAGTCTTTCAACTAGGCAGGGGTTCCTATCAATCCTATACCAATGTCTGAGTCTGAGTCTTCCACCTCAGACCCCATGTCTGTGGATTCCTTCTAGGAGGCCATGGACTTCTCAATTCGGGAAGATCAGGCCCCTGATCAGGCCGAGGTCTCCAGCCGGGCCTCATCTCATAACAACTCAAGCTCCTCAGCCTCCTCCTCAGAGGTTGAGATAGTCGAGCCGAGTGTGGCCATTCCACCACAACTTGACGCCATTCCTCTGTCGGCCTTCACTAGTGTCGAGTTCGCTCAGAGGTTCCCGGGTAACCCATCCACATCTGCTCCGACCAACGTTGAGCTAGATGATGATGACGTTGAGAGTGATGTCGAAGTCTCTGAGGTGGCCAAGATCGAGAGTACTATAACTAAGGTAGACCTCCTCTGCTTCAAATATATGTATTCCATTAGTCCCTCCATAAAGCTAAGGAGATCTATGAGGGAAGAAAGGGCTTTTCACGGCCGAGACGGCAAAATCTGCTTGTACGAGCATATGTTCAAGTTGGGGTTTTGTCTGCCCATCCACCCCATTATCAAATCTATCCTTGCTTATATCAATTTGGCCCCCTCTAAACTATCCCCTAATACCTGGAGGGTCATAATAGGGGCCATAGTCTTATAAAAGGATGTCCACCACTCAGACCTCCCAGTTCAGGTCTTTGTAGGTTGCTATGTCCCTTCATCAGCCAAAAATCATTCGAGCTACTATCATTTTGTAGCTCGGAAGCCTGATAAAAAGATGCTTCAAATAACTCAGACTTCCAACCACAACTGGAAGCCACGTTACTTTTTTGCTTCTGGACCATAGGAATTTGGCCCATGTGCTCCCTCGTCCATTCTGGAGCCGAGGATGCCCCTTAGGTGGGGTAAGGTTATAATGTCTACGAGGGCTGACCCTAGACTGAGCCCATCAAACCTTCAGAAGGTGAAAACCCTTCAAGATTAGGGGGTACATGGTCTGTTCGTCAAGTTCGAACACTAGATGCCCCCCTATTACCTCTCTGAGATAGGTCTGGGTGGAAGTCCTCTTTTTGAGCTTGGTAAGCACTTTCTATTTGAAGTTGAACCTCTGAGTTTATTTATGTCTGATCTTCTAACTCAGATCTATTAATTTTCGCAGAGCGTCCGAAGGATATCCCAGACGAACTTTGGGAAATGGCTGCACCCAGCTTGACGAGACTTGCGAAGAAAGCTGGACTTAATGCTCCTTCCCCAGCTCCCTCTGCCTCGAAGCCCCAAGCCACAAAGAAGAGGGTTTCAGCTGATCATGCCCCTGAGGATCAGAGGCAGAAGAAAAAGAATGTTGATACTGCCATTCCCATCTCTTCAGCAGACGCCCGGTCGGCTCGTCTAGAGCAGCTGAAAATAACTGATAGCATAGTCGGCCATAGTCTTCAGGCCCTAGATGACTTCGGATCTACAATGATCGAGGCCGATAAACGCTTCTTCAGGTCACTTGATACTCCTTTATTGGTTGACTTCGACATTCACAGATCTATTTAGGTATGACCTCACTTTTCTTTCCGATTCCTAAGTGTAACCTCTGATTTATCTTCAACTCATTCCTCATCACAAAATATCCAGGGCCTGGCAGTGATGCACCACCTCTCCAATTGGACTCTGAGGAATTTGCCCCTCATCCAAAAGGGTCAAGAGGCTGAGAAGGTCCAGAGTTCTTTGGACGCAAAAATCAACCGGTTGAAGTCTGAGCTGGGCGAGTCTGACAAGAAGGTGAAGGGGATGGAAAAGGAGGTCTCTCGGCTTAACAAGGACCATGATGCGGTTCTGAAGGCCAAGGACGATGTCCTGCAGCAGAAGGTCAGCTCGGCCGTGAAGGAAGCCCTAGATGATGCCTCAGAGGGGATAATAGTCGAATACAAAAGCTCTGACGAGTTTATGAGCTTCGGCTTTGAATACCTTGAAAGAGGTATCAAAGCCACTATCAAGTGGGTTGATGTCAAGGAGAGGGAGGCTGGTACTTTGAAAGCCTCTGACTTCATAGGTCTTGGCTTTACTGATCCTCAGTTTGCTCAGGCCCTTCAGGAGGTTGAGGAGGAGGCTGTTGCACCTGCCGAGACTGCAACGATGGACGGCACTGAGGTTGTAGGGGCAGACGTTACCGAAGTGACCAACGTTGTCCAGCCTAACCAAGACAAAGATACTAGCATTCCCCCCTTGAACCCTTAGAGAATTTCTGAACATTTTGTAACCCATGACATTGTAATCCCTGCACATCTATAATTTCTGAATAAACATGGCTCTTACTTTTCCATTCTTTGTATCCTCTGAATGTTTATAATCTCTGAATGTGTTATTCTCTTAATGTGTTATTCTCTGAAGAGGACCATCTTCTTTTGTTGTATGTATGTCATGATGTTTTTACTCTAAAGCTTATGCAATGGGTTGTGTTTAAACCAAATTATTAGTCTGAGCTCAGACCTCGTCACCATCGAATGGTGTTATGAAGGTCTGAGGTCATCACCTAAGATGTTATCCCCATAATTAATCTTACCAAATTAATAATGTTAAGGGTCTGAGGTCATCACCTAAGATGTTACCCTCATAATTACTCTCACCAAATTAATCATGTTAAGGGTCTGAGGTCATCCCATTATGGTGTCTGATCTCAGACCTCGTCACCACTGAATGGTGTTATAAAGGTCTGAGGTCATCACCTAAGAGGTTAGCCCCATTAATTAATCTCACCAAATTAATGATGTTAAGGGTCTGAGGTCATCCAAGTATGGTATCTGACTTCAGACCTTGTCACCACTTAATGATGTTGTAAGGGTCTGAGGTCATCACCTAGGATGTTATCCTCATAATTATCTTCACCAAGTTAATGATGTTAAGGGTCTGAGGCAATCCAATTATGGTGTCTGACCTCAGACCTTGTCACCACTTAATGATGTTAAGGGTCTGAGGTCATCACCTAAGATGTTACCATCATAATTACTCTCACCAAATTAATGATTTTAAGGGTCTGAGGTCATCCCATTGTGGTGTCTGATCTCAGACCTCGTCACCACTGAATGGTGTTATGAAGGTCTGAGGTTATCACCTAAGATGTTACCCTCATAATTACTCTCACCAAATTAATGATGTTAAGGGTCTGAGGTCATCCCATTGTGGTGTCTGATCTCAGACCTTGTCACCACTTAATGATGTTAAGGGTCTGAGGTCATCACCTAAGATGTTACCCTCATAATTACTCTCACCAAATTAATGATGTTAAGGGTCTGACGTCATCCCATTGTGGTGTCTGATCTCAGACCTCGCCACCACTGAATGGTGTTATGAAGGTCTGAGGTCATCACCTAAGATGTTACCCTCATAATTAATCTCACCAAATTAATGATGTTAAGGGTCTGAGGTTATCCCATTATGGTGTCTGATCTCAGACCTTATCACCACTTAATGATGTTATGAAGGTCTGAGGTCATCACCTAAGATGTTACCCTCATAATTACTCTCACCAAATTAATGATGTTAAGGGTCTGAGGTCATCCCATTGTGGTGTCTGATCTCAGACCTCGTCACCACTGAATGGTGTTATGAAGGTCTGAGGTCATCACCTAAGATGTTACCCTCATAATTACTCTCACCAAATTAATGAGGTTAAGGGTCTGAGGTCATCCCATTGTGGTGTCTGATCTCAGACCTTGTCACCACTTAATGATGTTATGAAGGTCTGAGGTCATCACCTAAGATGTTAGCCCCATTAATTCTGACAAGTGAAAAATGAAGCAAGGACCACCATGGGAACTAATCTTTTATTAATAACCTCTTAATGAAAAGATGGTACCATTACCCAACTTTACGCAATATCATATGTAATATTTCTTTAGGTGATCAGTATTCCATGGATTAGTGAAAGGTTCTCCTTCTAGATTTTCTAGCCTGTAAGTGCCAGGCACAACCTTTTCTGTCACTTTGTAGGGACCGTGCCAGTTTGGGTGGAGTTTGTTTGCTTTCTGTAAGGTCTTCTTTAGCACTATGCCTCTCACTGCAATGGGTCTTGACTTCACCCTCTGGTTGTATAATTTCGCGGCCCTCTGTTGGTAGGCTGCTTGTCTGACCTCTGCATCCTCTCTTCTTTCTTCGATAAGATCTAGGTCTAGCCTCCTCTCTTCCCTATTATTATCAGGGTTATAGGTCTGAATCCTATGAGTTGGGAGCCCTACTTCCGTTGGTATGACGGCCTCTGAGCCATGTGCTAACATGAACGGGGTTTCTCCTGTTGGTGTCCTTGTCGTGGTTCTGTAGGCCCATAACACAGCGTAGACCTCTTCAGTCCATCTTCCCTTCGCATCTTCTAACCTCTTCTTGATTCCATCCAGAATTGTTCTGTTTGTGACCTCCATCTGACCATTTTCCTGAGGTCATCCAGGAAATGAGAAGAATTGATTTATTCCTACTCTTAGGCAATACTTTTCTAAAGAGGAGTTCTTGAACTGGGTCCCATTATCCGAGATGAGAGTGTTTGGGAGGCCATATCTGCATATGATATTCCTCCAAATAAATTGGAAGGTCTTCTGCTCTGTGATCGTTATCATCGGCTCTGCCTCCACCCACTTTGAAAAATAGTCGATGGAAACTATCAAGAATCTATAGTTGTTGGCAGCTCTTGGCAGGGGCCCTACTAATTTAATCCCCCATACTGCAAATGGCCATGGAGAAGTGATTGACGTCATAGGCTAATAAGGCTAATGAGGGATGGCGGCGAACCTCTGGCATTTATCACATTTCCTCACGTAGGCTGCAGCGTCCTTGGACAAGGTTGGCCACCAGTACCCCTGGGTGATGATTCTTTTGGCCAAGGGTCTTCCCCCTATGTGGCTAGATCAATAACCCTCATGAACCTCCTGTAAGACCTGGGGAACTTATGTGGGGTGCACACATATGAGGAGAGGTAGCAAGAATACTTTCTTGTACAGGACGTCTCCTACAACCGAGAACTTGGCAGCCTTATATCTCAATTTCCCCCTTTCTAGCTTGGATTCAGGTAGCTCTCCCTCTCTGATATATTTGAAGAGGGAGTCCATCCATGAGTCTCCTAAGTTCAAATTGTGACAAGGGTTATATACCTCTTCTTGCTCAATGGTTGCCTTCCCCAAGACCTCAATCGGAATGGTCCTTCTAACATCTGTCTTCGTTGTCTAGGCCAACCTTGCCAATGCATCTGCGTGGCTGTTACTTTATCGAGGGACTCTCTTCAGTATTGCCTCTTCAAAATGTTCTAACATTTCTTTCACTCTTTTCACGTATTTGGCCATCCTTTCATCTCTGGCCTCATAGATTCCCAATACTTGATTAAAAACTAACTGCGAGTCGCTGTGGAGTAGGAGTCGCTTTACGCGAAGAGTCTTTGCCAATGAGAGACCTTCTATCATGGCCTCATACTCGGACTCATTGTTAGAAGCTCGAAAGTTGAATCTCAAAGCGTATTTAATGTTGGCACCATTTGGAGCTGAGAGTATCAACCCCGCACCGCTTCCATTGTCATAGGAAGAGCCATCAATGAAGAGG
This sequence comes from Sambucus nigra, assembly GCA_949130495.1. Classification (NCBI taxonomy): domain Eukaryota; kingdom Viridiplantae; phylum Streptophyta; class Magnoliopsida; order Dipsacales; family Adoxaceae; genus Sambucus; species Sambucus nigra. Next base: position 326,668,400 of record OX422221.1, on the reverse strand, counting down.
CTCCATATATCTGTACCTGTTGAGAAGACCCCCTCTGTCATGACTCCTTTTTTGAAGAGGTACCGATCTTCTTCATTTTCCGCAACTTGGTTCCTGGTCTCGTTGGATGCGATCTCTTCCTGATCTTGGAAGATGTTTGGTGTCGTCTCTTTCGAATTTCAGAAGACACTGCGGTTTTCAACACCCTCTAGGCCATTCTCTGCCTCGGCCTCTTCCCATGTAAACTCAGCGACAAAGTCTGCGAGGGCTTGCCCCTTGATGTCCGTCCTTGGTTGGTAGGTAAGGTCGTACTCCCCCTATTCAATGGCCCATGTCATCAATCGTTCGGACTTCTCAGGTTTATGTAGGACCTTTCTTAGTGGGGAGTCAGTGAGGATAACCATGGAGTGGGCCTGGAAGTAAGGCTTCATCTTTCTCGAGGCATGTATCAAGGCGTAAGCTAGCTTTTCCATATGAGGGTAATTCTGTTCGGCCCCTCGAAGGGCCTTACTGTTGAAATATACAGGCCTTTGGATTCCAGCGTCTTCTCATATTATGGCTGCGCTGATAGCTGATTCGGAGACTGCCAGATACACGTACAGTTTCTCTTTTGCTACAGGCCGAGACAGCAATAAGGGAGACCCTAAATAAGACTTGAGCTGGTTGAAGGCTTTTTTGCACTCTTTGTCCCATTGTAAGGCCTTTCTCATCACCTTAAAGAACGGAAGGCACTTGTCTGTTGCCTTAGAAATAAACCTGTTAAGGGCAGCCACTCTCCGCGTAAGTCTTTGAACATCTTTGATACTCCTCGGTGTCTTCATGTCAAGTAAAGCCTTGATTTTTTTAGGGTTCGCTTCAATCCCTCTCTGGTTGACGATAAATCCTAGGAACTTCCCAGCTCCTACTCCTAAGACACACTTTGCGGGGTTGAGTTTCATTCTGTATGAGTCCATAATGTCGAAGGTCTTCTCGAGATCCGTTACATGAGTGTTAGCCTTCAAGCTCTTCGTTATCATATCATCTACATAGACCTCCATAGTCTTACCTATTTGCTCTTCGAACATCTTATTAACAAGACGTTGGTATGTCTCCCCTGCATTTTTTAGGCCGAAGGGCATTACTTTATATCAGTACGTCCCTTTGTCGGTAATGAAGGCCGTCTTTTCTGAGTCTTCCGCATCCATGAAGATCTGATTGTAGCCTGAATACGCGTCCATGAAGCTCATGAGCTCATGCCCCTCCGTAGCATCCACCATCTGATTTATCTGAGGTAAGGGATAACTATCTTTTGGACAAGATATGTTCAGGTCAGTGAAATCAACACACATTCTCCACTTCCCATTGGCCTTGGGCACGATGACTGCATTTGACAACCACTTCGGATATGTGACTTCTCTTATAAACTCAGCCTCTTCCAACTTTTTGACCTCTTCTCGGATGACGTCGTACTTCTCCCTGGAATAGACTCTTCCTCTCTGTTTGAATAGCCTGGCATCTTTGGTCACATTGAGCCTGTGACTCATAACTTCAGGGTCGATGCCGGGCATGTCTGCGTGACTCCATGCGAAGACACTCTGTCTCCTCCTGAGGAAGTTTATCAGCTCTTCCGATATTTCTGCCTTTAGGGCTTTACCGACCTAGATGGTTTTTTCCGACTTGTCCTCATTGAGGACGATGGATTCCACCTCTTCCGCGGCCTCTCCCTTCTTCAACTTTGTCTCATCTCTTGGGTCAAGCATATCGATGCTATAAGTGGTGGTTGCCCTCTTATGGGCTTCTCTCTCTTCAGCCGAGTTGAAGTAACATTCTCGCGCTGTGGTCTGGTCACCTTGCACTTCCCCTACCCCATAAGGAGTCAGTAATTTTAGCATCTGATGGACCGTCGACGTCACAGCTTCAAACTCTTTAAGGGCCACCCTTCCTATGATGAGGTTATAGGCCGAAAACACATTCTCGTCCATGAAGAAAAAATTTATCTTCTTGGTCAGCCTCTTAGGCGACTCATCACCCATCCATACGTCCATCTCATACATGCCTAGGGGGTGGACCTTTTCGCCACTGAAGCCTATCAATGGGTGATGATAGGGTACCAGCCTTGCTCTGCTAAGACCTAGGCTCTTGAAGCAAGGCTAGAAAATCACGTCCGCCGAGCTCCCCCCGTCTATGAGGATCCTCTGCACCTCGCACCCATGCACCCTTGTTGTTATGACCAGAGGGTCATCATGGGGGCTAAGATACCCTTGAAGTCGAGTCTGGAGAACCCAACTACGAGGGTGTCCATGTCTACTTTCTTCCTCTTCTGCACTGTATCGGAAGACGTTAGATTCACAACTTCAAGCTTGGCCACTGACTTGGCCTATGCTACGTGAGCCTCCCTATCAGCTACTTCAGAGCCACCTCCTGCAAATCCTCCACATATGGTGTCAACACCAAACGAGATCGTACTGACGCTCTTTACCGGGGTGTTATCATCTTTCGACGGAAGATCCAGATCATCTTCATCATCACCTTCTGACTCATCGTCTCTTCTGGCCGGGACATTGTCACGGCATCTGTCATTTCTCCTTTGCTTAGGGTCATCTCTTCCACCCTTAGGAGCTTTACCGTCCACATACTTCCTCAACTTTCCAGATTTTAGCATCTTTTCAATCTCATCCTTCAGGGCGAAGCATCTGTCCGTGATATGGCCATAATCCTGGTGGAACTCGCACCATAGGTTTTTGTTCCTCTTATGTGGTGGAGCTTTCAGTTTCTCTGGCCATCTCAGAGTCCTGTCATTCTTAATCTCGTTGAGGATGTGCTCGCAACTTACAGTCAGAGGAGTATAGTGAGCGAACTTGTCATCATCCGACCTCTTCTTCCCATCTTTCTTACTTTGGGACTTTCCACTACCACCGCGGTTCTCATCCTCATACTTGGCGGTCATTGCCTCTTTCACATTCATTACTTTCCCTGCGGTTGCTAGGAGCTCCGCCATAGACCTAGGGGGGTCTTACGCAAGTTTCCACAATACCTTCCCCTTCTGAAGACCTCCTATAAGGGCGATCATGGCTATGTTCTCTTCATAATCTTTGACCTCCAACTTCTCTTCGTTGAATCTCTCTATGTAGTCTCTTAGGCTCTCATCCTTGGCCTTCTTGACATACAGCAGGTGGGTAGTCTTCTTTTGAGGCCTCACCCCAAAGTAAAAGTTGTGGATGAATCGTTCAGCCAAGCCTTTGAAGTTCTCAATTGAGTTCTTCGGAAGGGAGGTGAACTAACTGTGCACTGCCCCTGTTAAGGTCCCAGAGAAGGCCCTACACTTCATCTCATCGGGTATCGAGTAGATGTCTACTGCCGACTGGTACATCTCGATATGATGTACAGGGTTAGTGCTTCCATCACACTTGGGAGACACTGTAGGAGGCATGAACTTAGCTGGGGTTGGGAAGTCCACTATCCTAGCCACAAATGGGGAGCCCTCTGAGTAACCCCTTTGTAATGGGTCCTTACTTTTAATGAGTTCTCCTATCTTCTCCTCAAGGCTCTGGATAGAGTCATTCCACGGTCTTTCACCATCGACCTAGCCGAGGTTATCCCCTGCCACCTCCATGGGATGGACCGAGGGTTCCCCTGCCGTAACACGTCGGATGTTGACCTCTTCCTGTTCCCTGCCTCTTCTTTCACAGTGTTGGCCTTGATCTGGCCGACCCTGTCTGTTCCCTCTCTGAGAGCTGTTGCGCTCCTTGATCTCGACAATCTCTGTCTTAGGTCATTCATCGAGCCCAATCTCTCAAAGGCCGACCCTCTGCTCAACCTATCAAAGGTTGACCCTCTTTGTTGGGCCTCTTCACCTGTTCGGCTGACACAACCTTGACTTTGCCGAAGAGGTCGTACAGTGTTATTTGACACCTCATACGGCTCCCAGCAGTCTTTCGGGGCTTCTTCCTCCTCTATATCGTCATACCTTTCATCTGGGCAAGGGTTTCCCTACCTCCCCAGGCGAAAGCGCCTAGGGTCAGCAACGTCCCTTCTCCACTGGGGTGCAGGCTGGTCCTTCATTGGTGCCTGGGGTGGTCCCCTGGCATCAGGATGAGGCTGAATAACCGCCGGAGTGATCATATCCGGTGAGACTCCAGGTGGCCTCATCATAGTTTGGTTGAGCTATGTAAATTGCTCCTGCATAGCTTGTTGCGTTGCAACTAAAGATCTCAAGGCTGCAGCTACCTCCGCCATTTCAGACTAGGGTGGCGCCTGACTGGAACTAGGCCCTCCACCCCCAGGTGGCGAAAGAGGCGGTGGTAATTCTGGTGCCATATGTTAACACTATACAGCTTGAATAGCAGATGAGCTTAGTACCTCAAAGGACCTCTTTCAATGGTGAAGCAGCTCCATGCAATGGACGGTGCCTGGTTCACCACTAGAGTCTCCGGTGAGGTTAAGCTGAAGAAGAGGAAGAGATAGCTTCTTTTCTCTTCCCACAGACGGCGCCAAAATGATGATGCTAGGATTAGCACCACCAGGTAAGATGTTTTCAAGCTCAACCTAAGAACAACAATGGCAGCATAGTTACGTAATAGGTAGGAGAATGAGATGAGGAGAAGAAGATAGAGCACCGAGATATAAGTGGTTCAGCCTAAATTGGACTACGTCCACTGTGTGTGTGTGAATAACCTCACTGTAATAAGGCACTGATGGCCATGGATACAATCTCTCAAGCTCTCTCTCTCTCTACTGTGTATTTAGACAGAGTTTCAGCTAGGGTTGTATATCTTGGATCCTTTACAAGGTAGAGGATGACCTCTATATATAGTATCTAGGGGGTGTAATGCACCCCACATGCATGTAATGTGCATGTGTGTGGTTGCCTCACCAGTATAGGAAAGCCATTTGTCACTGTCACGTGTAGAGAATGATGATGCAATATTCTCCCCACGTGTGAGGAATAATCTTGTTATAACTGATTTGTGTCCACGTGCCCTTATCCAAATGTCAGCAGATACTCGTCTATCGCACCTGGTGTATGACCTCGGCCTGGGAGAGGCCGAGGTTGATAAGTCCAGGTGCTCGTTCAGTCCGAGGTGACCATGGAGGTCTCGTCCTAATCCTAGTTGAGACAAATGGACAAGGTCGGCCTGAGCCGAGGTTGAGCTGGTGTGTTTGGAGCATTAACTAATGTCTTAATGAGGTTGCTGGTGGCTTCTTGCGAACTCGGCCTATGTCTGGCCGAGGTTGCCCTTACCAGGTGTACTGGAGTGCTGCTGACCCTTATGATACGTGCAGTGTCCCTTGGAGAGGCTGGTGGTAGTGTCAGCCTGAGCCGACCTTGCTATGGCCGAGTACTGATGCCGCATGCCCAAGGCTTGTCCAGTGTCGACCATGATCTCGGCCGAGGTTGGCGTCTCCGAGCCGAGGTCACACTTGGGGCATATCAGTCATATACCGCTACACCGTCGAAGAGCATTCAAGAGACATTTACATCAATGACGGATCCGAATTACTCTAATTCTTCATCATTCAAGACTCCGCGAAGTTTACTTTGGTAAGGTTAGGTTTTAAATACCTTTACTTTTCACTTAGAGATTTTGGGAGGTTTTTACAAAATATTTTCTAAGTGTTTGAGCAGACTTTTTCGTCAAAATTTGAGAATGAGTATTTTTTCAAAGTGTTGAAATGGACATTAAAATAATGATTTTTTCGCAACAGTCGTTCGAGTGACATAGCATTGTAACACCCTGCCTAATTAAATACTGGGTGTCCAGTCCCATACAAAATTAAAACAGAATATACAGTTGGCTCATTCTTAGCATCACTGTCGAAAACATTAACTAATCACCCAATACCCAATTAAGCTGGTGTTAAAAACTTTCTAAATTTTAATTTCAACAAAATCCATTTCAGTTTACAAATAACACTACACATATTATTCCACCACAATAATAACCGAACAGATAACTCAAAAGAATAAAATGCAGTTGGAACAAACATTCCCAAATAATAATCCAATACAGTAATCACAATAATAGCAAACGTATTAAATTGACATGAGTACAAGAGTATTTGACTCCGATATAAAAGATAACTAAATTCCTTTGGGAGACATGCCCTAACCAAAAGAATACTGTGAATCAAATGAAGATAGGCGTCTAAGCAATATTCCATAGTTCCATAGTTTGTCATAATCCTCTAAGGTTGGCGTCCCTACTGCTGGACACCTGATATAGAATGTACAATAGAAAAGAAAATATGCAAGGAAACGGGTCAGAGCCCGATGTGAAAATAATTTTGAAAACAACAAGTATTTAACAAGTGCAATAAAGCATTTATTACGTACATGTTAGTATCCAACTCTCACTTGCTATTCTCACCTCTCATCTAGAGTGCACACTTAATGTTTTCTATTAACCTCATAGTCAATGGTTCCTCTTCACTAGTTCCCATAATATGATTCCATCCCATATCATACCCCGTATGTCCCATACCATACGTAGTATAATCATTCATATACGTTTCTCATTAGCATGAATCGTTTCTCATTAAAATGAATTAATCTTTTCAAATCTATAAGAACAAACTTTCATTAACAGTTCAATTCTTTTTCTCAATTCACCGTTATCTACAATTATCACACAATAGATTAATCAAACCACTCTATATACATTCATTTAATTCATTATATATATATATATATATATATATATATATATATATATATATATATATAATACGGCACCTCGAGACACAGTTGCGGTGCAATGCATTACTCTGCTATCATGTCCCAATATCGCTCGTCGCCGAATAGGGGACTAAAGGTTCGGTAAGAATTATTCAAACCACAAACAACAACATACAAATTGGAGGCGAACATAATTCTCGTATCCATGGGTCACACACATACCTACGTACCCATAGTCAGCGGACTTATCAACTCCCTGATAAGCCTTTCATAGACCTATGTTCTCGAGCGACAAATCAAAAATCCCATGGATTCATCAAGATATGACTGCCCTCACGCACAAACCTCCCATCGATAGCATGTAAGCTAGTTATGTCATACACATAAATTATCAATCAAATCAAATAGTCATTATCATGTACCTATAATACAATATCAACAAGGTACTCAGACTACCATAAGATAATTCCCATACGTAGCATTATATCTCTTTAAATTTAATCATCCCCGAGCCTCACTCATTACTCAAGGTTCAAATAGATTTTTCCTCAACATTTATTCAGTAAGAAATCACTAATATCCTACTGGTCCATCTCATCTTATCTCCCGAATTACCACGAATTAAACTCTCCTTTAATTAGGGTTATAACCGATTGTTTCTAATCTCTTATAAGCACATCTTCTATCAACTAGGATTAAATGCCATCATCACATGGCTCATAGTTTATAGTGTTTCATTCACACTACATGACTTGTCAACAAAATTAACATCCTCGCATCCTATAACATCTCTCCACTCCCGACGTCATTAAGCTTCATGCGCGGAGTGTCTCGCAAAGAGAAATCTAAACAAGGAACCCCTCCAATACACTACTACTTAACTGTGTCGGCCGTGGAGGTCGGTCAACTTCAAATACGCAACCGGGATAACCTCATCCCCTCTTTCGACTAAATGTGGTTTGAACTCCCATCTCTATCCAGGAGCCATACCACTAACTGCTTATACTACACTCAGTCCTTGTGCAATCAATAATGAGCTTAAACTCAGTCCTTGATGTTCATATTTTAATCATAAGGCTACCCAAGTGTTATATTAAATCTCCCCTACTGGACCTATCCTTAATCCTCATGCATACCAATTAGAATCCAACACATGAATCTAGCAATCGAAATTTCTTTCAATTTAATTATCATAATTTTAATCAATTAAATCCCAATCAAATCAATTCGATTCTCATCTAGGGCTTACTGATCTTCCCTAAGTCACAAAATATCAAATTACTAATCACCAAAGACTTACAAAAGGTTTGGGATAAGAACAAGAATTAAAAAGAAACAACTTCAAGGATTTTGGGGAGGTCGATCGATCGAAGGCAGGGGTCGATCGATCGATCGCCCAGATATCAGCCCAGTATTCTACATTTCTTCTACTACAGGTTTCATCACTTTTGATCATTCAAACTTTCATATTAATTACCCAAATTCCTTTTAAACCTTACTACATGATATAGCAACATATGTGAATAATTTCTAATACTCTAAACATCCTATAATCATAAAGAGTTTGAATTAAAAGCATATATTTATCCTCCCTTTTCCAGAAAATTATAAACATGATATCTTCAAGAACACAACAATGATTTTTAGAATTTCTTCCACATATTGATGAATATTTCGTGTATTACTAACTACCTACAACATGAGTTTGATTCGTATATATTTTCAGATTCCAGATATCCATTAACAACTCTATCTTTTCATCTTCCAAACATGTAAAATCTCATTTTTATAACTATCCTAACATGGACAATATACTTAGATTACAATTATCAAACACTTGCCTCTAATGAAGATCTAATCCATTGGAGAATAACTCAGGTGGTTCTCCCTTTCTCCGGCCAACTTCCGATGGTGGTTGGTGGTGGTGACCTTTGGTCTTTAGTTCTCCTTTCCAAGCAAGCTTTTCTCTTCCCAAGCAACCTTTCCTTCTCTCTAAGAAGATGACCTTTCAATTTTGTGTAGAAGAGATGAATGAACCCACATTCAACTAATCTCCAAATATTTATAATAAGACAAAATCCGAAATCACTATTCATCCCCCTTATAAAAATGACTAAAATGCCCTTTTGGGTTGTCTTTTCATTTTCAAATGACCCGAGACCCAAATTCAACGTCCCAATAGACTTTTCTGACTATTTCAAACCTTTTGAATGCAACGACGCAGTCGAAACGACTATAAGGTTGATGTAAAAATAAATTTCCTTTTTAATTTGACAAATTAGTCCCGACACGTCCCATACCGCGTCCGACTAAAAATCCAAATTACCAAATTTATATCTCACAACAATTTCAATAACATCACATTCATATATTACCTAAATATCTTTAAGCAATATTCAGAATCATTTATTTTACTATCCCAAATTCGGATAAAACCCAAATTAATTAATTAATAATAAATCCAATTAATCCATTAATTTAAAATATAACCCATTTTAAAAGTCATTAAAATCACGGGGTATTACATACTTCCCCCCTTATAACAGAATTTCGTCCCGAAATTCGAAAAGACAATCATACTGGTAATGTCAACTCTGAGTATAAATCTCACATCGCAAATAATCTATGTCGTACCGCCCATACAGTACGTTAACGAAAATCCCCTGTTGATGTTATACGCCAAGCCTCACCATATAGTTTCAACTGAATCAAATTTAAACTATACCATCCTCCTGACAAACTTTGGGGAAAATGATCCTCACGTATTAAACAAACAAATCCTGAAGACACAACTACTAACTATTTCACAATTATGAAAACTACTACAATCCAACCATCCAGGGCGCCCATACACCCTATCATACAATTTTCATTCTAAAATGGATATGGCTACCCGCATAATACTCTGATTTATCGCAAAGGTTATAAACTCATATCCTAAAGACCTAACTTATTTCGACTCCCAACATTTATTAGTTTCAAGCGTGGGGTGTCTCGCAAGCGAAATCCAAACAAGGAACCCCCTGATACACTACTACCTAAAGTAGTCGGTCATCGAAACTCCTCAGGTCCTTAGTCAATAGTTTATAACCTCTCTACAGGTTTTTATCGATTACAAATAAAGTCTACTCATCTACTCTCTTATTAAAGACAAGATGCTAGCTATAGTAGTAGTACATTCGCTCTCAAATACCACAAGTCAATCCACGCTGACAGTCACATCATGTTCGGACATGCCTAAAGTAAGTAATCCCGTGATAAAAATCAAACCCACATGATAACATGAAAAATATAGGTGTCCCACAACCCCTCGGTGAGTCTACATAAATAACCGTGCTATAGGCTAAGTTTAGCAACCCTTTTTGCCCACCCAATATTAATCACTAAACAAATTAGTATACGCCTCATTATTCCTTAGATAGAAAACGTACCCTCATTCGTGAGCGGTGATTGTTGACTCCCACTATTATAACTTTGCTCCGATGAGTCAAGAAAAATTTAACCCAAGTTTTCAGTTCAAGTTCACCACACTCCACTATATGTCCAAGCCTTTGAATATATTGCCTTCGTTGGGTAACACACCCAAATTCCGCATTTTTAGAACTTCTACTGATGACTCTCCTCAATTTTTCATAATAGGGGTGACCTCGACTACGGTCATCATACTCGAACATACTTAATAACCTCCTAAGTACGACCTTCGCTATCTGTCTAATGGACCTCATCTACCCTACTTCTTAATCGAACCCGTCCGAACGCAAATAATATTCACTAATATATATGGAATCTTACCAAAGAAATCAATAATCCTAAGCATAGGGCTCTACATCAAAGAGCGTTAAGCTGAAAACAAAGTGAGCCATACAGACCCTAAAGGACACTAGAACCTGATGCTCTGATACTACATGTAACACCCCGCCTAATTAAATACCGGGTGGCCAGTCCCATACCAAATTAAAACAGAGTATACAGTTGGCTCATTCTTAGCATCACTGTCGAAAACATTAACTAATCACCTAATACCCAATTAAGCTGGTGTTAAAAACTTTCTAAATTTTAATTTCAACAAAATCCATTTTTATTTAACAAATAACACTACACATATTATTCCACCACAATAATAACCGAACAGATAACTCAAAAGAATTAAATGCAGTTGGAACAAACATTCCCAAATAATAATCCAATACAGTAATCCCAACAATAGCAAATGTATTAAATTGACATGAGTACAAGAGTATTTGACTCCGATAGAAAAGATAACTAAATTCATTTGGGCGACATGCCCTAACCAAAAGAATACTGTGAAGCAAATGAAGATAGGCGTCTAAGCAATATTCCATAGCTCCATAGCTCGTCATAATCCTCTAAGGTTGACGTCCCTGCTGCTGGACACCTGATATTGAATGTACAATAGAAAAGAAAATATGCAAGAAAACGAGTCAGAGCCCGATGTGAAAATGATTTTGAAAACAACAAGTATTTAACAAGTGCAATAAAGCATTTATTACGTACATGTTAGTATCCAACTCTCACTTGCTATTCTTACCTCTCATATAGAGTAAACACTTAACGTTTCCTATTAACCTCATAGTCAACGGTTCGTCTTCACTAGTTCCCATAATATGATTCCATCCCATATCATACCCCGTATGTCCCAAACCATACGTAGTATAATCATTCATATACGTTTCTCATTAGCATGAATAATTTCTCATTAATATGAATTAAGATTTTTAAATCTATAAGGATAAACATTCATTAACAATTCAATTCTTTTTCTCAATTCACCGTTATCTACAATTATCACACAGTAGATTAATCAAACCACTCTATATACATTCATTTAATTCATTATATATATATATATAATGAATTAAATGAATGTATATATATATATATATATATATATATATATATATATATATATATATATATATATATATATATATATATATATACATTATACATTATATATTCGTATATAATGTATAATGAATGTTTATTCTTATATATAATAATGTATAATGTATATATATATATATATATATATATATATATTCATATATAATACGGCACCCCGAGACACAGTTGCGATGCGATGCATTACTCTGCTATCATGTCCCAATATCGCTCGTCGCCGAATAGGGGACTAAAGGTTTGGTAATAATTCCACGAACCACAAACAACAACATACAAATTGGAGGCAAACATAGTTCTCGTATCCATGGGTCACGCACTTACCTACGTACCCATAGTCAACGGACTTATCAACTCCCCAATAAGTCTTTCATAAACCTATGTTCTCGAGCGACAAATAAAAAATCCCATGGATTCATCAGGATACGACTGCCCTCACGCGCAAACCTCCCATCGATAGCAAGTAAGCTAGGTATGTCATACACATAAATTATCAATCAAATCAAATAGGCATTATCATGTACCTATAATACAATATCAACAAGGTACTCACACTACCATAAGATAATTCCCATACGTAGCATTATATCTCATTAAATTTAATCATCCCCGAGCCTCACTCATTACTCAAGGTTCAAATAGATTTTTCCTCAACATTTATTCAGTAAGAAATCACTAATATCCTACTGGTCCATCTCATCTTATCTCCCGAATTACCACGAATTAAACTCTCCTTTAATTAGGGTTATAACCGATTGTTTCTAATCTCTTATAAACACATCTTCTATCAACTAGGATTAAATACCATCATCACATGGCTCATAGTCTATAGTGTTTCATTCACACTATATGACTTATCAACAAAATCAACATCCTCGCATCCTATAACATCCCTCCACTCCCGACATCGTTAAGGTTCATGCGCGGAGCGTCTCGATAAGCGAAATCCAAACAAAGAACCGCTTCAATACACTACTACTTAACTTTGTCGGTCGTGGAGGTCCGTCAACTTCAAATATGCAACCGGGATAACCTCATCCCCTATTTCAACCAAATGTGGTATGAAATCCCATCTCTATCCAGGAACCATATCACTAAGCGCTTGTACTACACTCAGTCCTTGCGCAATCAATAATGAGCTTAAACTCAGTCCTTGATGTTCATATTGTAACCCTAAGGCTACCCAGGTGTTATATTAAATCTCCCCTACTGGACCTATCCTTAATCCTCATGTATACCAATTAGAATTTGACACATGAATCTAGCAATCGAAATTTCTTTCAATTTAATTATCATAATTCTAATCAATTAAATCCCAATCAAATCAATTCGATTCTCATCTAGGGCTTACTGATCTTCCCTAAGTCCCAAAATATCAAATTACTAATCACCAAAGACTTACAAAAGGTTCGAGATAAGAACAAGCATTAAAAATAAACAACTTCAAGGATTCTGGGGAGGTCGATCGATCGAAGGCAGGGGTCGATCGATCGATCGCCCAGATATCAGCCCAGTTTTCTGCATTTCTTCCACTACGAGTTTCATCACTTTTGATCATTCAAACCTTTATATTAACTACCCAAATTCCTTATAAACCTTACTACATGATATAGCAACATAATGGAATGATTTCTAATGCTCTAAACATCCTATAATCATCAAGAGTTTTAATTAAAAGGATATACTTATATATCCTCCTTTTTCCTGAAAATTATAAACATGATATCTTCAAGAACACAATAATGATTTTCATAATTTCTTCCAAAGATTAAAGAATATTTCGTGTATTACTAACTACCTACAACATGAGTTTGATTCGTATATATATTCAGATTCCAGAAATCCATTAACAACTCTATCTTTTCATCTTCCAAACATGTAAAATCTCATTTTTATAACTATCCTAACATGGATAATATACAAACTTAGACTGCAATTATCAAACACTTGCCTCTAATGAAGATCTGATCCTTTGGAGTTAAATAACTCAGGTGGTTCTCCCTTTCTCCGGCCAACATCCGATGGCGGTTGGTGGTGGTGACCTTTGGTCTTTAGTTCTCCTTTCCAAGCAAGCTTTTCTCTTCCCAAGCAACCTTTCATTCTCTCTAAGAAGATGACCTTTCAATTTTATGTATAAGAGATGAATGAACCCACATTCAACTAATCTCCAAATACTTATAATAAGACAAAATCCGAAATCACTATTCACCCCCCTTATAAAAATGACTAAAATGCCCTTTTGGGTTGTCTTTTCATTTCCAAATGACCCGAGACCCAAATTCAACGTCCCAATAGTCTTTTCTGACTATTTCAAACCTTTCGGATGCAACGACGCAGTCGAAAGGACTATAAGGTTGATGTAAAAATAAATTTCCTTTTTAATTTAACAAATTAGTCCCGACACGTCCCATACCGCGTCCGAATAGAAATCCAAATTACCGAATTTATATCTCACAGCAATATCAATAACATCACATTCATATATTACCTAAATATCTTTAAGCAATATTCAGAATCATTCATTTTACTATCCATAATTTGAATAAAACCCAAATGAATTAATTAATAATAAATCCAATTAATCATTAATTTAAAATATAACCCATTTTAAAAGTCATTAAAATCACGAGGTATTACAAGCATGTCGTTCGTACGTGATAGCATGTCGCACGATCTCGTTCGAACGATAGTTGTCCTTCGTTCGAGCGACATGCTGATCTCGTTCGAACGAGCTCTGTTTTCGAGGCGGCGCGTTTTTTTATAAATACTCATTATTTGGTAACGTTTTCATTAAGAAGTTTCAGCGGTTTGAAAGACAGAAACCTACGGAAGTGCATAATCCTTTTGACTTATTCCTTTAGGGTTTTAATCCCTTTTTGTTTTCAATTCACAAAACTCCCATATACTTTAGTGAATTGTTTGGTGTTTAAGAGAAACTTTGCTTTTGTTCAACCTCTGTGGAGAAGGGATATCCAAATTTTATCGGTGGATACCGAGCGTAGTCATTCAGCCTGTGGACAAGCCGAAGGCGACGAACCGACGCCTGGAGGGTATTTCGTTGTCTCTTGTATCTTTGAAGATTTACTGAAGGCACCGTGCATTACGCACTTGTGGGCGATTATCAGGTTGTATGTAAGTCAAAGGTCTTGTGAATTTTTTAATGTGTTTATAAAATGTTTTTACACGAAAGGTTTTTTTCCCTATATCGGTCGTCTTTATTTTCCATGCATGGTTTGAAAGATTTATCATACTTAGATGCATGTTTAGGGGCTAAATTAATAAACTCTAATTAAATAAGTGTGCCAAATTAGATATTTGCAAATTTAATCAATTATCACACAGTCATGTTTTCTCATAGGTCTTTTGCCTCCTAACACAAACTTGATTGATTCAAAGATTTTAGTTTATGTCTTTAACTTTGGGCAAAATCCTATTCCAGTTCGATCATCAGAATTGGTTTTTGAGTCAGTAATAAAATCATCAAAACAGTTGGAATTGTTTTCAAACTTAGCAAATTTTTTGAAAATAGTTGTTGTCTTTTCTTTAGTTTGTTCCAATTCTAACAATGTCCCTTTATATTTTTTCTCCAGACTTTCATTTGTTTCTATCAACCCTTTCAATTTTTGATCAAAAATTTTGACTTCATTTTCATGGGTTAGACATTGGGTAGTATACTCTTTAGCATTAAGTTTGACCATTAGACTAAGATCTTCTAGTTTCTTAGTGAGTTCTTTCACTATCTTCTCTAGTCTAGAGCTTTTCTTGAGAGTTTTTCCATAAAGTGTGTGTACATTAGGAAGTCTTCAGTGTCTGAATCACTAAGTGTAGTGCATGAAGTGACCCCTAAGGATTCAATTCTTAAACTCACACACACATTGATATCATCATTATCACTTTTCCCTTGACTCACACACCCCACTGTAGAACTAGCAATGTTCTCTGAAATTAAAGCATCGAAACTAGTAGCAGCATGATTCATAACAATAGAAGTAGAGCTATTATCATCATTCTCATATGTAGGTACATGCATATCATCATTATAGTTTATCTTAGTAAAGAAGGACATGAAAGGATCAAAAACATCATATGACTCAGGTTCCTCATTATCAGAGTCACTTGAATCATCCCATGTCTTGCAAATGTTGGCCCTAGTATGTTTATTGGTCGTGTTCAGTTTAACTCTACAGTCTTGTGCTATATGACCTAATTTTCCACATCTAAAGCATTCAATATTCTTAAAGTCTTTGTTAGGTCTCGTATGAATGTCCTTGTGATGTTTGTCTTTACCTTTCTCATGAGGTTTGTGATTAGACTAAGTTGGATAATTTGGCTTGCCTTGTTTGGTTGCCATTTTATTTCTAAATTTCATAATTTTCTTAAACTGCTTTGACATCAAGGCAATTTGATTATCCAAACTATCTATGTCACATTCCTCATCAGAGTCATTATAAAGAATACTGACCTCTGGTTTTATTAGCTTAGAAGAAAAACTCAGGTTGAAACTAGTCTGCTTCCTATGGGACTGGGTTAATTGTTTCTTGAATTCTAGTTCCATTTCCACAGTTCTCAGTTTACTACTGAGCAATTCAGGAGTGAGATTTTGATCACCCATTTCCTTAATAGCATATCTTTTGTTATCAAATTTCTGTAGCAATGAGCTTAGAATTTTTGAGACAATTTAATGTCTCTCATAGGTTATCCCATTATCATGTAATTTGGTCACAATGTCAGTCAAATTCATGTAAAAGTCATCGAATGATTCAGAGTCAGACATAATTAAAGATTTATACTGCTGGATAAGCATCTATGTTTTAGCAGCTTTAACTCTAGTGTCACCTTCATATGCAGTAACCAATGTATCCCAAGCTTTCTTAGAAGTGGCACAAGATGAGATCCATTTGAACTCATGTTCATTTATAGACATAAAAATGGCATTCTTGCCTTTGTTATTGTTTCGAGAAACTTGCTTCTCTTCTTAAGTGAATTCACGTAATACTTTCTTAATCCTCTCATTACTTCCTTCAGTGGCTGGTTTTGTAGGATAAGTATATCCATTTTCAACAATATCCCTGACATCATCTCCCAAGGTTCCTTGTATGAAAGCAAGCATCCTTACGTTCCCGTAAGCAAAGTTATTTCCATGAAAGAGAGGAGGTCTGGTCAAGTTACCAAATCTTTCATTTTTCTCGTCGATTCTTTAATTTTAAGTAAATAATTTCAGAAACACAAGATCTTTAAAAAAATTCCAAAGCTCTGACACTAATTGAAAAAACTGTTACTTAGGTCGTTTAATACAAGAGTAAACTATTGAAGTAACTCCGAACTATTTTTTGAAGAAACTCTTTTCTTTAAATCAAAATAGATTGATCACAAGATGTGTTTAATAAAACATGCACGAGATTTATTCAAGATTTTATAACAGGTTTTGAAAAACAAAACGAAGATAGTTTATGTCAGCATACTATCAAGAATGAGATGAGGAGATATAGAAAGATTAAGTACAAGGAGTTTTTTAACGTGGTAAAACCTCACCCAACAGAGGAAACATCCATGGTGACTTCTAAGTCACCAACCAAAAATCCACTAAAACAAAATATACAAGTTACAAAATATTTAACACACATGCAAACTAATCAGACCTATACAAATTTAGAAATGTACCCACTGGTTTGATTCTAACTTCTCTGCAGTTCTGATGTTGATGTGGCTTTCCCAGTTTGCTAACTTCTCAACACTTTGTTCCAGTATTTACGTTGAATCTTGTTGTTTTAAGATCTTATTGCCAACACTTATTGTGATGTAGTGTGTCAAGTGTTCGTGAAAGTGATTTAACACATGCGTGCACACACGCACACTTATTTATACAAACAGTCCTATCAAATTACAGAACATATCTAAATGACTTAGGGTTTTCAGCTTCTCTCTTCTTTAGAAATAAAAGCCTTTATTTGACCTTTCAAAGAATCCCGGAATCCAAGGTTACCTTGCTCGAAAGACTGCCAAGGTCTTAAATAATTTCAGGAGTTTTGAAAATGATTTTGAAATTATAAACCACCAATTGCGATTCCAACTAGGTCAAATATATTGTTTCGTAAGAACTAGAAACAGAAAATAAATTTGTTGATTCTGGAGTTTTGAAAAACATTTATAGAAAGAATAATCAACAAACACGATTTCTCAAGATGAGAAACTAAAATATGCAGATCTATGTGTAATATGACATGCAATAATCAGATCTACTGTTTCTATGAAAGAGAAATAGAGATCTAACATGAAATGTCTAAGTTGCTAACAAGATATGAAACTCAGAGGATACAAATCACGAACAGGCTTTCAAACCATTACCAAAATAACTCTTAAACACTCAGGTTTGGTTTTGGATTAAAAATAGATTTTGAAAAATGAGTTTAGGGTTTGAAAACAAAATAGGGTTTGGACGATTTAGGGTTTCTTTTCTCTCTGGTTTCTCTCTCTTTCTTTTATCTCTCTCTCTCTCTCTTCTTTTCTCTCACGGTTTACAAACTGGCCAAAAGTACCCAAATGCTGAGGGTAAGCCTCCTTATATAGTAGGCTAGGAAGGATCGGGAAGGTTGGTGGAAATCTTAAGGCTGAGATTTGGTCTTGGCCTTTTGACTTTGATCCAACGGTTTAACATCAGCAGTGAATTAAACACTTTCTAATTGTTCTAGAGAGGTTCACAGGGATTGGAGAAAAATGCATGCAGATCGTTGATAAAAGAGATCCAAGGGCTGATAAAGTGTACGAGTTATGAGTCTACTAACAAACACAAATCAGACCGTTATGTAAGAGACAAGTGTAAGGCCCAGATGAACACTCACGCGCGTGTTATGAAAATAGATACACACACACCCTGAAGTCTCAAGCACATTCGGGTTCTACCCAACCAAACATTTAGGGAAAATGTGAAAAAATCGGTATTTACACACTGACCCCAGAAGATTATAAAATCAATTTTAATTTCTTAAAAAACATTTAAGAAATGTTTAAAAATTCCCAAAAATTATTAAAAACAAAGTTAAAGGGGAATTAACTCACACAAGCATTTTATGAAATATATATGATATGTATTCAATCCTAATGTGTGTGGGTGATTGAGAATATACCTTTAAATAACAATCAAGAGGAATTAAGTAGAAGGTTCTGAGGTTCTTTGGTGTCTAGGTAAGGGACTCAATTTTATCACTATTTCCAAACTAGATGAGCACTTATACAATGTAGTCTCAAGTGAGTCAAGAATATAAGGTTCTTCAAAATCTGTATTTGAACATCGGTGCACTCATACATCCTTAGGTGTCGTTGGATACCTTTCTTCCATTGGCTAGCTGCAACAACATTAGAACTCCCTAAGAACTCTAGAGGATGTTCCTTTTGGAAGGCATCCCAAACTCACTCCTATGTATAAGGGAAAGCATGTGCCTACACTGGTTCCACAACTTGTGCCTGTAATGGGGACTGCTGCGTAACTATATTCAATGCTGCGTTAACTGCCTCAGAAACTATAGCGGAAATCTCTGTATCATTCATGGTAACCTGGGTTAGGGCCGACTGAGGCTCTGGATGCACCTCTGGGGTGGCTCGTGTGGCACGTAGAGGAGGTATCTGATAGGAGAAAGAATTTTCCATCAGTCCACAATTCAATATATCTTAAATAGCTAAAGAAGTAAATGCGCAAATAAGAATATAACAGTCCTACAAATAGGGATCTAATCAAAGAACGCTACACTAGAAATATAATAAGCTGCACATATCCTAAAGACTCTAGAATATGATGCTCTAACACCATCTATGACACCCCGCTTCATAAATTATTAGGTGATCAGTCCTTTATTAAATTAAAACAAAATATCCAGTTGGTCCATTCTTAACATCATTATCGAAAACTTTTAATATTTACTAACCACCTAGTATTTGACAAGCTAGTGTCAAATTTTATCATTTTAGTTAACATGAGACCAATTTACAATAATAATAATCCATTCACCATACAATTAACAACTATATGATTGATAAGACAATAGAATAAATAAGAGTGTATGGAATACATCATCCAGTATGAAATAAAAATACAGTCATCCATAATAAAATTAGTCTACGATCTGCCAAATAAAATAAAATCCAATATTTCTGAAAATGTCTAAATGGAAATGGACAAGATATCTGATTGAAATGAAATAACTTCTCAAAATGAAGAAATGAGGAATACTAAGGCGTCTAATATCAAGGACCTGCAACTTCCACAATAGATGTAGCACGCCAAAAGATAGAACCTACTAAGCTTGGTGTCCCTATGGTTGGGCACCTAAAATGTTTTACAAAAAAATAGAGATTTGGAGGAAACGGGTCAGAACCCGAGTAAAATAGTTTAAAATTTTAGCAAGTGTTTAAATGTAAAATTATCAAATATTATATACATGTTAGGATTACGTGCTCTCACTTGATATGTTCACCTCTCATCTAATGTGCACACCTAATGTGTAGATTTAACCCATCTAACCAGTCCAAACCAAATCTACTACTACACAACTGACTCGTAATATTCGTTTGTGTCGACCATACAATACGTCATTGCATTCTTTCGATCCCCGATAATTATAAATTTTTCATTTTATAGTTAATTACTCAAATTCGAGAGTTATCTTAAATATCATTATCTTTCTCTTCTACTAGGAACACAAAGTAGGATAAGTCATCAATATATATATATATATATATATATATATATATATATATATATATATATATATATATATATATATATATATATATATATACTGACTGCACCCTTAGGCCGATACCTCCTGTTGCATGCATACTCTGCTATTATATCCCAGTACCTCTCATAATATATAAAGGACCACTGATTCAGTATCTCTCTCGAAGCATAAATACAAATCATATATATTGGAGGCGAACATAGTCCCCATCCAAATGGATCACGCACATACCTATGCTCTTATTCAATAGTCAAAACTACCATACTCTTAGATAGCACGTATCCAAGGTTCTATAATTTTGGTACAAGTCTAAAATTCCCCTTAATTCTGCTCATCAGGATAAGACCGTCAACGACGCGAAACCTCCCCCCGATACCAAGCAGCGTAGGTATGGCATACAAATATAAATTACACAATAGGTTTTCACACAATTTACCTATTTATATCATTAGTATAGTTATACACGCAACCTATCATATATGTCACATACGTAGTATATCTATATCACCAGAATATTCTACGTACTAATTAACTTCAATTATACTTCTCACCATACACCTCGAGTATTCCTTGTTACTTGAAATATTCTAACTAATAATTAAACTATTTCAGTAGGTAAATTGTCCCTATATCGCTGGTTCGGTCTTAGGTTCACTCATAACCTCTGTGTTCATTTAAATATCCATAATATTTTTTAACATTTAATAATTCCCGTAGTTAGCTCACATTCTACATAACCCACTTAAATTCTCGTGAGGTCAAATTACATCCAAATTTACCCCAAAGTTCAATACTCAATTGTCTCTCTTTGGGAATAAATTATCAACTCAAATCCCTAATAAAATTTAAGAAAAAAGAGTAGACTGTAAGTGACAGACATTCCGAACCGGTCTGGGGGGGTACAGCGAACCGGTCTGCCGTTCTTGAGATCGTCTCCTTCCCTTATGCAGCTACAAATTTCAACCATTTTCTAAACTAATTTCTCATAGATCTTTAATAAATTAAAAACCAAGGTCTCCAAACATCATGTAGACATATAAGGGTGATTTCCTACGTAAAAAATATTATCAAAACATCATAAATTCTACCCAAGAACCGATTAATTCGTGATTATCATCAAGAACCCTAGTTTTATATTCTTCCATACTCGTACACCTAGAAGTCCATATTTTTCCCATCCATTAAGGTCTGATTTTTTCCTCTAATTATTCTAGAATTCCATCTACATGCAATTCCTAACCTAGACTTAATTTAATTCTCTAATTTTAACATCAAATTCATAGATACAGGGGTATTTCTTCAAGCCTTCTATAACAAGGATAATATATGCACCTAATTTAGAAAGATAAACAATTGCCTCTTTTAGTAGGTCTGATCCATTGAAGAATAAGGGTATGGTCATGTCTCTCTCTCCCCGATCTATGCGACTACGGTGATTTTGGTGTAAGAACTTGTGAATTTCCCATGGAATTCTACTCTCCTCTTCCTCCTATGGTCTCCCTTTGGTTGTGCAGGTTCTAACCCTAACTTCCCTAACACATAATTTGATTTACACTAGTAAAATTCGTAGGTATCTATTCCCCCAAATTCCAAAAGATCGAAATACCCCTCCGAAGTGTCGGTTTGGCCTAAAAGTGCCCTGGGACCCAAATTAAATCTCTGGGTAGACTTTTTTTTACTATTTTGACCCTTTCGGACACAATGGCACACTCAGAATGACCATATGATATTACAAAAATGAAATTATATTTTATTTCTCAAATTAAGTCCCGACACGACTGACACACGCGTCCCGACTATATTTATTGTAACTGTCGTATTTCTCACTCACGGCAATCTTAATATTTTCTCGTCATAATTATTACTCATTCACTAAGTAATATTTAATATAAATAAATATTATCCTTTATCTCGCTAATTAATATTTATTTTAACCCGGATCAATCTCTATTTAATTTTTCCATCTTAATTAGATTAATCCCACCTTTAATATTATTAAAATTATCGGATATTACATCTAATTCTGGGCTATTATAGCTAGCGCATTGGGATGCTTGTTCAGCGTTCGTGTATGTTGCTCAACAGTTACTTCCAGGAACTACCCCCAATAACTTCTAGATGATGTAGGGTGCCAAGTTAGCATATTTGAGGGTGAACTCCCCATTAACCTATTTCACCACCAGGTTATAGTCCCCTCGTATGCACAATACCCTGATGCCTCTTTGGAGCACTTCCAACATTCCCAAAATGAGAGTCTTGTACTCAACCTCACTATTTGAGCATTTGAAGTCTAGATTGAAGGAGCGGGTGAATTTCTCCTTACTATTTGAGAGTATAATGCACGCACCTCATGTTCCTTAGGCACTAGAGCAATCAAACTCCAGTTCCCACTTCTCCATCTCTTCTTCCACGCATGCTTTGAAATTCTCCCCAGATAACTCTTCACTGGGGGGCTCAAAATTCCCACTTGGGAAGTGGACCAATAGATTCTCTACCGCTTGACTTTTAATGGATTTTGGCACTACGCACTTCAGATCGTATTCTGGAAAAATTAAGAACCATCTCACTACTCGTCCTACCAAGATCGTCCGTGCTAGGAGATACTTGATAGGGTCACTAATTAGTCATGAATATTGTATATTTTCTTATGTTACTTATGCAATCACACACATTTGTTGTCATTATTTCACTTATTACATCTCTTGTATTGTATTACCTGTGGTTTCGATTCATACTTATATATATATATATATATATATATATATATATATATATATATATATATATATATATATATATGCGTGTGTGTGTGTGTGTGTGTGTGTGTGTGTGTGTTTTGCAAGGTTTATTTGAGCTTTTGTAGGGATTGGAATGATAAACAGTGCAAGTGTGTGCTTTTCAAAGAAGTTACTACGCATTATGAAACTTCTGGGGCAATTTAGTCATTTATGCGTTCGATCTTCGTGCCCCCCAAACTCTTCATGGAAGTTGTATCTCTCCGAGTCAACTTCGGTTAGCTTCTGATGGCGCATCAATTCGATTCCAAACAACCAAGTTATGTTCAATTTACTCTGAGGCCCCTTGTGTGGAAAAAATGGAGAGAATAGTCCAAGAATTCTAGGACCCGATCAAACGATCCCTGACATGCGATCGGTCGGCATTTTTTATTTTACCTTTGAATCGAAACAAGAGGTTTTTTCCAAGACCCGATCGATCGGTCCCCTCAGGCCTGCGAATCTCTTTGTTAAGTGGTTTGGTTTCCACCTTTTGGTTTTGGTTATAAATTTCTTGTTTGGTGGTTTTTTCCCACTTACTATATATAGTACACGGTTTGTAGCAAGTAAGAGGTCGATTCAATCTTGTAATATGTGACATGCTGCCTAATTAAATATTAGGTGATCAGGCCTTTATTAAATTAAAATAGGATTTACAAGCATCACTATTGAAAATCAAATTAATTACTAATCACCTATTACTTAATTAAGACGGTGCCAAATTTTATCTTGCATTAAAAAGATAAATAATAATATGCGGAAAACTTAATTACAACATTCACATAATACTAAACCATCTCAAGTGAATAAATAAATTAAGTCTGGTCGAATAAACCATCGGCTAAAAATCCCAAAACTAGAATAATAAATCCAACTAATAAGAATATCTGAATACAATTATGGAAATAAAATACTGAATAAATAAAGTCTCAAATGGGGGCAACAACCCCAAACTAAAATACTGAAATACTGTTGAAGGGCCTACACTAGAAATGAAGGAATGATGCGTCTAATTAAAATAGGACCCAAAAGTCCCTCATAATGATTTAAAGAGTCCCCAAAGGTCACCCAATCATTTACACAAAGTTTCAAGGATTAAATAGGCAAAACTGGAAGGACCGAATCGATTCGCTCAAATACCGAATTTATTCGGTCTTGGGCCGAATCGATTCGATTTGCACCAGGTCGTCTTTTTCGTTGGTTTTTCATGAGTTTTTCACGATTTTCACATATGCGTCTTATTTGTTTCTTCACCAAATTCTAAACCAACTTTTCCAAACCTTTTCTACATGCATTAGGATGATTTCTAAAGTTCTAAACACATTAAATCCTCACGAAATTTAGTCAATAATGAATCAAACTCAACAATCATCAAAAACTCTAGTTTTGTGTTCTTCCCACATATTCATTCCAAACTCATACTTGATTCGTGGTGATACTCACATATCTTCAAATTTTAATCCTCTGTAGATATTGAATCATTCTATATGAAATCCCTACCCATAACATGTATAAAAATCATTATTTTCTTCCAAGAACTTTCATTAATCAATATAATTGAAACCCTAGTCACATGGGCATTATAACATCATATTAAATTGCAATAAACCACTTGCCCTTGATTAGTAAGGTCTAATTTAGTTGTTGGGATGATGGATTGATGATCGTCTCTTACAATCCTCACTCCAAGCTTGATTGTGGTGCAAGAACACACTTCAACTTCTCAAGAACTCTTCAAAACCTCTAAGAA
The DNA here is from genome assembly GCA_949130495.1 of Sambucus nigra. Lineage (NCBI taxonomy): Eukaryota > Viridiplantae > Streptophyta > Magnoliopsida > Dipsacales > Adoxaceae > Sambucus > Sambucus nigra. The sequence goes on along the minus strand of OX422221.1, from coordinate 326,643,587 downwards.
TTCTCTCATTTTCTTCTCTAATGGAATCCCGTTGTATTTTGAGTTTCTAACCTTAATACAACCTTCCCTTGTGAAGACTCATACCCGGAATCTTTCACATCATCCTCACTATCACTAAGGGTTACAGGCATAGAAACTTTCTTACCCTCTCTCCTAAGTCCAGTGGGACACTCAAATGACTTATGCCCTTTGCCCTCACACTCAAAACAAGTTACTTTTTCTAAATATCCCTCACCCTCTTTCTCTTTCTTACCACTTTCCTTGGCCTTGTCTTTCTTTTTCTCAAATAACCTTTTATTGGAAGAATTTTGTTTTGAAAACTTGAGGAACTTTTTTAAAAAATTTGCAAGCCGCCCCATATCAAAATCAGACTCGTGCTCACACTCGAACTCACAAAAACACACATTTTTTCTACATAGACTGGGCTTTAAGTTCTATCCCTCTATGATTAGGCTTAACAGTGTCAGGAAACATGTCAATATTATATGTCTAGAGGTCACTACCAGCTCTTCTAATTTCAGACGACTCAAATTACCTAAGGTATTCAAAACATTCACTTTAGGGATAAAACGTTTTGGTAGCGATCTTAAAATCTTTTTAACCACTCGTGCATCAGGCATATGCTCACCAAGACTGAAACTAGTGTTGACAATGTCAGACAAACGTGCATAAAAGTCATCAAAATACTCAGTCTTAAGCGTGGTGATAGTTTCAAATTGAGTAGTTAAATTTTGAATTTTAGACTCTTTGACCGCGTTAGTGCCTTTGTGGGTGAGTTATAAAACACCCCACGCTTCTTTAGATGTGGTGCACATCATAATACATCGAAATTCATTGAGGGTGACGTGTCCAAAAATTGCACTAAGCCCATGGTGACACCCCGTCTAATAAAATATTGGATGATCAATCATATACCAGATTAAAACAGGAATCTCATATGGTTCATTCTTAGCATCACTGTCGAAATCCAACTTAATTACTAATAACTTATTAGTCTGGCGTTAAAATTTTATATTAACTAGTCTTTTTAACCAAACTAACTAAATCAAACATTCACACAGTTTATATACATGAAGCTGAAATGAAATAAAATAACTGAACACTTGGTACAATATAGTACAACCAAATAGAATGCCGCACTAAAAAGGCGGTAAAAGAATAAATGAATACAATTGGGCTATCAGGCCGAATATTAGTACAATGCCTTCTATCTAGATCACATGGACAGAAGCGTCTAAAATAAACCTCCTTACATCCACAGCTACGGCATCAACTTCTGACTCAAAAGAATCATCATCCAGGCGTCCCTATGTCTAGACACCTAATATATATACACATATAGCAAGAGAGGGGAAAATAGAGAAACGGGTCAGAGCCCGAGTTTTGAAAATATTTAGCAAGTGCTTAAAAGCCATATTTTAAAATATGAAATATCTCGTACTTAAACTGGTATCGCACTCTCATGAGATACACCTCACCCCTCTTCTAATAGTGCACACCTATCACATACGTTTTAAACAACCTAGTTAAGTTACCCTACCTAACTAATCTCTTTAACCCATCTTCTAAATCCTTATAACTATCACCTGCCATGCGTGATATAATATGTTATACTGTAAGCTATTACATAAACTTTTAGTTAAAATAATCATCCATGTGATATATATATATATATATATATATATATATATATATATATAGAGAGAGAGAGAGAGAGAGTCCTGATTTCTATATAAAACTCTACCGTTCATAATCCTCAACTTTCACTAGTTTTAAATACCATTTTCACTTTAACATATAACATTCTTTATATATAAATGGTTCTCTCTTGAACCTATAATTCACATTTGTATTACTCCGGATATAAAACTACCGGAATAAGAATAACATCTTATTCATTTTACTCTTTACACTATTCAAAGTTATATGACATCTCAGATTAATATACAAGAAATATACTATAAACAATAAGTATATTTATACCTATTTTACAATCATAAGTATAATAACCATCCCACCGAGCTATAACTCGAGGATGAAGTCTCAAAGTACCCATACATTTCTGGGTCTGCTCAAATTAACCCCGATACCAAGCCAGACTCTCTCATGATCATGGTAGAAATACTAAACGGTGGAGACAGTCATGTTCCCTCCTGAAAGTGGAATAAAATTAATATCGCACCCATATAAGGGACGATATGACCTGGGGATGTACTCTCCCGGCTCCGTAAGCCAGGGGATTCACCCACATCGCGCAACTTCCCTAGATAGCACTAGAGATATATATATATAATTTGGCAGTCCATCCTTTTGCCCGTGGAACCAGCCTCTAAAATAAAAATATACCAATCACATACATATATATTTATTTTTTTTATCATATCATATATATACTGTAACAACTCCTGTATATATAATATATATCACTTCTCAATTCCGCCATCTAAGAGTCCTAATATCACATCTAGAATCCCCTACAATAATCTCCAAGTTATAATTTAACCCCCCCCCCCCCCCCCCATGCCCTTAAGGGAAGAAAACTGACAAATTTAGCAAAGGCGAATAGATTCGTTCCAAATGAGAATCGGTTCGGAATAGCGAAGTCTCAATCCGAATCTATTTGGCCTGAGATAGCCTTACAGGTCCCCTTATGCGAATCGATTCGGTATATACCCGAATCGATTTGCCCTGTTCGGAGCTCACTGTTTAGGCAATTTCATCTTCTCCAAAATATCCAAATATTAACCCATTCTCCATTTTATGGTTTCTAATCTCAACCAACAATACTATAATCATCTTAACACTGATTTATAACTAACACATCAATTAATTTGTGGTATTAAACAATCTCTCTTAGATTTAAACCCTAAAACCTTAGTCTATAATTTCTTCCCATTTATAACCATTTTTACACACTATTAACATGGGTTTAACACTATAAGTCATCAAGAGATAACAATACATCAATTTTCCCAATATCAGGTTTAATCTCTGACTAGCGATTTCGATCTTGAACAGCCTTCCGTAGAAAAATCATAACTAATTCAAGAAAAATCAGAAAAATACGCAGTCGATTTCCCACGCGTTTGTATCGAAAAGATTTAGAAATTTTATTCTTTGACAAAGAGACGAATCGATTCGCTTCCTAAATAAATTGATTCGGAAAGGGCGCTGAGTTTCTGTTCATCATCTCCTCCAATTTTTTCTCTTTAATCTAACACCCAAACCTCCATTAATACACCTCCAAGCTTTTGATCTTCTCTTCCATCATCATCCAACCTCAACAAATAATATATTCACGTATAAAAAGGGTTCTAACCATCCTAGAATCAATAACGAACAATCAATTTCAATTAATTCCTATGTTTCTCAAATCGAATACTATCCGAGTTTTATTCGTTCAAACTTCCTAAACACCCGTTTTGATTCACGAAAACCCAACCCAAAAATCTTTATAGTTTATTAACACCAACTATAATATGAGATACACACTCAAAAGAATAAAGCAAGTAAACACTTGCCTCGTGAATAAAATCTGACGACCTCGAGTCGAATCTCGCGGAGTTTGGCCCAAAAATCCCTTTCCTCTCTTCCTTTCTCCTCTTCCTTTCTTTCTTTCTTCTTTTCTCTCTTTTCTTTCTTCTCTTTCTTCTCTTTCTCTCTCTTAGGGTTTATAAGAGGGAAATAAGGGTTTATCCCTTATAAACCCAAAAATGACGTGTTTACTCAATTGCAAGTCCCTACTAGTTCAAAAATCCCCGAAACCTAAACACTACCTCCCGGGTACTCTATTTTGACAATCTTGGCCATTTCGAAACGAACCGGGCACTCAAAATCTCCATCCAAGTCACTTAACTAAAATTCACTAATTAAACCCAACACATCTCAATACGCGTGTTTTCCAAATAAAATATTATCCTTTATCGCTTTACCCAACTGCGACATGTAATTAAAGTAATCCAATTCATTTACTTAGTCCCAAAAGTAAATGTAACACACATCGAAAAACATCTAACACACATAAACTCCAAAAATTATTATTCACAGTAATTTTTCAAATTTCCAAATTACACCCACTTATGCAATTTAAATCTCTATAAAAGCATGGGGTATTAAATACTTCCCTCTTACAACGGAATTTCATTCTCAAAATTCGGTTACAACCTGTATCACCAACGTAGGATAGCTAATCACGCTATGTCCTATTACACCGAAGTCAAATGGTACTAACACAATGATCCTCTACCGTACTCGTTCACGGTACCGACCTATCTCAAGGCTTATACTCTAACGCACTAGCTTAACAACAAGCTTGACTAAGTCTCTACATGCTGAAAATGATGACACATCACAGCTAGTGCTTCTATAACCATATTTAAAGATAACGATCCTATAATCACAGTTCTAACGTATGGATTTTAGCGAAAAGTTGCATCACCCTAAGCGCACTATTCATCTACACCATAACATAGAATTTCCCCCCAAAAGGAAACTACACTGGCACTTGACTACTTCCGTCAGTCTTATCTCTTATCTTCAGCATGCCAACTCTTGTTGCATCTATATACGACGTTCAATCCAATACACTCCAATTCCATTCATAACTGCTCCAAAACAAAATCTTCGACTGTATATACTACACTCCCTTTCTATCTCAGACGGTATATAAAATCAACACACTTCCTCATCCTGGTGCTAACACCTAGGTACTCCCAACCCGAATAACTCGATATTTAATTCTTTCTATACCTGGAATTCCAATCCTTCTCAAACTTAACCCATAAATCTTCTCGTGGTCAACTCACTACAATCTTCCTAAAACAACGCTACATGCCCTACTAGCCTTACTTTTTAATAACCCTAAGATCGATGTGTTTCCTACTCACGTAAAATGAGTACTATACTAACTATATCCCTAGAGGCCAAGACCATTCCTAACTCCCAACATTATCTCGGTTTCATGCGTGGGACATCTAGCAAAGTGAAATCCAAACAAGGAACCCTCCCATTACACTACTTCCTCACCTCGTCAGTCATTAAGATATAACGGCCTAAGGCACACAATCGGGACATTCTAAATCCTACCTCATAAACACACTAACGTGTTTTTACCACTATGTCCTTCCATATAGGCTAAATGGAAAGTCTAACTAATTGGGGCGCCCATACTCTACATAAGTATTACTAACATCATAACCAAAGCATACTACCTCCGAAATTTGCCTTTTAATCAAGGCCTGGCTATAAGCCTCAAATCAATTCTCTAAATCTTACCTCACCCATTACTTACTGTGTGAGAACCATTTCAATGCTTTTCCATAGCACTTTCATCTCCATAAGCCTCCAATCATGACATGAATCTCAGTTTATAGTGTTTTCTATACACTAGGCAACTTATCATCAAAACCAACATCCTTACATCCCATAACATCTCCCCAGTACCGACGTCGTTAAGGTTCGTGCGTGGAGGTCCATTAGCTTCAAATACGTAACCGAGATAATTCCATCCTATCTATCAACGAAATGTGGTCTTAACTCTTACTTATTTTAAGCAGCCATACCACAAAGTGCTTGTACTAACACTAAGTCCTTTGCACAACCAACAACGAGCTTAAACTCACCTCTTAACACTAAATTCTACATATCTTAAATCATACCTATAAGGTCGCCACACATTAAAATCAGGAAAATGAAATATCTGCCCATTGAGGTTCCATCTAAACATATAATAAATATGGAGCTCAACCCGTATCCAGGTGAGATGTCACAAAAATGACCAGTTTTACCTTGGAACCGCGGGTACGGTAGCCTTGCAATTATTAGCCTGCTATCACTCCGACCAATCAAAAACATATTATGTGTAACACATACAATACGAGCAGTGCAAGCCCAAATATAAGCTCAATATACCAACACTCGATTTCCCAACGAATGAAGAAAAATAGTACCCCACTATCGTGGAAACACATATAGATATACCCTCTATAATATTACCGATACTTGCGCAAAACTGGAATCAAGCACACAAATTTAGGGTTAACAAAATAGAGTGATGCTATCTATCCACATAAAATGCACCTCCTTCATCTGAGGTGAAACTCATAATAATAACTTCGACAATCTCCCTGACTGCTCCAATTGGGTTCCAGACATAGTACACTTGCCTTAACCAAACTAAAACTACTTTGATCAACGCCCCTTCTAGGCACCCTATTCTTGTCCTTAAACTTCTTATTGGGCAAGGACTAACGATGTGGTTTTACACTCCACATCATCAGATTCCCCCTCGCTATCCACTCCGACCGTGTTAAATTATCAGTATCTCGAACACTAATAGCCTCGATCCTGACAATCACCTTCATAGTTCCCTTAGCTCCTCCGATTAAAAGGAAACATACTACCGGCCTCAGCTGCCCTATTTCAATGAATCCCCAGGCAGATGTCCACTTGTGGGGTTTCACGAACACAACTTCTCCATAAGTGTTAGAAACACTTACTAGTGAGCCTATCATTCCACTAAAGTACTCTTTCCTAATTTTACCTACCTTAATTCGGTACAAATTTTACTTATCCATATAACTCCTTATTTACTGTCAGCCTCTGACCGATCCTTATGTGAATAATTTAGAAGCTGCACTCTCCCCAAGTCTGGTAAATTGAAGGAATTTTCGTTTAAAATCATTCGTAAGATTACTCTATAAGAAAAACATCCTACTCCCTCAAATATGGTGATCATTGTTCCCACCATTTCAACATTGCTCTAACAAGTGAAAAAAAATTACTCAAATTTTTATGTGTGGGCATTTCTATACCCTGCTCTACGCCAAAGCTTCTGAGCCTTCTGCTTCCACTGGATAACGTTACACTAACTCCGTATAACTTAAACTTCAATGTATGGTCCTTATCAAAGACCTTTCAAACTTTTTCGCCATTTCACTTCACTGGGTAAATCAAGTTTAGCACTACTCTCTACTACAGCGGTACGTAGATAATTATAACTACTGTACTTTATAGTCGTTGCAACAATCCTTGATAATTCCACAAGGGGAGTGACCTATACTATGTTCATCATTCCCAACTTCAACTTACAGCTCCAACTAAGCCCCGCCTCCTGCCGCCCTCGCAACAGCCTTCCCTAGTCGCCCTTCATCGATCAGCACACGAATCTCACCCGAACGTGCAAAAGATTTACTATAATCTTACATAATATAAAGAGAATGAAATCTCACAATAGGAATCAACAATCCTAATGATAAGTCTCTATATCAAATAGAAAGCAATGTTGAAAGCGTAGTACGTCTGCACAGATTCCTAAGGACACTTGAACCGGATGCTCTGATACCATCTGTGACACCCCGCCTAATAAAACACCGGGTGATCAATCCTATACCAGATTAAAATAGGAATCTCATATGGTTCATTCTTAGAATTACTGTAGAAAATCAAATTAATTACTAATAACTTATTATGCCGGCGTCAAAATTTTATATTAACTAGTATTTTTAACAAAACTAATTAAATCCAACATTCACACAATTTATATGCACAAAGCTGAAATGAAATAAAATAACTGAACACTCGGTACAACATAGTACAACCAAATCGAATGCCGCACTAAAAAGGCGGTAAAAGAATAAATAAATACAATTGGGCTATCGGCCTGAATATTACTACAATGCCTCCTATCTAGATCAGAAGTACAGAAGCGTCTCAAATAAACCTGCTTGCATCCACAGCTTCGGCAGTAATGTCTGACTCAAAAGAATCATCATCCAGGCATCCTTGTGTCTGAAAGGGGAAAATACAGAAACGTGTCAGAGCCCGAGTTTTGAAAATATTTAGTAAGTGCTTAAAAGCCATATTTTGAAATATGAAATCTCTCATATTTAAACTGGTATCACACTCCCATGAGATGCACATCACCCCTCTTCTAATTGTGCACACCTATCGCATACGTTTTAAACAACCTAGTTAAGCTACCATGACTAACTAATCTCTTTAAACCATCTTCTAAATCCTAATAACTATCACCTACCTTGCGTGATATAATATGTTATATCGTAAGCTATTATATAATCTTTTAGTTGATACAATCATCCATGTGATATATATATATATAGTCCTTGTTTCTATATAAAACTATACCGTTCATAATCCGCAACTTTCACTAGTTTTAAATACCATTTTCGCTTTAACATATAACATTATTTATATATAAATGGTTCTCGCTTGAACCTACAATTCACGTATGTATTACTCCGGATATAAATCTACCGAAACACGAATAACATCTTATTCATTTTACTTTTACACTATTCAAAGTTATATGACATCTCATATTCATATACAAGCAATATAGTATAAACAACAAGTATATTTATACCTATTTTACAATCATAAGTATAAAAACCATCACACCAAGATATAACTCTAGGATGCAGTCTCAAAGTACCCATCAATTTTCGGGTTTGCTAAAATTAACCCCGATACCAAGCCAGACTCTCTCATGATCATGGTAGAAATACTAAACGGTAAAGGCAGTCATGTTCCCTCCTGAAAGTGGAATAAAATTAATATCGCAGCCATATAAGGGACGATATGACCTGGGGATGTACTCTCCCGGCTCCGTAAGCTAGGGGATTCACCCACATCGCACAACCTCCCTATATAGCACTATATATATATATATATATATATATAATTAATTTGGCAGTCCGTCCCTATGCCCGTGGAACCAGCCTCTAAAATACAAATATACTAATCACATACAAATATATTTATTTTCGTATCATATCATATATATATTATAACAACTCTCTTATATATAATATATATCACTTCTCAATTCCGCCATCTAGGAGTCCTAATATCACATCTAGAATCCCCTACAATAATCTCTAAGTTATAATTTAACTCCCCTTGCACTTGAGGGAAGAAAACTGACAAATTTTGCAAAGGCGAAGCGATTCGCTCCAAATGCGAATCGATTCGGAATAGTGAATTGATTCGGTCTCAATCCGAATCGATTCGGTCTCAATCTGAATCGATTCGGCCTGAGACAGCCTTACAGGTTCACTTATGCGAATCGATTAGGTATAGGCCCGAATCGATTCGCCATGTTCGGAGCTCACTGTTTAGGCAATTTTATCTTCTCCAAAATACCCAAATATCATCCCATTCTCAATTTTGTGGTTTCTAATCTCAACCAACAACACTATAATCATCCTAACACTCATGTATAAATAACACATCAATTAATTTGTGGTATTAAACCATCTCTTTTATATTTAAACCCTAAAACAATTAAAACCTTAGTTTATCATTTCTTCACATTTATAACCATTTCTATGCACCATTAACATGGGTTTAACACTATAAGTCATCAAGAGATAACAATACATCAATTTTCCCAATATCAGGTTTGATCTCTGATTAATGATTTCGATCTCGAACAGCCTTCCGTAGAAAAATCATAACTAATTCAAAAAAATCAGAAAAATAAGTGTCAGCGCCCACGCATTTGAATCGAAAAGATCTAGAAATTTTATTTTTTGACAAAGAGCCGAATCGATTCTCTTCCTGTCTGAATCATTTCAGTAAAGACGTTGAGTTACTGTTCATCGTCTTCTCAAATTTTTTTCTCTTTAATCTAACACCCAAACCTCCATTAATACACCTCCAAGCTTTTTATCTTCTCTTCCATCATCGTCCAACCTCAACCAACAATATATTCTCATATAAAAATATTTTAATCATCCTAGAACTAATAACCAATAATCAATTTCAATTAATTCCTAAGTTTCTCAAATCGAATACTACCCGAGTTTTATCCGTTCAAACTTCTGAAAAACCTGTTTTGATTCACGAAAACCCAACCCAAAAATCTTTATAGTTTATTAACACCAACTATAATATGAGATACACACTCAAAAGAATAAAGCAAGTAAACATTTTCCTCGTGGATAAAATTTGACGACCTCGAGTCTAATCCTGCGGTGTTGGTCCCGAAAATCCCTTTCCTCCCTTCCTTTCTACTCTTCCTTTCTTTCCTTCTTCTTTTCTCTCTTTTCTTTCTTCTCTTTATCTCTCTTAGGGCTTATAAGAGTGAGATAAGGGTTTATCCCTTATAAACCCAAAAATGACTCGTTTACTCAATTGCGACCTACTAGTCCAAAAATCCTCGGAACCTAAACACTACCCCCGGGTACTCTATTCTGACTATCTTTGACATTCCGAAACCAGTCGTGCACTCGAAATCTCAATTCGATTCACTTAACTAAAATTCACTAATTAAACCCAACACATCTCAATACGCATGTTTCCCAAATAAAATATTATCCTTTATCGCTTTACCCAACTGTGACATGTAATTAAAATAATCCAGCTCATTTAGTTAGTCCCAAAAGTAAATGTAACACACATCGGTGAACATCTAACACTCATAAACTCCAAAAATTATTACTCACAATAATTCCTCAAATTTCCAAATTAGACCCACTTATGCAATTTAAATCTCTATAAAAGTATGGGGTATTACACCCACGTGAATTAAAGTGCCCCTCCTAAACTCATCATCAGTCCAATATGACACAAATTTTAAATTCATGACATTATTTACAGTGACAGTGGGAGGAGTCCAGCCTCTTTCACAGATTAACCAAACTCTCTCATCGATTGCTTTTAAATGTGATCTCATGAAGGCTTTCCAATAAGCATAATTAGACCCGTTAAAAATTGGCAACCGATTATATAAGCTTTCACTCGGAAACACTGTGATAATTTAAAAAAAAAAATAGATTTTTCAAAAAATCAATATCACACCAATTTTGCAAAAAAAGGAATACACAATAAATTAGTGTAACCTTCTCTGATACCAATTTGTAAGAAGGTGCGTTGTGCGATACTGATTTAAATAAATTCACAAATTCCAACTACAAACTTATTTAATTAGAGTTAATTTTTAAATTAATTTAATTCAACCCCTAAACATACAACTACGTGTGTCAAACCATCATAAACACAAATATGCTAACTCACAGATTTCAGGAAAAATCCTCGAAAAGGCAAAACTTTTTATTTCACTATGAATTAAATCGTATTTATAATCACAATGAAATCTGCAAGAAGTTTACCTCAACAAACCTACATAGACACACAGTCTAGAATTAGCAATGGATCCCACGCAGTGAACCCACACAAACCGCAGTCCAATCTTCAGCAACGGAATACCCTCAAGTAATCCTCAATGACACGCAGTCTACATCCTAGTACCATAAAAGGCACATAATCAGTAACATAAAATTCCAATAAAAATATATCTTAGGTTCCACAAAACAATTCATATAAAATTAATTGGGATTGTGAATTGAAAATAAACTTTGAACCCTTAAATGGGAGAAGAAAACGATTATGCTCGTAGCAGTTATCGAACCAAACAAATTCACTCTCTCAAAAATTATTCTGATAAAATTAACTTCTCCACATTTTAAAATTTCTGCCAGCCCATTATATAGCAATCATTGGGTTGGTGGCGTGGCTGAAAAAACAACAGCGTTGCTCAAACGAGAGAGACGTCGCTCTAACGAAAGCCATCTCGCTCGAACGAGACACGTGTCGCTCAAACAACATTGTGATCACGTTTGAACGATTAGAATGTCAATCCCGATGTTCAATCTCTTTAACTTTAAAAACCTTTCTAAACAAAAACTAACAGGTATGTTTTATAAAACCTTTTCCAGGGAAAACTTTATAAAAACATTTTTTATATCTAGAAAAACTTTATATCCCTAACAAAAAATATCCAAACATTTTTAATATGAAATGAAAATGAACCTTAAACATATTCTTACCAAAATCATCTCGTTGAGCTTGAATGTTGAAGATCACTTGATATTTGGATCCGTCTTTTGTAGATTTAAACTTGCCCAATTCTTTGTCGACTTGTAGCGGTATACGACATATAAAATTATAACGGGACTCACAAGATAATGTCCTTACATACACACTTCAACCTCTCAAGAATTCTTCAAAACCACCAAGAATTCTCTCCTTTTTTTCTCTAATGGACTCCCATTGTATTTTGAGTTTCTAACCCTAACCCCTATTATCTAACATCTGATAAAGGATTTAGAAATTTGTAGGTCTCCTAACCCTCATTTCCCAAATGACTAAAATGCCCATAGATTGTGCCGATTTAGCCTAAAAATGCCTCGGGACCCAATTGACACCCCGGGGTATACTATTTTGACCCTTTTGAAGTCATCCATGACCTCAATATCGTTATTTGAGTCTCTTTATATAATCATCCCATCTCTACCTCAAATTAATCAACACGTGACTCCCGGTTGAGATAAAATCCAATTACACCAATATCACTCACTATTATGCATAACAATTTCCATATGTTATTTACTATTCTTTTAGTAAATTAAATTCATAATATTAATCATTATCTCACTCTCGATTAATATTTAATAAGCACATTATTACTCAATTTAATTAAATTACTTCTCTCGCGTAATTTAAAATAAAACTAATTAATTATCGAAATAATTAAATTCAAATACATAGAAATGCAGGGTGTTACATAAGAGCAAAGAAGAAAAGTTAGATATTTTGTTTGTTCTCTCTTTTCTCTCTTAGGTCTTGTGCTATTTTCGTCTTGCTTTCATCCTCTACTTCATTATTTGTAAGTCAAATTCCATTTTAGTTGAACTTTGTTAGTCATTGGCCTCTTTTGGTTAATTAATATAGTTATTTTGTCTTGAATTCTCTCTTTTGCGATGGATTTTTCCCTTTTAATTAACTCCATGGTGTGTGTTTTCATAGTTAGTGCTATGGGTAGCTAGTCACCTTAGGTTGGGAGCATAAACCCACCTTGGATAGTTACACTTCTTGATTAGTTCAATGTTTGAATCCAATAAATGGGTGTATGTGTTAATATTGGAGTTTCATAAGATTCTCACATCTCTTATCATGTAAGAGTTGTTGTTAAGACTTAACTTGAACATCAACGCATTTGTTCGATAATATATTATGACCTTCATCTCGTATCGTTGGGATGACACCCTTCATGCGGGATTGTTGAGAATGATATATTATTCCCATTTGATTGTGATTCAATCGGAAGAACCGTGTAGGTTGTGATCATCCGAGGTAGGGGAATGATCCTCAAACTTTTGTTAAGAATCGTTTCATAATCCGTTTTATAAATCTCACTTACTTCTATTAGTCTTTAGTTAAGTGTTACAGTAATTGTGGTTCGCTTTGGTCTGCTATAACACTCGAAACTTAAATCAACTTTTCTTTTATCTTTTATTCTTGTTTATCGACTTTTACCCAGAAGAATATATTCGGTACTTCATATAATTCCTTGTGGAAATCGACTTCGGTCTTATCGGGTTATTACTACTCTAGGGATTAGTGTGTACTTGTGATTTATAATATTTTGAACGAGTCAAGTTTTTAGCACCATTTTCGGGGAATTATTAGTGACGAATATATTAATTTAGTTATTTGTTGATAAACCATTTGCATTAATTGTTTGAGCTAGTGTTGTTTTGAAGGATAGGTTATTTGTCCTAATGAGCAACAATTCGAACCAAGGGTTCGTCGGGGCATATCTACCAAAACTTTCATCTGAAGTCTCAAACACTCCATTCAATAACTCTGGGAATTCATCTTAGCATCGTTACATGCTTAATTTGGTGCCTTTCGAGTTAGATTTATCATCCGCATCATAATTTCCTAGTGTACCCCCTCGGTGCAATCCTTTGATCCTCATATGGAGTAAAATCATGCACCACCATGTGGTGTTACTCCCCCGTGTCAGTCGTTTAGTGACTACCTCCACTCGGAGTCAGTGTCTTCACCCGGATTATCACATTCCCTTTCAACCACGGGGCCTTTCACTTAAGAAATGGGATGATCATCATGTTGCCTTCCTTCCATGGGATGGAAAACGAAAACCCTTACTGGGACATTAGAGACTTTGAAGAGGTGCGCAACACATTCTCTGACCAAAATTTCACACACGAGATTGTGCGGCTTTAGATTTTTTCTTTTTCCATTAAAGATAAAGAAAAATATTGGTTTATCACACTTCTCGCCAACTCTATTGGGAATTGGAAATAATTTCAAGACCTATTCTTAAAGGAATTCTTTCCCACACACAAGACAAACGCACTCGTGAAACAAATACAAAATTTTCAACAATACAACAATGATATGTTTTACAAGTGTTGGGAAAGTTTTAAGTCTTTAAAGCGGTATTGCCCGCACCACAATTTCGACCAAATGCGATTAATTTCCATTCTCCATGGTGGGTTAAACCCCTTGACCAAATAGTTAGTCGAAACAATTTGTCTAAGTAGCCTTCTTGATTTGAGTGGTGAGGAAGTTGAGGCCCATTTTGAGTTTGTCTCAAAGAGATCTCGGGGTTGGGATACGTCGAACCCATTTGACCGTGCTAGTCGCGATAACACCACCCTTTAAGAGGAAACCAACGATGTGTATGTCTTGCAGAAAAATCATGATACATAGACCAAATACGACCAGTTGTGTCGTCGGATCGATGCGCTTCAAATCACACAAAAATCCCCACACATGGAAGCCATTCAAAAGGTTTCCATTGTGGCGGAGGTTGTGTACGTCATTTGTGAGAACATTGTCCACCAAACGAGAGAGTGTCCCTCACTTCCTAGCATTAAGAACTAGTTGCACGAGAAATCGAATGCTATAGGGGCATACAAAAGCAATACTCCAATACCCCCTTCGATCCCAACAACCCTCCTTACAATCCAAGTTGGAGGACGACACATCCTCTCATGAGTTGGAAGGATCATTTTGATAAGCACCCAAAACTGTACATTTTATACCTCAAATAGACGTACTTTTATTGCTAATTCTCTGCAACTTGGGTCCTATGGGTTCAATGTTTATTTTGTAGGTCAAATTGTGCATTGTAGAGTTCAAACGCTTAAATTAAGGCAATTGTGCGCATTTTATGGAGCTAAATACCCTTGTCCCGTATCCTAGCCAACCCTAAACCGTCCCTAAACCTACCCCAAACCCTGTGTGTGTCTAATTTGTCCCTTTTTAATATTTTTTAGATTTTTAGTTTGAGTCATTTTATTTTTAGGATTTATTTTAGATTTATTTAGAATTTTTAAGTTTAATTTTCTATTTTATTTTTATTGATATAATTTTATTTTATTTTGATTTTTATTAGCTTTTAGTTTAGTCCTATTTTATTAGGATTAGTTTTAGAAGTTTATTTTAAGTTTATTAGATTTTATATTTTAGGACTTTTGTTTTCATATTTTATTAGATTTTTCATTTTTTATTTCTTTTGTTTTATTATTTTAGGATTTTATTTTTTTTAATTTTTAGTTAGTTAGATTTTGTTTGATTATTTTTATTTTTAGGTAGTTCGTATTATTTTAAGGTCACAAATTTAACACACACACACACAAAACCCATATACACTCACATACACCCTAAACTAATAACTCACCCACACCCAACTCACCAAACCTTCCTAATCATCACCACACCTAATCATCACCACACCCATCTTCAACCATCAACCCAAACTCTCCTCTCTCTCTCTCTCTCTCTCTCCTCCAACCTCCATGGCCACACCACCCTTTAACCCATCTCTCTCATCACCTCCACAACCCAATAGCCCTACACCCATCTCCAATCAAAATAACTCCAACCCGTACCCCCATTTACCCAATCATCGGTGACCCCTTATGCCTCGTCCACCCACCTACCGGCGCAAAAATCCTGCCCCATTAACCGCCAGTGGAACCACTCCCTCAACGCGCTGCTTCCCCATTCCCGATCCCGCCGGTGCGACCTCCTCACTCCGACCCTCTCCTTCACCTCCGGCAGTCGCAAATTTGACCGCGACATAACTCACCCGAGCCCCAGCACCGGCGGCCACAACCCGAGCCGCTGCCCAACCCAAAACCAACCCGAGCCTCTCCTCAAACCACCCCCTCTAGCCAGTCGTGACTCCGACGCCGTGATGAACCCAGCAGCGCCGTCCGGCGATGACGACCTCCTTCAACTTCGGCGGCGGCCCGACCTCCTAACTCCGGCCGAGATCCAAATCGGTCGGCGACCTAAACCAATCCACAAACCGGAGAAACCTCAAGCCACAACCCCATTCCATCCAAATCCAACCAAACCCATTTCCATTTTCCCCTCTTCCTCAGAGACACGATCTCTACCTGCATAAACCAAAACCAATTAATAAACCCAATTCCCCATGTGCCAAATAAAAACCCCTTTTACCCAAATACCCCCAACTACCTATTTAACCCAACTTCCCATACTACCCCTTTAACTAAATCAAATTTATTCCAATCCCCTCACCCACATGACCTCATACCTCTCCCACATGTTCACCCTAGCCCATTACCAAAAATACCCCTTAGCCCGTGTGTGCCATGCATCTACTATAAAAGAAGACTCAAGACCCCATTTGAAAGGAACTGAGATACTTATTATCAAATAGAGAATAAAAAGTAGAGAGCTAGGTTAGAATAAATTAGGTAGAAATATTTGTAAATAGTTTTATTTTCATTTTTTTTAGATATTTGTGAGTGATAAATGTTTGAAATTCAATTGAGTTGATTATTGAGTTGATTATTGTTAGTTGTTCATATTGGATGAATTTTGCTTGATTTCAAGGAAATAAGAGTTCAATTTCACTTCAAGAGATTGGGTTTGATTGTTCTCTTCTCGTCTCATTTATTTTATAACTTTTATTATTAATTTGTCAAATCTTATACTATGTTAGGATAAATCCCCTTTCAAGGGGTGGGGTAAAATCCTTATTTGATGTTATTTTATTTTAATTAGTTTAATTACTTGAAAAGACCCTTTGAATGTTAATTTTAATCCTTCACCCTTAAATTTACGCCTAGAGAGAGGGTAAATGATTTTCGAGATAAAATCGAAATTCTAGTTATAATACCCATTTTAGATTCGAACTAGAGATAGAAGTTTCTTAAGTGGGGTATTATAACTTGAATTTCAACTCTAAATTTATTTTCTAAGATTTACATAAATTTTAATTAATCGATCCTAGCGGGTGATTAATTAAAAGGAGTGTAGATCTACTTTTCTAGAGTTGTGGGGTGTTAAACTTAATTTTCTAAAAGGTTACTATTAAGATTACATTTTCAATGAGAGTTGATTTGTAATATTGACATTAATTTGGGATAATTCATTTAATTAAATTAATTAATTAGAATAGCTAAAATTTGTAGTGTAATCTCACTCCTTGATTGTTCTCACAATTATTTAGCTCACTTTATCTCTTATTTTTAGTTTAGACTTTATTTTTCATTTTAGTAACTTTCTAGTTTGTTGTTTTTATCTGATATTTAGTTTAGTTTAGTTTAGTTTAAATCATCACCTCACCTAATTGTTTTAATATTTTGAAAAAGCTAAAAAAAATAGAAAAAGAAAAAGCCTAAAAAAGAAAATAAAAGTGAATTACATTTGAGTTTGTCTCTAGCTTACCCCCTTTGGAAGTGGATTGATACCCTTACTTACCTCTACACTCGAGTTTATATTATTTTGTAGGTATTTGAGGTTTTGATTAGAAGGACTTTTAAAGCAACGACGAATTATACACCGAAAAGTCATTTCTATCAAATGGCGCCGTTGTCGGGGAATTTCACTTAACATCGATGACGATGTTCCTTTTTGTTTGGGGGTGGGGAATTTTATCAAAATTGTACCTCTTTTGAAAATTTTTAATTTTTAAACCTGATTTTTCGTGCAGTTTCTTTTACCTCAATCATTGATGTGAGTTTTCAATCATCCATCTTTTTAAGTCTAAAAATTAAGCTAGAATTTTTCTAAATAGCTTATGTGATACGCAGCAAGACATTTTGCACCATGAATTTCTAGACTCAACAAAATTTGCGCACTTATCACGTCAATACGGTTTAGAGTTGAAGAGTACTACAATTATCAAGAGAACCTTAAGGATCACTAGTAGAGACTTTAGCCCGTGAGATTTGTGCCTTTCACCCTTTCAGAGTGTCTTACGCAATCTTCGAGTCACAAGTTGATTCAACTTCGTTTGGGTCCGCACTTTAATTATTGTATGATCTCATTATTCTTCATTTTTAGCTTGATCACTGAGAATGACATCTTTTTCGAGTTGTAAGAAACGCGTGTCTTCAAATTTGTCCCGAATACTAGATTTTCATCCATACACCTTCCACTTTTCCATATATCATCCCCATTATATTTCCATGCTCTTCCATATTCCCCACATCATATATTCCCCACACCATCACATATCATCTCCGTATCATCTTTCATTTTCAAATAAAAGAGTGTGATTTCAAATGTAAATGTCTTCATTGTTGGTTTGAAAAGAAAGAGAAAAAAAAGGGAAAAATAGGAAAAATAGAAAAAAAAATAGAGAAAAAGAAAAAAAATAGAGAAAAAGAAAAAAAAATAGAGAAAAAGAAAAAAAAGGAGAGAAAAGAAAAAAAAAGAGTTTGTAGTTAGTTGTTGGTTTTAAAATAAAGACATTTGTGCCTAAAGTTTATACACTCTTCTTTCGCACCCATTTCTCATCCATTTCCCATCGCATCATACATCCATCATTTCACACATCCATCTTATCCTACTTCACCTCATCCCACTTATCCCATTTCATTTCACCCTCTCCCATATACATCCACATTTCCCCTAAGTGTTCGGGCAAATGAAAGTCGACGTGGTGAATAACTCGACGTTCTCACTATAGTGATTAGCATTTCTTTCATGAGACCATTTTTCTTTCTAATTGTTCGTTCTTTCTTATGTGTGTGTGACACGTTTGAACTTGCTTACATTTACTCAACCCCTCACACACAAGAGCAATACAATGACCCTAATCTCGAGAGTTCGTTTGAGAGAGATATATCTAGTGAGATTTGAAGTTGAAGTGTTGATTCCAACAAGACAATCTAGGAATTACTTTGATGATATTCGGCCCGTTTTGACTGGTTCACACTACACACGTTGAGTTTTAGGAAGGATGTGCCTTGAGTATTTACGTAGCAAAACTTTTTACACATTCTAGCTTGTATTTCTAAAATTATTTCTCTCATGATAGATTGTGCGATTATTCTACGTCTCATAAGAGATTGACTGCCTTTCAATAAATCATTTTGCAAATAAAAAATTTTGTAGGTATATTCCCTGCAAACCCTCACGAGACACAACTCGTCCTGTAGGGCAACCTATAGGTTTAAAGGCTTGTTTCACATGCTAAGTGCAATCGCAAGTGCCCGCGAAAGTGGTACACTTTTGGTTTATTATCTGTCTCTTTCTCTCTATCATATTGCTCGAGGACTAGCAACGCTCTGTTTGGGGGTGGTGTGATAAGCACCCAAAACTGTACATTTTACACCTCGAATAGACATACTTTTGTTGCTAATTCTCTGCAATTTGGGTCTTATGTGCTTAAATGTTTATTTTTTAGGTCAAATTGTGCATTGCAGAGTTCAAACGCTTAAATCAAGACAATTGTGCGCGTTTTATGGAGCTAAATACCCTTGTCCCGTATCCTAGTCTACCCTAAACTGTCCCTAAACCTACCCCAAACCCTGTGTGTCTAATTTGTCCCTTTTTAATATTTTTTAGATTTTTAGTTTGAGTCATTTTATTTTTAGGATTTATTTAGAATTTTTAAGTTTTATTTTCTATTTTATTTTTATTGATATAATTTTATTTTATTTTGATTTTTATTAGCTTTTAGTTTAGTCCTATTTTATTAGGATTAGTTTTAGGAGTTTATTTTTAGTTTATTAGATTTTATATTTTAGGACTTTTGTTTTCATATTTTATTAGATTTTTCATTTTTTATTTCTTTTGTTTTATTATTTTAGGATTTTATTTTTTTAAGTTTTAATATTTTTATTTTTTTTAATTTTTTAGTTAGTTAGATTTTGTTTGATTATTTTTATCCAAATCCAACCAAACCCATTTCCATCCAAATCCAACAAAACCCATTTCCATTTTCCCCTCTTCCTCAAAGACACGATCTCTACCTGCATAAACCAAAACCAACTAATAAACCCAATTTCCCATGTGCCAAATAAAAACCCCTTTTACCCAAATACCCCCAACTACCTATTTAACCCAACTTCCCATACTACCCCTTTAACTAAATTAGATTTATTCCAATCCCCTCACCCACATGACCTCACACCTCTCCCACATGTTCACCCCAGCCCATTACCAAAAATATCCCTTAGCCCATGTGTGCCATGCATCTACTATAAAAGAAGACTCAAGACCCCATTTGAAAGGGACTGACATACTTATTATCAAATAGAGAGAGAAAAGTAGAGAGTTAGGTTAGAATAAATTTGGTAGAAATATTTGTAAATAGTTTTATTTTCATTTTTTTTAGATATTTGTGAGTGATAAATGTGTGAAATTCAATTGAGTTGATTATTGTTGGATGCTCATATTGTATGGATTGTGCTTGATTTCAAGGAAATAAGAGTTCAATTTCACTTCAAGAGATTGGGTTTGATTGTTCTCTTCTCTTCTAATTTATTTTATGCCTTTGATTATTAATTTGTCAAATCTTATACCATGTTAGGGTTAATCCCCTTTCAAAGGGTGGGGTAAAACCCTTATTTGATGTTATTTTATTTTAATTAGTTTAATTGCTTGAAAAGCCCCTTTGAATGTTAAGTTTAATCCCTCACCCTTAAATTTACGCCTCGAGAGAGGGTAAATGATTTTCGAGAGAAAATCGAAATTCTAGTTATAATACCCATTTTAGATTCGAACTAGAGATAGGGGTTTCTTAAGTGGGGTATTATAACTTGAATTTAAACTCTAAATTCATTTTCTAAGTTTTACATAAATTTTAATTGATCGATCCTAGCGGGTGATTAATTAAAAGGAGTGTAGATCTACTTTTCTAGAGTTGTGGGGTGTTAAACTTAATTTTCTAAAAGGTTACTATCAATATTACATTTGCAACGAGAGTTGATTTGTAATATTGATATTAATTTGGAAGAATTCATTTAATTAAATTAATTAATTAGAATAGCTAAAATTTGTGGTGTAATCCCACTCCTTGATTGTTTTCACAATTATTTAGCTCACTTTATCTCTTATTTTTAGTTTAGACTTTATTTTTCATTTTAGTAACTTTCTAGTTTGTTGTTTTTATCTCACATTTAGTTTAGTTTAGTTGAAATCATCACCTCACCTAATTGGTTTAATATTTGAAAAAGCTAAAAAAAATAGAAAAAGAACAAGCCCAAAAAAGAAAATAAAAGTGAATTACATTTGAGTTTGTCTCTAACTTACCCCGTTGGAAGTGTATTGATACCCTTACTTACCTCTACACTCGAGTTTATATTATTTTGTAGGTATTTGAAGTTTTGATTAGAAGGACTTTTCAAGCAACGACGAATTATACACCAAAAAGTCATTTCTATCACATTTCATGCATAATTAGGGATACTAGAATATATCGTGCCCTCCTAGATTTAGGTGCGATTGTGAACTTACTTCCTTATTCTATGTATCTCAAGTTAAATCTCGATGATATTAAATCGACTCCCATCACTTTACAATTAGTCGACTGTTCGACCAGGATACCGAGAGGAGTCATGAAGAATGTGATTATCCAAGTTGATTGTTTCTACTTCTCGGTAGATTTTATTATCTTGGACACAGAACCCATACCAAAAGGGAGTTCACAAATCCCAATAATTTTCGAGCAGTCGTTCCTCGCCACTATTAATGCTAACATTAATTGTAGGAACGGGGTGATAAAACGCTCATTTGGTAATATGACGGTCGAAGTCAACGAGTTTAACCTCCTTAAGCAACCCAAAAGTTACGATAAAAGTGAGGAAGCGATTGAAATGGCAGATTGCATTGGCATTCTTGTCCAAGAATATTTTAACCTCTCTCATTTTAGATATCCATTAGAGGCGTGTATTGATAACTCCTTGGATAACGATTTTCTCATCAATGATGAGGGCTATGAAGATGCCCTCGATGCAAAATGTTATTCACTGAATGGGGAGTTAATGGACATGTGCAATTTCCTAGAGTACTTTAAGGAGATTAATGGAGGTGTTGAGGATGGTAGCATAATGGGGGATGGTGAAAGAGAGATCATAAATGATGAAAGTGAAGGGGGTATTAAAGACTCGATGTGGATCTCCCACTTTGAGAAATTACCCGACATGACTCTTTTCCCTTCCCGTCGAATCTTTCAATGACCAAGATCGAGCTCAAAACCTTGCCACAGGAGCTCCAGTATGATTTCCCGGGACGGTGAGAATAATTTTTTGATGATTATAGCGGCAAACCTTGACAATTGTCAAGAGGAGGCCTTAGTTGAGCTGTTGAGGAAGAATAAGAGTGCTATCGGATGGTGTATTTCTGACTTGAAAGGGATCAATACCTCCATTTGTACTCATAGAATTTACTTAGAAGAGGACGCCAAACCCACCCATCAAATGTAAAGGCGATTAAATCCGTCCATGAGCAAGAAGGTGATGGTGGAGGTGATAAAACTATTGGATGTGGGGATAATCTACCCCATTTTCGATAGTGAGTGGGTGAGCTTGACACAAGTTGTGATAAAAAAGTCGAGTGTTACATCTATTGAGAATGTGGAGGGTCAACTTTTTCCCTCTTGCATCCAACTGGCTATCGTGTTTGCATCAATTACCGAAAGCTTAATGCGTTCACGAGGAAAAATAACTTTCTCTTACCATTCCTTGACCGAATTCTCAAAAGGGTAGCCGAGCATAAGTATTATTATTATTTTCTTGATGGCTATTCGAGGTATAATGAGATTGAAATAGACCCAGGTTATCAGGAAAAGACCACGTTCAGGTGTTCATATGACACTTTTGCCTTCCGAAGAATGTCTTTTGGGCTTTGTAATGCACCGATAACTTTCCAACAGTGCATGCTTAGCATCTTTAGTGACATGGTGGAAGACATTGTTAAAGTCATCATGGATGATTTCAGTGTCTTTTGTAATACTTATGAGGTATTCCTAGACAATCTCGAAAAAGTTCTAGCAAGGTGAATTGAGAAACCTCATTCTAAATTGGGAGAAGTATCACTTTATGGTGACATAAGAGATAGTCTTAGGCCATATCGTCTCCAATGATGGTATTCAAGTCGACAAGGCTAAGATTAATTTTATCGTAAACCTTCCCTCTCTAGAAAAACTCAAGGATGTGAGGTCCTTTCTTGGCCATGTAGGTTTTTACCGACGTTTTATTCAAGACTTTAGCTTGATCGCGCGCCCCATGTGAACCCTTCTTGCTAAAGATGCTCCAATTCTGTGGAGTGAGGCGTGTCAGGAATCGTTTGATAAGATAAAAACCATGTTAACCGCGGCCCCCATCATGTAATCAACTAATTTGACCCTTCCATTCGAGCTCATGCGTAACGCAAGTGACTATGCTATAGGGGCGGTGCTTGGTCAACTTAGGGACAAGAAACCTCACGTGATATCCTATGCTAGTTGCATGCTTGATAGTGCGCAAATGAACTACCCCACTATGTGAAAGGAGTTATTAGCCATAGTGCTCGCGTTGGATAAATTTTGAGCGTACTTGGTAGGATCACCCATAGTCTTCTTCGCCAATCATGCCACTCTTAAGTATCTTCTTTCCAAAAATGATGCTAAAAGTAGTCTCATTCGTTGGGTGCCCCTCTTCTAAGAGTTTGACCTCTCAATAAAAGACAAAAAGGGAGTGTAAAGTGTAGTCATTAAATCACCTATCCCGACTTACTTTAGATCACGATCATATCGATCCCGTCCCTATTCGAGAGTATTTCTCGGATGAGCAACTCATGGCCGTATCGACTTGCCATGGTATGCCAATATTATGAATCTCCTTATCGTTGAGGCCTACCCACCGCCGCACTTTTTGGCTCAGGACAAGGAAAGAAATTCGAATTTGGACGAGTCATTCTTCATCGATGACCCATACATGTTTAAACATTGTCCAAACCAAATTATTTGCAAATGTGTCCCAAATGATGAGATCCTGATAATAGTATTGTTATGTCACAATGGAGAATGTGGAGGATACTTTTATTCCCAAAATACCGCCCTCAAAGTGTTACATAGCGCTTTTTATTTACCTACTATCTTCAAAGATGCACAAGCTTTCTGTAAAACTTACTCCTCGTTGCCAATCGATAGGGAAGATTACCAAAAGGAACATGATGCCTCTTGCCCCTATTCTTGTAATCGAAGTTTTCGATTATTGGGGAATAGACTTCATGGGTCCTTTACCTAAGTCCAATTAATTTGGATACATCTTAGTCACAGTCGGCTATGTATCCAAATGGGTGGAAGACATACCGACTAGGAAGAACACTGCGAAAGTGGTGTTGAAATTCCTATAAGAGAATAGCTTGGCTCGATTAGGCACACCTAAGGCAATCATAAACGACCAAGGCATCCATTTTTGCAATGATATATTCAGTCGCTTAATGTCTCAATATGGGGTCACCCACAAGGTCTCTACCACATATCACCCACAAACGAATGCCCAAGCGGAATTGGCCAATAAGGAGATAAAAGGGATTCCAGAGAAAACTGTAGACCCTTTAACCAAGGATTGGTCGTATAAGCTAACCGACGCGCTTTAGGCGTATCGAATGACTTATAAGTTGCACCTTAGGATGTCCCCTTATCGATTGGTGTATGGGAAAGCGTGTCATTTGTCGAAAGAGCTTGACCACCGAGCATATTTGGCTATCAAAAAGCTCAATTTTGACATTATCGAAGATAGAGACCTCCGTAAGTTCCAACTCAATGAACTCGAGGAGTTGAGGAACGATTAATATGAGAACTCCCGTATTTTCAAGGCCAAAACTAAGGACTTTCATGATAAAAGGATATTACGTAAGCACTTTGAGGTGGGACACAAATTCCTTAGGAAATTATAATCCCGGTGGAATGGATTGTTCGTCATACATAATTTATACGATCATGGTGCCGTCGAAATTCTAAACCCGAGGATCAAAACCTTGTCTAAGGTTAACGAACAAAGGCTTAAGCCATCCCTTGAGGGGTTCAACCCCGAGCTTGTAGAAATTCCCCTTGAGGACCCCCCTGTGGTCCCTTTATTAGATGTCACACCGTAGGCCTCGGGTACCCTTTTTTTTGGATTTCCTCACTTCTTATCGAGTTTGAGGCAATTGTGTGTTATTTCACTCAGCTATATAATTATTTTACCATCCCTAGACATCCCTTTTGTGTTGAACCATTTTTTGTTTGGGCTAGGAGTCCATAAGAAGAAGCAGGGGTGCGAAGTTAAAAAACTCGTTGCCAAAGACACAACGCAAAAACCCAAAACGCTATTTATCGGCACCTGCACGCGATTGATCGGTCCAATGCCCCAAAAGTCACTGTTTCGATCCCAAGAAATTTTCAAAAAATGAGGTCGATCGGCACCAAACACGTGGTCGATCGGTCCCAACTTAAAGCACACATTGTCTTGGGCTTAAGCCATTTTTTCAAAGCGCGATCGACCGGTGGTCTCAATTATTAGAGCTTTTTCATTTCATTTCCCCTCTTTCGCCTTATAACACCCATCTCTCCTCTTCCCTATCCATCCAAAATCCCCAGGCTTCATTAACCATAGGCCCTTTTTCCTTATTTCCTCCAAAAAATCCTTTAATCCCACCATTCGACTTTAAAGGTATGATTCCTCACTATAATTTTTGGGTTTGTAGAGGTTTTCTGTGGAAATTCAGGATTCTAGGGTTGATGTATTTGTGGAGTTATTGGTCAAAATTGACATTGTCTTTGAATATATAATCCTCGCATCTTATCTTACACACACACACCCTTCCATTTTTGAGTACTTGCTTGTTGTGTATAGGAGATGGAGGAATATTGTTGTTGGTAAAATTTGTTGTGACTTTTAACAATGTGTATATATATGTTGAAATTGGCCAAACTTGCATATTCTTAAACATATGTTGTGCACACTTGATTTTTGGATGGTGGTTGATGGGGGTAGTAGCTTTTGACAAAATTAATAGGATTTTTGTTACATTTGGGAGTTTTTGAGTTGTTGAATTTTATGCAAACTGTGCCTTTGATTAAAACTCATTATAATTGCGATGTTGTTGATGAAAACCCCATTCATGTTCACATAATGTTTGTATTCTTGCGATTGCCATGAATGGGGGGAGGGGTATTGTCGTTTCAGAATGTGTCACTCACCGCCATTTTTCACTTTGCACGCCAAGTGTATGTCCAAATGCCTAACTTGTTTTTATTTCTAACTTTTGACATATACTTGCATGAGTTTCATGCACTTCATTGTATCGCATGTTTGTATTCCATCTTCACTTTACATTAAGAATTTTAGTCTTCAATTTTATTGTTGTACTAATGTTTATTTTGTAGATACTCATGGGCAAAGTATAGAAATACAATCATTCTCAATGCGTGCCCTCGAAGGGGTTTGACGGGTTTAGGAGTGCATGGGAAAAGCTATGGTATGAAATATGTTTTGCCAATTCAAAGTGCCCATTGTCCTATAACCTTGCATAGAAAATGGAATATCTTCTTACCTAAGCATTGGAAATCCTCAAACGCTATTGTTGAAACTCCTTATTGGCAAAATAATATATGAGTAACGAGGACTTGGTGCAAATATTTTATGCCTCGCTAATCCAGTTCAAAGGGGAGAAGCGTATTTTTAAGTTCTTTATTCGTGGAGTGAGGGTTACATTTCAACGCAAAGACTTAGCCCGGTCGATGGGCAATATGGCAGACCCGGCCCCATTTATGAGCATGTCTGATGAGGTGACTTTTGACTTGGACACACTCATTGAGTATCTAGCGCCAGGCGAGGTTTGGACGAAAAAGATGTTCCGATCGACCGCAATGCAGGATTTGTCGAGGCTCCTGCACTATATTAACTTGCATTATTTGATGGTGATGAACAACCGTTTTGAGGTTCATCACAAGCACGCCATCTTCCTCTACGCCTTATTAAAACAGTCGGGAGACATCATTTTACCCTAATACTTCATGGACCAAATGTATTTGGTGGCAAAGGAGAGGGCATCGAACTTCTCCCTTCCTTTTCTCGAAATTGTCATGCACATACACCATATTGTCAGATGCCCTGAGTATCCGTCTAATAGAATAGTGGATCCCAAGGGTCTCCTAACCAGGGATAACATCAAGAGGTGCTTGGGACATTTTTGGGGTGAGCTGTCGGTCCAGAAGAGGCTGAGGATAGTAATAGAGGAAGAGGAGACAGAGATCGGAAGGGTCGAGCAGGGATCAGAGAAGCAGAAAGAGGTGCCACCCACATTTTTCGATGCCTACTTTGCGGTCTTCGAGGAATAATAGAACCAGAAATGGGAGGAGAACCATCAGACGTGGTAGGAGAACCAGCTGAGGTGGGTTAAATTAGAGTCCCGCCTTGACTGGGACCGTGCTGAGCATCTTCAGGAGAACCTGATGATACAGGTTATGTTGAGAGACTTATTTGTGCAGTAGTAGGGTCCGAATGCGACGCTCCCGCCCCATTTCAGGACTCCTTATGATTAGGCTAACCGAGGATCCTATAGTGGTTCCGGCCTCTAGGGAACTTTATGGGGTCGTGGTTGCTTTTGTACGGTGCAGTTTGTGGGGTGTTACATTGTATTTTCCTTTTTCTTTGATTAAGTTGTTTTATGTTGAACCATATGAAATTGGTCTTGATAATTTAGTAGTTGTTGAACTATTAGATCTTGATTAGTATACACTTCTTTTAAAATCAAATGTCCACCATCAATTATCCAGTTTCTGCGCTTCAACCCCTCTATACTATTATGACTTATGGCATGATTCACTTTAACTTAATCATTTTGGTACATATTTTTGTTTTTCTTATGTTTGTATAGGGATCACATTGACTACTTCGGGGATAGCTCCAAATTGGGGTGATTTCTTTATATCCATTTATTTCTCACAATGTCTTTAATTACATTGAGGATAATGTGTGATTCAAGTTAGGGGGTGTGATTGGGCATCTCAATTTATTTTTATTCATTGTGAGCCACATAGAAAAATTTATTAAAAAAAAAATCAAAATTCAAAATTTTCAAAAATTGTTTTCTTTATTTCTTTTCTCTTTATTGGTCCTTTTGCCACAATTTTCTATGATAAATTCAATAATTGCTCTATCCACTAATTCAATGATGCATTTTCTATTTCTTTCATGTTATTAAACTTTAGTTCTCAAATTATTCAATATTGAGAATAAATGCATGAATTAAACCTTGAAAACCCATGAGCACTTGAGCATACTTTATAAATGATTCGGTAGGACAATTATAACTTGGTATCTTTTTGTTGCTTTGTGTACACTAAAATCGAGCGAACTTTGTGCTTTTCTTCATTTGTAAGTGTTTATGCACTACTCTTTCCTTCTTAAAAACGTTAAATTTGTTGGTAAGCTCACTATTCTTTCATTGATCGTTCATTAATTGAGGTCATATTTGAAATGTGTTACTTGAGCATGATTTTCAAAGTTATTTTGACTTCAGAATTACGTAAAATTTAGCAAATTATCATAAGCGATCTTTATTTTATCACCCATTTTGACCCTGACCTCACCTTATATGTTATCCCTCGTCAACCCCTTTGAGCCTAAATATAGCCTTTTGTTTCATAATCCAAAATCCCATAGCCAACTCCATATTGGAGTTGAGTTATAAACCATATATATCACCTTGCATACCTTTATTTTGGAATGAACTTGGGATTGAATGATGTTCATGTTATGTGGTTTCAATAAAGCATGTGAGAGTGAGAAATGTGAAGAAAAGAAAGAAGTGAAAAAGCAAAAAAAGCAAGAAAAAGAAAAAAAAAGAAAAATATAAGAAAAAGAAGAAAAGAAAAGAAAGAGAAAGTTTGTATATTATGTATATAGTGTTCAATAACCGTTGTCACACTCTAATTTCATATCAAATGCTTGTTAGGGATATCATATTCCAATTTTGAAATTGCCCACATATTTCCATTATCCCAAGTTTTTCATGCCCAAACACCTCTGAATCCGTAAATATTCCATTTCTTTCATAACCTTAACCCTAAACCTACATTACGACCCTATTAAAGTCATATATGATCCAAAGGTGGATGTAATTCAAATGTCATAATAATTGCGCTAATCTGCAAAAATGCATTTCACCTCTTTAATGAATGGGTATCTTACATTGAGATTACACTTTTCATTTTATATATAGCATTCTTCATTGATGATATGTGTCAGCCTATTTTTCATTTATATTTACTCATTATGCCCGCATGTCCCGTGTGTTTCACTCCTTTTTCGAGTGCTTCTATTTCTTGAGTGTAATAACCAGAGAGGATTGAGTGGAAGCATGCTCTAATATTTATCCGAGCGATAGGAGTTTTTACCAAATAAAAGATTTTTACACGTGCATGCACACCACTCACATTTGAGGTTTCAATTCCTTGTAGTTATTCTTTTAATGTTGATAGTTTCGAATTATTGAGAAAAAAACTCTTTTGCTTCGTTAATAATATGTTGAAATATCTAGTTGTTATTGAGTTTGGCATATTGATTAGGCTCAAATTCTTCCAAATTTAGCCCCTTAATTTAGAGACTTTTACTATCTCAAATAATATAAAATGAGTGTAATTATCGCATTTCCTTGACACTAACTCCTTCTAACAAGTACATCTAGTTTCGTGTATTTCTCCTAACTTTTGTAGGTATTTAAAGCATTAAGGAAGAAAGAAACTGGATAAGCAATGAGCAAAGTCAAAGAAGGAAAGTCAAAGGATATTGGAGTTTCATAGGATTCTCACATATCTTATCATGTAAGATTTATTATTAAGACTTAACTCCATCATTAATGCATTTGTTCGATAATATAGTATGACCTTCATCTCGTATCATTGGGATGACATCCTTCATGCGGGATTGTTGAGAACGACATCTTGTTCCTATTTGATTGTGATTGAATCGGAAGAATAGTGTCCGTTGTGATCATCCGAGGTGGAGGAACGCTCCTTAACTTTTTGTTAAGAATCATTTCATAATTCGTTTTATAAATCTTGCTTGATTCTATTATTATTTTGTTAAGTGCTCCAATAATTGTGGTTCGCTTTGGTCCGCAATAACACTCGAAACTTAAATCATATTTTATTTTATCTTTTATTCTTTTTGTCAACTTTTACCTAGAAGAATATCTTCTATACTTTATATAATTTCTTGTCGAAATCGACTCTGGTCTTATCGGGTTATTAGTACTCTCACGATTAGCGTACAGTTGTGCTATACAATATTTTAAGCGAGTCAGTCATATTATTTGACTATATGGACTATGAAGGCTATCAAGTAGAGTCTTAACTTTGAACCACAAAGACTGGGGCAAGGCAATGTCTCTCCATAATGGTACATCTGGATTTTATACCCGAGATCACCCTTGATAAGTAATACACCAGCTTCTCTACTCCTTCCTTCTCTTGAGCTTGCATTGCTCTCATACACCTTTCTATTGAAGTGATGTAAAGCAACAGCGGTGCCCCATCTTTCGGTGGGATCATCGTGGATGGAGAGGCTAAAATTTCTTTAATCTTCCCAAAGGCTTTCTTTTGTTCATCTCCTGAGGTCCCCTTGGCTTTGTCTTTTAATAGGGGTGTAAATGGGTGGGTCACATCTGCTAGTGTAGGTATGAACTGTCTTAGGTAGGACACCTTCCTTAAGAAGCTCTTGAGCTGCCTCTGACTCTTCAGAGATGGAATCATCATGATGGACTTATTTTTTTCTATATCAACTTACACCCCCTGCATATTCATAAGAAATCCCAAAAACTTCCCTGCTATGACCCCGAAGGCACACTTCGAGGGGTTCATCCGCATCTTATACCTACGACATATCTCAAACACTCTTCAGAGGTCTTGTATATGCTAGCTTTCTCTTTTGGAATCTGCCACCAGATCATCCACATAGAATTCTAGTATATCATTAAGAAAATCATGGAAGATTGCCATCATGGTCCACTGATAGGTGGCCCCAGCGTTCTTCAATCCAAATGGCATGATTGGTATAGTGGAAGTTTCCCAATGGTGTGCGGAAGGCGGTCTTCTCTGCGTCCATCGGGTCCATGTTAATATGATTATAATCGACATACCCATCCATAAAATTATACATCTTATGGTCTGCGATAACGTCAACTAAGTTATCTATACTGGGTAGGGTAAAATCATCCTTGGGGCATGCCCGATTTAAGTCATGAAAGTCCACACAAATTCGAATTTGACTCTTATCCATCTTTGCCACAGGTATAATGCTAGAGAGCCACATAAGATGTTGGATAAGCTAAATGAACCTCGCCGCCAACAGTTTCTCTAGTTATGCTTTTTATCTTTAGGTTAAGGTCAGTTTTGTATGTATGGGTTGCTTGCCTGATGGAAGTGCATTAGGAAGAACATTTAATTTGTGGGAGCTCACTTCTGGATCTATCCTTGGAATTTTTGTATATTTCTAGGTAAATACGTCACTGAACTCTTTGAGCAAGTTGATGAGCTGTCCCTTCTGCTTTGGTCTCAGACTCTTAAAAATTAGAATGGGTCTACTTTCACACCCTTCTACTCCCGAGTTAATTTCCTCTAGCTCTTCCAGCTGCTCCTTGGGTCCATTTTACATGCACTATGGTGTCGGGTCGATGTTCTCATCCCATAATGCCACCCGCACAGACCATTATAAATGGTATATGATTTTCCCATTAGGTAGGACCACCTTCTTCCAAGTTCAAGGAGGTTTGGTTACCTCTTCCACCTTTATCTTGCCTTTTGCTATGTGGGGATCACCATCTCCCCAAACGATTTTGAACAGACTTCTTTGGTTGGGCACCTTCTCCAACCACTTGCCTTTCCTCTATATTTCTTTCTTGCAGAACTCTTCCTTTCTTTATCCAGTTTTTTATAAAATTTCGCATCCACCAGGTGAGCCTCCTTAATAAAAAAAAAGGGGATTATGTGTTGCTTTGATTATAATCTATGTTCCTCAAATGTTGTCTTTTTCACATTGGTGGTACGTGGAGGGTACTATGACATGGGTGTGCATCCACACCCTTTCGATGAGCAACTGGTAGATGATGTTGGCATTGATGACATGGAACTTAATGTGGGAAGTGAAATTTCCCAACTTGATACCCACGTTCATCTATCCTAAGGACTTTATACCAACGTTGTGGAACCCTGAAATCACCAGTGGCACTGGTACTATCTTTTCTTGGTCAATTCTTGTTTCATACAACGTACTAATCGGCATAATATTAATAAATGCCCCTCCATCCATCAACGCCTCGGGGAAGAAGATTCAAATTATCATAGTTGTCACGCATAACGGGCGGTTGTGGATATAGGGCACCTGTCTGTCTTCCTCAGAGAAGACCACGTCAGAAGTGTATCTATTGATCAACCTCCCAATTGGTAACTGCCAATTTAGTGAGGGTTTTCCACATTGTTTCACTGCTTCTAAAACCTTCCTTGTTATGATTACTCTGGTCTCGTACTTTACTCCTATCTGGTCAAAGAACCACTTGAACTTGGGACTCCTCGCTATAGCTTCACATTCAGAGTCTAATGGATGGGCATTACAAACGTACTCCGCCTAAGATGTCCTTCATTCATCTAGAGCAAGGATGACATCCACTTTTCCTTCTAGGAGGTCCACTTGCTCGACCTCCTCACCTCCAACCTTTTCTTGGTCAGGAGTGAAGAACCACTCCCGTGCCTCCTTACCTGCTCAGTTATTTGTTCACTATTAAGTGCTAGCCCTTCTAGCTCTTCGCATATTTTTTCTCTACCTTCCCACTCCATCACATCTCGATCTGCTTATTTATCATATGTTACTACCATATTGGCAGTGCCAAAGTGATGTGCTGGGAGTGAATTCTTATTAACATCTACCAGAGGTATTTGCAGCATACCATTGGCCACCTACTCTCCAATGATCCTCCTTAGATAACAGCAGTCCTTAGTGGACTGTTTCACCCATTGATGTAACTCAAAATACTTAGGATTATCTTTGTCGGGTGTTGTTGGTATTTCCCCATTCAAATGATGGGACCTGATATCCCCTCTCATACCAATGTACGATAAAAATCCATAGCCTCCGCTACGATGAAAAGTAGCAGTGGTGGGCATCCTTTCCAAACTTTCTCTTATTACCTGGGCTATTATTTTTATATCCGAGGCCTCCCTTCTTTCCCTCTGAACCTCCATCCACATAATTGACTGCTTACATCCTCGAGACTTGAAATCTTTTGGAAGTTAGTGGAACTTGTGTCCTCCAACTTGAGGGATTGATTATCATGGCTATATTGCTGACAGCCCTGGTAAACTCTCTAAAAGTTCCATCTCTGGTCTGACTGACCAAATGGAGCTTGTATTCCTCCAAGAGTCCCTCAACACATATTAGAAGCAGCATTGCCTATGCTACCTCCTCATGGACATCCAGTGCCCTCTCGCGAACATAATTGATATATTGCATTAACTCCTCACAAGGATTTTGTACCTCTTTCGTGAGGTGTTTCAACGTGAACTCATCCTCTGTTACAAATAAATTTTGGAGGAATTGCCTATGCATTTATTCCCACATGGGGATGATGTTGGGTGCCAAGTGAGAATACCACATGTAAGCCTTTCCTGTAAGGGTCTTGGAGAACTCCTTCACCTCAGATTTTTATCATTTTCATGCACTCCTAAGTACTTGACGAATCTCTTTACGTGCTCTCTTGGATTCTCCCCTTCGCCATTGAACTTGATAAATTTTGGTTGAATGTACCCCTCCGGGTATGGTTTCTCATTCATAGCTTGTGGGTAAAGGTCTTGCAGATCCTCGTACATATATGGTGCTTCCATCTGAGAGGAAGAAAGTAGCTTCCTCACCTCCTCTATATTAATAACTTTAGAGGGGAATTTCTCTAAACTCACACCCTTTGCTGTTGGTGAACTTAATAGTGCCACAACTTGCTCCGGCACCACCTTTGGTGGCGAATCCATTTCCATCGGAATCGTTGCTAGAGTGGCTTCCCCTCTAGAGGGGGCATCTGCTAGTGTTACACAGCCTTGAGCCAAACTTGTCAGGTCCACATTTTTTTGTTTCAAAAAAATAAAAAACATGCCCATAAGGTCCATACCTGTCATCGGAGATAATGTTGGTGAGCTAGTCTGCCCTTCTTAAGGAGCAGGTGTCTTAGCTCCAGTCACCACCACATCCTCCTGCGTGGTATGATCACTTTGAGTTCAATTCCCAGGTAGAATGTCTTCAAAAACTAGCTTCTCAGAAACATTAAAACCTTCTATGTCCATGAAAATGAGGATACCTCCCCAGCGGAGTCGCCAAATGTAGGAGGGTAGTGTGACTGGGGTCTGGTAAGATGTTGAAACGGGTGAGGTGTGACCCACTTTAATGAACTCTGCCTTCAAGGTTTTCAATAACTTCTAGAGCAGCACCTGATAAAACCTTCTCCTTTTGGTAAAAATGGGACCAAAGCAAGAACATCTCCCTGCAAGAAGATGAACTTCATCACAATAATAGTAAGTTTTCTCAAGAGGATCTCCTGAGAATAATGGTTGTCAGTGTAGAGTGAAGGAACAAAGCACTTAGCACTAGAGAGAGAGCAGGGGGAGAATACTAGGTGGTTTGGTATGATTTTGACAGAGTAACGGTGTAACTTGAATTTTTTATTGTGACTTGACCTTATCATGGGTCCTATATATACTTGGGCGCCAAAACTAAGGGGTTGGTGAAGGACAAGGTCTTAAATGTACCATTTGTCCCTATATGTGTGCAGCCGCCTGTCCCATCTGACAGGTGCCACTTGGTGTAAGTCAAAAAGCAAATATGACTGCGTTGAATGACAAAATATCTGATTTTGTAAATATCTTTTTAAATGGTAACTTGTTGTATAAACTTTGTAAAGTTGATAGGGGTCTCAAGGATCACCTCCTCAAAAATATTTTATAAACTTGAGGAGGGTCTTAAGGACCACTTCCTCTAAAATCTTTGAAACTTGAGTGAGGCCTTGAGGAGTTGGTCTGAGAAGAAAAGTAAATAGGGGTTAAGTAAATTTGAAAATAAGTGTAATGATTTAAAAAAACACATCAGTATAAGCCACACAAACCCACTCTCCCACCAAGCCTTGAGAGAGAGACAGATAGAGGGAGGGGGAGAGGGGGGTCAGTTATTATGTACCATAATCCGAAAAAGGTGTTTCTTATGAAAAGTTTCTAAAAAAATCTTTAACCCGTGAAAGATTCTTGTAAGTGGGGGCTCCTCGCGGATATGAAGTTTAGCTTCAATGATGCAAAACTTGAGCGACACAAGGTCGAAAATATAGTTAAGGATTTTTCAAGGAAATTTGACCTTGGGCACGGCCAATGAAAATGCTTCACTAAGGTGATAAAAAGCTTTGCACCGGAGAATCATCCGTGAAGTCAGGTTGCAGCCAGAGTCATAATTTTACCAAAACAATCTCAGTACATTAACAACCTTTGAATCTTTTGTTGCAACATATATTCTAGGTTTTTCACATAAATGTCTACTTAAAAATATATTTTCATATACAAAAATACTACGATATTGGTGATGATATATACAAACAAACTTAAAGGTTTCGAAAAAATTCCCATAATTTTAATTTCATTACCAGTAAAACATTATATCCTCTAGGTCATTTAACCTCCATCCTACGTGTGATCATGTGATGATGAGGACAAAAAAGGTTGGCTTCAAGATTTTAAACATTGAAGAAACTTCCAATATAACAAAAAAAAATTGAACGAACACAAAAATGTGTATTGGAAATCTAAGTAAGACATTTTAACAAAATGACAGTATGTGAGTATATTATACTATTACAAAACACACAAGGCAAGATTACAAGCAAATAAAAGAAACCTATCACCTATGACTAGCTCGTCCAAAAAATAAAAGATACATTTACATTAAACCAAAGTACACGATACGCTCTTCATATTTCCAAGAAACACTTAAATCATATTTTTCTACATGCAATAGCAAGCTCATCAAAATTCCAGTGCATAAACAAAATTGTTGCTCGAAAAAATACCCATGAGGGGGGTGAATTGGATTTTACAAACTTTTTAATTTCTTTTAGATCTTAAAAAATATTGTCTTGATTCTAGAAAATTAAATAAATATGAAATTAATTAATTTTTTATTTATTAAAAATAATGTATTTTTCGAAATTGTTAATATGAATTGAAAAATATACTGAAAAATTAAATCACAAATAACCACAATAAAAGCAATAAATAAATAGCAGAAGATTAAATACACACAATTTATATTGGTTTGGCTAAAAAACACTGAGCATACGTACACTCTTCAAGTCTATCGCATCATCTTGAGTTTCACTACCGTGATCCGTTGAGGGTGGGATCAAATCACCGCGTACAAACCTTGTAGCTTAACCGAGCTACAAATTACAATTGTAGAAGCTTAAAATCAAGCTTCAAATGTTTCAAATCGAAACTTAAAATCGAGCTTCGAATTTTCAAAAGTGAGTAGTAATTTTTGTAGGATGATAACTCAATAAAAAAATACAACTTTGAATCTAAGTTTATCTCTCTCAACAAGACTTGAATATGGTCTCAATATTTGCACTTATTCTCGTGTGTTGTTGAAGAATATTTTCTTAGTAGCTCTTGCTTGCATATAGTTTTTCTTCTTGTATCAATATTCTTATAATCCCTCTCAAGTCCAAAAAAAATATGATCATTTGGGAGAAGAATTTCTTTATTCTTGAGTAGAGTAAGCATAATTTTGTGTAACCCATTAAGAGTTGAAAATCTAATGCATTTAACAAGACGATCGTATGAAAACTTGGAGCTGCAAATAATGGTGTCTTATTCTTTGTTGACTACATATAGTGTTCACGTTTTTTCGTTTTCTTATCAATGAATCGATCTCTTTACTTCTATGACTTGGATGTCGCGTATTTCTCAAAAAAGTGATTCGATTAATGGGATTTGGTGTCATACTTATGAGATCGATATGATTGATATTCAAATATGTCTTCTTAGAATGTATTGATTTGACCCCATAAGCGGGACCAATACCCAATAGCATGTTGACGCTTGCAAATTTATTTTTCTTTGTACTATCCTATTGTACAAGTTGTCTACAAAAAATGTTAGTACACGAACAAAAGGAATACATATATGTATAAGTGGAAGTGTGTATGTGAGATGATTACATTTCAAATTATTATTATTATTATTATTATTATTATTATTATTATTATTATTATTATTATTATTATTATTATTATTATTATTATTATTATTATTATTATTATTATTATTATTATTATTATTATTATATATAATAAAATAAGAAATATCAAAATAACAAAAAAAATAAGTTAGGACGAAATAAAAAATATAAAAACAAAATAAAAATAATACGACAAAATTAAAACAGAATATAAAAATAAAACAAAATATAAAAAAATCGTGTATTAAAATAATATCAGATTAATATATTAAGATAAAAGAGTGTGTGTTAATGTGTTAGTGTGTGTATTAATTAAGCTATTTTGTGTGTGCGCAAAGATATATATGTATGTATATATAATATAAAAAGAGATGTTGGTGATGTGAAAAGAAGATGATGGGAAAGAAGATAGAGAAAGTCGACCTTTTCAAAATATATATAATGATGATGAAGACATGTGATTCCACTTCAGTTAATGAAAGACAAAAAAAATGAATGTTTGGCTTGGTTTTTCTATCGGTAAAAGATTTGAAAGTTTAGAAAAAGTAAATATTTTATAAGTGGTTTGGTTTCATGCAACATATTATAAACAAATTAAAAAATAATAAATAAAAGAAAATGTATGACCACAAAAACAAATAAAGAAAATAACAACAAAATTGTTTTAATTTATTTTTTAATATGTACTTTAAATATATTATGTAACTAGTAACTAATATATTAACAGTAGAACAAATTATTTATGAAAAATTAGTAACAACAAAAAATGGTGAAGAGTATTTACAACTTTTATAAGGTAGGTAATAATTTTTATAACCAAAAAAATATTAATTTATGTAACTTGAAATAACTTGGTTAAGTAAGGATTTACACACTAAATTTAAATAAAATAGATATTATGAGGTATAAATAATATGTATAGCTTAAATAATTACGAAAAATATTATTTAGTATTGTTTGTTATCATCAAAGTCAATATATTAAAAATAAAAAATAAATGAGTTTGTTATTATCAATATGCACTATAGTCCAGCATACTTCGACATTCTTTCTCTTTTGATGATGACAAACAAAGATTCACAAGAATGTATAAAATGAAGGATTTCAAGCATATAAAATAATTTAATATGAATCAAACATATTTCTCCCCCTTATTAAAAAGATTTTTCATAAAATCAATGTCAAGGGTAAAAAGATAATTGCTCCCTATCAAAAATAATGTATGCAAGTAAGCAATTAAGAAATCACATAATCATGTCATTCCTAGTTCTCGTATAATATAGAAAAAGCTATCCTCTTCAAGGGGTTTTGTGAAGATATATGTTAATTGATTTTAGTTGCTTACGAATTCAAGTTTAACGTCCCCTTTTTGCATATGATCTCGAAGAAAATGATGTTTGATTTTAAATATTCTTGGTTATAGGATGTTGTATAGGATTTTTAGTTACGCAAATAGCACTACTATTATCACATATAATTAGAATATTATCAAATACAATTTTAAAATCCTCCAATTGTTGTTTTATATATAAAGTTAAGCACAATAACTACCGACGGCAATATATTCGGCTTCAGCCGTAGATAAGGCAACATAATTTTATTTCTTATTAAACCATGAAACTAAGGAGTGTCCAAGAAAATGACAAGTACCACCAGTACTTTT
Source organism: Sambucus nigra (assembly GCA_949130495.1). NCBI lineage: Eukaryota > Viridiplantae > Streptophyta > Magnoliopsida > Dipsacales > Adoxaceae > Sambucus > Sambucus nigra. Next base: position 326,604,593 of record OX422221.1, on the reverse strand, counting down.
TCTTTCAATTTTGTATCTTGCAAAGTCAACATCGAAATAACTAATTAAATAAAATAAAGTATATCGAGGAGACCATAATACCAAATCAATTGTGTTAATGCAATATCGAAAAAAAGCTTTACAACATATAGATGAGATTCTTTAGGATTATCTTGAAAACGTGCACATAAGCAAACACTAAACATGATATTCGGCCTACTAGATATTAAATAAAGCAAACTATCAAGCATACCACGATATAATTTCATATCAACAGATTTTTCGTGTTCATCTTTATCAATCTTAAGTGATGTATTTATAAGAGTTCCAAGTGATTTAGCATTATCCAAACCATACTTTTTAAGAAGATCTTTATTTTACTTAGATTGAGTTATGAAAATTCTATTTTTGTTTTGCTTAATTTGTAATCCCAAAAAGAAATTAAGTTCACCCATCGTACTCATTTTAATTTTTGTTTGCATAAAAGTAGTAAACTCAATAAGCATATCTTTTTCATGCAACTTAATAAATAAAATCGTATTTATTTTTCTTCTTGTAAAATCATTTCCTAATAAAAATTCGCTTAGTCTTTCTTACAATTCTCTAAGTGTTTGTTTCAACCATATAAAGTCTTATTTAATTTATAAACATGATTAGAAAAGTCATGGTTTTCGAAACCGGAAAGGTTGTTTAATATAAACTTCTTCGAAAATATAACCATTAAGAAAAGCACTTTTAACATACATATGAAATAAATGAAAAATTTTGTAACATGAAAATGCAAACAACATATAAATGGCTTCTATTCTAGTAACGAGAGCATATGTTTCTTCATAATAAATTACTTCTTCTTGATTGTATCCTTCTATTACTACTCTAGCTTTATTTCTACTAAAAATTCGAAATTCATCTTTCTTATTTCTTCAAATTCATCTAGCTCCAATAATTGTATTATCTTTCGATTTAAGTACTAAAGTCCAAACATTATTTCTTTCAAACTGTGTTAATTCTTCGTGCATAGCCATTAATCAAGATTCATCATTTTCGAATTCATGTATATTTTTAGGTTCAATTTGATAAACAAGTGTCAAATTATTATATACAGTTTTAAGGGATGATCTAGTTAGTATATCACTAGTAGGTTCACCAAAAATTTGATCAATAGGATGATTATGCACAAATTTTAAACTTTTAGACAAAGCATAATTATCATTTTCAACGTGAATTTCTCACGGTTACGAGGGTTGAAGGTTTTGAAAAAGTAAATCTTTTATTTGTGGTGGTTTGGTTTCATGCGACATATTATAAAAAATTGTAAGACGATAAAAACAAAAAAGAAAATAAAAATAAAACTTCATTAATTTTTTTAATAAGTACTTTAAATATGACATCTAGTTGGTAACTAAGAATACTAATACTAGAACAAATTATTTATGAAAAATTAGTCACAAAAAAATGTTGTGGAGTATTTATAACTTTTATAATGTAAGTAATAATTTTTATAACAAAAAAAATGTTAATATATGTAACTTTGAAATAACTTGGTCAATTAAAGATTTACACACTAACTTTAAATAAAATAGATATTGTGAGGTATAAATAATATGTATAACTTAAATAATTACATAAATATAATTTAGTATTATTTGTTATCATCAAAATTAATATATTGAAAATAATAAATAAATAAGTCGGATATTATCAATATGTACAAAAGTCCAACATACTTCAACAAATATATGTGTTAAAAGTTAGTACAATAAGAAAAGATATATGCGCATAATGTTTTCGACGAGCCTTCTCTCTTAAAGCCAAAGATTCCGCAAGACAAGGTACAACTGTTGGGAAGGGGACATAATCAATAAAAGCTGGTTGGATCTAGGCTAGGATAGTGGAGCCCATTCCTAATCGGTTTTAAAAATGTTCACTCATGCTGGAGGGAGCATCCCCATGAGACGCCTTTCATCATGGGTAGAATGTAATCATAAATACTCTCCCTAAATTAGGTATCATAAACACTCTCTGTTTTGTTCATGTCATAGACAAAGGGAAAATATTGAGGAAATAATGATGTGAAAGAAAAAGTGGTTAACACAATTTAAAGAACAAGGAATAAATTATAAAAAAAAAAATATAGCACGTGGTTGGAAAAGCAAATAAGATGGTGAAAATTTTAAAAAACCTACTCTAAACAAGAGGTTTATAAGGAGATATCCACAAAGATGTGCAATTAGAGACAAAGTCCTAAACCAGTTTTGGATAACAAAAAAATATAAGTATAAATATCCGACTTTCCCAAAGCATGACTGTATGATAAACTATCATAATCAAGAAAAGATTATCTTAAAGTCTAATGACATGATGATATTTATAAACTAAGAACATTATATCATATCTCACTTGTTCAAAAAAAATGAACATCGTTGAGAGAAAGGTCCAAGATCAAGTATTAAGATAAAGAATCATAAAATAAAGGATGCAAAGCTTCTTCTCTAATGAAATCTCCAATACCCTTTTAGGGCTATTTTTTTACTATCACTTTTCCCCCTCAAATAAGCAATTTTGGTTAAAACCTTAATCTTATATCCTTGTGGGTAGATAGAAATCTTTAAGACAGTGCCCTAAATTATTTTTCAAGTGGTTGATTTCTCCCCAAAATAAAGATGAGATATTATTTTTAATTTTCAAAAGTAGCATCACACATTCTAATGTCTTTGACCTAACCACTTCTTCACTTGTGATTTTATATATAACATGAGCTTTTTAAAGTTATTCCAAATCGTGAAATAAAAATTACTCACATACACATTCTAAGGGTTTTAGTGACACTTTCACAAGTCTAATGAAGCTTTTATAACAAAGTAAAACAATGTGTGGCTATGAGTTTCATAGTATAATTTCTCTCAGAGTTTAAAAGACTTAAAAAGAAAATAGTATGCAACTCATTAAGCTTACATCACTGTGACACCCCGCCTAATAAAATACCGGGCGATCACTCCTATATCAAATTATGACAGGAGTCTCATATGGATCATTCTTAGCATCACTGTCGAAAGTCCATTTAATTACTAATAACCTATTAGTCCGGTGTCAAAATTTTACTTAACTACTCTTTTTAACAACTACTAAATTAAAACATCCACACAGTTTTACGTAAATGAAACTGAAATGAAATAAAATAACCGAACACTCGGTCAAAATTTACAACCATATCGAATGTTGTGCTAAAAGAATAAATAAATGCAATTGGGTTATTAGCCCGAATGTGTTTACAGTACCTCCTATCTAGAGTACAAGGATAGAAATGTCTATCGAAACCTGCACGCATCCACAGGTGCTGCAGTCGACGTCTAACTCAAAAGAAGTGTCATCCAGGCGTCCCTGTGTCTGGATACCTATATATATATATATATATATATAGCAAGAAAGGAAAAGCAGATAAACGGGTCAAAGCCCGAGTTTGAAAATATTTTACAACTGCATAAATGCTTTATTTTTAGAAAAATATTTTTATCTCATATTTAAGTTTGGTATCGCACTCCCATGAGATACCCCTCACCTCTCTTCTAGTAGTGCACACCTAACGCACTTATCTAGGACATTTTAGTTAAGCTACCCCGCCTAACTAATATAATTCACCCATCTACTAGAAACCTATACAACCCGAGTACTAAGAGCTAAACTTCTCTCCATTCTCAACGCTGCGCTAAGTTCGTGCGTGGGGTGTCTCGCGAAGCAAAATCCAAATAAGGACCCCCCCCCCGATACACTACTACTTGGCAGGGTTAATGGTAGAGATCCATTAGGCCCGTAGTACAAAACTAATATATTAATATATAAATCATATTCATTTTTATATACATCTTTACAATATACATCTGGATCTATCTCCCGGACTGAGGTTTACTTTATATTCGTCTTTATAATACACATTCGGATCTATCTCCCGGACTGAGGTGTATTATATACTCATTTACAAAACTTTCTATTTCCCTTCTTATATCCATGAAATATATATAAAGCAAGTTTTATTATCATAAAAATGCTTTACCTTTTTATAACATCCCATTTCCCTTCTTATATCCAGGAAATGTATTTAAAAGCCAATTTTATTATCATCAAAATGCTTTTATAATATCACATGCTTCCATTTTCCTTCTTCCATTCGAGAAATGTATCCGAAGCCAAATCAATTATCCCATTTCCCTTCTTCCATTCAGGTAATGTATTTAAAACCAATTCATTATCATTAATTGCTTTAAAAAATCTAAGATCGTCCCTTCGGGTTTCTCCACTGGGTGCTCCCCTAAACGGCTATCATCTTCCAGGGCCTATCAAACAAGACAACCTGGGAACCTACCAACGTCGGGAAGCGGCCATATGCCTGCGGGAGAGTCATTACCACACCCAGAATCACCTCACCAGCGCAGTAAAACATATAATCGCTCATATAGCCTAGGACTATATCCACCCTGCATTCATTAGCCAGGGGGCATCACCATACGCACGTAACTTCCCGTATGATAGCGATTTAGGGAGGTGTGTAACCATAATTTATTAATTATGAAAATCATTTCTTTTACATTTTGAAAACATTTATTTTTATGTTTTCAAAATCATTTACATCACATCATATATATACATTAATCACATAGTATATACGTATACCATATATTCCTTCTCGAATATATATGTGGCCATAATTGCCAATCTCATCTAGCGATGACCAATAATCCCAAAGATTCTCTCAAAGAATCATAATCATGCTTTCATATACGCATGATACTAAACCCTAAGTATTTCCTTACTTTAATAATCACTATATACCTCAATCCCATCTAAGGATTTATTGGATATCTCCAATTATACCATTTCACTCTAAGTGAAATATATATATCTATATCCCCAAATTATCCTAATTATCTCGTAGTATATACTAACTCCACAATCGATTATAATTATGCTTCCTATACGCATAATTATATAGGCCCAAATGCCCACCGAAATATCCTATGGATTTATCTTTCCCAAACAACCTTAATTTAATGGGTTATGGATTTCATTTTCATGAACCCAAGGACTACATCTCATCCAATTAATCATTTAGGGGTCCCCACTCTATTTTAGGAACCCTAACATCTTAACTTATCAACTATTGTATTTTCCTCAAAAATATAGTTTAAGGGTTATACATTTAAAACCCTCACCTCTTCCACCTAGAATCCCTTAATTAGATGACCATATAGTCCTAAAAGGTCCCTCATCTTAACCCATAATTAGCCTCCAGGCAATGTGAATCGAAATCTATCCCATCCAAAATACCCTAGAAAAATTGCCAATCATTCAGCAGGGGTCGATCGATCGACCCATGGTCGTCGATCGATCGATGGCTTCGATCGATCGAGCCCCCATGATCGATCAATCGATCATGTCGGGCAGCTTCTTCTCCGAGAAGCTGTTTTGGCCATTAAAGCTTCTCTCAAGCTTTTTTCGCCTCAACTAACGTCCGACAACCTCAACCAACTACAAATACACATATATTAAGGGTTCTAAACATCCTAGAACCCTAAGCCACCAATTAATTTTGATTAATTTCTAAGTTTTCTCCAATTATCAAATTTTAGGGGTTTATTCATTTTAACTCCCGAAAACCCGTTTTATCCACGAAAACCCAACCCAAAATCTTTAGGGACTATTTATACCAAACTACGGTATGAGATTTATGCTCAAAAGTAAATAAAGTAAGTAAACACTTGCCTCGTGGATATAATCCGACGATCCCGAGTCGAATCCCGCGGAGTTTGGTCGGAACCTCCCCTTTTCTCCTATTTTCTTCCTCCTCTCTCTCTTCTCTCTCTTCTTTCTCTTTTCTCTTCTCTTTTCTCCCTATCTCCCTCCTTTTATAAGGAGAAAAGGGTTTAACCCCTTAAAACCCAAAAACGACTCGTTTACTCAATTACGAGCCCTTTTAACTCCAAAATTACCCGAAACTCAATTTTGACAATCGGACACTCTTTTCTGACTATCTCGGCCATTTCGAAACTCGAGGCACATTCGAAATTTCCATCCGAGGTACTTGACTGCAACTCACTATTTCAACCCAACATATCTTAATGCGGGTTTTCCCATTTAAATCCCACCTCGTGTCTCTTTACTTAACGGCGACATATAATTAAAATATTTCGACCTATTAAATCCCAAAAATAATTACAACATCCATCAAAAATCATTTAATCCTCGAAAATCCCAAAAATCACTATTCTAGAAAATTCTCCAAATTCCAATTTATACTTAATTATGGAATTTAATCGTCTCCAAAAGGACGGGTTGTTACATACTCCCCCCCTTACAATGGAATTTCGTCCTCGAAATTCAGGTACAACCTACACCACTATTCTTAGGATCACTCCAAATCCTAACACCTCAAGGGGAACGATACTAACCCAATGGTTCCCAACCATATACTATACGACTACCACGATCATAAAGTGACTCTAATAACGTCACATTATACCCATCGTCTATAGTGCCTCTTGGCATAATCTTCAACTTTATATACTGCGCCCTTCTATTTCAGGCGGTATATAAAACCATCTCACCAAGGTGCCCATACACCTTTCTAACTTGTGCACATCTGCACAAACATTGTGAGCGTTCGACACGTAACACTCTCTCTAAACGAGGGTCTCCTTTCCTCGGTGTAATACTCTCACATGGGTCCTCCCAACCCACGAAATTCATTTTCCTAACCTCGGTGCCACTAACACTACTAAACTTACATCCTAACAATGCTACGGTCTAAGCGTTACCCTATCTACGCGAAACGATAATCCTAAATATGTCCCTAGTGCCCAAGGCCTCTCTCAACTTCCAACATTTGCTTGGTTTCATGCGTGGAACGTCTCGCAAAGTGAAATCCAGACAAGGAACCCTCCCTTTACACTACTCCCTCGCGTCCTCGGTCACCGAGATATAACGGCCTAAGGCACATCCACGGGACGTCCTAAATCCTACCTCGCAAATCTACTAACGTACTTCTACCATCTTATCCTATTAATCGGGCCCCTATCTCTATCAAGATGTTACGATTGTTTTACCCAAAACATCACTTCTCCAAAGTTTGCCTTTTCATTAAGACCTGGCCATAAGCCTCAAATCAATTTCTCTAAGTCCTACTCCACCCACCCACTTGTGATGAGCGGACCACTTTAGTGCTTTTCCATAGCACAATATTTCCATAAGCATACTATCATCACATGGCTGATAGTCTAAAGTGGTTCATCCACACTATAATACTTTTCCATGAAACCAACATACTTGAATCCTATAACATCTCTCCACTCCCAACGCCGTTAAGGTTCATGTGTGGAGCGTCTCGCAAAGCGAAATCCAAACAAGGAACCCCTCCACACACTACTATTTAACTTCGTCGGTCATGGAGGTCCGTTATTTCGAACATGCAATCGGGAAAATCCTATCCCCTTTCACAAAAGGTGGTCTGAACTCCTATCTCTAACTAAGAGTCACCCCACCTAGCGCTCGTACTAATATTCAGTCCTTATGCAAACCATAATGAGCTTAAACTTACAGCTCAACAATAATCCTGTGGGCCTTAAATCATATCTATAAGGTCGCCTTATACTCAAATCATGAAAATGAAACCTCTGCTCACCAAATTTCCATCTATGCACACAATAAAGGCGAACTCAACCCGTATCCAGGTGAGATATCGCAACCATAACCCGTTCCACCCTGGAACTGCGGACACGATAGTCTTGCCATCCTTAGCCTGCTATCGCTCCGATACTACCATAATGTATTACACTCACCATATTACCATACTCGTATAAACATATAAAACGAGTATCACCAGCCATATTTATATATATATTCAAAATATCAACAACCTCCTCTGTGGCGAGTGAAGGAAAATAAAATTCCGCTACCGCGAAAAACACATAAGCCTACAATATTATGTTATCGAGACCGCCACAAACTCAAATTACACACACGAGTCTAGGACCAAAGAACGCCGCAACTTCATCTATTCACACCTCTTACCAACATTTCTTAACTCTATGCCCCATCTAGGCACCCTAATCTGGTCCTTTATTCCTACTGGGAAAGGGCACCCGTGCGGCTCCGCACTCCACATCACTATTTTCATCACTAGCTTTCCTGACCATGATAAATTTATCAGCACCATCTGAATCTATAACCTTACTCCTTACATTCATCTTACTAGTCCTCTTAACTTCTTTGTTAAAAGGAAACTCCACTACCGGTTTTAAAATCCTATTTCACAAATCTCCCCATGTGGATGTCCACCAGTGGGGCACATGAACACACCCACGTTCTCCGTAAGTGTTAGCAACACTTTTCTAATGAGCCCATCATTCCACTGAAGGACTCTCTCTTCGTTGTACCTACCTCACCTCGGCATAGGGTTCGCTTCTCCGTATAACCCTTTATCCACTGTCGGCCTCTGGCCGATCCTTATGCGAATACTTGTGAAATGACATCCTTCTCATTCCTGCTAAGTCATGGGGACTCACGATTAAAATTATCCGTAAGATCCCTTTCGAACTCTTATCGTCACGGGAAAATTCAACTTTAGTACCACTCTTCACCATAACAACACATGGATGCTCGTAACTACTATACTTTAGTAGTCGTTGCAACCATCCTTAACAATTGCCATAAGGGGGGTGACCTCTACGGCGGTATGAATTCCCTAACTTCTACCAGTCGCCCCAACTAAGCCTCGCCTGCTCCTCACGGACCTCCTTAGTCGCCTTTCCTCGATCGGCACACGATCCTAGAACGAGCACGCAAAAGACTTAACATAATCTTATGCTATGGCAGGAGAACGAAGTCTCACAAGAGAAATCAACAATCCTAATCCTGAGGCTCTATAACAAATCGAGAGCAACACTGAAAGCGTAGTACGTCCGCACAGATTCCTAAGGACACTAGAACCTGATGCTCTGATACCATCTGTGACACCCCGCCTAATAAAATACCGGGCGATCACTCCTATATCAAATTATGACAGGAGTCTCATATGAATCATTCTTAGCATCACTGTCGAAAGTCCATTTAATTACTAATAACCTATTAGGCCGATGTCAAAATTTTACTTAACTACTCTTTTTAACAACTACCAAATTAAAACATCCACACAGTTTTGCGTAAATGAAACTGAAATGAAATAAAATTACCGAACACTCGGTCAAAATATACAATCATATCGAACGATGTGCTAAAAGAATAAATAAATGCAATTGGGTTATTAGCTCGAATGTGTTTACAGTACCTCCTATCTAGAGTACAAGGATAGAAGCGTCTATCAAAAACCTGCACGCATCCACAGCTGCTGCAGCTAACGTCTGACTCGAAAGAAGTTCCATCCAGGCGTCCCTGTGTCTGGACACCTATATATATATATATATATATATATATATATATATATGTATATGTATATATATATATATATATATATGTATATGTATATATATATATATATATATAGCAAGAAAGGAAAAGTAGATAAACGGGTCAAAGCCCGAGTTTGAAAATATTTTACAAGTGCATAAATGCTTTATCTTTAGAAAAATATTTTTATCTCATATTTAAGTTTGGTATCGCACTCCCATGAGATACCCCTCACCTCTCTTCTAGTAGTGCACACCTAACGCACTTATCTAGGACATTCTAGTTAAGCTACCCCGCCTAACTAATCTAATTCACCCATCTACTAGAAACCTATACAACCCTAGTACTAAGAGCTAAACATCTCTCCATTCTCAACGCTGCGCAAAGTTCGTGCGTGGGGTATCTCGCGAAGGAAAATCCAAATAAGGAACCCCCCCCCCGATACGCTACTACTTGTCAGGGTTAATGGTAGAGATCCATTAGGCCCGTAGTACAAAACTAATGTATTAATATACAAATCATATTCATTTTTATATACATCTTTACAATATACATCCGGGTCTATCTCCCGGACTGAGGTTTACTTTATATTCGTCTTTATAATACACATCCGAATCTATCTCCCGGACTGAGGTGTATTCTATACTCATTTACAAAACTTTATATTTCCCTTCTTATATCTTATATCCAGGAAATATATATAAAGCAAGTTTTATTATCATAAAAATCCTTTACCTTTTTATAACATCCCATTTCCCTTCTTATATCCAGGAAATGTATTTATAAGCCAATTTTATTATCATAAAAATTCTTTTATCATATCACATGCTTCCATTTCCCTTCTTCCATCTGGGAAATGTATCCGAAGCCAAATCAATTATCCCATTTCCCTTCTTCCATCCAGGAAATGTATTTAAAGCCAATTCATTATCATGAATTGCTTTAACAAATCTAAGATCGTCCCTCCAGGTTTTCCCACTGGACGCGCCGCTAAATGGCTATTATCTTTCAGGGCCTATCAAATAAGACAACCTGGGAACCTACCAACATCGAGAAGCAGACATATGCCTGCGGGAGAGTCATGACCACACCCATAATCACCTCACCAGCGCAGTAAAACATATAATTGCTCATATGGCCTAGGATTATATCCATCCTGCATTCATTAGCCAGGGGCATCACCATACGCACGCAACTTCCCTTATGATAGCGATTTAGGGAGGTGTGTAACCATAATTTATTAATTATGAAAATCATTTCTTTTCCATTTTGATAACATTTATTTTTATATTTTCAAAATCATTTACATCACATCATATATATACTTTAATCACATAGTATATACATATACCAAATATTGCTCCTCGAATATATATATGGCCATAATTGCCAATCTCATCTAGCGATGACCAATAATCCCAAAGATTCTCTTAAAGAATCATAATCATGCTTTCATATATTCATGATACTAAACCCAAAGTATTTCCTTACTTTAATAATCACTCTATACCTCAATCCCATCTAAGGATTTATTGGATATCTCCAATTATACCATTTCACTCTAAGTGAAATATATATATATATATATATATATATATATATATATATATATATATATATATATATATATATATATATATATATATATCGCCAAATTATCCTAATTATCTCGTAGGATATACTAACTCCATAATCGATTATAATTATGCTTCCTATACGCATAATTATATAGGCCTAAATGCCCACCGAAATATCCTAGGGATTTATCTTTCCCGAACAACCTTAATTTAATGGGTTATGGATTTCATTTCTATGAACCCAAGGACTACATCTCGTCCAATTAATCATTTAGGGATCCCCACTCTATTTTAGGGACCCCAACATCTTAACTTATCAACTATTCTATTTTCCTCAAAAATATAGTTTAAGGGTTATACATTTAAAACCCTCACCTCTTCCTCCTAGAGTCCCTTAATTAGAGGACCATATAGTTCTAAAAGGTCCCTCATATTAACCCATAATTAGCCTCCAGGCAATGTGAATTGGAATCTATACCATCCAAAATACCCTAGAAAAATTGTCAATCATTCAGCAAGGGTCGATCGATCGACCCATGGCCGTCGATCGATCGATGGCTTCGATCGATCGAGCCCCCATGATCGATCGATCAATCAGGTCGGGTAGCTTCTTCTCCGAGAAGCTGTTTCGGCCATTAAAGCTTCTCCCAAGCTTTTGTCGCCTCACCCAATGTCCTACAACCTCAACCAACTACAAATACACATATATTAAGGATTCTAAACATCCTAGAACCCTAAACCAGCAGTTAATTTCGATTAATTTCTAAGTTTTCTTCAATTATCAAATTTTAGGGGTTTATTCGTTTTAACTCCCGAAAACCCATTTTATCCATGAAAACCCAACCCAAAATCTTTAGGGTTTATTTATACCAAACTACGGTATGAGATTTTTGCTCAAAAGTAAATAAAGAAAGTAAACACTTGCCTCGTGGATATAATTCGATGATCCCGAGTCGAATCCCGCGGAGTTTTGCCGGAACCTCCCTTTTTGTCCTCTTTTCTTCCTCCTCTCTCTCTCTTCTCTCTCTTATTTCTCTTTTCTCTTATCTTTTCTCCCTCTCTCCCTCCTTTTATAAGGAGAAAAGGGTTTAACCCCTTAAAACCCAAAAACGACTCGTTTACTCAATTACGAGCCCTTTTAACTTCAAAATTACCCGAAACTCAATTTCAACAATCGGACACTCTTTTCTGACTATCTCGGCCATTCTGAGACTCGCGGCGCAGTCAAAATTTCCATCCGAGTTACTTGACCGCAACTCACTGTTTTAACCCAACATATCTTAATGCGGGTTTTCCCATTTAAATCTCACCTCGTGTCGCTTTACTCAACGACGACATATAATTAAAATATTCAGACCTATTAAATCCCAAAAATAATTACAACATCCATCAAGAATCATTTAATCCTCGAAAATCCCAAAAATCACTATTCCGGGAAATTCTCCAAATTCCAATTTACACTTAATTATGGGATTTAATCGTCTCCAAAAGGACGGGTTGTTACAATCACGTTCCCAACCATAAGGAAAAGTAATCAAAATAGCCTTTTAATATATAATATATCTAAATAAATATATCGTTCAAAGAACAGATATATTATTGAATTAAAATCTTTTCATGGAAAGAAATAGAACCAAACTTAACAAAACATGGCATGGCATTTACAGCAAATATGAAGATAAAGCTCAATCATGGCATGGTATTAACAAAGTATATGTTATTTATCAATCAATCAGTAATGTAAATACCTTATGAAGATATAAGATTTTCAAATCTAGCTCAATCAAGATGTCTAGTTAGGATATCAACTAATTAATGCTCAGTTGAAACATAATTTAATGACATAAACTTATCTTTAACAAGATATCAACTAAATTGATGGTGAATGTTAATGTTTCGTCCGTGAATGTTGACTAAGATTTTTTTAAATGTCAATGACACTACTATTATCATAATAAATTTCCATGTAATCTTCATTTTTACGATAGTCTTCCAATATTTATTTCATCCGAAGTAATTGAGTATATAAAATACCTGTCATACTATATTTTTCTTTAGTCGTGGACAAAGACACATAATTTTGCCTCATGGCGTGCTAAGAAACCAAAAAAATTCCTAAGTGGAAGCAATAACCAAAGGTACTCTTCCTACCTTCCACATCACCAATCCAATCAGCATTTCAGTACATCGATTATAAAGTATTAGTACTACGCGGATACCAAATTCCATTGTCCCGTTGATATGTTTGATTATACACTTAATAGATTTCAAATGAGATTCTTTAAGACACGATTAGTTGCGAGCGAAAAATCATATATTATAGGATATATCGGGACTCTTAATCACAGGATATAACAAACTACTTATCATACTACGATATAAATTCTCATCCACATCCTTTCCATTGACATCATCTTTAAGCTTTTCAGTTACACTCATGGGAGCGTGTTTATGCTTAAAAGAGTCAAAACCAAATTGCTTCTCAAAGTTTTTTACATATTTAGATTTTGAAATAAAAATTTCACTTTCCATTTAGCACACCCGTATACCAAGAAATAATTTGAATTATCCAATCATGCTCATTTCAAACTCCTCTTGCATAAGCAAATCAAAACTATGATCAAGGATTTTATAATTAAAGATAAAAATAATATCAACTACATAGACTTGGGATACCATTATATCCTTACCATAAGACTTATAAAGTCTAGTTCACACTCCCTCTATCAAAACCTTTTCCTAATTGATGTGAGGTGATTTTCTCGTACCAAGCTCTCGAGTATTAACAAAGGCCATACAATTTTTTTTGAGGAAATAAACATGTGCAGGTAACTTGGGGTTCTCAAATCCTTTAGTTGTGACACATAGGCTTTTTATTTCAGATTATCATTTAAGAATACACCCTTCAGATTTATTTTATGGATCTTGAAGTTTAAAGCATAAGTTATGGCTAAGAGCAAGCATACAGATTCTAGCCTAGCAAGTGGGGAAAAAGACTTATCAAAGTCAACAACTTTGACTTAGTTGTATCCTTATATCACTAGCCAACCTTTATTTATTATAATGGAAGATTTTTATCACATTTATTTTTGAAGATCCACTTGGTACTAAATATGTGAACATATTCCAGTATAGGAATTAGATTCTAAACATCTTGTTTTGTGAATTAGTCTAATTTATCTTGCATAACAGTAACCCAATATTCATCTAACAAGGATTTTTTTGTACATTCTTGGGTTTTAGTGGATATGTATAATAAAGAAAGTTAACTTCTTTATGAAGTTTAAAATGGTTATTTACTCCAATCATAGGACTTCCAATGATTATGGAAATATCATTGTCCTTTTATACCTAATGAGGTATGCCACTCACATTAAAAACCACATTCCGTGGTGTGGGAACCTCTACACAATCATCCATTACGTTTTCCTTTTCCTATACAACATGAGGAAACACGAAAGATGTGTTCCCACAACCATTCTCATTAAATGCAAAGGAGTGGGTATAATTAATGACAACTATACCGAATCCATCATATTCTATGATGCACAATTGTACATGTGATAAGCATGGCTACTAGTGGAATAACTGGGATAGATGAAAACATAACTCCCATGGTCAAGATTAATTAGGTACTCGTGATACTTGATAATATAACACTTGTTTCCAAACACTCTAAAACACTTAAGTGTGGGCTTCCTGCCTTTTCAAATATCATAGGAGGTTTATCACTATTGTATCTCCTATAGACATAGTTCACGGTGTAACAAGCCATGTTCACCGCCTTTTCCCAAGACCTCTTAAGCACAATCTTGCCTATCAACATAGATCTAGCCATCTTTTAAATAGTTCAGTTCTTCCTTTTAACAATCTTGTTTTTTGAGTTATTTTAAAGGCAAAAAATTCATGGTGTGTCATGACATCACTATACCACTTCGAAATCGAATGATAGTGCCACATTTCGCAATTTTGAGTTGTTTACACTTGGAAATAAATAAGTCCTTAGAATTAAACTTACTATACAAACATCTTACAAAAGTGAACCTAGAACAATCATCAACGATCACTAGGACGTAATGCTTATCATATATTCTCCCCATACTCATTGGACCTCTATGTGCAAGATATTTAAAACTCCAGAGGTAGATATCACATTTAACTTCCTATGTGGATTTCATATTTCTTTTCACATTTGGAAAATACGACATACGCGGGAAGAATTGACACAAAATGTGGTAGGTAACAAACAATATCTCTCCTATAAGGTTTTCCAAGATATGTAAAGTTCACTTGACCTAACCTCTTATATCAAATACCACTCACATAATCCTTCAAATCATTGCAATGAACTTTAGGAGAAGTGTTAACAATATAAATATTTTTCATAGTTCGAGTTCCCTTTAAATTGCATTACCTTTAAGATTAAGAACTTGACATTCATACATTTGTCTTGTGCTAAGAAATTTACCCTTTAATCCATCCACCATAAGGACATTGTCTAACCTAAGAAACCTAATGATATTGATTATACATTTTCCTAAGACAATAGACATACTCTCATAGCCAAAAGTGACCCTAGAAGTTTTGTCTTCAACTATCTTTTAAAACAATGACTTATCAATAATTATGTGCCTAAAAACCCACTATTAAAATACCATTGTGAATAATTATTTAAAACCAATGCTATGTGAGTGAAAAGACATTGTGTTGCTTGTTTTGTCCCATAAAGATTTTTCGGTGAGCATAATCTATACACTTATACCCAGATCAAATAATACGCTCAATTTTTTAATTTTTTGAAATCTTTTAAAAGTTAGAAAATATAGTTCTTTATTTTTTAAAAAGTCCATTAAAATCACGTTTCAACGAGGAAAACTCATTAATATTTGGATCACGGGGTATCGTGGTCAAAGCTTATAGCAAAATTCCTTTAAATGTCCCTTTCTGAAACACAATGCGTTGGATTTTCTTATTAAGTTGCTTCAAAATATTTTTCTTCTTACTTTGTGGAATGGAATTTTTAAGAGCTTTATTCTCATGATAAGATTTGACAAAAGTGGTGTGAGGTTTCTCATTATATGCTTGTTTAAATCTGTTCTACCCACCATCTCTTTTGTCATAAGAAAATTTAGTGTGAGATAAATTCATTTTCCCCAACTTTTATGAACGGTCTTCCAAATAGACCTTCACACTTTTAGCTAAGAGAAGATCATTTTTAAAAGAGATTATATTTTTATTTTAAATAATGATTAGATTTTTTACATTCTTCTAAATTGGTTCGTAAAATGTTTATTCTTTCTTGAAAATAATTTCTCTATTTCTCCATGGAAGGGAGATTTTAGCTTAAAGTGAATCTTTAAGCGTCCACATTACTCACTCTACAACTCTCCAATTTTAAAAGAAGTGATTTTTTTCTTTAATTTAAGAAAATAACCAACAAACATTTTCTATGCTTAGCATTTTTAACAAAAAGTTTATCAAAAGGAAGTTGTAGATTACAAACTTAATCCTCACATAGTTCATCACTATAATAACATGAATAAGATAAAGTGTGACAAATCTCTATTTCATTTGGATTAAAACCATCCAAAGAGGTAAATATGCTAGATCAATGATATGGATCTAAAAATATTCATACCGCTTAACCTAAAAATATGCTCCATATTAACCCAAAATGCAATCTTCCTATATGTGATTAACATGACAGATGAGGACTATCTCTAATACCAGTTGAGAAAGATTTTTCCGTATAGAATCACATAATATACCAAATTACTTTTGATCGTGTTAAAATTAAGAGCACGCCCTAAAAAAATATGATGAGATTTACAAGTGTCTCATAATACACCTCATATTTTAATCTTATTAGGAATATGAATGACATCAACACATAACATTAGATGTACGAGGAAAAATCTAATAAAGAAATAAAACCTTGAGCCAATGAAACACTTCACTAAACTTGGTAATGACTTATAGAGTGGATAAGAGTCTTGCACTCTTTTTTCACTAAATCGCACCTCACCCTTTTTATATCAATTCCTAAAAATTCGAAGAGTTATGTAATGTTGACGAGAATATCAATATATTCGATGTCTTGATTATCCGATAAAAAATGTTGCCATTGAACCAACTCGAAAGTATTACTCTTTACAAATGATGTACCTCTTAATTCCACTCTTGATGAAACTCGTAAAATGAACCACATGGTCACATATCTCCATATGAATAAAGGTCAGGAGTTGTAAAAATATTTTAAGTGAAAAAAGTGTGTAATGAATCATAAATTTTCCTACTCCTCTTTGTCATTGATGTACCAAAAAAATTTGATGAATCGCAAAGAAGCTAAAGAGAGAAAAAGATGAATAATGTTGAACTTGACTTCATTTACTAAATGGTTTTTAAGTTCTGAAAATGGACGAACTGAAAAATCTAGCTCCTCCCTTACTAAAATTTAATCTCTTAAAAAAATATTTTGAGTGATAAAAGTGTATAATGACTCACAAATTTTCCTCTTCCTCTTTATTATTAATATACCTAGAAAATTTGCTCAAGTGCAAAGAAGATAAAGATAGAAAAAGATGAATAATTCTTAACTTAAATTCATTTACTAAATGGTTTCTAAGTATTAAAAATGGAAGAATTAAAAAATGAAGCTCCTCCCTTAGTAAAATTTACTCTGAAAATATTTGAGCAGTTGGTTTCAGAAGAGGAGCAAATGGGGGTTAAGTAGATTTTGAAATAAGTGTAATGATTTCAAAATCCCCATATCAAGATAATACAGATAAATCCACGCTCGTGAGCTATTATGTCCCATTACTCAAAAAAGTGTTTCTTAAACTAGATCTCTTACCCACCAAAAGATTATAAAATACATGTTATTCGTGGATGGGAATTTTAGCTTCTCCTGACTCGAAACCCCAATGACATAAGGTCGTGGATGGGATCAAGGATTTTTTCGGGAAACTCTGACCCATAAAAAATGATTTGTTGAGGAGATAAAAATATTTTCACTAACAAATCATCCATAAAACTAGGTCGTGGTTAAAGGTAGAGTTTTACCAAAACAACTCTGCCCATTCGCGACTAGTGAATGTTCTTGATTTTTCAGACAAATGTCTTTTTTAATGTAGATTTTCATATACAAAAATAATAAGACATCAAAACATAAAGGTTTTAAAAAAAATCATCATTTTAATTTCATAGCCAATAAAATGCTATGTCCTTTAGGTTATTTTACATTCGTCCTAAATATGATCATGCAATGATCTTTAATGTTAAAGAAGATTTCCACTTGAACAAAGACCACTTAAACAGACATAAAAATGTGTAGGAAACTAAAAATAATAAATCCAACAAAGAAAGTGCACATTAGAATAATACACCTTTACATATTGATTGTTTGGTATATATAGGGTTACTTATTCATTCTAGAGCTAGCTATCAACTCTCTCTTTATAGGATATCTAGAGAGATAGTGAAAAGTGACAATAACGATTGGCTAATGTGCGAAAGGGTATGTAGAGTAGTGTAAGTAAGTTAGGTGCATTAAATGTGAGTTACCGCTTCTAGGCCTAATTATCTTCTAATTGGGGCTTGGTGGAACATGAAATGTATAACCACCAACCCATTAGATTATGTGGAAGAGATTTGGTAGCCTTTATGGGAGATTATTTGGTGTCAAAGGACTCTAAAAGTCAGCTTTTAGTTTATTATGACTTTATTAAGGTTTGGGGGCATGAAGTCAGCCTCGACAGAGGTTATCCTTGCCGTGTTGAGGCCTTACCAAGAATGTGGAATGTCCTAGTGACTCGTATATTATTTTATAACTTATCTGTTGAGGCCAACAACCTTTTATGATACTTTGTTGGTCCATTGGAAGGGTTCATTATGCCTTGAAGAGTCTTTAATAATATGTTTAAGGTCTCTTCCTTAGGCTCAAGGCTTAACCCGTGTCGCTTTTGAGGTCTTTCAAATGGCATTCAGACCTTGGAACCTTAAGCTAAAGTCTCAAAAGATTTCCAGACTCAATGGTTACTTATAGTATCAACATGCCTAAATGAAGGTAAAAAGCTATGTATGTTAACTTCAAATGAAAATTGAAGGAAGAAAAATATCTTCGTGTGATATGTTTGGCCTTGTTGTGCGGGGACCCAACACACTCTTCTTCAAGATTCGAGACGTTCGGGATGAAATGTGATATGAATTCCAATTAACGTGTGAGAAAATAATGGGTCATTTAGAATTTGAGGATGAGTAGTTTCTATTATTTCTTCATTGGGGTTCATTAGTGTTTTCATTAGTTTGTTGGGATTCAAAATTGACCAATTTGACAATTAGTGAGCCATTTTATAATTAAAAATACTTTTTCCCCTTAATACATTAATTTATATTCACAAAATACATACTTATACACTTAAATTAATATATATTCATGCATTATTGTCTATAAATATATGTATATTTATATATACGTATTAAAATATATACACACGTTAGTATTTTATGATCTCTCTCTCTCTCTCTCTCTCTCTCTCTCTCTCTCTCTCTCTCTCTCTCTATATATATATATATATATATATATATATATATATATATATATATATATATATATATATATATATAATGTGTATCTCTATTTATAAGTTATTAAACAATATATACTATAGATAAAATATATACAATATATTCGATAATGCATACTAACATGAACATGACCCAATTAAAACATGACACAACTTAAAACCATATTTTTTACCTAATATGAATACGTCCCAATTGAAACACGTCATCACACAAAATTTTATTTTTGCTAACACCAAGAAGGCCTAAATAAAACATGACACAACTAGAGATCGTCTTTTTTACTTAATACTATTTACAACATATTTAACGGGTCAATCAATGAGTGGCGCGTGGAGGGTAATTGTGAAAAACATCGCAAATAATGGCCTAAGGAATACAATAAACAATGTTTGTTCAATGACACATGACTATATAAGGGAAATTACACGTGGTAATGTGCACATGTGTGGGTGGTTATTAAGAAGAAAGTGGTTATACATGATTGAGCTCATGGTTATTGGGTAATTCAAAATTTAAAGAGAGAGTTTCCAGCAATTATTTCATCGTGGCAATTACATCTAAAATATTACAAATAAGCAATTCGAAACCAAAATTCAAGGTAGGTGTAATACCTCGTAATTTTGAGTAATTTAATTATGTGGTTAAATTGCATGTGTGATGTAATTTAATTTAAATGGAAAATAAGGTGAAATTAGGAAATATTAATTTATGAAAATAAGATTAATATATATGTGGTGTTTAAGTAAATTTAATTAAGTCAATTATAGTGTCGTCGTATGTGAGTAGAAGCAGTAGGAATTGACGGAATCTCAATCGGGGAACTAGTGCGGGTTAATTTTGGGTTGAGATAGGATGTTTGTGTTTAGTAACTTAGATGGTTATTTCTAATGCGCGGTAGATCCAAAATAGGTGGAAATAGTCAAAATTGAGTACCCGGAGGTAGTAATTGGGTTAGGGGAACTTTTTAGACTAGCTCGAGCCCACGTAGGTAATTAACCTAATTTTTGGATTTGAGGGTTAAACTATAAGGCTTAGGTAAATGAGGCAACCATAACATTTATTCTAAACCCTAATAGAGAAGGAAGAGAGGAAAAAGCAAGGAGAAAGCCTGAAAAGGCTAATTTGGGAGGAGATTCAAGGATTTCTAACATCAAATCAACACACACGAGAGAGAGAGAGAGAGAGAGAGAGAGAGAGAGAGAGAGAGAGAGAGAGAGAGAGAGATCAGACCCTATGAACATTCAAAGGCAAGTAATTAAGTTTCTTTAAATAAAATTAAGTTATCCATGCTCATATCATAGTAGGTGTAGAATAAAAATCAATTTGGGGAAGGGTTCTTGCATAAAAAAGGGGGTTCTGAAGAAATTGATATCATGTGTAGTATTAGAAGAGGATGTAAGAATATATATTATTGTTGGGATTAGATTTATAAATGAGATTTAGAAGTTGAATGGGTTTAATTGGGGATTTTGAAATCAAATCTAGTAGAATGATTGTATATTCTTGTTAGTAACCCAATTCATGAATTTAATTGATGATGTTTGATAATCGTAGATAATTAGATGAGATTTATGTTTAGAATCTGTTCAAAAAGGTTTATATATGTGTGGTTTAATTTACTTGAAAGTTGGGTAAAATTTGTGAAGGTGTAACGGGTTAAACATGGAAGAAAACAAAATTGGGGAAGAATTTTGGGCAGGTGTCAATCGATCGATTGAGGGATGTCGATCGATAGATGGATCGATCGATCAAAGCTGAAATTAGGAAAAGTTTTGTGGTGTTTTCTTAGGACTTCGATTTCTTTAGCTGGTCCAAGATTGGTTCTATTAGGGTGATTTATAACTATTAAATTATCGAAGGATGAACGAGTAATTAAAGTTTAAATATCAAATTGATGACTTAAATTCGGGAATAAATGTACGAGCCGGTTGGGTTAAGTCTGGGTGTTTTATTGGAGTGATGTTACTTGATAAACTTGAATAATTATACGAAGGGTTGGTTGGGTAAGTCCGGTCACGTTAGCGGGGTGACGCTATTGTAATTAATTAATGGATGGGAATTTTATAAATTAAGAGTTGTGAGATAGACTCTGGATTTGTAGGCTAGTGCTTTGAAGGATAGGCGCGGGTTAGTCGGAGTTTGTGATTTAAATTTATATATACGGGTATGGAGGCAGTATATATACGAATATGAATAATATATGTGTGTATGATAATTACGTGAAACATACCTATCCTAGTTGTTATGCTATCAGAGAGGTTGCGCGGCGTGGGAGGTCACTCTGGCGAATCCGAGCATAGGTAATACCATTCCCCATGGTCATAGGTGTTATGCACCCCCGTGTGATGTAAGGTTAGATTACAGTGGAATCATGTGGTGTGGTTATAACCATGGACTTAAGGCCATGACCACCACCAATGTTCGTTTGTGATTTTTGGGTCCTGTGGTGAGATTGCGACCCAGTTGTTGGGAATGTAGTGGACATTCCTGGAGCACGATGGCATGCTAGTGAGCCCGCTTTCAGAATGTGGATGGCAAACGAAAATCTGGTTGCATATATTATGAGTGATATATAGGTATATTGTGTCTTGGTGTGACATGTCTTATAAACGTATATAATAATGTAGTGAATTATATACAGGCTTAATACGTTAATGATAAACGTGGTTAAATAACTGGAGTAAAGATATAAATTAATTAATGATTTAATAAGCTAATAATAGACATAGCTAATTAACAAATAAAAGTTAGACAATACTCGAGTCAAGGTAGTGTGCTAGTGAGATTTGTAATAAGACTAGTTTGATAGGGTAATGTAACTAGGTGGGTTAAGATGTAGGCACTAGGTGTGAACAATAGTTGAAAGGTGAGGGGTAATCTCATTAGAGTGCGACACCGGCTTAAATATGGAAAGTTTAACTGCATATTTATTTACTGCATTTTAATTACTTGTTAAATATTTTTAAAAGGTTTGTGGCTTTGACCATTTTTGAATCTATTTTCAAAACTTTTAGGTTCCCAGCCACAGGGACGCCAAGGATAATTATTCTTTCTAGGTACACATAGTTGCAGCTAATGTGGAAGCTTGTAGAATTCTTGAATAGCCGAATATATTTTTTAATCCTAGATTAGGTCTTCTATTCTAGTATTATTGCGCACGTTACCCTTTCTTCAGACTTATATATTTCAAATTTTCTTAGTCAGATGGATTTGATGTATTAGATTTTGACTCGTTGGTTTATTATGGAACTTTATTTCTTTATCTGAGTTTCAGACTTTATTTAGTGTTTCATTTGTATTGCTGACTGTGTATGGAATTACCGTGGTTGGTTAATCTTGTTGTATGTTAATGAAAGAAAAAAATTGACATTACTTGTTAAAATAATTAGGTGGTTAGTAATTAATCATATTTCGATAGTGATGCTTAGAATTATCCATATGAGATCGATGTTTGATTTTAGTAGAGGGTTGCCACCTTATATTTTAATAGGCGCGTTGTCACAAATGGTATCAAAGCATCAGGTTCAATTGTCCTTAGAATCTGTGTGGCTTTTATGTTTTAGCGTAGCGTTCTTGATATAGGGCCTTATTATTAGGACTGTTGTATTCATGTTTATGTATTTAAGATCACTTTCTTCTGCTATTATGATTGTATTGACTGTGAACTCATATAATTCGAATCTGGTTTCAGATGCCACCTAAGAGGGGACAATCGACTAAGGAAACGGTGGGAGACAATGAGAGGGAGGCTCAGCAGGATCCACAGGCACCACATCCACAACCACTACAAGGGAGGTTAACGGTCGCAAAGGTGGCCGCTATTGTAGCACAGACAGTTAATGTGGTGATGACCTCAATGGCATGACATTTTTCGTAGACTCAGACACAACCTCCATTGGCACCAGTCGTTCAGGGCCACTCGGGGCCATCAGATTGGCAGAGATTGAGGGAGGCATTTCAGAAGGGCCACCCACCAAATTTTCATGGTATCTCAGATATAGTCATGGGCAGTAAGTGGAAGAAAGCCATATAGTGCCACCTTCGTATGGTTGAGTGCAGTGATGCTCAGAAATAGTTATTGGCGACATTCAAGTTAGTGGGCGCGACTTTGCAATGGGGGGAGTCTATGACCATAGCAAAGGGGAGAGATGTGATGACCGTTGAGGAGTTTTGGGTACGATTTGACCGTAAGTATTTTCCGTTCACTATTTAAACAGAGATGCGATAGAAGTTTCCTGATGTCTCTCAGGGAGACCAAACCGTAGTGGAATATGAAAAAGGAGTTCTTTCATTAGCTAATTTTATAAAGGACGAGGTGAACACTACGATTTGATGAGCCATGAACTGCTTGTGCCCCACTGTGTATATGCTGACCCTGAACTGTCTGTACCCCACTGGCACCATTTCCTCCTGTCCTGCCCTGCTAGCTGGACTCTCCTACTCACTTAACCTCTGTCAGATGAAAACGGTGGTCCTGGCAGTGGAGTAGTGCTGCATTAACCACATACGAATAGGTGGCCAAAGAGGGATTACCTATCAAATGTTGGTGGATCCTGCATGTCAACCCATCCATAAAATGCTGAATCTTCTTCTCCTCAGTCGGCATCTCATCCGGTACAATTTTCAGAAGGTTGATAAACTCTGCCTCATATATCGCCACGGTCTTTCCCTACTGTTTCAAGTTCACCAAATTTCGTCTTATCTATGTCTGAATGGACGAGGGGAAATATTTACGATCGAATCGCACCCAAAAGTCTTGAATCATGAGTGTGTCTCTCTCCTCTGTGATGGTAATAGACTCCCACTACTATATTGTTGCTCCCAATAACTTGGACGTGGGTTATCTTGCAGTCTTAATTCACCAGATGGCGACACGTGTTTTAACTTTCTCTAATCGCATGACACGTGTTTTTTCCTTTCCTTTAAATGCGGCACGTGTGCGGTGGAGGTGTCAAAACCAAGCACGAGGTGTCAATCACGAGGTGTAAAGTTATAAAGGGTACAAGGGTCATTTTACACATGAAGGGTATTTTAGAAGTTTTACACCATACATTTTAAATATTTCTTAGCGATACTTGAAAATATTTTATTTACAAAATGGTTCATTTTATATTTTCACTTTTAGTCCCTGAAACTTTCTTAATTAAAACCAAGTCCTTAGAGTTTCATAAAATTATAGTTTTTACCCCAAAACTTTATCATTTCACTTGAGATAGGTTACAAGACTTTGGTTTAATCCAATTTAGAGTTGATTCTTCATATTTAAAGATGTGCCTTGTTATATAAAGAACTCAGAGTACTACAAGTCCCTATGGCTTAATAAAATTATATTTTCTATCACGAAACTTATCATTTAGCTTAAAATGTGTCATAAGACATCAATTTGACTCATTTTATAGTTAATTCTTCAAATTTAAAATTGGGTTTTATTATACTAAGAATCCAGAATATCACATATGTAATAATACAGCATTATTATATAGTAAGTGAGGTGAAATTAAAAGAAGAAAATTATATATTGGCATAAGAAAATGGCGTTATTACATCATACCCTCCTTATAAAAAGTTTGGTCCCTAAACTTTACTTACATTAATTCCCAAACAAGTATGGATATTTATCCTTTATTTCATCTTTCCACTCCCATGTTGCTTCTTCGATGGAATGATTATGCCATAACACTTTTACCAATAGAATTACCTTGGTTCGTAATATTTGATCTTTATGGTCCAAAATTTACATTGTATGCTCAATGTATGAAAAATCTTCTATAACTTGAAAAGGTTCGTGACTTAAGATATGCGCTGGATCTGGGACGTATTTCTTCATCATTGATACATGAAACATATTATGCACACTAGAGAGTTCAGGAGGTAAGGCTATTATATACGCAATAGCTCCTATCCTTTAAAGGATTTCAAAAGGTCCTAAGTATCTTGGACTCAATTTCCCTTTCTTTCCAATTCGAATTACGCCCTTTGCTGGTGATACTCATAAGAACACATAATCTCCTCTTTGAAATTCCAACTCTCGTCGGCAATTGTCAACATAACTCTTCTGACGGCTTTAAGCGATTCGAAGCCGGTGTTGTATCAATTTAACTTTATCTGTTATGATCTGGATCAATTCTGGTCCCAATATTTTTCATTCTCCAACTTCTACCCAATATGTGGGGGAACGACACCTTCTACCATAGAGTGCCTCATACGGAGCCATTTGAATACTTGCTTGACAACTATTATTATATGCAAACTCTACTAATCGTAAATGATCATCCCAATCCCCCTTCAGATCAAGTACACATGCCCTAAGCATATCCTCTAAGGTTTAAATGGTTCTCTCAGATTATCCATCTGTTTGATGTTGAAAAGCGGTGCTGAAATTCAATTGTGTTCTCATGGATGCTTGTAGGCTTTTCCAAAAGCGAGACACAAATCTAGGGTCACGATCAGAAATATTTGAAACTGGGGTTCCATGAAGCCTAATTTCTCACACATACAACTTAGATTACTTTTTCTAAAGAATGGGTAATCTTAATGGCAAAAAAATGAGCAGATTTAGTTAACCTATCAATAATTACCCCAATAGAATCATTACCATTTGAACTCCTTGGTAAACCTGTCACAAAATCCATAGTAATATGTTCCCATTTCCACTCAGGGATAGGTAAGGGTTGTAGTAATCCTGCTGGTTTCTGATGTTCAGCTTTTACTTGTTGACAAACCAAACACTGACATACAAATTCAGCTATCTCCCTTTTCATGTTATTCCACCAAAATACTTCTCGAAGATCCCTATACATCTTTGTACATCCGGGATGAAATGTAAATCTTGAGTGATGACTTTCCTCCAAAATTTGCCTCTTTAGTTGGACATCACATGGCACACACACTCAATTTCTGCATCTTAATATATCATCTCGTATCCCAAATTCAATCCTCTTCCCTTCAATAACTTCTTCTCTAATCTTCTTCAGTTGTTGGTCATTTATTTGTGCACTTTTTATCCTTTCCATCAACATGGGTTGTACTTGTAAATTCGCGATTATTCCTCCTTTGCTATACATACATACATATATTTCCATACTTCATAAATCCTTCTGCAGAGCTTCCTGGTTTGTAATAAGGCATGCTAAATTTGGTACAAAATTTCTACTTAAAGGGTCAGCTACTACATTGGCTTTCTCCAGGTGATAGTGAATATTTACATCATAATCCTTCATCAATTCTAACCACCTCCTTTATCTCATGTTTAATTCTTTCTGATTAAATATATCCTTCAAACTCTTATGATCGGTATAAATCTCACAATTCTCACCATACAAATAGTGTCTCCAAATCTTAAGAGCAAAAATTATAGCTTCTAATTCAAGGTCATGGGTTGGATAATTCTGCTCATGGGTTTTTGACTGTCTCGAGGCATAAGTTACTACTTTTCCATTTTGCATTAGGACACATCCTAAACCATTTTTAGAAGCATCACTATAAATCACAAATCCCCCTGTCCCGAAAGGAATAGTCAAAATTGGGGAGGTTACTAATCAATTCTTAAGTTCTTGAAGACTATTCTCAACTTCCTCAGACCATTCATATTTCACCTTCTTTGGGGTTAACCTAGATAGAGATTTGGCAATACTAGAAAATCCTTCAACAAATCTTCGATAATAACCTTCTAATCCAAGAAAACTACGAATCTCCGTCACATTAGTTGGTCGAGGACAACCTAGTATAGCCTCAATCTTTTGAGGGTCAATCGACACTCCCTCCTTCGAAATGACATGTCCTAGAAAAGAGACAGTAGGCAACAAAAGCTCACACTTCTTTAATTTCGCATATAATTTCTCCTTCCTAAGGATTTGCAACACTATCTCTAAATACATATCGTGTTCTTCAATATTCTTGGAATAAATAAGGATGTCATCAATGAAAACAACCACACATGATCCAAATATTTCCTAAACACTCTATTCATCATATCCAGAAAAGAGGCTGGTGCATTAGTTAGTCCAAATGGCATCACAAGAAATTCATAGTGATCATATCTAGTACGAAAAGCTGATTTTGAAATATCATCCTCCTTAATCTTTAATTGGTGATAGCCTGACCTAAGGTCAATCTTAGAAAATGCTTGTGCTCCTTGTAGTTGGTCAAAAAAATCATCTATACAAGGTAAGGGATATTTGTTCTTAATGGTCACCTTATTTAGTTCATGATAATCTATACATAACCTCATCCTCCCATCCTTCTTTTTAATAAATAATACGGGAGCACCCCAAGGGGACACACTTGGTCTAATAAAACCCTTGTCTAACAAATCTTATAATTGAACTTTTAATTACCTTAATTCTAAAGGTGTCATACGATAAGGTGGTTTCAAGATTGGTGTAGTTCCAGGAACAAGGTCAATCATAAACTCTATTTCTCGACTAGGAGGAAGACTAGGTAAGTCATTAGGAAAAACATATGGAAAATGTTTAGCTATAGGAATATGTTCTAAACTAGGACCTTTTATTTGCAAATCAATAATACTCATAAGGAATCCTCGACATCCCTTGTTAAGAAACCTACAAGCTTGCATTGTAGAAATAATACGAATGGGAGATAGGATGCATGTTCCTTCAAAACTGAATTCTGGTTGGTTAGGTATTTGGAAAGTAACTCTCTTCTCAAAACAATCTACCTTAGCATGATACGATGTTAAACAATCCATCCCTAAAATAACTTCAAAGTCTTTTATGTCTAAAACTATCAAATCAGCGAATAGTTTATGACTACTAACATCTATTGGGCAAGACTTATATACTAAGGTTCCAATCAATAACTCACCCGAAGGAGTAGAAACATACATGCTATGATTTAAGGGTTCGAGCCTATTAGGAAAGCGATCAACAAAACGCACAGAGATAAATGAATGCGTAGAACCAGGATCTATTAAAAATTGAAAAGGTTGTGCATATATAGAAAGTGTACCTAAAAGTACTGCATCAGAAGCTTGGGTATCAAAAAGTGCAAAAACTCCACCTTCTCAACCTTGGTCCTTCTTTTCACCAAAAGGTTCTATCGGAATCCTTACTGGGGTTGGGGAGTCTTTTATCTGATGTCCCTTATGTCCACATCTAAAATAAGCACCCGTATCCTTGTAACAAGGTCGTCCTCCATGCATCTTCCCACATTACTGACATATCTTGTTATTATACCGTTTGTCATCCCTAGCTCCCCCAAAATTTGATGTATTCCTAAAATTGTTTCTATTATTTGCGTTCTTCCCTATTTTTTCCCCAAACTTCCTCTTACCATCTCTAATTCGATTATACTCCTCGCTATACCTTTCGGTTATCGTAGCCCTAGCCATAATGTCTCTATACGATGTCAACTTTAGGATGGAAATTTTACTATGAATACTCAACATTAACCCACGTTCAAACTTTATGGATTTTAAAACACCAGTTATCACAACATAAGGTGAAAAATGAGATGACTCGATAAACTTGGCCTCGTATTAACTAACCGTCATATTCCCTTGCACTAGGCTCATGAACTCAGCTGCCATTTCATCCTTCACCATTTTAGGGAAATAATACTCATAAAAGATCACCAAGAATTCCTTCCAACCTGTGCAAATATATCTCTCCTCGTGTATTCTCTTAGTCATTCTCCACCAATGTTCGGCTTCACCTTCTAACATAAATGTTGCTAATGAAACCCTTTGTTCATAGGTACACTTAAGAACATCGAGCATCTCTTCCATTTACATCACCCAACTTCCTGCTTCAGTGGGTTTAGGATTACCTTTAAAAGAAGGCGGGTTCAACTTCTTGAAATGATCAATGGTACATCTAGTTAGTTCCAGATTCCTTGGTGCTCCATTATTCACCTGATACGCCACAATCTTTGATATACTCTCAATCACCTTGTATGCACCTTCTAGTCCTTCCATACTTAAACTGAAAAGAGTGCGACTGTGTGATAATTGATTAAAATTCGCAAATATCTAATTTGGCACACTTATTTAATTAGAGTCTATTAATTCAGCCCCTAAGCATGCATCTATGGTGCGCGTGTCAAACCATAAACAAATAACGCATGCGACACAACAAAAATGTTGAGACACAGACTTCAGGAAAAAACCCCTTTCGGGTAAAACCTTTATTTCACTATGAATATATAAATCACAACTTACAATTACATAGAGAAATCTGCAATGGATCAACGTGCAGTCAACCCACAAAGACTCGCAGTCTTGAACTCAGCAAGAGAATACCCGCAGCACCCTCCAAGGACTCGCAGTCCTATCTTTAGCAAAGAATCTTCACGCAGCAAGATCCTTAATAACACGCAGCCATACGGTGTAGAGACGCACTCCACAAAAGATGAAAAAAGGCAAAGATGTGTTCTTGAACACCAAAACAATTCACTAAAGCAAGATAGGAGTTTTGTGAATTGTAAATCAAAAAGGGATTAAAACTCTAAAGGAAGAAGCCTAAAGATTACTGCTTTGGCAGTGTTTCTGTTCTGGAAAACGTATGGTCTTAATGAAAATGTTACCATTTAATGAGTATTTATACAAAAATGCACCGCCTCGAAATTCGAGCTCGTTCGAACGAGAAGCATATGTCACTCGAACGAAGTATGCCTGTCGTTCAAACAACATCGCGCGACTTCCAATCTCGTTCGAATGATATGTTGATCTCGCGCAAACGACATGGGCGTCAAAATCGAGGTCCGCTATAAAACTTAGAAAAAATACTCATTCTCAATATTTGACGAAAAAGTCCGCTCCAACACTTAGAAAATATTTTGTAAAAGTCTCCCAAAAGCTCTAAGTGAAAAGTAAAGGTATTTAAAACATAACCTTACCAAAGTAAACTTCGCGGAGCCTTGAATGATGAAGAACTTGAGTAATTCGGATTCGTCTTTGATGTAGATGTCTCTTGAATGCTCTTCGACAGTGTAGCGGTATATGACATAATAAATTGATAACGGACCTATGAAAATATGTCCTTACAAATCTCCCCCTACGTCTATGCCGGTACATATATAAAAAATTTGAATTATAAAAAAACTTGCCTATACAAATCTACCCTCCCATGAATAAATTTGCAAGACTTCAAAATTGTTCTTCAATCATCTTCATCAAATCTCAAAGCTTTTCTCATTAGGGTGTGCAACATATCAATCTTAATTTTTTACCTACACACATGAGATAAAGAAAAATACCTTCGTGACGCATCGAGTTTGAAATGATATAAGAATAAAGCATTAATAATCAAAGCTCCCCTATAATGCAAAAACTCCCCCATAACATGATAATTCGTTCTCCCCCGTTTTATGATGTCCCCAATAGACAGATAAGAAGAAACAATCAAAACATGGAGTGTCACGCTAAAAATGCATAGTAAACAAGAATCAAGCTACGCGCATGCAAAGAAGTATCTCACAAATTTCACAAACTATTTTTCAATTTTTCAATTTTTCATACAAAAATAAGATACCACTTTGAAAAATATGATACAAAAATCACACCATGGATTTAAACTCAAACAACCAAGTCATGGAAACGAAATGAATGGGTGTGAACACATTTGATAGGAAAATCAACTCAATCAATCATATGTGCACGATGAATACGTGTACCCCTAACGAATGAACATCAAAAGAATCCTTAGGTGTAAAAATTTGTTGAATTTAAATGACATCGTCTTATGCAAATCAACAAATCAAAGTCTAAATGATTTCCACACCAATAACGTCCAAAACTATTTAGCGCTTTTTCAAGATTTTCAAGGACGTGCAAACTCGTTTTGATTCTCCAACCAAACTCCCTCATATATATTTTCTTTTAGAGGTGAATAAACTAAATTCTCAATCTTTGGAGAATTGGTGCAAAAACCTAAATGGCCCATAATTGGCATGAATTTCTTTTTACTGCCTTTAAATTTTTTTGGGCTCTTTTAAACCTCTTTGGACCCCGGATAATAAAATTCCTCCATCTTTTAGGTCCAATTTAACGGTGGATTAGTATTCGCAAAGGCAAAAAGAACCTTTCGCAGCCCTTCCCCATTTTTTTAACAAAGCACACAAACTCACAAAACGGTTTTTATATGCACAATTTTCTTATCAAAATTTATCACGCTTGGTTCGTTTTAAGGACATGATTGAAGTGAAAACACCCAACCAACATGTGATAAGACAAGCACAATAATCAAACAAATCCTTGCATGTGTGCAATAAAGAAAACATGAGTCAACATGTAGGAAGTAACACTAAATTACATCTTAATGACTCCAAACATTATAAAGCACAAGGATGAATTGACCTACTGTCTCAAAACACTATCAAATAGTCACAGCAAAATGGAATGATGTTGTGACTCGGTCATCCTAAGTCTTCATCCATAAACGGTGCAAACAAAATACAAAAATCTTTTTGGATTTTTCTAAAAATTTTATCAAAATAAAATCTTTTTGTATTTTTCAAAAGAAAAAATTTATACAAAAATGATACATACTAGCAATAGGCAAACAATGTTATCATGAAAATCACCCTATGCTAGTAAACAAGTCAAACCTCAATCATTAGGTGCGGAGGGGTTTTCCAAAGGTGGTGACAATTTATGAAAAACCTCCATCAATTCTTGTGAAGTTTTGACTAAAAACTTAACTTGCTCACCAAAATGTGAAAACTCTCTCATATAGTCTCCGGGAGCATGTAAAGTATCATGTGTGGGTGCATGTGTATCAGAAATACGTGTAGAAGCAAAACGTGACACATACCCCAAATTAAAGCAAAATTCCCTAAGGTGTCCTCTCCTTTTGCAAAGTGAGCAAACATAAATAGGCCTCGGAACACCTCTCTCAAAAACTCTAAGACTCACTTTCCTAATATGAATGAGACGCTTAGGTGGGTGAGGGTGAGACTCACGTGAATTTGACACTAAAGTGGAAACCGGCTCGGGTGCTAATTGGGAAATAGAAGCACCGTCATGACTTATTCCTAACTTCTCACCTTTATCCTTAAGAACCACCTTTTCAACCTTCTTAGGTGCGTTCTCAAAAATGACATTGACCTCCCTAGCACGTTCGAGATCACTCTCGAGTTGGGATATACGTGTCGTCAAACTAGACAACGTGTTGGTCGAATCACACTTCTCCTTTCTTAAAACCTCCTTCTCTCTCTCCAAATCTAAAACCCGACGACCTAAATCACGATTATATTTCTTAGTTTTCAAGGTCACGGTGTACAAATCTCTAAAAGCTATTTGGAGCTCACTTTCATCTCCACTCTCTTCCTCTCTCTCATCCTCACTCGAAGAACACAAATCACTATCATCGCTCTCGTGTGCACTCTTGTGAGACAAAGTGGGTGTGATCGCACGACTAGAAAAAGCGACAACCATCCCATGTGCTAAACCTTTATCGGACTCATCTCCGTCATCACCCTCACTATCACTAAGTGTGGCAGGCATGGCTACTTTCTTACCTTTATTTCTAAGCCCAGTTGGACACTCAAATGACTTATGTCCCTTACCCCCACATTCAAAACAAGTCACGTTCTCAAGATCTTCCTCACACTCCTCATCTGAGACATTCTCTTTTTCTCTCTCACCTCTTTCTTTGGCCTTTCCTTTCTTTTTATTTTTCTCAAAAAATTTCTTTTTATTGGAAGAATTATTTTTGTTCATGTTGAGAAATTTTTTAAAAATTTTCGCAAACAAGGCCGTATCATTAAAATCAAAGTCTTCCTCAGAATCGGACTCACAAACTTTTTCTTTCTTTTTCTTACAATGAGTCTTTAAAGCAATTCCATTATCCTTAGGCTTAATGGTTTTGGGAAACATGTCAATCTCATAGTTTTGAAGATCTCCTACACGTTCTTCCAACTTAAGTGATTTCAAATTTCCCAAAGAGTTCAAAACAGTGACTTTAGGAATAAAGCGTTTTGGGAGAGATCTCAAAATCTTTTTAACGACATGCGTGTTATCAATCACCTCACCCAAATTAAAACTGGTGTTAATAATGTCCGACAAACGTGCATAAAAATCATCAAAGCATTCAAATTCAGACATAGTGATAGTCTCAAATTGGGCGGCCAAATTTTGTAACTTAGATTCTTTAATCGCGTTCGTACCCTCATGTGTCAATTTCAAAACATCCCATGCCTCTTTAGACGTGGTGCACGTCATAATTCGGCAAAACTCATCAGGAGTGATAGCTCCATAAATAGCACTCAAACCACGTGAATTATGTTTAGACATTTTATGATCATCTTCAGTCCAGGTTGACACGGGTTTTAAAGAGGTGATATTATCAACGGTGACCGTGGGAGGAGTCCACCCATTTTCGCAAAGGTACCAAACACGCTCGTCAATGGCTTTTAATTAGACCCGTCAAAAATAGACATCTTATTATAGAAGTGTTCCATAGAAAAAATGCGATTTTTCACAAAACTGATTTAAAAAAAATCAATATCACACGATTTTGCGGAAAATAGGAATACGCGATAAATTAGCGTAACCTGCTCTGATACCAATTTGAAAAGAGTGCAACTGTGTGATAATTGATTAAAATTCGCAAATATCTAATTTGGCACACTTATTTAATTAGAGTCTATTAATTCAGCCCCAAAACATGCATCTATGGTGCGTGTGTCAAACCATAAACAAATAACGCATGCGACACAACAAAAATGCTGAGACACAGATTTCAGGAAAAAAACCCTTTTGGGTAAAACCTTTATTTCACTATGAATCTATAAATCACAACTTACAATTACATAGAGAAATATGCAATGGATCAACGCGCAGCCAACCCACAAAGACTCGCAGTCTTGAACTCAGCAAAAGAATACCCGCAGCACCCTTCAAGGACTCGCAGTCCTATCTTCAGCAAAGAATCTTCACGCAGCAAGATCCTTAATGACACGCAGCCATATGGTGTAGAGACGCACTCCACAAAAGATGACAAAAGGCAAAGATGTGTTCTTGAACACCAAAACAATTCACTAAAACAAGATAGGAGTTTTGTGAATTGTAAATCAAAAAGGGATTAAAACCCTAAAGTAAGAAGCCTAAAGATTACAGCTTTGGAAGTGTTTCTGTTCTGGAAAACGTATGGACTTCTTAATGAAAACGTTACCATTTAATGAGTATTTCTACAAAAACGCACCGCCTCGAAATTCGAGCTCGTTCGAACGAGAAGCATATGTCGCTCGAACGAAGTACTCATGTCGTTCAAACGACATCGCGCGACTTCTAATCTCGTTCGAACGAGATGCTGATCTCGCGCGAACAACCTGGGCATCAAAATCGAGGTCCGCTATAAAACTTAGAAAAAATACACATTCTCAATATTTGACGAAAAAGTCCGCTCCAACACTTAGAAAATATTTTGTAAAAGTCTCCCAAAAGCTCTAAGTGACAAGTAAAGGTATTTTAAACATAACCTTACCAAAGTAAACTTCGCGGAGCCTTGAATGATGAAGAACTTGAGTAATTTGGATCCGTATTTGATGTAGATGTCTCTTGAATTCTCTTCGATGGTGTAGCGTTATATGACATAATAAATTGATAACGGACCTATGAAAATATGTCCTTACATAAACCACTTGTTCTCGCAGTTGATCTTGGCTTGGTCATTTTCTACAGTCATGGCCAAACATAAGACGTATTATACTAACTCAAGATTGAAAATTAGAAGAACAACTATATATAAACAATTATATGTAGACTATAAGACATAGGGGGTTATCACATAAGTCGGATATTTAATCCTAAATCCTATGTATGGAGACCTAAAATCGATAACGTTCGAAACTTATGTTCAGCAATCTACGGGTTCATAACCTATGCCACCAAGGCAATAAATATTCTAACTTAAATTGTTTCCTTAATTAAATGCAACGGAAACATAATTACATAGTTATGAATCGTAAAATACTGAAATTAAAGGAATTACGTCATGAGATCTTTCTAAAAGGAAACTTCATTTATATTACAAGTCACAACGAGTTACAACTTAAAACGAAATTTAAAACTTATTACAAGAGAGACAAACATGCTCTATATGTTATAACACCTTTTTACTTAAAATAACCAAAACGAGCTCTAAAAGTTGAATCTTCCATATAGTCCTTTTTCGTTCCCTCCAAGCCTACTCATTTTCTGAAAAATGGTTAGTTATACAACATTAGCTAAAAATCTAGTGAGGTTCAATCTCCAGGCATTCCAATTTTCAGAAAATTGATACCTATTGAATTTCTAACACAAGGCATATACATATATGGACAGGAATTTGCAGTAAAATATATAAAGTAAACTGGCAGTACATATTTTCAGAATAATCAGTTCAGAACAGAACAGATAAAACAGTTTGAGCAATATGTCAATTATTCAATTTATTTTTATGACCATGTACACTCTAATACCCAGATAAACAGATAGTGTTACCAAATGTTTCCACTCGGCAACAACACAGATAGAAAATCATGATATCTGAAATAATGCCTTATTTAGGGCACACCAGCGATAAACCAGCTGGGAAGGTACCACCCAAAAATTTCCACCTAGTAGTTAAGGCCAACATAGTAAGAGAGTTTCCATAGGCCGAATCAATAATTTTAGAATTCAAATCAGATGTATATATCGAGAGATGTACATATATAACAAATGACGGAATCATCGGTATCAGATGTATTTGGGAATAAAATCATTTCACAAAATATATGTAGTTTGCATAAAATCATATAATCAAAATACACAAGGAATGTCAGAGTACTCACATAGAACCGAAGTCTGAAGTCACAGATGTTGAGTCTTGGATCACTCGTTAATTCTTAAGACGAAACTTCTTCTTAACTTTCCCGTATTTTCTCTCCCTATTTCTCTCTGATATTTGGAATGAATTTCATGTAAGAACTGATCCTAAGGCCTCTATTTATAATTTCCCAGAGTCATTAGGGTGTTAACACGTGTCCCAATGACTAAGCATCCAATTTGGTGAGTCATCGTTAGCGTGTAGCGTAACGGAGTTGTCTTGCAGTCTCAATTCACCGAACGTCGACACGTGTATTGGATTTCTCTAATTGCATGACACGTGTTTTGTCCTTTCCTTTAAAGGTGACACATGTACGGTGAAGGATTCAAAACCAAGCACGAGGTGTAAAGTTATTAAGGGTATTAAGGTCATTTTACACATGAAGGGTATTTTAGTAATTTTACACCATACATTTTCAATATTTCTTAGAGGCCCTTGAAAATATTTTACTTACAAATTTCCCTTCATATATTTTCATTTTAGTCCTTAAAACTTTCATTATTTCAAAATTAAGTCCCTAAAGTTTCATAAAATTTTATTTTCTACCCCAAAACTTATCATTTAGCTTAGGATGTGCTATAAGATTTTGATTTAATACATTTTGATGAATAAGGAGATTATTTCAAAGTGTTTAAGTCGTCCAAACCAGCCTTCCCTTTAACCAATCAAAATATTACACATGGTGTGGTAATAAGACAAAATATGACTTAAAGGATGAACAGATTTTCCCTTATTTCGTAATTTCGGTATAACTTCTTGCTCGGACCTACGTTTAACACACCGTTTGTTGTGTTATAAACCTAATTCATATATATATAACTTTTTAGTTTTTACCTCAAGTCAATTTTTATATTATAATTGTCAAAACTAGTCTCTAATATGAACATTCCTACCGAAAACTTTAAAATTTTATGTTTGTAACTAATTTGATATTTCATGATTTATGAAGGAAGGATTAGACTAAAATAATAAATTAAAATTATCCATATCACTTATGAAATAACACAACATTTAAAACTATATATGATCATATAAAAGTGGGGACATTACATCCTACCCTCCATATAAAAAGTTTGGTCCCCAAACTTTACTTACATTAATTTCCAAACAAGTATGGATATTTCTCCTTTATTTCATCTTCCCGCTCCCATGTTGATTCTTCAATGGAATGATTACACCATAACACTTTGACCAATAGAATTACCTTGGTTCATAATATTTGATCTTTATGGTCCAAAATTTCTACTGGATGCTCAATGTATGACAAATCTTCTCTAATTTGAAGAGGTTTGTGACTTAGGATATGCGCTGGATCTGGGATGTATTTCTTCATCATTGACACATGAAACACATTATTCACACTAGAGAGTTCAGGGGGTAAGATTATTCTATACGCAATATCTCCTATCCCTTCAAGGATCTCAAAAGGTCCTAAGTATCTTGGACTCAATTTCCCTTACTTTCCAAATTGGATTACTCCCTTTGCTGGTGATACTCGTAAGAACACATGATCTCCTCTTAAAAATTCTAGTTGGCGGTGTTGATTGCCAACGTAACTCTTTTGATGACTTTGAGCGATTCGAAGTCAGTCATGTATCAATTTCACTTTCTCTGTTGTGATCTGGATCAATTCTGGTGCCAATAATTTTCTTTCTCCAACTTCTACCCAACATGCAGGGTAAAGACACCTTATACCACAGAGTACATCATACGGATCCGTTTGAATACTTGCTTGATAACTATTATTATATGCAAATTCTACTAATGTTAAATGATCATCCCAATTCCCCTTCAGATCAAGTACACATGCCCTAAGCAAAACCTTTAAGGTTTGAATGTTTCTCTTAGATTGTCCATATGTTTGAGGATGAAAAGCGGTGCTAAAATTCAATTGTGTTCCCATGGATTCTTATAGGCTTTTTGACTAGCGAGACACAAATCTAGGGTCACAATCTGAAATAATTGAAATTGGGGTTCCATAAAGCCTAATAATTTCCCGCACGTACAACTTGGCTAACTTTTCTAAAGAATGGGTAATCTTAATGGCAAGAAAATGAGAAGATTTAGTTAACCTATTAATAATTACTCAAATAGAATCATTACTAATTGAACTCCTTGGTAAACATGTCACAAAATCCATAGTAATATTTTCCCATATCCACTCAGGGATAGGTAGGGGTTGTAGTAATCCTAATGGTTTCTGGTGTTCAGCTTTTACTTGTTAACAAACTAAACACTGAGATACAAATTTTGCTATCTCCCTTTTCATGTTATTCCACCAAAATACTTCTCAAAGATCCCTATACATCTTTGTACATCCGGGATGAAATGTGAATCTCGAGTAATGACTTTCTTCCAAAATTTGCCTCTTTAGCTGGGCATCAGATGGAACACACACTCTATTTCCAAATCTCAATATATCATCTCGTATCACAAATTCAATCCTCTTCCCTTCAATAATTTATTCTCTAAGCTTCTTCAGTTGTGGGTCATTTACTTGTGAAATTTTGATCCTTTCCATCGACATGGGTTATACTTGTAAATTTGCGATTATTTCTCCTTTACTACAAATATATACATCTATTTCCATACTTCTCAAATCCTTCAACAGTGTTTCCTGGCTTGTAAAAATACATGTTAAATTGGGTTTAGACCTCGTACTTAAAGCATCACCTACTATATTAGCTTTCCCCGGGTGATAATGAATATTCAAATCATAATCCTTAATTAATTCAAACCACCTCCTTTGTCCAATGTTCAATTGTTTT
Organism: Sambucus nigra; assembly: GCA_949130495.1. Classification (NCBI taxonomy): domain Eukaryota; kingdom Viridiplantae; phylum Streptophyta; class Magnoliopsida; order Dipsacales; family Adoxaceae; genus Sambucus; species Sambucus nigra. The sequence continues at coordinate 326,565,440 of OX422221.1, read as the reverse complement.
GGGGTAAAATTGTATTTCAAACTCTTATGATCGGTATAAATCTCACACGTGTCACGATACAAATAATGTCTTACACTCTACATAAAATTATTTATATATAATTGTTCTTCTAATTTGCAATATTGATTTAGTATAATACGTCTTATGTTTGGCCATGACCAAGCCAAGATCAAATGCGAGAACAAGTGGTTCAAGTATGGAAGGAGTGGAAGGTGCATAGAAGGCGATTGAGAGTCTAGCAAAGATTGTGGAGCATCAAGTGAATAATGGAGCACCAAGGAATCTGGAATTAACTAGTTGTACCGTTGAGCATTTCAAGAAGTTAAACCCACCTTCTTTTAAAGGTACTCCTAACTCCACCGAAGCAGAAGGTTAGGTGATGTATATGGTAAAGATGATATATGTTCTCAAGTGTACCGATGAACAAAGGGTTTCATTTGTAACATTTATGTTAGAAGGTGAAGCCGAACATTGGTGGATAATGACTAAGAGAATACACGAGGAGAGAAATACTTGCATAGGTTGGAATGACTTCTTGGTGATCTTTTATGAGAAATATTTCCCTAAAACGATGAAGGATGAAATGGCAGCTGAGTTCATGAGCCTAGTGTACGGGAATATGACGGTTAGTCAATACGAGCCCAAGTTTACCGAGTTATCCCATTTTGCACCTTATGTTGTGATAACTGATGTTTTAAAAGCCAAAAAGTTTGAATGTGGGTTAAGGTTGAGTATTCGTAGCTGAATTTCCATTCTGAAGTTGACATCATATAGTGACGTCGTGGCTAGGGCTACGATAGCTGAGAGGGATGGAGAGGAGTACAATAGAATTAGAGATGGTAAGAGGAAGTTTAGGGAACAAATAGGGAAGAGCCCAAATAATAGAAATTATTTTAGGAATACATCCAATGTTGGGGGAGCTAGGGATGACAAATGGTATAATAACAAGATATGTTAGCAATGTAAGAAGATGCATGGAGGATGGACTTGTTATAAGGATACAGGAGCTTATTTTAGATGTGGATAGAAGGGACATCAGATAAAAGACTGTCCAACCCCAGTAAGGATTCCGATACAGCCTTTTGGTGAAAAGAAGGACCAAGGCAGACAAGGTAGAGTTTTTGCACTTTTTGATACCCAAGCTTCTAATGCAGTAGTGCTAGATAGACCTTCTATACGTTCACAAACTTTTCAAGTTTTAATAGATCCTGGTGTAATACATCGTACTTTTGGCTATATTTATTTTTGGGATTAATTAATTAAATGCGTATTAATTGGAAATTAATCCGGGTTAAAAATACTAACGAGATGCGAGTTGGTATTTGATTATGTGCATACATGTTTTTATATGAATATTGAATTATGAAATTTGTAGTGATATTTATATACGGCAATTTGGGAATTTTGTTGAGACGCGTGTGACCGTCGCGTCATGGTGTATCATTTTAATTATAAAAGTGATTTTTATTTTTATTATCCGTATGGTCGTTTAGAGTGCGCCAACGCGTCCGGAAGGGTCGAGATAGTCAGAAAACACTAGCCGGGGGTATAGTTTGGATCCCGGGTATTTTTAGGCCATACCGGCATCATAAAGGGTATTTTGGTAATTTTATATTTTGAGGAATTAAAAATGACGAAAATTAGGAGTCTTTATCTGATTGGGAATAGACCCACTAAACCCACTAACCAACCCATATTAACCCAAGAAGCTACGGAGGTTATCATTTAGGTTTCTAACTTTCCCAAAGAAAACCCTAGCCACCATAGCCACCTTTGGAGAAGATAGCTTGGAGAGGGAGAGAAAGAGAAGGAATTCTGCAGAAATCTTTACAGAAATCAACACCAAATTCAGAGACAATAGAGGCAAGTGGTTTAATTACTTTTAAATTCAGAGAATGTTCCTTCCATGTTAGATAATTTGAGGATTTATAATTTTTCTTAGAGGATAAATGAAAACCCATGTTAATTGGACTTAGGATTTGAATATTGAGGACAAATTGCATGTAGAATCACATAGAGATGATTATTCTGGTATTAATGTATGTTGAATGTAACAAAGACGAATTTAGAATGGGCTATTGATGATTACAAGTTTTAGGGTTCATGTTCTTGAGAAAATTGGGGAAAAAGTGTAGAGATTTGTATATTAATCGATGTTAGGGTAAGTTAATCCTTCAAAACGTGTTAGGATGTGATTATAATATGTTTAGGATTGTTTAGAGACCTTAAAACGATTGTTGGGACTTAGTTTAGAAGAGATTTGAGGAGTAAAAATGGTGAAAAACGAGATTTAGAAAAATCTGGGACGAAACTGGTAGGTCGTTAGAAGCCCCTGCCCAGGTCGTTCGAACGAACTCGTTCGAACGAGCTTCTAACGAATTGACCAGTCACTTCTAACGAAAGGGAACTTCGTTCGATAACTTCGTTCAAACGAGATATCGTTAGAAGGTACAGTTCGTTCGAACGAACTGGATCTCGTTCGAACAGTCTCGTTCGAACGAGACTTCTAACGAGCTGACAGTGGAATCTCGTTCGAACAGTCTCGTTCGAACGAGACTTCTAACGAGTTGGCAATCTGGGCCTTTTTAGACTGTTTTGATTTTTGGAGTCCCGTAAACTTGTTCGATGATAGGGATAGCATTCCTTTGATGATATATGGATAGATTTGGGACTTTGGGTTATTATGAGGAGTAAATTATATACGAGTGATTTAAATCAATGAACCGTTTGGGTTGAGACGTGAGTGTCTACTACGACGTGAGAATAGATTATGGGGCGTATGATTATAAACCGGAATCGTATAAAGTGTGTAAATTATATATTGGTACTAGAATGAGGATAGTACTACAATTAAACTACGGGATTACTAAGACGTGTGTTTACTTAGTATTGGTATATAAATTGTGTGTATGACATACCTACCATACTTGCTATCACGGGAGGTTTGCGTTCGCTTAGGGCCCTCTAATCCTTGTGTTGCCCGGATTTAGACTGGTTACCTTGATGAACATAGGTCATAGAAAGACTTATTGGGATATTAATAAGTCCGCTGATCGTGGGAGCGTAGGTATGTGCGTGACCCATGTGATGTGACTGTGTTCGCCTCCATTATTTGTGATGTTGTTATCTGTGAACTATTCCTGAGAGATTCGGAATATGTAATCCTTATGTACGTGATGTACCAGGATGATAGCAGAGTATGTGTGCACCGCAGCTTAGTTCTCAGGGTGCTTGTATTGTATATTTATGTTGTGAATAATATACACTTAATTAATGGGAACCTTCATGTTAATGTTGTGAATATAATTACGGTATTGTTTCGAGTTACATAACGGGTTAGCTGATAGTGAAATATATTGCATATTGAGCATCGGAGTTACGTTAAATCCCTATTTAATTACGAGCGTTATTATGTTAATAGAACCGAGTAATAAGGGTAGGACCTATGGCAGTCTAGCTAGATATTATGTCACTTAGCTAGCGGTTTGGGTCGTTATAGATGGGTACTTACGTTAGGAGTGCACAGTTAGACGAGAGGTGAGAATATCATGTGAGTGCACGTCCTAACATGTACTTTGCATTTAATGTTTTAAATGTTTTTCAAGCACTTGCAGGTTTTTAAAATATAACTCCACATTCGGGCTCTGACCCGTTTGCTTTCAAATATATTTTTCTTGTAAAACCATTTTAGGTGCCCAGCCACAAGGACACCATGCATAGGATACTCATTCTGGTGACGAGCTGTAGCTGTTTGTGGAAGCTACAGGTATTTGCTTGTAGACGCTTCTATCACTTGGATTCCAGATTCTTTATCTATCAGTTATAGGGCATGTTGCCCATTTCTATTAGAGACTTCTTTCCATTACAGTTTTCAGACTTTGGCATGTATTGATTTAGTATTCAGTTTACTTATTTCAGTTGTGGGATTGTAGTGAGGAGTTTTCCTCCAGACTTTATTTACATTGTGCGATGGTTATTCGATTTACTTCATTATGGTGAATGGTGTTATTATTCTTTATTACACTTGTTGCATGTTAATCAGACTTTAAATAAAATTTGGCACTTACTTTTTAAATACTAGGTGGTTAGTAATAATAAAAATGTTTTCGACAGTGATGCTATTAACTGAGCCAACTTGGCATTTTGAATTAATTTAATAAAGGAGTAGCTACCTGGTATTTAATTAGTCGGGGTGTCACAGGTGGTATCAGAGCATCAGGTTCTAGTGTCCTTTAGGATCTGACGGCTTATTATGTTTCCGCTAAGTTTCTTTGATATAGAGCCCTATATTTTAGGACTGTTGTACTCTTTTTGTGTATGCTTCATTCTTCAGCTATTTTAAGTTTATAAACATCGAACTTATAAACTTTGTTCTTATTTCAGATGCCTCCACGACGTGCACGACGAGTTCCCAGGGATGCAACGCCCGAACCCCAGCCCGCTCCAGTTCAGGGCATGATGAACGCCGCTGAGGTTGCAGCTATAGTAGCCCAAGCGGTAAATGTCGTAATTGACGTTGTTCAGCAGGCACCACCGCAGGCGCCGGTTGCCGCGCCAGTACAGGCAAATGCATTCCCGTCTGCTTGGGAGCCTGTACGTGACGCTTTTCAGAAAGCGCATCCGCCAGAGTTTGCAGGTAGCTCTGATGTAGTAGTCTCGAGCCAATGGAGGAAGGATATGCAGAGGCACTTAAGGATGTATGAGTGCACGGATGTCCAGAAGCAGGTGCTAGCTACTTTCAAGCTGGTTGGATCTGCACTGCAGTGGTGGGAGTCTATTACCACCGTGGAGGAGAGGGATACTCTCACTATTCAGGACTTCTGGGTGCGGTTTGACCGCAAGTACTTTCCGTCGGCTGTTCACACGGAAATGAGGAGGAAACTTATGAATCTGAGGCAAGAGGGTAAGACCGTGGCCGAGTATGAGGCCGAGTTCACGAATCTGTTGAATATCGTTCCAGATGAGATACCAACAGAGAAGAAGAAGATTGAGAAATTCACCGACGGGTTGACTTGGAGGATCCGTCAGCATCTGTTAGGGAACCTTTCGTTGGCCACGTATTCTGATGTGGTTAACGCTGCTTTGTTACACTGCCAGGACCACCTCTTTCATATGGCTGAGGGCAAGAGGTCGGGAGAGTCTAGCCATCAGGGCGGGACTGGAGGACATGGTGCCGGTGGGGCACAATCTGTCCAGGGGCAGAGACAGGGTGAGCAGGGTTCGCAGCAGGGGGATCAGAAGAGGTTCCGATCAGGGAACTACAGGCAGGGTCATGGAGGTTTCCGTCAGGGCCATCAGGGTCCAAACGGCCATCAGGGCCAACAGGGGCAGAATGGGCAGCAGTTTCACCAAGGCCAGCAGGGCCAAGGGAGGAACGGTAACGGCCACCAGGGACGGGGACCGCAGGGGCAGAGAGGAGGGAACTTCCCAGGGAAGTGCTTTGTTTATGGCAAGACTGGCCATAAGCGACAGGATTGTCCTGATAGGGGCAGGGCCCCACAGCAGCAGCAGCAGGGTGCTCGCCAGGAGCCACAGAGGCCTATGTTTCCCGCCGCTCTTCCCGCACCGCCACAGATGGCAGCATTGCCACCCATTCCAGCAGTCCCAGTTCAGCAGGGGCAGCTACAGTATGGACGTGTCTACAACGTCCACCAGGCTGCAGTTCCACAGGCACCGCCCGCGATTGAGGGTACGTTTCCTATCCATGGCACTATGGGTCGGGTATTATTTGATACGGGGGCTACACATTGTTTTATAGCTACACACTTCACGAAAGCTTTATGATTGTTAGCTATGGCAGAGAGCACAGTGACGTGTGTCGACTCACCATTGGGGAGTGGGTCACTTATTTTCTTTATATGCCGGGGAGTGGGGTAGAGATTGGTGGTTTGGTATTACCTGCAGACATGTTAGTATTAGATATGCATGTTCACGATGTGATTATCGGTATGGATTGGCTCGTAGCTTATAGGGCCATGATTGATTGCTTCAGCGGGAGCATTATTTTTCCATTCCGGGGCAAGAGATGTTTATAGTGGCGATGCCTCGCCCAGAGGGAGGATCGACCGCTCATCTGTATTACATTGAGGAGGATACCTCTAAGGAGGTAGTGATTCCTTTAGATTCTATCCCAGTTGTCAGGGAGTATTCGGATGTGTTTCAGGAGATACCAGGCCTACCCCCCAGTCGAGAGATAGACTTTGTTATAGACCTATTGCCAGATACGAGACCTATAGCACGCGCACCGTACCGTATGGCTCCAGCTGAGATGAGGGAGTTACGGGATCAGATAGAGCAGCTATTAGGTCAGGGCTTTATTCGCAGGAGTACCTCACCTTGGGGCGCTTCAGTTTTGTTTGTGAAGAAGAGAGACGGTTCACTGAGATTGTGTGTGGACTACCGAGAGTTGAATAAGGTCACGATACGGAATAAGTATTCGTTGCCTCGAATCGATGACTTATTCGACCAGTTGAGAGGATCTTCTTTCTTCTCAAATATTGATTTGAGATCGGGATACCATCAGTTGCGTATCAGGGAGGAGGATGTCTCGAAGACTGTGTTCTTATCGAGATATGGTTCTTACGAGTTTCGGGTTATGCCTTTCGGCTTGACCAACGCTCCAGCTGTGTTTATGGACTTGATGAACAGAGTGTTCAGGGATTTCCTAAATCAGTTTGTCATTGTCTTCATCGATGATATTCTGGTTTACTCCCAGACAGAGGAGGAGCACGCCGAGCATTTGAGGAAAGTTTTGCAGACACTTCGTCAGAACGAGTTGTATGCAAAATATGAGAAGTGCGGGTTTTGGCTGAAGGAAGTCTAGTTTTTGGGACACATTATTTTCGACCGGGGAATATCTGTTGATCCGGGGAAAGTATCTGCAGTGAGGGAGTGGGGACAGCCCACGACACCGACTGAGATTCGTAGTTTCTTGGGTCTAGCAGGATACTACATGTTGATGTAAAAAATTAGATCGCTCTAATTATTCAATCACAGATAAATAAAATGAGACAAAGATTTTTAAAGTGGTTCAGCCTTATAAGAATGGCCTACGTCCACTGTTATGTTATTGCTGAGTGTTTGGGAATTCTCGATTACAAGTTTAATCCAGAAATTCCGGTCCTCTTGAATGAGGGTGATACAAGGTATTTATAGCCCTTAGGCTGTACATGAATGGGTTGATACATTAAATGATATACATATGAAAGGGTAATACATTTAATGCAGCGTGTGCGTCAAGACGATAAACATTCAATGAATAGTTGAACTGTTGACATTCTGGCAATTAATACTACGACCGAGATGCAGCTCGGACCGCCTTAGTTGCTCGTTGCTCAGGAATTCCTCGGAGCGCTAGAGTACCTCGGAATGTTGCAGTTCCTCGGTATATCCTCTTTGCTCGGGGAGAATATGAGTTGGTCGAGGAAATGAACTTCCTTGTTGTTATTGTACCACGTAGATTGACAAGTGTCTTCGTATGATTCGTCCACATCAGCATATTAATTTTGGTATCAACAGAAGCCCCCAATGTTTCATATTTCGAACTTTGAGGAGTATGGAACATTCTTTCTCGGTTTATGGCAATATTGAATGATCTTCCTGGGTTTTAGGAGCATCGTATTTGAATTTAATTCCAAATTCAACGAATCCGCCTTTTTTTAAACTTTTAAGAGCGCTTCGATCTTAGTGCCCTTTTTGTCCTTTTAGCCGCCGGAAGTTCAATAGTTTCTTTTTTGTAATCATTTCCTTTGCCGCTTCCCAAGGCAAAGTATTTAAACTTCTTAGGTAACCATACCGTCTTCTTCTTTTTCCAATTTCCTGCATTCAAGCTTTCTATTCTCTCCTTCTCTCTTGTGCATTCATCCTTGTTTTCGTTCGTTGTCAACATACCTCCTTTCTTCCTATAAGATCTTCTTCCTTTCTTATGTATCTCTTTTATTCAGTATGGTTTATATTGTGGAGTCTGTTGAGAAATTTCGTTCCGATTTTTCCATTCCTTCCTGGGTAACTCTGGAGGTTCTTTCTGAGCCTTTAGATTATTTTCGATTGGCTGAGGGACATTGGTTCCCCAGTCTATTCATTGCTGAATGTGGATTTTCTTTTCCGCCAAACCCATTGTGTCTTGAGTTTTGTCAGTATTTTGATCTTGTCCCTGCAAAAATAGCCCCCAATTCATGGAGGATAATTAATGGGGTGTACAAATTAAATCTAACTCATGGGACTCGTATAGGGATCCCTGAAATTATGTATTGCTATAAATGGGCCATTCTAGATAATATTTATTACTTAAAAACTAGGTTTCTGAATAGGGCTCTTGTAGTTAACCTCCCTGATTCAAATAGAGACTATTTTCAACATGGGGTGGTTATTAAAAATTGGCAATATGCCCCTTTAGTTGGAGATGGAGTATACAACGGTCCCAGATGCCCCCCATATGGCAATAGGATAGGTTTATTTTTCATTTTATTTCTTTTACTTATGAAATTATGCTTTTATCATGTTTGACAAAATGTATGACTGATATCTCATTATGTGTTTGTTTGCAGTTGATAGTAAAAGAAAAACTCCAAAAGAATCAGAGGTTAATATTAAGCATCTGAAACTTATCTGGGGTTTGCATAAGAACGTTGCAGACGAGCACATCAGGTCTACATCATATTTGCTACAGTATAAGAGTTATACAACCTCTTATACTGCTCGCCCTGTTGAGCCAGCTTCAACTCCAGAGGATTCTTCTTCAGACTCTCATCTTCCTTTAAGTCAGAGAATGGGCAAGAAAAGAGCTCCTCCTGCTCTATTCGATGACATTACTTCTGCTGCTGGGGCAAAGAAAAGCAAAACTGATGTCCCAGAGGGGACTAAGAAGGTGGATGCTGCACCTTCCAAAGCTACCGAGAAGCCCCCAGTGGCTCCGAGCAAGAAGGTTGCTCCTGGGGAAATAATTGCTATCTCTCCGACTAAGAGTTCTTCCTTGGTTGAAGCTGCTGAAATCCCTTTGAGGAGATTGAGGAAATCATCCTCAGTCAATTTGGCTGAAACTGCGTCCTCTCTACCAGCTGGTGGTGTTGGTGTTCCAACCATCATTCCTCCGAGCTCTGCAATGAGCTCGGTAAAGACTTGGATCATACCCGAGGTCCAAGGAATTGATGAAAAAATTTCTAGGGATATGCTGACATCCCTAGCTACTCGTCATCTTGCTTCGGTAAATTTCTCACACTCTGAATTTTCTTTCTTTCTCTGAATGCTTGCATTTTTTATTGACTTTACTATTTTTCTCATCTTTCAGTTGGTGAACTGTTTCAATATTATCGTGAAGAAGGATGAAGCTATTAAAGCTTCAAGCTCCTCGTCAGGTGTAGAGGATGCTCTGCTGGGTTTGACCCAATCCTTGAAGGAATCTCGCCAACAGTATAGTGAGGACAAGGCTGTTTAGGAGAAAAAGTTGTCAATAGTTGAAGTTGAGAAGGTGAAGTTGGCTGAGATCTCTAAGAGTTTGGAGAATAAAGTGAAAAGTTTAGAGGCCGAGCATAAGAAATATGACGATAAGCTCAAGAATTTTGGAGAACTTGAAGATAAACTGAAGAGGGCAGAGGAAGAGTTATCTGCCCTGCGAGATATCAAAGGTCAAAAAGAGGAATTGGATGCGAAGCTCTCCTCGGAGAAATTGAGAAGAAAGCTCGCAGTTAAAAAATCCTTCAGCGCAGGCTGGGATAAAGGATGGGACAAGGGGATTGCTGCGATGACATCCCAAGTTCAATACGGGAAGTTGAAATACTTCCGAGATGGCTGGGTAGCTGCCCTGTAAGAATTGAAGATCAAAGAAGATTCTGGGCTATTCTAGCTACACCTCCCTGGTCCTCCCCCACCAATTGTGGAGGAAGAAGAAGATGAGCCTGTCTCTGATGAATCTTCCATGGCCATAGGTGATCAAGTCCCTGCCTCTCTACCTGCTGCCAACGAGGACATTTCTTCCATGCCTCCTCCTTTCGAAAAAATTTTAACTCCTGCAGATCAAGTTGTTGTTACCACCGAGCAACCAAGCTCCTCGTCCCAGCCTCCCGAGAAAGTCTTGGGAGACAAGGAATAGGTGTGAAGTTGTTCGGTATCATTTCTATCTTTCATTATTTGTAATCAAACAATGTAATCCTTTTGTGATCTAATAAAATACATCTTTGTTCATCTCTGTTGTTGATGATTTGTTTTTGTTGATTGTTGTCTTTTTCTCATCCTTAGTTTGTTGCTAGAATGGAACTGATATCTGCACATGATACAAAGCTGATGCAGCAATGTCACGAATATTATAAAGCTGGTCATACAGACCTTAGTACATCAGAAATTACTGACATCCTTGGCCATGATGCCTCAGAACAAGCAATTGAGGCTTATCGGTACTTGAAGGATTTACTTGACCGAGCTGTGGCCAACAATGTGGCCTACTATGACTTGATTGAAGAACTTCATTATTCCTTAGAAGATCTCCAAGGTCAGCACAATGAATCAATGGCTTTGTTGCACAAGGAATATGAAAATAGATATCAACAGCTTTCTTCTGAAACAGGCCATAAAAAGATCCTTGCTGGATACGATGTTAGGGAAAGAACTTTAAAAGGTGAAGTTGAGGCTTGCAGGCAGATTGCTGAGTTGCTGGAACAAGAGAACAATAATTTGCAGAAAAAGCTGGCACAGTATGAATCTGCAGCGTCATCTTCCACTACCTTAGTGCAAGTTACCGATGAAGGTTTCTCGTTCTTAGAAGTTGAGAATGCCAAATTAAGGCAAGAGTTGGACGTTCTGAGAAGATCTGTTATTCGTGTGACTGCTCGGGGACGAGGAAGAGGTTCTCGTGGGCGAGGAAGAGCTGTTCAAAATATTGCCGAGGAGCCAAGTTCTCCAGTCGCTGCTCGGAGTCGGTCAAGAGTTCTTAGCCGTAATGTTGAAGAGGCTAGCACTCAGTCTACTTTAGAAACTCAAGCATTCCAATTGAACGCAAAAGACCGGGCTCTGTCTGAAATGTCCAAGAAAAACCTATCTTTGGAAGATCAACTTACTGCAACGAAGTCTGCTTTGAATAATAAAGATGTTTTTTCCAGGATCCTTCACGAATAATTGGATAGATTAACCTTCCAATTCCATAAACAGCCCAGGGAATTTTGGATGGCAGGATACAATGAAGCCCTTGTTCATTTAGATGCTCGGATTGAACATGCCAATAATGAAGGTTTTAAGCAGGGATGGTTGAACGCCCTGGGTGTACTGAAATTGGAGCAAGGGCATTTTTTATGGGATTATCATGCTCCAGGGTTATTAGATTTGCCTGTGCCACCTTTCAAATTGGACATGGAATGGATCCCAGCTCGTTCCATTCCTCGGAGTTTAATTTCAAAATATCTCGGCGACTATAGTCTTCATTCTTAGACTGAATTATCTCGTCCAGAGCATCTCTTGGATACTCCTTCTGTGATGAACGTCAGAATGCTCAGAGATATTAATTTCATCAATTCTCCTCTTTGCTTAGAAGATCCTCCTGCCGGCGAAGAACCTGTTTCAAAAGCTAAAGGAAAGAAACCAATAGAATAGGTTTTTCAGTGTAATAATTAGAACATATGTATAGCTTGTAATACATTTTTATCTTAATGAAAGAATTTCATTTTCTGTTTGCAAATTTGTATTGTGTTTATCAGACATTTTTATATTTGTGCATATGTATCTGTTAAAAAGATAACAATATGGTGCTGTTTATCAACCAACTTAGTAATCAAAATTACAAGTATCAATGTTGCTCAATCACTTAATAATAAAAAATGAGTATAAAATGTTTAAACAAGTATCAATGTTGCTCAATCACTTAATAATAAAATAATGAGTATAAAATGTTTAAACTGTTTCCAACCAACCAAGGTTGTTAAATTGTGCTTGTCGACCAACTACAGTTGATGGGTTTTTATCCCCGACCAACCATACTTGGTAAACTTTTTCCTAAAATGTATCCGACCAACCATGGTCGATAATTTATCCTCGTCGACCAAGTATAATTGGTCACAGACCAACTATACTTGGTTCAGTTTGGAATTCTTTGTATTTTCTGGAATGATTTTACCTTCCGACCAACTTGTTGGCTTATTTTCAAATCAAATGATATTGTTCTTCCCTCAACCGTAGTTGATTATTGAATTATCAGGTTCCTTCGAACTATCTTGTCCACTAGTTATCTTACCAACCTTAGTTGGTCACGCTAGTGTACGCCTCCTAACCAAAGGAGTATATTTTTTGGTTCTTTCAAACTTTCTGTCCACTAGTTATCTTACCAACCTTAGTTGGTCCCGCTAGTGTACGCCTCCTAACCAAAGGAGTATATTTTTTGGTTCTTTCGAACTTTCTGTCCACTAGTTATCTTACCAACCTTAGTTGGTCACGCTAGTGTACGCCTCCTAACCAAAGGAGTATATTTTTTGGTTCTTTCGAACTTTCTGTCCACTAGTTATCTTACCAACCTTAGTTGGTCACGCTAGTGTACGCCTCCTAACCAAAGGAGTATATTTTTTTTGGTTCTTTCGAACTATCATCTTCTTTTTGCTGTCGAGCAGCGTAGTGTACAACACTAGTATTCCCCGAAAACTTTCAAACAAAGGAGAGGAAAATGGTGAAAACATCATCGTTTTATTCATATTGAGGAACTCGTTGTACATTTTACATCATTGATAATACTTGCGAAGGTGTTCAGAATTCCAAGCATTCTTGAATTCTTCTCCTTCTAAAGTTGCTATTCGGTAAGTTCCTGGTCGAACAACTTCTGTAACTCGGTAAGGCCCATGCCAGTTTGCCTCCAATTTATTGTGTTTCGGAATTACCTTCTTTAGCACATAATCTCCTTCTTTTAAATCGCATTTCCTCACCCTTTTGTTGTAGAAAAGAGTTGTTCGTTGTTGATAAGCAGCATTCCTAATGGCTGCCTCTTCTCTGACTTCCTCGAGCATATCCAAATCCAGTCTTCTCATCAAGTCGCTGACTGGGGAATTGAAATTCGGCACTCTGTGTGTTGGGAGACCTAACTCGGCAGGTATTACAGCCTCACTTCCAAATGCCAGCATATATGGTGATTCTCCAGTCGCTGCTCGGGGAGTTGTTCGGTAAGCCCACAATACTGATTGTAGCTCGTTAATACAGTTAGCTTTAGCTTCACTTAGCCTTTTCTTCAAACCATTTAACAGTGTTCTATTCGTCACTTCAGTCTGTCCATTGCTTTGAGGATGGCCTAGTGCTGAATGGACCTTCAAAATGTTCGACTGATGACAATAAGCAGCAAATTCCTCGTTATCAAATTGGGTTCCATGGTCTGTAATGAAGGCATGAGGGAGACCATATCGACAGATGATATTCTTCCAAACGAACTGGTATACCTTCTCGTACGTCATGTCGATGAGGGGTTCAGCTTCTACCCACTTGGTAAAATAGTCTACTGCGACGACGAGGTACTTGAATCTTCCTCGGGTGGTCGGCAATGGTCCCACCAAATCAATTCCCCACATGGCGAATGGCCAAGGGGAAGTTATGGGTGTCAACAATGCTTGTGGAGTTCGTCGGATAGAAGAAAAACGTTGCCACTTGTCACATTTCTTAGCATAGGCTATACAATCAGCCCTCATCATTGGCCAGTAGTATCCTTGAGTCATTACCCTTTGAAAAAGTGTTCGACCTGCTACATGAGCTCCACAAGACCCTTCATGGATTTCTTCAATCAATTCCTTCACCTCGGAGGGATGTACACATCTCTGTAAACCTGCCATAATTCTTCGTCTATATAAAATACCATTAGTTAATACATACCGAGCAGCTTTATACTTTAATTTTTTGGCAGCGAGCTTATCCTCTGGTAATCCTCCCTCTTCAATATATATCCTGATGGGATCCATCCAAGATGGTCCTAAATCAAGGGTAATAACATTCATCGTCAAGTTTTCATCTATGCTCCGACTTTCCAATACTTCAATTGGTATCGTTCTTCGCAGCTCGGTACGAGTAGCTGATGCTAGTCGGGCCAGTGCGTCTGCTTGTACATTCTCCATCCTCGGTATTCTCACCAATTAAATGGCATCAAATTCTGTCAGTAACTCCATCACCTTTGCATGATATTTTGCCATTAAATCTCCTTTAACTGCATATGTTCCTGTCATCTGATTTACAATTAATTGAGAATCACTGAATACAATTACTTGCCGTGCTTTCATAACTTTTGCTAAGTTTAAACCCGCTATCATGGCCTCATACTCAGCTTCATTATTAGAGGCTTTGAATTGGAATCGTAAAGCATATTCCATGTCAATCTCATTTGGGGTGCTCAAAACAATTCCTGCGCCGCAACCTGCTGTGCAAGATGAGCCATCTACATATAATCTCCATATGGGTAACCCGTCTTCAAATTCCTTATCTGACAAGGTTCCTCGATGAAATATTTGTTGCTTCTTTTCATCCTCCCCTGACACTTTTCGCTCCTCGTCGATCATCTCTTCTCGCTCTTTTACCAACCGGAGCTGGTCTGAGTTTGAAGTTGATGATCCTTCTACATCCATAAGTCCTTTTACCAACCGGGGTTGGTCCGGATTTATGTCTGTTGATCCTGTAACATCCACAGGTTGGTCAGTGAGCAACTTTTGTTCCTCGGGGGTATCAGGGTATGTAAATTCTGCTATAAAATCTGCTACAGCTTGCCCTTTTAATGATGATCTGGGTTCATACACAATATCATATTCACCGAGTTCTATTGCCCAGTACATCAGTCTTCCTGATTTTTCTGGCTTGTGAAGGGCTTGTCTCAATGGCATGTCGGTATACACAATGATGGTATGGGCCTGGAAATATGGCCTCATTCTTCTACTTGCTTCAATTAATGCCAATGCCAATTTTTCTAACTTTGGGTACCTGATCTCTGCACCTCGGAAAGCCTTACTTGTGTAATAAATTGGTTTCTGGACTCCATTCTCCAATCTGGTCAATCTCGAGCTAACTGCATTCTCTGATACTGCTAGATATAAGTACAACTTCTCTCCTGTTATTGGACTAGACAACAATGGAGGTGTTCCCAAATACTTTTTCAAGTCTTGAAAGGCCTTCTCACATTCATCAGTCCACTCAAAAGTTTTTCGAAGTGTTTTGAAGAATGGGAGGCATTTGTCAGTTGCTCGGGATACAAATCTGTTGAGCGCTGCAACTCGTCCTGTAAGACTCTGCACTTCTTTCTTTGTTGTTGGAGATCGCAACCCTAAAAGAGCTTTGATATTATCTGGATTTGCTTCAATGCCTCGCTGATTGACAATGTATCCGAGAAACATTCCTTCTCGTACTCCAAATGTGCACTTCGTCGGGTTGAGCTTCATCTGGTATCTATCCAATTGATCAAATGTCTGAGCTAAATCAACTAGATGATCTGCAGACTTCTTGCTTTTTGTTAGCATATCATCGACATAGACTTCCATGTTGCAACTGATTTGTTCGGTGAAAACCTTGTTCATCAGCCGCTGGTATGTCCCTCCTGCATTTTTCAAACCAAAAGGCATAACATTATAACAATAAGTTCCCCTAGGGGTAATAAAAGAAGTACTTTCCCTGTCTTCAGGTTTCATTTTGATCTGGTTGTAGCCAGAGTAAGCATCCATGAAGCTGAGCAGCTCATGTCCCGAGGTAGCATCCACTAGTTGGTCAATTCTGGGTAATGGAAAATGATCTTTTGGGCATGCCTTGTTGAGATCAGTGAAATCAACACACATTCTCCATTTATTGTTCTTCTTCTTTACCATCACCACATTTGCCAGCCAGTCTGGATATTTCACATCTTCAATGAATTGGGCTTTCTAGAGCTTCTCGACCTCCTCTTGTATGGCTTGATTCTTCTCGGGGCTAAATACCCTTCGTCTCTGCTTCACAGGCTTGATCTCCTTATTCACATTGAGTTCATGACATAAGAAGTTTGGATCTATTCCTGGCATGTCCTCATGACTCCATGCGAAAGTTTTCTTCCTGTTTCTCAAGAACATTATCAACTCTTGTTTTATTGAAGCATCCAACGACGAACCTATCTGGGTTACTCGTTCAGGGTGCTCCTCGTCCAGAATAACATTTTCTGTAGATTCTACCACCTGTCCTTTTACAAGTTGGGATTCATCCCTGGGATCAAGAGTTTCAATTTCTGTACCTTCCTCCACCTGGTAGGTAATAGTCTTTTTCCTTGATTCTTCAAGCTCCTCTTGCTCGGCAGATGAATAATAGCATTCCCGAGCTATTTTTTGATCACCTTTCACAACTCCTACTCCGAAGTTTGTTGGGAATTTTAAGCATTGATGCACTGTAGATGGAACTGCTTCAAACTTCTTCAAACCAACTCTTCCCATGATGATGTTGTAGGCTGACTGCACATTCTTATCCATCACAAAGAAGTGTATTCTTTCTGTTCGACAAGCGGGCCAAGTTCCAATGAATATGTCCAACTTGATTGTCCCAAGTGGAAAAACTTTCTCGCCAGTAGAAGGGGTCTGTGATAAGGTTCCAATTGAGATAATTTCAAATTCAAGCTATCAAAGCATGAATAGTACATGATGTCTGCCGAACTACCATTGTCCACCAACACCCTTGAAATCACCACATCTTTCATCCTCATTTTGATCACCAAGGGATCGTCGTGAGGGTAAAGAACACCTGCCAAATCGTTTTTTGAAAAACCAATAACTAGCTTCTCTTTATTTACCTTCCTTGGACGATCATCCTCGGCAAGATTTATTCGTTGAATATATGAGCAGGCTTGGGCCTCTCCGAGATAGGCCTTTCTTTCTGCAGTAAGGTCTCCCCCTCCAGCATCTCCTCCAGTTATAACATTACAATCAATCGACCCAAAACGTATGGAAAATACCTCTCGTTCAGGCTATCTTGGCTTCTTTGGAAGATCGGGATCTTCATCTGGATCATCTTCATGACTTCTTTTCTTTTTCTCCTCCGTCCGACGAGGAGATCTGGAACGATCTCTGGTTCTATCATCATTCTTCCTTTCACCTCTGCGATCTACATACTTTGACAACTTTCCTCTTCGGATGAGCGTTTCAATCTCGTTCTGAAGGGCTATGCAATTTTTGGTCGTATGGCCATGATCTTTATGGAACTCGCAATATTTGGCCCTATTCCTCAGGTCAGGATTGGTCCTCAGTTTATCTGGCCACTTGATTTCTTCGTTATTCTTGATTTCTTCTAAAACATGATTAATACCCATCTTCAATGGAGTATAATTATCATATTTCTTCAGGACTTCCCATGACGTCCTATTATTCTTGGAGTGTTTGTCACCACCATTACCTTTTTTCTCTTTCTTCTTAGATTTGTCAACCTCCACCTTGGTTTCTTTATCCATATTCTTCTTCGCAGCCATAGCCTCCTTGGCATTCATGATTTTGGCCGCTTTTGCCATCAACTCCGACATAGTTTTAGGTGGATCTTTGGCCAAAGTATAATATAACTTGTTAGGCAGCAATCCACTCATCAAAGCAGTGATCGCTGTCTTTTCTTCGTAATCTATGACTTCCAACTTCTCGTTATTGAAACGAGTTATGTAATCTCTAGTACTCTCACCTGATTTTTGTCTAACACTTAACAAGTGCGCTACTCGCTTTACCGGCTTTGCTCCAAAACAGAAATTACCAATGAACAACTCGGCTAACTGAATAAAAGTCGAAATCTTACCCCGAGGAAGATTGTTGTACCATATCTGTGCAGATCCGGTAAGAGTTCCCGAAAATGCTCTACACCTCATCTCGTCGGGGACAGCATATATGTCGGCAGCAGCCTGGTATTGTTATATATGAAGAACAGGATCTGTCTTTCCATCATATTTAGGGGTCACTACAGGTGCTTTAAATTTCGATGGTGTAGGAAAATTCACAATGGCTTGCACAAAAGGTGTCCCTTGAACAAAAGTTCTCTGTAAGGGATTCCTTTCTTTAACCATTTCTCCAAGTCTATCCTCCAATCGCTGAATGGAACCCTTCCATGCTTCATTTCCTTCCTCGGACTGCTTAGTCCGAGCAATTGATTGTTCTGACGTAGCTTCCTGAGATCTATCTCGACGAGTAACTGGTCTTGATTGTGCTGATCCTTCTCTCAAACCTGATGGTGGTCGAAAGCTTCTCGATGGGGCTCTAGGTGGACTCATATTTCTCCTTAGTCCTAACCGACTGAAAGGAGATGCCCTGCTTAATCTTTCCAGGGCGCTAGTTCTCTCCGGAGAGAGGGTGATATGTTGATCTGTATCCGTGGCTCGTATCGATGAAGTTCACCCAGGTTGATAAGAAAAATCATTAGATTCTTCATTACGATATGACTCAGTACGCCTGGATCGCGATTGCCCACGATCACTTCTTTGCCTTGAATGGGTAGGTGCACCGCCGTGAAGAGTTTGAATGAGTTGCCTCATTGTTTCTTGCATGGCGGTTTGTCCTTCAGCCAGATTCGTCATAATTCCAGCCAGATCTGGAGGTGAAGATGGATTCGGAGGATTTCCAACATTTCTAGCATTTCGATTACTGGATTCTAGATTATCTGCCATTGATGGTAAATGATTTTTGGTGAAAAACGATAGCAACAGTCGCTTCCCACAGACGGCGCCAATCTGTTGATGTAAAAAATTAGATCGCTCTAATTATTCAATCACAGATAAATAAAATGAGACAAAGATTTTTAAAGTGGTTCAGCCTTATAAGAATGGCCTGCGTCCACTGTTATGTTATTGCTGAGTATTTGGGAATTCTCGATTACCAGTTCAATCCAAAAATTCCGGTCCTCTTGAATGAGGGTGATACAAGGTATTTATAGCCCTTAGGCTGTACATGAATGGGTTGATACATTAAATGATATACATATGAAAGGGTAATACATTTAATACAGCGTGTGCGTCAAGACGATAAACATTTAATGAATAGTTAAACTGTTGACATTCTGGCAATTAATACTACGACCGAGATGCAGCTCGGACCTCCTTAGTTGCTCGTTGCTCAGGAATTCCTCGGAGCGCTAGAGTACCTCGGAATGTTGCAGTTCCTCGGTATATCCTCTTTGCTCGGGGAGAATATGAGTTGGTCGAGGAAATGAACTTCCACGTTGTTATTGTACCACGTAGATTGACAAGTGTCTTCGTATGATTCGTCCACATCAGCATATTAATTTTTGTATCAACACTACAGGAGGTTTATTCGGGGCTTCTCAGAGATAGCAGGTCCTTTGACACATCTGACTCGTAAGGGTGTGCCATACATCTGGAGTGATGCCTGTCAGTTAGCATTCGATGAATTGAAGGACAAATTGACCTCAAAACTTGTGTTAGCATTGCCGAGACCGGGAGTTGAGTATTTAGTTTACACCGATGCGTCTTTGCAAGGACTTGGAGGTGTATTGCAGCAGGAGAGACAGGCCATAGCTTATGCTTCCCGTAAGCTTAAGACTCATGAGAAGAATTACCCCACGCATGATTTGGAGTTGGCAGCTGTGGTATTTGCCCTACGGATTTGGAGGCATTATCTTTTGGGGGAGAAGTTCCAACTGTTCACGGACCACAAGTCCCTACAGTACCTGTTCACGCAGAAGGAGTTGAATATGCGGCAGCGTAGGTGGCTTGAGTTTGTGAAGGACTACCAGTTCGATATCCAGTATCACCCGGGAAAGGCTAACGTGGTAGCAGACGCGTTGAGCCGTAGGCCAGCAGATGAGGTGGCAGAGGTGTGGAAGGCTAAGTGGAAGGAATTGGGACACCAGGATGCAGTGGCCCAATCTTTCATGTCTGTGATGACCGTTACACCGCAGATTGTCACGAAGGTAGTACGGGCACAAGCTGATGACTTGTTCTGTCAGGAGCAGATAGTTCGATTACTAGCAGAGGGAGCCGAATCCTATACCGTTAGCTCAGACGGGGGATTACGCTTCAATGGGAGATTGGTGGTTCCGGAAGGAGAGGAATTGCGACACGATGTGATGGCAGAGTCGCACGGCTCACGGTTCGCGGTATATCCCGGAGGGAACAAAATGTACCAAGACATGAGACGCCAGTATTGGTGGAGCGGTATGAAGAAAGATATTGCTGAGTTTGTTTCGAAATGCGCCACTTGTTAGCTTGTAAAAGTGGATCATCAGAGACCGGCAGGACTGTTACAGCCGTTAGAAATCCCGATGTGGATGTGGGAGAGCATATCCATGGACTTTATTACGGGGTTGCCTACGTCGCAGAGGGGTCACGACTCCGTTTGGGTAATTGTGGACAGGTTGTCCAAGGTCGCTCACTTTTTACCCGTAAGGACTGACTACACTACGGGACAGTATGCCCAGCTCTTCATTTCGAAGGTTGTAAGACTTCACGGTGTACCCCTAAATATCGTGTCTGACAGAGACAAGATATTTGTTTCGAGGTTTTGGGAGAGTTTCCCGGAGGCCATGGGCACAGAATTGCGGTTGAGTACGGCTTATCATCCGCAGACCGATGGGCAGACAGAGCGCACAAATCAGATGTTGGAAGACATGCTACGCATGTGCATTATTGACTTCGGGGGTGGATGGGAGCAGTACCTTCCACTGGTGGAGTTTGCTTACAACAACTCCTATCAGTTCACTATTGGCATGGCTCCGTTTGAGGCATTGTACGGTAGGCCTTGTCATTCCCCAGCATGTTGGTTAGAGGTGGGGGACAACAAACTACTTGGGTCAGAAGTGATTCAGGATACTTCGGCAAGGATTGAGTTGATTCGGAGTCGCATTCGGGTAGCTCAAGACAGGCAGAAGAGTTATGCTGATGCGAAGAGATTTTTCAGGGAATTCCAAGTAGGGGACCAGGTTTTGCTCAGAGTATCTCCTATGAAGGGGATTATGCGTTTCGGGAAGAAGGGGAAGTTGGCACCGAGGTATGTGGGTCCGTTTCCCATTATTGAGCGGATCGGACCGGTTGCGTATAGACTTGGGTTACCGGAGCATTTGCATCGGATTCACGATGTGTTCCATATTTCCTCGCAGAGGAAATACCTTAGAGATAATTTGGCTCATTCTCACATTGCTGTGGAGGACATCGACCTCCAGCCGGATAGCTCCTACGAGGAGGGGGCGATTGCTATTTTGGACCGAAGCGAGAGGAAACTGCGGTCAAAGATAGTTCCGTTAGTGCGTGTTCAGTGGCGACATCACAATGTCGAGGAGTCCACATGGGAGCGCGAGGATGAGATGCGCGAACGTTATCCAGAGTTGTTTTTAGCAGGTACTTTCTAGTTTCGAATTTCGGGACGAAATTCAGTTATTAGGGGGGAAGTATGTAATACCCCGTACTTTTGGCTATATTTATTTTTGGGATTAATTAATTAAATGCGTATTAATTGGAAATTAATCCGGGTTAAAAATACTAACGAGATGCGAGTTGGTATTTGATTATGTGCATACATGTTTTTATATGAATATTGAATTATGAAATTTGTCGTGAGATTTATATACGGCAATTTGGGAATTTTGTTGAGACGCGTGTGACCGCCGCGTCATGGTGTATCATTTTAATTATAAAAGTGATTTTTATTTCTATTATCCGTATGGGCATTTTGAGTGCGCCAACGCGTCCGAAAAGATCGAGATAGTCAGAAAACACTAGCCGGGGGTATAGTTTGGATCCCGGGGTATTTTTAGGCCATACCGGCATCATAAAGGGTATTTTGGTAATTTTATATTTTGAGGAATTAAAAATGACGAAAATTAGGAGTCTTTATCTGATTGGGAATAGACCCACTAAACCCACTAACCAACCCATATTAACCCAAGAAGCTACGGAGGTTATCATTTAGGTTTCTAACTTTCCCAAAGAAAACCCTAGCCACCATAGCCACCTTTGGAGAAGATAGCTTGGAGAGGGAGAGAAAGAGAAGGAATTCTGCAGAAATCTTTACAGAAATCAACACCAAATTCAGAGACAATAGAGGCAAGTGGTTTAATTACTTTTAAATTCAGAGAATGTTCCTTCCATGTTAGATAATTTGAGGATTTATAATTTTTCTTAGAGGATAAATGAAAACCCATGTTAATTGGACTTAGGATTTGAATATTGAGGACAAATTGCATGTAGAATCACATAGAGATGATTATTCTGGTATTAATGTATGTTGAATGTAACAAAGACGAATTTAGAATGGGCTATTGATGATTACAAGTTTTAGGGTTCATGTTCTTGAGAAAATTGGGGAAAAAGTGTAGAGATTTGTATATTAATCGATGTTAGGGTAAGTTAATCCTTCAAAACGTGTTAGGATGTGATTATAATATGTTTAGGATTGTTTAGAGACCTTAAAACGATTGTTGGGACTTAGTTTAGAAGAGATTTGAGGAGTAAAAATGGTGAAAAAAGAGATTTAGAAAAATCTGGGACGAAACTGGTAGGTCGTTAGAAGCCCCTGCCCAGGTCGTTCGAACGAACTCGTTCGAACGAGCTTCTAACGAATTGACCAGTCGCTTCTAACGAAAGGGAACTTCGTTCGAACGAGATATCGTTAGAAGGTACAGTTCGTTCGAACGAACTGGATCTCGTTCGAACAGTCTCGTTCGAACGAGACTTCTAACGAGCTGACAGTGGAATCTCGTTCGAACAGTCTCGTTCGAACGAGACTTCTAACGAGTTGGCAGTCTGAGCCTTTTTAGACTGTTTTGATTTTTGGAGTCCCGTAAACTTGTTCGAGGATAGGGATAGCATTCCTTTGATGATATATGGATAGATTTGGGACTTTTGGGTTATTATGAGGAGTAAATTATATACGAGTGATTTAAATCAATGAACCGTTTGGGATGAGACGTGAGTGTCTACTACGACGTGAGAATAGATTATGGGGCGTATGATTATAAACCGGAATCGTATAAAGTGTGTAAATTATATATTGGTACTAGAATGAGGATAGTACTATAATTAAACTACGGGATTACTAAGACGTGTGTTTACTTAGTATTGGTATATAAATTGTGTGTATGACATACCTACCATACTTGCTATCACGGGAGGTTTGCGTTCGCTTAGGGCCCTCTAATCCTTGTGTTGCCCGGATTTAGACTGGTTACCTTGATGAACATAGGTCATAGAAAGACTTATTGGGATATTAATAAGTCCGCTGATCGTGGGAGCGTAGGTATGTGCGTGACCCATGTGATGTGACTGTGTTCGCCTCCATTATTTGTGATGTTGTTATCTGTGAACTATTCCTGAGAGATTCGGAATATGTAATCCTTATGTACGTGATGTACCGGGATGATAGCAGAGTATGTGTGCACCGCAGCTTAGTTCTCGAGGTGCTTGTATTGTATATTTATGTTGTGAATAATATACACTTAATTAATGGGAACCTTCATGTTAATGTTGTGAATATAATTACGGTATTGTTTCGAGTTACATAACGGGTTAGCTGATAGTGAAATATATTGCATATTGAGCATCGGAGTTACGTAAAATCCCTATTTAATTACGAGCGTTATTATGTTAATAGAACCGAGTAATAAGGGTAGGACCTATGGCAGTCTAGCTAGATATTATGTCATTTAGCTAGCGGTTTGGGTCGTTATAGATGGGTACTTACGTTAGGAGTGTACAGTTAGACGAGAGGTGAGAATATCATGTGAGTGCACGTCCTAACATGTACTTTGCATTTAATGTTTTAAATGTTTTTGAAGCACTTGCAGGTTTTTAAAATATAACTCCACATTCGGGCTTTGACCCGTTTGCTTTCAAATATATTTTTCTTGTAAAACCATTTTAGGTGCCCATCCACAAGGACACCATGCATAGGATACTCATTCTGGTGACGAGATGTAGCTGTTTGTGGAAGCTACAGGGATTTGCTTGTAGACGCTTCTATCACTTGGATTCCAGATTCTTTATCTATCAGTTGTAGGGCATGTTGCCCATTTCTATTAGAGACTTCTTTCCATTACAGTTTTCAGACTTTGGCATGTATTGATTTAGTATTCAGTTTACTTATTTTAGTTGTGGGATTGTAGTGAGGAGTTTTCCTCCAGACTTTATTTACATAGTGCAATGGTTATTCGATTTACTTCATTATGGTGAATGGTGTTATTATTCTTTATTACACTTGTTGCATGTTAATCAGACTTTAAATAAAATTTGGCACTTACTTTTTAAATACTAGGTGGTTAGTAATAATAAAAATGTTTTCGACAGTGATGCTATTAACTGAGCCAACTTGGCATTTTGAATTAATTTAATAAAGGAGTAGCTACCCGGTATTTAATTAGTCGGGGTGTCACACCTGGTTCTACCCATTCATTTGTTTTTGTGCATTTTGTTAATCGCTTTCCTAATAAGCCCGAACCCTTAAGTCATAGCATGCACATTTCTACTCCTTCGGGTGAGTTATTGATGGGAACATTAGTATATAAGTCTTTCCCTATAGATTTTAGTAGTCATAAACTATTCGCTGATTTGATAGTTTTAGACATAAAAGACTTTGAAGTCATTTTGGGGATTGATTAGTTAGCATCGTATCATGCTAAGGTAGATCTTTTTGTGAAGAGAGTTACTTTCTACATCCCTAACCAACCAGAATTCAGTTTTGAAGGAACAGGCATCCTATCTCCCATTCGTATTATCTCTGCAATGCAATCTTGTAGTTTTCTTAAGAAAGGATGTCAAGGATTCCTTGCGAGTGTTATTGATTTGCAAACAAAAGAGCCTATTTTAGAAGATATTCCTATAGCTAAACATTTTCCAGATGTTTTTCCAGATGATTTATCCAGTCTTCCTCCTAGTAGAGAAATAGAGTTTACGATTGACCTTATTCCTAAAACTATACCAATCTCAAAATCACCTTATCGCATGCCACCTTTAGAACTAAGGGAGTTACAAGTTCAATTAAAAGATTTGTTAGACAAGGGTTTTATTAGACCAAGTGTATCTCCTTGGGGGTCTCTAGTGTTATTTGTTAAAAAGAAGGATGGGACGATGAGGTTATGTATAGATTATTATGAACTAAATAAGGTGACCATTAAGAATAAATACCCCTTACCTCGTATAGATGATTTGTTTGACCAACTTCAAGGTGCGCAAATATTTTCAAAGATTGACCTTAGGTCAGGCTATCACCAATTAAAGATTAAGGAAGATAATATTTCAAAATCATCTTTTCATACTAGATATGGTCACTATGAATTTCTTGTGATGCCATTTGGACAAACTAATACACCAATCGTTTTTATGGACATGATGAATAGGGTGTTTAGGAAGTATTTAAACGGCATCATCAGTATGAGATGTATTTTGAAGATAAAATATTTCTCAAAATAAGTATATTTTCCATGATATCATATAATCAAAATACTCAAGAAATGTCACAGAGTACTCAACTAGAACAGAAATCCAAAGTTACAAATACAGAGTCTTGGATCGCTCGTAAATCTTAAGACGAAATTTCTTCTTAAACTTCTTCACACTTTTTTTTGGATATTTCTCCTTTATTTCATCTTCCCGCTCCCATGTTTCTACTTCAATGGAATGATTACGCCATAACACTTTTACCAATGGAATTACCTTGGTTTGTAATATTTGATCTTTATGGTCCAAAATTTCTACTGGATGCTCAATGTATGACAAATCTTATCTAATTTGAAGAGGTTTGTGACTTAGGATATGCGCTCGATCTCGGACGTATTTCTTCATCATTGACACATGAAATACATTATGCACACTAGAGAGTTTGGGGGGTAAGGATATTTTATACGCAACATCTATTATCCTTTTAAGGATCTCAAAAGGTCCTAAGTATCTTGGACGTAATTTCCCTATCTTTCCAAATCGGATTACTCCCTTTGCTGATGATACTCGCAAGAACACGTGATCTCCTCTTTGGAATTCTAATTGGCGGTGTCGATTTTCAACGTAACTCTTTTGCCGACTTTAAGCAATTCAAAGTCAATCTTGTATCAATTTCACTTTCTCTTTTATGATCTGGATCAATTCTGGTCCCAATAATTTTCTTTCTCCAACTTCTACCCAACATGCAGGGGAGCGACAGCTTCTACGATAGAGTACCTCATACGGATCCATTTGAATACTTGCTTGATAACTATTATTATATGCAAATTCTACTAATGGTAAATGATCATCCCAATTCCCCTTCAGATCATGTACACATGCCCTAAGCATATCCTCTAAGGTTTGAATGGTTCTCTCAGATTGTCCATCTGTTTGAGGATGAATAGCTGTGTTGAAATTCAATTGTGTTCCCATGGCTGTTTGTAGGTTTTTCCAAAAGCTAGACACAAATCTAGGGTCACGATCTAAAACAATTGAAATTAAGGTTCAATGAAGCCTAATAATTTCCTGTACGTACAACTTGGCTAACTTTTCTAAAGAAAGGGTAATCTTAATGGAAAGAAAATGAGCAGATTTAGTTAACCTATCTATAATTACCCAAATAAAATCATTATCATTTGAACTCCTTGGTAAACTTGTCACAAAATCCACAGTAATATATTCCCATTTCCACTAAAGGATAGGTAGGGGTTGTAGTAATCCTGATGGTTTCTGGTGTTCAGCTTTTACTTGTTGACAAACTAAACACTGAGATACAAATTCAGCTATCTCCCTTTTTATGTTACTCCACCAAAATACTTCTCGAAGATCCCTATACATCTTTGTACATTCGGGATGAAATGTGAACCTCGAGTAATGACTTTATTTCAAAATTTGCCTCTTTAGGTTGGCATAAGATGGAACACACTCTCTATTTTCAAATCTCATTATTGTAACAACCCGCGTAATTTTTGGGGTATTTTCGAAATAAAGAGGAAAAATAAATTTTGAGATAAAATTATTTTTATTGCTCAAATATGTTGGTTATTATTTTTAAAGGCGAGAATTTCAAACGATTTCGAAATCGGAATTAAAATGGAGTTTTAATTGAATTTTTATTATATAGAAGAGTCCTCAAAATATAAAACTCTCTAAGAGTCCTCGGAACATAAAACTCTCTAGTAAAAATAATATTTTTAGAAAGCCGACCGTCCGATCAAGCTGAATTTTTGTCAGCAGTCATGTCTCGTCGTTCGCTAAAACATACTAAAATTTCAAGCGATTCCAACGGTTCGATTGTCCGGAGTAAAATTTTTAGTGTTTGTATCTCATTAGAACTCTTTTCTTTATCAAACTCTTAATCATTTATATATCAATAAATTCGTGGCTTGGCTTTTCAAATCACTTTTTCTTAAACTTTTCAAACAGAAGACCTATCCAAAATTACTCCCTTTCATCTACAAACCATAGCCCCGAACTTATTCAAGATTTCAACCTTAGATTAAAAGGCTTATTTGGTGTTTTCTCGAGTTTGGGCTAGAACGAGATTTGATTATTTTCGCGAGAGGAACGTGATGGTGTGATTAGATTTTGAGGCTGAATTATGTGATGATTCATGTTGATTCATTTGATGATTTTGAGGTATGGGGTTTTACACAATATGCTCCTGAAATCTCGCGAGTGTTTATTCCGTTAAATTCTTGTTAATTGAACTCATATTTTGAATTGTTAAATTCTTGGAAATCTGGAAAAATAATTGTTGGAATTATTTTCATTCATGAGGTATTATTCATGTTGTTTTGAGCACGCTGTCATGAGATTTTAATATGGCACTGATGTTGGGCACCCGCCAAGACTCCTTTTCCGGCTACTTGATAAAGTATGGCGCGGTATGGTGAGGCCTGGTGACTCCGGTTAATGTGTTGTTGAGAAATTTATTGATAAAATGCTATTGAGATTTGCATTATTTGATTTGAGTATTCGTAGTCGTATTGTTGCGCTTTGTTCATCGCTAACATCTTTGTTGAGCATATTCCTGTCGTATTGTGTACTTCCCCATCTTTTTCTTAGTTGGCAGGTAAGCACGGATTTGAGTGCTATGGACCAATTGGGATGATTTTAGCGAGGATTATTTGGAAAGAATTTTTAATACAAGAGATGAGAAGACTTGTATTTATTTATTTTTTTGATGTATAGAGCATTTGGAGATTTATTTTATTTTCGAGATAGTTAGATTGTTGTAATTATTTCGAGAGATTTGTTGTATTAATTTGAAGATGAGAATAGTGGTTTCTTGTTTTATTGTGGGATTTAGATGCTCTATACCTTGCTATTTGTGGATTAGTTTAGTTTTATCGATAGTAGTGCTCCGTTCGCTCTCCCCGGGCGGGCAGGGTGTTACAGAATGGTATCAGAGCTTAGGTATACGACAACCCTCGGGTCTTGGGTTTTGGGTCTGTTTCGTTTTTGTGGCGCGTATTTTGGAGATTGAAATTTTAGAGTATCGTTTCGTATTAAGCATCTAGATTAGATGTGAGGAAATTATTTTGGAGACGAGATTATTTTTGAAGATTGTTGGCCTGATTTTTGAGTGTTAGGTATTCGGCGAATTTCGAGGGCGAAATTCCATTGTTAGTGGGGAAGTGTAACAACCCGCGTAATTTTTGGGGTATTTTCGAAATAAAGAGGAAAAATAAATTTTGAGATAAAATTATTTTTATTGCTCAAATATGTTGGTTATTATTTTTAAAGGCGAGAATTTCAAACGATTTCGAAATCGGAATTAAAATGGAGTTTTAATTGAATTTTTATTATATAGAAGAGTCCTCAAAATATAAAACTCTCTAAGAGTCCTCGGAACATAAAACTCTCTAGTAAAAATAATATTTTTAGAAAGCCGACCGTCCGATCAAGCTGAATTTTTGTCAGCAGTCCTGTCTCGCCGTTCGCTAAAACATATTAAAATTTCAAGCGATTCCAACGGTTCGATTGTCCGGAGTAAAATTTTTAGTGTTTGTATCTCATTAGAACTCTTTTCTTTATCAAACTCTTAATCATTTATATATCAACAAATTCGTGGCTTGGCTTTTCAAATCACTTTTTCTCAAACTTTTCAAACAGAAGATCTCTCCAAAATTACTCCCTTTCATCTACAAACCATAGCCTCAAACTTATTCAAGATTTCAACCTTAGATTAAAAGGCTTATTTGGTGTTTTCTCGAGTTTGGGCTAGAACGAGATTTGATTATTTTCGCGAGAGGAACGTGATGGTGTGATTAGATTTTGAGGCTGAATTATGTGATGATTCATGTTGATTCATTTGATGATTTTGAGGTATGGGGTTTTACACAATATGCTCCTGAAATCTCGCGAGTGTTTATTCCGTTAAATTCTTGTTAATTGAACTCATATTTTGAATTGTTAAATTCTTGGAAATCTGGAAAAATAATTGTTGGAATTATTTTCATTCATGAGGTATTATTCATGTTGTTTTGAGCACGCTGTCATGAGATTTTAATATGGCACTGATGTTGGGCACCCGCCAAGACTCCTTTTCCGGCTACTTGATAAAGTATGGCGCGGTATGGTGAGGCCTGGTGACTCCGGTTAATGTGTTGTTGAGAAATTTATTGATAAAATGCTATTGAGATTTGCATTATTTGATTTGAGTATTCGTAGTCGTATTGTTGCGCTTTGTTCATCGCTAACATCTTTGTTGAGCATATTCCTGTCGTATTGTGTACTTCCCCATCTTTTTCTTAGTTGGCAGGTGAGCACGGATTTGAGTGCTATGGACCAATTGGGATGATTTTAGCGAGGATTATTTGGAAAGAATTTTTAATACAAGAGATGAGAAGACTTGTATTTATTTATTTTTTTATGTATAGAGCATTTGGAGATTTATTTTATTTTCGAGATAGTTAGATTGTTGTAATTATTTCGAGAGATTTGTTGTATTAATTTGAAGATGAGAATAGTGGTTTCTTGTTTTATTGTGGGATTTAGATGCTCTATACCTTGCTATTTGTGGATTAGTTTAGTTTTATCGATAGTAGTGCTCCGTTCTCTCTCCCCGGGCGGGCGGGGTGTTACAATTATATCATCTCGTATCACAAATTCAATCCTTTTCCCTTTAATAACTTTTTCTCTAATCTTCTTCAGTTGTGGGTCATTTACTTGTACAGTTTTGATCTTTTCCATCTACATAGGTTGTACTTGTAAATTTGTGATTGTTCCTCCTTTACTACTAATATATAAATCTATTTCCATACTTCTCAAATATTTCAACAGTGCTTCCTGGCTTGTAATAAGACATGCTAAATTTGGTGTAGACTTCCTACTTAAAGCATCAGCTACTATATTAGCTTTCCCCGAGTGATAATGAATATTCAAATCATAATCCTTCATTAATTTTAAACACCTCCTTTGTCTCTTGTTCAATTCTTTTTGGGTAAAAATATATTTCAAACTCTTATGATCGGTATAAATCTCACAAGTTTCACTATACAACTAGTGTCTCTAAATCTTAAGAGCAAAAATTACAGCTTCTAATTCAAGGTCTTGGGTTGGATAATTCTGCTCATGTGGTTTTAACTGTCTTGAGAAATAAGCTACTACTTTTCCATTTTACATTAGCACATATCCCAAACCATTTTTAGAAACATCGCTATAAATCAAAAATCCCCCTGTCCCGGAAGGAATAGTCAAAATTGGGGCGGTTACTAATCGATTCTTAAGTTCTTAAAAACTATTCTCAACTTCCTCAGTCCATTCATATTTCACCTTCTTTTGGGTTAACCTAGATAGAGGTTTGGCAGTACTAGAAAATACTTCAACAAATCTTCGATAATAACCTGCTAATCCAAGAAAACTATGAATCTCTATCACATTAGTTGGTCTTGACCAACCTAGTATAGCCTCAATCTTTTGAGGGTCAACCTACACTCCCTCCTTGAAAATGACATGTCCTAGAAAAGAGACGCTAGGCAACCAATACTCACACTTCTTTAATTTTGCATATAATTTCTCCTTCCAAAGGATTTGCAACACTGTCTCTAAATGCTTTTCATGTTCTTTGATACTTTTAGAATAAATAAGGATGTCATCAATGAAAACAACTACACAATGATCCAAATACTTCCTAAGCACCCTATTCATCATATCCATACTTGTTTGGGAATTAATGTAAGTAAAGTTTGGGGACCAAACTTTTTATAAGGAGGGTAGGATGTAATGACCCCATTTTCTTATGCCAATATATAATTTTCTTCTTTCAATTTCATCTCACTTACTATATAATAATGTAGTATTATTACATATGTCATATTCTGGATTCTTAGTATAATAAAACCCAATTTTAAATTAAAAGAATTAACTATAAAATTAGTCAAATTGATGTTTTATGACACGTCTTAAGCTAAATGATAAGTTTCGGGATAGAAAATATAATTTTATGAATCTTTAGGGACTTGTAGTACTCTGAGTTCTTTATATAACACGACACGTCTTTTAATAAGAAGAATCAATTCTAAATTGGTTTAAACCAAAGTCTTATAACCTACCTTAAGCGAAATGATAAAGTTTGGGGGTAAAAATTATAATTTTATGAAACTCTAAGGACTTGGTTTTAATTAAGAAAGTTTTAGGGACTAAAAGTGAAAATATAAAAAGAATCATTTTGTAAATAAAATATTTTCAAGTACCCCTAAGAAATATTTAAAATGTATGGTGTAAAATTTCTAAAATACCCTTCATGTGTAAAATGACCCTTATACCCTTTATAACTTTACACCTCGTGCTTGACACATCGTGCTTGGTTTTGACACCTCCCCCGCACACATATCGCCTTTAAAGGAAGGGACAAAACACAAGTCATTCAATTAGAGAAAGTTAAAACACGTGTCGCCAGCTGGTGAATTAAGACTGCAAGATAGCCCCGTTACGCGACACACTAACTCGCCAAAATGAATGCTTAGTCATCGAGGCACGTGTCATCACCCAAATAACTTTGAGAAACTATAAATCGAAGCCTTAGGATCAGTTCTTACACGAAATTCATTCCAAATATCCAAAAGAAAATGTGAGGAAGTTTAAGAAGAAGTTTCGTCTTAAGATTAACGAGCGATCCAAGACTTTGTATCTATAACTTCGAATTTCTGTTCTAGGTGAGTACTCTGTGACATTCCTTGAGTATTTTGATTATATGATATCATGCAAACTATACTTATTTTGAGAAATGTTTTATCCTCAAAATACATCTGATACCGATGATTTCGTCGTTTGTTATATGTGTATATCTCTCGATATATACATCTAATTTGAATTCTAAAACTATTGACTCGACATATGGAAACTCTCTTACTATATTGGCCTTGACCACAGGGTGGAAATTTTTGGGTGGTACCTTCCTAGCTGGTTTATCGCTGGTGTGCCCAAAATAAGGCGTTGTTTCGGATATCATGATTTTCTTTCTGTGTTATTGTCGGGTGGAAACATTTGGTAACACTATCTGTTTATTTGGGTATTAGAGCATACATGGCCATCAAAATAAATTGAATAATTGACATGTTTCTCAAATTATTTTATCTGTTATGTTAAAAACTGTTTATTCTAAAAATATATACTGTCAGTTTACTTTATATATTTTACTGCAAATTCCTGTCCATATATGTATATGCCTTCTGTTGGAAATTGAATAGGTATTAATTTTCTGAAAAACCCTGGAATGTTTGGAGATTGAACCTCATGATATCTGAAACAACGCCTTATTTAGGGCACACCAGCGATAAACCAGTTGGGAAGGTACCACCCAAATATTTCCACCCAATAGTCAAGGCCAACATAGTAAGAGAGTTTCCATAGGCCAAATCAATAATTTCAGAATTCAAATCAGATGTATATATCGAGAGATATATACATATAACAAATGACGAAATCATCGATATCAGATGTATTTGGGAATAAAATCATTTCACAAAATATATGTAGTTTGCATAATATCATATAATCAAAATACACAAGGAATGTCAGAGTACTCCTATAGAACCGAAGTCCGAAGTCATAAATGCTGAGTTTTGGATCACTCGTTAATTCTTAAGACGAAAATTGTTCTTGACTTTCCCGTATTTTCTCTCCCTATTTCTCTCTGATCTTTGGAATGAATTTCATGTAAGAACTGATCTTAAGGCCTATATTTATAATTTCCCAAAATAATTAGGGTGTTGACATGTGTCCCATTGACTAAGCGTCCAATTTGGTGAGTCAGCGTTAGCGTGTCGCGTAACGGAACTGTCTTGTAGTCTCAATTCACCGAACGTCGACACGTGTATTGGATTTATCTAATTGCATGACACATGTTTTGTCCTTTCCTTTAAATGTGGCACGTGTACGGTGGAGGTGTCAAAACCAAGAACGAGGTGTCAAGCACGAGGTGTAAAGTTATTAAGGGTATTAGGGTCATTTTACACATGAAGGGTATTTTAGTAATTTTACACCATACATTTTCAATATTTCTTAGAGGTCCTTAAAAATATTTTATTTACAAATTGTCCTTTATATATTTTCATTTTATTCCTTAAAACTTTCATTATTTCAAAATCAAGTCCCTAAAGTTTCATAAAATTTCATTTTCTACCCCAAAACCTATCATTTAGCTTAAAACATGTCATAAAACATCAATTTGAATCATTTTATAGTTAATTCTTCAAAGATTTTTATGTCTAAAACTATCAAATTAATGAATAGTTTATGATAACTACCATCTATAGGGAAAGACTTATATACTAAGGTTCCCATCAATAACTCACCCGAAGGAGTAGAAACGTGCATGCTATGATTCAAGGGTTCGGGCCTATTAGGAAATCGATCAACAAAATGCAAAAAAACAAATGAAATGGTAGAACTAGGATCTATTAAAATTTTAAAAGGTTTTGCACATATAGAAAGTATACCTGACACTACTGCATTAGAAGCTTGGGTATCAGAAAGTGCAAAAACTCTACCTTGTCTACATTGGTCCTTCTTTCGACCTAAAGGTTGTATCGGAATCCTTATTGGGGTTGGGACATCTTTTATCTGATGTTCCTTCTATCCACATCTAAAACAAGCACTCGTATCCTTGTAATAAGGACGTCCTCCATTCATCTTCCCACATTATTGACATATCTTGTTATTATACCGTTTGTCATCCCTAGCTCCCCCAACATTGGATGTATTCCTAAAATTATTTCTATTATTTGGTCTCTTCCCTATTTGTTCCCCAAACTTCCTCTTACCATCTCTAATTCTATTGCACTCCTCTCCATCCCTCTCAGCTATCGTATACCTAGCCACGATATCACTATATGATGTCAACTTCAGGATGGAAATTCGACTACGAATACTCAACCTTAATCCACATTAAAACTTTTTGGCTTTTAAAACATCGGTTATCAAAACATAAGGTGCAAAATGGGATAGCTCGATAAACTTGGCCTCGTATTGACTAACTGTTATATTCTCTTGCACTAGACTCATGAACTGAGCTGCCATTTCATCCTTCACCGTTTTAGGGAAATATTTTTCATAAAAGATCACCAAGAAGTCCTTCCAACCTATGCAAATATTTCTCTCCTCGTGTATTCTCTTAGTCATTTTCCACTAATGTTCGACTTCACCTTCTAACATAAATGTTGCAAATGAAACCCTTTGTTCATTGGTACACTTGAGAACATCGTGCATCTTTTCCATCTGCATCACCCAACCTTCTGCTTCAGTGGGGTTAGGAGTACCTTTAAAAGAAGGCTGGTTTAACTTCTTGAAATGCTCAATGGTACAACTAGTTAATTCCAGATTCCTTAGTGCTCGATTATTCACTTGATGCTCCATAATCTTTGCTAGACTCTTAATCTCCTTGTATGCACCTTCTAGTCCTTCCATACTTGAACCATTTGTTCTCGCAATTGATCTTGGCTTGTAATAAGACATGCTAAATTTGGTGTATACTTTCTACATAAAGCGTCAGCTACTACATTAGCTTTCCCCGGGTGATAGTGAATATTTACATCATAATCCTTCATCAATTCTAACCACCTCCTTTGTCTCATGTTCAATTATTTCTGAGTAAATATATACTTCTAACTCTTATGATCGGTATAATTATCACAAGTCTCACCATACAAATAGTGTCTCCAAATCTTAAGAGTAAAAATTACATTGTCACATGAGGTTATATTAAAATGTGATTAAGTTTGCAATTAATTGAGAACTCCATGAACATGTTTTAACTGATTGGGTCTAAATTTAATTGTTGCTAGTTCACACTCCAACACTTATGTTTCCATATGACACATTTTTTCCACACGAGTGTGAAAAGCTTATCTTATTTTGTGTCATTTTTGTGTTTATATCTATATATATGTGCGTATGCATATTTGGTATATCTAGAGTATGTATATATATGATATTGTTTTTGGTCTTTGCCTTGCTTCTAGTCCATCTATACTTTTATTCATAATTGGTATCTATCTTGTTGCATTCTTTGTTGATATCACATGCTTAATAGTTATGTATCACATTGGTATCATTTTCTTCCATCTTAGTTAGTATCCGTTATTTTTTGCATGGATTAGTTGTGCTTTTGTTGCCCGTATGCTTTCATGTTCTTATCACTCTAAGCTTCATGTTTAAATTAGTTTGTTAACCTTTGTTTATTCCTGAACAAAAAGGGGGAGAATAATAGGGGGAGAAATGGTATCTAATCCTATTGTAATTGTATCTTAGTTTGGGAGATTTAACTTAGGGGGATTCGCAACCTTCTTAGGTAGATCACAGTTGATAAAGGCGAGAATTGAACTTAGGGTGAGTATTTATCTTAATTGCATTTAATACTCTTGATATTAACTATGTGTTTGATAGTTTGCTTAAGTGTGTAGGAATTCTTCTAAATGGCAACGTTCATCATCGGTCAAAGATATTGATCCTTGGGTTGTTTGAGTCAAGCTATTGTAATTTTATTTTGGGTGGGACATTTTTGTCAGTCTAGTAGAGCTTGACAGCCCTTTTAGGATTTTTGTTGGTTTTTGTCACGGAATAGTCAAAGGGGGAGATTCGTAAGGACATAAATTTCCAATTGAGTCCTTTGTAGTTTTGGCTCAATTCCGAAAAAAAATGTTTGAGTCATAGGATAGAGTTATTGACCATCCTTCAAGCCTGTGACGTACTACAGTTGAGGACGTAGCGGCCAAGTTTAAAGCTTCGTCAAAATGTCGGTTTAGTGTACCTCATTTCTACGTCATCAACATGTGTTCCGTTTACTCCTAAGGTATGAATGCATTGTAAATATATAGGAGCTTGGAACATGTTTTATTGGGTGAACTTTTATTTTAAACTGTTGTTTATTTTCAGAAATATTTTAATTAAAAAACTTTAATATAAACTATATAAAGTTTCTCGGCCAAATCTCATTTTTTTCATCTTTCTGGAATATCGTTCGAAGTTTTCGTTCGAACGAGGTCTGCCAACGAGTTCCCTATTTGGCCACTGGAACATCATTCGAATTGTCATTCAAACAAAAAGGCTGTTTGAATGAGAATTCCAATAAGATTTCTAACAGTTCAACTTTTAATACACTGGAACTTCGTTAGAAGGCTCGTTGCGTTCGAACGAAAATCTCGTTCGAACGAGATTTGGCGGGAACAGTTATTTTGGCAGTTTTGATCAGTTTTTCCCACTTTCCCACTTCTTTTCCCACTAACTTTTTACCTGATTAATTAAGTGAGGGAAGTAATTTTTTCCACTTACCTTTTTCACATCTTTCCATCTCTAAGAGAGAGTTTGAGAGCAAAATTCCAAAAGTAAAAAGTTCAAGTTTGAGTGTTCATTTTTCAAAGAAAAATCCTTAAAACACTTTTGTTTTACACCCATATTATTTATTCCAAGTTTCAATATATATACATCTTGCTTTGAGTGTTTGGCACTGGGTTTTCTCTACCGCACTGAAGAGATTGTTTGGGTTTACTTCTAAATACCTCAAAGAAGAAGAAGTTTGTTTTGCTGCAGCATTCTCACATGGTGAAAGGCACCATGTGTGGTTGGCAGTGTACCTAAAGTCCGATCGGTGGATTCCGAGACCGAGGTGGACCTCTGTGGTTATTCGCTAGGCAGAAGTAGTTACAAGAACACGCGTCGGGGCTTGAAGAAGTCGAGTCGAGTGTTGTAAGTCATCTTGCTTATAATTATAAATTCCGTACTTAGTGAATTTATGGCTAGGGCCGTCCGAGGTTTTTTCCCGTTGTGGGTTTTTCCTCTTACATCGCGGCGTAGTGATTTATCGTTTATTTTATCTTTCACATAATTCACATTCGATGCATGCTTAGGTAATTCAAGATAAAATTTGGTTTTAATCACTACTTAACTAAATTGGTGCTAATTTGAAATTGGGTCATGTTTATGTTATTTTAATTCAACTCATCTCTTAATTTGATAAATTTGGTTTGGCCGAATTTTATAATATTGAAAATATGACTTAGGCAAATTTCTAGGACTTGGGCTAAATTTGTTAAAGTGAAAAATCCATTTGTTAACACTTTAAGTTGTGTTTAATTTTAGTTTGAAAAGAAATTAAAATGTGTTAATTTGTATAATTGAACCATCTACGCTTCCGCATCTTTAAAAGGAAATTGAAAATTACTTTTGTGTAAAATTTAAAAATTGGGGGCCTTGTGTTCCAACATACTTCATAAAGATTTGTACAAATAATTCCCGAGTGTACCAATTCATAATAATTAATTAGCATACGCACTACGTCTCTTAATTCTTTAGGTATCTCCTCACTTATAATAATCAACGTCCATAGACGCATAGGGCGATTGCTCAATTCTTTGTAGTACGTACCCTAAATTTCATCCTAGTCTCCGCTTAGGATTTTACTTAACCAAAGTCGGTATATAAATACCTTTTCTACGCATAAAATTACTTATATAAAATTATCCACCTAAATATCTCTTAAAGTATCACTCCTCTCGAACACCCCTATTTGGGTAAGTCTTGGACTTTACTTGCAACTAGCCTAGAATACACATCTCACTTGAATAATCATTTATAAGTCCCCCCACTATTTTTAGGAACCCCAAAAATCTCACTCTACAGTTTATTTTCATCAAAAATACACATTATGTGCCACACATTTTTACACTTTCCTAACCCTAATTATCTTCCTTAAATGTTTAGAAATAATCTCCCATTGTTGTATATTTATTTCCTCAAATAAACCAGTTAAGAATAATTTAATTTGGGTTTTAACCCATATATATTAAACCAACCGAAACTGTCAAAATTCCTGAAGGGTCGATCGATCGACCCCTAGCCATCGATCGATCGATCGATCGATCTGGGCAGCTTCTTCTCAGAGAAGCTGTCCGACCATTAAAGCTTCTCCCAAATTTTTATTTCTTCTTATAACATCCTCCAACCTCAATCAACAACATATATATACATCAAAGGGGTTCTAATCATCCTAGAACCAATTTTTCAACAATTAAATTCAATAAATTCCAAGATTCTCAAATTGGGTATTAATCAAGTTATATCCGTTTTAATCTTCCGAAAACCCGTTTGATCCACGAAATTTCATCCCAAAAATATTTAGTTTTATACCAACTACAATATGAGAAATTAACACACTCAATCGTAAAGCAAGTTAAACACTTGCCTCATGGATTAAATCCGACGATCCCGAGTCGAATCTCGCGAAGTTTCACCCGGATATTCCTTTTCCTCCTTCCTCTCTTCTTTTTCTTTCTTCTATTCCTTCTCTCTTCTCTTTCTCTCTCTTAGGGCAGATTTTGGGAAGAGGAATGAGGGCTGCCTCTTCTTAAACCCGAAATTGGGTGTGTACCCAATTGTAAAATGACTCGTGTACTCAATTACGAGTCCCTACTAGTCCAAAAATCTCCAGAACCTAAATACTATCCCCGGATACTCTATTTTGACTATCTTGGCCATTCCGAACCCAACAGTGCAGTCAAAACCTCCATCCGAGTTACTTAACTAAAATTCACTAATTAAACCCAACACGTTCAATACGCGTATTTTCCAATTAAAATATTTTCCTTTGTCGCTTTACCCAACTGCGACATGTAATAAAAAATAATCGAGTCATATACTTGGTCTCGTAAGAGAAATATAATACATGTAAATATTAATTCGACACTTGAAAACTAATATTTACTATTCACTTTATAATATTAAATTTATTTAATTTCACTAATAAATTCCAAAATTACTTTTCATAGAAATTCCTCATATTACCAAATCACGTCCACAGTGTAATTTAAAAACCTTTAAAAGTACGGGGTATTACATACTTCCCCCCTTACAACAGAATTTCGTCCTTGAAATTTTGGTATAGCCTACACCACTACTCTTGGATCGCTATATACAATATGTCCTAGCTTAACCAAATTTAGATATATCCTAATACAATGGTCTTTTACCATAGTCCACCTATCTCAAGGCGTATGCTCTAACGCACTATCCTAATAACAAGCTTAACTAAATATTTATATGTTATAATGCTACCTTGGTCATAAGTTTGACTCTAACATCATATTGCACCTAGTGCTTCTTTAAGTGCATATAAAGAAAACGAGCCTATAGTCGTTACTCGAACTTATTGGTCCCATCGGAGATCCGTTACTCCAAGTATGCACTCATTTACGTCAGGACATCTAATTTCCCTCAAAAAGGAAACTACATTAGCGCTCGACTATTCCCGTCAGTCTTTTCACTTATCCTAAGTGTGCCAACTCGTATTACACAAATATAATTGGATCATTGTGTACTACCTACGATGTTCCATCCAATACATTTCAAATCTATATTTAACTGCCTTGCAGTATGATCTTTAGCTTTATATACTAAGTCCTTGCTATTTCGGGCGGTATATAAAATCAACTTACTAAGGTTCCCATACACCCTTTCAATTTGTGCATAT
Source organism: Sambucus nigra (assembly GCA_949130495.1). Taxonomy (NCBI): domain Eukaryota; kingdom Viridiplantae; phylum Streptophyta; class Magnoliopsida; order Dipsacales; family Adoxaceae; genus Sambucus; species Sambucus nigra. Next base: position 326,525,631 of record OX422221.1, on the reverse strand, counting down.
CTGCATAAACATTGTAAATGTCTGATACGTAACATTCACTCTAAATATTGGGCCTCATTTCCTCAGCCTGGTAATAAAACCTAGGTACCCCTAACCTGAATAATTTCGAAATTTAAGTCTCCCGAAACCTGGAAATTCGATCCTTCTCAAGATTATCCCATCGATCTTCTTGTGGTTAACTCACAATAGTCTTCCTATATCAATGTCGATGGTCTTATTTCCCTTACTTCGTGGTAGTCCTAAGATCAAGGTGTTTCTAACACACGTAATATGAGTACTATTCTAACTATATCCTTAGTGCCCAAGACCTCTCTCAGCTTCTAACATTTGCTCGGTTTCATGCGTGGGACGTCTCGTAAAGCGAAATCCAAACAAGGAATCCTCCCATTACACTACTCCCTCGCTTTCTCGATCATAGAGATATAATGGTCTAAGGGACACCAACGGGACATTATAAATCCTACCTCGTTAACCTACTAATGTACTTCTACCACTATATCCTTCCATCTTAACGAAGTGGAAAGTCTAACTAATCGAGGCGCCTACTCTCTGCAAAAGCGTTACAAACATCATACCCAAAACGTATTTCTTTTGAAATTGCCTTTTATTCAAAGTCTGGCTATATGTCTTAAATCAATTTCCTTTATCTTGCCTCGCCCACATTCTTGTGGTGAGAGAACAATTTCAGTGCTTCTCCGTAGCACTTATATTTCTATATAATGATACAGTCATCAAATGGCTCTCAGTCTATAATATTTCCTCTACACTATGTGACTTATCATCAAAATCAACATCCTTGCATTTTATAACATCTCTCCACTCCCGACGTCGTTAAGGTACGTGCGTGGAGAGTCTCGCAAGCAAAATCCAAACGAGGAACCCCTCCTATACACTGCCACTTAACTTTATCGGTCGTGGAGGTCCGCTAGATCAAATATGCCAATGGGATAATCCCATCTCTCCTATCGTCAGAAGTGTGGCCAGAACTTCAAACTTTGCCAAGGAGTCATACTATAAGTGCTTGCATTAACACTAACTCCTTAGAGAAAACAACAATGAGCTTAAACTTACAACTCAACAGTAAATTCTGCATACCTTAAGTCATACCTATAAGGTCCTAATATACTAAAATTCATAGCAAGGAAATATCTACATATCGAAGTTCCACTTAATCATATACTAAAGCGAGCTCATCTAGAATTTATCTTGCATTCCATTATTTATTATATCCGTAGGTATATGTTTCACACCCCTCATAAATATATATATATATATATATATATATATATATATATACACACATCATGTATATCCACACTTATATATTATACACTATATAAGTATAATAACCATACTTCAGAGCTATAACTCAATGGATGTAGTCTCTCAATACTATCATCTTCCAAGGAATTAATTACACATCATCCTGGGTACCAGTGATCGGACTATCACACCAACTTGGTAAAAACCAAATCATATAAGTATACCAATCAGATACATATATATTTATTAACATATCACATATATACGTCTCAATATGTTCGTATATACATATACATATACATATATTATAATATACTCCGGTTAATCGTGCATATATCTCTCATAACACTAGCCCGTATTTTCTGAATATAAAATTCGATTTAATTCCCAATAGTATAAATAAATATTAAGCTAATTACAACTAGTTTGTATCCCACTTACACCCGAGATTCTTATTCGAGTCCCAAGGGTCCTTTTTCTCATAGGAGCTCTAAAAATATCACCAATTCTCACAAGCTTAATTTATGGTAGATTACATACCTTGCCCTAAAACAGTTGTAACTTACCCTACAGAAGTCCAATCACTAGTGAGTTTATCATTCCACAGAAGAACCTTATGTCTCTATTTTAGCTCCCCTACTTCGGCACTAAGTTCACTTAACCATGTCACTCTTTATTCACCGTCGGTCTCTCGACGATCTCTATGTAAATTACTTAGAAACTGAATTCTCTTTATTCCTACTAACTCAAAGAAATTGGTAGTTCAAACCATCTGTAAGATTAATTTATGAGCAATACGCCATGCTCCCCTAAATATGGTGACTAGCGTCCCCACCATTTCAACATTGCTCTCACGAGTGAAAAAAAATTCCTCAATTTTTCACATATGGGTATTTCCATATCCAACGCTAAGCATGAGCTTTTGAGCCTTCTACTTCCTTCGGATGAAACTACACTACTTCCGCCTAGCTCAACTTCGACGTACGGTCCTTATCAAAGACCTTTCAAGCTTTTTCCTAATTAAATATCACTGGTTAATTCGAGTTTAGCACCATTCTCTACTATAGGAGTACTTGATAATTATAACTACTACACTTTAGTAGTCATTGCAGCAATTCATGACCACGTCATAAGGAAAGTGACCTTTATCGCGGTCCTCATTTTCAATATCAACTTATAGATTTAACTAAGTCCTACCTCCTGTTTCCCTCACAATGGCCTTCCATGGTCACCCTTTATCGATCAGGACACGATTTCCAAACGAGCGCGCAAAAGATTTACTATAACTTTACATAATAGCAGGAGAACAAAATCTCACAAGAGGATATCAACAATCCTTATCATAAGGCTCTATATCAAATCAAAACCAACGCTGAAAGCTTAGTACGTCCGTACAGATTTCTAAAGGACACTAGAACCTGATGCTCTGATACCACCTGTGATAACCCGCCTAATAAAATACCGGGCGATCACTCCTATATTAAATTAAAACAACAGTTTCATATGGTTCATTCTTAGCATCACTGTCGAAAAACCAATTTAATTACTAATATCCTATTAGGCTGTCATCAAATTTTAATTAACTAATCTTTTTAACCAAACCATTCAAATAAAATGATTACAACAGCTGTTTGTAATAACTGAAATGAAATGAAGTAACCGAATACTCGGTATAAAAATAATACAACCAAATCGAATGCTGCACAAAAAGAGGGTCGAAGAATAAATGAGTACATTTGGGCCATCGGCCCGAATATGTCTACAACACCTCCTATCTAGATCTCAATGATAAAAGCATCTACAATAAACCTGCTTGCATCCACAACTGCTGCAGCAAACATCTGACTCGAATGAACCATCATCCAGGCGTCCCTGTGTCTGGACACCTATATATATATATAGCAAGAGAGGGGGAAAATAGATAAACGGGCCAGAGCCTGAGTTTTGAAAATATTTTAGCAAGTTTTTAAAATCTATATTTTTAAGATATGATATTTCTCATTTTTAAACTGGTATCGCACTCTCATGAGATACACCTCACCCCTCTTCTAATAGTGCATAACTATCGCATATCTTTTAAACAACCTTGTTAAGCTACCTTGCCTAACAAATGTATTTACTACCTTCTAATAATCCTTTTTAATCTGATTATGAAGGACTAAACTTCTCCCCATTCCCAACATTATGTTACGTTCGTGCGTGGGGTGTCTCGCGAAGCGAAATCCAAACAAGGAACCCTCCCCCCCGATACACTACTACGTGACAATGTTGATCGTCGGGATCCATTAGGCCCTTAGCACATACAACATTTTATACTATTTCGTATATACATATATATTTAGTTCTCATTAGAACCTATGATTCATAATCATATAAGTCCGGATATTAATTTACCGAAAGTAGTATATCACTTTATTTATTCTTCTCCCTTTTAGACAGGGTTACGTTATATGATGTCTCATTTCATATATAACAATATATTATACGCAACAAGTATAATAATCAATCCACCGAGCGACAATATGAGTAGCTTAGTCATGTTCATTTACTAAGCAACGGTGGAACATCACAAGTATACATGTCTTAGTACATATAAACACAGTGGCACCCCTGGGATAAACTGTGGTGCACTCATACTCTGCTATCTCATTCCGGTACATCACGTACATAAGGATCACGTGTTCCAAATCACTCAGAAACCGTATCAATAAGCCAAAACCACACATATTGGAGGCGAACATAGTCCCATACCACGGGTCACGCACATACCTACGCTCCCATGGTCTGTTGACATATTAACTCAAAACAAGTCATTCCAAGCCCTATTTCCTTGAAGTACCAATCTAAATCCCCCCCGTAGGCGCGCAAGATACGATCGTCCTTTATCGTAAGCCGACCTCCCGTGATAGCAAGTATGGTAGGTTTGTCATACACATAATTAACAATAATATAGGCAAGCATTTCCACATATATAAATATAACATTAATGAGGCATTTACACAACCATATGATAACGATATGTATTTATCTCACCTATACATAATTTTCCCATAGGTATTTATTTAACTCGTATATGTAATAATATTAGGGCATACGCATAGCCCATATAATAAATTCCATACACAGTATTTATATATCTCGAATATCCTACGCAATTATCGATTATAACCAATCCTCAATATATTATTTCCTACCTTTTCTCATCGTACGATGATAACACCAATTGTGCCGTTATATTTATTCATCTCATTTTATATATAATTTAACGACATCTTCTATATAATCTATATCACTTCCCAATATCTTATGGCTATAATTTCTAAACACTATAGCAATAGCCAATAACCTCCAGTGTTCCCTTTTGTAATAATAAATATTCATACACTTAAAATACTATCTCAATACATACTCTCTTCCTTAATACTCAAATCACTTCCTAATTACTTCATAAAGATTTATACAAATAATTCCCGAGTGTACCAATTCATAATAATTAATTAGCATATGCACTACGTCTCTTAATTCTTTAGGTATCTCCTCACTTATAATAATCGTCGTCCATAGACGCATAGGGCAATTGCTCAATTCTTTGTAGTACGTATCCTAAATTTAATCCTAGTCTCCTCTTAGGATTTTACTTAACCAAAGTCGGTATATAAATACCTTTTCTACGTGTACAATTACTTATATAAAATTATCCACCTAAATACCTCTTAAAGTATCACTCCTCTCGAACACCCCTATTTGGGTAAGTCTTGGATGTTACTTGCAACAAGCCTAGAATACACATATCACTTGAATAATCATTTATAAGTCCCCCACACTATTTTTAGGAACCCCAAATATCTCACTCTACAATTTATTTTATTCAAAAATACACATTATGTGCCACACATTTTTACACTTTCCTAACGGTAATTATCTTCCTTAAATGTTTAGAAATAATCTCCCATTGTTGTATATTTATTTCCTCAAATAAACCAGCTAAGAATAATTTAATTTTGATTTTAACCCATATATATTAAACCAACCAAAACTGTCAAAAATTCTGAAGGGTCGATCGATCGAACCCTGGCCATCGATCGATCGATCTGTGAAGCTTCTTCTCCGAGAAACTGTCCGACCATTAAAGCTTCTCCCAAATTTTTATTTCTTCTTCTAACATCCTCCAACCTTAATCAACAACATATATATACATCAAAGGGGTTTTAATCATCCTAGAACCAATTTTTCAATAATTAAATTCAATAAATTCCAAGATTCTCAAATTGGGTATTAATCGAGTTATATCCATTTTAATCTTTCGAAAACCTGTTTGATCCATGAAATTTCAACCCAAAAATATTTAGTTTTATACCAACTACAATATGAGAAATTAACACACTCAATCGTAAAGCAAGTTAAACACTTGCCTCGTGAATTAAATTCGACGATCCTGAGTCGAATCCCGCGAAGTTTCGCCCAGATATTCCTTTTCTTCCTTCCTCTCTTCTTTTTCTTTCTTCTCTTCCTTCTCTCTTCTCTTTCTCTCTCTTAGGGCAGATTTTGGGAAAGGAATGAGGGTTTTCTCTTCTTAAACACGAAATTGGGTGTGTACCCAATTGTAAAATGACTCGTGTACTCAATTACGAGTCCCTACTAGTCCAAAAATCTCCAGAACCTAAACACTACCCCCCGGATACTCTATTTTGACTATCTCGGCCATTCCGAACCCAACAGTGCAGTCAAAATCTCCATCTGAGTTACTTAACTAAAATTCACTAATTAAACCCAACACGTTCAATACGCGTGTTTTCCAATTAAAATATTTTCCTTTGTTGCTTTACCCAACTACGACATGTAATTAAAATAATCCACTCATATACTCAGTCTCGTAAGAGAAATATATTCCATGTAAATATTAATCCGACACTTGAAAACTAATATTTACTATTCACTTTATAATATTAAATTTATTTAATTTCACTAATAAATTCCAAAATTACTATTTATATAAATTCCTCAAATTACCAAATCACATCCACAATGTAATTTAATTACCTTTAAAAGTACGGGCTATTACACTTACTAGAAGAGAGCCAAACATGCTCTAAATGATAAAACAAATATAATAACAAAAAGATCTCTAAAAGCTAAATCTTCCATATAGTCATTTTTTGTTCCCTCCAAGCCTACTTATTTCCTTAAAAATGGTTAGTTATACAACATCAGCTAAAAGCCGAGTGAGGTTCAATCTCCATACATTCTAGGGGCTTTTAAAAAATTGATACATATTCAATTTCCAACACAAGGCATTATACATATATGGACAGGAATTTGCAGTAAAATATATAAAGTAAACTGACCGTATATATTTTTAGAATAAACAGTTCAGAACAGAACAGATAAAATAATTTGAGCAATATGTCAATTATTCAATATATGTTGATGGCCATGTACGCTCTAATACCCAGATAAACAGATAGTGTTACCAAATGTTTCCACCCGGCAACAACACAGACAGAAAATCATGATATCTGAAACAACGCCTTATTTAGGGCACACCAGCGATTAACCAACTGGGAAGGTACCACCCAAATATTTTCACCCGGTAGTTAAGTCCAACATAGTAAGAGAGTTTCCATAGGTCGAGTCAATAATTTTAGAATTCAAAATCAGATGTATATATCGAGAGATATACACATATAACAAACGATGGAATCATCTATATCAGATGTATTTTGAGGATAAAACATTTCTCAAAATAAGTATAGTTTGCATGATATCATATAATCAAAATACTCAAGGAATGTCACAGAGTACTCACCTAGAACAGAAATCCGAAGTTGCAGATACAAAGTCTTGGATCGCTCGTTAATCTTAAGACAAAACTTCTTCTTAAACTTCCTCACACTTTGTCTCACACTTTCTTTTGGATATTTGGAATGAATTTTGTGTAAGAACTGATCCTAAGTCTTCTATTTATAGTTTCTCAAAGTTATTTGGGTGATGACACGTGCCCCGATGACTAAGCATTCATTTTGGCTAGTCAGTGTGTCGCGTGTCGCGTAACGGGGTAATCTTGCTGTCTTAATTCACCAGATGGCGACACATGTTTTAACTTTATCTAATTGAATGACGTGTGTTTTGTCCCTTCCTTTAAAGGCGACACGTGTGTGGTGGAGGTGTCAAAATCAAGCACGGGGTGTAAAGTTATAAAGGGTATAAGGGTCATTTTACACATGAAGGGTATTTTAGAAATTTTACACCATACATTCTCAATATTTCTTAGGGGTACCTGAAAATATTTTATTTACAAAATGTTTCTTTTTATATTTTTATTTTAGTCCCTGAAACTTTCTTAATTAAAACCAAGTCCTTAGAATTTCATAAAATTATAATTTTGACCCCAAAACTTTATCATTTCGCTTAAAATAGGTTATAAGACTTTGGTTTAATCCAATTTAGAGTTTATTCTTAATATTTAAAGACATGTCTCGTTATATAAAGAACTCGGAGTACTGCAAGTCCCTAAAGATTCATAAAATTATATTTTCTATCCCGAAACTTATCATTTAGCTTAAGATGTGTCATAAAATATCAATTTGACTCATTTTATAGTTAATTCTTCAAATTTAAAATTGGATTTTATTATACTAAGAATCCAGAATATCACATATGTAATAATACAACATTATTATATAGTAAATGAGATGCAATTGAAAGAAAAAAATTATATATTGGCATAAGAAAATGTGGTTTTACAGGTTGAATGCATAAATTAAAGGTGCTAAGTGTATATAAAAAGGGAGGAAATAAAAATATATTTTCTGCATATTTTTGTGTCAAAAGTTGTTTCTCAAATGGTCACCCACGACCTCATTTTATAAGGCAAAAAGATAAGAGTTTAAACAAAACAAACTCCTCAAAAAACTTGCAGCGCACGAAATCAGTTGGGGTCGATCGATCAATCCCTAGCGTCGAACGATAGATCCTTGGTGTCGATCGACCGATCGCCCAGAAAAACTGACAGTTCCGCTTAAAAAAGTTATAGGGATAAATATATAAAAATCCCTTAAAAATCCGTTTTAACTCCGTTTTTGAAACCGTTTGAATTTCTCATCTTTAAAAATAAAATCCAGCATTTTTGAGCAAGAAAAAATAATTTTATCAAAAACTTTATTTTTTCTCTATATTTTGAAAATACCCCAAAAATTACGCTAGTTGTTACAACTTTAAGTAAATTACCAATTAACCCCATTTTCACCAAACCTTGCAACTTTACTCCTTCTCAATGTCATTTACCAAAAATACCCTTTTTAAGTCTCAAACTTAACACATAAGCATTTTAGTCACTATGAGACTTTTTCAACTTCTCATTTTGTCGAAAATCACATTGTTGCATATGTTTCCCTTTAATATATAAAATCATGCTTTTCACATATTTAAGTCTACACACTTTATGTATGAGTTTTAACACTGAAAACCCATTTTAGTCAATACTTACACGTTTGACACTTTACAATTCAAACTTAGTGCTACACACATTAATTATGACTTTTTTCATAAAGACACATACTTATTCATTTTATTCACACTTAGTCTTCTACACTTTTATTATTTACATTTTTACCCAAAGTTTAGTTTAACAAACTAAATAGTACACTTTATAATTGAAACTCCATTTTCTCATTTCATAATCATTCACCAACATAAAAATCACTATTTCAATCTGATAAAAAGGGAATATACATACCAAGTGTTCTTCACATCAAAGAAATCATTTATTCACCTTAAAACATGAGTTTAAAATATTTTACTTCAAAAAATGTTTGTGAATAGTGGCCTGAAAATTATCCATTTTTAAAACTCATTCAATCTTTTGTTTTAAGTGCCCATTTTCATAGAAAATAGTAAGAATGATACTAATGAGTTTATTAGAACATTTAAAACCTTGTTTTAAATACCCATCCTATTACAAAATACTAAGAGTGCAAGTCTTAAACCCATTAATGCATTATAGCCATTTTCTTGCACATTTTTATACCAAAATTGTGTAAAATAGTAATCTGAATTTTTGTCTAATTTAAAACCATTTTAAATCACTTCTTTGAAACCCATTTACACATGAAGTCATAGGAATCAAGTAGCAAGACCCATGGATGCAAGTTATCATAAACCCTACACATGTTAAGCCTAATAAATGTAACTAGTTAACTGAAATTTATACTCATCAATAAATCCAAATCAAGGTTAGTAAATCCCACCCAAATGTCTTCAAGATGGTAAAAGGAATGAGGAACATGGGTGATTCCCCCACCTTCAAAGGTGGCCTTAAAGGAAGTCATAAAAACTCCTCTAAGTAAGCTCCATTGTAGCTCCATTACATCTCCACGAAAGGCTTCTTCAAGCTCCAAGAAATTCTCTACAAAACCCTCTATTAACTCTAAGAACTTCATCTTATTTAACCCATCAATACCCACTTTGGTTCTTATGGTGTTATATGGTGGTTTTTGGCTAGTTAATGATATTTGTAGGTGGTGGAAGTGGTGGGTTTGTCCCTAACAAGTCTGGGACATAATGTATCCCCATAGGAGTCCAAGGTTAGCGAGTGAGAGGCTACAAAAATCTAATCAAAGACATGAACCTTAACCCCCACCTCTCTATGATTTTATACCAACACTCCCAAGCCCCACTTTGTCATTTTCGTCACTTTCTCTCTCCTATATTTTTTAAACTTTTAGCTTGAGATTCATATTCCTGGCATTTTTTTGGCTAAAAAAATCATATTTACACTAGTCGTTTGACCTCCTGGATTGTCCTATACATGACGCGCAAAATTGGGACCTACGTGAAAAAGTATTTTTATTTATTTTTCTCTTCATAGTAATATTTCTTATATTTGTGTGAGTCAAAAAATATAATCACAATATTTTTTTTAACCTTCCGTGACGTCCTAAACAATGCGCGCAAGAAACGGGACCTCTGCGCAAAACATAGTTTTTTTCAATATTTCTTCGCATGGTAATATTATTTATATTTTTGTGAGTCTAGATATCTGGTATGAATGTTTTTTGACTTACTAATTGACCTAAACAATTCGAGCGAAACTGGACTTTCGCAGTATCGCGCACCGTCAGGCAATTTGTACCTAGGCTCACGTAGCGCTCATTGTTTGTCCGAATTACGTGAAACTTAATCGAAGCACTTAAAATAATTATATAAACTCATAATAAAACTACTACGAGCCATGTAACGTAAATCTTTTGTAACAACCCGCCTAATGGGATACCGGGCGATCACTCCTATATCAAATTATAACAGGAGCTACATATGGATCATTTTTAGCATCACTGTCGAAAATCCATTTAGTTACTAATATCCTATTAGGCGAGCGTTAAAAACTTTTACTTAACTACTCTTTTTAACGATTAAAATAAAACATCCACAATTTAATGCGTAAATGAAATAAAAAGGAAAATGAAATGAACTAAAATAACCGAACACTCGGTTCAAATTATACAACCATATCGAATATCGTGCAAAGAATAAATAAAATCAGTTGGACCATTGTCCCGAATGTTTGTACAATACCTCCTATCTAGAGTACAAGGAAAGAAGCGTCTACCGAGAACCCGCAACCATCCACAGCTGTTGCAGCAGACGTCTGACTCGAAAGAATTTTCATCCAGGCGTCCCTGTGTCTGGACACCTATATATATATAATATATAGACAGAAAGGAGAGTAGATAAACGGGTCAGAGCCCAAATTTTGAAAATATTTTGCAAGTGCATAAATGCTTTATTTTTAGAAAAATAGTTTTATCTCATATTTAAATTGGTATCGCACTCCCATGAGATACCCCTCACCTCTCCTCTAGTAGTGCACACCTAACGCACCCTAACAACATACCTTAGTCAAGCTATCCCTGCCTAACTAGTCTAATTTACCCATGTACTATCTACCCTAGATAGTCCAAGTGCTAAGGGCCAAACTTCCCTCCATTCTCAACACTGCACTAAGTTCGTGCGTGGGGTGTCTCGCAAAGCGAAATCCAAACAAGGAACCCCCCCCGATACACTACTACTTGGCAGGGTTAATGGTAGAGATCCATTGGGCCCGTAGCACGCACAAATGTATAATTACATATATATATACATCTACAATTACATTCGGATAATATCTCCCAGACTGAGGTTTACTTATCATCATCTTAATAATACTCATCCGGATCTACCTCCCGGACTGAGGTGTATTCTATACACAAAGTATTTATCATTTTTCTTTCAAAACATTCCATTTCCCTTCTCATATCCAGGAAATGTATTTAAAAGCCAATTCATTAGCATGAATAACATATACTTTTTAAAAGCCAATTTTATTATCATAAAAATGCTTTTCTGTTTCAAAATATTCCATTTCCTTTTTTATATTCAGGAAATGTATTTAAAAGCCATTTTTATTATCATAAAAATTCTTTTACCATATCATATGCTTCCACATCCCTTCTTCCATCCGGGAGTGTTACCGAAGCTAAACATATAACCCATTTCCCTTCCTATATCCAGGAAATGTAATTAAAGCCAATCCATTATCATGAATTGCTTTAATATAACGCGTTCTAAGACCGCCCGTCCGGGTTTCCCCACTGTGCGCGCCCCTAAATGGCTATCATCTTCCAGGGCCTATCATCAAGACAACCTGGGATCCTACATCGCAAGACGTCGGGAAGCAGCCGTGTGCCTGCGGGATAGTCAAGACCACACCCGGAATATCCTAACCAGCGCAGAAAAATATATATCAACAAACGCTCACATGGCTATAGGACTATATCCACCCTGCATTCATTAGCCAGGGGGCTTCACCATACGTACGCAACTTCCCTTATGATAGCGATTTAGAGAGGTGTGTAATCCATATTTTATTAATTATGAAAAACATTTCTCTTTCCATTTTGAAAATATTTATTTTTATATTTTCAAAATCATTTCCATCATAACATATATATGTATACCTAAATCACACAGTATATACATATCCTATATATTCCTCCTAGAATATATATATATAATAACGGCCATAGTGTCCTATAGCATCTAGCGATAACCAATAATCCCAAAGATTCCCTCCAGGAATCATAATCATGCATTCATATAAGCATGATAATAAACCCAAAGTATTTCTTACTTTAATAATCACTATATATCTCAATCCTGGATATCTCCAATTATACCATTTCTCATTTAGCGAATATATAACTATACTCCCCAAATTTATTCTAATCCACTCATAGGATTCACTCAACCAAGATCAATATGATTATGTTATCTCTTTAGATCATCATCCTCTTTAATACTCAAATTTTAGAAAGCCCGCTTTAAACTCAAAGAGGAGAAGTAATAACAATCTTCAAAATCTTGGGCTGAAAACAGAGTACCGTTCGACCGGTCCTGGACCCCCGATCGACCGCGGGTTGCAATTAAGCCTACGAAACAAAGCAGTAGGCCATTTCTTCTTGACGCGGTCGACCGGTCACACCAGGTCCTCAAAACTTTAATTCCTCAAATACTTAATCCAACAACCCAAATTCATTTTTGGGGTTTCTAAACTACCCTAAAAATCATCCAAAACATCTACACGACTAATCCTAGCCTGCATTTTTCCAATTCCCGATTTGATTTCCGAGTTGATAATTTTAACCCGGAGCTGCCATCTTGTAAAAATCATATCAAATCGTAGAAAAATCAAAAAAATACGCGGTTAGCGCCCACCCGACCGTATCGAAAATATCTACAACTTTCGTGTTTTGGCTAAAAGCTAAATCAATTTTTTTCCTAGCCAAAATGGCCCCATAAAGTTACGGGGTTACTATTCATCCCCTTCTTCAAGAAGGTTTCGGCCATTAAAGCTTCTTCCAAGCTTTTGTCGCCTCACCCAACATCCTACAACCTCAACCAACTACAAATACACTTATAATATGGGTTCTAAACATCCTAGAACCCGGAATCACCAATTAATTTCAAGTAAAATCTAAGTTTCTCGAATTTACCATTTTTAGGGGTTTATTCGTTTTAACTCCCAAAAACCCGTTTTATCCACGAATACCCAACCCAAAATCATTAGGGTTTGTTATACCAACAATGATATGAGATATTTATGCATAAAAATAAATAAAGCAAGTAAACACTTGCCTCGTGGATAAAATCCGACGTCCTCGAGTCGAATCCGACGGAGTTTGGTCTGAATCTCCATTTCTCCTCCTATTTCTCCTTCCTCTCTCTCTTCTCTCTCTTTTCTTTCTTTCTTTCCTCTCTTTTCTCCCTCTCCCTCTCTTTATATAGAAAGAAAAGGGTTTAATACCTTAAAACCCAAAAACAACTCGTTTACCCAATTACGAGTTACTTTTACCTCTAAAATCACACGAAACTTAATTTCGACAATCGGACACTCTTTTTCGACTATCTCGAACATTTCGAGACTCATAGCGCAGTCGAAATTTCCATCCGAGGTACTTGACCGCAAATCACTATTCTAACCCAAAATAATTAAGTGCGGTCTTCTACTCAAAATCTTACCTCTTTTGTCGCTATACTCCACGGCGACATATAATTAAATTACTTCGACCTATATAGTCCCAAAATAATTTATAACACCCTTCGAAAATTATTAAATCCTCGAAAATCCCAAAAATTACTATTTCGAGAAATTCTCCAAATTCCAAATTATACTTAATCATGGAATTTAATTGTCTCCAAAAGGACAGGTTGTTACAGCTTTCTCATTTAATCCATATTATGGTACTTTACTTTTCGTACCATTTAAATGCCACGTCGTATTAACCTTGTTCGTGTCACATCCATTCCTTGATATTTTTCCCTCAAATGTAACAAACATCCTAACTACTATTATTAGAAATTAAATACGCATTCAAGCGACACATGTATAGTGGGATTTTTCTCGTTTAAACCATTTATGTAATACTCCACCTTACGTATTACTTGACATATTAGACTTGGATTATTTATTCCTTGAATTTTTCTTTGGAGAAAGCACTTCAAATAACGTTTAATGCCTCTTTTTCTTGGGCAGGGTATTACAGCAGCGGCTTTGAACACTTGCAATATTTTGCAACGTGCCAATTTGCAAGAGTTTTGAACCGTTGCAAATGATACTTGCAAATGTTTAAACACTTGTAATTTCACTGTTTTGGTGTAGTGAATATAATCTAGGTTTTTACGGTCTAGTCCCTTGACCGGACATTTTGGATGTTTTAACCGGATCAAACAAATTTAAAATAATTAAGTCCATATAAATACCTTTTCGACATGTCATTCATTTTGTTATCATTGACCTAATCAGCGATTGACAGCATTTTCAATAAGCACGTCCTTCCCTTTCTTAATTCCGGTTATATCAAATAGGTTCGTTCTCTCCATTAACTTAGGATCTTATGATTTATTTTCACTTCTGTTCAACGAGCTTTGTTCTGTCAAAGAAAAATTTATCTATTTGTTCGAAGAAATCAATCCTTTGCTCTTTGTTTAACCCAGATTTTCCTTTACATTTATTCGATCATTTGTAATTTTATACATGTTATGAAGAAATGTTGAAAGGGGTGGTCCTTATATGTGTTTCAAACCAAACCAATTTTCACCAAAAGTTATCCAAATTTTAATTAGCCCCAAACCAAGTTGTGAAAAACCAATTCTTACTTTAAATCAATTTTATCTTGATTAATCCTAAACATGCACCTAGTGATTAAAGCAAGTAATGTAAAGTAAAGAATACTCACAACGCCGGATGTACGAGGAAAAACCCAAGACGGGAAAAAACCTCGGACGGCCCAAGCCAGACAATCACTATGAACAAAGGTTTTACAAAAGACAGATTAGCCTTACTCAATGACTCGATCCCCACGAGTCTTGACGCTCCTTATGATCTTGTATCGTTCTTTAATAGTTCCCACACATAAATTCCGTCTTCCACGATACCTGTCCACAACACACGCGTCTACATATGTCTCGGTGTCCACCGAATGGCTTTGATTCGTTTACGATGTCGAACAAGAAGTCCTTCTCTTTTTTTCATCGTAAAACCCCAATGTTCATGTATAGAACAAACCTTCTTGGTGCAACAAGATCACATAAACATATAAGAATGATAACTCGGATCTTTGCAAACTTTAAGGATGTGTTTAGGATTTTTAAACCTTACAAAACATATGCAAACAACGTACTGGATGGTGAACTATTTTTTCCAGATGCACACTTACAAAACTCTAACAAAAACACGCTTTAAATAACAATTAAACGCCGCCTCAAAAAATGTGTCGTTCAACGACAAGGCCACGTTGTTCACTCGATATGAGCATCTCGTTCGAATGAAAGCATATGCCGATTGAACGACAGCGCGTAAGTTTGATTTTTTGACTTTCTGATTAAAATGTCTCTTTTAAAAGAGATCCAAATTAGTCAAACTATATTTCGAGCATATCAGAATAAAACGAAGTGTAAACCATTAAAACACTTTTAAAAACATTTTAAATATTTTTCTTTATAAAAATACATCCTTATCTTTTATAAAAACAATTCCGAGCATCATTAATTATACGCATTCATACCTGAGTGATCTCAGAATGCAATTAACTTTGAAGACGATTAAACTTTCACCAATTAAACTTCGGCATGATTAAGTCTTTGAAGTATTACCGCAAAGTCTTCAATTTTCTTCAATACGTCATAGACCAAGTGGGATCGTGACAAAATAAAAATCTCCCTATGACATATTACAAACACAGTTTTGTTCACAGAATTAAGTCAAAACAATACAGGGCCTCAATTGGAAATTGATGTCCTTACAAATCTCCCCCTTTGACTATTTCGGGATAAAACTAAACCAGTGAAATGCCTAAGCCGGGCCGTCAAGTTGTATGACGCCTAAATCCCATCCCATAAACCCAAATCAAAAATACAGGACACGGACTAATATATGTAGCACCGACAAGCATGAGCTGTCTGAATGTGATGTAGACTTGAAATCTCGAATCGTTGAAGCATACATACACACATGAAACAGACAAACAAATATAAAGTGAAGTCTGGAGGAACAAATAAAACCAATATATTTATCCAAATGATACCAAACAACAATAGATACCAATATGAATAAACTCTGAAAAAGTCATTTGATAAATAATTTGAGCAGCAAAATAATACCAATGTGTAATACCAATTTGTAAACTATACAATCAAAAACATGCTCAAATATCCCCTTACATCACATACATCTCTCCCCCTTTTGTCTCGAATAGATAATCCGGTGAAAAGATAAACCAATCAAACTATCTAGCATGAGAATATAAACCAATTTGAATCAATGTGAAATCGCTAGATAATCATGAAACAACCAGCTAAATATGATCAAGAAATGACAAATCAGTAGCTAGTAAACCAAGGAATCACACAAAAAAATATAGCAATCTAAGCAGGTGTGATAAATGGACAATATGCAAAAAAAAAAACAATTTAGAACCAATAAATCCTGCATATAAATCAGTCAGCCCAGAAAAACTTCCAGCAGTACCAAAAAAGTATACCATAATAACCAGTGGATTGCAAACCAATCAGAAGCAAGAATTCAGCCTGTCTTTCGAACGAGCCAGGGACGTCTCTCAAACAAAGTGAGGATGTCGCTCGAACAAAGGACAGATGTCATTCGCGCGCCATAGAGATGTCGTTTGAACGACTTCTCGTGACCTGTCAAAATTCCCAAATTTCCAGAAATATTGTATATTATTGCCCAGTGAGAAAATTTCCACAAAAAAATTCCAGGAAGGGCCTAACAGCAGCAAAACAGTGTTAAAATAGTATGCTTTTAACACAAAATGCAAAAACTCCTAAAAACTAAAAATGCGAGTTACATGCAAATATAGTACCGATGTGCTCAAACATGGATATGAAATGAATGGGCGTGAAACTACAACAAATAAGTCACAATTCCAACACATCGAAATGATCAAGAAGCTCTAATTGATAGCGATAAATCATCAAACTTTATCATAGCCATATGAAAATTAAAGTGTGAGCTTAATGAACTAAACATACTACATGCACACAAATCTAGAATTTTGACGATTCTACAAATAATAGCATCAAATTGCAATGTTTCAATATCAGGATTAGTTGTGCAAACCCGTTTAAATTTTTAATCCATCCAAACTTCCTCAATAATGTCATATTTTCTTTGGAATGAACTAAACTAATTTGGCCCTTTTCTTAACATATTGCATTTTCTTTTGGGCTCTTTTAAACGGTGGTTTTCACGACGAGTCAATTTTAAACTCTCGTAGCCCTTTCCCGTGAATCACTCATCATTTTCAATTCAAATCCTCACGGTAAACGGTTCTTACATGCACACTTCTCCTTAAGTCTACTTACGCATAGATGACAAGATTGAGAGAATAACGCCTCACCAAATTCAAATATGCAAGAGAAGTCAAACAACCATATAAATTCATGCATGTGTGCATTGTTGGCATATATACAAAGTCGAATCAAAATGCATATCCACTTCGAAACAACCCCGTATAAGCAATGGTTAAGATCATTCTAAGCATCGATAATAATGACCAAATGTCCTAGCCACATGGATAAGGAAACGATAAGGGGTCCAAGCACACCAATATGCCCATCAAACATGTAAAATCAAAAACAAAAATTGAAAATCTTTTTGGCTTTTCATATTTTTACTCAAATAAAAGCAAAATCTTTTTGGATTTTCATAAATTTTCTCAAAAAAAAATTATTTTTGTATTTTTTCAATAGGACTGAAGCAAATGAAAAACTATAATACAGAATGATACACATGTCATAATACTAGCAATAAATATATCATGAAGCAAACTAGCATATGACAAACAAGGCAACATTATCATCCTTTAGATTTGGCATGGGAAGAATCAAGTGCACCCAAACAAGAATCATGAAGTTTAATTCCTAAAGCCATTAAATCCAATTTCCTAACCCAAGTAGGTGTAAAACGACGCATGGGGTGGGGGGAACCGGGGCAACTTTATTCCTAAACTTCCTAGGAACATGTCTAAGGTCGTAACAATAATGCCTAAGGTGACCTTTCCTACCACAAAACGTGCAAGTGTAGCGATGGTGGCAATGATTACCTATATGTGGTCCTTTTCTAACATTCCTAGTGTTTCTCACACGTGCGGGGGGGAATGGGAACAACTATCTCATCAAAACCTATACCTCCCCTATCTTCCTTAATTTGGACGGTGCCTAGGATCTTATCTAACTTCTCAAGCCTAGCCTCCAAATCAAACTTAACTCTAGACGATTCGCTCAATCTCTCCTCCAACTCGTGAATCCTAGACTCGAGCAAACGCCTAAACTGTTCAAATGCTAAAATCTCCTTTTTCAAAGACTCCATAAAACCCCGTAGATTATCTCTCCCTTTCTCCACAAATTCTAGTTTCTCCCTAAACTTCTTCTCTCGTGCCCTAAGATCCTCAATCAAACTATCATTATTTTCTATGGCACGCTCATTCAACTTAGCTTGTAATTTTGCATTTGCCTTTTTCACTTTCACAGTTTCGGCATGCAACTCATTAAATGAAACTTGCAACTCTTTCACATATATCTCCTCCTCTTCACTCTCTTCACCCTCACTAACATGGGATACACTCAAAATCTCCTAGGAAGTGTCATGCACATGAGAATCATCGTCTTTCACATGACATGCTATGAACGCAACAAAGTTACGATCAATGGGGGAACTCTCTCCCTCTTCCAGTTAATTATCACTTAAGGTGGAATTATAGACAATGGGTTGCTTTCCCTCTTTCTTAAGTCTAGTGGTACACTCCTTAACTTTGTGATCGTACCCCTCACACCCAAAACACTTATTCGACTCATCTCTCTTTGGCTTCTCAAACTTATCCTTAGAGGTCGGATCTACTTTGTTGTTCTTGAATTTTTCAAATTTCTTGGCATGTTTCGATTGCTTTTGAAACTTAATAATTTTTTTAAATTTCTTTGCCAACAAAGCAACATCCTCTAAATCGGAATCGAAATCTGAATTCAAAACTTTAATTTCCTCCTTTCGGGTTTTCAAAGATATGCCCTTTTCTTTCTTAGGCACTTGCATGGAGGTAATCATGTCAATTTCATAGGTTTGTAAGTCACCTACAATATCTTATAGTTTCGTCGACCCTAACTTACCCAAGGAGTTTAAAATGGTCCCTTTCGCATCAAACCTACTAGGAAACGACCTAAGGATTTTCTTAATGACACGGTTGTCGGGAATTTTCTCACCTAGGTTAAACGACGAGTTGACAATATTGGACAACCTAGCATAAAACTCATCAAAAGTCTCACTCTCTAACATCCTAATGGTCTCAAACTGTGTAGTGAGATTTTGAAGTTTTGACGCTCTAACCGTGCTAGTGCCCTTGTGAGTGAGTGCCAAAATATCCCAAGCCTCTTTTGATGTTTCACAAGTCATAATTCTATTATATTCTTCCAGTGTGACATGTAAAGAAATAACGTGAAGACCGTTAGAATTATATTGTGAAAGTCTATTTTCAGTTTTGGTCCATGACTCAACAGGCTTCAAACTAGTGACCTCACCTACAATAGTGACAGGGGGTGTCCATCCTTTCTCAACTGCTAACCACACACGCTCATCAATTTATTTTAAAGCACTTATTATTCTCATCGTCCAATAAGTGTAATTAGTGCCATAAAAAATAAGAGTTCGAGAAAGTTCGTTAAATCCAAAATTCATCTTTGAAAACACACGGGATCACAAAACATATAAAATATGTTTTCTAGCTCTGATACCAATTTGAAAAACCTGGGTGGTCCTTATATGTGTTTCAAACCAACCAAATTTTCACCAAAAATTATCCAACTTTTAATTAGCACCAAACCAAGTTGTGAAAAACTAATTCTTACTTTAAATCAATTTTATCTTGATTAATCCTAAACATCCATCTAGTGATTAAAGCAAGTAAAGTAAAGTAAAGAATACTCACAGCACCGGATGTACGAGAAAAAACCCAGGACGGGAAAAAACCTCGGACGGCCCAAGCCAGACAATCACTATGAACAAAGGTTTTACAAAAGACAGACTAGCCTTACTCAATGACTCGATCCCCACGAGTCTTGATGCTCCTTCTCATCTTGTATCATTCTTTAATAGTTCCCACGCAGAAATTCCGTCTTCCAAGATACCTGTCCACAACACACGCGTCCACATATGTCTCGGTGTCCACCGAATGGCTTTGATTCGTCTACGATGTCAAACAAGAAGTCCTTCTCTTTTCTTCACCGTAAAACCCCGATGTTCAAGTATAGAACAAACCTTCTTGGTGCAACAAGATCACGTAAACATATAAGAATGATAACTCGGATCTTTGCAAACTCTAAGGATGTGTTTAGGATTTTTAAACCTTACAAAACATATGCAAACAACGTACTGGATGGTGAACTATTTTTTCCAGATGCACACTTACGAAACTCTAACAAAAACACGCTTTAAATAACAATTAAATGCCGCCTCAAAAAATGTGTCGTTCAACGACAAGGCCACGTTGTTCGCTCGATATGAGATCTCGTTCGAATGAAAGCATATGCCGTTTGAACGACAGTGCGTAAGTTTGACTTTTTGACTTTCTGATTAAAATGTCTCTTTTAAAAGAGATCCAAATTAGTCAAACTATATTTCGAGCATATCAGAATAAAACGAAGTGTAAACCATTAAAACACTTTTAAAAACATTTTAAAATATTTTTCTTTATAAAAATTCATTCTTATCTTTTATAAAAACAATTCCAAGCATCATTAATTATACGCATTCATACCTGAGTGATCTCGGAATGCAATTAACTTTGAAGACGATTAAACTTGCACTAATTAAACTTCGGCATGATTAATTCTTTGAAGTTTTTCCGCAACGTATTCAATTTTCTTCAATACGTCATAGACCAAGTGGGATCGTGACAAAATCTCCCTATGACATATTACAAACACAGTTTTGTTCACGGAATTAAGTCAAAACAATACAGGGACTCAATTGGAAATTTATGTCCTTACAAATATTTTGCATGTTGATCAATTATAATAGCTTGATGTATTTGTTTCATTTAATCAAATCATTGTGATTGTGTAAATCATGCGATGAATTAACTCTAACATTGAATGAATGATTTGATTGTGTATTTTTATAATAGTATTTTAATTTTATATGAATATATTTTGACTTGTGTTTTGATTTCGTAACAGGTTGTGTATTTATATGTTTTGATTGTGTGTTCATGTGTGTGTGTACTTTATATATATACAAGTTGTTCATGAATATACCTCAAATGATCATTGCAGTAAAGTACATGCAATTTGATGTAAAGTACACGTGAATTTTGGACTTGATTTTTTCTGATTCTTTCTTTTGACATTAATTTGGAATAATGTTAATGTGTATTTACTTTGTTACTTTTGACTCATTACATAATAGAGTTGTCATGTGTTAGCTGGGCGTGTGTTTGTTGGTCCGCGCTAGAAGCATTAATCAATTTTAATGTTTTACAATAGTAAAATACTTTGTATATACCTGAGTAGAAAATAGCAGTAAAGTACACACAATTTGATCTAATGTACACGTGATTTTCTATTGATTAATTTTCGTTTTGTTTTTTTATTCTAATTCTTTATAATGTTGATGTGCATTTACTTTGTTAGTGTTGAGTCATGTTTAATAGAATAGTCATGTCTTTGTTGGCCATGTATTTGTTGGTTTGCGCCAGTGGCATTAATTAAAATTGAACTTTAACAAAAACCATTTTTCAGTTTTAATATAATGCATGTTTAATAGAATAGCCTTGTATTTATTGGTTTGCGCCAACTGCATGGAAATATGATCCATGCCCCATCGGTGGATCTACACTCCATGGAAACGCCTTATCCTTTTCACACCTGGGCGTTTAACCTGAGGGGGTAATATATCCTTCCTCGAGGGGAAAGATTTGGATACTAGTAGCAATGGAGTGCTTTACGAAATGGTCTGAGGCGATACCACTAAGAATGGCAACAATAGGGGTGGTGAGCAACTTCATCAAAGAATACATCATTTGCCGTTTTGGGATTCCAAAGGTTATTCTCTCTGATAACGAAACCCCCTTCGTCAATTCAGAGGTAACAATGATAACAGAGAAGTATTCTATTGTTCATCATACTTCAATGGTGGCATACCCAAAGGGAAACGATCAAGCCGATACAACTAATAAAACATTGGTTAACATTTTGTCCAAGACAATGGAGGATTTTCTAGGATCGTGGGATGACAAGATACCAGTTGTATTATGGGCCTATCGAACGACTAAAAGGAAGCCCACAAGATATACTCCGTTTTCCCTTGTAATGGAGCTGAAGCGATCCTCCCTGTGGAGTTGGAAGTTCCCTCTGCCCGATATGCCTTGCGAAGTAGCATGCTCCCTCATAACAGACATGTGCAGTTGGAAGCGTTGGACGAACACAAAGATAATGCGATGCAGCACTTTCAAATGTACACGAAGCATCTATACAGGGCGTATGATAACTTGGTAAGGCCAAGGAAGTTCGTGGAAGGAGGCCTCATTTTGAAGGCAGCAATGAAGCACATCAGGGAGCTTCCTCTGCCTAAGTTTGTAGAAAATTGGGAGGGATATTTCATTGTAAAAGAAGCTCATGATTCAGGTTATTGCTAATTTCTAAGATAGAAGAAGACAAACCATTCAAGATTAACAAAAAATGGTTGAAAGTCTATCATGTATAAGTAATTGACTTTGGATCATCGTTGTATCTAGCTATTTTTTGTTATAAATATATAAGTTATTGTTCCTGATGTTTATTATGCAACTTGAGTGGTGATGAAAGAATTATAGAAATTTGTAATATACGCAAGCAGTTACAACACAAAGAAGTGGCATAGAAAAATATACGTATCTTTCATTCACAAATTTTGGGGCATTACAAAATTGGGAGCTATTGCCCAAGAATTACATAAGGGAAGATAAATGAAAATGTATACAAAAGTGAAAGGGTTCATTGGCCTAAAAGGAACCACAAGTTCGTAGGAGAGAAAAAATCTCCAGGCAGGCCAGAAGAAGCTGCTAGGCAAGATTATTGGGCATTAATAGAATCCTCCAACCTTATTTGAACTTATGCGTGCTCAATAAGGAGTTTCTCCCGTTTCAGCTTTGTCAGACATAGGGCTTCTTCGATATCCTCTACCTCTTTATTGGTATCTTCAAGAAGAGATGATAGCTCGACCATCTTGGCTTCCTCAGCTCGTTGAACCTCTGGGTGTTTCTATAGCAGTTCCCTCTGGCTTGACAATTGCTAGCTCTTTAAAGTTTTTAGTGACAAATTAGCCAGCTAAATTGGAAACCATCTCGACCCAATTCCCTCAGATAGCCCAAGAATTGGTTGAGGAGAGGCCTGGTAATATTTACGATAGGAGTACTGACGATATTAGCAACGACGATCACCATGCCTTGAAGCCTATGGCTCATCACGAGGATGTTGGAACGCAGACAATCCATAGTGAAAGTCTTCGGGTGATGGCTCGCAAGCTGCTCAATTACCAAGAGATGGTTGGCAGACAATTGAGGGGAACGCTGAAGGACCATAAGGCAGAAGTCATGAGGATCTAGGTTGGGCAGAGGAAGCTCACAACCAGATTTGCTATCAGTAGCAGCACCAGTCGTGGAACCTTGGTCACTGTGGGGGCAAAAAACATGCCTACATAATAGCACAACACGTGGCGAGCACCCCAATCAAGATGACGAGCAACAAATGCGCCAGCAATATAGGGACGACTAGAGTCCTTGATAAACGAGAAGGTCGGGGAGCAGTATTTGATTAGAATCAAACTCCACAAAGATAGGACTCATCCATATTTTGTTACTCATCCATATTTGTAACCCTAATGTTGATACCAAAATTAATATGCTGATGTGGACGAATCATACGAAGACACTTGTCAATCTACGTGGTACAATAACAACGAGGAAGTTCATTTCCTCGACCAACTTATGTTCTCCCCGAGCAAAGAGGATATACCGAGGAACTGCAACACTCCGAGGTACTCTAGCGCTCCGAGGAATTCCTGAGCAACGAGCAACTAAGGAGGTCCGAGCTGCATCTCGGTCGTAGTATTAATTGCCAGAATGTCAACAGTTCAACTATTCATTGAATGTTTATCATCTTGACACACACGCTGCATTAAATGTATTACCCTTTCATATGTGTATCATTTAATGTATCAACCCATTCATGTACAGCCTAAGGGCTATAAATACCTTGTATCACCCTCATTCAAAGGGACCGGAATTTCTGGATTGAACTTGTAATCGAGAATTCCCAAACACTCAGCAATAACATAACAGTGGACGTAGGCCATTCTTATAAGGCTGAACCACTTTAAAAATCTTTGTCTCATTTTATTTATCTGTGATTGAATAATTAGAGCGATCTAATTTTTTACATCAACAGATTGGCGTCGTCTGTGGGAAACGACTGTTGCTATCGTTTTTCACCAAAAATCATTTATCATCAATGGAAGATAATCCAGAATCCAGTAATCGAAATGCTGAAAATACTGGAAATCCTCCAAATCCATCTGCACCTCCAGATTTGGCTTGAATTATGACGAATCTGGCTGAAGGACAAACCGCCATGCAAGAAACAATGAGGCAACTCATTCAAACTCTTCACGGCGGTGCACCTACCCATTCAAGGCAAAGGAGTGATCGTGGGCAATCGCGATCCAGGCGTACTGGATCGTATCGTAATGAAGAATCTAATGATTTTTCTTATCAACCTGGGCGAACTTCATCGATACGGGCTACGGATACAGATCAACATATCACCCTCTCTCCGGAGAGAACTAGCGCCCTGTAAAGATTAAGCAGAGCATCTCCTTTCAGTCGGTTAGGACCAAGGAGAAATATGAGTCCACCTGGAGCCCCATCGAGAAGCTTTCGACCACCATCAGGTTTGAGAGAAGGATCAGCACAATCAAGACCAGTTACTCGTCGAGATAGATCTCAGGAAGCTACGTCAGAACAATCAATTGCTCGGACTAAGCAGCCCGAGGAAGGAAATGAAGCATGGAAGGGTTCCATTCAGCGATTGGAGGATAGACTTGGAGAAATGGTTAAAGAAAGGAATCCCTTACAGAGAACTTTTGTTCAAGGGACACCTTTTGTGCAGGCCATTGTGAATTTTCCTACACCATCGAAATTTAAAGCACCTGTAGTGACCCCTAAATATGATGGAAAGATAGATCCTGTTCTTCATATAGAACAATACCAGGCTGCTGCCGACATATATGCTGTCCCCGACAAGATGAGGTGTAGAGCATTTTCGGGAACTCTTACCGGATCTGCACAGATATGGTACAACAATCTTCCTCGGGGTAAGATTTCGACTTTTATTCAGTTAGCCGAGTTGTTCATTGGCAATTTCTGTTTTGGAGCAAAGCCGATAAAGCAAGTGGCGCACTTGTTAAGTGTTAGACAAAAATCAGGTGAGAGTACTAGAGATTACATAACTCGTTTCAATAACGAGAAGTTGGAAGTCATAGATTACGAAGAAAAGACAGCGATCACTGCTTTGATGAGTGGATTGCTGCCTAACAAGTTATATTATACTTTGGCCAAAGATCCACCTAAAACTATGTCGGAGTTGATGGCAAAAGCGGCCAAAATCATGAATGTCGAGGAGGCTATGGCTGCGAAGAAGAATATAGATAAAGAAACCAAGGTGGAGGTTGACAAATTTAAGAAGAAAGAGCAAAAAGGTAATGGTGGTGACAAGCACTCCAAGAATAATAGGACGTCATGGTAAGTCCTGAAGAAATATGATAATTATACTCCATTGAAGATGGGTATTAATCATGTTTTAGAAGAAATCAAGAATAACGAAGAAATCGAGTGGCCAGATAAACTGAGGACCAATCCTGACCTGAGGAATAGGGCCAAATATTGCGAGTTCCATAAAGATCATGGCCATACGACCAAAAATTGCATAGCCCTTCAGAACGAGATTGAAACGCTCATCCGAAGAGGAAAGTTGTCAAAGTATGTAGATCGCAGAGGTGAAAGGAAGAATGATGATAGAACTAGAGATCGTTCCAGATCTCCTCGTCGGGCGGACGAGAAAAAGAAAAGAGATCATGAATATGATCCAGATGAAGATCCCGATCTTCCAAAAAAGCCAAGGCAGCCTGAACGAGAGGTATTTTCCATACGTTTTGGGTCATTTGATTGTAATGTTATTACAGGAGAAGATGCTGGAGGGGGAGACCTTACTGCAGAAAGAAAGGCCTATCTCGGAGAGGCCCAAACCTGCTCATATATTCAACGAATAAATCTTGCCGAGGATGATCGTCCGAGGTAGGTAAATAAAGAGAAGCTAGTTACGGGTTTTTCAAAAAACAATTTGGCAGGTGTTCTTTACCCTCACGACGATCCCTTGGTGATCAAAATGAGGATGAAAGATGTGGTGATTTCTAGGGTGTTGGTGGACAATGGTAGTTCGGCAGACATCATGTACTATTCATGCTTTGATAGCTTGAATTTGAAATTATCTCAATTGGAACCTTATCACAGACCCCTTCTGGGTTTTGCTGGCGAGAAAGTTTTTCCGCTTGGGACGATCAAGTTGGACATATTCATTGGAACTTGGCCCGCTTGTCGAACAGAAAGAATACGCTTCTTTGTGATGGATAAGAATGTGCAGTCAGCCTACAACATCATCATGGGAAGAGTTGGTTTGAAGAAGTTTGAAGCAGTTCCATCTACAGTGCATCAATGCTTAAAATTCCCAATAAACTTCGGAGTAGGAGTTGTGAAAGGTGATCAAAAAATAGCTCGGGAATGCTATTATTCATCTGCCGAGCAAGAGGAGCCTGAAGAATCAAGGAAAAAGACTATTACCTACCAGGTGGAGGAAGGTACAGAAATTGAAACTCTTGATCCCAGGGATGAATCCCAACTTGTAAAAGGACAGGAGGTAGAATCTACAGAAAATGTTATTCTGGACGAGGAGCACCCTGAACGAGTAACCCAGATAGGTTCGTCGTTGGATGCTTCAATAAAACAAGAGTTAATAATGTTCTTGAGAAACAGGAAGAAAACTTTCGCATGGAGTCATGAGGACATGCCAGGAATAGATCCAAACTTCTTATGTCACGAACTCAATGTGAATAAAGAGATCAAGCCTGTAAAGCAGAGAAGAAGAGTATTTAGCCCCGAGAAGAATCAGGCCATACAAGAGGAGGTCGAGAAGCTCCAGAAAGCCCAATTCATTGAAGATGTGAAATATCCAGACTGGCTGGCAAACGTGGTGATGGTAAAGAAGAAGAACAATAAATGGAGAATGTGTGTTGATTTCACTGATCTCAATAAGACATGTCCAAAAGATCATTTTCCATTGCCCAGAATTGACCAACTAGTAGATGCTACCTCGGGACATGAGCTGCTCAGCTTCATGGATGCTTACTCTGGCTACAACCAGATCAAAATAAAACCTGAAGATAGGGAAAGTACTTCTTTTATTACCCCTAGGGGAACTTATTGCTATAATGTTATGCCTTTTGGTTTGAAAAATGCAGGAGCGACATACCAGCGGCTGATGAACAAAGTTTTCACCGAACAAATCAGTTGCAACATGGAAGTCTATGTCGATGATATGCTAACAAAAAGCAAGAAAGATGCAGATCATCTAATTGACTTAGCTCAGACATTTGATCAATTGGATAAATACCAGATGAAGCTCAACCCGACGAAGTGCACATTTGGAGTACGAGAAGGAATGTTTCTCGGATACATTGTCAATCAGCGAGGCATTGAAGCAAATCCAGATAAGATCAAAGCTCTTTTAGGGTTGCGGTCTCCAACAACAAAGAAAGAAGTGCAGAGTCTTACAGGACGAGTTGCAGCGCTCAACAGATTTGTATCTCGAGCAACTGACAAATGCCTCCCATTCTTCAAAACACTTCGAAAAACTTTTGAGTGGACTGATGAATGTGAGAAGGCCTTTCAAGACTTGAAAAAGTATTTGGGAGCACCTCCATTATTGTCCAGGCCAATAACAGGAGAGAAGTTGTACTTGTATCTAGCAGTATCAGAGAATGCAGTTAGCTCGGCATTGATTAGATTGGAGAATGGAGTCCAGAAACCAATTTATTACACAAGTAAGGCTTTCCGAGGTGCAGAGATCAGGTACCAAAAGTTAGAAAAATTGGCATTGGCATTAATTGAAGCAAGTAGAAGAATGAGGCCATATTTCCAGGCCCATACCATCATTGTGTATACCGACATGCCATTGAGACAAGCCATTCACAAGCCAGAAAAATCAGGAAGACTGATGTACTGGGCAATAGAACTCGGTGAATATGATATTGTGTATGAACCCAGATCATCATTGAAAGGGCAAGCTGTAGCAGATTTTATAGCAGAGTTTACATATCCTGATACCCCCGAGGAACAAAAACTGCTCGCTGACCAACCTGTGGATGTTACAGGATCAACAGACATAAGTCCAGACCAACTCCGGTTGGTAAAAGGGCTTGTGGATGTAGAAGGATCATCAATTTCAAATTCAGACCAGCCCCGGTTGGTTGAAGAACGAGAAGAGATGGACAACGAGGAGCGAAAAGTGTCGGGGAAGGATGAAAAGAAGCAACAAATATTTCACCGAGGAACCCTGTCAAATAAGGAATTTAAAGACGGGTTACCCATATGGAGATTATATGTAGATGGCTCATCTTGCACAGCAGGTTGCGACGCAGGAATTGTTTTGAGCACCCCAGACGAGATTGACATGGAGTATGCTTTACGATTTCAATTCAAAGCCTCTAATAATGAAGCTGAGTATGAGGCCATGATAGCTGGTTTAAACTTAGCAAAAGTTATGGAAGCACAGCAAGTAATTGTATTCAGTGATTCTCAATTAATTGTAAATCAGATGACAGGAACATATGCAGTTAAAGGAGATTTAATGGCAAAGTATCATGCAAAGGTGATGGAGTTACTGATAGAATTTGATGCCATTCAATTGGTGAGAATACCGAGGATGGAGAATGTACAAGCAGACGCACTGGCCCGACTAGCACTAGCTACTCGTACCGAGCTGCGAAGAATGATACCAATTGAAGTATTGGAAAGTCGGAGCATAGATGAAAACTTGACGATGAATGTTATTACCCTTGATTTAGGACCATCTTGGATGGATCCCGTCAGGATATATATTGAAGAGGGAGGATTACCAGAGGATAAGCTCGCTGCCAAAAAATTGAAGTATAAAGCTGCTCGGTATGTACTAACTAATGGTATTTTATATAGACGAGGAATTATGGCAGGTTTGCAGAGATGTGTACATCCCTCCGAGGTGAAGGAATTGATTGAAAAAATCCATGAAGGGTCTTGTGGAGCTCATGTAGCAGGTCGAACACTTTTACAAAGGGTAATGACTCAAGGATACTACTGGCCAACGATGAGGGCTGATTGTATAGCCTATGCTAAGAAATGTGACAAGTGCCAACGTTTTTCCTCTATCCGACGAACTCCACAAGCATTGTTGACACCCATAACTTCCCCTTGGCCATTAGCCATGTGGGGAATTGATTTGGTGGGACCATTGCCGACCACCCGAGGAAGATTCAAGTACCTCGTCGTCGCAGTAGACTATTTTACTAAGTGGGTAGAAGCTGAACCCCTCATCGACATGATGTACGAGAAGGTATACCAGTTCGTTTGGAAGAATATCATCTGTCGATATGGTCTCCCTCATGCCTTCATCACAGACCATGGAACCCAATTTGATAACGAGGAATTTGCTGCTTATTGTCATCAGTCGAACATTTTGAAGGTCCATTCAGCACCAGGCCATCCTCAAAGCAATGGACAGACTGAAGTGATGAATAGAACACTGCCAAATGGTTTGAAGAAAAGGCTAAGTGAAGCTAAAGCTAACTGGATTAACGAGCTACAATCAGTATTGTGGGCTTACCGAACAACTCCCCGAGCAGCGACTGGAGAATCACCATATATGCTGGCATTTGGAAGTGAGGCTGTAATACCTGCCGAGTTAGGTCTCCCAACACACAGAGTGCTAAATTTCAATTCCCCAGTCAGCGACTTGATGAGAAGACTGGATTTGGATATGCTCGAGGAAGTCAGAGAAGAGGCAGCCATTAGGAATGCTGCTTATCAACAACGAACAGCTCTTTTCTACAACAAAAGGGTGAGGAAATGCGATTTAAAAGAAGGAGATTATGTGCTAAAGAAGGTAATTCAGAAACACAATAAATTGGAGGCAAACTGGCATGGGCCTTACCGAGTTACAGAAGTTGTTCGACCAGGAACTTATCGAATAGCAACTTTAGAAGGAGAAGAATTCAAGAATGCTTGGAATACTGAACACCTTCGCAAGTATTATTAATGATGTAAAATGTACAACGGGTTCATCAATATGAATAAAACGATGATGTTTTCACCATTTTCCTCTCCTTTGTGTGAAAGTTTTTCGGAGAATACTAGTGTTGTACACTACGCTGATCGACAGCAAAAAGAAGACGATAGTTCGAAAGAACCAAAAAATATACTCCTTTGGTTAGGAGGCGTACACTAGCGTGACCAACTAAGGTTGGTAAGATAACTAGTGGACAAATAGTTCGAAAGAACCAAAAAATATACTCCTTTGGTTAGGAGGCGTACACTAGCGTGACCAACTAAGGTTGGTAAGATAACTAGTGGACAAATAGTTCGAAAGAACCAAAAAATATACTCCTTTGGTTAGGAGGCGTACACTAGCGTGACCAACTAAGGTTGGTAAGATAACTAGTGGACAAATAGTTCGAAAGAACCAAAAAATATACTCCTTTGGTTAGGAGGTGTACACTAGCGTGACCAACTAAGGTTGGTAAGATAACTAGTGGACAAGATAGTTCGAAAGAACCTGATAATTCAATAATCAACTACGGTTGAGGGAAGAACAATATCATTTGATTTGAAAATAAGCCAACAAGTTGGTCGGAAGGTAAAATCATTCCAGAACATACAAAGAATTCCAAACTGAACCAAGTATAGTTGGTCGGTGACCAATTATACTTGGTCGACGAGGATAAATTATCGACCATGGTTGGTCGGATACATTTTAGGAAAAAGTTTACCAAGTATGGTTGGTCGGGGATAAAAACCCATCAACTGTAGTTGGTCGACAAGCACAATTTAACAACCTTGGTTGGTTGGAAACAGTTTAAACATTTTATACTCATTACTTTATTATTAAGTGATTGAGCAACATTGATATTTGTAATTTTGATTACTAAATTGGTTGATGAACAGCATCATATTGTTATCTTTTTAACAGATACATATACACAAATGTAAAAATGTTTGATAAACACAAGACAATCGCAATACAAATTTGCAAACAGAAAATGAAATTCTTTCATTAAGATAAAAATGTATTACAAGCTATACATATGTGCTAATTATTACACTGAAAAACCTATTCTATTGGTTTCTTTCCTTTAGCTTTTGAAACAGGTTCCTCGCCGGCAGGAGGATCTTCTAAGCAAAGAGGAGAATTGATGAAATTAATATCTCTGAGCATTCTGACGTTCATCACAGAAGGTGTATCCAAGAGATGCTCTGGACGAGATAATTCAGTCTGAGAATGAAGACTATAGTCGCCGAGATATTTTGAAATTAAACTTCGAGGAATGGAACGAGCTGGGATCCATTCCATGTCCAATTTGAAAGGTGGCGCGGGCAAATCTAGTAACCCTGGAGCATGATAATCCCATAAAAAATGCCCTTGGTCCAATTTCAGTACACCCAGGGCGTTCAACCACCCCTGCTTATAACCTTCATTATTGGCATGTTCAATCCGAGCATCTAAATGAACAAGGGCTTCATTGTATCCTGCCATCCAAAATTCCCTGGGCTGTTTATGGAATTGGAAGGTTAATCTATCCAATTGTTCGTGAAGGCTCCTGGAAAAAACATCTTTATCATTCAAAGCAGACTTCATCGCAGTAAGTTGATCCTCCAAGGATAGGTTTTTCTTGGACATTTCAGACAGAGCCCGGTCTTTTGCGTTCAATTGGAATGCTTGAGTTTCTAACGTCGACTGAGTACGAGCCTCTTCAACATTGCGGCTAAGAACTCTTGATCGACTCCGAGCAGCGACTGGAGAACTTTGCTCCTCGGCAACATTTTGAACAGCTCTTCCTCGCCCACGAGAACCTCTTCCTCGTCCCCGAGCAGTCACAGGAATAACAGATCTTCTCAGAACGTCCAACTCTTGCCTTAATTTGGCATTCTCAACCTCTAAGAACGAGAAACCTTCATCGGTAACTTGTACTAAAGCAGTGGAAGATGACGCTGCAGATTCATACTGTGCTAGCTTTTTCTGCAAATTATTGTTCTCTTGTTCCAGCAACTCAGCAATCTGCCTGCAGGCCTCAACTTCACCTTTTAAAGTTCTTTCTCTAACATCGTATCCAGCAAGGATCTTTTTATGGCCTGTTTCAGAAGAAAGCTGCTGATATCTACTTTCATACTCCTTGTGCAATAAAGCAGTTAATTCATTGTGTTGACTCTGAAGATTCTCTAAGGTACAATGAAGTTCCTCGATCAATTCATAGTAAGCCACACTGTTGGCCACAGCTCGGTCGAGTAAATCCTTCAAGTACCGATAAGCCTCAATTGCTTTTTCTGAGGCATCATGACCAAGGATGTCAGCTATTTCTGATGTACTAAGATCTGTATGACCAGCTTTATAATATTCGTGGCATTGCTGCATCAGCTTTGTATCATGTGCAGATATCATTTCCATTCTAGCAACAAACTAAGGATGAGAAAAAGACAACAATCAACAAAAACAAATCATCAACAACAGAGATGAACAAAGATGTATTTTATTAGATCACAAAAGGATTACATTGTTTGATTACAAATATTGAAAGATAGAAACGATAACGAACGACTTCACACCTTTTCCTTGTCTCCCAAGACTTTCTCGGGAGGCTGGGATGAGGAGCTCGGTTGCTCGGTGGTCACAGCGACTTGATCGGCAGTTGAAATTTGCTCAGGAGGAGGAGGCATGGAAGAAATGTCCTCGTTAGCAGAAGGAAGAGAAGCAGGGATTTGATCACCTATGGCCATGGAAGATTCATCAGAGACGGGCTCATCTTCTTCTTCCTCCACAATTGGTGGGGGAGGACCAGGTAGGTGTAGCTGGAATAGCCCAGAATCTTCTTTGATCTTCAATTCTTGCAAGGAAGCTACCCAGCCATCTCGGAAGTATTTCAACTTCCCATATTGAACTTGGGATGTCATCGCAGCAATCCCCTTGTCCCATCCTTTATCCCAGCCTGCGCTAAAGGATTTTTTAACTGCGAGCTTTCTTCTCAATTTCTCCGAGGAGAGCTTCGCATCCAATTCTTCTTTTTGGCCCTTGATATCTCGCAGGGCGGACAATTCTTCCTCTGCCTTACTCAGCTTATCCTCAAGTTCTCCAAAATTCTTGAGCTTGTCGTCATATTTCTTATGCTCGACCTCTAAACTTTTCACTTTATTCTCCGAACTCTTGGAGATCTCAGCCAACTTCATCTTTTTAGCTTCAACTATTGACAACTTTTTCTCCCAAACAGCCTTGTCCTCACTATATTGTTGGCGAGATTCCTTCAAGGATTGGGTCAAACCCAGCAGTGCATCCTCAACACCTGACGAGGAGCTTGAAGCTTTAATAGCTTCATCCTTCTTCACGATATTGTTGAAACAGTTCACCAGCTGAAAGATGAGAAAAACAGTAAAGTCAATACAAAATGCAAGCATTCAGAGAAAGAAAGAAAATTCAGAGTGTGAGAAATTTACCGAAGCAAGATGACGAGTAGCTAGGGATGTCAGCATATCCCTAGAAATTTTTTCATCAATTCCTTGGACCTCGGGAATGATCTAAGTTTTTACCGAGCTCATTGCAGAGCTCGGAGGAATGATGGTTGGAACACCAACACCACCAGCTGGTAGAGAGGACGCAGTTTCAGCCAAATTAACTGAGGATGATTTCCTCAATCTCCTCAATGGGACTTCAGCAGCTTCAACCAAGGAAGAACTCTTGGTCGGAGAGATAGCAATTATTTCCACAGGAGCAACCTTTTTGCTCGGAGCCACTGGGGGCTTCTCGGCAGCTTTGGAAGGTGCAGCATCCACCTTCTTAGTCCCTTCTGGGACATCAGTTTTGCTTTTCTTGGCCCCAGCAGCAGAAGTAATGTCATCAAATAGAGCCGGAGGAGCTCTTTTCTTGCCCATTCTCTGACTTAAAGGAAGATGAGAATCTGAAGAAGAATCCTCTGGAGTTGAAGCTGGCTCAACAGGGCAAGCAGTATAAGAGGTTGTATAACTCTTATACTGAAGCAAATATGATGCAGACCTGATGTGCTCGTCTGCAACGTTCTTATGCAAACCCCAGATAAGTTTCAGATGCTTAATATTAACCTCTGATTCTTTTGGAGTTTTTCTTTTACTATCAACTGCAAACAAACACGTAATGAGATATCAGTCATACATTTTGTCAAACATGATAAAAGCATAATTTCATAAGTAAAAGAAATAAAATGAAAAATAAACCTATCCCATTGCCATATGGGGGGCATCTGGGACCGTTGTATACTCCATCTCCAACTAAAGGGGCATATTGCCAATTTTTAATAACCACCCCATGTTCAAAATAATCTCTATTTGAATCAGGGAGGTTAACTACAAGAGCCCTATTCAGAAACATAGTTTTTAAATAATAAATATTATCTAGAGTGGCCCATTTATAGCAATACATAACTTCAGGGATCCCTATACGAGTCCCATGAGTTAGATTTAATTTGTACACCCCATTAATTATTCTCCATGAATTGGGGGCTATTTTTGCAGGGACAAGATCAAAATACTGACAAAACTCAAGACACAATGGGTTTGGCGGAAAAGAAAATCCACATTCAGTAATGAATAGACTGGGGAACCAATGTCCCTCAGCCAATCGAAAATAATCTAAAGGCTCAGAAAGAACCTCCAGAGTTACCCAAGAAGGAATGGAAAAATCGGAACGAAATTTCTCAACAGACTCCACAATATAAACCATACTGAATAAAAGAGATACAGAAGAAAGGAAGAAGATCTTACAGGAAGAAAGGAGGTGTTGATGTAAAAAACTAGATTGCTCTAATTATTCAATCACAGATAAATAAATAAGACAAATAATTTTAAAGTGGTTCAGCTAGGAATAAAGCCTACGTCCACTGTTATGTTATTGCTGAGTGTTTGCAGAATTCTTGATTACAAGTTCTCTCAAGAAATTCCCGTCCCCTTGAATGGGTTTGATACAAGGTATTTATAGCCTTGAGGCTGTACATGAAAGGTTCGATACATTAAATGATATACATGTGAAAGGGTAATACATTTAATGCAGCGTGCGCGTCAAGAATATAAGCATTTAATGAATTTCTGAACTGTTGATTATCTGGCAATTAATGATACGACCGAGGTGCAGCTCGGACCGCCATAGCTGCTCGCTGATCAGGAGTTCCTTGGAGAACTAGAGTACCTCGGTGCGCTAGAGTTCCTCGGTGCGCTAGAGTTCCTCGGTGTATCCTCGTTGCTCGAAAAGAAGCATGGTTGGTCGGGAAATGAACTTCCTCGCTGCTATCGTGCCACGTAGATTGACACGTGTCTTCGTATTATTCGTCCACATCAGCATATTAATTTTGGTATCAACAGAAGCCTCCAATGTTTCATATTTCGAACTTTGAGGAGTATGGAACATTCTTTCTCGATATATGGCAATATTAAATGACTTTTCCTGGGTTTCAGGAACATTGTGTTCAAATTTCCTTCTCATTTCGCAGCTTCCGCCCTTTTTTTTGAATTTTTTATAAGCGCTTCGATCTCCGTGCAGTTTTTGTCCTTTTAGCCGCCGGAAGTTCAGTAGTTTCTTTTTGGTAATCATTTCTTTCGCCGCTTCCCAATGCAAAGTATTTAAACTTCTTAGGTAACCATACCGTCCTCTATATTTTCCAATTTTCTGCCTTCAAGCTTTCTATTCTCTCCTTCTCTCTTGTGCGTTCATCTTTTCCTTCGTTAGTTGCAGCAGACCTCCTTCCTTCCTGTAAGATTTTCTTCCTTCTTCTTTTATTCATCATGGTTTACATTATTGAATCTCTTGAAAAGTTCCGCTCTGACTTTTCCATCCCGTCTTGGGTAATCTTGGAGGAACTTTCTGAACCTCAAAATTATTTTCGTCTGGCTGAGGGACATTGGTTCCCCAATCTTTTTATTGTTGAATGCGGTTTTTCCTTTCCACCAAATCCATTGTGTCTTGAGTTTTGTCAATATTTTGATCTTGTCCCTGCAAAAATAGCCCCCAATTCATGGAGAATAATTAATGGGGTACACAAATTAAATCTAACTCATGGGACTCGTATTGGGATCCCTGAGATTATGTATTGTTATAAGTGGGCCACTCTAGATAATATTTATTACTTAAAAACTAGGTTTCTGAATAGGGCTCTTGTAGTTAACCTCCCTGACTCAAATAGAGATTATTTTGAACATGGGTTGGTTATAAAAAATTGGCAATATGCCCCTTTAACTGGAGATGAAGTATACAACGGTCCCAGATGCCCCCCATATGGCAATTGGATAGGTTTATTTTTCATTTTATTTTATTTATGAAATTATGCTTTCATCATGTTTGACAAAATGTATGATTGATATCTCGTTATGTATTTATTTGCAGTTGATAGC
Organism: Sambucus nigra; assembly: GCA_949130495.1. Lineage (NCBI taxonomy): Eukaryota > Viridiplantae > Streptophyta > Magnoliopsida > Dipsacales > Adoxaceae > Sambucus > Sambucus nigra. Next base: position 326,488,528 of record OX422221.1, on the reverse strand, counting down.
AAAAGAAGAACTCCAAAAGAATCAGAGGTTAATATCAAGTATCTGAAACTTATCTGGGGTTTGCACAAGAACATTGCAGACGAACACATCAGGTCTGCCTCATATCTGCTACAGTATAAGAGTTACACAACCTCTTATACTGCTCGCCCTGTTGAACCAGCTTCAACTCCAGAAGGTTCATCTTCAGATTCTCATCTTCCTTTAAGTCAAAGGATGGGTAAGAAAAGAGCTCCTCCTGCTCTCTTTGATGATGTTACTTCTGTTACTAGGGCCAAGAAAAGTAAAACTGATGCCCCAGAGGGGACTAAAAAAGTGGATGCTGGGTCTTCTAAAGCTACCGAGCAAGAAAAATGCTCCTGTAGATGTAATTACAATCTCTCCGACCAAGACCTCTTTGGTTGAAGGTTCTGACCGCCCGTTGAAGAGATTGAGGAAATCATCCTTAGTTACTCCGGTTGAAACTGCCTCCTCCCTACCTGCTGGTGGTACTGATGTTCCAAACATCATTCTTCCAAGTTCTGCAATGAGCTCGGTCGTACCCGAGGTCCATGGTATTGATGAAAGAATTCCTAGGGATATGCTGACATCCTTAGCTGCTCGTCACCTTGCTTCAGTAAATTTCTTATACTTCTGGTTTTTCTTTCTCTGAAAGCTTGCATTTTGTATTGACTTTGCTATTTTTCTCATCTTTCAGTTGGTGAACTGTTTTAATAATATTGTGAAGAAGGATGAAGCTATTAAAGCTTTAAGCTCCTCGTCAGGTGTAGAGGATGCTCTGTTGGGTTTGACCCAGTCTTTAAAGGAATCTCGTCAACAGTATGTTGACGAAAAAGCTGTTTGGGAGAAGAAATTAGCTGTGGCTGAAGCTGAGAAGGTGAAAATGGCCGAAACCTCCAAGAATTTGGAGGAGAAAGTAAAAGGTTTAGAGGTTAAACATCAGGAATATGATGGCCAGCTGAAAAAGGCAGAGGAAGAGTTATCTACCCTGTGAGATATCAAGGTCAAAAAAGAGGAATTGGATGTGAAGCTCTCCTCGGAGAAGTTGAGAAGAAAGGTCGCAATCAAGAAACATTTCAGTGCTGGTTGGGAGAAAGGATGGGATAAGGGGATTGCTGCAATGACATCCCAAGTCCAATATGGGAAGTTGAAATACTTCCACGATGGCTGGGTAGCTTCTCTGCAAGAGTTGAAGGTCCAAGACGATTCTGAGCTATTCCAACAACACCTCCCTGGTCCTCCTCCAGCAATTGTGGAAGAAGAAGAAGATGAGCCTGTCTCAGATGAATCTTCTATGGCTACGGGTGACCCAGTCTCTGCTTCTCAACCCTCTGTCAACGAGGACATTTCTTCCATGCCTCCTCCTCCCGAGAAGATTCCTGCCGATCAAGCCGTTGTTACCACCGAGCAACCGAGCTCCTCGTCCCAGCCTCCCGAGAAAGTCTTGGGGGACAAGGAAAAGGTGTGAAGTTGTTCGGTATCATTTCTATATTTCATTACTTGTAATCGAACAATGTAACCTTTTTGATGATCTAATAAAATACATCTTCGTTCCGCTCCATTATTGATACTCTGTCTGCTCTTATTTATTAACTCCTGCTTCCTCTTCTTTATTAGTTTTTGGCCAGAATGGAATTGATATCTGCCCCTGATACTGAGTTGATGCGATAATGCAATGGATATTATAAAGTTGGTCATACAGACCTAAGTGTATCAGAGATTGTTGACATTCTTGGTCACGATGCCTCAGAACAAGCAGTTGAGGCTTACCGGTACCTGAAGGATTTACTTGATAGATTTGTGGCCAACAATGTGGCATACTACGAATTGATCGAGGAACTTCATGGTTCCATAGAGGATCTTCAAAATCAACACAATGCATCAATGGCTTCGTTGCACAAGGATTATGAAAATAGATATCAACAACTTTCCTCTGAAACAGGCCATAAAAAGATCATTGTTGGATATGATGTTAGGGAAAGGACCCTAAAAGGTGAAGTTGAAGCTTGCAGGCAGATTGCCGAGATCCTGGAACAAGAAAATAATAATTTACAGAAAAAGTTGGCTCAATATGAATCTGCGGCATCATCTTCCACTGCTCTAGTGCCTATTACTGATGAAGGTTTCTCATTCTTAGAGGTTGAAAATGCCAAACTAAGGCAAGAGCTGGATGATTTAAGAAGATCTGCTATTTCTGGGACTGCTCGTGGACGAGGAAGAGATTCTCGGGGACGAGGAAGAATTGGCGAGGAGCAAAGTTCTCCAGTTGCTTCTCGGAGCCGATCAAGAGTTCTTAGTCGCAACGTTGAATAGGCTCGCACACAATCTACTCTGGAAACTCAAGCGTTCCAACTGAAGGCTAAGGATCGTGCTCTGTCTGAATTGTCCAAGAAAAACTTATCTTTAGAAGATCAACTGGCTGCGACAAAGTCTTCTCTTCATACTAAGGATCTTTTTGCCAAAAACCTTCTCGAGCAATTGGATAGATTAACTTTTCAATTTCATAAACAACCCAGGGAATTCTGGATGGCAGGATATAATGAAGCTCTTGTTCATCTGGATGCTCGTATTGAACATGCCAACAATGAAGGTTACAAGCAGGGATGGTTGAACGCACTGGGTGTGTTAAAATTGGAGCAAGGGCATTATTTATGGGATTATCATGCTTCAGGATTATTAGACTTGCCTGTACCACCTTTCAAATTGGACATGGCATGGATCCCAGCTCGTTCCATTCCTCGTAGCTTGATTTCAAAGTACCTTGGTGATTATAGCCTTCATTCTCAGGTTGAATTGTCTCGTCCTGAGCATCTCTTGGATACACCTTCTGTGATGAACGTCAGAATGCTCAGGGATGTTAATTTCATTAATTCTCCTCTTTGCCTAGAGGATCCTCCTGCTGGCGAGGAGCCTGTTTCAAAAAATAAAGGAAAGAAACCAATAGAATAGGTTTTCAATGTAACAGTTAGTACATTCATGTAACTTGTAATTTATTCTGGATTTTTAATAAAAAAACTTTCATTTTCTGTTTGCCAATTTTGCTATTGTCTTGTGTTTATCAAACACCTTTATATTTGTGCATATGTATCTATATATCTGTTAAAAAGATAACAATATTGTGCTGTCCATCAACTTAATAATAAAAATTTACAAGTATCAAGGTTGTTCAATCACTTAATAATAAAGTAATGAGTATAAATTGTTCAAACTGTTTCCAACCAACCAAGGTGGATAAATAATGTTTGTCGACCAACTAAGGTCAATAATTTGTCCTCGTCGACCAACTACAGTTAGTGGGTCTTTATCCCCGACCAACTATACTTGGTGTATTTTGGAATATTTTGTTTTTCCTAACCAAAGGAGTATTTTTTGGCTCCTTAGAGCTTTTGGCTCCTTAGACCGCCTCCTAACCAAAGGAGTATTTTTTGGCTCCTTAGAGCTTTTGGCTCCTTAGAGCGCCTCCTAACCAAAGGAGTATTTTTTGGCTCCTTAGAGCTTTTGGCTCCTTAGAGCACTTTTTGGCTCCTTAGAGCACTTTTTGTGTGCATAGTGTATTACACTAGTATTCCACGAAAAACTTTCAACCAGAAAGAGAATGGCAAAACATCCTCGCTTTATTCATAATGAAGGGAATGCTTTACATTTTACATTACTGATAATACTTGCGTAGGTGTTCAGCATTCCACGCATTCTTAAATTCTTCTCCTTCTAGAGTTGCTATTTTGTAAGTTCCTGGACGAACAACCTCTGTAACTCGGTAAGGTCCATGCCAGTTTGCTTCCAACTTATTTTGCTTCTGAATGACTTTCTTTAGCACATAATCCCCTTCTTTTAAGTCACATTTCTTCACCCTTTTGTTGTAAAACAGAGCTGTACGTTGTTGGTAAGCAGCATTCCTAATGGCTGCCTCTTCTCTAACCTCCTCGAGCATATCCAAATCCAATCTTCTCATCAAATCGCTGACCGGGGAATTAAAATTCAGTACTCTATGCGTTGGGAGACCCAACTCGGCAGGTATCACAGCCTCACTTCCAAATGCTAGCATATATGGTGATTCTCCAGTTGCTACTCGGGGAGTTGTTCGGTAAGCCCATAGTACTGATTGGAGCTTATTGATCCAATTTGCTTTAGCTTCACTTAACCTCTTCTTCAGACCATTTAGTAATGTTTTGTTTGTCACCTCAGTCTGTCCATTGCTTTGGGGATGGCCTGGTGCTGAATGATACTTCAAAATGTTCGATTGATGACAATAGGCAGCAAATTCTTCATTATCGAATTGTATTCCATGGTCTGTGATGAATGCATGGGGGAGACCATATCGACAAATGATGTTCTTCCAAATGAACTGATATACCTTATCGTACGTCATATCAATTAGTGGTTCAGCTTCCACCCACTTAGTAAAATAATCCACTGCCACGACGAGATACTTGAACCTTCCTCGGGTCGTCGGCAATGGTCCAACCAGATCAACCCCCCACATGGCAAATGGCCAAGGTGAAGTTATGGGTGTCAACAATGCTTGTGGAGTTCTTCGGATGGAGGAAAAACGTTGGCACTTGTCACACTTCTTGGCATAGGCTATACAATCAGCCCTCATCGTCGGCCAGTAATATCCCTGTGTCATTACCCTTTGCAAAAGTGTCCGACCTGCTACATGAGCTCCACAAGATCCTTCATAGATTTCTTCAGCCAATTCTTTGACTTCTGATGGATGCACACATCTCTGCAAACCTGCCATAATTCCTCGTCTATACAAAACACCATTAGTTAACACATACCGAGCAACTTTATACTTCAATTTCTTTGCAGTTAGCTTGTCCTCTGGTGATTCTCCTTCTTCAATGTATGCCCTGATAGGATCCATCCAAGATGGTCCTAAATCAAGGGTTATTATATTCACCATCAGGTCTTCTTCTATGCTCCGACTTTCTAATACTTCAATTGGTATCGTTCTTCGTAGCTCGGTGCGCGTAGCTGACGCTAATCGGGCTAATGCGTCTGCTCTAGCATTCTCCATCCTCGGTATTCTCACCAATTGAATAGCATCAAATTCTGCCAATAACTCCATCACCTTCGCATGGTACTTCACCATTAATTCTCCTTTAACTGCATATATTCCCATCATTTGATTCACAATTAATTGAGAATCGCTGAAAACAATTATTTGTCGTGCCTCCATAACTTTCGCCAAATGAAATCCTGCTATCATAGCCTCATACTCAGCCTCGTTATTGGAAGCTTTGAATTGGAATCTCAGGGCATACTCCATGTCAATATCATCTGGGGTGTTTAAAATAATTCCTGCTCCACAACCAGCTGTGCACGATGATCCATCTACATATAATTTCCATGTAGGTACCTCGTCTTCAAATTTCTTGTCCGTCAGAGTTCCTCGGTAAAATATCTGCTGTTTTGTTTCATCATTCCCTGGTATCTTTCGTTCCTCATCGGTCATCTATTCGCGCCCTTTTACCAACCTTAGTTGGTCTGGGTTTGAATATGATGATTTTTCTATATCCACAAGTCCTTTTACCAACCTTAGTTGGTCTGGATTTGTGTCTGTTGATACTGTATCGTCCATAGGTAGGTCAGCAAGTACCTTTTGTTCCTCGGGGGTATCAAGGTATGTGAACTCTGCTATAAAATCTGCTACAGCTTGCCCCTTCAATGATGATCAGGGTTCATACACAATGTCATATTCACCGAGTTCTATTGCCCAATACATCAATCTTCCTGACTTTTCTGGCTTGTGAAGGGCTTGTCTTAATGGCATGTCGGTATACACAATGATTGTATGGGCCTGGAAGTATGGCCTCATTCTTCTACTTGCTTCAATTAATGCCAATGCCAATTTTTCTAGCTTTGGGTACCTGATTTCTGCACCTCGGAAAACTTTACTTGTGTAATAGATAGGTTTCTGGACTCCATTCTCCAATCTGATCAATGCTGAACTAACTGCATTCTCTGATACTGCCAAATACAAGTACAGCTTCTCTCCAGTTATTGGCCTAGACAACAATGGTGGGGCTCCCAAATACTTCTTCAAATCTTGAAAGGCCTTCTCACATTCATCAGTCCACTCAAAACTTTTTCGCAGTGTTTTGAAGAATGGGAGGCATTTATCAGTTGCTCGGGATACAAATCTGTTGAGCGCTGCAACTCGTCCGGTAAGACTCTGTACTTCTTTCCTCGTCGTTGGGGATCGTAACCCTAAAAGAGCTTTGATCTTTTCTGGATTTGCATCAATACCTCGTTGATTGACGATGTATCCGAGGAACATTCCTTCTCGTACTCCAAAGGTACACTTCGTCGGGTTGAGCTTCATTTGGTATTTGTCCAGTTGATCAAAGGTCTGGCCTAAGTCAACTAGATGATTAGTAGCTCTCTTGCTTTTGATGAGCATGTCGTCGACATAGACTTCCATATTGCAACTGATTTGTTCGGCAAAAACCTTGTTCATCAGTCGCTGATATGTTGCACCTGCATTTTTTAAACCAAAAGGCATAACATTATAACAATAAGTTCCCCTTGGGGTGATAAAAAAAGTACTTTCCCTGTCTTCCGGCTTCATTTTGATCTGATTGTAGCCAGAATAAGCATCCATAAAGCTGAGTAGCTCATGTCCCGAGGTAGCATCCACTAGTTGATCAATTCTGGGCAATGGAAAATGATCTTTTGGGCATGCCTTGTTGAGATCAGTGAAATCAACACACATTCTCCATTTGTTGTTCTTCTTCTTTACCATCACCACATTTGCCAACCAATCTGGATATTTCACATCTTCAATGAATTGGGCTTTCTGAAGTTTCTCGACCTCCTCTTGTATGGCCTGGTTCTTCTCGGGACTAAACACTCTTCTTCTTTGCTTCACAGGCTTGATCTCCTTATTCACATTGAGCTCATGACATAAGAAGTTTGGATCTATACCTGGCATGTCTTCATAACTCCAAGCAAAGGTATTCTTCCTGTTTCTCAAGAAAGTTATCAACTCCTGTTTTATTGAAACATCCAACGACGATCCTATCTGGGTTACTCGTTCAGGATGCTCGTCGTCCAGAATAACAGTTTCTGTAGATTCCACCACCTGTCCTTTTACAAGTTGAGATTCATCCCTAGGGTCAAGAGTTTCAATTTCTGTACCCTCCTCCACTTGATAAGTAGTAGTCTTTTTCCTTGATTCTTCAAGTTCTTCTTGCTCAGCAGACGAATAATAGCATTCCCGAGCTACTTTTTGATCACCTTTCATAATTCCGACTCCAAAATTCGTTGGGAATTTCAAACACTGATGTACTGTAGATGGAACTGCTTCGAACTTCTTCAATCCAACTCTTCCCATGATGATGTTGTAGGCTGACTGCACATTCTTATCCATCACAAAGAAGCGTATTCTTTCTGTTCGACAAGCAGGCCAAGTTCCAATGAGTATATCCAACTTGATCGTCCCAAGTGGAAAAACTTTCTCGCCAGCAAAACCCAGAAGGGGTCTGTGATAAGGTTCCAATTGAGATAATTTTAAATTCAAGCTATCAAAGCATGAATAGTACATGATGTCTGCCGAACTACCATTGTCTACTAACACCCTTGAAATGACCACATCCTCCATCCTCATTTTGATCACCAAAGGATCATCATGAGGGTAAAGAACACCTACCAGGTCATTTTTTGAAAAACCAATCACTAGCTTCTCTTTGTTTACCTTCCTCGGACGATCATCCTCGGCCAGATTTATTTGCTGAATATATGAACAAGCTTCAGCCTCTCCGAGGTAAGCTTTTATTTCTGCAGTAAGGTCTCCTCCTCCTGCATCTCCTCCTGTAATAACATTACAATCAAATGACCCAAAACGAATGGAAAATACCTCTCGTTCAGGCTGCCTTGGCTTCTTGGGAAGATCAGGGTCATCATCTGGATCATCTTCATGATCCCTCTTCTTTTTCTCCTCTGCACGACGAGGAGATCTAGATCTTTCTCTAGTTCTGTCATCATTCTTCCTTTCACCTCTACGATCTACATACTTTGACAACTTTCCTCTTCGGATGAGTGTTTCAATCTCGTTCTGAAGGGCTATGCAATTTTTGGTCATATGGCCATGATCTTTGTGAAACTCGCAATATTTGGCCTTATTCCTCAGATCGGGATTTGTCTTCAGTTTCTCTGGCCACTTGATTTCCTCGCTATTCTTGATTTCTTCCAAAACATGATTAATACCCATTTTCAATGGGGTATAATTATCGTACTTCTTTAGGACTTCCAACGTTGTCCTATTATTCCTGTAATGCTTGTCACCACCATTACCTTTCTGATCTTTCTTCTTAGACTTGTCGACCTCCACTTTTACTTCTTTATCCATATTCTTCTTCGCAGCCATAGCCTCCTCGGCATTCATAATTTTGGCTGCTTTTGCCATCAACTCGGACATAGTTTTAGGTGGATCTTTGGCCAAGGTGTAGTACAGCTTATTAGGCAGCAAACCACTCATCAAAGCAGTGATTGCTGTCTTTTCTTCGTAATCTACGACTTCCAATTTCTCGTTATTAAAACGAGTTATGTAGTCTCTAGTACTTTCACCTGATTTTTGTCTAACACTTAACAAATGTGCTACTCGCTTTATCGGCTTCGCCCCAAAACAAAAATTCCCAATGAACAACTCGGCTAATTGAATAAAAGTTGAAATATTACCCCGAGGGAGATTGTTATACCATATCTGTGCAGATCCGGTAAGAGTTCCCGAGAATGCTCTACACCTCATCTCGTCGGGGACGGCATATATGTCGGCGGCAGCTTGGTATTGTTCTATATGAAGTACAGGATCTGTTTTTCCATCGTACTTAGGAGTCACTACAGGTGCTTTGAATTTCGATGGTGTAGGAAAATCCACAATGGCTTGTACAAAAGGTGTCCCTTGAATAAAAGTTCTCTGTAAAGGGTTCCTTGCCTTAGCCATTTCTCCTAATCTATCCTCCAACCGCTGAATAGAACCTTTCCATGCTTCATTTCCTTCCTCAGGCCGCTTAGTCTGAGCAATTGATCGCTCTGATGTAGCTTCTTGTGATTTATCTCTACGAGTAGCTGGTCGTGATTGTGCTGATCCTTCTCTCAAACGTGATGGTGATCGAACACTTCTTGATGGAGCTCTAGGTGGACTCATGTTTCTCCTTGGTCCTAACCGACTGAAAGGAGACACCCTGCTTAATCTTTCTAAAGCGCTAGTCCTCTCCGGAGAGAGAGTGATACGTTGATCTGTATCCGTAGCCTGTATTGATGAAGTTCGCCCAGGTTGATAAGAAGAATCATTAGACTCCCCATTGCGATATGACGCAGTACGTCTGGATCGTGATTGCCCACGATCACTCCGTTGTCCTGAATAGGTAGGTGCACCGCCTTGAAGAGTTTGAATGAGTTGCCTCATAGATTCTTGCATGGCGGTTTGTCCTTGAGCCAGATTTGTCATAATTCCAGCCAGATCTGGAGTTGCAGATGGATTTGGAAGATTTCCAGCATTTCCAGCATTTCGATTACTGGATTCTGGATTATCTGTCATTGATAACAAATGATTTTTGCGAAAAACGATAGTAACAGTCGTTTCCCACAGACGGCGCCAATCTGTTGATGTAAAAAACTAGATTGCTCTAATTATTCAATCACAGATAAATAAATAAGGCAAATAATTTTAAAGTGGTTCGGCTAGGAATAAAGCCTACGTCCACTGTTATGTTATTGCTGAGTGTTTGCAGAATTCTTGATTACAAGTTCTCTCAAGAAATTTCCGTCCCCTTGAATGGGTTTGATACAAGGTATTTATAGCCTTGAGGCTGTACATGAAAGGTTCGATACATTAAATGATATACATGTGAAAGGGTAATACATTTAATGCAGCGTGCGTGTCAAGAATATAAGCATTCAATGAATATCTGAACTGTTGATTATCTGGCAATTAATGATACGACCGAGGTGCAGCTCGGACCGCCATAGCTGCTCGCTGATCAGGAGTTCCTCGGAGAACTAGAGTACCTCGGTGCGCTAGAGTTCCTCGGTGTGCTAGAGTTCCTCGGTGCGCTAGAGTTCCTCGGTGTATCCTCGTTGCTCGGAAAGAAGCATGGTTGGTCGGGAAATGAACTTCCTCGCTGCTATCGTGCCACGTAGATTGACACGTGTCTTCGTATTATTCGTCCACATCAGCATATTAATTTTGGTATCAACATGAGGTATGTTGACAACGAACGAAAACTAGGATGAACGCACAAGAGAGAAGGAGAGAATAGAAAGCTTGAATGCAGGAAATTGGAAAAAGAAGAAGACGGTATGGTTACCTAAGAAGTTTAAATACTTTGCCTTGGGAAGCGGCGAAGGAAATGATTACAAAAAAGAAACTATTGAACTTCCGACGGCTAAAAGGACAAAAAGGGCACTAAGATCGAAGCGCTCTTAAAAGTTCGAAAAAAAGGCGGATTCGTTGAATTTGGAAATAAATTCAAATACGATGCTCCTAAAACCCAGGAAGATCATTCAATATTGCCATAAACCGAGAAAGAATGTTCCATACTCCTCAAAGTTCGAAATATGAAACATTGGGGGCTTCTGTTGATACCAAAATTAATATGCTGATGTGGACGAATCATACGAAGACACTTGTCAATCTACGTGGTACAATAACAACGAGGAAGTTCATTTCCTCGACCAACTTATGTTCTCCCCGAGCAAAGAGGATATACCGAGGAACTGCAACACTCCGAGGTACTCTAGCGCTCCGAGGAATTCCTGAGCAAAGAGTAACTAAGGCGGTCCGAGCTGCATCTCGGTCGTAGTATTAATTGCCAGAATGTCAACAGTTCAACTATTCATTGAATGTTTATCATCTTGACACACACGCTGCATTAAATGTATTACCCTTTCATATGTATATCATTTAATGTATCAACCCATTCATGTACAGCCTAAGGGCTATAAATACCTTGTATCACCCTCATTCAAAGGGACCGGAATTTCTGGATTGAACTTGTAATCGAGAATTCCCAAACACTCAGCAATAACATAACAGTGGACGTAGGCCATTCTTATAAGGCTGAACCACTTTAAAAAAATTTGTCTCATTTTATTTATCTGTGATTGAATAATTAGAGCGATCTAATTTTTTACATCAACACCTAATGTAACCCCTAACTCTATATAAAGGGGACACCCCCATTGTGAAAGGGGGCTTAGATGTTAGAGAAACACTCTCATGTAAAACTCTCTCATCATTCTAATGGAACACTGCAGCAGTCCCGTGGACGTAGATCATTCATGGTAAAACCATGTAAATCCTTGTATCTCTCATATTTATCTTTATGCTTGTATCGTGATGAATTGGAACCCTCCTGCGAGTGAGATTTTTTGCACCTACAATTGGCACCGTCTGTGGGAAACGGCACAAAAAGCCTTTCCTTCTTATCGAGGAGACGGAGATTTGAATCGCGAGGCAATGGTTTACACGCACATAATCAAAAGATAAGTTTTCCTTTTTAATCTATGCACGAGCAGTCATTTGTTTCATGTATAATTATTTATTTTGAACAAATATGGTTTCATTGATACATGATTTTGCGTACAGTTATATTTACAAATTTTGTATTCAATCTTTATCTACAAATCAGCTTTGATTCTAGACAATTTTCATTGCTTATTTCCCATGAAATTCACTATCGGAGATGTCTACAAAGAGTCTCCAAATATTTGAATTCTTTTGAGATCTGTAAGGATATACATGTTATCAATTGGGTTACATCGTATCTGGATTCCCATATCCCAAATTATGTGGGAGAAGATAAGGCAACCTCAGCTACATTACCAGTCGCATATGATGGACAGCGACCACGTCGGTAGCAAAAAAGCGGAACATACAATAAAGTTTCTTTGGGGCTCGGCAGCCACAATAGGAACAACCATCATCAGATAAGCCCTTTTCAATCCCTTTTCTTTTTGTGAAAAACAAAATTGAGCGTGGATCAGTAAATCATAGCCCTTATGGGACACGCACATTTACTGTGCATTATTCATCCATCTGGGGCTATCGCAGCCAAACTTGTGTTCTAATCCTCTCTGATTCATCTTCGACCTGCGACCAAATCCGTCGCCTGTTGGTCGGCCTTCGTATGCCAGTAACGAAGAACCTCGACGGAACAGCAGTCACACAACGATCATTCCAGAAGAGTTGATTGGACATCAAGATCGCCGGACCGTTACCTCAAATAGACAGCTGTGAAAACCAGCTCGAATCAGTCAAAATCACGGATATGGAGTCCAGATAATTCGCGACCTATTGACGACCAACATGGGTGGAGTCCGAGCAGTCTGCGACCTCTTCAGGCGCCCGAACTATATGGGGGTTTTCTACATATTAATAGCATCCTCGAAACACCATCTGAGCTCGGCGAACAGTGCCCAACTATTTTTTCTAACCACATCAGCAACGTCTCCAGAGCAGGGCGACCCTGTATAACAAACCACGAGTCATCATTTTTTACCTGTTCTAAGGTTTTAACTCGAGACCTCCAGTACGCTCTCCGGTCATTCTCGACCTGCTACAAGCAAGTCCGACCTAGCTGGTCGACCCTCGACAAACAGAGTTCACCAACAGCAGCACGGGACCACTATTCATGGTCACCGGACCACCATTCGAGAGTGAGCACACCTTTAGCAGATCGGCGAAAGGGACGAGCAATGGCGATCAAGAGCAAGCACACCTTCAGCAGATTGACGGAAGGGACAAGCAACGGTGAGCAAGGATGAGCACGACGTTAGCTGGTCGGCAGTTCCCTCGAGCATCCATCAGCTCACACGACTTTATGGGTTTCCATAAGCACATTTAAAAAATGTTTGGGGCACGAATTCATCTTGTGCTTTAAGGCCCTTTGGGAATTGTTAAAATTAACAGTTTTTTTTTAATTCACATCTACATGTGAAAATAAATTTGAAACCAAACTTGTATTTGAATATTCACTTTGGACTTCAAATAATTTTGCAAAAAATCTTCATTAATCCTCGTCTTACACTTGGAATATATTTGACTAATCTTTGCATTGTTCGGTTCTCTCTAAAAATAAAATTATTTTAAGGGGCCATGGGATTTTATTACAACGATTTTAGTTGGTACTTTTTATGCGACCTTATTACAAATTATTTTGATCACATAAATAGTGGGGCGTATTTATAGAGGACTCACGATATTTATTCGATCATTTTAATTTTCAGTACTGTCCTCCAGCTATAACTATTTAAATTTAACTCAACCTCGACGGATGCTCCGGCCCGATTATCTCAGTGGGATTTTTATCATACGAATCATTGGATTATCTATTACATTCATACGCTACTATGAATTTTTTCCTTGGGGAATGGCCGAGCGGATGCATATCTTACATACTTTGTTGAACATATCATTTTCATGATAACTTCTATTTTGATTTAGCCTCAACAGATGGTCGGAGAATTTACTAACTTACACAGGTACAAGATTCAGTCCCGACGGATACTCAGCAGCAATCTTAAGTTCTTGGAAATCTCATCGATGTTTCGACAGATGCTCGAGCACGAATTGCTCGTTATATCTACTCGGTATTATACAACTTTGCCCCGGCGGACTACCCAGGCACCATTCATTTTCTTAATGCTCCGACGGATAGTCAAGCACACTATAGCACTTTAGACCCAAAGAAATGCTTGGGCAATATTATTATTACTTCGATTGGAGCTCGGATTCTTTGATTCTTAACCTGAAGGACGGTCAGGCACATTCAAGATTCATCTCGATAGATGATCGGCAAAATATTTTTATATATTTAGTCCCGAATACATCTACCACACAAGTCTTATTTTATCCCCAGTGGATAGCTGATCAGGATAATTCTTGTATTTAGCACAACCTCACTTGATGGATACACACATATATTTGTACATTGTTCGTTTCCGTCTCATAATATTTTATTTGCTCACAAATTATGCTCACAATTTTTATCATCATAAATTTGTTAGCATGGGACTATCTATACTTTATACTTCACATGAGAAAAACAATTGCCACTACGCAAATTTTCTATGAAAATAATTTTTTGAAACCAACTTAATATTAAGTATTTGCTTAAATCTATTTGCAGAAATTCCAAATTAACTCCTATGGAATACATCTGGATATATTTGATAAATTTTGCATCTTTCATTCGACTTCATTACAATTATTTTGTCCACATAAATATTGGGGGAGCACTTATAGAGCACTCATGTCATTTATTCGGTCATTTAATTTTTAATATTGTCGTCTAGCTATTATTGGTTATACTGATGGATGGTCGCTGTAATATTTTTACTAATACCTAGCGTAGCCCTGATGGATGCTTGGGCACGGTCATCCTCATGAGATTTTATCAAAGAAATTATGGGATCATTCATATCATTCATTCAATACTATGAATCTTTTCCTCGACACATGTTCGAGCAGATGCACATCATATATTCCTTGACTGAATAAACGAATTGCATGATAAGTTCTACTTAATTTAGCCTCGACAAATGGTCGAGCAACTTATTAACTTCCACAAGTGCAAGATTTAGTCCCGACGAATGCTCGGCCACAATCTTAAGCTCTTGGAAATCTTATTAGTGCACCGATAAAGGCTCAAGCACGGATCGCTCTCTATATCTACTCGGACTTGTACAACTTTGCCCCAGTAGACTAGCCAGGCACCACTTATTTTGTTAATGCTCCGACGGATGGTCGAGCACGTTACACCACTTTGGACCCAACACATGCTTGGGCAATATTATTTATAACCGACAAATGCTCGGACGTTGATATTTCTTGAATTTCAAAATGGGTTATCTGGATCTATGATTCTTGACCTGCAGGATGATCAGGCATATTCAAGGCTCATATCGGCAAATGATCGGCAAAATATTTCTATTTATTTAGTCCCGAAGATATTTGCCACACATGTCGCATTTTATCCCCAACAAATGGTTGGTCAGGATTATTCTTATATTCAGTCCCAACAGATGGTTAGCACAGTCGATTAATGATCAACATTGCATTTATTGGAAGGTTAGTTTTCACTAACACTACAGGATCATTCGTAATACTTGCTCGGTCCTTTTTGCCTCAATGGATGCTCGAGCATGGATCACCCGCAATATCTACCGGATCCTCTATAGTTTTTGCCTCGACAGACACTCAGGCATCATTTATCTTATCAATGCTTCGACAGATGCTAGGGCATGGATCGTTCGCAACATCTACTAGGTCCTTTGCAATTTTTCCCCTACGGACCCTCAGCTTGGATGGATAGTTGACATTGTGTGATCACGTCTTAAGCTCCAATAAACAGTTGGCCAATACAACTCTTATTTAATTCAACCTCGTCGAAGGAAAAGTTGGGCGATCTGTACAACAAAGATCCAATAACACATAAAGCAGCATGAAGAGCAACGATCAACTATATTTATCAACAAAGGGAGAATCCAACTAGTAAGAAGTCACATATCCAACAAAGTCACGGTCAATGAGCTAAACATGTTAATAACAACAATAGACAACCCTGAATGTATTAAGCAACATCATCAGACAACCCACGGTGATCGACGATCACCAAGCAACGAATTAACGCGTCATCAACACTAAGATATCCACTCTAGAGGAACAACATTTCTTGAATGCCATATCAGATCAACACATTTCTGCACAATGATGCTTTAGACTCATATCAATTTCTTTAGGTGCACGGGCTATATGGAGTCTTCTTCAGCCTCCTGGAACCACCATGCATGGTCGACGAATAAGTGTGCCCCGAGGAACGATACATTACATGGAGTTATATGAGCAAGATAATACTTAATTATATCCAGCTCGATGAACGATCAACGTGACACTCTTTAACACAACAAAGCCCCGAGGAACGATCGGGCACACTTATCATCTTGGTTATATAGATCAAATAACTCGATGGACGGTCGGACAGTCTTCTCTTTACAGCTCGATTGGGGGCTCCATGGCAACGATGACACGTGAATAGATTCACTACAACATTTAAAGAAAAATAAAAGAGGTCAACTCAGAATTGATGTCAACATGGTTAACACCGGAATTAGTCTTTCAAATGATTATCAAGACTAAGATTGATTTAATTACAATAACCTTTTTACTTGTTCCCATTAAATTTACTACGTCCACATGCCTTTTCATCTCCAAACACAAATGGCCTCATGAGTTGCCCCGGTAATAATAAAAGCCCTACGGGGGATCCCTAGGCAAAAAGCCAACTCAAGTTGGTCGCCAACTATGTTGGTCGATTAAAATCCTGAATGGGTGGATGGCCCTTAAACCAGGTGCATTTTGCCATCGCCTTTTAGGCCTAAGGAAGTGTAACGGCACAACCTAAAAGGTAAAATATGCGAATATTTACATGCGAAGCATTAGAAAATGGAAAAATGCAAGCGTAATTGGTATTACATTGACTTGCGAGAAATTCCTTAGTGCAATAAGCATACCGATTACATATCATATGTTATAAAACCTAATGTAGGGTCTTACCCCTACTAGGTACGTGCTCGAACAAGGCTCGACGCATAGGCTTTTGGTCGGCCTCTCTAATTGGACCATATAAAAAACCTAATACAGAGCCTTACCCCTACTAGGTACGTGCTCGAGCGAGGCTCGAGGCATAGGCTTTTGGTAGGCCTCTCCAATTGGACCATATGAAAAACCTAATGCAGGGTCTTACCCCTACTAGGTATATGCTCGAGCAAGGCTCGACGCATAGGCTTTTGGTAGGCCTCTCCAACTGGACCATATGAAAAACCTAATGCAGGGTATTTCCCCTACTAGGTACATGCTCGAGCAAGGCTCGACACATAGGCTTTTGGTCGGCCTCTCCAATTGGACCATATGAAAAACCTAATGCAGGGTCTTAACCCTACTAGGTATGTGCTCAAGCAAGGCTCGATGCATAGGCTTTCAGTTGGAATCTCTAATTGGACCATATGCAAAACCTAATGCAGGGGCTTACCCCTACTAGGTACATGCTCGAGCGAGGCTCGACACATAGGCATGTGATCGGCCTCAGCAAATGGACCATACAAGATCAAAATACAGGGATATCCCTAAACTTGATGCACGCTCGAGAAAGTCTCAGCAAACGAATTCTGAACAGGCCTGTGGTCAGCCTCACGAATTGGGCCATGCAATAAAACAAAAGAATGAACTACATTCAACCTGATCCCAAGAGGGTACGTAGGCAGCTCGACACTCTCGAGTCCGATTCCCATATCAATTGAACGTCTCTCAACTCAAGCCAAGCATTCATCTAAAAACCTATGAAGGCGAGAAGATCAAAGGCTTAAAAGTTGAATGATAGCTCAAAGAACTCCAGTCCAGTTCACATCAATAACTGCATACATTTAAAGAGATTACGAACTAGCTCCCAGATCATCTCATAATCAACTCAGCTGAACTGCGACCTGTGGGGCTATTATGGGGGCAAAAAATATGCCTACGTAATAGCATGACACGTGGCGAGCACCCGATCAAGATGGTGAGCAACAGACGTGCCAGTAATATAGGGACGACTAGAGTCCTTGATAAATGAGAAGACCGAGGAGCAGTATCTGATTGGAATCAGACTCCACAAAGATAGGACTCATCCATATTTTGTTACTCATACATATTTTGTTACTCATACATATTTGTAACCCTAATGTAACCCCTAACTCTATATAGAGGGGACACCCCCCATTGTGAAAGGGGGCTTAGAAGTTAGAGAAACACTCTCATGTAAAACTCTCTCATCATTCTAATGGAGCACTGCAGCAGCCCCGTGGACGTAGGCCATTCATGGTCGAACCACGTAAATCCTTGTATTTCTCATATTTATCTTTATGCTTGTATCATGATGAATTGGCACCTTCCTACGGGTGAGATTTTTTTGCACCTACAGTCACCATAACTAGAATCTTCGTAAATAGCTATTTCCCGATGGGGCAAAACGATAGGCGAAAGAATTGGTGGAGATTTCTCCCCTGCCAGAAAGGATTCACGAGCAACCTAAGAACAGGTAGAAGAAATAATGAGTTAAGCGAAAGAATCTTAACAAGTGTTTTTATTGTTAAGTCTTCGTTATAGGTGGAGTTTACGAAAATTCTTAACAAGCGTTTTCATTGTTAAGTCACCGTTATAGGTGGAGTTTACTAAAAATCTTAACAAGTATTTTCATTGTTAAGTTACCGTTATAGGTGGAGTATACGAAAAATATTAACAAGTGTTTTCATTGTTAAGTCACCATTATAAGTGGAGTTTACGAAAAATCTTAACAAGTGTTTTCATTGTTAAGTCACTATTATAGGTGGAGTCTACGAAAAATCTTAACAAGTATTTTCATTGTTAAGTCACCGTTATAGGTGGAGTTTACGAAAAATCTTAACAAGTGTTTTTATTATTAAGTCACCGTTACAGGTGGAGTCTATAAAAAATCTTAACAAGTGTTTTCATTGTTAAGTCAGTGTTATAGGTGGAGTTTACGAAAAATCTTAACAAGTGTTTTCATTGTTAAGTCACCGTTACTAGTGCAGTTTGATGGAAAATCTTAACAAGTGTTTTCATTGTTAAGTCACCATCACTAGTGGAGTTTGAGAAAAAAATCTTAACAAGAGTTTTCATCGTTAAGTCACCATTGCTGATGGAGTTTGATGTAAAATCTTAACAAGTGTTATCATTGTTAAGTCACCGTTACCGGTAGAGTTTGAGAAAAAAATCTTAACAAGTGTTTTCATTAATAAAGTCACCGTTACCAGTGGATTTTGAAAGTTTGAGAAATGAGACTCTTCTAGATTGTACACTGTCAAGAATAAAGGACAAACAATGAGGAACGAAGAGAAACTAGCGAAGTACCTCAGAAAGGGCTGGAGCAAGAACAGGAGTCACCAAGGAGACCACAACGGTGAGAACTATTGGAGGCAAGTTTATTTCCTCAGAAGCCTCAACGGCACCCTCAACTAAAGGATCCTCAAGGTCTAGTAAATCTCCTTCGCCAATAAAAGGTACCGAGGCCAACATAGGAGTCCCACTTGTGGAGGATGTTTGACCTCCAAGTGATGGCCCAACATTGGTGGATGTCGAAGAATCACCATGCGGGGCAGAAAAATCAACGTTGGCCTTGGGGATAGGCAGACCACCAAGAGAAGTTGGTGGCACAAGATCTAGAGAAAACTACAAAAATGAAGCTAAGTGTTAGAAATAGGGAACAAGTACAGAAGAAGGGAGAAATATCTCTAAGTTTTACTTACCTCAGTTATGGTACTGAAGAGGGAAACTGCAGTCATGGATCTCGTCAACACAGAGGGAAGAAGAATGTTAACTAATAAAGAATCCATCTCGACTTGAAGCATCCCAAGAGATAAAAGTTCAGCGTGGTGAACAGAAAAAGTGTGGAGGGGAGAAAAGACATCAGATCGAACGGTGTTAAAAAAGTGATACCTCTGGAAAACTTTCCACAGCGGGAACGATGGGCAGAGGAACCTCAGATTGAGGTGATAATTCAGAAGAAGCTAGGGGAACTTTCTCGAGTTGAGAGGAAACCCCCACAGATTCAGCGGAATCACCCCCCGCAGCAGCATCCTTCACATATTGGGAGACCAAAGGTATGGAATAGGTGAGCCCAATCATGGGAGAATGGGGGTGAGTTGCATCAATAGAACCACTCCCGAAGCGTCCCCCCACGAAAGGACTCACAGGGGGGCTAGACCCTTTTTCTTTATCTCCTTACGCCAAAGTCGTCAAGAATTAGGCATATGCACTTGGATTTAGAGAAATGGAAATAGTAACAACAACACACACGTGTATACCTCTGATTCAGGGGGAGAACGATAGGATATCACCATTGGTGAAGAATGAGGGGAAGCAATGGCAGAGGGAGTTAGGTCAATTGGTGCATCAGTAACCTTTTTCTTCTGGGACTTAGTCCCTAGAGTTTTTTTCCTCACACCCGCAGCACCAACACTCTAAATAACCCTTTATCTCTTATTCCTCTTTGGCCTTTCATCCGATGGATTTACTAAGATAGTGGGGAAGGCAGCAGAAGGAGGAACGACTGGAGCGTGTCATTGAAACTCAGAGTTTATTTGCGCCACCTCAGCTTGGATTTTCTTCCTCAACTCCTCACTCATGTCCGCATACATAGGAGGAGGAACGGAGGTGATGGGGAATTCCTCCAAATGAGTTTGGGACTTGGTCTTTGAGAAAGTCCCAGACTTGGACCTCCTAGTCTTTTTAGCTCGTGGCTGGGAGCGTCCTTTGCCAGAAACTACTTCAGTTGGAACACATTCAGAAGGATCAGGTTGTTTGGGTGTTGGGGCTTTCTTGGGTTTGGGAGTGGCGACAGGAAACATCGAGCAATAAGGAAGAAGCTCAGTGGGAGGTTCCTTGGGAGTTTTTCTCAAGGGGAACTATATTCCTAGAACGGAATTGCCTTTTAAACCCAGTTCTTACGAAGAAAATGAAAGAACTGGGGGATATACAGGAGTCCCTTAATAAATTCAAAGATTTGGGCCAGTTACTTCGGCCAATATTTGGTGGCAAATAAAGACGTCATATCACCTTGCCTGGACAAACTGGGGATGATAACTCTGTCAGACATTATAGAGCTCACTCCCCATGCAGCAGTATAAGTGAAGAGAGAACAAGCCTCACTGAACATGACCTTGGGATGGTTTAGCTGGAAGACGGGGTGAGGAGCCCCTTGGTTAAAACCAAATTTACGGGAACACCGATAGGGGTTATAATTTTTGCACGAGTACCCCCACTTGGTGTAGGATAGTAAGTAACTAGGAGAGAACAAAAGGACCATGACAAGCTAAGGGTTTTCTTCCATAAGGTCCACAGTCGTTGGTTGGACCACCATTTGTTCATTCTTGAAGATATCACAAGTGTGGAGGAACACTTCCTCTCCATAAGGCCGCATCACAAAACTATCATGTTTGTCAATAACGGAGGTCAACTCCTTTCGACTTTGCCTCTTGTGATAAATGTAAGAACGTGGAAGCAGAATTGGTTCTCCTGAAGGAGGACTGTTGGTTTTAGCTATTACATCGAGGAAACGAACATAATGGAATCCCGTCAGAAGTACGCAGTTGGCAAAGTTTGCCAGGTTATAATGGATAAGAGATCATTATATGTCAAAGTGGGTTCTATCAAGCCATGTGTAGAATGATCCCAGGGCAATTGCAATCAGAGGAAGCTTGATAACCTGGGACAAATGAAAGGATATGTTAATGAGGTCCCTCTGTGGTTGGTCGTTAGGTTTCCTCGTTAAAAGGAAGTGAGAGAGAATGACAAGGATGTAAGCCGGTAGTTCTAATGATGTACCTTGACCAGGGGCAGCCTCAAAAGAACAATACTCAGAAGGATCCTTGAAGAAATAGTTAATAAGAAGGGTGAAGGTGGCTTTGTTAGA
Source organism: Sambucus nigra (assembly GCA_949130495.1). Lineage (NCBI taxonomy): Eukaryota > Viridiplantae > Streptophyta > Magnoliopsida > Dipsacales > Adoxaceae > Sambucus > Sambucus nigra. Next base: position 326,467,058 of record OX422221.1, on the reverse strand, counting down.
ACAACCGATGTACCTTCGACATATATAATCCATCTCTGAGCGGTCAGCAGCCTCTTGGGTGTCCAAGGTTTCATCAGAATAAGGCTCATAGCCTGTTGCCTAAAAACCCAGAAGCTCACAAACGTCTTCCAATGTTATTGTAAACTCACCCCATGCAGCAATGAAAGTGTGAGTAGTAACATTCTAGTTAGACACCAGTATGGGAAGGGCAGCTTTGTTCTTGGACAGGGTAAACTCACTGAACCACTTGGCCTGATAAAGGCCAATTTTTATGAGGGTATCAGCGTGGGAACTCTGCATGTGGGAGTTCCAGATAGCAAAGTGAGCAGGAGAACCCCGTGCCCTTCGAAGTCAATATGGGACCAAGGGAAGTCCCCTCGCTCAAGATAAAATTGAAGAGTCCCCTCTGGGGGGAGAAAGCCCCAGTCAGCAGCATTTTTGTCTTCATCACCAAGCACCATGGCATCACACTTAGTGTTAAAAATGCAAGTTTTGCAAAATCTAGAAAAATCATCACCCTTGCCGAATATGGGGGACCGACAGTAGAAACGCAGTTGTTCCTGGCGGGGGCAGTCAAAGAGGTGGCAGTAGAGGTGGTGGCAGTAGGGGTGGCAGCTGGAGTATTGGTGGCAGACGTAGTAGTATTACTTGAAGAGGCCATTGAAGATGACAGTGAAGTACATAAAATAATAGAATAGGCACCAGAGAAGTAACAATGGAGTGGCTAGAAAGCGAGGATAATTGCAGAGCAAAGAAATGAAGAGAAAAAAAGCTTGGCAACAATGGCCCTCTCAGGGTTTTTCCCTCTCTAAGGATGTTGGGAGTTGAAGACGACAAAGGCAAAGTAAGGGAAAAATGCCTAAGTGTTTGAATAATAGCCGTTTGAAATTTCTAGGTTCATCGTTTGAGTTTCCCACCACCACACGTGTAAAGTCCCCTATAATCATTTCAAACAGACACGTGGCGCTTTGGGAAGTGTCCTGACAGTTGAAAAGACAGCACCACATCATTAATGAAGTGATGCATGGGAAATAAAAAGGGTTTTCTTCCTAGGCAAGTTTGAGTTTTGGCGCCAGAATTTTTGTCAGACGTATCCAATAAATCCCAACGAAGAAGTTGTCCCAACGGTTCAAAAAAGCTACACGTCCCCTCGCCAGAAGTCCAAACGTTATTTAATTATGACTCAGCTACTTCGGGGATAATTTTTTTGCTTTTTTGAACATGACGAAACGACGACGCAGCAGTGCCCCAACGAAGTAATACCTTCAAACAGGGAGAATTTCCTAGGAAGAAGTTTACAAGGGAGAATTTCACAAGTCTCAATGATAGGGGAAGTCCTAACGAAAAAACTCAACCCCTACAACTATACTCCACAACAGCACAAACGGGAGAATTTCATTTCCCCAGAGTCAAAATGGATATTTGAGAAAGTCAACAAGTCTATCGGGAGAATTTCAAATAGTCAAGCCAGAACGGTTGAAGCTCAGTAACAGGAAAAAGTTGCAATATCCCTTCGCCAAAGCGTCAATGAGTTGTAGTGCTTCGACTCAGATATATCGGGGAGAATTTTACTTTTTCCTAAAGGGGATAACCGCAGTGGTTGTAACGAAAAAAATATGCTAGAATTTTTTCACGCAAAGAAGGTTCATCGGATTGAGAAGTTTTCATGCAGACATTTCTCGTTCCCACAACAAATATCTACATGAAGGGGTAAATGTAGAGGGGGCTTGAAAATAATTGATAATACGCAAATATTGCATATTTCATCCATCGAACCTACGCATTTTAGCCCCCTCGGGTGCCTTAATCTCTATATTTAAGCCCATTAACCAGAAAACCTCGGTTTATATTATTCATATGCTATATAAGGTATAATTGGCCTATTGTAGGTATTTAGGTACTAAGTATGGAGTTCGGATGCGCTCCGCTCAAGTTCCATACGCATTCGCACGTTCAAGGACAATCCGGTCAATTCACAGTTTGGGAACCTGGCCTGACATCTCACGAAAGTTGTATCCCTCCTCATAAGCTTTGTGTGGCCATGAATGGTACGCGATTCCGATCCCAAATAAAGAAGTTACGATGATTCTAGCGGAGAGGAAAGTATTTACACCAAAATAGGAGGAAAGGAGGTTCTTCCTGCTTGATCGATCGATCGATCAGAAGGATCGATCGATTGATCCTTGAGTATTTTGCCATGATTTCAACAGTCGATCGATCGACCAAAGGGGTCGATCGATCGATCCCCTGTTTGTGCAGATATTTTTGCCTTCTTTTCTTTCTTCTTTTCTTTCAAACCCAATTTTCTTGTAATATCAGAGAGGGTTAGCTTTAGAAGACATTTTAGGTTAGGGTTTGGGTTTTGAGAGCTTGGCTTCATATCTCTTTGGGTTGACAACCATATGGGTTGTGTATGTTGATCTTTCATCCTCCATCTCCATTTATATAATTGTTCTTGCCTATTTCTTGCTTTGTAGAATAATTTCCATGCTTTCTTAATTAGTTTAATTGCTTTATTTCTTGCTTTCCTAGCTTAATTAGTATAACTTAGCTTAGTTCATTATGTGCTCTTAGATAAATAGGGTCGGGATGTCGTTCCGCCATTAACGGGCCCCGAGCTCCGAAAATTAGGTTTTGTGCAAAATTGCGTTTAATTGAACCCGCGTGAATTAAAGTCGAATTATTATGCATTTAACTTTCTTTGTCATGAAACGTTAGTGTTTAAAGCGATAATCTGAATTTAATCCCTGTGTGACCAATTTTCGGCTAAATGTTTATTCTCGAAACTTTGGCTTAAATATCTTATTGTGGGAAGTTTATGTTTAATTGATAATGCTCGATTAAATAGCTTTCGAGTCGGAATTCTGACTAATAGTTATTTCGAGCCGTATGGTTGGATGATATCCCGATCCTCGCTTTACTTTTATTTAGACTTAACTTATTCTTTTGTTTTATTTCCTAGCACACATCACTTTTTTACACTTTTATTCCTAGATTAATAATCTGTTACGATCTATCAAACATTCTCTGTGGATTCGATACCCGACTGACCGTTATACTCACCAGTTGAGTGTAGTCGTCACTTAGGTTTGCTTGTATTATCGTGATGAAAGTAAAACAATGATTAACGTCTTTACATGCGCTACTTTTCACTCGAAAAAATGGCGTCGTTGCCGGGGATGTTTTGATTTAGATTGTAATTGTCTTATTAGTTCGTAGTATTCTTTTTTTCGTATTTGTATTCTTTTTTGCAGGACTGCTAAATTTGAGCGCCTTGAAACGCTTGAATTTTCCCGTCGCACATTGCTTTGTGGAATTAGCCATCTCGAGCCTTTGTTGGGGTAAGCATGTTTTATTCTAACTTTTCTGGGAATCCTAATGATAACCCTCAAAATTTCGGTAAACGTATGACTTTTGGTCAATACTTGCAATCCCAAAAAGTTGCAACATCTAAAACGACATTGGGTGAGTATTACGTAAGTTAAAGTTTGGATTACATCAATTTTAGACGTGATCATTTTGATTCTGGGTCGCAAGATCCATATGATAAGAATTCACTACACCAAATCCTGCGAATGGTCACGCCCAGTGAGTCACGATCCAAGTTCGTGACCAGCTGGTCGCGGACTTGGGCCGTGACCCACTCAATATTTGGCGTGACCATATTTATTATCACACTAAATTATTGAGGCTCTAGAAGTGGTCACGGACCAACAGCTTTGGTCAGGGATCCGCGACCCACAGCTTTGGTCAGGGATTTTGGCCGTGACCAATCGCCAGTTTTGGTGTAGTGATTTCGAATCAAATTGTAATCATTTTCAAAATTATTATGTTAGTGATTTTGATTGTAGTCCCGAACAATTTCCAAAACTCTCAATTCCAAGAATCTGATCCTCGCCCTATGACTTTGGGTGAGGGATTGCGCATGCTTGAAAATGAGAGGATTGAAAACCGTTATCGGGAAGAAAATCCTTGTTGGGAATACGATTGGATTTACTATTTGAATCTGACGACGACTTTTCTTCGAAGACTTACGAAGTCGAGGACTGTTTTGAACCAAATGAGATCTTCGTTCCTACTTTGGAACAAATCATTCTTGACTTGACCCATGGTATAGTAAAGAATGAAAATCGGGATGAAAAGGGCATAGTATCCATTTGCAATGAATTCGTTTCTTCTTTGAAAATCAAAGAAGAAATTTTCATTGTAAACGATCCTATTTCCTCCGAAATTCAATTTTCAAGCGATGATCACTCATCGCCTGAGATTGAATTTCTTTCATCCCCGTCTTTATTCTATACAGTCACACCAATTCTAGTACCCGGTGAATCGGTTCAAAACTTTTTAGTTCCAAACCTTTTCACCGACGAGGAGTACTCGCTCGAGCCGCCTTCCATGACGGCATCTTTGCCCTCATGTGCGCCGTCTCCCCTTCCAACTTTAAAATACTTGGGAGATGATTCAATTTTTCTAGGCCCACACGTGTATTTGTCGCCCCTCCTATCCAAATCCCCCATCCTCCCTCCCAAAGTTTCAATCGGGGATGGTTCACTTTTATCGCCTAACACATGCCTTCTATCGTTTGAACGAAATTCCTATTTTCTGGGAGGCATGCATGTTCGGGAGGGTCCACTGTTGCTCCGTCAAAGTCAAATTGTGTTTTGGATGGACCTTCAAAAATTTCTACTTTTAGTATATAGCTAATTGGACATCCTATGTGTAGGTTGTATATACTAACTTCTTCATTTTTATTTTCTCTTAATTTAGCCTAGTGTAATTATTTAATCTCTTTTTACTTCTTTTTGTATGCTTGGTTCTAGCTCTTTTATAGGTTCAACGAACTTGAATTTGCGGAGACTATGCGCCCCGGCACACACTTGTTAAGAAAACAATGAAAAAAATCACAAAAATATTTTTTCTAAATTTTTCACACACTCATTCTCGCACATTTGCATTTGTCTTTCTTTTTTTTATTTTATTTTTCATTTTTTTGTGAACATGCATGTGCGTCGCTCGTTGTATATATTTACCATTTTTTTGTGGTTACCATATGTGTATGTATGTGCATATTTTAGCCCAATTCTTTGTTTTTTTATTTTATTTTTATTTTAATTTTTAATTTTTTTCTTTGTATTTTTATTTTCCTATACTTATATATACTATATATATATTTATTTTTACATATCCCACATCCATATTCCCCTCAATTCATTCCCCCCCACCCCCATTTAAAAACTTAATGCAGTGGGCTTTTTACTGCCAGATCGATCGATCGAAGCCCAAAGGTCGAACGATCGATCGACCAGTAAAAAGCCGAGGCAGGTCTGTTTTCCCACTTTTCTTCATTTCTCTTATCTCTCTTCTCCTATTTTAGAGCCTTAAAAATCCCCCACCACATTTCCTTCATTTTTTCAACCCTAATCTACACTTAAAAGGTATAATTCTTCCTACTTTATTATGTATTTGTAGATTTTGGTTCATTTTTGTCATGATTTCCATGTTTAACCCAATTTTTGACATATATTGAATGTGCGTGGATTTTTCCCTGTTTTGGTTGTTCCAACTGATTTAACTTGTGATTCTTGATTGATATCCATTCATGAACACGTATATATTGATGCATTGTTGTTGCGTTCATGAATGGGGCTTTTTTGTTGGTTCAAAGTGGTATTTTTCACCCTCGTCGCATATTGCGCACGCCAAGTGTTCGCTGAAATCCCACAAACAGATTTCAATCCATTTTTTGGCGCACACTTGGGTGATTTTCACTCCTTGTCGCATTCCGACAACTTTTAACGCAATGTTGATTTTTTCCCTCGATTTTGCGCACGTGCACCCACCATTTCAACTTGTACACTAACTAACCATTAATTGTGCTTACAATTTTTTTTGTATTGCCTCATTATTTTTTTGTAGGTTGAAATGGCCGCTATCAAGCAATACAAGTTCACTCAGTGCATGCCCCACAAGGGCGTCGAGGGGTTTCGCTCTGAGCAGGAGCGAGATTGGTATCAGGCCTACTTTCAGATATCCGAGCGGCCGCTGGGTTATCATTTTGCCTAGACCCTTGATCAAATACCGCAGGAGGCGCGAGCTTTGTTGCACCGACAGGGATGGGAACCCTTTCTCGCTACCAATGGGCGCGTCAATGAAGAGCTCATCCGTATGTTTTACACGACATTAGTAGAGGTGAGGGGGCAGGGGCCTACTACGTATGAGGCCATGGTCCGTGGGGTGCGAATACCTCTCCGCCATTTTGATTTGGCAGCTTTTATGGATGTGTCAGACCCCCAGATCCTGTCAGCTTTTTGGATAGCGATCTTTTCGGTCATGCGACGTTGATAGAGGCCCTTATACCGGGCGAGGCATGGAAGAAAGGCGCGTTTCATTCGGCTGCAATGGCAGACTTATCGAGACTTCTCCATTACATCAACGTCCACTCATTCATGATGACGAACAACCGATCAGAGGTTCATCACAAGCACGCAGCATTGATCTACACCATGCTTCATGATTTGGGCGATATCAGTTTGCCCAAAATATTTTTGGAGGCGATGCTTGCAACAACAAAAGAGACTGCCTCGAGATTTTCACTTCCTTTTCCTGCCCTCATCACGAGGATCTGCACTTCTCACAGTTGCCCATAGTACGATGTTGATCGCAAGCATGAGCCACTAGGGCTTCTCACAAAGGACAATATCTCAAAGATGTTGACTCATGCTTGGGGAGAGCCAGGGAACAAAAGATAGAGGGCAGCGGCGGCTGACATAGCATCGGAGGAGGCAGAGATTAGAGGTATGGAGTAGGATGAGGGTTCTCACATGCCACACACAGATTATGATGCCCACTTTGAGGCATTTCTGGTCGTGCAGGACCAGTGCTGGGAGGAGACCCAGCTCAGGTGGGATATATAAGAGTCCTGCCTGGACCAGCAGCAATTAGAGCTGAGACAGTAGCAGGCTGAGCAGCGGTAGAAGTGGGCCTTGCAGAGGCAGGCTAGAGCACAGCAAATACATGAGTACCGGATGATGCAGGCGATGATAAGAGACCTTTACTTGCAGAGGCATGATCCGGACACATTGCTACCTCCTCATTTTCAGGATCCTTCTGATCCTAGTGGTTCCGGCCACTAGGCTACTGCTGTACTGGGTCTTTTTGGCATTTCTGGGTCGGATATTATGTTGTATTTTTTATTTTATTTTATTTCTTTCTTTTTCATAGTTGTTATGTATTAACTTATTTTGTATGGAACTTATGGAATGAGAAATGAAAATGTAGTTTGTGGTTGTTTATTAGATTTTGATGTGTGTGACCTTCCATTTTATAAAATCAAAAAGTTCACCATCAATTTATCTAGTATTTGCACTTCAGCCCCTCTATATTGTTGTGACTTGTGACATAACTTCTTTTTAACTTAATACATAGGTACATATTCTTCATATGCTTTGTACTAACTTGTTTTGCAGATTCACTTGGACTTGTACTTATGGAGATCGCTCCAAATGTGGGTACTGTCATTCTTTTCCTATCTTTGTGTTGTGTTCTTTAATGGACGCATTGGGGACGATGCGACATTTAAGTTAGGGTGTGTGGGATATTCTATCCATTTCATGTTTAGTCCTTGAATTTGACCACAATTTAGTTACAAATCATGTTTTTGTTAAAAATTTGAAAATTTTCAAAAATATTTTCTTTCTTTTTTCTCCTTTTTTGGGCATTTTGCCTTTGTTTCCGATGATAAATTTTAATAATTGCCCGATCCATTAGACAATTCAACGATGCATGTTCTCGATTTTAGAAGTTATTAGTCTTTAGTCTTTAAATCATTAATATTATGAATAACTTCATGAATTAAACTTTATCCCATGAGCACATGCACTTTTATTGTTATATTGATTTGGTTTAAGATTTTTATAACTCGGTAAGCTTTTGTTGCATTGTATATACTTACACCGAGTGAGATTAGAGAGTTATCTTCATTTGTGAGTGTATACACTTTTCTTTCCTCTTTGAAAACGTTGCAGTCGTTGGTAATCTCTTTATTCTTTCATTGAGCGTTCATTAATAAATTCATACTTGAAATGTGTTACTTGAGCATAATTTTCATATATTGTTTTGATTCGAGAATTGCGTAAACTTTGTGAAATTATCATAAGCATTCTTTGTTATATCACCCATATTAGCCTTGACCTCACCCTTATATGTTTACCCTCGTTAACCCCTTTGAGCCTAAATACTAGCCTTTCATTTCATCACCCAAAATCCCCTAATAACCAACTCCAAATTGGAGTTATATACCATAAATATTACATTACATACCCTTATTTGCATTGTTTACTTGGGATTGAATGATATTGTTGTGTTGTGGTTGCAATTTGGGCATGAAAAGAGTGAGAAAAGAAGAAAGTGTAGTGAAAAAGAGAAGAAAAGGAGAAAGTTGAAAACAAAAGAAAACAAAAGAAAGTGAGAAAAAGAAGAAAAGAAAAAGAAAGAGAAAGTTGTATATATTGTTTGTAGTGATTCAATAATGCTTGTTACTCTCTCGATTGTTATATCTAATGCTCGTTTGGAAATCATTTGTCCAATTTTGAAATTGCCCTCTTTTTCCCATTATCCCGAGTTTCAGCCCCAAACACTTTGAATCCGTATATACATCCCTTTCAATTCGTACCCTAGCCTAGCCTACATTACAACCCTATTAAAGTCCTATGTGATCTTAAGTAGATGTAATTTAAAAGTTTAAATAGTTTTGATAATCTGTGAAAATGCATTTCGCCTCTTTTATATGTGCGGTATCCTTTCACTGAGATTACAGTTTTAAGTTTCTATATAGCGTTCTTCATTTATGACATGTGTGCGTCCGAGTTTCCATTTACATTTACTCCTTATGCCCGCATGTCCCGTTTGTTACCTCCCTGCTCCAAGTGAATTCATTTGATGAGTGTAATGCCCGTGAGGATTGACTTTTATGCATGCTTTGATATTTAGTATCCGAGTTATTTAAGTTTTTACCAAATCATATTTTGCATGTGCTCACTCCCCTCCCACATGTTAAAGTTTCAATTCATTGAGGTGCATTTTATAATGTTAATAACTACAGACTTTTCACGTGAATTCGTTTGCGTTGATAATAACATGTTGAAATCTTGTTCATATTGTTGAGTTTGTCGCATGTGATTGGGCATATTTTGAGAAAACTTTATGATGTTTGTGGGATCATCCCTGAAAACCCTCACGAAACGACACTCGTCCACTAGGGTGACCTAGGGGTTTAACGACTTATTGCATACGCTAAATGCAATCGTTCGCCCGCGAAAGTGTCCTTATCTTTTTATTGCTTTCTTATCCTACTTTTGTATTATCTCCTGTTTTGGTTTACTTGATGTTCTAGTTGCATCCTATTTCATTGCTAGGTACTAGCAATGTGTAAGTTAGGGGCTGTGATTATACGCAAATATTGCATATTTCATCCGTCGAACCTACGCATTTTAGCCCCCTCGAGTGCCTTAATCTCTATACTTAAGCCCGTTAATCAAAAAATCTCGGTTTATATTGTTAACATGTTATATGAGGTATAATTCGGCTTTTGTAGGTATTTAGGTACTAAGTATTGAGTTCGGATGCATTCCGCTCAAGTTCTATACGCATTCGCACGTTCAAGGACAACCCGGTCAATTCACAGTTTGGGAACCTGGCCCGACATCTCACGGAAGTTGTAGCCCTCCTTATAAGCTTTGTGTGGCCACGAATGGTACGCGATTCCGATCCCGAATGAAGAAGTTACGGAGATTCTAGAGAAGAGGAAATCATTTACACCAAAATATGAGGAAAGGAGGTTCTGCCTGCTTGATCGATCGATCGATCGATTGATCCTTGAGTATTTTGCCACAATTTCAACAGTTGAGCGATCGACCAAAGGGGTCGATCGATCGATCCCCTGTTTGAGCAGATATTTTTTCCTTCTTTTCTTTCTTCTTTTCTTTTATTCCAACTTACTATATAACCCAATTTTCTTGTAATATCAGAGAGGGATAGTTTAGAAGAAATTTTAGATTAGGGTTTGGGTTTTGAGAGCTTGGCTTCATATCTCTTTGGGTTGACAACCATATGGGTTGTGTACGTTGATCTTTCATCTTCCATCTCCATTTATATAATTGTTCTTGCCTATTTCTTGCTTTGTAGAATAATTTCCATGCTTTCTTAATTAGTTTAATTGCTTTATTTCTTGCTTTTCTAGTTTAATTAGTATAACTTAGCTTAGTACATTATGTGCTCTTAGATAAATAGGGTCGGGATATCGTTCCGCCATTAACGGGCCCCGAGCTCCAAAAATTAGGTTTTGTGCGAAATTGCGTTTAATTGAACCCGCGTGAATTAAAGTCGGATTATTATGCATTTAACTTTCTTTGTCATGCGACGTTAATGTTTAAAGCGATAATCCGAATTTAATCCGCGTGTGACCAATTTTCGGCTAAATGTTTATTCTCGCAACTTTGGCTTAAATTCCTTATTGTGGGAAGTTTATGTTTAATTGATAATGCTCGATTAAATAGCTTTCGAGCCGGAATTCTGACTAATAGTTGTTTCGAGCCGTATGGTTTGATGATATCCCGATCCTCGCTTTACTTTTATTTAGACTTAACATATTCTTTTATTTTATTTCCTATCACACATCACCTTTTTACACTTTTATTCCTGGATTAATAATCTGTTACGATCCATCAAACATTCTCTGTGGATTCGATACCCGACTTACCGCTATACTCACCAGTTGAGTGTAGTAGTAACTTATGTTTGTTAGTATTATCGCGGTGAAACTAAAACAATGATTAGCGTCTTTACACGCGCTACTTTTCACGCCCTAATCAATAATCTTGAGTTTAGAGATAATTATCCCATTAACAACAGTGTTTGGGATTAAGGCAACGATGGACCTCAGCGAGACAGCTCAAAGTGATGCAGCTTGGTAAGGCAGCGATGCAGCTCAAGTGAGGTAGGTCAGCATGGCAGCCCAGAGGGATCTCCAATGAAGAAACTGGTCGAGAGACCTGATCCTTTAGTTCAATTGTCTTACTTAGCCTTGTTGTATATCTTTATTTATATTTACCATGAGTTGTAACGATTATAATGATTTTTAGTGTGAGGTCGAACGGTACTCGCGAGAGACCATGCTTAGCAGGGCCTGTGAGAGCTTTCATGCTCTATCGAACGACCTCACCGTGGGAACTTCAAAAGGATTTGGTTTGGAGGATTGAGAAGTGAGGCACCATTGGGGCTTGTCCTGACCATCTTAGATACACCTGGTAAAACACCAAAAGACTTTTACCATGAACCTTTAGCAGGGCAGCCTTAAGTTCCATCGGGTGCTGAGTTGTGAACCAAATAACCCTCTACTTAATGTCACATCTTCTTTAGGTGATATCACTAGCCATCTAGGCAATGTCAATTTTGCATGTGAGTAAACCATCGTGGTATTTGGGATTGTTAGACAGTTAGTGAGCCACCTATGTGACGGCAGCCCCCTGACACGAAGTGGTTAGGCAAAAGGAATGTCTTGGCATTTAATGTTTGTGACGAGGAGCTAACTAGTCCATCAGGCATTTAATATTTATGACATAAACTATGAGGGATGTCTTTCACAATTATTAATGACTGAGTTATCTGGGGAGTGGTGTATGGGCTATTTAAGGGCCCTAACCACCTCTGAGGAAAGGAGGTTCTTTTTTAGAGTTCAGAAGTTATTACTAGAGAGAATACAAACCAGAGAGATTTCACTCACCCACCATTGTCATTTATTACGAAGCTTTTAATACTTGACATAGATCTTTGAGGGTGATTGGGGTATTTGGCTTCCTGCCAGGGTGTATCTAGGGTGCTTATATCTCTCTCCCTCTAAATGAGTTACTTCTGAGTCCATTATTGTCTTTTGAGTTATATAAGAGAGTTCTTGTAAGTTCAAACTAAGTTTATCTCTATAGATTCATTGATATGACCTATATTTACCCACAGTTCAGAGACACCAACCTCGTCCAGGGAGACGGACGAGGTTAGAAGGGCCCCAGATTGGCAACCAGCGGTCTCGTCCTTTACAAGGTCGTCCATGGCCGACGTTACTATCTGCCTCACAGTCAGACAACAACCAAGGTTTCCATGATTCATGGAGGCAGTTATTCATCAGGGCGCCCAAGGCCGACATCACGTTTACCTCATACAGCAACCTCGTCTGGGTATAAGCTGAGGAAGCAAGGGCTACACCATCATCATAACCAACCTCGACTGGAAATCAGCCGATGTTCCAATACTCCTACATAACCTTGGCCTAGGCCGATATTATGGCTCCTATTATCTTACTCGAGACCATCATGAATAATCTCAGATTGGGCAACATCCAGACTTCACCAACCTCGTACTCTTCCAGGCCGAGGTTGGTATCAATCGAAGACAACCGAGTCTTTACTCGCATATGTGTGGCTGGGAACACGTGTACTAAAATCAGTTGTAACAAATCAATCCCCTCGCGTGGGGGAATATTTCATCATCATTCTCTACATGTAACAGTGACAAATGTCTTCATCAGATTGGCTAGATCAACGTAGACATGCTCATAGTATGCATGAGGGGTGCATTACACCCCCACACACTATATATCCTTGCCTTCTCCTACATAGAGGGGGATCCAAAAGATTACAACCCTAGCTGAAACTCTGTCCAAATATACAGTAGAGGGAGAAAGCTTGAGAGATTGTATCCATAGCCGTTAGAGCCTAGTTCCAGTGACTACACTCATTCACTTGCACAGTGGACGTAGGCCTAATTGACTGAACCACTTATATGTCTATGTTCATCCGCTTCTCCTCACCTCCTTCTACTATGTATTCACATACTCTTATGTTGCCATTGTTAACACTGAATTAAGCTCATTAAAACCTTGAAGGGTGGTGTTGTTTCTAGCATCATCATTTTGGTGCCGTCTGTGGGAATGAGAAGCTGTCTCTTCCTCTTTTTCTGCTTAACCCCATCGGAGACTCTGGTGGTGAACCAGGCCTCACCCCATACGTGGAGTTGTTTCACCATTGAAAGAGTTCCTTTAAGGTATTAAGCTCATCTACTACACCAGCTCTTTAGTGTTAAGGTATGGCACCGGAATTACCATCACCTTTTCCACCGCCTGGTTCTGGAGGACCTAGTTCCATCCAGGCACCGCCACAGTTCGAAATGGCAGAGGTGGCAGCAGCCTTGAGGTCTTTGGCCGTTACGCAACAAGAAATGAAGGAGCAGTTCGCACAACTCAGTCAAAATATGATGAGACCACCCGGAGTCTCACCGGAGATGATTACTCCGACGGATGTTCAGTCCCATCCTAAAGCCAGGGGACCACCCCAGGCACCACAGAAAGACTAACCTATGCCCCAGTAGAGGAGGGACGTTGTTGACCCTAGGCGTTTACGCCTGGGGAGGCAAGGACACCCTTGCCCGGAGGATAGGTATGACGATTTGGAGGCAGAAGATGTTTCAGAAGATTTTTGGGAGCCGTATGAGGTTTCAAATAACACAGTTTGACCTATCCATTAGAGTCGAGGTTATGAGGGAAGAGGAGGTGAAGAAGCGCAACAAAGAGGATCAGCTTTTGACCGATTGAGTAAAGGGTCGGCCTTTGAAAGGCTCGACCCTGTAAATGACCTAAGACAGAGGTTGTCCAGGTCGAGAAGTGAAGCCGGGTCACAAAGAGAAGAGGGGAAACGTCGGCCTCATCAAGGCTGACCCCATATAGGACAAGGTAGAGACCAGGAAGAGGTCAACAGCCGACGTCGTGCTGCGGCTGGGGAACTTTCAGTCCACCCCTTGGAGGTGGCTGGGGATAACCTCAACCAGGCCGACGTTGCAAGACCATGGAATGACTCCATCCAAGATCTTAAAGAAAATATAGGAGACCTCATCAAAAGTCAAGACCCGCTGCAAAGAGGTTTCTCAGAAGGATCCCCATTCGTGGCTAAAATAGTGAGTTTTCCAACCCCTGCTAAGTTTAAACCGCCCACGGTGTCTCCCAAGTATGACGGTAGCACCAACCCTGTACTTTTCTTCCGAAGAATTCAATTGAGAACTTCAAGGGCTTGGCTGAATGATTCATTCACAATTTTTATTTTAGGGTAAGACCTCAAAAAAATACCACCCATCTGTTATATGTCAAGAAAGGTAAGAACGAGAGCCTAAGAGACTACATCGCCAGATTCAACAAAGAAAAACTTGAGGTGGAAGACTACGAAGAGAATATATCCATGACCGCCCTCATAGGAGGTCTTCAGAAAGGAAAGTTATTGTGGAAACTCGCGAAAGACCCTCCCAAGTCCATGGCGAAGCTATTGGCAACTGCGGGTAAGGTCATGAACGCAGAAGAGGCCATGTCCGCCAAGTATGAGGATGAGAACGGTGGTAGTAGCGGGAAGTTCCAAAGAAGGAAAGACGAAAAGTAGAGGTCGGCTAATGACAAGTTCGCACATTATACCCCTATAACTGTGAGTTGTGAACACATCCTTATTGAGATCAAGAACGATCGGTCTCTGAGATGGCCAGAGAAACTTAAGGCTCCTCCGCGTAAGAGGAACAAGAACTTATGGTTCGAGTTCCACCAAGACCATGGCCATGTTACAGACAAGTGCTTCGCCTTAAAGGACGAGATTGAGAAGATGTTGAAATTCAGAAAGTTGAGGAAATATGTTGATGGTAAGGCTCCTAAAAGGGGAAGAGATGATCCTAAAAAGAAGAGAAACGACAGATGTCATGACGATACCCCAGCAAGAAGAGACGATGAATCGGGTGGTGATGATGAGGATGATCCAGACCTCCCACCAAAAGATAACAATGCCCCAGTGAAGAGGGTTGGTATGATCTCCTTTGGTGTTAACACCATATGCGGAGGATTCGTAGGGGTTGGTTCTGAAGTGGCGGACCTAAAAGCTCATGTGGCAGAGGCCAAATTAGTGGCCAAACTTGAAGTGGTAAATCTAACGTCTTTCGAAACCAAGTAGAAGAGAAAGAAGGTGGATATGGACACTCTTATAGTTGGGTTCTCCCGACTCGACTTCAAAGGCATCCTAGCTCCACATGATGACCCTTTGGTAATCATAACCAGAGTGCATGGATGCGAGGTAGAGAGAATTATTATAGATGGAGGAAGTAAAAGCCTAGGCCTTAGCAGAGCTAGGCTGGTACCCAATCATTATCCGTTAATGGGCTTCGGCGATGAAAAGGTCCATCCATTGGGCATGTATGAGATAGACGTGCGAATGGGCGATGAGTGGCCTAAGAGGTTAACCCGGAAGATCAATTTTTTCGTTATGGACGAAAATGTCTTCTCGGCCTATAAACTCGTCATAGGAAGAGTAGCCCTTAAGGAGTTCGAGGTCGTGCCATCGACGGTCCACCAGATGCTAAAATTTCCGACCCCCTATGGGGTAGGGGAAGTGCAGGGCGACCAGATTATAGCACGAGAATGCTACTTCAACTCAGCCGAGGAGAGAGAGGCCCATAGGAGAGCAACTACCACGTATAACATTGATACACTTGACCCTAGAGATGAAACGAAGTTGAAGAAAGGAGAGGCCACGGAAGAGGTAGAATCCATCGTCCTTAAAGAGGACAAATCGAAATAAATCATCCAGGTCGACAAAGCCTTAAAAGCAAAAATCAAGGAAGAGCTGATAAACTTCTTGAGGAAGAGGCAGAGTGTCTCCGCTTGGAGTCACGAGGACATGCCTGGCATTAACCCTGAGGTTATATGCCACAGGCTTAATGTGACTAAGGATGTTAGGCCAATCAAACAAAGATGAAGAGTTTACTCTAGGGAGAAGTACGACATCATCCGGTAAGAAGTCAAAAAGTTAGAAGAGGCTGAGTTTATCAGGGAAGTCATATATCTGGAGTGGTTATCAAACGCAGTCATTGTGCTCAAAGCCAACGAAAAATGGAGGATGTGCGTAGATTTTAACGACCTGAACAAGTCTTGCCCAAAAGACAGCTATCCCTTACCTCGGATCGCCCAGATGGTAGATGCCAGTGCAGGGCATGAGCTCATGAGCTTCATGGATGCATATTCAGGCTACAACCTGATCTTCATGGATGTCGAAGACTCATAGAAGACAACCTTCATCACGGACAAAGGGAAATATTACTACAAGGTTATGCCCTTCGGCTTGAAAAATATGGGGGAAACGTACCAACATCTTGTGAATAAGATATTTGAAAATAAAATAGGCAAGACTATAGAGGTGTACGTAGACGATATGTTGACGAAGAGCTTACAGCCCTGCACTCACGTGACAGACCTAAAAAAAGACCTTCGATACCATGGACTTGTACAGAATGAAACTCAATCCTGCGAAGTGTGTCTTCGGGGTAGGAGCTGGGAAATTCCTTGGATTCATTGTCAATCAGAGAGGAATAGAGTCGAACCCCGAGAAAATTAAGTCTTTGCTTGACATGAAGATGCCAAGGAGTATCAAGGACGTTCAGAGGCTCACTGGAAGAGTAGCTGCACTCAACAGATTTGTTTCCAGAGCGACGAACAAGTGTCTTCCGTTCTTTAGGGTGCTTAAAAAGGCCTTTAAGTGGGACAAAGAGTGTGATAAGGCTTTTAACCAACTCAAGTCCTACCTCGGATCTCATTTGCTCTTATCTCGTCCCATAGTGGGAGAGAAGTTGTATGTTTATCTAGCAGTCTCTGAATCAGCTATAAGTGCAGCCATAGTACGGGAAGACGTTGGGGTCCAAAGGCATGTATACTTCAACAGTAAGGCCCTTCAAGGGTCTGAACAGAATTATCCTCGGATGGAAAAGTTAGCCTAAGCCTTGATATATGCTTCTAGGAAGATGAAGCCCTACTTTTAATCCCATTCTATGGTCATCCTCACTGACTCCCCACTAAGACAGGTCCTCCACAAACCTGAGAAATCGGGTAGATTGATGACATGGGCCATTGAGTTGGGGGAGTATGACCTTACTTATTAACCCAGGGTGGCCATTAAAGGGAAAGCACTTGCAGATTTTGTTACTGAGTTCACATGGGAAGAGACCGAGGTTGAGAATAAAATAGAGATTACAGAAGGCTCAAACGGTAATGTCTTTCGAGACCTAGAAGAGGTTGTATCCAAGAGAGCCATAAATGGAGTAGCCGAGAATGAAGAAGACCGGTACCTCTTCAAGCACGAAATCATGTTAGAAGGGAGCTTTGCATCAGATAAAGATATTTGGAACCTCTTTGTCGATGGGTCTTCTTGCGAAAGCGGAAGCGGTGCAGGGCTAATACTTTCAGCTCCAGATGATACCAATGTTGAATACACCCTAAGGTTTAACTTCAAGGCATCAAACAACGAGTCAGAATATGAGGCCATGATAGCAGGCCTCTTCTTGGCAAAGACCCTTAGGGAAAGATAACTCCTACTTCATAGTGACTCGGGGTTAGTTGTTAACCAAGTATTGGGAGTTTATGAGGCCAAGGATGAAAAGATGGCCAAATACCTGAAGAGGGCAAGAATGATACTAGAAGGTTTCGAAGAGGTAAAGATGAAAAGAATACCTCAACAAAATAATAGACACGCAGATGCATTAGCAAGGCTGGCTTCAGCAACAAGGACAGACATCAGAAGGACAATTCCAGTCGAGATCTTGCCCAAGGCGGCCATTGAAGAAGAATATATTAGTAACCCTTGCCTCAATTTGAACCTAGGGGACTCATGGATGGACCCCCTTATCAGATATATCAGAGAGGGAGAACTGTCGGAATCAAAGCTAGAGAGGAGGAAACTAAGGTGCAGAGCTACAAAGTTCTCAATAATAGGAGACGTCCTATAGAAGAAAGGATTTTTGTTACCTCTCCTCAGATGTGTCCATCCCACAGAAGTTCCCCGCGTCCTACAGGAGGTACATGAGGGTTCTCGCTCGAGTCACAAAGGAGGAAGACCTTTGGCCAAGAGGATTATTACGTAAGGATATTGATGGCTAACCTTGGCCAAGGATGTTGCGGCCTACGTGAAAAGGTGCGACAAATGTCAAAGATTCTCCACTATCCCCCATCAACCTCATCATCTTATGACGACAATCAGTTCCCCTTAGCCATTCACAGTATGAGGTATTGACTTGGTGGGTCCCCTGCTAAGGGCTACGAATAATTACCGATTTCTAATAGTTTCCATTGATTACTTCTCCAAATGGGTAGAGGCCGAGCCGATGATCACGATTATAGAGCAGAAGACCTTCTAATTTATCTGGAAGAACATCATATATAGACATGGCCTCCCAAACACCCTCATCTCAGACAATGGAACCTAGTCCAAGAACTCCTCCTTAGAAAAATATTGCGAAAGAGTTGGGATAAAGAAATTTTTCTCTCCTCCTGGCCGACCTCAGGCAAACGGTCAGACCGAAGTCACAAACAGAACAATCCTCGATGGGATCAAGAAGAGGTTAGAAGAAGCTAAGGGAAGATGGACTGAAGAGGTTTATGTTGTGTTATGGGCCTACAGAACAACGACTAGCACACTAACGGGGGAAACCCCATTTATATTAGCACATGGATCAGAGGCCGTCATACCCACAGAGGTAGGACTCCCTACTCACAGGGTTCAGACCTATGATCCTGAGAAAATGGGGAGGAGAGAAGACTTGACCTAGATTTAATTGAAGAGAGAAGGAAAGATGCAGAGATCAGACAGACAGCTTATTAGCAAAGAACAATAAAGTTCTATAATCAAAGGGTAAAATCAAGACCCATAGCCATGGGAGACCTAGTGCTGAAGAAGACATTACAGAAAGCAAACAAGTTTCATCCAAATTGGCATGGTCCTTACAAAGTGATTGAGGAGGTTTTACCCGGGACCTACAGGCTAAACAATCTTGAAGGGGGATCTTTCTCTAATCCTTGGAATACTAATCATTTAAAAAAGTATTACATATGATGTTTCAAGAGTTTCTATGTAAATGTATCATCTTATGAAGAGACTATTAATGAAAAGATCAGTTTCCGTGTCAATTCTTAGTTTATTACGCTCTGATGGTAGAATTTATGAGGATAACATCTTAGTTGGTGACCTCAAACCTTAGACATCATTAATTTGGTGAAAAAATTATTTATGGCGATAGCATCTTAGTCGATGACCTCAGACCTTATAACATCATGATTTGGTGACAAGGTCTGAGGTGAGACATCATACTTGGATGACCTCAGACCTTAAACATCACTAATTTGGTGAAAAATTATTTATGAGGATAACATCTTAGTCGATGACCTCAGACCTTATAACATCATGATTTGGTGACAAAGTCTGAGGTGAGACATCATACTTGGATGACCTCAGACCTTAAACATCATTAATTTGGTGAAAAATTATTTATGGGGATAACATCTTAGTTGATGACCTCGGACCTTATAACATCATAATTTGGTGACAAGGTCTGAGGTAAGATATCATACCCGGATGACCTCAGACCTTAGACATCATTAATTTGGTAAAAAATTATTTATGAGGATAACATCTTAGTCGATGACCTCAGACCTTATAACATCATGATTTGGTGACAAGGTCTGAGGTGAGACATCATACTTGGATGACCTCAGACCTTAAACATCATTAATTTGGTGAAAAATTATTTATGAGGATAATATCTTAGTCGATGACCTCAGACCTTATAACATCATGATTTAGTGACAAGGTCTGAGGTGAGACATCATACTTGGATGACCTCAGACCTTAAACATCATTAATTTGGTGAAAAATTATTTATGGAACATCTTAGTTTATGACCTCGAACCTTATAACATCATAATTTGGTGATAAGGTCTGAGGTGAGACATCATACTTGGATGAGCTCAGACCTTAGACATCATTAATTTCGTGAAAAATTATTTATGGGACTTATGAAGACACCATTATATTGAGGCTTCAGGCCTTAACACAAACACATTACATGACATAGAAAACCATTCAAAGAACATTCAGCAACTAAAGAAATAAAGCCCTCTTCAGAGGTTGATATAGCATGAGGTTAAGAATTACAAGCCAAAAGGTAATAGAAATTGTCATCAGAAGTTACAGATTGAGTCAAAAATAATAAATTATAAGCGCTTCACAACATGGACTTAAGTGTCTGTAATCTAAGGGTTAGCAGCCATGCCCCCATCTCCCTGGCCGAGGTTGGTCACTTCTACCCCATCATCTTGGGGACCAACATCTTCAGTCCTGGTATCTTCTTGAGGAGCAGTCTCGGTAGGGGTGGAACCTCCTTCCTCCTCAACCTCTTGTAAGCCCTGAGCGAAATGAGGATCGGTGTAACCCAGACCAATGAAGTCAGAGGCTGCCAGGCTCCCTGACTCTTTCTCCTTCATCGGATCCCATTTGCCAGTGGCCTTAACACCCCTTTCGAGGTACTCAAAGCCGAAGATGACGAACTCACCAGAGACCTTGTAGTCTTCCAAAATCTTCTCTGAGGCGTCATCCAAAGCATCCTTCACAGTGATATCGACCTTGTATTGAAGAGAGTCAACATGAGTCTTCAGGGCAGAGCTATGATCCTTCTTAAGCTTGTCCATGTCCTTCTCCAGCCGCTTAACACTAGCCTCAGACTTCTCTAAGGAGGCCTTCTCACGCTCTACTTCAGCGTTCAGAGTAGCCTCGGTCCTTTAGTCCTCCTTTCCCTTCTCAATCAGAGGAAGTTTCTTCAGAGTCCAGTCAACAAACTGGTGCATAGTGAGGAGACCCTGCAAAACATGTGCAGAAATATCAGTTCAAAATTTGATATAATTCAAAGTCGATGTTACACTTGGATATAATTCAGCAGCAAAAGCAAAAGTCCAAGGTCGTACTTGGATAGATCGATGGAGGGCGAACTCGGCCAGCAAAGGGGTATCCAGAGAGCGGCAGAAGCGTTTGTTAGAGTCGATCATGACTGAGCCGATAGCATCCAAGGCCTTCGAAACCTGGTCGATAAGACTATCGCCAATCTTCAGTTGCTCCAGATGAGAAATTAGCACATCCTCAGAGGAGATGGGGATAGCACGGTCCCCCTTTTGAATTTTCTTCTTCTGCCTCTGATCCTCAGGGATAGGGGCAGTAGATCTCCTCTTCTTGGAGGCCTCAGCCCTTGAAGTTGTAGGAGGAGGAGGCACAGTTAGACCTGCTTTCTTCACAAGTTTGGTAAGACTAGGGGTTGCCATCTCCCAAAGGTCGTCAGAAATTCCTTTTGGGCGCTCTGCAAACAGAAAGGTCTGAGTTAGAAAATCAGAGACATGACAAAGTCAGAGGTATAACTTGTTGAAATAATAAAATAACTTACGGAGCTCGGTCAGAGGACTCCCCCCAAGGCCAGTCTCAGAGAGGTAGTAGGGGGTCATCAAATGCTCGTACTTGACTAGCAGACCATGCTCCCCCTGATCCTGAAGGTCTTTGACCTTATGAAGGTTATTTTGGCTTAGCTCAGGGTCGGCCCTAGCTGCCATTGACACCTTTCCCCATCTCAAGGGTATTCTCGGCTCTAGGGATGAAGAGGGGCCACAGGGACCAAACTCCCACTGCCCTAACGCGAAGAAGTATCGTGGTTTCCAATTGTGGTTCAAAGTTTGGGTAACCTGCAACATCTTCTTATTTGACTTCCGAGCTAAAAAGTGGTAGTAACTCGGATGATTCCTGGCAGAGGAGGGGACGTAGCACCCTGTGAAGACCTGGATGGGAAGGTCCAAATAATGGACTGCCCTCCATAAGACTATAGCTCCAATTATCACACTCCAGGCATTGGGTGATAATTGGGAAGGAGCTAAGTTAATGTAGGACAATATAGCCCTAATTATTGGATGAATGGGAAGACAAAATCCTAACTTAAACATCTGCTCGTATAAGCAGATATCACCATCTCAGTCACCGAAGGCCCTCTTGTCCCTCAAAGGTCTCCTAAGTTTTATGGACAGACTTATAGAATACAAGTGTCTGAAGGTTAGAATTCGCTGACACTACTCTCTATCTCGGTCACCTCCGAGGTGGCAACATCGCTTTCGCTATCATCATCCTTATCTCGGTCAACGTCCACTTGAGCAGACGAGGGAGCACCATCAGGGAACCTCTAAGCAAACTCAGCTCCTGTGGCAGCCGACAGGGGAATATCATGAGGGATTGGGGGAACATCCACACTAGGCCCTATAATTTTGACATCGGATGAAGAATGTGAGGTGATAGAACTCTTGTGAGATGAGGCACGGATAGAAACCTCGGCTTGGTCAGGGGCTTGGTCCATCCGTACGAAATATTCCATGGCCTCTTGGAAAGAATCCACAAACATCGGGTCTGAGGTTGACGACTCAGAATCAGACATCGGAACAGGTTCTACTGGGACCTCTGCAGGCACAGAGGGCTCAGGGTATATCACTTTTAAAGGGGGGGAATATAGGCCTGAGAGGGAATGCCTCTACCCTACAAGATTCCTCTTGGGCTCGTTCTATTTGCCTAATATTATCTAAGGTTTTTTCCCTAAGAGACGGGAATTCCTCTTAAAGTTGATAAAGGGGTCTGAGCATATGGGGAAGACCTTACACTTGTAGATTCAAGCTAAAAACAAACAACTTGACTCAACCTAACTCAGGATCAAGCTAGGATTTTAAATAAGAATGATCAAGAACAATCAAGAACAAGGGCCATTGGAAAACTCAAATAGTCACCGAAAAATGCAAAACAGTGGCCGGAAAACCTAAAAAACTCACCGAAAAATGATAAAACAAGAATTAAAGGCTGAAAATGGCAAAGTAGAGTGAAGACAATACCTGTCAAAGTGCGAAATAAAGGAGAAGAGGAATGGAAACAAGGAAACCTCTGAAATGCAGCAGCCAAGCTCTTGTAGAGAGAGAGAGTTGCAGAGATAACCAAGGCGTGAGAAAGAGAGGAATGAAGAAGAAAGAGAAAGAAATGGGGTTTAAACCCTTAAATGTGAGCGCACAATTCCCAAGGTCCATCATTGCCTTGGGAGCCCAAAAGACAATCAACATCATCACACTTGTCAGGCACGCCATCCACTTCAGTAGTTGACACTTGTCAAGAAAGTATTGGCACTTAAAGAAATCCAACCTCGGATATACATACCCCTTAGTCACCTGTTCACATAGGTAACTAAGGTCTAGGGGTGATTGATATGCCCTATAGTTACCCACAGTTCAGCGACACCAACCTCAGCCAGGGAGACAGTCGAGGTTAGAAGGGCCCCAGATTGACAACCAGCGGTCTCATCCTTTACAAGGTCGGCCATGGACGACGTTACTAGTTGCCTAATAGTCAGACAACAACCAAGGTCTCCATAATCCAGGGAGGCAGTTATTCATCAGGGCGCCCAAGGTCGACATCACGTTTACCTCACACAGCAACCTCAGCTGGGTATAAGCCGAAGAAGCAAGGACTACACCATCATCATAACCAACCTTGGCTGGTAATCAATCGATGTTTCAATACTCCTACATAACCTCGGCCTAGGCCGATGTTATGGATCCTCTTGTCTTACCTCGGTTTTCTTACTGAGCCGAGACCATCATGAATAATCTCAGATTGGGCAACAGCCAGACTTCACCAACCTCGTACTCTTCCAGGCCGAGGTTGGTATCAATCAAAGACAGTCGAGTCTTTACTCGCATATGTGTGGCTGGGAACACGTGTACTAAAATCAGTTGTAACAAATCAATCCCCTCACGTGGGGGAATATTTCATCATCATTCTCTACATGTAACAATGACAGATATCTTCATCAGATTGGCTAGATCAATGCACACATGCTCATAGCATGCATGAGGGGTACATTACACCCCCCCACACACACACACTATATATATATATGCTTGCTTTCTCCTACATGGAGGGGGATCCAAAAGATTACAACCCTAGCTAAAACTCTATCCAAATATACAGTAGAGTGAGAAAGCTTGGGAGATTGTATCCGTAGTCGTTAGAGCCTAGTTCTAGTGACTACACTCATTCACTTGCACAGTGGACGTAGGCCTAATTGACTGAACCACTTATATGTTTGTGTTCATCCTCTTCTCCTCACCGCCTTCTACTATGTATTCACATACTCTTATGCTGTCACTGTTAACACTGAATTAAGCTCACAAACACCTTGCAGGGTGGTTCTTTTTCTAGCATCATCATTCATGATTGTGGATTTTACTTAGTCAAAGGCGTTTCCTGATTAAACTGCCATTACTATACTCAAAAAAGGGGTTACGCCTCCTTATTATCTAAACTACCCTCTTACAGCGTGTACTTTATATATTATATGTATACTTTATAAAGTATACATGTAATACATAAAGTACACGCATTTATATAATGGTTTGGGACAATACCTTGTGCGTGTACTTTATAAAAACTTGCGTGCATTATAATTTAGAATAGATAGAATCATATTTTGACAATACAATCATATTTTGATATACCAATTTTTTTACAATAAATGAATGTAATATTAAGGTTTAAATTTTTGACAATACAATGTGGTTAGTTCTTTTTTTTTATGTGTGTATAGCAGTTCAGCAAAGTACAGACATTTTTAGTAAAATACACGTGATCATTTTTCCTAATTGTTGATGTAAAAAACTAGATCGCTCTAATTATTTAATCACAGATAAATAAATAAGACAAAGATTTTTTAAAGTGGTTCGGCTAGGAATAAAGCCTACGTCCACTGTTATGTTATTGCTGAGTGTTTATGGAATTCTTGATTACAAGTTCTTTCAAGAAATTCCGGTCCCCTTGAATGAGGATGATACAAGGTATTTATAGCCTTTAGGCTGTACATGAAAGGTCCAATACATTAAATGATATACATATGAAAGGGTAATACATTTAATGCAGCGTGTGCGTCAAGAATATAATGAATAGTTGAACAGTTGTCCGTCTGGTAATTAATGATACGGCCGAGATGCAGTTCGGACCGCCTTAGTTGCTCGTTGATCAAGAGTTCCTCGGAGTGCTTAGAGTATCTCGGGATGATAGAGTTCCTCGGGGTGTCCTCCTCGTTGCTCGGAGAGAACATGACTTGGTCGGGGGAAATAAACTTCCTCGTTGTTATTGTGCCATGTAGATTGACACGTGTTTTCTTATTATTGGTCCACATCAGCAGATTAAATTTGGTATCAACAGAAGCCCCCAATGTTTCATGCTTGATGGGTTACTTGAAAGGATGGAGTATTTATTCTGCAATGTTGCTCAGTGCTCGTAAAATTCTTGATCTACCTTCTTGATTTGTTTAACATAAAGTGCATTATCTTTTGGACGACATATGATGCCGTTTGTAGCTTGTTATAATCTTCAAGTATGTTGATTGGTTTGCTAGCCGACCTACTGCCTCCTATGAGCTAGTGGTGGACTTCGAAACATTTTCATATAACTTCTTCTTCAATATTGGTTGGGATAGTAGTAGCAAAGATCTCAATACTGTTGATGTTGATTTTGATTTCTACCTCTGCTCGGGGATGAATAAGAGGTTCTCAGGGACGAGCAAGTGCTTCTCGGGAATGGGCTAATGCTTCTCGGATAGATCATCTGTGATGAATATCAGAATGTTGAAAGGTCTTAACTTCATAAACTCCTCTTATATTTTAGATGATCCTCCTGCTGGTGAGGAACCTGTTTCAAAAGTAGAAGGAAAAGAAACCAATAGAATAGGAATCTCAATGTAATAGTTAGTATACATTTTCATTCTCAATGTATTTTGTTTTTTGAATTTAACGAAAGACTTTCATTTTTATTCGCAATCTTAATTGCTATTGTCTTGTAAAATACTTTACATGTGTGCATATGTATAACAATATTGTGTTGTTCATCGACCAACTTAGTAATAAAGAAGTTACAAGTATTAGTAACGTTGCTCGATCACTTAATAATAAAGTAATGAGTATAAAAATGTTA
The DNA here is from genome assembly GCA_949130495.1 of Sambucus nigra. Classification (NCBI taxonomy): domain Eukaryota; kingdom Viridiplantae; phylum Streptophyta; class Magnoliopsida; order Dipsacales; family Adoxaceae; genus Sambucus; species Sambucus nigra. The sequence continues at coordinate 326,441,130 of OX422221.1, read as the reverse complement.
AAATTTTTCCAACCAACCAAGGTTGTTAAATTATGCTTGTCGACCAACTACAGTTGATGGGTTTTTATCCCCGACCAGCCATACTTGGTTCAATTTCAAATATTTTCATAAAAAGTGTCCGACCAACTAAGGTCAATAATTTATCCTCGTCGATCAACTACAGTTAGTGGGTTTTTATCCCCGACCAACTATACTTGGTGTATTTTGGAATATTTTGTTCTTCAAAGAACTTTTTGTAATAATATTACCTCCCGACCAACATAAGTTGTAATGTGAGAATATATTTTTATCTTACCAACCGTAATTGATCATGCTGGTGTACACCTCCTAACCAAAGGAATATTTTTTGGCTCCTTAGAGCTGTCCTCCTAACCAAAGGAGGTTGGATCCTTAGAGCATTTTTGGCTACTTATAGCACTTTTTGGCTCCTTAGAGCACTTTTGGCTACTTATAGCACTTTTTGGCTCCTTAGAGCACTTTTTGGCTACTTATAGCACTTTTTGGCTCCTTAGAGCACTTTTGGCTACTTATAGCACTTTTTGGCTCCTTAGAGCACTTTTTGGCTACTTATAGCACTTTTTGGCTCCTTAGAGCACTTTTTGGCTACTTATAGCACTTTTTGGCTCCTTAGAGCACTTTTGGCTACTTATAGCACTTTTTGCCTCCTTAGAGCACTTTTGGCTACTTATAGCACTTTTTGGCTCCTTAGAGCACTTTTGGTCCATTAGCTCTGACGATATCCTGGCGCTGAATGAACCTTCAAAATGTTTGACTGATGATAATATGCAGCAAACTCCTCGTTTTTAAATTGTGTTCCATGGTCTGTGATGAAGGCATGAGGGAGACCATATCGGCAGATGATGTTCTTCCAAACAAATTGGTACACCTTCCTTCTCGTATGTCATGTCAATAAGTGGCTCAGCTTCTATCCACTAAGTAAAATAATCTACTGCGATGACGAGGTATTTGAATCTTCCTCGAGTCGTCGGCAATGGTCCAACCAAATCAATCCCCACATGGAAAATGGCCAAGGATAAATGATGGGTGTCAACAATGTTTGTGAAGTTCTTCGGATGGAGGAAAAGCGTTGGTATTTGTCACATTTCTTGGCATAAGCTATACAATCAGCTCTCATTTTTGCAAAAGTGTTCGACCTGCTACATGGGCTCCACAGGACCCTTCATGGATCTCTTTAATCAATTCACCTCGGAGGGATGTACACATCTTTGCAAACCTGCCATAATTCCTTGTCGAGCAGCTTTAAACTTCCATTTCTTGGCAGCGAGCTTATCTTTCGAATACCATTATACCGAGCAGCTTTAAACTTCCATTTCTTGGCGGTGAACTTATCCTCCGAATACCATTAATTAGTACATACCGAGCAGCTTTAAACTTCCATTTCTTGGCAGCGAGCTTATCCTCCGGTAATTGTTCTTCCTTAATATATGCTCTGATAGGATCCATCCAAGATGTTCCTAAATCAAGGGTAATAATATTCATCGTCAGGTCTTCATCTATGCTCCGACTTTCTAATACTTCAATTGATATCGTTCTTCGCAGCTCAGTACGAGTAGCTGATGCTAATCGGGCCAAGGCGTATGCTCTCACATTCTCAGTTCTTGATATTCTTACCAGTTGGACAGCAACAAACTCTGATACCAACTCCATCACCTTTGCTTGATATTTGATCATCAATTCTCCTTTGGCTGCATATATTCCCAACATTTGGTTTACGATCAATTGAGAATCACTGAAGACAATAACCTGCTGTGCCTCCATAGTATTTGACAAATTAAGACCTGCTATCATGTCCTCATACTCAACCTCATTATTAGAAGCTTTGAATTAGAAACGTAGGGCGTATTCCCTGTCGACCTCATCTGGGATGTTCAAAACGATCCCTGCCCCACAGCCTGTAGTGAAAGATGATTCATCTACATATAGCCTCCATATAGGCAACTTGTCTTCTAATTTTTGGTCTGACAGAGTTCCTCGGTGGAATACTTTTCGCTTTCTTTCATCATGTCCTGATACTTCTGAATACACCTCTTGAATTTCGATATACCTCCTGAACTTCAATATTCCTCCTGAACTTCAATATACCTCCTGAACTTCAATATACCTCCTGAACTTCAATATTCCTCCTGAACTTCAATATACCTCCTGAACTTCAATATTCCTCCTGAACTTCAATATTCCTCCTGAGAAAGTGATTAGTCGGGGTTGAATTTGATGCTCGACTGCATGATGATATAAGAATGTGCCACCAAATGAACAAATATATCTGTAATAGAAGCCCCCAACTGTGGAATGTGAACTTTGAATGAGATTTATCGACCAATACCAACCGGAGTTGGATTTTATCTACCAACCGGAGTTGGATTTTGTCTACCAACCGGAGTTGGATTTTATCTACCAATCGGAGTTGGTGGTAATTGATAATAAATGATGAAGACTTCCTCGGAGCTGACCAACAGATTGTTGGGAATAAGATAATATAAATGCTGGAGACCTCCTCGGCGCTGACCAACAGATTTGTTGGGAATAAGATAATATAAATGCTAGAGACCTCCTCAGCGCTGACCAACAGATTTGTTGGGAATAAGATAATATAAATGTAGGATACCTCATCGGCGATGACCAACAGATTGTTGGGAATAAGATATAATAATAATGCAGGATACCTCCTCGGCGATGACCAACAGATTGTTGGGAATAAGATATAATAATTGCAGGATACCTCCTCGACGATGACCAACAGATTGTTGGGAATAAGATATAATAATTGCTGGTGACATCCTTGGAGCTGAATAAGATATAATAAATATTTGTCGAGCTCCATGCTGAAATGAGAATAGAATATGCATCCAAATAGATATAAAGAATAATTAAAAATAATAAAGTGCCTCGCCGATCAGTCGAGGTAGAATCATATAATGCCGAACAAGAATAAGATCTTTCAGAACATAATAATATGGCCGAGAACGTTGTCAGGCCTGAATATAAATAAGAATTATCCGAACGAATGTCGTAATTCTCCTTAAAGCTGAATAAGTATCTTGTCGAGGCATAATTGCAGAATGCCGAATAAGAATAATATTTTCCAGAACATAAGAATATGGTCGAGAACTTTGTTGGGCCTGCATATAAATAAGAATTACCCCGACCAACTATCCGTTGGGGGTGAAATATAATAAATGTTATAGTTTTCCTCAAAGCTGAATATGATAATAAGTATCTCGCCGTGCTCCATGTTGAGATGAATATAGAATATAAATCCCAATGGATATATAGAATAATTTGTGCTGGAGCAGATATCTGGGCAATAATAAAATCAATAGTTCCTCGTTGAGGTGAAATTTCATACTGCCGAGCTATGATAATATTTTTCAGAAGAGTAAGATTATTTCCGAGCATTCGTCGGAGTTGAATCTTGTACCTGTAAAAATTAATATCTTGCTCTACCATTTGTGTAGGCTGAATTGATTAGTCATGAGAATAATTTACTCATCCAATCAATATATGATATGTATATGCTTGAGAAATAAAAATATTAATTTCAAAATATCATGGGTGCTTAGCATTTTTTAATACCCCAATATTCTACTGCTGCCGACAAACAACATGGATGTTGCCGACCAACATTTAAGGATATCTCAAATTATAGAATATATGGTTGGATGACCAGAATATATCGAATCTTGAGATCAAAAAATAACATTCAATGTAAAATTTAAGCCTTAAGAATGTTAATTAAATGAATAAATATATAACCCACTAGATCGTGTGATTTCGTCAAAGAAACCTTGTGATGTGATGAACGAGGGGCCAAAATATCAAATTTGTTCCCAGTCTTGATATGGTCATGATTATTTTACTGATCCTCTTTTACAAGAGGTGGGTAAAGATTTTTCAGGTGAGAGAAAATTATTTTTTATAATGATCCCTTCCTATTCCCAATTTGGAGAGATAAAAATATGGTGAATGATCGAAATTATTACCAAATTTATATAAAAAATCAATCAATTTGACTTTATTGACATAGATGGAAGATGAACCAAATTAAGTATATAATTCATAAAAGTGAATACAAAGAGACTTAAACTTGTGAATGCAAAGAGACTCAAACTTGAAGAGAGAAAAAATAGATCTGGGTCATGATTTCCATGAGAAGACTTTTCATTGTCTTTAACCTTTTCCCATTCTTTTATTAAAAATATGATGGGAATTTGAATAGACATCAAATATCTTACAAAATTTATTTCAAAATCAACAATGAAAATGATCAAATCTTATCATCGTCGCGTATATTGGTATATGTAATCATTTAAAATATTTATTCCATGATATAAAATTAAAACTTGAGAATCAAGCAAAGAGTTATGATTTATGAAATCTACTATTTTTCAGATTTCTAAATAAGGATGAATCTAACAGTTATGATTTAAAAATCATGATATGCAACATTTTGCAGATAAAAATTGGACAATTAATTTATGTATATAAACATAAAAATCACGATTCAATCAAAAGATGTATGTATAATTGATTATACGTAGAGAAAATAAAAAACTTAGCTTTTGGTGGAGAACAACGCTTGTAACACGTTCCCACAGACGGCGCCAATCTGTTGATGTAAAAAACTAGATCGCTCTAATTATTTAATCACAGATAAATAAATAAGACAAAGATTTTTTAAAGTGGTTCGGCTAGGAATAAAGCCTACGTCCACTGTTATGTTATTGCTGAGTGTTTATGGAATTCTTGATTACAAGTTATTTCAAAAAATTTCGGTCCCCTTGAATGAGGATGATACAAGGTATTTATAGCCTTTAGGCTGTACATGAAAGGTCCAATACATTAAATGATATACATATGAAAGGGTAATACATTTAATGCAGCGTGTGCGTCAAGAATATAATGAATAGTTGAACAGTTGTCCGTCTGGTAATTAATGATACGGCCGAGATGCAGTTCGGACCGCCTTAGTTGCTCGTTGATCAAGAGTTCCTCGGAGTGCTTAGAGTATCTCGGGATGATAGAGTTCCTCGGGGTGTCCTCCTCGTTGCTCGGAGAGAACATGACTTGGTCGGGGGAAATAAACTTCCTCGTTGTTATTGTGCCATGTAGATTGACACGTGTTTTCTTATTATTGGTCCACATCAGCAGATTAAATTTGGTATCAACACTAATGTTCACGTGTACTTTATCATATTTGCGTGTACTTTATATGTTTACTCTATGTCATGGTTTGAGACGGCATTATATTATGTAGGTTTTAGTGTATGATATAAGTGACAATACATGCATGAAAGAAATAATATTTTTATTAAAACAGAAAAATAAAGTACAATTTTTTCACATAACAAAAGCTAAAAAAAATAAAGAAGGCTTCTATTAGGGAAAGTTGTTAAAGGCATCTATGGTATCAGGAAGAGAGTCAATTAAATTCGAGCATACTCAAATTTCCTCTTCTATGACAGCTGCGCCTTCTTCTCTTTCAGCTTGGAAATTTTCAAGAGAACTTCTTGTCTATAGAAAGACATGAGGCCTTCATGTGTTTAAGGAGGGTCCTTATCCACATCAAATAAATCTATGGGATTAGGTGGAAGTCCATAGTATCCTTCCCTCACATATGTTTGAAACTTCTCAAAGGCAGTTTTATATGAGGAAAGATTATCCTCAATTTCTCTTTTTTTTAATTCTTCCATCTATCTCAAGAGTAGCTCGCAACTTTTCTGCTGGAATACTCATTATGTAATCTTTACCCTAGATGTAATGGTTAAGAAAGGAACAAATATTACTCTTTAATGGGAAAAGTTAAAGCTATTTATTTCTTTGAACAAAAGTAGATGGGATAGTGAGTAGTTGAGCTTAATAAATTATTTTTGGTTATTGTGTCCTGCTGAATAAGTACATACATTAGTGTTATTCCTACGTGTCGAATGGTCCGCACCAGGCTCATAATTTTTTTACTAGAAATTATATGGAACTATATTGAATAAAAAATATATATGTACAAAAAAAATTACAATCATTTGTTATGAAGAAATTTCAAACAAAAACTTAATACAAAGTGTTATGTTGTAAAGTACACGCATAATATTTAGCCTCATTACATGTTTTTTGTGATTCTTTCTTTGTTATTGTCAAATGAAACAATCATAATATATTTATAATTTAGATTTGTGTAACCTATCACTACAAATATATTTATTCTCTTGTATAGCCTACGTGTTTATTGGTCCGTGCCAGCAGCACCGTTTTTTAGAGTTCATCATAGAATCTGTGTACTGATATATGTCATTATAAATTCACGTGTACTGTTTTATCTATTGCGTGTACTTTGGAATTCTAATGCAAATAAAAAAATAGACCTCAAAGTACACGCGTAATTCCCAAAGTACACGTAAATATACACGTGTACTTTGTGATGTCATGCGTGTACTTTTGGATTTGTTGTAAAGTACACGCATTTCATTACTATGTACATGTGACATCCTGTTTACACTTAATATACTAGAAATTATATGGAACTACATTAAATAAAAATATATATATACAGAAATAAACTTTACAATTTCCTCCTATTAGCAACCATGGAATAAAAATTCATTAGCTATATATGCTCTTCATTGGAGAATTTCGTCATCTTCAAATGATTTTTTGAGGGCATTTCCTCTGGCAATTTGTTCCATGTAGTATATACAATACACCCCACAACCAACACTGAAATTAAAATAAAATAAATAAATCAGTTAGCATAACGCGAATGAAATTTGTTGAAATGTAACTTATTCAAGATTGTTTGATCTTACCTATTATTTTGTCTCGCGCATTCATTATCTTTGAATAGTTCAAAATTTACATCATGACTCAAGAGCCAGTCTCTTGTCATCTTTTCTTCATTGGATAGTGCATCTTCGAATTCCATCCCTTAAAGGATCTTGTTATTGTACCTTTTTTACTTATTAGTGGTGCTTCGGCCTTCAATTTGTATAACTTTTCTTTGAAAATAGAAAACTATTAAGAGAAAAAATCATGAGTATATAAAATACACAAGTGCATGTAATGTAAATAAGTTTAGGGCATAACCATTTTATTGGCCTCAATGTAGCCTAATGAGGATTTATTTATTTCTAACGAGCGAAGAGAGTCCATATGGACAACTTTATTTGTTTCTTTGTAGATAACTAATAATGTAAAATGTCCTGCATCATCTCCTCCAATTGAATGTCTCATGGTAATGAAAAGAATATCAGAAATTCCAAAAAATTGTATAATGTGTTTTTTTATCTGTTCTTTCTGCATTTCATGATCATTTTTTCGAACAGACTCCTATTAAAAGTAATAAATTTGTTAGTAAGATAATTATGATAATAGATATTTTAACATGATGGGCAATACTTTAGGTTTTATTTTCCTTACCCAAGTGTTAACAAAAAAATTCTCCATCTACGAGGACCAATCAGAAAAGGACACGTGTCATCCTACGTGTCAATATTCGACACCCGAAGAATGTTAGTCGGCACCCGAGGAGAGTTGGTCGGCATCCGAGGAGTATTAGTCGGCACCCGAGGAGAGTTGGTCGGCACCCGAGGAGTGTTGGTCGGCATACCAACCAGGAATATCAAAGGATAACTACGCATTTAATGATCATTAATGTACATTTATACTGTAGATGACAACACATAGCATACCAAGCAATTAGATTCGTTGAATGTAGACATAATGTATAAATGTCTACATACAATGAATCTCTTTATCTCCCATCACTATAAATACATGTATTCCCTTAGCCAAAGAAGGAGAAGAGAGAGATCCGAGAGATCCAAGAGATCCAAGAACCGAGAGACCCCATACACAAGATCCATACCTTTTTCTCTCTCTACACCACATTGTGCTATTGTAAACCCCTGGGAATAAAATAACAGTGGACGTAGGCTTTTCCTTATAGCCGAACCACTTTAAAAATCTTTGTCTCTCATGTGCTTGATTGGATTGCTTTTATCTATTTATCTGTGATCATAAAAATGGGATTCGGTCCAGTTTTTTGCATCAACAACAAGCATATAAGTTAAAAGAGTGCGTAGGTTGAAGCTCATTGTTCTTCATTTTTATCTCCAATAAACGGGAGAAGCATTGAATTGTTTGGTTCGATATTTCCTCGCCTTTCAGCAATTCCTTAATATCATCCCCGCAAATGAATGCATCCTCCATCATAACGAGACAATTACTGAATTTCAATACAGAAAATAACGTTAGAAGAATAATTGAAACATGTATATAATCTATGATCATATAATAATATGCTTATATTTTATCTTTATGCGGGTATTTTATTAAGTACACGCATAAAGTTCAATACAAAAATGCGTGTACTTCATAAAAATAAGTGTATACTTTATGAAATGGTTGTACTTAATAAAGTACACGCATAAAGTTAGATACAAAAATGCGTGTACTTTATAAAGTACACGTATAAAGTTAGATGCAAAAATGTGTGTACTTCAAAAAGAGATGCATGCACTTTATAATGTACATGCATAAAGTTCAATACAAAAATAAAAAAATTAGAAGATTTACCCTGTATCCTTCTCCTCCATCAAATATTGTTTTAATTTATTCCGGGCTTCTTCTTTAAGGTATTTTGAACACTTATAGATTTTCAGGTCCGCTTCATGTGTTGCATTTGTTCTGTCCTTTTTATTCTGGCTTATTGTTCTGCCCTTTTTTTCTTTTAAATGTGAGAGTAGAAGACTTATTGTATTCATCTCCTTTTTAACAAGCCATGAATAGGATGTGAATATACAAAGTGTTCATCAATCTTGGGCTTCCTGTCAAATCTTTCCTAGATTCTCAAAATCATTGAGTTCTGAATTGAATTTATTTCTTCATCCTTTTTAGATAATGAGGATGACAAATCTTCTATCTTTTTCTTGAGATTATTATTTTCTGCTTCCTGGTGAAAAGAAAACATCATGTTTAAATATTAAACATGCCATAAACATCAATGATAATAAACAAAATGTGCGTGTACTTTATCAAACTATGCGTGTACATTTATTATTTGAAAAGAAGACCAAAGTACATGTGAAAATTTTCACTATACAAATAAATGTAAAAATAATTCCACGTGTACTTTTGGGTGATATGTGTATACTTTGTTTATAAAATTACTGTTTGTACTCTATAGAAAAATGATACAACTGTATTTTAATCAAAAGTACCTGTTCAGCTCTTTTAAATTCTGACTACTGAAGATCCAGCAACAATGTCCCTTTTCTACATCTCCGTCTCTCAATTTTTGGGCTACATCTTCAAACTTATTTTTGAGATTTTCATTAGTGTAAGACATATATGAATTTTTTTGTTCCAAAATTCTGGATGTTTCAGCCTGTTTTCTCAATAACTCATCCAGTTGTTTAATTCTATACGAGTCATTCATTGTGGCTTGATCAAGCTTTTCTTTCAAATAATTGTTTAACAAGACAAGTTGGGCATTTTCCACCTCCAACTTTTTTATTAACTCTCTTTCTTTCAAAAGGTTGGAATTCTCCACCTTCAACTTCTTTATTTGGTCTTGAGCTTCCAAAAGTGAATTACTATCTACCTGCAACTGTACATTCACAATGGTAAGGTTTCCACTCTCCACCTCCAAAGAGGCCACCTTCTTTAGTGCACAATCAAGGTCTTCAGCTGCTTTAGATAGTTGGTTGTTTTTTTTCAATAATTCCCTTTTCAGACAAACAATTTGCTCCTCCAAATTAACATTCTCAGGCATTTCAGCATCTGTTGGTTTAACACTTCCCTTTGGTTGATCATTTTCCTTCTTTTTCTTTGAACTCACAATGTTTTTAAGGGGAATATATCAACCTGATGAAAACTCTTTGTCATTAAAATCTTCAGCAACTTTTTTCTGATAATGAATAAGCATGTATAGGACTTCCTGTATAAATGTTCAAAGAGTAACTGGCCTTCAAACTGAGATTCCCTTTATACAGAACTGTCCTTACAAGCTGGTTTATTTTTTAGCCTCCTTCAAATTTGTTGTTGTGATGTCATTCGCCGCAAACCAATCTCTCAAAGAAGATAATTTCCACCTCAGGAATTTTGGCGTCTTGTCTTTAAATTTTTCAACAAGAGGAATAATATCAAATTTCTCACATTTCCAATACTTTGATCATGAAAAAAACTAAATGATATTAATAATTGTAATACTTAGTTATTCATAATAGAAAGTACATGTGATTTTTACAAAATACACGCAAAGTTACACGTGTACTTAATAAATATAACAAGTGTATTTTGAAAGTACACGTGATTTTTACAAAGTAAGCGTGTACTTTGTCAATATAAGTTCACGTGTATAAAATACACTTGTTATATTTACAAAACATATAACAAGTGTATTTTTAAAGTACACGTGATTTTTACAAAGTACACGCGTACTTTATAAAGTTCACGTGTACTTTATAAAATATATATGTACTTTGTAAAATACACGTGTACTTTGCAAAATACACATGTACTTTTAAAATACACGTGAAAATATCACGTGTATTTTTAAAATACACCTGATATTAATTAAGTCTCGTGTGAATTGGTTTAAATATCAGGTGTACTTTAAAAAAATCACTTGTACTTTAATAGTACACATGATTTTTACAAAGTACACGTGATTGTTGGTTTGTATATTTATAAATATCAGGATGTTGTTTTGCTCACCAGTAGGGAAATGACACATCCACTTGTTGTGCTAGTTTTTGAACTTACTGTTTTGTCAAGTTAATTGATGAGAAACTCATGCACAACAGATGCCCAATCATAGCCATTCATTTCTTCAATAATGTTGATGTATTTTACAAAAAAAATCTACTAGTGTGAAATTTGAGTTGGTCAAGAAGTGGAGACAAACAAGTTTTACAAAATCGGCAATGCCTTCGTTTGTGTCCAAATCGATCGATTTTTCAAACCCGCCAATATGTCTGACTTTCTTATTTTTTTTTTAAAGTATCGTGCAAGTAATGCATGTTTTTGAGACATAGTCAGTCTCTTTTTCAGTTCTATTGATTTTCTCCCCTCAACCATTGGTATGCAAAATATTTCACTTATATTTATTGGTATTATTTCAATCCTACTCTTCATATGGAAACTTTTGGTTTTCTTATTGTACAGCTTAATAATTGATAAAATATTTTTATCGGTCTTCTTGTGGTCCACTTCTACTACTTCCCCACTGTAGTAAGCATTGAAAAGCTCCCCGAATGGAGTCTTCTTAAGAAGTTCAATATGCCTATTGTTTATTTTATCTTTAATCTGACCAAAATCATGAAGAAAGCTAACAACATTTGATCGATACTGGTCATTCTTCTTTACAGCATGTGTAGGTTTCAATGTCAGACTTGCACTAGAACTAGAATTGGATGAAGAACTATCTTCAGAACTGCTCTTTTTTTGTTCTTTCCTTTTCTTGCCTTCATCTTCATCCCCATTCTATTGATCTATAAATAAAATATAAATTACTAACCTATAAGGATATGTATAAAAAATAAAATACGTGATAATTAGAATAAAACATAGACTAAAATAATAAAATACATGCATATTTAACAAAAGTACATGCAATATTCTCACAAATAATTCATACAAGTCTCAACAAAATAAATGCTAAAGGCGATAATCTATATCGTCCGTTTCTTGGTAATACCTAACAGAGGTTGTTCGACAGGTCAAAAACCAAGATTCTCTCTTCCTAACATATTCAGAAAAGAAGTGATACAATATATCCATGCTAAAAGCGCCAACATTATCAAAACCCCTTAAGTAATACTACTTAATTCGTTTACCTAAATCCTTCACTTTCGATTCAGTTACTTGAAGTTGTTGCACATCAAAAGTGCACTTATTGTCTTCATAGTAATTGTAGAAACCAAGTAACCTTTTAGCTCTCATTCATGCGAAGGAAAAAATGAATTTCGTCATCATTGGTACTATTGACTGTCAATGTAAAAGGTTTTGTATTGCTAAGATCTTCAAAGGTGCAAGCAGTAGTTTTGCAGTTGAACATGCTTGATTGCATGATTCCTAAACAATAACACAACAATATAAAAAAGTACACTCATAATACATAATAGTACACGCATATTGGATTGAACAAATTCAATTTCAATGTGCGTGTACTTTGTGAATTTTGCGTGTACTTTCAATAAAGTACACGCAAAAATAACAAAATACATGCAATAATACTTCTTACAAACTAATGGAATATTATTCAAATGCCGCTGGCACGGACCAAAATAACTCATAAACATTAACACAATAATAATACTTCTTACAAACTCATGGAATATCATTCAAATGCCGCTGGCACGAACCAAAATAACAGAGGATTGATCAAATATGGATTTGAAATATATATTGTATAGAGTACACGTATAAAATATAAAAGTACACGCATATTGGACTGAGAAATTCAATTTCAATGTGCGTGTACTCTATGGATTTTGCTGTACTTTTTGAAAGTACACGCAAAATACACATAGTACATGCAATAAAATAGGGCTTATACATGTACATATTCTAATCATGTATATATTACTAATCCTCGATAAATAATGTATACAGGAGGAAATGTACAATGATGAAATACTTATATCTAACATGCAAAAAGTGTGTTTTGCATTTAAAATCAGGGCAACAAATATATTTTTTCATATCATGAAGAAGAAGAATGTGATTTCATCAGTCCATGTGCAATGTCTACAAATTTATACATATGAGAACACAAAATACATAAGGACAAACAGGTGATATCAGAAATAAAATGCTAAGAACAGAACGTTTACTAAGTATATTGTATAATCTTAAGTACAAAACTTAAGAACATATATATGGGAATGTATACATACCTGTTAGTGGTGTTTCAAAGAATTCTATTGAGAATGTGAAACGGTAGAACTTTAACGATTAGGGTTTGATCCCTTTAATTAATGTGAAGTGTGTTTGTATTGGAATTCAGGGGTATTTATATGTTGTTGTTGACCAAATTTTGATTGAAAATGATAATTTTTTTGGTGTTTTGATCAAACAGACAGTACAGTTGGGGTTTTGATCGAAGAGAGTTAGGGTTTTGATCGAAGAGGGTTTTTGGCGCTTTGATTTCTGAAAAGCACATTCTTGTTTTAATTTTGGGGTATTTATATGTTGGACCTAATCGTTTAAAATTTTTTGGGCCCGATTTTTTTCTCCAAAATTGTTAGTCCAAGGACTAGACCGTAAAAGCCACTATAATCTAATCATTTTCTAAAAATTCCAGTTCCAATTCATGAGAGAATTAATAAAATTAAAAAGAATATAACCTAATTACTACCTTGATTACGTTAATACAAAATTAATTACTTAAAATCATTGAAATCATATTTAGGACATGATTATATTGAGATTTTAATGAAAGATATAATCTTAACACACATGCAATCATAATGTAAATCTATATAAACTTGCCTCATTTGATTTGTGGAGAAACCATGCCAAAATCCTCAAATATCTTATATTCTCTTCAAGTTTCTTTTCTCTCTTTCGAGGAGATTCCCCTACTTGTGCCTTTTTTTGGTAATATGAAATCCATGATGCGTTAATAAACCCTTTAATCCACGAAATTAGATTTGGGCCCTAAGTGAACCCCATCTAAAAGATCCCAAAATCACCTTCAAATGACTTAAAACTATATTTAAAACTCATGCTAACTGTTAAATGTAAATGTAATTAGTCATTTATTAATTTAACTTACTTATAATTAATGATCATTTTTTATATATTATTACTTTTGATCATAACAAACAAATAACTATTTATATAAATAACTATGTATTATCAATATAAATATTACTTAAATTCTAGTAGATGATGTGTTGTGTTTACTTACTTAATTAACTAGCTTGAGCCTTTTTTTTTATTCGTGTAATGTTTTTTTAACATCATTTTTTTAAATTCTTTTTAAGCTTTTTTTCTATTCCTTAATTTTTTTTATTTTTGTTTAACATTTCTCTGTTAAAATTCGCGCAATTTATTTTCTGTTAAAATTAATTTTTTGTAATCTTTTTACTTATTTAAAATACTCGTTATTTTTATTACTATAACATTTGTTTATGATCCCAACACATTTTTGTCAAATATGAAGGCTTGTGGTCCCAACTCAATATTTGTCATCTCAAAAGTCATCCACCAACTTGTCACACATGTGATATCTATTATTGGTCATTTCCAAGAAACGAAAGAGACTTGTTTTGGGGAACATAAATCTCTTGCCACTTACCTCATAAAAATGATAAAAACATAAACTTTTTCTTTCTTTCTTTTTTCTTTTCTTTTACCTCCAATGTCATCTCTTTTTCTATAATTTTATTAATATTTTTTTCTTTTCTTTCGATCATAAAGAAAAATATTTATTTTGGTCGAAGATAACTGTTATTTTTTTTTGCACCAAATCTATTGTTACAGTCAATTTTTTTATGAGTGTTCCTTTCTACCTGAACATTATCTTTACAAAATCTTTGAGATTCAGTTGACTGAGACAACCCTCCTGCATTTGGTTGTAATTTTGTTTTGGGCCACACAGTTGCTCCTTGATAGAAACGTTTTTGTAACATTTATATTATAATTTTTTTTTACTTGATAGCACATGACAAAGCGCTTTAAACTTGGTAAAGATACAAAAAAAAATTACTTGCCTTTGTTGATGGGGCTCCACGATTGTCCAGGCTAGTCACTTCTTATTTATAATATACATATATAAATATATATATATATATATATATATATATATATATATATATATATATATATATATATGTATGTATGTATGTATATCTTTGACTCTGAATTTTCATCCTCAACTAACACATTCTTTTACATAAAAAAATTGGTATATTTTTTTAACTTGATTGAATAGTGAGTTATGCTTTTACTGATCAAAGTAGATTATAATTTGTAACTCACATGATATCAATTGTATTTGGACAAATTATATATTTGCAAGTGGTCTGCAATGATTATTATTATGTCCCACAAATATTTATCTCATATATGTTTTTATAGCTGTTACATCTCTACACATTTTGTGAGACCAATTGTATTATTCAATTTCTACTAACATCACTTTCTCTCCCTATTAGTTTTTTTTCTCCCCTTCTCTCTTAGACAAATATCAAAGAAGAAGATATGCTCCATCACTTCTCATTAATGCTGCTCTCAAATTGTTCAAGGGTTTTCAGCGTTCACATCTCCAATGATCATTTTTTTGAGGCCATAAATTATTAATAGCTTCAATAAAAATCAACACACCTCTCTCTCACATGCAAGACTGAAAAAGTTTATCAAGAAAAGAAAATAAAAAGATAAAGCTCAACTATGATATTCTTGCTTGCGAAATCAGCCTCATTTTATCTTTCAAGATCAAGATCCTTTGTTGATTTGTTTGGGGTTACTTCAAGAAACACTCAAGCTTAATATTGTATCATTTCAAGCGTGTAAAAGTTCACCTACTTTTCTGCTCCATTTGTAAAGATTGAAGCTGGTTGTTTGCTTCGGGAACATTTTTTTGTAGTTGTTGTTGATGCTGTTGTACAAGTGGTGGTTTGATCCTACCGTGAAGTGGATCAGATTAGTGAAGCGCAGGAGACGGAAGCTGCTCTTGGTGCGTGGACATAGGCCGTATTTGGCCGAACCACGTTAAAAAATTGTGTTATTTAATTTTCATTCATTTACTTAGTTATGTGTGTAATTGTTTTAATTATCTCTTAAAATCAACAACTAACTCTACACTAATTTCATATGGTTAATTTTTTTTAATCCAAAAATTAAATTAATTTACTTTAATAAATTCAACATCTTAAACAATTTTTTTTATTAAATTAAAACGGAATTTGATTTAATAAATACTGAGTTAATTAGTCTTGCAAGCTATTGTTGTTTTTGTTGAGATATTTATTCAGTGACTTGGTTTGTTAATATTTTTTTGTTGATTAAAGTGTTGCTAACTTATTCCTTTATTTTTTTTAACTAATTCTGATTCCATTTAATCAAGAATTAGATTCGAAAATTTATTCATTAAGTATTTTTATTGTCATCTTTTATGATCTCACTTGACCAAGCAGTCTAAAGATTTAATTTCTAATTTCTGGTTTATGTAATTAAATTAATCTAGTTTGAAAAACAATTTTATTATTTTTTTTAAAAAGGCTGAAATTTTAATTAAAATAAAAAATTTACTATACTCAATTCAACCCCCCTTCTTGAGTCACATCTGGGCAACAATTGGTATCAGAGCTAAGCTTTAATTTATTTTCTTTGATTTAAACATATTTAGATTCTAATTGATTTATGGCAAACTTTAGTGTTTCATCTCTTGGTGAGGGTCAATCAATTAACAGACCACCTCTATTTTCTGGTACTATTGAAAAAATAGAATGAAAAACTTTGTTCAATCAAATGACTATGATGTTTGGAGAGTTATTATAAATGGACCTAATATTCCCATGAAATTTGTAAATAAAGTAAATGTTCCCAAAGATAAAAATGAATGAAATGATACTGATATTCAGAAAATTCAAGTTAATGCCAAAGCCATGAATATTTTACATTGTGCTCTTGATGTAAATGAATATAACAGAATATGTTGTTGTGAAAGTGATAAAGAAATTTGGGATAGATTATAAATTACTTATAAAGGAACTAGTCAAGTAAAAGAGGATAAAATAAGCATGCTTGTTCATAGAAATGAGTTTTTTAAATGAAATCTAATAAAACCATCTCTGAAATATTTCTTAGATTTACAAATATTATAAATGGTTTGAAATCTCTTGGTAAAACCTATACTGACTCTGAATTGGTGAGTAAGATTCTCAGGTCATTACCATCTGCCTATATGACAAAGAAGCTAGCAATCAAAGAAGCCATAAGGGAAAGACCCATTTCTCTTGAAGAATTACTAGGTTCCTTAATTACTCATGAAATGGAGCTTAAAGAACTTGCTGAAGATGAGAAGCCCAAAGTAAGCAAGACTATTGCTTTCAAATCCATTGAGGAAAAAGAAGAAAGTGAAGAAGCTGATGATGATGAAGATGGTGACATAGCACTTCTCACCCGAAAATTCAAAAAAATTCTTACTAAAAAGATGGGACATTCTGAAAAATTGAAGAAATTATTTTCAAAGAAGGCATATGAAGAAAAGCCATCCTCTAAGTTTGAACCAAGATGTTACAATTGCAAAGAGTTAGGTCACATCAGACCTAACTGTCCAAAAGCCAAAGATGGGAAGAATGAAAGAAAAGAGAAAAGAAACGAAATACAAAAAGGCCATAAAAGCTACTACCTGGAGTGATTCAAATGAAAGTAGCAATGATGAAGATGCAAGTCATGACGAAGTTGAAATTTTTTCCTTATGGCAAATGATGATGAGGTATTTTCTAATTTTAATTCTGATAGTGAATATGAAATTTCAAATGATCGTGATGAACTTCAAAATGCTTTTGATGAACTTTATTATAATTTTGATGAACTTAGGACTAAATACATTAATCTTAAAAATATTCATTCTTCTTTATCACATAAATATGATTCTCTATCTAAAAATATAGATGTAATAAAATTTGAAAACCAATCTTTAGAATTAGAAATTGAAAAACATAAAGTTAAAGATTCCCCAAGTCATTATCTCATTTCTGAAAATGATGAATTAAAACTTAAAGTTGAAAATTTGAAATACTGCCTTGAAAAATCTGTTAATGGAAAGAACAACTTAGATATGCTCCTTGGTAGCCAAAGTGGATGTTTGATAGGGTTGGAATTAGTTACAATGAATATGAAAATGAGAAAAGTTTAAAAAATTATTCTAAAAATATGGGAAATTCTTTATGTACATATTGTGGAAGGCATACCCATTTTTCAAACTTTTGTAACCATAGATTTTCAACTAAAGTTGCATGGATCCCTAAGGTAAATTTTTTCTTTGCTAACCCCTATGGACCAAATACATTCTGGGTACCAAAAGAAAAGTTATTTAAATGTCCATTGTAGGTTTGTTTGAGAGCTCGTTCGTACAAGTCGAAGTGGTTCTTAGACATTGGATGTTCAAGACATATAACGGGTGATAAAAGCAAGTTTTCTAGATTGGTTGCTGAGGAAGGACGGCTAGTGACATTCAGAGACAACTCCAGAGGCAAAATCATCGGCATAGGTAAAATCAGTAAGAAACTTTTCCCTTGCATTGAAAGCGTTCTTTTAGTTTATGGTCTTATGCATTATTTAATTAGTATTAGCCAATTGTGTGATAAAGGTTATGATGTTACATTTAAAGAAGATTTTTTTTTAATAAAAAATGTTGATGATAATAGTGTTTTATTTGTTGCTTCTAGACATGAAAATTTTTATACTCTTGATTTTGATAATTTGTCACAACAAAATGTTAAGTGTTTAGCTGGCCTAAATGATACTTGTTGGTTATGGCATAAAAGGTTAGGTCATTCCAACATGGAACAACTTAATATTTTATCTAAAAATGAATTAGTTAGAGGGTTGCCCAAAACTAAGTTTATTAAAGATAAAAATATGTAATGCATGTCAATTTGGAAAACAAACCAAAACTTCTTTTAAAATGAAAGTAGATATTTTAACTAGTAGACCTTTAGAATTATTACACTTAGACTTATTCGGACCTAATAAAGTTGCTAGTTTATGTGGAAAATATTATGCTCTTGTTATTGTTGATGATTATTCTCGATTTATATGGGTTTTCTTTCTCACTCATAAAAATGATACACACCTTATTTTCTCTAAGTTTTGTAGAAGAATTCAAAATGAAAAAAGATTGCAATATTGTCTTTATAAGAAGTGATAGAGGAAGAGAATTTGATAATAAATATGTTGAATTATTTTGTGATGAAAATGGTTTTGAACATAACTTTTTCGCACCTAGTACGCCTCAACAAAATGGAATAGTAGAAAGAAAGAATAGATCTTTACAAAAAATGGCTAGAACTATGTTAAATGAACATAATTTATCAGAATATTTTTGGGCGAAAGCCGTTAACACATCTTGCATGTAATAAATAGAACTATTGTTAGAAAAGGTTTAGATAAAACTCCTTATCAGATTCTGAAAAATAAAAGACCTAGTGTTAGCTATTTTAAGGTCTTTGGATGTAAATGTTTTATTATAAATGATAAAGATAATTTGGGTAAATTTGATGCAAAATTGGATGAAGGTATTTTTCTTGGGTATGCACTTCATACTAAAGCATATAGAGTTTTTAATAAAAGGACTTTAGTTATTCAAGAATCAATTCATGTATCTTTAGATGAATCCAATCCTTTTGCTAACAATAATGATGATGATGTTTTAGTTTTAAATAAATCTGTTAATAAATTAAATTTAAATGAAAATGATACTTCTAGTGTTGATGATTCGATTAATGTTGAAAAGATCCCAAATAAAGATAAAAGTGGTAACAATTCTAGTTTACCTAAAAGCTAGAAATTCGTTAATAATCATCCTTTTAAAAATATCTTGGGTGAACCTTCTAGTGGTATTCTTACTAGATCCTCTTTAAATAATGTTTGTAAAAATTTATCTTTTGTATCTCAAATTGAACCTAAAGATACTAATGAAGCTGAAAAAGATGAGTTTTGGTTGTTAGATATGAAAGAAGAATTGTTACAATTTGAACATAATAATGTTTGGTCACTTGTTCCTATACCTGAAGATAAAACCATTATTGGAACTAAATGGGTATTTAGGAATAAAAAGGATGATGTCAGTTTAATTATAAGAAATAAAACTAGACTAGTTGCACAAGGTTATAACCAACAAGAAGGAATTTACTATGATGAAACTTATGCCCCTGTAGCTAGAATAGAAGCCATTTGTATGTTATTAGCATATGCATGTTATAAAAATTTAAATTATTTCAAATGGATGTTAAAAGTGCTTTCTTAAATGGATTTATAAATGAAGATATCTATGTTAAGCAACCACCCGATTTTGAAATTCACAATTTTTCAAATTATGTTTATAAACTAAATAAAGCTTTATATGGATTAAAGCAGGCCCCTGGGACTTGGTATGATAGATTAAGTGAATTTTTGCTTGAAAATAATTTTGTAAGAGGAAAAATGGATTCTACTTTATTTATAAAAGTTCGTGACAATGATATGCTTCTTGTACAAATTTATGTTGATGATATTATATTTGGATTCACAAATGAAAATTTATGTAAAGATTTTTCAGAATTTATGCAAAATGAATTTGAAATGAGTATGATGGGTGAGTCAAATTTCTTTTTGGGTTTGCAAATTAAACAAACTAAAAATGATGTTTTTATTAATCAATCTAAATATATTAAGGATCTTTTAGTAAAATATGATTTAGAAAATACTAAAACACTTGGTACACCTATGAGCACTTCTATAAAATTAGATATTGATGAAAAAGAAAAATTCGTTAATACAACTTTATTTCGTGGCATGACTGTTAGTCTATTATATTTAACCGCTAGTAGACTCAGCATTTTACTTAGTATTTGTTTATGTGCTAGGTTTCATGCCAATCCCAAAGAATCGTATTTGTGTGCCGTAAAACGTATATTTAGATATTTAAATGGGACAAAAGACTTAGGCATATGGTATCCTAAATCTACATCTTTTGAACTCATTCGTTATTCCGATGCGGATTTTGCCTGTTGTAAAGTTGATAGAAAAAGCACTAGTGGTACATGTCAATTTCTAGGACACTCATTTGTTTCTTGGTTTAGTAAAAAGCAAAATTTCGTAGCTCTTTCCATGGCCGAGGCCGAGTATATTGCCGCCGGTAGTAGTTGCACTCAAACATTATATATGAAACAACAATTAGAAGATTTTAAATTGTCTTTTCAAAATACTCCAATTTTATATGACAACACAAGTGCAATATATTTAATCAAAAATCCAATTCATCATTCTAGAACAAAACATATTAAAATTAGACATCACTTTTTGCGAGATCATGTTCAAAAAGGTGACGTTAGACTTGAATTTATTAGTACAAATCTTTAAATGGCGAATATTTTCACAAAACCTTTACCCGAAGATCGTTTTACTTTTATTCGTCGAGAAGTCGGTATGGCACGTTTAAGTGACCTAGAATTATAATTTAAAGAATTCTTATTACTTAATTCTGAAATGATGAATTATTTATATAAATAGTGTATTCACACTTTTCTAGGGTACTTTATTACTACTAGACAAACATCCTCTCCTATATATATTACACCCTTCTATTCTCTCTTTCCTCGCACCATAAAGACTTTATGTGTAATTTGGGTAGGAAAACAACCCCGAAATTATACCTCTTGGGGAGAATACGAGCTTCAAATAAAAGGAGTAGGTGATGCTAAATTTAAAAAATATTCATCTTACCCCGAAGCACTTAAAGCTATAGCCACTTAAAGCTATAGCTCTTTCTCCTCCTTTCGCTCCTTGGGTATCACCACCTCCTTGGTTGTTTGTCTTGCCGCCTCATATGCCTACTCCCTTTCAAGAGAACACCTTCACTAAAGCTGAATCTTCCTCATCCGAGATATACACCAGGAAATCTATCAAATTTATGGTGAAAGAAAATGGGAAATAAATCTCTCTTGAAGGGCATCCAAATGATATGTGTCATGTGATTAACAATCTGAAAATGTAACTTGTTGTTAGTATAAATAAACTTATTGTTATGCTTACCTCTTATTGCATATTCTACCTTTGATAGGGGGAGCTTATGTTCTCTCTCATTTTTTTTTCCTTTTTGTTCATCACAAACAGGGGGAGAAGTATGTGATTCTTCACTATTGTACTAATATTTATTCATTTTTTTGTGAATCACTTTGTTTGTCATCATCAAAAAGGGGGATATTGTTAAATGTAAATGTAATTAGTCATTTATTAATTTAACTCACTTATAATTAATGATCATTGTTGATACCAAAATTAGTATACTGATATAGACGAATAATAAGAAGACACGTGTCAATCTACGTGGCACAATAGCAACGAGGAAGTTTATTTCCCCGACCAAGTTATACTCACTCCGAGCAGCAAGTGTACTCCGAGGAACTCCAACACTCCCAGGAACTCCTGAACGACGAGCAACTAAGGCGATCCAAGCTGCATCTCGGCCACATCATTGATTGCCAGATAATCAACAGTTCAACAGCATTGATTGCCAGATAATCGACAGTTCAACAGCATTGATTGCCAGATAATCAACAGTTCAACTATTCATTGAATGCTTATCATACAGACGTATATTCTTAAAGGGCATTAATTGTTTACCCTTTTACATGTACAGCCCAAGGGCTATAAATACATTGTATCATCCTCATTCAAGGGGACCGGATTTCCTTGATAGAATTACATATCGAGAACTCCAAAACACTTGGCAATAACAGAAACAGTGGACGTAGGCCATTCTTATAAGGCTGAACCACTTTAAAATTCTTTGTCTCATTTATATTTATCTGTGATTAAATAATTAGAAGCAATCTAATTTTTTACATCAACAGATTGGCGCCGTCTGTGGGAAACGACAGTTGTTATCGTTTTTCACCAAAAATCATTCATCATCAATGGAAGATAATCCGGAATCCAGCAATCGAAATGCTGGAAATGCTGGAAATCTTCCAAATCCCTCTGCACCTCCAGATCTGGCTGGAATTATGACGAATTTGGCTCAAGGATAAACCGCCATGCAAGAAATAATGAGGCAACTCATACAAACCCTTCATGGCGGCGCACCTGCACATTCGGGACAGCGAAGTGGTCAAAGGTAAACCTATTTACTTTCTTCACGATCCAGGCGTACAGATGCGTATCGTAATGAGGAATCTGATGATTTCTCTTATCAACCTGGGCGAACTTCATCAATACGGGCCACAGATACTGAGCAACGTATTACTCTCTCTTTAGAGAGACCCAGTGCCTTGGAAAGACTGAGCAGGGTGTCTCCTTTCAGTCGATTAGGCCCTAGGAGGAATAGGAGTCCACCTAAGACCATGTCGAGGAGTTTCCGACAACCATCAGATCTAAGAGAAGGATCAGCACAATCACGACCAGTTGCTCGTCAAGATAGATCCCAGGAGGCCACTTCAGAACAATCGATTGCTCGAACTAATAGGCCCGAGGAAGGAAATGATGCGTGGAAAGGGTCCATTCAGCGGTTGGAGGATAGATTGGGAGAAATGGCTAAGGCGAAGAATTCCCTACAATGAACTTTTGTTCAAGGGACACCTTTTGTCCAGGCCATTGTGGATTTTCCTACACCGTCAAAGTTTAAAGCCCCTGTGGTGACCCCTAAATACGACGGAAAGACATATCCTGTTCTTCACATAGAGCAATATCAAGCTGCTGCCGACATCTACGCTGTCCCCGACGAGATGAGATGCAAAGCATTCTCAGGAACTCTTACTGGATCTGCCCAGATATGGTACAACAATCTTCCTCGGGGTAAAATTTCAACTTTCTTTCAATTGGCCGAGTTGTTCATCGACAATTTCTGTTTTGGAGCAAAGCCAGTAAAACGAGTAGCACACTTGTTAAGTGTTAGACAAAAATGTGGTGAGAGTACTAGAGATTACATAACTCGTTTCAATAACGAGAAGCTGGAAGTCATAGATTATGAAGAAAAGACAGCAATCACCGCCTTGATGAGTGGGTTGTTGCCTAACAAGTTGTATTACACTTTGGCCAAAGATCCACCTACAACTATGTCAGAGTTGATGGCAAAAGCGGCCAAAATCATGAATGCCGAGGAGGCTATGGCTGCGAAGAAGAATATGGATAAAGAAACCAAGGTGGAAATTGACAAATCTAAGAAGAAAGAGCATAAGGGCAATGGTGGTGAAAAGCATTCCGAGAATAATAAGTCGTCATGGGAAGTCCTGAAGAAATTCAATAATTATACTCCTTTGAAAATGGGTATTAATCATGTCTTGGAAGAAATCAAGAATAACGAGGAAGTAAGGTGGCCAAAGAAACTGAGGTCGGACCCTGACAAAAGAAATAGAGATAAATATTGCGAATTTCACAAGGATCATGGTCATATGACTAAAAATTGCATAGCCCTCCAGAACGAGATTGAAACGCTCATTAGACGAGGAAAGTTGTCAAAGTATGTTGATCGTAGAAATGAAAGGGGAAATGAAGACCGAGAAAGAGAGAGATCCAGATCTCCTCGTCGGGCAGAAGAAAACAGGAAAAGAAATCATGAAGATGATACAGAGGATGACCCCGATCTTTCCAAAAAGCCAAGGCAACCAGAACGCGAGGTATTTTCAATACGTTTTGGAACATTTGATTGTAATGTAATTACAGGCGGAGAGGCAGGAGGAAGAGATCTTACTGCAGAAAGAAAAGCTTACCTCGGTGAGGCTCAAGCTTGCTCATACATTCAACGGATAAATTTGGCTGAGGAGGATCGCCCGAGGAAGATAAATAAAGAAAAGCTGGTCATTGGTTTTTCAAAAAACGACCTTGCAGGTGTTCTTTACCCTCACGACGACCCTTTGGTGATCAAAATGAGGTTGAAAGATGTAGTGATTTCAAGAGTTCTGGTAGATAATGGTAGTTCGGCAGACATCATGTTCTACTCATGCTTTAACATTTTAAATTTAAAATTATCTCAATTGGAACCTTATCACAGACCTCTCCTGGGTTTTGCTGGCGAGAAAGTTTTCCCACTTGGGACGATCAAGTTGGATATATTCATTGGAACTTAGCCTGCTTGTCGAAAAGAAAGAATACGCTTCTTTGTGATGGATAAGAATGTGCAATCAGCTTACAACATCATCATGGGAAGGGTTGGTTTGAAGAAGTTCGAAGCAGTTCCATCTACAGTACATCAGTGTTTAAAATTCCCAACAAATTTCGGAGTAGGAGTTGTGAAAGGCGATCAAAAAGTAGCTCGGAAATGCTATTATTCATCTGCCGAGCGAGAGGATATTGAAGAGTCAAGGAAAAAGACTACTACTACTTACCAGGTGGATAAAGATACAAAAATTGAAACACTGGATCCCAGAGATGAATCCCAACTTGTAAAAGGACAGGTGGTGGAATCTACAGAAAATGTTATTCTGGACGACGAGCACCCTGAACGAATAACCAGGTTCGACGTTGGATGCTTCAATAAAACAGGAATTGATAACTTTCTTGAGAAACAGAAAGAAAACTTTTGAATGGAGTCATGAAGACATGCCAGGAATAGATCCAAACTTCTTATGTCATGAGCCCAATGTGAATAAGGAGATCAAACCCGTAAAGCAAAGAAGAAGAGTATTTAGTCCCGAGAAGAATCAAGCTATACAAGAGGAGGTCGAGAAGCTCCAGAAAGCCCAATTCATTGAAGATGTGAAATATCCAGACTGGTTAGCAAATGTGGTGATGGTAAAGAAGAAAAACAATAAATGGAGAATGTTTGTTGATTTCACCGATCTCAACAAGGCATGCCCAAAAGATCACTTTCCATTGCCCAGAATTGATCAACTAGTGGATGTTACCTCGGGACACGAGCTACTCAGCTTCATGGATGCTTACTCTGGCTACAACCAGATCAAAATGAAACCTGAAGACAGGGAAAGTACTTTTTTTATTACCCCTAGGGGAACTTATTGTTATAATGCTATGCCTTTTGGTTTGAAAAATGCAGGAGCGACATACCAGCGGCTGATGAACAAAGTTTTTGCCGAATAAATCAGTTGCAATATGGAAGTCTATGTCGATGATATGCTGACAAAGAGCAAGAGAGCTGCTGATCATCTAGTTGACTTAGGTCAGACCTTTGATCAACTGGATAAATACCAAATGAAGCTCAACCCGACGAAGTGCACATTTGGAGTACGAGAAGGAATGTTCCTCGGATACATTGTCAATCAGCGAGGCATTGAGGCGAATCCAAAAAAGATCAAAGCTCTTTTAGAGTTGCGATCTCCAACGACGAAGAAAGAGGTGCAGAGTCTTACAGGACGAGTTGCAGCGCTCAATAGATTTGTATCCCGAGCAACTGATAGATGCCTCCCATTCTTCAAAACACTTCGAAAAAACTTTCGAGTGGAATGATGAATGCGAAAAAGCCTTTCAAGACTTGAAGAAATATTTGGGAGCACCTCCACTATTGTCCAGGCCAGTAATGGGAGAAAAGTTGTACTTGTACCTGGCAGTATCAGAGAATTCAGTCATCTCGGCATTGATCAGAATAGAGAATGGATTCCAGAAGATAATTTATTACACAAGTAAGGCTTTCCAAGGTGCAGAGATCAGGTACCCAAAGCTGGAAAAATTGGCATTGTCATTAATTGAGGCAAGTAGAAGAATGAGGCCATATTTCCAGGCCCATACCATCGCCGTGTATACCGACATGCCCTTGAGACAAGCCCTTCATAAGCCAGAAAAATCAGGGAGATTGATGTACTGGGCAATAGAGCTCGGTGAATATGATATTGTGTATGAACCCAGATCATCACTAAAAGGGCAGGCTGTAGCAGACTTTATAGCAGAGTTTACATATCCTGATACCCCCGAGGAATAAAAGTTGCTCGCTGATCAACCTGTGGATGTTACAGGATCAACAAACACAAGCTCAGACCAACTCCGGTTGGTAAAAGGGCTTTTGGACGTAGAAGGATCATCAAATTCAAGCTCAGACCAACTCCGGTTGGTAAAAGGGCGAGAAGAGATGGTCGACGAAGAGCGAGAAATACCAGGAGAGGATAAAAGGAAACAGCAAATATTTCATCGAGGAACTCTGTCAGATAAGAAATTTAAAGACGAGTTACTTATATGGAGATTATATGTAGATGGGTCATCTTGCACAACAGGTTGTGGAGTAGGGATTGTTTTGAACACCTCAGACGAGATTGACGTGGAATATGCCCTGCGATTCCAATTCAAAGCCTCCAATAATGAGGCTGAGTATGAGGCCATGATAGCAGGTCTTAATTTAGCAAAGATTATGGAAGCGCAATAAGTGATGGTATTCAGTGATTCTCAATTAATTGTGAATCAGATGATGGGAACATATGCAGTTAAAGGAGAATTAATGGTCAAGTATCATGCAACGGTGATGGAGTTATTGGAAGAATTTGATGCCATTCAGTTGATTAGAATACCAAGAATGGAGAATGCACGAGCAGACGCACTGGCCCGACTAGCATCAGCTACTCGTACCGAGCTGCGAAGAACGATACCAATTCAAGTATTAGAAAGTCGGAGCATAGATGAAAACCTGACGATGAATACTATTACCCTTGATTTAGGACCATCTTGGATGGATCCCATCAGAGCATATATTGATGAGGGAGGATTACCGGAGGATAATCTCGCTGCCAAGAAATTGAAGTTTAAAGCTGCTCGGTATGTACTAACTAATTGTGTTTTGTATAGACGAGGAATTATGGCAGGTTTGCAAAGATGTGTACATCCCTCCGAGGTGAAAGAATTGATTGAAGAAATCCATGAAGGGTCCTGTGGAGCCCATGTAGCAGGTCGGACACTTTTGCAAAGGGTAATGATGCAGGGATACTACTGGCTAACGATGAAGGCTGATTGTATAGCTTATGCTATGAGATGTGATAAATGCCAACGTTTTTCCTCCATCCGACGAACTCCACAAGCATTGTTGACACCCATAACTTCCCCTTGGCCATTTTCCATGTGGGGAATTAATTTGGTTGGACCACTGCCAACGACCCGAGGAAGATTCAATTACCTCATCGTCGCAGTGGATTATTTTACTAAGTGGGTAGAAGCTGAGCCTCTGATTGATATGACATACGAGAAGGTGTACCAATTCGTTTGGAAGAACATCATCTGCCGATATGGTCTCCCTCATGCCTTCATCACAGACCATGGAACACAATTTGATAACGAGGAGTTTGCCGCCTATTGTCATCAGTCAAACATTTTGAAGATTCATTCAGCACCAGGCCATCCTCAAAGCAATGGACAGACTGAAGTGACAAACAGAACATTACTAAATGGTTTGAAGAAGAGGTTAAGTGAGGCTAAAGCTAATTGGATTAATGAGCTACAGTCAGTATTGTGGGATTACCGAACAAACCCCCGAGCAGCAACTGGAGAATCACCATATATACTGGCGTTTGGAAGTGAGGCCGTAATACCTGCCGAGTTGGGTCTTCCAACACACAGAGTGCTGAATTTAAATTCCCCAATCAGTGACTTAATGAGGAGATTAGATTTAGACATGCTCGAGGAGGTTAGAGAAGAGGCAGCCATTAGGAATGCCGCTTACCAACAACGAACAACCCTGTTCTACAACAAGAGGGTGAAAAAATGCGACTTAATGTAAAGCAGTTCCATCAATATGAATAAAACGACGATATTTCGCCATCTTCTCTCTTTTTATTGAAAGTTTTTCGGGGAATACTAGTGTGTAACACTACGCTGCTCGACAGTAAAAACAACACGATAGTTCAAGCTCGGACCAACTCCAGTTGGTAAAAGGGCGAGAACAACCCATACTCCTTTGGTTAGGAGGCGTACACTAGCTCAAACCAACTCCGGTTGGTAAAAGGGCGAGTGGACATGATAGTTCGAACTCAGACCAACTCCGGTTGGTAAAAGGGCGAGAACACGATATTCCTAAAAATACCAACTTCGGTTGGTTAAGAAACAATACTCCTTTTGTTAGGAGGCTGACACTGGCTCAGACCAATTTTGGTAAAAGGGCAAGTGGACATGATAGTTCGAACTCAGATCAACTCCGGTTGGTAAAAGGGCGAGAACAACATTCCTAAAAATGCCAACGTGTTTGGCTAGGAAGAAAAATACTCCTAAAAATGCCAATCTCGGTTGGTTAGGAAATAAGATATGCTCTCAAAGGCCAACTTATGTTGGTCGGTAGGTAAGATTATTACAGAAAATACAAAAGTTCTTCGAAGAACAAAATATTCCAAACTGAACCAAGTATGGTTGGTCGGGGATAAAAACCCACTAACTGTAGTTGGTCGACAAGGAGAATTTATCGACCTTGGTTGGTCGGACACATTTTATGAAAAAGACAAAAATTTACCAAGTATGGTTGGTCGGGGATAAAAATCCACTAACTATAATTGGTCGACGAGCACAATTTAACAGCCTTGGTTGGTTGGAAATACTTTAAACATTTTTATACTCATTACTTTATTATTACTAAGTTGGTCGATCAACCACACAATATTGTTATGCAAGCACAAATATAAAGTGTTTGATAAATACAAGACAATAGCAATACAGATTTGTAAACAAAAATGAAAGTCTTTCATAAAATTCAAAATAAATTACAAGTTACATAGATATGTATACTAACTATTACATCAAAAATTCATATTCTATTGGTTTTTTCCCCTCAGCTTTCGATACAGGTTCCTCGCCAGCGGAAGGATCATTTAAAGACTGAGGAGAATTGATAAAGTTCAAATCCTTCAGCATTTTGACGTTCATTATTGAAGGTGTGTCCAGTAGATTCTCGGGACGAGATACCTCGATCTGATAATGAAGATTGTAGTCACCGAATTATTTTACAATTAAGCTCCGAGGAATGGCACGAGCTGGGATCCATTCCATGTCCAAATTATATGGTGGCACAGGCAAGTCAAGTACCCCAGGATCATAATAGTCCCACGGGTAGTGTCCTTCACTACACCAAATCCTGCGAATGGTCACGCCCAGTTGGTCACGGCCCAAGTCCGCGACCAGCTGGTCACGGACTTGGGCCGTGACCAACTCAATTTTTGGCGTGACCATTTTAATTTTTACACTGAGTCATGGATGCTTTGGAAGTGGTCACGGCTCAAGTCCCTGACCATTGTGGGTCACGGACTTTGGCCGTGACCCAAGGTGTGACCATGTTGGCGCCAAAACCCCGCCAAAATTCCCTCCAACTTGGTCGCGGATGGGTCACGGACTTGGACTGTGACCACCTCGGAAAAAAAAATTGGTCACGCAAATGGGGTCACGGCTAGTGGCCGAAACCAAATTTTGAAGTGGGTCACGGCTTGGGGCCGTGACCATACCTCATTTGAAGGGCTGTTAGTCGCGCATGATGGTCAGGGATGGAGGCCGAAACCAATTTCTGAAGTGAGTCACGGCTTGGGACCGTGACCATACCTCATTCGAAGGGGGTTTGGTCGCTCATGGTGGTCTGTTGGTTGAGCATGGTGGGTCACGGCCTAGGGCCGTGACCAGTGGTCAGGGGATAACTAATTGGTCGTGGAGGTTGGGTCACGGCTGTAGGCCGTGACCAGGTCAACATATTTAAAGATGATTTACTTACAACGCTGCTCAAATTTCTGCCATTCGCGGTTAAGTTTGGACGATTTGGGCGATTTGGGATTTCGTCTATTTGGGTTTTTTGTTGATTTCATCTGACAATCGTGAAAGGTATGTGTGTATATGTGTGTGCATTTTGATTTATTTTGATTTGTGGCAGCTATGTGTGTATGCGAGTGTATGTGTGTGTGTGTATGTATATGTGGGTGTATGTGTGTGTGTGAATTTCGATTTGTTATGATTTGTGGCAGCTATTTGTGTGTATATGTGTGTGTGTATAGATTACGAAAATAAACCCTAGATTGTATGTGTGTGTGTATAGATTACGACAATAAACCCTAGATTGTATGTGTGTGTATTTTTTTTACAAAATAGTATTCAAAACTCTAGACATTATGTGTGTGTATGTATGTGTGTATGTATAGATTATGTCAATAAACCCTAGATTGTATATGTGTATTTTTTTTGACAAAATATTATTCAAAACTCTAGACATTATATTTTTTTGACAAAATATAATTAAATGTTTATATAATAAGTAAAAAAAATTGCAACCGCCTTATTGTTGGTTATATGTATGCATAGATTTATGTCAAAAAAAGTTAGGGTTTAAGTAAACCCTAGATTGTATGTGTGTGTATGTATAGATTATGTCAATAAACCCTAGATTGTATGTGTGTGTATTTTTTTGACAAAATATAATTAAATGAAATTTTTTTGACATAAGAGTCGCAAACACGTGTGCACATTACTATAGTGAGATATTGTTGGATTGGTTGTTGGATACTATGTTGTATTTATTGAATTTATACTAGTGTCGATAAATGTACATGTTATTAAATTTGTTGGGTGTATTCTTGATTTACCTATGAAAAAGTATATCATATATCTTGCGATTAATGTGCATTTTTTTACGTTTACGTCAAGATATTATGAGGCTACAACTTGACATGGAACAATACAACTTAATTCCGTTCATTCATATTTTAACTTGACATGTATGCTATAGTTATGTTGATTTTATACAGTTCTGTTTTAGTTAGAAATTTTTTGTGATCAACTTGATTGAATATGTATTTTAAAACCTTCAAATGGCGGCGTAATAATCATAACTACATTGTTTACGTATTGTAGACCTAACCAATTAGATACCACTTCTTTATTACATACCAGTTCTTCATTACACATCAGGTACTCTTTACTTTAACTAAAGTAGTTATATAATTGATATGCATTATTTATTAAATCTTTTAGATGATAGAAGGAGTACGGGATAATTATTGGTTGTTGGCTTGTTGGATAGTATGTTTAAAGGAATATGTGATAATTAGAAGGAGTACGGGATAATTATTGGTTTGATTGTTGGATAATATGTTGAAAATATTTTAGACTCCCGGTTTCAGAATACGACGATAATTTGCTAATGTCTAGATATAAGCTTAAAAACATGGCGTTAGAGGGGAGAAACCCAAAACATCCCACAAGCGGCCCTGTGATAGGTAAAAATACGAAACAGTCCTCGTACGGTCCTGTGAGCGGCACCAACACCTCGCACGGGACCAATGTAACTCGTAGGAACTGACTGCGCTATCACGGGATCCCCGGTTTGAGAATACGACGATAATTTGCATATTTCTAAACTTAGGCAAACCGTGGCGTTAGTGGGGGAAAACCCGAAACAGCCCCCGAACGGTTTCGTGGGAGGCACCAACACCTCCCACGAAATATATGTAACTTGTAGGAACTGACCGCGCGATCACGGGACTCCCGATTTGAGAATACGACGATAATTGAAAAATATCAGGACTTAGGCTTAAAAACATGGCGTTAGAGGGTGAAAATCCAAAACAACTCCCGAACAGCCCCCGAACGGCCCCGTGGGTGACACCAACACTTCCCACGGGACCAATGTAACATATAGGAACTGACCCCACAGCCGCGGGACTCCCGG
This sequence comes from Sambucus nigra, assembly GCA_949130495.1. Taxonomy (NCBI): domain Eukaryota; kingdom Viridiplantae; phylum Streptophyta; class Magnoliopsida; order Dipsacales; family Adoxaceae; genus Sambucus; species Sambucus nigra. The sequence continues at coordinate 326,408,840 of OX422221.1, read as the reverse complement.
TTTGAGAATAGGAGAGATGTGAAAATGGGAATAAAAATTAGTCCGAGATGAATAGGAGAGAGGTGAGAATGGGAATAAAAATTAGTCATGGTTCGAAAGTTATTCTTGGGTTTGCAATTTGTGACCGCTCATCTTATTCACTTGTCGCGCAGGACCAATGTGACTCGTAGGAACCGACCGCGTAGTCAGGGGCTCCCGATTTGAGTGTACGATGTAAATTTGTAAAAAAATTAGACTAAAGCATAAAAAACATGTCATCGAAGGGTGAAAGTGTAAAACAACCTTAAAACGGTCCCGTAAGAGTCACGAACACCTCGCACGGGACCAATGTAACTCGTAGGAACTGACCGTGTAGTCACGGCACTCCCAGTTTGAGTGTGCGACGTAAATTTGTAAAAAAATAGACTTAAGCATAAAAACATGCCATCGAATGGTGAAAATATAAAACAGTCACAAAACGGTCCCGTAAGAGTCGTGAACACCTCGCCCAGGATCAATGTAAATCGTAGGAACAGACCGTGTAGTCACGAGGCTCCCGGTTTGAGTGTACGACGTAAATTTGCAAAAAGTTAGACTTAAGCATAAAAACATGCCCTCGAAGGATGAAAACCTAAAACAAACACCAAACGGTCCCGTAAGAGTCACGAACACCTCGCACGGGACCAATGCGACTCATAGGAACAGACCGCGTAGTTACGGGACTCGCGATTTGAGTGTACGACGTAAATTTGCAAAAAAGTAGACTTAAGCATAAAAACATGCCATCGAAGGGTGAAAACGTAAAACAACCACAAAATGGTCTGGTAAGAGTCACGAACACCTCGCACGGGACCAATGTGACTCGTAGGAACCGACTGCGTAGTCACGGGGCTCCCGGGTGAGTGTACGGCGTAAATTTGTAAAAAAATAAACTTAAGCATAAAAACATGCCATCGAAGGGTGAAAATGTAAAACAGCCTTAAAACGGTCCGGTAAGAGTCACAAACACCTCGCACGGGACCAATGTAACTCATAGGAACTGGCCGCATAGTCGCGAGGCTCCCGGTTAGACTGTACGACGTAAATTTGAAAAAAAATTAGACTTAAAGCATAAAAACATGCCATCAAAGGGTGAAAACGTAAAACAAACACAAAACGGTCCCGTAAGAGTCACGAACACCTCGCACGGGACCAATGTGACTCGTAGGAATCAACCGCGTAGTCACGGGGCTCCCGGTTTGAGTGTATGACGGAAATTTGATAAAAAAATAGACTTAAGCATAAAAACATGCCATCAAAGGGTGAAAACGTAAAACAGCCTTTAAACGGTCCCGTAAGAGTCACGAACCCCTCGCACGGGACCAATGTGACACGTAGGAAGCGACCGCGTAGTCACGGGGCTCCCGGTTTGAGTGTACGACGTAAATTTGTAAAAAATTAAACTTAAGCATAAAAAACATGCCATCGAATTGTGAAAATGTAAAACATCCTTAAAACGGTCTCATAAGAGTCACGAACACCTCGCACGGGACCAATGTAACGCGTAGGACTGACCGCGTAGTCGCGGGGCTCCCGGCTGGAGTGTACGACATAAATTTGCATAAAGTTAGACTTAAGCATAAAAACATGCCATCGAAGGGTGAAAACATAAAACAACCATAAAACGATCCGATAAGAGTCACGAACACCTCGCACGGGACTAATGTAACTTATAGGAACCGACCGCGTAGTCACGGGGCTCCCGGTTAGAGTGTACAACGTAAATTTGTAAAAAAATTAAAGTTGAGCATAAAAAATGCCATCGAAGGGTGAAAACGTACAACAAGCACAAAACGGTCCCGTAAGAGTCACGAACACCTCGCACGGGACCAATGTGACTCGTAGGAACCGACCGCATAGTAACGGGGCTTCCGAGTTGAGTGTACGATGCAAATTTGCAAAAAATTAGACTTGAGCATAAAAACATGCCATCGCAGGATGAAAATCTAAAATAGACACTAAACGGTCGGGTAAGAGTCACGAACACCTCGTACGGGACCAATGTGACTTGTAGGAACCGACGATGTAGTCACGGGATTTCCGGTTTGAGTGTACGACGTAAATTTACAAAAAATTAGACTTGCATGCCATCGAAGGGTGAAAATGTAAAACAACCTTTAAACGGTCCCATAAGAGTCACGAACACCTCGCACGGGACCAATGTAATTAGTACGAACCGACCGCGTAGTCACGGCGCTCCCGGTTGGAGTGTAAGACGTAAATTTGTAAAAACTTAGACTTAAGCATAAAAACATGTCATCGAAGGGTGAAAACATAAAATAGCCACAAAACGTACTCGTAAGAGTCACGAACACCTCGCACGGGACCAATGTGAATCGTAGGAAGTGACCGTGTAGTCACGGCGCTTCCGGTTTGAGTGTGCGACGTAAATTTGTAAAAAATTAGACTTAAGCATAAAAACATGCCATCGAATGGTAAAAATGTAAAACAGTCACAAAACGGTCCCGTAAGAGTCACGAACACCTCGCACGGGATCAATGTAAATCGTAGGAACAGACCGTGTAGTCACGGGGCTCCCGGTTTGAGTGTACGACGTAAATTTGCAAAAAGTTAGACTTAAGCATAAAAACATGCCCTCGAAGGATGAAAACCTAAAACAAACACCAAACGGTCCCGTAAGAGTCACGAACACCTCGCACGGGACCAATGCGACTCATAGGAACAGACCGCGTTGTCACGGGACTCGCGATTTGAGTGTACGACGTAAATTTACAAAAAACTAGACTTAAGCATAAAAACATGCCATCGAAGGGTGAAAACGTAAAATAGCCATAAAACGGTCCGGTAAGAGTCACGAACACCTCGCACGGGACTAATGTAACTCATAAAAACCGACCGCGTAGTCACGGGGCTCTCGGTTAGAGTGTAAGACGTAAATTTGCAAAAAAAATAGACTTGAGCATAAAAACATGCCATCGATGGGTGAAAACGTACAACAAGCACAAAACGGTCCCGTAAGAGTCACGAACACCTCGCACGGGACCAATGTGACTCGTAGGAACCGACCGCGTAGTAACGGGGCTTGAGAATAAAAAAGTTAGACTTGAGAATAAAAAAGATGCCATCGAAGGGTGAAAACATAAAACACCCACAAAACGGTCCCGCAAGAGTCACGAACATCTCGCACGGGACCTATGTAAGTCGTAGGAACCGACCGTGTAGTCACGGCGCTCCCGGCTTGTGTGTGTTCATGTGTGCATGTTTGTGTGTGTGCGCGTGTGAGTGGGAAAGGGGGGAGGGGATGGGCAGGGGGCGCGTGTGTGCGTGTGTGCGTGTGTGCATGTTTGTGTGTGTGCGCGTGTGCGAGTGGGGAAGGGGGGAGGGGACGGGCAGGGGGCGCGCGTGTGTGTGTGCGCGTGTGTGTGTGTGTGTGTGTGTGTGTGTGAGTGGGGAAGGGGGGAGGGGACGCGTCATGTATGCATATATGCAGATTGCATATATGCATATGCATATATGTAGTGAGAGTGTGCGTGTGTGCGTGCGTGTGTTTGTGTGCGCGTGTGAGTGTGTGCATATTGGTGATAAAATCCAAAATAAAATAGAGAGTATACCTGATCTAGGGTGAATCCAGATATGCCAGTGTATATATGTTTGTGTGTGTGTTTGTGTGCGCGTGTGTGCGTGTGTGAGTGGGAAAGGGGGGAGGGGACGGGGCAGGGGGCGGGGCGGGGTAGTGTTGCATATATATGCAGTTGCATCTGCATATATATGCAACTGCTGCATATATATGCAGGTGTGCGTGTGTGAGTGGGAAAGGGGGGAGGGGACGGGGCAGGGGGCGGGTCGGGGCAGTGTTGCATATATATGCAAGCATATATATGCAACTGCTGCATATATATGCAGTGCATATATATGCAGCAGTTGCATATATATGGCAATAGATATGGAGAAGGGAAGGATGGATATTACTAAGCGGTGTATCATGCTAAAATGGAAATTACCGATTATAGGATGTTGGAAAACTGCTATTACATTTTTCTTAGTTTTAGTTCAAAACATAATTCTAAAATTTATAATCCCCTTTTTCCAGAATATTTTGACACGGGAAGAGCAACAGCAAAAGGATATGTTTACAGCTTTTGTGTTGTTCTGTTAGAGCTTCTAACCGGGAAAAAGCTGACAGATGAAGCATTTATTGAGGAGGGAACCAAGCTTTCGACATGGGAATGTTTTGAACTTAATCAAAGTTTTAAATTTCTTTGGTTCTGTATTAAGAGCATTCACATTGCAGCTTGTATAATGCTAAATTTGAAGCTGGCAGCAAATTGCCATGTACAATTCTATATTTGAGGAGAAAATATACGGTGCACCATATATCATGTCTACATGATATAATCTGCAGCAATTAGTGAAAGACAAATAGGAAAAAGTGGGCTGACAATAACCACCCACTGTTATCCCAAACGTCTTACACTTAGTGGTGCTCGTGTATACACCAGGTGCCACATTTTTATTCTCATATATCAACGGTATTTCATTCGTAGATTTAGCCACCCTATAAATTTGCTATCGATGTGTCGGAGGAGTAATTTCTTTCGAACAAAATGTGGAACTGCAAACTGTTTTCCATGTGTCATAAACTATCAAAATGACACGGTATCTCAGTTTGGGCAGAGAATTCATCAAAGTAATAGCTGAATAGAAGATAGTTACAGTATGGTCCATAAATTTTTTATAAATGAAATTTTTGCAGTTTTCAAAAGTAGGAACTCCATAACTTCGCCCTTTTAATTATAGTACTAACCATGTTGTAATTCCAAGTGGACTTTACATGGTTACTTTTGCAATTAACATTTTCCTCAAATACCACATCGAACATTATATCGGTAAAACATCGCATTAAAATTTCTCGTACAACAACTTTCGGATGAATAAATGACATGCCCAGTAAGGGTTCCAAATGGGGTCTTTCATCTTTTTGATATGACTTTCATCTTTTTAACATATTTTTAATATCTATGACAACATCTATGACACTCAACAACATCATGTCCCGGTTAGAGGGTGAAAACTCGAAACAGCCCCCGAACGGCCCCGTGGGTGGCACCAACACCTCCCACGGGACCAACGTAACTCGTAGGAACTGACCCCGCAGCCGCGGGTCTCTCGGTTTGAGAGTACAACGGTAATTTGCTTATTTCTAGACTTGGGCTTAAAAACATGACGTTAGAGGGTGAAAACTTGAAACAGCCCCCGAACGGCCCCGTGGGTGGCACCAACACCTCCCACGGGACCAACGTAATTTGTAGGAACTGACCCCGTAGTCGCGGGTCTCCCGATTTGAGAGTACGACGGTAATTTGCTTATTTCTAGACTTAGGCTTAAAAACATGACGTTAGAGGGTGAAAACTCGAAACAGCCCCCGAACGGCCCCGTGGGTGGCACCAACACCTCCCACGGGACCAACGTCACTCGTAGGAACTGACCCCGCAGCCGCGGGTCTCCCGATTTGAGAGTACGACGGTAATTTGCTTATTTCTATACTTAGGCTTAAAAACACGACATTAGAGGGTGAAAACTCGAAACAGCCCCCGAACGGCCCCGTGGGTGGCACCAACACCTCCCACGGGACCAACGTAACTCGTAGGAACTGACCCCGCAGCCGCGAGTCTCCCGGTTTGAGAGTACGACGGTAATTTGCTTATTTCTAGACTTAGGCTTAAAAACATGACGTTAGAGGGTGAAAACTCGAAACAGCCCCCGAACGGCCCCGTGGGTGGCACCAACACCTCCCACGGGACCAACATAACTCGTAGGAACTGACCCCGCAGCCGCGGGTCTCCCGGTTTGAGATTACGATGGTAATTTACTTATTTCTAGACTTAGGCTTAAAAACACGACGTTAGAGGGTGAAAACTCAAAACAGCCCCCGAACGGCCCCGTGGGTGGCACCAACACCTCCCACGGGACCAACGTAACTTGTAGGAACTGACCCCGCAGCCGCGGGTCTCCCGGTTTGAGAGTACGACGGTAATTTGCTTATTTCTAGACTTAGGATTAAAAACACGACGTTAGAGGGTGAAAACTCGAAACAGCTCCCGAACGGCCCCGTGGGTGGCACCAACACCTCCCACGGGACCAACGTAACTCGTAGGAACTGACCCCGCAGCCGCGGGTCTCCCGGTTTGAGAGTACGACGGTAATTTACTTATTTCTAGACTTAGGCTTAAAAACACGACGTTAGAGGGTGAAAACTTAAAACAGCCCCCGAACGGCCCCGTGGGTGGCACCAACACCTCCCACGGGACCAACGTAACTCGTACGAACTGACCCCGCAGCCGCGGGTCTCCCGGTTTGAGAGTACGACGATAATTTGCTAATTTCTACACTTAGGCTTAAAAACATGACGTTAGAGGGTGAAAACTCGAAACAGCTCCCGAACGGCCCCGTGGGTGGCACCAACACCTCCCACGGGACCAACGTAACTCGTAGGAACTGACCCCGCAGCCGCGGGTCTCCCGGTTTGAGAGTACGATGGTAATTTGCTTATTTCTACACTTAGGCTTAAAAACATGACGTTAGAGGGTGAAAACTCGAAACAGCCCCCGAACGGCCCCGTGGGTGGCACCAACACCTCCCACGGGACCAACATAACTCGTAGGAACTGACCCCGCAGTCGCGAGTCTCCCGGTTTGAGAGTACGATGGTAATTTGCTTATTTCTACACTTAGGCTTAAAAACATGACGTTAGAGGGTGAAAACTCGAAACAGCCCCCGAACGGCCCCGTGGGTGGCACCAACACCTCCCACGGGACCAACGTGACTCGTAGGAACTGACCCCGCAGCCGCGGGTCTCCCTCTTTGAGAGTACGATAGTAATTTGCTTATTTCTAGACTTAATTTTCATATTTCTACTTGGTTACTGATAATTTTAACTCATATATGCAATTTTTCAGCTTGATTAAATGTTTTGTAAAACTACTTGGTTACTGATATTTTTGTTTTTTGTATCCTATCATTTGTAGGATTTTTGCACGTGGATCAAATGAAGGAGGCAATGGTTTACAACATGATGATTATTTATATGTTGTGGACATTCAGGATAATGTTTTTTATGTGTTATAGCCGTGCAGGCTTTTATTGTTTAGTTTTATGGCCGTGCGGGCTTTTATAATTTGATTGTTGAATTTTATAGCCGTGCGGGCTTTATAATAAGCAGGTTTTTCATTTACAGGTTTTGGAATGTCAAGAAAAAAGAGGAAACTCTGCCCAATTTTTTTTTGGTCTGTGAATTATTAAGACGTGTAATATTTTAAAGTTTGTATATATATTTGTTTATTAACAACATTCTCAATTCGCAATTTGTGATTTTTTTTTATTGTTTTGCCTATAATAAATATTTGTAACACCTCGTAGCAACCGACGATGCACTCACAGGACCCCCAATTTTAGGATTGGACAAAAAAAAATACATTTTTTTTTAAATTATAGATAAATATGGTCATGGACTTTGTCCATGACCATTTTTATTTTTTTTTGTCGCGCTTAAAAATGGTCGCGGCCAAAGTCCGCGACCATTTTTTTTATTTTTTGTCACGGTAATGGGTCGCGGACTAGGGCTGCGACCAATTTTTTTAATTTTTTTTTTGTCACGCACATGGGTCGCGGACTTTGGCCGCGACCAATTTGTCACGATTGTGGGTCACGGATAAGGGCCGCGACCAATTTTTTTTAATTTTTTTTGTCACGGAAGTGGGTCGCGAACTTTGGCCGCGATCAATTTGTCACGGTTATGGGTCACGGATTAGGGTCGCGACCCGTCACGGCATGGGTCACGGCCAAAGATCGCGACCATCTGCCGTGACCTCTCTTGGCCGTGACCATTTTTTGGTCACGGACTTGGGCCGCGACCCACGAAAATGGTCACGCCAGAAATGGTCACGGCCGAAGTCCGCGACCCACAGTTTTGGTCAGGGATTTTGGCCTTGACCAATCGCCAGTTTTGGTGTAGTGCTTATTCGAGCTTCAGCACGCCCAAGGCATTCAGCCAGCCTTGTTTGTAGCCCTCGTTATTGGCATTCTGGATACGATCATCCAAATGGAATAATGTTTCGTTGTATCCAGCCATCTAGAACTCCCTGGGCTGTTTATGAAATTGAAATGTTAACCTCTCAAGCATCTCGTGAAGACTCTGGATGAAAAGTTCATTAGTCTCCAACACTGAGTTCTTTGAAGAGAGTTGTTTTTCCAGTTCTCTAATTTTCTTTGACATGTCAGACAAAGCTTGGTTCTTAGCCATTAATTGGCATGCTTGGTTTTCCAACGCTGATTGAGTAGGAGCTTCTTCAATAGTACGACGAAGAACTCTTGATCGTCCCCGAGCAGGTTGAGTACTTTGTTCCTCGACAATATTCTGAGCAACTCTTCCTCATCCACGAGAACCTCTTCCTCGTCCCCGAATAGCAGTAGAAGGTCCAGCTCTTCTCAAAGCCTCTAACTCTTCTCGCAACTTGGCATTTTCCACTTCTAAAAATGAGAATCCTTCATCGGTGATTGGTACCAAGGCAGTGGAAGACGAAGCTGCAGACTTATACTGTGCTAGCTCTTTCTGCAAATTATTATTCTCTTGCTCCAGCAGCTCGACAATCTGTCTACATGCTTCAACTTCACCCTTTAGGGTTCTCTCCCTAACATCGTATCCAGCGATGAGCTTCTCGTAGCCCTTCTCGGCGAAAAGCTGCTGATATCTCTTCTCATATCCTTCATGCAACAGGGCGGCTGATTCCTTATACTGATTTTGAAGGTTTTCTAAGGTACATTAAAGATCCTCGATCATTTCATAGTAAGCCACATTATTCGCCACAGCTCGGTCAAGTAAGCCCTTCAGATACTGATAAGCTTCGATTGCCTGTTCTGAAGCATCATGCCCAAGGATATCGGCAACTTCTGATGCACTCAGGTCTGTGTGACCAGCCTTATAATATTCATGACATTGTTGCATCAACTTTGTATCATTAGCATATAGCAGATCCATCCTGGCCAGAAACTAACAGAGAAAGAAAAGACAATCATCAAAAAGAAGATCAAGACAGAGTACAGATAGAAAAGATACAATCGTATAGAAGGGAAAACTCAAATTTTATTAGATCATAGTGCAGAGTTACAAAGATCTTGGTTACACTTGACAAAAAAGAAAAATAGAAAGAGAATACCGAACAACTTCACACATTTTCCTTGTCTCCCAAGACTTTCTCGGGAGGTTGGGATGAGGAGCTCGGTTGCTCGATGGGAACAATGAGTTGGTCGGCTGGAGCTGGAACTTGTTCAGGAGGAGCAGGCAGAGATGAAAGCTCCTCGTCAGCAGGCTGGGTAAGGATGGGATCACCCACTACCATTGAAGATTCTTCGGAGGCAGCTTCGTCCTCTTCTTCATCTTCGATGTTTGGGGGAGGACCAGGGAGATGTTGTTGAAACAGTTTTGAGTCCTCATTAACTTTCAATTCTTGCAGGGCAGCAACCCAACCATCTCAAAAGTATTTCAAACTCCCATACTGCACCCGAGTCATCATTGCTGCTACCCCCCTGTCCCATCCTTTGTCCCAACCGGTGCGGAAAGATTTTTTCACCACCAGTTTTCTTTTCATTTTCTCCGAGGAGAGCTTCTCGGATAGAAGATCCTCGGTGGCCTTCAACTTAGCTTCCACCTCTTCCTTCTGTTGGTTCACTTCTCGCAGAAGGGACAATTCTTCTTCTGCCATTCTCATCTTGTCTTCAATCTCCCCAAAGTTCTTGAGCTTCTCGTCATATTTTTTTTTCTCTCCCTCCAAATCTTTCACTTTATTTTCCAACTGTACATTTGTTGCCTCAACTGCAGCCAACTTTTTCTCCCTTTCAGCCCTATCCTCGTCATACTTTTGACGGGAATCCTTCAAAGATTTGGCCAATCCCAACAAAGCATCCTCCACTCCAGACGAGGAGCTAGAAGCCTTGATTACTTCATCCTTCTTCACAATGGTGTTAAAACAACTCACCAGCTGAAAAAAGAAGATAATAATAAGTCAGCACAAGATACATTTATTGAAGGAAAATTCAAAAAAATGAGAAACTTACTGAAGTAAGGTGACGAGTAGCCAAAGATGTAAGCAGATCCCTAGACATACTCTCCTCAATTCCTTGAACCTCATGAATGGTCCAAGTCTTTACCGAGCTCATTGCAGAGCTCGGGGGAATAATAGTTGGAACACCAGCTTGACCGAGGAGGATTTCTTAAGTCTCCTCGGTGGCATTTCAACAGCTTCAACCAAAGAAGAGCTTTTGGTTGGGGAGATGGTTATCACTTCCACAGGTGCATCCTTATTGTGAGGAGCCAATGGGGGCTTCTCGACAGCCTTCTGAGGAGCAACAGAAGGGGCAGCATCTATTTTCTTGGTCCCCTTTTGGACATCAGTTTTGTTTTTTTTTCCCATCTCCAGCAGATGTAGTCTCCTCAAAGAGAGCAGGAACCCTTCTTTTGCCCATCCTCTGACTCAAAGGAATATGAGAGTCCGATGAAGAATCCTCAGGAGCTGGTGCTGGCTCAGCAGTGCTGATTACAGGGCGAGCAGTGAAAGAGGTTGTATAACTCCTATACTGCAACAAATATGAAGCAGATCTGATGTGCTCGTCTGCAACTTTCTGATGCAAACTCCAGACAAGTTTCAAATGTTTGATGTTAACGTCAGCTTCTTTTGGAGTTTTTCTCTTACTGTCAACTGCAAACAAATACATAGTGAAATATCAGTCACACATTTTATCAAACATAATGAAATCGTAATTTCAGAAATAAAATAAAATGAAAATAACCTATCCCATTGCCATATGGAGGGCTCTGGGACCTTGGTATACTTCATCTCCAATCAAAGGGGCATGTTGACAGTTTTTTATAACTACCCCGTGTTCAAAATAATCCCTATTGGCATCAGGGAGGTTGACTACTAAAGCCCTATTCAAAAATCTAGTTTTTAAATAAAAAATATTATCTAGAACAGCCCATCTATAACAATACATAATCTTAGGAATTCCTATACGGGTTCCGTGAGTTTGATTTAACCTATACACCCCATTAACTATTCTCCATGTGTTGGGGGCTATCTTTGCAGGAACAACGTCGAAATACTGACAGAACTCTAAGCACAAAGGGTTTGGTGGAAAAGAAAATCCACATTCAGCAATAAAGAGGCTGGGGAACCAATGTCCCTCAGCCAAACGAAAATAATTTGAAGGCTCAGAAAGATCCTCCAGAGCTACCCAATATGGAATAGAAAAATCAGAACGGAATTTCTCAAGAGATTCAATAACATAAACCATGGCGAATAAAATAAATGAAGAAGAAGGAAGAAGATCTTACAGGAAAAAAGGAGATCTGTTGACAACGAACGAAAGAAATGATGAACGCACAAGAAAGAGAAAGACTATGGAAAACTCGAAAGCAGAAATTGGAAAAGGAAGAAGATGATGGGATTGCCTATGAAGCTTAAATACTTTTCCTTGGGAAACGACGAAAGAAATGATTACAAAAAAGAAACTATTACGCTACCGGCGGCTAAAAGGACAAAAAGTGCGCTAAGATCGAAGCGCTTATAAAATTCAAAAAAGCGGATTCTGCGAATATGGGGAAAATGCTCCTAAAAACTAGGAAGGTCATTTAATATTGCCATATACCGAGAAAGAATGTTCCAAATTCCTCAAAGTTCGAAATATGAAACATTGGGGGCTTCTGTTGATACCAAAATTAGTAAACTGATATAGACGAATAATAAGAAGACACGTGTCAATCTACGTGGCACAATAGCAACGAGGAAGTTTATTTCCCCGACCAAGTCATACTCACTCCGAGAAGCAAGTGTACTCCGAGGAACTCCAACACTCCCAGGAACTCCTGAACGACGAGAAACTAAGGCGATCCGAGCTGCATCTCGGCCACATCATTGATTGCCAGATAATCAACAGTTCAACAGCATTGATTGCCAGATAATCAACAGTTCAACTATTCATTGAATGCTTATCATACAGACGTATATTCTTAAAGGGCATTAATTATTTACCCTTTCACATGTACAGCCCAAGGGCTATAAATACATTGTATCATCCTTATTCAAGGGGACCGGATTTTCTTGATAGAATTACATATCGAGAACTCCAAAACACTTGGCAATAACAGAAACAGTGGACGTAGGCCATTCTTATAAGGCTGAACCACTTTAAAATTCTTTGTCTCATTTATATTTATCTGTGATTAAATAATTAGAAGCAATCTAATTTTTTACATCAACAATCATTTTTTATATATTATTACTTTTGATCATAACAAACAAATAACTATTTATATAAATAATTTTGTATTATCAATATAAATATTACTTAAATTCTAGTAGATGATGTGTTGTGTTTACTTACTTAATTAACTAGCTTGAGCATTTTTTTATCCATGTAATGTTTTTTTAACATCATTTTTTTAATTCTTTTTAGCCTTTTTTCTGTTCGTTAATTTTTTTTATTTTTGTTTAACCTTTCTTTGTTAAAATTCGTGCAATTTATTTTCTGTTAAATTTATTTTTTTGTAATCTTTTTACATCTTTAAAATACTCGTTATTTTTATCACTATAACATTTGTTATGGTCCCAACACGTTTTTGTCAAATATGAACACTTTTGGTCCCAACTCAATTTTCGTCATCTCAAAAGTCATCCACTTGTTAGACATGTGATATCTATTATTGGTCATTTTCAAGAAATGAAAGAGACTTGTTTTGGGGAACATAAATCTCTTGGAACTTACCTCATAAAAATGATAAAAACGTAAACTTTTTTTCTTTCTTTTTTATTTTCTTTTACCTCCAATGTCATCTCTTTTTAACTGATGATATTATAAAAACAAAATATAATTTTTTTTCTTTCAGTAATTTTATTAACAATTTTTTTCTTTTCTTTCGATCATAAAGAAAAATATTTATTTTGGCCGAAGATAACGGCTTTTTTTTCATTAAATCTATTGTTACAGTCAATTTTTTTATGAGTGTTCCTTTGTACTTATACATTATCCTTACAAAATCTTTGAGATAATCATCTGCATTGGAAAGAGATGCCAGCTTGTGTGTCAGTTGACTGAGATAACCCTCTTGCGTTTGGTTGTAATTTTTTTTTAGGCCACACAATTGCTCCTTGATAGAAACGTTTTTGTACCATTTATATTATAAATCACTTTTTTTACTTGATCGCACATGACAAAGCGCTTTGAATTGGGTAAAGCTACATATTTTTTTGACCTGCCTTTGTTGATGGGGTCCACGATTGTCCAAGTAAGTCACATCTTATTTATAATATATATATACCTTTATATATATATATGTTAAAACTTTTGTATATAATGAAACATATAAATTTTAAAATGAATAAAATAACTATAGAGTAAAAATAGAAATAAAAAAAAATTATATTATTTTATTAAATGTATATAAAAAATTATTTCTATTTTTACTCTATAGTTATTTTATTCATTTTAAAATTTATATGTTTCATTATATACAAACGTTTATATATATATATATATATATATATATATATATATATATATATATATATATATATTCATCTTCAATTAACACATTCTTTTACATAAAAAAAATTGGTATTTTGTTTTTAACTTGATCAAATAGCGAGTTCTGCTTTTACTCATTGTTGATGTAAAAAACTAGATTTGATCTAATTAATTAATCACAGATAAATATGAAATAAAAAATAAGACAAAGGATTTTTAAAGTGGTTCAGCCTTATGAAAATTACCTACGTCCACAGTTTTGTATTGCTGGATGTTCTTGCCTTAATCTTGATCACAATTACTAATGATCAATTACCCCGTTCTGGAGGGTGTTACAATGTAGCCTTGGGGTTATCTGTATGAATAGACGATATGCCATTATTTAATAGACATATACATGTAACAACCCTCGCTTTTAAGAGACCCATTTTATATTAATTGACCGCATTAAGTAATTATATAAAATGATGTGACTGGAGTAAATATTAATTATATGGGTTAAAAGTTAATATTTACTAGATTGTTGCATATCTACGGTGTGTGTAAGTAAATATCATCATGGGGTATGTTTTATAGTGTCATGTGTTTTAAATGACATTTTGGTTTAAATGAAACTGGAACTTGAAATAATTTATAAAATTGCCGAATGCCAGTTTAGAGGGTGTAAATAGTCCCGGAGTGTGCGAGACAGTCAAAATAAGTGCCATATTGTATTTTTAGATGCCGGACACTTTTGACTGGTTTTAACTCAAATGCGTATTTGGGAGTCATTTTAATGTGATATTAACCATTTAAGTTGGGAATTAGACTTAAGCCACGATTTAAGTCTCCCAACCTTTTCCATTCCTTCCATTACACACCACAAGCCCTAGAGAGAGTGAGAGAGAGGTGGAAGAGTGGAGAAATTGGAGAGAAAGAAGAAAAGAGAGAGATTCAAGCTCAGAGATTGTTGCTACTACAAGAAAATTTGATATTCCCACACCAAGGAAAGTTTTCTACTTGCTAATATATGATCTAAGATGGATAAATTATATGATAGTTGTGTGTTTGGTTGATTTGAGGAAATTATTGGGTTTGTATATATATGTATGTGTATGTCGAAATACAAGTGATTAAACCTTGGATTTGTAGGGTTAAGGTGATTTAGAGAGTAGTTGAAGTTTAATATTGTTGTGGTTATATGTATATGAGTGGTGATTTGGGAAATGAGATTGGGGTTTAAAAGTTTAACTTGGGTTTTAGTTTTTGGAAGAAGAAAGGGGTTATAGGTCGGCTATGATCGGTCGACCGCGGTCCTAGGACCGATCGACCGGGCCTTCGAGGGATGCCATACTGCTTTCCCATAAAGGCATAAAAATTGGTGTGCGGTCGATCGCGGTCCCATGACCGGTCGACCGGCCCCTCTAAACCGAGCTTTCTACTTTTCTTCTTAAGGAAAATTTTGAGACGCGGTCTCAGGACCGATCGACCGGTCCCCTATTTTTCACCTTTAAACCTTATTTTGTTTCCTAGATTTATTCTCTTCAATAGGGACTAGGAGCCTTCTTGAATGAAGTAAATTTAGAATTCTAGAGTCCTAGATGAGTGGGGTAACTACCCTACATTAGAAACGCGTTGTGTGGGGGTTTTTAGGGGATATGCCAATTGATGTTAGGGAATTCTTTTCTCCTAGTAATTATTATGAAGCTAGGAGTTGTAGCATCATGTTCGGGTGACTTTAGAAGCTCAAATTGAGCGATGTTGGCCTTGATGGTTAATAGTATAACACCACAAAAGAGTGTTGGGTGAATTAAATTGGGAGTTCACTTATTCTTTGAGGTTATAATGACGATATAAATTATCGTATGGCTCCGGATAAAAAGGTGAATTATTTACAAAACATAAATGATTTGGTTTCAGATAAAAATGAAACATACATATGAACAATCGTGAATGAAAATGATATGGAAATGGTAATAATTATGGTAAATGATAATTTACTTAAACACACCTCTCTAAATGCCATCATAAGGGAAGTTCGCGCGCGAGGTGAAGCCCCCTGGCTAATGAATGCAGGGTGGATATAGTCGTAGGCCATATGCGTGATTATGTTATGTTTTCTGCGCTGGTGAGGAGATTCCACGTGTGGTCTTGACTCTCCCGCAGGCATATGGCCACTTCCCGACGTCTTGCGTTATAGGTGCCCAGACTGCCTTGTTTGATAGGCCCCTGGAAGATGATGGTCATTTAGGGGCGCGCCCAGTGGGGAAACTCGGAGGGGCGGTCTTAGAATCGTTATATGCATAAGAATATAACCATTCTGAATCAAGAGGGACTTGATGTATGATAAATGTCGTAAAGAGCATATGATAATGATGATATTCCTGATAAGGAATGGAATGCCACAAAGAGCATATAAATATGATTATAATTCCTAATAAGGAATGGAACTATGAGATGAATCAGAGTATATGATGGAAGCTTTTAGATTAATGTTAATTATTATTATTCTCTTCCATAACTTAATTAAATTTATTGATTAATTAAAATGTCTTAGCTTATGTTTTAAATTATGTAGGTAGATTCTTATTTCTTTTAGTTATGATTTACCATTCATAATTGTCATACTCTTTATTCATCTGGTGATCATCTAAAATCGGGCCCTGACCCGTTCATATTTCTTGTTGTGTATGCATTTTGTATCCACTCAGGTGCTCCATCGGAATGACGCCTGATCTGATTTCCTATCCCGGTGTTTTTGGCGAGCCGTGATGCTTTGCGGGTATTAAGGGATATAGTGCAATAGACTCCGTCATCCTTATTCTCTAGTCAAGATCGGGTCTTTTACTCGGGCGCCTGGCCCAAACGGTTGTATTTGCTTAATGTAATGTATTATGTAATTTACATTAAAATGTTGTATCACTTGGCATGTACTTTTTGACCGACAGCCTATTCGGTCCTCTTATTGTTTACTTGTCGTTATTGTAATATATATTCTTGGGATTTCCACCTTCTTTTTAAATTGGGTTGTTTAAATTCTTTCTTTAACTTTAAAACCAAAATTTTTGGAAACTCGTTTTTCTGAAATATGGAGTGGTTATCCTGTATACTTTGTATATTATTGTGACGCTGAGAATGATTCCATCCTGGATTCCTGTTATATTGAAGTATCCGGTTGACCACACCCTATTTCGGATCACGGGTTGTCACAGATGGTATCAGAGCATCAGGTTCTAGAGTCCTTAGGGGTCTTTGTGAATGCTTTACGTTTTCAGCGTTGTTTTTGATTTGATGTAGAATCTTAGGATTAAGATCGTTGATTTCTCTTATGAGATTTTGTTTTTCTGCCATGAGGTAGAACCCATAGAATCTTTTACGCATTCGTGTGAGATTCGTAGGTCGATTGAAGAAGGGCGCCAGGGAAAGTTGTTATGAAGGCGTCGCGAGATGGAATTACTAGGAACTGTAAATTGTGGTCGGGGGTGAGGACCGCTTTGGAGGTCGCTCCCCTTTTGGAGCATTTTCTTATCTTGCTAATGCGACTACTAATTACGGTAGATCTAGTTTTCCAAGCACCGCTAGAAATAGAGTGTGGTACTAAGCTTGGTATTCCAAGCGATATAAAATTGCAGTAGGGAAGAACCCATGACGAGGGCCACATATTGAATTAAGATGGAGGAAATGTATCCTCATTTGGTATAAGCATAAGGCCCAAGAGAAAGAGCTTTGGCCTAGAAGAGGGTATAAAAGTCCCTAGATGAAAAGGATGGAGGAAAATCCTTCACCCGAAGGAGTAGTGTTGAAGTGGTGGGAGCATAGTCACCATATTTGTGGGCGCAGGAAGTTTTGGTCCATAAAGAAACCCGGTGGATACTTTCAACAGTAGGTTTCTCTGGGATAATTGGACTGAGGAGTAGGTGAATTCTCAAACGTTTACGCAAGGTGCGATCTGAAGCCGACAATAAATAAAGAGTTGTACGGTTAGGGAGGTCGTACACCACATTAAGGTAGGTATAAGGAAGATTTAGCCCTTCAGTAAAATGATAGGCACCAGAATAAGGGCTGTTAACACTTTTGAAGGAACAGTGTTCATGAAACCTCACTGGCGGATTCCGCCCGGGGAGGAACCATCGAACTGAGGAAGCGAAGGCCGGTATCATGTTCTCTTTTAGTGAGAACGTAAAAAAAAGGATTGCGTGGGCAAATTTTTGGTCGTTAGGGACGGAACAATGGCTATGACGTGGAAGAACCACGCATTTTCATTATGTTGATTGGAAAATAAGGACAAAGATAAGATGCCTAGCTGGGGTGCTGATGGAAGTAATATTGGTTCGAATAAGACTCGAGTACGGTGTCTGAGAACCATTTGGATTGGCCTGGGGTGATTGGCAAGAATGTTGGTGGGAATTCCACCTTAGTAGGGGGGATGGTACCTTCCTTGCGATAAGATAAGGTAGTATTAGGTTTACTATAGATTCGGGTGTGCATGTCGAGTTTGTGGTAGTATCGACGCTATTATAGTAAGGGTAAATATATGACTTCCTCGGTAGGGAAGTTTTATATTTTTCTCACTCGTTATAAGGCGAGTGATGATATTTTGAATGTATATGTGCTGTATGTGCTACTTGTATTATGTGTATTATACGAGTAAAGATATATTGGTTTGATTGGGGTGATAGCAAGCAATTAAATTGCGAGGCTATCTTTCTTCTAGTTTCCAAATGGAACTAGTTGTACTATACTATCTCTCCTGGATACAGGATTGAGACTTTATAGGGGTGGTTGAGGTAGGTAAGAGATTTTAGTACTTGTTGTGTTATGTTGTTTAAGTGTTTGGTTATTTGTTTACATTGTATGTGATTTTTATGCCTTATCTCCACGACCGACAAGGTTGAGTAGTAATGCATAGGAGGGGTTCCTTGTTTGGATTTCGCTTTTGTGGGACGCTCCACGCGTGAACCTCAACGACGTTGGAAGTGGAGAGATGATGTTCTTTTTCTTGTTTTATTTTATTTTTATTTTATTTATTTTGTGGAATGAGAGTTGGGTCGAAAGGCTTAGCCGAGAATCACGTAATTGAGTGATTAAGGGCTACTAAAGTGCGAGATAGAAGCACTGAATATAGTTCTCTCCTTTGATCGATGTGAGGGAGACTGAGTTATGAAGTCGAGTTGGGACTTCTGGTTATGCCTTATTAAGAAGGCCATGTGTATATAGTGGAATAAATATTTGTAAGACTTTACAGAAAGTAAATGTCCGATTAGTTAAAATCCTCAATTATTTGAATGGTAAGACATAGAAGTAGAATTTTATTAATAGGGTTGAGAGTTAGAATTTTTCCGATCCCAATCATGTGTCTTAGACCGTTACATCTTGATGACCGACAATGCGAGGTAGTAGTGTAACGGGAGGGTTCCTTGTCTGGATTTCGCTTCGACGAGACGGCCCACTCATGAAACTGAGCGAATGTCGGGAGTTGGAAAAGGTCTTGGACACTAGGGATATACTTAGTATTATAGATCTACGACTTAGATAGGATATATATAGATCGACCTTAGGATCTTTCGGACGTAAGCCCTTTAGGGCATGTGATGTTGATCTAAGAAGGCTATAGGGAGTTGACCACAAATAGGTTGTGGGTTAACTCTAAGGGGGAGTATGTCCCTAGAAATGAGAAGTATGGAATCTCGAGAGATTTCGAAGGTTAAGCTAAAGGAGATGAGACCTCTATTAGATAAGAGTGTTACGATGGTAACTTAATTTTCGGGGAGTTAAAAGGATGAGTTGACCTTCACTCCTGAGCCCATGTTAGTAATCTCGAGGGTGGATTTAATGAATAAGTCTCTGCCAAGATGGGGAGTAATAATACGGGAGCATGGACCCATCGTTTATACGTATCACAAGCTTAAACTTGTGGGAAGTATTATCCCATGCTTGAATTAAAATTCATTGGGGTATGATTGCCTTAAAGAGATGAGGCACTACATCCTAGGCAGGAAATTTAGTCTTCCTCGTGAGCAACAAGTTGTTGCAATATGTTGTGGGAGGAATCGAGTTGGTGTATGAAGTTCATAAAGGACTATTGATTGGATATTCCCATTCTCTAAGGGAGTGCGATTGGGGTAGTAGATGCGTCAAGTAGAGAACCCGTCAGAAAATTTGTGATGGCACGGAAGTCCAAGTGGAACGAGCATAACTAGGAAAACTTTGGAGCAAGAGCATTCATGTCTGTGACTGACCATATCACCCACTCGTGTGAAGAGAGGGGTGGTGGAACGAAGAAGGGTATATTCATAGACGTCTGCATTGAATTGCCGGCACGGAACTGGTCGTGATCCTATTTAAGAAAATTGTTGATCGTTCGACCAAATCGTTGCTTTTCCGGCCATTACGGGCGGACTATATGTAGAAGAGTACTCCCCGCTCTTTATGGAGAATGGTAGAACCGTATGAAGTGCCCGTCTGGTGGGGGACCGAGACTAGATATTCATGTCGAAGGTTTGGCAAAGTTTCCAGGAAGTAATGGGAACCGTATGGAAATGGCGTATCTTACCACCCTAAAGTGGATGGATGAATGGGGGAATTTAACGTAAGGCCGAAAGGCATACCTTAAAGGTACCCTTAGGCTAAATAGACGGGTGGGGACAGTAGCTTGTATGGATGGAAATTTTCATACAATAATTCAGATCACTTTCTACAGCATGGCACCGTGAGTGGCCTTTTGTAGCCGGGTGGGTAATCCGCTTACTCGTTGGATGAGACCAGCGAACAATAGGTTCCTTGGACTTGGTGGAGTCCCGGATCATTTTCTAAATAATAGACTTGGTGGGGGGCTCCGCTTATACGAAGAGTAGTTATGCAGTGTTGGGGTTAAGCAACTTAGCGTTGGTATAGGTATACCTCGAGGAGGGATGTAACATGACTTAGGAAGTAAGGTAATTTGTGCTGAGTCATGTGGGTATCGTCTTTTGTCGTGGGAAGGTGGGATCGATAGTTCGTGAGGAACGCTTTGGGTCATGTTAGAACACGGAGAATGTAGACTGAGATTGATAGTGAAGACTTTAGTCCGAGTCCATTTGGGACGCCGCAATATTGAGGGGTTATGAAGAGTGATAGAATAATGGTTTAGGATAGTATACCCTTTATGCGATTAGGGTATGCCCGAATTTTGAGGGCAAAATTCCCTCATAAGAGGGGAGTATGTAACAAAACTCGCTTTTAGGAGACCCCTTTCAAATTAATTGTCCGCATGAAGTAATTATATAAAATGATGAGACTGGAGTAAATATTAATTGAATGGGTTGAAAGTTAATATTTACTAGATTGTTGCATATTTACGGTATGTGTAAGTAAATATCATCATGGGGTATGCTTTATAGTGTCATGTGTTTTAAATGACATTTGGTTTAAATGAAACCGGAACTTGAAATAATTTATAAAATTACCGGATGCCAGTTTAGAGGGTGTAGTTAGTCCCGGAGTGTGCGAGACAGTCAAAATAAGTGCCATATTATATTTTTAGATTCCGGGCACTTTTGACTGGTTTTAACTCAAATATATATTTGGGAGTCATTTTAATGTGGTATTAACCATTAAGTTGGGAATTAGACTTAAGCCACGATTTAAGTTAACCTTTTCTATTCCTTCCATTACACACCACAAGCCCTAGGGAGAGTGAGAGAGAGGGGGAAGAGTGGAGAAATTGGAGAGAAAGAAGAAAAGAGAGAGATTCAAGCTTGGAGATTGTTGCTACTACAAGAAAATCTGAGATTCCCACACCAAGGCAAGTTTTCTACTTGCTAATATATGATCTAAGATGGATAAATTATATGATAATTGTGTGTTTGGTTGATTTGAGGAAATTATTGGGTTTGTATATATATGTATGTGTATGTTGAAATACAAGTGATTAAACCTTGGATTTGAAGGGTTAAGGTGATTTAGAGAGTAGTTGAAGTTTAATATTGTTGTGGTTATATGTATATGAGTGGTGATTTGGGAAATGAGATTGGGGTTTAAAAGTATAACTTGGGTTTTAGTTTTTGGAAGAAGAAAGGGGTTCTAGGTCTTCTATGACCGGTCGACCGCGGTCCCAGGACCGGTCGACCGGGCCTTCTGGGGAGGCCATACTGCTTTCCCACAAAGGCATAAAAATTGGTATGCGATCGACCGCGGTCTCCTGACCAGTCGATCGGCCCCTCTAAACCGAGCTTTCTGCTTTTCTTCTCAAGGAAAATTTTGAGACACGGTCGACCGCGATCTCAGGACCGGTCGATCGGTTTCCTGTTTCTCACCTTTAAACCTAATTTTGTTTCCTAGATTTATTCTCTTTAATAGGGACTAGGAATATTCTTGAATGAAGTAAATTTAGAGTTCTAGAGTCCTAGATGAGTGGGGTAACTACCCTACATTAGAAATGCGTTGTGTGGGGGTTTTCCGGGGATATGCCAATTGATGTTAGGGCATTCTTTTCTCCTAGTAATTATTATGAAGCTAGGAGTTGTAGAATCATGTTGGGTGACTTTAGAAGCTCAAATTGAGCAATGTTGGCCTTGATGATTAATAGTATAACACCACAAAAGAGTGTTGGGTGAATTAAATTGGGAGTTCACTTATTCTTTGAGGTTATAATGACGATATAAATTATCGTATGGCTCCGGATAAAAAGGTGAATTATTTACAAAATGTAAATGATTTGGTTTCGGATAAAAATGAAACATACATATGAACAATCATGAATGAAAATGATATGGAAATGGTAATAATTATGGTAAATGATAATTTACTTAAGCACACCTCCCTAAATGCCATCATAAGGGAAGTTCGCGCGCGAGGTGAAGCCCCCTGGCTAATGAATGCAGGGTGGATATAGTCCTAGGCCATATGCGTGATTATGTTATGTTTTCTGCGCTGGTGAGGAGATTCCGGGTGTGGTCTTGACTCTCCCGCAGGCATATGGTCACTTCCCGACGTATTGCGTTATAGGTGCCCAGGCTGCCTTGTTTGATAGGCCCCTGGAAGATGATGGTCATTTAGGGGCGCGCCTAGTGGGAAAACTCGGAGGGGTGGTCTTAGAATCATTATATGTATAAGAATATAACCATTCTGAATCAAGTGGTACTTGATGTATGATAAATGCCATAAAGAGCATATGATAATGATGATATTCCTGATAAGGAATGGAATGCCACAAAGAGCATATAAATATGATTATAATTCCTAATAAGGAATGGAACTATGAGATGAATCAGAGTATATGATGGAAGTTTTTATATTAATGTTAATTATTCTTATTCTCTTTCATAACTTAATTAAATTTATTGATTAATTAAAATGTCTTAGCTTATGTTTTAAATTGTGTATGTAGATTCTTATTTCTTTTAGTTATATTTTACCATTAATAACTATCATACTCTTTATTCATCTAGTGATCATATAAAATCGGGCCCTGACCCGTTCATATTTCTTGTTGTGTATGCATTATGTATCCGCTCAGGTGCTCCGTCGGAAGGACGCTTGATCTGATTTCCTATCCCGGTGTTTTTGGCGAGCCGTGATGCTTTGCAGGTATTACGAGATATAGTGCAATAGATGCCGTCATCCTTGTTCTCTAGTCAAGATCGGGTCTTTTACTCGGGCGCGTGGCCCAAACAGTTGTATTTTGCTTAATGTAATGTATTATGTAATTTACATTAAAATGTTTAATCACTTGGCATGTACCTATTGACCGACAGCATATTCGGTCCTCTTATTGTTTACTTGTCGTTATTGTAATATATATTCTTGGGATTTCCACCTTCTTTTTAAATTGGGTTGTTTAAATTCTTTCTTCAACTTTAAAACCAAAATTTTTGGCAACCCGTTTTTCTGAAATATGGAGTGGTTATCCTGTATACTTTGTATATTGTTGTGATGCTGAGAAGCATTCCATCCTGGATTCCTGTTATATTGAAGTATCGGGTTGGCCACCCCCTATTTTGAATCACGGGTTGTCACAATACATATGTACAATAAGAATGTTCATTAAATTCGATGTTCATTGAATGTGCAATTGTCGCTTGATCTTCCTGGCCAGATGCTCTGCACGTTGAGTAGCTCGGCGCGTTAAGTTGCTCCAAACGCTAAATAGATTGAGGTGATGAGTAGCTTGGTGCTGCGAGTTGCTCGGTGAGTATAAGAATTTGCTACGTAATATGACACATGTCTTCATATGATTGGTCCACGTCAGCTGACTAATTTTCGTATCAACAGAAGCCCCCAATGTTTCACAGTTGAGTTTTGATATGAGAGTGTGGAATATTTTACGCGAAAGTTGCTCGGGCACCTTTTTATGTCTTGATTAATTACAGATCTCCACCATTTAGGAATTTTCCCTTTAGTCTTGTCATTTGAGGGCGAAATGGCAAACTTGTAAATATTTTGAATCTGCGACAAACGCTTGGGTATTTGTGTCTTTTTCATCATTTAACCGCCGAAAACGTAATCGTCTTTTCTAGTAATCATTTATTTTCCTACTTCCCGATGCAAGGGATTTAAAAGCGATAGATACGGATTGTCATCTACTTTTTACCTTCAGATTTTTAAACTTTTTCTCTTCTCTTTCTATCTTTGTATTGTCATTCTTCATGTCATCCGCCTTAGCAAACTTCTCAATCCCTCTGTAAGAACTTCTTCTTTCTTCTTTCTTCTTTCTTCTTTCTTCTTTCTTCTTTCTTCTTTATTTGCTTTAGCCACTATGGTTTATCTTATAGAATCGTTGGATAAGTTCCGAGCTGATTTTACGATTCCCTCTTGGGTTATTCTAGAAGAACCTCCTTGCCCTTCTGATTTATTTTCTTTAGCTGAGGGAAACTAGTTTCCTTCCCTTTTGTAGCGAAATGTGGCTTTTCTTTTCCGTCTAATCCCTTTTGTTTGGAGTTTTGCCAATATTTCGATATTGTTCCTGCAAGAGTAGCTCCAAATATATGGAGGGTAATTAATGGCGTATATAGGTAAAACCAGATTCATGGGACTCATTTAGGGATCCCAGAAATTATGTTTTGTTATAAATGGGTTACGAGTGATACAACATTTTATTTAAAAACTAGCTTTTCCAATAGATATTTAGTGGTCAATCTTCCCGATGCTAATAGGGACTATTTTGATCATGGAGTTATGATAAAAAATTGGCAACACCCGCCATTAAAAGGAAATAATGTTTACCAAGGTCCCAGATGTCCACTATATGGCAATGGGATAGGTTGTTTTTAATTCTTCGATTTAGCTCCATTTATATTTGATGAAATGCGTCCCTGATATATTTTTTTTATTTTTTTGCGGTTGATAACAAAAGAAAGCCCCCAAAAGAGAGTGACATTAATATAAAAGCTTTGAAACTCATTTAGGGTTTGCATCAATCAGTTGATGGGGAGCACGTTAGAGTTGCTTCTTATTTGTTGAGATACAAAAATACTACTTCCTCTTATATTGCTCGTCCTCTTGCCCCTCGTGTGATAATTGATCTAGATCAAGTTCCTTCATCTCAAGCCGGCGTAGAAGAATCTTCTTCTGATTTGGGTACCTCTATTGCTGATTTGATGACGAAAAAGAAGAAAAGGCCTGAATTCTTTTCCAAGGATGCTCCTGGCATTGATGGGGCAAAGAAGAGCAAAGGGAACATCCCAGCTGAAGGGACGAAGAAAATAGATAGTACTCCATCCAAAGGAACAATTCCACTTGTCAAGGAGGTCGAAAGAAAACCACCTGATGTCCCAAAAGAGGCAGTACCTTTGATTGAAGGTGTTGTTGTTACGCAAGAAGAGGCAGCACCTTTGATTAATGGTGCTCCTTTAAGGAGATTGAGGAGAGGTCTTGCAGAAAGACCTAATGAAACTGCTGCTCAGCCTTCTAGTGTTGAGGATCCTTCTTTGAGAGCGAAGACTTCAGCCCTCATTGCTCCGAGCTCGACCAAAGTCTTGATTAAGTCTTGGACCATCCATAAATATCGAGCTGCTGAGGGTTCCCTTTATCGGGAGAAGGTCACTGACTTAGCAGCCCAACATATTGCATCAGTAAGTATCATCATCCTTGCTACTTTACCTTTATATACCGTATTCATATTCTGATCTGAGCTTATTTTCTTTTTCATCGCAATCTTTGAAGAGCTTCCATCGGAAGTACGAGGAAGATAAAGCTGCTTGGGAGAAGAAACTTCTATCTGTAGAGACATCTCGCCAGCAAGATGATACAGCTCGGGACCAAGCTGTGAATGCCTCCAATGAGTAGGAGGAAAAATTGAAGGTCGCCATTTCTAGCAAGGAAGAAGCTGATGGCAAGCTTGAATAGGCTGAACAGCGTAAGAAAGACCTAGAGGAGAAAGTGAAACTTACTGAGGGGTATGCTTCTTCTGAGAAAGCGAAGAGAAAAGCTACTGTGAAGAAGTCCTTCAGCTCTGGCTGGGACAAAGGATGGAACAAAGTCATAACTGTTATTACTTGCCAGATGGAGTATGCAAGTTTGAAGTACTTTAGAGACGGATGGGTCGCAGCACTGACAGAGTTGAGTGTTGCAGACGATTCCGAATTAATTCAGAAACACACTCATGGCCCTCCTCCTACTATTGACAAAAAAGAAGAGGATGAAGCTGCATCTGATGAATCTTCTATGGTGATAGTAGAACAAGTACCTGCAGCTACCTTTCCTCAGCCCTCCGACCAAGTTCAGCAGGCGACAACTTCTACCGAGCAACACAAACTGCCCTTCGAACAGCCAACTTTTTCATCCAAGGCAACTGATGACGTTGTAGGGAATAAGAAGAAGGTGTAAAGTTATTTGGCTCTTTAATTATGTTGTTTTTTTTTACTTTTCCCTTTGTTGTACCTTTGGTTGTACTTACTTCTCTCATTGATTAATAAAAAGGACTTTGTCATTTATTCTGAGTTTCTCCTTTAATTACGTTGTCTGTATCGTTATTGATGCATTTTTATTTTTCCTTGCTAGTTTATTGCCATGATGGAACTCTTGTCAGCTCATGATATAGAGTTGATGAAAAAATGTAATGATTATTTCAAAGCTGGTCACATAGACTTTACTAAAGCTTAAATAATTGATATCCTTGGACCTGACGCTTATGAGCGAGCAGTGGATGCATACCAATATTTAAAATGTTTACTTGATCGCGTTGTAGACAACAATGTGGCTTATTATGAAATGATTGAAGACCTCCAAGGATGATCGAGGAACTCCAAATTCAACATAAAGAAACCACTGCATTCCTACACGAAGGTTATGAGAAAAAGTACCAGTAGTTGAGTGTTGATCGGGGCTATGACAAATATATCTCGGCCCATAAAAAGAGGGAAAGTGTGCTGAAACTTGAAATCGAGGAACATAGGAATATTGCCAAGCTGTTAGAGGAAGAGAATATTGTCTTACAAGAAGAAATGAAACAACTCAAATCTGCTGCCTCGACCTCTTCGGGAGCTTTAGTCCCAGTTAATGATGAAGGTTTTTCCTTTTTGGAAACTGAAAATGTTGCTTTAAGAGAAGAGTTGGAGACTTTGAAATGAACCGGACCTACCTCGTCTACTCGTGGTAGAGCAAGGCCTTCTACCCGTGGTCGAAAAAGGGCTGGTCGGATTAATATTGAAGAGACGAGGACCCAACTGGATTTAGAAAATCAAGTCGTTAAATTGAAGGCAAAAAATCAAGTCCTAGCAGAAATGTCGAGAAAAATTCAAAGTCTTACCGATCAACTTTCTAAGCAAAGCTCTGCCTTGGAGAGTAAAGAGAATTTTGTGAAGAAGCTTCATCAGAACATTGAGAGATTAACATATCAATTCTATAAACAACCTAGGGAGTTTTGGAATGTGGGATACAATGAAGCTTTGTGCCATGTCAATGCTCGATTAAGACAATCAAATAATGAAGGGTACAACTAAGGATGGTTGAATGCTCTTGGTGTTATGCGTCTTGAGGAATCAAATTCCCTGTGGGATTAGTACAAACCTGGATTTCTCGACTTACTAGTACCTCCTTTCAACTTAGACGTTAGTTGGATTCCAGCTCATGCCATACCTCAATGTTTGATCTCCAAGTACCTTAGTGATTACAATCTTCATGAAGATTATGAGATATCTCGACCTCCTTATCTGCTTGAGTGACCATGTTCGAGAAACACTAGGATGCTACGAGATATGAATTTTATCAATTCTCCTTATGCTTTAGATGACCCTCCTGCTGGAATGGAACATGTGCCAAAATCAGAAGGAAAAAAGCCAATAGGATAGGAAATTTGTATTGAATGGAGAAAACTTCATCTTTTGTAATTTATTTTAAAAATGTTATCTTTATACACTCTTTTTTCCTTAGAAATAGTGTTTAAGATGTCTTTCTTATGCATATCTATCAATAGAGGGACGATTTGTCCTATTTTGTTTTGTTTGCCTAGACAATGGAGCTTACCCCACCTGCTGCCTAGTTGTAGTGACTTATCACCCATAAATGCCTAAGAAATTGAATTATTTTCATCCCATGATCCTACTTAGTTGTAGTAATCTTTTCAGGATTACCTTAGTGCCTAGACAGTGGATGCCCCGTGAGGTCACCCATCTTTTTGCCCAGCTTAGGATAGCCTTTGAGGTCCCCTGTGATCAAACAGGCTTTGCCTTATATGATTATTATGCTAACATTGTTGGTAAAATTTATTGATGCCGACCGACCGTGGCTGGTGGTTGTTGATATGCCGACTAACCGTAGTTGGTGGTTGCCAGAAAAAAAATAAACAAAAGGAATATAGAGAAAATCTCATATTTATTCATACTGAAAAAACTGAAGTACATGTGAATATGTGTTACTGGTAATATTTACGCAGATGCTCCGCATTCCATGCATTTTTGAATTCTTCTCCCTCCAAGGTCTCTATTCTGTAGGTTCCAGGTCGAACAACTGTAGTTACTCGATAGGCCCCATGCTAGTTGGCCTCTAACTTGTTATGCTTTTGAATCACCTTCTTGAGAACATAATCTCCCTCTTCGAGATCACATTTCTTACCTTTTTCGTTGTAAAACATGGCAGTTCGTTGCTGGTATGCTGCGTTTCTGAGTGCCGCGTCTTCTCTTACTTCTTCGAGCATATCCAAGTCTAAACGTCTCATTAAATCTCTTACAGGAAAATTAAAATTAAGCACTCTGTGTGTGGGTAAGCCCAGTTCAGCTGGTATGACTGCTTCACTTCCGTGAGCTAGCATGTAGGGAGATTCCCCAGTTGTTGTTCGGGGTGTTGTGCGATAAGCCCATAACACAGAATGTAGCTCGTTAATATAATTGCCTTTTTCATCATCCAGATGTTTCTTCAACCCGTTTAATAGATTTCTATTTGTTACTTCAGTTTGTCCATTGCTCTGGGGATGACCTGGTGCAAAATGGATTTTCTGGACATTGGATTGATGACAATATGTTGCGAACTCCTTATTATCAAATTGGGTACCATGATCAGTGATGAAAGCATGTGGCAAACCATATCGGCAGATTATATGATTCCAAATAAACTAGTAAACTCTTTCATAGGACATGTCAATGAGAGGCTCTGCTTCAACCCACTTGGTTAAATAATCAACAGTGACTACTAAATACTTGAATCTCCCTTTGGTAATCAGCAGAGGCCCGACCAAATCTATGCCCTACATGGAAAATGTCCAAGGGGAAGTAATGGGCATTAACAATGCCTAGGGAGTTCTTCGATTGAAAGAGAAATGTTGACACTCACCGCACTTCTTAGCTTAAGCTGTACAATCAGCTCTCATCGTTGGCCAATAATATCCCTGCGTCGTTATCCTCTGTAGGAGAGTTCGACCTGCTACATGAGCTCCATAAGAGCCTTCGTGAATTTCTTCTATCAAATCGTTAACTTCGAAAGGATGCACACATCTATGTAGACCTGCTATGATACCCTTTCTATACAAAACACCATGGTTCAGTACATACCGAGCAACTTTAAACTTCAGGCTCTTAGTTGCAAGGTGATCAGTTGGTACAACTCCTTCTTTGATATATGCCCTGATGGGGTCCATCCAAGATGGTTCCATATCTAGAGTGATAAATCTCACCATTAAATCTTCATCTATGCTCTGGTCTGTCAGAATCTCAATAGGAATCATTCTTCGTAGCTCGGTGCGAGTAGCTGAGGCTAATCGAGCTAGTGTGTCAACTCTCGTATTTTTTAATCTCGGTATTCTGATCAACTGAATTACAGCAAGAGTGGACACAATCTCCATAGTATTGGAGTGATACCTTGACATCAAGTCTCCCTTCACTGCATACAATCCAAGAATCTGATTTATAATTAATTGTGAGTCACTAAACACAACAACTTGCTTTGCATTCAGTGTTTTGGCTAAACTGAGGCCCACTATCATAGCTTCATATTCAGTTTCATTGTTAGAATCTTTGAACTGGAAACACAATTCATATTCCACATCCATCCATCTGGGCTGTGAAGAATTATATCGGCTCCGTAGCCTGTGGCACACGAAGAGCCATCGACAAATAAATTCCATATAAGGATGTTATTATCAAATTCTTAATCTGACAAAACTCCCTGATGGAATATTCGACACTGCCTTTTATCATCTCTTGATATTGGGTTATTATCTGATGGTACTTACTGCTCGACGTTTGTTCCCTTCGTTTCCTCTATTGATAGGAATTGATCAGGGGTGGTATCCGATGATTTCCTAACATTCACAAGCTGCTCTGCATTAGACCCTTGTTGGTTGGTAGTATCTGGGTAAGTGAATTCTACAATGAAATCTGCTACCGCCTGCCCTTTGAGTGAGGTCCTTGGCTCATAAACAATATCATACTCTCCTAGCTCGACTACCCAATACATCAGCCTTCTAGATTTTTGTGGCTTGTGTAAAGCCTGTCTGAGTGGCATATCAGTGTACACCACTATGGTATGGGCCTAGAAATAAGGTTTCATCCTCCTACTTGCCTCTATCAATGCTAAGGCTATCTTCTCCAACCTGGGATATCTTACCTATGCTCCTCAAAAAGCTTTGCTAGTATAATACACAAGTTTTTATACTCCATCTTCAACTTTTATCAACACTGAACTGACTGCGCTCTCAGAGACAGCCAAATATAAGTATAATATTTCTCCCATCATCGTCCTGGAAAGCAGGGGTGGCATCCCCAAGTATTTCTTTAAAGCTAGAAATGCCTGCTCGCACTCGTCATTCCACTCAAAAGTCTTTCTAAGCACCTTGAAGAATGGGAGGCATTTATCCGTCGCTCTAGATACAAACCTGTTTAGAGCTGTAATACGCCCCGTAAGGCTTTGCACTTCCTTCTTAGTGGTTGGAGATTTCAGTTCTAACAAAGCCTTAATTTTATCAAGATTTGCCTCAATGTCGCGTTGATTCACAATGTATCCAAGGAACAGGCCTTCTCGTACACTAAAAACACACTTAGTCAGGTTTAGCCTCATCTGATATTTCTCCAGTTGATCAAAATTTTAGCTCAGATCAACTATGTGGTCTGCATCTTTCTTGCTCTTCGTCATCATATCATCGACATAAACCTCCATGTTATTGACAATTTGTTCTGCAAACACCTTATTCATCAATCGTGGGTACTTGCACCTGCATTTTTTAGACCAAATGGCATAATATTATAACAGTATGTACCCCATAAGGTGATAAAAGAAGTACTTTTCCTGTCTTCTGGTTTTATCTTAATCTGGTTGTAGCCAGAATAAGCATTCATAAAGCTCAGCAATTCATGCCTCGAAGTAGCATCCACCAGTTGATCAATTCGGGGCAAGGGAAAATGATCTTTTGGGCAGGCTTTGTTGAGATCTGTGAAATCAACGCACATTCTCCATTTGTTATTCTTCTTTTTTACCATCACCACGTTAGCTAGACAATAAGGATATTTGACATCGTCAATAAAGGAAGACTTTTTTAGCTTCTCAACCTCCTTCTAGAGAGCTTGGTTCTTTTCAAGGCTAAATACCCTTCTTCATTGTTTCACTGGCTTGATCTCTTTATTAACATTTTACTCATGACATAAGAAGGTTGGATCTATCCCTAGCACATCTTCATGACTCCAAGCTTGCTTTCTATGCCTAAAAAATGCCACTAACTCATGCCTTATTGACGGGTCCAGCGAGGCACGAATTTGAGTTATTTGTTTTGGACGTTCGTCGTCCAGAATGATGTTCTTCGTGGTCTCTATAACCTGACCCTTCACAAGCTCAGACTCATCTTTGGGGTCCAGAGTCTTGATCTTTGCATCTTCAAACTCCTCCACTTAGTACGTGGTGGTCTTTTTCTTAGCTTCCTCCAATTCTTCCTATTCAGCGGATGAATAATCACATTCCCGAGCAACTTTCTGGTCACCCTTCACAACTCTAACTCCTAAGTTGGTCCAAAACTTCAGGCATTGGTGTACCGTGGATGGTACTGCCTCAAACTTTTTCAAGCCTACCCTCCCCATGATTATGTTATAGGTTGATTGGACGTTTTTATCCATTACGAAAAAGCGTACTTTTTCTATTCTGCAAACAGGCCAGGTACCAATTAGCATATCCAACTTGATCGTCCCAAGTGGAAAGACTTTCTCGCCAGTGAAGCCAAGGAGGGGTATGTGATATGGCTCCAATTAGGCTAACTTTAAATTCAAGCTGTCAAAGCACGGGTAAAACATGATGTCTGCAAAGCTACCATTATCTACCAATACTCGTGAGATCACCACATCCTTCATCCTCATCTTGACAACCAAGGGATCATCGTGAGGATATAAGACACCTTCCAAGTCATTTTTGGAAAAACTAATGACTAGTTTATCCTTATTCACCTTCCTCGGGCGATCATCTTCAGTCAGATTTATGCGTTGTATATAAGAACAAGCTTGGGCCTCATTGAGGTAAGCTTTCCTTTCAGCCGTGTGATCCCTACCTCCTGTATCTCCACCTGTAATCACATTACATTCAAATGATCTAAAATGGATTGAAAATACCTCGCTTTCGAGTTGCCTTGGCCTTTTGGGAAGGTCTGGGTCATCTTTATGGTCTTTTTTTTTATTATCTTTTGCTCGGCGAGGAGATTTGGGCCTTTGCCTTTTGTTTCCGTTAGTCTTTTTATCATTTTGATGATCAACGAACCTAGTCAATTTTCCCCGTCGAATAAGTGCTTTGATCTCATTCTGTAGAGCTATACAACGCTTGGTCGTATGGCTATGATCTCTATGGAACTCGCAATATTTGGAATTATCCTCTTATCCGGGGACGTCCTCATTTTCTCCGACCAGTTTAATTCCTCGTTGTTCTTGATCTCCTCCAGAATGTGGTTTATATCCACCTTTGAGGGAGTATAATTCCCATACTTCTTTAACTGCTCTATAGTTTCCTTGCCTTTCGACTGCTTACTTCCCCCATTATGCTTTTGGTTTTTCCTCTCAGTTTTAACTGTAGCTTCCGTCTCTGCTTTCGCGTCAGTATTCTTCTTCGCATCCATAGCCTCTTCGGCGTTCATGATCTTAACTTCCTTTGCAATCAGTTCTGCTATGGACTTGGGGGGATCTTTAGACAGTGTATAGTACAACTTATTGGGTAATATACCACTCATCAGAGCTGTAATGGTTGTCTTCTCCTCGTAGTCGATTACCTCAAGTTTCTCGTTATTAAAATGAGTGATATAATCCCTGGTGCTCTCTCCTATTTTCTGCCTTACACTCAGTAGATGTGCTACTCTCTTTACTGCCTTTGCTTCAAAATAAAAATTCCCTATAAAGAGCTCTGCCAGCCGATGGAATGTAGGGATCTGCCCCCGAGGAAGGTTGTTATACCATATTTGGGCTGACCCGGTGATATTTCTCGAAAATGCTCTGCACCGCATCTCATCAGGAACGGCGTAGATATCAACAGCAATTTGGTACTGCACTATGTGAAGGACGGGATCAGTTTTCCCATCATACTTAGGCGTTACTATAAGAGCTTTAAATTTTGATGGTGTGGAAAAATCCACAATTGCCTGGATAAAGGGTGATCCCTTGACGAAAGTTCTTTGGAGAGGGTTCTTGGCCTTATCCACTTCCACTAACTTGTCCTCTAACCTTTGAATGGAGCCCTTCCACGCGTTGTTTCCAGTCTCGAACCTATTCGTCCGAGCAACAGATCACGCTGAATTCTCCTCTTGGGATCTTTTATTACGAGTTGCTAGTCGTGATTGGGCAGAACCTTCCTGTAAATCATCTGGTCATTGAGAATTTCTTAACGCAATCCTAGGAGGGTTTATATTCCTCATAGGGACCAAATAGTCAAAGGGAGAGGCTCTGGTCAACCTCTCCAGAGCGCTTATTCATTCTGGGGCTAGATAACATTTCATTGAGAATATGTAGCTCTTATAGAAGAGGTCCAGCCAGACTGATAAGAGGGATCATTGGTCCTCTCAGTATGATGAGAATCAGTGCGTCTCGATTGAGACACATCTGGGAATAGCGTACGTCGGGTTCTTGAAGATGGCAAATGGGTAGCTCTCTGAACGCTTCATTGACCGGACTGGGCAGGTGCGCCGTTATGAACGATCTGAATGAGTTGACGCATGGTCTCTTGCATATTTGTTTACCCCTTGGCTAAATTGGCTACCATGCCAGTGAGATCCTGAAGAGTTGGGGGAGCATATGGATTGGGGGAACTCGGTCATTGTTCCTGTTACTCGATTCTGGGATTTCAGCTATTTACGATGAATATATTAGTGAAAACGCTACGTATAGTCGTTCCCACAGACGGCGCCAATCTGTTGATGTAAAAAACTAGATTTGATCTAATTAATTAATCACAGATAAATATGAGATAAAAAATAAGACAAAGGATTTTTAAAGTGGTTCAACCTTATGAAAATGGCCAACGTCCACTGTTTTGTATTGCTGGATGTTCTTGCCTTAATCTTGATCACAATTGCTAATGATCAATTACCCCATTATGTATTTATAGCCTTAGGGTTGTCCGTATGAATAGACGATATGTCGTTATTTAATATACATATACATTTGTACAATAAGAATGTTCTTTAAATCCGATGTTCATTGAATGTGCAATTGTCGCTTGATCTTCCTGGCCAGATGCTCTGCACGTTGAGTAGCTCGGCGCATTAAGTTGCTCAGCACGCTAAATAGATCGAGGTGATGATTAGCTTGGTGCTGCGAGTTGCTCGGTGAGTATAAGCATTTTCTACGTAAGATGACACATGTCTTTATATGATTGGTCCACGTCAACTGACTAATTTTCGTATCAACACTGATCACAGTAGATTATAATTTGAATCCACACAATATCAGTTGTATTTGGACAAATTATATATTTGCAAGTGGTCTGCAATGATTATTATTGGATCCCACAAATATTTATCTCAGATATGTTGCGATAGCTATTACATCTCTACACGTTTCGTGAAACCAATTGTATTATTCAATTTTTACTAACATCACTCTCTCTCTCTCTCAGTCTATTTTTCCCTCCTTCTCTCTTAGACAGATATCAAAGAACAAGATATGCTCCATCAGTTCTCGTTAATGTTGCTTGATAGATTGGATTTTGCCACGGCGCGAGAGTCACCTACGCGCCGGTCGTTTTGAATTTGGCTCACCTGAACTATACAAAAACCTAAACTTATGACTACACTCAACGGGTGAGTATAGCGGCCAAGTCCGGGTATCAAAAATCCACAGAGACGAGTTGCTAGAATTTATAGGATTTATTACTCCGAAATAAAAGTGTAAAAAGGTTATTACAAACTAAAAAGAGAAAAGATGCATAAAAGGGAAATGATTAATCTAGGCGAGTGTATTGAAACTAGATTAACAAAGCGAGTAAAAACTATAGGTTGCGTCGAATATCCCTCACCCGAGTTAATTAGTATAAAATAGTGATATGGGTCGACGAGTTATTTAGAACGCGTCTTGTTTCAACAGTTAATTGAACCAAGGGTTGTCACGACCCTAAATCTGCATAAAAACCTAATAAGATTTTGGCGTCAACAAACACCCCGAAAATTACGCATGCAAGATCGTAAGCACGGTACATACATGATATGCCCCGTCAAATATCTTAGGCGTAATAACTAGGACAACGTACTCGAAATAGACCCGTAAACACCATCACCAAAGCAAAGCAACGCGTCAACCCAAGTGAGTTCCATTCAAACACAACCTAGACTAACTTAGCTAGAAAGCATATTAAAAACGTGATAAATAAACGAGATAAAGTTACACTAGAAAGCAAGTAAAGAAAGTATGTGAATCTAATTAACAAAGCATGTAAATTACCTACAAAGGAAGAATTAATTAAATACACACTATATTAATGGAGAGGGTGAATGAAAAGTCAACTTACAAGCCCAAAAAGGTGTCAATCCAAGAAGAAATGAAGAAGAACTCTCCGAAAACCCGTAAACCCTAAGCTATTCTAACCTAAAATGAATTATATGTGTTTTTACAACAAAAATCCCTTATATAGTAAAAGGAATTAAATTATAAAAGAAAAGAGAAAAGAAAATAAAAGCCAAAATATCTACAGAAAACAGGGGATCGATCGATCGATCCCTTGTGATCGATCGATCGATGGTGAAAAATCAAGTTCACTATCTCCCCACGATTGCCAAATAATGAAGGATCGATTGATCGATCGATCGATGGCTACAGGTCTGCAACTCTTCCCCCTGCTTTGATGTGTTTGGTTTTCTCTTCCGCTAAAATCACCGTAACTTCTTCGTTCTGGATCAGAATCGCGCATCATTCACGGCCACGCTAAGATTTCAAGGAGGGCTACAACTTTCGTGCAGATGTTGGTCCAGGTGCCCAAGCTGTGAAAAGACTAAAATGCCCGTGAACGTGCGACCGTGTACGGAAATCGAGCGAAAAGCGTCCTAACTTCACACTTAGCATCCAAATACCTACAAAAGCTCAATTAACCCCTGTAAAACTTGTTAACATAGAAATCCGAGGTTGCTTGGTTAACGAGCATAAATATAGGGAATAAGATACCCGATGGGGCTAAAATGCGTCGGTTCGAGGGATGAAATACGTAATATTTGCGTATTATCACTGCTCTCAAATTGTTCAAGGGTTTTCAACGTTCACATCTCCAATGATCATTTTTTTGAGTCCATAAATTAATAATAGCTTCAACAAAAATCAACACACCTCTCTCTCACATGCAAGACTGAAAAATTTTATCAATAAAACAAAAGAAAAAGCTAAAGCTCAACAGTGATATTCTTGCTTACGAAATCAGCCTCATTTTATCTTTCAAGATCAAGATCCTTTGCTGATTTGTTTGGGGTTACTTCAAGAAACACTTAAGCTTAATATTGTATCATTTCAAGAGTGTAAAAGTTCACCTACTTTTCTGCTCCATTTGTAAAGATTGAAGCTGGTTGTTTGCTTCGGGAACATTTTTTTGTAGCTGTTGTTGTTGTTGTTGTTGTTGTACAAGTGGTGGTTTGATCCTACTGTGAAGTGGATCAAATTAGTGAAGCGCGGGAGATGGAGGCTACTCTTGACGCGTGGACGTAGGCCGTATTTGGCCGAACCACGTTAAAACCCGGTGTTATTTAATTTTCAGTCATTTACGTAGTTGTGTGTGTAATTGTTATAATTATCTCTTAAAATCAACAACTAACTCTACACTAATTTCATCTGGTTAAATTTTTTTAATCCGAAAATTAAATTAATTTACTTTAACAAATTCAACATCTTCAACAACTTTTTTTATTAAATTTAAACGAAATTTGATTTAATAAATTCTGAGTTAATTAGTCTTGCAAGCTATTGTTGTTTTTGTTGAGATATCAATTCAGTGACTTGATTTGTTTAAGATTTTTTTTGTTCCTAAAAGTGTTGCTAACTTATTCCTTTATTTTTTTTAACTAATTATGATTCTTATTTAATCAAGAATTAAATCTAAAAATTTATTCAGTAAGTATCTTTATTATCATCTTTTATGATCTCACTTGACCAAGCAATCTAAATATTTAATTTATAATTTTTGGTTTATTTAATTAAATTAATCTAGTCCGAAAATTATTTTTTTTTTTTTTTAAAGTGCTAAAATTTTAATTAAAATGAAAAGTTTGCTAGACTCAATTCACCCCCCCCCCCCCCCCCCCCCCCCACACACACACACACTTCTTGATACACATCTAAAGCTAAAAATAGACCTTCTACGTGTCCCAAAAATTGAATACCAAATATACCCAAAACAAATAAGTAACAACTCAGTTATTTAGTAATTAACCGCTACGAGTCCAATATTAATTTATTTAATTAGTGAATTATCGTGTATTAATTTCGATTCAAATTCGAATTAAACAACATACAAAAATATAAGTGGTGACATCTCCACTCACAACAAGCACTCGTGATTGATTTCCACAAAATTTTCTAATTAAATAATATGAATAAAATTGCGGGGTATTATAGGGAGCTTACCCAAACTTCTACCCTGGGAATAAGAAGCTTCGTTATGGCATCTTGTCCCGAGGTATTGTATTTTCAATATTATTTTTAAGTCATCAGTTAATTTAAATTATTTATATTAATTGGCATGGTTAACATTTTATTTATATTCTTATGCACTTGAGTTTAAAATGTTAAAGGAGCTATATGTAATAACCTAAAGAAAAGTCATGTGGTGACATGTCAAATTTGTCAAGGTTGGGTGGTTAAATATTAGAATTAGAGTTTTAATTCAGCATTTTTTACGAATTGGGAGAGAAAACCCAATTCTTTCATGTAAAACAAAAGACATAGATAAAGAGAGGGGGGGAGAAAGGAAGAAGAATTGGAAGAGGAAACTTCCTTTAATCCACGAGTATGTTGTTTTCATCTTGTTTTCATCATCTAGCATGATTATAGATGAAACTAGAAGTTTGTTCTTGAATTCTTTGGGTGTTCTTGAGGAGAGAGAAAATAAACCTTAATTTTTTAAGTTCTCGATTTACTTGTTCTGAATTTGATTCAATTCATGGGATTGATGTATGAGTAGTTATTATATCTTATCCATGTTCATACATGAATTGTAGTAGAGATTATATGGTTAAGTGTTCTTGAATGAAAATGAAAAACATATTATTTTCTTGAATTCTTATGATCTATATCTATTTGTATTGAATTGAACCATGGAATTGAAGATAAAGTATTTTTGTACCCATATTTGCTTGAATAGAAGATGTCTTGTGCTTAAGTGTGTGTTTTCTCGGTGTATTACTATATGTAATCACTAACACACCTTTTGGATGCATTAAATTGTATTTTCTGCAATTGTAACTATTTATACTGATTTATAATTTTGATCTGAAAAATTTGGTACAATTACATACATGTTTGAGTGATAAATTTAATATGTTGGTGAAGAAAATATCATTTTTGAAGTGGACAGGCAGCTTTGCACTACTTTCAGAAATAACCATAAAATGTTGTAGAAAATTTAAAATTTTGAACCGTTTGAAATTTCAAAAACTTGATTCGTAGAGCTTTTGATACATATATGGCATCATGCCTAATTAGATACGAGTTGGTACGAAAATATCTGTGAAGTTATCACATAAATATAGTAATTGTGAACATGCCAAATCTAGGCCAACCTAGTGTTTTTATTATTTATGAATATTCCACTACTAAATTGAACTATAATTTTTATATATTATTCCTGTAGATGTTGTCTATATAAATTTGAGTTTAATTTGATCATAGCATGATTTCCATAAAAATTGAAAATGGAGATGTCACATAGTAAAAAGTATTGAACTTGGTATTCTTGCTCGTTAACTTGAATATTTAGAATATATACATTATAATTTAGCATGCTTTATTGAAATCGTAGTTATATAGATTTCTATAATTTCACTTGTAGGTTGAAATAACTTAGTGAATGGTTGGAAAGGAATTAGTATGCCAGTATGAGATGATGTTTAAGATTGGGGAAGTATAAAATTGATATATATACTTTCTACATTAATTTTAGATTTCTAGTTGAATTGAATTATTAGGAAATAAGTCGAGGAAGACTTAGTGTGGATTTGCAGTCTCAAGTAAATAAGGTGAGTGTACATATGTATTTGAATTTCATATTAGTGTGCGAATGTGATTGATGACAAATTCCCTAACAGGGGACCTCATTGAAGGTTAAGCAGAAGGATTCATGCTTTAAGGCCGTGAAGCTATATGATATAAGTTCCTATCATGGATATTTTGACCTTTAAGGCGAGAATGTGTAATGTAAGACCCCATAGCGGGCTTTATGAAAGGGATTTAAGGCCGAGAAAAAGAATAATATTATATATGCATATTTATATATTTTTAAATTATGTATAACTAATAGTGAACTGTGTGTTAGTGACTACATTCACTAGGCAATTGCCTAATGTAGTTTATGTTTAACATTTTAGGTTATTAATGTCCATTGCCAGTGTCATGTCGGGAGGAAAAAGTAGAGATTATTGGAGACTTTAGAATCTCATTTTAGGATTTGAATTATATTAAATTGCATACATTTAATAATAATACATAAGGGCTTACTTTGATGTATATATGTTAGTGTCGCTTGGGATTTATAGTCGAGAAATTGGTGGAAGACCTAGTGTCCTATTTTGAGGGTTATATTTTAAGGATATTGTGTATTTATACACGTTTGGTATTTTTTTTAAAGAACATTATATGTTATGATATCCGTAAACTCATTGGGTTGGTTTAACAAATAGTTTAAATTTTGCACTCTAATAATTGTATTATAACAATGCATTAGTTAGTACATTGTGGGATTAATTATTATTGAATCACACTCGCTAGGTTATTGTATCATATATTAGAATATTAACGGAGGCGGGTGTGACATTCTTCTTAAAGATCATTAGTTCAATCTAGGTTCCCAAGCCATTAATAGATTATAATTTATTAGTCAAGGTTAAAATGTCCCTCCTCAATAGACTTTCAACACAAGGCCTATGAGCAGGCCTCAAGGGATATATGTGGTTTAAGGCGTATCAGGCTGTTGATAATAGGTGAAACAAAACCAATATAAATGGAGTTGTTGACCATCTTAGTGCATTGAGGGGGTGAAATAGGGACTTAAACAACGCATCTGAAAGTGTGGAAAATATTTGGTTCATGGCCTAATTCAAGTTTAAAAGGGGAGTACTAATAATAAGTAGGTGGTCGGAGACGAACCAATGTTGCAACGTGCAATATGACATGTCCCCGAGTCGTCTTTCATATTTGCAAAACTTGATACTGTGTTAACTGTGACACCCCGACTAATTAAATACCAGGTAGTTACTCCTTTATCTCATTAATACAGAATATCAAGTTGGTTCAGATCTAGCATCACTGCCGAAAATATTTTAAACAATTACTAGCCATCTAATATTTAAAAAGTGAGTTGTCAAATTATAATTAAATTAAATTAAATTAACATGCAATCCATTTAATTAAGCTAACCATACAACATTCACAACATAATCACGATAGAATAATAATGGAATAAATACAATGAGTCTGGAGGAACACTCCCTGAATAATCCAAATACTGAATAATCCCCAATACAAAAGTCTGAATAAATAGATAAATCCAAAACTGAAATGTCTAAGAACGCTATCTCTAAATGGAAATGGACGACATGCCCTTACAGATGAATAACCCTGAATAGAATCAAGTGCATAATGTGGAGGCGTCTAATACCGAGATCATGTAATTTTCACTGTAGCTACAGCACATTAATGTAATGGAACTCCTATGTTTGGCGTCCCTGTAGTTGGGCACCTAAAAGGTTTTTATAAAAATAGATTTGGAAGCAAACGGGTCAGAGCCCGAAGTGAAAACAGTTTAAAAACTATAGCAAGTGTTTAATTGCAATAAACAGTAAACATTATATACATGTTAGTTACGTGATCTCGCATGAGTTCCTCACCCCTCAACTAATGTGCACGTCTAATGTATACCCTTAACCCATCCTAGTTATGCCTCTGATTAACTTGTCTGTACCACTTCCTAACTTTGCATTATTCATTCATATCATTCTAATATATTCTGCATATAACTCACCCTTACATTAATCAGGTTACTAAATAAATTACGATGTGGATTCTCACATTTTTAATCCCATTTAAATATCTCGATTATTCGCATTCACAAATTAACAGTGAGCCAGTTACAAGTACGAGTATAACAATCTCAACTTATATACACAAATATGGCACCCCTAGGCTAAGCTACGGTGCACGTATACTCTGCTATCAAATTCTGGTACATCACGTACATAAGGACTACGCGTTTCGAATCACTCAGGAACCGTTTCAATAAAAAAAATCACAAATATTGGAGGCGAACATAATTCACATACCCTTGGGTCATACACATACCTACGCTCCCATGGACAACTGACTTATCAACTCACAAATAAATCATTCATAGTCCTATGTCCTTAAGGTACCAATCTAAATCCCCCCGTACTCACACAAAGATCAGATGGTCCTTTTTCGAAAGCCAACCTCCCGTGATAACAAGTATGGTAGGTATGTCATACACATAAGAAATCCATACACTAGGCATTCACATAACCTAAGAAGTCATATATCAATATAAGTACTCACACGTTCCATCTTAAATGTCTCATACATAGTAAGTTTATCCCGAATATTCTACGTAATATATTTAGCTTGAAAACTCTCTTGTCGTATCAATTTGAGTACCTAAACTTTTCCCAAAAGGTTACTAGGACTCCTATTAGTTTCTAGGGCTATCTCAGTAACTTAAAGTCCCTCTGTTACTGTTCATATCCTTGCATCATCATTCATTCCCATTATAGTCTTAATTCGAACAATTTCTAATCGGACTTCACTCGGTAGACCCTCGTAAGTAACGACATTCAATTCCGTAAGGTAAATTATTTTTCCGGGCATCAATTAAGACCCAACTGACCTTAACTAAGTCCCGCAATACTATATTAATCACATTAAGATTAATTATAGGTTTGGTATTTATATTAAACTTTAAAGGGGAAAACTTTCAAAAATCAGGAGGGGTCGATCGATAGAAGGCAAAGGGTCGATCGATCGATATTCTTGAGTTGGTCTATCGATCAAACAGGTGTTCGCCCAGAATTTCTTTAAACAGTTACGGGTTCTCTAAATTTACACTCCAAATCCTCCATTACATCGTCCCAAACTCCCAACCAAGTATACTACTCAATACACCAACATGTTTCCACAATCTGTAACGTTTTAAAATCATTAAACCATCATGGATTTATAGTTTCTTGGATCAAAAGTCATAAATATTCCTGTAAACCTGGTTCTTCCAAATTTCTTCAAGAACATCAAATTTCTCAACATTAATTCTTGAATTTGTACACATGGATTAAGATTTCGTTGTCTCTACATACCAGAAGTTCATCTACATGCAAAAACCTACCCATATTCAAGATTAAATTCTCCAATTCATGAGATTAATAATATTTCTAGTTTAATTTCTAATTCTAAAAAATCATGGGTATTATATGTACTGAATCATTGAAAGTTAAATCACTTGACTCTATTTAGATGTTATGATCCTTTGATGACGATAAAGGTTGGTTCTCCTTCTCTTTCCGGTTAATTTTATTTATTGGGATTAATTAAATTAAATGGGATAATTAATTAGAAATTAATCAGGATTTAAATACTAGCGAGACGAGAGTTGGTATTTGATTATGATGATAATGTTGAATATTACTGAGTGAATATGGTAATATATGATTATGGAATTTATTAAAATTATCGCGAGTCATAAATAAGACAATTCAAAAATTAAGTTGAGACGCGCATATCAGTCGCGTCAGGAATCAATTTAAATGAATTTATAAGTAAATAATATTTGTATCATCCATATGGTCATTTTGAGTGTGCCAACATGTCCGAAAGGATCGAAATAGTCAGAAAACACTAGCTGGGGGTTTAGTTTGGGTCCCGGAGCATTTTTAGGCCTAACCTGCAACCCGCGAGGGTATTTTAATCCTTTTAAATTTTAATGAATAGTAACCTACAAAAATTAGGTGTTATTTATCATCCAACCTTAGGTCCACTAGGGCCATTGTCTGTCAAAACACTAAAATACCATCCCGGGTTGTCGGTTAGGCCTAAAAATGCCCCGGAACCCAAACCAAACCCCCGACTAGTGTTTTCTGACTATTTTGGT
This sequence comes from Sambucus nigra, assembly GCA_949130495.1. Classification (NCBI taxonomy): domain Eukaryota; kingdom Viridiplantae; phylum Streptophyta; class Magnoliopsida; order Dipsacales; family Adoxaceae; genus Sambucus; species Sambucus nigra. The sequence continues at coordinate 326,365,100 of OX422221.1, read as the reverse complement.
ACTTTCAGACACGTTGGTGCACTCAAAATAACCATACAGATGATAAAAATATAATTTACTTATAAGTTTATTTAAATTGATTCCTGACGCGACTGACACGCGCGTCCGAACTTAATTTTCGAATTATCGTATTTATAGCTCGTGACAATATTAATAAATTTCATAATCATATATTAGCAAATTCACTCAATAATATTCAACATTATCAACATAATCAAATACCAACTCTCGTCTCGCTAGTATTTAAATCCGGATTAATTTCTAATTAATTATCCCATTTAATTTAATTAATGCCAATAAATAAAATCAATAAAATTAAGGGGTATTACTTACTTCCCCCTAATAATAGAATTTCGTTCCAAAATTAGGTAATAAAATATATCTGGCAAAAATAACTCTGGATAACGCTCGCGCATCTCATCCTCGCGCTCCCAGGTCCTCGGCATTATGATGCCGCTACTGAACACGCACTAACGGTACTAACTTCGACCTCAATTTCCTCTCGCTACGGTCTAGGATAGCAGTTGGTCCCTACTCGTAGGAACTATCAGGTTGTAGATCAATCTCCTCTAAAGCAATGTGAGTATGGGCCAAATCATCCCGAAGAAATCTCCTCAATAAGGAAATATGGAACGCGTCATAGATCATATGTAAGTGTTCCAGTAACCCAAGCCTATACGCAACTGGCCCAATCTGCTCGATGATAGGGAATGGTCCCATATATCTAGGTGCTAACTTCCACTTCTTCCCAAAACGTATAATCCCCTTTATAGGAGACACTCGAAGCAGCACTTGGTCCCCCATATTGAACTCTCGGAAGAACCTCTTTGCATCAGCGTAACTTTTCTGTCGGTCTTGAGCAACTCGAATACGGCTCCGTATCATCTCTATTCTCGCTGAAGTATCCTAAATCACCTTCGGACCAAGTAGCTTATTGTCCCTCACCTCTAGCTAACATGCTAGGGAACGACAAGGCCTATCGTACAACGCTTCAAATGGAGCCATACCCATAGTGACCTAGTAGGAGTTATTATAGGCAAACTCCACCAGCGAAAGATATTGCTCACAACCTCCGCTAAAGTCGAGGATGCACATACGCAACATGTCCTCCAACATTTGATTCGTCCGTTCGGTCTCCCTATCTGTCTACGGGTGATATATTGTACTCAATCGTAACTCCGTACCCATGGCTTCCTGAAAACTTTCCCAAAATCATGACATAAATATCTTATCCCTGTCAGATATAATATTAAGAGGCACCTCGTGGAGTTTCACTATCTCAACTATGAAGATCTGGGCGTACTGTCCCATACTATAGTCTGTCAGGGCTGGCAGAAAGTGAGCAACCATGGTCAATCGATCCACGATTACCCATATATAATCGTGACCTATTTGTGATGTAGGTAACTCCATGATGAAGTTTATGGAAATGCTCTCCCATTTCTATATAGGGACCTCTAATGGCTGTAGAAGTCCTGCCGATCTCTGATGGTCCACCTTTATTAGCTGATAAGTGGCGCATTTCGAAATGAACTTGGCAATTTTCCTCTTCATCCCGCTTCACCAGTACTATTGACTCATGTCCTGGTACATCTTATCCCCACCAAGATGTACCGTGAATCGCGAACCGTACGACTCTATCATTACCTCGTGTCGCAAGTCTTACCCCTCAGGAACAACTAATCTTCAATTGAAGCATAAGCCTCCGTCTGAACTAACGGTATAAGACTCTGCCCCCTCTGCTAGTAAACGTACTATCTGCTTTTGGCAGAACGGGTCTACTGCTTGATCTTGTATAACTCTCGTAATTATCTGGGGCGTAACTGTCATCACAGATATGAATGATTGGGCCACCGCATCCTGGTGTCCCAACTCCTTCCACTTTGCTTTCCGCACCTCGGCCACCTCCCCTACTGGCCTACGGCTCAACGCGTCTGCTACCACGTTAGCCTTCCCTGGGTTGTATTGAATATTGAACTGATAATCCTTCACAAACTCGAGCCACCGACGTTGATGCATATTCAGCTCCTTTTACGTAAAGAGTTACTGTAATAACTCGTGGTCTGTGAATAAATGGAATTTCTCCCCCAGGAGATAATGTCTCCAGATTCGAAGGGCAAATATGACTGCTGCTAACGCCAAGTCGTGGGTGGGGTAATTCTTCTCATGAGGTTTAAGCTTACGAAAAGCATAAGTTATAGCCTGACTCTCCTGATGCAGTACACCCCCAAGTCCTAATAATGACGCATCAGTGTAGACTAGATACTCCACTCCCAGTCGGGGTAATGCTAACACTGGTGCTGAGGTCAACTTGTCCTTCAACTCATCAAAAGCCAACTGACAGGCATCACTCCAGATAAATGGTATCCCTTCGCGAGTCAGGTGTGTCAATGGACCCGCTATTTTCGAGAATCCTCGAATAAATCTCCTATAGTATCCTGCTAGGCCTAAGAAACTATGTATTTCCATCGGTGTCGTGGGTTGTCCGCACTCCCTCACCGCTGATACCTACCCTGGATCAACAGATATCTCCCTTTCAGAAATGATGTGCCCTAAAAACTAAACTTCCTTCAACCAAAATTTGCACTTCTCATATTTTGCATACAGCTCGTGCTGACGCACTGTCTGCAAAACCTGTCTCAAGTGCTCGGCATGCTCCTCCTCGATCTGGGAGTAAACCAGAATGTCATCAATGAAGACAATGATGAACTGGTCCAAGAACTCTCTGAACACCCTATTCATCAAGTCCATAAACACTGATGGGGCATTAGTTAGGCCAAAAGGCATAACCCTGAACTCGTAGGAACCATATCTCATCAAGAAGGCAGTCTTCGAGACATTCGGCTCCCTGATACGTAACTGATGGTATCCCAATCTCAAGTCAGTCTTTGAAAAGAAGGTAGTTCCTCTCAACTGGTCGAACAAGTCATCAATTCGGGGCAACAGATACTTATTCTGTATCGTGACTTTATTCAACTCCCTGTAATCGACACACAACCTCAAAGATCCATCCCTCTTCTTGAGAAACAGCACATGATCACCCCACGACGAAGTACTCCTACAGATAAACCCCTGACCCAGCAAATGCTCTATCTGATCTCGTAGCTCCCTCATCTCGACTGGAGCCATATGGTAAGGTGCGCGAGCTATCAGCCGAGTGCCCGGCGTCAAATCTACAATAAAGTCTATCTCTCTACTAGGAGTTATCCCAGAATATCCTGGAATACATCAGCAAATTTCCTAACGACTGGAATATAATCAAGTGGTATCACCACGTTCTTAGAGGTCTCCTCCTCTATGTAGTACAAGTGAGTGGATAATCCTCCCTCAGGATGAGGCATCGCCACTAGGAAAATCTCTTGTTCGGGTATGGCAAAAATAATACTCCTATTAAAATAATCAATCATGGCTCTATACGCAACCAGCCAATCCATACCAATAATCGCATCGTACTCAAACATATCTAATACTAGCATATCAACAGGTAAAGTAAATCTCCCAATCTCTACACCCACGCCTCTACATATAAGGGAAATCACATAACCTCTACTCAATGGTGAATCTACACAAGTGACAGTGCTCTCCGCGATATCTAATAATCCCACAGCTCGTGGAAATCTCGTGGCAATAAAATAGTGTGTGGCTCCCGTGTCAAATAAAATATGCCCCATAGTCCCCTGAATATAAAATATACCCTCAATCGCGGGTGGATCCTGCGGCCCGCTGAAGGTTATAAAACCGACCATACTGGAGTTGCCCCTACTGTACTGGGACTCCTGGAATAGTTGGTAGTGTCGGCATTTGTGGTGGTGCTGGGAGGGTGGCGAGAAACATCAGTCTCTGGGGCTCCTTCCGAGCACCCTGCTGCTGCTGCGGGGCCCTACCCCTCTCAGGACACTCCTGGTGTTTGTGGCCAATCTTTCCACATATGAAACATTTCCCCGCGAAGTTTCTCCCTCCTTGACCCTGCTACCCACGGCCCTAATAGCCATTACCACCTCTACCCTGGCCATGCCGGCCCTGATGATCGTGTTGGACCTGCTGGCCATGCCTAAAACCTCCCTGGCAATATCTGAAACCTCCTGATCTAAATCTCTTCGAATTCCCCTACTGGTAACTCTGATCACACTGCCTGTGCTGACCCTGAGCTGACTGTGCTCCACTAGCATCATTACCCCCTATCCTGCCCTATTGGTTGGACTCTCATGCTCGCTTACCCTATGATAAATGAAAACAGTGGTCCTGGCAGTGAAGTAATGATGATTAAACATATCTGAATAGGTGGCCAACGAGAGATTACCTAGAAGGTGCTGACAGATCCTCCACGTCAACCCATCCATGAACTTCCGGATCTTCTTCTCTTCAGTAGGTATCTCATCGGGAATGATGTTAAGAAGATTGGTAAACTCGACATCATACTCTGCCACCGTACTCCCTTCCTGCTTAAGGTTCATTAATTTTTGCCTCATTTCTGTTTGAACTGCTGAGGGGAAATATTTGCGGTTGAACCGCACCCAGAACTCCTGAATAGAAAGAACATCTGTCTCCTCGACGGTGGTAATGGACTCCCACCACTGTAATGTTGATCCTACTAGCTTAAACGTTGCCAGTATCTGCCTCTTCACATCTGTACACCCATGCATCCTCAAATGCCTTTGGATGTCCTTCTTCCACTAACTCGATACATCAACGTCGGAATTCCCTGCAAACTTCGAAGGGTGCGCCTTCTGAAAGGCTTCACGAACACGTTCTCAAGAAGACGGAAATATATGAGCCTAGACTGGGGCTACCACCGGTGCCTGATGCACAACTTCTAACACGGCATTTACCGCATGGGCTATAATGGCGGTAACTTCAGTAGCATTCATGGAACCCTAAACTGGTGCATGCTGAGGCTTGGGTTGGGCACCCCTGGGAATTCGTTGTGCATATACAGAAGGCATCTGAAATGAGAGAGAAGTTTTATAAGTCCACAGTTAATATCTCAAAATAGCTGAAGAATGTAAGATACACAAAAGAGTACAACAATCCAAAAATATATGGCTCTATACAAAGGACGCTACACGGAAACGTAACAAGTTGTACACATCCTAAGGACTCTAGAACCTGATGCTCTGATACCACCTGTGACACCCCGACTAATTAAATGTCGGGTAGCTGTTCCTTTATCTCATTTCACATTTCAATATAGGGGTTTATTTCATATCATTCTAATATATCCTGCGTGTAAGTCACCTTCACATTAATCAGATTAATTTTTATCAATTACGATATGAATTCTCACATTTTTTATCCCATTCAAATATCTCAATTATTCGTATTCACCAATTAACAATGAGTTAGTTATAAGTACAAGTATATCATTCTTAGCATAAATATACAAATATAGCACCCCTAGGCTAAGCTGCGGTGCACGCATACTCTGCTATCGAATCCCCGTACATCATGTACATAAGGACTACATGTTCCGAATCGCTAAAGAACTGTTTCAATAAACAAAATCACACATATTGGAGGCGAACATAGTTCACATACCCATGGGTCACGCATATACCTACGCTCCCATGGTCAGTTGACTTATCAACTCACAAATAAGTCATTCACAGTCCTATGTCCTTAGAGTACCAATCTAAATCCCCCGTAGGCAAACAAAGGTCAGATGATTCTTTTTCGAAAGCCAACCTCCCGTGATAGCAAGTATGGTAGGTATGTCATACACATAAGAAATTCATACATTAGGAATTCACACAACCTAACTAGTCATATATAAATATAGGTATTAACACGTTCCATCTTATAAGTCTCATACATAATAAGTTTATCCCGAATATTCTACGTAATATATTTAGCTTGAAAACTCTCTTGTCGTATCAATTTGAGTACCTAAACTTATTCCAAAAGGTTACTAGGCCTTCTGTTAGTTTCTAGGGTTATCTCCATAACTTAAAGTCCTACCGTTACTGTTCCTATCCTTACATCATCATACATTCCCATTATGGTACTAATTCGAACGATTTCTAACCGTACTTCACTCGATAGACCCTCGTAAGTAATAGCATTCAATTCCATAAGGTAAACCATTTTTCCGGGCATCAACTAAGACCATACTGACCTTAACTAAGTCCCACAATACTATATTAATCACACTAAGAATCATTATAGGTTTGGGATTTATATTAAACTTTAAAGGGGGAAACATTAAAAAATCAGGAGGGGTCGATCGATCTATCAAGCAGGTGTTTGCCCGTAATTTCTTTAAACAGTTACGGGTTCTCCAAATTTACACTCCAAATCCTCCATTACAATGTCCCAAACTTCCGACCAAGTATACTACTTAATACACCAATATGTTTCCACAATCTATTACGTTTTAAAATCATTAAACCATCATGAATTTATAGTTTCTTGGATCAAAAGTCATAAATATTACTCTAAACCTAGTTCTTTCGAATTTCTTCAAGAACATCAAATTTCTCAACATTAATTCTTGAACTTATACACATGGATTAAGATTTCGTTGTCTCTACATACCAGAAGTTCATCTACATGCAAAAACCTACCCATATTCAAGATTAAATTCTCCAACTCATGAGATTAATAATATTTTTAGTTTAATTTCTAATTCTAAACTATCATGGGTATTATATGTACTAAATAATTGAAAGTTAAATCACTTGCCTCTGTTTAGATGTTTTGATCCTTTGATGACGATAAACGCTGGTTATCCTTCTCTTTCCGGTCACAAATCCGGCGATAGTCGTGGTGTGTGGTGGTTATGGCCTTGGAAACCCTTGGAACTTCTCCTCTCTATTCACGTTGCCCACTCTTTGGTTTTGACAGATAATGGCCCTAGTGGGCCTAAGGTTGGATGATAAATAACACCTCATTTTCGTAGGTCACTATTCATTAAAATTTAAAATGACTAAAATACCCTCCCGGATTGCCGGTTAGGCCTAAAAATGCCCCGGGACCCAAACTAAATCCCCGGCTAGTGTTTTCTGACTATTTCGATCCTTCCGGACATGTTGGTGCACTCAAAATGACCATACGAATGATAGAAATATAATTTACTTATAAATTCATTTAAATTGATTCCTAGCGCGACTGACACGCGCGTCTCAATTTAATTTCCGAATTATCGTATATATAGCTCGCGACAATATTAATAAATTCCATAATCATATATTCCATATTCATTCATTAATGTTCAACATTATCATCATAATCAAATACCAACTCTCGTCTTGATAGTATTTAAATCCGGATTAATTTCTAATTAATTTTCCCATTTAATTTAATTAATCCCAATAAATAAAATCAATATAATAACGGGGTATTACATTAACACTAGCTTTAGATAATGGTAATTTTGAAAAGTATTTTCTATCTCGGAGGATTGTATGGGTTGTTGCAATGTTTACAAGAACTACATCTTCACCATCTATTCATAATTAAACAATCCAATATGAGATTTGGTAAAATTTTCATACAGGTAAACATAAATAACATGATAAGAGATTTTTAGTAATGCAAGCCATAAGGAAAAATAATTTATAAATTGAAAAAGATGTTTAAAATTAACTCTAATTTGTTGAAACAGACCCATCACCAAATAGATGATCAATTCTACCGTCAGGTTCCCCAAAGAAATGTGACAATTCAAGGCCAATAATATTTATGGGACCAATAGAGTATAAGACATCATTGAAATTTTCTTCAACACCTATTTCCTTTTTATCTTTCACTTATGCCTGCTATAATTTCAACAAATGTTTTGATGAACGACATGTTCTTGACCGACCGCCTTTCATGCCACATCAATAACAATTATTATCATATTATTTTCCACAACATCTCCTTTTTCTTAATTTGGTTGAATAATATTCCACCTCTAGTGGTATGATGCTTTTATAATATTTTTATGACCAAAATTATGTTGCTTAAAACCTCCAGAGCTATAATAGCTTTCGGTCGCTACCACCTATAGGGCCACATCCTCGTCCACGTCCATGATCGCTGAAAAAGTTTGCATGTGCTTTAGACATTGGTGTAGATGCAGTCGAACAGAATTCATGATTTCTCAATAAAAGTTTATTATGTTGTTTAACAACAAGAAGAACATATATCAATGTCGAGTACTTATCGCAATGACACGGTTAATATTATTCTTGTAGAAATATTATCGGTATGAAATGTTGAATAAGTTTTCGCAAGAAAATCCTTTTCACTTATAAAAGGAGTACACAATTTCAAATATGAAATAATACTAAATAATGTCAAGTTATACTCAGATACAAATTTAAAATATTGAAACCGTAAATGTGACCATTCATAGCGAGCTTTATGGAGGATAATAGTCCTCCGTTGGTCGTAAAAGTATCTCAGACTAGTATAAAGGAGTTGCGAGTCCTTGATAGTGGGATATTCACATTTTAATCCTTCGTGGATACGGTAGCGTATGATGGCTTTAGCAAGGTCCTGCAGGGATGCATTATTTTCTTCTTAAACGATGTCTCCAAAATTCATGGCATCAAGAATAATTTTAGCATACGTAATCCATGAAAGATAACTATTTTCAAATATGTCCAATGCTGTAAAATCAAGCTTTGTAAGATTCAACATAACAATAAACTATTTAAGATACGAAACAAGAAGTTTTGATTAGAAACAACAAACTTTTGAATAATAAAGAAAAATATATAGCATGTTCATATGAAATATGTAGCATGTTCATATATATTTCTCATTAAATAATATATGAAGATAATGTAGAACTAATAAATTTATAGCATAAAATAAACGATACCAATTATAGTAAAAACAAAAATTGGATATGATTTTAGCTGCAACGTATAAGATCAACTAACTAGCAAAATCGTGTTGATAACATGTTGATGCGATACCCCAACTAATTAAATGTTGGGTAACTACTCCTTTATCTCATTAATACAGAATATTAAGTTGGTTCAGATCTAGCATCACTGCTAAAAATATTTTTAAACAAATACTAGCCACCTAATATTTAAAAAGTGAGTTGCCAATTTTTATTAAATTAAATTAACATGCAACAAATTAAATTATAAGCTAACTATACCACATTCGCATCATAATCATAATAGAATAATAATGATATAAATAAAATGAGTCTGCAGTAACACTCCCCTGAATAATCCAAGTACTGAATAAATCCCAATATTGAAGTCTGAATAAATAAATAAATCCAAAACTGAAACGAAACAAAGTCTGAGAATGCTATCTCTAAATGAAATGGGCAGTATGCCCTAACAGATGAATAACCCTGAATACAATCAAAGGCAGAATGTGGAGGCGTCTAATACTGAGATCCTGTAACTTTCACAACAGCTACAAAACGTCAATGTTATGGAACTCCTATGCTTGGCGTCCCTGTGACTGGGCACCTAAAAAGGTTTTACAAGAAAATAGATTTGAAAGCAAACGGGTCAGAGCCCGAGGTGAAAACAGTTTAAAAATATAGCAAGTGTTTAATTGCATTAAACACAAAATATTATATACATGTTAGTTACGTGCTCTCACATGAGTTTCTAACCCCTCAACTAATGTGCACGCCTAACGTATACCCTTAACCCGTTCTAGTTATGCCGCTAACTAGCTAGTCTTTACTACTTCCTGTCTTCACATTTCAATATAGGGGTCTATTCGTATCATTCTAATATATCATGCGTGTAACACACCTTCACATTAATCAGATTATTTTTTATCAATTACGATATGAATTCTCACATTTTTAATCCCATTCAAATATCTCAATTATTCGTATTCACCAATTAACTATGAGTTATTTATAAGTGCAAGTATATCATTCTCAGTATAAATATACAAATATGACACCCCTAGGCTAAGCTGCGATGCACGCATACTCTGCTATCGAATCTCGGTACATCATGTGCATAAGGACTACGTGTTTCGAATCGCTCAGGAACCGTTTCAATAAACAAAATCGCACACATTGGAGGCGAACATAGTTCACATACCCATGGGTCACGCACATACCTACGCCCCCATGGTCAGTTGACTTATCAACTCACAAATAAGCCATTCACAACCCTATATTCTTAAGGTACCAATCTAAATCCCCCCGTAGGAACACAAACATCAAATGGTCCTGTTCCGAAAGTCGACCTCCCGTGATAGCAAGTATGGTAGGTATGTCATACACACAATAGTCCCTATACTAAGCATTCACATAACTTAGGTAATTATATTATTAAATGTATATTCTCAGCCCTATACCGTCGTCTAATTCGTACGCTATTATCATTTCGAATTATACATAATATATTTTGTCGATAAATCTCACGTCGTATGGTTTCGAGTACTTAAAACTTATCTGAAGAGGTTACTAAGTCTCTTACATATCCCACCTGTAAATTCAGTACTTCGAGGTCCATATATCTATCTCTAATCCTAACTTATCACTCATACAAATTTAAGCCATGTTCTCGTGTCATAAATTAGGAAATTACTTGTCGGACACTTGTAAATTCAACACTACATTCCAAACCAGTTCTAATATGTTCCGAGCTTCAATTATATCCCTACTAGTCTCCCTAAAGTCCTAATGTATTCACATAATCTGCACCTACAACTTTCGATGGTCGGGATCGCTTAAATCCAAAAAGGGGAAAAAGGTCACAATTTTTGGAGAGATCGATCGATCGATCAAACAGGTGCATGTCTCGAGTTTCTTCGTTTCTAGTCCCATTTTTGTCCCAATTCTTCATTACAAGATGTTAAATTATAAAGTAAGCATATTGGGTAATCATACAACCTAATTATAATTGCATGATTCTTAACGTTCCAGAATTCTTAAATCATCATCAATTAGACTTTTCTTGGATCAAATCATCCTATTATCATGAAAAGACCTATATTTCCATTTTCTTCAAAATTCATCATACATCACCTCATACATCCGTATTTAACTAAGCATGGCTTATCATTTCGTTAAGAGAATACTTCCATAATCAAACTACATATAAATCTTACCTAGAATTAAGGTTTTATCTCCAAGTTTCATGAGTTTCAATATTTTTATGGCTATCATCAAATCCTACACTATCATGGATAAATTATTTGCTGAATCTTAATGGATTAAATCACTTGCCTGAAAATTTGATGTTCTGATCCTTTGATGACGATAAGGGTTGGTTCTCTTCCTCTCTCCGGTCACAAATCCGGCGATACTGGTGGTGTGTGATGGTTATGGCCTTGAAAACTCCCTTGGAACTTCTCCGCTCTTCTCATGTTGCCCACTACTTGATTTTGACATATTATAGCCGTAATGGACCTAATATTAGCTGATACAGAATGCCTAAATTTTGTGGGTAATATTCCCTAAAAATCAAAATGACTAAAATACCCTCCCGAGTTGCCGATTTGGCCTAAAAATGCCCCAGGACCCAAACTAAACTCCTGATTAGTGTTTTCTGACTATCTCGACCTTTTCGGACACGCTGGCACACTCGAAATGACTATATGGATGATAAAAATATAATTTACTTTTAAATCCATTTAAATTGATTCCTGACGCGACTGACATGCGCGTCTCAACTTAATTTCCAAATTATTGTATTTATGACTCGTGACAATTTTAATAAATTTAATAATCATATATTACCATATTCACTAAGTAATATTCAATATTATTATCATAATCAGATACCAGCTCTCATCTCGCTAGTCTTTTAATCCAGATTAATTTCCAAATAATTATCCCATTTAATTTAATTAATCCCATTAAATAAAATCAATAAAATTACGAGGTATTACATACTTCCCCCTAATAACAGAATTTTGTCCCGAAATTCAGAAATAAGATATACATGGCAAAAATAACTCTGGATAACGCTCATGCATCTCATCCTCGTGCTCCCAGGTAGACTCCTCGGCATTATGATGCCGCCACTGAACACGTACTAACGGTATTATCTTCGACCTCAATTTTCTCTCGCTATGGTCTAGAATAGCAATCGACCCCTCCTCATAAGAACTATCAGGCTGTAGATCGATATCCTCTAAAGCAGTGTGAGTATGGGCCAAATCATCTCGAAGATATCTCCTCAGTGAGGAAATGTGGAACACATCATGGACCGTATGTAAGTGTTTCGGTAACCCAAGTCTATGTGCAACTGGCCCAATCCGCTCTATGATAGGGAATGGCCCCACATATCTAGGCGTTAATTTCCCCTTCTTCCCGAAATGCATAATTCCCTTCATAGGATACACCCTGAGCAGTACCTGATCCCCCACATTGAACTCTCAAAAGGACCTCTTGGCCCGAATACGACTCTATATCATCTCTATCCTCGTCGAAGTATCCTGAATCACCTCCAGACCAAGGAGCTTGTTATCCCACACCTCTAGCCAACATACTGGGGAATGACAAGGTCTACCGTACAATGCCTCGAATGGAGCCATACCAATTGTGAACTGGTAGGAGTTATTATAGGCAAACTCCACCAGGGGAAGATATGCTCCCAACCACCTTAAAAGTCGAGGATGCACATACGTAACATGTCTTCTAATATCTGATTCGTTCGCTCGGTCTGCCCATTTATCTGCAGGTGATAGGTTGTACTCAACCGCAACACCGTTCCCATAGCTTCATGGAAACTCTCCCCAAATCGTGACACAAATATTTTGTCCCTATCAGACATGATATCGAGAGGCACTCCGTGGAGTCTCACTATTTCAACTATGAGATCTGGGCATACTGTCCCGTAGTGTAGTCTGTCCGGACTGGCAGAAAGTGATCAACCTTGGTTAAACGATCTACGATTACCTAAATGGAGTCGTGACCTCTCTGCGATGTAGGTAACCCCGTTATGAAGTCCATGGAAATGCTCTCCCATTTCCATATAGGAAACTTTAATGGTTGTAGAAGTCCTGCTGGTCTTTGATGGTCCACCTTTACTAGCTGACAAGTGGCACATTTCGAAACAAACTCAACAATATTCCTCTTCATTCTGCTCCACCAGTACTGTCGCCTCATAGTCTGGTACATCCTATCCCCACCAGGATGTACCGCGAATCGAGAATCGTGCGACTCTGTTATTACCTCGTGTCGCAAGTCTTCCCCCTCAGAAACAACTAATCTCCCATTGAAGCGTAAGCCCCCATATGAACTAACGAAATAAGACTCGGACCCCTCTTCTAGTAATCATACTATCTGCTTTTGACAGAATGGGTCTGCTGCCTGGGCCTGTAACACTCTCAAAATGATCTGGGGAGTAACTATCATCACAGATATGAATGATCAGGCTACTGCGTCCTGGTGTCCTAACTCCTTCCACTTTGCTTTCCACACCTCGGACACCTCAACTACTGGCCTACAGATCAATGCATTTGCTACCACGTTAGCCTTCCCTGGGTGGTATTGGATATCGAACTGATAATCCTTCACAAACTCGAGCTACCAATGTTGACGCATATTCAACTCCTTCTGTGTGAAGAGGTACAACAGGGACTTGTGGTATGTGAATAAACGGAATTTTCCCCTAGGAGATAATATCTCCAGATTCGAAGTGGAAATACGACTACTACTAACTCCAAGTCATGGGTGGGGTAATTCTTCTCACGAGGCTTAAGCTTACGGGAAGCATAAGTTATAGCCTGACTCTCCTGCTGCAGTACACCCCCAAGTCCTAGTAAGGACGCATCAGTGTAGACTAGATACTCCACTCCCGGCCTGGGTGATGCTAACAGTGGTGCTGAGGTCAACTTGTCTTCCAACTCGTCGAAATCCAACTGGCAGACATCACTTCAGATAAATGGCACTCGCTTGCGAGCCATATGTGTCAAAGGACCCGCTATCTTCGAGAACCCCCCGAATAAACTTCATGTAGTATCTTGTTAGGCCCAAGAAACTATATATCTCCGTCGGTGTCGTGGGTTATCCCCACTCCCTCACCGCTGATACCTTCCCCAGATCAATAGATATTCCCCTATCAGAAATGATATGCCCCCAGAACCGAACCTCCTTCAGCCAAAATCTGCACTTCTTATATTTTGCATACAACTCTTACTGACGCAGTGTCTGTAAAACCTGTCTCAAGTGCTCGGCATGCTCCTCCTCAATCTGGGAATAAACTAGAATGTCATCAATGAAGACAATGATGAACTGGTCCAGGAACTCTCTAAACACTCTATTCATTAAGTCCATAAACACTAATGGGGCATTGGTTAGGCCAAAAGGCATAACCCTGAACTCGTAGGAACCATATCTCATCAAGAAGGCAATCTTCGAGACATCTGGCTCCCTGATACGCAACTGATGGTATCCCAATCTCAAGTTAATCTTTGAAAAGAAGACAGTTCCTTTCAACTGGTCGAATAAGTCATCGATTCAGGGTAACAGATACTTATTCCGTACCGTGACTTTATTCAACTCCCGGTAATCGACGCATAACCTCAAAGATCCATCCCTCTTCTTGACAAACAGCACAGGATCACCCCAGGACGAAGTACTCCTACGGATAAACTTCTGATCCAACAGTTGCTCTATCTGATCCCGTAGCTCCCTCATCTCAGTTGGAGCCATACGGTAAGGTACGCAGGCTATCGACCGAGTGCCCAACGTTAAATCTACAATAAAGTCTATCTTTCTACTAGGAGGTAAAATCCCAAAATATCCTGGAATACATCAACCAACTCCCTAACAACTGGAATCGAATCAAGTGGTATCACCACCTCCCTAGAGGTCTCCTCCTCTATGTAGTATAAGTGAGTGGACGATCCTCCCTCAGGACGAGGCATCGCCATAAGGAACATCTCCTGACCGGGTATGGCAAAAATAATACTCCTACTATAACAGTCAATTATGGCTCTATACATAACCAGCCAATCCATACCAATAATCGTATCGTACTTGGACATATCTAATACTAACATATCGGTTAATAAAGTAAATCTCCCAATCTCTACACCCACGCCTTTACATATAAAGGAAATCATAGAACCTCTACTCAACGGTGAATCTACACAAGTGATAGTTCTCTCCGCGGTATCTAATAATCCCATAGCGCGTGCAAACCTCATGGTAATAAAACAGTGTGTGGCCCCCGTGTCACATAAAATACGCCCCATAGTCCCCTGAATAGAAAATATACCCTCAATCGTGGGTAGATCCTGCGGGCCTACGGCCTGCTGAAGCTGGTAAACTCGACCGTACTGAAGTTGTCCCTGCTGGACTGGGACTGCAGGGATAGGTGGCAATGCTGACATTTGTGGTGGCGCTGGGAGAGTGGCGGGAAACATCGGTCTCTGGGGCTAATGTCGAGCACCCTACTGCTGCTGCTGGGGGCCCTACCCCTTTCAGGACATTCCTGGCATTTGTGGCCAATCTTGCCATATATGAAACATTTCCCTGCGAAGTTCCCCCCTTTCTGACCCTGCTGCCCACGGCTCTGATGACCATTACCACCTCTACCCTAGCCATGTTGCTGGCCCTGATGGTCGTGTTGACCCTATTGGCCATGCCTAAAACCTCCCTGGCCATGTCTGAAACCTTCTGATCTAAATCTCTTAGAATCCCCCTGCTGAGAACTCTGATCACCCTGCCTGTGCTGACCCTGAGTTGACTGTGCCCCACTGACACCATTACCCCCTGTCTTGTCCTGCTGGCTGGACTCTCCTGCTCGCATACCCTCTGACAAATGAAAGCGGTGGTCCTGGCAGTGAAGTAATGCTGCGTTAACCACATCTGAATAAGTGGCCAACGAGAGATTACCCAGTAGGTGTTGATGAATCCTCCACGTCAACCCATCCATGAACTTCTAGATCTTTTTCTCTTCAGTAGGGATCTCATCGAGAATAATGTTCAGAAGATTGGTGAATTCAGACTCATACTCTGCCACTGTCCTCCCTTTCTGCTTAAGGTTCATTAATTTCTGCCTCATCTCGGTGCGAACTACTGAGGGAAAATATTTGCGATCGAATCACACCCAGAACTCCTGAATAGAAAGAACATCTCTATTCTCTGCAATGGTAATGGACTCCCACCACTACAATGCTGCTCCTACTAGCTTAAATGTAGTCAGTATCTGCCTCTGCACATCTGTACACCCATACATCCTCAAGTGTCTTTGGATGTCCTTCTTCCACTGGCTCGACACAACGACGTCGGAGCTCCCTGCAAACTCCGGAGGGTGCGCCTTCTGAAAGGCATCACGGATACATTCCCAAATAGACGGGAATGTATGAGCTTGGCCTGGGGCTACCACCGGTGCCTGAGGTGGTGCCTGCTGTACAACTGCTAACGCAACATTTATCGCCTAAGCTACAATGGCGGCAACTTTAGCAGCGTTCATAGAACCCTGAACTGGTGCAGGCTGAGGCTCGGGCAGGGCACCCCTGGGAACTCGCTGTACACATCGAGGACGCATATGAAATGAGAGAGAAATTTTTATAAGTCCACAATTAATATCTCAAAATAGCCGAAGAACGTAAGATATACAAAAGAGTACAATAATCCTAAAATATAGGGATTTATATCAAAGAACACTATGCGAAAACATAACAAGCCGTACAAACCCTAAGGACTTTAGAACCTGATGCTCTGATACCACCTGTGATATCCCGACTAATTAAATACCGGATAGCTACTCCTTTATCTCATTAATACATAATATCAAGTTGGTTCAGATCTAGCATCACTGCCAAAAATATTTTTAAACAATTACTAGCCACCTAATATTTAAAAAGTGATTTGCCAAATTTTATTAAATTAAATTAAATTAACATGCAACCAATTAAATTATAAGCTAACTATACGACATTCACATTCACATCAAAATAGAATAATAATGGAATAAATAAAATGAGTCTGGAGTAACATTCCCCTGAATAATCCAAGTATTGAATAAATCCCAATACAGAAGTCTGACTAAATAAATAAATCCAAAACTGAAATGAAACAAAGTCTGAGAATGCTATCTCTAAATGGAAATGGGCGACACGCCCTAATAGATGAATAACCCTGAATAGAATCAAAGGCATAATGTGTAGGCGTCTAATACCGAGATCCTGCAACTTCCACAACAGCTACAGCACATCAATGTTATTGAACTCCTATGCTTGGTGTCCCTGTGGCTGGGCACCTAAAAAGGTTTTACAAGAAAATAGATTTGAAAGCAAACGGGTCAGAGCCCGAGGTGAAAACAGTTTAAAAATATAGCAAGTGTTTAATTGCATTAAACAGTAAATATTATATACATGTTAGTTACGTGATCTCACATGAGTTCCTCACCCCTCAACTAATGTGCACGCCTAACGTTTACCCTTAACCCGTCCTAGTTATGCCGCTAACTAACTAGTCTGTACTACTTCCTGTCTTCACATTTTAATATAGGGGTCTATTCGTATCATTTTAATAATCCTGTGTGTAACTCACCCTCACATTAATCAGATTATTTTTTATCAATTACGATATGAATTCTCACATTTTTAATCCCATTCAAATATCTCAATTATTCGTATTCACCAATTAACAATGAGTTAGTTATAAGTACAAGTATATCATTCTCAGCATAAAATATATAAATATGGCACCCCTAGTCTAAGCTGCGGTGCACGCATACTCTGTATCAAATCCCGGTACATCACGTACATAAGGACTACGTGTTTCGAATCGCTCAGGAACCGTTTCAATAAACAAAATCACAGACATTGGAGGCGAACATAGTTCACATACCCATGGGGCACGCACATACCTACGCTCCCATGGTCAGTTGACTTATCAACTCACAAATAAGCCATTCGCAACCCTATGTTCTTAAGGTACCAATCTAAATCCCCCCGTAGGCACACAAAGATCATATGTACCTGTTTCGAAAGTCGACCTCTCGTGATAGCAAGTATGGTAGGTATGTCATACACACAATAATCCATATACTAAGCATTCACACAACTTAGTATATTCTCATCCCTATACCGTCAGTCTAATTCGTACGCTATTATCATCCCAGATTATTCATAATATATTTTGCCGATAAATCTCACGTGGTATGGTTTCGAGTACTTAAAACCTATCCGAAGATGTTACTAAGTCTACTACATATCCCACCTGTAAATTCAGTACTTCGAGGTCCATATTTCTGTATCTAATCCTAACTTATCACTCATACGAATTTAAGCCATGCTCTCGCGGCATAAATTAGGAAATTAATCGTCGGACACTCGTAAATTCAACACTACATTCCAAACCAGTTCTAATATGTTCCGTGCTTCAATTATATCCCTACTGGTCTCCCTAAAGTCCTAATGTATTCACATAATCCCCACCTACAACTTTCGATGGCCGTAATTGCTTAAATCCAAAAAGGGGAAAGAGGTCACAGTTTATGGGGAGATCGATCGATCGACCTATGAATGTCGATCAATTGATCAAGCAGGTGCAGGTCTCGGGTTTTTTCGTTTTCAGACCCATTTTTGTCACAATTCTTCATTACAAGATGTTAAATTCTAAAGTAAGCATATTGGGTGATCATACAACTTAATTACATGATTCTTAATGTTCCAGAATTCTTAAATCATCATCAATTAGACTTTTCTTAGATCAAATCATCTTATTATCATGAAAATTCCTATTTTTCTATTTTCTTTAAGAATCATCATACATCTCCTCATAAATTCGTATTTAACTAAGCATGGTTTATGATTTCGTTAATAAAATACTTCCAGAATCAAACTACATATAAATCCTACCTATAATTAAGCTTTTATCTCCAAGTTTCATGAGTTTCATTATTTTTATGGCGATCATCAAATCCTACACTATCATGGATAAATTATTTACTGAATCTTAATGGATTAAATCACTTGCCTGGAAATTTGATGTTTTGATCCTTTGATGACGATAAGGATTGGTTCTCTTCCTCTCTCCGGTCACAAATCCGGCGATAGTGGTGGTGTGCGGTGGTTATGGCCTTGAAAATTCTCTTGAAACTTCTCTTCTCTTCTCACGTTGCCCACTACTTGATTTTGACAGATAATGGCCCTAATATTGGCTGATAAATAAAACCTAAATTTCGTGGGTCAATATTTCCTAAAAATCAAAATGACTAAAATATCCTCCCAGGTTGCCGGTTTGGCCTAAAAATGCATCGGGACCCAAACTAAACCCCCGACTAGTATTTTCTGACTATCTCGACCCTTCTGGACACGCTGGCGCACTCGAAATGGCTATACGGATGATACAAATATAATTTACTTTTAAATCCATTTAAATGGATTCTTGATGCGATTGACACGCGCGTCCCAACTTAATTTCCGAATTATCTTATTTATGACTCGCGATAATTTTAATAAATTCAATAATCATATATTACCATATTCATTCAGTAATATTCAACATTATTATCATAATCAGATACCAACTCTCGTCTCGCTAGTATTTAAATCCGGATTAATTTCCAAATAGTTATCCCATTTAATTTAATTAATCCCATTAAATAAAATCAATAAAATTACGGGGTATTACAATTGAATAAAATAAAACTTAATAGATCATAATCGTGAGATTGTATTATATTTATTTCTCTTGCATATTTCAAAGTACAAGCAGTACGTAGTATTTATAAGTAAACAGAGGCTGGTATGTCAGTGTATTGAGTTATTAGCTAGTTTTGCTTTGTCGTGCTTGTAACTTTAATGCGTAACATGACATTATCGTACTTTTAACTTCATATGTTTGACACGTCATGCTTCTAAAGCAAGATTATAATTCTTCCAACTTAATGTGCGTGACATCTCATACTTAATATTGCGATGATTTTAACTTTAAAATTATCCCGTAAGAGTTATATAATTTTTTAGAGTAACTAGGTTGAAACCCGCTCGATGCGCGGTGTATACGGTATTGAAAGCATAATAAATGATGCTATTTAAAAGTTAACAAATGCGAGGTACCTGTTGAAGCATGCGTGATGCGCAGTTAGAACATAAATTAATGCATTATTAAGGCGTTGATTTGTTAAATTATAATTACAATAAAAGAACTTAAATATATTGAAATTGATGTATATCAGTGATTGTTAAACTCCAAGTCAAAACGCATACAAAGATAGCCAATGTGTTACATTGTGATAGGAAAGAAATTAGAAATTAGATGAAGTAGATGAAGTTTTAATAAGGTGATGAAGAATGAGGTCTTGAAAATGATGTTAAATCATCCTTTTTTTCCTTGAGTCCATGTTCCTACAAAGAAATTAAAAGATATGGTGAGAAAATATGATGAAAGTATTGTATAATAAATGTTAATATAATTTAAATGTAAAATAAATTTAAAATACCTTGAAGGAAGCTTTCGTTTTGGGTTAACTTCGCTTTCTACATAATTTCCATGAGGTGAACTGTCATTGTCTGCGATAATTATTAATTCTTGTGATGTTGAGACTGGATTTGTTTCCTATTATGTAAATGAGATATGATTAGAGTAAGAAAAGAAATTATAATATAAATTTGTTATTGAGTATCTACCAAATACCTTTTGAATGTTGTGGTCAGTGAGTGAAATATTTCCGTCTGAAGAATCTTTAAAAATGGTTGAGACGGTGAAGTTTTCATAGCCACGTATTAAGTTGTAATTATTGAGCTTCAGGCGGAATTTGTGAGAGGTTCCGACGATCCTTGTGATTGCTAGTAGAAGTGAATCTTTTGGTAACTGTTGAAAATATTAAATATATTATTTTTGAAAAAGGGATATGTAAAATGAATGTATTGATAAAATATTAAAATTATTATGATCAACGTACGGAAACATCATGATTAATATTTGCAAGGTCAGAACATTGGACATTGATTAAAGATTCAGCTTCTTTGTTAAAGAGGATGAATGTGGTGGTAGATGTTTGGTCCTTGACTGAGATTTGAATTTTATACCTATTTATGGATAATTATATAATTGTCAAAATAGTTGTGTAGAGCAATAAATGAAAATAAGATGTACGAATAAAATACCTTGGAGAAGGAATAAGTTTGTCTGTGTTCCATGTTTCACAGAAGAAAGAAGCGATATAATGTTTAAGTTTCTTATTGCAGTGATTGCATGCTGCATAATACCAACCACCCTGTTCATCTACACCTGTGATTGTTGCGTTGCAAGTGACATATATAACCTGTGAAATATATAATATTTATATTATAATTAGATATTGAAGGAGTCATAGGAAATGTATATTTAAAAGTGGATACCTCATTTGGAGAGTTGGACCGAAGGGATAAGATTTCCTCAATGGATTTTGATTCTCCTTGAATTTGAATTTGTGAATTGTTGTCTTTGTTTAGATCAGTTGTCATGGTCAAAGGACGATTTTCGTTATGAAGTTTGTATATATATCATAAAGGTAAACCGATAATATGTTAGATGTGAACAAATCCAATATGACTTTTAAAAAGAACTGTAAAGAGAATTATAAAATTAATAATTGATTTAGATTATGAACTCAACTTTCTTCAATACGCAAAAGCACGACTACATTAATCAAGTAGAGAATGCAGAAGTTACACGTGTTTATCAGTCTTTGAATAGCAATAAATATTCGTCCAAGTTTGGTTTCAATATCAAATTAAATTATTTCTATGTATTAATCAAGTGAAATGCTAGCCAAGTACAAACGGTTCGCTATCTAACAATCAGTCATGTTAATCCTACCTCACCTCCACACATTGAAGCAGTTATCAAGATGTGCAACTGTCGTCCATTGGAACATTGGAAACAGTAAAACCTACTGGCTTTGTGAAATAATTTTGTTGGCCGTCGGTCATTGG
This sequence comes from Sambucus nigra, assembly GCA_949130495.1. Classification (NCBI taxonomy): domain Eukaryota; kingdom Viridiplantae; phylum Streptophyta; class Magnoliopsida; order Dipsacales; family Adoxaceae; genus Sambucus; species Sambucus nigra. Next base: position 326,343,293 of record OX422221.1, on the reverse strand, counting down.
GTTTTTCAGTACCTCCCAGTAGGGTGTGAGTTGCGGTGTTAGCCCCCTGAAACAGCCCCCTCCCTGGTGCTGCGCCACCAAGTTTGCACTGCCTACTGCCTTCATGGCCCCCATATGTGCTTCAGCCCCACCCTTTTCTCCCCTTGCCTGCGTCCCCCAACCCTACAACCCCTACCCATCATTTGCCCAGGAATTTGCCAGATCAATTTCCCCCACAACTATGACCCTGCTACCTGCACACAGTACAGGGGTCCCTGCAGACAGGCGACATCCCACTTCCAAATCGTACCGGACCTGCTAGAGTCTAACAGCCAGCTTTTAGTCCCAATTTAGGACTTACCCGGAATTGATTTGATCCCATCACATGGCAGCAAGCATTCTGAACCCGGCATGCTTATGTAGGGAACCTTCTCTCCCACAGGTGACCTTACGGTGTTTGTATCTCATAGGTACCATTTTATTAGGGTAACCATTTGAGACTATTTGATACAACCTTAAAACATTGTTGTGGCATCTGTGTGTAAGTATGGTGAGGCTAAGTGTTATTTTGAGGTTCCCTAAATGATTGAAAAGTTCGTGGCCATATTTGGTGTACTATATTGCTAGAGGAATCTGAGTTGAATTTTCTGTTTTTTGGGAGCCTAGTGCAGATGATTTTGGTTGAAAACTTGTCCTTACTGCAATCATGTGGATTGGCAGTTGGGACCTCTAGCTGAATCGAATGTCATCCTTCTATTAGAACAGTTTTTCGAAGGTTTCTCTCATGTTCTTCTTGTTTTTTGTTTGCTCAACAGTTAAAATCAGTTGGAGAGTAGATTCAATCAACATTCACCGATGTTATGTTGGAGAAAAATCAATATATATAGGCCTCTAGGCATTTGAACCCAATGAAATAAATATGTATGCATCTCGGTGCATTTAAAAACAACGAAATTTTTTGCATTCGTTGAAATTGTCCATCAATGGAACGTGAATGCAGTTTCTACTAACAGGAGTGATAAAATACGTATATTATTGTGAATAAAGTCTTACTTGGTCATAAAGTCTTGAATGCATTGAACTTCAGTATTTATATAGACTTTGGATGATTGGTTGTTGACAATGAGTAATCACCTATGGAATAAAAGTTGTATGAATAATTAATTGTATTGTTTGAAGTCGTGAATATATAAAGATGATATTATTAAATATTAATTCCACTTACCTCTAAATTGTTTGACCGTAGTTGATGTAACAACCACAATCAAATGATCAGTGAAATTCTGGCATATGTCTTCAGTTATTAGTGTCGTTTCTTCGGCCCAAAGAGTGACGGAAATCCTTTCCCCACTGTGTAATAGGTTTTATGATTAATTGGTAAGGAATAGTATATATTGGAAATGAACTAAGTTAATAATTGTAAAATAGGAAGGAATGACCTTTGATTTTCAAGCTTCAAAACCCTTTTCTTTACTATGGATCCCCTGACCGGTTGATCCTCAACAGGTGATATAAAAGTCAAAAGGCCGAACACATCTAATGAAATAAAAATTGAACAGATATATATAAAAAGAATTAAACGATTCTTGTTAATTGTATAATGAGTAATGAATATAAAATACCTGTGAGATATGTGTCATTTCTCAATTTAGATCTCAATTCATCAAATTCCAAAAATTGGAAGTGATATTTTGGAAGAATGAAATTATCAACTTCAGAATGTAAATTTTTTGATGATGGAGTGAATTCAATCATTAGATTGTGTGATGAGACCCTATAGTTGTGCTTAGTATCCATTACTCTGAAATTGGTTATTGTGTAGACTTTTCCAACGTCTAGTGAATTGACGAATCTGGCAAATAAGTATTTGCGCAATACTGCATGTATTGAATCACCCTGTGCAATAAAAAAAATTATATGAATAATTGATAAATATTTATTAAATTTGCGATATTTTGTGTGAGAAAACAATAATAAAAACCTCAATCTCTAAATTATGTACCTGGTCATCAACTAAGAGAAAGTCATCAGATATTTTTGGGTTATCGCCAGTTCGAGTCTTGGATTCCCATTTTCGAACGACACATACAAAGATGGTCCAATCATCCCTGCCTAGTGAAAGATCTTCAAGTCTTGTCAACTTCTTTCATGGTCCTGAAGTGTTTTCAGAGAAAATACATATTTGTTAAATGAATAAAGGGAGTTATATCATAAGTAAAAGGATTAACTATATTAAAACTATTGTGAATTACGCAAATATACCTATAGATAGAGATGATAGAACCTCATCGTACACAACATTTTTTGTGAAATGTCTTTCAATTTGGGAATCATTATTTATCTATAATTTTAGGCCGCTGCTTGAAGTAACTCTAGATATAGCGACATAGAGTTGACCGTGACTGAAAACAGGTTTGGGTAAGTATATTGAGACTTGATCAAGAGTTTGGCCTTGGCTTTTGTTAATTGTCATAGAAAATGCCAGACGAATTGGAAATTGGCGTCTCCTCAAAATAAATGGCCATTTGGAGTCTGTTGCAGTCATAATTATTCGTGGAATGAATACTTTTGTGCCTATATTAGAACCTGTGATAATTCTAGCCTCTATGACCAATGGAGATAATTGTGTAATGATCAATCTTGTCCCATTGCAAAGGCCGACACTTTGATTTATGTTTCTCATTAGCATAATAGGTGAACCTATCTTTAGGTCCAAGTTATGGCTCGGTAGTCCAGTAAAGTTCAAGCTATTTAAAAATTCAACAGGAAAAAGCACATCCTGGTCATGAATGTCCCCAGCAGCCTTAGATATTGAGTCTGAGCTGAAATAAGTTGTTGCATCTCCGAGAATGGCATTTAGTACGTACGCATTGATGGTGTCAACCATATGGTTTGTTGGAGTTAGAATAGCTCGACCCTTAATGTAATCTGGATCATTGTATCTCCTCACCAAATCGGGGTATGCACTTGAAACAATATCAACAATTGGGTCATCGAAATGGGGTATAAGGTTTGAATTTGGGATTTTTACCCACGATGGAATTTCGTCATCTTGAAATGATTCTGTCTGTAGTTTCCCGTCACCTAGTGCCAGGACCCAATCTCTAAATGAAGTTGAATCTTGTATCCGCATGTTCTTCGATAGGTTGAATATATGGCACAAACTCTACAGCTTTGATTTGTTAATTGATGCATTTACAATTTCTTCTCTGCTTCCCTTATGAACAACAGGTAAGGTTTGACGAAAATCACCACCCAAAAGAATTGTAATTCCACCAAAAGGCTTTTCAAAAGATTTTTCATCATTGAATCGTATTATGTCTCTTAATGTTCTGTCAACAGCTTCAAAACAATGACGGTGGTTCATAGGTGCCTCATCCCAAATAATTAGGGTTATTTTCCTAATGAGCTCTGCATGATGAGTCCGTTGATTAATATCGCATGTTGAATCGACGTGAATATCAATGGGAATCTTAAATATTGAATGAGCAGTTCTTCCACCAGGTAGCAACAATGATGCGATCCCTGAAGATGCAACTGCGAGAACAACTTTTCCCTCTGAACGCAAGCGTGCAAGAATTGTTTTGTACAAAAATGTTTTACCCGTGCCACCTGCCCCATTTACGAAGTAAAAGCCTCCTTTGTTTTCTTTGACGGATCATATAACATGATTATAGGCATCTAGTTGTTCATCATTCAATAAGTTCAACATGTTTGTATGTTGTCGGGCCAAAGAATCTGCATCGTAAGAAAGTTCCTCTCTTAAAAGCCTATTATCCTTTTCTTGAATCATTGTAGCATCGGGAAGTGGCATCGGCGAGAAATCTTTTAGGGTTTTCCCATTTTTGTTTAAAATATTATCAATCTCATGAAGAACATAATTCTTCAATTGATTTTCACTTAGAATAAGATCAGGTAGGCATAAGATTTTTCGTTGGCGATGAAGCAAATCTTCTGATAAAATCTCCCAGTTGTCGTCCCAAAGTCTTTTTGGATCAGAAACTTCGCAAAAAAGAAGCATTACAGCAAATAGGTCACGCAATTGATTACCCGTAGCCCATTGAGAAGCCTGATCTAGAGCGTTGTGCCATTCTTTGTCTTCTTCTAACATGCCAAGAGCATAACATGCTTCTTTGCATGTTGGATAAACAATTCCATTAACCATCTTCACCTCATTGTAATTTCTTGCTCTGCGGACAACGTTTAGGAGCATACGAAGGTAAAATCTCTCACCAGATGCTGGATGAGCATATACTATATGGCCTAAGCATGTGCCTAAATTTTTCCTTCTAAACCATTCCTTTGCCGTTGAGTCCCAAACCCATTTTGAAGGAAATTCAGCATAGGTTAACTCACTTACATCCTCATGGTTGCAATTTGTGGTCATCCATTGTGTAAACATAGTCTTCTCAACATCTATCATGTCAATCATAGTATTCAAATTGTCCGAATCTTTAAAAGTGACAACTTGCTCATCCGGCAGATGGAAACTCAATCGCTCAACACCGATGCTTCGATATTGTACATGAAACTGATTAGTTCTCCAGCAAGCTTCACATGCAGATAAGTAACGACAATCGAGGAATGTTTTAATTTCATCAACGTCTAAGATTTTGTTGTTGCAATCATGATCATTACGGACAATTGATTGCGTCAGCTCCATTGTTGTTCTATCTGGTCCTTTATTAATGTACTTGAAAAGATACTTAATTGCCCTTGATTTATTACACCATTCCACATTTATGTGAGCTTGGTATTTGACGACTAAGTCAATATTGTGTGGAATAACAAATCTATTGTCAAGTTTGATTCCCATCTTTTCTACAAATTTCCCGTCATCTCTCCGTCTATAAATTGGGAATCCATTAGCATCAAATTTGGTCATGGATGTGAATTTTTTGGGGCAACATCCGTCTGCCATACATGGGGAACGAGGATTTGCGTGGCCACAGGGTCCATGCATCATGAATTGGTAAATAGATGCGTAGCCAACTGGGTCGCTAATACAATCAGGTAACTCAGATGAAATAATGTTATCAATATCATCTGATGTTGGTTGTTTTGCATCTGCATGTAGAAATAGAAGTATGTGAGCGTGTGGCAATCCCCTTTTTTAGAATTCAATTGTGTAGATAGCTGTCACAAAATGTAAACGTTTTTATAGCTATTGACGTATTATAAAAGGTTAAAAAATCAAATAATACGATTTCTAATTTACAATCATTAAATATTAAATATGAGTTACGTACCTGCCATTACTTTCCCAAAGTGTTTTCCTTTAACTAAATCCTTCATTAGAGCATCAAGTTTGATTTTAAAAACTCTTGTGATAATATCTGGCCTATCCTCAGGCTTCTGTCCAGGAATCATATCAAGAAACTTTGTGATTTCTGGCCATTTAGGATTAGCCGTGAAGGTGATAAACAGATCCGGATTACCAAAGAATCTACAAATAGCCATTGCGTCTTGGAAATTTTGAGCCATATAACGTGGACCCCCAGTGAAACTTGATGGAAGGACAATACGTTTTCCTACAGACGAAGGCGTTGAATCTCCTTCAAGAACAACATCTTTCAAACCTTTATATAGCTCAACCCTTAATTGCGGTTGGTTGTTTCTAATCCACCTCAACCTTTCATGTTCAATGCATGTATATGCATCGACAACATATTGTTGAAAAAGTCTTCCGGAACGTAAAATGGTGGGAGATTCATTAATTCTTTGATGCAGACGGTATCCGTAATATTCTCTCATGGTCAAGCAATTTCATTTAGTCTTATGTTTCCCATTGTTTCTTCTATAAGTTATACCCAGTTGGTAGCCATCTTCACCGTATGGGAATAACAATGGGTATTGCATCGACATAAAGGATGGATGGATATCGCTAATTCTTTGCAATCCATTTGACTTATGGTCAACAATAATATCTCTCATAACATTACCCTCAGTAAAATCACCAACAATGAGTGCTGCTATTTCTGAAGCAGTAGGCAAATTGTAAACCGATGGGTCTTTTGAACGATTTTTAATCAACCTTATTCTCACAGGCATGACATTTGAATTCTCAAAATGCTCACGTGCCATTCGGAAAACTTTGGCTATTTGATTATGCTCATCAAGCATAAAAACTAATTTGGAAATAACTTCTACATCCAACTTTGATTTCGGTCTATCTCCTCATAAAGATTTCATTCTATTCCTCAATTCATTGTCCGTGTCATAAATATAAAGTTGTGCAAATTTTGGGCATTGACCTTCAACTGGAACCAACGAACCAAGCAAATGATGGTTTTCTCCACTAATGCGATAGACATAGGGTCCGAATCCATTATTTATTTGATTATCAACTTTAGCGCCAGTAGAGGTAAATGCAAACATGGAATTGTATGCTCTAATGTTGTCTTTGAATTTAGTTGAACCACCATGACTTTCAGAATTTAGTCAATCGCTCAAAATATGTGGTGGTTCTTTTATAATGGGTAAGATGATCTTTCCTTCTTGGCAACACAATGAGAATTTAGGACACACAGGAGAACGATTCTTATCAATTCTCTCCTCATACCATAGAATTGCACTACAATTGTCACAAACAGCGCTTGGACCTCCAAAATCCCATGCTTCTTTAAACTTTCCTACAAATTCGTTAGATTTTTGAATTTATTAAACCACAATAGAAGTAAATACATATTTTTTTATGAGTATTTACAATCAACACTTACTGATATCATACTTACTTTTGGAAATGCTATTTAAATGATCGTTAATTCGAGTCGTATGCTCGGTTGTCGTTGTATCCCCTATAGTTCCTACATTACATATAATAGGCATTAATTATATTATAAAAAAATATATATTTCTTTTTAATATATATACATGTTACTATTATGTACAGTTTATAAATGACTTACCTGATCTAGTTACAACATGGAATGATTTCAAAGCATGATTTACATAGTTAATGGTATATCCAGAATAGTTACTTGGATGGTTAACCACATTAGATGAGTCATCAGCAAACGTTGTTGTCATGACATCTCCATTTTCTAGCACTTTTGTTCGAGACGTAATTGTCTTCCGCTTCTTTGGGATAACACTGCCTTGATTCCTTACGTTGTTAGCATTAAAACTAAGATGCTGAATGGAAGACATGTCTTCAATCGTGGGAGGAAGATTATATGGCATATTACTTAGAGTAATAGTTGACGTTGACGTACGACGTGCGTTGCTTGATCGCTTACGAAACATTATCAACCTACGATGGGATCTAGCAATGCGAGATTGGTATGCAGGATCCATCTAATTTGAATGAAAATAACAATTATGTTTAAATGGTTGAATAATATCATGATATATATATATATATATATAAACATGGCATAGAGACATCGGTTTATATAATTGTTTCTCTATCTATTTGTCTTATATTTGCACATAAGAAGATAAAGTCATTCATTTTTTAGTTTGCTTGAGAAAACCAAACTTTTATTCATTGTAACATAAAAAGTATTGGATGGGTTGCTTGGTAATATACTCTTAAGAAGATCCCAATCAATATATATTTTACAAAAATAATTGAAGGCACTACCAAAAATTGACATTTAAGATGTCAAAATTGGGAGATTTGAAAAATTGATAGAGAGGATGAAATTAACATTTCATGAGTGAGATAAAAAGAATTACCGGATATTTTTTTAATACATAGTTCCCAATAACACTGAACTATCATTGAATTATTTAAATAAATAAAAAAACACAAACATATTAAGAATCAAAAAACACTTCCCTAGTATATAGTGTACTATGTAGATTGGAAGAACTACTCTAAGAGTGTGACGACAACAATCGAGCGAAACATTGATAAAGAGTAGGAATATCAAACGGAGGTGCATTATGTAATGACCGTTAAACATGGGGAGATTTGGGTATTGGATGTTCAGTCCATTGACGCTGGTGACTTGCCAATGTATGGTCACATCGTAGTATCCCTAGGGCCAGAGGTCGTAACCTCATTGTGTCATTTCAAACAAATCATAAATATAATCAAAATATAGAATAAAAATATCATGTTCAAATATCATGTTTAAATAAGAACATGCAGTTGAAGATGTAGTTGAACACAGGTATTTGTAACTAATTGGAAAATATAAAAAAATGATGGTTTTGTCATTTAGGCAATTTAGGGCATTTTAAACGCACTAAGCAGAATACATCATCATAAACCGATTGAAAATCTAAATCTACATTATCTTAACTTTACGTTTCCTTTATTAAAAATATAACAATAAATATAATTTGAGGGGAATGGAAAATACCTTATTCTGAATGACGGTCCACAGCCAGAAACAGTATGCTCCAGAAAAAATCACTGCAACATAGAATATCCAACAATACAATTAATTTTATCAAACTATTTCGGATTTATTACATACGACAGGCAATTATACTTAGTGATAGAGCAGTTTAACAAAGTCTTGAAACTCAAACAAAAATATGCATTTCACGTATTATACTGAAGTGATAATAAATCCCCATTCATTCAATTTCATGCAGACAAATTAAAATATGTGAGTCAGCACAAAAAAGGCAGATCAACTGTTTTGAAATTCAGTAGGAGCTAAATATAAAAAAATGAAAACAATCAAACACACCAAGAATATGTTGGAACTCTATTTGACATTTTCTCAAACACCTCATGGGCATTTTTGGTTTCAATATAAATTGTTCAGTGTCAATGGTAAGACAGTTAATATGTTTTACAATAGTAAATCTAATTATAAATACAGAATGTAGAACCACTCACAGAAGGACTTAAACCTATTTAAACATAAAAGTTATATATTTGCGACTTTTATATAAAACTATCTTCAATTTGGGGAAATATCCAGATATATATAAAGTAAAAACATTGTCCGATGTGATTTTGGGGGTAAATGTGATTTTCGGTCTAAATGTGAATCGTTCCCCATGTACATCAATCAAAACGAAGCTAATAACGATGTAAATGATCTTCATTGCCTATAATTACTACCACTACAGAGATTCAGATACACATTATTTACTAATAAAACAAAACGGAGTTAACAACAATGGAACACCTGAATTTCAAAATTGGGAAAAACAGATTTGAAGGTTCAAGATTTCACATTTTAAAACATATTACATAATACAACAGAGCCCAGAGCTCATTAGTAAACTACCTGGAAATGGCCTACTCTTTAGGGAATTTAAACACAGGTTTGTAATATCAATTTAACTTGGGAGAATAGTGGAATCTTCATCCTAGCCATCACATATCATCAACATTTCCTAATTCTTATTCTTATGATAACAAAAATTTTACCTACATTTCAACTTTCTGTACTGTTATCTTATAGTTCCCAAAGTAAAGTATATACTCTAAGACAAAGCATAGTAGTCACTAAAACCAAAATTCATGATCCATAATAATATTATAATTGGGAAAATTTCAGCTTCGCAGAAAAAAAATGTTCTGCATGACATAGTCAATTTGATTCAGTACCATATCCCTAATACTGGACGGCCAGTCGGAGGAGGTACACGAAAATGTTGAAGTGGGGTGAGTTTTTTTTTCTGGATCTCAAGCATGGGTACACACAGTAGGTGTAAGATTTTTTACCTTAAAATAAATATATAGTAGCAAAATTTATCCCTGGATGTCCACAAACGAAGGTTTGGAACATTTTAAAATCTAACAGAAGATTGTGGGCCAAAATGTAGAACTTAAATACAATAAAATCCATCAAAATTCAAAGAGAACTTCTCTTAGTCCATCAAAAGTTAAAGGAACATCTCTCAGTACATCCAAACCCATCGTCATCTCAGACATCAAACAAAAAATAGACAATGACCAATCTGAAATAAGATACAAAATCAACCCACGCACACTAAATACACACCACCATACCTGCTACCACACGTGTTATTAAATGAGTGCATAGTAGTCAGTATTTTACAATGGAAGTGACGAATTATAAACACAAATTTATAGGAATGCGTTTATAAAAAACTTTAAGAAAATAGTGAAAAACTGTTAATAAATTTGTTCGTTTGTATGGAATTTCATCGAACAGGAGATGAGCCCAAACAATATGCATTTCACGTATTATACTGAAGTGTTTCCTGACCAATAGGAAAAACATGTATGGGTTTGGAGGGAGGGAAGCTCTAGTAGGCACTGACATGCCTTTTCTGGGAGTTTCAATTGTGAATATTACCTCAGCCAATAATGGTTAAGTATAGAAACAAAAATGTTAAAGGAAATTTTTTTTATTCACTTTTTTAGATTACTTGTAAAACATTAAAGGCTCATGTAATTGACAAAAGAGGAATCAAAATTTCGATTCCAATTCACTTTGTTTAGTTTATTCTGTTTTCACAACTTCTCCAGCTTTTTTCCAAAACCACAAATATTAACTGTATTCTCTCATTCAGCATTCACGTGAAGAATGGTAGTCATATGATAATTAGATACAACATCAAGACAATCTGATCATCGAATTATAAGACCCTATGTATTATAACAATATGAATAACATCCCATCCAATATTACTTCATTACAGTATAAAGATGGGATATAATATATGAATCAAGGATTGACCACTTCATTTTTTTACCTAAAGTGATTGTCCTGTATATTACTATTTCTCTTTATTGTTCATAAGTTCAAACAAATAAACTTATGGTAATGACAAATTAAGTTGTTCCAAATAAAATTACAACATCTGTGATTATTTGAAATATCAAATGGGTATCATTAATTAGAGGATACCTGCATTGGTCTACAAATACATATACTTCAAGTTGTCTAATATGATATCAACTAACTTAAGGAAAAGTTTTTTAAAATACATTATGTTATCATACTTTCACACTCCACTGTAATTATAAAAATAAATCGAAATATGATAATTTAAATATGGCCCTAAAGCTAACTGTTTATGGAGAAATTACACATTCATGTTAAGTGCAATTTTGGTCCAAAATAAATAATAAACAAAACTATTTCAACTACTGATGAAAAGTCGCTTTAAAGGTATATAGTAACTGTAAATCATTTTTGAAAAATCATCCAGAGCTAAATATAAAAAATTGAAAACAATCAAACACACAAAGAATATGTTGCAACTTTATTCAACATTTTCTCAAACACCTCATGGGCATTTTTGGATTCAATGATTGAGCATTTAATCTCAAGGCCTCAAAGACCCACAACAAATTAAATCATGCAGCAACTAATTCATACATATCAGACTTATAGCTGCTGTAATATCGCATTTTCCAAATCAAATGTTCATATACGATTTCTTGACTTTTTCTTCAAATGTTGGTTACCTAAATTTCTCATACACCTTTAATCGAACATCAAATATGCATTACAAAGAGATAAATACCTTAAAATCAAAATTATTCTAAAACAATCACTTACTTTCTCATACACATTTAATGAACACATCAAATATGCACTCCAAAGAGTTAAATACCTTGTTGGGGGCCGAAAATAATACGTTTGTGAAAACTCCTCTTGCAAAACAAAATCTTCTTGCAGATGAGGAGCCCTTGTACCCAGCCGCATCTCCAAAGATATATAAGATGGGAAGAAGTGTACAACTTCCATCGTAGAGAATAAGGGATGGGAGATGGGGGATGAATTTTAGTGCACCTCAATTCGAGGGAGGAGAACGAAATAATGTGGGATGTGGGAGATGTAAGGAGATGGAAGGATGAATGACCAATCTTTTGGATTTCCCAAAAATGCGGCCATGTATCTACTTTTGGATTTCCCAAAAATGGTGCCGTGTATCTACTTTTGCATTTCACGGGTATAATTAACACACAGAGAGACGGAGACGCACAAAACAAACAATAAATTTTAGGTGCCACGTGGATAGCACAAAACAAACAATAAATTTTAGGTGCCACGTGGATAGCACAAAACAAACAATAAATTTTAGGTGCCACGTGGATAGCCTAATCACAAACTATAATAACGGGTATAATTAACACACAGAGAGACGGAGACGCACAAAACAAACAATAAATTTTAGGTGCCACGTGGATAGCACAAAACAAACAATAAATTTTAGGTGCCACGTGGATAGCCTAATCACAAACTATAATAAATGCCTTGTTTTGCATTTTATAGTAATAAAAGATAAAAGATTCTATACGTACAAATGATTCGTACAAAATTATCTATATAGATTGACATGTCATGTTCATATTAATTCGTATCTTGAATCCCCTCAAAGCACGATTCTACCGACACAACAACAATAATTCTGTACAAATATAATTATTGAAATATATCATATCTTCTCCCGCGCCACTATTTTAGCGAGTCTCACTTCCCCCGTCTTCACAAAACATATCATATCTCTCATGTCTTGGACGCTTAGAATCTTGTCCTGTCAGCATGCAACTGTGCTATCGCATCACCATCCCCATGTACGTATTTTCAGCTTTCCATTTCCATTTTTATTAATCTAACCTCATATGTCACGCATTCTACACAAACCCTTTTTCCTACCGACTTATTAATCGAATCCTATATATAGGGTATCAGCGAATTCTACACTACCAACACGTGTATGCTCTACAATTGTTCTTATCTGAGGAACAAACTCAACCAATTTCACTTCTCTGTGGATCCTCTACGTCTCTGCTCACTAAGTGCCCACCATAATGTGAGTAATCATTTCATTTCTAAATCTCTAAGCTTTCTGCAAAAATGTGTTTACCCCATTTTAAAATGGGTCAAACCCACCCCATTTTTCACCCAAACCACCCACCTATAAAAACAAATAGAAAAATAATTGAGGAAAAAATGGGGATTGAGAAAAAAAAATATGAGGGAAATGTTGGGGAGTCCTTTGTCAGCATCTGATCAATGATCAATAGGTAGGGCCACAACTGATTACATGTTTAATCTTGAAGTTCTCATATGTTAGATTTCTCTATTCTTGGTAATTAGTACTAATCCATGAGTTAACTAACTAAGCCTAGCAATCTAGTAAAGTTATGACACAAGTGCTAGAGAAGGAAGAAGAATAGGACAAGTAAAACACAAAGCAAAGTAGTAGATTACAATGCTCGACTTGGATGGTTTGGCCGCCGAATATACCAGCTACGCCTAACATGTGAAATGGGTGCATAAGGATGTTGTGCTCAAGCTTGAAATATATTCATGAAGTTGAAAAACTTCCTTGATCGATTGGGTATATCAAGAAAACATCAGTTGCAGTTGCATCAAGTTCTTGGTAGAGAGAGACAACTCTCAAAACATCTATTAATTGCAAGGTTCTAAAAAACGCGGGGCGTGACCGAGGCATCGAGGCCAAGCCTTAAACCTTAGAATCCTAGGCGTGCCTTAGGCGTGAAAAGACGTTTAGGTCTTTTTTAATATATTTTAACATTTTTAACTATAACAAGGCTATTAAAAATACAAAAATGGTACATATCTTAAAATATATCTGAATATATGCAAACTAGAATATTTTTTTTTTAAATACTAAGAAAAAAACATAAAAAAAAAGAAAGAAAAAAACGCACGTTTTTTTTAGAGGAGAGGCAAATAGGTTTGGGATACCATTAGTCTTTTGATTGTTTTGAAGGAGACATTGGTCGGTTTAAAAAAAAAGTCTTTATAAGGGGATATCGTTTCACTAAAACATTTTTGTTTTAAAAAAAAGTGTTCTAAAAGGCCTGCCTAGGCTTGAGGCTCGGGAGAAATGCCTCGCCTTAAGCCTTTTACGCGGCGCACTTTTTTTTAAAACAAAAACGCTTTAGTGAAACGATATCTCCTTTTAATGACTTTTTTGAAAAACCGGAGCAGTATCTCATTCAAAACAATCAAAAGACAAATGGTATCCCAAATCTCTCTACCTCTCGTCCAAACAAACGCGCGTTTTTTCTTAGTATTGAAAAAAATAGTATTTTAGTTTGCATATATTCAGACATATTTCAAGGTATGTACTATTTAAGTATTTTTAATAGCGTTGTTATAGTTAAAAATGTTAAAATATATTAAAAAAGGGGAAAACGCCTTTTCACGCTTAAGGCCTTACTAGTATTATAAGGCTTAAGGCTTGGCCTACACGCTTTGCATGTTGGATGCAAATCTTTTCCTCGACCTCTAGAGGGTCAATGGGGGCGGTCACTGCTGATTGGGAGTCTCAAGGTATCTTAGGGATTTTGACTACCACCAGGTGGACTTCAGAGGATGGAAATTGTAGTGGGAGTGGTCAATGGTGATGGGGAGGTCGTATTGGATGAGGGGATGGTTTGCGACTTGCTTGTTGGTGTCTGGTTTGGTCTGCGATGCGAGTGTAACAACCGATTTTTGCAGTTGGCTAGGGCTTGTGGTTTGTTTAAGGTTGGGATTTGGGGTCGAGTCGGGTAAGGTCTGGGTCCGAATGGGTTGGATACTGATCGCTACAGTGTTTCAAGAGTAGGGGGTAGGGTTTAGATGGGTCGGGTAGTGATGCAGAGGGTCTAGGGTTTATGGGCTATGGCGGTAAGGGTTCCCCCCATTGTAAGTTGCTTGCCCTCATGATGGGGTTGCGTCACTACTTCCATTTCAAGAGGGCTCGCGAAGTTTATGGGTGCTCACTGATGACCTGAGGGGACTCCGACAGGGTCGTGACTGTTGGTCGTCCGTAGATATTGTGCCTCATGCGTTAGGGGCGGAATTCGAAACCCTAGCCATTATGGTGCTAGCAAAGAGATTGGTGGGGGCCGCGACTGTTGGTGGCTCAAGAGATAGTCGAGCTTGTCCATGATAGAGTCAAAGTACTCCTTAAGTTGGGGGGTGACACGCACAATCCCGGTTTAGGCATTCCTCCTTGGTGCCATTTTTGCTTTTATTATGTTTTTCTACACAACAATGACAATGGCACTAAAAAAGGCTCAAACACAAGTGACAACTCTCAAAATAACTATTAATTGAATGGTTCAACCCAAATGGGGGTGTTAAAGGGATAAAAAGAAGGTCCTAGAGGGCCCATTAGTTGCTCCGAAAGGAATATGCTAGCATCCATGTGCTGGGTGGCAATTCGGGTTAGTCGTGTCATTTTCGAGTCGCGTTGATTTTGATTTGAGTATAAGTTTTGGGTAGTCTTAAATCTATACAAGTTAATCGTGTCATATTCGGGTCATTTCGGGTTATTACCGTAAACGGGTTATCGTGTCAAAAATTGCCAGCCCCATCCTCTAGCACATTCTTATTAACAAAATACCCTAAGTGGCCCTCCAATAGCTACCGCTAAAACAACGAAGGGAAAAATGAAATACAAGGACAACAAAATGCCAATTACGCCCTTCCTTGATTCACATAATAGGGTGTTTGATTTACCTTTGTTCAATGGTAGGCGGTAACATTAGGAATTTATTCTTCATTAATGCTGAATGAGAACAAAATTCAGAGAATGAGGAGACAATTCCCTTATTGGATGTTGAGTCTTAATTAAATTTCTTTTTTATTATGCCCTTACTCTTTTTATTATTATGATAAGTAATGTAACCGAAGCTTATTTACTCTAAATGCGAGCATACCTACATCTTCCATTTAAATTACTCATAGATTTAAGTTGTTTTCTATCGAATCTCTATTTTTAATAAAAATAAATTATTGTTGCATATACTTTTATAATGTAAGGTTGTTACATCACAAATATTATATTCAGGCAAAGGGAAAAGGTTTAAGAAAGAAACGCTGCCTTAATGGAAGTGTTCACATGATATGTGACCTTAATGAACATATTCTAGTGGAAGTGGTCTTAAATTAGTAAGCACACTTGATACAACTGTTTTGGATATCTATATTAAAGTCTAACTATATGTGCAGAAAAAGGGTCTACCTAGACAAATTTATCGCATATTTTCACAATTACATCAGGAATTCCACTTGCTAGGACATAGTTGTACCATGTATGAGCTTCTATGCATGTGGTTCAGTCACAAGTATAAAAAATTAATGTTAATAAATTTGGGTTTTCCTGGAACTCTGGCGTAGTTGCAATTACAAAGATAAAGAGACGATCTAATCCGAGGGCATTTCAAAAGACCTTGAAGCCCTAATGTCAATGTTTCGTGGGTGATTCAAACATATAATTTTCGTGTTGGTTTATGGAGATTCAAAAGATTTTTGCATAATATGTGCACAGGATTGGATAGAAAATGAATCTAACTTTCCGTTAGCAAATGGTTGGATGAAAATATTTTCACTTAAAATCAACTTTGTTTGTTTGTTTCATTCTTTCTTTCTGTTATGAAATCTATAGAGCTCGGAGCATGGTGGTTATTTTTTTTTTTTGATAATCAAAACGTAGCAACTTACTTTATTGCACTTTTGTTGTATTTTATTCTGTGTTTTTATTTATTTATTGGTGAGAACAATGTTTGTTGTCTTTATGAGTGTTTCATAATTCCATTTCTGCTACCAGTCACACCATCCTTCGACCTATTTCCTTGATATATTTATTTACATAATCAGTAAAGTGAAATCTATAGGTCATATCCATAAACTACAGTGATAGTCAATTACATGTGTACAAAGATTATTCTTGGATACGGATATATGTCTGTGTTTGTAAATCATATTGAAAGTGATTGTGCTTGATAGTTTGTTCATGTGTGAGTTAAATGGTCTATCCCTATCTAGATGTCTTAGATTTTAGTAAAATTTTGGGGTCATTTTTTTATGTTGAATACATTCACCCCCACTTTGACCTACTTTTGAGTTGCACCTCTATTTTTTTTCGGAAACTTGAGATTCACCCTCAAAAGCGTCGCTCACAAAGTGTCTTTGATGTCACGTAATCAGCTTTAGTGACACTTTGGGGGGTATATCTTCTTTTTCTTTAAAATTGCGGTGTAATACAAAACTTGAAACAAAGGTGAGGGTCAAAATCAAAATCACCTTTCTCTTTCATACTATTTTAGTCATACTACTAAAATAGACCGAATGAGTAAAATGGATCAAATGTGAGGATTCTGTTATCATTTCGCTTATTTGTTGCTTTGTACTTTCAAGTTTCAACTTTGATGTATTTGCTAATATTTACACTCCGGTGCAAGGTTAGGCTTATGGTATGCCAGATTCTCAAAACAGCTTTGTAGATCATGAAGGTATTGATGCTTATATTAACAACTCAGAATACTACGGCCAATATATATCCTGATGCTGCATATTAAAATTTCAATTTTATAAACTGAAGGCCTCTGACAATTCACCTCCATACATTGTTAGGTACTGGAGAAAAGAATGAAAATCACCAAGGAGAGTCATTGACACCCAAAGAGTATATATACACTACTTTGTCTTACAATGTTATTGGTCAATACTAGAGGCTACTGATTTTTATTAATAGTGTCAAGATGGTGAGTCTAGTTGTGTTATTTGCTGTAATTAATTTTGTTCATGGTTCTACAGTTATATTTTACATGAAGGCGTTTTTTTACTAGTAAGAATGCATATTAGAAGGGAGCCAAGAATAAAACAACAATTAATTTCAATGTTAAGCTATCCAAAAACTCAAAAGGAGGGTATAGCAGACCCTAGAGAACGTCCTTTGGCCCAAAAGAATAGAGTACACAAAAATTCATCTTTGAATCTCCCATAAATATTTCATCATCTTCGAAAGCTCTCTTATATCTCTCCCTCAAAATGCACATTGGGGTGGTATCACACAAGCCATATTACATTCTCATTATTACATTCTCATCCTTTTGTAAAATTACAAAATAAGAAGAATTTGCAGGCATAACCTAGTGAATTCCAATCATTCCAAACACCAAACGCACCTCAGAATGGAGGAGAAAACAATTAACACTCACCATATCTTTTACACATTGTTAAAGATCTTCTCCTGAAGTGTTGTCTGCCAACACTCCCTTGCAGCCTTCCAATTGAAATTTGCATAAAAGAAATTGCTTACAAAGTATGCAAAGAAATGTGATATTGTTGACTTAATTTTTGTGACATCGACAAAATAAAGTAGAAAAAGTGTTTGAAAATGTCTTGTAGTAATAACCCACAACAACAATTGTGATCTATCCAAGAATTAAGCTGACATGGCGTTAAATCTGGGAAGGTCCTGCTAATTTGAGGATTTAAGGATAAGGCTAGAGATGAGAGGGTGGTAGAATAGTATTAGGATTATTTTTTTGGTAATTATCTTATATTAGGATAGGCAGTTGGTAGGATATTCCTTTACTGTTTCAATATTGATGTTTATCTATGGGCTTAGTTGGCTATAAATAAGTGGCTTCTCCACTGTAATCGTCATTAATTATAGGTATTTTCTTGATTCTAGATATCAGTACTTTTTCTCCTATGTCGCTCTTGGTCGAGTTAGTTGAGTACCGTTAGTTGGGTTGAGTAAGAAATCGATTGCAAAAACACGTCATATGTTGGAATCGGATAAGAGACTCGAACAATTGGAGCAAATGATGGAGTCACTAATGCAAACCGTCTTATCACAAGCCTGAATCACCACAACGTACGTCCACTATTAGCCTCACAGCTGCTGGCCCCACTTTCCTTCTCGCTTGCCACTGTCAATCTGACACTGCACGATGTTCCTCTAGCGGCTTTTACCTACCCAGATCCTCTCGTTATTACTGGTGCTTCTACCAGCCATAACGAGGCGGCGAGCCAGAAGGCCTGAGCTGAGAAAGCCGGGTAAATGCCCCTTCGACACGGAATAGCACGCCCTAACCTCACGAGTGATCAATGTCTTCGACACGACATCCACGATCATCTCAATCGCAGAACACCGAAGTGCTTTCCCCTTTGACACATTTGACATCCCCCATTTGATCAAAGGTCTATGAATCCAACTCCGAGTAATTTGAAACATGTGGGACGCGATAGGGGACACCATACCATAGATTTGGTGCAAAAACCCAAGCCTCACCACCCCTCGCTTTTCGAAATTTCGCTATGGACAAGGTTGAAGGTCTCATGACACGTCTGTTAGCCATATGTCACTCGGCTTATGGAGATGCCAAACGATACGAAGGAATGGATGACACAACCACTACCACACGTGAAAAGGTACACGAGGGTTATGAACTTTGTTTGAAGACGAGGTATGTTATCGATACCGATGCAGGGCCACATGGCGTTTGCATGTTTAAATTGTCCCGGGAGAGGAGCGGAGCTCCAACCTCCACGAGCACCTAACGCTGCCGCCAACTTGTCTTGCTCGGCTGCTACAATTGGCGAAGCCTAGCTTTGGTTCTGATTATTCATCCAATGATGATGGAGATGACCAATTTGCACCAATGGATCGAGATCAAAGCGTCATCTTTTGTGGATTTTGGACAGGAATATGCACAGAGACATTGGGGTGATTGTGCCAAATTTTGAGCAGAACCCGCATGCGTTTGTTGATTGATTGGACTCCATCAAAAGATCTTATATAAACGAATTATGAGCATCAAGTGGATTCATTGTGTGGCTACTAAATTAACAGTAAATGTGAAGGTGTGGTGGAATTGGTTTTGTCAACAACGCATTGAGAATAGGAAGTCATTGCTAAAAGGTCGTACCCAGTGCACAAGGCTCTCGCTTATCTGCAGGGATTGACAGAGACAAATGTTGGCTGGCCTTACTCCCATATATAGAGAGGCTGCTCCCATGTCTCGAATCCGAGACCAACCGTAGCTTTGGCGAGAGCACTTGCCATCCACTGGTACATGCGCTAAATTGAAGGGGTAACTCGGTTACTGACTTTACAGTGCAATTCCATCTTCGGCAAAACCATTCTTCCGTTACCAACAACACCGAGCAATACGACATCGAGCAATTTCACCTACTTTATACTCTGGCCAACTTAAATGAGTTCGAGGCAGCAGTGGCAAATTTGTAGTGTCGTGTTGGGTTCGTGCCTCAATGTGTCGTGTATGGTTGCGTAGAACTGGTCATGTTTTGTATAATCGGGTTACTATGAACTCACTTTTTATGCTTATTTAGCGGCTCAATTTATTAATGATGTAAATCTGTTGAAAATTAACACAACCCATTTAAGGTTCATTACTTGTCATGAAATCCCAGATGATCACAAACTTGAGAAGGTGGTTAAAAATATGTGGGAGGTTGGAAGAGTACTTCCGACTAATGAACACTAGCCAAGGGGGCAGCGGAAGCACCACGTCAATACACACTCAACCAAAGGCTAGCAAGGGACTGTCAACTAATACCATATGCTTTGATTACAGTGCATTTGGACACGAGGTCTTGGATTGCCCTAAGCAAAAAAGCTCTCTGAACTAGTAACTAATGGATCCGAAGTTGAAAAAGCAACATTCAAAGTTCCTACCTACAAGGTCCTATTGACTAGTGTTCATTATCTCCTCAAAACAAATGGTGTGCCCCTTTAAGCTTGAGGTCGAGTTTCTTAGAGAAAGAGAGAATGAAGTTGATGGTAAATCCAGAAACGAAGGATGCTACTATTTTGAGGATTAAGTATGTAGGTAGAGATGACAGGGCTAATTGGGATTTTTTTTTGTTTTATTTTATTAGCATAAGTAGCTGGTAGGATATAAATGTTTTATGAAATACGGATTCCCCCGATTTTCCTCCTATTCATGTACAATACGTATCCATTTTTTTTAATTACATATATTTAATGGTTCTTTAATATTCTATTTTTCACGAAGAATCCTAAATTCAACCAATATTGTTGGTTAAAAAAATCCTTTGTTTGGAAGTCAAGGTGAACCACTCGGTAGATATTTTATATATTTGTTGCAATTGTGAGATAGAGAGAGAGGGAGGAGAGAGGGGGAGGGGGGAGGGAGAGAGAGAAAGAGGCATTATATATTTACTATCTTTGTTGTGGGTGTTATTCTGTTGAAGCTCAAAATGAGTGTGCTATTGAAAATCAACTTTCAACATCTTCTAGAATTCCTCCATTGTACCGAGTAATAGTTTTAGGGGACTTGTATAATGTGGTGTATGTAGTTTTACGTATTTTTGTTTAATTTTATGGGCTAGAGTTATAATTATTTTATCATACGTAGAGGTGCATTTGTATTATTTCAACGTATTTGTGACTTTAGTTTTTTAGCACATATATTTAGTGAATTAAGTTGTAAGAGTATTTAATTAATTAACTAATTAGTTAATTGATTAATCCTTTTGACCCTACCATTTGCTGGTGCCCAAGTCCGGATGTGATTCGTGGTGGGTTAGTGTCAGGTTGACAGCCGGCTGTAAAAATTATGTCAAATCTTTTTGATGGATTCTCTAGTTAAAAGAAGAAACCTAAATAAAAATAACATACATAAAATTATATTTGATACGTGGAATTTAGGAACACTAACTGACAAGTGTAAAGAACTTACGGATAACTTAAAACGAAAAAACAACATATAACATGCCTATAAGAAACTAAATGGAAGGGTGAAAAGACTAGAGTGATAGGAGAAGGTTAAAAATTATTTTACTCGGGAGGGAGAGCTAATCATAGGAATAGGGTAGGTATTGTTGTTGATCACTTTATGAATGACAAAGTGGTGGATGTTAAAAGATGGGAAGATAGATTAATGAACATTAAGATTGTCTTAGATAAAACAATATTGAATAGAATAAGTGCTTAGGCGCCCCAAGGAACTTTAGATGAAAATGTAAAGATTTTATTTTGGGAATTATTGGATGAAATATTACAACAAATTCCTACGTATGAAATATTTTTAGGAGGTTACTGGAATGGTCATGTAGGAGTAGAAATTGACGGTTATCTAAGGATACACGGAGGTTGTGGTTTTGGTAAGAGAAATGAAAGAGGGGAAATTATCAGGCATATGATCTAGTGTTAACAAACACATTTTTTTAAAAAAAGGAAGAACATTTAATAACATTTAAAAGCGGAGAGAATAAAACTCAAATAGATTATTGCTTAATTAGAAGAAGAGACTTGAAAATATGCAAAGACTCTAAAGTTATACTAGGTGAAAGCTTAAAAATCAACATCGTCTATTAGTAATAGATTTAGCCATTAAAGTGTTTAAGTACCGAAAAGAGAAAATAGGTTATGGAAATATAAAATAGAAGGATTTAAAAGGATGCAAAGAGATATAATTTAGGCAGAAGTTCCTGTTAAACATGAAGTGGAATTGGGACGACAATGTTAATAACATTTGGTTAAGAACAAAGAATAATATTGAGATAATAGGTAAGCAAACTTTAGATGAGACTAAAGGAAAAAGATTTATTAAAAACGAGACTTGGTGATGGAATGAGAAAGTGCAACAAATAATACAAAAGAAATGATTAAGTTTTAAAGAGTGGCCAAAGAGTAAAAATCAAGAAGACTCAGAAAGGTATAAGAAATTAAAAGGTGAAGTAAAGAATATTATTAGAAATGCACGATAAAACGCACTAGATAATCTTCATAGTAAATTAGGTACCAAGGAAGGTGAAAAGGAGGTATATAAATTGGCAAAGAATAGAGATACATTGACAAGGGATATGGGTTCAGTTAATTGTATTAAAGACATAAATCAAAATATATTAATTAACGATAAAGAAATTCTAGATAGATGGAAAGAGTATTTTTAAGGATTATTGAACAAAGAAAATACCAAAAAAAATGTCGAGAACATAGTTACGAATTTAGGAATGGTATGTCCGATTACTGAAAAGAAGTAGATTTATTAATAAGAAAAATAGGAAGGAATAAGGCGGTTGGCCCGAATAAAATACCCATAGAGATGCGGAGAACCCTTAAAAGTGTAGGGGTAGGGTGGTTAACATGTTTATTTAATAAAATTTTAAAAGAAGGAAACATGCCAGATGAGTGAAGGAAAAGCACCATAATACCTTTGTATAAAAATAAAGGGGGTATACAAAACTGCGGTAATTATAGAGGAATCAAACTGATGAATCACACTGTGAAATTATGGGAAAAGATTATTGAATAAAGATTAAGAAATGAGTAAACTATTTCGGACAATCAATTTGGATTTATGCCAGGGCGATCCACCACGGAAGCTATTTACTTGTTAAGACAGTTAATGGAGAAATGTAGAAGTAAGAATAAAAATTTACATATGGTATTTATAGACTTAGAATAGGCATATGATAGAGTACATAAGGATATAATATGGTGGACTTTAAGGAGGAAAAAAATTCCTATGAGTTATATTAAAGTTATTGAAGATATGTATGATAACACAAAGACTAGAGTAAGAACTATATGTGGAGAAACTAATGGTTTTACGATTAAAGTGGGTTTACATCAAGGATCGGTTTTAAGTCCTTAGTTATTTGCCATAGTATTGGATGAGATTACAAAGGACACACAAGAAGATGTCCCATGGTGTATGTTGTTTGCGGATGATATAATTTTAGTAGACACTTCAATGGAGCCCTTAGCGATGAGAGTAGATTCTTGGAAAAATGCATTAGAGTCTAAGGGACTAAAAATCAGTAGAAATAATACTGAATTTATGGAATATTAATTTAATAATGAGGCGTCTGATAGTATAATGTTAAAGATTGATTAAAATTGATAAACCAAACTAATAAATTTCGTTATTTAGGTTCAGTGATACAAAGTAATGGGAATATTTATGAGGATATTACGAGTAGAATATCAACTGTTTGGATGAAATGGAGACAAACAAGTGAGGTGTTATGTGATAAGAGGATAACTAATAAATTAAAAGGAAAATTTTATAGAACAATTGTTAGGCCAACGACCATATATGGAGAGGAGTGTTGGGCTTTAAAGAAAAAAATGAACAAAGTCTCCATGTTAGTGAGATGAGGATGTTCTGATGGATGATAGGAATTACTAGAATGGACTAGATTAAAAACCATTATGTGAGAGAAAAATTAGGAGTAGCTCCCATTAGCGATAAATTAAGAGAAAGTAGACTTAGATGGTACGGACATGCGTTGCGTAGATCAGTAGATGCACCTATAACAAGAGGAAGATTATTGGAAATAAAGTGTAAAAAAGAAAGCGGCCGCCCTAAGCTATCGTGGGGGGAAATTATTAGGAGAGATCATAAGGATTTAAACTTGAATGATAATATTGCTTATAATAGATTAGAATAGAAAAGGAGAATCCATGTGGCCGACCAATTTGATGGAATTAAGGCAAGGATGATGATGATGATGATGCATAATGTGATGTTTGAAAAGTTGACATGTGCCTAGATTTTACATAAGGTGATTTAATAATGGGAATGTGTTTATATATATATATATATATATATATTTTTTTTTTTTTTTTGTGAATGATATTATCATTTACAATTTTTTTTCCCGGACATTCTTTTTATGCTGGAGATTAATGAATGTTTTACATACAAAAATTACAATACTATCTGTACAAAATTAGGAAAAATATAATATATTTTATACTATCATTAAATCTCCTGATTCACCCAAATCCTACTTTTTTTGGATTGTGTGAATTGTCGCACCTGCATCGTCTCCCATTCCCGTCCCGCAACCGCATCTGTACTACATAGTTTATCTATCTCTTCATTGATCCACATTAATTAATAATAATATTTTGTCGATTCTAGATTTGAGTTATTTTTGTTTGTAGACGCTTCTGCTAATTCCTGAAGCCTGCACCTAAGTCATAAAACATATAGAAGTGGGTTACGGAGGATTGGGATCAATATACTGTTCCGAGGTTGTGAGGATGTTTTTTTTTCTTTACTTTTTCCGTGGGATGTCCGTTTTGCCTAAGCTAGTAACTTATACTATGATAGTTCCTATACATCCGCTACTAATAAATCCATTTTCGAGTTATTTGCCTTAGGAGTATAATTGGATAGGTTGTTGTACCACTTATTAATGTCATGCTGGTAACAGGTGTTTCTTAATAAGGCGGTTGATTGTTCGGGAGATATGTAAGGCAAGTTATTCAATGCTAATAGGATTGATTTAGGAAGTAATTAATGAAGTTGAGTATGAGAATGTGGTCCCTAGTAACTAATGACATTTATCCATATTGTAAGGTAGAGTCAATATCTAATTCTTTGATTTGTTTCAGTTGAGATCTTATACTTTGTTGGACTTTGCAGTATTTTGAAGAAGTTGAGGAGATATGGAGTTTCAGGAATATTGTCTTATGGCCTTCTAAACACTGCTTATTATCTTATTACGTTTCTCTTCGTGTGGTGAGTGATATGTATGTTTACAGTTCTTGTTTTAACAAAGAGTAATTCAGGAGAGACACTTAAATCAGACACAAAATCCAAACTCAGAGTTGTCTAAAATACATTAATCGGTGTTTTACTTGGACCCAATGTGGGCCCCACACATAGCCAATGTATGGCTAACACCTCAACTGGGTCTAAGATCTGATTTGAGGTTTCTCTAGAATTACGCATTTTATATTGCTGGCGCTTACGTACTACAACATATCGTTATAACTTTATTGCATGTCTTTTGCACTTCTAGTTTTATTGTTAGCTGGTTTCTTTCAATCAGGCATTTTCTTGTGCCTTGTCACCATGAAAAACTACCGTGAGTCGATTGGTTCTATGAGATTTTGAGGTTTTAAGAATGCATAATCATTTGATTACTCAATTGACAAGATAGAGATGGATGATTCATAAAACATGATAGTTAATATAAACTTATAGTTGCAATTCGGACCCATAAGTGTTTCCCATTGTCGGCTAACCCAAGCCATGTGATTTGGAGCGTTGGTTCTTACTTCCTCTCTAAATTTGCATATTATGAACATTATGCTTCCTTCACCACTGGCATTGTAAAAACTATACAGTTTATATTCATGGTATGAGATTATTATGTTTGCGGGTATATACTTTTCTCAACAACTGCATTTGATTTCTCTGTGTTAAATAGCAGGGTAGGGGGAGGGGGGAATGATGTGGGGATTAGTAGTTATCATTTTGGATTTGTGGGAGAGTAGATCTTATTTGGTAAGGATTTTTTTTAAAACTTAAATACCTCCATAATTGACCCGTTTTGACTTTAGCACTATTCACCAATTTAGTTTGGGTTTCGTACTTTTTCCATTAAGGGGTCACGTGCCATGCACGTGACCAACCACCATCACTACCTCCTCCTCCCTCACCTTCTCATTTTTGACAGCGCCAAATTAAACCCACAGCCCCAAGCAATGAAAATAACGCCTTTGTGAAATTTCGCAACAAAACCAAACCCAAATGCAACAAAATCAATCGAAATCCATTCGTAGCGTGCGAAGAAATGAACTCGTAATTCGATTTTAGGGTTTTGGTTAAAAAATGATTTTGATTGTAAACCTTGTTTAATTTCGATTTCATCGTGTATTAAACCTTTCTTGACACCCAGAA
This sequence comes from Sambucus nigra, assembly GCA_949130495.1. NCBI lineage: Eukaryota > Viridiplantae > Streptophyta > Magnoliopsida > Dipsacales > Adoxaceae > Sambucus > Sambucus nigra. The sequence continues at coordinate 326,316,979 of OX422221.1, read as the reverse complement.
ATCTGCAAATTCGAATTCGAGTTTAGTTATTTGATTTGAATTCAATCTTAGGGTGGGTTTTATGATTTGGTCGAAACCAAAAAATGTGTGTGAGAGTTTTTTTTCTTCTTTTTCTGGGGTGGTGGTGGTCGGTGGTGGCAAGGGTTTCTGGTTGAAGGTGGAGGGGTACGATGGTAAGATGTTTTTTTCTTTGTTTTTAAAATTTATTCTGTCTTTTTTTTTTACTTTTTTACTCTTTCAACTAGTTTTTTTTTTATATTTTTCTGATTTGTTAAATATTTTCGTCTTTATCACGACTTTTAAATCTAACTACCCTTGTCAAAAAAAGTACCAAACCCGAACTGTAAAAGGTACCCAAGTCAAAATGGGTCAATTATGGAGGTATTTAATTTTTACAAAAAAACTTCTTTTATTGTTTCCTTGTTTATCTCTAGAAATTTTAACAAAAGTACTAGGCCTTCCCTTGTAATAATAATGATTTGAGAGATGAAAACCTTATAGATTGATTCTTTATTGTGTATACAACAAATTCCCCCCCCCTCCCCGGGTTTGCTGTCTATGAATTTCCCCAAAGGGAGTCCACACTTCTCATGCACGCCAGATAATGTCTAAATGAACTGCAGGATATTGTTTAAGGGTACTTTTGATTATAAAGTTGGAAAAATATTAAATAACAGTTATTTTTGTGAAAAGTTAGAAATAGAGAAGAGTGACTTCTTGGGATGTTCTCTTTGGGGGGGGGGGGGGGGGGGGTAATGCTTTCCATAACACGTGTCACATTTAGAACTGGCATTCCCATGTAATATATTAGCAATCCAGCATCACAAAAGTGAAAAAGAGAGTAAAAAGAAGCACATTGCATGGGAAGGAAATGCGATGCCATTAACGCACCCTAACATTCAACATCATATTTATTACTCATGCTTAAAATAAAATCAAGTGTATTTACACAGTAGGAACAGTTCCTACTATCCAGGGGAATCGGCTTGCTAAAAAAAAAATAGGAATCATAATTTAGAACCGTCTCTGGTTTTCTTCTTTCAGTCTACAACTCTCATACGTGGTATGGGATTACTTTGCCATTTTTACTAGGATCAAATTGCTTTTGTAGGTTTTATGTCGCACCAGCACCTGGAAAAATGGGCTATGTAGCAGCTGCTGAAAGGTAAACAGCTCATTTTAAATTGTTTGCAAGAGTTTGAATTGAATTTCAAGTGATATGCAGATTTCTTAAATTAATGGCCATGGTGTGGGCTGGAAGCCAAGTTACTAAGCTTGTCAGAGCTGCAGGGTGAGCTGGTAAACCTTAGTTGCAGTGTTTTTCTCTCATTTAATGTCACTTATATATATATATATATATATATAGAGAGAGAGAGAGAGAGAGATTGATTGATTATAATAGTAAAAAAGTCGTAAAAGATTTTATTATAATAAGACAAAGACAATATAAGATTTTTTATTAAAAGAGTGGGTGAGTGAATAAAAGGGTACGTACATAGTATACAGATCTATATACTTTTCACGCTTACATATGTAAGTAATTTTACTAAACAATACAGTGGATTATTGATTATTGTGATTCATCAGTTGTATGATCCAAATTGTAACCATATTGTTTGGATTTACTTGCCAGATTTGTTGTTCATATATCTCTTTTTATATATAAAAATATACTTATTGAAATGCTCTCTATGCATCTGCATCCTTCATGTTTAAATTTTTCCGTATCTATAGTTCATAGTGTTACTCCATGTTCACTTGCTTTATGATATTATTAGACTAATATTGAGGATTTGCTGATGCTCTGTCCGAAGATTTTTTATTTTGGTCATTTTTGATATTGAACATCATCTTGGGGACATAAATAGGTTGACTTGGAGAACTGATTCTCATGTAGGGCTCTAGCACTTGCACCTTTTGTGGACAGAGGATTGTCATGGTTCACTGTTAAGTTTAAGCTTGAGTCACAAGGGGAGGTATGTAAACTTTAGAATTTCTCTTACACGTGCGTGCGTGCGTGCGCGCGCGCACACACACACACACACACACACACACATATATATATATATATATATATATATGTGTTTATGATTGCGTTTAATTTTGTCTCTAGGCTTTTATGGCGATTGTTGGATGTTGTTTTGGGTTGGCCATTGCAATATTTCTTGTTGTGACATTGCTTTGGGTGTGAAGCTGCACTGGTGGTCGTTCGTGTTCCACTTTGCGAGGTGGAATTTTTCTGTTGATATGGGCATATTTTGGATTGTCTTTGAAATTTTTGCACTTGTCATGGGTTTATCCATCATTTCACTACATCACATGCCTTTCTGAATGATGCAGATTTTATACATTTGAAAGTCTTTTACATCGAGTCAAAAGGATAATTGCTTTGCCCTACCATTTGTATTGTATTCAAGTTTTGCAATGCATTTTGCAAAGTTGATAACTAGTTGAATTGTATTAGCCTTGGGTGCCACACCCGAAAAGGTAGGATTCAATTTGCCTTTAGTTCAAAATCAGGGGGCCTATTGATTAGGCCCGTAAATGGATCGGATTCGGACCGGATTAGGCAAATCCTAATCCATATCCGTTTATGTTAAACGGATTCGGATTTGATCCGCTTATTAATCGGATCGGATCAGGCAAATCGAAATCCATACCCGTTTATGTTAAACGGATTTGGATCCGATCGGATTATCCGTTTATGTTAAACTTGATTTGCAACATTTTTATTTTCAACTCTTATTTCATAAATTTATTTTGCAAATGTTCCAAAAAAAACAGATAATGAAATAAAGAACTATTATAATATATATTTAAAATGTTATGAAATACAATATATATTAATTAAAAATATATTATATATATATATTAAAAATATTAATTGGATCGGATTATTAACGGATCAGAGTATATGAATTCAAATCCGCTCCATTTAATAAACAGGTAAAAGGGTAATCGTATAATCGGATTTTAGGCATGATCCATATCCGCTTAAATGGATCGAATTTGGATTTGGATTTGGATAAAATTCGACTCATTGACATGCCTACTATTGATGACTAGGGCCACATAACAAGACATTAACGTGATTTAAACCCATGGTGACCTTTGCCAAGTTTGGGTTTGGTATTGTTTGATAAGGACTGTTGTAGTAAATTCATAACACCTTAGATTCGTAAGTGTTGGAATATAATGTTTATATTTATTATTATGTTTTATGTCTTTGTTATATTTCCAATAAGCCAAGGGTATTTAGGTATTTGTAGTATGTCTTACGTTACGCTAGGTTAGGGTTTAGTGTGTGTCCTATTTATACCCCTTTAAGGGTCTTTGTAATGTATCCATTTATCATCAATTATCAATATACAGTTCATTTTGAATTTCTAGTTGGTATCAGAGCCTAGGCCCGTCAATGGGTCGGGTCTGGACCCGGACCCGTCCCGAACCCGATCTGTATTATAGGGTCTGAGCATATTTTTTTGGACCCGAGACCCGAATACCCGAAGACTCGTTTATTAAACGGGTAGGGTCTGGATCTTATACAAGACCCGGATCCGAAAATCCGACCCGAGCCTAGGCCCGTCAATGGGTCGGGTCTGGACCCGAACCCGACCCGAACCCGATCTGTATTATAGGGTCTGAGCATATTTTTTTGGACCCGAGACCCGAATACCCGAAGACGCGTTTATTAAATGGGTAGGGTCTGGATCTTATACAAGACCCGGATCCGAAAATTCGACCCGAATTGTACATTATTATTTTTTAAATATATATATATATATATATATATATATATATATATATATATATATATATGTATATAGTAAATATATGATATATATGTTTTATTTATACTAATAATATGCTATAATACATTACAAAATATTTTAATTTAAGATTACAAAAATAAAGGGGGTTAAAATAAAATAAATGTATATATTTAGCTAGACCCGAACCCGAGACCTGAAGACCCGAATGGATTCGGGTCTGGATCCAATATTGTAGACCCGATGAAGACCCGGACCCGAACCCGATGAAGACCCGATTACACGGATCTGGATCCGAAAATTCGACCGGAATTGTACATTATTATTTTTTAAATATATATATATATATATGTATATAGTAAATATATGATATATATGTTTTATATATACTAATAATATGCTATAATACATTACAAAATATTTTAATTTAAGATTAAAAAAATAAAGGGGGTTAAAATAAAATAAATGTATATATTTAGCTAGACCCGAACCCGAGACCTGAAGACCCGAATGGATTCGGGTCTGGATCCAATATTGTAGACCCGATGAAGACCCGGACCCGAACCCGATGAAGACCCGATTACACAGATCTGGATCTCCCTAAATTCGACCCGTCTCCGACCCGTTGACAGGGCTATCAGAGCTTAAGCTCTCTTATTCCGCCTTCTCCGGCGGACGACTTTTGCCGCCCGTCCGGTTAAATAGTTTCTTTGACTCTCTCCTCTTTTCTGTCTGTCTCAGATACTCAGCAAAGCTGAGCTTTGCTGTTGCCTCCGTGAGTTGGGGTTTCACCCCTCTTTTTAAAGCTATAACATGAATGGGCCCTGAAATCAGCCTTAAAGAAAAAAACCTTTACTGGTCGGTGATGATCGCCAACCTCTGGCTAGATCATTTTGAAGAGGTGAAGCTTCCAGCAACGACAACTCATCTTATCTATGTTGCTGATTGTATTAGAAAGTGGCTTTCTTTGCTAGGCAAGGAGCAACCTATTTGGTCTCTCTCGGATTGTTCTCCTCGCTGATGTTCTTGACCGGTTTGATCTTTGGTTGCCGGATTTGTTCTATATTGTGGTAGGTGATGCCTACTACTTGTCTCTTGTTTTCCGGTTATCAGATTTGGTTGCTCCGGTGGGTTTTTTAGGAGCCCAGGCAGCAACCTCTTGTGGTAGCGGTAGCGGTGGCAGGTGCCTTATTTTTAGCCGGACTGGTGTTGTTCAGCTGTTTGGGGGCTTTATTGTTTGTGGCAGACAGAGGCATATTGGTGTTTCATGATATGAGAATATAATATTTAATTTGTGTGGTGTAAAGGAGGAGTAATGTTGGGGTTTGGGTCTCTTTTTGGAAGCTTTCGGCTGGAGAATTTTAAGTCATGGACTGACAGATAAATGGGTCCTTTATTCTTTTAATATTAAGTCTTCCCCACTTATGATGTAATTTATGGAATTACCCCCCTAAAATTTTCAACTACATTCCCACTTCAGAATATTTACTTTTTAACCCCTATTTTTTGAAAATAAAGTTCAGCCTCCCTTACCTTTTGAAAATTGCGAATAAGCCCGTATTTTTTTGGAATTTTCACTTTTCCCCAGAATATTTTAGAAATTATATTTTTATCCCCTCAACTTTTGAAATTTACATTTTAACCCCTGAAATTTTTGTTATCCCAAATTAGCCCCTGTATTTTCCTGAATTCCCACTTTTGCCCATGAAACTTTTGGAAATTATTTTTCAGCCCTTGAATTTTCTGAAAAATTTAATTTTAACCCTAGAATTTGGAGACTTTTGCTCTTTGGGGTAGACGATGTTGGGTTCTTTATAGGGGATTTCTTCAATATTTGTGTTGAAGATGATTGGGTGACTCGCATGCATTTTCACGATGTGGAATCGTATGATGTGGTTGATTTATTCCTACTCTTTGGGCATGCCGATGTTTTTGATGGGGTTGGTTTGTTGGTTACGTCTCCCGTGGAGGACAGGTTGTTTGGAGCTCTCGAGTTCGTTTGAGGGTATGTCGACCCATTTTGAGAGACTTTGACTACATTTGCCACCGTTGGCACTCTTCTTATCTACATGTGATCTTGTAGATTCTTGGTACATTTTCTCAAGCCATGTGGAGTCGCGACATTTTTCTGAATTTGTGAAGTTTTTTCATTGCTTATATGCAATTGAAGGTATCCTTCACTCCGTTTCATCTCTTGTGACCTAGAGATTATTTGTCGTTACTCTGTTACATTGGTCTGATTTGAGGATTCTTATCTGATACATCTCGGTTTGTGGTCCGTTTGGTTAACGTTGTTTGATGGCATTGTGTTGGCCGAATTGGCCCTTTTTTGTCCCAAGATCAACTTTCAGTTTGAGGTCTGATTTGATTTGTTCGTTGGCATGGTCGGATCGGTCCTTTTTGTGTCACGAACAATTTCATATGGGTGGGTGTCATTTTTGGCACATGTATTACGATGGATACCAAGGGGGAGTGTTGTGGGGATATATTGGTGGTCTGCCTCGTGCTTTTGTTTTCTCCAGCAAGTCGATTGGTCTAATCGTGATGAGGAGTGTTGTCGTATCGTATCCCACGTTTGTTTGTGATTTTGCTTTGGGACCCGCACATTTACAAGCCTAATTGAAGCATTTTGATGTTGATCGGAGACTCGTGTTCAAGTTGCAATTTTCAACAAAGGAATAACATATCTTGATACAAATTAACTTTGGTTTGTCACCTCCATCAATTTGAGGGGGAGTGTTGGAATATGGTGCTTATATTTATTATTATGTTTTATGTCTTGGTTATATTTCCAATAAGCCAAGGGTATTTAGGTATTTGTTGTATCTCTTATATTATGTTAGGGTTTAGTGTGTGTCCTATTTATACCCCTTTAAGGGTCTTTATATTATAATGTATCCATTTATCATCAATTATCAATATATAGTTCATTCTGAATTTCTAGTGTAAGTAATGTAGGAAATATAAAGTAAAGACACAACATTAGATGTATTTGGCTAGATGTATTTGGTTCAGTCCTTGTATGACCTACGTCCATGAGGAAAGTGGTAAAGAATTGTTTATTAACTCTTGGAAATGTTACAACACTCTCTATCACACTCATTTGCAAGCTAACAATTGCATTCCCTTTTCTTAACATCATAATGACTATATAGTAGCCTTATAATGCCTAAGCTAGGAATCTAGATGCATGCATGGTCTGGCGTGTGGGATGTGGTTAGACACATGTCAAGCACATGCTCATGGTTTTAGTCTCTCAATCTCGAATCAATGGGCAAGTGGATCCCCATCTTAATTTGCCCGTTAAGGTTGTGTATAGTCTGGATAAGGCTATCTTACCTGTTCTTCCTGTCCTCGAAACATCAAAGATTGGGTCAATTGTTCACGTGCTAAGCCGATTACCTATGTTGTTGCTCGAGGCTGTTTGTCCTCATATGGGCCATCTGTCCGACATCCGGTGATTGCGAACCCCCCTTGGCCTTCAGCTGGGTTCTCGACCAATGAGTGGTACAAATTTCTCTCACCAATTTCCCCTAATCCTTTTCGATTTCCCAAGTGGATCCGACGACATTTCCCTGGCGGCAGGGTAGTCAAATTGTCTCCTTCATTACATGGCCTGGTGAGTTTTGGAATTCACACACATTCGATGCGAGTGTCGGTAATAATTCCTTTTGGGCCGCGTGTTCGCAAACGCACCTCATCAACTATCCTTTACTTCCAAATTGTCCATTTTGCGTGGATCTTAGTCGTTGATTTTAATTGGCTTTTTGAACAATTCTCATTTTCCTACCTTCCCGAACTTCATCGTTTCAGAGGTCTTTAGTGTGACACCCCGACTAATTAAATACCGGGTAGCTACTCCTTTATTAAATCAATACAAAATGCCAAGTTGGTTCAGTTAATAGCATCACTGGCGAAAACATTTTAATGATTACTAACCACCTAGTATTTAAAAAGTAAGTTGCCAAATTTTAAATTAAGTCTGATTAACATACGGTAAAAGAATAATGAAAGAATAACAACCATTCACTATAACGAAGCAATAGAATAACCAACAAAATAATAAGTCCGGAGGAAAACTCCTCACAACAATCCCACAACTGAAATAAGTAAAACAATATATCCTGAATTAATTACATGCCAAAAGTCTGAAAATCTGAAATAGGAAATGTTTCTAATAGAAATGGGCGACATGCCCTATAACTGATGAAACTGAATATAGAGTCAAGATAGATGAAGCGTCTACTAGCAAAGTCCTGTAACTTCCACAAACAGCTACAGCTCGTCACCTGAATGAGGATCCTAAGCATGGTGTCCTTGTGGCTGGGCACCTAAAATGGTTTTTACAAAAAAATAGATTTGAAAGCAAACGGGTCAGAGCCCGAAAGTGAAGAGTATTTTAAAATAGCAAGTGTTTTAATAACATTAAAACAATGAATGCAAAATACATGTTAGGACGTGCACTCACATGAAATACTCACCTCTCGACTAATTGTGCACTCCTAACGTACCATACCCATCTAAGTGATATACGTAACTAACCAAACCGAAATAAGTTCTACCCCTTACAACTCGATTCTCATTATGCATTCCAGCGTTATCAACTAAATAGAGGGCGTTACCTAAACTTGGATTCTCAATTATTAGCAATACAATTCTCTACCGGTTATCCCGTTATAACTTCTCAAAACATTACCATAATTATACTCATAATACTTAACATGAAAGTTCTCATTATTTAAGTGTATATTATTCACGTCATAAATATACAATACAAGCACCCCGACACTAAGCTGCGGTGCACACATACTCTGCTATCCATCCCGGTACATCACGTACATAAGGATCACGCATTCCGAATCTCTCAGGAATCGTTCTTAGATGACAACAATCACAAACAATGGAGGCGAACACAGTCACATCACATGGGTCACGCACATACCTACGCTCCCACGATCAGCAGACTTATTAACATCCCAATAAGTCCTTCTCTGACCTATGTTCTCGAGGTACCAATCTAAATCCGGGCAACACAAGGATTTGAGGGCCCTAAGCGAACGTAAACCTCCCGTGATAGCAAGTATGGTAGGTATGCCATACACATAAAATCATATACATATACTAAGTATGCACACATCTTAGTAATCACCATAATTTATTTGTGGTACACTTCTCATTCTCGTACCGACTCATAATGTTACACAATTTACATATTCCCGGTTAATATAATTATTCAAGCCGTCAATTGTTCTCACGTCGTAATAGACACTCACGTCCTAATCCATAATTTCCATTTGGTTCAAATCACACTTCTATGTTTTACTCCTCATTATATCCCAAATATCCCAACTATATCAATTTATCATCAAGGGAATGTTATCTCTACAATTAAACAAGGTTACGGGACACGCGAAATCAAAACAGGCCAAAAAGCCTAAACTGTCAGCTCGTTAGAAGTCTCGTTCGGACGAGGCTGTTCGAACGAGAGTTCGTTCGAACGAACTGGGCATCTAACGAGATCTCGTTCGAACGAAAGACATCGAACGAACATCCCTCTCGTTAGAAGGCAAACTGTCAACTCGTTAGAAGCTCGTTCGAACGACCTGGGCGGGTCTTCTAACGAGAGGCTAGTTTCGAGCCCAGATTTTCCCTTTTTTGTTTTTCCATCTTTTCTTCACATCTAATCCCACATAAAAATCGTCCCAACATTATTTTAAGGTTTCTAATCTATATTAAACAATCGTGGGTTATAATTAAACAATTATATAGGGCCAAATCTTCCTAAACATCATTAAATCATTAATTCCCCTCATTTATCCCCAAATCCCATGAACATGAACCCTAAAATTTTAAAGTCACCAATGGGTATAATTAAATCCGTTTTTGTTTCATCCCAGGTATATTATCATCAGAATAATCACCTAAATACAATTCTACATGCAATTCCTCATCAAAAGTAAGTTCCAATTCCAATTTAAATGGGTTTTTATCAATCTCCCAACAACAATGAAATTTCAGAAATGTCTAAGCATGGAGAAAACATTCAATGCTATTAACGCAATTTAAACCACTTGCCTTATGTCTTCCTCTGATTTTGATGTTGAATTGATGAATTATTCTCTCTCTCTCTGCAGGATTTCTCCTCTCTTTTCTTTCTACAAGCTCTTCTTCTCCAAGGTGACAATGGTGGCTAGGGTTTTCCTTAGGAAACTCTTGGAACTAATTCTAATAACCCCCGTAGTCCATTAGGTCATAAGGTGTAGTTAGTGGGTTTAGTGGGTAAAGTCCACATCAGATATTAATTCCTAATTTTCGTGGGTTTTAATTCCCAAAAATCCAAAATTACCAAACTACCCTTATACGTTGCCGGCATGACCTAAAAATGCCCCGGGACCCAAACTAAATCCCCGACTAGTGTTTTCTGACTATTTCGACCCTTCCGGACGCGTTGGCGCACTCAAAACGACCATACGGTTAATAGAATTAAAATTCACTTTTTAATTAAATAATAATATTCCTGACGCGACTGTCACACGCGTCTCAACAAAATTTCAAATTGCCGTATTTCAATCTCACGACAAATTTCATGATTCAATATTCATATATGGTCATATATACACATTATAATCAAATACCAGCTCACATCTTGTCAGTATTTTATCCGGATTAATTCCCAAATTAATTCACATTTAATTTAATTAATCCCAAAAATAAATATCACGAAAATACGGGGTATAACATACTTCCCCCCTAATAACTGAATTTCGTCCCGAAATTCGGAACGAGAAAGTACATGGTAAGAATATCTCTGGATAACGCTCGCGCATCTCATCCTCGCGCTCCCATGTGGACTCCTCGACATTATGATGTCGCCACTGAGCACGCACTAACGGAACTATCTTTGACCGCAGTTTCCGCTCACTTCGGTCCAAAATAGCAATCGGCCCCTCCTCGTAAGAGCTATCAGGCTGGAGATCGAAGTCCTCCAAAGAAATATGAGAATGAGCCAAATCGTCTCTAAGATATTTCCTTAGCGAGGAAATATGAAACACATCGTGAATCCGATGCAAATGCCTCGGTAACCCAAGTCTATACGCAACCGGTCCAATCCGCTCAATAATAGGAAATGGTCCCACATATCTCGGTGCCAACTTCCCTTTCTTCCCGAAGCGCATAATCCCCTTCATAGGAGATACTCTGAGCAAAACCTGATCCCCCACTTCTAATTCCCTGAAGGACCTCTTCGCATCAGCATAGCTCTTTTGCCTGTCCTGAGCTACCCGAATGCGACTCCGTATCAGCTCTATCCTTGCCGAAGTATCCTGAATCACTTTCGGCCCAAGTAGTTTGTTGTTCCCCACCTCCAACCAACATGCTGGGGAACGACAAGGTCTACCGTACAGCGCCTCAAATGGAGCCATGCCAATGGTGAACTGGTAGGAGTTGTTGTAAGCAAACTCTACCAGTGGAAGATACTGCTCCCATCCACTCCCAAAATCAATGATGCACATACGTAGCATGTCCTCCAACATCTGATTTGTACGCTCGGTTTGCCCATCGGTCTGCGGATGATACGCCGTACTCAACCGCAATTCCGTGCCCATGGCCTCCTGAAAACTTTCCCAAAACCGTGAAACAAATATCTTGTCTCGGTCAGACACGATATTTAGGGGCACACCGTGAAGTCTCACTATCTCTGCAATAAAGAGCTGGACATATTGTCCCGAAGTGTAGTCTGTCCTTACGGGTAGAAAATGAGCGACTTTGGTCAACCTGTCCACAATTACCCAAATGGAGTCGTGACCTCTCTGTGACGTAGGCAACCCCATGATAAAGTCCATGGAGATGCTCTCCCACATCCACATCGGGACCTCTAATGGCTGTAGAAGTCCTGCCGGTCTCTGATGATCCACTTTTACTAGCTGACAAGTGGCGCATTTAGAAACAAACACGGCAATATCTCTCTTCATCCCGCTCCACCAATACTGACGTCTCATATCTTGGTACATTTTGTCCCCACCAGGATGTACTACGAACCGTGAGCCGTGCGACTCTGCCATCACCTCGTGTCGCAATTCCTCCCCTTCCGGAACTACCAATCTCCCATTGAAGCGTAATCCCCCGCCTGAGCTAACGGTATAGGACTCGGCTCCCTCTGATAGTAATCGAACTATCTGCTCCTGACAGAACGAGTCATTTGCCTGTGCCTTTACCACTCTCGTGACAATCTGCGGTGTAACCGTCATCACTGACATGAATGATCGGGCCACTGCATCCTGGTGTCCCAACTCCTTCCACTTGGCCTTCCACACCCCTGCCACCTCATCTACGGGCCTACGGCTCAACGCGTCTGCTACCACGTTAGCCTTCCCTGGGTGATATTGGATATCAAACTGATAGTCTTTCACAAACTCAAGCCACCTACGCTGCCGCATATTCAACTCCTTCTGCATGAATAGGTACTGTAGGGACTTGTGGTCCGTGAACAATCGAAACTTCTCCCCCAAAAGATAATGTCTCCAAATTCGAAGGGCAAATACCACTGCCGCTAACTCCAAGTCATGAGTGGGGTAATTCTTCTCGTGAGGCTTTAGCTTACGGGAAGCATAAGCTATGGCCTGACTCTCCTGCTGCAATACACCTCCAAGTCCTTGCAAGGACGCATCGGTGTAGACTAGATACTCAACTCCCGGTCTCGGCAATGCTAACACAGGTGCTGAGGTCAACTTGTCCTTCAACTCATCAAATGACAGCTGACAGACATCACTCCAAATGAACGGCACACCTTTACGAGTCAGATATGTCAAAGGACCTGCTATCTTCGAAAATCCCCGAATAAACCTCCTGTAGTATCCTGCTAGTCCCAAGAAACTATGGATCTCCGTCGGTGTCGTGGGTTGTCCCCACTCCCTCACCGCGGATACCTTCCCCGGATCAACAGATATCCCCCGGTCGGAAATAATATGCCCCAAAAACTGGACCTCCTTCAGCCAAAACCCGCACTTCTCATATTTTGCATACAGCTCGTTCTGACGTAGCGTCTGCAAAACCTGCCTCAAATGCTCTGCGTGCTCCTCCTCTGTCTGGGAGTAAACCAGAATATCATCAATGAAGACAATGACGAACTGATCAAGGAACTCTCTGAACACCCTATTCATCAAGTCCATAAACACGACTGGAGCGTTGGTCAAGCCAAAAGGCATAACCCGAAACTCGTAGGAACCATATCTCGTTAAGAACGCAGTCTTCGAGACATCCTCTTCCCTGATACGCAACTGATGGTAACCAGATCGCAAATCAATCTTTGAGAAGAAAGAAGCTCCTCTCAATTGGTCGAATAAGTCATCGATTCGGGGCAACGGATACTTATTCCGTATCGTGACCTTATTCAACTCCCGGTAATCCACACACAACCTCAACGATCCATCCCTCTTCTTCACGAACAACACAGGGGCACCCCACGGCGAAGTACTCCTCCGTATAAACCCCTGACCCAACAACTGCTCAATCTGATCTCGTAGCTCTCGCATCTCTGCCGGAGCCATACGGTACGGTGCGCGTGCTATAGGTCTCGTATCTGGTAATAAGTCTATGACAAAGTCTATCTCTCGACTGGGGGGTAGGCCTGGTATCTCCTGAAACACATCGGAATACTCCCTGACAACTGGGATCGAATCCAAAGGAATCACAACCTCCTTAGAGGTATCCTCCTCTATGTAATACAAATGAGCGGTCGAGCCTCCCTCTGGGCGAGGCATCGCCACTACAAACATCTCTTGCCCCGGAATGACAAAAACAATGCTCCCACCGAAGCAATCAATCATGGCTCTATAAGCTGCGAGCTAATCCATACCGATAATCACATCGTGCTCATGCATATCCAATACCAACATGTCTGCAGGTAATACCAAACTACCAATCTCTACCCCCACTCCCCGGCATATAAAGAAAATAAGTGACCCACTCCCCAATGGTGAGTCTACACACGTCACTGTGCTCTCTGCTGTGGCTAATAACCCTAAAGCTTTCGCAAAATGTGTAGCTATAAAACAATGCGTTGCCCCCGTATCAAACAAAACCCGACCCATAGTGCCATGGATAGGAAACATATTCTCAATCGCGGGTGGTGCCTGTGGAACTGCTGCCAGCTGAAGCTGGTATACTCTCCCATACTGCAGCTGCCCCTGCTTAACTGGGACCGCTGGAATGGGTGGTAATGCCGCCATCTGTGGTGGCGCCGGGAGGGCGGCGGGAAACACGGGTCTCTGCGGCTCCTGTCGAGCACCCTGCTGCTGCTGCGGGGCCCTGCCCCTATCAGGACAGTCCTGGCGTTTATGGCCAGTCTTGCCACAAACGTAACACTTCCCCGGGAAGTTCCCCCCTCTCTGTCCCTGCTGCCCCCGACCCTGGTGGCCGTTACCGTTCCTCCCCTGGCCCTGCTGGCCCTGTTGAAACTGCTGTTGACCATTCTGACCCTGCTGGTTCTGATGGCCGTTCGGACCCTGATGGCCCTGCCGGAAACCTCCCTGTCCGTGCCTGAAATTCCCCGATCTGAACCTCTTGTGATCCCCCTGCTGGGAACCCTGGTCACCCTGTCTCTGCCCCTGAACAGAATGTGCCCCACTGGCACCATTTCCCCCAATCCTGCCCTGATGGCTGGACTCTCCCGATCTCTTGCCTTCAGCCATGTGAAAGCGATGATCCTGGCAGTGTAACAGTGCAGCGTTAACCACATCAGAGTAAGTGGTCAACGATAGGTTCCCCAACAAATGCTGACGGATCCTCCAAGTCAACCCGTCTGTAAATTTCTGTATCTTCTTCTCTTTTGTCGGTATCTCATCCGGGACAATATTCAACAGATTTGTGAATTCGGCCTCATACTCGGCCACAGTTTTACCTTCTTGTTTGAGATTCATCAACTTCCTCCTCATTTCCGTGTGTACAGCTGACGGAAAGTACTTGCGGTCAAACCGCACCCAAAACTCTTGTATAGTGAGAGTATTCCTCTCCTCCACGGTGGTAATAGACTCCCACCATTGCAGTGCAGACCCCACTAGCTTAAAGGTAGCTAGTATCTGCTTCTGAACATCGGTGCACTCATACATCCTCAGGTGCCGCTGAATGTCCTTCCTCCACTGACTCGAAACTACAACATCGGAGCTACCTGCGAACTCCGGTGGGCGTGCTTTCTGAAAAACATCACGTACACGTTCCCAAGCAGACGGGAATGCATGTGCCTGAACTGGCGCGGCTACTGGCGCCTAAGGTGGTGCCTGCTGAACTACGGCTAGTGCGGCATTTACCGCCTGGGCCACAATGGCTGCAACCTCGGCGGCATTCATCGTGCCCTGAACTGGTGCGGGCTGTGGTTCTGGCGTTGCATCCGTGGGAATCCGTTGTGCACGTCGTGGAGGCATCTGAAATAAGAATAAAGTTTATAAGTTCGCAGTTATAAACTTGAAATAGCTGAAGAACGTAGCATATACAAAAGAATACAACATTCCTAAAATATAGGGCTCTACATCAAAGAAAGCTCATCGGAAACATAATAAGCCGTACAGATCCTAAAGGACACTAGAACCTGATGCTCTAATACCACCTGTGACACCCCGACTAATTAAATACCGGGTAGCTACTCCTTTATTAAATCAATACAAAATGCCAAGTTGGTTCAGTTAATAGCATCACTGGCGAAAACATTTTAATGATTACTAACCACCTAGTATTTAAAAAGTAAGTTGCCAAATTTTAAATTAAGTCTGATTAACATACAGTAAAAGAATAATGAAAGAATAACAACCATTCACTATAACGAAGCAATAGAATAACCAACAAAATAATAAGTTCGGAGGAAAACTCCTCACAACAATCCCACAACTGAAATAAGTAAAACAATATATCCTGAATTAATTACATGCCAAAAGTCTGAAAATCTGAAATAGGAAATGTTTCTAATAGAAATGGGCGACATGCCCTATAACTGATGAAACTGAATATAGAGTCAAGATAGATGAAGCGTCTACTAGCAAAGTCCTGTAACTTCCACAAACAGCTACAGCTCGTCACTTGAATGAGGATCCTAAGCATGGTGTCCTTGTGGCTGGGCACCTAAAATGGTTTTTACAAAAAAATAGATTTGAAAGCAAACGGGTCAGAGCCCGAAAGTGGAGAGTATTTTAAAATAGCAAGTGTTTTAATAACATTAAAACAATGAATGCAAAATACATGTTAGGACGTGCACTCACATGAAATACTCACCTCTCGACTAATTGTGCACTCCTAACGTACCATACCCATCTAAGTGATATACGTAACTAACCAAACCGAAATAAGTTCTACCCCTTACTACTCGATTCTCATTATGCATTCCAGCGTTATCAACTAAATAGAGGGCGTTACCTAAACTTGGATTCTCAATTATTAGCAATACAATTCTCTACCGGTTATCCCGTTATAACTTCTCAAAACATTACCATAATTATACTCATAATACTTAACATGAAAGTTCTCATTATTTAAGTGTATATTATTCACGTCATAAATATACAATACAAGCACCCCGACACTAAGCTGCGGTGCACACATACTCTGCTATCCATCCCGGTACATCACATACATAAGGATCACGCATTTTGAATCTCTCAGGAATCATTCTCAGATGACAACAATCACAAACAATGGAGGCGAACACAGTCACATCACATGGGTCACGCACATACCTACGCTCCCACGATGAGCAGACTTATTAACATCCCAATAAGTCCTTCTCTGACCTATGTTCTTGAGGTACCAATCTAAATCCGGGCAACACAAGGATTTGAGGGCCCTAAGCGAACGTAAACCTCCCGTGATAGCAAGTATGGTAGGTATGCCATACACATAAAATCATATACATATACTAAGTATGCACACATCTTAGTAATCACCATAATTTATTTGTGGTACACTTCTCATTCTCGTACCGACTCATAATGTTACACAATTTACATATTCCCGGTTAATATAATTATTCAAGCCGTCAATTGTTCTCACGTCGTAATAGACACTCACGTCCTAATCCATAATTTCCATTTGGTTCAAATCACACTTCTATGTTTTACTCCTCATTATATCCCAAATATCCCAACTATATCAATTTATCATCAAGGGAATGTTATCTCTACAATTAAACAAGGTTACGGGACACGCGAAATCAAAACAGGCCAAAAAGCCTAAACTGTCAGCTCGTTAGAAGTCTCGTTCGGACGAGGCTGTTCGAACGAGAGTTCGTTCGAACGAACTGGGCATCTAACGAGATCTCGTTCGAACGAAAGACATCGAACGAACATCCCTCTCGTTAGAAGGCAAACTGTCAACTCGTTAGAAGCTCGTTCGAACGACCTGGGCGGGTCTTCTAACGAGAGGCTAGTTTCGAGCCCAGATTTTCCCTTTTTTGTTTTTCCATCTTTTCTTCACATCTAATCCCACATAAAAATCGTCCCAACATTATTTTAAGGTTTCTAATCTATATTAAACAATCGTGGGTTATAATTAAACAATTATATAGGGCCAAATCTTCCTAAACATCATTAAATCATTAATTCCCCTCATTTATCCCCAAATCCCATGAACATGAACCCTAAAATTTTAAAGTCACCAATGGGTATAATTAAATCCGTTTTTGTTTCATCCCAGGTATATTATCATCAGAATAATCACCTAAATACAATTCTACATGCAATTCCTCATCAAAAGTAAGTTCCAATTCCAATTTAAATGGGTTTTTATCAATCTCCCAACAACAATGAAATTTCAGAAATGTCTAAGCATGGAGAAAACATTCAATGCTATTAACGCAATTTAAACCACTTGCCTTATGTCTTCCTCTGATTTTGATGTTGAATTGATGAATTATTCTCTCTCTCTCTGCAGGATTTCTCCTCTCTTTTCTTTCTACAAGCTCTTCTTCTCCAAGGTGACAATGGTGGCTAGGGTTTTCCTTAGGAAACTCTTGGAACTAATTCTAATAACCCCCGTAGTCCATTAGGTCATAAGGTGTAGTTCGTGGGTTTAGTGGGTAAAGTCCACATCAGATATTAATTCCTAATTTTCGTGGGTTTTAATTCCCAAAAATCCAAAATTACCAAACTACCCTTATACGTTGCCGGCATGACCTAAAAATGCCCCGGGACCCAAACTAAACCCCCGACTAGTGTTTTCTGACTATTTCGACCCTTCCGGACGCGTTGGCGCACTCAAAACGACCATACGGTTAATAGAATTAAAATTCACTTTTTAATTAAATAATAATATTCCTGACGCGACTGTCACACGCGTCTCAACAAAATTCCAAATTGCCGTATTTCAATCTCACGACAAATTTCATGATTCAATATTCATATATGGTCATATATACACATTATAATCAAATACCAACTCACATCTCGTTAGTATTTTATCCGGATTAATTCCGAAATTAATTCACATTTAATTTAATTAATCCCAAAAATAAATATCACAAAAATACGGGGTATTACATTTAGTTAACTTTGTCATCTCAAAATCGATCTCCACCATCGTAAAGCCAAACTTCGCTTTCCTCTAATAGTACACTTAACTGACATTAAATCATCGTGGTCCTTTTTTTCCAGGTTCGCTGTTGATCTTTGGAGTACGCCATCCTTTCCTTTATCTTTTCATTATATTTAACTCTAGAATCCCTACCCTTAGATATTTTTCACTTTATTAGGGATGGAATATACATAGACAGATTTTGTAGTGGCACACTGTGTTATCAAATTTTGGTCATGTTGATTTCCCGCTTGTCCCTTACATCGATTGGCTTAAGCCATTTGGTTATAGACCCAAGGAGGCCAAACTTGAGCATGACATGCTTGATATAGTGAGAATCTGAAGGGGAGAATGGTTGAATTAGTTAATAGTTTTGAACTTGAGATTGACCAGATGCGGGTGTCCACGCGTGCGACATCATCTTCACACCCAAATGACACATTGGGTTGTAGTCCAATCAAATAGTGTGTCACATGCTCCTCATCCCCATGCGACGGCTTCCACTTGAACTAGCCCCTTAAACCCCCAAGACGTTTTTAACTAGCTATCTGAGAAGTGTCCAATGAGCGGTCGAACGATTAGCTTTGCCAAGGACCTTGTCCATTAGGCTCGCCAATGAGGATGGTCAGGTTACAACTCCTTGTGAGAGTGGAGTGTATCTTGATTAACAAACTTTCTTAGCCGGGCTTGGTATTCAAAGTCGATTAGGGATATTATGGCAGATGTCTTCCTTCCTTTCATCTTATCTCGAATGCCTGGAGGATCTTAGTGAGCTCCGAGGTCCACTTTCATGATCTATTCGACACCGATCGGGTCCTTAGTGTTATCGAGCTCTTAACTGTCTACGGCGTCCTTCTCCGGATGTTGGACATTCACTACATGAATCAAGGATGTTGAATTTTTAACATCCCTCCCTTCTTCCAAGCATGACTAAAGGCATCAATTTTTCCTTATCTGAGGTGAAGGCCCGGGATTATGACGAACATAACGACTCAGTGGTCATCTTTACACCTTTTCTACAGTTGGGACTAATACCGACACAAATGAGCCTTAGACTTTTTTCACCTAGTGTTTTACAATATGTTATTAATTATTATTTATGTTGACCATTGGCATGTTTTCGTCTAACTTGAATTGAGTTGATTTATTTCCTCCATATATATCTGGTCAAAGGAACACGAAGGTGAAAATTGCAATCTCTCTCTCGCGTTGTAACTATAAGGACCTTTGTGATATCGACAATCTTAGAGATTTGGGATTTATAGCGAAGAGGAAGTGAGGGAAAAGGACGTCATTTAGCTATAGACTGTATTTGATGGTCTAATACTTAAACCAATTTCAACGGGTTCATGTTTTTTATTGGCGCTTCAAGTATGAGTACTTTAAGTGTGTTTTTCTCTTTGTTCGGCTTCTTGAATGAATGTTCATGAAGTCTAAAGGGTTTTATTTCGTATGCAGTACGTGAAATGACGGTGAGTCACTCATACAAGATACTAGGAAGCTTCGAGAAGGGTTGTAACTTACCAATATGCTCCTTCTAGCAGGATAAACGATGGGGCCCGACTGAGTTGACTACAAATCTCACATCTGCTAAACAAGTATCCAAGACTCATGAGCCCCTGGTGGACGTGGACCAAACGATGGTGACCCCTGCCAAGATTTTCCAATCGAGGTGGATGTCGATCCTTATTCTATGTAATGAGCCAAAAGAGAGAGGTTAACAATTGAGGTGACACGCACATCATGTTGGAGTCAACAATTAATTGAGACAATTATATATTAGGATACCATCAAGGAATGTGATTATCAAGAAGATGAAGTCGAGGCTTCCACCAAGTTGCTATCAAGGTTCTAAAAGGCGCGAGGCGTGGTCGAGGCGTAGAGGTCAAGCCTCAAGCCTAGGCGTCAAAAGGCGTTTTTCCTTTTTTTATTATTTTAATTATTCCAAGGCTAGTAATATAATAAAATAGTACATACCTTGAATTTTGAAAATATATCCATATGTTTGGTAGCCATCTTTCTCATATTCATGCTTCATAACCAATATTTGTCTACTAATCTTTTTTTTTTTTTTAAAAGTGTGCCTTGAGGCTTTTACCAATAATAAGGCGTAATAAGGCGTAGGCGGTGCGTTTCTCTCAAGCCTCAAGCCTAGGCGGGCCTTTTAGAACAGAGGTTGCTATGATGCGCATATGTGGAGCAAAATTACGGGGTCTTCACGAAAATTGTCTATGATGATGACCCTGGACGAATGACCATTCGTCTGTGCCAAAAAAACTCATGAGTATGGGGATGAGGGTATATAGTTTTTCGTGCTTCCACTTTAGTTGATTGAGGAAACTAATCCCTTTCTCTTTCGACATGTTGGAATGGTAGTGGTACACTTGGGTAGGATGGTTAAGGCCACAACACATAAACTATAGGGATTTTAAGATCAAAATTTGGCTTTGGAGAGCAATAACAAGCCGAGGGTTGATGTAAATATATCATTTTTGAAGGCCACTGTTGACCCGAAGGTCGCTAATGACACTTGCAAGGAGGCAAAGGGCTAATCGAAGGTCGTTGTTAAAGAGCACCCTTATGAAGGCTAGGTCGAAGAGTTTTGAGAGGAAGATGATGGTGTGCTAACGTTGAGCTAAATGTCGAGCGGTCTTTTTCATTCCCCTGATCAGTTTCATGTACTTGCAAAATTTTCTGATGTATGTGTGTTGGGGGTTGATTAGGTATTAATCATTTATTAATGGGTACGAGGAATTGAAATCCCGTTTCAATAAGGACTTCTCTTCCGTCGACGTGTCTTGGTATGATTCTTCCAAGTGGAAACGCTGGAGGAAGTTGTCACCCCAGTTCCCCAAGTTTTTGATGATTCATGAAAGATGGGGGTACCCATAACTTGAAATTATTCATCAGTTCCTCATGCCGTGAAGTATGAACCTCTTCGTGACCTCCCATTGGTTATTGCATTGAGGGTGCCTAGGTGCTGAGAAGAATTGCTTAATCATGAAGTCTTCACACAATGTCTATATTTGTGTTTTTGAACCGCCTCCTATTGTCCGCGACGATGGCATAAGGTACTCTGTACCGGGTGATGATCAATAATCATATACACGACCCGGCCTTCTACTTAGTAATCTGGGCAAGGGGCTTGACCTACACCATCTTGGTAAAGTATATCGACATTATCCTCGGTCGATTAGGATTGGGTCCATTCCTGAATAAGGAAAAACAACTGCAGAAAACAACCTCATGCCAAACGGACACCTAACACTAGTAGATTTAAATATGTACATAAAGGGACAAATGACTTACAACTGGAATCTCTCCTAGAATAATAATGCAAAACCTCCACAATCAACTTTTCCCCAACCTTTTAATAGCAAGAGCAGGCACATATTTTATTCACTTACCCACCACATTGTGACATGTACATAAAGGGACAAATGACTTATAACTGGAATCTCTCCTAGAATAATAATGCAAAACCTCCACAATCAACTTTTCCCCAACCTTTTAATAGCAAGAGCAGGCACATATTTTATTCACTCACCCACCACATTGTGACACCCTGTATATTTTAACACTCAAGTTGATCAGTTTAACTATTAAATTATACAAGTTGTTAAAAATAGTTAAATATCATTCTCAATATGAAAGGAACAAACGAAACATGTGACAAATATGAGGATTCGATATGAAAGTCCTCCAATATAAAACTCATAAAGATGTATCAAGACCATAATATAGTGCATCTACAACCAAACACCAACTCCTAAATATACATGCCAACACTAAATCTCAATACAAGCCAAAGTCCTGATATCCAATATACGTGTCGTCTAAACCCACATGACTAAATATATAATTGATAGTGTATGTATGTATGTATGTGTATATATATATATATATATATATATATATATATATATATATATATATATATAGAGAGAGAGAGAGAGAGAGAGAGAATGCATGCTAGCGGGAGAAGAGGAATCTAAGCGGGAGGACCAACTCTAGAACTTGAAAGTGACCACGAATAAAATGGGTCAAAATCCTAGGCAAGTCGCTAAGCTTTGCAACTCAAATAAAATATATATACAAATGGTAAATTCACAACTTATATAATTGATGACGATAGCTTAACGTATATCAAGAAACCTCACAATGCATTTAATTAACTCATTAGTTTCGTCAATCAATTAACCTCTTAATTAATCACAACGTAACATAAATGCGCCCTTTCTCCCTGTCTATCTCATGAAAAATGTGGTATGTTCATTCCTGACGTGCTATGCCGCCCCACGATCTGCTCTTTCCTTCATCAGTACCTCTCTCATACAAAAGGGTCAGAACCGTCACTCAAATCGTAGCATCTTGCTTCACAGTGTTGGAGAAATCATCGTCACCCTGCTATGCAGTACTGTGTGATGCACCAAAGGTTCATATTAAATCGTTCTCCTCTCACGTACACCAATATAGGAGTGTTCCTTCTTGGCACACACCCAAAATCCATGTTCATTAAGTTATTCACTAAAATTACGTTCCAAGTTTGAGTCGTAACTTATCACTCATCATTACATTAGTAATACCCAATTACATCCCTTGGGTCATTTTAAATAAGGATTAAAGACAAGCATCAAGCCATTACATTCTAGACTGAATGGATGCTATGTCTAACATGGAACTATTCATTAACTGAAACATTGAAGTAAATGGGATTGATTAGTTGAAGGTTCTAAAGTTGTCACTCCAACCCATCTCTAAATTTCGTGCGTGGGAGGTCTCATAAAAATGAAATTCAAACAATGCGTCTCCTTACACTTTTATTTAGATATGGTAGTCGTTAAGACAATTAATTAGTTAAAGATTTATTAGGATGAAATTAAATAACATATTTAGCAAATTAAGTATCACACTTCCAAACCCAAACGTTATTCGTTCAACACAAGCCACAATAACCATAATCCAACAAGCCAATACAAGTTTATCCTTTACTCCTTATATTGCATCTACGTGATTAATTCATTATCAATAACATAATACAATTAATACAAAGCTGACATTGGATTCTTACGCAAATTAGTCATATATTCAATTCTATGAGTGTAATTCAACATAATGGCTTTTATTCATAATTAAAGAGTTTCAACATAGTCTACCCACAACAAATGAATTCTTATAATTTTTTAAGTCATAAATAAGAATCATCATACTAAAACCTCATCAATTAGGTACTTATTATCAAAGTAACCACTCTTAATGCTAAAGGTACAACCCTACTAAGCACATGTATTTTAAAATTTAATTAAGCCTTAAATTTACTCATCATCTAATCCAATTAATCAAAATCCCAAGATGAAGCTTTAAATCTTAAAATGTAAATTTAAAATTCAAGGTTCAATACTTAATATCTCACATTAATTAGGGTTAAGACTTAATATAAAACGTATGAGAATAATCAATTCCGCCTAATTAAAATCATAGACTAGGAAGTCTCATATCATTAAAGGTTATTGACTCAATTTAATTCTACAGTTAGGTTTAAGTGAAATTTAACATAAGCATATATAAAAGGAGAGGAATATGTAGCAATTTGCCTCAAAAGATGAATTTAAAAATTGATTTGAGGTGAGAAATGTAGACTTCAAAATACTAGGCTTGAAATCTTCTTGAACTCCTTTTGAAAAGCTCTTGAAAAACTTGGTTTGGTTGTCCTTGAAAAATCTCCTTTGATTCCTCGTTGGAAAACCTTGAGAATCTCATTATTTTGTTTAATGCAGGAAAATCGTTTTGAAGGGGGAAACTAGATAGGCACTTAGGATAGAGGGTTGATGTGAAAAATGAAATGATGTTTAAAACATAAGAGGTTTTAGAGTAGCATACAAAATAAGGGGCTGTAACCCGATTTAAAAAATTCAACCCGTTATAGCGGCCACCTATTGTGCTATAGCGCGACTCCAAGCCCAAATCAACGTCGCCAACCATTTCGTTTTTTCTCCTAAATAAAGACCTTAAATAGCCTAAACTTAAGACTCAAGTAATACTCAAAAGACCCTTATGCCCTTGGTCTTAAACCAAAATTCCCCAAATGACCAACTCATTAATAATTTATAATAATTATCCTAAAACCCCCAAACTTTACAAAAATTTCACTTAAGCTGACACAACTTTAATAATTTATCAAATAAGCTCTATTTTTCTAATTTAGTTCATTTCAACTTTAAATTTTCATAAACAATTATAAATGCACTATTTAAATTATTTAATAAAATTGAAAGCTAAATCAATCAATTAATTATTAAATCCTTCTAAATTTATGGGGTATTACACACATCCTAACGTGTAAACCTCGCTGACAATTGTGAATTTGAATCTTTCTAAAATATTCTTTAAAGTTGAACCAACTTTGTTCCAAGGGAACCATGAGTAACCAATGCATTTATACCTATGATGTGTGAGGATATCCTAAAGGTTGATGGTATATAAAATATATGTGTTCACTCAAAAACCTCACAAAGTTCATAAAACCAAAAAGAAAAATACTTAAGAATAAAATGAAACATGTGTTTGAATAAGATAAAAGTCTTCAGCGTTTTCTCTTAAAGATATGGGAAAGAGTTTTTATGCACAAATGGTTTAGCTCTATAGAAATCTGATTTTTATTTATCTTATAATAACTTGAACCTTTTCAAAACCTTGGCTTATTTACGAAGAGAAAACTCATATGTATAGCCAACTCCATTCTCGTGGAGCAAATTCTTATAGGCTACTAAGTGATGCTCTCAACCAATTTATCATAAAGATGTGGCCAAAAGGAGGATTTGTCCAAGTTACATTGCAATCCAACCACTAAAGATCTCTAAATCCCGAATCTTGGAGTCTTCACAAACAAGTTCGTGATTAATTTGCTAAAATGAAGCCCAACTTCGTTAAAGTGAGCTTCCGACAAACTAGGTCATGGAATCTTTGGGAGATTTTAGGAGGCAGTCCTTTAAGGTGTCTTGGGAGGTGAAGATTTTTTCGCTGGAGCGAAAGAATGCTAAGGATTTTGCCAAGTTTTGCAAAACATAGGTAACGAAGCAAACTTCTCTGAACAAAATGTGACACTCCACCCAATTAAATATAGGGTGATCAGTCCTCTACCAATTTAAAACAGGATATTCAGTTGGTTCATTCTCAGCATCACTGTCGAAAAACTTTTTAACATATTAATCACCTAATATAAAATTAAGCAAGGTGTCAAAACATTTCCAATTTTAATAAAGCCAAGTAAATCCATTTCTTTCCATCTTAAAATATAAACCATTCACCACACATATGAATGTAAATAAATACTGAACATGAATCAAGTACTGAAATAAATAAGACTGGATAAAACCTCCCAGTTCAAAACTCCAAACCATACAATAAACTGAATACAATATCTCTGATGAAAGAACTAGAAGTGGCCGACATATGCTCTAAACAAGAAGTCTAGATGAAACTGAATGGAAAGGATAAATGCGTCTACTGCGAGGACCTACAACTTCCACAACAGCTGCAGCACGTCAAGCAATCCAAATCTCTAAATCTGATACTCCTGTGGCTGAGCACCTGATATAATACATGTATATTGCAAAAGAGAGAAGAGATAGAATAAACGGGTCAGAGCCCGATGTGTAAAAATGATTTAACAAGTATTTAAAACTGGTTCTTAAAACAAGTCTTATATGCATGTTAGTTATCGAACTCTCACATGAGTTTCTCACCTCTCGTCTATTGTGCACGCCTAACGTACATCTACTCTCCATTAGTTATACCTCCCAGTCTAACTAGTCAGAAATCATACTAATACTAACTATGCTCACTAGTAGTATTCCCGTATCGCCCATAAAATACGCTATTCAGATAGTTTATATTACATACTAAATTTCATTATTCACCGTTTGAATGGTTAAATCTTTTATTCACTAAGATTATTTTACTTCTCATTTTCATTTTTCTCTACTAGTCTCACAAAGTAGAATGTTACCCAAGTACACTCATACATATATATATAGTCTCATCATCCCTATATATATACACTAATCCTGCACTCTTAGGTTAAGACCACTTGGTGCAATGAAATGATTATTATTATTACCAAGTCCACTAATTTCACACAGTAGCAATATTCACAAGTTCATATATATATATATATATATATATATATATATATATATATATATATATATAGTCACACCATCCCTGCACATATATATATACTAATCCTGCACCCCCGGCTTAGACCCATTAGTGCACATATTCTGGAAATCATGCATCCCCGGGTTAGCACCCATTAATTCACCTATAAATAGTAATTCAGCACCCCCGGGTTATCACCCATTAGTGCGCCTAACAATAGAATATTGCATCCCCGGGTTAGCACCCATTAATGCACCTATCAATAATAATTCAGCACTCCCGGGTTATCACCCATTAGTGCTCTTAATAATAATATCACATAATAGGCATACGCACATCCTATTATAATTCATAGGTAATGTTCTCTAACCTACATATATACTCCCCATACGTATTTTAACCTCATTACTACGTATAGTATAAATAATTAGATTACTATCCCTCTCGTAATCTCCAAGGTACATTCTCTCTATACCGAAATAATTAAAGTATTAATTCCCACATAGTTTTCCCAAAATTCCTTCTTATTTAAATTTACTATTTGGTAGTTTCTCTCACTCCAATAAACCAATAAACTCCAAACTGGGCTCTAAGCAAATTCCCAGAAATTCACCCTGTGGTTTGAAACAGAATGACATGTCGTTCGAACCACTTCCACATGTCGTTCGAACCACTTCGCGCGAGATCCCCATCTCGTTTGAACCACTTCGCGCGAGATTACGCTGTTCGTCTTCTTCACCAAACTTCAGCGTTTTTCACCATTTTTAAACCTAAAAACCTCTAAGATTCGATTCCCAACAACTCATCATCAATACCCATTAACACCTAACAAGTTATAAATCATTCCTAACCTCCTAGGATCATTAATTCGTTATAAATCATCATAAATATATCAAATCCCCAAATTAATTCATATGAACCCTAGTTTCCAAATTTTCAATTAAAGAAGCCAATCAACCCAGATTCGTTCATCAATATATAATCAAATTTCGTGATTAATCCTTTACATACATGAAGGAATTTCAACCACTAATTAAACCAATTCTTAATCATAATTTAAATCTTTAATTTTCACCCAATTAACATATAAATCATGATTAATTCCACCTATACTAACATGAGCATGGTTATTGCTAAAAGAAAGCAAGTAATAAACACTTGCCTCGATTATGACGGTCTGATCCGTTGGTGATGTTGGTATATACGCGTTCCTCTTTTCGCGATCTACGCGTTGGTGGTCACGGTTATGCAAGGTGGTGCTAATCGAGCCTTCTCTCTTGGAAATTGGTTCTCCCTCACACCCTCCATGGCCGCTCTTGATTTGTGTAACCTGTTAACCCTAATGGACTTTCCTAGGCTGATATAATTACTCTTAATTTTCGTCCATTAATTTTGTCCCAAAATACAATTGACCATAATTCCCTCTCGGGGTGCCGGTTAGGCCTAAAATCACCCCGGGATCCAAACTAAACACCCGGGTACACTATTTTGACTATCTCGACCCTCCCGAACTCAATGGCGCACTCGAAATGACCATACGAGTTAATAAAAATAAATTCTCTTTTTATTTCATTCAATTAGTCCCGACACGACTCACACGCGTGACAGACTTAAATTACCAAACTGCCGTATTTCTCACTTCCGATAATTTATCAAATATCATAGTTCCATATTACATATCACACAGTAATATTTAATAGTTCACAACAATAAGTATTAACCCTTAGCACGCTAGTTAATAATCATTTTAATTTAATTAATCAAACAACAATAAATAAATCGTATATTTATTCCCACAATAATAATTAATCACATAATTATTTAAATCGTTAAAAATATGAGGTGTTACATACTCCCCCCCTTACAGCGGAATTTCGTCCCGAAATTCGGAAAAAGTATACCAGGTATAGCCAACGCTGTAAAAATATTGCGCATCGCATCCTTGCGCTCACAAGTAAGCTACTCCGTACCACCCATAAAGTGCGCTATCGAATACCCATAATAATGAACACTTCACATTTGTTTGCTTTAAACTCCAGGTTACCCTGTCATATAGGCTCTTGCCCAAGCCTTTCTGCTTAAGTTTCACTACTTCAACTTTATTTTAGATATTAACTATCTAGTCTTCTACTATTAGCACCTTAGTAGATTTATCCTCTTTTCATATACATACGACTTCGTCTCGTGTCGTTCATACAAGGTATTAGGCCGTACTCAATCGCATCTTAGTACCTATAATCTCACCATCTCAGCTACATGAGAAGATCCTTGGGGTACTCTTCCATTCTCTAGTGGAAGAAGGCCCTACTGGTTTCGAATTGTCCACCCTTTTTCAATCCGTCAGGTGACCCAATGCAAGACTTTCCTTGCAATATTAACCTACATCGTAACCCATCACCACTGTTGTTTGTATCTTGATACATCTTGTCTTTCTTGAATAATTTCAATTTATCTTGAAACGTAAGTCTCTGACAAAACTTCGTGAATAAGCTTCGGCTTACCCGACTACATGTTATCGAATTCACATGCTAATCATAATCCACTACTTGATTAAATCCCTTAGGGCGCCCATATACCCTATACCTCACGCATCATTATACAAAAGACATAAAATTTTCTTACCTCAATTCTTGAACACTTGGTATGCTGATGTGGTAGGGGTACACTCAACCACCCCACTAGTCAAAACTTAATCAATCCTTCAATGGTAATAATACTAAGGCTAGGCGACTCTATTGGCCTTAAGTTATAAAAGAATTATTAACTCTCAATTATTTTCCTTTATAGGTACAATAACCAACATACAAAACTTATGTACTATCGACCAAACTTCTCTCCAATTCCCGACGTTCGCTAGTTTCATGCGTGGGATGTCTCGCAAAGCGAAATCCAAACAAGGAACCCCCCCGATACACTACTATCTAATCTAGCCGGTTGTCGAGGTCCGTAAGGTCTTCAGTACATACTATGTACTTTCCCACAACCTACGTATTGTGATATAAAATTTTACTTGTCCACTCTCATGTCCCTAAAAATGTAACATGAAGCATGGTGCCCTCACTATCCCAAGTACTTGGCGCTATAAATATATAACGAGCTATATTTCGCCGCTCGATAAGAACACAATGTATTCTAAGTCTTAACAGACAAATAAATTCCTATGCTCGGAAATCACATTTAATTAGACACTATACTCGTTGAGGTCTATATTACCATGAAAGTTTCATATATACTCATATATGGGCCCAACCCTATTTCAGGTGGCGCCGCACAAAACCAAGATCACTCCTCCCGGAGTATCAGGCACGACAGTCATAACACTACATATTTACTATCGTTCAACCATACGGTAATTAATCACTACACATTATCATAATAAATTCTACTAAAGCTGACTCAATGCAGTAGTAAATTATAACAACAAAACATATTCTTAGGGCCCACCCGATTCACTCACGGCAATCATCAAAATGCCGTGCTAACAACGAGAAATACGTTTGTTACAAGACTGTTAAAACTAATGTTCCCACTAAACTCGACCCGCACGCGAAGTTTAGGGTTTCCAATTTACATAAAAGTTGTGGCACACCCATGTCACTAGAATCTATCCTTTACTCACAAGGAAGAAGCAAAACCTCACCAGTCTCGCCAAATCACAGGGTCTCAGCCCGTGGCTGCCATCACGACCCATGAACATCTGCAATCGTCATACATTCTAGGATTTCATCCTATAGTTGTCCCCTCTCACCATGAACAATTTATTCCATCTTGTGGATTTCACGCCCATTATTAAAACGTTGGCCCAAACTCTCCAGGCCTCAATTATAGCTTTATAAAACTCCCGTATATGTCCCGGGTCCCGTAGACCCTGACATACTGTTTGTTACTATTAACGAGAATTCTACTGGTCCAGACTGAACCCATTATTCTCGGTTTATAAATTTCCTGGGCCTAATTCTCTTGACCCCAAATTCCTTCGCTGGAAGTCTCACTCCTCCAAATGTTATGCCTAGCTGGCACGATTTACCATTTCTAATCTCTTCGGTCTCACTTCTCAATTGTGGGCACCTTCAATACTTGTAGTTCTACTTCCTTCACATAAGGAAAACTTCACGAACCATTTCCCCGTCACTGGTCCCACTGACCATTTTGGGAATGTCCTTCTCTCGGACCGACAGTCTCAACTCACAATTATTCTTCCACGGCCCTTTGGCTACGCTAGCTATCTGGAACTATGGTTGGCCTCTACAGCCTGATTGACTTCATCGTCCTCTTGAAGTTAATCACTTAACATCATCTAACTGAGTTCCCTATTGGGTATACTCTCATGTGGGGTTTCACTAACACCGTTAAATTCAGTTTCTGCTCTTCAGCAGGTTCTTTAACCCTCTTTACTCCCTTCTCTTGGAAGGACTGCAATCACTAGCAACCGTATAACTTTGATGACATCAAAATTAGTCATCCTAGATGGATTTCTCATCCATACTGGTATTCTACTGACAGGTCCTTTATCAACTATAAACCCTTTGGATAATTTATACCCCTCTGCCAGGTATGAAGTTCATTATGCAATTCAACCTTTCTCTCACGATCGGTTTCTATCTTACCCATTGTGCTAAACATCAAAATTTCGCTCACATTTTGTTATCACATCGAATGGAAGACCTCACGGTCAAATCGTACCCAAATTTCTCTCTAAATTTCAAACACACTTCTTCATATATGGTGATTGCCTTTAATCACTACATGATGCTCCTAAGAGCTATAGCTTTTAACTCCAAATTTAATTCTGAGTGTCGTCACACCCCACTCTACACCACTGCCTTTGGATTTTCTTACTTCCGCTGGTCTGTTACACTTTCTCATTTTCTTTTCCGCATCTTCATCGATGGGTTTTCAAAGGATTCCCTCTGATTTCCCCTTTATCGACTATACTAGGTGGCCCTAAATTCACTCCACCGTTATCTATGACTGTGTCCTGGGAACCCACAGTTCCCGAGTGATAATTTTTACTATCTCTTACTTAAGTAATTCTCGTGGTGATTTTTCTCCCAATCACTCTTACCCGATTGCTCTATGTCTTTTGTTGAGCTTCTCCTCCCGTAGTTCCTCTTACGGCCCTCGCTGGTCGTTCTAAAATGTCCGGGGTTCGAATCACACCGAATTTCGTATAATGAGTCACCTCCATTATGACTCGTAGCAGGAGAACGTAAGTCGCATACGTAAGGGGACACAACAATCCTATCATAAGGCTCTACATCAAAGAACGATACGCTGAAACGTAATTAGCCGCACAGATCCTAAGGACTTTAGAACCTGATGCTCTGATACCACCTGTGACACCCCGCCCAATTAAATATAGGGTGATCAGTCCTCTACTAATTTAAAACAAGATATTCAGTTGGTTCATTCTCAGCATCACTGTTGAAAAACTTTTTAACATATTAATCACCTAATATAAAATTAAGCTAGGTGTCAAAACATTTCCAATTTTAATAAAACCAAGTAAATCCATTTCTTTCCATCTCAAAATATAAACCATTCACCACACATAGGAATGTAAATAAATACTGAACATGAATTAAGTACTGAAATAAATAAGACTGGATAAAACCTCCCAGTTCAAAACTCCAAACCATACAATAAACTGAATACAATATCTCTGATGAAAGAACTAGAAGTGGGCGACATATGCCCTAAACAAGAAGTCTAGATGAAACTGAATGGAAATGATAAATGCGTCTACTGCGAGGACCTACAGCTTCCACAACAGCTGCAACACGTCAAGCAATCCAAATCTCTAAATCTGATACTCCTTTGGCTGAGCACCTAATATAATACCTATATATAGCAAAAGAGAGAAGAGATAGAATAAACGGGTCAGAGCCCGATGTGTAAAAATGATTTAGCAAGTATTTAAAACTGGTTCTTAAAACAAGTCTTATACGCATGTTAGTTATCGAACTCTCACATGAGTTTCTCACCTCTCGTCTATTGTGCACGCCTAACGTACATCTACTCTCCCCTTAGTTATACCTCCCAGTCTAACTAGTCAGAAACCATACTAATACTAACTATGCTCACTAGTAGTATTCCCGTATTGCCCATAAAATACGCTATTCAAATAGTTTATATCACATTATAAATTTCATTATTCACTGTTTGAATGGTTAAATCTTTTATTCACTAATATTATTTTACTTCTCATTTTCATTTTTCTCTACTAGTCTCACAAAGTAGAATGTTACCCAAGTACACTCATACATATATATATATATAGTCTCATCATCCCTATATATATACACTAATCCTGCACTCTTAGGTTAAGACCACTTGGTGCAATGAAATGATTATTATTATTATTACCAAGTCTACTAATTTCACACAGTAGCAATATTCACAAGTCCATATATATATATATATATATATATAGTGACTATATATATATACTAATCCTGCACCCCCGGCTAAGACCCAATAGTGCACATATTCTGGAAATCATGCATCCCCGGGTAGCACCCATTAATGCACCTATCAATAATAATTCAGCACCCTCGGGTTATCACCCATTAGTGCGCCTAACAATAGAATATTGCATCCCCGGGTTAGCACCCATTAATGCACCTATCAATAATAATTCAGCACTCCCGGGTTATCACCCATTAGTGCGCCTAACAATAGAATATTGCATCCCCGGGTTAGCACCCATTAATGCACCTATCAATAATAATTCAGCACCCCCGGGTTATCACCCATTAGAACTCTTAATAATAATATCACATAATATGCATACACACATCCTATTATAATTTATAGGTATTTTCTCCAACCTACATATATACTCTCCATACGTATTTTAACCTCATTACTACGTATAGTATAAATAATTAGATTACTATCTCTCTCGTAATCTCCATGGTATATTCTCTCTATACCGAAATAATTAAAGTATTAATTCCCACATAGTTTTCCCAAAATTCCTTCTTATTTGAATTTACTATTTGGTAGTTTATCTCACTCCAATAAACCAATAAACTCCAAACTGGGCTCTAAGCAAATTTCCAGAAATTCACCCCGTGGTTTGAATCAGAATGACATCCAATGTCGTTCGAACCACTTCCACATGTCGTTCGAACCACTTCGCGCGAGATCCCCATCTCGTTTGAACCACTTCGCGCGAGATCGCGCGAGATTGCACTGTTCGTCTTCTTCACCAAACTTCAGCGTTTTTCACCATTTTTAAACCTTAAAACCTCGAAGATTCGATTCCCAACAACTCATCATCAATACCCATCAACACCTAACAGGTTATAAATCATTCATAACCTCTTAGGATCATTAATTCGTTATAAATCATCATAAATATATAAAGTCCCCAAATTAATTCATATGAACCTTAGTTTTCAAATTTTCAATTAAAGAACCCAATCAACCCAGATTCGTTCATCAATATATAATCAAATTTCGTGATTAATCCTCTACATACATGAAGGAATTCCAACCACTAATTAAACCAATTCTTAATCATAATTTAAATCTCCAATTTTCACCCAATTAACATATAAATCATGATTAATTCCACCTATACTAACATGAGCATGATTATTGCTAAAAGAAAGCAAGTAATAAACACTTGCCTCGATTATGACGGTCTGATCCATTGGTGATGTTGGTATATACGCGTTCCTCTCTTCGCGATCTACGCATTGGTGGTCACGGTTATGCAAGGTGGTGCTAATCGAGCCTTCTCTCTTGGAAATTGGTTCTCCCTCACACCCTCCATGGCCGTTCTTGATTTGTGTAACCTGTTAACCCTAATGGACTTTCCTAGGCTGATATAATTACTCTTAATTTTCGTCCATTAATTTAGTCCAAAAATACAATTGACCATAATGCCATCTCGGGGTGCCGGTTAGGCCTAAAATCGCCCCGGGACCAAAACTAAACACCCGGGTACACTATTTTGACTATCTCGACCCTCCCGGACTCAATGGCGCACTTGAAATGACCATACGAGTTAATAAAAATAAATTCTCTTTTTATTCCATTCAATTCGTCCCGAGCAGACTTAAATTACCAAACTGCCGTATTTCTCACTTCCGATAATTTATCAAATATCATAGTTCCATATTACATATCACACAGTAATATTAAATAGTTCACAACAATAAGTATTAACCCTTGACATGCTAGTTAATAATCATTTTAATTTAATTAATCAAACAACAATAAATAAATCGTAAATTTATTCCCACAATAATAATTAATCACATAATTATTTAAATCGTCAAAAATACGGGGTGTTACACAAAAAAGGCAAAGGCAAAAATAAGAAGCACTTGTTAAAACATATGAACCGCGTTTCCTAAATACACAAGGATGTATTTTTTGAAAGATGTTTTAGTAAGTGAAGTATATTGCATCATGCATAAGGAGAATCCTTTATGTATATATAGATTTTATGTAAAAAAACATGGGGTAAAAGTAAGTCCTTTTTGTAAATATTGCATCATTCAAATATCGGGAGTGGATATATGTAAATATTAACTTTAATCTCACTTAGGTAAACAAAAAATTGTCACGCTCATAGTCAAAATGATAATGACATGATATTCTAACACTAACTTCTTCAAATCAAAACAATGAAAGTCTAGAACATTCCTAAGATCATAACAAATTAAACATCCTCAAATTAGGAATAACTCAAAATACGAAAAATTCATTTAGACCGTAATGGAAAAATCTTAAAATAAAAAGTTTAACGAAAGTAAATAAAACCTAAGAAAACATACACTAGATATTAAGTGCAGTGCCACGTGAAAGAACGACATGGATCAATTAACACCACCAATTATTTCGCTACTTCATATCTACCCTAATAAACACACCGAAGAATGATTACTCATGTTAGTTTTTCGAATACTTGATCCTTAAATTTAATGATGCACGTGCTTCATTTCATAAACATATGTATCCTCTAATTACCGGACAAGACATGTAGTTCCCGATACACTTCATGACAAACTGGTAGTTTCTAAAAGGGTGAGGGCAAGTATTTTTTTTGTCCTACATAGGATACGTTAACTAAAAATATAATATATAATAAAATAGTTCACTACTTGCATAAATTTGTTAGTACGACCCGCCCTCCTGCAACCAACATTAATGCATTTATAAGATATAGAGAAATTGATACACCATACCAAAAAGCGTTATCATGTGTAATATGATAAAATTTGCCCAAAGTTAAACAAATCTTGTTCGGAACTTAAAATTTCTAGAAGAACGCATAGAAACTAATAAATTTCCCATAAGTCCATTAAAAAAATTAATTCTACCTTCTATCGAGAGAAGTATCAAATTCGCTATAGCAAAAAATAAATACAAATATCATCCCCTAAACGATGTTTTTTTTAAAGTATAAAACACGAAAAACGTGGGGAATAATGTTATCAATAGGCATGGAGAAAATCAGGATCCAAAACCCACTCTAAGGTATTGAAATTAATAATTTTCGTTTGCACAAAAAAGTTACGAGTTCGGATCACTTGCGTAAATCTACGCATTACAAGTGCTAAATGATTCTAGCCAAAAACTTGAAACATGATAGTTGCACGAAATTCAATTTTCTACAAGATTGGACTTTTTTTAAAAAATTTGTTGTGTTTTTTTTTAATTTTTAAAACTGAAAAACATAATTAAAATGCAATATAATGTTACGCCCGAAAACACTGAAGTTAGTGTGTGTACCCTAGGTTCACCACATCAAGCACAATACTCCTTGTTTGGCCTGCACATTTGACTACCATGTGTCCCTATAAGAATAACACCACTCAGAATAGGTACAATTATCATGTGTGCTTCATAACTAACCTTCTCCATACCTTATAAAACATCATTGTTTAGCAAAAAATTTAGCAACAATACTAAGGAGGAGAATTTCCACCCTCCATTAGTCGAACACTTGACAAAGAGGTCGAAGCGGTTCGCTCTGTGGCGCTAGGAGTCATAACAAGTAATAAGGACCAAGATATCGTGAACTATACAACCTTACCAACAACCACATGGAAGTCCGCATTCACGAGTCATTATTTTGACAATTAATGTGCATGGAACATATAATGAATGCACGTATAGTATATAAAGCTATATGGGGGATAGAGTAAGGAGATCGAAGAGTATCTTTGGCAACAACTTTGTAATTTTTCTTACTCAAGATACTCAATACTTCCTTCTCACCTTTAACTCGTGGACGTAGGTAAACATGGAATCAAACCATGTATGTCAGTGTCCTTTACTATTCAAATATAAGGTGTTAATTTCCACTCCAAAATCTTTGGCGTTGTTTGTGGAAATTGATGAGTTGATAAGCCATGAATCGACACCTAGTGATTGAGGCCATCAACGACCTCGTTGAACAATAAGGGGTCCTATACGAGCATCTAGTCGAAATCCTTGTACAATTGCAGCATGCACCACCTACACCAGCCCGTTTCCCCAATCATGAAGGGAGTGATTAGAAAGTGGACCAAGACGCACTAGTCCTTCATAATCTGACACACGTCATCGATCAGAATGATGAAGATCTCCTTCCTCCTCCACCACCACCACCACCACCACCATCACCATGTGGCCATCTAGTCCATTCTACAAACATTTTTTTCTAGAGTCTGAATCCTCCGATTGCTATGGCCAACGGAATATCACCATTCGAATGTCCTCATTTAGTCACGAAGTTATGGATTGTCCCATGTCTCCGGCCTTCAAACTCCCAAGGATTGTGACCACATTGATGATTATGAGGGAGATATGGACTTTATGGGAGCCTGGATTAGATCATATGCAAGGCATCTCTACTATACTTAAGTGATTGGTACGAACGTGAGTCAACTGATTTCCTGTCAATTTGGCGACATGATTTTTCGAGCTAAAGGACTTATTCATCTACTATGTCTTTGGCAACTGGGTGCATAAGAATACTATTGACTATGTGTTCAACATAATATAAAAGGAGTAATCCCTTCGAGAGTTCGTTAAGTGCTTTATTGACAAACTCCTCAAGATTGGTCATTTAGACAAACAAGTGTCCATCTTAACTTTTTGAGAGGACTCTACAACGAACCATAATCTACTCCTTCTCTAGGAACCCATAAACAAACATGGTGGATTTAATGAAAAGGGTGGAGAAGCACATTCATGTTGAGGATATGGTCAACAATCGTATCCTCCCTTTTGAGGAAGAGGACTCTAGGGATAAGGGTCGGACGGTGATTGGAGCAAGAGGAAGCATGACTCAAAACTTTACAATAGTAAGACCGATCTAAGTATGACCATTTCACTCCCATTAATGCCTCAAATGGTCGAGTCTTAGAAACAATGCCTGACACACGAATGTTAAACTAGTAAGGCAAGTTGAAGAGTCGATCATCCAAAGAGGGTAGAGGCGCGAAACGTCTTAAAGAGAGCGGTCTATATATCTTTGAATTCCAAAGCATGTGGTTCATATTTGTGATTTCTTATACGAGTAACTTTAGCAGCAACAAACTTTATAAAATGGGGTGGGGCAGGAGGAGGCATTGAAATTTGCAGCAAGTTTTGTGCAAAAGCAAATCATTTTAGGGCCTATGGTTGTGTGATGTATTAAGTAGTGAGTTGACAATAACATGCCTTTCGGTGCCAAAAAGACTATCATTCACCTTTTTCAAATCCTCTTGTTGTGAGCTTATGATAGGCCATAATTATGATTATGACATAAGAGAAAAAAATTTGATCATCCTAACAAAGGTACAACCAATACTACAAATTCCATCAGGACCGCGACTTTGATGGCAACAACCTTGTAAGAATAGTTTATGATATCATGATCACCTTCATCTTACAACTTAATGTTGGGATAGACTACGTTAAGCATATTAAGTCCCTCACTATTTAGTTTCCTACACCAAATGGTATGGGAATTGTTAAGGGTAGTCAGTCAAGATCCATGAGTTGTTTCTTCACATCATTTAAAATGAAAAAAAGAATCGTTCAATGTCGATGAACTAGATCCTACAGACGAGCCAAATGGATGCTCTCTAGTTGAGTAATTGGTCCTCATCTCCCTATACGAAGGATAACTAGAGTATGTTGTATATGTGGGTTTATCATTGTATATAAAACTAAGATAAGATAGGGTGAAATTCCTTCAACTCCATCACAAAACCTTCACGTGCAGTGATTCGTCTCGAATATTGCATTTATTTATCATTTATATTCATCCATTTTATCCCTCCCAGGTACCTTAATTCCTATATTTATGCTTGTTAACCAGATAACCTCTATTATTGATGTTTACATGATTTACGAGGTATAATTGAGCTTTTGTAGGTTTAAGGTGCTAAGCGTGAAGTTTGGTTGCGTTTCGAAAAAAGTTTCGTCGCGAGATGCAATCTCAAGTGCGATTTGGTCTTTTTAAACTCTATATTTTGGATTGTATAAAAGTACCAACATGTAGATCATCAAATTATCTTCGCGTGGCCGCCAACTGTGTGTTATTTTGATTAATGAATGAGGAAGTTATGACAGTTTTCGAAAAGTTTCGGCATTTGCCTCAATTTCAAGGGTGATTTGGTCTTTTTATATGGCACAATTTGTATGGTTTCAAAAATCCATCATTTATATCATTGAATTATATTCGCATAGCTTCCGACCGTTCGTAACTCCGGGCCCGTGTGAGGAAGTTATGGTTGTTTTCGTACCGACACGTGAAATTGGGCCTAATGTAGACCATGGCAACATGATCCAATTTTTGCAAAATCGGCCAGAGCCGGTTCTCGGCTCGAGCCGTACCTGTTCAGCCACGAACTTTCCATTTTTACTTCTTTAACTTTCATTTCATCTCCCCACTTACTATAAATAGTTAGTGGCATGTTATTAGAAGATATATCTTGCAATTTTAGGTTTAGTTAGGGTTTGGTTGGGAGATTTTCTCCCTTTCCCTCTTTGGGTTTCAACCCACATTTGTACATAAGTTCACTATTCATCATCTTCTTTATTGTTTTCTTGCGTTATAGCTTAGTTTATTGCTTTATAACCTAGTTTGGTTCTAATATAATAAGTTTTTATTGGTTAATTTCTTCTTTTCATTTGTTAAAGAGTTGTATTTATTGTTTTAATCATTTGTGATAACTAGTTTAAAGGTTGGGATCATATTTCCACCATTGATGGGTATTGAGCTTTAAAATCTAGGTGTGGGTTTGAAATGTTTTTGATTGAAACCTTTTGTAAAAAGTTGAAATATTACACGTTTAACTTCCTTTGTTATGCAACAATAGTATTTATATCGATATTGGGACCTCAATCCATTTGTGACCATATTCGAGTTTAAATTTTCATTGTTGAATTAAATTTTTGCATGTTTGATGTTTATAATCAATTTAATATGCTTGGTTAAGTGTTTTTCGATCCATACGTGTTGATTGGCCCATGGTGGGGAAATGATCCTAATCTCGTTTTTGTGATTTAATTTTCTTTTTACTTATTGCCTAGTGTTAGTTATGTTCTCACCATATCATCTTTTACATTTCCCCCTTTTCTAAGTACTAATTTAATTTATTACTAAACACCGTTCCCTGTGGATTCGATCCCTACTTAAGTGTACCAAGTTGTGGTATTTGTTTTGTATAGGGCGTAAACACACAACGACATAATTTACATACGAACTTTACACCTCATCATGCAGCTATAAGGACATGCCAGACATAGATGACTCGCTAGCTATTCATCGGTTGAAATTCTACCCATCATCCAGGCCAGTTAATTAAAGAAATAAAGCATTGTCTCCAGTTCAAAATTTAAATGGCTAACGTTAAAATGGGAAAGATTTTAAATGCATTACTTATTTGGAAAATGACTTACTTTGAGTGGCTCTTCGACATTGGTATGGTTTGGAAACTAAACAAAAAAATAAATGTCTTTGTAGATTACTCAAACTTGAATGAAGCGTGCTCAAATGCTTGTTATCAACTCCCACAAATAAAGGCTCTCGTAAAGGCCATTGTAGGGCCCAAACTTCTTTTATGCATGGGTGCATACTTGGGGTATAATCAGATACGCATGCACCCATGTGATGAAGAGAAGACTTCGTTCATAACCAATAAATGGATGTATTGCTATAAAGTCATGCCATTTGGATTGAAGAACGCATGGGCAACTTATCAAAGACTAGTAAATTATATGTTCGTAGATTAAATATATCAAACTATGGAAATTACATGGATTGTATGCTCGTCAAGAGCTTAACTCAACACACCACATAATGTACCTATAAAACACTTTCAACACTCTAGACATATACATGAATGGTATACTATGTCCTCTACTCATGAGTAGCCTATTCAGTGATAAGCTCAATGCTTATCCAAGATGGCAAAAGAATTCGAAGACTGGCATACTATGTTAGTAGAGTATTCGAAGGAGAGAAGTTTACATATTCTTGGATTGAAAAATTTGTGTTTGCACTCATTGTCTTTTCTGAGAAAATGAAGCTTCACTTCGAAGCCCACACTATTGTGGTCCTCACCGAACGCCCTATTTGACAAGTGTTTCATAAGTTGAAAGTTTTCAGATTAAATGGTTAGTGGAATTGGGAGAATTTGATATTCAGTGTCGGCCTAGGGTGGCTACGAAGGGCCAACCTATTGCAAACTTCTTTGATGAATTTACGGAGACGGACAAGGTCAAACAATCTTAAAAGACGGACGCACAAAAGTCCATATTGATAGTTAATATGGACGAACCGTGTAAAATATCTGGGAGGGGAATCAGACTATTATCGTAGACGTCATAAAGCTCCTACAATAAATACTCCCTATGATTCAGATTCAATGCTTCAACCAATAAAATGGAGAGAAAGCGTTATCATTAGCATTCGTCTAATCCTATCACTCAAACCTAGATTTATCGACTTGACAAAGTTTTGCTTATTCTTTTCCCTTCTAGATGGATATTGAGCTAGAGGAAGGTGAAACACCCCCCGACCTTATATACTTTTTATCTCTATTACCTAAGAAGTTATTGTATGTTACGTATGTGTGCGAAGTTTTAAACAAATAAGGCACTACTGTGTGAAATATATGTACTATTATTTATCATTTTATGTAGTTATAGTTACGTTATTTCCTTTTTAATTATGTTTGTCTATTCTACTTTTGTTATCACATACTATGGACAAAATTTGGTTTCTGACAAGTTGGTATTAAAGCAAGGTTAAAAACATTATGCGGGACTTAAAACCATTCTATATAGTTATTTTGATTTTGTAACTTCTTTACTACCTTGCGAAACTGAAATTTTGTCTTGCAGACATTAATGCGTGGGACACCATCTATCTAAATACAGAAAACATTATCCAAGAGAGATTTGATCAGACTATGAAAGATGAAGGATATATCAAACTTTGTAAAGTGGTCTGACATATTGATCGAGAATAGGCGATAGCAACACTTGGAATCAAACATAATCTCCTCGCAAGTCAACTCATGGGAGAAGAACAAGCCACTAGGCAAGCTCATCGGTATTCTAAAGACCATGAATTTCTTCAACAAGATATTTATGTGGCCTGGAACATAGCACCCAAATAAGAACTTTGCATTACTCCTCCCCTATCGCCTATAGATTATGGATCGACGAGCTATTTTTGGATATCCCTACTTCATCTTCTAGTTCCAACACTGGAGGATCTAAATCGGAGGTGCGTTGATGGTCCCCTTTTATTTTTAATGCGGAAAGTGCTTTAAGGATGACAAAAATAATTTCTCTTTTTGTGATTTTTTTTTTCAATTTTTAATTCGCTCCAAGTTGTGAACAATTTTAACTTAACCAAATTTTATCTTGATTAATCCTAAACATTCATTTAGTGATTAAAGCAAGTCAAATAAAGTAAAGAATAGAATACTCACAACGCTAGATGTACGAGGAAACCACAACGGGAAAAAATCTCGGACGGCCCAAGCCATACAATCACTATGAATTGTGAATTTACAACGAACAGACACAAGTCTTACTCAACGACTTGATCCCCACGAGACTTGACGCTCTTTTGATCTTCAACCACCCCTCTCATAGTGCCCACGTAGAAAGTCCTTCCACGATACTCGTCCACAACACACGCGTCCATGTATGTCTCGGTGTCCACCGATATGGCTTGTAACATCTACGATGTTGAAACCAGGCTCCACCGAATCTTCACCGCAAAACCAACAATGTTCAAGTAGAACAAACTCCAATTTGGTGCCACAAAGATCACTATAGCATTGAAACTTTAAGGATGCATTTACTTTGGAAAACCTTAGAAAACTTGTGTGCTGAAACGAACTAGTTCCTAAACAGTTTTTGCAGAATGCACACTTACGAAATCTGAAGGAAAACACGCCTTAAATACTTTTCTTGAGGCGAGTGCTCGCTCGAATGGCTTGTCTGTCGCTTGAATGAGATGACCATGTCGTTCAAATGACAGTGGCAACTCGCTTGAAGAACAACTATGTCGTTTGAACGTGCAATGAATTAGAGTCCTTCTAACTCTACTCTAATCCGTCCTTATCAGATTAAAACGAAGTGTAAAACATTTCAAACACTAATAAAACATTTTAAAACCATTTGTTTAATAAAATAACATCCTTATCCTTATAAAAATTAAAATCCGAGTCCCATTAAAATTACGCATTCATACCTGAGTGATCTCGGAATGCAATTGAAATTGAAGACGAATAAACTTGCACCAATTAAACTTGGGCATAAATAATTCCTTTAAGCTTTGCCGCAACGTCTTCAATAAACATCAACACGTCATAGTCTGTGTGGGATCGTGACAATAAAAATACGACCTGACTCAAACGTGTTTTGTTCTAAGAATAAGTCAAAACTATACAACGGACTCAATTGTAAATTTTATCCTTACAAATCTTCCCTTTTGACTATTCCGGGACAAAACCAACTGTGGAATGGCTAAGTCTGGCCGTCAAGCCGTTTGACGCCTAAATCTCATCCCATAAACCCAAAATCAAAAATTTCAGGACAAGACTAATAAAATATGGCCTGGCAAGCATGAACTGTCTCTGAATGTCTGAATGTGATGTTGACTTGAAATCTCGAATCTCAAGCTTACCTACACACATGAAACAGACAAATA
The DNA here is from genome assembly GCA_949130495.1 of Sambucus nigra. NCBI lineage: Eukaryota > Viridiplantae > Streptophyta > Magnoliopsida > Dipsacales > Adoxaceae > Sambucus > Sambucus nigra. The sequence continues at coordinate 326,273,332 of OX422221.1, read as the reverse complement.
CCTAGTGAAGTTTGGAGGAACAAATCATAATGAACTGTGTGAGAAAAATATTTTGATACCAATTTGAAACAAAAAGAAACTTTTAAATCCGGATATCAAATATGCACATAAACTTGATACCAATGTAGATACAAATGTGTGCAACAAACAAACACAGTGCTCAACAAAAATCTCCCCCTACATTTCGTACATCTCTCCCCCATTTTGTCTCAAATAGACAATCCGGTGAAAAGATAAACAATTTTGCGATATATTTAGCATAAGCATAATGAATGAAATATATCTAGATAATCATGCAAACAACTAGCTAATAATGATCAATAATATCAAATTCGTAGCTAGCAAATAATAATCACACAAATGAATAAGCAATCTAAGCAAGTGTGACTAAACGAACTCAATGCAACAAAATATGTGATCAATATAAATATGCATATAACAAAAAAACTAGAAGCAATCTAATAGTACCAAAAATATGACACATATGCAGCAAGGTACTGAAACAAGATAAACATCAAATCCAATCTGGTCGCTCGAACGAAGCTGATGTGTCGCTCGAACGACAACTTCATGCGACACACAGTTGTCGCTCGAACGAGCAATCAAAATTCTCAGTTCCAGTTCAGAAGGTTAAACAGTGTTGCCCAGTGAAAAATTTCGTCAAACAACTAACTGGAAAGGGCTCAAAACTGCAAAAAACTAGCTAAAGTAAGAAAACACAAAACAACCAAATGTGAATTACATGCTAACATAGTATCGATGTGCTCAAACATGAATATGGAATATATGGGCGTGAACTATAACAAATGAATCACAATTCAACACATCGAAACGATCAAGAAGCTCTAATTGATAGTTATAAATCATCAAACTTTATTTTAGCCAATGTGATAATTAAAGTGTGAACTAAATGAACTAAACAATCAAACATGCACACAAATCCGGATTATTGATGATTCTATAAACAATAGCGTAATGACATGATTTTTCAACGTTAGGATTCGTGGTGCAAACTCGTTTAATTTTTATCCATCCAAACTCCCTCAAATATATCATACATTCTTTGGAATGAACATAAACTAATTTGGCCCATATTTTGGCATATGGTTATTTTTATTGCCTTTTTTTTTCGGGACTCTTTGAAATGGTGGCTTTCACGACGAGTCAATTATACACTCTAGCAGCCCTTTTCTGTGAACACTCATCATTTTTTCAATTACAATTCTCACGGTAAACGATTCTTACATGCACACCTCCTCCTTATGTCTATTTACACATAAATGACAAAATTGAGATAAGAACATTTCAACAAACTCAAATATGTAAGAGATGCCAAACATTCATATAAACTCGTGCATGTGTGCAAAAATGACATATATAAAAAGTCGAATCAAAATGCATATCAACTTTGAAACAACCCCATAATACAATGGTTAAGATCATTCTAAGCATCAATAATTATGACCAAATGTCCTTTCCACATGGATAATAAAAGGAAGGGGGTCCAAGCACACCATTATGCAGCATCACACATGTAAACTCAAAAACAAAATAAAATAAAAAATCTTTTTGGTTTTTCAACAAATTGACTAAAAAAAAGGCAATTTTTTTTGTATTTTCTCAAAAATATTATAAACCAAAAATATTTTTGTATTTTTCAAATAAGGCTCAATAAATGAAAAATATAATACAAAATGATGCACATGTCATAACACTAGCAAGATATAAAACATGATACAAAGACTAGCGTATGACAAACATGGTAACACAATCATCCTTTAGATCTATCATGGGAAGAATCAAGTGCAACCAAATAAGAACCATGAAGTTTTAGTCCTAAAGCCACTAAATCCGATTTCCTAACCCAAGTAGGTGTAACATGACGGATAGGGGTTTTGGAAACTGACACGAATTTATTCCTAAACTTCCTAGGAGCATTCCTAAGGTCATAGCAAAAACGTCTAAGGTGACATTTCTTACCGCAATGTGTGCAAGTGTAAAGACAACGGGAATGATTACAAAAATATCGACCTCTCCTCACGTTCCTAGTGGGCTCTCTCACATGGTTGGTATTGGCTTTAGGAACGGGAACAACGTGATCATCGTAGTTTATACCAAGCCTATCACTTTTGACTTGGACGGTGCCTAACATCCTATATAACTTTTCCGACCTAGATTCCAAGTCAAACTTAACCTTACTCGAGTCTCTCAATCTCTTCTCCAACTCATAAATCATACACTCAAGAACACGCCTAGACTCCTCAAACTCTAGTAACTCCTTTTTCAAAGTCTCCATCAAACCACGAAGACTAATTCTCTCTTTCTCCACATATTCTAGCTTATCCCTAAGCTTTTTCTCCCGTGCCCTAAGATCCTCAATCAAAGCATCATTACTTTCTACGACATGCTCATTCAACCTAGCTTGCTATTTAGAGTTTGCCTTTTTCACCTTCACTGCTTCGGCATACAACTCATTAAATGCAACTTGTAACTCTTTCACATCAACCTCCTCGTCCTCACTCATTTCACCCTAACTCACTTGGGATTCCACGGCCTCGGAAGTGTCATGCACATGAGAATTTTCGTGGGAAGATTTATCACCGTCGCTCACATGACATGCCGAAAAAGCAACAAACTTACTCTCATTGGGGGAACTATCTCCCTCTTCCGTATCACTATGACTTAAGGAGGCACTATAAGCTATCGGTTTCTTACCCTCTTTCTTAAGTATAGTGGGACACTTGACAATTTTGTGACCATACCCCTCACACCCAAAACACCTATCCGACTCAACCCTATTAAATTTCTCACTCTTATCCTAGGGGTGGAATCAACCTTGTTGTTCTTGAATTTGTCAAACTTTTTGGCATCTTTCGATTGCTTTTAAAACTTAAGAAATTTTTTAACTTTTTCGCCAACAAGGTGACACCCTCAAAATCGGAATCGGAATCGTCATTTGAAACTCTAATCTCCTCCTTCCGAGGTTTTAAAGCAATGCCCTTTTCTTTCTTTGGCACTTACTTGGAGTAAACATATCGAGTTCATAGGTTTGTAAGTCACCTACAATATCTTCAAGTTTCGTCGAATCAAGCATTCCTAAGGAGTTTAAAACATTCACTTTTGCATCAAACCTAGTTGGCAAAGATCTCAAAATTTTCTTTATGACACGGTTATCGGGAATCCTTTCACCTAAGTTAAATGATGAGTTGACAATATTAGACAACCTAGCGTAAAACTCATCAAACGACTCACTATCGAACCTCTTAATCGTCTCAAACTGTGTAATGAGATTTTGTAACTTAGACAGCCTTGTAGTGCTAGTACCCTCGTGAGTAAGTACAAGTGTATCCCAAGCCTCTTTTGATGTTTCACAAGTCATGATTCTATTGTACTTTTTCGATGTGACATGTGAGGAAATTACGTGCAAACGTTTAGAGTTGTAAAGTGCAAGCCTATGATAAGCCTCAGTCCATGACTCAACGGGTTTCAAACTAATGACCTCACCCTCTCGTGTGACTGGTGGTGTCCAACCCTTTTCAACCGCTAACCACACACGTTCATATATAGATTTTAAAGCACTTCTCATTCGCATTTTCCAATAAGTATAATTTGTGCCATAAAAAATAGGAGCACGAAAACTTTCAAAACCTTCAAAACTCATCTCGAAAAACACAAGAGATCAAACACAATAAAAATATGTTTCTAGCTCTGATACCAATTTGATGGTCCCTTTTTATTTCTAATGCGGAAAGTGTTTTAAGGATGACAAAAATAATTTCTACTTTTGTGAAAAACCTTTTTCCAATTTTTAATTCGCACCAAGTTGTGAACAATTATAATTTACCAAATTTTATGTTGATTAATCCTAAACATCCATCTAGTGATTAAAGAAAGTAAAATAAAGTAAAGAATATAACACTCACAACGCCGTATGTACGAGGAAACCACAACGGGAAAAAATCTCGGATGGCTCAAGCCAGCCACTCACTATGAATTGTGGATTTATAACGAACAAACATATGTCTTACTCAACAACTCGATCCCCACGAAACTTGATGCTATTATGATCTTCAACCGCTCCTCTCACAGAAAGTCTTTATTTCACGATGCTCGTCCACAACACACGCGTCCACGTATGTCTCGGTGTCCACTGATATAGCTTGTAACGTCTATGATGTTGAAACCAGACTCCACCGAATCTTCACCACAAAACTAGCAATGTTCAAGTAGAACAAACTCCAATTTGGCGCCACAAAGATCACTATAGCATATATTAATGATAACTCGGATATTTGATACTTTAAGGATGCATTTACTTTGGAAACCTTAGAAAACTTATGTGTAGAAACGAACTGGTATGCACACTTAAGAAATCTGAAGGAAAACACGCCTTAAATACTTTTCTTGAGGCGGTTGCTCGCTCGAACGAATTGACTTGTCGCTCGAACGAGATGACCATGTCGTTCGAACGACAGTGGCATCTCGCTTGAACGACAACGTATGTCGTTTGAACGATGCAATGAATTAGAGTCCTTCTAAAACTTTACTCTAATTCGTCCTTATCAGATTAAAACTAAGTGTAAAACATTTCAAACACTTATAAAACATTTTAAAACCATTCATTTAATAAAATAACATCCTTATCCTTATAAAAATTAAATTTTGTGTCCCATTAAAATTATGCATTCATACCTGAGTGTTCTCAGAATGCAATTGAACTTGAAGACGAATAAACTTGCACCAATTAAAACTTCGGCATAAATAATTCCTTTAAAGCTTTGCCGCAACGTCTTCAATAAACATCAACACGACATAGTTTGTGTGGGATTGTGAGAATAAAAATACAACATATGAATCAGGCGTGTTTTGTTTCGGGAATAAGTCAAAATTATACAACGGACTCATTTGGAAATTTTGTCCTTACATGCGTCAAGTAATACCCCAAGTTTTATGAAGACAAGATGTGGAATAAAGAGAGTGTATATTGATAAAGAAGTGAAAGCTCGATGTTATCTTTCGTGGTGTGTGGTGTGATGTGTGGTGTGTGGTTGTGGAACACCAGTTAGCTCACATATAGGATAAATAGTTAGCATAAGGACGACAATTAAATACTTGTGTGTTTCCTTGCAGTTCTTAAATTTTTTCTTATATAATACATTGGAACTGAATGTAACATATAATGTTAGAAATGCTATAAATTGTTTGCTTTTCCTTATAATCTATTTCCATTATATCTTTAGTTGTTTATTATATAGAATGGTGAGAACATAAACAACGAAAGCACAAATGTAAATAGCACGACAAGCTGAACACATTCCACCAACTCCTCCTACCACTACAAAAAACATAATTCAATGATTACGAGAATTAATATTCCACCTCGACTCCCGCTATACATTAAAGTAATTGATGAAGTACGAAGCATGAATGCACTGAAATAGTTTTTTCGACAAAGACCCCTAGTATTCTATGGAAAGCCAGAAGCAAGCAAGCCAAAGAAATGGTTTAGTAAAACACTTCAATGTATTGAATGGAGTAGGAATAGTAACTTAACTTAAAGTAACTTTGGCGAGTTATCTTTTCGAAGGCGAAGCAAACCATTGATGGCAATATATTGGGCGTATTCATATCGAGGGATTGGCGTGGGTATAATTGAAGAGATGTTTTTTGGAAAGTAATTTTATGAATTAATGAGAGATCAAATGATGGTGGAATTCTTAGAATTACAACAAGAGCAAATGACAGTAGCCCACTGTGAGGATCGGTTCACGGAATTGTACCGTTATGTGTAAGAATATGTGAGCACGGATGCAAAGAAAAGCAAGAAATTTGAGAGAGGACTAAAATGTAGTATTAATACTTCCCTTATACCCTTACAAATTCGCGACTTTGCGCAGATTATAGAAATAGATACCATTATTGAATGGAACCTAGCATTAAGTGGAATTTCTCAAAATTCGACCCCAATCTCCAAAAATAATTACGTCAACCGAAATCATAATAATAATGTCGAGGATCATCCCTGTTTCAAACCTAAAGATGGACGAATGTTTGGCCAAATTAACTATGAGGATAGTGGAATCATGATTCGTTCTCATGAGTGTAACAAACCAGGTCACGTCAGGCCCCGGTGCTCGACATTTTGCAAACCCAATACTAAGATATTTAAATTTCTCTCGGGAAAACTAAGTAAAACTTCCTTTTAGAAACCCCCATTCCCAGTTCCCAAAGAAAGTTTCCCCGTTCCAAAAGAAAGAGTTATTACCCCAAAACCACAAGGATTCGTGAATGGTAGGAAACTAGAACAAGTAAATAGGATGCATGGTCGAACTTAACGCAGTCTTAAATAAGCATGATGTTGTCGAAGGTAATGTCTCTTTTCAAAATCTTTCGGTGCATATATTAATTGACTATGGATCTATGCACTCATTAATTAGTACTAATTTCGTAGAATTACTTAAATTAATGCCTCATCCTTTATATTATCCTCTATTTATAGGAATGCTAGTCGAAAGCATAGTACTAACCAATCAAGTTTGTACCAAATGCACGATAGAAATAGGAAATGGAATTCTTACCATTGATTTGGTAGTATCAGATATCAAAGGATTTAATCTTATCATTGGGATCGACGTACTATCATCAAATTTTCGTCATAGTGATTGTTGTAAGAAGAGAGTGACTTTTAGGAAGCCCCAAACAAAAACATTATATTTTTAATGGAAACACCCGGGATTTGTGTGTAATACATTATCTTCATCTCTTTCAATCTTAGAAAAATACAATGATGTTTTTCCTGAGGAATTGTCTGGTATACCCTCGCCAATAGAAATAGAGGTGTAATCAACCTATTATTAAATAAATTCCTTATCTCTACACCTCATTATCGAATGACAACTTTAGACTTATGAGAACTTAGGACCCAATTGGATGCGTTATTAAAAGAAGGATTTATTCATTTGAGTAAATATCCTTGGGGGCTTGTGTATTGATTATGGAAAACTGAATCAAGTAACGATCAAAATAAATATCTGTTACCTAGGAAATGTGATTTATTTAATCAATTATGACAATTTAAGGTATTTTCAAATATATATATTTAAGATCGAGTTAACTACGGGTTAGAGAAGAAGATATACCTAAGACATCGTTTCGAACTCGATATGGACATTTTGAATTTTTGGTTGTCATTTGGACTTACAGACGCACCTACAGCCTTTATGGATTTAATGCGTCGAGTATTCTTCCCTTTCTTAGATCAATTCTTAATCATATTTAGAGACGATATTATGGTACATTCAAAAACTTAGGAAGATCGTAAAAGGCATTTACAGATTTGCTAGAAACTTTACCTCAACACCACCTTTATGCAAAGAAAAGTAAATGTGATTTCCTTATGTGAGTAGTAAAATTTTTAGGCCATGTAACCACCGACTTAGATATATAAGTTAATCGAATAAAAACCACAACGATTGCCGAAACACCAACCTTCTATTGTTACAGAGATTCAAATTTTTTTAGTACTTGCAAGTTATTTCAGACATTTTGTGGAAGGATTCTCAAAAATAGAATTACCATTAATAAAATTAACTCGCAAAGATGCACGATTCGAATGGACTGATGAATGCAAACAATCATTCCAAACCCTGAAGGAAAAATTGACTATAGACCCTGTACTTATAATACCTTCTAGTGATGTTGGTTATGATATATACATTGATGCCTCTTTATAAGAATTAAGATGTGTACTTATGACATTAGGAAAGCTAATAGAATATGGATCTCATTAGTTAAAGGTTCATGAACGCAACTATCCAGTTCACGATTTAGAACTTGCCATAATAGTTTTCGCATTAAAAATATGGAGATATTATCTGTACGGAAAAGAGTTCCAAGTATTCTCTGACCAAAAAAGTCTTAAGTATATATTTACCTATAAAGACTTAAATCTTCGGTAACGACGATGGATAAATTTTTTAGAAGATTATAAATTTCGGTTATAATATCATCCTGGAAAAGGCAATGTAGTAGCAGATGCATTGAGTCAAAAATCAAGAGGAAAGCTGACAAGAATGTTTTCATACGAGGTTATGACTATAATATAAGAGTATAATCTTCAAAGGGCAAACACAAAAGTTCCAATTGTTCTCCAAAAAAATATTTTATATCCTACTCTTCAGAAGAAAATCATAGAACAACAACTAGATGACACTTCCCTCAAAGCCCAATAACAAAATTTAGGAAACAAAGAAGGAAAGAAAGATTGAACTTATATCTAAGGATGATGATGGACATTTAGAATTGAATTATGTGTACCCACAGACCCCCATTGTAACACCCCGCCTAATTAAATACCGGGTGATCAGTCCTTTATTAAATTAAAATCAAGGTGAACGGTTGGTTCGTTCTTGTCATCACTATCGCAAAATAAAATATACAATTTAAACACCCTAAATAATTAAGGTAAGTGTCAATATAATTTAAAGTCTTATTTACATTTTATTTAAATTCCAATATGAAAACCCTTTTTTTTTACAACAGTTTAAGAGTCACATAAATAATAAGGATGACAATTACCACACAAGAAGTAAACCATCTAGATAAACCAAACCAAGTTATGAACTATAAATGAAATCATCCCGACAATAGTTAACTCCCAAGGAGTACTGAATACCGGAAATATAAATGTACATAAACCTCTGGCAAATCCAAACGGAATAGAAAATCGGGCGACACATGGCCTAACTATGAAGAACTAAAGTAAGAACTGAATCAATAAAGAGGTCATCTAAGCAATAGCCTGCAACTCGCATATAAGCTACAACACGTCCAATTCAAAGAACCTATGAAAGACGCCCATGTGGCTGGGCACCTGTAATACATACATATATATACAAGAGAGAAAAAAATGACTAAAAGCGGGTCAGAGCTCGAGTGAAACAATTTTAAAAATAGTTTAGCAAGTATTTAAAATGCTTACTGGCTAATATAACCACCATGTTAGTGCGTGACACTCTCTTGAGAATTCTCACCTCTCATCTAGTGTGCACGCCTATCGTACTACTGATCACATAAGTCTATCTAACTTATCCTCCCATAAAGTTCTATCCCGAGACATACTAAGGCCATAATATTTAGTTTTAGAAAATCATTCTCTTCCATATTCTTACGTTGCTCAGAACCACTTAGTTACCGTTGCAAAATTTACGAACACTTGTCATAAAGCTGAAGTATTTATTCATTACTTAACTACTTATATACACCGTATAAAGTTTCCATATATATATATATATTAATCACTCATATAATATATATATACACTATCGGCGCCCCACATAAATCTATGGTGCTGGCATACTCTGCTATCAAGTCCCCATATCACTCAAACTAAGGGAAATACTAGTTCGGAATCACTCTCGAACTGTATTAACACAATACATATACAAATGGAGGAGAAGTATAGTTCCGAATCCTAAGAGGTCAACACATACCCTCACGTCTCTTAGAACATCTGACTATCATTTTCAGATAGCCTGTATCTGGAATACTATCTTCTAGGATACGAGTCAGTATCCCCCATAAAGGTCCAATCGAGATAAGACCGTCCCAGCGCGAAAACCTCCGTGATAGCAAGTAACCCGAGTATGATTTTTACACAGATACATAATATATGCACAGTCACACAGTCATATATATGAATATTCACATTTTCTAAATTAGGTGCACCCACGACCCATAATTATAATTATCCGTTCTTAGGACAAATTACTCGATTATCTCGCACAATGGATTCGTCTATTTTATTCTTATTTATAATTTATTTCAGACTTACTTCTCATCTCTTGAAGTATTCTATCTCACTAAGTATAATTTCAGTAGGTATACTCTCACTTACCTTCTGGTCTAAATCCTTTACGAGTCTCAATCTTTTAGTAAACGTACACACAATTTCCTATGTATGAATAACTCCCCGTTAACTCACAATTTCATCTCATATTAATTTCACTCAACGAAGTCTACTGAGACCCTACTGGTCCTCTTCATAACCCATTATACTCTATAAATAATATTCAAGGGTCCCTACGTATCATAACCGGATTAGACAAAAAGGAGAAAACATGCACTTTTCTAGGAGGGATCGATCGATCGAGGAATGGGGTCGATCGATCGATCAGCGATCGATCGATGCTCTTGGTCGATCTATCGATCAAGCAGTTCTTGTCCAGTTTTCTTCAAATTTCAACCTACGGGTTCAATCATTCTAACCCCTCCAAACCTCTATAATTTCATTCCAAACTCCCACCAAAGTTATCCAAATGTATAATCAATATATATAAACGAGTTATAACGTAACAACATCAATAAATCCTTAACGAATCAATCAAAAAGGGGTTTACTTCTAGATTTATTTATAAAACCAAATTTTGCATGAATCATCACAAACCTCTATTTTAAATCCGGATTTTCTTCCCAAATACCCTAATAAATTCGTGGGTAATCCTCTACATATGATCAAGATTTTTGACTACATGGATTGTCCCTACAACACATATAAATTCTCTTTCAAAACATATAATTCTTCAATTAAAACATATGATTTTCATTCCTAGACTAACATGGAAGGAATACCAACTAGAAATCAACAAGATAGATACTTGCCTGAGATTCAAGGATCTGATTTGTTGATGAAAAAGATATGGTTGTGTTCCTCGTCGTGCGATCTACGTTTTAGTGGCGGTGGCGGTGCAATCGGGTGAGTTGTGGGACTTGGATTGCTTGGAAACTCTTCACCATCTTCTCTAATCTCTTCACCTTCTTCTCTAATGGCTGGGCTTAGGTTTTGTGTTTGTTAACCCTAAGAGACAACTCCAAATGTCTAATATTTACTAAGTAAATTCGTGGGTTTAATTACCCAAAAATACAAAATGTCTACAATACCCTCCCGAGATGTCAATTAGGCCTAAGAACGCCCCGAGACCCAAACAAAATCTCTGGGTACACTTTTCTGACTATCTCGACCCTTCCGGACACTTTAGCGCACTCAAAACGACCATATGGGCGACTTATAATATATTCACTTTTACAATAATAATTTAGTCCTGACATGACACAGGCGTGTCCCGACTTAAATTTCCATAATTGTCATTTTATTCACTCGTGACAATATTAATAAAATCAATCTCATATATTACTCTACTCATCCAGTAATATTCAACAAATTCTTAATAATTACTAACTCACGTCACGTTGGTAAGTATTTAAAATAAAATTTCGGATTAATATTAAATTAATATCTCAATTAAATTTAATAAATCCCCAATTTTAAAAGCCATAAAAATACGGGGTATTACATACTTTCCCCCTAATAACGGAATTTCGTCCCGAAATTCAAAAAATAGCATAATGGGATATAAAGAGGACCAGTAGAGTCTAGGTAGACCCCGTTGAGTGAAATTTAATGTAGGATAAAATTATGGGTTAATGGGGAGTTATTCACACAATAAGATATCATGCGTACGTTTAATAAAAGATCGAGACCCGTAAGGGAGTTGGACCAGAAGGTAAGTGAGAGTATGCCTACTGAAATTATACTTAGGGAGATAGAATACTTCGAGAGATGAGAAGTAAGTATGGAGTAACTTATATATGAGAATAAAAGTGACGAGTCCATTATGCGAGATAATCGAGTAAAATGTGCTAAGAACGGATAATTATAATTATGGGTCGTGGGCGCACCTTATTTAGAAATGTGAATATTTATATATATATATATATATGATTGCGTGATTGTGCATATACTATATACGTGTAAAAAGCATGCTCGCGCTACTTTCTATCACTGAGGTTACCGCGCCGGGGTAGTCTTATCTCGATGGGACCTTTATGGGGGATATTGACTTGTACCCTAGAACATAGGAATCCTTGGTACAGGCTATCAGATCGATAGTCAGACGGTCCTAAGAGACGTGAGGGTATGTTCTGACCTCTTAGTGACTTGGAACTATGCTTCGCCTCAATTTGTATGTGTTTTATATTAATACAGTTCGAGAGTGATTCCGAACTAGTATTTCCCTTAGTACGAGTGATACGGGGACTTGATAGCAGAGTATGCCAGCACCATAGATTTTATGTGGGGTGCCGATAATATATATATATATATATATACTTAAGTATGGGAACTTTCTACTGTGCAGAAGAGTAGTTAAGTAATGAATAAATACTCTAACTTTGTTATAAGTGTTTGGAAATTTTGTGACATCACTGGGTTATTTTAAATAACATAAGATATATGAGAGAGCTTAATTTTTAGAAATTAATTATCTTAGCCATAGTATTTATTGGAATGTAACCTTATGGGAAAGTTAAGTTAGAATAAACTTTTGAGAATAATAGTACGGTACGCGTGCACACTAGATGAGAGGTGAGAATTTATCAAGAGAGTGTCGCATACTAACATGGTTGTTTCATTAACCGGTAAACATTTTAAATACTTGCTAAACTATTTTTAAACTGTTTTACACTCGGGCTCTGACCCGTTTCCTATTACTTCTCTTTCTCTTGTATATATGTATATATATTACAGGTGCCCAGCCACAGGGGCGTCATGATTAGATTCCTTGGAACGGACACGCTGCAGCTTATGTGGGAGTTGCAGGCTATTGCTTAGATGACCTTTTTGTTGATTCTACTCTTATTTTAGTTCTGATTAGTTAGGGCATGTGTCGCCCGTTTCCCTATTCAGTTGGATTTGTCTGAGATTTATGTTCATTTATATTTCTAGTATTCGGTACTCTTTGGGATGTACTTCGTGTCAAGGTGATTTTATTTGTAGTTTAAAACTTGGTATTTGTTTATCTGAATGATTAAATTCTTGGGTGTTAATTTCCATCTTTAACATTTATGCAATTCTTAAACTGTTAATTATTGAAAAGGTTTTCTTAATGGAATTAAATAAAATAGAAATAAGATTTAAATTGTTTTGACACTTAGCTTAATTATTTAGGGTGTTTAAATTGCAAATTTTATTTTGCGACAGTGATGCTAATAATGAACCGACCGGTCACCTTGATTTTAATTTAATAAAGGACTGATCACCCGGTATTTAATTAGGCGGGGTGTCACATTTAAATATCTTTAAAAGTACGGGGTATTACATACTTCCCCCCTTACAACATAATTTCTTCCTCGAAATTTAGATATAGCCTATACCACTACTCTAGGATCGCTATATACATTACGTCCTAGTTCCCCAAAGTCGAAAGGTACTAACATAATGGTCCCACCATATTCCACCTATCTGAAGGCGTATTCTCTAATGCACTAGCTTAACCAAATCTCTATATGTTACAACGCTACCTCGGTCGTAGAGTTGACTCTAACGTCATATCGCACCTAGTGCTTCTTTAAGTGCATATAAATAAAATGAGCCTATAACCGCTGCTCTAACTTTTGGTCGCATCGGAGATCCATTATTCCAAGCATTCACTCATTTTCATCAGGACATCTAATTTCCCTAAAAAGGTAAACTACACTAGCGTTCGACTATTTCCGTCAGTCTTCTCGCTTATCTTAAGTGTGCTAACTCTTTGCATAAATATAATTGGATCATTGTGTACTTCCTACGACGTTCCATCCAATCCATTTGAAATCCATTTATTACAACCTTGCATCATAATCTCTAGCTTTATATACCACGTCCCTACTATTTCGGGCGGTATATAACACCTGGGTACCCTTAACCCGAATAATTCGAAATTTAATTCTTCGGATACATGGAAATTCAATCATTCTTAAGGTTAACCCATCAATCTTCTTGTGGTTAACTCACAACAATCTTCCTATATCAGCGCCAATAATCTTACTGGCCTTACTTCATGGTAGTCCTAAGATTAAGGTGTTGTCAACACACGTAATATGATCAGTATCCTAACTATATCCCTAGTGCCCAAGACCTCTCTCATATTCCGACATTTTCTCGGTTTCATGCGTGGGATGTCTCGCAAAGCGAAATCCAAACAAGGAATCCTCCCAATACACTACTGTAATACCCCGTATTTTTTATGACTTTTAATTATGTGGTTAATTAAATGGAATTACTTTTAATTTGGGATTTATTAAATTAATTTGGAATAATTAATTAGAAAATTAATTCGGATTTAAATGCTAGCGAGACGAGAGTTAGTATTTGGTTATTAATACGTTGTTGAATATTACTGAGTGATTATGGTAATATGTGATCATTGAATTTATTAAAAATGTCGTGAGTTGAAAATACGGCAGCTTCGGTAATTTAGTTGGGACGCGCGTGTCAGTCGTGCCAGGACCAATTTAATGAATTTAAAAGTATTTTATTTTTTATGTCATCCGTATGATCTTTTTGAGTGCGCCAACGTGTCCGGAAGGGTCGAGTTAGTCAGAAAACACTAGCCGGGGGTTTAGTTTGAGTCCCGGGGCATTTTTAGGCCAAATCGGCAACCCAGAAGGGTATTTTGATAATTTTAAAAATTAAGGAATTAAGACCCACGATTTTCAGTGTTGATTTAGTTATTTTTGGGTAGGATATTAGGGCCATTATCAGCCAAAAACAAAGAGGGGAGTTACGTGAGTTAGAGGAGAGGTTACAAAAAGTCCCCAAACCAAAACCAAAACCACCACCCACCACCCGCCACCACCAATTTGGACGAAATTGTGACCGGAAAGAAGAGAGGAACAACCCTTGAACAACAACAACGGATCAGAACATCAGATTTACAGGCAAGTGGTTTATCTTGCAAAGATTCAAAGCATATAGTTTACATGTTTTTATAAATTTGAAGATTTATCATGAAAAAGGGAAATTGAATGGATTTGAAAGGTTTAAAATCATAATTTGGATAGGACTTGCATGTAGTAAATGTGGGAGATGATAATAACCACGAATTTATAATTTATGGGTTGAGAATTATGAAATTTAGATTGAATTATGTGATGTTCTTGAAGAAATAGGAAAACTAGGTTTTCATATGATAATTGGGTATTTTGATGTAAGTAATTGATGTTATAGGTTGATTTGATAAATATAAAACGTGAGGAATGATGTAAACATGTTAGTAGGATGATTAGAATATTGATTTGTGAGTTTTGGACGTTAGAATGATGATTTAGAGGTGTAAAAAGTTGATAACCCGTAATTGTTAAGAATTTCTGGGCTGATACCTGTTTGATCGATCGATCGACTCAAGAATGTCGATTGATCGATCGAACCCTTTTCTTCGACCTATGCTGATTTTTGGCAATTGTTTCTCTTTAAGGTTAATGATTATTCCAAAGCCGATGTTGGTTATTAGGGAGATTAATATGATATGTTGGGACTTAATTAAAGTCAGTAGGGCCTTAGTTATTATCGGTGAATGCTATAACTTATGGGATTGATTGATATTACTTACGAGGGTCTACCGAGTGAAATACGATTAGAAAACGTTCGAATTGGAACTATATTGAGAATTGAGGATGATGCAAGATTAAGGGCAGGAACGGAGTGACTTTAAGTGCTGAGATAACATTTAAAATTAATAAGAAATCTAGTAACCTTTTGAGATAGGTTAAAATACTCAAATTGATACGACGAGAGAGTTAACAAACGGAAAATATATTATGTAATGTTCGGGGTACATTTTCTACGTATGAGACTAACTAGATGAAATGTGTTAACATCTACATTGATATATGATTACTTAGGTTGTGTGAATGCCTAATGTATGGATTTCTTATGTGTATGACATACCTACCATACTTGCTATCACAGGAGGTTAGTTTTATTTTGGAAAAGGACACTCTTATCCTTGTGTGCCTTCGGGGGGATTTAGACTGGTACCTTAAGGACATAGTACTGTGAATGACTTATTTGTGAGTTGATAAGTCAGCTGACCATGGGAGCGTAGGTATGTGCGTGACCCATGGGTATGTGAACTATGTTCGCCTCCAATATGTGTGATTTGTATTTAGACGATTCCTGAGTGATTTGGAACACGTGATCCTTACGTACGTGGTATACATAATATATGATGTGAGAGTATGCAACTAACGTGTCTATAATATATGATGCTTAATTGTAATTTAAATCACTTGCTAAACTTTTAAACTGTTTTCACATCGGGCTCTGACCCGTTTTCTTCCAAATCTATTTTGTTTTGTAAAAACCTTTTAGGTGCCAGCCACAGGGACGCCAAGCATAGGAGTTCCATTTTGATGACGTGCTGTAGCTGCTGTGGAAGTTACAATATCTTGGTAGTAGACGCTCTCATTTTATTCTTGATTCCTTCAGAGTCGATTGTATCAGTTAGGGCATGTCGCCCATTCTTATTTAGAGGTTGTAGTTGCAGACATTCATTATTTCAGTTTTTGGTTTATTATTTATTCAGACTCTTGTATTGGGACATTATTTACTCTGGCATCTTTATTATTGGAGTGTTTACTCCAGACTTATTTGATTTTGTCTCGTTGAGAATTTATATGAGATTGATTATGTGATTGTGGGTTTATTAAATAAATTCTTATTTAATTGTTGGCTTAATTGATAAAATTTAACATCTCTCTTTTTAAACATTAGGTGGCTAGTAATTAATTAAATGTTTTTTGACAGTGATGCTAAGACTGATTCAACTGGATATTCTGTATTAATTTAATAAAGGAGTAGCTATCCGGTATTTAATTAGACGGGGTGTTACACGTGGTATCAGAGCATCAGGTTCTAGTGTCCTTTAGGATCTGTGCGGCTTATTATGCTTCCAGTGTAGCTTTCTTTGATATAGAGACTTATGTTTAGAATTGTTGATTTCTTTGTTAAGATTTCGTTCTCCTGCTATGATGTATATGCTAGTGAATCGTATTGCAATCGGGTGTGTTCGTGCGCCGAACAATGTAGTACGTCAGACGAAGACAGTTGGGCGAACAGCTGGAGGCAAAAGATCAGTGAGGTTATTTAATTCATTAAAGAAGGATGACCGTAGTTGAAGTCACCCATATTATGGCACGAAAGTCCAAAATGGTATAGATGGCTAAGGTGCGATTTGTGACTTCTAGGTACAACTATAGCAGGAGTGGGGTCAAATTAGACTCACCCAATAAGGTTGGAGTGGGAAAGAAAAAGTTAGGTGAAACATTAAAGAGAACCAGTAGTGGAAATACTCGAAATGTGGAGATGGCGTGTGCTAGCCAAACGAACGTAATATATCCAAAGGCTTGGACATATGTCGGGGTATGGCCCATTGGGAGTGAAAATTTGGGGTAAATTTTTTTCTTGGCTCGTGAGAGCGGAGTTGAAATGGTGAGAGACAATCACCACACTTAGAAGTGGAATGTGATGTCGAGAGAAGGCGTACACTTATGGTTTAACCATGAGTTTCTTCATCAGATGTTCCGGGTCAAAGGCGAATGCTATTCTAAAATCACACAAGAGGGCCGGACAGAGGTCACTTTGTGAGGAGAAAATTTAATTTTTAGCGAACCTTACACCGGATGAAGTAGGTGAAATGGAGAAGAGGATATTAAAGGTAGGACTTACAAGAAGAATCGTTAGCTCTTCTGGGGAATTTACTTGGGCAGTAAATGCAGGTGGTAATAATGTTGTGTAGTGTTAATTTGGAGGTAAAGGTTTCCTTGGGTGGAGGAAAATCAAGAATCGAGGAATTTCTATAGAGTAAGACTGGGAAAATGGTGTTGGAGAAACACCACAAGGGGAAGACCCAACGGAGAACCCGTTAAAATAATTTGGTAGCTGAATTATTACCGAGCAATGGTTATTTCAGTAAGAGATGTGGAAACTAGTAGCATGTTCCTTAGGTCCATCAAGCTTAGGGAACAATGGAGATAGTCATCAGAGCCGAGACTACCAGCGTCCGAGAGAAGGACCACCTTAACATGGTCAGTGTGACCGAAGATAAGTGGAGTATGTGTGAAGGTATGTTGTGGGGAGTGAAACCCGTGCGTTATAAATGTTTTCCAATGCAAGTGTAGGGATAAAGGTATTGTGCCTAGCAAAGGCAACAGTTATTAAAAATATTCGGTTGGTATGGATAGGCGTGTTGAGTCCAAGAACCATTTGAGCATCTAGGACGATTGTCAGGATAGAAGTATGAGTCATATTCTCAGATGATGTTGCGTGTTGTTTGTGGCATGAACGAGTTGCTACAATTGTTATTATTATTGTTTTTGCTTGAGAGTCGAGTTTAGTGAATATCGACAATTTTATTAGTATTTATGTGAATATTTTCCCTGATAGTGTGGGGTTATATTTATTTTCATCCGCGGAGGATGAATGGGTATATTGATAGTGGTATATACTTTATTGAAATTACTCGTTTTAGTGTTGTATTATACGAGTATGATATTATCCTAATTATGGTTTTTATATATGATTATACCGATAGTGTGCTGGTATTGCAAGTTTATCCAGTTTACTACCTTAGGGTAGAATGTTTTGTTCTGGCGAGGCTCCATCTGTGAGAGGGCCGGGCTCACAATTGTACTTTTATATGTGTATAAATATTTATATATTGTTGTGATTTCAAAAAGGTATAATGATCTCGGATATTTAATCCCAGTATGTGTAGGGATTTAATTGTTATGAGTCGTATGTAATTGGTTTACTAATCGGCAAGGGTTTAGCTGGTTATTATAATTAATGCTCAGGATGTCGTAATAAGTAGAATGCATGGTTTTATCACCCTTTTAGAGTTTTGGGAGTTTATGCTCATAGTCGTGTGCTTGGGGACGGGATTTTGAGAACCCCGATTTTATTTGCATGGTGTATATGGAATGTGATTACCATCAATGTCTAAAGAAAGTGTCTTTCAGAAAGAGTTCCTCGTTTAAGTGAAATTGTGGAAGGAGATGTAACTTTGTTGTTAAGAGACGGGTATATAGGGGTACATGTTATGGACAAAGGGCTTAACGGATGTCGATGACCGACAATGTTAGGTAGTAGTGTATCGGGGGGTCCTTGTTTGGATTTTGTTTTGCGAGACATCCCACGCATGAAACTTAGCGTAAGGTTGGTAGTAGGGAGATGTTTGACCATTCGTCCATAAATTGGGTACCTCAATTGTTATGGAAGTAAGTAGTTGTAACTGGAAGTAACAAGGGATAAATTTATGATGTAAGGCCAGTAGAACCAGTTGTTAGTGAATTACGATGTAAGTACTGATAATGTTGGTTTTGTTACGGAGGGTTGAAGGATGCATTGAGGTTAATGAGAATTTAGGATTTCAAATTCGGGGGTGATGAGAACTCCCAAGTGATATAGCCACGTTGTAAATGCAGCAGCAAGAAAGGGTTTGGAATAAGTATGAAGCGTATATGATGTTTAGAACCCGTATGTACAGGATTATAAAGGGTGTAGACTTCTTGGTTTGCTAATGTAGTAATCGCCGGAAGAAAGGATATAGATGGGTGAAATTATTCCTTATAGGATTAAGCGTCGTAAGAGAAGGTGTTAATGAGTATATTCATGTGTAGTCAGTGTAAAACGTCCGAATTTGGTGAAAAGGCAGTGGAAAGCCATTTAATAAGGGAATATCTCTTGAGAAGGCAAATATAAATTTTTTATGGACAATTTGGAGTAGAGTTCCGACCAATCGAATGTTGAGGGTGACCTAAGAGTAAATAGAATCAGGATGTCATTAAGGTAAATAGGGCACAAATGTGCATAACGTGGTGAAAAGTGCAAGGGTTGAAACTTTTGGTATACGCTGAGAGGAGAGGATCATTAAGTATCACTTAACGGGAAGAATTATACGTGAAAGTCGGTATTGAAAGGGGTGTAGTAAGTAGTAGATCGATTGGGGTAAGATGATCAACCAGATAATTTTGTATCAAGCCGACGATTCCAGGGATGGAAGAGTCAAGTTGGTAAATTTCCTTAAGGGGTTGCCAACTTATAAATATGTAACTAGTCCTTTCGAATATATGGGACAGGTTGACCAGAAGGAGAGAAATGGTTATATACTTGGGTGGTTTACACTATTAGATAGTGAACACGCCGATACGTGGTCCTACGCAGTAGTACTCAGAACCAATAGGAGGTTCACGAAATCCACCTTCAACGTGGGGTAGCAAGAAGTAGTGGAAATAAAGCTTCGTTCTGAGGGTTGTATCACCTATAGCCCGAGGTGTAGGCGTAAGGTGATTGACGACTGGTGGATTGTATGAAAGAAATTTTGGATTCATTGCGATCTTTTCATTTCCAAATCGGGTATGACTAGTAAGTAAGGTATGTTGTAGTAATGGGGAGAAGATTTTACCTAAAGGTAGAGTTGTGGGAGAGCACCCGTATCTATCTATAGTGGACAAGGTGCTTACAAATGTTTTATGTAACACCAACCGACTGAAGTGGTTTTCCCTTGGGTAAAAGTCACAACGCCGGGAACAGAGATTTAAAGAATGGGCAAGAGTAGTCAGATGTGTTATTGATTTCTTCCAGGATGGGAGTTTGGTGATAAACGCGGGAGTTAATGCGTAGTGAGGTGCGGACTCACAATAATATTGAGATAATGCGGCCAATGATGTATAGGCTATATTTTATTCAAATGTTGTTTAGTAAGAGCACAACGGGAAGTGCATCTATTGTAGCGTAATCTAATAAAGTATCAAGACTGTTAAACAGGCATGTTGTGAAGTGAGGACGGTAGTGATGGGGCCTTTCCTTACATTTTGTTTTGAGTACCGGAGGATACCTAAATTTTTCCAGGTATGCCTTACTTTTTCGAATTTCGGGACGAAATTCCGTTATTAGAGGGGAAGTATGTAATACCCCGTATTTTTTTATGACTTTTAATTATGTGGTTAATTAAATGGAATTACTTTTAATTTGGGATTTATTAAATTAATTTTGAATAATTAATTAGAAAATTAATTCGGATTTAAATGCTAGCGAGACGAGAGTTAGTATTTGGTTATTAATACGTTGTTGAATATTACTGAGTGATTATGGTAATATGTGATCATTGAATTTATTAAAAATGTCGTGAGTTGAAAATATGGCATCTTCGGTAATTTAGTTGGGACGCGCGTGTCAGTCGTGTCAGGACCAATTTAATGAATTTAAAAGTATTTTATTTTTTATGTCATCCGTATGAGCTTTTTGAGTGCGCCAACGTGTCCGGAAGGGTCGAGATAATCAGAAAACACTAGTCGGGGGTTTAGTTTGAGTTCCGGGGCATTTTTAGGCCAAACCGGCAACCTGAAAGGGTATTTTGGTAGTTTTAAAAATTAAGGAATTAAGACCCACGATTTTTAGTGTTGATTTAGTTATTTTTGGATAGGCTATTAGGGCCATTATTAGCCAAAAACAAAGAGGGGAGTTATGTGAGTTAGAGGAGAGGTTACAAAAAGTCCCCAAACCAAAACCACCACCCACCACCACCAATTTGGACGGAATTTTGACCGGAAAGAAGAGAGGAACAACCCTTGAACAACAACAACGGATCAGAACATCAGATTTACAGGCAAGTGGTTTATCTTGCAAGTATTCAAAGCATATAGTTTACATGTTTTTATAGATTTGAAGATTTATCATGAAAAATGGAAATTGAATGGATTTGAAAGGTTTAAAATCATAATTTGGATAGGACTTGCATGTAGTAAATGTGGGAGATGATAATAACCACGAATTTATAATTTATGGGTAGAGAATTATGAAATTTAGATTGAATTACGTGATGTTCTTGAAGAAATAGGAAAATAAGGTTTTCATATGATAATTGGGTATTTTGATGGAAGTAATTGATGTTATAGGTTGATTTGATAAATCTAAAACGTTGGGAATGATGTAAACATGTTAGTAGGATGATTAGAATATTGATTTGTGAGTTTTGGACGTTAGAATGATGATTTAGAGGTGTAAAAAGTTGATAACCCGTAACTGTTAAGAATTTCTGGGCTGATACCTGTTTGATCGATCGATCGACTTAAGAATGTCGATCGATCGACCCCTTTTCTTCGATCGATCGACCTATGCTGATTTTTGGCAATTGTTTCTCTTTAAGGTTAATGATTATTCCAAAGCCGATGTTGGTTATTAGGGAGATTAATATGATATGTTGGGACTTAATTAAAGTCAGTAGGGCCTTAGTTATTATCGGTGAATGCTATAACTTATGGGATTGATTGATATTACTTACGAGGGTCTACCGAGTGAAATACGATTAGAAAACGTTCGAATTGGAACTATATTGAGAATTGAGGATGATGCAAGATTAAGGGCAGGAACAGAGTGACTTTAAGTGCTGAGATAACATTTAAAATTAATAAGAAATCTAGTAACCTTTTGAGATCGGTTAAAATACTCAAATTGATACGACGAGAGAGTTAACAAACGGAAAATATATTATGTAATGTTCAGGGTACATTTGCTACCTATGAGACTAACTAGATGAAATGTGTTAACATCTATATTGATATATGATTACTTAGGTTAGGTGAATGCCTAATGTATGAATTTCTTATGTGTATGACATACCTACCATACTTGCTATCACGGGAGGTTAGTTTTCTTCTGGAAAAGGACCGTCTTATCCTTGTGTGCCTTCGGGGGGATTTAGACTGGTACCTTAAGGACATAGTACTGTGAATGACTTATTTGTGAGTTGATAAGTCAGCTGACCATGGGAGCATAGGTATGTGCGTGACCCATGGGTATGTGAACTATGTTCGCCTCCAATATGTGTGATTTTTATTTAGACGGTTCCTGAGTGATTCGGAACACGTGATCCTTACGTACGTGATGTACATGGATTTGATAGCAGGGTATGCGAGCACCGCGGCTTAGTCTAGGGGTGCAATATATGTATTTATGTGTTGAGAGTGATATACTTATGTATTTGTGACTGGTTCATTACTTTCTTAGTAGATGTGAATAACTAAGATATTTGAATGGGTTAAGAATGAGAATTTAATTGACACTTGAGATAAGTAATTTTATGAATGTGAACATGGGTTAATAATATGGCTTATTTGGGGGTACGTGTAGATACTCTATGTTAGAATGCGAAGGCAGGCTTCGAATAAACTTGTTAGATAGTGGCATAACTAGGATGGGTTAAAGGCATACGTTAGGCGTGCACAGTAGTTGAGAGGTAAGAAACTCATGTGAGAGTACGCAACTAACGTGTCTATAATATATGATGCTTAATTGTAATTTAAATCACTTGCTAAACTTTTAAACTGTTTTCACATCTGGCTCTATCCCGTTTTCTTCCAAATCTATTTTGTTTTGTAAAAACCTTTTAGGTGCCCATCCACAGGGACGCGAAGCATAGGAGTTCCATTTTGATGACGTGCTATAGCTGCTGTGGAAGTTACAGTATCGTAGTAGACGCTCTCATTTTATTCTTGATTCCTTCAGAGATGATCGTATCAGTTAGGGAATGTCGCCCATTCTTATTTAGAGGTTGTAGTTGCAGACATTCATTATTTCAGTTTTTGGTTTATTATTTATTCAGACTCTTGTATTGGGACATTATTTACTCTGGAATCTTTATTATTGGAGTGTTTACTCCAGACTTATTTGACTTCGTCTCGTTGAGCATTTATATGAGATTGATTATGTGATTATTGGTTTATTAAATAAATTCTTGTTTAATTGTTGGCTTAATTAATAAAATTTAACATCTCTCTTTTTAAATATTAGGTGGCTAGTAATTAATTAAATGTTTTTCGACAGTGATGCTAAGACTGAACCAACTGGATATTCTGTATTAATTTAATAAAGGAGTAGCTACCCGGTATTTAATTAGACGGGGTGTTACAACTACTCCCTCGGTTCATCGGTCATCGAGATATAACGGTCTAAGGGACACCAACGGGACGTTCTAAATCCTACCTCGTTAACCTACTAACGTACTTCTACCACTATATCCTTCCATCTTGACCAAATGGAAAGTCCAACTAATCAGGGCACCTACTCTCTGCAAAAGAATTATGAACTTCATACCCAAAATGTATTTCCTCTGAATTTTCCTTCTACTCAAGGCCTGGATATATGTCTCAAATCAATTTCCTTCACCTTACCTCACCCATATACTTGCGGTGAGAGAAATTTTTTAGTGCTTCTCCGTAGCACTTATATCTCTATATAATTAAACAGTCATCAAATGGCTTTCAATCTATAGTGTTTCCTCTACACTAGGTGACTTATCATCAAAACCAACATCCTTGCATTTTGTAACATCTCTCCACTCTCGGCGTCGTTAAGGTTCGTGCGTCGAGCGTCTCGCAAGTGAAATCCAAATAAGGAACCCCCCGATACACTACTACATAACAATGTTGATCCTCAGAATCCATTAGGCCCTCAGTACATACCACCTTTTATACCATCCCGTATATGTAAATAGTTATAACTAGAACCTATGATCCATATAAATCCGGATATAAATCTACCAGAAGGAGAGTATCACTTTATTCATTCTTTATCAAATATTCTAAGCTATCACCTAAGTTTATACATTATAATCTCTCACTTATGATTCATCCTTACATCATGAATAATTTTCACTAGTTATTTACACTATTCACATTTTAGTGTCATTAACCTCGTATATAATATTCTCATCTTTTTATACATATATCCCTATTTTATTTCGGATTTTATACTCCCGAAAGATTCAGAATTTATCTCACATTCCATTCTTTATTATGTCCGTATATATATGTTTCACATCTCATATATATATATATATACAATATACTATACACATCAAGTATATACATAATTATATATCATACACTATATAAGTATAATAACCATCCCTCAGAGCTATAACTCAATGGATGTAGTCTCTCAATGCTTCCAGGGAATTACTCACACATCGTCCTGGGTACCAGCGGTCGAACTCTCGCACCGACTTGGTAAAAACCAAATCACAACGTATGGGAAGCGGTCATATTTTCTCCTCGAAAATGAGAACGGAACATACTCACCACGTCTCACACCTAATAAAAATCACACTATATAAAATGGACGCTATGACCTGGGGACTATACGCTCCCTGCTCCTCAAGTCAGGGGCCTCACCCACATCGCGCAACTTCCCCTGATAGCACTAGAGGGGGTATGCTTAAAATAAATCTACCATTCACACACACACACACACACACACACACACACACACACACACACACACACACACACATATATATATATATATATATATATATATATATATATATATATATATATATTTTCGTATAATAATATATATACTGTAATCCCATCGTATATATATTCTATATCACTTCTCAATACATATGGATATAATTGTCAAACTCTCATAGAGATAGCCAACAACCTTGAATGTTCCCATTCGTAATGGTATCTAATTATTCCCCCACTTAAAATACTACCCCAATACGTACTCTCTTATTTAATATTCAAATCGCTCCTTAATCACTTCACAAGGATTTGTATATATAATCCTGAATATACCAATTCGTAATAATTAAATAGCATACGCACTACGTATCTTGATTCCGTAGGTATCTCATCACCTATAATAATCGTCGTCAATAAAGACATACCGGATAGTAGATTGAACCTCTTTAGCCCATATATTAAATTCCATCCTACTTGCACTCTATAATTTACTCAAACGTAGTTGGCCCATAATTATTCTCTACACATAACTATATAAACACACTTGCCGAAGACTTTTCTCGAGTGTTATCCATCATAAACAATCATTTAAAAATATAGCCCGAATTTATTTCTACGAACCCAAGGTTTTTATTTTTGCTTAAGTTATTTAGAAGTCCGAAAAACTTTATTTAGGAACCCCTAATATTTATCTCCAAACAATTCTAGCCTTTATTTTTTCAATTTCCGTTTTGATTTTCGAGCTAACGTTTTCAACCTCGGAACTACTTCCTTAGAAAAATCATAGCTAATTAAAAAAAATCAGAAAAATACGCGGTCAGCGCCCACGCGACCGTATCAAAAAGATCTAGAACTTTTATGTTTTGATCAAGAGCTGAATCATTTCGCTTCCTGTCTGAATCGACCGCGCAAGCTGCTACGTTACTATTCACTATCTTCTCCAAATTACAAATCTCCATTAATGCACCTCCAAGATTTTTATCTTCTCTACCATCATCATCCAACCTCAACCAACAATATATCCACGCATAAAATGGTTCTAATCATCCAAGAACCAATAATCAACAACTAATTTCAATAAATTCTTAATTTCTCAAATTGGGTATTAACCGAGTTTTATTCGTTTTAATCTTCCGAAAACCTGTTTGATCTACGAAAATCCAACCCAAAAATCTTTATAGTTTTACACCAACTATGATATGAGAAATAAACACACTAAATCATAAAGCAAGTTAAACACTTGCCTCGTGGATAAAATCCGACGACCCTAAGTCGAATCCTGCGGAGCTTGGCCGAAAATCCCCCGTTTTTCCTTCCTCTCTTCACTTTTTCCTTCTTCTCTTCCTTCTCTCTTCTCTTTCTCTCTTCTCTTTCTCTCTCTTAGGGCAGATTTTGGGGAAGAAATGAGGGCTCTCCTCTTATTAAACCCCAAATTGAGTGTATGCCCAATTATAAAATGACTCGTGTACTCAATTGCGAGTCCCTACTAGTCCAAAAATTCCCGGGACCTAAACACTACCGCCAGATACTCTATTTTGACTATCTCAGCCATTCCGAACCCAAACGCGCACTCGGAATCTCCATCCGAGTCACTTAACTAAAATTCACAATTAAACCCAACACATTCCAATATGCGAGTTTTCTAATCAAAATATTTTCCTTCGTCGCTTTACCCAACTGCGACATGTAATAAAAATAATCCACTCATATACTTAGTCCCGTAAGAAAATAAAATCTATGTAAATATTAATTCGACACTCGAAAACTAATATTTACTATTCACTTTATAATTTTAAATTTATTTAATTTCTCATAAATTCCAGAATTACTAGTAATTCCTCAAATTACCAAATCACGTCATAAATTCCAGAATTACTATTCATGGTAATTCCTCAAATTATCAAATTACGTCATAAATTCCAGAATTACTATTCACAGTAATTCCTCAAATTACCAAATTATGTCGACAGTGTAATTTAAATATCTTTAAAAGTACGGGTATTACAATAATGTGTATGTCTGAACCAAATCGAAAATTATATTAACCATTTCCCCTGCAAGAACCATACCCTTGTCCTTATTCTCGCTTCAGAAAATGTTAACTCGTGTGGTTTTACTCTCCACAAATTACCTCAACACATACCCACTTATCTCCTGTCATACTGACCCTATTAGGGTTGTCCTTCTCTCGAAATTAAATAGTCTCGATCCTGATGGCTACCCTCGTCGTTCCCTTAGCTTTGTTGGCCCTAAGGAACGTGCTACTGGCTTCAATAACCCTTACTTAATTCACCATCGCTTGGTAAGAATTCAGCTATCCGAATCATTTAAATGAGCCCCCTGATGGGTCTCCCCCTTGCAGTGCGTTGCTTGATAACGTGACTTTTGCGTGTATATTTGTCGTCGTTGTTGAAAGCCAAGTTAGTCAAAATCCTCAAATACCTACAAAATATAACAACTCAACTGTAGAGGTAAGTAAGGGTATCAATCCACTTTCTAGGGAGCAAGCTAGAGACAAATTCAATTGTAATTCACTTTTTATTTTCTTTTTGTGTTTTTTTTCACTTTCCGACTTTTTTTTAGCTTTTTCGAATATTAAAACAATAGGGTGAGGTGATGATTTAAACTAAACTAAACTAAAATGAAAATAACTAACTAGAAAGTGACTAAAATGAAAACAAAGTCTAACACTAAAATAAGAGATAAGTGAGGTAAATAATTGTGAGAACAATCAAGGAGTGGGATTATACCACAAATTTTAGTTATTCTAATTAATTAATTTAATTATTTGAATTCTCCCAAATTAATATCAAAATTACAAACCAACTCTCGTTGCAAGTGTAATTATAATAGTAATATTTTAGAAAATTAAGTTTAACACCCCACAACTCTAGAAAAATAGATCTACACTCCTTTTAATTAATCACCCGCTAGGATCGATTGATTAAAATTTATGTAAATCTTAGAAAATAAATGTAGAGTTGAAATTCAAGTTATAATACCCCACTTAAGAAACCCATATCTCTAGTTCTAATCTAAAATGGGTATTATAACTAGAATTCGATTTTTTCTCGAAAATCATTTACCCTCTCTCGAGGCGTAAATCTAAGGGTGAGGGATCAAAATTAACATTCAAAGGGGAATTTCAAGTAATCAAACTAATTAAAATAAAATAACATCAAATAAGGGTTTTACCCCACCCCTTGAAAGGAGTTTTAGCATAACATGGTATAAAATTTGACAAATTAATAATCAAAGGCATAAACAAATAAAATAGAAGGGTAAGAGGACAAATCTTCAAACAAGTCTCCTTGATTTGCAAAATTGAACTCTAATCCTCCATTGAAATTGAGCAACATCCATTCAAAATGAGCTTTCCACAATATTCAATTACATACTAACACTCATTTGAATCAGTCAACAATTAATTTCTCACAAATATCTAAAAAAAAATAAAATAAAACTATTTACAAAGGATAATTTTCTCTACAATTCTCTCTCTAGAATTTTCCTATCTAAAAGCTCTCTTTATTCCCCTCTTCCGAAGGCCTTGAGGTCTTCTTCTTCATTTTATAATAGGCATGGAGCATGGGGGGTTAATTTGGGTAATTGGTTTAAGTGTGCATGTGGTTTGGGTGTGTTATGGGAATGGTGAGGTATGAGGATAAATGGGTGAGGGAATGGGGGAATAATAATCTGATATGATTTATGGGTATTTTTGAAAATTGGGTAAAAAGGGAATTTGAGGGTATTTGGGTAAAAAGAGGGTTAAGTGGGATAAAAGGCATGTGGGTCTTTTAATTTATGTTGACTTGGTCTCGGCTTGAGTTGGGTTTTATGCAGGTGGAAGAATCGTGGCTTGGGAATGGAAGTTTGGGAAATGGGTTAAAACTTGAAATGGGTCTTTGGGTTGAATATTGGTTTGGGGGTTTGGTTGGATACCCGGTTTGGATTTGATTCCGGGTTTGGAGAAGGCGGTCAGCGGAGTGAGGACTGCGATCGGAGGCTCGCGACTGTTCGTCCGCTGGCTGTTCGCCGGCTGTTCGTCGCCGTTGCGATCGGAGGTGGAGGTGCCGGGTTAAGGGGGTCAGGCCGGGGGCTAAGGTTCGGTGCCGGTGAGGGTTGAGGGAATGATGCGTCGGCGAGCTGGGTTAGCTCCGATTTTGGCAGGTGGGGCGCAAGGATCTTGGAGATGCACCGGACGGGGTTCCTCGCCGGAGAGAAAGAGGGGTCGGGTCGTGGTTTCGCGGGTATGGCCGAGCTGGTGGCTGGATCGGGTTGTTTTGGTTGGAGGTCCGGTAGGGATGGGTTTAGCTGTTAGGTTAGTTGTTGGAAGATGAGAGAGAGAGAGAGAGAGAGAGTGTGATGGTGGTGGTTTGGTGGTATTGAGAGTTATGGAGGAGAGAGAGGGCTTTAGTTTAATGGAGGTTTTTGGTGAGAGGAGAGAGAAAGGGGTGAGTTGGAAGATGATGGTGGGTATGGTTGTGTGGGTGAGGGTATAGGATAATAGGTGTGTATGTGAGTGTAGGGTGTGGGTGTGTGTAGGATATGTTTGTGGGTATAGGGTGTGTCTTTGTGTGTGTGTTTAATTTGAACCCCTAAAAATAACACTAAAATTAACTAATAAAATAAAATTATAAAAACTAAAAGTCTAAAAATTAAATTTCTATTCTAAAAATAAAATAAAGACTCAAATAGAATTGAAACTAAAAAGAAATGAAAATAAAAATAAAATTGTAAATGTAAATCTATTAAACTTAAAAATTAAAGTCCTAAAAAAGTAAAATCTAATAAAATTAAAAATAAATTCCTAAAACTAATCCTAATAAAATAAGGCTAAAATACAATAAAAACTAAAACTAAAAACTTAATAAAATCAAAATAAAATAAACTTATACTAATAAAAATAAAATATAAAAATAGAAATTAAAACCTAAAAATTCTAAATAAATCTAAAATAAATCCTAAAACATAAAATAACTCAAACTAAAAATCTAAAAAAAATAATAAAAAGGGACAAACAAAACACACAAAGGGTTTAGGGTAGGTTTAAGCTAGGGTACGGTTACGGGGTTGGTAATTTAGCTCCATTAAACGCACAATTGCCTTGAAATACGCATTTGAACACCGCAACGTGCATTCGGCCTACAAAATAAACAATTAAGCGCATAAAACCCATATTGTCGAGAATTAGCAACTAAAGTACGTCAATTCGGGGTATAAATTGTACAATTTTGGGTGCTTATCATTGCTAACTGCGTTTCGTCAAGTCTCACTCTCTAATAAATCTTTCGATTACTTTAGCTCCCTTCACACAAGAGCGTTAACATTTCTACGGACAATGCGTGACATTTTCACCATATGGATCGACTGCCCAACAGAATTCTCTGTAAGTTTTGTCAATCTTTCCTCACGAGTTGATTTCCCAGTTGAATTATTCTCTACCATTGGTATCCACTTCCGCTGATACAAGATTTGCTAAAAGTCTAAATCGATTTACAAATGGACCCCTGTCCGTTCCTTTCGTAATGGGTTCAGAACAACGTTCACATTTTATTCGAACAACTGGTGAAGGAACGTGCGGTTAAACTGTACTTAAGGTCCATCCATTTACGCAACATTTCACTATTTAATATGGTGGTTGACTCCCACTATTATAACTTTGCTCCGGCGAGCCGAGAAAAATTTTACTCCGAATTTTTTTTACTTCCAATTAACCACCCTCCTCCATATGCCCAAGCCTTTAAATGTATTACCTTCGTTGGGTAACACACATAATTCCCGCATTTCTAGAATTTCCGCCGATGACTCTCCTCAATTTTCCATTTGACCCTTTCCCAAGCGTTCTACGTTGGGTGAGTCTAATTTTGACATCACGTTTGACTACAACTGCACTTGGAAAGCATAGGCTACGTCCTAGCCGTCTTTACAGTCCTGGGCTCTCGTACCATAATAGGGGTGACCTCGACTACGGTCATCATCCTCGAACATACTTCATAACCTCCTAAGTTCGGCCTCCGCTATCCGCCTAATGGCCCTCATCTGCCATACTTCATTGTTCGATCACGTCCGAACACAAATAAGATTTACTAATATATTCGTGGTAGCTGGAGAACGAAATCTCACCAAACAAATCAACAATCCTAAACATAGGGATCTATATCAAAGAAAGCTACACTGGAAGCATAATAAGCCGCACACTTCCTAAAAGACACTAGAACCTAATGCTCTGATACCACCTGTAACACCCCGCCTAATTAAATACCGGGTGATCAGTCCTTTATTAAATTAAAATCAAGGTTAATGGTTGGTTCGTTCTTAGCATCACTGTCGCAAAATAAAATATTCAATTTAAACACCCTAAATAATTAAGCTAAGTGTAAAAATAATTTAAAGTCTTATTTACATTTTATTTAAATTCCAATATGAAAACTCTTTTTTTTAACAACAGTATAAGAGTCACATAAATAATAAGGATGACAATTACCACACAAGAATTAAACCATCTAGATAAACCAAACCAAGTTATGAACTATAAATGAAATCATCCTGACAATAGTTAACTCCCAAGGAGTACTGAATACCTGAAATATAAATGTACATAAACCTCTGGCAAATCCAAACGGAATAGGAAATCGGGCGACACATGGCCTAACTATGAAGAACTAAAGTAAGAACGGAATCAATGAAGAGGTCGTCTAAGCAATAGCCTACAACTCCCACATAAGCTACAGCACGTCCAATCCAAAGAACCTATGCAAGACGCCCCTGTGGCTTTGCACCTGTAATACATACATATACAAGAGAGAAAGAAATGATAGAAAACGGGTCAGAGTCCGAGTGTAAAACAATTTTAAAAATAGTTTAGCAAGTATTTAAAATGCTTATTGGCTAATATAACCACCATGTTAGTGCGCAACACTCTCTTGAGAATTCTCACCTCTCATCTAGTGTGCACGCCTACCTTTACTACTGATCACATAAGTCTATCTAACTTATCCTCCCATAAAGTTCTATCCCAAGAAGTACTAAGGCCATAACATTTAGTTTTAGAAAATCATTCTCTACCATATTCTTACGTTGCTCAGAACCACTTAGTTACCGTTGCAAAATTTACGAACACTTGTTATAAATCCGAAGTATTTATTCATTACTTAACTACTTATACACACAGTATAAAGTTTTCATATATAAGTATATATATCAATCACTCATATAATATATATATATATATATATATATATATATATATACTATCGGCACCCCACATAAATCTATGGTGCTGGCATACTCTGCTATCAACTCCCCATATCACTCAAACTAAGGGAAATACTAGTTCGGAATTACACTTGAACTGTATTAACACAATACACATACAAATGGAGGCGAAGCATAGTTTCGAATCCTAAGAGGTCAGCAGATACCCTCACGTCTCTTAGAACATCTGACTATCATTTTCAGATAGCCTGTATCTGGAGTACTATCTTCTAGGGTACGAGTCATTATCGCCCATAAAGGTCCAATCGAGATAAGATCGTCCCAGCTCGGAAACCTCTGTGATAGCAACTAGCCTGAGTATGATGTTTACACAGATACATAATATATGCACAGTCACACAGTCATATATATGAATATTCACATTTTCTAAATTAGGTGCACCCACGACCTATAATTATAATTATCCGTTCTTAGCACAAATTACTCGATTATCTCGCACAACGAATTGGTCTCTTTTATTCTCATTTATAATTTATTTCAGGCTTACTTATCATCTCTCGAAGTATTCTATATCACTATGTATAATTTCAGTTGGTATACTCTCACTTACCTTCTGGTCTAAATCCTTTACGAGTCTCAATCTTTTAGTAAACGTACGCATAATTTTCTATGTATGAATAACTCCCCATTAACCCACAATTTCATCTCATATTAATTTCCCTCAACGAAGTCTACTTAGACCCTACTAGTCCTCTTCATAACCCAATATACTCCATAAATAATAATCAAGGGTCCGTACATATCTTTACCATATTAAACAAAAAGGAGAAAAATATGCAGTTTTCCAGGAGGGATCGATCGATCGAGGAATGGGGTCGATCGATCGATCAAGCAGTTCTTTCCCAATTTTCTGCAAATTTCAACCTACGGGTTCAATCATTCTAACCCCTCCAAACCTCTATAATTTCATTCCAAGCTCCCACCAAAGTTATCCAAATGTATAATCAATATATATAAACGAGTTCTAACGTAACAACATCAATAAATCCTCAACGAATCAATCAAAAAGGGGTTTACTTCTAGATTTATTTATAAAACCAAATTTTGCATGAATCATCACAAACCGCTATTTTAAATCCATATTTTCTTCCCAAATACCTTAATAAATTCATGGGTAATCCTCTACATATGATCAAGATTTCAGACTACATGGATTCTCCGTACAACATGTATAAATTCTCTTCCAAAACATATAATTTTTCAATTAAAACATATGATTTTCATTCCTAGACTAACATGGAAGGAATACCAACTAGAAATCAGCAAGATAGATACTTGCCTAGGATTCAAGGATCTGATTTGTTGATGAAAAAGATATGGTTGTGTTCCTCGTCGTGCGATCTACGTTTTAGTGGCGGTGGCGGTGTAATTGGGTGAGTTCTGGGCCTTGGATTGTTTGAAAACTCTTCACCTTCTTCTCTAATGGCTGGGTTTAGGTTTTATGTTTGTTAACCCTAAGAGACAACTCCAAATGGCTAATATATACTAAGAAAATCCGTGGGTTTAATTACCCAAAAATACAAAATGCCTATAATACCCTCCCGGGATGTTAATTAGGCCTAAAAATGCCCCGAGACCCAAACAAATCCCCCGGGTACACTTTTCTGACTATCTCGACCCTTCGAACACTTTGGCGCACTCAAAACGATCATACGGGTAGCTTATAATATATTCACTTTTATAATAATAAATATACCTGACACGACACAGGTGCGTCCCAACTTAAATTTCCATAATTTCCATATTATTCACTCGTGACAATATTAATAAAATCAATCTCATATATTACTCTACTCATCCAGTAATATTCAACAAATTTTCAATAATTACTAGCTCACGTCACGTTGGTAAGTATTTAAAATAAAATTCCGAATTAATATTAAATTAATATCTCAATTAAATTTAATAAATCCCCAATTTTAAAAGCCATAAAAATACGGGGTATTACACCCATCTAAAAGAATAACTGTTACAAGAAGCTCACCACTCAAACTTTATCATACATCCAGGAAATACGAAGATGTATCAAGATCTCAAAAGACAATATTGGTGGCTAGAAATGATAAAGGATATCAATAAGTTGGTAGCAAAATGCTTGACTTGCCAAGAAGTAAGAATTGAACATCAACGTCCTGGAGGATTATTACATCCACTTTCCAGCCCATGATAGAAATGGGATCATATTATGATGGACTTTGTTAGTATCTTATCATAACATCTCAGGGTTCTAACTCGATTTAGGTAATTGTAAATTGCCTAGACAAATTAGCACATTTTTAATGAGTTAGAACTACCTATTCTTTCTAGCGACTCGGTGAACTATATATTTGAGAGATCATTAAACTCCACGGCGTGCCTTTATCCATAGTATCGAACCGTGATTCTCAATTTGTTGGATGATTTTGGCAATCATTGTTGCGCACAGTAGGCACCAAATTTCATCTAAGTACGACTTTTCATCCTCAAACTGATGGGAAATTAGAAAGAATAATTCAAACATTAAAAGGCATGTTGAGAGTTTGTGCCTTAGATTTATCAGGAAGTTGAAGTGATCATTTAGCACTAATTGAATTCTCCTAAACAATAGTTACTAAGCAAGCATCCAAATGTCCCCTTATGAAGCACTTTATGGAAGACCATGTCATTTCTCGTTATATTGGAATGAATCAGGAGAAAATAATATCTTTGGACAGGAAATTGTAGAAGAAACAACCGAAAAGATACGATTGATTAAAGAAAGATTACAGGAAGCTAAAAATTGCAGAATAGTTACGCATACAATAAGAGAAAACCCTTTGAATTTCAAGTAAAAGAGAAAGAATATTTAAATATATCTCCAAGGAAGGGAATTATAGAATTCGAAAGTATAGGAAAACTAGCACCACGATATATTGGACCTATTGAAATCACACAATGAATCTGACCGGTTGTGTATTGTTAAGACCTACCTATAGAATTATCCAAAATACACGATGTGTTTCACGTATCACAATTAAGGAAATATATGCTTGATTTTAAACATATCATTACTGGTAAGGAATATTTATTCAACCATACCATGACTTTGACAAAAAAAACAATTATGATTTTTTATTCTAAGAACAAAATTATTCGCAACAAAACCATTCCTTTAGTGAAGATTCTTTGGCGGCATCACGAAACAAAGGAAGCAGCTTGGGAAACTAAAAATGCTATGAAACAACATTATCCTAAACTCTTTGAAGGTAATTTTAAGGACAATTTTTTTTAGCAAGGTAGATTGTAATAACCCGTACTTTTCGTAGACATTATAGTACATCTACTCATCTTATAGTTATCCTGAAATACACATCGCATCCAAAATGTATTCACCGAATAGTATATATACCTTATCGGTATAAGACTAAATAGAAACTAAGAATTAGATAAATAGCCAACTGAATCCTAAAGAATATATCAATTACCCTCATAACCCTCAAGTTGAAATTTCCATAAATGCCCTTAGAAAATTCAAAACTTCATTAAACCCTTATAATTAAACCTAAATCTCAAAACTTATAACCCATAACACTTAGAATTACTACACTTATAAAGACCTACCCTCCCAAGTTTTTAATATAACATATTAGGCCCTAAAATTTTCAAAAATACATGGAAAAATCCAAAATATGGAACTATAAACTACCTAAAGACCTAAAACTCAAAACTAAATTTTTTCACAAAACCCCCTACTAATGTGGAGACACCTAAGAAGCCTAATAAATATCTTGTATACATGGAAACAAATGGCCACCTTACACCTCCACAAGCTTTCAAATATAAACTTAATTCAACCAAGGCTGAAATCCACCTCCGATCCAACTATTGAACTCCCCTCAACCAAACCTATATAAACCCTAACTTACCTCAGTAAAAATTTACTCATTCACTATTCAAATTTGAAGCTTAGTTTTAGAGCTTTTTTGTATTCTATTATTCGACCAAGGGAATTCAGTTATTATAATTTGCTTGAGTTTCTGCACTAGAATAGGATCATTTTAATTAGTTACATGCTATTTATTACGTGTATTTAGCACTAAAGAAGCTTGAATATCATAAAACACATGGAAGTTTGAGCTTTAATGGTGAATTATGTATTCCTAACTTTGAACAAGTTTCAAAGTTGGAAAAATCAAGCTCTGGTTCTTAGGAACGTAGGTGTGATGGTTGATTTTCATTTAAATACATGATGATACCCCAAATCAAAACTTGAGTTTTCTGACACTGAAAATTTTAGAGATGAAATTCTAGTTATAATATATGAATTAAGACTTGAAACCAATTCATTTTATTTCAAATTTTACCCATGAATACAACCATGCCCAAGACGTAGTTCGAATTTAACTAGAAATTCATGAATATTCTAGTCAAAGTTGGGCCATTTTTGCATAAACTCAATGCGAGTCTACCGTTAACCTCAACTCATAAAAATTATATGGTTGGATTCGTTGTGAAAAAACAAGTTTAGCTTTTGAATCAACTCAAATGGTATTTTATAATACCAAAAATCAATGATCAAGGTTTTAAACCTTATAGTCAAATATTTGAAGGTTAAAGATGGTGTGTGGTTCACGGGCGAGAGTGAAGTCAAACCGAGCGCATGTGGGATTTGACCCAATGCGTGAGGCCGCGTCCGAGGTCATAAATTTATGATTTTTTCCCAAAATTTTTATTTTATTTTTTAGTCAAAATGGTATGTTATAACATCTTGTTTAGACAACCCAAAGACATTTTATCAAAAACCTTAGAAAATGAATTAAACTTTATAAAATTCACTTTGCACATAGACCCCTGGACCTTTTCAACTTTTGAATTTCAACCCCCATTTTAAAATATAGGTTCTCTAGCATAAATTAAACATAAAAGTCCCTTACACCAAATTCTAATTAGGTATATAACCCCAGTTAATTTAAACCAGCTTACATTTTTAAATTAAACCCTAAAATTTTGTTTTCCTAAAACTTAACTGTTGTATATTACCAGATTTTGATAAAATGATGTGTTACTTTATCTCATTATAGAAAATCTGGATTCAATCCGCACGAGGTTCCAATTAACCAAACCCCTCAATATCAAAGTAGGTGAATTCTAATTCAGTATTATTTTGCATAATGACATTGATTTCCCTAATTGTTTATATCACTTTATGATAATCCCTGAACCCTTATTGTCATTTTGAACTCCGTAAATTTGATTCCATTTTACAAAA
Source organism: Sambucus nigra (assembly GCA_949130495.1). Lineage (NCBI taxonomy): Eukaryota > Viridiplantae > Streptophyta > Magnoliopsida > Dipsacales > Adoxaceae > Sambucus > Sambucus nigra. Next base: position 326,235,702 of record OX422221.1, on the reverse strand, counting down.
TAGTTTGGGAAATTATAAACGAATGATTTCATCTTTAGTATGATTTCATCAAATCCTAAATAATATACACTATAATTGGGGTATGGACTACCATTCTACCCACGTCAATGTCATTTGGCATGTAGGACTCAGGGATTGAGGGCCTAGTTTAGCTAACCATATGGATGTTACTCTTCGGAGTAGGGCTCGATAGTGTTACCATAATTACTTTTGTTTTATCTGTAAATATCATATTTAATGATTATTATCTTGTATTACTATGCACTTTAAGCCTATATAACTGGATAATGATATATCTAGTCATAGCACCATAATATTTTTATTACAACTGATTCATTCACTTTATTGTTCCTTAAAATTTCAGTTCCTTTACAATTATCTATAATTACATTTAATTAATTCTGCAATTACGAAAAATACCTATAATTGTTATAAACTTAAATTTATCTACTTGGTAAAGTTTTGCTTATTCTTTCCCCTTCCAGATGGATACTGAGTTAGAGGAAGGGGATATACCCCTAGACCCCATGTATTTTTTTATCTCCATTACCTGAGAAGTTAATATATGTTACGTACGAGTAGGAAGTTTTAAACAAAGCAGGCACTACCGTGTGAAATTTATATACTACTACTTATCGTCTTAATATAGTAATTTTATTTTCCTTTTAATTCTGTACTACGAGATACTTAAGGTTTGTAATAAATAAGACGCTATTTGCATCAAAGTTTGAATAAAGTTCATTTTCCAAAAGAAACCTTATATGTTTTATAGTTGTCTTTTCTACATTTTTTTATCACGTACTATGTATAGAATTTGGGATGTGACACAAATTATGTTAATTTGACAAACATATGCCAAGCTAATAGGTTCACAAATTGGGTAGCATGCATAATGCCACCCGAGAACTGAATTTTGCATTCCATAACTAACCACATTTATTACAAAATGATGTGTAGTTGGGAGCAGAAGCTATTAATTAATCTAAGAAACTAAAAAACATAAACAATAATAATAACATTTAAAGGTCAAAAGCCCAAATTATATATTTGATCCGTTTACCAAATTAACTAATTCTTGAATGCCTCATCCTAAATGGGGAGTATAATCTTTATAGGGATAAGAGAAGGATCTAGTCTGTGACCATTAATTTCCTATTGAGGAATGCTTAGGTCACATGTGATGTCATGGTTAACATCACTAACGACATCATATGGACTAGAACATTCGATTTACAAAATACCTATTATAGCTATCACTAAACCTATTACAAATAAACATGAAAAATAATAAAAAGTAAAAAATACAAATTATTCCTAGGAGCCCCGCATATATCATACCCCCCCCCCCCCCCCCCCCCCCCCAATTATCATGACAAAACAACCAATAGTGGACTCCCCCATTTTAAAGGGAAGGCTTCCTAAAAAACATCATGTATATCGGCTAGCTCAAAGTCAAGAAGGAGTAACCACGAGGTTCAACCACGGTCGGCGAGAAAAAATGTGGCCTTGAACTTTTTCACGATGAAAACTAATAATAGCATTCCTTGGGGAGGGCCATTTGTGCCAAATTCCCTCCATATCTCTCGAAATGAGCATCGTTGAGTCTAGACACTTCATATTGACCTCTAAATGCACATCAAAAGCCTCCCACAATGGGCCCACTTATCCTCAATTGATCTCGGCCATGCAAAGCGTGGAGTTATCCTCGGGGGAAATAATCGCCAAAATAACCCTATCAAATCATCACCATTCATAAAAAATTGGAAGAAAGCAACCATATTATATGCCTCCACCTCACGAAAATCCGTGCAAGTCCCAAACTATCCTTAATAAAATGTTGAAGAAATCCCCAACAATGGACCTAACATCTTCCTCCCCGAAGATGGGAAAGAAGTCCTCGGGTTCAAAAATCTCCAAACCTAAAAATCGGGTGAGTAATTCATCCGTCCTCCTAAAATATGGGAATGAAATCACAAGGGTATATATCAATCGCTGACGGGTCCTCGTGATTAGGCATAAATTCTTCCAAATTTATCCCTTTAATTTAGTTACTTTTAGCACCTCGAACAATGTAATCGATTTGATTTTATCTCATAATCTTGCTACTGACTTATTCTAACGAGTACCCCGAGTTTCTGGTATTTCGTACTAATTTTACAGGTATTTGATGTCACTAAAGAAATAAATAAACCAGAAGAATAGAGAAAGAAAATAAGGAAAGTCAAAAGGGCAAAGTTGTAATTTTTACTCGAAATTCGGATGAGGCATCTAAAGAAAAGTTGAATATATCAAGTTCACTAGTACATAGGAAGAAACGACACCTTAATCGGAGTCCCGATGTGGAAGTTATGAACAGTCAAAGATAGAAGAAAAAGTCAAAGAGAAATCGGATCGATCCGGATCGGACCGATCTGAAATGCAAAGTTCCAGTGAACCCCAGACCGAAGACGGATCGAAGCTGAGAGAAATTGAACGAACCGATCCGCATCGGATTGATCCGGTCAGAAATTAAAAGAATCGATCTGGATCCAAGCAGATCCGAACCGAAGGTGGACCGGACAAGTCCGGTTGTCGAAGTTTTGTTTTCTTACCCTTCCTCCAATGGAGAGTCCTGGTTAAGCTAAAACTCTTGGAGTCTTGTAGGGTATTTAAACCCGATTTATTACCATTTTAAGCGGCGAAAAAATCATCTAATTTTTCCCTTGACAGTAAAAACCCTAGTTTTAAGATTTATTGCAATTGTTAATTCCAAGATTGAAGTTTGTTCAGATTTCTGCGATTACAAATAATTTTAGTTGATGCTTTTAGTGCTTTGGCAAGTTAGTTGATTACTTTCTTCTGTCTAATCTTCCTTCTACATCATTCTTCAATTCTCCCTTAGTTTAATCATGATTTCCTGCAATTCAACAATCGTTTTCATTAATTTCATCATGTTAGGCTAGGTTTTTAAAGGTCGGGATGCATGAACTCAACCTGATGTGGTAGTTGCATGTGTATAAAATTAATCCTCTAAATTTAATGATTTGATTATGACCGTATTGCGTAGCAACGCGAAAATTGTAGATATTTGGATCTCGTTTGCTTCACGATAATCGGGATGCTTCAGAATGCAATTCGAGTGTCACTATCGCAATACCGATTTACTCGTCCTCTGATTAAGTATGGTGCAGGCTTGAACCTCATATACGTAATGCTTGGGAGTACTAAATTCTGGGTTTAACTAATCACTTAAATTTATGATTAGTTTTATACCATCAATACACTAGGGTTGAGGGATTGTATTCCCGTCCTGTTTTCTTCATCATATAGTTCAAGTTTCAGCTCAATCATTATTAGTAATTTAGGTAATTTAGAATAGTTGCGTTTCTTTCATAATTTCAAAATTGCATTTAGTTGTAGCCCATTCCCAAAACCAATCATCTTTTCTTTTCCTTTAGAGTCAGAGTTAGGATTTCTTCGTCTATCCAACATCGTTACAGTTCCATTGTCCTATTTTCCTGAGGATCGATACCCGACTTATCAGATTATTACTTGAGCGACAGGCTTGCACTTGCGCCTAGAGAGTACGCACTTCTGAGACACATCTTAGTCGCGTCACCTCTACACTCTCGGAGAATCCATCATTATGTATGACTAGGTAGAGGGAATCATCATCGTATAAGGAAATGACGTCGATCGTAAGACTTCACTCACCAGCGTACAAATAGTCAAAATATCAACTCAAATGTCTTTCCCTCTCACGTACACAATTATCACGTACCGGTTTTACCTCACGGTACTCCATGCGACATTAAATTAGGCGATATTGGTTCTCCTCATACTCCTCAATGGAGATGGCACTCACTTACTCGATCTAAGATGTCGATGGGGGTTTGGAGTGATTCGATGACAATACGACTCAACCACTCATATTCAGAACAAACCTTCATACCATTCTCATAATCAACACCACTAGCTCCATTCTATAGCATATCAAAACGACAATAGGTGTTTGGGAGTGAAGTGAGGCTTAAAATGGTGGGTCTGAGAAAAAATGCAGGGGATCAATTGTGATTTTCAGAAAGCTTAGGGGATGACATGTAAATTTAAAAGTGGGCAGGGGATCAAAATAAATTTCATAAGGTGGAGGGGGTAATTTTTTTTAAATCTTGGGGAAGTAGGGATGAAATATTTAGATTGGGTTTGGTTTGAAATTTCTCAAAGTGGTTTGGGAAACTTCAAAGGGGAAATTTTGGAAAATTGGGAGTTTGCCTTATCATTTTATGAAACCCTAGCTAGGGTTTGGTGGAACTCTATCATGCCCCATCTCAATTATCCTCATAATTCAAGATGAAATTGGGAAAATTTTCATATAAGGAAGTCAAGGATGTTGTACAGTTTAGGAGGGTAGAACAGTCAATTAAAAAGATTCATTTATTTTAATGTTGTCATTTTGTAATAAGTAGCTCTGCATTGAAAAACTGTGCCATTTTGTTTTAATGATAGACATCTCATTAGTAACATGAGAGTTAGGTGTTATTTGTTTTTACCTCTTAAGTCTGAATCTGAACCATTCAAACTTGAGCGGTACTAAATAGTCTTTGTTTTTTTAAATTATTAAGAGGTAAATGAACCTCTGAAGTCTGAATCAGTCTAAATGCATTCAGTCATAGGTCTATTTAGATATTAAAACATACATATTTTTCAGATTCTAATTTCAGATTTCAAATTTAGAATTTCAGACTTCAAATTCAAATTAAAAAAAAACGCGACCTTAATTAGAGAATTAATTCGTGGCAGCTAGGGGTGGGCGCGGTCCGGTCCGGTCCGAGTTTTGGTCATTTTTAGTGTCGGACCGTATTATTCGGTCCTTTAATTGTGAAGACCGAATCCGGACCGATTTAATCGGTTTAGCCTATATATTCGGTCTAGGCTATTTTTGGTCCGGTTCGGGTAATAATCGGTCCAAAATTACATTTATTTAGTGATTTTTTTTCGATAAAAATTTGTAATTTTTTCTGAAAAAATAGGGTTTGTTTTTCACCTTTTAAGGTATTGTTTTAGCACCATTCAACAAACAATCGAAACAATATTTTTTCTGTATAAGAGTTTAGCAACAGCAACCAAAATCAATAGAAACAATTATTGTTTATTAAAATATTTTTTCTAAATTAAAGATGATCTCATATTGTTCAGCAACCGAGACCAAAAAAATAAACCAAGAAAACACATATTGTTCAGCAATCTCATCATTCCTTCAACAAATCAGACTACTCTATCATCACTAGTAACTGCATCGAAATCTACCAAAAAAATAAACCCAAAAAAGATGGGGTTTCTACCTGAAAAAATAAACCAAGAAAACACATGAAATAGTTTTAAAAAATACCATAAAATGATGCTCTGTAGTCGTCGGCACCGACAGAGTGTCTGGGGAGTTGAGGAGGGCCGGAGAATGATGCTCTGTAATCAGACTACCCATAGAGTGATGCTCTGTTTTTGTTATGGTGTTGACACATGTAACACCCCGCATTTTCATGCATTAAATATTTAATTAATTCGGGAATTGAAAATTACTTGTGAGTCGTAATTTAATTGAATTAATTAGGGAAATTTTATTTAAATATTAATCGAGGAGTAAATGGTTAATATTTACGGGAAGTTATTTACTAAGTGAATAGTAATTATTTATTTAAGTCATTTCGAGTATTAATGACAGGGTATGCACTTATCTCAACCGGGAGTCGGTATAGACTAAAGGGGTGAGGGGATAAACATTTTTATAAATTAATTCGGATGCCAATTCTGAGTATACGGTTGAGTCCGGATGGGCCGAGATAGTCGGAAAAGTGTACCCGGGGGTAGTAAACGGGTTACGGGGCATTTTTAGACATAGCCGGGCCCACACGGGGGCATTTGGGTCACTTGGGCTTGGCCCATTAGGCAAAAAACGGGATTAGGAAAATTAAGGAATTGGGAGGAATAATAAAACGGCTGATAGAGTTTTAGAAAAGGCTAAGTGTATTAAGGAACCCTAATAGCAGTTAAGGGCAGCTTTGGGATCACTAGAGAGCCAACAAGGATCGTCTTCAACCTTGGAAATTCATCTCCGAATCAGAAACTACGAAACCTAAGGCAAGTGGATAACTTGCAATAGTATTGAATCTGTTTTGAAATTCATATTCATGTGATGTGTTTGATCAAAATTCGTTTTGGGTGTTCATGGCATAAACATGAGGTTTTGAAAACTAATAATCTGATTTACGAATTTGAATGAGGATTCTTGTAAAAATCTGATATTATAAATTGATACATATCTGGTAGGATGATATCTGGATAATTAGAAACGAATTTGGTGAAGGGATTTGGGATGTAAATGGGTAAGGAATTAAATGTGGATATTTTCCCAAATTTAGAAAGTGTAGTTAATGGACGAATTAATGATGTTGGTGGACATTCTGGAGGTCCCTAATAAGGTTTCTAATATGTATTAATGTTAAGAGGGCTCAAGGTTGCTGGTAGAGAAAACTAGGGTTTGAGAAATTTCGTCCATGGATGATTCTGTCTTCGCGAAGAAGACGAAGACCTGCTCGATCGATCGATCGAAGGTCTGGGGTCGATCGATCGAAGGTCGGCAGATTTTGGCAGCTTTGCCCAGTTATGTATATAAAAGGGAATTTATATAATAATCTTTATGTAATTAATTATTGAGAAATTAATACATGAGTTTAAACCTAATTAACCATGAGTAAAGTTAATTAGGATTTGAGGGATTTTTGGGTGTCACGTCATGACTAAAAAAATTCGGGAGTCGGGAATTTAGACTCGGGTGAGGTTATTTCGGACTACGAGAGTAAGTCCAATTTTATGGTGGGGGCGACACCAAAGGTGATTTAATTAATTAATGTGCGAATTAATTAATGATTAGAGTTGGACCATAAACTCTTAATAAATTAACTAGGCTTATGTTACGGATTGTGTACATGGTGTAGCCGGGACATTTTATATTTATATATATGTACGGGATGTGACAGTATATGTATATAAATGTGTGTGCATTAATATCAGTGATTGGATATTATTAGTATATAATCTAGTGCTATAGGGGGAGGTTGCGCGTAGTGGATGAATCCCCTAGCTTGAGGAGTAGGGCGAGTACAATCCCAGGTCATAGCGTCCGTTATATGGGTGAGGGGCATCTCACTTTCAGGGAAGGAATATGACCGCCTCCAAATTCGTATGTTAAACTAAGTTAGTGAGCAAATCTAACTTGGATAACTAGGTTACGTGAATACACCTAGTGGGATATCACTTGAGAAAATTTATATTTTGTGAGTATTTTTACTCGGTCGAAAGTTTGTATTAAATGTTATTTCAGTATGTTTGTGAATACTGTAATATGATTAAATATATAATTAGGTAAATAATTATATATGGGATAATTAATACATAGTGAAAAAATGTATTATGTGCATAACAGGTGTGAATATTATATGAAATTAAAACGGGTAATGATTTAATTAAGTTTGATGTTTATAATAACTTAAAAATCATGAATTAAGGCATACTCGGTTAGAGTAGGTAAAATTCAAGGGTTAAAATAAGCATTGGGTCAGGAGCGCAGGACCTAGTAAATTAAATGGAAGCGTTAGTAGTGCACATTAGAGGAGGGGTGAGGAAGTCCTCAAGAGAGTGCGGCACTAACTAAAATGTGAAGCGCATGCATATTTATTTATTACTGCAAGTTAATCATTTGTTAAATGTTTTCAAATGTTTTTGGGTACTAATCCTTGCTATAAATTTTTTAAAAACCTTTTAGGTGTCCAGCCACAGGGACGCCAGGCTTGACTCTATTCCAGGTATCCTTTGCTGCAGCACATGTGGATATTGTGGGGTTTTTTTGATAGACGCCTCCTTTTTTCATTCGTGTAGAGACTCTCTAGTAGTTATCTGAGCTTGTCGCTCACAGTTCATTTATTAGTATTAGACTTGTCGAGATTTTCTTCTTATCTTTACTTGTATTGGATATTTGGACCGATGGTTTATTCGGTTAAGTATTTTATTTGTGGATGGTTCTTTTTAGTTAACTATGATTTGTATTATTTTATGTTCCGCATGAGTTTTATTTAATTAATTGAAATATAAAAATTGACACCAGTCTACTTTTCTCATTTAGGTGGTTAGTAATTAAAAAGATGACAGTGATGCTAAGAATGGACCAACTGAGAAACCTTTTCTAACTTGATTTAGGACTGATCACCCGGGATTAATTAGGCGGGGTGTCACAACACAGTTGAGAGAGAGTGAGGAGAGGAACGAAAATGAGAGAGGAAGAAAGATGAGAGAGAGATAGGGTTTTCTTTGAATGTGTTGGGCGGTTGTGTGATGTGTGAGGGAGGATAGACTTTTAGTGTTTAGTTATTTACAAATAGCATGTAGGATATTTATATAAAATTAATATATATTATATAATATTAAAATAAACGGTCCGGTCCTAAGATCAAATTTAAAATGAGTATTTTAGACCGAACCGAATATATCCGGGTCTCTTAATTTAGGACCGAATTATAAAAAAGCCTATAAATGTAGGTCCGGTTCGGTCCAATCCGGTCAGTCTTTTTTTTGTCCACCCCTAGTGAAAACAAACACGTGAATCACAGAGTTCATTAAATAAATTATAAGTGTGTTTCATTCATATATTGTGAAAATTATGAATTTTATCAATATGGGCTTTGTTCTTCATTTTGGGAAGTATATATTAAATTCCAATTGAGTTTGTTGAACAAACTACTTGTAAATCAAGACAATTGGTGTCAGAGCTTAAGATTCTTAGAATAATCAGTTATAGCGGAAGGTACTCGCTTGAAGGATGTTAAAGCATTGGCCATAGATAATAAATCTAACATTGTTGAATTACGAGAGCAATTGTTACAATAAAGAGGAAATGAATCGGAGAACCAAAGATCAATTTGAACAAATATTCAAATTACTCTATGAAGGGTCTGAGAAAGCACGATGAAAGAAAATAAATTGAAGCTATGGTAAATATTGATACACAAGAGGTTCAACATCTAGGCAAGACAATTACCCCAACAAAGATGCACAACAAGTACCTCAAGACACATAAATATGATTTTCCCCACTTTGATAGTACAAACCCGAGGCCCTGGGTAAGGAAGATTAATATTTTTTTTTCAAATTCACTATGTGGAAGAGGATGAGAAGGTGAATATATAATTTTGATATTTTGAGTGAGTGGAAGATACTTGGTTTTTGGATTATCAAGAGGTGAATGATTTTTTTATCTGGAAAGACTTTCTTGATAAAGTTTGTGAGAGATTTGAGGATGTGGTACCCAATAGTGTTTCTTTTTCTAAATGATTAAGAGGCTAATGACTATATTTGGCTCTTAACGATTAAGAGGTAGAGTTACCTCTGAAGTCTGAATCGGTCTAAACACATTCATTCAGAGGTATATTCGGACATAAAAAAAAATACATTTTCAGATTCAGATTTCAAACTTCAAATTCAGTCTTGAGATTCAGGTGAAAAAATAAATGCAACCTAAGCTGTTACAGACCTCCATTGTGCATGAGTCTAAAGAGAAATTGTAAGGGTTGAAATCACAAATGGTAAGTATATATATTCATCTCACGGAAGTTTATGTTTTACATAGTTTCCTTCGTTGTTTAAATGAAGAATTTAGGTCCTATGTAAAAATTCTAAGACTATTAGCCTCAACTAAGCTATCTACTTAGCCCTGATGTAGGAGTTTGTTCTTGATTCCTAGTCCAAAAAGTCTAAACTCGTCTCATAGCCTGATTTGTCACAAATTCACACCTTTAAATCCAACCCTCATACATAAAAAATTTCCATCAATTTTTACTATTTCCAAAACATTACCTTGTAAAAAACCAAAACCAACACCTATGACCACGCCTAAACCCATTGCGTCCATCTCATTTATCAAGATGCTAACATCAGCACAATTGAGGACAAGAAGGGAGAAAGGTCTCTATTATAATTGTGATGAGCGTATAAACCTGGTCATTTTTGTAAAAACCAACAACTTTACTTAGACACCCCGTAAAAATCCATAAATATATTGATTAGTTCTAATATAAAAATCACGGGAGTCAAAAACAATTAGTAGCATTCTAAGCTGGAAGAGATAAATGAAAGTGATATAAGTAAAGATAGTGAGAAATAATAAAGAGATGGATAGATTTAAAACAACTTCGACACCATACAAACTTTCAATTGATACTCCAACATTAAATAAATGTAACTCATAAAATCTTTGACTCTGAAAAATTCAAAAACTTCAAATGTCTGGAAATTGATATGTAAATGAGTATAGAAATATAAATGAGTTATACTCTCGACACCTATATCCTAGGAAATAACTGATTTTGGAGAAACTCATCCAATGAATAGCTCAAGTCTGTGGCGGTGACTTGTATAGCGATGAGTAATGTTTATATTCTATCCCATCTTATATCCTCTCCTAAACAACACCGAGTGAGATTCTTATCCCATAAGGAGTGGGAAAAAAAATCCCACCTCCTAGGTGGTATAAAATTATACAGTGTCGAGACTTGAATTGAGATTACTCTTGTGCCCTTATTAAGTTAAAAGAAATCCACTCAACTTGGACTCTCAACATTAAAAATAGGTCATCATCTTTCATCCATTTAATTTACACAAGTCTCTATCATTCACATAAATATTTTATATTCACATCATGTATCCTCCCACTTTCTTCTTTTCTATTTGCAAGTAGCCTTTTTTATTGGTTAACATCACAACTTTTTGGTCCTCCGCAATTTCTTTCACCGCTACAATTTTTTTCTTTTTTTTAGTTTGTTAGTTTAAAATTTTTACAAAGGGCTATTAGATTTTTTTATGTGTTGGTTTAATCCACTTGTTAGGTTGATTGGTTTTTTTTGTTGGTTTAAAGATTTCACGAAAGGGGCTTAGATTTTTTTTAATGTGTTAGTTTAACCCACCTGCTAAACTGATCATTTTTTCCTTCTATTTGTTGGTTTAAAGATTTCACGAAGGATTGTTAGACTTTTTTTATGTGTTGGTTTAACCCATCTGCTAGACTAGTCATTTTTTTTTGTGCAAATTGGTCTCTATATATTTACTAGTAAGAGTATATTTTTGTATTTTTTGAATATTAAATACAAAATAAGGCTATTTTGGAAAATTGGAGATTAATTAATCATACTTGAGGCATTTTAAATGCATGATTGGATTATAATATCCCATCTTGTCTTCTTATTCGGGACTATGCCAAATGCAAGATTGGAATAAGCCTTATTTGGCCTTTACTTATTCTATCCAATCCTGCTATTATCCTATTATATCCCGCCCTCTTATCCATTGCATCAAATGAGGCGTAAGTATTTAAATTTATCTAGAAGTCTTCAACTTAAACGAATTTAGAATCCCCGCCTAAAAACCTCCAAAACCACCCTATAGGATAAACTGTAGAATCGATTCACCCCCGGTCTGAATCAATTATCCCCCAAACTAAATTGATTCTCCCTCTATAATTTCTAAGTTCGTTCCAACACGTTAGTGGCGGACTTAACCTAATCCAAATCAACCTAAAAACCTCGAAACAATAATACTGATCAATTTCCTTCATAGATAAACATCATACAATAGCTAGCAACATGTTTTGAAAAGTTTTAGGTGATTAATAACACGATTAAGGGTTTAAATACAAAATTTATAAAGCTAACCCTAAGTGCATGTTATACACAAGACTGATGCAATTAACTTAAGAATTCTAATCAATTATCAAAACAAAGTGAGGACTTTATCGATTATAACTAATAATGTTCATAATAATGTTTTTAAGTTAATATTACATGGATTCGTGGGTTAGTTAGTGTTGAAGTCTAAAAATGAACTCAATCCAGATTTATAATCACAGATAAAAAAATAGTAGATTAATCAAATCAAACATACAAGAGAAGAGATTTTTAAAGTGGTTTGGTTATGAAGAAAGCCTACGTCCACTGTTAGTTTTATTGATGTTGGTTATTAGTTTAATTGATGATGGTTACAATAGCTCGGTGTGGTATATTTGAGAATGATTGAGTTGTTCCTTGAACTGGGGGAGTATTCTGTATTTATAATGGTGTAAAACACTAGATATGGAACGCCTTTGTATTGCTAGGCATTTACATCTATGTACAATAAATGAAACTCTTGGAATTTAATGCTAGTTGGCATCACATCCGAGTAAATTTTGATATTCCTGATGGTTGACATTCTGGAATTAGTCGGCCTTCCAGCCGACTAAGTATCTCTGATGCCGATCAAGGTGGTTGGTCAGCCACGTAGAATTATAAGTGTATATGTATCATTGGTGTACATGGGAGAGTAATTTTTACATATAATGATCAGTTAATTCATTAACCAAGATTCAGGTAATTACATACAAGGGTACGATGGTCTTTTGAAGCTGTGGGAGGCATGCAGCTGGAGGTAACTCAATTGTTTATTCAGTTAATCATTTTGTTCCTGTTCGTCGAGGCAACCTATAAATAGGGAGGAGTTTCCCCCCATTTCTTATCAACCCAAATCTTCTGCACTTAGCATTTCCTTCGTCTTCAACCTTTCTTTATATGATTGTCTGTTACTTGTTCATTTGCCCTTGTTTTTCGTATGTTCTTGCAGTCACTCATAAATCCCCGTAAGCCTTATTTCCCCGTTTCTCTATTTTACCTTCCTTTTCATTATTTCCACTATGGTTCACATTGTGGATGAGGGTTCATTAGAGGAGTTTAAAGAAAAAGAAAAATTCCAACTTGGGTAGATTTAGAAAGAACAAGTTCCCATAGACTCTTCCCGAGGTTAATTGGATCCCCACCTTATTCATTGCTGAGTGTGGCATCACTTTTCCATCAAACCCTATTTTTCTTTAATTTTGTTAATATTTTGATGTAGTTACCGCTAGGGTAGCACCCAACACTTGGAGGGTTGTAAATGGTGTCAATAGGTTGAACGAGATTTTTGGGACCCATACTGGGGTCCATGAGCTGATGTTTTGTTATAAATGGGGTGCTGTGGGAGAAAACACATTATTTGAAGACTAGGCAAGTCAATAGGGCTTTAATAGTGAATTTTCCAGATTCTAATAAGGACTATTAGGATTATGGTCTAGTTATTAAGAACTGACAACATGCTCCTCTTCCAAAGGGAGTGTCTTATACTCGACCCAGATGCCCCCAAGTAGGGCATGGCATAGGTTGTAGTTTTGTTCTTTATTTGTTCTTCTTTTGTTATGTGTTTTTGTGTTCTACTGACTAACTTTGTGGTTTCTTTTTTATGCAGAGGAGAGCAGAAAGAGGTGTCCCAAAGAAGGTGAGATCAATCTTGTAGAGCTCAAATTTCTATGAGTACTTAATCAAATAATTGGAAAAGAGAATCCCCGACTGCTTCCTTGCTGCAAGAGTATAAAAGTTCTATCGCTTGCTTTATTGGCTGATCAACACTTGTTTTGCCCTAGGTTGCCATCAATTGGAAGAGGAGAATGTATCTACTTCTTCGGCTACTGAATCAGCTAGGGCGAAATTCATCCAGGGTGGAACTTCGTCATCTTTTGAGTCTTTTAATATCTCTGAGATTCCTGTTCCTCCTTCAACAAATATGGTGAAAAGAAAGATGATCAATTTTATGAGTGTACCATTATCTCCTCCCCCAAGAAGAATTCCGACACTAGCAAGAAGACAGTTGAGAAGAAATCACATGCCAGTGATAAGAGGCCTTGGTGCTGAAGAGACTCAAACTAATGAGTCTTAACTTAAGAGATTGAAGATAGGTTTGCTTGACCCTCAGATATAGCCCCAAAAAACTCAAACCAACTAGCAAGAGTTGGTTGCAAAGAAAGCTTTGGCCGAGAAATAAGAGTGGGTGAGATAAATCCAAGATGATCTTGGTGACATTAGGTCAGCTTCTGTTACCATGAACCCTGGTTTGGCAAGGGGTCTAATCAAGAATGGAACTCTCCCTGCTGATTGGGCTGCATTAGCCCCACGACCATGTCAAGGCTAATTAAGAGCGCGTTGTCACAATTTAGCTCTGGTAATTATCTTATCTTTTGTTTTTTCTCCATATTGTTAAACTTCTTCTAATCATCTTGTACTTGCACCTTCACAGTTTTTTGTTGACTTCAACCAAATGATGGAGAAGGATGACCAGCTAAGGTCTTCTCCTGGTGAAGTGGAGGAGGCATTTAAGGGGTTGAGACGATCTTTGGCTGCTTTTCGAGAGGCTTTTGAATCAAAGAAAAAATTCTGGGAGGAGGAGCTAAAAAAAGTTAAGGATAGGGAAACTATAGCAGAAGATAAAATAAAGGTTGTTGATCGATCATAAGGCAAATGATGTTGATGCTAGGACCAAGTTTATCGAGGAAAAATTGACAAAGCTAAAGACTAGGCCAAAATTGCTGAAGATAAGGTGGTTGGCCTTATAATTGAAGTTGCATCTATGAAGGCTAAAGGAAAATTTGCTTATGAAAAGGTCTGAGAGAAATCACTTTTTGCATCTTCTTCCTATATTTAGTATGCTAAGAAATCGTCCTTCAAGGAAGGTTGGTCAGAGGCTCTGAAGGTGGTCGGCACATCGGCAAACTCTGAGATTTTCCAAAGGCATGATCCAGGCACTCCCCCTAACTTGGTTGAGGAGTTTGATGATGAAGAAGGGTCAAAAGAGTCTTCAATGATGCCCATTGAGTCTTCAGTGGTGCCAGAAGCAAGTGCCGACCTACCTGCAGCTAGCCAAGACCATGCCACGGATAAGGAGAAAGTTTAGCTCCTCCTTAGCTAGTTTCCTTTTTTGTCTTTTCTCATATGTATTTTTTTATTTCTTCTCTTTTCTTTCTTGTTGATGTATCCACCTCTGTACTTCAACATTAATCAATAAAAGAACATATTTTTTCTCAATTGTTGTTGCCTTTGAATGACTTTAATTTCTTGCTGGTTTATTTTTTTCTGTATTGTCTATTTCTCTGGATTTTCCCTATAAACTCATAATTGAAACTTTCCAGTTTGATGCCAGGAAAAAAACTATTGTTTCTGTTGAATCCGACCTACTTAGGCGGCGCTAAAATCTCTTTGAGGTTGTCCATATTCCATTATACGAGGAATATTTATTGTGGTTACTCGGCCCAGATGTTTCTAATAAAGAGAAGGAATCTTACATCCATCTTCAGTGCCTCTTGGACAGAGCTGTGGCCAATAATGTAGGTTATTATGAGATGATTGAGAGGATGCAGGAAGATCACAAAATTTCTAAAGCATTGTTCCATTATGACTAAGAAGCGGAATTAAGTGAAAGCTGTGGTTTTAACAAGAAATTAATAGACATCCCTTATGCTTTTCACAAGAAGGAATTAGCCTTAAATAAAGAATTGAAAAATGCGCGATCAATTACTGCCATGATAGAGAGAGAAAATAAAACACTAAGGAACGAGCTTGACTGTTTGAAGAAATCAACCACCATTGGTTCAGATGAAGGAGTTTCATTCTTGGAGACTGAGAATGTCAGGTTGTTGGAGGAGCTGGAAGCTTTACAGAAGAAATATATCAAACATGGACAAGCACCTAGGCAAAGTATAATTGTTCAGCCAACCGTTGAGGAGACGAGAACCAAGAAGTCTGTGATCGACCTACTTGGGCGGTGCACAAATCTCTTTGAGGCTGGCGATGTTCCTTTGTCCGAGGAATATGTATCAGGGTTGCTCGGCCCAGATGTTTCTAATCAAGTGAAGGAATCTTACATACATCTCCATTGCCTCTTGGATAGAGCTGTAGCCAATAACGTCGATTATTATGATATGATTGAGAGGATGCAGGAGGATTACAAAATTTCCAAAGCATTGTTCCATTCTAACTATGAAGTCAAATAAAGGCATTAAGTGAAAGTTATGGCTTTGACAAGAAATTGAAAAACATCACTTCTGCTTTGCACAATAAGGAATTGGCCTTGAATCAAGAATTAGATTATGCCCGGTCAATTGCTGCCATGTTAGATAGAGAAAATAATGCACTAAGGAACGAGCTTGACAGTTTGAAGAAATCAACCACCATTGGTCCAGATAAAGGAGTTTTATTCTTGGAGACTTAGAATGCCAGGTTATTAGAGGAGCTACAATCTTTGCAAAAGAAAAATAAAACCTGTCCAAGCCTCCAGGAAAAGTATAGTTGTTCGGCCAACTGTTGAGGTGGATAGAACTAAGAAGACTCTGTATGACCAAGTTGCTCAGCTCAAGGAGAAAGACAAGGCCATTAAAAATCTTCAAGATAATGTGGACCGACTTACTTTCCATTTCCACAAGCAACCGAGATTTGTTTGGATGGAGGGATATAATGAAGCTATGACTTATTTGGATAAGCTCGTGGAGCAGGCCGAGAATTAAGTCTATAAGTGAGGTTGGATGAACCTGCTCGCTCTGTTAAAGATACTTCAAGATGATAAATTGTGGCACTGGCATGACCCAGGGATGTTAGACTACCCTGATCCTGCTTTCTCAGTTGACTTCAGTTGGATCCCTCCTGATGCCATTCCTCAAAGTTTGATTTGAAAATACATTGGAGACTTCGATCTTGAAGGAGAATTGGAGTATGTGCATCCCCAACATCTTCTTGGTCGGCCGAGCGAAAGTAAGATTACTAGGAGAATGACTTTCAATTCCATTAATCATCCTATCACCCTTGATGAACCTCCTATTGGGATGAGCAAGGCAGATGGAAAGCGTCTAATGGTATAAATTATATCTTGTATTTGGTTTCCCTTTGTTTTGTAATTCATGTTTATTGAACTGGAATGAATTTTTTTAAGACATTCTTGTCCATTATCTTATTATCGACTATGTAATCTGTATAATGACTAGTTTATCGACTTATTGATTAAATGTCCCACTTAAATTTTAGGTTTTTGATTCGTAATTGAATCCGATTGTAATGCCTTAGATTCTACTAATGATGTTCTTAGATAAAACTATGAATAGTTTTGTTGAACTAAATTGTAACATTAGTTATCAGTGGAGACCATGTATATTAGAAATGTCTAATTATCCCTCTATTTTAACTTAGTCGAGTAAAACCTCTTGTGTTCGAAAGGAGATTTTACTAACTTCTAGTTCGTGATTTGTCGAGGAAGAAATCAAACATGAAGTTATGAACTTTTCTGAAGTTGGAAAAGTTTGGCGAGGAACTTTTCTGAAGTTGAAAAAGTTTGAAAAATACAAAGAACTTTTCTGAAGTTGAAAAAGGTTGACAAATAAAAAGAACTTTTCTGAAGTTGGAAAAGTTTGATAAATATATATAACTTTTCTGAAGTTGGAAAAGTTTGACAGTTAAAATTTTTAAATTAAAATTTAGTGTTTAATATAGGGGTAGTGGTGTGCCACACCATACTCCGAAAAACAAAACATAAAAAGGAAGTATCATGAGTAGAAACATGCAATTTCATTAACTTGAATAACTTATTACATCGAAAACAAAATTACTGATAGTATTTGCGAAGATGGTCGGCATTCTAGGGGTTCTTAAATTCCCCGCCCTCCAATATCTCCAAGCAATATGTTCCTGGTCAGATTTCTATTGAGATATAGCAAGGACCATGCCAGTTCGGTTCCAGCTTATTATTTTTCTGAATCATTTTCTTTAGTACCAGGTCTTCCTGCTTCAAGTTGGTCGGCTTAACACACCGATTGTGAAACCTAGCAGTCCTTTATTGGTAAGCAGCCATCTGAAGAGCAGTATCTTCTCTGACTTCTTCTATCATGTCCAGATATAGTCGCCTCATGAGATCACTTTTGGGTGAATTAAAGTTCAACACTCTGTGAGTCGACAAACCAATTTTCACTGGTACCACTGCCATAGTACTAAAAGTAAGCATATACGGGGTTTCCCCTATTGCTGTTCTGAGAGTGGTCCTATACGCCTAAAGAACGTTGTGGAGCTCGTTAATCCAATTGCCTTTAGCATCGCCCAACCTTCTATTTAATCAATCTAGTAAGGTTTTGTTGGTGATTTTTGTCTATCCATAGCACTATGGATGTCCAGGAGCTAAATGAAGTTTCTGGATGCCAGACCTAATGCACTGATAGGGCATATCAATCACTCTATGATAGGGCATAACAAATGATCTTCTTCCATATAAACTGAAACACTCTCTGATAGGGCATATCAATTAAAGGCTCAGTGTCCACCCACTTGGTGAAGTAATCGACTACTAGAACCAGATATTTGAACCTTCCCTTGGTGGTTGGCAATGGTCTGACCAAATCTATTCGCCAAATAACAAAAGTCCATGGAGATGTGATAGCCGTTAGAGTTGCTGGTGGTCTTCTATGAATGGTGGCGAATTTTTGGCACTTACTACATATATTGGCAAAATCAACATAATCTGCTTTCATTGTTGGCCAATAATAACCTTGCATTGCTACCCATTGTCTTAGAGATCTCCCCTCCGTGTGAGCTCCACATGAGCTGCCATGTACCTCTTTCATCAAATCATTTGCCTCAGCTAGGTAGACATAATGAAGTAAAGAGACTCTATAGCCTCTTATGTACAGTGTACCTTTCTCCAGAATATAGTGAGCTGACTTATATCTCATTTTCTTTGTTTCTTTTTGGTCGACTGGTAACAGTCCCTTTTTTAGTGTAGTCTCTGATCAGATCACTCCAGGAAGGCCCCAATTCTACAGAAATGATGTTGACTGCCTCCTTATCAATGCTCCTGCTAGTGAGGATCTCCACCGAGATGGTTCTTCTGAGCTCCATTGGTGTTGTTGAGGCTAGACGAGTAAGGGAATCTTCTCGGGCATTATCCACTCTTGGAATATGGATTTTCTTAACTGTAGGAAAGGAGCAGATAACTTCTTTTTCCTTATTCAAGTATCTCGCCATTGTTTCCCCTTAACGCCATATACTTCCAGTAACTGATGGACAATAAGTTAAGAATCGCCGTGGGCTATTACCTGCTCGATACCCAATGATGAGGCTAACTTCGAGCCAGTAATCAAATTCTACGTACTCGGCTTTATTGTTGAAATCTTGAAATTGAAATCCCAATGCATATCCTACATCCAAATCATCTGGAGTACTAAGGATGAGTCCAGCACCACTTCCAATTGTACATGAAGATATATCAACGAACAATTTCCATATTGGAGCATCATTGTTGAAGTCTTCATCCATTAATACCCCATACTTGAAAACCTTTTGGCTTTGCTCAGCAAGTCGGAGAGTTCTTCTTGAACAATTGATCATTCTGATTGATCTACAACCGTCTCAATTGGCTTTGGAGTTGAGCTCTCTTCCGAAGAAGTCTGCTTGGTAGGCCAACTTAGTGTGCTGGGTACCTCGGCATAGATGAATTCTTCTATAAAATATGCAACTGCTTGCCCCTTTAGTTAAGTTCTTGGTTTGAACATAACTTCATACTCTCCCAACTCTACTGCCCAAGACATTAATCTCCTAGACTTTTCAGGCTTATGCAAAGCTTGCCACAAGGGTAAGTTCGTGTATACTACAATGGTGTGAGCCTGAAAATAGGGTCTCATCCTTATAGAGGCTTCAATGAGAGACAATGCCAATTTCTCCAAGCGTGGATATCTGATCTCAGCTCCTTAAAATTCCTTACTGGTGTAAAATGCTGGTTTTTGAATGCCATCCTCTAGTCGGATCAAGGCTGAACTTATAGCAAACTCTTAAACATCCAAATATAAGTACAACTTCTCACCCAAAATTGGTCGAGAGAGTCAAGGGGAAGACCCCAAATACTTTTCAAGTCCAAAAAATCTTTTTCACATCCGTCGTTCCATTCAAAGGTCTTTCTAAGTACCTTGAAGAATGGAAGACATTTGTCAGTGGCCCGAGATACGAAATGATATAGGACTGCTACTCTTCTTGACAACTTTCACATATCCTTCTTATTGGTCGAGGATTGCATTTCCAGTAAAGCCCTTATATTGTCAGGATTGTCTTAAATTCCCCTTTGATTCACAATGTACCCCAAGAACATACCTTCCTGGACTCCAAATATACACTTCGTCAATTTGAGCTTCATCTGATGCTTTTCCAGTTGGTCAAAAGTTTGGCCCAGATCAACAATATGGTCGACGGAGAACTTGCTTTTGGTGAGCATATCATTTATACACCTCCATGTTGTTTCCCATTTGGTGTTCAAAAACTTTATTTACCAACCTCTGATACGTTACGAAAGCATTCTTGAGCCCAAAGGGCATTATATTGTAACAGTAAGTTCCTCGGTTGGTAATAAAGGATGTGTTTTCCTTATCCTCGGGCTTCATCTTGATCTGGTTATACTCTGAATAAGCATAAATGAAGCTGAGCAATTCATGACCTGCTGTGGAATCTACCAATTGATCAATCATTGGTAAAGAAAGCTGATATTTTGCACATGTCTTGTTAAGGTCGCTAAAATCCACACACATTCGCCTTTTATTGTTCTTCTTTTTTACCATTACTACATTGGCCAACCAATTTGGATATTTAATATCCTCAATGAACTATGCTTTCTACAGTTTCTCCACCTCTTCTTGGATCTTCGTGTTCTTCTCTGGGCTGAAAATTCTGCGCTTCTGCTTGATTGACTTGGCCTCTTTGTAAATATTAAGCTCGTGCTAGATGAAATTGGGATCAATCCTCAGCATAACCTCTTGACTCCAGGCGAACACATTCTTCCTATCTCTTAAGAATGTAATTAATTATTATTTGATAGAAAGTGTTAGTCTTGAGCCAATCTGGGTGGTCCTTTCTGGTTTTTCATCATCTAGTACAATATTTTTTGTTTCTTCCATGACCAATCATTTCATTAAGTACTCCTTCTCGCGAGGATCCAAAGTATCACTGTGGAAAATAGTTGTGCCCCTCTTTATTTCCTGTTAGTCGGATGAAGTATAATAGCATTCCCGTGCCTCCATCTGGTTAACATTTACCACGCCGACTCCGTAGTTGGTGGGGAACTTCATGCATTGATTCACAGTAGACGGAACTACTTCTAGTTGCTTCAACCCTACCTGACCAAGGATTATGTTATAGGCTGAAGGCACGTTTTTGTCCAATATAAAGAAGCGAATTCGGTCTATCCTTCTCGTTGGCCAAGTGCCGACTAGTACTTCCAACTTGACAGGTCCCAAGGGATATACCCATTCTCCAAAAAATTATATAGGAGATCTGTGATATGGTTCTAGATTATTGTCTTTTAATCCTAAGATTTGAGAACAATCGTAGAACATTACATTAATTGAACTCCCATTATCAACCAAAACTCTAGCCACTCTTCCATAGTGAACTCTACAAGTAATTACAAATGGATCATGGTGAGAATAAAGCACCCCACTCAGATCGTTTTTTGAGAAGCCGATCACCATATTATCTTTGTTGACTTTCCTGGGCCAACCACTACTGCTCTCAGCCATATCAAATTGCTTAATAGTGGGACAAGCATTGACTTCATTTAAGTACACCTTTCTTTTAGCAATTCCATCCCCTCCACCCGCATCTCCACCTGCAATAAAATGACAACCGAAAGAGATCATACATACATCCATTTATGGTTCGTCAGGCTTCTTCGACAATTCGGGGTCTTCTTCATAATCATTATTGCATGCTCTTTTAGCGTCCTCTTTTCCTCGTTCGGGTGACTACATCTCCTTCTAGTATCTTGGCTACCATTCCAATCAACAAATTTTGCCAGTTTTCCCCGTCGAATAAGAGTTTCAACTTCATTTTTGAGGGTTATGCAGTTATCAGTGGTGTGTCAGTGATCGCGATGAAAATCACAATACTTGGACTTATCTCTTTTGTTGGAGGCTTCTTTAATTTCTCAAACCAATTCAGATCCTTATTACCCATGATTTCTTCTAGAATGTGGTGAACACCCTTGGTGAGCGGAGTATATTCTTCGAACTTCTTGATCCTGTTAGACTTCTTATTTTGTTTATCTTTCTTGAACGAGTTATTTTTCTATCTCTCAGCTTTGTTCTCTGGTGCTTTTTTTGCTGCCATGGCTTCCTCGATGTTCATGATTTTTCCAACTTTAGCCATCAATTCTGTCATAGTCTTAGGTGGTTTTTTTTCCAAGGCATGGTAAATATGTTTTACTAGTAACCCACTCATTAATGCTGCAAATGTTCATTTCTTCTTCATAATCCACCACCTCTAACTTTTCATTATTAAACCGAGTAATATAATCTTAAGTACTTTCTCCCGACTTTTGGCACACAGTCAAGAGATGAGTGACGTTTGATTGGCTTGGCCCCAAAACAAAAGTTATCAATGAATAATTCGTTTAATTGGTGAAAACTAGAAATTTTACCTCTAGGCAGATTATTATACCATATCTGGGTTGGACTTGTGATGGAACTGGAGAAAGCCCTCTACCTCATCTCGTCGGGGATATAATAAATGTCAGCAGCAACTTGGTACTGCTCAATATGTAGAATCGGATCAGTTTTCCCATCATATTTAGGAATGACCACTTATGGTTTGTACTTACAAGGTGTGGGGTAGTCCATAATAGCCTCGACGAAAGGTGAGCCTTTAACAAAACTCCTTTGTAATCGGTTTTTTTATTTTGGCCATTTTCCCTACCGATCTTCCAGTCGCTGCATGGATCCTTTTTAGGAATGTTCCTCTGGTTTGGATTTAACCGAAGTAGATTTAGTGGCTTTACAGTGACTATGTACTGAATTCTCCTCCTGAGAGTGGTGCTTGGCACGCACAGAGCCGTTCATACTAGCTCTTGATCTCACAGAACCTTCTCTATGATCACGATGACTCCTACTCCATGTGATGACCTCTAATTACTCGGGAATCTAGATGATCAAAATCAGACTCCCTGCTTAGCATATCCAGTACACTTGGCCTTTCTTTGGAAAAAGATATACCGTTATAGTAATCCGTTGATCGGAATGAGGAAGTTGCACCAGGCCGGTATGATCTATCATGAGAAGAATGAGAACGATAACTCCTTTCATTTCTGGCTGGTGGAGGTGGCATATATCTTCTGGAATTGGAGGACTTTTCTTGCATTGTGCGAGCTAATTGCCTGACTGACTCCTGCATAGCCTCCTGTCCTTTAGCCAAATTGAGCATGATCCTTTAGAGGTCTGTCTCACTAGGGGAGCAGATATTTCTTGCTTATTTCCTATTGAATTGTCATTGTTTAATTCAAATGATGAAATATATGAGGTAGAGAATAATGACCAGAATTCATGTTCCACTGACGGCGCCAATCTGTTGATATCTAAAATGGATTTAATCCAGATTTATAATCACAGATAAAATACAGTAGGTTAATCAAATCAAACACACAAGATAAGACATTTTTAAAGTGGTTTGGCTGTGAAGAAAGCCCACGTCCTCTATTAGTTTTATTGATGTTGGTTACAATAGCTCAGTGTGGTTTAATCCAGATTTTTTTTAGTTTGATGGTTTAAAATTTTTACAAAGGGCTATTGGATTTTTTTTATGTGTTGGTTTAATCCACTTGTTAGGTTGATTTTTTTTTTGTTGGTTTAAAGATTTCACGAAAGGGGGCTTAGATTTTTTTTAATGTGTTAGTTTAACCCACCTGTTAGACTGGTCATTTTTTCCTTCTATTTGTTGGTTTAAAGATTTTACGAAGGACTAATAGACTTTTTTTATGTGTTGGTTTAACCCACATGCAAGACTAGTCATTTTTTTTTTGTGCGAACTGGTCTCTATATATTTACTAGTAAGAGTATATTTTGTATTTTTTGGATATTAAATACAAAATAAGGTTATTTTTGGAAAATTGGAGATTAATTAATCATACTTGAGGCATTTTAAATGCATGATTGGATTATTATATCCCCTCTTGTCTTCTTATTCGCGACTCTGCCAAATGCAAGATTGGAGTAAGCCTTATTTGACCTTTACTTATTCTATCCAATCCAGTTATTATCCTATTATATCCCTCCCTCTTATCCATTGCATCAAATGAGGCCTAAGTATTTAAATTTATCTATAAGTATTCAACTCAAACCAATTTATAATCCCCGCCTAAAAGCCTCCAAAACCACCCTATAGGATAAACTGTCGAATCGAATCGATTCACCCCCGGTCTAAATCAATTATCCCCCAAACTGAATTGATTCTCCCTCTGTAATTTCTAAGTTCGTTCCAACACGTTAGTGGCGAATTAACCTAATCCAAATCAACCTAAAAACCTCGAAACAATAATACTGATCAATTTCCTTCATATATAAACATCATACACTAGCTAGCAACATGTTTTGAAAAGTTTTAGGTGATTAATAACACGATTAAGGGTTTAAATACAAAATTTATAAATCTAACCCTAAGTGCATGTTCTACACAAGATTGATGCAATTAACTTACGAATTCTAATCAATTATCAAAACAAAGTGAGGACTTTATCGATTACAACTAATAATGTTCATAATAATGTTTTTAAGTTAATATTACATGGATTCGTGTGTTAGTTAGTGTTGATGTCTAAAAATGGACTTAATCCAGATTTATAATCATAGATAAAAAATAGTAGATTAATCAAATCAAACATACAAGAGAAGAGATTTTTAAAGTGGTTTGGCTGTGAAGAAAGCCTACGTCCACTGTTAGTTTTATTGATGTTGGTTATTAGTTTTATTGATGCTGGTTACAATAGCTCAATGTGGTATATTTGAGAATGATTGAGTTGTTCCTTGAACTAGGGAGTATTCTGTATTTATAATGGTGCAAAACCCTAGAGATGGAACGCCTTTATATTTATAGGCATTTACATCTATGTACAATAAATGAAACTCTTTGAATTCATTTCTAGTTGGCATCACATCCGAGTAACTTTTGATATTCCTGATGGTTGGCATTCTGGAGGTAGTCGGCCTTCCAGCCGACTAAGTATCTATGATGCCGATCAAGGTGGTTGGTCGGCCACGTAGAAGTATAAGTGTACATTTATCATTGGTGTACATAGGAGAGTAATTTTTACATACAATAATCAGTTAATTCATTAACCAAGATTCAATAGTTCCTCAATTCATAAACTAGGGTTTATAAAATAATTCATATTAATCACGAAATTAGGTTAACTATTAATACAAGATTATATGTTCCATTATTATATTCCAACATATTAGTATTATTTTAACACAAACTTAATTATATTCTTATACAAAATAGATTTGCCTTAGGATGATTATAAAAGCAATCCCCAATTCCCCCAAATCTCCAAAGTTAGGCTTCTCCATCACCAAATCTCCAAAGCTAATCTTCTCCCTCTTCTACTTAGCAGCTAGGATTCTCCCAATATGTTGCAAGATTTTTAGGTTATGTGATTTCGGTTATAAAAAGCATCAAACCTGAAATTAGGCTTAGCCCCAAAAAACCCCAACCCAAAGTTTGCAAAATAAGCCCTAAACGGACAAAAACTTGGCCCAACCCATATACTAACTCAACGGACCAATATTCCACTATTATTAGCTCAAACTGGATATTCTAAACGTCCAACGAACTAACTTGAAAATAAATATATTCTACAAGTCAGCTATCTTGTTAAATTAATTAATTAGTTGATACGCATAACTTAAGTTTAAATCTTAATTATTAATTAATTAAATTGTACTTCGGTATTATAAGAACCTACTTAACGATCGGTGGGGACCAATATTGAGGGAATAATCTAAACAGGAAAACTCCTGATACCTAGCCCCTGATCATTCCATAGCCACCCTTAATACTAAGACACTTAAATATTCATCTTAATGAATTATTATGAGTTCACCAATACCTATAGCAATTGAAATTACAGTCCAATCAACACGTAACTTAATTACATAATACAAGATATGTAACATCTGAAAGACACATCTCAATATACTAAATAGCCTATCAAAAGTTCAACATATCATATCACAAAATGACATATTGCATGTCATATAAAATATAATAGTTCGTTCATATTTAATAATAAATTTAATAATTAAATAAATGCCATAAAAATACGGAGTATTACATTTACATATTGGTAGTTGGAGAGCAACAAGAGTTGACAAATTAACTAAGGATTAAGGACAATAAAGAAGAAAATTTAACACAATATGTAGAAACTGGCATGGAAATTTCTCTTCATGCTTTAACTAGGAGTGTTGGCCAGAATACCATAAGAATTCAATTTTGGTTCAAAGAAGAAAACTATTATGGTGTTGATAGATAGTGGTAGTAATCATAATTTTTTAGACCCAACGGTGGCCAAAAAAGTCAATTGGCCCACGGAACCCACGACACAAATGATGGTAACTATATCCAGTGGTGAAAAATGTTCCCAATTAAAATGGAAAATGAAAGATCGTCATTTTGAAGAGGATATGAGATTGTCACCTCTAGGAGGGGTGATTGGATTAAAAAATGTGGAGATGTACTACTCAACTTTAGTAAGCTCCAATTGTCCTTTAAAAGAAATAGAAAGAAAATTACACAGGGGAGAGGGGGTAGTCAGTGTGCAAACGATGTCTGGGAATGCTTTTAAAATATTCGTGAAGAAAAACACTCAAGGCCTAGTGGGTCATTTGTTTCTTATATTAGTGATACTATTAAAGGAAGAACCACCAACTAAAATTTTTGAGATCTTAACTGAATACTTGGAGGTGTTTAGAGAGCCAAATGTAGTGGCAGCAAAATGAGATCTAAAAAATAAATCAACCCATATTATACATATATTTATATATGGGGCTTATATTTAAAAGTTAAGAGTCAAATGTGGGACCCATATTTAAAACATATAAGTCAAATATGGAACCCAAAAACAAAAAATATGAGTTAAATATATAGTCCATCTTTAAAATTTGTGAGTAAAATATTTTTTTTACATTTACTTAAAATTGTAATACTTAAACGGATAGAAAAAAATGGGTTGACCCAACCCATATTTGGTCTCTCCGTAATTGGCCCAACCCATGTTTAGACCAATCCATATTTGTCCCGCCCATATTTAGCCCAACCCATAGTTTTTCGCTACAACCCATAAAGTTTGCCACCTACCAGAAAACTAGACCACCATATTCCACTTAAAGCCAATGTGGATCCCTCTAATCAAAGACTTCACAAGTACCCTCTCAAATTTTACACAAAATAAAAAACCGGTGATGTGTCAAACATCTATTAGTTAATGCTGCTAGGGCGGACCCACAAACACAAAAACACCAACCAATGCCCTTGTGACACGTCACCGACTTTGCGTTTTGTGAACAATTTTGAGGCTCTCCTTTAAATTATTCATATTTAAAAGGTGTGATTGAAAAATTAGTCCAATAAACGTTAAACGTAGGCTTTATTCAGCTATTCATGGCCCATTTTCTTCCTCTGTCCTATTGGTAAAGAAAAAATACTGAAGTTGCAGGATTTGTGTTGATTACAGAAAACTTAATGAGCTCACCATTAAGGACAAATTTCACACACCGGTGATAGAAGAATTGTTAGATCAATTAAATGGGGCAAGAGCTATTTCTAAAATTGACCTTAGATGTAGATACCATCAAATCAAGGTTCATGAGGCTGATATCTACAAAACTGCTTTCAGAACCCACCATGGTCATTTTGAATTTAAGTCTATACCTTTTAGCTTAACCAATACCCCAACCACATTTTAAGCCTTAATGAATCAAATTCTTTAGCCTTATATGATGAAGTTTGTGTTGGTTTTCTTTGATGATATATTGGTCCATAAAACTAATTTAAAGTTGCACAGGGAACATCTAAAACTAGTCCTATATGTTTTGGGAAAACACAACTTGTATGCTAAACTATTTAAATGTTCATTCGCTCAGACACAACTAGAATATTCGAGGCATCTTATCACTTTTGATGGGGCAAATGGATATCCCTCTAAAGTAGAAAATAGGATAAGGTGGTGCAAACCATCTTCTATTAAGGGTTTGAGAGGGTTTGGGGGTTGACTAGTTATTATTGGAATTTTATGGAAGGATATGGTACTATAAACAGACCAATAATTGATATGTTGAAAAGGGGCAACTTTAAATGGAGAAAAAAAAGTGGAGGAGGTATTTGAACAACTTAAGAAGGCCATGACCACCACACCAGTTTTAGCCTTCCCTAATTTCAGAGAACCTTTTGTTATAGAAACGTATGTAAGACCTAAATGAGTGGATACGGTACCTAATGCATAATGGATGACCAATAAGGCTTCAAGGCCAAAACCTTTGGGTTTCTCCACTTACAAAAAAGGAACTATTGGTCATAGTCATGGAAGTAACTAGATGGAGACCTTACTTAATGGGGAATCATTTTATTTTCATGACAAATCAACTAAGCATAAAATATTTTTTAGAGCAAAGGGTGCCCACTATGTCGCATCAAAGGTGGTTAACGAAGCTATTGAGTTTTGACTACGAAATCAGAAATAAGGAAAGGCAATGACAACAGGGTTTATGATGCCTTATCAAGGGTTAAAGAGGAACAATCCAGTTGCAATGCTACTGTGGTCTAACCACAATAGTTTATGGAGGTGGCGCAAAGCTATGAACATGACAAGGTTGTCCAAGAGTTAATTTCTAAGTTTTTTGTCACTCCTAATGGGATAACCAACTATACCTATTCTAGTGGGGTAGTAGGTTAAAAGAATAGGCTTTATGTTGGCACTGGTGGTGACCTCAGGCACAAACTTATAGCTTCAATACATACCTCCACTAGGGGGTCACTCGGGCATTCAAGGAAGATACCAAATGGGAAAATGTATTTCTTTTGGACAAGGCTTTAAAATGATGTTACTCAGTATGCTACTACTTTTTGTTTGCCAAATAAATAAGGGTCAACACATGTATCCACCAAGGTTGTTACAACAACTCCCCATGCCTAATCATGGATGGAAATATATTACCATGGACTTCATCGAGGGTTGCCTAAGTCTAAGGGTAAGGATGTCGTTATGGTGGTGTTGATAGGCTAACAAATTATATCCATTTCATAGTTATTAAACATCCTTGCATTATTGCCTTGGTGGCGAAAGAATTTATGGAGAATATCTACATATTATATGGACTACCTCAATCTATTATTTTAGGTTGAGATAGAATTTTCATAAGTTCTTTTTGGCAAGACTTTTTTAGAGTTTTAGTGATGGAGGTGCACCTTAGCACCTCCTGCCGCCCACAAATCGGAAGGATTAATGTGTGTGTAGAGACCTATTTGAGGCATATAATAAGTCATAAACCAAAGAAATGGGTTAAGTGGTTGGCACTTACAGAATGGTGGTTTGATACTAACCATCATACCAGTTTGAAGATGTCCCCATTCAAGGCTCTATATGGCTACAATCCCCCACATCTAGCCTTGCTACTAAGGCCATGACCTGTATAGCTGTGGTGGAAGATTATATTAAACAGAGGAAAACAATGTTGGATATTGTGAAAGAAGGCTTAAACAAGTCATATGAGAGAATGAAGTGGTATGCAAACAAAAAAATAAGTGAACAATTAATTAAGATAGGTGATTGGGTATACCCCAATCTTTAGCCCTACTGACCAACGTCAACAGAAATCACAAAGAATATGAAGTTAGAAATAAACTTATATGGGCCTTTCCATGTGTTAGAAAAGGTTAGGAATGTGGCTTATAAACTTCAGTTACCGGTGGGTTGAAGAATTCATCATGTTATCCATGTGTCACAACTCATAAAAAAATTAGGCAATTCGGTGGTCCCAATACCTCAGCTACCATTAGTGGATTTGAAGGGTCAAATGTGTTGGAGATTTTTAAAATAAGTGAGTAAAAGTGGTGTGTGAAAGCTTGTCCCACATTGGAAGTGTGTGGATAAAAGTGGGAAACAAACCTAATATAAAAGGGAGAGTGTCCCACATTGGAAAATGATCAAAGCTAAGTAAAACCCACTAAGCTATAAAAGAAGTGGGCAATCTTGTTGTCCCACATTGGATAAATATAAAGAATGTGTGCACTTAATAAGTAGAAATGGAAGAGGAAGAGTTACTTCATCAAGCATTTGAGAGGGTTATTTAAGAGAGCTCCAATAAGGTGTGAAGCACCGTACACACGCACACGCGCGCGCGCTCTTGCGGGGAAGTGGGTTGTAGAGGCGCTAGTGACGCACTTTGCACTTCTCATGTCCACAGTGGTAGGGGGTTACTGGGATTCGTCTGGGTTGGATCACGATAGCTCGGGCGCAGTCACTTTTTTGTTGATTTGTGTAAAATCGGTTCGATTTAATTGTACCTATTCGGAAATGGCTTATAATTGTTGATAATTAACAGTATACCATTTCGGAAGTAATAAAGACTGTTAAATTCAATAGTCATAACTCTTTAAACACAACCTTTCATTTTCTATAAATAAAGGCTGCCAATTTCGATTTGTACACAATATATATTAACCCAGTTTCAAAATATCCAACCCCTGTAATTACTCACTTACAATTTTTAAGAAATACAAAAATTATCTTATTCTGTTTTGTGTACAAAAACAGAGTATGAACTTGATTACTAGCTCTTCGCTACTATATCCAAGGGCTATCTTCAAACATATAATTTGTAGACAATGCAATTGCTTCATGATATCTTGAGTAGGAATTTGTGAATTTTCATTTGTAGACCGAATTATCTTGATGGGGCAAATACTGTGTTTATAAAAGTGACATCACGCCTTGAAATTTTCAGATTTAATTTGAGGTTCAACGGAGTTGTATTCAGAAGTTTATATTGTTGTATTGAAGTTGACATTATTGTTATAAATAGAAGATTTTTATTTCTTCCATTGCATACATATTTTTCAATAATGTAAATACAGTAATTAGATGGAAGACTCTTCCAAATCACTTCTACAAATAACATAAGGCTTTGTCAAGTTGGACCATTTTGATAGTGGTAATTTTCTGCGTTGGCAGAAAAAGGTTCACTTTCGTTTAACAACATTGAAGATTGTGTATGTCTTGTCATAAGAGAAACCAAATGAAAATGAAAATGAAATCGTGGAACAGACTAGGAAACACATAAAATGGGAGACCAATGACTACCTCTGTCGTGGTCATATTCTCAATGCACTTGCTGATAATTTGTTTGACTTGTACCAAAATGTTGGGACTGTAAAAGATTTATGGGACAAATTGGAGACCAAATATCTTACGGAAGATGCTATAAGTAAGATGTTCGTTATCGGTCAGTTGACATCCAATGCATCTTAAATCATTGAAAACTTAAAAATTTAAATATGGATGATAATGTAATTGTTTCTTCCATAATTGAAAAACTTCCTCCTTCATGGAAAGATTATAAGAAAGAACTCAAGCCAAAAAGGAAGATCTTTCACTTGAAGAACTAGAGACTCATTTAAGAATTGAACAAGAGTCTCGAATTCTAGATGGTAAAGAGGAACAGGAAAATTTTGTTTCTAAGGTCCATGTGGTGGAGGAAGGAAAGAAGCAAAAATTTGGCAATCATGGAAAGAATAACAAGCGGAATAATTTTTCAAACAATTATAAAGGAAACAAATAGAAGAAAGGAAATTGTTTTCATTGCAATAAACCAAATCACTTAAAAAAGGATTGTCGTGAATTCAAGAAACTAAAAGAAAAAGGAGGGTCATAAGACACAAAGCAAAAATTTCCTACTATGATATCCGAGGCTAATATGCTTGGAGAAAATAACTCTTAGTGGATTGATTCTAGTGCCACAAGGCATGTATGTAAGGACAAGAGTTTGTTATCTACCTATGAAACTGTGGAAGGAGATGTTCTCTATATGAAAAATTCTTCAAATGATGCGGTTAAAGGCAAAGGGACAGTGGATCTCGAATTCACATCCAAAAAAATCCTTAGTCTCACCAATGTTTATCATGTTCCTGATGTTAGGAAAAATTTAGTTTTTGGAAGTATTCTTAACAAATTTGGCTTTAAACTTGTATTTGAGTTGGACAAATTTATTCTGACTAAAAATAGTACCTTTGTAGGCAAAGGTTATTTGTATGAGGGCATGTTCAAGCTCAACATCAATGAAAAAGATTGTTCTGCTTATATCGTTGATTGTCTTTCTTTATGGCATAGTCGTTTAGGGCATGTTAATACAAAGAAAGTGCATTTCATGGTTAATTTAAATTTAATTCCTAGATATGAGAGTGACATGAATGAAAAATGTAAAATATGCATGCAAACAAAAATAACAAGATTATCTTTTCCAAAAATAGAAAAAACTACATCTTTATTGCAATTAGTACATGGTGATGTTTGTGATTTGCATGGAACACCTACTAGAGGCAGTAGTAAATATTTTGCTAAATTTATCGATGACTTTTCAATATATTGTTACGTATATCTTTTAAACTCTAAAGATGATGTGCTTAATAGATTTAAGACATATAAAATTGAAGTTGGAAATCAATGTGATACTAAAATCAAATGTCTTAGATCTTATAGAGGTGGTGAATATGACTTCCCTCAATTTTATGAAGATATGGGTATTATACATGAAATTATTACACCTTATACACCACAACAAAATGGAGATCAAAAAGAAAAAATAGGACGCTAATTGAAAGGGTTAATGCTATGCTTTCTTATTCTGGTTTAAATAAAGGATTTGGGGGAGAAGCACTTTTAACTGCGTGTCGTATTCTAAATAGAATACCTATTAAAGATAATAAGAAAACTCTGTAATACCCCGTACTTTTGGCTATATTTATTTTTGGGATTAATTAATTAAATGCGTATTAATTGGAAATTAATCCGGGTTATAAATACTAACGAGATGTGAGTTGGTATTTAATTATGAGTATATATGAAATTGGAATTATGAAAGTTGTCGTGAGATTTATATACGGCATTTTAGAAATTTTGTTGAGACGCGTGGGACCGCCGCGTCACGGTGTAATATTTTGACTATAAAAGTGAATTTAAAATCTATAAATCGTATGGTCATTTTGAGTGCGCCAATGCGTCCGGAAGGGTCGAGATAGTCAGAAAACACTAGCCGGGGGTGTAGTTTGGATTCCGGGGTATTTTTAGGCCATACCGACATCATAAAGGGTATTTTGGTAATTTCATATTTTGGGAAATTAAAAGTGACGAAAATTGGTTAATTACATCTGATGTGGATTTGACCCACTAAGCCCCTAACCAACCCATATTAACCTAGAAGGCTACGTAGGTTATTAGAAGAGTTTTCTAAGTTCCCCAAAACAAACCCTAGCCACCTTAACCCACCATTGGAGAAGAAGCTTGGAGAGAAGAAATTCTGCAGAAATCTTCACCAAACCAACATCAAAATCAGAAATCAAATCAAGGCAAGTGATTTAAATTACATTCCTTATGCAGTGAATGCTTCTTCCATGTTAGAAACCTTGATAATCAATCTTATATAAGAGTTAAAAGAAAACCCATGAAATTGAAAGTTATTATTTAATTTTGGGATAGGTTTGCATGTAGAAACATTGTTTGAAGATTGAATTCAGAGATTTCATATTTATGTGATGTAAAAACGGATTAAAATCTGGGAAATTATGATGAGAAAAATCTAGGGTTTATGTTCTTGAAGAAATTGGGAAAAAAATGTAGAAACTTGTGATTTAATGATGTTTAGGATGTATTAAACCCTTAAAAGATGTTAGTATATGACCTTAGCATGTTTGAGGATGATTAGAGAACTTAATACATTGTTGGAACGAATTTTAGAGGAGATTTGAGGAGTAAAAATGGTGAAAAACGAGTTTTAGGAAAATCTGGGACGAATCTGGTAGGTCGTTAGAAGCCCCTACCCAGGTCGTTCGAACGAACTCGTTCGAACGAGCTTCTAACGAATGGACCAGTCGTTCTAATGAAAGGGAGCCTCGTTCGATAACTTCGTTCGAACGAGATCTCGTTAGAAGGTACAGTTCGTTCGAACGAACTGGAATCTCGTTCGAACAGCCTCGTTCGAACGAGACTTCTAACGAGTTGACAGAGGAATCTCGTTCGAACAGTCTCGTTCGAACGAGACTTCTAACGAGTTGACAGTTTGGGCCTTTTTGGACTGTTTTGATTTTTGGAGTTCCGTAAACTTGTTCGAGGATATAGATAACATTCCGAGGATGATGTAATAATAGAATTGGGACTTTTGAGTATTTATGAGAAGGAAATTAGATACGAGAGTTATATTAAATGGACGGTTTGGGTTGAGATGTGAGTGTCTACTACGACGTGAGAATGAATTATGGCGCGTATAATTACAAACCGGAATAATATAAGTTGTAGATATTATAAGTTGGTACGAGAATGCGATATGTACTACGATTAAACTACGGGATTACTAAGACGTGTGTTTACTTAGTATTGGTATATGAATTGTGTGTATGACATACCTACCATACTTGCTATCACGGGAGGTTTGCGTTCGCTTAGGGCCCTCTAATCCTTGTGTTGCCCGGATTTAGACTGGTTACCTTGATGAACATAGGTCATAGAAAGACTTATTGGGATATTAATAAGTCCGCTGATCGTAGGAGCGTAGGTATGTGCGTGACCTATGTGATGTGACTGTGTTCGCCTCCATTGTTTGTGATGTTGTTATCTGTGAACTATTCCTGAGAGATTCGGAATATGTAATCCTTATGTACGTGATGTACCGGGATGGATAGCAGAGTATGTGTGCACCACAGCTTAGTTCTCGGGGTGCTTGTATAATATATTTATGATGTGATTAATATACACTTAATTAATGGGAACCTTCATGTTATGGCTGTGAATATAATTACGGTATTGTTTCGAGAAAAATAACGAGTTAACTGATAGTGATATATATTGCATATTGAGCATCTGAGTTTACGTTAAACCCCTACTTAATTACGAGCATTATAATGTTAATAGAACCGAGTAATAAGGGTAGGACCTATGGCAGTCTAGCTAGATATGATGGTACTTAGCTAGTGATTTGTGTCGTTATAGATGGGTACTTACGTTAGGAGTGCACAGTTAGACGAGAGGTGAGAATATCATGTGAGTGCACGTCCTAACATGTACTTTGCATTTTATGTTTTAAATGTTTTTAAAGCACTTGCAGGTTTTTAAAATATAACTCCACATTCGGGCTCTGACCCGTTTTCTTTTCAAATCTATTTTTCTTTGTAAAACCATTTTAGGTGCCCAGCCACAAGGACACCATGCATAGGACATTCATTCAGGTGACGAGATGTAGCTGTTTGTGGAAGCTACAGGGTTTTGTTTGTAGACGCCTCTATCACTTGGATTCCATATTCATTATCTATCAGTTGTAAGGCATGTTGCCCATTTCTATTAGAGTTACATTTCCATTTCAGTTTCAGACTTTGGCATGTACTGTTTTAGTTTTCGGTTTACTTTTTTCAGTTATGGGATTGTAGTGAGGAGTTTTTCCTCCAGACTTTATTTACGTTATGTGATGATCATTCTATTTACTTCATTATGGTGAATGGTGTTATTATTCTTTATTACACTTGTTGCATGTTAATCAGACTTTAATTAAAATTTGGCACTTACTTTTTAAATACTAGGTGGTTAGTAATCATTAAAAGGTTTTCGACAGTGGTGCTATTAACTGGGCCAACTTGGCATTTTGAATTAATTTAATAAAGGAGTAGCTACCCGGTATTTAATTAGTCGGGGTGTCACAAACTCCTTATGAATTATGGAAGAATAGAAAACCTAATTTAGGTTATCTAAAAGTTTGGGGTTGTAGAGCTATTGTAAGGCTACATGAAACTAAAAGAAAGAAATTAGAAAGTAAAGGCGTTGAGTGTATTTTCATAGGTTATGCACAACATAGTAAAGCCTATAGATTTATGGTTAGTGAACCTAATGATTCTGTTGAGGTAAATACTATAATTGAATCTAGAGATGCAATTTTTTTATGAACAAAGGTTTTCTTCTATTCCTAGAATAAATAATGAAAAAGAAGTAAATACTCCTTCATAATTAACTGATACACCACCAGTAGAACAATAATAGATTAGAAAAGTAAAAGACCTAGAAAAGAAAAGAGCTTTGGTCCTGACTTTGTAGTCTATCTTGTTGAAGGAACTAGAGACACACCTTGTAATCAATTTGTTTTGATTCTTAGTGTTGAAACAGACCCACAAACTTATAGTGAGGCAATTAAGTCGATAGATTCAGCATTTTGGAAAGAAGCCATAAATGACGATATGGATTCAATCATGGGTAATAAAACTTGGAAGTTAGTAGACTGACCTCCAGAATCTAAACCCATCAAATGTAGATGGATTTTAAAATGAAAATGAAAATAGATATAACAATTGATAAATTCAAGTCTAAATTGGTTGCTAAAGGTTTTACACAAAAAGAAGGAATTGATTATTTTGATACCTATGCACCAGTTGCTAGAACATCTACTATTAGAGTTTTTATTGCATTAGCATCAATATATAAATTTGAAATTCATCAAATGAATGTAAAACTGCCTTTTTGAACGGTGACTTGGAAGAAGAAATTTACATAGAACAACCTGAAGGGTTTGTTATGCCTGGACAAGAACATAAAGTATGTAAACTTATTAAGTCCTTACATTGCCTAAAATAAGAACCTAAATAATGGCATGAAAAATTTGATATTCATTATTTCTTATGGTTTTAAAATTCATTAATCTGATAAGTGTGTTTATAGTAAATTTTCTAATGTTAAAGGTGTGATCATTTGTTTATATGTAGATGACATGTTAATTCTTGGTACTGATTTGGAAAGCATTAATAATACAAAGAGTTTTCTATCTTCAAAATTTGATATGAAAGATATGGGTGTAGCTGATGTCATATTAGGAATGAGAATAATAAGGAAAGATAAAAATAAAATTCTCATTCAATCTTTTTATGTTGAGAAAATTTTAAAGAAATTTAATCAGTTTGATTGCACACCTATTAGTATACCTTTTGAACCATAGCTAAAGATGATCCCTAAGACTGGTAGAGATATTTCACAATTGGAATATGCACGAGTAATTGATAGTTTAATGTATGCCATGACATGTAATCGACCTGATATTGCATATGCTGCTAGTAAATTAAGTAGATATACTAGTAATCCAAGTTTATTACAATGGCATGCTGTCAATAGAACATTAAAATATTTAAAAGGAACTATGGACTATGGTATATACTATAGTGGCTATCCTTTAGTATTATAAGGTTTTTCTGATGCCAGTTGCATAACTGAGCGGGGGGATCATTCCTCAATAAGTGGATGGATTTTCACTCCTGATGGAGGAGCTATTTCATTGGGATCAAAGAAACAGACTTGTATAACTGATTCTACAATGGCAGATAATTTTGTAGCATTAGCTGCAACTAGCAAAGAGGCACAATTGGTTAAGTAATTTGTTAATTGAAATTCCAGTTTGGCCAAAACCAATGCCTCCAATATGATACATTGTGATAATGAGTCTACACTTTCTAGAGATTATAGTGAAATATACAATGGAAAATCTAGACATATTGGCCTGAGACATAGTTATGTCGGACAAATGATTACAGATAGTGTAATCACAGTGGATTATGTAAAATCAAGTCAAAACTTAGCTAATCCATTTACAAAAGGTCTTGAAAGAGGACTGGTGTCTAAGACATCATTGGGGATGGGACTAAATCCCATTAACGATAATTACTCTTGATGGAAACACAACTTGATACTTGACACATTCAAGTCTCGATTTCAATGATTAAAGTACATCATATGACGTGATTGTAAGCACTACAAAATCAAACATCCCAACGATAAGTGCTTAGTACATGTAATGAATAATGAATAAGGATGAATTTAATCAGTAGACTTATGGTGTTTTAGTTACGTAGACACCTATAATAGTCTACCTATATGTCTGTGGAAGTGGTGCCGCTTCCTATGAGAATTGGGCTTAACTCTAAAGCACGCATGAAATCAAGGTACAGACACAAGGCCTAATACATGTGTCGTCTTATATGGATAATCAGTGAATAAAAGATTTGTGTGTGTAGACAAGTCCGGCTTATCAACATAGATTGATACAAGTCTACTATACTTTCATGGTTATCCTTGACGAATCTTCACAGGGTATTGGTTCAAGTCGTGAGACACCATTACTTATACACAGTCTTACAGACAGTCAAAGATTTACAAAACTTATTTTGAAAATGGTGGAGGAATGTTGGATATTTTTAAAATAAGTGAGTAAAAGTGGTGTGTGAAAGCTTGTCCCACATTGGAAGTGTGTGGAGAAAAGTGGGGAACAAACCCAATATAAAAGGGAGAGTGTCCCACATTGGAAAATGGTCAAAGCTAAGTGAAACCCACTAAGCTACAAAATAAGTGGGTAACCTTTGTGTCCCACATTGGAAAAATATAAAGAATGTGTACACTTAATAAATAAAAATGGAAGATGAAGAGTTACTTCATCAAGCATTTAAGAGCGTTATTCAAGAGAGCTCCAATACGGTGCGAAGAACCGTACACATGCACACGCGTGCGCACGTGCGGGGTAGTGGGCTATAGAGGCGCTAGTGGCGCACTTTGCACTTCTCATGTCACGTGTCCGCAGAGGTAGTGGGTTTTCGAGATTCGTCCAGGTCGGATCGCAGTAGCTCGGGCGTGGTCACTTTTTGTTTGGTCCGTGTAAAACCGGTTCGGTTTAATTGTACCTGTTCGAAAATGGCTTATGTCTGTTGATAATTAACAGTCATACCATTTTGGAAGTAATAAAGACCATTAAATTACACAGTCATGACTCTTGAAACACATCCTTTCATTTCCTATAAATAAAGGCTGCCAATTTCGAAAATGTACACAATATATATTAACCCAGTTTCAGAATATCCAACCCCTGCAATTACTCACTTATGATTTTCAGGAAATATAAAAATTATCTTATTCTGTATTGTGTACAAAAACTGAATAGGAACTTGATTGTCTGTTCTTCATTGCTACATCCAAGTGTTGTCTTCAAACATACAATTTGCAGACAGTGAAATTGCTTCATTGTATCTTAAATGCGGATTTGTGGATTATCATTTGTATACCGAATTATCTTGGTGGGGCAAATATTGTATTTAGATAAGTGACATCACGCCTTAAAGTTTTTGAATTTAATTTGAAGTTCAACAGAGTTGTATTCAGAAGTTTATATTGTTGTATTGAAGTTGACATTATTGTTATAAATAGAAGAGCTATATTTCTACCACTGCGTACATATTTTCCAACAAAATGATGGTAGAACTGATAGAACTTTTAGCAAAAAGGATAGTTTTGAGGCATAATCAAGCACAAGTCTTAATGCAATGGTCCAATAGAGAAGTTGAAGAAGCTACTTGGGAGGATTGCACATTCCTCACTACTAATTTTCAATCTTTCATCCTTGAGGACAAGGATGTTTAGAGGATGAATTGACATGTCCTATCTCAATTCTCCTCCTAATTTAAGCTGAAATTGGGGAGAAACTCCAAATAAGGAAGTCAAGGATGTTTTATAGTTTAGAAAAGAAGAACAGTCAATCA
This sequence comes from Sambucus nigra, assembly GCA_949130495.1. Taxonomy (NCBI): domain Eukaryota; kingdom Viridiplantae; phylum Streptophyta; class Magnoliopsida; order Dipsacales; family Adoxaceae; genus Sambucus; species Sambucus nigra. Next base: position 326,196,181 of record OX422221.1, on the reverse strand, counting down.
AAAATAGTCATTTAGTTAAGTGTTGTCATTTTGTAATAAGCAGCTTTGTATTGAAAAACTATATCGTTTTTTATCTAATGAGATACATCTCATTAGTAATTTAGGGGTTAGTTAGAAAATTGGTTTGTAGCAGCACACACGTGAATCATAAAGTTCGTTTAGTAGGGTATAAGTGTATTGTGAAAGGAGTGGAAGTTGTCAATATAGGCTATGTTCTTCATTTTGGGAAGCATATATTCAATTTCAATTGAGTTTGTAGAAAAAATTGCACATAGATTAAGACAACCTCCAAGGAGGCAGCTATTTTGGTATCTTTTGGATCGTCTGGAGATTAACCGGTGATGGTTGTTCGACAACGACGAAGTCAAAAATCCTCTTAGAGTCTCAGATCAATAGTGGAGTGTGATTTTAGGGCCTCGTGTGCCTTCTCTCTGACATATATGACCATTCGAAGGTGGGGTGCCTTTGAATGGATAAATTGATGCTCGATGTGGGTGTGAATTTTGAAATAATACCTGGCGGGTTATTGAACTTGTACCACCGACGAGGGGAGTTTTTGGAGGCCGGGAGTTGAAAGGGCAATACCTACCTGCCTTCCATTATTAATGACACCTGCAGTAAGTTTTTTTTTACCTTTGATGGTTGGAGTTGATTTGCGAGGGGTTTTTAGGATTTGTAACATATTTGATTTTGGGGGTTTGAGATCTAGGTTTTGAGGGTACGGTGGTGGAGGAAGAGGTGGTGTCGCTTAAACATTAACAACATGGGTGTAGTTTGGAGGAGTGGATCGTTGGTTTCTCTGAGCGCTACCCATGGTTCTACAATAACTCCAACGACCACATCAAAGGAGTGGACGAGGCATTGATACCAATTTGATGTGTAGTTGAAAACGAAAGATGTTTAATCAAAGAAACTACACTACGACGAGAACATTTAGAAGTTAAAAGCCCAAAACATCGCTCTAATTCATCTCTCAAAATTAACTAATCCTTCAGTTCCCTACCCCAAATATAGGAAGTACAGTATTGGTATGCTAAGAAAAGGATCTAGAAAGGGCCCATTATTTGTCTACTAAGGAATGCTTAGGTCCCATGTGATGTAATCGGTGACATGGGTGACATCACATATACTAGAACATTCACTTTATGAAAGACTTCTTTTAGGCCTCACTAAACTTAACTTTAACTAAAACATGAAAAATAATAAAAGCAAAAATACAAATGATTCCCATGACAAACTGACTTAGTATTTTTACTCAGAAAAAGCACAAAAATTAAGGAAAGCTTGATGTTCATTATCTTCAATATGCTATTTAGAGAGTCTTCAGTCTGATCATATATCAATTTTTACAAAAATAGAAATCTGCTTTTTAATGACACCCCCACTCTTATGAAGAAGGTGATTATGGACATATTCCATTTCAAACTTGTTAGTGCAATTATTTGGGGATTAACTATGAATATGGGGCATGCTAAGTGGAAAAAACTTAATTTGGTATATTAAATGTCACATAAGAAATGTCAGGTTGAAGAGTATCGACTTTATCTAAGAGGTATATGTAATGCAGTCAGTGTGCCTATTAGCAAAACAAATAATTCAGTCTAGAACCATCTACATTATCTTTAGAAGTGTGTAAAACTAAATGTTTACTTTTGGACAATTTTATTCTTTGATGTTTTGAAAAATACAAAAGTACCATGGTTACTTAATAATGTGATATCTGAAGGACAAGACAGTCAAAGCTTGATTTATTTTTGCTTTCAATGCAATAGCTACCTCGCTCCCCCCCCCCCCCCCCCCCCCCCCCCCACACACACATGAACCCCTCACCTGCTTATACAAAACAACCAAAAACTTACTCAAGAAATAATATTTTTAAGCTAATTTACCCATTCTTATTTATGTAATTATTTACTAACTAAAAAACTTTCATTTATATTACGAATAGAAGTGTTTTCACCTATGTTTATTAATTTGGAGATTATCTATTAATTTTTGGTTATTTGCATTTTAAGGTACGTTTGTTCTTGTTTATATCTGGTTGCGTACCATAGTCCCTTCTATTAAATATTGAGTGTCAAAACTCATAGTTTCCATTTAAGAAAATGTTATATAGATTCTTTAAAATGTCAAATGATAGTTATAACCCTAAATTCAATCAAATCGTCTTGGAAACTCCCCTTCTCATTTATCATACAAAATCACGAAATCCCAAATACCCAAAACGCTCCTTCTTAAAGATGCAAACCCCTTAACACTATCGTTCTAGAAGCTTGATTGAAGTATTCTACAACTGGGCTTCTATTATTTATTGTGAACGAAGGTTGATCAAGGTATGTATTAAACTTCTTCCTAAAATATTTGGGGGTTTTCAGTGTAAATTTTGGGTTTTATCCAAGTACATTTCCACTATTGTTTCTCTTTATGTAATTATATTTCTCTGCATTATTATTTTCAAGGGTATGACTTTGCATGGATTAAGGGATTTTGTATTCCACTATGAAGGGATTTGAAAAAATAATAGGAAATATGGGGGGCGGGGTGGCAGAAGGTTTTTTTGATGGATGTCGATGATGATGAGTTATGACACATGGATATAGTGAAAAAAATTGAGGAAATTACATGTAAGAAGGGGTGGATTATTAAATGGTTGAAGGATGGTTGTATTTGTACCATTGATAGTGATCACAACTTTTTAACATGTGGGGCAATATTAAAGAGTTTTAAGGAGAACATAGCATTTATTTAGAACAACCAAATGGTCCCGCCTTAAAACTTTTCCAAACCACTCCAAAGAAGACATTCCCCACTCAGCACAAGGAAATCTCCAGGGCTGGGAAAAGAAGCTGCAGTTACCCCTAACCCTCAGAAACCTAAACCATCCCAAAATGTTAGTAAGAAAACATTAGGGGTAAGGAGATCATTTAGAACTTTAAATTCTTGTGGTTTCAAGTTTACTAACACCTCAAAAAACCCATTAGAGCTTAATGATGATAGTAATAAAGAAGGTGATTGGGATTTTAAGGACCTATTAGACTATAAAAGTCTAGGAGAGGATTAGATTATGAGGAGGAAGAGATGTTAAGGAGTTTAGAGGAGAAATGCAGTGCGACAGATGGTGGAAAATTTGTTTATGATCAGGAGTTTGATTTATTACCATGTGATAACTTACAAACTGGAGATAAATATTCAACTTAAGTTGAAAGACAGAGTAGTGTGATGATCCAGAAGATGATGAACCACAAGTTGATGGGACATTAATGTTATCATGCCAATGAGAGAACCATAGGCCAAGTAATTATTATGCTTGTTAATTACTATGTTACTATATTTGTTAATTACTATGTTTCATCTTTTGTAGCATCTGAAGTCCATTTTTCAACTGGGGTATATACATAAAAGCATATTATTCATATATACACCCAATGGAAGACCCATCCTTTTAGCCCAAGGTAGCTTTATCTCAATAACATATGTTTATCTCAATTACAATGATTCCTATCTTCTAACTGATGTACCATTTAAATACAACCCCAACACAAAGTTCGTCCCCTATAATAAAAAATCACCAGGTAGACCTAGAACCAAGAGGATAAGGGATCCAGATGAAGTTGTTGCACCAAAAAGACAATAAAAAAATGTAGCGAATGTGGTCAACCAGGACACAACAAAGCAACATGTACACGTCCAACAACTAAAGACTCAACTGGTGTTTATGGTAATTCATTTCATATAATTCATTACATTTTTACATCATATTTTATATCCTTCTATTTTTCCTCATAGTTAAGCCAAGTTCACATGAAGAGGGGCCAGATATGCATCCTATAATTGGGAATAATAAACCAACTCTGGTTATTCCCATTACGCCTATACCAAGAACCAAACAAGCAAGTAAGAAAGTAGGGGTGGCCATTGGGCGGATCTGGGGGGCTCGGGCTGAGCCATTAAAAATTTGAGTTATCCCAAGCCCACCGAGGACCCAGTCGGGCCTCATTGTGTAATTCCAAGCCCACCAAAATTTGAAAGCTTCTTTCCCAAGCCCGTTGTCGAAACCCGGACATGGATATTTTTTTCACCTATATTTTATGTTTGAGAAAATTTATGACATATTTTATTGCTTAGAAAATTTATTTTAAATGTACTCTTAAGACTAAGAGTAAATAAAGCCTAAAATTGATATTTTTAAATGTTCCCCATTTATATTTTTTTACAACTTTTAACCTTAAAGGAATAAAAACTAAACTACTAATATATATATATATATATACATATATATATATGATCAATATTATATCTAATTTTTGGGCCTCGAGTCGGGTCGAGCTCAAGAGTACCCAAGCTCGCCCAGAAAAAAACGTCAGGCCTATAAATTTTTGCCAAGCCCACTTCGCGGGCCTATTTACCTTACCCAAGCCCTATTTTTTTGGGCGGGCCTCGGGCCTATGGCCACCCATATAAGAAAGGGAAGAAAATAAGCATTTATGAACCAACACAAGAAGGATGGACATGTTGGTTTAGGGAAGGGTCTTCACAACCATCTACACCACCTGTGAATGTAGTACACATAAAGTCAGCCACGACCAAACAGAATGAGTTAGTTTAAAGTTAGTTTATGGTTGTTTTTTGTTGTTAGAACGCAGCCCCTACGGCGTAATCACGATAACATGTTCTCTCTAGATGAAATAAACAAACTTGGTGCCCAAACAAGATCTCAAAGCATATGAATTATGAATCTTGGATCTTGAAACGAAAAGGGCGAAACTTAGGGCTTGGAACTTTTGTAAACAGATGCAGAATCTTTTTTCGTCAAAAGTTCTTAAAAAATCTTAATCCAAAATGCCTTAAATACGAAAACACGAATTTCGAGTCGAAAAACAAAAACCAATATAGTTCGAACGAGAATCACATTTCATTTGAACGAAAAATCAACTTCGTTTGAACGAGATTGCATTATCGTTTGAACCAGCTTCTAACGAATTCCAACAATCTGGCATCATTTGATGTTCGTTTGAACCCTTCTTCAAATGAAAAGTCAAATTCGTTCTAACAACTTATAAGTTCGTTTGAACGATAATTCAATTTTGTTCTAAAGACCTTATATTTTGTTCCAACGAAACAAAACTCAAAAAAATATTTTCAAAAAAATATTAAAAAAATGTTCCAAACATTTTTAAAATAAATCGTAACACCCTTAATAAAAATTCCAAAAACTCATAAATTATACGCATTAATACGTGAGATACCTTCGGTAAACGTGAAGACAAGCTTGGCACGGTAAACACGGCACGACATATCCAATCTTTGAAGCTTGGCCGTTATGTCTTCGTCAAATATTTTATAGGCTTATGGGATTACGAAGACAAAGTTTATCCTATGACTAAAATATTTTATCCGGAATTAAGCCATATACATAAAAATTGACTCGATTAGAAATTTGTCCTTACAAATCTCCTCCTTTGGCTATTTCTGGACAAAACCAAACAAAAATCCTATGGGCCATCATGCTCTTTAAAAAGACTCATTCCCTAATGCCAAAAAGAAAAAAGAGTACAAACACTCGACAGACATACAAGCATGAATAATTTTGCTTTGCTTGAAAACTTTGTCGCATTGATGTAAACATATAATCCTACACACTTAAACACACCTTCAAATGCATAGAGAATATAACAAGTATAAATTTGTAAATGAAAAAAATATCTAACAATGTCTAAAACAATCTCAACCTAGGTAAGATGTCTCCCCCTAAGATAAAGATATCATAATTATATAAAGTAAATATACCATTTCTCCTCCTTTTTGTTCAGGAATAGGCAAAGTAAGATAGCATAAACAATTACTCCCCTAAAACCAAATCTCCCCCTAAATTCCTGATCATAAGATACCAATATGAGAAAATTTGATACCACAATTTTAGACATAGGGAGAAAGAATAAATCATGCAAAGGTGTAAAGTATAACAAACACACGATGTGGCAAGTCAAGCACAAATAATCCAAACGATCAACCATATAAAAAAACATGGACTCAAAACATGATACCATCTATGAAAAATATATCAATGAAAATCCGGCACACGTATATAAGTATAAACGATCACAAAACTCGACACATAACACATAAGCTTTACACACTAGCATAGTATCGATGTGTCTAAACATGTGGGATGGAATTAATGGGCGTGAACTAAGTACAAATGAATTATGACCCAAATACTAAAATATGTTCAAAAAGTTTTAATTGACCACAAAACTTTATCAAACTAAGTTTTAGCCTCAAGTGACAAAATAAGGTGAACTTAATGAACAAATAAGCACAATGCACACAAGCCTGGAATATTAATGATTTTGCAAATCAATAACGTCGTGACAAAATAAGAATAACTCGGATTCACTGTGCAACCCCGTTGATCTTCAACTAAACAACCTCAAAAGATAAACATATATCATATTTTTTATTCTTTTCTTTTATTTTCACAATTTTTTTGAATTTATTTCTTTTGAATGATCAATCATTAAACTAAGTTAGGCCCTTTTGGACAATTTTGCTATTTTTATTGCCTTTAGTCTTTTATTGGACTCTTGCCAATAGATTTTCTCCTTTTGTAGCCATTTCTCGTGCACACTCATAATTTTTTTTCCATACTAAACAAAAATTCTCACGGACAACGGTCTCTAAATGCACAAATCCCCCATAGTCACAAAACATGTAGGTGATAAAATTGATGGGAGAACATCTCGCAAAGCTCAAATATTTATCTGAAGTTAACGTTCAAAAAGCTCGTGCATGTGTGTGCAGAGGCATATACAAAGTTGAATCCATTAAGCCAATCAAGTTCGAAACAACTCCATGAAAATATAATTAAGACCGATCTAAGCATCTATCTAGCCACATAAAAAGTATAGATTGAATTAGATTCAAGAACACCAAATCTGTAAATCTAAAATACACAAAAAAAAATAGTCTTTCTAAAAAAAGTCAAATAAAAATACCAATTTTTTTAATTTTTGAAAACAAACTCTAACTCAAAAGACAGACAAAATCTTTTTGTATTTTTCATTAAGACTTAATAAAAGAAAAATATAATTCAAAAGATAAACATGTTATAACACTAGCAAACATGTATCATAAAGCACAACTAGAGTATGACAAACAAGCTAACACAATCAACCATTAGATATAGCATGAGAAATGTCACGTGCAAGCAATTGAGAATCAACAAGTCTAATACATAAAGCCTCCAAATCCGATTTCCTAACCCCAAGTAGGTGTAAAATGACGCTTAGGGATTTTGGGAACCTTAGTGACTATATTCTTAGACTTCCTAGGACCGTTATTAAGATCATAGCAAAAAGGCTAAAGGTGACCCTTCCAACCGCAATGAGTGCAAGTGTAAACACAGGGAGGAGTGTTACCTAAAGGTTGACCTTTCCTAACAAACTTAGTCTACTCTCTCAAACGCATGGTCTTTCCTTTAGGAATGGGAGCAATGCGATCATCGAAGCCAATTGACCACTTTTCATCTTTGATTTCGACAGCGCTTAACATTTTATCCAACTTTTTCGACCTAGACTCCAAATCAAATTTGACACGACTCGAATATCTTAGTCTCTCCTAAAGCTCAAGAATCTAGACTCGAGTAAATGCCTAGACTTCTAAAACTCTAAAATCTCTTTCTTCATAGTCTCCATCAAACTACGAAGACTATCTCTTTCACCCTCAACGTACTCTAGCTTATCTTTAAGAGTCCTCTCACATTCCCTAAGATCCTCAATCAATGCAATATCATCATTTCCTATGGAACGTTCTTTCAACATAGCTTTTAAAGTTTCATGAAACTCATGGAAGGCAACTTGTGGCTCACTCTCCTCCTCCTTTTCTTCATCCTCACTATCATCTCCACTCTCTCGATCAACACTCACTTGGGATTCACAAACTACGGTCTCATAAGTTTCATGCAAAGGAATATCTTTATGGGAAGATCTATCGTCAACACTCACATGACTAGCCATGAAAGCGGTAAAGTTACCCTCAATAGGTGAATCCTTTCCCTCATTCGGAACACAATCACTAAGGGTGGCATTAAATGTTATCAGTTTCTTTTCCTCCTTCCTTAGTTTAGTGGGGCACTCAGCTACCTTATGGCCATAACCCTCACAACAATAACATCTCTCTGAATCATCCTTCTTAAAGTTATCATTCCTATTCTTAGGGACATGATCGGACTTGTTGTTCTTAATTTTCTCAAACCTTTTTGCATCTTACGATTTATTTTTGAATTTGAGATATTTCTTGAATTTCTTTACCAACGTGGCCACCTCCTCGGAATCGACGTCAAACTCATCATTCGAAACACATTTTTCCTCCTTTAGGGCTTTCAATGCTATGCCCTTTTCTTTCTTGGTCACATTTTTAGAGGTAAACATGCCAAGCTCATAAGTTTGTACGTCACCTACAAGCTCTTCAAGGTTCGCCGAGTCTAGAGTACCCAACGAATTCAAAACAACCACCTTTGGATTAAATCTGTTAGGAAATGACCTTAAGATTTTCTTTATCACTCGGTTGTCGGGTATCTTCTCTCCCAAGTTAAATAACGAGTTAACTTTATCGGACGATTTAGCATAGAACTCATCAAAGGTCTCACTCTCTAAAATCTTAATCGTTTCAAATTGAGTGGTGAGGTTTTGGTGTTTGGAAGCCTTAATAGCACTAGTTCCTTCATAGGTGAGTTGGAGTATATTTCAAGAAATGTCATATCATCACATTATGTATTTTACGTAGCATTGCGTTCAGTGACAGTTGTCTACATTATTAGACTACATGGATTTGTTCTCAGTTAATTTATATAATTCTATGTGTCCTTAAAAATATAAAACACATGGAGGCATCTACCATTGGTGTCCAGTCCGTGCTATATCGGTAAGTCAAGAAAAGTCCCTCACCAAACGGACGTAAACAAAACACACATAAGTGGGGAGGTCCCTACGCAGTACACCATTTCAAGGTCCGTACCTCTGACGATAACATGGGATTCGTCTATCCCACTTACCTCATCGCAAGAGTTGCCGCCACCGTAGGACCTAAAATAATGATTTACACAACTCCAATCCCTCTTGTGCCGACGCCTGCTACGGTCTCCAAAACGTGCGCAGCCCCAATCGATAGTCCGTCCACGAACATGGGTATTTCACACAAATAATAAATACATATATATAGCACACAATATATATAGGTAGTTACCCTTATAACCACCTCAACCAGGTTTTATCAATCTTCATATATTATCCTTGTCTTAAGAATTACCACCCTATTTAATTATTAAATTCCCCAAATAATGAATAGCGACACAAAACTAATTTTAATTAAATATCCACTCACTCAGATAAATTTCCACATACTCATATGAGTTCATAAAAATTTCCTCCACGTTTCCACGGTCCAACCCTGACCCAACCCCAGGAGGGTCGTTCGAATGAAATCAGACCTCGTTCAAACGAAATCTATAGTTTCATTCGAACGACATCACTTCTCGTTCGAACGAAGCCTATTCCACTACACCAAAACTTTCAAATTGTCATGGTCACTGACCGTGACAAGTCGAACTTGTCAAGGTCAATGATCGTGAGAATTCTGGGGGTGAAAACATTTGTTGTCACGTGATAAGTTCATTAAAATTATCACGGTTCTTTCACGGTCATTGACCGTGATAAGTTCATTAGACTCGTCACGGTCTTTGACTTTGACAACGTTTGTCACAGTTAAAGACCGTGACAAACCACTAACAAACTTTAAAAAATTGTCACGGCTAATGACCGTGATATATCTGGGCAGAATTTATAAATAATCTGCTAGGCAGTTTGGCCACTGCCACTGCCTAGCAGTATATTTGTACCTGTTATAGCAAAATTGTACCTGTTCAAATAGCATATATCCAAATAAAATAGAAAGAATGCACCAATTCATTGCATATATATTTTCATATCCAAATGTCAAAATCAAAACAATTCAAATATAATCCAAGTGTCAAAATAAAAATACAAACAAATAATGTCACGACATAGTGTCAGGGGAAGGTTCGAGGAGGAAGGAAGGACACACGATATACGCATTGAGACGCCCCTCAATATGCGTCACGCCACATTGTTCGCACAACCATAATGTGGAGTTATCCTTTTTGGGTATCACATGCGTGACAAGCACCTTGGCCTGGATGTTTTGAAGGTTACGTCCATAAACCGACATACCCTTGACAGTATTCGGGTCCCTCAACCCCCTCTTTATCCGTTGGCCATCACATATGTCGCGTAAAAACACGCTCGGCCAGCCGATTGTTGATATAGGCAGCTGGAAAGGAGCCAAGTAGGGGACTTGATGTTCAAGCGATGAGTCCGTGCGTATCGGCGATGAAGAAGCGATGTTCACGTCCCCGTCCTCCTCCACCTCCACCTTCTCCTTCCCTTTTCCCTTGCCCTTTCCTCCCAACTGAAGATTCTTGAATGCGTATATATCTAGGATCACCGCCTCCAACCTTGATAGCTTTGAGTCATGCGTGTCCACCTGACGAGCCAACCCGATGTTGCTTGTCTCCATTCTGGTGATCCTAGATTTTCCCACCTACGAGCTCACCCCTAGTCTTCCCCTTACGATCATCGCCAAGCACTTGGCTGAGTGCGTCCATGGAAAAAGATGCCTTTTCGGCATCAGACTGCGACTCATGCACTTCCTTAAGCTTTCAAAAAATGACAAAAAACACACGATTAGTTAAATAAGTAAATAAAAAAATTATAACGTAATTCACAAAAATTAAACCGTCGAATTACTTACAATCGTGGTTGCGATTCTCGAGAACACCTCCTTATCCTTGCCCTTCTTCTTCCGAATTGCCACAAAGGCATCGAGCCTATGTGGCCTACCCCCAGGGCCACTCCCCGTCCCCTTAAATAAAATAATGCAAAATTAGTAAGTAATGCAAAGTGTAAGCAATGCAAAGTAAAATAATGCAGAATAATATATTTCTATAATTATAGAAATATAAAAACTTACCATCCTGTGCTCCACCTCGGTGTAAGACGTCCGGCCGGAGTAGTGCACGTTCGTCTTTTTCTCCCGATTTTCCCTCCCCGATTGGCGAGATGCCAATTGTCGCTCCTCGATATCATTGTCAATGAACTTGTGTCAATGTGCCAATGCGATCGGCTCCTTCGGTGGGACAGACTCACGCATTCTGGTAATTGACTCCCGGGTTTTCCCAAAGTACCGAGCTCGCAAATTCTTCTTCCATGTCTTGTTTTGCTCCCTCAACTGCTCTAACACAGAATCGTGGAGTTCTGGGGGCAGGCTGCATTGTTTCTGTCAAATAAATACAAAATAAAAACAATCTAAGTGTTAGTCACGAATAAATATAAATAGAAATTAAAATTGAAATTGAAATTGAAATTCAAACATAAATGCATTACCTGTAGTGCCGCCCAAATTGCTAACTTGAGCTCATTTGGCACCTACCTCCAACTGGTGTACCCCGAGCCGATAATCGTATTCACTAGCTCGAGGGATCTAGGTAATAAGCCCGTCTTGTTCTCAACGGCCATTCCCAATTTACCCCATTTGGGGAGCCTAGGGGTCGACGAGCCACCGTCGCCTCTACTACTGCTGAGACCTGAAGAAGACATCATCATCATCCTTGCCTTAATCCCTGAAGGAGACATTTTCTATAAAAATTGTTGTTATTAGTACAAATCCAAATGAATTATAAAAATACAAATGAATTAGAAGACATACAAACATTTTATGTGGTTGTGCCACTCTCAAATGGGTCGTGACACGAAGTAATTTTAGAAAATAGTTGAAAACTCCCCCCCCCCCCCCCCCCACACACACACACACACATATACAAAGGAAAGAGAGAAAGAGAGAAAATTATCAAGTAGAGAGGAATTAAAAGTAGTAAACGGATGTCCGATAAAAGCATTAAACTATTGTCCAATAATTAGAATACTTATTACAAATCTAAAAATTATTTCAAATTCGGGTTATCATAAAAAATGGATTAATATTCGGTAGGAGCATCCAAGTCATCCACACTACTGTTTAGACGCTTTGGCGCATGTAGGACGATTGACCACGTCTCGTTGTTGATATACTCCGAGTAAAACACTTGCTTGACCTTTTGAAATGCACAAACAAACGGCTCATCGTTCACGTGTTCGTTACTCTTCAACTTAGACAAGTCAATCATGATCAAATTGGTGCCAGGATCAACTTTACAAGCATTTTTATCCTCAACTCTTACCCAATCACAGTAAATACAACCTCTTTGAAGCTTTCATAGTCCCATTCAAATATATTTCGAATTACACCATAGTAAGTCATTTCAGCTTCAACGAGGTTTTTATCTTTTGCACTCACTCGAAATAAAGTAAAAGCCTTGTATAAAATACCCGAGTTCTGTACATTTTTACTTTCCTCGTACACCCTTGCGCCGAATACGAAATCGTTCAATCGATACTTTTTATACTCTTGCGCCATGAACAAGGGAGCGGCTAGCCGAGCAAGCCTTGATGCCGCATCACCCGTCTTTAAGAGCTGAGAATATAGATAAATTAATTAGGTTAGTTGTAAATTTTTATTGCAATGTAACGTTATATAACAACCATTTTCATTATAATTACCTTGTGTGACAACCACACCCTAAATTCGTTGTCTAATTGTGCCATTATTTTTCGTCTTTTATTGTTCTTACGTGCTTTATATTTTCTACATAAATTTAATGTGACGAACGTACTACAAAATTAATCATGTATAAAATAATATAAAATAATGTAAAACTTAAAATAATATAAACTTACTTTTTTCATTCTTCAACATCTTCATGTGTGTCAAATAGATAATGAGCTACTTGTTCATGTTGCAAACTCGTTAATTTCACTAGTTTGACCATCACATGACCACCCTCATCGACGAACTCATCAATGTCATCAACGCTGGTCGAGTCAGGCATATATTCCCGAGTATAGATTGATGACTCCACGGTGATGTATTCCTCTGTAATTGATTCTGCAATGTATTGTGTATTCTTGACGTAACCTTTGAAAACTTTCATCAATCTTTCAAACGGATACATCCGCCGATATCTAACTGGACCGCAAAGAAGTTCCTCGTCGCATAGGTGTACCAATAAGTGAACACTTATGTCAAAGAATGATGGGGGAAGTACTTATTTAACAGATAAATCGCTTCGGTCATCGCCAATTTTGCGGCCACTATGTGTTCTCGATTGACTACCTTCTCACAAAAAAGTGAGAAGAAGATACTAATTTTCATAATAGCCCTCCACAAATCCTTGTGCTTGGAGAAACAGTTCTTAAACAATAGAGTAAACAATTGCATGATCACATGCTAATCGTGGGACTTATATTTATGTAAATCATGGGTAGCATAATTCACAATCCTTTGCAAGTTGGACGAAAAATTATATGGAACCTTCAAATTATATATTGTGTCTAAAAGCACCTTTCTTTCCCCACTTGTCAAAGTAAACGCACCAGGGGGAATTATTGTCCGTCCCCTACTATCTTCTTTCAACCCTAGTTGTGGCTTAAGTTTCAATGATTTAAGGTTTTTTCGTGCATTTTTTCCATCCTTCAAATGACTCCCCCCAAGGCATGTGCCCAAAATATGTTCAACGATGTTCTTCTCTGCATGCATCACATCCAATACATGGCGCACCAGGTTATTCTTCCAATAAGGCAAGTCAAATAAAATTGACCTCTTAGACCATGCCTTTCTTGTCTCAGTTTCATTCCCAGTTGGGGTCTTCTTATGCTTGGTATTCCTAAATTTAGGATTCTTACTGGGCATATTAGGGCCACAATCAGAAGATTTACTTTTAATTTCTGAACCTGAAAGTTTTTTCGGCGGTAGCCTATGTTCAACCCCCCCCCCCCCCCCGATAAAAAATTGGAACATTTCTCAAATCTGAAACTATGAGGGGGGTAAAAACCTCCTATTGTAATGGAATACATTTTTTGAGATATCATGGAGACGAAGAGATTCAGTCTCCTCTCCACATATAGGACACCCCAAATAACCATGAAATGCGCAACCGGATAATGTCCCATAAGCTGGAAAATCATGAATTGCCCACTTCAAAATAGCTTTCAGCGTAAAATATTCTTTTCTAAAAGAGTCAAATATTTGCACACCATTTTCCCACAACTCATGTAATTCTTCTACCAAAGGAGACAGGTAGATATCGATATCATCAATTGGTGCCTTTGGCCCGGGTATCAACAAAGACAGCATCGAAAATTCAGGTCTCATACACTGTGAAGGAGGGAGGTTGAGTGGGACTATTATCACTGGCCATACATTCTGATTGGTTCTTAGATTTCCAAATGGATTGAAACCATCTGTTGATATAGCCAAACGAATGTTACGCTGTTCTAGGGCAAAATGGGGATACTCATAACTCATCCTCCTCCAAGTTGTAGAATCAATAGGATGACGCATGAGATTATCCCCTACTTCTGCCCTAGCATGCCAAGTCATTGCCGTCGTTATTCATGGTAATGTGAATAACCGCTTTAATCTAGGCCCAACGGGAAAATATTACAACACTTTTTGAGGCACTTTTGAGCTTGTGCCTTCTTTGCCAGTAGATTGGACATATCTAGGTTCATCGCATACCAGTTACCGATCGAGATTTTTATACTCCTTTTGGTATAGTATGCAGTCATACACACAAGCGTGAATCTATTTATACTTCATTCCCAAACCTTTCAAACTGTTCTTCATAACAGGATAGCTATTTGGAAGTATATTCTCCTTGGGTAGCAAGCCCTTCACCCAATTCAAAATTCCTGTCACGTTATTGCCAGACAAACCGTATTGGGTTGTCAAACTATGAAAACCAACCATGGCATGTAAAGTTATTTGATCTTTCTTACAGCCAGAGTATAACGGTTGGGTCGCCTTAAATTTTAAACTTTGGTAGTCATCGTCAAGGTTTATCCTAAAATCTTCGTGAGCATCTGAACGTTGTACATCGTCAGTGACCTCATTCTCTTCCACTTCATGAATGTCGTATGCATCATTAACTGAATCCTCTAACATATTATGATCTACGTCATCCCCTTCTACATCTATCCTACTAGTTTAAGGTTGTTGTGAAGGTTGTTCGGGGAGAAAAGGAACTTTCAATTCCCCGTGAAAACTCCAAAATCGATAATTATCTTGCATACCTCATCTTAACAAATGTAGTTTAACTCTTTTCCACTCAAACACCTTACCATTCTCACACCTAGTACACGGACACGAAACTCTTCATCATTATGAAAACTCTTTGCGTATTTCACAAACTCATTAGCACCTCTGCGAAAAATCTCCCCCATTATATTTGTATCACCCATCCACTCTTTGTATTTAGGATATCCCATCACAGCTACTATAAACAATCACCTATTAAAGGTAAGAAGCATATATTTGTGGATTAGTATAAACAAAACTTAGATTTATAGTATGTTTCATTTAATTATGTCTTATTTATATTTGATTTTTAAATTTTAAATTCAAATTCAATTTATAATATTAATTCCTATTTCCTCCATCTCCTCTAAAGGGTGAGTGGTCATATCCCATTCAAGACCGCATATTTCTGTAATATACTTAACAGCTCATTCACATTGTTACGATTTGAGAAAAATTCGGCAACATATCCCCATAGTTCTCCAAGTACACGACGTAGATTCGCAAGTGTGAGTGTTATTTCAATTTATCAATTGAAATAACACTCACACTTGCCAATCTAGTATGTACCCAGAGAACATTAGGATACAACTGCAGAACTTCCTCCAAAAGTAACAAGTTTAAGCCACTAAGAATATTATTATACAAATATTTTGCAGTCCCAAACTGTCCAAACGGGACAATTCGAGATATCTCATTACAGGGTTAATGACTCTCGAACGGGTCTAAGGGATATTGAATGCGAACACATAAGAACTAGAAAGCTAGTATCTATGCGCACTATATCTAATATCAAGTATGATTCATTTAATTATCATAAAAAAAATATACTATATATATGAATTAATAATATATTGTTCGTGACACAAATTAATTTTAGAAAAAAGTTGAAAACTCCCCCCCCCCCCCCCCCCCCCCCAATTTGGATAATAATCCTGTGGTCATGCCACTTCCAAATTTAACCAACCCAACATCGGTCCACTATAATCCAACAACAACAGCAAGAACAAACCAACAAATGTGTATCCCGTACTCCTTCTAATTCATCTACTCAATTAATTCATTTCATCGCGTCTTATAAATATATCATCATAAAAGCTATGCAATTAAATCTATACAATTAAAATTACAAAGCTATATTTTATTAATCAATTTGTCTGTTTCAACTGGCACGGTGTAATATTAATGTTTAACAACTTAATTCTGAATTCCAAAACAACAACATCTAATATGTACAATTACTAAAAATCCTAAACACCAATTCAAACTAACTACTTACTAATTCAAAACTAACAATTAATAAAGGGAATCTAAACGCTCCTAACTCATTTATATCCAATTAAAGTCATAATTAAATTAACAATAATAATTATAAGTCCCAATTCCAATTCATATTATGTCTATTCCGTGAGAAAAATCTCAACATATATTTGGGTATTTATACTTAAGGGTACAACATATATTTGGGTATTTACACATTAATTTCAAGTCCTAAACTAAACATTAATTTCAAGTCCCCAATCAACACACACACACGCACCCCTCCCCCAACCACCCCCACCCCCTGTATCACCATTCCCCCCTTCCCCCTCCCACCACACACACAACCTCCTGTAAACACACACACGCACACACTCACCCACCTACACACACACACACCACCCCCATACCCCCTGCCCCCTGCCCCCTCCCCCCACCACACACACATGCACACGTGCACACGCGCACACCTGTACACGTACACACACACCACCCACATATACACACACATATATACAAAGGAAAGAGAAAGGGAGGAAAAAACCTTAAAATCGCTTAGAGAGAGAGAGCAGTCGCTTGGAGAGAGAAAGAGGGAGGGAAACCAAAACGGTGGGAAAAAGGAGGGGGAGGGTTTTTTTTACTGGGAAAATTTTCACGGACCTGTCACGATCTTTGATCGTGACAACTCTATAAGATTGACATGATCATTGACAGTGACAAGTCCGTGACAACTGTACTTGTCACGAACTTGTCATGGTCATTGACCGTGATAAAAAAATGAGTGTCTTTTTGTCACGGTCATTGACCGTGATAATGGTGGTCGGCGTAAAGGTGACAATTTGACCTTTTGGGTGCAGTGTTCTCGTTCGAAGGACCTTTGAACGAGCTTCGAACGACTTGGCACAAGCCCAGATCTGCTTGTTTTCTCTACACGATTTTTATTCCCAAAAATCCAATTTCGTTTCTAAGGTTCTTCCTACTTAAATTACAATAACTATAACCCAATTATAGTCAAGAAAACATGATTACTTCATTGTATACTCAATCCTCGCATGGTAACTCATAACTTCAAGAAATTGGATCTAAACATGGTAGGTTATCTAACCCAATTCAAGATCATAAATTTTATCTGAAATTTCTAGAATAAAGGAATCAATACATGATTTGAAATCATCTAAAAAAAGAAATTCAATCACATGGATTCTAATAGTAAATTTCCCAATAGAACGATATTAATTTCGAGTTTGTCACCGAAGTATTTAATTCTCAAACACAATTGTTTTCATATTAGTTCTAAACAACCCTAGATTCCATTCCATTTGTTTTCAATCATCAATTATACATTTAACCCGTAATTGTCATGAGAAAGTATGCATTTGAATTAATAAACAAATTACAATTAGTTTAGCAAGAAAATTCTTACCTTAAACCGATGATCTGAGCCTCCTCTCTTGAATTATTGTTCTTCCTTTCCTCTCTAGCCTTAATAACTTCTCTAAAGGGCTACTAGTGAAACTCTAATATGGATGGAACATGTAATTGGGATGAGTTGTTAACCTTTTTTAACCCTTAATCCCGTATTCCCCTTAAACCCCCACTTTAAGGCCCCCAACTAAGCCCGAAATACTATCCAGATTGGTCCAATATCTCCCCTAAGAGTATACCTATCCCCCGGGCCCAACTTAAGATGTTCAATATGCTTAAACAAGTTACCAAATCACTCTGGAACGTACCCAAACAATGCCTACTACAATTTACACATTTTATTATGTTTATTCATGCTATGATATTTATTCAAGTAACATGCAATTTAATTATCCAAGAATATACACATTTGGAATAAAATGAATCACATAATCATGCATATCACATATAAGCAATTTAGCTAAGTAAAATTTCACCAAATTAATTATTATAAAATACAGGGTGTTACAAATGATGAGGATCCTTGTGTAGCATTATCTTTAGGCTTATTGATTGCATCTTCTAACCACATTCATCCGTCACATGTATCATGTTGGTATTACATATATTTCTTCTCATATGTGTTCTTGATTTGATAAGTCATAACCATCATCAAACCAGTACATTTTTTAACATCGCAGTTTTGTATAAAAAGGTTCATATTAATGCACAATGCCCTTGTGCATCACAAATCTGGCTTAATTCCTACACAAAAAATAACTATCCTATTAATATGTAATTTTATAAATGTTTTAAGAATTAAATACATACATCTTGTTCATGGCCACCTCCCATTGTTTTTGGAAAATTTGCCCTTCAACGCATTTGCCTTTAACTGTTTTTTGTAGTAGCTATATATATATACATATAGAGAGAGGTTCACAAGTGAACCTAAAAGATGAACTTTTTAATGAACCTTAACAAAATAACACCTAACAACTCATTTCTATGTTGTAATTGGTCCGCGCCAGCGGCAACGAACATGCGTGTCGATCGATTCCCAACTTTCTCCACCACCACCACCACCACCACCCCCCACACCACCCCCTCACCCCCACCCCCAACCACCACCATCACCATGACAACCCTTAGAGCAACCCTTATGGAAACAGGGTGCCATGGGGGTGGGAAGCGGGGGGGGGGGGGGGGGGGATCAATCGACACACATGTCCGTTGCCGCTAGCGAGGGCCAATTACAACGTAGGAATTAAAATTAATTAATTGTTAAGTATTTTTTGTTAAGCTTCATTAAAAAGTTTGTCTTTTAGGTTCACTTGTGAACCTCTCCCTATATATATATATATATATATATATATATATATATATATATATATATATATATATATATATATAGAGAGAGAGAGAGAGAGAGAGAGAGGAATGCATGCTGAAGTTGGAAGTTGGGTTTTATAGGGCATTTTTACAACAGCTATAATATAAGGATATTAATGTACATCGACAAGCACAGAATGGTTGAGTAATGTTGGGGTTATGGGTTTGTAATGACAGCTGTGAGTTTTGGCACCCAACAATTAATAGAAGAAACTATAGCACTCAACAAGACATAAATAAGGACAAATATACCCTAAAATGCAAATAACCCATTAGTTTTTCCAAAATTCCTAATTTGTTTTAATTTCATCTATATCTATATTTATACTATCTTTATCTTTACTACCTAAAATGAGCGCAAGACATTTGGAATGATCAAATGTTCCATGATGTTTTGAAAAATACGAAAGTACCATGGTTCCTTAAGAATGTGATATCCGAAGGTCAAGATAATCAAGGCTTGATTTATTGTTGTTTTCAGTACAATAACTATCTCGCTCCTCCCCATGAACCCCTCACCTTCTCATACAAACCAAACAGTTACTCAAGAAATAATATTTTGTAATTAGTCCGCGCCAGCGACAACGGTCACGCCTGTGACACAAAATCCATTTTAATCCTATTTTCCACCTTAACACCCCCCCCCCCCCCCCCCCCCAAAAAAAAAAAAAAAAAATTACCCATTTCGACCATACCCTGTTGATACCAAAATTATTATGCTGATGTGGACGAATAATAAGAAGACACGTGTCAATCTACGTGGCACAATAGCAACGAGGAAGATCATTCCCCCGACCAACATACTCACTCCGAACAATAGGTGTACTCCGAGGAACACCAGTCTTCCGAGGAACACCAACCCTCCGAGGAACTCTTGTCCTTCGAGGAACTCCAATACTCCGAGGAACTCTTGGACGACGAGCAACTAAGGCGGTTCGAGCTGCATCTCGACCGCAGCATTAATTTCCAGATAATCAACAGTTCAACTATTCATTGAATGCTTATCATCTTGACGCACACGTTTGAAGAACATTAAATGAATTACCCTTTCATATGTGTATCATTTAATTTAACACCCTTTCATGTACAGCCTAAGGGCTATAAATACCTTGTATCACCCTCATTCAAGGGGACCGGAATTTCTTGATAGCCCTTGTAATCGAGAATTCCCAAACACTCAGCAATAACATAACAGTGGACGTAGGCCATTCATACAAGGCTGAACCACTTTAAAATCTTTTGTCTCATTTATTTATCTGTGATTAAATAATTAGAGTAATCTAGTTTTTTACATCAACAGATTGGCGCCGTCTGTGGGAACGATTGTTATTATCATTTTTCACCAAAAATCATTCATCATCAATGGCGGATAATCCAGAATCTAGCAATCGAAACGCTGGAAATGCTGGAAATCCTCCAAATCCCTCTGCACCTCCAGATCTGGCTGGGATTATGACGAATCTGGCTCAAGGACAAACCGCCATGCAAGAAACAATGAGGAAACTCATACAAACCCTCCATGGCGGTGCACCTGCACGTTCAGGACAGCGAAGTGGTCAGAGGCAAACTTATTTACTTTCTTCACGATCCAGGCATACTGAGTCATATCGTAATGAGGAGTCTGATGATTTCTCTTATCAACCTGGGCGAACTTCGTCAATAAGGGCTACAGATACTGATCGACGTATCACCCTCTCTCTAGAAAGACCCAGTGCCTTAGAAAGACTGAGTAGGGTGTCTCCTTTCAGTCGATTAGGCCCTAGGAGGAATAGGAGTCCACCTAAAACCATGTCGAGGAGTTTTCGACGACCATCAGATTTAAGAGAAGGATCAGCACAATCACGACCAGTTGCTCGTCAAGATAGATCTCAGGAGGCCACATTAGAACAATCAATTGCTCGAACTAATAAGCCCGAGGAAGGAAATGATGCACGGAAAGGTTCCATTCAGCGCTTGGAGGATAGATTGGGAGAAATGGCCAAGGCGAAGAATCCCTTACAACGAACTTTTATTCAAGGGACACCTTTTGTCCAGGACATTGTGGGTTTTCCTACCCCGTCGAAAAGAAGAATATGGATAAAGACACCAAGGTGGAAGTCGACAAGTCTAAAAATAAAGAGCATAAGGGCAATGGCGGTGACAAGCGTTCCAGAAATAATAAGTCATCATGGGAAGTCCTGAAGAAATTCGATAATTATACTCCCTTGAAAAAGGGTATTAATCATGTCTTGGAAGAAATCAAGAATAGCGAGGAGGTAAAGTGGCCGAAGAAACTGAGGTCAGATCCTGATGCGAAGAACAGGGATAAATATTGCGAGTTCCACAAAGATCATGGCCATATGACTAAAAATTGCATAGCTCTTCAGAACGAGATTGAAACACTCATCCGAAGAGGAAAGCTAGCAAAGTATGTTGATCGGGGAGGTGAAAGAAGAAATAATGATCGAACTAGAGAGACATCTAGATCTCCTCGTCGAGCAGAGGAGAAAAAGAAGAGAGGCCATGAAGATGATGCCGAGGATGACCCCGATCTTCCCAAAAAACCAAGGCAGCCAGAACGAGAGGTATTTTCCATACGTTTTGGGTCATTTGATTGTAATGTTATTACAGGAGGAGATGCAGGAGGAGGAGATCTTACTGCAGAAAGAAAAGCTTACCTCGGAGAGGCACAAGCTTGCTCGTACATTCAGCGAATAAATTTGGCCGAGGAGGATCGTCCGAGGAAGGTAAACAAAGAGAAGTTGGTTATTGGCTTTTCAAAAAATAACTTGGCAGGTGTTCTTTACCCTCACGACGACCCTTTGGTGATCAAAATGAGGATGAAAGAAGTAGTGATTTCAAGGGTGCTGGTAGACAATGGCAGTTCGGCAGACATCATGTACTATTCATGCTTTGACAGTTTAAATTTGAAATTATCTCAATTGGAACCTTATCACGAACCTCTTATGGGTTTCGCTGGCGAGAAAGTTTTTCCACTTGGGACGATCAAGTTGGATATATTCATTGGAACTTGGCCTGCTTGTCGAACAGAGAGAATACGCTTCTTTGTGATGGATAAGAATGTGTAGTCAGCCTACAACATCATCATGGGAAGAGTTGGTTTGAAAAAGTTCGAAGCAGTTCCATCTACAGTACATCAATGTTTAAAATTCCCAACAAATTTCGGAGTGGGAGTGGTGAAAGGTGATCAAAAAGTAGCTCGAGAATGCTATTATTCATCTGCCGAGCAAGAGGAGCTTGAAGAGTCAAGGAAAAAGACTACTACTTACCAGGTGGATGAAAGTACAGAAATTGAAACACTTGATCCGAGAGATGAATCCCAACTTGTAAAAGGACAGGTGGTGGAATCTACAGAAAATGTTATTCTGGACGACGAATACCCTGAACGAACAACTCAGATAGGTTCGTCGTTGGATGCTTCAATAAAACAGGAGTTGATAACTTTCTTAAGAAACAGAAAGAAAACTTTTGCGTGGAGTCATGAAGACATGCCATAAATAGATCCAAACTTCTTATGTCATGAGCTCAATGTGAATAAGGAGATCAAGCCTGTAAAGCAGAGAAGAAGGGTATTTAGCCCCGAGAAGAATCAAGCTATTCAAGAGGAGGTCGACAAGCTCCAGAAAGCCCAATTCATTGAAGATGTGAAGTATCCAGACTGGTTGGCAAATGTGGTGATGGTAAAGAAGAAAAATAATAAATGGAGAATGTGTGTTGATTTCACTGATCTCAACAAGGCCTGCCCAAAGGATCACTTCCCGTTGCCCAGAATTGACCAACTAGTGGATGCTACCTCGGGGCATGAGCTGCTCAGCTTCATGGATGCTTACTCTGGTTACAACCAGATCAAAATGAAACCTGAAGACAGGGAAAGCACTTCTTTTATTACCCCTAGGGGAACTTATTGTTATAATGTTATGCCTTTTGGTTTGAAAAATGCAGGAGCGACATATCAGCAGCTGATGAACAAGGTTTTTGCCGAACAAATCAGTTGCAACATGGAAGTCTATGTCGACGAAATGCTGACAAAGAGCAAGAGAGCTGCTGAGCATCTAGTTGATTTAGGTCAGACCTTTGATCAACTGGATAAATACCAGATGAAGCTCAACCCGAAGAAGTGCACCTTTGGAGTACGAGAAGGAATGTTCCTCGGGTACATCGTCAACCAGCGAGGAATTGAGGTAAATCCAGCAAAGATCAAAGCTCTTTTAGGGTTGCGATCTCCAACGACGAAGAAAGAAGTGCAAAGTCTTACAGGACGAGTTTCAGCGCTCAATAGATTTGTATCTCGAGCAACTGATAGGTGCCTTCCATTCTTTAAAACACTCCAAAAAACTTTCGAGTGGAATGATGAATGTGAAAAAGCCTTTCAAGACTTGAAGAAATATCTGGGAGCACCTCCACTGCTGTCCAGGCCAGTGATGGGAGAAAAGTTGTACTTATACCTGGCAGTATCAGAGAATGCAGTCAGCTCGGCATTGATCAGATTGGAGAATGGAGTCCAGAAGACAATTTATTACACAAGTAAGGCTTTTCGAGGTGCAG
This sequence comes from Sambucus nigra, assembly GCA_949130495.1. Classification (NCBI taxonomy): domain Eukaryota; kingdom Viridiplantae; phylum Streptophyta; class Magnoliopsida; order Dipsacales; family Adoxaceae; genus Sambucus; species Sambucus nigra. The sequence continues at coordinate 326,172,334 of OX422221.1, read as the reverse complement.
AGATCAAGTACCCAAAGTTGGAAAAATTGGCATTAGCATTAATTGAAGCAAGTAGAAGAATGAGGCCTTATTTCCAGGCCCATACCATCATCGTATACACCGACATGCCATTGAGACAAGCCCTTCATAAGCCAAAAAAATCAGGAAGACTGATGTATTGGGCAATAGAGCTTGGTGAATATGATATTGTATATGAACCCAGATCGTCATTAAAAGGACAGGCTGTAGCAGACTTTATAGCAGAATTTACATATCCTGATACCCCCGAGGAGCAAAAGTTGCTCGCTAACCAACCTGTGGATGTTACAGGATCAACAGACATGAGTCCAGATCAACTCCGGTTGGTAAAAGGGCTTGTGGATGTAGAAAGATCATCAAATTCAAACCCAGACCGACTCCAGTTGGTAAAAGGGCGAGAAGAGATGGTCGACGAAGAACAAAAAATACAATGGGAGGATGAAAGGAAACAACAGATATTTCACCGAGGAACTCTGTCAGAAAAGAAATTTGAAGACGAGTTACCTATATGGAAATTATATGTAGATGGGTCATCTTGCACAACAGGTTGTGGGGCAGGGATTGTTTTGAACACCCCAGACGAGATTGACGTGGAATATGCCTTACGATTCCAATTCAAAGCTTCCAATAATGAGGCTGAGTATGAGGCCATAATAGCAGGTCTTAATTTAGCAAAGATTATGGAAGCGCAACAAGTGATGGTATTCAGTGATTCTCAATTAATTGTGAATCAGATGATGGGAACGTATGCAGTTAAAGGAGAATTAATGGTCAAGTATCATGCAAAGGCGATGGAGTTGTTGGCAGAATTTGATGCCATTCAGTTAATCAGAATACCAAGAAATGGAGAATGCACAAGCAGACGCACTGGCCCGACTAGCATCAGCTACTCGTACCGAGTTGCGAAGAACGATACCAATTGAGGTGTTAGAAAGTCGAAGCATAGATGAAGGCCTGACGATGAATGTTATTTCCCTTGATTTAGGACCATATTGGATGGATCCCATCAGGGCATATGTCGAGGAAGGAGAATTACCGGAGGATAATATCGCTGCCAAGAAATTGAAGTTTAAAGATGCTCGGTATGTACTAACTAATGGTGTTTTGTATAGACGAGGAATTATGGCAGGTTTGCAAAGATGTGTACATCCCTCCGAGGTGAAAGAATTGATTGAAGAGATCCATTAAGGGTCTTGTGGAGCCCATGTAGCAGGGCGGACACTGTTGCAAAGGGTGATGACGCGGGGATACTACTGGCCAACGATGAGGGCTGATTGTATAGCCTATGCTAAGAGATGTGATAAATGCCAACGTTTTTCTTCCGTCCGACGAACTCCACAAGCATTGTTGACACCCATAACTTCCCCTTGGCCTTTTGCCATGTGGGGAATTGATTTGGTTGGACCACTACCAACGACCCGAGGAAGATTCAAGTACCTCGTCGTCGCAGTGGATTATTTTACTAAGTGGGTAGAAGCTGAGCCTCTGATTGATATGACATACGAGGAGGTGTACCAATTCGTTTGGAAGAATATCATCTGCCGATATGGTCTCCCTCATGCCTTCATCACAGACCATGGAACACAGTTTGATAACGAGGAGTTTGCCGCCTATTGTCATCAGTCAAGCATTTTGAAGGTTCATTCAGCACCAGGCCATCCTCAAAGCAATGGACAGACTGAAGTGACGCACAGAACATTATTAAATGGTTTGAAGAAGAGGTTAAGTGAGGCTAAAGCTAATTGGATTAATGAGCTACAATCAGTATTGTGGGCTTACCGAACAACTCCCCGAGCAGCAACTGGAGAATCACCATATATGCTGGCGTTTGGAAGTGAGGCTGTAATACCTGCTGAGTTGGGTCTCCCAACACACAGAGTGCTGAATTTCAATTCCCCAGTCAGTGACTTGATGAGAAGATTAGATTTGGACATGCTCGAGGAGGTTAGAGAAGAAGAAGCCATTAGGAATGCTGCATATCAACAACGAACAGCTCTGTTCTACAACAACAGGGTGAAGAAATGCGATTTAAAAGAAGGAGATTACGTGCTAAAGAAGGTCATTCAGAAGCACAATAAATTGGAAGCAAATTGGCATGGACCTTACCGAGTTACAGAAGTTGTTCGACCAGGAACTTACCGAATAGCAACTCTAGAAGGAGAGGAATTCAAGAATGCATGGAATGCTGAACACCTACGCAAGTATTATCAGTAATGTAAAATGTAAAGCAATTTTATCAATATGAATAAAACGATGATGTTTCACCATCTTCTCTCCTTTTATTGAAAGTTTTTCGGGGAATACTAGTGTACAACACTACGCTGCTCGACAGCAAAAAGAAGACGATAGTTCAGACCCACGACCAACTCCGGTTGGTAAAAGGGAGAGAACAAACTATACTCCTTTGGTTAGGAGGCATACACTAGCGTGACCAACTCCGGTTGGTAAAATAACTAGTGGACACTGATAGTTCAGACCCACGACCAACTCTGGTTGGTAAAAGGGTGAGAACAAACTATACTCCTTTGGTTAGGAGGCATACACTAGCGTGACCAACTCCGGTTGGTAAAATAACTAGTGGACACTGATAGTTCGAACTCAGACCAACTCCGGTGGGTAAAAGAGCGAGAACATGTGATTCCTAAAAATGCCAATCTCGTTTGGTTAAGAAATAAAATATGCCAACTTATGTTGGTCGGAAGGTAAAACTATTCCAGAAAATACAAAATATTCCAAACTGAACCAAGTATGGTTGGTCGGGATCAAAATCCACTAACTGTAGTTGGTCGATGAGGATAAAATTATCGACCTTGGTTGGTCGGACACATTTTATGAAAAAATTTACCTAGTATGGTTAGTCGGGGATAAAAACTCTCACTAATTATAATTGGTCGACGAGCACAATTTAACAACCTTGGTTGGTTGGAAAAATTTTAAACATTTTTATACTCATTACTTTATTATTAAGTGATCGAGCAACATTACTGATACTTGTAACTTTTTATTACTAGATTGGTCGATGAACCACAAAGTATTGTTATGCAATCACAAATATAAAAGTGTTAGACAAGTACAAAACAATAGCCATACAGATTTGCAAACAGAAAATGAAAGTCTTTCATTAAAATTCAAAACGAATTACAAATTACATGTATACTAACTATTACATTGAGATCCCTACTCTATTGGTTTCTTTCCCTCAGCTTTTGAAATAGGTTCCTCGCCAGCAGGTGGATCATTTAAAGTCTGAGGAGAATTAATAAAATTCAAGTCCTTCAACATTCTGACATTCATTACTGAAGGTGTGTCCAATAGATGCTCGGGACGAGATACCTCGATCTGAGAATGAAGATTGTAGTCACCGAGGTATTGTGCAATTAAGCTCCGAGGAATGGCACGAGCTGGGATCCATTCCTTGTCCAAATTGAACGGTGTCACAGGCAAGTCAAGTACCCCAGGGTCATAATAGTCCCACAAGTAATGTCCCTGTTCAAGTTTCAACACGCATAAGGCATTCAACCAGCCTTGTTTATAGCCCTCATTAGTGGCATTCTGGATACGAGCATCTAAATGGAATAGTGCCTCGTTGTACCCAGCCATCCAAAATTCCCTGGGCTGCTTATGGAATTGGAAAGTCAGTCTCTCCAACTGCTCGTGAAGGTTTTTTGCAAAAATGTCCTTATTCTCTAAAGCAGACTTCATCGCAGTAAGTTGATCCTCCAAAGTTAGGATTTTCTTGGACATTTCAGACAAAGCCCGATCTTTTGCATTCAACTGGTACGCTTGAGTTTCCAATGTTGACCGAGTACGAGCTTCTTCAATACTACGAGGAGTTCTTGATCGACTCCGAGCAGGTGGAGTACTTCGTTCCTCGACAACATCCTGGGCAACTCTTCCTCGCCCACGAGAACCTCTTCCTCATCCCCGAGTAGAAGTAGAAGTACCAGATCTTCGCAGGATATCCAACTCTTGCCTTAATTTGGCATTCTCAACCTCTAAGAAGGAAAATCCTTCATCGGTCACTGGGATTACCGCTGTTGAAGAAGGGGCTGCAGACTTATATTGTTCTAGCTCTTTCTGCAAATTATTATTCTCTTGCTCCAGCAGTTCAGCAATTTGTCTACAAGCTTCAACTTCTCCCTTTAGGGTCCTTTCCCTGACATCATACGCAGTAAGGAGTTTGTCGTAGCCCTTCTCGGCAGAAAGCTGTTGATATTTCTTTTCATACCCCTCATGTAACAAGGTATTTGACTCCTTGTACTGAGTCTGGAGATCTTCTAGAGTATATTGAAGCTCCTCGATCATATCATAGTAAGCCACGTTGTTGGCCACAGCTCGATCAAGTAAGCCCTTCAGGTATTGATAAGATTCTACTGCCTGCTCTGAAGCACCATGGCCAAGGATGTCGGCAACTTCTGATGCACTTAGGTCTGTGTGACCAGCTTTATAATATTCATGGCATTGTTGCATCAACTTTGTGTCATTAGCAGACAGAAGATCCATCCTGGCCAGAAACTAACAGAGAAAGAAAAAGAAGATCAAGACAGAGTGCAGATAAAGAAGAGACAATCATATGGAAGAAAAGAACTCAAATTTTATTAGATCATAAGGCAAAGTTACAAAGATCTGGGATACAAAGTACAAGTAAAAGAAAAATAGAAAGAGAATACCGGACAACTTCACACCTTTTCCTTGTCTCCCAAGACTTTCTCGGGAGGCTGGGACGAGGAGCTTGGTTGCTCGGTGGAAATAATGAGTTGGTCGGCGGGAGCTGGAACTTGTTCTGGAGGAGCTGGCAGAGATGAAAGCTCCTCGTCAGCAGGCTGGGTAAGGATGAGATCACCCACTACCAATGAAGATTCTTCTGAGGCAGCTTCGTCCTCTTCTTCATCCTCGATGGCTGGGGGAGGACCAGGGAGATGCTATTGAAATAACTCGGAGTCCTCTCTCACCTTCAATTCTTGCAAAGCAGCAACCCAGCCATCTCGGAAGTATTTCAAACTTCCATATTGCACCTGAGTCATCATGGAAGCTACTCCCTTGTTCCACCCTTTGTCCCAACCTGTGTTGAAAGATTTCTTTATTGCCATCTTTCTTTTCATTTTCTCCGAGGAGAGCTTCTCGGATAGAAGGTCCTCGGAGGCTTTCAGCTTGGCCTCCAACTCCTCCTTCTGACGATTTGCTTCATGCAGAAGGGCCAGCTCTTCCTCAGCTGATTTCAGCTTATTTTCAAGCTCCCCGAAAGTAGTGAGCTTCTCGGCGTATTTTTTATTCTCTCTTTCCAAGTCCTTCACTTTATTTCCCAACTGCACCTTCTCTGCTTCAGATGCAGCCAATTTCTTCTCCCATTCACCTTTATCCTCGTCGTACTTTTGACGAGATTCCTTCAGAGATTGGGCCAAACCCTGGAATGCATCCTCTATTCCAGACGAGGAGCTTGAAGCCTTGAGCGCTTCATCTTTCTTCACAATGGTGTTAAAGCAACTCACCAGCTGAAAAAAGAAGGTAGTGATGAGTTAGTGCCGAGATACATATATTGATAGAAGGAAATAAGAATTCAAGATAAGAAGAAACTTACTGAAGCAATGTGACGAGTATCTATGGATGTCAGCATATCCCTAGACATGTTTTCCTCGATGCCTTGGACTTCAGGAATAGTCCAAGTCTTTACCGAGCTCATTGCAGAGATCGGGGGAATAATGGTTGGAACACCAGCTCCACTAGTTTGGAGCTGGGGAATGACTTCAGAAAAACTAACCGAGGAGGACTTCTTCAATCTCCTCGGTGTCTTCTCAACAACCTCAACCAAAGAAGAATTTTTGGTTGGAGAGATAGTGATTACTTCCACAGGCGCATCCTTCTGTACAGGAGCCACTGGGGGCTTCTCGACGACCTTCTGAGGAGCAGCAGAAGGGGCAGCATTCATTTTCTTTGTCCCCTTTGGGACATCAGCTTTATTTCTCTTTCCATCTCCAGCATAGGAGGTATCTTCAAAGAGAGCAGGAACTCTTCTCTTGCCCATCTTCTGACTCAAAGGAATGTGAGAGTCTGGTGAAGAGTCTTCAGAAGCTGGCAATGGTTCGCTAATGCTAGCCACAGGACGAGCAGTATAAGAGGATGTATAGCTCCTGTACTGCAGCAAGTATGAAGCAGACCTAATGTGCTTGTCTGCAACCTTCTGATGCAAACTCCAGATATGTTTTAAATGCTTGATATTAACTTCTGTTTCTTTTGGAGTTTTTCTCTTGCTGTCAACTGCAAACAAAAACATAGTGAAATATCAGTCATACATTTTGTCAAACATGATGAAATCATAATTTCAAAAAACAAAATAAGATGAAAATAACCTATCCCATTGCCATATGGGGGCATCTGGGACCCTCATATACTGCAACTCCAACCAAAGGAGCATGTTGCCAATTTTTTATAACTACTCCATGTTCAAAATAATCCCTGTTAGCATCAGGGAGGTTGACTACTAGAGCCCTATTCAGAAATCTAGTTTTTAAATAATAAACATTGTCTAAAACAGCCCATCTATAACAGTACATAATCTCAGGAATTCCTATACGAGTTCCATGAGTTTGATTTAACCTATACACCCCATTAACTATTCTCCATGTGTTGGGGGCTATTTTTGCAGGGACAACATCGAAATACTGACAGAACTCTAAGCATAAAGGGTTTGGTGGAAAAGAAAATCCACATTCAGCAATAAAGAGGCTAGGGAACCAATGTCCCTCAGCCAAATCAAAATAACTTGAAGGCTCAGAAAGACTCTCCAAAGTTACCCAAGAAGGAATAGAAAAGTAAGAACGGAATTTCTCAAGAGATTCGATAATATAAACCATGGTGAATAAAAAGAAATGAAGGAGAAGGAAGAAAATCTTACAGGAAAAAGGAGATCTGTTGATAAACAAACGAAGAAAGGGATGAACGCACAGAAGAGAGAAAAGCTATAGAAAACTCGAAAGCAGAAATTGAAAAGGTAGAAGACGATGGGATTGCCTCTGAGGCTTAAATACTTTGCCTTGGGAAATGGCGAAAGAAATGATTACAAAAAAGAAACTATTACACTACCGGCGGCTAAAAGGACAAACGGCACGAAGATCGAAGCGCTTATAAAAATGTAAAAAGGCGGATTCTGCGAATTTGGAAGGAAATTCAAATACGAAGAAAAGGCTCCTAAAACCCAGGAAGGTCATTTAATATTGCCATATACCGAGAAAGAATGTTCCATACTCCTCAAAGTTCGAAATATGAAACATTGGGGGCTTCGGTTGATACCAAAATTATTATGCTGATGTGGACGAATAATAAGAAGACACGTGTCAATCTACATGGCACAATAGCAACGAGGAAGATCATTCCCCCGACCAACATACTCACTCCGAACAACAGGTGTACTCCGAGGAACACTAGTCTTCCGAGGAACACCAACCCTCCGAGGAACTCTTGTCCTCCGAGGAACTCCAATACTCCGAGGAACTCTTGGACGACGAGCAACTAAGGCGGTTCGAGCTGCATCTCGATCGCAGCATTAATTGCCAGATAATCAACAGTTCAACTATTCATTGAATGCTTATCATCTTGACGCACACGTTTGAAGAACATTAAATGAATTACCCTTTCATATGTGTATCATTTAATGTAACACCCTTTCATGTACAGCCTAAGGGCTATAAATACCTTGTATCACCCTCATTCAAGGGGACCGGAATTTCTTGATAGCACTTGTAATCGAGAATTCCCAAACACTCAGCAATAACATAACAGTGGACGTAGGCCATTCATATAAGGTTGAACCACTTTAAAATCTTTTGTCTCATTCATTTATCTGTGATTAAATAATTAGAGTAATCTAGTTTTTTACATCAACACCCACTAAGGTGGAAATCGAGTTTCAAGGTTGGGTTTTGGAGCTTTGGTTGCTGCCCGAATGTGGCAGGAGTTGCAATTTGGGTTCAGACCGGAGTGGGGTCAAAGCATTAGATGGATCGGGTTGGGCTTGGCTAGATTTTGGTAGGATTCGGGTTGTAGGTGGGGACAGTGTCCGAAGAGATAAGGGTGAGGTTGGTGGGAGCAAAGTGGTTGCCGTCAGTAATGGCTATAGTCGCCGGTGCTTGGGTAGAGCAGGGCACCGGAGATGGGTTCGGGTTTGGATTGTTGCCCAAGTTTGGGTTAAGCCGGGTGTTGTGGTGGGTATGAGAGTCAAGCAGGTCACCGAACCTTGGGTTCACAGGGGTTGGTTTTTGGTGTAAATGGGTATTGGTTAAGATGGGTTATGGCAGAATCTTTAAGGTCGAGTATGGATTTTCATGGGGTTAAGGCTATGGTGTTCGGTGGTTAGAGGAGGTGGGTTTTGGGTATTAAGGTTGGATATAGCTACCATTGTGGGTGTTTGAAATAGTGGAGAAGATGGGTGAGTAGGAGAGAGAGTATGAGGTGTGGGGGTGTTAAGGTCGAAATAGGGTCGAAATGGATTTTGTGTCACACACGTGTTTATTATCGCTGGCACGGACCAATTACAACAAGGAATTGAGGGTTATTTTTTAAGGGGAGTTCTAAGGGCACCACAATTTTTGCTCCAAAATACCACAACTTTATTTTTACTACAAAATACCACTTAATTATAATAGTTACTTCATAATACCACATCAGGGCCATCATATATTTAAAGTTCTAATAATCATTTACATACTTTCCCTCAATCTCTCTACACATTCAAACCTTCAAACCTTTCATCTTCAACTTCTAAACTTTTCATCTTCAAATCCATTCTCCTTCAACTATAGATTAAACATCAGGTTGGTACATTGAATACACTACCCAATTGAATACCCAAATATATATATATATATATATACCCGTTAACTTCATCTTCGTTTTGAATACCCAAATCCATTCATCTTCATTTTGAATCGTGGTTTGTTGTTCATCTTCATTACCTTCATTACCTTGGTTTGTTGTTCATCTGCTATATATAGAATTACCTTGGTTTGTTGTTCATCTGCTGTACATCGAATTATACTTGAATGTAGATAATGAAAATGATAATGTTTATTGACTACTATGATCGCAATCCATTGAAAAAGTTGTAATGAATTTGTGTTTTCTATTATAACCTCATTTGGACTGTTAAAAAAGTTGAAGGCACTGAACTAGGGTTTCATTCGTTATGAATATACCGAATGAGTTCCATTTATTCGATATGTTCATGACGAACAATTTTTTTTATTACCTAGTGTGTCATTCGTTATATTCATACCGAATGAGTTGTAAGGTTTCATTGTATACAACGAATCAATGGATTTCAGATTAGGGTATCCATTCATTACATTCATACCGAAATGAATGACTTAATTCGCTATGTTTAGGCTGAATTGATGAACAAGTTTCTATATATTTCATTCGTCACTTTTACCCCGAATTAACTTTAAATTTTTGTGATGTTTATGCCGAATGGAATCAATTATTTTGTTATCTTTGTTACTTATGTTTATGATGAATACCTATCAAATGATACATGATTACCTATGAAACGGCTTATGTTTATAATCATTACATGATTGCCTATGAATTGATACATTATTATCTATGACTTACTGATATACCAAAATATACCCTCTGTCAGGCCGATGGTAGCCTTGTCTAGGATGAGGGCTCAGACATATTTCTACCCCTAGGGGGCCATATCGAAGATAGAGGGTCATCCAGGCCGACACCATCATTGGCAACACAGTCCAGATGACCAAACGACTGGATGACCCTATGGAGGCTGGCCCTACTATTGATAAGTTTGATGGTCCAAGTCAGCCCAAGCCCATACAGATTGGAACCTCGGCTTGGAGCAGTGTAGATAACCTAACGACCAGCCGACCTTATGTAGGCTGATAGTGCAACTGTCCTACGTTCATCAATCAGGGCATCCACTAGGTCAGCATCATCCTCGGCCTATCGCTATAAGCCGAGGGTGACACCATCATGGTGCATGATTCGAGAGACGCATGGGACAGTGCGCGTAGGACTCATGTAGCACGTGGACTAAACCGTTATAAAAAGATCATTCCCTCACGTGAGGTAATATTATGTCATGAATACTTAGAAGTCGCCCAGCCAAGTGTCAACAGGGGATTGGCTAGATCATCATTCACATGCTCAATGCATGCTTGGGGGGTACACTACACCCCCCAAGTCTTATATATACTTGTTACTTTCAACCTTGCAAAGGGATCGAGAATTGTAACCCTAGCTGAAACTCTGTTTGTACACAGTAAAGAGAGAGAGAGAGAGCTTATGTGCATTGTATCCAAGGCCATTAGTGCCCATATTTAGTGGATCACACACTCACAGTGGATGTAGGCCTGATTGGCTGAACCACTATACATCATTGCCTTCATTCCTCTTACACTCACCCCCTTTTATATACTTATATACATACATAACTCTATTGATACCATTGTTGTTACTGTTTGAGCTCATCACCTCTTATTTGGTGGCGCCGATTCTAAGCATCATCAGTTTGGCGTCGTCTGTGGGAATGACAAGCTATCTCTTCCTTTCTACAGCTTGACCTCACCGGAGACTCTAGTGGTGAACCAGTTATCCCCTTGGCGTGGAGCTGTTTCACCATTCAAGGAGATCCATTAAGGTTCTCAAGCTCTTTTTCTCATCAAATGCTCAAGCATATGGCACCAGAGTTACCACCACCTCCTCCACCATCTGGTGCTGGAGGACCCAGTTCCAGCCAGGCACCACCCCAATTCGAGATGGCTGAGGTGGCAGCATTCTTGAAGTCCTTAGCTACAACTCAGCAAGTGATGCAAGAGCAATTTTCCCAGCTAAGCCAAAACATAATGATACCACCTGGGGTCTCACCGAAGATGATTACTCTGGAGGCTGCTCAGCCACAGTATGAGGTCAGGCGACCACCCCAGGCACCAAGAAAGGACCAACCTACTCCTCAACGGGGGAGGGATGTTGCTTACACTAGGCGTTTACGCCTGAGGAGGCAAGGAAACCCTTGCCCTGAGGATAGGTACGACGACATTGAGGCAGAAGATGCCTCAGCAGACTGTTGGGAGCCGTATGAGGTCTCCAACAATACTATACGACCTGTCCATGAGAGCCGAGGGAAGTGTAGGAGGCAGAATCCTGACGATCACCCGAGAGGCTCAGCCTTTAATCGTCTGAGAAGAGGGTTGGCCTTTGAGAGGTTGGGCCCGATCAATGACCTGAGGGAAAGGTTGTCCAGATCGAGAAGTCTCGTAAGGTCCAGAAGAGAGGCAGTAGATGGCTGACCCCGCGGCGATCGACCCCATGAACGGGACGACGGTCAGGGAGAGGTGAACAGTTGGCAAAGGTTGGTTGCAGCAGAGCCCTCAGTTCACCCCAGAGAAGCGATCGGGGATAACATCGGCCAAGCTGACCCTGTGAGGCCGTGGAATTACTTGATCCAAAGGTTGGAGGATAAAATTGATGATATCCTGAAGAGCAGAGACCCTCTTCAAAGGGGATACTCCATAGTCTCACCATTTGTGGTGAAGATAGTCAACTTCCCAACGCCATCCAAGTTTAACCCACCTGTGGTCACCGGAAGGTATGACGGGAGTACCAACCCGGTCCATCATATTGAGATGTACCACTCAGTGGCAGACATATACTGTATCTCAGATGAGATGAGGTGTCGAGCTTTTTCCAGCACTTTGACCGGGGCCGCACATATGTGGTATACTTCTCTTCTAAAGAACTCCATTGAAAGCTTTAAGCAGCTAGCAAACCGGTTCATCCATAACTTTTGCTTCGGAGTGAGGCCATAGAATAAGACCACTCACCTTCTCTATGTTAAGCTGTAATACCCCGTATTTTCATGGCTTTTAAATTTAAGGATTTATTAAATTTAATTGAGATAAATTAATTTAATTTTAATCCGAAATGTTGTTTTAAATATTTATTAGCGTGACAAGAGTTAGTAATTATTGGGAATATATTATTTGTTGCATATTACTGGATGAGTATAGTAATATATGAGATTTATTTTTATAATATTGTCACGTGTGAATAAAATGACAATTGTGGAAATTTAAGTCGGGACACGCCTGTGTCGTGTCGGGACTAAATGTGGATTAATAAAAGTGAATATTTTATAGGTTGTTTGTATGATCGTTTTGAGTGCGCCAACGCGTCCGGAAGGGTCGAGATAGTCAGAAAAGTATACCCGGGGGTTTGATTTGGGTCTCGCGGCGTTTTTAGGCCTAATTAGTACCCCGGGAGGGCATTTTAGTCATTTTGTATTTTTGGGTAATTAAACCCACGAAAATTAAAGGGGTTATATCAGATGTTTAGGTTATCTCCTAGGGTTAGATAACTCAAAACACTAGAACGGCCATTTGAGAGGAGAGGAGGGAGCTCTCAAGGCATTCCAAGGCTCAAAACTCATCCGTTTACAGCACCGCCACCGCCAGCGCGTAGATCGTGAGACGGGGAACGCAACCACACCAAATTCAACACCAAACCAGATTTCTGAAAATCCCAGGCAAGTGTTTATCTTGCTTATTTCGTTGATGCATCATCCATATTAGTTTAGGAGTTATTAGGATGATATTTATGGAACAAAAACCCAATTTGAGATGGGAAATTTTTCATGTAGTGATGATTTATATGATATTCTGGAAACTCTTTGTCATGTAAAGGATTAAGAGTTTGATTAAGAAAAGAGTTATAATCAGATACAAACACTAAAACATTTATTCCGGACGATCGGACCGTTGGAATTAGATGAAATTTTACAGAGAATTAGCTGAAGACGAGAGGAAGCTACAGAAAAAAATTCAGCTCGATCGGACCGTTCAATATTTTTTAATATTTTTTTTGCTAGACAGTTTTATGTTTTGAGGACTCTTAGAGATAATAAAAATTCAATTAAAACTCCATTTTAATTCCGATTTCGAAACCGTTTGAAATTCTCATCTCTGAAAATAAAATTTAAAATCCTTTAAGGTAAGGCGAAATCTATATTTTTAGGATATTTTGCATAAGGGATAATGTAGTATATATTAAAGGGGAGAGACACGTAAGAGAGAGTTACGTTGGAACATAAATAGATATCTACTGAATTGTACATTTGGAAGAATAGAGTCCATGAGGGTTACGTAGTAAGTTGGAAAAACCCTTCGAATTAAAGTTAGAAACGAACCATTATACTTGATAAATAATAATGGGAAAATAAGGATAAATGTTGTGAATGTGGGTTATTGGATAAACCTAAATTGATATAATAAAAGTGGTATATTTATATGATTGTGTATGCATATATTATATACTTGTAAAAATCATGCCCGCGCTACTTGTTATCCCTGAGGTTACCGCGCTGGGACGATCTTATCTCGTGTGCCTTATGGGGGATATTGACTCGTACCCTAGAAGATAGGAATCCTAGGTACAGGCTATCGAATCGGTAGTCACGGTCCTAAGAGACGTGAGGGTATGTACTGACCTCTTGGACTTGGAAACTATGCTTCGCCTCAATATTGTTTGTGTATGTATTTATACAGTTCGAAAGTGATTCCGAACTTGTATTCCCTTTAGTACGATTGATACGGGGATTGGATAGCAGAGTATGCCCGCACCATATTTTTTATGTGGGGTGCTGTTATGATATATATATATATTATACGAGTAGTTAATATATATATATGAAATTCTGAAATCTGGAACTGCCTACTGTGATTTGATATGTAGGACATGGTTGATGACTTAAATTATAAATAATTATTTTGAGAAAGTATAATATGACACTGGAAAACTTTATTGATTAATAAAGTTAAAAGGAGAACCTTGGTTACAAATTGAAATCTTACGTTTTAAATACTTGTGTTGTTCAGTTGTAAATCCTGCGAATAACCTAAGATAAGTTAAATCATTGGGCAAAGATAGTGTGGTATATGACGAGATAGACCATTGGGAAGGTTAGTGCGATAGGTGTGCACATTAGAAGAGAGGTGAGAATTTCTCAAGAGAGTGTCGCACTAATATGTTGTTGCATTAGCCTATAATCAATTTAAATACTTGTTAAACGAATTTTTAAATCATATACACTATCGGGCTCTGACCCGTTTCTATTTCCTTTTCTCTCTTGTATTTATATGTATGTATTACAGGTGCCCAGCCACAGGGGCGTCTTACTTAGGATCCTTTGGAAGGAACGTGTTGCAGCTTAGGTGGGAGTTGCAGGCCTGTTGTTTAGACGACTTCATCCATTTGATTCTACTCCTAGTTCAGTTTTATCCAGCAGGGGCATGTGTCGCCCTCTTTCTATTATTTAGTTGGTATTGTCAGAGATTGAAATTTTTACTTTCAGTACCTTTATTTCGGGATTTATTACTGTCAGGATGTTTTCCTTTAGTGTTGTAAATGTTGGGATTTATTATTGATGATTAAATTCGTGTATGTTCAATTCTATTTTTATTCTTAATGTGTGACTCTTTAGATGTTAATGGTTTAAGGTTTTATAACCAGATTTAATAAAATGAGAATAAGGTTTTAAATGGTTTTGACACTTAGCTTAATTATTTAGGGTGTTTAAATTGGAAAAGTATTTTTACGGCAGTGATGCTAAGAATGAACCAACTGTTCACCTTGATTTTAATTTAATAAAGGAGTGATCGCCCGGTATTTAATTAGGCGGGGTGTCACAGGTGGTATCAGAGCATCAGGTTCTAGTGTCCTTAGGATCTGTACGGCTTATTATGCTTTCAGCGTTGCTTTGTTTGTTATAGAGCCCTATGTTTAGGATTGTCGATTCCTTTGACGAGATTTCGTTCTCCTGCTATAATGTGTATACACTAGTGAATTCTAATTTCGTTCGGATGTGTGCGTGTGCCGAGCGATGACGGATGTCAGAAGAGGACCGTTAAGCGTACATTGGGAGGCAGGGCTCAGTTGAGATTATGAAATATATCCGAGGATGATGACCGTGGTCGAGGTCACCTCCATTATGGCACGAGAAGCCACGACTAGAAAGGCGACTAAGGTGCACCAATGATTTTCAAATGCTTTTATAGTCAAATGAGGTGCGAGGGTAAACTTACCCAACGTATTACAAAAACGTGTAGAGACTGTCAGTGGGAATTTTTAGAAACGCGAAAATTGTATGTGTTTACCAAAGGAGGTAAAGTATCCAAAGGCTTAAATATAGGACGGAGTGTGGCAAACTGAAAGTGAAAATTTAGAGAAAATTGTCTTGGCTTTCGGGACGAAATTATAATGGTTGGAGTCAACCACCAATTTTAGAAGTGGAATGCTATGCCTATAGGAGAACCTTAGGTACAGTGTTGACCGTATGTTCCTTCCTCAACTGTTCAGGATGAGAAGCAAACGTGGTTCTGAACTCATCGCAGGAGGGCGTGACAGAAGTCCAATTGTGGATATGAATCCTAATCGTTAGCAAATTTTGTATCAAAAGAGGTAGATACTAGTGGAGGAAACGACTCTAAGTGGGAGACCAACTTGTAATAATAGTTGATAATACTCGAGGAAGAAATTCTGATGGACGATCGATTCAGAGGTTGACAATGTCATATTTTGTCAATATAGATGATAACGCTTCTTTGTGGGGGAAGTTAAAGGAATCGAAGAATTTAGTCGAGAATAAAACAGAATACAACGGTGGTGGTATAGCACCACAAAAGGATGTGGATACACATCAGGAAAACCATTTAAATGCTTCAGATAGTTAAATTCTTACCAAGTGATGGTAAATTCAGTAAGTACTATTATAGATAGTAACATGATCTTTATGGCCTAAAAAGCTAAGGGAACAACCGGGATGGCTAACAGGAATCGAGTCTACTAAAGTCCGAGAGAAGGACAATCCTAACCTGGTTAGTAGGACAGGTGATAAGTGGATTATGTGTTGAGGTATTTTGGTGCGGAGTGAAATTGCTCGCGATAATATGTTCCAAAGTGAGAAAAAGGGACAAGAATACGGTGCCTAGTAAAGAACGACGATTAAAAATAATTTTGTTTTGATTTGGGCAGACGTGTTACGTCCGAAAACCATTTGTGCAGTCAAGACGATTACCAGGATGAAAGTATAAGTTGTATCCTTAGAGGATGCGGCGTGTTTATGTGACACGAGCGAGTCACCATATTTTGTTCATTGCTAGATTAGCATGTGAGACGAGTTTAATGCATATCATTATAAATGTTACCATTATGTGAATATTTTTCCTTAGTATAGCGGGATTTTTCTTTGGTGCTATCCGTGGGGGATGAATGAGTATATTAACAGTGTTTTATACTTTATTGAGGTTACTCGTTGTAGTGATGCGATACACGAGTATGATATTATCTTTGTTAAAATGTTATAGAAATGGGTAGTATGATAGTGGGCATTTATTGCAAGGCTATCGGAGTAGTTACATTAGTGCAACACGTTTTGTTTTGGCGAGGCTTTACCTGTAAGAAGGTTGGACTCGCACTTATATTATCTATCCTAGAGACTTCGGAGGAGATAGTGGGCTCGAGATATTCGATACCAATGTATGTATAGACTTTTTCAGTATGATTCAGTATGTACCGGGATTTACCGTTGAGCGAAAAGACTTGACTCGGTATTATGTTTAGCACTCCGGACTTAGTGATAGGAAGAGTGCAGTGTTATATTTATCCTTAAGAGATGTGGGAGTTAAGAGTTATACCCCTAATGTTAGAAAAAGGAAATTTAGAGAATTTCGATCGTATGTATCCGAGGTTTATAGAATGTAATTACCATCAACCAATACGGGACGATAGTGAAATTGGTGAAACGTTCTTTGTTAAGCATAATTACGGGAGAAATTGTAACTTTTCTGTCAAGGGACGGAATAAAGGGGTATATACTATGGACGGAGGACCTAACGGATTTCGATAACCGAGAATGCTAGGTAGTAGTGTATCGGGGGGTTCCATGTTTGGATTTCGCTTTGCGAGACATCCCACACATGAAACTTAGCGTAAGGTTGGAAATAGGGAGACGTTTGGTCACTATTCCATGAGTTCGGTACCCCGGTCGAAATGGGATCAAGTAATTATGTATGTAAGTTGGAAGTTGAATTTTGTTTTAAGGTCATTGGAGCCGGATTTTTGTGGTAGGAAAGCATTGAAAGTTATCCCCACGAGTTTAGGGGTGGAACGATGATAAGGAGAATTTAAGAATTTTGATTTCTAGGGTGATTGAGAGTACCCAAATGTCATAACCGCGTACAAAACACAAGGTGAATAAAGAGTTGGAATGATTTTTAGCATGGATTATCTGGAAAGAACTTTATATTATACAAAAGAGATGACCTGTAATTATTTTGATGAATAGAGCGTTAGCGATTTATTTTGGTTGTTGTACCTATTTGGGAAAATTGTTGTACTTATCTGAGGAAGGTTGAGAATTATTATTCCTCTTTTATTGTCATGGAATTTGAATGCCCTATTCCTTCTATTCCGTTGAATTTAGTTAGTCCTATAGATGAGTAGCACGCCGTTCGCTCTCCTAGGGCGGTCGGAGTGTTGCAAAAATGTGGGCATCTTGGTTAACTACAGTTAAAATAGTCCGAGTCGAAGGGACGTGGTAATAGACGTGTGAAATATATGTTTGTGGGACTAGTATAACGAAGTGGAAGTGATAGAGTGGATTAAACGTCACATGAGGGACGATACTCCATACATAAGTGTGCAATTAGAATAGCACGCCCTAACTTGATTGGAAGGTTGTGGGAAGCCATTCAAGAATTGGTATTCCTTGAATAGAGTAGAATTTAATTGTTATGAAGCACACCCGGAGCGAAGTTGTTATTAGTCAAGTGTGAGAGCGACTTGCGCATACAAAGAGTAATGCTGTTAGTATAGTATAAGAGATCCAGAAGTGCGCTTCGTGGAGAGAAGAGCACGGGTCGGAACTTTCAGCATACTCCAAGGAAGGAAGGGGAGTATTACGTGTCACTTAATGTGAAACATTTCAAGGGAAGACTCGATGTTTAGCGAGACGTAGTGAGTAGTCTCTACATACACTGCCCATAGGTAAGGTTTGGTTGAAAGAGGAGAATCAACCAAAGAATTTTGTGTTTATCGAAAATTCCTGAAATTGGAAGAGGTTGGTAAAGTTGGTAAAGTTCTTGGATGGGTTGCCATCCTCAAAACAAGATCAAGGGTTTATCCCGAACATGTGAATTAAGTCACCGAGAAGGAAGTGATTGATATTCCTTTGGGCTGGCTTACAATATTAACTAGTATGCCCCAGACTTCCTTTGAAAGGAAGAATCGTGCCAGTGCATGGTCCCGCGCAGTATAAATTTCTGAATCAGGATGAGATTGGTGAATCCCACCTTTGATATGGGATTTCAGGAACCAGCGGAGATAAGATTTCGTTTCGAGTAGGATGTATCACCCTTAGCCAGGGAATAAGTGCATGGTGATTAAAGATTAGTGGAGCCACGTGAAGGAGATTTTGGAATCTTGGTACGATGATTTCAAGAATGCTCTGTAGAAGCACTCGTACCTGTTTGTCGCGTACGAGGTACTTATTAAGGTTTTGTTATGGAAGAACCTCGACTATTCTCCTTCCGTATGTTTAGAGGAGAGTAGATAATCAGAATTTTTGGATCGGTCGAGAAAATATTCGATAACTATGGTGGAATTCCACGACTGTTTTAGGCAGTCAAGAGTGGTCAAATGTTCGTATGATCTTCTCAGAATGGGAATTTTGTGTATGAATAAATCCGAGTAGTTGTCATGTAGTGAGGTGTGGCCTCCTAATGATAGTGAGATAATGGAATTTATAACGTATAGACGTAACCTATTCAAATGTTGTCAGTTGGGAGTGCAATGTGAAGTGTCTCCAATGAGAATGTAAAACATTGTTGTTGTGAGGAAAAAGCTATAGTGATTGAGCGTCGTACTATGTAGATAGTTTGCGTACGGACAAGGATATCCAGAATTGTGCTACCTGGTAGGCCTTATTTTCCGAATTTCGGGACGAAATTCCGTTATTAGGGGGGATGTATGTAATACCCCGTATTTTCATGGCTTTTAAATTCAAGGATTTATTAAATTTAATTGAGATAAATTAATTTAATTTTAATCCGAAATGTTGTTTTAAATATTTACTAGCGTGACAAGAGTTAGTAATTATTGGGAATATATTATTTGTTGCATATTACTGGATGAGTATAGTAATATATGAGATTTATTTTTATAATATTGTCACGTGTGAATAAAATGACAATTGTGGAAATTTAAGTCGGGACACGCCTGTGTCGGGTCGGGACTAAATGTGGATTAATAAAAGTGAATATTTTATAGGTTGTTTGTATGATCGTTTTGAGTGCGCCAACGCGTCCGGAAGGGTCGAGATAGTCAGAAAAGTATACCCGGGGGTTTGATTTGGGTCTCGGGGCATTTTTAGGCCTAATTAGTACCCCGGGAGGGCATTTTAGTCATTTTGTATTTTTGGGTAATTAAACCCACGAAAATTAAAGGGGTTATATCAGATGTTTAGGTTATCTCCTAGGGTTAGATAACTCAAAACACTAGAACGGCCATTGGAGAGGAGAGGAGAGAGCTCTCAAGGCATTCCAAGGCTCAAAACTCATCCGTTTACACCACCGCCAACGCGTAGATCGCGAGACGGGGAACGCAACCACACCAAATTCAACACCAAACAAGATTTCTGAAAATCCCAGGCAAGTGTTTATCTTGCTTATTTCGTTGATGCATCATCCATATTAGTTTAGGAGTTATTAGGATGAGATTTATGGAAGAAAAACCCAATTTGAGATGGAAAATTTTTCATGTAGTGATGATTTATATGATATTCTGGAAACCCTTTGTCATGTAAAGGATTAAGAGTTTGATTAAGAAAAGAGTTATAATCAGATACAAACACTAAAACATTTATTCGGGATGATCGGACCGTTGGAATTGGATGAAATTTTACAGAGAATTAGCTGAAGACGAGAGGAAGCTACAGAAAAAAATTCAGCTCGATCGGACCGTTCAATATTTTTTAATATTTTTTTTGCTAGACAGTTTTATGTTTTGAGGACTCTTAGAGATAATAAAAATTCAATTAAAACTCCATTTTAATTCCGATTTCGAAACCGTTTGAAATTCTCATCTTTGAAAATAAAATTTAAAATCCTTTAATGTAAGGCGAAATCTATATTTTTGGGATATTTTGCATAAGGGATAATGTAAGTATATATTAAAGGGGAGAGACGTAAGAGAGAGTTACGTTGGAACATAAATAGATATCTACTGAATTGTACATTTGGAAGAATAGAGTCCATGAGGGTTACGTAGTAAGTTGGAAAAACCCTTCGAATTAAAGTTAGAAACGAACCATTATACTTGATAAATAATAATGGGAAAATAAGGATAAATATTGTGAATGTGGGTTATTGGATAAACCTAAATTGATATAATAAAAGTGGTATATCACTACACCAAATCTGCCCTTTTGTCAAGGTCATTGACCTTGACAAATCCAACTTGTCAAGGTCAATGACCGTGACATTTCGAGGTGAGACAACTTTTTTTGTCACGGTCGTGTCGCGGTCAGTGACTGTGACACGTTTGTCACGGTTTATAACCGTAACAAAGTCGTGACCCTTTTTAAAAAAATTATCACGGTCAATGACCGTGACAATTCTGGGCAGAATTTAAAAAACATCTGTTGGGCAGTATGGCCACTGCCACTGCCCAGCAGTATATTTGTACCTGTTATAGCAACGTTGTACCTGTTCCAAACATCATATATCCGAACAAACTAAAGATAATGCAAATATATATTCAAATAAGAAACTAATTAAGAAGAAACAACATCACCATCAATTATCTCAAATCTACAAATTATTTGCATGGAAAAGAGATTTTGTACTGTGACGCTCGGGAACACCTCCTTATCCTTCCCTTCTCGTCCGAATAGCCACATAAGTATAGAGCATATGTGGCCCACCCTTAGGGCCACTCCCTGTCCCCTGAATTGAAATAAAGTAAAATTAGTATTCACCCCTCAAATATAGATAAATATAAATCGTAATTGAAATCGAAATCGAAATTGACATATAAATATAAATACATTACCTGTAGTGTCACTCAAACAGCTAACTTGAGCTCATATGGCACCTCCTTTCAACTAATGTACCCCGGACAATCGTGTCAAATATAATTCTCTTCATATCTAAACACTAAGAAATACCATAATCCTATGGAGTTATGCATTGCAAATTCCTTCCAACCGTTGTGTAGCCAAAAATCAGCAGTTGAAGTTGTCAATTCCACCTTTCAATGGTCTCCCATGTTTTGCTAGAAGTTCCAAGTGGTGGGGTATGGAATGTGGAATTGACAACTTCAACTGGTGATGTTTGGCTACATAACGGTTGGGAGGAATTTGCAGAGCATCGCTCCATAGGATTATGGCATTTCTTAGTGTTAGAATAGACGAAGAGATTCAGTCTCCTCTCCACAAATAGGACACCCCAAATAACTATGTACTAATCACCTATTAAAGGTAAGAAGCGTATATTCATGGATTAGTATAAACAAAACTCAGATGTAGTTGGAATATTTATGTATTAATCTCCTCTCCACACACGCACACTACACAAGAGTGAAAATGATAAAGTGCAGATCAAGTAAAAGCATTAAAAATGGATGTTTCGGTACAAATTGAAATATTTATTACAAATTGAAAAATTGTTTCAAATTCGGGTTATCATCAAAAATGGATTGATATTCGGTAGGAGCAGCCAAGTCATCCACACTACTATTTAGACGCCTTGGCGCGTGTTGGACAATTGACCACGGCTCGTTGTTGATATACTCCGAGTAAAACACTTGCTTAACCTTTTGAAATGCACAAACAAACGGCTCATCGCTCACGTGGTCGTTGCTCTTCAACTTGGACAAGTCAACCATGATCAAATTGGTGACAGGATCAACTTTACAAGCATTTTTATCCTCAACTCTTATCCATTCACAGTAAAATACAACCTCTTTGAAGCTTATATAATCCAATTCAAATATATTTTGGATTACACCATAGTAAGTCATTTCAGCTTCAACGAGGTTTTTATCTTTTGCGCTCGCTCGAAAGAAAGTAAGAGCCTTGTATGAAATTCCCGAGTTCTGTACATTTGTACTTTCCTCGTACACTTTAGCGCCGAAAATGTAACCGTTCAATCGATACTTTTTGTACTCTTGTGCCACGAACAAGGGTCCAGTGGCTAGACGAGCAAGCCTTGATGTCGCATCACCCATCTTTAGGAGCTGAGAATATAGATAAATTAATTATATTAGTGGTAAAATTTGAGTGTAATGTAACGTTATATAACGACTGTTTTCATTATAATTACCTCTTGTGTCAACCATAGCCTAAATTCGCTGTCGGATTGTACCATTGTTTTTCGTCTTTTATTGTTCTCACAGGCTTCATATTTACTGCATATTACAAAATTAATCATGTATAAAATAATCTAAAATAATGTTAAACATTATAATATTCGAAACTTATTTTTTTCATTCTTCGACATCTTCATGTGTGTCAAATAGATAACGAGCTACTTGTTCATGTTGCAAACTCGTTAATTTCACTCGTTTTCCCATCACATTACCACCATCATCGAGGAATTCATCAGTGTCATCAACGCTGGTCGAGTCAGGCATATATTCCCGAGTATATATTGATGACTCCACGGTGATGTATTCCTCTGCAATTGATCCTGCAATATATCGTGTATTCTTGACGTAATCTTTAAAAACTTTCATCAATCTTTCAAACGGATACATCCACCGATATCTAACTGGACCACAAAGAAGTGCCTCGTCGCATAGGTGTACCAACAAGTGAACACTTATGTCAAAGAATGCTGGGGGAAAGTACTTCTCCAATACACAAATCGCTTCGTTCACAGCCAATTTTGCGGCCACTATGTGTTCTCGATTCACTACCTTCTCACACAAGAGGGAGAAGGTAATACTAATTTGCATAATAGCCCTACGCAAATCCTTGTGCTTGGAGAAACAGTGCTTAAACAATAGAGGAACCAATTGCATGATCACATGCCAATCATGGGACTTACACTTATATAAATCATGAGTAGCATAATTCACAATCCTTTGCAAGTTGGACGAAAAAGTAGATGGGCCCTTCAAATTATATATTGTGTCTAGAAGCACCTTCCTTTCCTCACTCGTCAAAGTAAACGCACCAGGGGGAATTATTGCCCTTCCCCTACTATCTTTTTTCAACCATAGTTGTGGCTTAAGTTTTAACATTTTAAGGTCTTTTTGTGCATTTTCTCCATCCTTCGAATGACTCCCCCCAAGGCAAGTACCCACAATATGTTCAGCGAAGTTCTTCTCTGCATGCATCACATCCAATACATGGCGCACCGGATTTTTCTTTCAATAAGACAAGTCAAATAAAATTGACCTCCGAGACCATGCCTTTCTTATCTCAGTTTCATTCCCAGTTGGGGTCTTCTTATGCTTGACATTCTTAAATTTGGGATTCTTACCTGGCATATTTGGGCCACATTCAGAAGATTTACTTTCAATTTCTGAACCCGAAAGTTGTCTCGGCGGTAGCCTATGTTCAACTCCGCCCAATAAAAAATTGGAACCTTTCTCAAATCTGAAACTATGAGCTGGAGGTAAAAATCTCATGTGGCAATGGTATACATTTTTTAAGCTAGAGGATAGATGAAGAGATTCAGTCTCCTCTCCACAAATAGGACACCCCAAATAACCATGTACTACACATCCGGATAATGTCCCATAAGCTGGAAAATCATGAATTGCCCACATCAACATAGCTTTCAGCGTAAACTCTTCTTTTCTAAAAGAGTCAAATGATTGCACACCCTCTTCTCACAACTCATTTAATTCTTCTACCAAAGGAGCCAGGTAGATATCAATGTCATCACTTGGTGCCTTTGGCCCAGGTATCAATAAAGCCATCATCAAAAATTCTGGTCTCATACACTGTGAAGGAGGGAGGTTGAGTGGGGCTAGGATCACTGGCCATACACTCTGATTGGTGCTTAGATTTCCAAATGGATTGAAACCATCTGTTGATATAGCCAAACGAATGTTGCGTTGTTCTCGAGCAAAATCGGGATACACAAAATTCATCATCCGCCAGGCAGTAGAATCAATAGGATGACGCATGATATTACCCCCTACTTTTTTTAACTTTAGTTATTCACCACAAATCTTAAAAAATATTTTATTTTTCATGCTTTAAGCAACTTCGGATGCCATTTTAACCCTTATTGTAGTTTCTTAGTTTTCATGCTTTTATTTGATGGATATTAAGCCGGCCTTCATTTTTTTATGAAATTTGTAGAAAATTACTTATTTATTTTGAATGAAAATAAATTGTTATCCAATATTTTTGGATATTATTTACATTTACATTTTTGGATATTATATTTGGATATTATTTTTGGAAATTTATAGAAAATTACTTATTTATTTACATTTTTAACCCCCTACCCCCTAAAAACCACCCTGCCCCACCCCCTACCCCCCACCCTACCCCACCCCTTACCCCCCACCCTGCCCCCACCCTGCCCCCACCCTACCCCCACCCTGCCCCACCCCCCACACATGCACACACACACGCACATATATACACACATACACACATATATATACACACAAACATATATATAAATGGAAGAGAGAGAGAGAGAATTAAACCTGAAATGGAGAGAGAGAGAGAGAGAGAGCAGCGTCGCAGCGTCGAGAGAGAGAGAGAGGGAGGGAACGGCGGGAGGGAAAAAAGAAGGGGGAAAGGGTTTTTGCTGTAAACATTGTCACGGTCGTGTCAAGGTCATTGACCATGACAATTATTTAAAGGATTGTCACGGTCATTGACCGTGACAAGTCCGTGGCAAGTAAATTTGTCACGGCCTTGTCACGGCCGTGTCAAGGTCAATGACCTTACACAAAACACGTGTTTTTTGTCACGGTCAATGACCTTGACAAGGGTGGCCGGCTGAAAGGTGACAATTTGGCCATTTTGGTGTAGTGTATTTATATGATTGTGCATGCATATATTATATACTTGTGAAAATCATGCCCGCGCTACTTGTTATCCCTGAGGTTACCGCGCTGGGACGATCTTATCTCATGTGCCTTATGGGGGATATTGACTCGTACCCTAGAAGATAGGAATCCTAGGTACAGGCTATCGAATCGGTAGTCACGGTCGTAAGAGACGTGAGGGTATGTACTGACCTCTTGGACTTGGAAACTATGCTTCGCCTCAATATTATTTGTGTATGTATTTATACAGTTCGAGAGTGATTCCGAACTTGTATTCCCTTTAGTACGATTGATACGGGGATTGGATAGCAGAGTATGCCCGCACCATAGTTTTTATGTGGGGTGCTGTTATGATATATATATTATACGAGTAGTTAATATATATATGAAATTCTGAAATCTGGAACTGCCTACTGTGATTTGATATGTAGGACATGGTTGATGACTCAAATTATAAATAATTGTTTTGAGAAAGTATAATATGACGCTGAAAAACTTTATTGATTAATAAAGTTAAAAGGAGAACCTTGGTTACAAATTGAAATCTTACGTTTTAAATACTTGTGTTGTTCAGTTGTAAATCCTGCGAATAACCTAAGATAAGTTAAATCATTGGGGAAAGATAGTGTGGTATATGACGAGATAGACCATTGGGAATGTTAGTGCGATAGGTGTGCACATTAGAAGAGAGGTGAGAATTTCTCAAGAGAGTGTCGCACTAATATGTTGTTGCATTAGCCTATAATCAATTTAAATACTTGCTAAACGAATTTTTAAATCATATACACTATCGGGCTCTGACCCGTTTCTATTTCCTTTTCTCTTGTATATATATGTATGTATTACAGGTGCCCAGCCACAGGGGCGTCTTACTTAGGATCCTTTGGAAGGAACGTGCTGCAGCTTAGGTGGGACTTGCAGGCCTGTTCTTTAGACGACTTCATCCATTTGATTCTACTCATAGTTCAGTTTTATCCAGCAGGGGCATGTGTTGCCCTCTTTCTATTATTTAGTTGGTATTGTCAGAGATTGAAATTTTTACTTTCAATACCTTTATTTCGGGATTTATTACTGTCAGGATGTTTTCCTTTAGTGTTGTAAATGTTGGGATTTATTATTGATGATTAAATTCGTGTATGTTCAATTCTATTTTTATTCTTAATGTGTGACTCTTTAGATGTTAATGGTTTAAGGTTTTATAACCAGATTTAATAAAATGAGAATAAGGTTTTAAATGGTTTTGACACTTAGCTTAATTATTTAGGGTGTTTAAATTGGAAAAGTATTTTTACGACGGTGATGCTAAGAATGAACCAACTGTTCACCTTGATTTTAATTTAATAAAGGAGTGATCGCCCGGTATTTAATTAGGCGGGGTGTCACATAAGCAGGGGAAGAACGAGAGCCTCAAAGACTACATAGCCAGATTTAACAAAGAAAAGTTGGAGGTCGAGGACTACGAAGAGAGTATAGCCATGACAGCCCTCATTGGATGACTCCAAAAGGAGAATCTATTATGGAAGCTTGTTGAAGACACCACAAAGTCAATGGTTGAGTTGCTGGAAACAGCGGGGAAGGTGATGAGCAACGAAGAAGCATTGGCCGCCAAATACGAAGATGAAAAAGGAGGGTGGAGGTAAGTACTAGAAAAAGAATAAGGAGGGGAATAAAAGACTAGCATATGATAAGTTTGCAGATTACACCCCTCTGACGGTCAGCTGCGAACACATTTTGAATGAGATAAAGAGTGACCGATCCATAAAATGGCCTGAGAAGCTAAGAGCACCCCCCCCCCCCCCCCCCCAATAAGAGGAACAAAAACCTGTGGTGTGAATTCCACCAAGACCATGGCCATTTGACCGATAAGTGTTTTGCTCTGAAAGATGAAATTGAAAAAATGTTAAAAGAAGGGAAGTGAAGAAAGTACGTGGATAAACGCGCCTTCAAGAGCGGTCGAGGGGCCGACCCAAGGAAGAAAAGAACTGATACATGCAGAGAAGATCCTCCCAACTAAAGAGACGACCCCTCAGAGGATGATGATGATCCCGACCTTCCACTAAGAGACGACCAAGGCCCTGTGAAAAGACTTAATACGATCTCATTCGTTGTTGGAATGATCTTCGAGGGCCTAGCAGGAGGAAAATCAGAAGTCGCCGACAGGAAAGCCCGTGTAGCTGAGGAGAAGGCAATAACGAGAGTTGTGCACTCAACCTCTATCGAAGCCAAGCCAGAAAAGAGGAAGAAAGTCGACATGGATACTCTGATAGAGGGGTTCTCAAGGATGGACTTTAAGGGGCTCCTAGATCCAGATGATGACCCTCTCATCATCACCACCAGGGTACATGGATGTGAGGTGCCAAGGATCTTGGTAGATGGGGGAAGTTCTGCAGATGTGATGTTTTGGCCATGTTTTAAAGCCTTGGGACTCAGCCGTGCTAGGCTCATCCCATACCATCACCCCTTGATTGGTTTTAGTGGGGAGAAGGTTCATCCCCTGGGAATGTATGAGGCCAATGTAAGAATGGGAGACGAATGGACGAGATGGCTCACTAAGAAGGTCAACTTTTTCGTGATGGACAAAAATGCCTTCTCGGCCTACAACATTATACTGGGGCAAGTAGCCCTCAAGAAATTTGAGGTCGTGCCTTCTACGGTCCACCTTATGATAAAATTCCCGACCCCTTATGGGGTAGGGGAAGTTAAGGGAGACCAGACGACGGCACAGGAATGTTACTTCAACTTTATCGAGGAAAGAGAGGCACACAAGAAGGCAACAACTACTTACAATATTGATACCCTTAACCCCAGGTATGAGACAAAGTTAAAGAAAGGAGAATCCGCGGAAGAGGTGGAATTCATCATCCTCAATGAGGATGAGCCAGAAAAAATCATCCAAGTTGGCAAATCTCTAAAGTCAGATATAAAAGAAGAGCTCATCAAACTACTGAGGAGAAGACAGAACGTCTTTGCATGGAGTCATGCAGACATGCCGGGAATCGACCCCCTAATCATGTGTCACAAGCTCAACGTGGTAGAGGACGCCAAGCCAATAAAGCATAAGAGGAGAATTTATTCTCGAGAGAAATATGAGGTCATAAGCGATGAGGTTAAGAATCTCGAAAAGGCTAAATTTATCAGGGAGGTCATTTATCCCGAATGGTTGTCTAACGCGGTCATAGTTTCCAAGGCAAATGAGAAATGGAGGATGTGTGTAGACTTCACTGACCTCAACAAGTACTGCCCCAAAGACAGTTTCCTTCTTCCCCGCATCGATCAGATGGTGGACACTACTGCAGGTCATGAGCTAATGATCTTCATGGATGAATACTCAGGCTACAATCAGATCTTCATGAACCCTGAGGACTTAGAAAAAATAACTTTCATTACTGACAAAGGGACTTAGTGTTATAGGGTCATGCCCTTTGGTCTGAAAAATGCAGGGGCAACCTATCAGCGCTTCGTGAATAAAATGTTCGAGGACTAAATTGGGAAGTCTATGGAGGTCTATGTAGATGACATGCTGACCAAGAGTTTGAAAGTTAAGGATCATGTAACCGACCTTGAGAGGACCTTTCACACGATGGACAAATATCGGATGAAGCTCAACCCAATTTAGTGCGTTTTTAGGGTCGGAGCTGGAAAGTTCTTGGGGCTCATCATCAATCAAAGAGGTATTGAGTCCAATCCTGAGAAGATAAAGGCTCTACTAGAAATGAAGATCCCGAAGACCATTAAAGATGTTCAGAGGCTCACAGGGCGAGTGGCTGCTTTGAATAGATTTGTATCTAGAGCCACAGACAAATGTCTATCATTTTTCAAAGTTCTCAAAAAGGCCTTCGAGTGGAACGAATAATGTGACAGGGCTTTCAAAGAATTAAAGTCATACATAGGGTCTCCATTGATTTTATCTCATCCGGTGCAAGGTGAAAAGCTGTATGTGTACCTAGTAGTCTTAGAGTCAACCATCAGCGCTGCGATAGTAAGAGAGGAAAACGGGGTGCAGAAGCCGATGTATTTCAATAGTAAAGCACTTCAAGGGGCAGAGCAAAGATACCCTAGGATGGAAAAGTTAGCCTATGCTTTGATTCACGCCTCAAGAAAGATGAATATGTACTTCCTGTCCCATACAATGGTCACCCTCACGGATTCCCCTCTTAGGTAGGTCATACACAAGCCAGAGAAATCGAGGAGGATAATGGCTTGGGCTATAGAGCTGAGAGATTTTGATACTGTGTATCAACCTAGGATGGCCATCAAGGGGCAGGCATTAGAAGACTTCATGGATGAATTTACTTGGGAAGAGGCTGAGGCTGAAAATGAGAACCTCGAGAAGGCAGACACCCAACAAGGCAGAATTGTTGACCCACCCACAGATGAGGCTGAGACAAGCGCAGCTAGAGAAAAAGTCTTTAAAAATGAAGAGGGAAGATACCTCTTTAGACAAGGATCCCTCTATGAAGGAAATTTCTCAGAGGAACAGGTTGTGTGGAATCTCTTTGTTGATGGGTCCTCCTACGAGAGCGGAAGTGGATCTGGATTAATAATGTCAGCACCTGACGGCACGGACATCAAGTATGCCCTGAGGTTCAACTTCAAAACCTCCAATAATGAATCAGAATATGAGGCCCTGATAGAAGGCCTCTCCTTGGCTAGGTCTCTTAGTGTTGATCCAGATCTTGGTCCATAGTGATTCAAGATTGGTAGTGAATCAGATACTAGGAGTATACGAGGCTAAAGATGAAAGAATGGAAAAATATGTTGAGAGAGTAAAATCACTGTTAAAAAGTTTCAAAAAAGTGAAATTGAAAAGGATACCTCGGTTGGATAATGGTCGGTCCAATGCACTTGCTAGGCTAGCCTCAGCAACTAGGACAGATATCAGGAGAATAGTTCCAGTGGAAATTCTGCTTCGGCCAACGATTGAAGACGCAGATGAAACACTTAGCTCTTTCTTAAGTATAAGCAGAGAAGCTTTGTGGATGGACCCTATAGTCATATACATTAAAGAGGGGGAGATGCCAGAGGCAAAACCAGAAAGGAAGAAGTTGAGGTACAGAGCTGCAAAATTCACTGTCATTGGAGACATGTTGTACAAAAAGGGGTTCTTTATCCCTTTGCTCAAGTGTGTGCATCCGTCTGAGGTTCCATATATCTTTTAAGATGTGCATGAGGGGTCTTGCTAAAGCCACATTGGGGGTAGGTCATTAGCAAAGAGGATAGTCACCCAGGGATATTGGTGGCCGACCTTGGACAAGGATGCTACAGCATATGTGAAGAAATGTGACAAGTGTCAGAGGTTTGCCACCAACCCCATCAACTTCTCACATCCATTACATCCCTATGGCCATTTGCAGTTTGGGGAATCGATTTGGTAGGACCCTTGCTTAGGGCTGTCAATAACTATCGATACTTGATCGTGGCGATTGATTATTTTTCAAAATGGGTGGAAGCGGAGCCAGTGGTCACAATCACCGAGCAGAAGAGCTTCCAGTTCATCTGAAAGAACATCATATGCAGGTATAGTCTCCCCAACACCCTCATCTCAGACAACGGGACTCAGTTCAAGAATGTATCCCTGAAGAAATACTGCGAAAGAGTTGGGATCAAACAGTTCTTCTCTACCCCAGGCCAACCTCAGGCTAATGGGAAAACTGAGGTTACAAATCGAACAATCCTAGATGGGATTAAGAAAAAACTCAAGGGGGCAAAATTAAGATGGGTTGAGGAGGTATATGATGTGCTGTGGGCCTACAGGATGACAGTAAAAACTCCTATCGGGGAAACCCCTTTCATGCTGGAATATGGCTCAGAAGCCGTCATCCCCACCGAAATTGGGTTTCCTACTTATAGAGTTCAAATGTATGATCCTCAGAGTAACATGGAAGAAAGTAGACTTGATCTAGACTTGATTGAGGAAAGAAGAGATGGTGTTGAGATAAGACAAGTAGCCTACCAGCAAAGGACTGCCAGGTTTTACAATCAGAGGGTAAAGCAAAGGCCGATCGTTGTGGGAGACCTAGTCCTCAAAAAGACATGTCAAAAGCCTAACAAGCTTCACCCAAATTGGCATGGGCCTATATAGGGTCATCGATGAAGTTGTCCCAGGAACCTATAGACTAGAAAACCTTGAAGGGGAACCCTTTTCGAACCCTTGGAATGTAGATCATATGAAGAAATACTATCAATGATTTTGTAGTTGATGTCCTACTTTTTCATAATTGTAATGAATGTGTTGTTTCATAGAACACTTGGAATGTTAATGAGAATATTATATTGGCCCCTCATCTTATGTTTGTCAATTTAGATATCTGTTGGGGTAATTCATGTTAAGCCACAAAACATCATTCGTGGTGAAGTAGGCTTAAATACTCTTTGGTGATACGACAACATGAATGGGGAAAACTTTATCCATACGTTGTCAATAACATCGAGGAGCATTTAGTTGTGAAAACACCATTTGATTAGGTGGATAACCACCCTCGGCTATGATGAGGATGAATGGTAGGGACGACCCTCCATTCACTCTCAAGAAAGACAAGGGAGGACTTATGTTTTAAAACATCATTAATTTGTTGGTTAATCTCTCTCGGCTATGATGAGGGTGAATGGTAGGGACGAACCTCCATTCACTCTCAAGAAAGACGAGGGAGGACTTATGTTTTAAAACATCATTAATTTGGTGGTTAATCTCCCTCAACTATGGTAAGGGTGAATGGTAGGGACGACCCTCCATTCACTCTCAAGAAAGACGAGAGAGGACTTAATGTTTTAAAACATCATTAATTTGGGGGTTAATCTCCCTCGGCTATGATGAGGGTGAATGGTAGGGACGACCCTCCATTCACTCTCAAGAAAGACGAGAGAGGACTTAATAATTGAAAACACCATTAACTTGGTGGATAACCACCCTCGGCTATGATGAGGGCAAATGGTAGGGATGACCCTCCATTCACTCTCAAGAAAGACGAGGGAGGAATTGGAGGATGGTTAGCTCATTATGAAAAGAGCAAAATAGAAGACCAGATGAAAGGGAAAGGCACTTCCATTAAAAACACAGTTATAATAGTGTTCAAAAGATGGCAAAAAATATAATTACATCAGAGGGTATAGGTCACAGATGACCACCCTAAACAGCTGCCTCAGAGGGCAAGACAGAGTCGGCAACATTGACATGGGGCCGATCCTCAGATGTCACGGTCCCCTCAACAGTCGTCTGAGACTCCACGTGGGACAGAGCCTCGGCCATCAAAGGGTCTTCTAGGTCTGGAGCTTTCGGAGATGGGCAAATCGCCGACACTGCGTTTGAAAACTACAGGACGACCCACCGACAAGCTGTCTTGATCCCTCTCTCTAGATACTCAAGGCCAAAACCTTGGAATTCGTCAGAGAGCTTATAGGCCTCCGCAGCATTGGCTCCAACCTTCTGAACAGCTGCCTCAAGGTCTGACTTGAATTGCGTTTCTTGATTGGTCAGAGCCTCATCCTTGGCTTTGAGAAGATTGTCTTTATGTGTCAGCTTCTCAGCATGATCCTTTTCAAGCTCCCCAAGAACTCTGGAATGGTCGGCCCTCACACCCTCCAACTCTTTCTTAAGACTCTCCATCTCTGCCTTCAAGCTAGCCTCGCTCTGAACATCCCTCTCAGCCTCTTGGATCTTGGGGTAATTCTCATCCATCCACTTCATGGCTGACGTAAAAGCGCAAACAGACTGAAACGGCGAGGATAAAGTTAGACGAGGTAATAGTTGATATTTCTTGAATTATAAACAAAAAGGATGTGATAAAAGTACATGGGCCAGACTGTGAAGCACAAAGTCGTAGACTTTAGGCGGGGGCATTTTCGTCAGAAAATCGTAATCGAATAAAGACGGGTAGAGAACATGGCTGCCTTAGCAGCCTTTCTATGGGAAATCAGAGAGGTGGGATCGGCCTTTAGCATGGTTAGGTTGTCCGACCATAAAGCGTCTAGAGAGGAGGAAGAACTTATCCCTTCAGCGCGCGTATCAGTGACATCAGTCCTTACCCTCGTGGTGTCGTCTCGACGACCCTGAGCAGGAGCGTCTATCTCCTTCCTTTTTCGTGAGTCCACCTGGGTCGGCACCACAGCTGTCGACCCCACTTCAACTGCTTTCTTCTGTTGTTCTTGAGGCTGCTTGCCTTTCTTCTTAAGACCAGCTAGCAGACTTGGGGCCGACATTTCCCAAAGTTTGTCAGATATGCCTGGAGGATGACCTGCAAAGATAAGACGACATGTCAGATACAAGTAATAATAACGAGGGAACACTTAGAAGAAATTGAAACAAAAACAACTCGCATAATTCTGTCAAAGGGCCGACCCTCAGACCAGCTTCTTTGAGGAGACGAGGGGTCACTAAATCTTCAAACTTGGGAATCGCACCCTCTTTCCCCTGCTCCCTCAGATAGTCGGCTATAGCCCTTTCATCTAATCTAAGTCCAGGGTCTGACCTCTCCTTCATAGAGGGGTTAGACCAAGCCCTTGGGACCCTCGGGCTGTCTTCAGGGGGATCAACCCTGGCAGGGAATTCCGAATCCCCAGAAATAAAGAAGAACCTCTTCTTTCAGTCATGGTTGGAAGTCTGTGCAACATTAAGAAGTTTATTGTCTCACCTCCTAGCCCCTAGATGGAAGTATCCAGGTTGCTTGGACGAGGAAGTTATGTTGTAACAAGCCAGGAACAGATCAACCAATGGCTCGTCAGTAAATGTCACTGTTCTGAAAAACTCACCTAGGCTTGAGGCTTGGGTGAAACACCCCGCCTTAATCTTTTGACACCTTATGCTTGGTAAAACCCTTAAGGCGCACTTTTTCTCTAAAAACAACAATGCTTTAGTGAAACGATATCGCCTTTTAAAGATTTTTTTACAAACCGGACCATTATCTCATCTAAAATAATCAATTAGTATTTTAATTTGAAAATATTCAAACATATTTTTATGATATGTACAATTTTAGTATTTTAATAGCCTTGTTATGGTTAAAAATATTAAAAAGTCCTAACCATCTTTTTACGCCTAAGGTCCGCCTAGGCTTCTAAGGCTTAAGGCTTGGCCTCCACGCCTCGATCACGCCCCGCATTTTTTAGAACCTTGGTAAATGTATTCTTCCAAAGGGAGATGTAGCCGAGGATGATCCTCCAGGAATTAGGAGGAAGTTGGGTAGGAGCAACCTCAAGAGCATAGAGTATTCCGACTATGGCAGGATGAAGAGGGAAACCGACGCCGACCCTAAACATCTACTCGTAAATAGCGACTTCTCCCTCTCTCCCCTGGAAGACCTTCTCATCTTCATCTGGGATCCTCATAGTTACATTAGGTTGTACACCAAATGAATGTCTCCAAAATAAGAGATCACGATCCTTGACAAATGAGACATAGGCCGAGGCTGCTGAAGTGTCGACCTCTTCCTCAGTATTTGAACTCTCATTTTCGGCCTCGGCCCTACTACCCTCATCCTCACATCCCTCGTCCCCCGCTATGTCGACCTCATTGGTATCAAAGTGTGTGGGGCTACCAGGAAAAGTCGCATGGAATTCAAGTGGGGACATAGCAGTAACAAGGACAGCTTCAGGGTTAACTGTTCCCTCGGCCTGTTCGCGGGGGTTAAGGCTTGAGGGGTCGTCTCTCCCGGAGGTCCCAGCACCAAAAGAAGACGACACTATTTGTCACCCCTAACCCTATTAGGATATAATTAACTCAATAGTTCACAAACCACACTTATTATTTATTTATTTATTTGGTAATACACATTAAAACAACTTCAAGGTTAAAATGCGGAATACTAAAAATACAATCGTTTTAAGGAGACATAATTTAAACAAAACTCCCATACCATTTAATTTAATTACAACTAGTACAGTGTACAAAACAAACTGACTAGACAATACTACTATTCACTCAACATCCTAGACTTGGCAGTGGCAGCTTCAAAACCTAAAAATGTAAACAAATAAAACCATGAGTTTAAAAACTCAGTGAGTGTACTTACTGAGTTGATTTTGGATATGATGTATATGTATTATATGTTGAGATGATATAGCTTATTTAAAAGTCATGAGATGTTGAGATGTTATGGCTTATTAAAAGTCAAGAGATGTTGAGATGTTATGGCTTTATAAAAGTCAGGATATGCTGAAAAGCTGACACACCCCAACCCAGTTACTTATAATTAAGTTTGAAAGCCAAAGTGAGTCAAACCATGATTAATTTAACCAAACCATAAACACGAGTTTTAATTTCAGAGTCATCATTGTAAATCCATATAATTGAAAACCTTTTTACAATATCAGAGTAGTCGTACTTATACAAACTTGCTTGAAGGATAATTTAACTTAATTACATCATTTACATTTAAACAAAATCTTTGTTTCTCCCGTTCCTGGCTAACCCAACCCGACTTCCTAGATTTGGCAGTGACATCGCGTTACCTGAAAAATGTGAACATAGGAACCGTGAGCAAAATAGCCCAGTGAATGCATCACTACTATACTACTGCATGAATTTAAATGCAATAAATCATGTCCATATAATCATGTATTAACTTATCCGGCTCATTCATAATGAATGACCAACTTTTTCGAATCATGATTCACATATCCTATCTAAATAGACAATTCTCCCCCATTCCTGGTCGAGGAGTAACCTCCCATTTCGATAAACCGAAATGAACAATTTCATATTCATTATATTCTGATCATATCAACCACACGATACAAATATCTCTTTCCAGTGAGTACACTCACCTTAGTTAACAACTATGCATTCTCTTTCCAGTGAGTACACTCACCTTATGATTGAGATTCAGTACTGATTCAGTACTGATTTGATTAGACCTTACACCTGTCAATCCAACTAAATCAGTACTGAATCTCAATCATAAGTATTATACAAACATAATTATGTAACTTTCAATGACTATACAACAACAATGTAATTCCACTTAAGTCACATTCCAAGAAACATGAGTAAAGACAAAACAATGGTACACATGTTGATAAAGTTATGAACATTCAACCGAATGAAATAACTCATAAGGGATTTATAACTAAACCCAATTAAATATGAAATAATACTTCTCAATGTATATACACATGAAATATGTACTCAAAATATTCTTCGAAAAGAGGAGATAACCATATTCTTCCATGGGGTATCCAGTATGGCCTCAAATTATTGTGCTCCATATTTAACCATCTCATATTCATAAATTGTATAAATACAGGAGTCCAACCTTATCAATATGAAAACAAATATGAATATACTTTCCAATACAAGTGACGGTATAATTTTTCAAGCTTCCTAGGGCAAGTTATGACCATTTCTTTACAACACAAGAAAGCTGCCCTACAAGCTCCTCTATTGTTCCTTCGACTTCCAAGAATTTTTCATAATTTTTCTCCAACATAACTTTCCATGATTTTAAACCCCGTTTCCTTACACATACTGAATAGTGCATAATTAAAGTTTCATAATTTTTTAACATCATTTGTTATCTCAAAAGCTTGACTAAACTTAGGGCATACCGAAATGAAGTATACAAACAGCAACTATGTACCAACTTAAAATCATCATTACGGCCTAACCACAAGGAGATAAATTCTAATTTTCGGATATGACATGAATATATGAGTCTACTTTCATATCCAATTGGAATTTCTCGATTCCAGTAAGCACACAAAGAGATATGCAAGTTTGAATACAAGGGGTTTCATTACAAAGCAATATGACCTATAAACACCACTTATCCCACATATGAACCAATACATATTATCACAAGGGATGATGGAATTTTAATCAATAATACACTATTTATATACTTTTAAATAAGTATAATACAAGATTGAAACAATATTAACACATAATTTTACCTTGGAAACACCTTAAGGATTTTCTTGGAATTGTTTTCCTAGATTTTCCTTGTAACCCTTTCTTCCTTAACTTCTACCTCTCTTTCCTCAAGCTAATAAAATCTCAAACTGAACCTAGGGACTTATTTGCTGAAGAAATAAGTTAAAGGGAGAGGTTTAAGTCGGCCAAGGATGCCTCCCATGCCAACCAATCAAATTAAAACACTTGGTTTACTAAAAGACAATTTTCCACTTAAAGGGAAAGGACAGATTTGCCCCTTGCTCGTAAATTCGGTCTAACTTCTTGCTCGGACATCCGTTTGATGCACCGTTTATTGTGTTAGAACCCTAACTCACATGTATACAACTATCTAGTTTTCACCTCAAGTCATTTGTAATGTTATAAGGTTCAAAACTAGTCTTAAATAGGAACATTTCTACCGAAAATAACAAAATCTCGTGTTTGGAAATAATTCAACATTTCATGATTTATGAAATTAGGATTATACTAACAATGATCACTTAACATTAGATATACTAATAACAAATTATTTATACCACCTAAGATAAGCATGATTTAAATATAATTTATCATAATTATATCCGGGTTGTCACACTCTGGCTTGTCTATCCATAACTTCTTGGCTTTGACTCTCAGATGGACGATAGGACGACCCAAAAGGGCTCAGAGGTCGATGGTAAAATTGTGTCCAATGTAATTGGAAAAATGGGTCGTACCCAGACAGGGTCGGCCTTACGTCTAGACTCGTTCTCTTCCTCTATTCTCCCAATCTCTCTAAAGCATCTCTCTCTCAAAGTTGGAAACTCCTCGGCTAAATCATAAAGCCTTTGGAGCATTAAGAGGAAGACCCTACACTTAAGGAATTTTCTCAAACAACCTACAAACAAAGGAAATAGTTGACCAGGTTAACTTTAAGATCGACGTAAAGAAATGAAGGGTTTTTTGGGGATGAACAGCCAAGAACAGAGAAAGTGAAATTCACCGAAGAGGAAGACCAGAGGGTCACCGAGAAACCTAAAAAAGACTACAAATCAACACAACCACCGCAAAATGATGGAGGAGGAACCCAGGAAGGCTTACCACCTAGTTTCTAACCCTAAAACCATCGAAGAAAGGCGAATGCACGCCGAAAAAAGATAAACCGACCAAGAAAATCCCTATGAAACTATTTAAAATAGAAACCAAAAGAAACTTGACAAAAGAGAAAGCAAATGGAGAGAACGGTGAATGAATTACCTGGAAGAGGAGACCGAAACTGGAAGAAAACTTGGAGCGTTCACGAAAATGCAAGAATGGAGGTTAACCGCCGAAGTTAGAGAGAGAGTGTACGCGCGAAGAAGAAAGAAGAAGAAAGAGAGAGAGTTATTTGAAAAGGTTTAAATACCTTGTCATCATTGGGCTTGATAACCCAGGTGACGCACAACTCACGAGGAAAATTATCATTAGGGCACAACATTCCAAGTGTAACATGCAGCCGTCAATCCTGGAGAACATAAAAATGATGATTGACACCTGATAAGACGTCAACCTACTTGAAAAGTGTCACTCATCAGCCTGGCCACTCATCAACTCAACATCCAAAGACATCATTGCCCCTTAGCCACCTCAACAGCATCGATGACTAAGGGTTAGGGGTGATTGATATACCAAAATATACCCTTGGCCGGGCCGATAGTAGCCTCGTCTAGGACGAGGGTTCAGACGTATTTCTACCCCCAGGGGGTCATACTGAAGATAGAGAGTCATCCAGGCCAACCCCATCATTGGCAACACAGTCCAGACGACCGGACGACCCTATGGAGGCCGACCCTACTATTGACAAGTTTAATGGCCCAAATCAGCCCAAGCCCATACAGATTGGAACCTCGGCTTGGGGCAGCGCAGATGACCTAACCACCAGCTGACCTTATGTAGGCCGATAGTGCAACTATCCTACGTTCAGCAATCAGGGTGTCCACTAGGTCAGCATCAGCCTCGGCCTGTCGCTATAAGTCGAGGGTGACACCATCATAGCGCGTGATTTGGGAGATGCGTGGGACAGTGCGCGTGGGACTCATGTAGCGCGTGGACTAAACCGTTATAACAATATCATTCCCTCACGTGAGGGAATATTATGTCATTATTACCTATAAGTGGCCCAGCCATGTGGCAACAGGGGATTGGCTAGATCATCATTCGCATGCTCAATGCATGCTTGGGGGTACACTACACCCCCCAAGTCCTATATACTTTTCACCTTCAACCTTGTAAAGGGATCGAGAATTATAACCCTAGTTGAAACTCTGTTTGTACACAGTAGAGAGAGAGAGAGAGAGAGCTTATGTGCATTGTATCCAAGGCCATTAGTGCCCATATTTAGTGGATCACACACTCACAGTGGACGTAGGCATGATTGGCTGAACCACTATACATCATTTCCTTAATTCCTCTTACACTCACCCCCTTCTATATACTTATATACATACATAACTCTATTGTTGCTATTGTTGTTACTGTTTGAGCTCATCACCTCTTATCTGGTGGTGTTGATTCTAAGCATCATCACTTATGTTTATAATCAATACATGATTACCTATTATTTGATATATACCTATGAATTGATACATGATTCCCTATGAAATGATTAAGTTTATAATCATTTACGAATTGACTTATGTTTATATTGAATGCAGGTCTAACATAGATAACCCAGTATCTTACTCTCGTAAGAACCGGAATCCATTAACTGCCTCAGAGAGGAAGCGTCGAGAAGAGATCTATGCTCTGTCTACTGCAACTGTCCCAAATGTGATGGAGGTGGATCCCCGAGTGGTGGAGACGCATAAGGAGGTTGAGGTTGAGGTTGAGGACGAGGAGGTTGCGATTGAGGCTGAGG
Organism: Sambucus nigra; assembly: GCA_949130495.1. NCBI lineage: Eukaryota > Viridiplantae > Streptophyta > Magnoliopsida > Dipsacales > Adoxaceae > Sambucus > Sambucus nigra. Next base: position 326,132,474 of record OX422221.1, on the reverse strand, counting down.
TTGAGGAGGAGTTCGACGGGGGTTCAGAGTCGGAGGATGTTGCTCCCCAGCGACCTGAAAACCCGTTTAGCATTTCACACAAGACTGCAGTAGCATATAGCCAGAAGAAAAAGGTGCCTGAAGAAGGCACATCTACTCCCGCATATAGAGGCCCCGCCGATCTTAGCCTATTAAAACATTTCAAACATCATATGGCCTACGGTATTTGGACTGGATCAGTGGTAATTGCATTTCCCTTCAATGTTAAATCATTAATGTTTGAAATTTTCCATTTCTTTCATAAACCTTAATAAATATTTTTGCATACAGGTAACTAATAAGACACATTCATATTTTGTCTATATATGTTTATAAAATTCCTGATTTTTTTCTAATAAATTCGTAATGTGTGTGTTTTGCAGTCATGGATATATGAGCATTTTACAGGGGTTGGCGAATGCATTGATATGGAGTTTGATGAAACAATGCCAAGGATTGCATGTCGGTCGTTGCAGTCCGCCTCTCAGAAAATGTATTTACAAACTTAATAAATTTCGAGAGCAATTGGATGATATGACTGTTGAGGATGTGAGTAAATTCAAACATTTTCGGGAGCAATTGGATGACATCCAATTATGTTTTGTTTATTTGTAGGTCATTCCAGGGTTGCTTATCCCTTCCATGAAGCTTCATGGTATAGCGAGATTATGAGTTGTTTTGAGGTGGGGGAGCCCTATTACCCTGAAAGATGCCTTAGACAAATGGGACGGCTACAAATCATACCGTATGACCCAATGACACCCTTGAAGGACGATAGGGGAGACAAGGCGGCTCGGTACAAAGTTAAATTCGATATGCAAAAATGGTACTAAGAAAACTGGCAAGACCACCTCTTATCCGAGAAATCTAGGTCTGTGCCCGTATCTATCCCCTGGGACTGTAGCAATAATTATATGGCTTGGCTAATTTCCAAGTCCTATCCTAGAGTCCAAAACCTTAAGTTCCGCAGCGTAAAACAACAGTAAACGTCGTTGGTAAGTTTTTTGTCTAAACTTCTTCTAGTATTATATGTAATTATATATAAGTTTTTTGTCTAATCTAATCCCACTGTGTTATTAGTTGTTCCATAGGCGGACGAGGTGCGCAAGGCTATGGACTTAATGAAGAACAATATTAATGATGGAATTGCTACTGATCCCTCCAAATTAATTGCACATGATGTACAAGTCGACGATATCCTAGCTGCGGCCATCGAGGTAGGCGGGCCGATTGTCATTGAGGAGCAGGTGGCGAAGAAAAGAAAGTCCAAAGGCAAGGGAAAATAGAGAGTAGTTAAGGGGTCGCATAGAAGTAAAAGAAATAAATAGGCCGGATGTCTTTGAATTTTTGTGTTAAAGTGCAATATATATTGTATGAACGCTTGGTTTACTGATAATATTTATTGATGAATGTGCAATTAATTTTTTGGTTGTTACTTATTATGTATAAACATCCCTAATTGTTGGTTGTGTATTATTTTGAAACTTGCATCCTTAATTGTTGGTTGTGTATTATTCTGAAACTTCCATTCTTGTTAGAGACTAAGATCCATTCAGCATCATTATAGCGAAACAAGCATCATAATTCGGTATGTATATAGCGAACCAGTTATGGTTAAACTTGGTTCGGTATATACATCCCTACCAGAATCCTATATGTATTGGATCATGAGGTTCATTCGGCATCATTATAGCGCAACAAGCATCATAATTCGGGATGTATATAGCGAACCAGTTATGGTTAAACTTGGTTCGGTATATACATCCCTACCAGAATCCTATATGTATTGGATCATGAGGTCCATTCAGCATCATTATAGCGAAACAAGCATCATAATTCGGGATGTATATAGCGAACCAGTTATGGTTAAACTTGGTTCGGTATATACATCCCTACCAGAATCCTATATGTAATGGATCATGAGGTCCATTCGGCATCATTATAGCGATAAAATCAAGATAATTCGGCATGTATATAGCGAACCAGTTATGGTTAAACTTGGTTCAGTATATACATCCCTAACAGAATCAAAAAATACAACTTCATTAATTAATCTCAACAAATCAAAAAATACAACTTCATTTGAATATCATATCATACAACTTCATTAATTAATCTCAACAAATCAAAAATACAACTTCATTAATTAATCCCAAAAAATCATTCAACTTCATTTGAATATCATACAACTTCATTTGAATATCATATCATACAAGTTCGTTTCATACACCAAACTAGTCGATTTGGATAGGCTCATCGTTGGTTGCTACATCGTTTGGGCAGATTTTTCGAAACTCCACTACTTGTTGCGCACATTTATCAATCCACGATTTTGCTTCTGGGAATGAGCAACTATGCTAGTGACTTGCTACCGGGGGAATTGGACAACCTTACTTCAACTTCAAAACTACAAAGTGATTCCCGCATACATGAGCAATCTCTATGAACATGGGATGCACGGTACGTTCATGTCTCATTGGTAGAAATGTGAGACACTGTCTCTTTGAAATGAGGATGCACACGCACTTGTAATTTTTCGCCAAAAGATAGCCGCACTCGGGCATGATCATCCATGACTTAGGCGTACATGGGCTTGAATAATCGTCAAACATATGTAGAACAGTGTTTGGAAACCAATCACCAAAACAATGTGCATAGAATTCAATATTTGTCATGACTTTTGCAATCAAGTCCGATCTCACCTCTCTCCAAACATCGGGCCCAAATCTGAGGCATTTAGCAACGCATCCAAACCCACAATTTCCGTCATCTTCAACCTCAATGATATCTTCTACGCAACCTTTATAAAAGACTGGTATCTCATTGATATATTGTTTATATACGGGGGAGTAGTTCAGGCACCATGGCGCTGGGTGGGTGAACTCCGTAAAATCAATTTTCTTCTTAGGCCTTTGGACCTCGGGGTGTTCCTTTACTGATGATTGCCTAACAAGTTCAAAGCTCGAGGGATCCCTTTTAGTTGACTTCTCGTGTTTTTGCTCTTTAGCAGTTGATTTTCGACCTCTCGGACGACCCTTGCAATGCTTTAGCACGGATGGCTGAAATAACCTAGCGGTTATGGGACACCCGATATCCTTCAGTTTTCGCAACATGGCCCTTTGCTCATCGATAGTTGACCGTTCCCATTGTTGTCTAAAAAGTATCATTTTCGGCTCGTAGTCAACCATATGGTACTTCGCTAATTCGGGCACCATTGTCAATTTGTGCCAATGTGCATCAACAATCCCCCATTGTATTGCCCTACCCTCCATTCGGTAGATGACCAATTCATGAGCGCACGGTAGATCATAGATGTTGTGTGCCAAGTGTAGGCACGATTTAACATCCATGCCAACGATATCACAAGTCTTCATCTCCTCAAGAATTAGGTCAATGGCATAATGAGAAACCCGGCCTATGAGCTCTCGCAAAATAAGAATATTGTGGGAGTGTTTTAATTTTTGCAAAGAATCCTCAAACTCCCTCATGATCTCCGTCACTTGCAACTCAATGTAGTTGTGCATGCCGGCAAAAACCTTGTCAAAAGGAAGTTGAGAACTCTCCAATTGCCTCTTCAACTTACCATGTGCTCCTTCATAACGGTTAGTAGTTCGGTTGCCCCGGTGCCTAACCATATTTGTCCACGCATGAACGAAGCTCTCCCTTAGATTGTACCATATGCAATCTATGTACTGAAGCGTGTTCGGGAACGCAACCCAATCACGGTGAAATAACATCCATTCTTCGTTAAGATCACTCTCGGTGGGGGATTCAACTAAATGTCCAATCCCTCATGAACTTCTTCAATGTATCCTCATCGTTGATCTCTTTCCTATCATGGAGCTCCACATTGCGATGAACGTGGAAGGTGCAAACGATTGTTCTCGCCTCGAGGAACACAACTCGCAATGCGTTCATGCAAACGGGTCGAATAGGGATTTCAAAAGTCCCAATGCCCACCGATAGTTCTCCACCTTCTCCGTTGCTAAAAAGGCAAAGGCAATATTGAAAGTCCTACCGCACGACATTATTCCAACCATCTCAAACAAAGGCATCTTGTATCGATTGGTCTTGTATGTGCAGTCACTAATGACAACGGACGGAAAACACTAGGCTAGTTGGTTTGAGTTTGGATGCGCCCAAAAAACGTCTTCCACCTCCATGGTAGACTCATTCGTTCTATACCAATACACGTAACGTTTATCCCCAAGTAACTTCATTAACTGTTGCATCGTCGTTCTACCCTCTCGTTCTGAGATCCTCAACTTCCCCTTGGCATTGTAAATTATTTTCATGGTCAAAACATTACTAACATTACGACTTTTAATCGTCGTTAGATTGGCAGCCGACTTTACACCGCTCCAGGACATCTCTTCAACAATTTTTTTTCCACCGAAGTAAGACGACCCGCATATGCATGTCCAACCAACGTTTCCGGTAATGGGTGATTGTGAACGTCGCTAACGACAGACAACATCCACTGTACATTGTCAATTGAAATGCCCTTCAACAAAAATGGACAGTTGCACTTCCGAGTGGTCGTGTCCCTCTTCCTACCATTTTTCTCTTGGCCACTACCTTCATTCCCAACATTCTTCGCGTGATGATCACGGTACTCACCTCCCCTCTCACGACCAATGTGTAGACGTCCCTTACGCGATGCAGAAGGTGCATTGGACTTCGTGATGACTATCATTGTTTTACCCGATCGGGCTTGCTCTTGAGCCCAATCAACTAACTCTTGTCGTGTGGGAAATACCTTATCCGTAAAAAATGTCATACTAACATCAACTCCTAAAGAAGCATCATCCCCATTGGGTATCTCCATTTTGCTAACGCGTCGTCAAATAATACGGAGTTGAAATCCAAGAAGGGATCTTGCATGCAGATCAATATAAGTGTTGAATTACTTAAATATTTGGGCCTAAATGACTTAACTATATTCCAATTCCATTCGGGATGAATCTGCCGAAATAATTAGATTTTTTCGGGGTAACTATCCCGAGTCATTATAGGTTTATTCGGGGTAAATATCGCGAAGTAAGCTAAATAATTCGTCATATATATGCCGAATAATATAAGGAGAATCGGGATGATTATACCGAATTGACCTACTTCGAAAAAAATTATAAGTTCGGTTCTGGATGGTTATCCCGAAATTGGGACTTCATTTTGAGTCCCTGATCCCGAATAACTAAACAGTGGCCGCACGATTTTTGAATTTATTTATTTATTCAATCCCTTAGAATATACAAATATATATATATATAATGGGACCCAAAGTTTACCTCATAAATGTCATTTGTGGGGTTTTCATTTGCTTTGAATGTGTTGTCATTATCTTTGGTTGGATTATTCATTGGTATTTGTGTATTTACCAATAAAACCATAGTTTAATAATGTAATTGAAAATGGTTGGTGTATTGGGGGACAAGAAATTTAATAAGTTTGTGGTGACCAATGAAAGAAAGCTTTAATAATGTTGAGGATGGTTGGTAGAAGAAAGGTTGGATCAATAGAGACAAGGTTGTCTTGAGTTTTGGTGAAGAAGACAAAAGGTAGGGTTTGGAGTGTAGTGGGTAGAGAGATATAGTGTATGGAATTTTGTGTTGAAATAATTGTAAAAAAATATATATATACAATGTGGTGGCCCTTAGCAAAAAAAATATAATTTTTATCTTGGTATTTTATAGCAATAATTGTGGTACCCTTAGAAACTCTCTTTTTTAATGTCGTATTAGATGCATTAAAAAATTCATTATTTTGATTCACTTAAGAATCTCTCTCTCTCTCTCTCTCTCTCTATATATATATATATATATATATATATATATATATATACACACACAAAAAAAAAAAAGTCTCATATAAAGACTCCTTATGGTGCAGACCCCAATACATATCATTTTTTTTAAATCGTAAAAAAATGAATTTTTTGATGAAACTTCAAGGATATGATTTCCACGGTGAGAAGACTATCTCCAATTTTTTCCATCAAAAAATTTAATAAAAAAACCGTTGAGATGAGGTGATATGTAAAAAAAATTGTATAACTATGCATTTTCGACCGTTGAAATGTTGTGTTGACCAGCCATTTGATTGATTGAATTTTTTGATGAAACTTCATGAATGTAATCTTTTCACCGTCGAGATCATATCCATGAAGTTTTATTAAAAAATTAAATCAAAAAATGGGCGAAATAATCATTAATATTTCAAAGGTCAAGAATGCATATTTATACCATTTTTTACATATCGCCGCATCTTAACGATTTTTTTTATTGAATTTTTTTACGAAAAAAATTAGAGATGATGTTCTCATCTTGGTGATCATATCCATAAAGTTTAATCAAAAAATTCATTTTTTTACTATTTTAAAAAAATGATATGTACCAAAACCTGCACCCTAAGGAGTCCTTACAGGAGAGAGCATATATATACATACACACACACTACTTAAAAAGCATGAATATGTTATAAAATATTGTATTTATCCTATTTAAGTGGATGTCCACTCTTATTAGAACTCTACCAACTTGTACTATAAATAAGGGGTGACCCCCCATTTGTTATACACCAATTAATGAGAACTCTTCAACCCTTTAAAATTCTCTCTATGCGAGAATGTCACTTTTTCAGTCCTTTAACACCTCTTCCTCTCCCCTTAATGGGTTCTCCAAAAACTACTCTCCCTTAAAGCCACTAGTATCAACCTTCCCTCTTTCCCACTTTCAATAAAAGGAAACCAAATCAAGGCAAACTCATGGAGAGTTCGATCATAGATCAGCATAAACGCTGGTGGCATGCTTAACACATGCAAGCTGGATGGGAAGTGGTGCTTCCAATGGCGGACTGGTGAGTAATGCGTAAGAACCTGCTCTTGGGAGGGAAACAACAGCTGGAAGCGGCTGCTAATACCCCGCGGGCTGAGTAGCAAAAGGAGGAACCCGCCCGAGAAGGGGCTCACGTTGCTTACAATAATTTTCACGTCTTTACCAATAAAACTTAACCTTGGTATGGATTTTTTAAGTTGATAATGGATCTATGTACTGATAATGCCTTGTTACCTACTTTTAAAATTTTAATTGAATATTCGGATTCAATCGCACGTGCAACGCACGTGGGCACACCCGGTTATTTAAAAGGTGGGCTTCTATGGATGTATATATGCTTTTTGGCAAAGCAATATAGCTTTATGTGTAATAAATATATGTATATAGTTACATCTCTATGAATATACATACACAGGATTTAATCAGCTGATGTGTGTGTGTGTGGGGGGGGGGGGGGGGGGGGGGGTGGGGGGGGGGGAATCAAAATCTAGGCAACTTAACATTCCATTCGTCAGCCGAAGAGTAAAGTAAAACTTTGCCATCTTCACTGTTTCAAAAGCCTGCATATACCAAGTGTAAGTTTGCGATTCCTTTTTGCCTCCACTGCAATGTCCCCTCGGTTCATGTACCGAAACATTTTGACTGCTCGAAAAACATGGCATCATTCTCACGATTGTAAGCAGAGAAAGTTTGAACATTCAACAGATGCCCTACAAAATAAGTTGTAGCTGATACATTACTTAAGCAGCAAACAGCATCATCTTATTCTCCACATTAAAATTATCCGCGGTCTAGATCAGATAAAAAGGTCTAGTGATTCAATAATATAATCATGCCTTGTCCACAATGACCAAAATCCTACTAAAAATATAGGGTAGATTGCAAGAGATCCCCTAAACTATCAATCTGGTTGCACATACATACCCCTAGTGTTTGTAATCAACCCCCTAAATTGAAGGGAAAAAAAGGTCGCAACCACCCATTATGTGATGACAAAAGCGTCCCCAGAAATTAAAAAACTTGTTTTAGCAACACAGACGAAAAATTGCAATCAAAATGGGAATTGAGTGTATTGCAAAATTATATAGGCCAAGTTTGGTTGCGCAAATTGTTTGATTATGTAAATTGGTTCATTGTGAATTAGTGAATTGTAAATGAGTGAATTTGAAATGAGTTAAATCCAGTTTTACACGATGTTTGGCAATTTGAAATTGATGTTACGGTTCTATGAAAAAAAGGTAAAAACATATCGAGAGAGAGAGAGAAAGGGGGAGGGAAAATAGAGAGGGGGAGAGGGGACATGCACTTTTATGTGACTCCTATTTCAAATGGATTCATTTCACGTTTTTTGTGAAATGATCCAATTTCAGATTTTGCACATGAGTTAAAATTGGGCGATTAATGAATCCTTTCATTAATGAAACCAAACACAATTAATGGGTCAATTTATAAATGGATCAATTTATTAATGATCCAATTTATAATTTTGGGACAACCAAACGGGGTCATAGTTTATGGAGGCATTTGCATTTAGTGTCATAGTTCAGTGTACTAGCCCAACCCATCCCTTTGTCTACCCAACAATGGAATTGTATCCCCCACATAAAAATGATGCGAACCGGAGTTTTTTGCCCATGACACTGGATATGAACATATGGATCTGGATCAAACAGGGGAGTGAATCAACTATCTAAATACAAAAATAAACCGAATATCATTATCTTGTAACTAATGCAGAATAAAGTTACAATCACTTCATGTCCCCGGAAGTAAAAGTCACAATAATTTGTCTACATTGCTACGCACAAGCCATAGTGATATCCCAAGGTGTCCTGCCCTTAATGTCTATCTAATATGAGTGCCAAATGTAAATAATTATTTGATGTACTGAAACTGGTTTAACTTTACGAACCAGGGTTTTCCCACAACTGGATATAGCAAAAGCATAAAGTACTAGATGCCAATTGTAAGAATGAAGAAAACCTCCACTTTTTAATGCATTATTTGACTTAACCCCCCCACTTCGCTAATCTCTTCGACTTACACCCCAAAATTTTAACACCATTAGAACTCTGTTAAAAAACCCTTATTTGGTAACTAGGCTTGACCCCCAAAAATATTTCTTTAACCAAAAGACCCCTCACTTCATCATCTTCCCCAAATCAAAGCCCTAATCTATGAACAAACCCTAAATTAAAAGAAAGTCGCAAATAGAATATTATCGACAACAAATTTATTTTCCCAGAATAAAGTCCTTGACTCAACGGTATTGTTATCAAGAGCACTAAGATTGGAATGGCAGCCACCAAGAAGAAGAGGCAAAGTGAAAAGTTCTGAGTTCAAACACAGTATCTGCATCCTCTCTTTCTTCATCTTTTACCATTTCAACTTCTCTCTTCCCTTCTATGTATTAATAATCAGAGCCACATCACTAGTTAAACCAAGGTACGTAGAAAAATGGGTTTGCCACCCAGAGCCACATGATTTTTCTCTATTTCCTTCATCTCAATAGTACTCCACATTTGGCCACCACATCAACGGCTCAGCCATTAATGTGCAGCTCAAGCTCTACCTCCAACATCTACAACTCCATAATCGACTGTGCCCCCGAACTCCTTAATTTGAACCACAATTATTCCGGGCAAATTGATCTGTTTTGATAATATTCTATGCGACTTTTTTTCAATATAGGGTTTGTTGAAAAATTAGGGCTTTGGTTTGGGGAGGATGATGAAGTGAGGAGTTTTTTTGGTCAAATATATATTTTGCAGGTTAAGTCTAATTACCAAACAAGGGTTTTTTTAACATAGTTCTAACGGTGTTAAAAATTTGGGGGTAAGTCAAAGAGATTAGCAAAGTGGGGATTAAGTCATATAATGCATTAAAAAGTGGGGGTTAACTCAAAAAAGCCATTATTATAAAGTTAATGCTTATCTATGAAGCATGGACACTCTTCCCGAAGCCACGAGTCGCGTGTCGTGTCGAAACACGTATTATGTGCGCGCTCCGGCGCATTACCGCGTATTTGAATTTTGTGATGGTGATTCTATTTTATTTACGATTTTTAATGTTAAAGTGTATTGGAATTTTGTTTTCTATGGTTCATTTTCTTGATTTCATGTTAAGAATGCTCTAATAATGTGTTTTATGGAAAAATATTTTTCATTTCATTAATATATATATTTAAAAATATATTATATATTATACTTATCCTAGCGTGTCGTGTCCTAGTTTTTGGAAGAATCACGTGTCATGTATCGCGTGTCGAAACGCGTATTACGAGTCCTTGCTTCATAGATGCTTATACATGCATGTGCGTCTTTATTGTTAGGGATGAGGGAAAGCTCGGAAAGAGGCGCAAGAATCCGACCATTTTGTGAAAAAAGGTATCGAAAATATTTGTTTGCTCACAGTTGCGGTGGGCAAACAAATACTTTTTCTACCAATATTTAAACGACTTTTAAAATGCACGTAACAATGGGCAGGAATGAGCCTCTGAATTATGGCATGAAATGTGACTAAACAGAATTTCCATTTTTTTATTAACATTCTACAAGTTGATTTTCAAAAGCAAACATAAGGTTCAATAGCCCCGTAAATAGAAAAAGTGTTACCTCTCTAATCGTTCTGAATCAAAAAGGTAGTACTTCTGAAACCCTCTCTTCGGATGACAAAAGCTTGTTTGCTTAGTGGCTAAGAACTTCGTTCCTACTTCATCCATGGAGGTCTGAAGACCACAATCTCGGCAAAAAGATTCCACATCTGATTCCTAATGACATGATCACAAGCAGGTTTTAAGATAAATTCTAGATTTTATCTATATTAATAGAATTCTAGAACTTTTTTTCGATGAGGCCAAAATCTGTAAAGAGTTTGTTAGTATGTGGGTTGAACTACAGCGTATGATGAAGCAAAATAAAATGGACACAAGAATTTAGCATGGTTTAGCCGAAGTGTTGGTCCTACAGTTAAATCCATGGGAAACTAAATCACTCTTATTTACGGGTAACAGGCAAGGGCCAAGGTACAAATTGTATTTACAACTGTTTTAAGTTGCTACAGGAGAACAAGTTATGTGCTCACACAGTATATTCTAAACTTTCACAATGAGGAAGCTAGGCCCTTATTTATATTAAGCTAGGGAGCAAAATCCTTGTTAGGAAAGGAAAAGGAATGAAAGAAAGAAGAAAAGTAAAACAAGGAAACTAATGTTTGTTACCTAAACTAATAGTTTAGGGGGGGGAGAGAGAGAGAGAGAAAGAGAGAGAGAGAGAGAGTAAATGGTCTTCAACTACATCAGTGGGCCCCTCACGTAATAATGCTAGACTTAAACTCCCACCAAATTATACTCATCATTATCTATACTAATAGAAAGGCAATTGATATTCTTACTTTTAAGGGCACACTTATCTTCTGATATTATTCCCTTTTAAACACATTATGAATTCTTCTTTTTTTCTTTTTTCCTTTTTTTTGTGTGTGTGTGTGTGTATTAGTGTAACTATTAGTGTGTAATTATTCATAACATGTCGATTATTATAAAAATAAAACAGATATATACATAAAATTAATTTATAAAAACAATATTATCCAAGCGTATGAAAATAAGGAAAAACATGCATATACATTGCGCGTGCCACTGGATCCAGTTGCGGAGCCAAATTTATCTATTTTTTAGTTAAGGCCGGAATACAAATACACACACCCACATGTGTGTGTGTGTGTACACTCTCCCCATCCAAATTAAGAGTCCACGTTTGGAAGTCAAATTATTTTAAGAACAAAAGACTTAACATTATTAATGGGTAACATTAAAACTTATCTGAATTTTGTGGAATTCAGATTATTGAATTTTAAAGTGTACTTCTAATTTAGAACGTACCAAAAAAAAAGTAGGACTCTGATAGATATTAAAAAAATTATTACGATGCCGTTCTTGAATATTAAAGCAACTAAGAATCATTATAAAAATAAACCATGTAGTGACTCACTTACAAAAGATTTCCTAAAATACAAAGTATATAAGATTATAGTCAATTTTTTCGAGTGGGCCAATTTTTCCCTACCCAACCCCCACATAGCTCCGCCACTGACTGTATTTAGTATTATAAATGTCAATTAACCAGTCGCTGTTGACAGAAAATTATACCTTCATCAATAAGAGTTTGGATAGGTCTGCCAGTGGATATGGGTGAAGCTTGTAGCCTCCATAATTTAAACAGGATACTGCCAATGCTCGAACCTTTTATTTAGTCAACAAAGAAACAAGCACGAACACAATAATTTCAGTTTTACGTTTTCAGCATAGTAAAGAGACGATGTCAAAACAAGACAGTTACATAGTGGACAATGTCCAAGATCCAACATAAAAACCAAAAAAAAAAAAATGATGAGACTAGCTATTATATTTGAGAAATCAGATCCATTATATAATGTGAGCAGCCATAAATGTCACGACCCAATTTTTGAACTATCAAATATCCCATCAAGTACAAACCCCGATGCATAATCGACCGTCCAACTAACCAACCGACGTAAAACAAAACTACTCAAACCTTCAGACAAATGTCTAGAAAAATCATTATCATGTCAAAAAGATTTCAATTTATGCAAGTCATTTTGGCCAAAGTGGCAAAATGTTAAAACATTAAACTTCAATTTATTTCAAATGTCCTATTTCCATATATATGATAAATTTATTTACCTTTTCATCTCTTAAACCTCTTCAACATTACAGTAAAAATCAAGTACAAATCCTCTTACAAAAGAGAAAAAAATTCTCAACGTCCCAAGCTCGACCCGTCACTAAACAACTGTTACACTTGAGACAAATTATCGGCTGTGTTCGTTGGATATACACGCCAGAGATGAGAACTCAAATCACTATAGTACTTGTATGAGCCAAGTTATAGATAATAAACTAGCATAATAATATAGCACTATAGTACTTGTATGAACTCAAAGTCTCGGTATCGGACACGCGATTTTCAACTTGGTCGCGGTATCGGGCGATACGCAAAGATACGCTATTTAGAGAGCGGAAAAAATTCCGAAAAAATATAGAAAATTTATAAAAAAAAATACGATTAATAATGTGACCAATCAGATAAGTTCAAAACCACCATCCTTTATTATGCAGTGCATTGAACAATTGATTATACTGAAGTGTAGCGAACTTGTCAGATTCAATATTCCATAATAAAATAATATTATTATTGAAAAACAATCTAATGACACATAGAACTTTTGAAAAAAATTCATTGAAGATAAATAGAAATGATTGCAATGTTTCGTCATTTTCATCTCCCTATCTAGTTGCGATATCGGTCATATGGATGTGGATAGGGGTAATTTCCTTCAGTAGGGTAAGGGGAGAAATATGAATCATATTGTTGCTCAGAAGGTTGGAATGACTGGCTGGATGCTCCATATTTTAGAAATTATGGTTGATGATCTCCCGGCTGACAATCGTGATGATAATATCCAAAACCTCTGTACTCAGCATTATCAGTTGAAGATTCACCATATCCATAATAACCACCACCAGTTGTGTTGCTACTAGTAGATCCATAATGATCTCTTTGACGATCACAGTATCGACCTGTACCAGTACTAATATATTTCGAAAGTTGTGCCGGACCATAACTATTTGTGCCACTCCCACCCTCAGAGATACTATATCTCCACCGCAGTATGTATGATCGTCATTAAATCCATTGCCTGTAATTAATCATCACGACGTTGCGGTTCATATCCTCTTGAATACTCATCACTATTAGAGAATCTAGTCAAGTTGTCTAAATGTCTTCGTTGTTCACTAATTCCTGGACGATACTCATAATTTGTGTCTTGTGTGGTATAGTGGTTTTCATCTCCTTGTACCAATGTCACACCATCACCGTGCAGGGTACCAATATTGTAAGAACCACCCCTTTGTTGGCTACCACCAACTCCACTCCTTTGTCGGCTACCACCAGCAACTCTCCTACTAACATATCCCCTACCACCACCTTGGTCGTCATCATCATCTTCATCTTCATCTTCATCGTCATCATCACCACAAGTTCCAGGAATATCTTGTCAACCATCATTACCATTACCACCTTGATCATCATCAGAACTAGAAAGAACACTAACTATTGTCGGTTGATTGTGACTCCCTCGTCCTCCCTCCCTTTCACTTCGTTATATACCTTCATTTAACCAATTTAAGTCGTTGGTTGGTAAGACCCCTTCATCATTCTCCCGGATCCACACATCCAAGATGTCATCCTCCTCAAATATTGAATTCAAGTCTATCGGATTGTAGAATCTTCGATATCTCACATGTACATCAAATTTCTAACTCTAAATCGCGAATTGTAATGCACATACACCAATTTATGCAATTTTTTATTGTCAATCGATTGCAAAGTTTTGTATGGATGAGAGACCATGTGCTCCAATTTCTCTCACAGTCCAAAAATGAGCATGATTGACTCATGACTTTGATATCAATGCGCCTAAGATTAAGCGCTGGAAGAGAAATTTTGATTGCTTTTTTGGTAAGATCTCAGTTAAGCTCTCATCTCCCATCCGTAAAGAGTTTAACCTCATTTATCGCCAAGGTTTGTTTTTGTACGTCTGGCTCGCCTTTTGATGACCTCTTTTAGTTCGACTCTTACCTCAGAATGGTTTGAAAAATGAGTTGAATACTGAATATCCTGCGGCATGCAAGTGTCGGTGCAATTGTCTCTCCCATCTTCCATCAATCACCTGACAATACTTCTAGTTTTTTACAGTCGCCTGGATTGCTAGTTTTGCTTTGTCCACCCCTTCGTAAAACGCCGAGAGTGTATGCTTTTTATCTTCGTCTATGATCTTCAAAAGTAAAACTAAGGGCTCTATAATCTTGGCGAGTTCGGCAGCCGGTAACCAGAATCGATCTGTCATAATTAAATCCAACACTTTAGTGGTTGCGCTCTTCTACATCCTCTCACGGTTGAATTCACACCATTCATCTGTGGTACACATTCGCTTCAACTCAGATTAATAGCGAATGAGACTCTCAAGGGCAATAAACTATGTGGCAAATCACGTAATGGCTCGTCAATCTCTGTTATACTCCATTAAATTCACAACTTTTTAACTGTTGTATATGAACGAGGTAATTAATTTGGCATCGTTCAATACTGACTTGATTGACTCCATATTCCCAATTTTCTCAAGAATCAAGTCAAGACAATGTTTTGCACAAGGTGACTAAAACAAGTGTCTCCTCTTCGCCATCAATAACACGTCAGTCGCCTTAAAATTAGGCTCGTTATCAGTGACAATATGTACGACGTGAGTCTTGCCAATTTCCTCCACAACTTTATCCATGACGGAAAAAATATAATCCGGCATCTTCATTTTGTTAGTTGTGTCAACAGAAGTATGAAATATCATGTTACAATCACAGTATACCATGAAGTTAATGATAGGCTTCTTCGTTCTTCAACTCTACCCATCACACATGATTATGCAACCATACTCGAGTCATTTCTCCTTTAGAGTTGTTATGTAACCATCCACCTCTTCTACCTCCTCTTCCAAGTCCACACCTCCAATCTGATAACCGGTAGGGCCTTTATTCCCTAGACCCACCTCACCAATTGTAGCAATCATATGTTGATACACGGGACCACTATCAACTGCATGAAATGGGATGGCAGTAAAATAAAAGAACTTGTTAATGGCCTTCCCCAACTCTTCACTCCATCTCCAGAGAATATAGACGTCGCCATTGTTTTCTGAGTAGACTTCTTCGACCTAAACGTGAAAACGTCAATTCCTTTAGCACGTAATTTAACTCCTCTCTCAATGACCACGGTCTTTGACACGTGCGGACGCTTGCTTCCGAACGTGGATGGCCTTGCCCCAGAAACAGAATGTCTATGTTGTTCTCCTGCCATTCTTCGACTTTCTTTCATAGCTGATTTCAAATGTGTTGATTCTAAACGTGTGAGATCAATTTCATTAACACCGTCGTCATCATCATCATCTTCATCATAGTATTATGCTTGCTCCCGCAAATTCTCTACTTGCTTCTCCTTCTTCTTCTTCTCAATGACGCGTTGCTTGGTACTATCTGTAAGAATTTTTTTAATATTAATTGCTATCTTTCTAGGAACATGAAGACATGGTTCAACATTCCCTTGCACTCCCGCCAAGTGCTCTTTCAGTCTGGTGACAGCACCGCTAACGACCTTATTATAGTAATTGCAAGAAGCATTCTTCTTATTTCGACCAACGGCAATTCCATGCTCCCACCCAATATCTAGTTTAGGAGCCATAAAGAGGTTACATTTTTTAGTGAAGTTAATTTTTTTAAAAATAACATTTTAGTAGAGTTATTTTTACTAAAAAAAGAATGCAGGTGTTATTTTTTTACAAAAAAATATACAACTATAATTTTCCGATTAAGAGAAAATGTTGGTAACACATGCTTCCTTAAAAACAAAACCCTTCTTTTAATAATAGCAACCACTTCTTTAAATAAAAAAATAAAAAAAGCATGCCCCTTTTAAACAAAAAAAAAAAAGAACACCCGGCCCTTCATAAACATTTAAAAAAAACACTCTCCATTTAACACTTACCTACACAACACGGGAGAGAGGGAAAGAGAAATTCTCGATCTAAACTAAAGCTTCTTCTCCGGCAAAAATTAGGGTTTTTTCGCAGCATAATCTAGGTGTATGGGCTATGAGCTATGGAGAAAAAGACGTTTGTGGATTCGTATGGTCTCAATAGGTTGTTTTATAGCTGAAATTTATTGCTTTTACCCAACCCGTGACCTGTTTTGTCCCCTCCTCTCAAATCAGCTGCAAAAGGTTAGTAATTTGAAGAATCTTTGCATTATTTACAACTTTATGTCCACTCTATGCTTTTTCTCCAAAATAATTGTTGTCTCGCCAGTTTTCTTTTTTCTCGGCCGATATCTCGACTCTTCATCTTGAACCGGCCGATATATCGGCAAGTTAAGCCGATATTACACGATTCTTAGTTTTTTGTATCGTGACTCGTAATCGTCTCATGGCCTGCCAAGCATGAGTCAACTCGGTCAATTCCGAGTTGACTTGGCCGAGACTTTGAACCATGTAAGGGACAAGACAGGTACTTCCCTTCCCTGCATTACTGCGAAACAAGAGGGTAGTTGTAGAGTAGATAATTTTTTTGCCCTTTTTCCATACCAAACCTTAATTTAAATAAAATAAACTTTAACAGAGTGGGTCAACCTTGCAAAATAATTAGTATGACACACCATCCAAGGTGATAAAAATATAGGTGTTACATCAAGATATATTGTGTAATTTCATGCTCAAATCTTCCAAATTTAATAAAACACGAAGAACAAATTTTATGAAGAATCAAATTTCCTATTGACCGTGAGAATTCTAAGAATTGTCTGAACGGGAAAGACCCTCGCCCATAGCGGGGCTTACGCCCGCTATAGTGGCGGTAGGTAAGGCTAGGAGGGGGGGAGCGTAGGGTTCTTATTTCTTTATTTAATACTTTGATTTCTTTTGTTGGGCCAGTCTAGTGGGGATTATCCTAGGCAATTATGAAGTGAATAATTATTATACCGATAGTAATTAGTAGTTAGAAATGTAATTAGGATTTGGTAATCCTAGGGAATTATCTAATTGGGGTTTAAAATTAATAAATCTATAATTGATAGTAAAATCCAGTGTTCGGAATTTTGACGGGTTTTGGGTACACTAGTGATATGTAATATCTTATGTACATATTGTGCTATATGTGATTGTGTGGATATAAACATACCATATTTGACTCGTGGGGAATGTATCGGTTGGGGTGTGCATTTAAATGGAAACTGAAATCGGGTACCACGCTCTTGGCTGACATAGCAAGTTGTGTGGAGGTCAATGTATTTGATCATGCGTTCGGTTGGTCCTATCTCACGACGTGGAAGCGTGGATGACTTGATCCATCGGACGGTTTGGTATGTGACTAGAGGATGGTGTGACTGCGTAGTGGTCCCCCATTCTTTTGTATGTGCATATTTTAAATCCGTTAAGAGGCACGAGACTCCTACGAGTGGGAATTATCCCAGGCAGTATTTTTTACGTATATAGTGGGTTACATTGTGATGTAGTTGCAAGATAGCGCGATAGCTTACTAGACAGACGAGTAGTTGAGACTTGTTAGTATTAGTTATGCCTTGCGTTGGTACATTCGTGTAGCTTATTTCACTAATGATCAGGGGTGGGGTATCTTTCGCATATGAGTGTCGACGGGTTGGAATGATTACGTAAATGAGATATGATTACGTAAATGAGATATTCCTTGCAACTTTCAAGCTCTGACCCAAAATATTATAAAAATCTTTTCTAAGTGTTGCGTTCATAGGCAGGAACAGCAGGGTTTGAACAGTCAGACTTGCCACTTCCACTATCCAGTCATTTCCATTCATATACTAGGTCGTCATTTTCATTCAGTTATTCATATTCCGATTCATTTGATTAAGATATTTGTATTGACCATGGTGGTTCCCGTTTATTTATTTCAGCTGAGACTATTCATAGAATTTGAGAAATTGTTTTCATCGCATGATGTGGATGGTTTAAATTCATTAGTCTTTTATTATTTGTCTTGATTTATTACTTGTCTAGATGCTGAGAATGATATAAATTATTTTAGCGCGCCCTATCTACGGCGTTGAGGCTTGACCACTTGATACGTGAAAAATAGGGGGTGTTACACTTTTCTAAGTGCGGGAGAGTGATGTGTACACGAGATACCCAGGGCTTAATTATGATTTGTATATTTCTACATTTTTATTCGGTGCCTCTTTTACGTTATTTCCTATTTAGAGTAGTATTTTAGCTTGAGGTAATCTTCCCTTGGAATATTCTTAATGCACCCTCTTTAGCTCTTAAAATTTTTTATAACTAAGCCTATAAATAAGGACTTCGGCCAACCATTCACTCACTTTTTACTATTGAGATGATGAATGAAAGAAATCCTTTTCTTCTAATATGTCGTTGTTTTGAGTATTCCCCTTGCGCTAACATGAGTAAGAGAACAGCCCAAAGCATTTAGATAAGTAACCCTTACATGACCAGCAAATAAGGTAAGGGATGTACACAGTTATGAACAGTTTAAAAGAGAAACAGTAGGAATGTGGGAAACCACCTCACTGATGCATGGTTCAATAATGCAATACTGCAGATAAGATGCCTCAGCCTCAGTAGTGCAAATGAAACGCTTGTAATTACCTGAACGATAGTATCTGTTTCAAAACACACAAACACATAAATATAATGCATAAAATGACAACATCTTAGCCTAGAACTAATAATACAACAACAACAACAACAACAACAACAACAACAACAACGATAACGATAACTGTGGAAAGGGAAAAAACAGCCTTTGATTTGTTCTTTGATGGAAACAAAAAAGGAAATAATATAGATAACTGAAAGTCGCATGGAATCAACGTTGTATTTCGGGTTTATCTATTACTATTTAGATTTAACTTGTGATTGTAACTATGGTAGTGTAGGATTTCATTATTTAAAAATAATTGGAATTTTACTTTATCTTGGGAATTTAATTAAGTTCACATTTTTATATTTGTATTTCAGCCAACAGGAAGGATTGTAATCCCATGACGTTGAGGAGACTTGTTTTATGATTGAGAAGTTTTGTATAGGCCTGTGTGCCATTGCCAGTGGAAATCTCTCTCTCTCTCTCTCTCATCAGCGGGTTGACACCATTGACACTCCAAAACAATAAATTTTACACTTATCATAAAGTGGGAACTGAGGGTCAGCGAAACATTTACAACTACGGTGGAATCTCCCAATAACTTCAACATTACCTTAAAACCTTCCGGGAAAAGCACATTTCCTTTGATTTAATAACCGGCGAAGGGACACGGCGGAACCACAAAGAGAGTGACTCCCCCTGTGGGTAAAAAAAAATACTTAGTGAGTTCAAGAGTTGGCACAATGCGGCAAATGAAAACAACAAGCTTAATTAAGCACATCACTTAATACAGAGATAAACCATTGGTGGGCTGTCAGAAGCAAGATGAAGAAGGACATAAAATGAACGGAATTCAGCTTCGTTCTTATAAACAGAATGGGGACTTCGATTTGCTTCATACAGATTATATAGAGACGCCAGAGCTTTTGTTAGTTGCTCCACGTTGAGGTGGTGCATTGGAGAAATATCAGGACTACCACTACATCTTCGAAGCCTGTGATGGGACAAGACATGAAACTTAACCTGTATGATTGAAACATATGAACAGCTATAGTCAGTGGTGGATCCATGCATAAGGCAATTGTTGGTGGTGAATAGGGGGAGGGGGTACATAAATTTGTGAAGGGGGGAACTTATAGAAATAAAAATTTTGAAACTAGTGAATTCAATGCTATCTCAGCTAGACAAGAACCAAAACATTTAGACAGTAGCAGATACAGGAATTAAACTAGAGATCGGCTACTAAACGATTAAAAAATAAATAAATTGGATGATAAACAAGATTGCTACCTATCGAAAATATGTAACTACTGCAGTGGAAAATCAAAGCCATGCAATAAAAGATCATGGGCCACGCCACCCATTGCCGATTGGTTCTAGGTCAAATGCTCTAATATCTAACATTACTAAAAATTGAAATATAATTTCACCATTTACTTTATGAAGTATTTTGGCAAGAAAATTTTAAACAATGCATCTCAAAACAAACAAAAACACACATGGCATATATTGAGAAATATGTTAACTGTTAACCGTTATCATTATGAAAATGGAGTACTTGAAGAGTCTTTTGTTCTCCACATACCTAATTTAGGCGCAATAGGAAAAGTATCAAAATAGTTGGGAGGGGACATCATATAAAGTTACCCTGAAAAAGGTGTGAACTTCTAAAGATAAACACGGATCTTTAAACTGTTGGGGAGGACCGTGGCCACCTGTTGTCCAACATGGGTTCCACCGCTGCCTTAGATACATGCCGTGTAAGCTTTGACACAAGCTCCTTATGCTCTTTACTATTGTCGCACAGAAATTTCAGATATAAAATTCAGATATTTTCATTCTATCTGGGATCATACACAAAAATATTTATCTCAGGTAGAAAGAAGGTTCCAACAATTTTACTTCTTCTATATGTATTAGATTTGACCAATAACTAGAAGCGGACCCACAAAAAGTACGTAACAAACAAAAAGGTATTACATATCATATACCTCCATTACAAGAATACTATCGATATACTGTCACTGTTGCAAAATTACCCATTATGAGAGTGGGAAAACTGGTTAAGAAAACTAAGTAATGAATTTACTTATCAAGAAATACCAACACTTCAAAACAGAATAAGATAACAAATAGGAGCTTTTAGATTTGAGAAGGATATTTACTTTGTTTACAAGACATCCTCAAATCGACGGTACGTACCTTCCTGAAGCCTCAAACTCTGATACGAAGACCTTAGAGGAATCACATTCAAATATATTCATACAGTGCTGATGTAAAAGGATGTTTTACTTTAAATAAAATATTTCTCGTTTTCTTGACCAAAAAAAGGCACGGGATAATATTAACCATACCATTTTCTCGTACATGAGGACTGCTTGATCACCAATGATATTTTGCATGCTGAGATCTTGCCTTACGGACCTTGTCCTATCAAAGATAAACTCATGAACCACTTCAAAAGGATGTTCTCTGGAATCCAACAAGTTAAAAAGGTAGTTTAATGTGTCCTCCAACACCCGGAGAGGCCTCACATCTGAAGGTTGCACATGCTTTGATGAAATCGTTCTGCAAAACTAGTGATAAATATGGGAGTGAATCGCATTTAACATCACATCTAATCATTTCTGGCATTAAATATCAAAATAAAAATATCAACATCGGTTATAAGAACACTACAAGTTATAGCGTCATCATTTATCAATGAGCGGTCAACAACTGTGAACAACTGGATAAGAATATCGAAAATCCTATAATAGAACAAGTTCTCATAAATAAGGACCAAAGAACACTTCACCGAATGCTAACTAAATAGATCCCTCGTGCTTTCAGTTGAAAACTTCACAATAAGACCCTACAATCCTCAAATAAATACTATCCAGGATTCCTGAGTCAGAGAATTAACCCAGAGTATCTGCTGGATAACAAGCCACTTAAAGGAACTTTACTCGATAATTGATGAGTAAACAACCCCTATGGCCCTAAACTATACAAGTTTGGCCAATTCAGTCCCTGAACTAATAATTTGGCCAATTTAGTCCATAAACTAATGATTTAGCCAATTTAGCCCCTAAAATAGCTTAATTTGTTTAATTTAGCCACTTTGGCTAATTTAGCCACCCTTTTTTTTATAACAGTTTTTTATCAAAACAATTTTAAACTGTTTAAATATATTTTAAAACAGTTTTAAACTATTTTTTTTTTTTCAAAGTAAAAATGTCAGTTTTTAAAAACCTTTAAAAATTCTGAGTTTTTTCAAAGTAAAAAATTTTGAGTTTCTAAAGAGTCAACTTTTAAAATGTAACCCAAATAATTAAAAAAATTGAGTTTTTAAAGAAAGCGTGTTTTAAAAAAATGGGATAAAAAAACTGTTTATTAAAGTTTATCTATAAAAAATGACTGTTTTAACTGTTTTTTAAAATAAATATAAAAAAAAATGTTTTTAAAGTTTATCGGTAAAAATGGAATAAAAACCTGATTTTTAGAGTTTCTCTGTAAAAAATGACTGGTTTTAACTGTTTTTTATCTATAAAAAATGGAACAAAAAACTATTTTTTAAAGTTTAAAACTGTTATTTATTTTTTCAAAATTGAAGAATTACTCTATTTTTTAACCTCTTAAATGTACCCCAAATAATAAAAAAAAAACAGTTTTTTTTTTCAAATTTAAAAAACTGCTTTTATCCTATTTAAAAAACTGTTTTTTTCCTATTTGAAAAAAACTGGTTTTTATCCTATTTAAAAATAAAACTCACATTCTTTTATTATTTGGGTACATTTCAAAGGTTTTAACTCTTGTTAAAAAATAGAGTAATTCTTCAACTTTGAAAAAATAAAAAAAGTATTAAACTTTAAAAAACAGTTTTTTATTCCATTTTAAAAAACTGTTTTTATCATATTTTAAAAACTGTTTTTATTCCATTTAAAAAAAAAAAAAATTGTTTATAAAACTGTTTTTATCCTATTTAAAAAAGAGTAATTTTTTAACTTTGAAAAGAAAAAAACAGTTTTAAGCTATTTTAGGGACAAAATTGGCTAAATTATTAGTTTATGAACTAAATTGGTCAAATTATTAAATTAGGGACTAAATTGGCCAAATTTTATGGACTAAATTGGCCAAATTATTAGTCCATGGACTAAATTGGCCAAATTATTAATTTAGGGACTAAATTGGTCAAACTTGTATAGCTTAGGGGCCATAGTAGTTGTTTACTCATAATTGATTGTAGTAATATTCTTTGTCATAATACTCAACAAAATCAATGATATAGAGAGAGAAGGAAGAATACTGAAAAGAAGAAGAGATGATGTAACTAGCAACAGCAGGCAAGCTCAAAAGCTTATTTGCGGAACTAAAAACCTCAATAGTTTTGCATTGAGAGAGAGAGAGAGAGATTAATGTGAAAATCGAATTTAAAAAATGTAAACAAGCATAGCTACTACTGAGAACTTTCCTATGGCATTTAAGACAAAAAATAAAATAAATAAAATAAAATCTTTCAAAAGGCATTCAAATACTCATGTATAGGCATATTTACTCTAATTTTCCAATAAGATACATATCCCGCTCACAAGTAAATCTCCTAAGACTCATCCTAGTCAACATAGGAACACGTGAGGATGCATATTTTATTAACTGAAACACTGAAAGGTTGGTTGCAAACATCAAATTTAGATTTTTTTTTAAGGAAAAGATAAAGAAAATCCTCCCAGCATACACCATGACCTTTTAAAACTATTGTCAGAACTATTATTTATTAATCAGTCACATGCAATATAAGCTTCGATTGACTTGTGAATGTGGTACAGTCCACTTGATTAATGAGTTAAGTCCATGCTATTATTAGCGTGCATCATTTTGGCATCAGAGTTAACTCACATTGACATCTGCTGGCAATGGTAAAAAAAGGTGTCGAAAGTCTAAGGAAAGTAGATAAACGTTCGTTCAGGCCGTCTTAAATAGCATTTTACACTTAAATATTTATGTATTTATTTTTTTATTTTTAAGCTTCCTCTTGAGGCGTCGAGAGTCTTGGACAAGCCAATGAGAGATAATTTGTGGGGGGTAGAGGAGACGGGAAAATTGATAATACTGGGCAAGAATTTGTGAAAATTCGCTCTTGAGCAGAACTCTGTAGGTGCTATATCATTGGGAGTATAGAAAGACTTCAGGACAGTAGCTGGCATTCTCTAGTGGTTGAAAGTCAGTCCTCAAAAATTTATTCTCAGGATCATCCTGCGTTTTCTTGTTATATTTGGGTGAGGAGGGGTATGAAGTCATAACTGGGTTGGGGAGGATGTTTGACTTGTTGCGTATTATTTTGGGTTTCTATTTCCTTGTATTATTGTCTCTCCTTAAATCAAGATGCCTCTATCGCTTCTCTTGCATCCATTTCTTCATCCGGATTTTGTTTTTGGAATTTGAGTTTAACAAGGAATTCAAATGAATATGAACCTTTGATGTTTGTTTCTTTGTTGTCTTCAGTGGAAGGTTGTCATAATTCAGGTTGTTAGGATTACGGCACTGCCACACTGGCAATATGGTGCTTAAGGAATTCTCTCCGCGCAAGTACTTGTTTTCAATTCTGGAATTTGAGCCCTACTAGATAATTTGGAAAAACGAGAACTGAAGGCTTTTTCTTTGTTGATGGCCCAATGGTAATGTTAACACTTCGTGATTTTCTCCAAAGAAAAGGTTTTTAATGTGTTTTCTCTTCACAGAATCACAGGTGCACCTTACATAGACATGCGGGTGAAGCTATTGACCAGATCTTTCTTCAGTGTTGCTTCTCTTCATATTTGTGGGGGGAAAAAGGCATTACCAGACTGGTGTTTTGGGGACTCGGACAAAGAGGTGTGGTTCCATGATTACTTTGGAGTTTGTTAATTTTGGCCATAAGATAAAGGTGGATGTCCTTGGAGATGCACTGTATTGGCAATTTCGAGGGAAGCATGGGGGGAGAAATGGAAGAATCTTCAGAAAACAAATTAAAGAAAAAAAGATTTTTTAGGGAAAGAATCAAATCTGAGGGTTCTTTTTTACCTTTATCGTCTAAGAAACTTTAATGAGTTCTCTTTATCTTTCTTTTTATTGGAAACAAAAGTGATTTCATTAATGAGAATAGAGTACCATAGTTGGAGGACCAGCAGTCCTCGGAAAATATATACAAAACAAGGAGAAAATGTAAAACATCTAGAAACATACTAATATAGAAGTAGCAACAATTGGGAAGATGCAGCTCTCACTTGAAGAATCAATACTCAGATACATGCGTATGCATCAGCAACAAAGAGATTCAGCACCACAACCTGCCCAACCATGTCTTCTGTTATGACAAAAAGAACATGCCACCTTAATTACTCTTCACACTTATTCAACATAGCCTAACTTTTGCCTTAGACAGCCTCCCTCGACTCAAACTGACGTAAACTACACGTCAATGGCCAAAAATCAAAACAAATGTGATTTCTAGCGAGAGAAACAAGAGATTTCTTATATTTCAAGAATGGAAGTCATCCCCAAATGAGGAGTACAAGAGGTATTTATAGGCCGAGAATAACTTGTTAATCAAGTAACTGACTAAAAGACTAATAAGGACAATTATTGACAAAAATATACCCAATTAGTCCCAAACATGCTTGAAGACTAATTAAAAGGCTCAAAAGGAAATAAAAGAACTAACATAAAAGGAAACTAAAAAGAAATATAAAAATGACAAATAAACCCTCAAATAAAAGAAAATAAATCCATTTCCATCACAAACCAATTGAAAGGGAGCTATTTTGTAAAGATATCGTCGCTTTCCTTCTTTGTTTTTGGATTCTCTATTTTGATATCTTTGCGGCCGACTTCTTGTTCTTGCTTTCCTTCTTTGTTTTTGGATTCTCTATTTTGATATCTTTGTGACTGACTTCTTGTTCTCCTATATTGTTAGAACTCACTTATTCTATTTCCCATTAAATAAATTAGAATTGTGGAGCACCCACTAAATTCTGCACCTCACCCCATCTATATTGTGTAAACAAGAACCAACAAAAATAAACTTTATGACCAGAATACCTTTACCAATTCTTGCAACTCATCCCAGCTAAATAGACTTTTCTACCACTCCACCGCCGGCGCCGCACCCACAACTATGAAACACAAAACGGGTTTCCAAATATCTTTATGTCCAATTCTTTCGTTATCTCTTCTTTAATATAAAATTAATAAATTTAGAAATTCAGATATGTGAAAACTACATTAGCTTAGTATCCTCCTAGTCTATGCAAAATCAACCACACCCTTCCTTCAGCAACAAGTCCATATCCAATCTTCATCAGTTGATAGTAAAACTAACCGATATAAATGAATTTCCAATTTTATTTATTATATTGTTAAGTTTCACTGAAAGTTCTGAAAAGACTCTTACTCAAAAGCCTACTTTCATTGATTGAGTACCAGTGGGAGATGGAAAGGTCCTTGGGTCCTAAAGAGCATCAAAGCAGTGATAGAAGGTTTTTAGTTGTTTCTCGATTTTTATGGACTTTACTCTTGAGCACTCGAGTAATTGTGGTGCTTAGACGGTGATGATGGCAGAGTCGCTGTCGTTGTAACAGTGATGGCATTGGTGCTGCGCTGTGGTGTGAGGATTGTGGTGCTAGTGTGTTGGTAGTTGGTGAAATATAGACTGAAGTACTGAACATTCTGTTTTGTTGTGTTCTTACACTCTGAGCCCCTCCCCGTGGGTGAATTAGAACTAGTTGGTAAGAAGTGGTGGGTTAAGGTGTACCTAAAAATAGGGTGAGATGCAAGATTCAGGGTTATTTTTCTTCAACTCCTAAATCTGAATGTAACTCATTAAGATTTAAAAGGCAGCAAATATTTGTTTGGTTTTTAAATTTTCAGAGGTTATCGGTTATTTTGGCACTTAATGGTTAATAGCTAGAAGAGACTTTGAATCTGGAGACTAAACGTGACCCTAAATAAAATCTAGAAAACATACTAACTTTTCAGATTCAGCCTTCAGTTTTCAGGTTTAGACTCCAGAATCAGATTAAACAGACAAGAAATGAAAAATAAAAAGTAGAATGCAATAACTAAAAAAGAAGTATGACTGATTTGGAAAATCACCTTTTTAACAGCAAGGCTTGAAGATGTTTTCCCAGGATTTCCATCTAATCTCTCGAATACTGCCAAGTCTCTGAGCCGCTCGCGCCGTGCCCTTTCATCCACTATATGTACAGACACAGACACACACAGTAGATTAATAACAATAATAAAAGAATGGGTAATTTTATTGGAGTCCTATTTTAAGAGTTCATAACGAAAGAAATCTTATTAGGCCATCTCCAGTTGTCCTGTCTTTCTATCCTATGTGTCAAATTGTTTTTAGAAATTTCTATATGATTTGCAATTTTTTTATATTAATAGATAAGTTTTTAAAAAATATCTCCATGGTGCTATTTCTAATAGTACTTCTATCTTATGTGTCAATAGTAGAGTATTCCTACATAATGTGTTTGTCCAATTATATTTTTGTCCATGTCATATGGAAATACCTATTAGAAATTTCTACTCGTAGAAATTCTCATTCGAAATTTCTATCTTTAGACTTGCCATGTCACATAGGTTGAAAACTCCATTGGAGAAAGTTTATATTTCTATCAAAGAAATATGTATAGATAGAAATGACTATTGGAAATGGCTTTAACTTTTACTCCACTAATTAAGTCCCATCTTTTTATACCAAGACATATATACCCTTGCATATATCTTCGTTCTTATATCCCTCTCAGGTGACTTACCTCTCTAACCCATCTCAATGATCTCTCTCATCACCCCAACTCGCTCTCTCTTGTTGTCCTTGCTAGCTATTTCTGGCACTCAGAGCCATTAATGAGGTTGATGAGGGGCCAATGATTTTTTTCTACGCTTTGCCACGACATAGACATATGGGTATTGGTGTGAACAATGTTAGTCTGATACTAGGGCTTCATTGTAACGACGTGATTGGCTTTTTTAGTTGATCAGAATGGTATCAAACCACAGGTTTGAGTGATAGAATTTCAGAATAGAAATGGAGATTAAAAATAGAATTTGAAAACAGCGAGTAGAAGAATAGAATTAGAAGAGAAAAAGAATTTTTGTCATTTATCAACGTGCTGAATACAATCTGTTTACTTCCCTTTATAGGAACAATTACTTACAAACTAAAATATCTCTAACTAACGGTACAGTTTTCAACAACTTCTAACCAACAAAACTAACTAATTCGCAACTAAACAGATCTGACAATACCCTCCCCATGAAAATGTCCTTGTCCTCAAGGATCGAGGTGAGGAAACTTCTCAATGAGCTTGTCATAGTCCTCCCAAGTAGCGTCTGCAACACTGGAATTGACCCACTGGGTTAAAACTTGAACCACAGGAGCATTGTTCCATTTAATCACACAGCGCTCGAGAATGGCAGTGGGTTCCAATACCATGTGCCCAACTGTATCCGCAGTTGGTAAGTGCAGCGTAACAGTGACCTTTTGACCGATTTAACGCTTTAAAAGGGAGACATGGAAGACTGGATGAATCATGGAACCTTTGGGTAATCTCAACTTATAAGCCACCTTTTCCATTTTTCCCATGATTGATATGGGCCGTAAAATATAGGAGTTAATTTGTGATTGCTACGCATTGCCACAGTAGATTGTCTATAGGGTTGTAACCTCAAATACACCCACTCGCCTACAATGAAGTTTCTTTCAGTTCGTCTTTTATCTGCATACAGCTTCATTCTCTCTTGAGCAGTACTTAATCTTTCGTACTTAATCTTTCTCTGAGTAGTCGAATGGCTAATTTCCTCTCCTCCATAAATGCGTCAATCTCTGGAATACGTGTCTTCGGTTGATGTGGAATGGCCACGTGGGCGGTGGATATCCAAACAATGCCTCAAATGGGGAGTGGCTTAAGGAAGAGTGGTAACTAGTATTGTACCACCATTCAGCTAAGGAGAGCCACTTAGCCCACTATTTTGGGCAGTCACTAGTCATGCATCTAGTCATGCACCTTAAATAGTTTTCTAGGCATTGGTTTAATCTTTCGGTTTGGCTATTTGTTTGAGGGTGGTTGTTGAATGTGGTTGTTGAATGGAGTAGTTTTGTGCCCAACAATTTAAAGAGATGAGTCCATAATTGGCTAAGGAAAAGGAGGTCCCTATGAAAAATGACTAAGGAAAAGAGGGTCCCTATCAGAAATGATTGTCTTAGGAAGGCCATGTGGTTTGTGTATATTGTCAAAAAATAGTTGGGCTACCATTTGGGCATTGAAGGGATGGGATAGGGGAATAAAATGGCCGAACTTGGTGAGTCTGTCAATAATAACAAAGATAGAGTTGTTCCCATTTGATTTTGGAAGGCCTTCAATAAAATCCATGGAGATATCCTCCCATGGATGTGTGGGAATAAGAAGTGGTTGGAAGAAGCCAGAGTAAGGGCAGTTCTCACCTTTATTTCGTTTGCACGACTGTGATTTCAGCATCTTTCTTTAGACTAGGCCAGAAGTAAAATTGTGACACACGCTTTAATGTAGCCTTCTTCCCTGAGTGTCCCCCAATCCCAAAAGTGCCTAGTTCCGAAATTATCTGTTGTCTCAGTGTACCAGTAGAGCCCACATATAAGCTCCCTCCATATCTAATGAGCCCATTATGAAGTGACAGTAACCAGGAATGTCAAGTGAGTGACTAGTTAATTTAATCATTAACTCTTGGGCCATGTGATCATCTTCCAAGCTCTCAAAAATTTCTTCCAACCATGCTGATTGAATTGTGGACACTGAACAACATAGCATATCTTCTTCTTGCCTAGATAAGGCATTAGTTGCCTTGTTCTCTTCTCCCTTCTTATACTGAATCTCATAGTCTAAGCTCAGCAATTTGGAAAGCCACTTTTGTTGCAACAGTGTTGTCAATCTCTGCTCCAAGAGATATTTTGAAGTTTGGTGATTAGTCTTTATAGTCAAATGGTTACCAAATAAGTATGCCCTCCCATTTTCCATTACTACAACTATAGCTCAACGTTCTTTTTCATAAGTTGATAATCCCTGGTTCCTCATTAGTAGAGTTTTACTCAAGCAGGCTATTGGTCTGACCTCCTGCATTAATACAGCCCCCACACCACTATTACAGGTATCAGTTTCTAGCACAATGGGTTTGTTGAAATTGGGTAGAGCGGGTACAAGAATTGTGCTCATGGTTGTCTTGAGATTGTTGAATGCTTGGAGTGCTTTCACACTCCACTTAAACCGGTCCTTCTTGAGCATGTCCGTGAGAGATTTACTAATAGTGCCATAGCTTTTAGCAAATTTTCTATAGTATCTTGTGAGTCCCAATAAGCCCCTCAAACCCTTGATAGTTTTAGATAAAGGCCATTTAGTCATTGTTTCTATCTTAGAAGGATCAGCAGCCACTCATTTGCCTGAAATCAGGTGCCCCAAGTACTCTAGCTGAAACTGTCCAAAGTCACATTCGAATTGTTAGACAAACAATTGATGATTCCTCAATTCTTGTAGCACTAATGATAAATGATCATTGTGGGTTTCAACGTTAGGACTATATACAAGGATGTCATCAAAAAATACTAATACAAATTTCATCAAAAATTTCTTGAAAACAGAATTCATAAGTGCTTGGAATGAGGTCGGGCATTTGTGGGCCCAAAAGCATCACTAGGAATTTGTAGTGGCCCTCATGAGTTCTAAAAGCAGTTTTGGGAATGTCTGTCTCAAAAGGTCTTATCTGGTGGTACCCTGACCTGAGATCTAGCTTGCTAAACACCCATGCACCCTCTAGCTCATCCAAAAGTTCATCTATAACTGGGATGGGAAATATATTTTTGATGGTGTGCTGGTTGTGTTCTCTATAGTCTATACACATTCTCCAAGTGTTGTCCCTCTTCTTGACAAAAATCACAGAAGATGCAGATGGACTAAAAGAGGGTCTTTTGATGCCACATTCTAGCATTTCATTCACCAACTTCTCAATTTTTGTTTTCTGAGCATGGGGGTATCTATAGGGTCTCACATTGCCTGGTTCAGCCTATTTTTCAAGGGAATATCGTGGTCGTGTTCTCTCAGGGTGGCAAGCCTTTGAGTTGTTAAAGTACATCAGAATACATGTCTCAAACAGGGGTGAGTTCATTAGGCGTATTTACCACAAATTCTTGGTTGGTGATTGAGTACAGGTGTCCCATGATTGAATTCTTGTTGCAACACTTATATAAGGCCTTGCTGCTGATGAAATTGAGGCGGTTCTCTTGTTTTATGGTCCCCTTCAAGGTGACCCTCCACCCTTCCTTGTTAAGAGCTAGTTCCAGCATAGGGTTGAAGCTCTTTAGCCACTGAACCCCTAACACCATGTCACAACCTCCCAACTTTAAAATTCTAACACTAGTTGTAAACTCATCTCCTTGCATCACCCAATGAAAGTTTGGACAAACTGCCTTCGTACTAGTTTGACTCCCATCTGCTACTGTTACCATGAGTATGTTGGTGGAGTATATCTCACAACCCACTTGCTTGGCTGTCTTTGGATCCAAGAAATTGTGTCAGCTTCCAGTGCCTATCAAGATTACAATGCGATGATTTTTTGTCTTGCCTTTAATCAACACCGTCTGGTGGGTGGAACTTTCAAAGAGTGCTTGAAGTGAGATTGCCATATCTTTGGCCAATTTCCACAAAATGATTAATTGGTTCTTCTGGCTGGTTAGAGGGGTTCTCACATTCTGGGGTTTCTTTCTTATTATTGAGCATGTAAATGTTCATCTTCTTACACTTGTGTCCCCACACATAAGGTTCATCACAATTGTAGGATAACCCTTTTTCTCTCCTCACTTGCATTTCAGCCGATGAAATCTTCTTGATTGTGGGTTAAGTAATTGTTGGTGTTGGTGGTTGGATTCTTGGTTGGTTAGGTGTTTGGATAGGGAGTGAAGTTTTTGGTGTTTGTTGTTTCAACTGTATTTTGGTTTTATGGGCTGGTGTAATTGCTTCTCGAGGCGAGTGTCTTGGTGTATAAGTTGGTGTGGTTTGTTTTGTATAGGTTTTTATTTGAGTTCAATTCTAGGGCAGTCTCTTAAAGTTTAGCAATTTCAATAGCATCAATCAGGGTTTTGAATTTGAACATATGCACATGCACCTTTCTTTCATCCTTACGACCACTTATGAAATTGGATACAAAGTACCCCTCACTTAACCCTTTATTCTCAGGTTGTAACAAGGGTTGTAGGTCCCTAAACCTGTTTTGGTAGTCTTCCACACTCTTTAATTGCTTCAGTGTACAAAATTCTTCCACAATGTCTTCTTTGTCCAGGGCCAACAAACCGGGCACAAATGGATTTGACAACTTCTTCCCATCTTATTCCATGAAGAGTCTCATATTGGGCTTTCAACCATGCCTCAGCCCTTCCTTCCAAATGGAGACACACAAACCCCACCTTCTCACTTTCTTCCACTGGATTTATGGCAAAAAACTCTTAGTCCAACTCCTCGCATCCTCACCATGGAATTTTAGGAAATTCTACCTTGGGTAATTTGTCTTTACCCCCCAAATTGTAATTGTAATTGCTCCTTCTGTCCCTTCCCTATCATTGGATTGGCCCCCATTAACTAGTCCATTGGGTTGGAGACCCAATAACCCTCTGCCTTGGTTTCCTTCGTGAATTTCTTGACGATCCATCGTTTCTTTCATCTTCTTGAACTGCTCAGATAAGTTGTTCAACATGGTTTCCATTCAATTTTTCATAGATGAATCCTTTTGTTCTTGTTTTCTCTCTACCATTCTTGGATATGGTTTTCCATGCTTTTCTCGAACTGTGTTTGTCTAGTTTCGATCATGATTTTCTGGGATTTTCCTTGGGTTGGTTGTTCTAATACCAATTGTCAAACCAAAGGTTTGAGTGATAGAATTTGAGAAGAAAGAGGAGAAGAAGAATTTTTATCATTTATCAACTTGCTGAATACAATCTGTTTAAAGGAACAATTACCTGCAAACTAAAATATCTCTGACAGTAGAGCTGTCAACAACTTCGAAGTCTAACCAACAAAACTAAGTAATTCGCAACTCAACAGACCTGAGAAATGGTGTGAATACCTCCGCATCGGGTGATCCATCTCGTTGTTCTCACTCTTCTTTGTTATGGTCTTATGATTTTAAAGGGTTTCGTTGGTTAGGTGTTAGCATTTATAGGGGTTAGTACAGAACAGAGAGACCCCATAAAAGAAGAGGGCATATGTAAAAATTGAATATCATAAAAAACATGAGTGGTACCTGGGCACATAAAAGGGCAAGTTCCAACAACGGTGGAAAGGGCTTGCTCATCATAATTGGTAGTGGTAGGGTTGAGTGCTGATGAAGGTTGGGCATTTGGGGGGCGATTGTTCGACTGGTAGTAACGGGAGGAGGATTGGGATTGGTTTATTCTCCCTCTCCCTCTCCCTCTCCCTCTATTCTGGGCTTCACTCCTCTCCATCACCTCTCAGGAACCCAACTCATGATTTAGATCCACACTTCTCTCGTCTTGCATAATTTTATTTGGATTTATTATATATACCTACCTATCAACAAAGTTTTCCTAATTAAATTCGATTCACTTTTCAATCATTGAATAAATTTATGAAATTTCTTTTTATAATTTTATTTTTTTTAAATCAATCATTTTTAAGTGATTGAATTTTATTTTTAATTTTTAAATGATCATAATTTTTTATTGAAAAATTCGTTTTTCATAGAATTACTATTTTTGAAATCTTCTCTCCGAAATCTATCAAACAAGATCCATGAAATTTATTAAATTTCAAAGCAAAAAAATTACACTATGCTTTAGAAAATGAAATATTTTTATATCGGTGACATTTTCACAAACAACGTGTTAATATTACACAGACAATAAAATTTACTGTGTTCTCAAGAAAATTTTATTCATATATTTATCAAACAAGATCTACGGAGTACATAATATTTTAATGAAAAAATTACACAGACATTAATATTTACAATGTACACCTTTAAAATATAATTAATTAATGGTTGAATAGTCAACGAGACTTAATTTAAAAAATCTCAAAATATGAATGACATACATAGAATAATACATATTAACCGGGATGTCACATTTGTTGTTATTATCAAACAATAATACGTATAAATTGATTAAATAAATGGTTCAATTAATCTATAAACTCATATATATATAAGCATTAAGAGGACTTTTCCCTAGTACGAGAGGATCGGGAAGGACGCACCTCTGGTGTACCAGTTATCGTGATCACGGTAAACGCTGGGTAGCCAAGTGCGGAGCGGATAACTGCTGAAAGCATGTAAGTAGTAAGTCCACCCCAAGATGAGTACTCTCCTACTCCGACTTCCCCAAAGCCTCCGGTATCACAGCCGAGACATATATATATATATATATTGAAAAAAAGACATCTATTTTTAGTTTAACCCATTTAGTCGCTCAAATACCCATTTATCCAATATTCTCTTATTTTTAACGGTCCACGCCAGCGGCACCCAATGCCACCCAAATCACCCCAAATCGAAGCTCTGGTGGATCAAAACCCCATTTATCAAATATTCTCCTATTTTTAAAGGGTCGTGCCAGCGACTTCACATGCCACACCAAATAAGAGCGCTGATGAAGGTCGTTGGAGCTCCGACAATGGGTGGTGGTGGTGGGAATTGGGTGCCGCTAGCGCGGACCTTTAAGAATAAGAGAATATCACAAAAAAGGGGTTTGGATCCACCAGAGCTCCCGTTTGGAGTGAGTAAGGGTGGCATGGGGTGTCGCAGGCTCGAACCTTAAAAAATAAGAGAATATTGGATAAATAAGTGTTTAAGCGACTAAATGAGTTAAACTAGAAATAGGTATCTTTTTTACTATATATATATATATATATATATATATATATATATATATATATATATATATATATATATAGAGAGAGAGAGAGAGAGAGAGAGAGAGAGAGACCGACTCTCATACGGACCTAGTTTACGGATCGCTACCGTCCAAGAATTATCTAGGGATCGTTTTGTCTTTTTAGGACCACCTTTTGGGACCGCAATGTCTTTTAATTTCTTCTAAGTTTTAGGGAATATAAATTTTTACCCCAATGATTTCTACGGTCTTTTAAGCTTGTTTTAACGCTTAATTAATCTGGAAGTCTAAGTGTAGAAGTTTCAGGGCTACGGCTACTTCTCAGGCTTCTTCCATCACTATCGTATTGGAGTTCTGAATAGCAAGGATTATCTATATAAATAGTTTCTTCAAGGAGTCTAGAAATTGGAAGAGGTTTTGATGGAAAATATTCTAGTCTTAAATACCTTATACGGTATCGTGGGTTTATCAATCTAGTTTTTTTATATATTTGATTAATAATATCAATTATATCGTTATCTATAAATTCGTCTAAATTATTATCACCATAAGATGACAAAAATCTACGATATGTTCTAGGGGCAGCTGTTTATACATTTTTAATGAGAGGACGGATTCCTCCGGCTCTAATTAAAATAGCTTTTGTTTCAGCTAATTGATAACTTTGCTTTTGTGTGTCGTTGTTGAAAGCCAAGTTAGTCAAAACCTCAAATACCTAAAAAATATAACAATCTCAAGTGTAGAGGTAAGTAAGGGTATCAATCCACATCAAGGGGGTAAGCTAGAGACAAACTCAAATGTAGTTCAATTTTTATTTTCTCTTTGTGCTTTTTCACTTTTTTACTTTTTTTTTTAGCTTTTTCAAATATTAAAACAATTGGGTGAGGTGATGATTTAAACTAAACTAAACTAAATATGATATGATAACAACTAACTAGAAAGTTACTAAAATGAAAAAATAAAGTCTAAACTAAAATAAGAGATAAAGTGAGGTAAATAATTGTGAGAACAATCAAGGAGTGAGATTACACCACAAATTTTAGCTATTCTAACTAAGTAATTTAATTAATTGATTTCTCTTAAATTAATATCAAACTTACAAATCAACTCTCGTTGCAAATGTAATTTTAATAGTAACCTTTTAGAAAATTAAGTTTAACACCCCACAACTCTAGAAAATAGATCTACACTCCTTTTAATTAATCACCCACTAGGATCGATCAATTAGAATTTATGTAAATCTTATAAAATAAATTTAGAGTTGAAATTCAAGTAATAATACCCCACTTAAGAAACTCCTATCTCTAGTTCGAATCTAAAATGAGTATTATAACTAGAATTTCAATTTTCTCTCGAAAATCATTTACCCTCTCTCGAGGGGTAAATTTAAGGGTGAGGGATCAAAAATAACATTCAAAGGGAATTTTCAAGTAATCAAACTAATTAAACTAAAATAACAGCAAATACGGGTTTTCCCCCACCCCTTGAAAGGGGATTTAGCCTAACATGATATTAAACATGATGAACAAATAATCAAATGCATATACAATAAAAGAGTAGAGAAAGAGAACAAGTCTCCTTGAAATTGGCAATTTGAACTCTATCCTCTTCCATACAATTCAATTATTCACAATTAAATCTCACCAAAAAAATTAAAACAAAAACTATTTACAAAATGGTATTTATCTCTCTACAATTCTCTCTCTAAAAATTCCTATCTAAAAAGCTCTTATTGAATCTAAACTAAAAATTACAAAATAAAAATAAAAAGGATAGTGGATGAATTCATAATGGACAATTAAATAATAAAAGAGATTTGCTAAAAATGCAAATCCTAACATTATAAAATTGTACATTAGAACTCATCCAAATAAATAAATTATAGATCATTACTTTATATTGAGATAAATGATAAAAATGCAAAATCTCAACATAAAGGAATGGGTTAGAATTTACCTCCCATAAGGGATAAATTCAACTACATCAATCTATTTTGAAATAATTACTAAAAAAGCAAAAATTCATAATAGAGGGGTGGGGTGAAATTTATCCTAGAGATAATTTTCACTACACACCTATATATTGAGGTATTTGCTAAAAATGCAAATACTCAACATAGAGGGCTGGAGAGAATTTTATCACACCAAGTTTAAAACTAAATTTGAGATCTCTTTGAAAATGGCCCAAGTCTTCAATTTATATGGTGCACATGGAGGCTATGGATAAATTGGGTAATTAACATGAGTGTGCATGGAAATGGTGAGTGTGAGGGCATGTGGGTTAAATGGGGTAACACAATCAGATTTGGGTATAATGGGTATTGGGGTTAAAGTTGGTAGTTGGGGGTATAAGGGGTAAAATGAATTAAATGGGTTTAATATACATATGGGGTTTAAATGACTTCGTCTTTGTTTTGTGAGATTAGCTTTGGCAGGTGGAAGTCGTGTAAGTCTTTGGTTCATGGGCTTGAAATGGTTTGGTTTGAATGGGAAATGGGTTTTGGAAGATGGATTAAAGTTGGACATGGATCGGGTAAGGCTGGTGGCCGTTGGGTGCGCCGGAGGCAGGTGGGTCAAGGCCTCGCCGGCGGGTTGGATAGGAAGGGGGGGTCGCGGGTATGGAGGTAAGGGGGGACGGCTGGAGAAGGGGATCGACGGGTTTGAGTGGCCGCGAGGGACTGAAAGGTTGGTGGTCGCCAACGAGAGAGAGAGAGGTCGGGTTCAGGCGACGGGAGTTCGGGGCTCCGATGACAGTTCGCGGGTAGGATGGGAGATCAGGTTCGGGGTTCAGGAGGTATAAGGGTGGATTCGGGTTGGATCAGAATTCGGGTCATGGGTTGAGTGGTGGGTTATGGAGGTGAGAAGAAAGTGGTTGGGTGAAAGGTGAGGAAAATGATAAAAGGGGTAATTGTGTGAGTGAGGGTATATGGGAATATGGGGGGTGTGAGGTGGTATATGTGTATATGTGTTGTGTATAGCAGTAGTGTGTGTGTGTGCAATTTGTACTCAATTAAAATAAAAATAACTAAAATCCTAAAAAAATAAAATTAGTAAAAACTAAAAATAAAACTTCTAATCTATAATGTAAAACTAAAATAAAAGAAATAAACTAAAAACCTAATAAAAATATAAAAACTAAAGATCTAAAAAAAGTAATATAAAACTAAAATTAAACTCCTAAAAATAAATTTTAATAAAATAAGATAAAATAAAAACTAAAACTAAAACTAATAAAATCAAAATCAAAATAAAATTATACAAAGAAAATAGAAAATTAGAAAATAAAAACTAGAAATCCTAAATAAATCTAAAATAAAACCTAAAAAAATAAAATGACAAAAAATAAAAATCTAAAAAATATTAAAAAGGGACAAACAAAACACACACAGGGTTGGGGTAGGTTTGGGTTAGGTTTAGGCTCGGGTTAGGGTACGGGACAAGGGTATTAGCTCCATAAAATTCGCATTTGCCTCGATATATAGCTTTTGACACCGCAAACGGACGTTTTACCTACAAGATGAACATTTAAGCACATAAGACCCATATTGTCGAGAATTAGCAACTAAAATACGTTTATTCGGAGTATAAAATGTACAGTTTTGGGTGCTCATCACACCACCCCCAAACAGAGCGTTGCTAGTCCTCGAGCAATAAGATAGAGAGAAAGAGATAATTAAGAAACCAAAAGTGTACCACTTTCGCGGCCACTTGCGATTGCACTTAGCATGTGCAATAAGCCTTTAAACCTATAGGTTGCCCTATAGGACGATTTGTGTTTCGTGAGAGTTTGCATTGAATACACCCACAAAATTCTTATTTGCAAAATGATTTATTGAAAGGCAGTCAATCTCTTATTAGACGTAGAATGATCGCACAATCCATCACAAGAGAATATTTTCAGAAATACAAGCTAGAAGCGTAAAAAGTTTAGCTAAGTAAATACCCAAGGCACAACCTTCCTAGAACTCAACGTGTGCAGTGTGAATCAGTCAAAACGGGTTGAGTATCATAAGAGTAATTCCTAAATTGCCTTGTCGGAATCAACGCTTCAACTTCAAATATCACGGATATATCTCTCTCAAACGAACTCTCGAGATTAGGGTTAGTGTATCGCTCTTGTGTGTGAGGAGATGAGTAAATGTAAGCAAGTTCAAACATCTCACACACATATAAGAAATAAAGAACAAATTGAAAGAAAAATGATCTCATGAAAGAATGCTAATCACTATAATGAGAACGTTGAGTTATTTACCACGTCGACTTTCATTTGCCCGAACACCTAGGGGAATATATGGATGATTATGGGTGAGGGGGAAATAAAATGGGATATGTGGGATGAGGTGGGATGGTTGTATGATGGATGGATGATGAATGATGGATATGTAATGGATAAAAGATGGATGCGATATGTGAGAAGAGTGTACTATGAAGAACAAATGTCTTTATTACACAAGAACTAACTACATACTCTCTTTCTTTCTCTTTTTTCTCTTTTTTTTCGATTTTTCTTTTCTTTTTCTTTTTATTTTCTTTTTCTTTTTTTCTTTTTTTCTATTTTTGCTATTTTTTTCTTTTTTTTTCCTCTCTCTTTTCAAACCAACACTTAAGACATTTAACATTTAGAATCAACACTCTTTTTCTCAAAAAAATGATGGATGAAATATAAATGGAGATGATAGGTGAGGGTGAGGGGAATGTGTGTGAATAGGGTAGAATATGGTAAAAATGGGTGAAATGAATGGGAATATGATATGGGGGAAAGTGGTAGGTGTATGGATGAAAACCTAGTGATCGGGACAAACTTAAAGACACGCATTTCTTACAACTCGAAAAAGATGTCATTCTCAGTGATCAAGCCAAAAATAAAGAATAATGAGATCATACAACAATTAAAGTGCGGACCCAAACGAAGTTGAATCAACTTGTGACTCAAAGATTGCGTAAAATACTCTGAAAGGGTGAAAGGCACGAATCTCACGAGCTAAAGTCTTTACTAGTGATCCTTAAGGTTCTCTTGGGAATTGTAGTACTCCTCAACTCTAAATCGCGGTGACGTGATAAGTGCGCAAATTTTGTTGAATCTAGAAATTCATGGTGCATCATGCCTTGTTATGTATTACATAAGCTATTTAGAAAAAATATTCTCTAGCTTGATTCCTAGACTTTTGAAAGATGGATGATTGAAAATTCACATCAATGATTGAGATGAAAGAAACTGCACGAAATTTTAAAAATCAGGTTTATAACTCAATAAATTTCAAAAGAGGTACGATTTTGATAAAAGGAACATCGTCCTCGATGTTAGATAAAATGAATTTTTAAAAATGAGATCATAAGGTAGGAAAGAGTTTACCAGAATCAACCGCTCATGAAGTGGAAAGATGTAGCCAAGAATAAACCTGAGTGAGTGACAAGAAAAAAAAAAGGTGTACAAGTCTATAAGCATGATAAAGCAGAGGGTGATGTGAAACACCATCCCCAAACAGGATGAGATTAGTACAAGAAACAACGGGCTGCCTCTCGGTAGTGCTAAGTTTAATATCTTCATCCAGACCAAACCATTCTCACCCTAAAGATAGGAACTAGGAAAGCTCGGGGTGGCAGAAAAATTGGGTGATGAGAATCACGCCCAAACAAGACTGAAGCGCTAGTCTTGTTGAATAAAGGCTAAAGAGGGTCAATGCACTCGTATAGCAAAGTGCATCACGCGATGCAAAGCATTGGTGGACTATGGGCGGGTGGGAATTAGGGTAAAGGTGAGGGTGGAAAGGGTGAAGAGGTATCGGCCACGGGACTTATTGAGCCGGAAGGTGAGGGCGACAATGGCCCTATAAGCCTGGTGCTCTAGTTGGTGAAGGAGGCGAAAAGGTGTAGAAAGTGGGATGGGGTGGGGCTCATAAAAATCACACGACCGTTCTATGAATGGGCGATGATAATGGTCACGCCGTGACACACCAGGGAGCTGTCAAGAAGAAAAAACACCACCACAAGGAGGTGGTGTGCATGGGGTAACAAGCTCGGTGTCACGGTGGAGAGTAGCACCATGAAAACTCTCATGGGTGGGTGATGGTTTTAGGTGAGGATCTAAAAATGTTGATGGAAACTTAAAATGTGTAAAGTCAAGATCCAAACCAGGTGGTGGGGTGGAAGGGACAATGGGTGGGATAAACGGTGGATCGGGTGGGATAAATGGTGGAGGAAGATGATCCAACTCAAGCGTGAGAGACACACACTCATTGGGAGGAGTAAAAGAATACTCACAAGGGAGTGTGGTTTCTAAAAATGGAGTTGTCAACTTCTCCATAAGTGTAGCATCGGTAAATGGGGTGGTTGGTTCAAACGAGGCACGAAGATCGGAGATAGAGGAATCTCTAGAAATAATGGGCTCAAGATGATCCATTCATGGTGGGACATCATCCATATCCGGATAGTTAGGAACTATCACGGATTCTATCTCGGGAAAATGGTGAACACTCCTAGCCGGAGCTAACTTAAAAGATATGGGCATGTCAGAGACATATGCAATTGGGACATAAGGTAAAGCTCGGGCATATTGTTGGATATTACGGGAGTGTGAACCGCAATTATGGGTTCATCTGGACATGGTGGGATTGGATCAGGATCACTAATGGAAGGTAAGTCAACACAACTGTCAACTTGAGACCCGGACCATGGAATGGTCTCAACTTCGAGATTCTCGGGGTGATAGGGTTGGTAAGACTCAAAGTCCATGTCACAAGAGGACACATCATCATCACACTCCGGTGCAACGATGGGTGGAGCCATGGGAATGTCCGGATCTCTCGCACACTCCAATTCATTTAACCTTTGTTCAAGCCTTTGGAGGGCTTGATTTTGAATTTGAGTGGCTTGCTCTTGCTCGAGTATGAACTTTTGCAAGAAGCCTTCGAGAGCGGCGGTGGATGATGGTGGAGTGACGGGTGGTGGATGGATGGGTGGTGGCGGTGGTTGAGGTGGACACAACACGCTATAATCGGGACTATAC
Organism: Sambucus nigra; assembly: GCA_949130495.1. NCBI lineage: Eukaryota > Viridiplantae > Streptophyta > Magnoliopsida > Dipsacales > Adoxaceae > Sambucus > Sambucus nigra. The sequence goes on along the minus strand of OX422221.1, from coordinate 326,090,462 downwards.
GGAGAACACTCAAATGAAGTGTGTGGAGTGGGGCCAAGTTCATCATACACGAAAGGATCGCTTTCGTGATGGACAACTGATCGATAATCAATAGGTGAGTAGTGAGGGAACTGATCGAGATAAAGTGCACAAGGTTGCCATGACGACTGTTGGAATGTGTGAGGATCCACAACATCGAGTTGGGATTCGTATTGCGTGGAAGGGTGATCAAGCCTCCACGAATAACTCGGGGACTCACATAACTCGGGATTGGGTGTATCGGGATAGTAGACCGAGGTGGGTTCCGGAACAGTGTCATATGGATACACATGTTCCATGGTGGGTTCGGATGGATAGGACAAGTACGGACACTCATGGGACATGTGATCGGCATAATAACAGTGGGTGCACAATAAAGGATGAGACACGTCGACATCTGACACCGAGGGTGATGGAAAATGAGGTGCGTGCATGGACGGGTCAAGAGTGTCAACGGGACACGTGAGAAAGGTGAAACCATTAAAAATATCATAAAGAGACGACTCGGGATCACTCTTACACGTGTCGCGTGGCAATGAGAAATGTCCAAAGTAGTCCCGCAAAGGACGTTCTTCGGCCATGAGGGGAAAAATATTTTTTTGGAATTTTTAATTTTTTTCAAAAGGAAAGAAAATATTTTTGAATTTTTCTAAAAATGAAAGAAAGAAAATATTTTTGGATTTTTTGTAAAAAATAATAGAAGAAAATATTTTTTGATTTTTTTTTTTGGAAGAAAAGGTGGGAAAAAATATGGACTCTTTAAATTTGCACGAACTCACTAAAACCCGACTACCAAAAAATGAATTGGACACACACGAGTCAAGGATAAATTTTCTAACTAGCACATAGCCAATTTTTATCTTTGAATTTAGTGAAAGGGTAGTCAAATTTAATTAAGTCCACGGGCGATAAAAAATCACGGAATAATCTGAGTGATCGCCTTTGCAGAATATTCTCCTAGTGGGCTACCTAGTTGATTGATTTTAAATTAATGATGGCTAGGGTAGCACACAATTGGTAAGCGAGTGAGTCGGGTGATGAAATCCCTTCTCGTGAGTGACCGGGTGTAGGTCTTAATTAATTAATTCATCACATCATTTGAAAATAAATGCGAGAATAAAATCAAGTAAGAGCACACAAAGCACACAAAAGAATTGACTCGCTAACAGGAGAGGCGTGAGGTTTTAGAAATATACCACCCATGGTTTTTAGGCCGTGGGGTGCCAAAAAAATTTGAGTCGACCGGGGGGAGATCACGCCTATCTCAGTCATTCCCGGGAGTCCTACCGACCCAAGGTAGAGAGGCTTATAAATCCTCGCCTTTGGACGCCCTCTCTTTACCTTGTCCGGTTTTCCTATCACGCTTATCTTCGATTATTACAATTTTTAAAATGAAAAATAAAATAAAGGTGTCTCTATGCACCGCAATACAAGCAATGATAAAATAATCCTAATACAAGCCTTCTAAAAATATAGAAATAGTACAAAAAATAATAAAAACTACAAGTTGAAATCCGCTCCGAGTGCTTCACGCTCCCAAGAATGGCAACGGCGCCATTTGATAACTTTGACTTTTTATCCCCGGGAACGGCTCCATTTGATAACTTTGCTTTTTGTGTGTCGTTGTTGAAAGCCAAGTTAGTTAAAACCTCAAATACCTACAAAATATAACAATCTCAAGTGTAGAGGTAAGTAAGGGTATCAATCCACATCAAGGGGGTAAGCTAGAGACAAACTCAAATGTAGTTCAATTTTTAATTTTTTTTTGTGCTTTGTCACTTTTCTACTTTTTTTTTAGCTTTTTCAAATATTAAAACAATTGGGTGAGGTGATGATTTAAACTAAACTAAACTAAATATGATATGATATGATAAAAACTAACTAGAAAGTTACTAAAATGAAAAAATAAAGTCTAAACTAAAATAAGAGATAAAGTGAGTTAAATAATTGTGAGAACAATCAAGGAGTGAGATTACACCACAAATTTTAGCTATTCTAATTAATTAATTTAATTAATTGAACTCTCCCAAATTAATATCAAACTTACAAATCAACTCTCGTTGCAAATGTAATTTTAATAGTAACCTTTTAGAAAATTAAGTTTAACACCCCACAACTCTAGAAAATAGATCTACACTCCTTTTAATTAATCACCCGCTAGGATCGATCAATTAGAATTTATGTAAATCTTATAAAATAAATTTAGAGTTGAAATTCAAGTAATAATACCCCACTTAAGAAACCCTTATCTCTAGTTCGAATCTAAAATAAGTATTATAACTAGAATCAAAAATAACATTCAAAGGGAATTTTCAAGTAATTTTTTTTGTCTGATAATCAATGGCAAGTATTTACCATATATTTCTTGAGTACTTTCTAAAAAATAGTCTTTAGGGAAGGCATTAACCTTGCAAATACTCTGAGAACATCCTGTATCTATAAAAGCTGAAAGTCTTTTAGGATAGTCTTTGTGTTGAACAAATAATTCTACAAAACAAGCATGTGGTTTAGTATAAATTCCTAAGTTATTCTTTTCTAAAATAGATATTTCTTTCTGGGGGTTATCTATATAATCTAAGGGTATTTGGTCTTCTGAACTGCTATCAGAATGGTATTTTTCTAAATCATAGGAAATTCCCTTTCCTTTTAAGTCTTCATTTTCTTGCAATCTTTTGGCTATATTTCTATCAATCTCTTGATAATATGTTTTAATATCTAAGTCTATTTGAGCATCATACTGGATAGTATAAATTGCTCTAAATCTAGTTCTCCAACAGTCTTCATGGTAGTGTAATTGACAAATAACACAAACCATAAATAATTCTGTTTGTATAATCTCAAAGCATTCTACGCATCTAAAGTCTTTCTTACTACATTTCATTTCAAATGTGCAATAATGTCTTTCATCAAAGTAACATCTAGGTATATATGTTAGTAGCTCAGGATTACTAACTGTTTATATTTTCTTTAAAAAAGGACTTAATATACATTTATACCAAGTGTTGATGCAAAAAACTGGACCGAATCCCATTTTTATGATCACAGATAAATAGATAAAAGCAATCCAATCAAGCACATGAGAGACAAAGATTTTTAAAGTGGTTCGGCTATAAGGAAAAGCCTACGTCCACTGTTATTTTATTCCCAGTGGTTTACAATAGCACAATGTGGTGTAGAGAGAGAAAAAGGTATGGATCTTGTGTATTGTGTCTCTCGGTTCTTGGATCTCTTTGATCTCTTGGATCTCTCTTCATAGTTGTCCTTTTGGCTAAGGGAATACATGTATTTATAGTGGTGGGGGATAAAGAGATTCATTGTATGTAGACATTTATACATTATATCTACATTCAACGAATCTAATTGTTGAATTGCTTGGTATGCTATGTGTTGTCATCTACAATATAAATGTACATTAATGATCATTAAATGCGTAGTTATCCTTTGATCTTCCTGGTTGGTATGCCGACCAACACTCCTTGGGTGCCGACCAACTCTCCTCGGGTGCCGACTAATACTCCTCGGGTGCCGACCAACTCTCCTCGGATGCTGACTAACACTCCTCGGATGCTGACCAACTCTCCTCGGGTGTCGAATATTGCCACGTAGGATGACATGTGTCCTTTTCTGATTAGTCCTCGTAGATGGAGAATTTTTGCTTTAACAGAAGCCCCCAATGCTCCATGCTTGATGGTTTACTTGAAAGGATGGAGTATTTATTCTGCAGTGTTGCTCGGTGCTCGTGAAATTCTTGATCTACCTTCTTTATTTGTTTAACATAAAGTGTATTATCTCTTGGATGACATATGATGCAGGTTGATCGATGGTTGCTAATCTTTCTTTTGCGGAACTCCGTGTGCTATGTATCACCCCTGGGAATTTGGATGCAGCCATGCCATAGTATGCAGCTTGTAGCTTGTCATAATCTTCAAGTATGTTGATTGGTTTGCTAGCCTACCGACTGCTTTTTGTGTCGAGCAATTGAATGCTAACTTTACGTGCTTGGTTTTTCTGATTTATGATCCTCTGAATACTTTGTCGAGTAACATACTAGCTTTTGAATCCAACTCTTCAATTTTGTTAGTACCAAGCTAGTGGTGGACTTCGAAACACTTTCACATAACTTCTTCTTCATTATTGTTCGAGACAGTAGTAGCAAAGATCTCAGTGATGTAGATGCTGATTTTGACTTCTACCTTTGCTCGAGGACGAGCAAGAGGTTCTCGGGGACGAGTAAGAGGTTCTCGGGGACGAGCAAGAGCTTCTCGGGAATGAGCTAGTGCTTCTCGGACAGATCATCTGTGATGAATATCAGAATGTTGAAAGATCTTAACTTCATAAACTCCCCTTATATTTTAGATGATCCTCTTGCTGACGAGGAACCTGTTTCAAAAGTAGAAGGAAAAGAAACCAATAGAATAGGAATCTCAATGTAATAGTTAGTATACATTTTCATTCTCAATGTATTTTGTTTTTTAAATTTAATGAAAGACTTTCATTTTTGTTCGCAATCTTAATTGCTATTGTCTTATAAATATCAAACACTTTACATTTATGCATATGTATCTGTTAAAAAGATAACAATATTGTGCTGTTCATCGACCAACTTAGTAATAAAAAAGTTACAAGTATTAGTAACGTTGCTCGATCACTTAATAATAAAGTAATGAGTATAAAAATGTTTAATTTTTTTCCAACCAACCAAGGTTGTTAAATTGTGCTCATCGACCAATTATGGTTAGTGAGAGTTTATCCTCGACTAACCATACTTGGTAAATTTTTATCTTTTTCATAAAATGTGTCCGACCAACCAAGGTCGATAAATTCTCCTCGTCGACCAACTACAATTAGTGGGTTTTTATCCTCGACCAACCATACTTGGTTCAGTTTGGAATATTTTGTTCTTCGAGGAACTTTTGTAATAATCTTACCTCCCGACCAACATAAGTTGTAATGTGAGAGTATATTTTTATCTTACCAACCGTAATTGATCATGCTGGTGTACACCTCTTAACCAAAGGAGTAGTAGTGGTTCTTTCGAACTATATGTCCACTAGATATCTTACCAACCGTAGTTGGTCACACTAGTGTCACCTCCTAACCAAAGGAGTATTTTTTTGGTTCTTTCGAACTGTCCACTAGATATCTTACCAACCGTAGTTGGTCACACTAGTGTCACCTCCTAACCAAAGGAGTATATTTTTTGGTTCTTTCGAACTGTCCACTAGATATCTTACCAACCGTAGTTGGTCACACTAGTGTCACCTCCTAACCAAAGGAGTATTTTTTGGTTCTTTCGAACTGTCCACTAGATATCTTACCAACCGTAGTTGGTCACACTAGTGTCACCTCCTAACCAAAGGAGTATATTTTTTGGTTCTTTCGAACTGTCCACTAGATATCTTACCAACCGTAGTTGGTCACACTAGTGTCACCTCCTAACCAAAGGAGTATATTTTTTGGTTCTTTCGAACTATCTGGTCCATTAGCTCTGAGGATATCCTGGCGCTGAATGAACCTTCAAAATGTTTGACTGATGATAATAGGCAGCAAACTCCTCGTTATCAAATTGTGTTCCATGGTCTGTGATGAAGGCATGAGGGAGACCATATCGGCAGATGATGTTCTTCCAAACAGACTGGTACACCTTCCTTCTCGTATGTCATGTCAATAAGTGGCTCAGCTTCTATCCACTTAGTAAAATAATTTACTGCGATGACGAGGTATTTGAATCTTCCTCGAGTCGTCGGCAATGGTCCAACCAAATCAATCCTCCATATGGCAAATGGCCAAGGGGAAGTTATGGGTGTCAACAATGTTTATGGAGTTCTTCGGATGGAGGAAAAGCGTTGGCACTTGTCACATTTCTTGGCATAGGCTTATATAGTTAGCTTTCATCGTCGACCAGTAGTATCCCTGCGTCATCACCTTTTGCAAAAGTGTCCGACCTGCTACATGGGCTCCACAGGACCCTTCATGTATCTCTTTAATCAATTCTTTCACCTCGGAGGGATGTACACATCTTTGCAAACCTGCCATAATTCCTCGTCTATACAAAATACCATTAATTAGTACATACCGAGCAGCTTTAAACTTCCATTTCTTGGCAGCGAGCTTATCCTCCGGTAATTGTTCCTCCTCAATATATGCTCCGATGGGATCCATCCAAGATGGTCCTAAATCAAAGGTAATAATATTAATCGTCAGGTCTTCATCTATGCTCCGACTTTCTATAATTCAATTGGTATCGTTCTTCGCAGCTCGGTACGAGTAGCTGATGCTAATCGGGCCAAGGCGTATGCTCTCACATTCTCCATTCTTGATATTCTTACCAGTTGAACAGCAACAAACTCTGATACTAACTCCATCACCTTTGCTTGATACTTGATCATCAATTCTCCTTTGGCTGCATATATTCCCAACATTTGGTTTACGATCAATTGAGAATCACTGAAGACAATAACCTGCTGTGCCTCCATAGTATTTGACAAATTAAGACCTGCAATCATGGCCTCATACTCAACCTCATTATTAGAAGCTTTGAATTAGAAACGTAGGGCGTATTCCATGTCGACCTCGTCTGGGCTGTTCAAAACGATCCCTGCCCCACAGCCTGTAGTGCAAGATGAGCCATCTACATATAGCCTCCATATAGGCAACTTGTCTTCTAATTTCTTGTCTGACAGAGTTCCTCGGTGGAATACTTGTCGCTTTCTTTCATCATGTCCTGATACTTCTGAATACACCTCTTGAATTTCAATATACCTCCTGAACTTCAATATTCCTCCTGAACTTCAATATACCTCCTGAACTTCAATATCAAAAGTAATTCCTGAACTTCAATATACCTCCTGAACTTCAATATCAAAAGTAATTCCTGAGCAAGAAAAACAACTCCTGAATGATGATTAGTCGGGGCCCCGACCGTTTGAGTTTGTGGAGTTGAATTTGATGATCGACTGCATGATGATATAAGAATGTGCCACCAAATGAACAAATATATCTGTAATAGAAGCCCCCAACTGTGGAATGTGAACTTTGAATGAGATTTATCGACCAATACCAACCGGAGTTGGATTTTATCTACCAACTGGAGTTGGATTTTGCCTACCAACCGGAGTTGGATTTTATCTACCAATCAGAGTTGGTGGTAATTGATAATAAATGATGAAGACTTCCTCGGAGCTGACCAACGGATTGTTGGGAATAAGATAATATAAATGCTGGAGACCTCCTCGGCGCTGACCAACAGATTTGTTGGGAATAAGATAATATAAATGCTAGAGACCTCCTCGGCGCTGACCAACAGATTTGTTGGGAATAAGATAATATAAATGCAGGATACCTCCTCGGCGATGACCAACAGATTGTTGGGAATAAGATATAATAAATGCTGGAGACATCCTTGGAGCTGATTAAGATATAATAAATGCTGGAGACATCCTTGGAGCTGAATAAGATATAATAAATGCTGTAGACATCCTTGGAGCTGAATAAGATATAATAAATGCTGGAGACCTCCTCAACAGATTGTTGGGAATAAGATAATATAAATGTTGGAGATAATCTTGGAGCTGAATATATGATTATAAATATTTGTCGAGCTCCATGCTGAAATGAGAATAGAATATGCATCCAAATAGATATAAAGAATAATTAAAAATAATAAAGTGCCTCGCCGATCAGTCGAGGTAGAATCATATAATGTCGAACAAGAATAAGATCTTTCAGAACATAAGAATATGGCCGAGAACGTTGTCAGGCCTGAATATAAATAAGAATTATCCGAACGAATGTTGTAATTCTCCTTAAAGCTGAATAAGTATCTTGTCGAGGCATAATTGCAGAATGCCGAATAAGAATAATATTTTCCAGAACATAAGAATATGGCCGAGATCTTTGCTGGGCCTACATATAAATAAGAATTACCCCGACCAACTATCCGTTGGGGGTGAAATATAATAAATGTTATAGTTCTCCTCAGAGCTGAATATGATAATAAGTATCTCGCCGTGCTCCATATTGAGATTAATATAGAATATGAATCCCAATGGATATATAGAATCATTTGTGCTGGAGCAGATATCATAGCAATAATAAAATCAATAGTCCCTTGCTGAGGTGAAATTTCATACTGCCGAGCTATGATAATATTTTTCAGAAGAGTAAGATTATTTCCGAGCATTCGTCGGAGTTGAATCTTGTACCTGTAAAAATTAATATCTAGCTCTACCATTTGTGTAGGCTGAATTGATTAGTCATGAGAATAATTTACTCATCCAATCAATATATGATATGTATATGCTTGAGAAATAAAAATATTAATTTCAAAATATAAAATAATATGTTTTATGCCAAATGTGTGTGAGATGGACAAATTATTATCAAATATGCATCATAAATAAGACGTAAAGTTTTTTGTAAATTTATTTAATCTCCAACAACTAATCAGGTATAAGTTGTTGTTTGAAAATTATTTATCACTTGGTTTTAAAAATATTTTTGGGGTGATCATAAGTTAAAAAAGACTTAAGCCCCCTGCTTGTCCCCAAGCCGAACTCGTGTTTAAAGAAATATCAGGGGTGCTTAGCATTTTTTAATACCCCAAGATTCTACTGCTGCCGACAAACAACATGGATGTTGCCGACCAACATTTAAGGATATCTCAAATTATAGAATATATGGTTGGATGACCAGAATATCTCGAATCTTTAGATCAAAAAATAACATTCAATGTAAAATTTAAGCCTTAAGAATGTTAATTAAATGAATAAATATATAACCCACTAGATCGTGTGATTTCGACAAAGAAACCTTGTGATGTGATGAACGAGGGGCCAACATATCAAATTTGTGCCCAGAGTCTTGATATGGTCATGATTATTTACTGATCCTCTTTGACAAGAGGTGGGTAATGATTTTTCAGGTGAGAGAAAATTATTTTTTATATTGATCCCTTCCTATTCCCAATTTGGAGAGATAAAAATATGGTGAATGATAGAAGTTATTACCAAATTTATATAAAAAAAAATCAATCAATGAGACTTTATTGGCATAGATGGAAGATGAACCAAATTAAGTATATAGTTCATAAAAGTGAATGCGAAGAGACTCAAACTTGAAGAGAGAGAAAATAGATCTGGGTCATGATTTCCATGAGAAGACTTTTTATTGTCTTTAACCTTTTCCCATTCTTTTATTAAAAATATGATGGGAATTTGAATAGACATCAAAGATCTTACAAAATTTATTTCAAAATCAACAATGAAAATGATTAAATCTTATCATCGTCGTATATATTGGTATATGTAATCATTTAAAATATTTATTCCATGATATAAAATTGAAACTTGAGAATCAAGCAAAAAGTTATGATTTATGAAATCCATTATTTTTCAGATTTCTAAATAAGAATTAATCTAATAGTTATGATTTAAAAATCATGATATGCAACATTTTGCAGATAAAAATTGGACAATTAATTTATGTATATAAACATAAAAATCATGATTGAATCAGAAGATGTATGTATAATTGATTATACGTAGAGAAAATAAAAACTTAGCTTTTGATGGAGAACAATGGTTGTAACACGTTCCCACAGACGGCGCCAATCTGTTGATGCAAAAAACTGGACCGAATCCCATTTTTATGATCACAGATAAATAGATAAAAGCAATCCAATCAAGCACATGAGAGACAAAGATTTTTAAAGTGGTTCGGCTATAAGGAAAAGCCTACGTCCACTGTTATTTTATTCCCAGTGGTTTACAATAGCACAATGTGGTGTAGAGAGAGAAAAAGGTATGGATCTTGTGTATTGTGTCTCTCGGTTCTTGGATCTCTTTGATCTCTTGGATCTCTCTTCATAGTTGTCCTTTTGGCTAAGGGAATACATGTATTTATAGTGGTGGGGGATAAAGAGATTCATTGTATGTAGACATTTATACATTATGTCTACATTCAACGAATCTAATTGTTGAATTGCTTGGTATGCTATGTGTTGTCATCTACAATATAAATGTACATTAATGATCATTAAATGCGTAGTTATCATTTGATCTTCCTGGTTGGTATGCCGACCAACACTCCTCGGGTGCCGACCAACTCTGCTCGGGTGCCGACTAATACTCCTCGGGTGCCGACCAACTCTCCTCGGATGCCGACTAACACTCCTCGGATGCTGACCAACTCTCCTCGGGTGTCGAATATTGCCACGTAGGATGACATGTGTCCTTTTCTGATTAGTCCTCGTAGATGGAGAATTTTTGCTTTAACACCAAGCTTCTTCAAAGTCTATATATTCATTATCTAAATCGTCTTGATTAGTTTGCATCATATACAAGTCTAGAGTATCTTGAGAGTCTTCATACTCATCAGTATCACTATTATAGTCTTCCGAGTCACTATCTGTATATGCACTATAGATATTAGTATTGTCATAATCTTTTATGTGTGACATTTCTATAGCATATAGGATATTTAACTCTTCTTAATCTGCATAGTCTAACATTGTATTAATAATCTTAATACCTTCTTTATCTTTCTTATTAAGGCAGTCTTTAGCAAAGTGTCCTTCCTTGCCGCAAGTCCAATATTCTTTGATAGAGGCCTTGGATTGAGCTATATATATTTTTCCTATAATTAGGAACCTTCTTATACTTACTAGTGTTCTTCTCAAAATATCTTCTTTGATTAAATTTATTTTTCTTAGTCTTAGGGTTCTTTTCTCTAAAGGTAGTAGATTGCCTAAATTTATATTTCTTTGAAAATCCTAAAGGTCTAGTCTTAAACTTCCTATGTTTCCATTCTAATTTCTTTTTAAATTTCTTAGATTCACTACCACATCCCCATTAGATTGTAGTGACGTCTCTTTCGTCTTTGATTGGAGGGATCTGCTTGAAAGTTTCTTCTATTAACTTTCCTTGAGTTATGTCGCGTCTCTTCGCTATGATATAGTCTTTGGAGAAATTGATTCTTTCACCAAGGGAGTTGTTCTTAACTCCAACTACTCCTGGCCAATTCCTATATTCATTAATTAGGATTTTTCCTATGGTTGGTATCTTTCTAAAGTATTCATCTTTTAAGGTCTCTCCAAATTCTTTAATTTGGTAGTATAGCTGCTCATAATTATTACTATGTTCATTTATCTTATGTAATTTGCAAATGCTAAGGAGGGCTAACTTAGTTTTTGCTAAGTCTTGTTCATTGATTTGAGTTAGATGTCCAGCTCCAATGAATTCAGATGTGAATAATTGGATATATTCATCAATTGATATTTTTTCTAAATTTTCTTTCATCTTCTCAACCTTAGCTAATGAGTCTTCATCAGTAGCCTTTCTTAAACTATTTAAATAATCTTTTGCAATAACTCTAATGGATTGCTCAGCGTATTGTTTACATGAAATTGTGTCCCATCATTCATTAGATGCAAAACACAGGTTCATCTGATTACGCCATTTATCTAAGGCCTTCTTCTTATCTTGAACATTGTCTAGGTTAAGGTATATACCTGCTGGATTTATGGCTTGACTTGCCATGGTCTTAACATGAGTGAAACTCTTGTCACTAGTTGGAAAGTCTTTTATATAATCCGGTTTAGTCTTTACTATAGTGCTTGAATATATAGGAATGTTTATTCCTATTGGTTTACTAAAAAGTCTACTTCTTATCTCTTGTTTATTAGGTTCTACTTGTGTAGCTGGCATTAGTCTTTCTTCTCCTTCTTCTATTAGTCTTAAATTTCTAAGAAGTTCCTTTGTATTCTTAGATTTTTTTAATTTTAATATGTTGTCTTGTGCTATCATATTAAATCTTTCTCTTTCTTGAAATCTAACAGAATGACTTTTCTTAAGGTTATCTTTAAATATCTTCATATCCAATTCTGAGGATTCATGTCCAAAGTTTTAGATCCTAGCTTTTTCTTTAACTAAGTCTTTTTGTTCAAATGATCTTTTAGGTCTAATTACAGGGGCTTATCTTAGTAAACTAGCACTAGTCCTACTACTACATTCTCCTTCTGAAGGATCATTGATTATGAGTTCTTCCATATTTCTAAATCTAATTTCTTCGGTCTGGATATTCTTATTGACAATCTTAGGAGGACCAAACTGGATGGTAACATTTCCAGTGACATCGTCTTGATTAATAAACAAAGGTTTATTTTGTATAGTCTTAGTTTCTTGAAATTTTGGCAATTGCCAGAAGGTCTTAGCTTTTTCTTTCATAGGTCCAGTATTCCTAATACTCTAAGTATGATTGTAGTCTGAAATATTAGTTCTAACTAAAATTTCTTCATTAAGTCTACCGCTAGGAATTCCCGATTGCATTCCTTCATAAGGAAATTGGGAGAGCTTCACATAGCTTTGGAATTCTATATTTATATTAGAGTCTGGGATAATATAGTCTTCATAGCCATTAGCATATAAGATTAACTTGAAATGTTTGGTTGTGTCTACGATTACTGTAAATGCCGAAATGACATTAAAGTATCCTATGTTGTCTGACATTTCTAATTGGGCTATCCTAATAAGGCTCTTCTCAAATTTTTTCCATCTTTTATCTACTAAACAACATAATATGTTGATATTATTCTGAGGTCTATGTAATCCTTGGATTCTTGCTTGAAAAAGTCCAAAGGTTAGGAATTATAACTTCCCAATCAGTTCATCTAGATCTAAGCCATTCTGGGTCAAACACTTGGAGCTCAGTATAGGATTTGTCTAACACATGATCCCTACAATGGTAAGTCATGTTATAATTAGGAGTCTTAGGAGTGGCACCTTCTTTAAATAAGTCTATGTATCTAACGGCTGGAAGTAGAGCATATAATTATTCTGTCCAATATTTTGGATAGAGCTAACTATCTTACCAGTCTTATCTAATCCGTCATTTATGACTTGTCTACCTATGGTATTCCTTTCTCTAGTTTCTCTAGGACGGGTTTCTCTAAATTTATAGGTGGTTACCTATTTTTATTCTTCAAGTCTTTTTTCAATTCTTTCTAAAAAGTCTGAATAATCTTTTTGTCTTTTTATTTGACTAATGATTTCTTCTTTAAAATTCTTATTCTCTTTTCTAGTCTTTTCAGAAGTTTCTTCACTATGTCTAGCTAGAGAATTGACCAGGGATGTTGCAACATTTGTAATATAGTCTTTTATTTCCTTATCTTTTTCTTGTTGTTGCATAATTTTAACTTCTATAGATTCTACAGTTTTTTTCTATTTTATCTAAACGAGTTAGAATTAAAAGGCGAGTCTATTTCTGCTTGGGAAGGCTTATTATATACAGCCTTGATTCCATTTATAATTTCTTTGTATTTTTCTTATACTTGGGCCATGTCTAGTCTAAGTTCATTAATAATACTATCCATTTTGGATAGGTTATGACTTTCCATATTATTAAGGTAATTTGCTAAATTTTGTTGGAATTTAACAAAGTCTGTATAGAAGGTGGTTAATCCTTATGTCTTAGCCTTTAAGTCTAAATGAAAGTCTTTAAAAAAGCTATTGTTATAGTCTTGGGTAGCTGCTATGGATGTAGAAATTAAATTTAATCTTTCTAATATAAGTTTAGTTGCTTTAGCCGCATTAGCAATATCATTTTCATTTATCTTATAATAAAATCTATCATCATTTATCTTTTTTAAAATTCTTTGATAAAAGTCTGATAAAGTCTGAATGGAGAGGTCTCTTGGTACCTCATTCCAGTCTGATCTAACTATCTCCATTAGGAAGATAACTATCTAATCTAGGGATAAGCTTAGCTTGTTCTTTAGTAAGTTTAATTAACTCACTGTCTTGATTTTTACTTAAGGTTTTAATTTCTAAAATGTCTTTGTTAAGGACTTCTATATGATTAGTCTTAATATTTATTTCTTGTAAAACATGGACAAAGTCTATTGGGATTTGATTATCTATTTCTAGTAGTCTTTTAAAGATATTTTTTTATCTCTGTGTCTAGGGTTTGAGTGTCTTTTATTAATTGTTTTAATATAAGGAGTATACACTTATTTTGGTATATTATGTTATTAATAACACTAGTAGTAACTTGTCTACCGTCTGCATGTTTGGCAGGAATGTGTTCAATGTGAGAGGTTAAACAACCTACTGGGTCTAAATCAGTTATAGGTATAGGATGGTAGTCTGAGTTTGATCCAAAAATATCTTTGTAAATGCGAGGGATAAATCCCAAGGGCATTAAAGTCTTTTTACTAAAAGTCTAAAAGGAGAGTCTTATGACTCTGATACCAGAATTAGGGTTTTGGTCGAAATTCGTTGAGTTTTTAAAGTCTTTAAGGTCTTGATACCAAGTTGGGTATAAACTATAAATCTTTTAAATATATAGTCTTAAACTGAGGTTTTAGTATAAGACAAGAGGGGGACCATCTAAAGTAAATAACAAAAGTCTTTGGGACCAAGAGGGGACCACTTTCGGGATAAGGACAAAGTCTGCACGGTGAGTCCACACGAGAGATTATATATATATATACATTAATTGACCAATTTAATTAACCAATTTGTTTGTATTATCGTTTAATAGTAACAATAAATGTGATAACCCATTTAATATGTATTATTATATGTATTTCCTATTTTAAGATTTTTTAAATTAAGTCCTATTGACTATTCAACCATTATTTAATTATATTTTTAAAGGTGTACACGGTAAATATTACTGTTTGTGTAATTTTAAAATCGATATATTATGTACTCCATGGATCTTGCTTGATAAATATATAGATTTCATTTTCTTGTAAATACAGTAAATTTTACTATCTGTGTAATATCAACAAATTTAATGTCACTATTTGTGAAAATGTCGCAGATATAAAATTATTTCATTTTTTGGTGCATACGATAAAGTTTACTGTCAGTGTAATTTTTTTTCTTTGAAATCTTATAGACTTCATGGATCTTGTTTGATAGATCTCGGTAAACAAATTTCAAAAATATTAATTTTGCGAAAAACGAATTTGTCAATCAATAGTTATGATCACTTGAAGATTAAAAATATGATGAAAAAAAAGTTCAACCTCTTATGTAACTTCCTCCAGGAAGTTACAAATGATTGGTTTTAAAAGGGTAAAATTGTGAAGAAAAAAAAAGTCCAAAAAAATTAGGAATATAACCTATTTAATGGTTGAAAAGTCAATAGGACTTAATTAGGGAAACATTGTTCATATGGGAGCTATATATAATAAACCCACTTTATTTTCATTGGGACACCCCCACTAATACTCCACATATATAAAAGGTGTTCTTATTTTCACCCGCATTTTCTTTCTACACACTCCACAATAAGTTTTTAGAGGTTAAATGGTTAATAAAAAAGCAATTACATCCTATTTAACCACCCCGGCTAAAACCATTACTTAAGAAATTTTAAACTTCACTTATATTAGGATACAAATATTAAGTATCACTAACACCAATTATAAAATCATTAAGATTTAAGAAGATGATGAAGGAGTGATTTTCGCCACCCAAATATATATACCATTACCGATCTCATCTTAACTTTACAACTCTATTTAACAATTTAAAGTGGGACGACATAGAGGGAATGAGTCCTTGAATCTAGTAAAATTTGAACTAAGTAGTCATTTACATAATTCACCAAATAGATTGCTTGCGTGAATTTTATCCTAACTTTAAATTTTGGTAACTTTCATTGATTTTGAATAGGGTACAAGGCATTCATCAAACAATGTTTGATAACTCTTCACTACATCGAAATGGTCAAATTGACACCGTTCAATCGACCAGCCTTGTCACGGCCAATGACCGTGACAAAAAAAAACACGCATTTTTTTTCACCGTCATTGACCGTGACAAGGCTGTGATAATTACTATTGTCACGGCTTTACCACGATCATTTATCGTGACAAACCTTATAAATGTGTCACGATCTTTGTACGCGACAAATCTGTCACTAAAAAAAAACTCCCTCTTATTTTTTCCCATCGATTTCTATTCCCTCCATTTTTCTCTCTCTCTAAGTGACTACACTCTCTCTCTCTACGATTTTGGTACGTTTTCTCTCTCTGTTTCTCTTTCATTTGTATATATGTGTGTGTAAGTGATAGTGTGTGTGTATATATGTATGTGTAAATGTGCATGTGCGTGTGTGGTGGATTGAAGGGGCAGGGGTGGGGAGGGGGTGTATATGTGCGTGTGTGTGTTTGTATATATATGCATGTGTGTGTATACGTGCGTGTGTGTGTGTGGCGGGCACTGACAATGGGGGAGGAGGAGGAAGGGGGAAATGGGGTGGGGGGTGGCACTTGTTAATTTTTTTAATTAAATTTTGATTGGTTTATTATATATTTCTCCTCATATGCAAGTAGTGCCCGTTGTAAAAGAATTGATTGATTAAATATCGATTGGTTATTAATTTTTTTAGTAAATGAATAATTAGTGTCCCTTTCATATGCAAGTAGGATAGCCCCTCATTATAAATTAGTAAATTAATATTTGTATACTTTAATTGATGAAATGAATTAATTGAGTAGATGAATTAGAAGGAGTATGGGATACACATTTGTTGTTGCTATTGCGGTTGGATTATAGTGGATCGATGTTCGGTTGGTTAATTTTAGAAGTGGCATAACCACTAGATTTTTGTCCATATGGGGGTGGGATTTTTCAACTTTTTTTTTTAAAATTACTTTGTATCACGAACAATCTATATATATAGTATGATAATTAAATGAAACATACTTGAAATTACATATAGTGTGAATAGATACTAGCCTTTTAGTTCTTACGCGTATGCATTCAATAGCCCTTAGACCCGTTCGAGAGTCATTACTCCTGTAATGTGATCTCTCAAATTGTCCCTTTTGGACAGTTTGAGACTGCATAATTTATGTATAATAATATTCTTAGTGGCTTAAAGTTATTACTTTTGGAGGAAGTTCTGTAGTCGTATCCTAATGTTCTCTAGTTACATACTAGATTGACAAGTGTGAGTGTTATTTCAATTGATCAATTGAAATAGCACTCACACTTGCCAATCTACGTCATGTACTTGGAGAACTATGGGGATATCCTGCCGAATTTTTCTCAAATTGTAACAATGTGCATGATCTGTTAAGTATATTACAGAAATATGCGGTCTTGAACGGAATAGGACCACTCACTCTTTAGACGAGATGGAGGAAATAGGAATTTATATTATAAATTGATTTTGAATTTGAAATTTAAAAATCGAATATAAATAAGACATAATTAAATGAAACATACTATAAATCTAAGTTTTGTTTATACTAATCCAGGAATATACACTTCTTACCTTTAATAGGTGATTAGTTGTAGTAGCTGTGATGGGATATCCTATATACAAAGAGTGGATGGGTGAAACAAATAGAATGGGGGATGTGTTGCGCAGAGGTGCTAATGAATTTATGAAATACGCAAAGAGATGTCATAATGATGAAGAGTTTTCGTGTTCGTGTGCTGGGTGTAAGAATGGTAAGGTGTTTGAGTGGAAAATAGTTGAACTACATTTGTTGAGATGGGGTATGCAAGATATTTATCAATTTTGGAATTTTCACGGTGAATTGAAAGTTCCTTTTGTCCTCGAATAACCTTCACAACAACCTTCAACAAGCAGGATAGATGTAGAAGGGAAAGACATAGATCATAATATGTTAGAGGATTTAGTTGATGATGTGTACGGAGTTTATAAAGCGGAGGAGAATGAGGTTACTGATGATGTACAAGGTTCAGGTGCTCATGAAGATATCACGATAAACCTATACGATGACTACCAAAGTTTAAAATTTAAGGTGACCCAACCGTTATACTCCGTCTGTAAGAAATATCAAACAACTTTACATGCCATGGTTGGTTTGCACAGTTTGAAGACACGGTACGGTTTATCTGGAAATAACGTGACATGAATTTATGAATTGGGCGAAGGGCTTACTACCCAAGGAGAATACACTTCCAAAAAGCTATCATGTTATGAAGAACAATTTGAAAGGTTTGGGAGTGAAGTATAAATCGATTCATGCTTGTGTGTATGACTGCATAATATATCGAAAGGAGTATGGAAATCTCAATTGTTTTCCTGTTTGCGTTGAACCTAGATATGCCCAATCTACTGGAAAGGAAGGCACAAGCTCAAAAGTGCCTTAAAAAGTGTTGAAATATTTTTCCGTTGGGCCTAGATTAAAGCGTTTTTTCACAGTACCATGGATAGTGGAGGCAATGACTTGGCATGCTAGGGCAGAAGTAGGGGGTAATCTCACGCGTCATCCTATTGATTCTACAACTTGGAGGAGGATGGATTATGATTATTTCAATTTTTCTCGAGAACAGCGCAACATTCGTTTGGCTATATCAACAGATGGTTTCAATCCATTTGGAAAGCTAAGCACCAATCAGAATGTATGGCCAGTGATCCTATCCCCACTCAACCTCCCTCCTTCACAGTGTATGAGACCTGAATTTTTGATGCTGTATTTGTTGATACCTGTGCCAAAGGCACCAAGTGATGATATCGACTTCTACCTGGCTCCTTTGGTAGAAGAATTAAATGAGTTGTGGGAAGAGGGTGTGCGAGCATTTGACTCTTTTAGAAAAGAAGAGTTTACATTAAAAGCAATGTTGATGTGGGCAATTTATGATTTTCTTGCTTATGGGACATTATCCGGTTGTGTAGTACATGGTTATTTGGGGTGTCCTATTTATGGAGAGGAGACTGAATCTCTTCGTTTATCCACTAGCTCAAAAAATGTATACTATTGCCACTGGAGGTTTTTACCCCCGGTTCATAATTTCAGATTTGAGAAAGGTTCCAATTTTTTATCGGGCGGGGTTGAACATAGGCTACCGTCGAGACAACTTTTAGGTTCAGAAATTGAAAGTAAATCTTTTGATTGTGGACCTAATATGGTAGGTAGGAATCCCAAATTTAAGAATGTCAAGCATAAGAAAACCCCAACTGGGAATGAACTGAGACAAGAAAGACATGGTTTAGGAGGTCAATTTTATTTGACTTGCCTTATTGGAAGAATAACCCGGTGTGCCATGTATTGGATGTGATGCATGCAGAGAAGAACCTCACTGAACATATTGTGGGCACTTGCCTTGGGGGAGTGATTCGAAGGATCGAGAAAATGCACGAAAATACCTTAAATCGTTGAAACTTAAGCCACAACTATGGTTGAAAGAAGATAGTTGGGGAAGGATAATAATTCCCCCTGGTACGTTTACTTTGATGAGTGGGGAAAGGGTGCTTTTAGACACAATATATAATTTGAAGGGTCCATCTAATTTTTCATCCAACTTGCAAAGGATTGTGAATTATGCTACTCATAATTTATATAAATGTAAGTCTCACGATTGGCATGTGATCATGCAATTGGTTCCTCTATTGTTTAAGCACTGTTTCTCCAAGCATAAGGATTTTGCGGAGGGCTATTATGCAAATTAGTATTACCTCTCACTTTTGTGTGAGAAGGTGGTCAATAGAGAACATATAGTGGCCGCAAAATTGGCGGTGACCGAAACGATTTGTGTGTTGGAGAAGTACTTTCCCCCAGCATTCTTTGACATAAGTGTTCACTTATTGGTACACCTATGCGACGAGGCACTTATTTGCGGTCCAGTTAGATATCGGTGAATGTATCCATTTGAAAGATTGATGAAAGTTTTTAAAGATTACGTCAAGAATACGCGATACATTGCAGGATCAATTGTAGAGGAATACATCATGGTGGAGTCATCAATCTATACTCAGGAATATATGCCTGACTCGACCATCGTTGATGACACTAATGAGTTTGTCGATGATGGTGGTCATGTGATGGAAAAACGAGTGAAATTAACAAGTTTGCAACATGAATAAGTAGCTCGTTATCTATTTGACACACATGAAGATGTCGAAGAATGGAAAAAGTAAGTTTAAATTATTTTAGATTATTTTATACATGATTAATTTTGTAATATGCAGAAAATATGAAGCCCGTGATAACAATAAAAGACGAAAAACAATGGTACGATCAGACAACGAATTTAGGTTGTGGTTGTCACAAGAGGTAATTATAATGAAAATGGTCGTCATATAACGGTACATTACACTCAAACTTTACAACTAACCTAATTAATTTATCTATATTCTCAGATCTTAAAGACGGGTGATGCGACATCAAGGCTTGCTCGTCTAGCCACTGGACCCTTGTTCATGGCACAAGAGTACAAAAAGTATCGATTGAACGGTTACATATTCGGCGTAAGGGTGTACGAAGAAGTACAAATGTACAGAACTCGGGCATTTCATACAAGGCTCTTACTTTCTTTCGAGCGAGCACAAAAGATAAAAACATCGTTGAAGCTGAAATGACTTACTATGGTGTAATTCGAAATATATTTGAATTGGATTATATAATCTTCAAAGAGGTTGTATTTTACTGTGACTGGGTAAGAGTTGAGGATAAAAATGCTTGTAAAGTTGATCCTGGCACCAATTTGATCATGGTTGACTTATCCAAGTTGAAGAGCAACGACCACATGAGCGATGAGCCTTTTGTTTGTGCATTTTAAAAGGTCAGCCAAGTGTTTTACTCGGAGTATATCAACAACGAGACGTGGTCAATTGTCCTACATGCGCCAAAGCGCCTAAGTAGTAGTGTGGATGACTTAGCTGCTCCTACCGAATATCAATCCATTTTTTATGATAACCCGAATTTGAAATCACTTTTCAATTTGTAATAAATATTCCAATTTGTACTTTATCAATCCATTTTTAATGCCTTTAATTAGTTTGCACTTTATCATTTTTACTCTTGTGTAGTGTGCATGTATGTGGGCAGTACGGGTGGGGGTGGGGATGTTTCAGATTTTTAGTAATTGTACATATTATGAGTTAGATAGTGTTATTTTGGAATTCATAATTGAGGTGTTAAACAATAACAATTCATTTGGATTTTGTTGTGATTGTACATATTTTCATGTCTTCTAATTCATTTGGATTTGTACTAATAACATCTTTTTACAGAACAACAATATTTAACTCATAATATGCTAGGGAGGGGGTTGAGGGACCCGAATATCGTCTAGGGTATGCTAGTTTATGGATGTGTGCTTCAAGACATCGAGGCCAAGGTGCTCGTCACACATGTGATACCCGAAAAGGAGAAATTTTCATTGTGGTTGCGCGAACAATGCGGCAAGATGAATATCCAAGGGTGTATCAATTCGTATATCGTGTGGCTTATCCACCTCCTCAAACCTACCCCAGACATGTAGTGAGATTAGTTGAATTGAATTGTTATAAGTTGTTATATTTGAATTATATTTGGATTATATCGTGATGCATATTGTTTTGAATGTATATTTGCATTATCTCTATTTTATTTGGATATATGATGTTTGAATAGGTACAACGTTGCCATAATAGGTATAAATATACTACTGGGTAGTGGCAGTGGCTATACTGCCCAAGGTTCTAAAAAACGCAGGGCGTGATCGAGGCGTAGAGGTCAAGCCTTAAGCCTTAGAAGCCTAGGCGGGCCTTAGGCGTAAAAAGGGGTGAAAAGGCATTTAGGCCTTCTTAATATATTTTAATATTTTTTAACCATAACAAGGCTATTAAAATACTAAAATTGTACATATCATAAAAATATGTCTGAATATATGCAAATTAAAATACTATTTGATTATTTTGGATGAGATAATGGTCCGGATTGTAAACAAATTCTTTAAAAGGCGATATCGTTTCATTAAAGCATTGTTGTTTGTAGAAAAAAAGTGCACCTTAAGGGCTTTACCAAAAATAAGGCGTGAAAAGCGTAAGGCGGGGCGTTTCTCCTAAGCCTCAAGCCTAGGCGGATTTTTTAGAACAGTGATACTGCCCAACTGATTTTTTTTCAATTTTGGCCAGAATTATCACGGTCATTGACCGTGATAATTTTTTAAAGGTTGTCACGAGTTTGTCACGATCTTTGACCCTGACAAGTATTTGAACTTGTCACGGTCAATGACCGTGACAAGTCCATGATAACAAAAGTTGTTACCCCCAGACTTGTCAAGGTCAATGACCGTAACAATCCGACAGATTTTGTGCAGTGATTTGTTGGTGATGGGAGATGAAGGTAATGTCGGTTTCATTTTTATGGAGAAAGAAGTTTAATGTATTACTGATTCTTTTATACAAATCCAAATGGTGGGGTGGATTAAGCGTGCTTAAGCCCATTTGTGGGGGCTGAACTCATGTGGGGGTATTAAAAGAAAACTTGGGTTAGAATAAAAAATATCATATATAAAAGGGAAAAATGATGACAAATCCTTATACTCTTTAAGAATTAACGACGAGGACAAGCTAAGATAGTTTTTTCAATAATCCCACATGTATTACAACTCTTAATGTATATACATGAATATGGATACAATTACAGTTATTAATGTAGATAGAGTTACAATTGCAATTGTATATATGTTAATAAGTGTAATTATATTTACATTAATAATTGTAACTATATCATTTTGACTTATCATTAATTAATTAAAAAAATTATGACTTTGAGATACCAACAAGATTATCGCTTGGATTGATCATATATAGATAGAATTTTAAGGGATTTATTAGATAATGCCCCTATATAAAAGTTTTTTTTGGAATTTAGAATGTTTTAGCTTGTACCAAGTGATACCCTTTAAGTATTGATACTATGAAATGAAAAGTTGACAATTTCCCTAAATTATCTATGTTCCTTTATTTTACAACACATTATTAGCACGGGTGCATTATATATTTTTGTGTGAAAATGCATTTCACAAACAACTATTTGTTTCCCTTTCACTTGAGATCTAAAACACCAATTTTTGAATCAGGAAAATATTTATTGAATTGTACTTTTTGACGCCTTAAGGTCAAATGATTTGTCCCGAATCATGGCACTTACTACCCTCTATACTTATGCATTTTAGCCCCCTCGGGTACTTTAATTCCTATAATTGTGCTTGATAACTAGTCAACCTCCATTTTATATGTTAACATGATATTTGAGGTATTATTGAGTTTTTGTAGATGTTACGGTACCTAGTGTGACGTTGGGTTGCATTCCCGTAAAGATTCATCGACAATCGCACGTTCAAGGGCAATTTAGTAAATTCACACTTTGGGATTTTTGTCCAAAGTCTTCACGAAAGTTGAAGCTCTCGGGCCAAATTTCGCGTGGCCATGAGCGGTGCGCAAATCAAAATCCAAACGAAAATTATACGGGAAAAAAAACAATTCAATAAAAGACATTTGTGTCCTAGCCTCAATTTGCAGCAAGCACGTCTATAGCGATTTTGCCATTCTCGGCTGAAAATGATTGTTGCTGGTCTCGGCTTAATAAAACCAAATTGAGGGTTGGCCAAGCATGGTTGCAGGTTGATGAAGATTGCATGAGGTTTCCAGCACCACCGGTCGATCGACCACCACTCGCGGTCGACTGGGTACTCTGATTTTGCTCTTCGGCGAAGACAGTGGGTTTGGATTTGCAGCGCTGCTCGATCGGTCACCACCCCCGATCGACCAGGTTTTCCCCCATTTGCCTTTAATCCAATGCAGTGGCCTCTCTCTTCACATGCGATCGGTCGGCCTGACCTTAGGTAGACCGACCCCCTTGTTTCTTTTGGTTGAGATTTGCTGTTGTTTTTTCATTCATTTACTTTTCCTTTTTTTATTTGTAACTTACTATATGAAGCAACTTTTGTTTTATTTGTAGATATCTAGTTTTATCTCTTATTTTCCCTCAGTTTAGGTTAGAGATAGGGGATTTTTGGGTGAAGCTTCTCTTCCTAGGGTTTGCACCCATTTGGGTATTACAAGCACTATTCATCATCTCCTCCATTGTTATTAATTGTTGTTTCTTCGGTTAAAGCTTTGTGTTGTTTATTTCTTGCTTTGTAATTTAGGTTTACTTGCTTTATTAATTAGGTTTACTTTCTTGCAATTAATTAATAATTTTTATCATGCTTTCTAGCTAGTTTAAATTAGGTTGTGTTGGATTGAACTCACCTAGGGTTGATTTAGTTGCTTTGCTATGGTGATGGGATTTATGTATTTAATTCTATTGGGATGTCCTTGTTATTATGACTAGGATATTTAACGGAGTATATCATGTATGCTCTGTATTTACGACTCCGCATGTGTAATTTTCGGGGTATTTGTTGACGCCAAAATCATATTAGGCTTTTATGCTAATTTAGGGGGTGATGATTCTAGATTTAATTAACTGTTTAAACGAGACTCAATCTTACTAAATTTATAGAACCATGTAACCATTTATACTAATTAACTCAAGGTGAGGGATATATGTCTCAACCTATAGTTTTTATTCCTTTTGTTAATCTAGTTTAAATACACATGCCTAATATTATCTTTTCTTTTGTTAACAATTATCTTCTACACTTTTATTCCTGAAGTATTAAATCAATGTAATTCCAACAATTAGTCTCTATGGATTTTTGATACTCGGACTGGATGATGTACTCCCTTAAAAGAGTGTACTCAATAGTTTAGATTTTTGTATAGCAGTGGGAGACAAGCATAACGACCGGCGTATATCTTTATACACTAGCGTCGCGGTTTTCCCCTGCTATCACAAAATCATAATGAACACATTTATTATAGGCCTTTGGCCCCGTTAAACTCAAATCGTGGTCAAATCCATCTTATATGGGTATTTGTATTTATCACATGTCCTTATGAATACAATTCCATACGATATGTAGGATTCTCATGAATGGTTTTATAGGAAAATGTCAAACCAATGGTTAAAGTTAAATAAATAACAATAATAATAGTCATAAATACAAAAAAAAAAAAAGATTGTGTTGATATTTGCGTTAAATTAATTGGTAATTGTTTATAGATACCAATTTAAATGAAAATATTGGGCTAATATATCCCACCAAATTTTTCTAGTAAATATTTTAATGTGGCAGCATCAAACACGTCTAACAACAATTCAATGATCACAAAATGTTATGATCTTTTTCTTTCACTTTGGTAGTTTTCTAGGGGTTTTCCTTTGCATGGTTTTAACGAGGCGACAATCATTGAATAGTGGAAATGGTGTACATCCAAGGGGGTGTTATAATATATGTCTTTTAGTGGATGCCCATTAGTATTCCACATACATGAAAGGGTCTTTTGGGATGTCTTAGTTTGTACTATTGTGGACACCTTGATTTATCATCAGGGGTTGTCTCTATTATCCATCGACGCCACGATAACCACAAAATAAGTACAAACAAATGTCACCTAAGCTAAAGGGGTCAAAATACATATGCAAACATATGTGCAATAAATGTTTGGGGGTGAAAATAGGAAATTCCTAAAATCGTGATAAACACTCAGAAACTCCTGAGTTTAAGTCACTAATTGCACAGTTGATGGTCCTGATGAACCACACAATTTAAAATATAAGGTAATCATTATAGGATATCATTCGAGACAATTATACCCCAAAAAGTCATTCCAACCATATGTGTGTCATTGTGCCTAGCTGCATGGCATTTGAAATGCTGGATGTTAATCCAATTACACCCAATCCATTAAGGGTTGAAAGTAGCATTACTAATGCAATGATGAAATTTGAATTGAATACTTAAATAAGTTAACCCAACCCACCATGGGTTGGTTAAGTTTTTTGTCTCTTTAAAAAACATATGTATCCTTCCCAAATCCATCCACCCTACATGTTCCCTCAATGATCAATAGGGAAGTTGATGACCGTAGCCCAACATCTATAAAAGGAGGTTCCCTCTAACTTAAAAAGGCACCCCAAAACACAACATTGATTCGATTTTCTAACTTTCTCCAACACCGAGCATCTCGAAATATCGAGTTTTGTTAAAAATCCCGAGTGAAGTCTCGACTTTATAAAAGGTCACTTCCTCCAAAGTACAGAGTCAAACCTCTGTCCACACCCCATAAAGTCAACTCTTGCTGAAAAGTTCTACCCAAACGGTGCCACCCCATAGGGGACACTTCCTCCGAAAAAACTTTGCCTCATGCTACAAGGGTAAAGAAACTCTGGATAAAACTTGGCTCAATATCATAAATAAAAATTGTGATATATGACTGTACATATCTGTCTAAATTTCTTAACTTGGCCTCTAATAGGGGACCAACCATGCACTTTACAACGTTTTATATTTTAAAGAATGGTTTTTACCTAGTTCCCCAGTCCATTGAGCTAGATAAACATAATTGTATGTTTCATAAATGCTAATCAAAGCCGGTATAACTAAGTACAACATGAAAATATACTTTTCAAAGTCATTATCAGTAAAGTGTCTGTGAACCGAGTCATTTCGAAACTATGCTAAAACCAAAATCTAAAATCGAAATACTCTTTATCATTTTTCTGAGCGAACATTCCCATCTCAACGGCGACACCCATTAATTTGTGTTTTCCTAAAATATTTATCAAACCCCTATCTTTGATTACGTATTTTAACAGACTAATATGCACCCCAACTCATAGTGGAAATGCTATATAAGAACTACGCTCAATAACTATCACAATGATGTATATTGTATACACAGTATCCCTTTGCCTCCACTCGTAAATATGCTCTATTGTTTGGAACTATGTTGGTTTTGATATCAATATCTCTTGGGTACTGTGGGTTTCAAACCAATGGACCAAATTCCAACAACCCAAGTACGCCCAACCCGAAAATATAAAGCGTATCACTCAAGTTAATATCACATGGGATAAATATGGAGAGATCAATCTTATCATTTATAATCTCGAAAGAAATTAATGTGGATCAATAAACGAGCTAACCAATGGTTGGGAGAATTTCAACGCAACTCAGCCACTTTTAATGTTATAAATAGAACCCTCGCGCAGGGGCATTGGAGCATGTAATTATTTATTTACGAGTTATAAAGAACTAATATACAGAGAGAAACACCATGTGGACGTAGACAATTATCGAACTATATAAATCCTTTTTGTTGTGAGATTATTTTACTCCTTGTTTGGTTACCAGTTGCTTAGATTCATTTATTGTGATTATTTACACTCATAATTGGCACTGTTTGAGGGAAATGATTATTTTTCCTAAGCAAATCGAAACCAGTAATTAAAGCGATGTCTCATCCTCACAGTGCACCTGTTGCGCGTGATCAGCAAGCCGGATTTTCGCTACACAAAGTCAAGTCTGAGATCTATCTGGACATAAATCAGGTCGTCAGCCATCTACGATTCCGCCCAAAAGAGCAGCCTTTTGAGCAGAGCAATGAGAAACTCAGATCAACTCAAATCTCACGAGTGGCCGACGCTTATGAAGAGAGAATCCATCAACAAGAAGAGGAAACACGCCTCCGGGTGGATAAAAGCGTGTGTCTCCAACAATGCCCAGAAAAAATAGAGCGAGAGCTTCGTGGAGTTAAACGCAAGCGTCGTGATCGAATGCCTAGCCCTTAGGCGAGCAAAACTCGATATCGAGGAAGGAGTTCATAGCACAAGCAGGAACATTTAAAGCATGAAAGTCATATGGTAAGGCAAAACCAAGACGAGGGACATCATAGACACGATATTCGAAGTCTGGTTTGAAGGGAAATAGATCAAAACCCAGCTAATTATGGTGTTACATCCACGAAGGAACTCGCAAGAAGGGCACTCATCGCCCAGATGCAGTCTCCCCTTCTTAGGGACAATTGAGGAGGAAGTGCCCCCGAAGAAGTTCGCAATCCCAAGGTTCAAGATATACGATAGGAGGATCGAACCTGTTAAACGAAAATGTAATTAACCCTTTAATTAATATTATCAAATGTAATTAGTTTGGTTATAATTTATGTACAATTTAGTTTAATGTATTATATTGATTTTGATGATTCCAAACATATATTTATTAAGTTTTACGTAAATATTTCTCAATTTATATTATATACAATATTTTTGTTATATTTGTATACTATATATGTTCGATGTATATTATATACAATTAATATATTTGTTAAATACTATATATTAATATACACATAAATTACAACTATTACATATTTTATATTTCTTTTTATGCAATTATGCAAACTGTTTTTATTTATAATTTCTCATACTATTGCAATTAATTTTTATGTACTATATATTAAGTTTATATGTACAATATATGATGTGATATACTAACATATTACAGTTTATATATTTTTTATGTCGTTATATACGTTATTTTATAAATTACTTATATTTATATTGTATGATTATATGTATGTAATATTTATATATTTAATGGTAATCGAGATTTTTTTCGTGCACCACATTTTTATCATTTAAACATTTGTTTAGATGTACTTCAGTAGTTCATTTGGTTTTAGTGATCCTCTATTTTTTTTTGGTAGAAAACAGGAAACTAAAACAACAACAAACACAACAAGGGACAACTAAACGCAAAAGAATCCCTCCTCCTCCACTTCACTTTCGAGCATCCTGAGCATTTCTTCTGGAGCCTCCTCATATTCAACATACAGTCCGTCCATATTCTTGGCCAGCTTCACCATACAATCTGCTACAATATTGCTAGCTCTCGGTATGTGAATGATAGTTGCCTTCAGTTCCTTCACTAAATCCTTGCAGTCTTCAACAATGTTGGCTAGGGGGTGGTTCACGGTTGTCTCCCTTTTGATGAGATTTATAGCTTCAAGACAGTCATTTTTAAGGCACACTCCTTTCCATCTCTTTCTGAGGGCAATGTTTAGCCCATGAAAAATTCCTTCCAGCTCCGCACGCAAAGGGGTAGCAGTGCCTTGGATTTTTCCAACGAACCCCACTATCCATTCCCCATCTTCATTCCTCACTGTTCCACCAAACGAACCAGTACCACTACCGTGATCAAATCCACCATCCGTATGGATAATAAATCTACCTGCATGAGAAATCGGTAACCATGTGAGAATATTATTATTTACCCCGCAAACGGTCGCACGCTTATGGTTAAAGGCTTCAAAGAGGTTTTTTAAGTAAAATGAGATTAAGCGGGCAGTCGTTTGTGGGGACTCATTAACCTTATTAAAAATGACGTTATTTCTAGATTTCCAAATATGCCATAATGTAATAACAAAGATTTTATACCTTTCGTCATTTGCTTTGCCCCAAATATTTAGGCAAACCCAATCCTTAATATTACCTGTGAGATTATGGTCATATGTATGTTCAAAGCCGAGTGCAAACCATATTTCCTTTGTGTGGTGACAATCTTTGAAAAGATGAATATTATCCTCAACAAGCCCACACCTTGGGCAATCTCCATTAGTAGTAAACCCTCTTCGCATGCGATGTTCATTAGTAAGAAGTTTCCCATGAAGAAGGAGCCACAAAAAAGTTTTGATTTTAGGAGGTAAGATAAGTTTCCACAACTTTCTCCAACCCCCCCAAGTTAGTTGGTCTTCATTTAAATCCACAAGGGTTTGGTAACAAGAATTAATGGAGAATTTACCATTATTTCTTGGATTCCATGAGGGTTTATCCTCACGGAGGCTAGTGCGGGGGAGGGGAATGTTAACAATCTCATTCCTAGTGTTAAGGTTGAAAGATATATCAATAGCAACCCTATCCCATTCCCCATTTTCAGTAATAAAAGTGTTAACATTTATGTCTTCCAAATTTCCTGGTTGATCAATGGGACTTAAACACTTTTCCCCCACCCACCAGTCATTGAGCGTGTTGATATTTCTACCATTCCCCACATTCCATTTGACCTTTTTTATCAATGCCTCCTGACATTTGAAAATACTTCTCCACGTATGAGAAGCAACATTTATTTTTTTCCAAAGTCTAGGGTTTTGCCCAATTTTATACTTGTTTCTTAACACATCGGCCCGTATGGACTTATCATTATTTACAAGTTTCCATCCAAGCTTAGTAATAGTAGCTTGATTATTCAGACCACATTTCCTTAATCCAAGGCCTCCTTTACTTTTTGGGATACAAACGGTATCCCATTTTACCAGGTGAACCTTCTTCTTATTATTATTAACATTTACCTCCCCCCAAAGAAAGTTCAGATTTAGTCTTTCAATTTCATTACAAACTTTAACGGGAAATAATATAGTTTGCATATTGTAATTAGGTATAGTGGAAGTGACAGCCTGGATCAGGGTCACTCGCCCAGCAAGTGATAGACATTTAGATTTCCACCCCGTCAAACGTTTTTGGACTTTATTTAATATATCTTTAAAGTGAGACTCATTCATTCTTTCGTGTATAAGTCTATTACCTAGGTAGATTCCCAGGTCATTTGTAAGACTCATACCAAATATATGACTCATCTCCAATGCCTCTCTCTTGGGGATATTAGGAGAGGCAAACACTTTTGATTTATTATAATTAATTCTTTGCCCAGAAACATGGCAAAATTCCTCAAGGGTTTCCATAACAGCTTCACAAGAAGTAGTGTTGTTCTCTGAAAATAAGATAAGGTCATCAGCAAAAAAAAGGTGGGTGATGGGTGGGCCCTTAGGGGATGCCTTAACACCAATCCAAATATTCTGCTTGACTTTATCTAATATCATGGCGGAGAGGTACTCCATACACATAACGAAAAGATAGGGAGACAGAGGGTCCCCCTCTCTAAGTCCTCTGGTCGGTTTAAAACTCGGGAGGGGGGTGCCGTTCCAGAGGATAGAAGTAGATGTGTTCCTAACACAACTCATGATAAGATCACGAAATTTTTTATCAACATTAAACCATATAAGCACTCCCTCTAAAAAGTCCCAGTCTACCCTATCATACGCTTTCTCAAGATCGATTTTTAGGATAAAACCTCCACTTTTGCCTTTAAGATTTATAAGAGTATGTATGATTTCTTGAGTAACAATAACATTATCTGCCGCTTGTCTCCCAGGGAGAAAGCTATCTTGGTGCGGGCTTATATTATGACAAAGAATAGGTCTTAATCTGTCCACCAAGATTTTAGCCAGAATTTTATAGGAAACATTACATAGAGTAATAGGTCTAAATTGGGAAATATTCTCAGGGTTATCAACTTTGGGGATAAGTGTTATGAAACTATTATTTGATTCAGTGGGAAAGTAATTTCCACGAAAACAGTTATGACAAAAGGAAAACATATTAGTAGCAATAGTATTCCAAAAATGCTGATAAAATATAGGTTGGATACCATCAGGGCCGGGGGCTTTCAAGGCTTTCATGCTAAAGGTAGCTTTCTTAACTTCACCCATCAAGAGAGGGGAAGTTAGGAAAATATTATCATCAACTAAAAATTTCATATTCTCAAGATTACGTAATTGGCTTTGCACATTATAAGTAAAATCAGCTCTAAACAAATTACTAAAATAAAGATTAACGTGATTAGCTATGAGGGTACCATTGTCGACCCACTCCCCATTAATTTTCAATTTACTAATATGATTTCTTCTTCTAATAATAATAGTAGAAGTGTGAAAAAATTTTGTGTTCCTATCTCCTTCATTGAGCCAAGAGATTCTAGATTTTTGTTTCCACAAGCTTTCCTCATGTCTAAGTAAATTATTGAACTCATTCCTGAGGTTATTTTCAAGAATGTTAAGATTATGAGAATAGGAACTTTCTTGTGCTTTTTAGATTCCGCTAAGTCTACGAAGGATTCTCTTTTTATTTTTGAAAATGTTTCCAAAAACGTTTTTGTTCTAATTTTTAATTTTTTCAGAACAAAGGTGTATATTAGTTTCAAGCTTAGATGAAATATTCCAATTCCAATTTATAAGATCATTGAAATCCACTCTATCAAACCAGCAAGCTAGAAGCCTAAAAGGCTTAGGAATGGAAGAGTGGGGTGTAGTACCTTCAAATTTGATAACCATTGGGCAGTGATCAGAGGTTGTCCGGGGAATGTTTTCAACTCTTGCTTCAGGGAATTTCAGGCTCCATTCAGCATTTGCAAGTCCTCTATCCAGTCTAATTAGTGTATTAGCCAGCCCCTTTCTACTGTTCGTCCAAGTCAATCTAGGCCCCGTGCACCCCAAGTCGGCAAGATTGCACTTGTTTATATTATCCATAAAAGTAGAGTTATTATTGTCCTTAACGTATTTCCCAAAGCTTCTTTTCTCCGAGTCATCCATGTGGTCATTGAAATCTCCGGCTACAAGCCACGGAAGGTCAATGTTTTCAGCAACTTCCATCAGGTTATCCCAGAGTTTTCTGCGAAGACGGGGATTTGGACTAGCATAGACCGCAGAGAAGACCCACTCGTCATAATTTTTTTTTGTAACCATGAAATGAATGGCTTGCCTGGTGATGGAAAGGGTTTCCAGATTAATGGTGTTTGGGTTCCATGTCACCCAAATTCCTCCCGATCTGCCATCAGGATCAGAAACTTCTTTTTCAGTGAGGCCAATGCCATTAAAAAAGTTGCCCATATTAGCAATGGGGATATGAGTTTCAAGAATGACAATAATATCAGGGTTGTATATATTTTTGAGCTCAGTGATTGTGGGTTTAAACAGGGGTTTGCCCCCCCCCCTACAGTTCCAGATTATAGCTACCATTGAGGAGATGTGATGACTAAAAGAATCCACTTCTTCAACCGTCGATTTGCATCTGTTTGCTATTATCTGGTGCACTTGCATGCTCTTGTTCATCTCCACCATAATAGCAGTTGTTGTCCTCTCTTTCTCCCAAAACTGATCTAGCGTGTTGATAATCAGTTTGGCCTTGGCAATTTTCCAACTTACTTGGAATACTGCTGCTTCCTCTACATTCCACATTAGGTTGATAAGTGCTTCCCCGGAGTTGAGTGATTGGTTTTGTATCTGAACGTCCCCTAACATGGCTAGTGGAAACAGGGGGGCCATGGTCTATTTGATTAACTGGGATAATATCAGTTGAAGGGTTTAGAGGTGTAGAGTGTGTACTATTGTTATTTCTGCAACTATTTATTTCGTTATTGCTAGGGTTCTGCTGGATAATATTATTATCCTTTGGGGTAAACCCACTTTTATTAATGACTCCCACAGTACTGCCACAATTACTGACGTTGACGGATTGGGCCTTACTCTTTATCTGTTCCGCCGATGAAGTGGGATTTGTCTTTTCAGAAGCTATATTTCTTTTTACAAAGTCGAGATTTGTACCTTTCTGCGTCACCTTATCCATCTCATAGCTTCTTCTTTTCGTTAGGTGTTCACGACTTGTTCCAACTCTTGTATTATCTGTACGTTTACTGTGACTGTTTGCAGACTTTTCATATACGCAATTAAGACCTTTTATTTGTTGGTACTTTGGCTCAGCAGTATCTTTCCCACGTGGTACAGCCATACCCGACTGTGGCTGGTCATTTCTGTCAGTGACAAGCACTGAAAACCTGTTTGAGTTAAGATTAGCATTTCCTTTAGTTCCATTGTAACTGGCCTCGCCTCTTCTGTTAGTATTCCTTTTGTTTCTTTGAACTAGCATCCAAGGTCCATATTGTTCATCTTTTTTTGCCATGTCAACTCATGTTTTAACCTTACTAGCCCCACTTGGGGTCTTTCCAGTATCGACATTTCCTACCGTTGCAGTCTGATCATCGCCTGAGTTCCTTTCGTTCGGACTTTCTGTAACGTCTGTTCTACCGTAAGTTGGCATCTGCAGCGAACAGAACTCTGTTCTATGGCCGATCCTTCCACACTTAAAGCAGACATAGGGGAGGAACTCATATTCAACCCTATACTTTCTACCATCCAGCTTATAAAAAGGTATCAAAGGTTTAGATAAATCAACTTCCACACAAACTCTGGCATATTTGCCTCTGGAAGATGATATCGAGTTAAAATCTGTTTTAATGGGTCTTCCCAATTTATAACCAATTTGGTATAGAGCTTTTTCATCAAACCATTCTATTGGAAGTATCGGCAATCTAACCCACATTGCAGTGGTAACTCTATTGGACTCTAAGGGGTTAAAGTTTGGAACCCATTTTCTAACAATAAGATAGTGATTATTAATAACCCATGGACCACCTGTCAACACATTGTGATAATCTTCTTTCATCATAAATTTGAAAAGAAAGTGCCCCTCTTCCAAATCCACCACTTCGTAATCACCTTGCAAATTCCAAAGGGAAGGGACTCTTGCACTAAGGACCTTGAACCCAATGCTTTTACCCAGTAGGCTCACTATGACACTATCATTCCATTTCTTTCTGAGTTTTTCTACGTGTTTTTGTGGTATTGAAACAACTGGGCAAAGAGGGTCCTCTTCCTCCTCAACTGGATTAGCGTTAAGATCCATCGTTTGGCAGATGTTATCCGAGTTTGTATCCGTTTCTTCATCAGACCAAGCATAGTTATTATCGTCAAAAAATATATCAGAGTTTGTTTTTCTTCCCACCACTTCCTTGTATGATAAGGTCATTTTTGGGTTTCCTTTCTTGACATTTCCACCTTCAATCACGGTTTCTGCACCAATAATACTGGGCAAACAGTCATTTATCGTAGTTGTTAAATCACTCACCTCCTTTCCATTTAGATCAACATGGATGTTGCTTTGTATGATCATAGGATCCTCATGGGTGTCTAGAACCATGTCCACCCGGCTTTCATGGTTATCTTTTTGTTTTTTATTACTACGTAGCAGTAGGTCCTCTTCTTCCTTGGAGTTGGAATGTGATAAAGGAGGGAGAGGTCTCCCCGACTTTCCACTTTCCATTTCAGTTTGGTCGGAGGTGAACGCATGTACCCCATGCATGGTGAAGCAAAGAAGGTAACAGTTCTATGAGAGAGTAGAGAGAGAGTAGAGAGAGAGTCTGTTTGGTAGATGAAAAGTTAGTGATCCTCTTGTTTAAGTTTTAAATCAAACCTTAGGTGCAGGTTGTCCTATCTAATTAATACCTGCTTTGGCCACGTTTTGTTCGAGCTATCTACCTTGGGTAGCATACACTTGAGACTTACCTTGATTGCTTTTGTCAGTGCACATAATAAATCCTTCCATGCGTGTACCTTTGATTTTCAAAACATCGTTGCAAGATTTTTTTACTTTTATATTTATATATCATCGCATACATCACCATGGTTTATGTGTACTAAGAAGAGTAGCCTACCTCATTTTTTAAAAAGTTCACACGCTTATACTTGTTATGTACTTGTCTGCCAGAGTGCCAATTTTCTCACCTTTTCTCAAGATCTCTTGGATTGAATAATAGTTCATTACTTATTAAATTATTTATATAAATACTAGCTCTTATAATTTTTATTTTTATTATTTTGTATTTTTTACATTATACTTAGTTAATATATTTATTATACATTACAAAATATTATTATATACAACTTACTTGATTAGTATATTTTTCATATATGTACTAGCCACAAGTCTTTTAATATATATCTTAATAGTTGTCCGAAGAATACTAGCAGTTCAATTCCATACTTATATTAATTTTACTAAACTAGAGACACAATATTTTGGTTCAAGGTGGTTAAATTATTATTATAATAAAGCAATAAATGATAAGAACATTATTAAATGTGAGGCTTAAGTTATGTGTGTCCCACCATGAGATGAAGTTTGTAGACACCCCATTCTGTTACCCCCTAAACTCTCCTTAGGTCCCTAGCACCTCCCTTCATCACTACAAACCCAGGTCATATCCCGAGTACTGACCTAGAAGCCATCGGGCACTCCCAGGCTCCATTTGACCAAAAGTCAAAGTCTTTAGCTCGATCGAGACTGAGTGAATATTTTAATGGCACTGAAACCCCTTTCCAACGGTCTGTCCCATGCGCGATTTCGACTTACCATGCGGATGAACGACCTGTTTTCCCCCGAAACTCAATCAGGAGGCCACCGGGCAGTCCCGAGCTCCATTTGACCAAAGTCAACTCTTCAACTCGACCGAGACTGAATGAACCTTCGAAGGGCACTGAAACTCCTTTCCAATGGTCCACTCCGTGCGCGATTCTGACTTACGGTACGGACGAACGATCCGTTTTACTCCGAGAGGTCACCGAATGCTTCCAGGGCTCGGTTGACCAAAGTCAACTCCCCAAACCAGATCAAACTCTTTGGAATTTCGAAGGACATCTCCTAACTTTTCCAACAGTCCACCCCGT
This sequence comes from Sambucus nigra, assembly GCA_949130495.1. NCBI lineage: Eukaryota > Viridiplantae > Streptophyta > Magnoliopsida > Dipsacales > Adoxaceae > Sambucus > Sambucus nigra. Next base: position 326,054,405 of record OX422221.1, on the reverse strand, counting down.
GCGCGATTCGGACTTACCATGCGGAAGAACGGTCCGTTTGCGTTCGATGATTCCCCGTCCAATAGACTGACGAATGCTTCCGAGACATATTTGACCCAAATTCAACTCCCGAACCAGGGATCAGTCCAAGGATTGTCGAAGGTCTCTGAATTATCTTTCCAATGGTCTGCCCCGTGCGCGATTCGGATCAACGGTTTGCGTTCTGCGATCGATTTTTCGGAAAGGCCTGAAAGACACTGCCAAATGGCAGGTCCCAAACCCTGCCTATCAGCAGTGTGCCTAAATGCACCTGTCGATTGGCAGGAACAGGGCTATGACAATCGGTAATGCCCTGGTCCTATAAAAAGAAGGCCTAACCTCACATGCAAGGAGGGCCCAAATCTGATAGATATCACTCTCAACAAATCCAGAAAACCTCTCTTGAAGTCTGCGTGATTTCCACTCCCAAATCCCTTTCCAACCTTCACTTTTCATCATCCTTTCCATCAAATTTGGTGAATTAACCACTCTCCATCATCATCTAAGTGCAAGGACTGCTCTCTAACATTCAAGATCAAGCTCAAGATCTTCAAGAAGGTCCAATTTTCTCAACTCTCTCCTTAAATTCTCATAAATTCGCAATAACTTGTTTTATTACTTAACACTTTTATTATCTCATCTCACACATCCTAATATACTTTTTATTTAGTATTATTGCACATCCCTTATTTTCATATAAATAAAAACCCAAAAAATAAGAAAAAGAGGGTTTGCTCATAAATTCCAAACGGGAATTCTCATACTTTTCTTACACTTTTCTCACAACTAAAACACTTTTTCTACACACACACACACACAAATCAGAGAATCCCCCCGATTGGATTTATGGGATAAACCCCACCCCTCGTTTTGCATGCGAATTACGTGGACTTTGATGCCTCTATATGCTACGTAGGCATCTCGGGGTAAAACCCGAGACTCGAGTCCTATTTTTACTTTTTCTCTCATTTTCTATCTTCTCTAAACTCCGCTCTCTTATATTATATATATACATATGTTTGTTCTTAGTGGCGTATTATTCCACATGCGTTATCGTTCCATCATAACGGTCAAAGTAAGGATAATCGCGTAAATTCTATTTTCTAATATTATTTTTATACCTTCCTACGGATGACTCGCTTCACCTCTTCCATGGTACAAGTCGATGATTCCTATCTCCACTATATATACACATGCACACATATCATGGGGAAAATAAAGGAAAATAACAAAAACCCATGAGAGATCGAAATGGTGGAATGGGTGCCTAACACCTTTCCATTTCGTAACTTGACCTCCGGACCCTTTTCGAATCATTTTGGTTTTGTATGTATCAGTATGTCTTTGGATGCTGTCCTTCGAGATGACTCCCTTTCTTTTGTTTGTTTTGAGTAAAATAGGCTGGAGACTCTAATCTCTCAACATTTTTGCACCTCACCCAAATGACGTCGGTCGAAGCGCTCCCCGGAGGGACGCGCAGGGACCTAGGATCCTCCATCATGCTCTCCCGCCCGTCGCGAGGATCCAAGGGGGGATGGCCATAGTAGTGACTCTGCTGGGGATTATTCTTATGAGGGCTAGACTTTATTTACATGGGTGTTATGTTTGTTTGTATTTCCCCCATTTTTGCATGTTCCCCTTTTCCATATATCTCCCATACTTATGCTTATATTCACACACTTGTAGAAAATTCTCCATGTACACTTCTCACCATGTGCACCTAGGGTCACATATATCCACATGTTGCACGCATCACCTATCCATACTTGGTGTACCATTGGTACTTGTACTTTGCTCCCTGTTTGGCATGATCGAGAAAGACATTCTTATAAGATACTAATAAGAGAATCATGCATGATTCACACGACATCACCAAAAAGCATTGTTATTGACCAAATTTTTACCTAGTAACTGGAGGGTCACTTCGTGATGGGCGCTGGTCCGGCAGGGCGCAGTTAGCCTAAGCGATATGACTCTCACCTTTCATTGGCCAAGTACCTTCGACGTATATCAAACGGTTTCCCCTGCATCGTACCGCTTGACCGAAGTCATGACGGGAGGTATATCACAGGGAACTCGTTTACGTACACCGAGTATATCGAATTCGCTCTCAAACGCAATTCACGTACACTCAGGTATATCAAATGGCTTGTCCACACGTACCGATTGCTCGCAAGAGCAAGACGTATATCGTGGAAGTCACGCCCAAGGGGGGAACTCTTTTTGATTCACCCAACCAACTGCATACCCGCTTATAGGTGTCAAGTCTAGGACACACATGTTAGATTGACGATTTTAACTCGAAACTCTGTCGAAATTCTGGGTCGGCCTGCCGCTCGAATTTTCGTGCATTTTTAAAATGGGACCCTGTCCGTGAGCCTGGTCACAAGTCCAGCCATAGCTTTGCATATATTACAAACCCAATTTTTCCAGGGTCGGGTCCCGTCTGGCATTTCATTTTGCATTTAGGAGAATTAATACAAGTGAAAACATAATAATCATGCTGAGACCGTCTCCAGAAAGCAAATTCTCCTTTTTTTTCTTTATCCAAAATCCAAAAAAAAAATTCCCCTCTTCATCAAAAATCCAAAAACATTTCTTCTCTCTCTATCAAAAATCCAAAAACATTTTGCCTTTCCATCTCGAAAAAAAAATTTCATCCCTTTTTCTAAAAAATAAATCCCATTTTATGCCTTCTCAGGTCGATCGCAAGCCGTTGACCTGGCTCCTTATTAGCTTCGGTCTTCAGTCAAGTCACCCCGGAGTTCCGTTCGTTCCCATATTACTTCTTCTGAGTCCGGAATCCACCCGCCTTTCATGGAGAACACAGATCAAGTACCCATTATGCAGCCGGATCTGATGGCAGTTCTAGTTCATCTTGTGTCCAAGATTGACAACCTCCAAACTGAGGTCCGAGAGATGCAACGAAATCAAGTTCCCGTCCCTCAAGAGCCTGAGGCCCTATTCCCTCGTGATATGGATCCACCCGAGCCCATCTGGGTTCCCGAAGAATATCAGCATGCTCCACGTGTCCCTCTTGTTAATGGGCCGTCGCCTGCCAAACTTCCTATGCCGAACCTTGCCCAGCATGGGGATAACTTGCCTATGATCGTCGATCCGAAGGAAGAAGAGCTGAATAAAGTCAAAGAGGACCTCAAAATGCTCATTAAGAAGTTTGACCAAGTCAGAATCTCAAGAAATTACATGGACTACACCCACGTGTCTCCTTATCCTAAAGCGAGGTTACCCGAGAAGTTCAAGATGCTAGATATCGAGAAATTCGGAGGAAGTGGACCGCCGAATTTTCATCTCTGAAGTTATCACCGTTCCATGACTCTACTAGGGGCTTCTGAAGAAGTGATGGCCTAAGTATTTTAGCAAACTCTGAAGGATAACCCCCTCCAATGGTTTTTATCTCTCGAAGAGTCCAGGATTCGTAGCTGGGAGGATGTAGCCCGGGAATTCATGTCACAGTACAAGTACAATAAAGAGCTTGAGGTCACCCGCCATGATTTAGAGCTGCTTAAACAGAACCCTGGAGAACCAGTCAGTTACTTCATCGCTCGATGGAGGGAAAAACCAGCAACCATGACCAATCGGCCTTCCGAGGAAGAACAAGTCAGTATAGTGAAGAAGAACTTCTTACCCCATGTTCGAGCAATGATGGGAGGATAATACTATCCCGACTTACGAGATCTCAGAGAAGCAGGAGTAGAAATCTAGTAAGGTCTTGCTAAAACAGATGTCGAACGAAATAAGGTGTCCGAACAGTTCACCCCCAGAAAATATTATAAGCCTGACAGTGCTACAGTCTCAACCATCAATAATATCTCTAATCCAATCACATCATAGGCACCAGAAAGCCGCCCTGTCCCAGTCCAAAAGGAATACATCGAGCTCCGTGCTCCTCTCTCCAAAGTTTATCAAGCCTTGTTAAGCGGAGACCTTATCAAACCTTTGGATCCCCGTCCATTGCCAAATTCACTCCCAAGAAACTTCAAGGCAGATGCTCATTGCGCCTTTCACCAAACTGCTGGCCATACCACCGACCAATGCCTTCACCTTCGAAACATAATCCAAGGTCTAATTGGTCGGGGTACCATCACACCACCAGCCAATCCTAAGCCAAACACTACTCACAACCCACTTCCAAATCATGCCAATGCCATCTTTCTAGAAGAGAACCCAAAATTTGATCCCTCAACTCAAATCACGCCTATATACTCTCCTAAACCTCTCAAAATTTGCCCTACTAGCCTCGTTAATCAGGCACTGTCACTCCTTACCAGAGTATGTATCGCTTTCCGTACCCGTTCTGAATATTGAAGATGGAATTGTCAAAAGTGTTAGACCAACTCCTAGAGTTCGGGCTGAAATTTCCCTCACAAATGATCCTTGATTGCCAGAGGTTCAGTACGCTATTCTTGGAAGCACATAAATGGGCCCGAGAGTCAGATAGTTGGGTGGTAACGACCGATAAAGTCAGCCAGGATGATGTTGTCCAGATTATGGCAGAATTATTTAGACAAACTAACAACATTTGCAGTACGACCGAGTTACTTGATGCTCTGAAGCTACAGAGGCGCCTGGTCCATTCACCCTTATATATCCCCATAGAATGGGATGACCTGTATGAAGAATCCGTTGAAGTTATGGAATACATTGACTTTACATGGAAAGATAAAATTATTTCCATCGGATGGGGGGAAGAATTCGGAGATTCGAATGAAGAACAAGCTTTTGAGCAAACTGGCCCGGTAGCCGATATGTGTGGAATGATTTCATTTGAAAAACTCCTCGAAAAAATAAACAAGGTGGCAGAACAACCCAAGAATAACGAGGAAATGGGATTCATGTTCTTCCCTTCTTCAGTAAATCACAAGACCAGATCAGGGAGGCATTACCAGATCCCAAGCTCATTACCAGCCAATGACAAGGGAAAAGGCGTGGAAAACCTTCATATACTATAGATAAGGCTCGAGGAGAGCAAGATACTCGATCAACTAAAGAAAACTCAATATAACATCACCCTATGGGGGCTTTTCATGTCTTCTCAGCTACACATAAATGCTTTGATCAATTTGCTCACTGGACCCACAGTTCATCCTTCTAGCACACCAGAATAAGCGGTAAATTTGGTTGGATCCTTGACCTCTACCCGAATGCTATCTTTTTCCATAGAAGAAATCCCCAAGATTGGGCTAAACCATAATCATGCATTCAATATCTCCGTCGAAGTTATGGGGAAGGTCGTTCCACTCTCTCTTGTCGATAATGGATCCTCCTTGAATGTATGCCCACTGAGAACCTTCAAATGTTTAGGCCTAAAGGAAAGCGACCTCACTCCAACCTCCGCTGTTGTGCGTGCTTACGATAATACCCGTCGGGAGCTGATGGGATCCATAAAGCTTGTAATAGGGGCTGGCCCTATAAACCCTGTCATTGAATTCCAAGTTATTGACATCCTAACCTATTTCAACCTATTGATAGGATAACCTTGTCTCCATAATATCAATGGCGTGTCTTCCTCACTATATCAAAAATTAAAGTTCTTCGCCGACAAACGGGTCATTACCATCTTGGGCGATGGCGATAATACCGATGGTGCAAGTACCAGCAGTCCAATCCTTGAGATACAACACGAATAAAATGATATGCTCTTATCAGGATTCAGAGTTGAACCACTTTTACTCTCGATATGGGACAACTTCAAAGAAAGGGTTTGTCCAGAATACGACCCTCATGGCAACATCAATGTGATTCAAATGTTCAGAAATATGCACTTCATGCCCAGACTGGGGCTAGGGCAAAGACAACAAGGTATACTCGAGCCAATTGAACTAAAGAAGGCTTTACCTTCTTGTGGGTTGGGGTATCAACCATCAGAATAAGGGATCATAATGATCCGCCAGTCTCGACCAAAGAGAAGACCAGACCGCATCCAGACTATCCCAGGGGACTCCTTGAATGGACAATTCATCAAACAGGGTGAAGACTTCCCCTTTTGTGGCTTTTCAGAACCATGGCATGACCATACAAATAAGAAGATGAAGCCTGGAATGGAGATCTTCTTCAAAGACAGCTACCTATGGGCTGAGAGTTCCTAACACCATGTACAACCGCTCATCAAAGATACTGAAGAGACAGAGAAAAGTGACTCCAAAGATTCCTTCAACTTATAAACATTAGGGCTCACATTTTTATGGTTCACTCAGGCACTACATCACCGGATCCATCCCAACTGATTAAAGCTGCTGATACACCTCTCCTCAACTGGCATGCTGCGCCAGTTCTACCTGCTAAAATCTCCCCTAATCCCAATGTTTACCCCATTTCTTCTTCTATTGTCTATCCTTGTTCAAATGTAATCGAGTCCTCTTTTGACGAGGTTCTCAATGTTGTTTTTCCTATCAATGAAATAAACAAAGATTTTGAGTATCTTACTGTGCCTTACATTAACTGTTTGGATTCTAATCAAACTTTTGATGATAATGATTTTGCAAATGAACAATTCTTAACTGATCTAAATAAGGTTAATAATAAACAACATGACCGCGTTCAAGTTAATGAAGAAGAAATTATTGTTATTAACCTCGGTTCTAGTAGCCAACTGAGCGAGATTAGGATAGGAGCTACCCTTAACGAGCATGAGCGTGCACAACTCGAAGAATTGATCAAGGAATTCATGGATGTCTTCGTATGGTCCTACGATGATATGCCCGACATTGATCCTGAAATAGCTCAGCACGAGATCCCCACTCTCCCAGATTACAAGCCGGTTAAACAAAAGTTGAGAAAACTCTGCACCGAATGGTCGCTCAAAGTTAAAGAAGAGGTGGTCAAACAGTTGAACGTAGGCTTCATTCGTGGGATAGAATATCCCATGACATAGTACCTGTACCGAAATCAGGAGGAAAAGTTCGGATGTGTGTAGACTATCGGGATTTGAACAAAGCTTCTCCAAAGGATGATTATCGCTACCCAATATCGACATGATCATGGACAACACAGCCAGTCATGCTCTCAAGTCATTCGTCGACGGGTTTGCCGGATACAACCAAATCAAAATGCACCCAGACCACTAAGAAAAAACCTCATTTATCACCCTATGGGGAACCTTTTGCTACACCGTTATGCCATTTGGTCTCAAGAACGCTGGGGCTACCTACCAGAGGACTGTCACAACCATCCTGCATGATCTGATTCATAAAGAGGTTGAGGTCTATGTGGATGATATGATTATCAAGTCCAAAATTAGAGAAGGTCATGTTCCCGCTCTCCAAAATTTTTTTGAACGATTGCGACAGTATTAGATGAGACTCAATCCGTAGAAATGCATCTTCGGAATTACAAAGGGAAAAATCTTAGGATTCATGGTCAGTGAGAAAGGGATAGAAGCAGATCCTGCCAAGCTGAAATCCATACTTGAGATGCCACCTTCCCGAACAGAGAAAGAAGTCTGAGGTTTCCTTGGAAAATTATAATACATCAGCCGGTTCATCACCTAGTTAACCTCCATCTGCGAACCTATCTGCAAACTCCTCCGAAAGGATTTAACCAAAGTTTGAAATGAGGCATGCCAAGAGGCCTTTGATCGAATCAAATAATATCTGACCCAAGCCCCGGTACTTATGCCACTACAGTCTGGTCTCCCTTTGCTCCTATACCTAACCATAACCGACGCTACAGTTGGGACTTTACTATCCCAATACCTTGAAGATTCCCATAAAGAAAGAGCCATCTATTATGTCAGTCGTAAATTGGTCAGATACGAGGTCAACTACACTGCTTTGGAAAAGGCATGTATCGCACTTGTCTGGGTTACCCAAAAGCTGCGGCACTACATGCTCGCCTTCCCCATCAAACTTATATCTCGAATGGACCCTATCAAATACTTTCTCGAGAAACTCGCCTTATCCAGCCGAATGGCTCGATGGTTGGTGCTCCTAATCGAGTTCGATATCGTGTACGTCACGCAGAAAGCCATAAAAGGAAGAGCCATCTCTGACTACCTCACTGATTATCCTGTAGAAGAAGCTGATGTCTGGACCTCCGAATTCCCATATGAAAACATCCTTTGCACTGCTCGAGATAACCTTCGATGGCAAATATTCTTTGACGGCGCTGCCAATAAAAAGGGATATGGCATTGAGATACTTCTGATCGCCCCAGATGACTCCCACACTCCAATCGCCATCAATTTGGATTTCCCTTGCACCAACAACATGACTGAATATGAGGCATGCACAGTAGGCCTCAAAGTTGCTCTCAATAAAGGTATACAATGTGTAGATATCTACGGGGATTTCGCCCTCATCACCGGTCAAGTGCTCAGAGAGTGGAAAGTCAAGGACGAGAAACTCCAACCCTTCCATGCCCACTTAGAAGAACTAGCCTCCCAATTCTAAGATATCACCTTCTATTACCTACCTCGAGCAAAGAATAACCTAGCTGATGCCCTTGTTACCCTGACCTCCATGGTCGACATGCCCGAAGGAATAACTATGACCCCCTTTCTAGTTCAAAAGCAAGACAAACTAACCCACTGCTACCACATTGAGCTCGTCACCGCAGAAGGTCCTGAGCTAGCCAATTACTGGTACTATAATATTTGGCACCTTCTCAAACATGACAGGTATCCTAAGGGTTCCAACAAGAAAGATCGAGCAACCATCCGAAGGTTGGCCGCCCAATACATCATATGTCACAAAGCACTGCTCAAAAGGAACTTCGATGGAACTCATCTGCACTGCATCGCAGGGTCTGACATTGAAAAGATAATGCAGAAGATCCACAACGAGGAATGGGAACCCCAGATGAACGGTCATATGCTTGCCAAAAAGATCATCTGACAGGGCTACTACCGGACCACCATGACCCAGAATTGCATCGCTTATGTCCGGAGATGCCTCAAATGCTAATAATTCTCCAACCTTCAGCATCTGCCTCCACGTGAATTATACAACATGACCTCTCCCTGGCCATTCTCCACCTGGGGTATCGACATCATAGGGAAGGTTACACCGAAGGCTTCCAATGGGCATGAGTTCATCCTAGTTGCCACTGATTACTTCACCAAATGGGTCGAAGCGGAGTCATACGCAGTACTGAACGCTAAGAAAGTGGCCAAATTCATCAAGAAAAACATCATTTGTCGGTATGGGGTCCCGCACGAGATAGTATCAGATAACGGGTTGCATTTCGAGGCAAAAGTCACAGAGGTGGTCAACGAGTATGGGATTCAAAGACACAAATCTTCTCCCTACCGACCTCAGACCAACGGTGCAGTTGAAGCCACCAATAATAACCTCAAAGCCATCATCAGCAAGATGACTAAAAGTTGTCGAAATTGGGGCGGCCGAATCTCGGACGCCCTCTAGGGCTAACGAACCTAAATTCGAACCTCTACTGGGGCTACCCCTTACTCTCTTGTTTACGGTATGGAAGTCGTCTTACCCGTGGAGCTGGAAATACCCTCATTACGCATCATGCTTGAAAGCAAGGTCAACGAAGAAGACTTGTGCCAAAGTCGTCTTGACGAGCTGACCCTTCTAGACGAAAGGAGATTAAAATCACTATACCACATACAAGGGTACCATCGCCGAATAGCACGATCATTCAATAAGAGGGTCAAGGATTGCGGTGTCCGAGAAGGGTACCAAGCCCTCAAAGAAATCATAGAACCCATCTGGGACCCCAGAGGGAAATTCAAGCCCAATTAAAGCGGCCCCTACATTGTAAAGAAGATCCTTTCCGACGGTGCCGCCATGCTCACTGACTTAGATGGGGAAGATATGGCTCGTCCAGTCAACCTGGGCCATCTCAAGAAATTCTATCCCTAGTCCAAAATCTCGGCGCGCTACGACTCTTATTGTCTCCCTTCTATTTTAAAAAAAATCTCTTCATTTCCCCTACCCAGAACTACGTGGGCCTGATCCTCTGCAAAAAAAAACCATTTTCAATCAAATTAAAACTTTTCAAAAACCCCAGAGGTACGTAGGCAGCTCATACACCTTACATGAGCATGACCCTTTCTTTTTCACAAAATAATATTCTTTTCTTATCTCCGAGAATAATAGTCAATTCCAACATATACTTGAACAAAAGGATTATGTATGCCTTATAGATCGGTATAGATAATTCAAACAACACAAAATTCATCAAAGGGCACAGCTGGATGATAAAAAACTTGTTTATTTTATTCATAAGAAATTACGGTCCATATTACATAAGAAAAGGAACGGATAACTCCCTTTCCCCCTACCCTCCTAAAAAATCCAAATAAAATCCCCACATTTATTCCCCATTACACAATAAACTCTCCAGGAGTCCTATCCACAGCTACCAGAGGAGCCTGCTCCGTCATCATCATCTACATCCTGGGGTCCCCAAGTTTCCCCTGCCTGAACAGAGTGTCGCAGACACTCCATGGACCGATTGCGCCACAAAGAGACTCGACGCATGTTGAAAGCATTATAGTTGACATTATAAGATCACATCACTTCCAAGGCTTCGAGGTAGTTAGTAAACTTAATGCTACCAGGGAGAGCTATCTTGCAAGACTAAGAAATAGTAGGCAAGTAAGTAAGAATGTGAAGATGTGATGAAAACACTCCACCCCTACCCCTTTTTATACTTGAGAACCCTCACAAAAGACATAATCCCTGCAGAAATCGGATGGAATCCTACCCCACAAAGTACAAGAAGCCGAAGAGGGCACTAATCAAAAGCTTTGAATTGATGGGACTGGACTTGACTGCTGATAGGCAGGATAAGGGTCTTGCCGATCGACAACTCCATATTTTTGGAAATTTTCCTTTTTCCTTTTTTATCAAAATCAGAAGCTCAATAAAAAATAAATTAATATTCTCAATAGAATTTCAAAAATCCTTTTCCACCCGTATATAATTTCCCATTCTTAAAACTTTCCTCAAAATCCTAAAAATATATCTTTTTACGGTCTCAGCAGCAAAGTAAAAAGCGTATGTACATGCATTCACTCACCATTAAAAGATAATAAAAAAATCCCATTGCATTGCATATATATTCTTCTGTATTACATCAAATTTTACAGGAAATAAAAGAAAAGCAAAAAACAACAGGACTCAGCTCGAACCCACATTTTCTTTCTCTCTCTCACCTACCTTTCCCCCTCTCTCTAAGAGCTTCCACCCCTGTGAAGCTCTCTCTTTCCCCTACGGCGAGACGACGCACCACCGCTACCCGAGCCAGAGTCCTTCTCGGACGAAGCAGACGACACCAAGCAAGAAGGAACCGGGACCGCATCCCGAATGTGGGCAGTCGCCGAAGATATCCAGTCTCTGATGTCCCTCAGCCAAGTGGTCGACACCCGGACTTACTGCAAGTAAAAGGTAAAATCACTATCAAAGAGGGATTAAAACATAAAAGAAAGAAAGAAAAGAACACAAAGGTATACCGCAAGACAAAAAACCTCCTCTGTCAAACCCAACTCCTCTGGATCCATTGCATGAGGATGGTGTAACATAGGCACCATCCTTCCATCAACCCGCCGAATGTTGTACGAGGGGGTATGCAATCGCACAAAGGGAACCTCTGAAGTCGTCGCCACCGCAAACATCGACGGACCACCGCCGCTATGGGAAGACCCCACCGCCCGACTCGAACCCGCAGGAGGAAAAGGCAAGACATCATATATGCTGGGCGTCATCAATCAGCTCATCACAAAGTCCATATAGTCATACGGTGCAGTCGTATCAGTATATAATAGGTAGGACTCACCGATCATCGCCGCGATCCTCGCATACTTCGGCAACAGTCGCTCCCACCTCATAGACATAAGAGGTTGCGCAGGTGGCACCACCACCTCCTCCTCAGTAATCTGCCGAACCACTCTCTCCCCCAGATACCAGGAATGGCCTAACTCATACGCCAGCAAATGCCTCATCTGCGCATTCACCCCGGTCGCCCCGTATCCTGAATGGCTGTCCCCCAAGGGTAAAAAGTCACCTGAAAATTCCCATCAGGCATAATTCAATACAAAATCAGAACATGCCCAAAACCAAGGCTAAAAAGGAAAGAGTCTTACCCTACCACTGGTCAGGCCATTCAAGACCTGACGCACCGCCTCCAAAGAGAGAGATCCCTTCGACGACCGATTGGCCTTGCGCCATCGATATAATCGGCAGAAGTCCCCAACGGTATCGTCCTTCAGAGCAATCAGCGAGGTATTGCATCCTATCACCTCATAGAACCACGTCTGCCAAATATAGGAATTCACAATAAAACAAATGCATAAGGAAAATGCGAATGCCTGAAAGGAAAATGCGCAAAATTAAAGAAATACCTCAAGAAGATATGTGGCTCCAGTAAAAGCTTACCGATAGCACTGGCTGAATGCATCAAAAGAAAAATAGAGGGTCGCCAAAGTCAGGCTCCCCCAATCATAAAGAGGGATGTTCAAAAACATCCTCAAGTACGATAAAAACCACATATGAACGACGTCGCCGCTCGATGCCACCATGAAACCTCCTAGCACCAGTAATATGAACAATCGAGCCATGTGCCTCACCTGCAGCCCGTTCTCCACATCAACCACCCTACTCAGCAGAACATCATTCAGCAAGGACAGCCAAATGGAATCCCCAGAGACTATCCTCCCTACGTCACCAAGCGCCGCTCGCACCGCCCCCAGCCTCACCTGCAGAGAGAGATCCACCTCTATTTGCTCCCCATCGCAATCCAGTCCTAGCAGCTGCTTCACGTCTATGGGAGTCACGATCATCTCCCCAAATTCAAAATGGAAGGTGTGGGTAGTATCCCACCATCTCTCCCCCAGAGCGCATAAGACCATTGTCAAGCGAGGCGTCTCATCCAGCGCAGACGCCAACCTCCCAAAACCCGCTGATGATACCACCCAACGCACCACGGGTGGAAGATGCTCCCAGACATCCTTAAGCCCCGTCGTCCCACGAGCACGCATGTTCTTCAAAGAGATATCAGACTGTCAAAAGAAGAAACCTTGTCAAAATTCATGAAGGAAGGAAAAATCACCAAAAAGAGAATAATGCCAAAAGTCAGGTTACTTACATAACCGCCAGGGATCACCACCCTCGAGGAACGATGATGCGACAACTCTCACAGCAAGGTTCGCTCATCCGTAATTGGCTCGAATGCATCAAAGGAGTTCTCACACCCCAAAGCAAGAGGCGCCTTGGCCCTCCACTCCACGTTCGCCCAGTCATCAACAGTCAACTATTCCCTATGTGCTGCAGTGCTCACAAAGGTAGCCATTTCTTAGAGATCAGAATGCTAGAACAATTTACAAAAGAAAATTGCAGAAAGAAAGAAATCAAGTAGCTATGAAAAATGAGGGGAATTTGCCCCCTTTATATAGGATGCCAAGGGTCATGCCGATCGGCATTGACTCCCCTACTAATCGGCACTGGCCCCTTACCTTCTCGAGGCAGTCCAAAAATCCATGCCACTGCCGAATGGCACCCTCTGCACCATGCCGACCAGCACCCTCTTAAAATTTTGTACAAAAATTCCCAGAAAATACCAGAAATCCCTGAAAAATTCTCAGGAAATTCCTAAAAATTAAGGAAGGATTTAGAACATTTTCACCAAGAAAATTTCACACTCCCTCAAGAGGAACCCCCATTTCCCTAGAAAAACTCTGAAAAACTAAGTAAAACTCCTCCCGACAACGTCCCCGGAGGATCTTTAAAGGTCACCCCCTATGCCCCAAAGATCTCAAGCAATACATCCAAACCCTGGACCACCTAATCACTTCCCCAATGGAGTTTACGGCATCAAACTTGCCTTTCCTCCTCAAAATCCCCAAAATAACAAGGATTTCCCCAGTGGAACTCCGGAGGACACTACATTTTCCCCAGCTCATTTATTATTCCCCAGCGGAATCCAAAGTCTAGTCTTTACCCCCAGCAAAATCACTGATTGTCCCAGAGGAAATGTAGGTCTGAATTGACCTCGGTCTTGGATCGTAACCTTAGTTAGGTAAGAATTAACCTCGGTCTTCACATCTCTTAGGTCAAAATTGACATCGGTCTTAGATCGTCACTTTAGTTAGGTCAGAATTGACCTCGGTCCTCGATCGCCACCTCTCTTAGGTCAGAATTGACCTCGGTCTTAGATTGTCACCTTAGGTAGGTCAGAATTGACCTCGGTCCTCGATCGTCACCTCTCTTAGGTCAAAATTAACCTCGGTCCTCGGTCGTCATCTTAGTTAGGTCAGAATTGACCTCAGTCTTGGATCGTCACCTTAAGCTCACAGAATTGGCTTCGACCCGCAGAATTGGTCATCTCACCTTAAGCTCGCAGAATTGGCTTCGACCCACAAAATTGGTTATCTCACCTTAAGCCCGCAAAATTAGCTTCGATCCACAGAATTGGTCATCTCGCCTTAAGCCCGCAGAATTGGCTTCGACCCGCAGAATTGGTCATCTCTACATAAGCTCGCATAAATGGCTTTGACCCACATAATTAGTCATCTCTACATAAGCCCACAGAATTGGCATCGACCCACATAATTGGTCATCTCTACATAAGCCCGCATAATTGGCTTTGACTCACAGAATTAGTCACCTCTATTTAAGCCCACATAATTGTCTTTGACCCGTAGAATTGGTCATCTCAATTAAGCCCGCAGAATTGGCTTCTACCCACAGAATTGGTTATCCCCAGCACACTCCGTATGTCCTCAGAATCGGCCTCGACCCTCTGAATTGGTCATCCTCGCTCCCTTAGGTCCTCAGAATCGGCCTCGACCCCTGAATTGGTCATCCTCCCTCAAAAGCATCATACGGTGTCTATTCAACGGCTATCATTTATTCCAAACTCACCCGTTGAGGGGATCTGTAGACACCCATTCTATTACCCCTAAAACTCTCCTTAGGTGCCTAGTACCTCGCTTCATCACTACAAACCCAGGTCTTACCCCGAGTACTGACTTAGAAGCCATCGATCACTCCCAAGCTCCGTTATCTCGATAAATACTGATTGAATCTTCGAAGGGCGCTGAAACCCCTTTCCAAAGGTCCGTCCCGTGCTCGATTCTGACTTACCATGCGGACGAACGACCTGTTTTCCCCCGAAACTCAATCAGGAGGCCACCGGGCACTCCCGAGCTCCATTAGACCAAAGTCAACTCTTCAACTCGACCGAGACTGAATGAACCTTCGAAGGGCACTGAAACCCCTTTCCAATGGTCCACTCTGTGCGAGAGGTCACTGAATGCTTCTAGGGCTCGGTTGACCGAAGTTAGCTCTCTGAACCAGATCAAACCCTTTGGAATGTCTAAGTACATCTCCTAACCTTTCCAACGGTCCGCCCCATGTGCGATTCGGACTTACCATGCGGACGAATGATCCGTTTGCGTCCGATGATTCCCCGTCCAATGGACTGACGAATGCTTCCGAGCCATATTTGACCCAAAGTCAACACTCGAACCTGGGAGAAATCCAAAGGACTTTTGAAGGTCTCTGAATTACCTTTCCAACGGTCTACCCCGTGCATGATTTGGATCAACAGTTTGCGTTCTGCGATCAATTTTTGGGAAGGGTCTGAAAGACACTGCCAAATGGCAGGTCCCAAACCCTGCCTATCGGCGGTGTGCCTAAACGCACCTGCCGATTGGCAGGAACAAGGCTATGTTAATCGGTAATGCCCGGGTCCTATAAAAAGGGGGCCTGACCTCACTTGCAAGGAGGGCCCAGATCTGATATATATCACTCTCAAGAAATCTAGAAAACCTCTCTCGAAGTCTGCGTGATTTCCACACCCAATCCCTTTCCAACCTTCACTTATCATTATCCTTTCCATCAAATTTGGTGAATTAACCACTCTACATCATCATCCAAGTGCAAGGGTTTATCTCCAACATTCAAGATCAAGCTCAAGATCTTCAAAAAGGTCCAATTTTCTCAACTCTCTCCTTAAATTCGCAATAACTTATTTTATTACTTAGCACTTTTATTATCTCATTTCACACATCCTAACATACTTTTTATTTAGTATTATTTCACATCCCTTATTTTCTTATAAATAAAAACCCAAAAAATAAGAAAAAGAGGATTTTCTCATAAATTTCAAACGGGAATTCTCATACTTTTCTTACACTTTTCTCACAACTAAAACACTTTTTCTACACACACACACACACACACACACACAAAAAAAAGAGAATCCCCCTGATTGGATTTATGGGATAAACCCCACCCCTCGTTTTGCATGCGAACTACGTGGACTTTAATGCCTCTATAGTCTACGTAGGCATCTCGGGGTAAAACCCGAGACTCGAGTCCTATTTTTACGTTTTCTCTCATTTTTTATCTTCTCTAAACTCCGCTCTCTTATATTATATATATACATATATTTGTTCTTAGTGGCGTATTGTTCCAAATGCGTTATCATTCCATTATAACGGTCAACGTAAGGATAATCGCGTAAATCCTATTTTCTAATATTATTTTTATACCTTCCTACGGATGACTTGCTTCACCTCTTCCATGGTACAAGTTGATGATTCATATCTCCACTATATATACACATGCACACATGTCACGGGAAAAATAAAGGAAAATAACAAAAACCCATGAGAGACCGAAAGGGCGTAATGGGTGCCTAACACCTTCCCATTTCGTAACTTAGCCTCCGGACCTTTTTCGAATCATTTTGGTTTCGTATGTATCAGTATGTCTTTGGACGCTGTCCTTAGGGATGGCTCCCTTTCTTTTGTTTGTTTTGAGTAAAATAAAATGGCGAGAGGGACGCGCGGGACCTAGGATCCTCCATCACGCTCTCCCGCCCGCCGTGAGGATCCGAGGGGGAATGGCCTCAAAGTTAATTCCATGCACTCACACGAGGTTACCACACTTGTAATACATTTCTTTCTGGCTTTATAAGGCTGATATTTTTTAAGAGTATTATTTGTTTGCTCAATGCTTTCTTATATATATATATATATATATATACTATTATATACTAAATCTATTTGGTGCATACAGACGAAATGATAGACATATTTGGTTTCCTTGAGCCACGAGATATTGTCCCTGTCTTGGATAGTCCTTAATGCCTCTTACGGCTTGGGTATTAATGACTGTATCCATGTCTATATATTATTATATATATTCATACTTGTTATTATATATTGGTCTTATCAGATAATACTTTATTGAACCCATTACCTGTTATAATTTCATGACTCATGATTTTCTTTTCTTACCTACCTTAGCCAATGTCCTCTTGATTGTCTTGCAGTGACTTGGGCCCACACCATTAATAAATGCCTTTTACCACTTGGCTTTGCCTTGGTAACTTGTATAAACATTTACATGTCACATTATATTATATTTGTATGAATCTTTCTGGGGACAAAAGTTTTTTTTTCTTATCCCTAATCATTAATCGAAGGATTCTTTATGGTGTAAGAATATATTATGACATTATCACTCGTGCTTAATTATCACATCAACATGTCATAAGAAAACAATCACATTGATGATCTCAAATATATAACCTAATGTGTTCTTCCACTTTGATGATGTCCTGTTTTACAGTTCACTCTGGTTAATTACAGCATACGACCCCACAACGATTGAAACTGAGCTGATATTATTTTATATTTATAAAATTTATATTTTGACTTGTTCAATCTTCGAAGACCACAAGTTGTATGTGATAATATTTAGTGGGTCACATTAATTGTCATTGGCTGATGTCCTTTTAACCTGTAGAAGATATTATCTCTCATTTTTAACATATAAGTTATGATTGACTGGTGCAAGATTTGTTAAGACCCCATTTTTTCCTATCTACTAACACTTTTATGGATTCATTGTATATCTCGATCTTCTTTGGATTATAATCTCTCTCTTGCAGATCTACTCCACACTCTGAGTCAAAAGTACACTTCTCAAGCAAACATTTATGGAGAAGAACTCATCCACACTCCTCTCCAACGGTCATTTTTCTTGTTTGCATCTACAAATAAGAGACCAGTTGAAGTAGCATCTCACTATATGCATGACACGAAAATAAGTGTGACACCCCGCCTAATAAAATACCGGGTGATCAGTCCTATATCAAATTAAAACAGGAGTCTCATATGGTTCATTCTTAGCATCACTGTCGAAAGCTTTTTAAAACTTACTAACCACCTGGTATTCAAAAAACTGGTGCCAAATTTTATCTTTATTAATCCAAGACAAAATAAGTACGGAAATAAAAAAAACATCCAATGTTGATAGAATCAATCGTCACATATAATAATACAAGTCTTGCCGAGTAAACTGTGACAACCCGCCTAATAAAATACCGGGCGATCACTCCTATATCAAATTAAAACAGGAGTCGCATATGGATCATTCTCAGCATCACTGTCGAAAACCCAATTAATTACTAATAACCTATTAGGATGGCGTCAAAATTTTAATTAATCTTGTTAAACAAACTATACAATTTAAAACATTCACATAGTTTATGTATAAATGAAACTGAGATGGAATAAAAATTAACCGAACACTCGGTTTAACAATATACATATAAATCGAATCCGCATAAAAGGCGGTAAAAGAATAAATAACAACAGTTGGGTTATTATCCCGAATGTATATACAATACCTCCTATCTAGATTACAAGGATAGAAGCATCTATCGAAACCTGCATGCATCCACAGCTGCCGCAACACACGTCTGACTCGAAGGAATCATCATCCAGGCGTCCCTGTGTCTGGACACCTATATATATATAATATATATAGCAAGAAAAGGAAAAATAGGAAAACGGGTCAGAGCCCGAGTTGTAGAAATATTTTGCAAGTGCATAAATGCTTTATTTTTTTAAAATAAGTTTGTCTCATATTTAAATTGGTGTCGCACTCCCATGAGATACCCCTCTTCTAATAGTGTACTCCTAACGCACTCGTCTAAAACATCCTAGTTAAGCTACCTAGCCTAACTAATCTAATTCACCGGTCTGCTAGAAACCTCGACAACCCGAGTACTAAGGGCTAAACTTCTCTCCATTCTCAACACTGCGCTAAGTTCGTGCGTGGGGTGTCTCGCGAAGCGAAATCCAAACAAGGAACCCCCCGATACACTACTACTTGGCAGTGTCAATGGTCGAGATCCATTAGGCCCTTAGTACAAAACGAATATATAAACATACTTATATAATAATATACATATCATACTCACTCTCATATACATCTTACAGTACACATACGGATAATATCTCCCGGACTAAGGTTTAGTCTATATTCATTTTTATAATGCACATCCGGATAGAATCTCCTGGACTGAGAATTTATCTTCCTTTTTTCATTTTATCTCTTTACTCTAATAGAGATATACATTACCTTGTTTTCACATACAAGTAATATAATATACACACAAGTATAATAACCATCCCACCGGTAGAGATATACATTACCTTGAGGATGCGGTATCTCAATGCTATCATCTTCCAGGGCATCACTCATATATCATCCTGGGGACCACCGGTAGGACTAAATGTCACCTACTTCGTGGTCAAAATCAAATCACAACGTCTGGAAAGCGGTCATAGTTCCTCCCCGGCAATGAGATGAAACATACCCACCACGTCTCACCCCTAATAAAATCACATAATATAATAATGGACGCTATGACCTGGAGAATATCCACACCCTGCTCCTCGAGCCAGGGTGCTCACCCTCATCGCGCAACTTCCCAATGATAGCATTAGAGGGGGTATGCTTCATATATATATATATATATATATATATATATATATATATATATACATATCCGTATCATATTTTATATATACTTTAATCACATAGTATATATACTATATATTGCTCCTCGAATATATATATAAACGACCATAATTTCCAATCAGACACAGCGATGACCAATAATCCCAAAGATTCTCTCAAATAATCATATTCATGCATTCACACACTCATGATACTATACCCAACCAATTATCACTAAGTACATAAATATATTCCCAAATTTATCCTAGTAGTCTCGTAGGATTTATCCAACCATAATCGATATAATTATGTTTTCCTACACTCATAATTATATAGGCCTAAATGCCCACTGAAATTATCCCAAGGAATATTCGTTACCAAACACCCTTAACTTAAATAAGCCGTGGATTCCATTTTCACGAACCCAATGACTACATTTCGCTCAAATAATAATCTAGAGGTCCCAACTCTATATTTAGGAACCCCTACTATTTATCTCCAAACAATTCTAGCCTTAATTCTCCCAATATCAGGTTTGATTTC
The DNA here is from genome assembly GCA_949130495.1 of Sambucus nigra. NCBI lineage: Eukaryota > Viridiplantae > Streptophyta > Magnoliopsida > Dipsacales > Adoxaceae > Sambucus > Sambucus nigra. The sequence continues at coordinate 326,034,102 of OX422221.1, read as the reverse complement.
TAACTAACAATTTCGATCTCGAACAGCCTTCCGTAGAAAAATCATTATAAATCCAAAAAAAATTAGAAAAATACGCGGTTGGTGCCCACGTGACCGTATAAAAAAGATCTACAATTTTTATGTTTTGACCAAGGGCCGAATCGATTAAGAAAGGATGCCATATTACTATTCATCATCTTCTCCAACTTTCTCTTTAATCCAACATTCAACCAACCAATCCCTTAAGGTTTCTACATCATCAACCAACATAAATATCATCTACTAACTATGATAATACCAACACACCAATTAAATCAAGGGATTAAACAATTAAATCAAGATTTCAAACCCTAAATCCATTTTTAACAATCTTCCATTTTCTCACCAACGATTACACCATTAATATGGATTCTTACTCACAATTTATATGGAGTTAATAACACATCAAATTATATGAGATTAGTCAACAAAGTCCCATTTTATTTCAAGAATAAAACTCAAAATCACATGGTTTATACCAACTATAATATGAGAAAAATACACTTAAATAGTTAAAGCAAGATAAACACTTGTCTGGAGGATAAAATCCGACGATCCCGAATCGAATCCCGCGGAGTTTGGCCCGAAAATCCTTTTTCTCTCTTCCTCTATTCCTTCCTCTCTCTCTTCTCTCTTTTTCTCTCTTTTTCTTTCTTTTTCTTTCCCCCTCCCTCCTTATATAGGGAGAAATAATGGTTTTATCCATTTTAAACCAAAATGACTCGTTTACTTAATTACGAGTTCCTTTTACTTTAAAAATTCTCGAAACTCAATTACGACCCCCGAATACTCTATTCTGACTATCTCGGCCATTCCGAGACCAACCGCACACTCGAAGTCTCCATCTGAGGTACTTGATCGCAACCCACTAATTTAACCCCACAAAACTTAATGTTGTATTCCCAATAAAATATTATCGTTTATCGCTTTACTCAACTACGACGTATAATTAAAATACTCTGACATATTTACTTAATCCCCAAAGTAAATATAACACCCATAGAAAATCATCTTATGTATGAAAATTCCAAAAATTACTATTCTGAGAAATTCCTCAAAATTCCAATTTACACACAATTATGGAATTTAATTATCCCCCAAAAGTACGGGGTGTTACATAAACCACCGGTTACAAACCAAATCTAAACCAAACTAATAAGGAGTAATAAATCCCTTACAATCTGAAAAGAACTAAATAAAACTGTCAGCGACATGCTCGAAATAGAATGATATGAATCCCTATACTAGGAATAGAAAAATAGATGCGTCTATTCAAATCCCGCAACATCCACATATGCTGCAGCTGCGAATCTCTGGAATAATATCAGGTCCGGTGTCCCTGTGGCTGGACACCTAAAAGGTTTTGAAAATATTTGATAGTAAGGGTTAGAACCCAAAATATTTTGAAAATATTTAGCAAAAGATTAACTTGCATTAATTAAAAATTCATGAATGCGCTTCATATTTAAGTTAGTGTCGAACTCTCTCTTGAGTACATACACACCCCTCAACTAATGTGCACACCTAATGTTTTTTCTATAACTTCCCTAGTTATCTATTCCATAACTAGATCTTGTTATAACTTTTCCTCACACCCTACTCTAGCCCAAGTATGTTTAAATAAATTATTTATAAGTTATCTAATGTTTAAATAAATGATTTATAAGTTATCTATCGCCTTAACTTAATTCACCATTTTCCTTGAAACCCGTATAACGTTCACTAGTTATATAAATAATACAACTCACTTCATGTATTTAATTACGCTATATAATTATATAACCCATTATATACGTAAAACCATATTACAACATTCACACATATGTCGAATATATAATAGCCCATCCTCCTGAGTAATAACTCACTAGGTGTGTTCTCTAAAGTTCTTGTTGATGTAAAAAACTAGATTACTCTAATTATTCAATCACAGATAAATAAATAAGACAAAAGATTTTAAAGTGGTTCAGCCTTATATGAATGGCCTACGTCCACTGTTATGTTATTGCGGAGTGTTTGAGAATTCTCGATTACAAGTGCTATCAAGAAATTTCCCTCCTCTTGAATGAGAGTGATACAAGGTATTTATAGCCCTTAGGCTGTACATGAAAGGGTGAAACATTAAATGATATACATATGAAAGGGTAACTCATTTAATGCTCTTCAAGCGTGTGCGTCAAGATGATAAGCATTCAATGAATAGTTGAACTGTTGATTATCTGGAAATCAATGCTGTGGTCAAGATGCAGCTCGAACCGCCTTAGTTGCTCATCATTCAAGAGTTCCTCGGAGCGCTGGAGTTCCTCGGAGGACAAGAGTTCCTCGGAGGGCTGGTGTTCCTCGGAGTACACCTGTTGCTCGGAGTGAGTATGTTGGTCGGGGGAATGATCTTCCTCGTTGCTATTGTGACACGTAGATTGACATGTATCTTCTTATTATTCGTCCACATTAGTATACTAATTTTGGTATCAACAGAAGCCCCCAATGTTTTATATTTCGAACTTTGAGGAGTATGGAACATTCTTTCTCGGTATATGGCAATATTAAATGACCTTCCTGGGTTTTAGGAGCCTTTTCTTTGTATTTGAATTTCCTTCCAAATTCGCAGAATCCGCCTTTTTGCATTTTTATAAGCACTTCGATCTTCGTGCACTTTTTGTCCTTTTAGCCGCCGGTAGCGCAATAGTTTCCTTTTTATAATCATTTCTTTCGTCGTTTCCCAAGGCAAAGTATTTAAGCTACAGAGGCAATCCCATCGTCTTCTACCTTTTCAATTTCTTCTTTCGAGTTTTCTATAGTTTTTCTCTCTCCTGTGCGTTCATCCCTTTCTTTGTTTGTTTGTCAACAGATCTCCTTTTTCCTGTAAGATTTTCTTCCTTCTTCTTCATTTCTTTTTGTTCACCATGGTTTATATTATCGAATCTCTTGAGAAGTTTCGTTCTGATTTTTCTATTCCTTCTTGGGTAACTTTGGAGAGTCTTTCTGAACCTTCAACTTATTTTAATTTGGCTGAGGGACATTGGTTCCCTAGCCTCTTTATTGCTGAATGTGGATTTTCTTTTCCACCAAACCCTTTGTGTTTAGAGTTCTGTCAGTATTTCGACGTTGTCCATGCAAAAATAGCCCCCAACACATGGAGAATAGTTAATGGGGTGTATAGGTTAAATCAAACTCATGGAACTCGTATAGGAATTTCTGAGATTATGTACTGTTATAGATGGACTGTTTTAGACAATGTTTTTTATCTAAAAACTAGGTTTTTGAATAGGGCCTTAGTAGTCAACCTCCCTGATGCAAACAGGGATTATTTTGAACATGGGGTAGTTATAAAAAATTGGCAACATGCCCCTTTGGTTGGAGATGCAGTATATGAGGGTCCCAAATGCCCTCCATATGGCAATGGGATAGGTTATTTTCATTTTATTTCATTTCTGAAATTATGATTTCATTATGTTTGAATAAATGCATGATTGACATTTCAAAATGTTTTTGTTTGCAGTCGACAGCAAGAGAAAAACTCCTAAAGAATCAGAAGTTAATATAAATCATTTGAAACATATCTGGAATTTGCATCGAAGAGTTGCAGACGAGCACATCAGGTCTGCTTCATATTTGTTACAGTACAGGAGCTACACATCATCTTTTACTGCTCGTCCTGTGGTCAGCATTAGTGACCCATTGCCAGCTTCTGAGGAATCTTCCCCAGAATCTCACATTCCTCTAAGTCAGAAGATGGGCAAGAGAAGAGTTCCTGCTATCTTCGAGGAGACTTCCTCTGCCGGGGATGGAAAAAGAAATAAGGCTGAAGTCCCAAAGGGGACAAAGAAAGTAGATGGTACCCCTTCTGTTGCTCCTCAGAAGGCTGTCGAGAAGCCCCCAGTGGCTCCGAGCAAGAAGAATGCACCTGTGGAAGTGGTCCCAACCAAAAGTTCTTTGGTTGAAACTGCTAAAGTGCCACTGAGGAGATTGAAGAAATCCTCCTTGGTCACTTTGACTGAGACCATTCCCCAGCTCCAAGCTAGTGGAGCTGGTGTTCCAACCATTATTCCCCCGAGTTCTACGATGAGCTCGGTAAAGACTTGGACTATTCCTGAAGTCCAAGGGATAGAAGAAAGCATGTCTAGGGATATGCTGACATCCCTAGCTACTCGTCACATTGCTTCAGTAAGTTTCTCTCATCTTGAATTTTTCTTTCTTTACATCAATTCATGTATCTCGGCATTGACTTATCGTTACCTTCTTTTTCAGCTGGTGAGTTGCTTTAACACCATAGTGAAGAAAGATGAAGAACTCAAGGCTTCTAGCTCCTCGTTTGGAGTGGAGGATGCTTTTGTGGGTTTGGCCCAATCTCTGAAGGAATCTCGTCAAAAATACGACGAGGATAAGGGTGAATGGGAGAAGAAGTTGACTGCGTCTGAGGCAGAAAAAGTGCAGTTTGGAAAGAAGGTGAAGGACTTGGAGAGAGAGAATAAAAAAATACGCCGAGAAGCTCACAAATTTTGGGGAGCTTGAGAATAAGTTGAAATCGGCCGAGGAAGAGCTGTCCCTTCTGCGAGAAGTAAATCGCCAGAAAGAGGAGGTGGAGGCCAAATTGAAAGCCACCGAGGATCTTCTATCCGAGAAGCTCTCCTCGGAGAAAATGAAGAGAAAAATGGCTGTTAAAAAATCCTTTCGAACCGGTTGGGACAAAGGATGGGATAGGGGGGTAGCTGCAATGATGGCTCAGGTGCAGTATGGGAGTTTGAAATACTTCCGAGATGGTTGGGTTGCTGCCTTGCAAGAATTGAAGGTGAGCGAGGACTCTGAACTATTTCAACAACATCTTCCTGGTCCTCCTCCAGCTATTGAAGATGAAGAAGAGGATGAAGCTGCATCCGAGGAGTCTTTACTGATAGTGGGTGATCAAGTCATTGCTACACAACCCAACCAGACATCTACTGAGGAGATTTCTTCTTTGCCTGCTCCTCCTGAACAAATCCCAACTCCATCCGATCAGATTATTGTTCCCACCGAGCAACCAAGCTCCTCGTCCCAGCCTCCCGAGAAAGTCTTGGGAGACAAGGAAAAGGTGTGAAGTTGTTCGGTATTCTCTTTTATTTTTCCTTTTACTTGTACTTTGTATCCCAGATCTTTGTAACTTTGCCTTATGATCTAATAAAATTTGAGTTCTTTTCTTTCATATGATTGTCTCTTCTCTATCTGCACTCTGTCTTGATCTTCTTTTTGATGATCACTTTTTCTTTCTTTGCTAGTTTCTGGCCAGGATGGATATGATATCTGCTAATGACACTAAGCTGATGCAGCAATGCCATGAATATTATAAAGCTGGTCACACAGACCTAAGTGCATCAGAAGTTGCCGACATCCTTGGCTATGGTGCTTCAGAGCAGGCAGTAGAAGCTTATCAATACCTGAAGGGCTTACTTGATCGAGCTGTGGCCAATAACGTGGCTTACTATGACATGATCGAGGAGCTTCAATATACTTTAGAAGATCTTCAGACTCAGTACAAAGAAGCAACTGCCCTTTTGTACGAGGGGTATGAAAAGAGGTATCAACAATTTTCTGCCGAGACAGGCCATAAAAAGATCATTGTTGGGTACGATGTCAGGGAGAGAACCCTAAAGGGTGAAGTTGAAGCTTGTAGACAGATCGTCGAGCTGCTAGAGCAAGAGAACAACAATTTGCAGAAAGAGTTGGCACAGTATAAGTCTGCAGCTTCATCTTCCACTGCCTTGGTACCAGTCACCGATGAAGGATTCTCATTTTTAGAGGTTGAGAATGCCAAATTAAGGCAAGAGTTGGATACATTGAGAAGGTCTGGTACTTCTGCTGTTGCTCGGGGACGAGGAAGAGGTTCTCGTGGTCGAGGAAGAATTGCTCAGAATGTCGTCGAGGAACCAAGTTCTCGACCTGCTCGGGGAGGATCAAGAGCTCTTAGTCGTAATGTTGAAGAAGCTCGTACTCGATCAACGTTGGAAACTCAAGCGTTCCAATTGAGCGCGAAAGATCGGGCTTTATCTGAAATGTCCAAGAAAATCCAAACTCTGGAGGATCAACTTGCATTGACAAAGTCTGCTCTGGATAATAAAGATGTTTTTGCCAGGAACCTTCATGAGCAGTTAGAGAGAATAACTTTCCAATTCCACAAACAACCTCGTGAGTTCTGGATGGCAGGCTACAATGAGGCCCTTTGTCACTTGGATGCTCGCATTGAAAATGCCAATAATGAAGGTTATAAACAAGGATGGTTGAACGCTCTGGGTGTATTAAAACTAGAGCAGGGCCATTATTTATGGGATTATCATGCTCCTAGGCTACTAGACTTGCCTGTGCCACCTTTTAAATTGGACATGGAATGGATCCCAGCTCGTGCCATTCCTCGGAGCTTAATTTCAAAATACCTTGGTGACTACAATCTTCATTCTCAGATCGAGGTATCTCGTCCCGAGCATCTACTGGACATACCTTCTGTGATGAGCGTTAGGATGCTGAAGGACTTGAACTTTATTAACTCTCCTCAGACTTTAAATGATCCACATGCTGGCGAGGAACCTATTTCAAAAGCTGAGGGAAAGAAACCAATAGAGTAGGGATCTCAATGTAATAGTTAGTACACATATGTAAATTGTAATTCGTTTTGAATTTTAATGAAAGACTTTCATTTTCTGTTTGCAAATCTGTATTGCTTTTGTTTTGTGCTTATCAAACACTTTATATTTGTGCTTGCATAACAATATTGTGTGGTTCCTCGACCAACTTAGTAATAAAAAATTATAAGTATTAGTAATGTTGCTCGATCACTTAATAATAAAGCAATGAGTATAAAAATGTTAAAAATTCTTCCAACCAACCAAGGTTGTTAAGTTGAGCTCGTTGACCAATTATAGTTAATGGGTTTTTATCCTCGACCAGCTATACTTGGTAAACTTTGTCTTTTTTATAAAATGTACCCGACCAACCAAGGTCAAAGATTTTTCCTCGTCAACCAACTACAGTTAGTGGGTTTTTATCCCCGACCAACTATACTTGGTTTAGTTTGGAATATTTGTTCTCCGATGAACTTTTATGTAATAAACTTACTTCCCGACTAACATAAGTTGGCATTTGAGAGCATGTCTTGTTTCCCGACCAACCGAGATTGGCCTTTCGTCGATCATCTTTTGTTCTCGCCCTTTTACCAACCGGAGTTGGTCGTGGGTTTGAACTATTATGTCCACTAGCTCTTTTACCAACCTTAGTTGGTCACGCTAGTGTACGCCTCCTAACCAAAGGAGTGTAGTTTGTTCTCGCCCTTTTACCAACCGGAGTTGGTCGCGGGTTTGAACTATCATGTCCACTAGTTCTTTTACCAACCTTAGTTGGTCACGCTAGTGTACGCCTCCTAACTAAAGGAGTGTAGTTTGTTCTCTCCCTTTTACCAACCGGAGTTGGTCGTGGGTTTGAACTATCATGTCCACTAGTTCTTTTACCAACCTTAGTTGGTCACGCTAGTGTACGCCTCCTAACCAAAGGAGTGTAGTTTGTTCTCGCCCTTTTACCAACCGGAGTTGGTCGTGGGTTTGAACTATCATCTTCTTTTTACTGCCGAGCAGCGTTGCATACCGAGCAGCATAGTGTTAAACACACTAGTATTCCCCGAAAAACTTTCAATAAAAGGAGAGAAGATTGTGAAATATCATCGTTTTATTCATATTGATGGAACTGCTTTACATTTTACATCACTGATAATACTTGCGTAGGTGTTCAGCATTCCATGCATTCTTAAATTCTTCTCCTTCTAGAGTTGCTATTCGGTAAGTTCCTGGTCGGACAACTGCAGTAACTCGGTAAGGTCCATGCCAGTTTGCTTCCAACTTATTGTGCTTCTGAATGACCTTCTTTAGCACGTAATCTCCTTTTTTTTAAGTCGCATTTTTTCACCCTCTTATTGTAGAACATGGCTGTTCGTTGTTGATAAGCAGCATTCCTAATGGTTGCCTCTTCTCTAACTTCCTCGAGCATGTTCAAATCTAATCTCCTCATCAGGTCGCTGACTGGGGAATTGAAATTCAGCACTCTGTGTGTTGGAAGACCCAACTCGGCAGGTATTACAGCTTCACTTCCAAAAGCCAGCATATATGGTGATTCTCCAGTCGCTGCTCGGGGAGTTGTTCGATAAGCCCATAATACTGACTGTAGCTCATTAATCCAATTAGCTTTAGCCTCACTTAGCCTTTTCTTTAAACCATTTAATAATGTTCTATTCGTCACTTCAGTCTGCCCATTGCTTTGAGGATGGCCTGGTGCTGAATGTACCTTCAACATGTTTGACTTATGACAATAGGTGGTAAACTCCTCGTTATAGACTTATGTTCCATGGTCTGTGATGAAGGCACGAGGGAGACCATATCGGCAGATGATGTTCTTCCAAACGAATTGGTACACCTTCTCGTATGTCATATCAATCAGAGGCTCAGCTTCTACCCACTTAGTAAAATAATCCACTGCGACGACGAGGTACTTGAATCTTCCTCGGGTCGTTGGCAGTGGTCCAACCAAATCCATTCCCCACATGGCAAAAGGCCAAGGGGAAGTTATGGGTGTCAACAATGCTTGTGGAGTTCGTCGGATGGAGGAAAAACGTTGGCATTTATCACATCTCTTAGCAGAGGCTATACAATCAGCCCTCATCGTTGGCCAGTAGTATCCTTGTGTCATCACCCTTTGCAAAAGTGTCCGACCTGCTACATGGGCGCCACAGGACCCTTCATGGATCTCTTCAATCAATTCTTTCACCTCGGAGGGATGCACACATCTTTGTAAACCTGCCATGATTCCTCGTCTATACAATACACCATTAGTTAGTACATACCGAGCAGCTTTAAACTTCAATTTTTTTGCTGAAAGCTTATCCTCCGGCAATTCTCCCTCCTCAATATATGCCCTTTTCTTTTTCTCCTCTGCTCGACGAGGAGATCTAGACCTTTCTCTAGTTCGGTCATTATTTCTTCTTTCGCCTCCCCGATCAACATACTTTGCTAGTTTCCCTCTTCGAATGAGTGTTTCAATCTCTTTCTGAAGAGCTATGCAATTTTTGGTCATATGGCCGTGATCCTTATGAAACTCACAATATTTATCCCTGTTCCTCAGGTCAGGGTCTGACCTCAGTTTCTTTGGCCACTTTACTTCCTCGTTATTCTTGATTTCTTCCAAGACATGATTAATACCCATTTTCAAAGGAGTATAATTATCGAATTTCTTCAGGACTTCCCATGACGATTTATTATTCTTGGAATGCTTGTCACCGCCATTGCCCTTATGCTCTTTCTTCTTGGATTTATCGTCTTCCACCTTAGTTTCTTTATCCATATTCTTCTTCGCAGCCATGGCCTCCTCGGCATTCATGATTTTGGCCGCTTTCGCCATCAACTCTGACATAGGTGTAGGTGGATCTTTGGCCAAAGTGTAATACAACTTGTTAGGCAACAACCCACTCATCAAGGCTGTGATTGCTGTCTTTTCTTCATAATCTATGACTTCCAGCTTCTCGTTATTGAAACGAGTTATGTAATCTCTAGTACTCTCACCAGATTTTTGTCTAACACTTAACAAGTGTGCTACTCTTTTTACTGGTGTTTCTCCAAAACAGAAATTGCCGATAAACAACTCGGCCAACTGAAAGAAAGTTAAAATCTTACCCCGAGGAAGATTGTTGTACCATATCTGGGCAGGTCCAGTAAGAGTTCCTGAGAATGCTCTACATCTCATCTCGTCGGGGATAGCATAGATATCGGCGGTAGCTTGATATTGCTCTATATGAAGAACAGGGTCTGTCTTTCCATCATATTTGGGGGTCACTACTGGTGCTTTAAACTTTGACGGGGTAGGAAAACCCACAATGGCATGGACAAAAGGTGTCCCTTGAACAAAAGTTCGTTGTAGGGAATTCTTCGCCTTAGCCATTTCTCCCAATCTTTCCTCCAAGCGCTGAATGGAACCCTTCCACGCATCGTTTCCTTCCTCAGGCTTATTAGTTCGGGCAATTGATTGTTCTGATGTGGCCTCTTGAGATCTATCTTGACGAGCAACTGGTCGTGATTGTGCTGATCCTTCTCTTAGATCTGATGGTCGTCGAAAACTCCTCGACATGGTCTTAGGTGGACTCCTATTCCTCCTAGGGCCTAATCGACTGAAAGGAGACACCCTACTCAGTCTTTCCAAGGCACTGGGTCTTTCGAGAGAGAGAGTGATGCGTTGATCAGTATCTATAGCCCTTATTGACGAAGTTCGCCCAGGTTGATAAGAGAAATCATCAGATTCCTCATTACGATATGACTCAGTACGCCTGGATCGTGAAGAATGTAAATAGGTTTGCCTCTGACCACTTCGCTGTCCGGAACGCGCAGGTGCACCGCCATGAAGGGTCTGTATGAGTTGTCGCATTATTTCCTGCATGGCGGTTTGTCCTTGAGCCAGATTTGTCATAATCCCAGCCAGATCTGGCGGTGCAGAGGGATTTGGAGGATTTCCAGCATTTCCAGCGTTTCGATTGTTGGATTCCGGATTATCTGCCATTGATGATGAATGAATTTTGGTGAAAAACGATAATAACAATCGTTCCCACAGACGGCGCCAATCTGTTGATGTAAAAAACTAGATTACTCTAATTATTCAATCACAGATAAATAAATAAGACAAAAGATTTTAAAGTGGTTCAGCCTTATATGAATGGCCTACGTCCACTGTTATGTTATTGCTGAGTGTTTGAGAATTCTCGATTACAAGTGCTATCAAGAAATTCCCCTCCTCTTGAATGAGGGTGATACAAGGTATTTATAGCCCTTAGGCTGTACATGAAAGGGTGATACATTAAATGATATACATATGAATGGGTAACTCATTTAATGCTCTTCAAGCGTGTGCGTCAAGATGATAAGCATTCAATGAATAGTTGAACTGTTGATTATCTGGCAATCAATGCTGTGGTCGAGATGCAGCTCGAACCGCCTTAGTTGCTCATCGTCCAAGAGTTCCTCGGAGCGCTGGAGTTCCTCGGAGGACAAGAGTTCCTCGGAGGGCTGGTGTTCCTCGGAGTACACCTGTTGCTCGGAGTGAGTATGTTGGTCGGGGGAATGATCTTCCTCGTTGCTATTGTGCCACGTAGATTGACACGTGTCTTCTTATTATTCGTCCACATTAGTATACTAATTTTGGTATCAACAGTTCTATCAACCCAGGATACTTAGTCCCACCTAGAGTTTCGAGACAACTATGGTCCGTCGAATCAGAACCTAAATAAAAACGTAATGGAGGCGGTCATATTCCCCCGGGTATGAGGGCATCATCTCAATGCCCCATCTCTAAAATTGGACGCTATGACCTCGGGATATACTCGCCCTACTCATCAAGCTAGGGGATTCATCCGCATCGTGCAACCTCCCCTGACATCACTAGAGTATATAATATAAATACATATCTAGTCACTGATATTTATAAGCGCACAATATATATATATATATATATATTCCCGACTTTACCGTGTACAATTTCCGTAGCACTAGCCTAAAATATTCTCGAGTCAATGGTCGCACTCTAATTTAATTAATTTACTCATAAATTAATTTATTACCTTAGTGTCACCCAACCAATATACCCGGACATGCTCACTTGGCCCGTAATTAAATATTACCCAAGTCTATAGCCCGACTCCAAATTAATTAGTTTCCTTCCATAATTAATTTAATACCTTGGCATCGCTCAACCAATATATCCGAACTCGTTCACTCGATCCGTACTTAATTATTTGGAATTTATTTCACCAACCTATCCATAATGTACCCCACATAAATCCTAGATAATCCCAATTATTTCCCCTATAATTGTTAGGAATATGTGCTTCATATTTATTTATCACTAAATAATGCATGGAAATTAAATCTTAAATTAATTTCCTTTTATATAACCAAAACTGGCTGAACTGTAAAAAATCTGGGACCGTCGATCGATCGACTGCCTGGGTTGATCGATTGATCGACCAGATACCCTTCTTCTCCGAGTTGTCTGTTTCCTCCATTGTTAACCCAACCAAGGTTTTAGTTTCACTCTTAGTATTCTCCGATCACAATTAACAATATTTTCACATAAAGATACGTTCTAATCATTCTAGAAACTTTAATTCAACAATTAATTTCCATGAATTCCAATGTTTTCCCGATTCAAATTTTTATTCGGGTTTCAATTATCAAATAACATTTACATTTATGTTACCATACATTTAACATTGATTCCTACTGGATTTAACATACGATTCATATATCTACACTCCAGAATCGTAAAACCCAATTAATTTCACCCAGAATCTCATCATGTGTTTCATTCCCCCAAAACCCAATTTCAAATGAATACTCACTCAAAAACGGAATTGATATCCACTCACTACAATATGAATTGATTATCATAATGAAAAATTACAACAAGTTAACCACTTGCCTTTTTGGGTTCGTAGATTATGATCAGTTGAAGTAGAGAAATGTTTGATGAAGAACACCCAATTTGTTCCTTGTTTGACTCCAAAAGATCCCCAATTGCTCTTCCAATTGATCCCTCTAGCTTTCTCTCAAACTCTAAGGTTTAGCTTTATGTTTTTCTACCATTCAAAACTTCTTATATTTAGGTTTAATACTTTGATCCCGTTTTTAGTCTAATGGGCCAAGCCCAAGTGACCCGAACACCACTGTGTGGGCCCGATTATGCCTAAAAGCGTCCCGAGACCCATTTATTACTCCTGGGCACTCTTTTTCGACTATCTCGACCCATACAGACTCAACCGTGCGCTCATAAATTGACATCCGAATTAATTTATTATAAGTTACTATCTCACACCCAACTTAGTCTATATTCGACTCCCAACTGAGATAAATAGATACCACGTCACTAATACACATTATGACGTAAATAAATTATTACTATTCACTTAGTAATTTAATTTCATAAATATTAACCATTTACTCTCCGATTAATATTACCATTATTAATTCAATTAAATTACGACACGCAAGTAATTTAAAATTTCTTCGAATTAATTAAGTATTTAAATGCACAGAAACACGGGGTGTTACAATAAGATATGCAACTCAACTCAGAAAAGGCATCAAAATAGAAGATGAGAGAAACTAAAATTTGTATTCAGCTCCTCGTACACACAAAAAAGAGAGCAAACATAAATTACATTAAACTCTATTTAAGTTTTGAGATAGCAACAAACTCTTATTTAACTATTTGTTGAAGAATAAATTCAAGAGCACAACAATTATATTATTCAGCTACAAGATTTCAAGTGAAGACTCAGGACAAAATCAGAATCATTGTGAAGTCTCTTTGAATTTGAATAAGAAACTCAGATTTACATTTGTACTTTATAGAGTTTCGACATCCAAACCTTTGTACTAAAACTTCAAAATTTATTTTGAAGCTTTGTTGAAGCTTCGATTGTACTAGTAGCCCGTTTTGGTGCTATAAAGTGGTGATTTGATCCTACCATCAAGAAGATCAGGAATACTGAACCGCAAGGGGACATAGGTTGCTCTGGGCTCGTGGACGTAGGTCGGGATTTGACCGAACCACGTTAAAAATACGGTGTCATTTATTTTCAGCATTTATATTTATTTACTTGCTTGTGATTGTTTAATTTTTTTTTGCACTTATATTGGCAAATATATTAAATCCAAAAATTTGGTAAATTTATATTAAGATTAAAATTATTATTTTTGAATTAGTTACTAAATTTCAGAATATTAATTCATATTAATTACGAAAATTGTTTATAAATTTATTGGGTCTTATAATCTTGAAATATAACTTGTTTAATTAATTGAGAGTATTTATTTGATATTCTTTGTGTGAATCATTTAAGATCAATTCCAGAAGATAAATTTTTATACGAAAATTGATAATTTATTTATTGGGTGTTAAAATCTGTGATTTATCTTGATTACATTAATTGGTTATATTTAGTTATTTTTTATTGATTTAATAATTTAAGATTTATTAATCTGAAATTTGAATTAAGTGTTTTTAAATTAAATATTTTCTGAAATTTTAATTTAACCCTAAAAGTTTGTTAAACTCAATCCCCCCCCCCCCCCCCCCCCCCCCTCTTGAGTATAATTTGGGTAACAATTGGTATCAGAGTTAGCGCTCTAATTATTTATGGATTTAATAGTCCTTGAGTTCAAGATCATTGCAAACTCTTTTAGTGAAGGACAATCAATCTCTAGACCTCCTCTATTTTCTGAAAATGATTTTATTCAATCTTATGATTATGAAATTTGAGGATTAATTATAAATGAGTCATATATTTCTTAAAATAAAAATAGTTAAGTGATTTAGATATTAAGAAAATTCAGTTAAATGTTAAAGCTATAAATATTCTACTATGTTATTTACATATTGATGTTTATAACAAAATTTCTTGTTGTGAATATGCTAGGGATATCTAGGACAGATTACAAGCTATTTATGAGATGGGCATAGATGAACATAAAGAAGTGGAGAATCCAATTGAGAATGAATCTATTGATGAATCTTCAAGCCAAGATGATGATACAACAAACTTTTGTTTAATAACTATAGAAGATTTGGTACATTCTAATCTTGATTCCTCTAGTGACAGTGATGATGAAAATGCTGATGATTATGAGGCATTGCAAAATATTTTTGATGAATTATGTGATAGTTTTGAAGAACTTAAGAATAAATATGTTGAACTTTAAAGGTCTCATTCATTACTTTCTACAAAATGTGATTTGTACTTGAAATAAATTAATGAATTAAAATTAGTAAACCATTCCTTGAGAAAATAATTTGATGCTTTGAAAATAGAATATACTAGTAGCATATCTCTTGAAAAACTTGAATTTGAAAATACCAAATTGAAATTTCAAGTTGAGGATTTGACAAGTAGTCTTAAAAAATTTGTAAATGGAAAGAAAAATTTGCAAATCTTATCAGGCAGTTAAAGATGGATGTTTGATAGAGCTGAAATTGGTTATAATACTAATGATAATGAGAAAAGCTTTCAAAACTATTCCAATTATGGATTAACTGATTGTGCACATATTGTGGTAGACACGCGCATTTTTCAGATTTGTGTTCATATAAATTTCAATTGAGAAAATTATCTTGGATTCCTAAAGGAAAAATTATTCATGCTAACCCTAATATGCCACACTCATTTTGGGTTCCAAAAGATAAAGTTTTTAGGTGCAAAATCGGTGTTGGCACTTGAACACAATTTCGTGAGAATAAATGTAAATCGAGGAATATTGTGATATGTCGTTTTCATATTTAATATGATTATTTTCCTGAAATATTATGTCATATGATTAATGATTAATAGTCTGATTAAATTTATATTATTCCAAACTGTGTTTATTGTTTGAAAAGATGAATACATTTTTTAAAGACAAAGCGTACTATGGATGACAACTTATTTGTTATATCTTGATGAATAAATTGTTTATTTGCATTGATGATTTTTATTTAATAAGTCCATGCTCCATGATAAGTTAAATTTGTGCTTTAATATTGCTTTATGGACCTAACACATTCTTGCTATCAAAGAAAAAAATCTTCAAAGTTGTGTAGGTTGCTTTTTAATATGACTTCCAAATTTTCATAGCCTATGATATTGATATTGGAAGCAATAATTTGTGATTTCAAGCATCTTTGCCAAATGTTGATAATGCCTCACTTGATAATCTCATGAAGATATCTTTGGTGAGGTTGTGACGTACACCCTTCGTGATATATCTTAAAATTAATTGCTAGTTTATCATATGATCTTAATTGAAAATATTTCAATTATTTATCTTGCCTAGACTAACTTTTTTTCGTAAATTAAGTTGATATGATTGATTATGTCTTCACATGTTAATTTATACATTTATTATTTAGATGATTTTATGTTGTAAAACATGCACTAGATTTTGATGATAAAACTTTTGAGATGAAAATTCATAATCTTTGTGTGTTACACTTATATATATATATTCGATTAATTCATGACTTTATCATATATCTTTTTGAAACGAAAATATTATGTGTATACTTGCAAATTTAAAATTTTCTTGTTATATGTGCTACTTGATTTTGTGATATGCATTCATCGATTTTGATGATATGATCATATTTATCATTATGAGCTAGACCTAGCCCCATTGTTTGAATATTAGTGACATTCATGAAGA
Source organism: Sambucus nigra (assembly GCA_949130495.1). Taxonomy (NCBI): domain Eukaryota; kingdom Viridiplantae; phylum Streptophyta; class Magnoliopsida; order Dipsacales; family Adoxaceae; genus Sambucus; species Sambucus nigra. Next base: position 326,017,858 of record OX422221.1, on the reverse strand, counting down.
ATTTAATTTTTGATTAACGATTTTTTGAAAAATCCTACGATTATTCATATATGCTTTCATTGATATTGACAATATGAATTTATTGATTTTTAATTCAGCACTTTGGCTTATTATATGATTAGCCCTCTTGAATGAATATTGTTTTTAAAAAGGTATGTATGAAAAATATTCTCTAGATGAAAAGAAAATGGCACTTGTGATGTTTACACTTGAATTTAAATTCATATGCTTATCAAATGTTTGAAATATATTGAAATTGATTAACATTCATGTTCCATCCATTTTTGAGAAATTTGTTTACTGAAAGATTTTGAAGTTATTATTGAGCAAATTATTGAGTTATTTTTTGAAAACATGAAAGTATCGATAAGCTTCTTGTTATTAACAATATGAATTTACTGAGCCTTCTATTTGATCTCACCATGTGTTTCATTACTTGAAAATTGATTTATTAACTTTCATGAAAAATTTTGTTGTTGAAAGAAATTAACACTTGATATATTTGTGCTTAATTGAAAATCACACGATTATTGAATTTAAAGTTGATTTGTGAATATATCGAGACTTGTTTAAAATAATTTTATGGTAAAAAATATTGATAATATTTTTGTCTCATGAAGAAGATGCACTTTATTTATCATGTGCATATATGTCTTCGTTGGTAACCCTTAGGGGGGGATAAATATTTATTGAAAAGTATTTATTTGAAAAATTCTTGATCATAAACTTTGATGCATTAATATGGATATTGCAATATGATTAATTATTCCGAGAATCTTATGCTCGTATCTCGAAAATGGCAAAGCTTGAACAAAATTGAAAAAAACATTATCACTATATTTATGTCGCTCTATTCTAACTCATGTTATGCGTTTAATTCAAATTATTTGAAAACATTGAGTTATGAAATATTTCATGTTGTGTGCTTAAAAAGTTTGCTATATCGTCATGATTTATACAACCATATTACTGAGAGAGTTATTTGTAACAACCAGCGTAAATTTTTGGGGTATTTTTCAAAATATAAAGGAAAAATAAATTTTGAGATAAAATTATTTTTATTGCTCAAATATGTTGGTTATTATTTTTAAAGGCGATAATTTCAAACGGTTTCGAAATCGGAGTTAAAACGAATTTTATTTTAATTTTATAAATTTTTATCCCTTTTAACATTTTTGGCCGAACTGTTAGTTTTTAGGCACGATCGATCGATCGATGCCTGGGGGTCGATCGATCGATCACCCCAGATTTCGTGCGCTGCAATCTGTTTGCAGAATTTTAGTTGGTTTCAAACTCTTATCCTTTTCACCTTATTTAAAGGTTTGTTGGCTATTGTTTCGGAGCAACCTTTTGGCACAAAAATACTCAGATTGTGTATTTTCTTTTCCTCTCTTTTACTCAAAACAGTACCCTTTAATTTATGCTTTAAACCTTAGGTGTTTAGAGGTGTTCTTGGGGCTGTTTTGAGGTTGTTCTTGGAGGAACTTTTGGTGATCTTTGGAGCAGATTTTTTGGTGGTTTTATCTGCGTTTCTGGGCAGATTTATCGTTGGTTTCTCATCGCAGTTTGAGGTATGGGATTTTACACAATATGCTCCTTAATCTCGCGAGTATTATTCTCGTTGTTTTCTTGTGATTATTGACTCATATTTGAATTGATAAATTCATTGGAATCTGGAAATTTTATTTGGGATCTATTTATGATTCATGTGGTATTATTATTGTGTTGAGCATGTTGTCATGAAGATTACAATATGGCACGGAGGTTGGGCACCCGCCAATATTCCTTTTTCCGGATATGCTAGAAAAATGCATAGGTGCGGTACGTTGGTGGGGCCTGGTGACCCGGTTAATGTGTTGTTGAGAAATTATAGTGATATAATTGCTTATGAGATTCGCATTTGATTTGAATATTCGTATTCGTATTGTGACGTTTTATTCATCGCTAACATTATTGTTGAGCATCTTTCCTGTCGTATTGTGTACTTCCCCATATTTTCTTTTAGTGACAGGTTAGCGCGGATTTGGGCGCTTTGGATTTATTTGGGATGATTTATCGAAAGGATTATTTTGGGAAGAATTTTAATACAAGAGATGAGAAGACTTGTATTATTTTGATGTATAGAGCATTGGAGATTTTTTATTTATTTGTTTTCGAGATAGTTAGATTGTTGTAATTATTTCGAGAGATTTGTTGTATTTGTAATTTGAAGAGATTGAGATTAGTGGTTTCTATTTTCATTATGGGTTTTAGATGCTCTATACCTTGTTATATTGTGGATTAGTCTAGTTTTATCGTTAGTAGCGCTCCGTTCGCTCTCTCCGGGCGGGTGGGGTGTTACATTATTTGTGCTAATTAATACATATCTTATATCTCTCGTATTTACATTAAACTCATGTTGTGGGTTTAATTCAAATTATTTGAGAACTTTGAGTTATAATTTACGCGTAAAAAGTTGTTATGAGGTACCTTTGCATGTCACGCATGGTTAGTGTGCAACCTGGTACAATTGGTATCATTTATCATTTATGTGCTTGAAAAGTTGATCATTTATCATTTTGGTAACTTATACGATATTTGATAATATTAATGCCTATCCAAAAGTTCAAATGCATTATTGGAGAAAATTTATGATAAAATTTGTCTGTATTGAAAATTGATGATATTCATATATGCCCCTTGTAATTTTTGGTTGGATCTCATGCAAAATTATTTTTTATAGGGGGAGTCTTCCGATTTACCCTTGACACCTAATTTTTATGAAAATTCTTTTTGATAATGTCAAAGGGAGAAAATATTTATGATTCACTAATTATGCTTAGTTTATACATTTTATGGATCAATTGTGAATCATTATTTGTCATCATAAAAAAAGAGGAGATTGTTAAACGAAAATGTAATTAACCCTTCAACTAATATTATCAAATGTAATTAGTTTAATTATAATTTATGTACATTTTAGTTTAATGGATTATATTAATTTTGATGTTTCCAAACATATATTTATTAAATTCTTTGCAAATATTTGTCAATTTATATTGTATATAATATTTTTGTTTTATTTGTGTACTATATATCTTCAATGTATATTATATTCAATTAATATATTTGTTACATAATATATATTAATATACATGTAAATTGCAACTGCTACATATTTTATATTTCTTTTTATACAATTATGCAAACAATTTTTATCTACGATTTTTCATACTATTTAAATTAATTTTTATTATGTTTATATATACAATATATGATGGGCTATACTAAAGATATTACATTTTATATATTTTTTATATCGCTATATACGTTATTTTATATATTACTTATATTTATATTGTATGATTATATGTATATAATATTTAAATATTTAATGGTAATCGAGATTTTTTTTGTGCACTAAATTTTATCATTTAAATATTTGTTTAGATGTACTTAAGTAATTCATTTGGTTTTAGTGATCCTCTAGCTGTTTGAGTTTTAAATCAAGCCTTGGATGCATTTTGTCCTATTTAATCAATACCCGCTTTGGCCATGTTTTGTTCCACTTAGCTACCTTGGGAAGCATACACTTGAGACTTACCTTAATTGCCTTTGTCACTGCACATAATAAATCCCGCCATGCGTGTACCTTTGCTTTTCTAAACATCTTTGACAGTTTTTTTTTTTACTTTTGTATTTATATATTATCTCATACATCACCATGGTTTGTGTGTACTAAACCATTTTTTAAAAAGTTTTAAAGAGTTGCCTACCTCATTTTTTAAAAAGTTTACACACATATACATGTTATGTAATTGTCCGCCACAGTGCTAATTTTCAAAGCTTTTCTCAACAGCTCTTGGATTGAATAATAGTTCATTACTTATTAAATTATTTATATAAATACTATCTCTTATAATTTTTATTATTACTATTTTGTATTTTTTACATTATACTTAGTTAATATATTTATTATATATTACAAAATATTATTATATACAACTACTTGATTAGTAAATTTTTTATATATGTACTAGCCACAATTTTTTATATATATATTGTTGATGTAAAAAATTAGATCGCTCTAATTATTCAATCACAGATAAATAAAATGAACAAAGATTTTTAAAGTGGTTCAGCCTTATAAGAATGGCCTACGTCCACTGTTATGTTATTGATGAGTGTTTGGTAATTCTCGATTATCAGTTCAATCCAGAAATTCTGGTCCCTTTGAATGAGGATGATACAAGGTATTTATAGCCCTTAGGCTGTACATGAATGGGTCGATACATTAAATGAGAATACATATGAAAGGGTAATACATTTAATGCAGCGTGTGCGTCAAGATGATGAACATTCAATGAATAGTTGAACTGTTGACATTCTGGCAATTAATACTATGGTCGAGATGCAGCTCGGACCGCCTTAGTTGCTCGTTGATCAGGAGTTCCTCGGAGCGCTAGAGTACCTCGGAGTGTTACAGTTCCTCGGTATATCCTCGTTGCTCGGGGAGAACATAAGTTGGTCGAGGAAATGAACTTCCTCGTTGTTATTGTGCCACTTAGATTGACAAGTGTCTTCGTATGATTCGTCCACATCAACATATTAATTTTGGTATCAACAGAAGCCCCCAATGTTTCATATTTTGAACTTTGAGGAGTATGGAACATTCTTTCTTGGTTTATGGTAATATTGAATGACCTTCCGGGGTTTTAGGAGCATCGTATTTGAATTTATTTCCAAATTCAAAGAATCCACCTTTTTTCGAACTTTTAAGAGCGCTTCGATCTTAGTGCCCTTTTTGTCCTTTTAGCCGCCGGAAGTTCAATAGTTTCTTTTTTGTAATCATTTCCTTCGCCGCTTCCCAAGGCAAAGTATTTAAACTTCTTAGGTAACCATACCGTCTTCTTCTTTTTCCAATTTCTTGCATTCAAGCTTTCTATTCTCTCCTTCTCTCTTGTGCGTTCATCCTAGTTTTCGTTCGTTGTCAACATACCTCCTTTCTTCCTGTAAGATCTTCTTCCTTTCTTCTGTATCTCTTTTATTCAGTATGGTTTATATTGTGGAGTCTGTTGAGAAATTTCGTTCCGATTTTTCCATTCCTTCTTGGGTAACTCTGGAGGTTCTTTTTGAGCCTTTAGATTATTTTCGATTGGCTGAGGGGCATTGGTTCCCCAGTCTATTCATAGCTGAATGTGGATTTTCTTTTCCACCAAACCCATTGTGTCTTGAGTTTTGTCAGTATTTTGATCTTGTTCCTGCAAAAATAGCCCCCAATTCATGGAGAATAATTAATGGGGTGCATAAATTAAATCTAACTCATGGGACTCGTATAGGGATCCCTGAAATTATGTATTGCTATAAATGGGCCACTCTAGATAATATTTATTACTTAAAAACTAGGTTTCTGAATAGGGCTCTTGTAGTTAACCTCCCTGACTCAAATAGAGATTATTTTGAACATGGGTTGGTTATTAAAAATTGGCAATATGCCCCTTTAGTTGGAGATGGAGTATACAACGGTCCCAGATGCCCCCCATATGGCAATGGGATAGGTTTATTTTTCATTTTATTTTACTTATGAAGTTATGCTTTTATCATGTTTGACAAAATGTATGACTGATATTTCATTATGTGTTTGTTTGCAGTTGATAGTAAAAGAAAAACTCCAAAAGAATCAGAGGTTAATATTAAGCATCTGAAACTTATCTGGGGTTTGCATAAGAACGTTGCAGACGAGCACATCAGGTCTGCATCATATCTGCTACAGTATAAGAGTTACACAACCTCTTATACTGCTCGCCCTGTTGAACCAGCTTCAACTCCAGAGGATTCTTCTTCAGATTCTCATCTTCCTTTAAGTCAAAGAATGGGCAAGAAAAGAGCTCCTCCTGCTCTTTTTGAGGACATTACTTCTGCTGTTGGGGCTAAGAAAAGCAAAACTGATGTCCCAGAGGGGACTAAGAAGGTGGATGCTGCACCCTCCAAAGCTGCCGAGAATCCCCCAGTGGCTCCGAGCAAGAAAGTTGCTCCTATGGAAGTGATTACTATCTCTCCGACCAAGAGTTCTTCCTTGGTTGAAGCTGCTGAAGTCCCTTTGAGAAGATTGAGGAAATCATCCTCAGTCAACTTGGCTGAAACTGTCCCTTCTCTACCTGCTGGTGGTGTTGGTATTCCAACCATCATTCCTCCGAGCTCTGCAATGAGCTCGGTAAAAACTTGGATCATACCCGAGGTCCAAGGAATTGATGAAAAAATTTCTAGGGATATGCTGACATCCCTAGCTACTCGTCATCTTGCTTCGGTAAATTTCTCACATTCTGAATTTTCTTTCTTTCTCTGAATGCTTGCATTTTGTATTGACTTTACTGTTTTTCTCATCTTTCAGCTGGTGAACTGTTTCAATAATATCGTGAAGAAAGATGAAGCTATTAAAGCTTCAAGCTCCTCGTCAGGTGTAGAGGATGCTCTGCTGGGTTTGACCCAATCCTTGAAGGAATCTCGCCAACAGTATAGTGAGGACAAGGCTGTTTGGGAGAAAAAGTTGTCTGCAGTTGAGGCCGAGAAGGTGAAGATGGCTGAGATCTCTAAGAATTTGGAGGATAAAGTAAAAGGTTTAGAGGTCGAACATCAGAAGTATGATGTCAAGCTCAAGAACTTTGGAGAGCTTGAAGATAAGTTGAAGAAGGCAGAGGAAGAGTTGTCCGCCCTGCGAGATATCAAGGTCCAAAAGGAAGAATTGGATGCGAAGCTCTCCTCGGAGAAATTGAGAAGAAAGCTCGCAGTTAAAAAATCCTTCAGCTCTGGCTGGGAAAAAGGATGGGATAAGGGGATTGCTGCGATGACATCCCAAGTTCAATATGGGAAGTTGAAATACTTCCGAGATGGCTGGGTAGCTGCCCTACAGGAATTGAAGATCAAGGATGATTCCGATCTATTCCAGTTGCACCTCCCTGGTCCTCCTCCACCAATTGTGGAAGAAGAAGAAGATGAGCCTGCCTCTGATGAATCTTCTATGGCTATAGGTGATCAAGTCCCTGCCTCTCTTCCTGCTGCCAACGAGGACATTTCTTCCATGCCTCCTCCTTCTGAGAAAATTTCAACTCTTGCTGTTCAAGCTACTATCACCTCCGAGCAACCAAACTCCTCGTCCCAGCCTCCCGAGAAAGTCTTGGGAGACAAGGAAAAGGTGTGAAGTTATTCGGTATCATTTCTATCTTTTATTATCACTTGTAATCAAACAATGTAATCTTTTGATGATCTAATAAAATACATTTTTGTTCATCTCTGTTGTTGATGATTTGTTTTTGTTGATTGTTGTCTTTTTCTCATCCTTAGTTTGTTGCTAGAATGGAACTGATATCTGCACATGATACCAAGCTGAAGCAACAATGTCACGAATATTATAAGGCTGGTCATACAGACCTTAGTACATCAGAAATTGCTGACATCCTTGGCCATGATGCCTCAGAACAGGCAATTGAGGCTTATCGATACTTGAAAGATTTACTCGACCGAGCTGTGGCCAACAATGTAGCCTACTACGACTTGATTGAGGAACTTCATTATTCCTTAGAAGATCTCCAAGGTCAGCACAATGAATCAATGGTTTTGTTGCACAAGGAATATGAAAATAAATATCAACAGCTTTCTTCTGACACAGGCCATAAAAAGATCTTGGCTGGATACGATGTTAGGGAAAGAACTTTAAAAGGTGAAGTTGAAGCTTCCAGGCAGATTGCTGAGTTGCTGGAACAGGAGAACAATAATTTGCAGAAAAAGTTGGCACAGTATGAATCTGCAACGTCATCTTCCATTGCTTTAGTGCAAGTTACCGATGAAGGTTTCTCGTTCTTAGAGGTTGAGAATGCCAAATTAAGGCAAGAGCTGGACAACTTAAGAAAATCTGTTATTCCTGCGATTGCTCGGGGACGAGGAAGAGGTTCTCGTGGGCGAGGAAGAACTGTTCAAAATGTTACCGAGGAGCAAAGTTCTCCAGTCGCTGCTCGGAGTCGATCAAGAGTTCTTAGCCGTAATGTTGAAGAATCTCGTACTCTGTTAACATTGGAAACTCAAGCATACCAATTAAACGCCAAAGATCGGGCTTTATCTGAATTGTCCAAGAGAAATCTATCTTTGGATGATCAACTTACTGCAACGAAGTCTGCTTTGAATGATAAAGACGTTTTTGCCAGGAACCTTCACGAACAATTGGATAGATTAACCTTCCAATTCCATAAACAGCCTAGGGAATTTTGGATGGCAGGATACAATGAAGCCCTTGTTCATTTAGATGCTCGTATTGAACATGCCAATAATGAAGGTTATAAGCAGGGGTGGCTGAACGCCCTAGGTGTACTGAAATTGGAGCAAGGGCATTTTTTATGGGATTATCATGCTCCAGGGTTACTAGACTTGCCTGTGCCACCTTTCAAATTGGACATGGCATGGATCCCAGCTCGTTCCATTCCTCGGAGTTTAATTTCAAAATATCTTGGTGACTATAGTCTTCATTCTCAGATTGAATTATCTCGTCCCGAGAAACTCTTGGATACACCTTCTGTGATGAACGTCAGAATGCTCAGAGATATTAATTTCATTAATTCTCCTCTTTGCTTGGAAGACCCTCCTACCGGCGAGGAACCTGTTTCAAAAGCTAAAGGAAAGAAACCAACAGAATAGGTTTTTCAATGTAACAATTAGCACATATATGTAGCTTGTAATATATTTTGACATTAATGAAAGAATTTCATTTTTTGTTTGCAAATCTGTATTGCTATTGTCTTATGTTTATCAAACATTTTTACATTTGTGCATATGTATCTGTTAAAAAGATAACAATTTGGTGTTGTTCATCAACCAACTTAGTAATCAAAATTATAAGTATCAATGTTGCTCAATCACTTAATAATAAAGTAATGAGTATAAAATGTTTAAAATGTTTCCAACCAACCAAGGTTGTTAAATTGTGTTTGTCGACCAACTACAGTTGATGGGTTTTTATCCCTGACCAACCATACTTGGTAAATTTTTCATAAAATGTATCCGACCAACCATGGTCGATAATTTATCCTCGTCGACCAAGTATAGTTGATCACCGACCAATTATACTTGGTTCAGTTTGGAATTCTTTGTATTTTCTGGAATGATTTTACCTTCCGACCAACTTGTTGGCCTATTTTCAAACCGTATTTGATCAGGTTCTTTCGAACTATCTTGTCCACTAGTTATCTTACCAACCTTAGTTGGTCACGCTAGTGTATGCCTCCTAACCAAAGGAGTATATTTTTTGGTTCTTTCGAACTATCTGTCCACTAGTTATCTTACCAACCTTAGTTGGTCACGCTAGTGTACGCCTCCTAACCAAAGGAGTATATTTTGGTTCTTTCGAACAATCTGTCCACTAGTTATCTTACCAACCTTAGTTGGTCACGCTAGTGTACGCCTCCTAACCAAAGGAGTATATTTTGGTTCTTTCGAACTATCTGTCCACTAGTTATCTTACCAACCTTAGTTGGTCAGGCTAGTGTACGCCTCCTAACCAAAGGAGTATATTTTGGTTCTTTCGAACTATTGGTCCACTTTTTGCTGTCAAGCAGCGTAGTGTACAACACTAGTATTCCCCGAAAAACTTTCAAACAAAGGAGAGGAAAGTGGTGAAAACATCATCGTTTTATTCATATTGATGGAACCTTTGTACATTTTACATCATTGATAATACTTGCGAAGGTGTTCAGCATTCCAAGCATTCTTGAATTCTTCTCCTTCTAGAGTTGCTATTCGGTAAGTTCCTGGTCGAACAACTTCTGTAACTCGGTAAGGCCCATGCCAGTTTGCCTCCAATTTATTGTGCTTCTGAATGACCTTCTTTAGCACATAATCTCCTTCTTTTAAATCGCATTTCTTCACCCTTTTGTTGTAGAAAAGAGCTGTTCGTTGTTGATAAGAAGCATTCCTAATGGCTGCTTCTTCTCTGACTTCCTCGAGCATATCCAAATCCAGTCTTCTCATCAAGTCACTGATCGGAGAATTGAAGTTCAGCACTCTGTGTGTTGGGAGACCTAACTCGGCAGGTATTACAGCCTCACTTCCAAATGCCAGCATATATGGTGATTCTCCAGTCGCTGCTCGGGGAGTTGTTCGGTAAGCCGACAATACTGATTGTAGCTCGTTAATCCAGTTAGCCTTAGCTTCACTTAGCCTTTTCTTCAAACCATTTAGCAGTGTTCTATTCGTCACTTCAGTCTGTCCATTGCTCTGAGGATGGCCTGGTGCTGAATGAACCTTCAAAGGGACCGGAATTTCTGGATTGAACTGATAATCGAGAATTCCCAAACACTCATCAATAACATAACAGTGGACGTAGGCCATTCTTATAAGGCTGAACCACTTTAAAAATCTTTGTTCATTTTATTTATCTGTGATTGAATAATTAGAGCGATCTAATTTTTTACATCAACAGATTGGCGCCGTCTGTGGGAAACGACTGTTGCTATCGTTTTTCACCAAAAATCATTTATCATCAATGGCAGATAATCCAGAATCCAGTAATCGAAATGCTGGAAATGCTGGAAATCCTCCAAATCCACCTGCACCTCCAGATCTGGCTGGAATTATGACGAATCTGGCTGAAGGACAAATCGCCATGCAAGAAACAATGAGGCAACTCATTCAAACTCTTCACGGCGGTGCACCTACCCATTCAAGGCAAAGGAGTGATTGTGGGTAATCGCGATCCAGGCATACTGGGTCATATCGTAATGAAGAATCTAATGATTTTTCTTATCAACCTGGGCGAACTTCATCGATACGGGCTACAGATACAGATCAACATATTACCCTCTCTCCGGAGAGAACCAGCGCCTTGGAAAGATTAAGCAGGGCATATCCTTTCAGTCGGTTAGGGCCAAGGAGAAATATGAGTCCACCTAAAGCCCCATCGAGAAGTTTTCGACCACCATCAGGTTTGAGAGAAGGATCAGCATAATCACGACCAGCTACTCGTCGAGATAGATCTCAGGAAGCTACGTCAGAACAATCAGTTGCTCGGACTAAGCGGCCCGAGGAAGGAAATGAAGCATGGAAAGGTTCCATTCAGCGATTGGAAGATAGAATTGGAGAAATGGCTAAAGAAAAGAATCCCTTACAGAGAACTTTTGTTCAAGGGACACCTTTTGTGCAGGCCATTGTGAATTTTCCTACACTATCGAAATTTAAAGCACCTATAGTGACCCCTAAATATGATGGAAAGACAGATCCTGTTCTTCATATAGAGCAATACCAAGCTGCTGCCGACATATATGTTGTCCCCGACGAGATGAGGTGTAGAGCGTTTTCGGGAACTCTTACCGGATCTGCACAGATATGGTACAATAATCTTCCTCGGGGTAAGATTTTGACTTTTATTCAGTTAGCCGAGTTGTTTATTGGCAATTTCTGTTTTGGAGCAAAGCCAGTAAAACGAGTAGCACACTTGTTAAGTGTTAGACAAAAGTCTGGTGAAAGTACTAGAGATTACATAACTCGTTTCAATAACGAGAAGTTGGAAGTCATAGATTACAAAGAAAAGACAGCGATCACTGCTTTGATGAGTGGATTGTTGCCTAACAAATTATATTATACTTTGGCCAAAGATCCACCTAAAACTATGTCAGAGTTGATGGCAAAAGCGGCCAAAATCATGAATGCCGAGGAGGCTATAGCTGCGAAGAAGAATATGGATAAAGAAACCAAGGTGGAGGTTGACACATCTAAGAAGAAAGAGCAAAAAGGTAATGGTGGTGACAAGCACTCCAAGAATAATAGGACGTCATGGGAAGTCCTGAAGAAATATGATAATTATACTCCATTGAAGATGATTATTAATCATGTTTTAGAAGAAATCAAGAATAACGAAGAAATCAAGTGGCCAGATAAACTGAGGACCAATCCTGATCTGAGGAATAAGGCCAAATATTGCGAGTTCCATAAAGATCATGGCCATACGACCAAAAATTGCATAGCCCTTCAGAACGAGATTGAAACGCTCATCCGAAGAGGAAAGTTGTCAAAGTATGTAGATCGCAGAGGTGAAAGGAAAAATGATGATAGAACCAGAGATCGTTCCAGATCTCCTCGTCGGACGGAGGAGAAAAAGAAAAGAAATCATGAAGATGATCTAGATGAAGACCCCGATCTTCCAAAGAATCTAAGACAGCCTGAACAAGAGGTATTTTCCATACGTTTTGGGTCAATTGATTGTAATGTTATAACAGGAGGAGATGCTGGAGGGGGAGGCCTTACTGCAGAAAGAAAGGCCTATCTCGGAGAGGCCCAAGCCTGCTCATATATTCAACGAATAAATCTTGCCGAGGAAGATCGTCCGAGGAAGGTAAATAAAGAGAAGCTGGTTATTGGTTTTTCAAAAAATGATTTGGCAGGTGTTCTTTACCCTCACGACGATCCCTTGGTGATCAAAATGAGGATGAAAGATGTGGTGATTTCAAGGGTGTTGGTGGACAATGGTAGTTCGGCAGACATCATGTACTATTCATGTTTTGATAGCTTGAATTTGAAATTATCTCAATTGGAACCTTATCACAGACCCCTTCTGGGTTTTGCTGGCGAGAAAGTTTTTCCGCTTGGGACGATCAAGTTGGACATATTCATTGGAACTTGGCCCGCTTGTCGAACAGAAAGAATACGCTTCTTTGTGATGTATAAGAATGTGCAGTCAGCCTACAACATCATCATGGGAAGAGTTGGTTTGAAGAAGTTCGAAGCAGTTCCATCTACAGTGCATCAATGCTTAAAATTCTCAACAAACTTCGGAGTAGGAGTTGTAAAAGGTGATCAAAAGGTAGCTCGGGAATGCTATTATTCGTCTGCCGAGCAAGAGGAACTTGAAGAATCAAGGAAAAAGACTATTACCTACCAGGTGGAGGAAGGTACAGAAATTGAAACTCTTGATCCCAGGGATGAATCCCAACTTGTAAAAGGACAGGTGGTAGAATCTACAGAAAATGTTATTCTGGACGAGGAGCACCCTGAACGAGTAACCCAGATAGGTTCGTCGTTGGATGCTTCAATAAAACAAGAGTTAATAATGTTCTAGAGGAACAGGAAGAAAACTTTCGCATGGAGTCATGAGGACATGCCAGGAATAGATCCAAACTTCTTATGTCATGAACTCAATGTGAATAAGGAGATCAAGCCTGTGAAGCAGAGAAGAAGGGTATTTAGCCCCGAGAAGAATCAAACCATACAAGAGGAGGTCGAGAAGCTCCAGAAAGCCCAATTCATTGAAGATGTGAAATATCCAGACTGGCTGGAAAACGTGGTGATGGTAAAGAAGAAGAACAATAAATGGAGAATGTGTGTTGATTTCACTGATCTCAACAAGGCATGCCCAAAAGATCATTTTCCATTGCCCAAAATTGACCAACTAGTGGATGCTACCTCGGGACATGAGCTGCTCAGCTTTATGGATGCGTATTCTGGTTACAACCAGATCAAGATGAAACCTGAAGACAGGGAAAGTACTTCTTTTATTACACCTAGGGGAACTTATTGCTATAATGTTATGCCTTTTGGTTTGAAAAATGCAGGAGCGATATATTAGCGGCTGATGAACAAGGTCTTCACCGAACAAATCTGTTGCAACATGGAAGTCTATGTCGATGATATGCTGACAAAAAGCAAGAAAGCTGCAAATCATTTAGTTGACTTAGCTCAGACATTTGATCAACTGGATAAATACCAGATGAAACTTAACCCGACAAAGTGAACATTTGGAGTACGAGAAGGAATGTTTCTCGGATACATTGTCAACCAGCGGGGCATTGAAGCAAATCCAGATAAGATCAAAGCTCTTTTAGGGTTGCGATCTCCAACAACAAAGAAAGAAGTGCAGAGTCTTACAGGACGAGTTGCAGCGCTCAACAGATTTGTATCTCGAGCAACTGACAAATGCCTCCCATTCTTCAAAACACTTCGAAAAACTTTTGAGTGGACTGATGAATGTGAAAAGGCCTTTCAAGACTTGAAAAAGTATTTGGGAGCACCTCCATTGTTGTCTAGGCCAATAACAGGAGAGAAGTTGTACTTATATCTAGCAGTATCAGAGAATGCAATTAGCTCGGCATTGATCAGATTGGAGAATGGAATCCAGAAACCAATTTATTACACAAGTAAGGCTTTCCGAGGTGCAGAGATCAGGTACCCAAAGTTAGAAAAATTGGCATTGGCATTAATTGAAGCAAGTAGAAGAATGAGGCCATATTTCCAGGCCCATACCATCATTGTGTATACCGACATGCCATTGAGACAAGCCCTGCACAAGCCAGAAAAATCAGGAAGACTGATGTACTGGGCGATAGAACTCGGTGAATATGATATTGTGTATGAGCCCAGAGCATCATTGAAAGGGCAAGCTGTAGCAGCTTTTATAGCAGAATTTACATATCCTGATACCCCCGAGGAACAAAAACTGCCCGCTGACCAACCTGTGGATGTTACAGGATCAACAGACATAAGTCCAGACCAACTCCGGTTGGTAAAAGGGCCTATGGATGTAGAAAGATCATCAACTTCAAATTCAAACCAGCCCCGGATGGTTGAAGAACGAGAAGAGATGGTCAACGAGGAGCGAAAAATGCCAGGGGAGGATGAAAAGAAGCAACAAATATTTCACCGAGGAACCCTGTCAGATAAGGAATTTGAAGATGGGTTACCCATATGGAGATTATATGTGGATGGATCATCTTGCACAGCAGGTTGCGGCGCAGGAATTGTTTTAAGCACCCCAGATGAGATTGACATGGAATATGCTTTACGATTCCAATTCAAAGCCTCTAATAATGAAGCTGAGTATGAAGCCATGATAGCGGGGTTAAACTTAGCAAAAGTTATGGAAGCACAACAAGTGATGGTATTCAGTGATTCTCAACTAATTGTGAATCAGATGACGGGAATATATGCGGTTAAAGGAGAGTTAATGATCAAATATCACGCAAAGGTGATGAAGTTGTTGACAGAATTTGATGCCATTCGGTTGGTAAGAATACCGAGGATGGAGAATGTACAAGCAGACGCACTGGCCCGACTAGCATCAGCTACTCGTACCGAGTTGCGAAGAACCATACCGATTGAAGTATTAGAAGGTCGGAGCATAGACGAAGACCTGACAATGAATGTAATAACCCTTGATTTAGTACCATCTTGGATGGATCCCATCAGGACATATATTGAAGAGGGAGGATTGCCGGAGGACAAGCTCGCTTCCAAGAAACTGAAGTATAAAGCTGCTCGGTATGTGTTAACTAATGGTATTTTGTATAGACGAGGAATTATGACAGGTTTGCAGAGATGTGTACATCCCTCCGAGGTGAAAGAATTGATTGAAGAAATCCATGAAGGGTCTTGTGGAGCTCATGTAGCAGGTCGAACACTTTTACAAAGGGTAATAACTCAAGGATACTATTGGCCGACGATGAGGGCTGATTGTATAGCCTATGCTTAGAAATGTGACAAGTGCCAACGTTTTTCCTCTATCCGACGAACTCCACAAGCATTGTTGACACCCATAACTTCCCCTTGGCCATTCTCCATGTGGGGAATTGATTTGGTGGGACCACTGCCGACCACCCGAGGAAGATTCAAGTACCTCGTCGTTGCAGTGGACTATTTTACTAAGTGGGTAGAAGCTGAGCCGTTTATTGATATGACATACGAGAAGGTATACTAGTTCGTTTGGAAGAATATCATCTATCGATATGGTCTCCCTCATGCCTTCATCACAGACCATGGAACCCAATTTGATAACGAGGAATTTACAGCCTATTGTCATCAGTCGAACATATCTGTGCAGATCCGGTAAGAGTTCCCGAAAATGCTCTACACCTCATCTCGTCGGGGACAGCATATATGCCGGCAGCATCTTGGTATTGCTCTATATGAAGAACATGATCTGTCTTTCCATCATATTTAGGGGTCACTACAGGTGCTTTAAATTTCGATGGTGTAGGAAAATTCACAATGGCCTGCACAAAAGGTGTCCCTTGAACAAAAGTTCTCTGTAAGGGATTCTTTTCTTTAGCCATTTCTCCAAGTCTATCTTCCAATCGCTGAATGGAACCTTTCCATGCTTCATTTCCTTCCTCGGGCCGCTTAGTCCGAGCAACTGATTGTTCTGACGTAGCTTCCTGAGATCTATCTCGACGAGTAGCTGGTCGTGATTGTGCTGATCCTTCTCTCAAACCTGATGGTGGTCGAAAACTTCTCGATGGGGCTTTAGGTGGACTCATATTTCTCCTTGGCCCTAACCGACTGAAAGGAGATGCCCTGCTTAATCTTTCCAAGGCGCTGGTTCTCTCCGGAGAGAGGGTAATATGTTGATCTGTATCTGTAGCCCGTATCGATGAAGTTCGCCCAGGTGATAAGAAAAATCATTAGATTCTTCATTACGATATGACCCAGTACGCCTGGATCGCGATTGCCCACGATCACTCCTTTGCCTTGAATGGGTAGGTGCACCGCCGTGAAGAGTTTGAATGAGTTTCCTCATTGTTTCTTGCATGGCGATTTGTCCTTCAGCCAGATTCGTCATAATTCCAGCCAGATCTGGAGGTGCAGGTGGATTTGGAGGATTTCCAGCATTTCCAGCATTTCGATTACAGGATTCTGGATTATCTGCCATTGATGATAAATGATTTTTGGTGAAAAACGATAGCAACAGTCGTTTCCCACAGACGACGCCAATCTGTTGATGTAAAAAATTAGATCGCTCTAATTATTCAATCACAGATAAATAAAATGAACAAAGATTTTTAAAGTGATTCAGCCTTATAAGAATGGCCTACGTCCACTGTTATGTTATTGATGAGTGTTTGGGAATTCTCGATTATCAGTTCAATCCAGAAATTCCGGTCCCTTTGAATGAGGATGATACAAGGTATTTATAGCCCTTAGGCTGTACATGATTGGGTCGATACATTAAATGAGAATACATATGAAAGGGTAATACATTTAATGCAGCGTGTGCGTCAAGATGATGAACATTCAATGAATAGTTGAACTGTTGACATTCTGGCAATTAATACTACGATCGAGATGCAGCTCGGACCGCCTTAGTTGCTCGTTGATCAGGAGTTCCTCGGAGCGCTAGAGTACCTCGGAGTGTTACAGTTCCTCGGTATATCCTCGTTGCTCGGGGAGAACATAAGTTGGTCGAGGAAATGAACTTCCTCGTTGTTATTGTGCCACGTAGATTGACAAGTGTCTTCGTATGATTCGTCCACATCAGCATATTAATTTTGGTATCAACATATACATACATACATATATATATATATATATATATATACACTAGGGTATGCCCGTGTCTGAAGGCACGTTGATAATCGCAAAACGACGAAATTTCTCAAAAGTATGTAATTGCAATAAAGCAAAAAAATCGTTTGCCAACAAAATCAAATGTAATTTTAAATAAATTGACCATAATCTTTTTTATTTATATGACTAACCACCCTACTTAACAAATAACAAACAGTCAAATAACGTTCAAATACTCTAAATTCATCAATCAAATTCACATTGTGCCTCAAATTAACAAAGTGTCAATTTTTAAAAAATGAACATAACCAATCGTACAATATTCAAAATTCCAAATTTATCAAACAAATACTTGAAAAAAATGAACTTCTTTATAAAATCACAACGATATTTGGGAAAGCTAACATGATAACAAAAAAACAACGATCAATCCGATCTAATTCAATACAAATGAGTTAATTTTAAAAAAAAAATTGGACATAATTTCTTTTATTTATACGTCTATCCACCTGTTTAAGGTATAAAAAAAACTTCAACAACAAAAATAGTGACTCATACGTTACCTATTGAACGATATTCTATAAAAATGCCATGTACAAAACCTAACAATATTCTATATTTAGTTGGTACCATATACCCTCATAAGATAACAATAATATATGACTTCCAAAAAATAGTCGACATCAATCCAAAATCTTTTCACCAGTTCCTATTTACAATTACCACACTTATAAGCATCAACAAAAGTGCTTAATTTCTCCACTCATTTTCAAACGGCCCATATCAAAACCCAAACTCCTTTCTTCCATCCTTATTCAATAACGTATCTGCATTTCACATCAAATTTAACAATTAAATATTGAAACCCTTCACCACTTTTTGTGGCCAGAAAATATACCCAAATATAAGGTGTTATAATATTGTACATCGAATTATTATAAAATCAAGCATCAAATAATCACGTTACATCCAGTAAATGTTAATGCTCACATGAGAAAATAAATACAACCTCTAATAATTTATTCTTTTTTTTTAAGTCACATTTGTGTCGCGTGACCATTAACTTTAGAGGAAATTAATGAAAAAGTTATGAAACTATAAGATAATAAATGACATGGGATGGATATAAACTTTGTATTTAAGAAATCACACAATCTTTTTCGGCATGGGAAATTTGATCAATAATAATAATTTTTATAGGAAAATATAAAATTATAAGCAACACTTGCTCCAAATTTTAATAACAATTAACAAACACAATCTACCTAAGCTACCAATCCTGCTAAAGGCTTCCAAAGTTAACCCTTGCATAAACTCCACTAAAACAACTCATAGTACATACACAATTTATTAAAAGCTACCAAATCTGCCAAAGGCATGTGCATCTAGTACTGACAACATGTGTATGACAACATCTAGTGCCCGATAAACAAAGAACACAAAATATACGATCGTTGTTTTATCATAAACCCACTTATACATCCTTAAAACCCAAACTTAAAATTAACAGAGAGGTTATTTCAAGGATGTATACCATCTAATGTATATGAACAGTCATATATGATCTTCAGAGGACGTATGTTTACATCTGATAAAACCCGATGAAAGAAATGCTCAGTCACACGATCGTCAGAGGATGTATCTTTACATCTGATAAAACCCGATGAGAAATGCTCAGTCGCAGAGGATGTATCTTTACATCTGATAAAACCCGATGAGAAACATCTGAACAGTCATATACTCACAGTCGCAGATAAATATCAGATGTATCTTTACATCTGGCCAAACCTGATGAGGATGTATCACAGTCGTAGATAAATGCTCAGTCATATACGATCTGAGAGTATCACAGTCGCAGATAAATGATAAAACTCGATGATAAAAATGCTCACAGTCGCAGATAAATGCTGAAATGATGTATCTTTACATCTGAACACTCATATACGATCGTCAGAGAATGTATCTTTACATCTCACAGTCGCAGATAAATGCTTACAGATTTTTTTGGGCCCAGAAATGCCCGATGAGAGCTTTTGTGTTGGATCTGTGAGAATCTTGAGAGCTTTTGTGTTGGATCTCTGAGCATCGGTGAGAGCGGAGTTGATTACCAAACCCCTGGTGGTTTTGATCAGAGATGGTCTCCCCATGTCTCCAACACACTTCTTCTTTGACCGTGTGGTTTTGACTCGGGATCGCCATTTTGGAGTATGCCCGTGCTTGAAGGCACGTCGAAAATTTCCAAAATGTACGCAATCGTAAAACAACGTAAAATTGCGAAGTACATAATTACAAAATGGAAAAAAGTTCATTCCCAACAAAAAAATAAGTCCTAAACAAAAAAAACAAAATAAAAGAAAAACGAATAACTAATTTACGTTCTTCCCAATTTCAGAGTTTAAATATTAGTAAAAACTATAAAAGGGTAAAATTTAACTACTTGAATGGATAATAGCATAAACTAATTATATATTTAAAACAATATAACTTCATGAAAGAAAGTACATGGATCATTTAATTCTGAAAGAAGAAGTATGTTCTGTTACAAATTCCAATTTCATTCAAGAACATTATCAATATAGGTTGGGCATTAACAAAATTCATTCTAAAGAAAATTCAAAATAACTTGATCTCACCCCATAATCAATAGATTTTGGCTTTTGATCTCCAAGTGATCTAACCCTTGATTAATTACTCCAACTGCTTGCCCTGCAGAATGGTTAGACTTAACTCCATCAACTGAAATATTCAGTTCCTTATCATTTTGATGGTTCGTCATCGCTTTTTTCCCATCCGTTTTCTTCTCAATTTCAACATAGGCCTCTTCAAAACTCTCGAGCACCAACATATCCGAACATCTAGTATCCTCAAAATTTTCATTTCCTGTGATCACAGTTTCATCTTGTTGATCATCTTTCTTAGATGATGACTCATACATTTCACGTCTAGTTTTTCTTCTGAGAAATCATGTATGAGTACTGCGCCTAACAACGGGGATCCAATCGTCAACGTTATCATCAAAATGTCCCTGAGATGCATCAACTTTAGTAGTAGTGTTAGGGATATTAACCATCATATAGTCTACACAAAAGACAATCATGTACATAGCAGATCAATCTCCATACCGATATTCTTATGGCCCCAGAATCCTCTACGTTATTGACCGTCTTCATAATCTTATGGCTTGTAATAAACTAATCCGGGCCTTCCATTTAGTGACTTGTGGTTTAATCATAATCAAAATTTTGTCTAAACCAATGCAAGCATAATATTCTCAATTTTCTAAAAGTTTTGGTACCTGCTGTAAAGTTTATTATACAATCAATAAAGGGAAATGAGATGAATATATGTTTGATTAATGAATATATAAAATTACTGAATTCATGTTAATGAGAAAGGATAAAGCAAAGGAAAAAAGGTGCCAAAACTATGCATATTTTGCAAGAAGACCCCTGAACTGTATATAATAAAGAAAAATGCCTTAAACCCCAAATTATGTTAAAATAAGAACCAAAATATGAACCAAAACTCCTAAAATTTCAAAAATCCAAACTAAAACTTTAAACCGTTAAAAATAAACATTGGTAAATACTGACTATTCAGCATTGTTGCTGGCATGTTGACCAAAAGTGTTGAAACAGTGTTGTCGGCGTGTTGACGCTCTAAGTCATCCACCATTGAAGCCCGAATCAGATTGGTCTTGACCAATCACTTCCTTGTTGACGCTCTGAGTCATACACCATTGAAGCCATACAAAAATATAAGAGTACCCATTCCTAAATGGGATAAAGAAAGAGTACTACAATTTCAGAAATTGTTGTCATCTCTTGTGTATCTATCAATTCTCAAATTAATGAACTCATAAAACATATGTGAAAAGTATAGATTACATTAATTATTTCTTTAGAAAAAGTCGGCATTAATGGCAATAGCATAATCAAAGATAAACCAAACTATTGACAGTGTTGCAGTGATTACAAAATCCCTAGCTAAGGTCATATGGCGCTAGGCACTCCTCACCAGTAACAGCACTGCTCAGGATCAACAACACTAATCACCAAGAGACTCAATCATGGAATCCATCATATGTTATGTAAACTAATTGTGCAGAACAATCATCTTTATCAACATAAACCCAAGACATTATATTATCGTAGAAATAATAAAAAATAATCATATATAGAGATTAAAACTAAATAATTCAAAAATCAACACCACTCAAAATCTTATAATGACATCTAAGATATCGCGTTTTCTATGTATCTTGATATATTTTCTCATCCCGGCCATATTTTCCTTTTACATGCCATCGATGGAAATTCACATACCTAAGAACACAAAAAAATGATAATAAACCTGCTTTTTTTTTTAGTGGGGGACCTGCTTCTCATATTGCAAGCCAAGACTTGCTCCGTTTTTGCAAGCCTTGAAAGCAGAGCTGCTTGTTTCCTTATGCCAACAGGAAGTTGGAAGAATATACAACACAAACCATATGTCCTACCTTTTAATGTGCTAAAAATGCAAATTTAAAGTAAATCAAATCTCTCAAACATGTGTAAATCAAGTTACATTTTAAGTCGGGTAAAAATCTGAGTCAGATTAAAAAAAAACTATTTAATGACAACCACAAAACAAAAAGAAACTCACCACATTATAACTGAGAAACTCTAAATGTTGATATGGAAATAACAAATTCGGGTAAAATTAGCGTATTTATGATTTGCCACCAAAATCATCTCTGGCATTGGTCTCGATGAAGTATCCCCACAATATCAGCTCCGACACGGACCAAAAACATCTAATAATTCTGCTTTGGCATTGAACTAAAGAGGTATATGAAGTTATAACAAAGAAATTGATAATATAATAACATGATAGGTCGTGTTTGTGTCATGCTTTTTTTTTACACAGGGCTCATTCCATTTCAGATATAAGAAGAGAGTATTTCACCTATTCCTGGATAATAAACTTAAATCCCTTTAAGAGAAAAACTTAAAGTAAAAGGAGTAAAAAGATTCATTTACAAAGTATTTAAACCCATGATTTATCATATGCACCTCAATATATGTGGGTGTTTATGTGTGTGTACGTGTGTCGGAAAGGTAAATCAACCACTTAATCGAGGAAAAGGACCCTAAAAAACCTGATCTAACAAAGAAATTGAGGCAACAAAACAAACAAAGTAATGTGTCTAGTGAGACCTAGGTAAGTAAATATAAGTTGCGCATCAATACTAAAAAAATCTGGAATAATTCATCAACGTTAATAAGCTTTTACATCACCGTATTTTTAAAAAACTACCAAAAGTGACACGTGTCTAATACTCTTAATGTCATTGTTTCATAAACCTCATCGGCATTTAATTAAGCGTATTATGAGAATAACTTGGCCAGCATTGTCTAACATTATTAATAGAATAAAAAGGAAACAAACCAATTCACGATTTTTTATATAAAAAGTAGTCTTCTTCCTACTCACGATGCTTTATATCAAAATAATGAGCAAGAAGATTGACCCCACATTCTTCAAAAAACTCTCATTAATAATCAAAGTAAATTTCATGCTAAAGACTAAAGTGGATAAATAAGTAGTGATATCAAATAGGATAAAAATGATATTATCAAATGTCTTTGTTGGTTTATTGGAAGAAACCAATTCACAACAGAGCAATGTTAAATACAGTTAGTGTCAGCAAACCTTTCTCGATAAACACTAAAACAATGTAAACGCTTAAAGTAATCACCCAATAGGGTACATAATTTATTTGGATGCTAATTTTTATAGCACTGAATATACCCAAGCATCAGTTTAACCCAACATGTTCAACATGGAATGAGGAAACTCATATAAGAAAGAGGGAGGCTATTGGGTGGAATTTGAAAGGTCACCCACGAATCGCAACTCACCAAGAGCAATTCCCATTAACTGAAACACTTAATTCCCTTAATTCAATACAAAAGACTTAATTTATAATTCTCAACCAAGATAATCCTTTACGTCCTTTGGCACTTATTTAGCCAAGAACACTTCAAGTAATAAGTCCGCTAAAATTCAATCCGCTAAAATCAAGTCCAATAACCACAAACTAAAAATAATGTACATAGACATTCCGTGTAAGTGGCAGTGGCAGTGGAAGGTACCTGCTTGTGCTACTGCTACTTACATCCACTACCGGATCATATAACCAAGTATACAAACATAACACAAATACCTAATCCGTCCTTCCTCTTCTGCAGTTGTTGCCTCCCATGGATAATAATTTAATAGTTGTCTTAAACTCGCAGGCAGACCCTGCCAAATGAAAAAAAGGATACATAGAACATTAAATAAATGGAAAGTGATAAAAAAATAGAACGTAAATCAAACAAAACATGTATTTCTTCTTTCAATCCCTTCAACATAAATTTAACATGAAGTGTGTTGAATTTACTATAAACAAAAGTATATAGTCCAGAAAATAGAAAACATGTACCAAACTGGACAATGGTTCTTCAAAAAGTTTGTTGTCATTCTAGCAAAGTATGTTGTACACTCTGATTACCCAAATAATGTCCACATATTTATCATCCATAAAAGAAGACTATATGACCTTTCCAGTTTTAAGATTCCAAAAACCAACTTAGACTGGTAACTTTAATAATATTGTTCAAATCTCTATTTAAAACAAATATCCAATTTATATATATATCTGTAAATGCAACAAAGAACAAAAAATGGGAAACAAAGAATTAAAAATGGGGGAAAAGCCGTGTATATAGGACTTTTATCAAACACCTGAACTTAATAAAAAAATAGTATAGCTGTCGTTGTTGTTTGCACAACCAAAAAAACATTTCAATAGGTCTAGGTTTTGAAAAAACCCAAAAAGAGTAGAGTTCCCAGAGTTGTTCGTTGTACAGCCGAAATTCCCAAAACGATTAGAAAAAAAATAACAAAACGAATAGAAAAATGCCGGAGTTGATTCAATGAAATACCCAAAATGATTACAAAAATAAATGAACAAAACGGTGATTCAATGAAAACTCATACAGCCAAAACGA
The DNA here is from genome assembly GCA_949130495.1 of Sambucus nigra. Lineage (NCBI taxonomy): Eukaryota > Viridiplantae > Streptophyta > Magnoliopsida > Dipsacales > Adoxaceae > Sambucus > Sambucus nigra. The sequence continues at coordinate 325,993,529 of OX422221.1, read as the reverse complement.
TTACCCGTACAGCCAAAATAATGAGAAGCCAAAGTTGTTCGTCTCTAACTACAATAAACCAATAGACCACACAAAAATGTTAGTACGTAACGAAAAAGTAAAGAAAAACCCAAGCTTGAAAACCTTAAAAATGAAAACCCTAACTTGGGAACCCAAATGTTACCCGCTGATGAAGAAAATCCCAACGGAACACCAAGAAAATCCCTAAATATGAAAAGAAACAATGAAGCTAGACCAAAAGATGATGAGGTTGTGAACCCCCCAAAATATACCTTTTTCTGTATGTTAAGAGCATGAGGGTTAAGAGTGAGCTCGTGGGTATTGTTTCACAACCGACAATGATTTTGTGTGGGTATTCTTGAGGAGGGGTAGGATTTGAAATGGGTTTAGTGTCTCTTTACCAAAATAACCTTGTGTTTGAATTAAAGTGAAAGATGGATAATTAAGTAGTGAGAAAGAAAAGGAGGGGGAAACTAAAGAATGGAAGGCAAAAGAGGTAATGTAGAAAAACTCATAAAGATGACATCATCTTTTGATCTTATGACATACATAAATTTTCTACTTTATTATATATATATATATATATATATATATATATATATATAGTTGTCCGAAGTACACTAATAGTTCAATTCCATACATATATTACTTTTACTAAACTAGAGACACAATCTTTTGGTTCAAGTGGGTTGAATTATTATTATTATAATAAAGCAATTGAATGATAAGAACATTATTAAATGTGAGGATTAAGTTATGTGTGTCCCACCATGAGATGAAGTTAATTCCATGCACTCACAGGAGGTTACCACACTTGTAATACATTTTTTGGCTTTATACGACTGATATTTTCTTTATGAGTAGCCTTTGTTTTCTCAATGCTTTCTTTTATACATACATATACTATTATATACTAAATCTGTTGGATGATTTTAATATTAATGGGTATTAATGGTTAGAGAAAATGAAAGGTTAACACCGTTAATTAGTTGGAATAAGAAAAGACAAATGGAAGTGGGAAAACCAAAGTCCCACATTGGAAAAATGTGAAAAAGTTAGTGGGTTAATAAATGCTCTTGTGTCATAAGAGATTACTTGTGTGCATTGATGTGTATGCTACTAGTGTACACCTTAGGTCCAAGGATGGTGCAAAGCACCATTCGCACACGCACACGCGTGCGTGTGCGAAAGTGCGATTGGGGGCTTTAGAGGCGCACTTCACATCGTCGCGAGGAGCAGTAGGAGCCTTTGATTTTTGACAACCTCAAAAGATCAAACGGTCCAGATTAAATCCATAATAAATGACACATAATTATGGCACGAGTGGATCTGAACCGTCGGATTTTAGCGCCACTTCGTTAAGTGTTAATCCGTACAGTCTCACCTTTTTAGTTCAAATTTGGAATGTTCAAAATATAGTTATATACCCAAGGGCCGTGATTAAATGACCTTTGGATGTGGTGTCTGTTCATGAACAGACACCACAAGAGGCTATATATAGAAGGCAAAATCTTGTCATAATTAATTTTCGAAAATTTTCTTTCTCTATTATTTCTTCTTACCAATTTCATAGAGTGTTCTGGGTTATTCTTCAAGTTTGCTACTTGAATAAACCCGTGGATTTGTTGTATCTTGGAGGTAATTTGCTGGATTATTCTTCAAGTTTGCTACTTGAATAAACCCGTGGATTTGTTGTATCTTGGAGGTAATTTGCCTAGACCCGTTAGCAAACTCTGTACGAGTGGGGGCAAATAACACCTTTAGGACAGTAGTTTATTACGCCTCAAATCCAATCATCTGTTCATATTTTCTGCATAATTAAAAAATTCATCAACAAAATCTAGTTGGTTCCACACGGATGAAATCATAGACTGATTTGATTTCTTTGAGCCACGAGATATTGTCCCTGTCTTGGACAGTCCCCGTTGCCTCTTACGACTTGGCTATTATTGACTATATCCATGTCTATATATTATTATACATATTCATACTTGTTATTATATATTGGTCTTATCAGATAATACTTTATTGAACCCATTACCTGTTATATTTTATGACTCACGATTTTTTTTCTTACTTGCCATGGTCAGTGTCCTCTTGATTGTCATCAAGTGACTTGGTCCCATGCCATTAATACATGCCTTTTACCACTTGGCTTTGCATTGGGAACTTGTATAAACATTTACATGTCATATTATATTATAATTGTATGAAGCTTTTTAGGGACGAAAGTTTTTTTCTCTTATCCCTTTTCATCAGTCGAAGGATTCTTTATGGTATAAGAGCATCCGTAGTGGTGATGCTAAAAGACGAAGGAAGTTCTAACTTTACAAATCGGAGGTCTGTAATGGTGTAGTTAAACTAACAAATTCATCAGAAGAAATGGTACACGTTTTGCAAAGTTACCCGTTGGCTACTGAATTTGCAAACACTTCGTACGAACTTCATTTGTTCGTAGGAAGTTCCTACGAACAAATGAAGTTCATAACAAATATAAATAATTATTTTTACTATATTTTTGGGTTCCTACGAACAACATTTGTTCATACAAAGTTCCTACGAACAAATGTTGTTCGTAAGAAATGGCTATCTACTTCCTACGAACAAAAGTTGTCCGTAGGAACCTTTATCATATAACTATTATTAGCTTTTACCTTTCACCACTAAATGTCCACACTGCTGACGAAAGGCATTTCACCTTTTTGATTAGTAAATCTACCTATTCACGGAGTCCTCCAGTAAGGATGCTCTAAGAATATATTGTAGCATGCTCACTCGTGCTTAATTATCACATTAACCTGCCATAAGAAAACAATCACGTTGATGATCCCAAATATATAACCTAATGTGTTCTTCCACTTCGATGATGTCCTCTTTTGCAGTGCACTATGATTAATTACAGCATACGGCCACACAACGATTGAAATTGAGCTGATATTATTTTATATTTATAAAATTTATATTTTGACTTGTTTAATTTTTGAAGACCACAAGTTATGTGTGATACTATTTAGTGGGCCACATTGATTCTCATTGGCTGATGTCCTTTTAACTTGAAGAAGATATTATCTCTTATTTTTAATAGATAAGTTATGATTGAGTGATACAGGATTTGTTAAGACCATATTTTTTTCCTATCTACTTGAAAGTTTATGGAATTATTGTATATCTCAATCTTCTTTGGATTCTAATCTCTTACTTGCAGATCTACTCCATACTCTGAGTCAAAAGTACTCTTCTCAGACAAATATTTATGGGGAGAACTCATCCACACTCCTCTCCAATGGTCATTTTTCTTGTTGGCATCTACAAATAAAAGATCAGTTTAAGTAACATCTCACCATACGCATGACACGAAAATAAGAGATACAATTCAACTCAGAAAAGGCATGAAAATAGAAGATGAGAGTAACTGAAAATTTTATTCAGCTCCTCATAACACAGAAAAGATAGCGAACATAAATTACATTCAACGCTATTGAAGTTTTGAGATAACAACAAACTCTTATTTAGCTATTTGTTGAAGAAGAAATTCAAGAGCACAACAATCATTATTCAGCTACAAGATTTCAAGTGAAGACTCGGGACAAAATCAGAATCATTGTGAAGTCTCTTTGAATTTAAAGAAGAAACTCAAATTTTCATTTATACTTGAGAGAGTTTCGACATCCAAACATTTGTATTAAAAATTCAGAATTTATTTTGAAGCTTTGTTGAAGCTTTAGTTGTACTAGTAGCCGGTTTGCTTATGTAAAGTGGTAGTTTGATCCTACCATCAAGTGGATCGGGAATAGTGAAGCGCAAGGAGACGGAAGCTGCTCTAGGCGCGCGGACGTATGCCGAGATTTAACCGAACCACGTTAAAAATATGGTGTCATAAATTTTCAGCATTTATATTTATTTACTTGCTTGTGATTATTATTTTTTTTTGCACTTATATTGGCAAATATGTTAAATTCAAAAATTTTGTAAATTTATTTTAAGATCAAAATCATTATCTTTAAATTATGTAATTAATTTCAGAATATTAATTCATATTAATTACGATTTTTTTTATAAATTTATTGGGTCTTAGAAACTTGAAATATAACTTGTTTAATTAATTGAGAGTATTTATTTGATACTCTTTGTGTGAATCATTTAAGATCAATTCCAGAAGATAGATTTTTATAGGAAAATTGATAATTTATCTATTGGGTGTTAAAATCTGTGATTTATCTTGATTAAATTAATTGGTTATATTGAGTTAATTTTCATTTTATAATTTAAGATTTATTAATTTGAAATTTGAATTAACTATTTTTAAATTAAATATTTTTAAAAATTTTAATTTAACCCAAAAAGTTTGTTAAACTCAATTCACCCGCCTCTTAAGTATAATCTGGGCAGCTGGTCCTATAGACCACGTGCGTCAATATAGGCAAGTGATGAATCTATGGAACCATAACAATGCCCTCGTGTGTTATTTATTCCTAACTAGCCTGGGAGATGTCGTACAAATATGGTTTGAGAGGTTGCCTCAGAAGTCGATCAAGAACTTCAAGTTACTCGCGGACGTCTTCATAACTAGCTTTATCAAAAGCAAGTTATCACTCAAAAAGAATGGATTATTTCCTCGTCATGAGGAAGAAACCCAGAAGACTTAGCTAGATTATGCCAGGCACTATTGGAAAACCTTTAACAAAACCGAGGATTGCTCAGATCAAGTTATTGTAGCATTATTCAAGATATGACTGCCCCCCAACTCTATGTTGCACTAGTTCCTCAGCGAGAAGGAGGAAGACACCATCGTTGATCTTATGTCGTGTATTAAAAAGCATGCCAAGGTAGAAGGCGTCGTCTCCCTCAGCCGAGGTGAAAACGGTCTTGAAAAGGCAACCAAAGGAAATGACAAAAAGATCGCCCCTAATAAGGGGGAAAAATTAGAATGGAGGATCTAAAAGTGGAGACAAGGAAGACCCGTCCAAAGCTTTCCAGGCGATCAATATTGTTTTCACACAACCAATCTACAAGATCTTGGTTAAGATGAAAGAACAGTAATTCATCAAGTGGACGAAGAAGATGGGAGGAGATCCAAGTTAAATAAAAAATTCTCTCAAATGTTCTTAGCACAAGGAGAACGGGCATAAGACAGAGAACTGTAAGGCCCTTAAATCCCATATGGAAGAGTTAGCCCAGGCGGGGAAATTAAATAAATACATCAACAAGAAAGTGGATAAGGTCGTTGACAACTTTGATCTAAAACGAGATAATATTTTGGAGAACGAGCTAGGGTATGAGTTTGTTATTATCCACGGTGTTTCAAATCCAAGCAGATCCAATCTAACTTAGTTCAGATGGAGCTCAAGAACCTCACTGCAGTTATGGAGGCCTTCTAAATTGATCCTATCAAATGCCCAGCCTACAAGCGCAGGTAACCGAAAGACGTGAACTATAACAAGCACATATTCTTGACGAAAGATGATTTGATCCATGTGAAGACTCCAAACCCTGATGGGCTAGTAATCACCCTCGGGATTGCAAATTAGGATATAAATAAGCTACTAGTTGATCAAGGGAGTTCCTCTGAGGTCATGTGCTTGGAGCTTTTTCACAACCTTAAACTAAATTTAGAGGACTAGAAAGAAGGATCGTCCCTCTGGTTGGCTTCACTGGAATAATGACTATGCCATTAGGAAAAGTGGTCCTACAGTTTAGGGCCAAAATATTTCAAAGCTGATTGAGTTTTTGGTGGTAGAAATTAACTCGCCTTATCATGTCATTCTCGGAAGAGGGTGGCTTCACATCATGCAGGTTGTTCCCTCCACTTACCATTAAAAACTCAAATGCATCACAGGGCGAGGAATAATAGAAATCAAAGGAAACCAGGTTATTTCTCTAAAGTGTTTTATCACTGCGATCGGGTGTAAATAAGAAAAGGGGAAATAATTAGAGGTTATTCCTCAAAACGTCTCAAGACGGAGCTATATCTTCAAAATAACAACTAAATTACGAAAGACAAGGGGTATAAGTGATGATATTTTACCCCACAGATAGGGTCATGAAAATATTGGAAGAGATAGCTTTTGGTAAGACTCAACCGGAAAGAAAATTCCTCATCGACACCACACTATTCGATCAAGAAAGGGAGGTATTAATTTCTTTACTGAATAAAAATCAAGATGTATTCTCATAGCATCCGTATGATATGCCTGGGATCGACATTAAAGTCACATGCCATAAACTTCACGTTAATCCCACCTATCTGCCTATCGCACAAAATGGTCACTAAACTGCCCCGGAGAAAGCAAAAGCAATGGAAATAGAGGTAAGAAAACTTCTGAAGGCAAGGTCAATCAATAAAGTTCAATTCCCAAAATGGCTCTCGAATTCGATAGTGGTAAAAAATAGTAACGATAAATGGATAATTTGTGTGAACTTCACCGATCTCAATAAGTTCTACCCCAAAAATAATTTTTCCATGCCAAAGTTCGATCAACTGGTCGACGTCATAGCCAGTCATGAGCGGATGAGTTTTCTGGATGCATACTAAGGGTATCATCATATCCCTCTTTTCAGCCCTGACCAAGATAAAACTTCATTTATAACCACTCTCGGCTATATCGTTATAAGGTCATGCCTTTTGGCCTTAAAAATTCAGGAGGTACATACCAAAGAATGGTTACAGGGATGTTCAAGCAATAGTTGGGAGAGAATATGGACGTGAATATTGATGACATGCTCATCAAGAACAACCTCAAAGATGATCATTTGAATGATTTAGATGATACTTTTGAGATCCTAAAGTATTACAATAGGAAGCTCAACATGGCCAAATTCTCATTTGGGGATCAATCAGAAAAGTTCCCGGGGTACTTGGTTAGCAAGAGGGGTATTAAGGCCAACCCCGACCAGATAGTTGCGATTAATAATGTCCCACCTCTAAAGATGCTTCGCGAGATTCAAAACTTAACGAGAATATTAACAACCCTTAACTGTTTTATCTCAAAGTCCTTTAAACCATGCCGACTGATTTTTTAGCCGTTTAAAAAGGAAAAATGCCTCACCTGGAATGAGAAATGCCCAAAGGCCCTTGAAAAAATCAAGTCCTATCTGATAAAAAATCCTTTGCTGACTAATACAGATCCAAGAGATCCTATTTATCTCTACCTAGTAGTTTCAAGTCATACAGTAAGTTTGACTTTAGTTTACGAGAAATTAGGATGCCAAGTCCCCGCTTACTACGTTAGCAAAACACTCCTAGACATTGAGTAATGCTACCTCTTGCTGGAAAAATTATCCTATTCCTTGGTCCTCACCTCGCCCTAATTGAAGCACTGCTTTGAAGCTCACTCAGTCATAGTCATCACTTTCTTTCCCCTCAAAGCGATCGTCTAAAAGGCCAACCTATCTAGACATATGTTTAAATGGTCGATCGAACTTAGGAGGTTTTATATACACTATCAACCAAGAACAACGATTAATGGTAATTTTTTACCAGATTTTATTGCAGAGTTTACAAGAGGAAATGAGCCAAGTGACCAACAAATAACCTATCAGTTAAGAACGTAAGAGATTGAGCAGTCCAAAGAATTTACACTAAGTGTGGGCGGTGCATCCAACTCAAAGGGAGCAGGAGTAAGAATTGTGCTTATTTCCCCAGAGAATTTCATGATTGAGTAGGGAATAAGACTTGGATTTGAAGCTTCTAACAATAAGACTGAGTATGAAGCCCTCATCGCCAGACTGTGCAACGCTCACTCACTAAGGTCAAGCCATCTTGATATATACTACGATTCAAAGTTGGTATCTATTAAAGTAACAGGAAATTTTAATGTCAGAGATGAGAGAATCTCAACATAACTCTAGATTGTTCACGAATAGATAGAAAATTTTGAAAAAGTCCACAATCCAACGGTTTCCCCCGGGGCATGATAGTCATGATGATGCATTAGTAACCTTAGGGTCATCAGTGGACTCTGATCTAAGAAGAACTATTGAAGTGGAATACCTCGCCAAACTTAGCATCAAAAAGCCCGTATCCGTTGAACAAATTCTCATCGTGCAGAAAAGCACCAGTTGGTTGGACTCAATAATCATTTATCTATAAAGTGATATCCCGTCGTTCGATAAGAAGCAAGCCCACCAGGTCAAAGTAAAAGCCGCATGGTTTTACCAAACACCTGAAGAAAAACTCTACAAGAGATCTGTTACCAATCCCTATATCTAGTGTGTGCATATAAGTGACGTCGATTGAGTTATGTACGAACTTCACTGTAGAATTTGCTGTAGCCATGTGAAAGGGAGGTCACTGGCTTTTTTAGCAATCAAATAAGGGTATTGGTGGTCGTATATGCAAAGAGATGCAACTTCTTACATCAAGAAGTGTTAAAATTCCAAAATTTCTCCCCCATGCTCCTTCAGTTGACTAGCTACCCAAAGACACTGAAATTGGAGACTCACTCCTAACAACACCATGAAATTGTAAATACCTATTAGTCAGCACAAACTTCTTCACAAAGCCAATTAAAGTTAGACTATTGGCAAACATCAGGGACATTGATATGACCAGGTTCATCTGGAGGAACTTCGTGACACGATTTAGCGTAGCTAGGGCGATCATCGAATAATGGCATAAAATTTGAAAGTGGACCATTCTAAGGTTTTTATGACAGTCAAAGCATCATGCATAACTTCAACTCTATGAACTACCCCAGATCAATGAGCAAGCTGAGGCTTATAACAAAATGATGCTCGACGGTATGAATAAGAGATTAGAGAAAGAAAAAGGAGCTTGTGCAGATAAACTTCTACACATCCTATGGGCATATCGTACCACACCCAAAAGACCTACTGGGGAAATATTATTCAGTCTAACATATAGGACGAAGGTTGTTATTCCATTGGAAGCTGATTTGCTAACTATAAGAACTACTATTGATGTGCAGGGTCTCAAAAATATCCTCGGCAGTGCTAAAAAACCTTTACATAGCAAGTTGGGACCTAATTTGGAGGGACCGTTCCAAGTCATCAGAAGATGATTTGAATTTTCTCTTGCTTAGTTATTTCTAGCTTAATTAGTTTTTTGCAAATATTTATTTCAAAACTGATGATACTCGTAGCCTATTCTAATTGTTCTTAATAAAGTAAAAGCCCATGTGGTTCATTTAACATTGTTCTTAAGTGGCAAACTTACACTTTAGTTAATTTTAAATGAATTGATCTATGTCAACTTAGTTTGATTACAATTAAAGTTATTTAATTTCAATTAAACTTAAGGAACCACGGTCTTTGTCATGAAAAACATAAAAACCTCATGAATTGCCCAGGAAAATAAAAGACTTACGAGGGATCCTTATGCACTAAATGAACCACCCAACCTTGGTCGGATAAAAATCCTGAACGGGTGGATGGCCCTAAAACTAGGTGCATTTTTTCCAGAGTCTGCTCTAGGCCTAAGGTAGTGTGACGACATGACCTAAAAGGTAAGACGAGATAATAAAACATATGTTAGGTATAACATAATGGAAAAATGCAAAATGTGGAATTATACAAACAACTTGTTGAGACATAAAGTTATAATGCACAATAAAGACCTTTTGCAACTTTAAAAAAATAAAACCAATACAATTGTTATCCCCGCGGGCAATCACCTCGGTAACGGCCGCTCTTTGTCAATCATCGGGACTTGATCAAAATTCATCATCACTCTCATGTGATGTTAAAGTAATCCTTAGCTAAGAGTAATGACAGTTAGAGGGAACCGATTCTTTTCACTTCCAAATGGGGGATGGTGATATACCGAACAATCAACTTGGTACCAGTACCAAAGTTCAGAGACCTTTAAAATTTTTAGGACCCCATAAGCATTCAACCAGCCCTGTTTGTAAGCTATCTATCTTACCTCGTCCAACTTAATAGGGGCATCCATCCACCCCTTACCATAGTCAGTAGCCCACGTCGTGTAAGGACCCTTTTCTGAAAAGATAATGGAGCTTGATTATATCACGACTCAGCCCCATCTTCACAACTCCTTCGCTCAAAAGATCTTCCTTGGATTCGACGAGCTACTTCATGAGAGAATCATTTTTAGTTCGTAAAAATTCACCAACTTTACCAACGTCTTTGGTCTCAGCGAGCTGCCTTTTCAGGGAATTCATCTCCTCCTGCATAAGGGTGCTAATATCGCCAAGGTCTATCACATTGTTCTTCAATTTGGCTACTGAGGCAAATTGATATTTACAAGCCTCAGTCATATTTTGAAGAGAATTTCGAGCAAAAATAAAAGCACAACGAGCTTGAACACTAGCACTCCGTCTAAGAATGGTATTTATAGTATTAGTAAAAGAAGGAATTTATCTAGGAAAATTGTTATGCTATAAAAGTAAAATCAAGTAACTTAGCAATAATGGAAGATATAATCAAAACACCAGCCAAATCTTTCTTTATAACAAAATTGGGCAAGGCCCTTACAAATAAAAACAAAAGGAAATATAGGGATTCACAAGCTATATATTCCTAACTGACCCTGGGCTTCCTTTTCATTCATCTGCTCTTGCATTTCTTAGACTTTGTCCCGAGTAGCCTCAGAAGATTCTTGGTCAGTGAAAACATCTGTTCGAACATCTTCATCTGCACTTGATGGGGAATTCGAATTGTGCTCGCCTAAAAGACCAGACTCAGTCAAGACATTAGCCCTCGTCGGGGAGACATCCCAACCTTTCTTGAAGTTGGACTTTCTAATCAAATCCAGCTGGCATTTGGCATTAACAAAGGCCTCACTATAGTTGTTGTCATATCCTGCTTCATTGGCAGCAGCCAAAGCTTTCATTTGATCCTTCTTTAGCCGATCACGCTCGACCAGTACCAGGTCATATCAGTCTTCATCTTGTTGAAGTCAACATGAAGTCGAATAAGCTCATCCTTTCGGCTATTCATAACCAAATTAATGAACAACTTCTCATCCTCATAGTTAGGGGTGTAAACGGATCGGTTCTGGATCGGGTCTGGGTATATCCAGATCCGATCCGGGTATATTTTTAGCGGATCGGGTCTTACCCGATTACCCGACGGGTCTCAGAAAATGGATCCAGACCCGGATCCGTCAAGGACCCGGAGACCCGACCCGATTACCCGACCCGAATATATATATATATATATATATATATATATATATATATATATATATATATATATATATATATATATATATATATATATAAAACTGTTTTTTATAATAAAAAACTGTTTTTATAAAACTGCTTTTTTATTTATATATAAGTTATATACTTATTTTATAATATAAAACATAAAACTAACTGTTTTTATAAACAAAACTAACTGTTTTTATAAACTGTTTTTATAATATAACTTATATATATATAAACTGTTTTTATAATATAATTTATATTATGTATGTAAACTGTTTTATAGTATAAAAACTAACTGTTTTTTTATATATAACTTATATATATATATATATATATATATATATATATACTGTTTTTATAATATAAAACAGTTTACATAAATATATATAAGTTATATATTACATATATATAAGTTAGTTATATATATATTTAGTAACTATATGTAAGACTATATATATATAATATTATATATAAATATATATTTATTATATTATATATATATACACATTCGGGTCGGGTCCTTATCGGATCGGAGTCATGTATATCCAGATCCGATCCATTAACTAATCGGGTCTATAAAATTTGCTCAGATCCGTTAATTTAGGTCGGGTCCGGATCGGGTCCGGGTCCAGATCCGGTCCATTGACAGCCCTACTCATAGTCCTTCTGAGCAGCGGATATAGCAGATTCAGAGTTCTTCAAGAAATAGTTAAATTATTTACTTTTAGCTGCTTGGAGCGCTTCTCCAGAATGACGATAGAGTCAACCACAAATTGCATAAAGGAAAACTTGGGTAAGTATCAACACTCAAGTACAATAACAGTGTGCAAAAAAAAAACCATTCTTACCATAGATAGCGCATGAGCGATATAAAAAGATAGTTGATCACGGGTCAACTTATCAACTAATTCACGATCAAATGCGAGCACAACCACCTTTAACAGGATTTAGGCCAATAAAGGATTTTTGGCTACCGACATCACTTGATGGACCTTCCCATAACCTTGGGTGTCACCCCTTTTAGAAGGCAGTAGAGTACTTAAAGAAAAAGAGGTATTTTCCTTCTTATTCTTCTCTTGGACCGAGATGTTTATCACAGTTATGGCGGTAGAAACCTTCAAACTCAGTCCTCTTGGGAACCTTATCCTTAAGAGAAATGGTCGTCGGGTCATCGTCGTCAACCAGCAGAATCCTTCTCTTAGGAGTTATTATATCATCCTCGAATGTGGGAATAAACTCAAAATTCAAAGACTTGAAGAAGGATGAAGTGGAAGACCCCGAGCTTTTAGAAGGAAGAAAAACCTAAGTATTATGTCTACTGGCGAGCTATGAAACTACTGGTAGAGTTATTATACTCTAGAAGAAAAGATGTCAACCTTGAGTGGTCACTATGAGAGACCAACGACATTATTAAATTCTAGAGTTTGATGAGCTCCTTCCCATTGAAGTGAGAAGGAGAGGGCACTTTCTTCATTAATCGAGCTAGATAAAATAAGAAAAAAGTTTATCGGTAATGATATAATTGAATGAAGCTCAGAACAAGGGGAATAACAGTTAACCTATATCACTTCCCCTCTCCGATCATAGAAACCCGTGATATTGCTTGCCATCAGGAAGAGGTGGGTGTTGCCAATTTTTCACAATAAAAGATTAATCTTAATAGCCCTTGTTGGAATCAGGAAGTTCGACAACTAGTACTCTGTTAGCCTTGATCGCCTTCGGATATAAAGTTCCATTTGTTACGTTGGACCAAGAATTACAGTATTTAATTTGTGGAATTTTTATTTTGGTCCCATATAGATCGTTGATTTGAAGGACTCCGCTGACAATCCACCATGTGCTTGGGGCACATTGGGCAGGAACATCATAAAAAAACTCACAAAATTCTAGGAACTGTTGATTTGGGGGAAATCTAATTCCCCCTTCATCCACTGAGAGGGTGTGAATCCAATGATCATCCTCAATATTAGTGTAAGGACTACTCAACAAAAATAGAGTTGATCAGAAGAAGTTATGAAACTCAAAGTAGTCACAAGAAAAATAAGCAAAGACAAAGAGAACATAGAGGCAAATTGTGAAGACAGAAGCTCCAAATGTTATTTTTGAATGAAGAAAAGTATCTAAATAACGGTGTGGAGTTTCTTTTATTAAACAAAAGAAAAATCCCAAGATTCTTTATATGGAACATAACCCAAGGTCATCAATACTATCGGCGATTCGTTTTTAAACGCAAGGCTAATGTACCCTTATCGTAACTGATTAATTACGTAGTAGGCCCATGCAAAAACCCAACACTAAATTTTCATGGACTGACCAATTATTTGGGCCAAGCAAGCATACAAAACTCTCCGGCCCATTTTCACCGAAGAGTTTTTTGGGTAATTGTGGAGTGTAAACCAATGGCCCAAATTCTAGGGGCTCAAGTAGGCTCAACTCGAAAATATATAGCGTATCACTCAAGTTAATATTACAAGGGATAAACATAGAGAGCTTAATATTGTTATCTATAATCTTGAAGTCGATTAGCATGGATCAACAAACAAGTCAACCAACAGCTAATAGAATTTCAATGCAACTCAACCACTTTTATTACTATAAATAGAATCCTCACCCCAAGACATTGCGACACATAATTCTTTGTTTACAAGTTATAAATAATTAATATAGAGAGAGAAACACCCCATAGATGTAGGCAGTTATCGAACCACATAAATCTTTTTTGTTATGAGATTGTTTTGCTCCTTTATTTTGTTTCCAGTTGCTTAAATTCATTTATTGTGACTATTTGCACTCATATGTACATAGGCGCAATAATGAGTTGTGCTCATGAGCCTAAGTCTTATAATACGTCTCTTAACATATTATTAACTATGTATATCTCAATCTCCAGTCCAAACCCCCTTTATTATACGGAGTGATCATATCTTTCACTTTGGACCAGCCCGAGGCCTCACAATACCTCTGAGATTTTAGCTATGTGTATAAAGGATACATAAAATCTTTGTCATTGAATTCTCATCCACTAAAATCCTAAATATAAATCTTTTCCCATTCAACTATGTATTAATAAGTAATGAAGGATATCAACAATAGATCCTTCATATTTGTAAACTAACCCGATGGTTCAACAATACCTTCCAGTTAGTGATTGATCGAATGTGATGAATGTCTTTGTTGGGTACTTCGGGCACACTCTAATTTTATACCGACACTAAAGCTACCTTGTGTCTCACAAATAGTTTTTTTATCTCTCAAGCGAAGTCCTCACACTTTCACACATATTATGTTGGAACATTTCCATGCAGCTCGCTGTAACAACTGAACTATGTAGGCTTTGATTCATAGTTACGTTGGTAGGTAGGCGCAATACTGAGTCCTTCTCATGAGCACAAGCCTAGAAAACACGTATCTTGATATTTTGTCCCCACATAATGCTTATATCTCTCATCCATCTCTCATCCATCTCTCACACTTCAAAAGAGATATCAAACTATCTCAAGCCCCGACTCTTAACGCATATTTACATAGAAGAAATGCTCAAACGTGTATACATATTTATTGGCAACCTTATATTTTAAAATTCGAGACTTCTCGTACCCGTATATATACATATTAATGACCACACGTTATTTGAATACACATTAGAATACAAGCACTCTTATGTACCCACACCGCCCTAAGTGACATTCTTATACATCTTACTAATACCATTTCACACCTAAGTATATTTCTACATTTTATGTGATTCTCAAATTAAGGTCTATCAACATGTTCTAATATAAACTAAAAAGTAATCATAAATGTAAAAAGGGATATAAGTATATGGATAAGGAAACATAAAGAACATGTGGGGTGATTAATACCGTCCCCACTCGTAACTCGATTTTCAAAACCATACCAAGAATCTCTAGATCATTCGAAGGCATCAACCTACCTTAGGATTACCCTAAAAGGGCTAACCCGAATCATTTTATTTGTTTTTATATAAAATAAACTTGCAACTCTAAACAACTGAAAACCCCTCGTACGAAGACATACGGTTAAGATTAAATAGGGGTGTGCAACAAAAACTGGATATGGTATCAAACATCTCCCAAAGGAAATCAACACGATAAACCCAACCTCGGGGAGAAACTACCGAGAGACAAGCAATCTCGCATATACACAAGGATCACCACATACGCTGACATTGCATATAACTCCCCCACGAGTTCCTGTTCAAGGCCCATAACACCACAATAGTGACTTTATTGGTGATACATTAAACGAGACAAACTGTCCTTATGCTTCCTTCCTACATACTTAATATCGCTCTCCCGCATGACTACGTTACACACATTTTGGAACTATTATTAGGCATTAGTTTTAGAGTTCCTCGAATTGTAGATACGTGCTTAAGTCCCTAAGTATAACATTGTAAATTCATCCAAACGTATAGGGCCGCGCAAAATACCTTAGACCCGATAATTGGGCAGATTTGGGAGGATATGGATAGATAAAAAGGGGTTTGGTTTGAGTTTCGGTGGGTCAAAAATGGATTGCACATAAGTTCGGGTTTAATTTCGAGTTAGATCCAAAGCGGGTCGGTTTCGATTTAATCCACCCATTTACATATATAAAAACACCCATATCTATACAAAGTTGTGTAATGTGTAGTTGGATAGAGAAATGGGAACTGTTTTATAGAGAGACAAGGAGGAGTTGATTTTGGTTAAGTCTGCAGTTGGAGAGAGGAATAAAATCACTCTGCAGTTGGAGATGGGGTTTACAGTTGGAGATGAGGGTTCGAATTTAGATAATTTAGGTTTAGGTATCTAACTCGTAACATACCCTCTATTATACTGATGATTATGGGCCTCAAAACCATTTCGACCCATAAATGAATATAGATGGGACCTGAGTGGAATATTCTGGTCAAGATATGGGCGGGCACTACCTTATCCGCACACATTGTTGGTCCTGTTCGCAAGAAAACAAACATAAAAGTATTTACAAATAAATATTACCTATTTGAATCAGGCACTAGATAATCTTGATTTTCATATTGTTTAAACCCAATAACCGTGATGGCAAAAGTGATCAGCAGAAATGTCAGTTAATTACTATCCTCACTTTTTCGCTTACCGTCTGGTATATTGGGCAACTTCTCTTTTGATCCCAAAGTCTTGATAATAGGGAACATTTAAATCTCATCCAGCCTTTCATAACTATTTGGTACCAGGGTAAAGTGGTTTCACACATACCTTAAAAGTTGTTCAGTCCAAGCAGCCCAGTAGACCGTGATTTGTGGCAAAAAAAGTGACCCACGAATCACTTAGTCACTTCACTTATTTCACATATAGAGAAAAACTTTAGGTACACATCCTAATTTCAAAAAAAGAACGAATACTTGTTGGCCACTCGCTTTGACAATTTTTCCAAAATTATCAGACAACAGGAGGCTAGTTCAAAACCCCTCAGATTCTAGGTTAACTGTCTTCCATTTTTAAATTGATGATAAACTAATATGAATTTGAAAGTCATCGCTAAAACTAAATTTCTTTACATTGGATTCCACCACCCACATTTATTTTTGAGAAAATAATAAACCACGGTCTATTACTTATTCGTTCCTCGCACGGAAGTCGATAGCTCATCCTAGTTAACCTGAATCCAGCGAGACTGTACTCAATTATTACCCTTTCAAGATACTACCAAACAAAGAATACAACAAATAAAATACCATACATATATGGTTAAAGAGACAAAATAATTGCATCAAAGAAGTCATGCATATGTGAGCAATTCCCCCTATGCATCGTCGTTCAGTGAGTCCTTCTATCTAACAAATCATAAATAAAGGTGGCTTGTCTTTTTATGCAGTTATCATCACCTGTAAAAAAATCACTAAGATTTTACCTTGAAATCTTGCGTACGTGCACCATGTGGTCGTTTAGTGTTCATCATCGAGGTCCCCACTCATGACTATCGAGTTTGTTTCATCGTGCATTCCATGTTTATGGAAGAAAATCAGACTCGATCTATAATGGATCAGGTCTTAAGGCAGTTGAAGCATATCATTGTCTCTCAGAGCACCATGCAATCATAGATCAGAGAAATAGACCGATCAAAAGTTTGCCTACAAGAAGCTATTGTTACACCTTAGACTGCAGAGAACGTACTCTATCCCTTTATCCCTAATATTAGTATATCACTTGTAATGGTTTTTAAAATTGTACCTGCCAACCCTCGGGATCCACCTGCACCAATTCTAACACAACTCTTAATAATGTTGGCGCCCCATTTTCTAAGTGCAATTTGCCCTTATGGGTTACATTAAACCATACCACCAATACCCTGAATACCCTAACCCAACATATCAAGGGCCTCCACGAGCGAAATTTGTAGCTTCTCCATTAGTCGATGAGATTGCTCCTCATTCTCCACCGAATCAAGAGATAACCCAAGTCCATAATGAGTTGTTACTTCTCTAGGAAGCTGTTGATAAGATACAAACCTATGAAAAGTTAATCGACATTAAGAAATGGCTCTTTATTCGAAGGCCCAATTGTCGGATAAATTCAAGATGCCTATCTTTAAGACATATAAAGTATTAGTCTCCCCCTCTGCACATTTGTCCAACTACCACCTCTAGATGAAATCCTATAATGTATACCTAGGAGTAGTAGAAAGGGTGTTCTCCTTTACTTTATCTGGAGGGGCACTTACTCAGTATATGGGTTTGAAGCGTGAGGGAACCGCCCAAACCTGAATTGACTTATGTCGAGTTTTTATTAAGTAATATGAATATAATAAAGAACTTAGTATCATTCCTAAGGACCCAAAATACCGAAATAAGAGGAAGAGAGACAGTCAGTGCATTCATCACCCAAAGGAGAGAAAATGTCAATAAGATGGTTAACCGTCCTGAGGAAAATGGTTAAATTGAGATCGTGATCAAGAACCCTTCGGAAGGAAGTACAAAGCGATATTGGGTTCACCTGGATCCCTGACTTTAAAGTTCCCAGTCACATAGAGTGCAAAATCGTAGAGAATTTATACACCAAAATTACTAAGTACGTTAAAGAGTCTTGTCAACCACTAAATCAGTTCTCTACCAAAAAGAACTCGCCCAAAGATTTTGTATCCCATACCACTACCACGGTAGTTAGTCCATAAAATTGAGTCCTACTCTTCACCCAACACTTATCAGGCTATGGTCTCCTCTGCTGCACCATACCAACTAAGGGCTCCCCTAAATAGCTACCAAGTCACCCCCTTCCCAAAGAGGTTTGAACCCTGTAAAGACACCTTACAGATTTACATGCCCCACTCAATCAGGTCTTTGCTGCTTTAAAATTGGATGTCACCTCAAATAACTCAACCCTATATCCCCTCCTGCTATCCCAAATAAAAATTGGTTAGCTAACTCACATTACGAGTTCCATCAAAGAGCCGGATATATCACAGATAACTGTTTGGCATTTATGCATGCCATCCAAGACCTCATTGACCTCAAGAGTTTCATACCACCAAAGCCCAGTGTTATAAATAACCCAATTCCCTATCATCCTAACCCGCCCACTAACACCTTATCATACATTCCTACCCCAAATATCGACCCATACATCCACCCTGATAGCCCCTATTTATCATAAACCAAGAATGAGTATGCACTCCCCCTTCGAAATAACAGCCCCTCAAAGTAGTTCATCACCTGTAATAAAAATCATTACTGGGACTAAGAAATCCATTGAACATATGAACTTCTTTATAATGACCATAGACTTCCTATAAACTAACCATTATAACCCGAACTTGCTACGGGTCATATAGTTTATGCTCTAGAAATAACCGAGACTATTAACACCTTCTATAGAGAGTACATATTACTCAATCCAATAAGAGGAAATGTATGATGAATCCCTCCAAACAATGCAATATATCACCTCAGATGTACCAATCCAATCTACCGAATGAGGCAGATTAACCTTAGAGGTACATTTATTTGCCCCTTTTATAGAAGAAATAATACTCGCTCACCACTACCTCGAACACATTTTTTTATAGTTCTTTAGAGAACAGTGGAAGCTCCATACCCATAAGTCAGCAGGCTACAGAACCCATGGTTTGAACACCTTATTACCCTAGACCTTTGGTACAATTGAGGGAACATGATGGGTAACTTAGGGTAAATAATCTCATTACTCGAAGGTTTTGATCTCGTCATGAGCTAGTGAATGAAAAGAAGAAAGAATTAGGGCCCATATCGCTAATAGAGACAACCCATGTAAGGCTTAATTGAGAGTTACCTTTAGCCCTATAGCGTATGTTCCACACATGAGTCTTTCGAGAGAGAGAGATAGATGTAAACTACTTTGAGAAAAATAAATAATATTCCACACTAAATACAATAAGCAATAAGGAATGTTTGCTTGGTCCCCTGCTCAAGGTCCTGAGTCACGAGTTCCCCCTTTTGGTACCATTCACATGATCCAGATAGACATTAGAATCAACATCGACCCTTCTCGACTTATCGATACAAAACCTGAACAACATCCCACTAGGGTAAACACCACCTCCAATGGCCTAAACCCAACCTCTACGTCCTCGATCCTTAAACTTGGACATATCTACTATACTCGCCTCTAAGATCTAGGCATCACAGATTGCTTTGATCACCTTCTAATCATTGAGGGAAACACATCTCTGGGACCTAGAGACGAGTTTGTCCTGAACCCCAATTCTGGGAAATGATGGCATAGTGGAATCATTCCCTAGAGAAAGAATTAGGTGTTCATGAGGAAGGACTTACATCCTTCGAGGATACCATCACCTAATATTACAAATTTGGGATTCGATACGGGGATACCGTAAAAGAAGAAATTAATCGGAGAAAACTCTTATATGTTTGGAATCCAAGGCGATCAACCACACAGTTTATCACCTTAAATAAGCGCACGCTTAAAGGAT
The DNA here is from genome assembly GCA_949130495.1 of Sambucus nigra. Lineage (NCBI taxonomy): Eukaryota > Viridiplantae > Streptophyta > Magnoliopsida > Dipsacales > Adoxaceae > Sambucus > Sambucus nigra. The sequence goes on along the minus strand of OX422221.1, from coordinate 325,973,448 downwards.
TAACCACGCAATATGCCACCAAAACTTTCACCTCTTCATTTTTAAATGACTAACCGTATGGTTAATCATTTCAAATCTTTATCAATAATATAACCAAATGGTTGATGATCCCATATTTTTAGGAAAATTACAAAATTTCCCCAAAATTCGATCCATATTCTCGTTTGACCCATATACATGAATATCACACATGGGCAATCTCATTTCCTCTTGATTCTGATGAAAAGTGTCCGCGCGCACATAATCTTAGTCATCGGCCTCGGTGAACACCCCAATTTATAATAGAGGCTTATTTTTATTATCCTTTGACACCTTGAGAACTCAAAAATAATTACAAATGAATGTCACACAAACTAAAGGGGTCAAAATATATATGCAAACATATGTGTCATAAATGTTTGGTGGTGAAATTAGGAAATTCCCAAATATCAAGATAAAAACTTAGAAACTGCTTAGTTTAAGTCAACAACCGCATGGTTGATGGTCGTAATCAACCGCACGGTTAAAATCTAAGGTAATTATTATCGGATCAAATGATCAACCAAACGGTTGATCATTTATGATAGTTTCCCCCCAAAAGTCATTCCAACTATACGTGTGTCTCTCCCAAGCCCATCCACCCTACATATGACCTTTATAATAAACCGCACATTTGATCAATCCATAAACTGAATCGGTAATTACCCCAACCCAACAACAACTGAGTCATTTCGAAACTTTGCTAAAACTAAAATCTAAAGTCGAAATACTCTTCATCATATCTCCAAGGGAATATTCCCGTCTCAATAGAGAAACCCACAAATTTGTATTTTCCTGGAATACTTATGAAACACCTATATTTGATTACGTATTTTTAACATATAAATATGCATTCCAACTCATAATAAAAACGATATATAAGGACTAAGATCCATAAATACCTTAATATTGTATATTGTATACCCAGTATTCCATTGCCTCCACTAGTAAATATTCCCCAATAGTTGGAACTACGATGGCTTTGATCTAAAGACCTATTAGGTATGTAGGTGCAATACCAAGTTATACCTGTGAGCTCAAGCCTTATAATACGTCTCTTAGTGTATTATCTACTATAGATTTCTCCATCTCTAGTCCAACCCCCTTTTTTTAATATGAAGTGATCATATTTATCACTTCGGATCAACCGAGGCCTTTTTAACACCTCTGAGATTTTAGCCATGTTGATAAGCGGTACATAGATCTTTGTTGATGACTTTTAATCGATTCCAATCCAAAGTATAACTCCTCCCCCATTCAACACTATTCCCATAGGCAGTGAAGGATGTCAAAGTTATATCATCCACATTTACAAACAAACTCGAAGTTTTAATAACACCTTCTAGTTAGTGATCGATCGACTAGAATGGATATATTTTTCCACCACTTTGGGTCCACTCCCATTCTGAACCTCCACCAAAGCTACCTTCTGGATCATAGATAACTTATCACCCTCTCAAGATAAGCTTCACACTTACACACATATTACGTTAGAAGCTTCCCATGCATCTTATTGCAACAACTGAACTACGTAGGCTTTGATCTCGTGGATACACGGGTATGTAGATGAAATATCGAGTCCTTCTCGTTAGCATAAGCCTCGACAATAGATCTCTTGATATGTTGTCCCCACATAGATGCTTCTATATCTCATACCTCAAAAGAGATATAAAACTATCTCAATCCCAGTCTCCTAGCGTATATATACACAACACAAATGATCAATCGCGTATACACATTTATTAACATCGTCCCGTTATACAAGACCCATATATATAATGATCACCCATTATATGAGTACACATTCACATGCAAGCACTCTTATGTCTCCACATCAGTCTAAATGATGTTCTTACACCTCTCACTAATACCATTTCACACCTATATGTATACACGTTCTAAAATAAAATAAGAATTAATCATTAATGTAAAAGGCGATAATAAGTATATAGATCATCATCATAATCCTTGCCTTAATACCATCATATGGGGTCGGCCTCATGTATTCTCCTTTTCAATTCTAATATATCATATGCAATATTATCATTCAAGTTTAATTCCTTAAGATCTCTCTTAATAATTTTCTCCCACGATAACTTAGGGTGACCCCTTTTTCTTTTACCCTATATTTTTAATAATCTTTCTTTTGTTATAGGTGCATATACTGGCCTACACAACACGTGTCTATACCACCTAAATCTACTTTCTCTTAATTTTTTTGTTAATGGGAGCTATTCTAAATTTTTCTCTCACGTACTGTTTTTTTTAATTTTATCCTTTTTAGTAATTCCTACCATCCATCGGTGCATCCTCATCTCATTAACATGAAAACTTTGTTCATATTTTTCCTTTAAATCTTAACACTCCGCTCCATATAGGGCCATTGGACTAACAACTATTCTATAAAATTTTCCTTTTAATTTATTAGTTATCCTCTTATCACATAACACCCCACTTGCTTGTCTCTATTTCATCCAACCAGTTGATATTCTACTCGTAACATCCTCATCAATATCCACATTACGTTGTAACACTGAACCTAAATAAGAAATTTATTAGTTTGGTTTATTTTTTCTTCAGTCTTTAACATTTTGCTATCCGAAGCCTCGTTATTAAATTTACATTCCATAAATTTCATTTTATTTCTACTGATTTTTATTCCCTTAGACTCGAAGGCTTTTCTCCAAGTATCCCCTCTCATCGCCATGTCCTCCTTTAAAGTGCCTACTAAAACTATATTATATGCAAACAACATACACCATCGGACATCTTCTTGTATTTCCTTAATAATCTCATACTAAATTATGGAAAATAAGTAGGGACTTAAGGCCGGTTGTTGATTTATAACAACTTTACTCGTAAAGTCATTAGTTTCTCTACATATAGTTCTTACTCTAGACTTTGTTTTATCATGCATATCTTCAACAACTTTAATATAAATTATAGGGATTCTTTTACTCCTGAAAACCCACCAAATTATATCCGTATGTACTCTATCATAAGACTTTTCTAAGTCTATAAAGACCATATATAAATTTTTATTCTTACTTTTGTATATCTCCATTAACTGTCTTAATAAGTAAATAGCTTTCGTGGTGGATCGCCCTAACATAAATCCAAATTGATTGTTTGAAATAGTTAATTCATTTCTTAATATTTGTTCTATAACCTTTTCCCATAATTTCATAGTATGATTCATCAATTTGATTCCTCTATAATTACCGCATTTTTGTATATCCCCTTATTTTTAATACAAAGGTATTATGGTGCTTCTCTTCCACTCATCTAGCATATTTCCTTCTCTTAAAATTTTATTAAATAAACTTGTTAACCATTTTATCCATATACTTCCAAGGGTTTTCCATACCTCTATAGGTATTTTTTTCAGGCCAACCGCTTTATTCTTTCTCATTTTTCTTATTAACATATCTACTTCTTTTTCAATAATCGGACAAATCATTCCTACATGTGGTTCAATGTTCTCGACATCTTTTTTGATATATTCTTAATTCAGTAATCCTTGAAAATACTCTTCCCATATATCTAAAATTTCTCTACCGTTAATTAATATATTTTGATTTATGTTTTTAATACACTTAACTGGAACCATATCCCTTATCAATCTATCTCCATTATTTGACAATTTGTATAGATACTTTCACCTTCCTTGGTACCTAATTTATTATAAAGATTATCTTGTGCGCTTTGTTATGCATTTCTAATAATATTTTTTACTTCACTTTTTAGCTTCTTATACTTTTATAAATCGTCTTGATTTTTACTCTTTTGCCACTCTTTAAAACTTACTCGTTTATTTTGTATTTTTTTTTGCACTTCCTCATTCCACCACCAAGAATCTCTAGGCCATTCGCAGGCCTCAACCTATATTAGGATTAGCTCGTCGAACCATTTTATTTGTTTTTATATAAAATAAACTGAAGACTCTGAAAAATTAACAACCCTTCGCACGAAAACTTAGGCTTAGGCCTAAACTAGGACGTACAATAAGAACTCGATATGGTGTCAAATAGCTTTCAGGGGAAATCGACACGATTAAAACTTAACGTCAGGGGGAATTGAAGAACCAAGCGACAAGCACTCTCGTGTCCCTACAAGGATCACTACGTACGCTGATGCCACTTCCTGCTACCCTTTAATTCCTACTCGGGACCTCTAACCCAACAATTATGAATAAGGGTGGTTCCCCTATAATATTGATAGAATGAAATGAAAAGTTGACCATCTCCCTAAATTCTCTTTGTCCCTTTATTTCACAACAAAAAAATTGTATTTAGTGATTATAATACGGATTTGTTATGGATTGATTCAACTAGATGAACCGATAGACCTCTAAGATTGGTAGATTTATGAATATAGGAGTGCCCTGGTTGGGGCCAATTATGGCACCCGACACGTGGGATTTTGGATGTAGACGCCCTACTATTGTGATTGGGAGGAGGAATATTTCGAGATAGATTTTTCCTCATTCTTTGATGTTTAAATTGCCCTCATATTTCTCAATTATTTTCGTATTCAATATAGCAATTTGCTCATCACACTCGTTCCAATGTCCCTCATACAATTTAATGAACTGTGACGTGGTATTACTTGTAGGAGGCTCCATGGATGGAGTGTTACGATGATTATTGAGACCATTTCATGAGGAGTGAGCCCAAGTGATCATGCATCACAGGAGGAGGAGGATACCTTGAAGTAATATGTTCCTTACTTACGATTTGTACTCCATATCGTACATGGTTGTCAATATGGGAATGATAAAACTGATGTGCACTTATCATGGAAGAAGTATAGTTTCCATAAGTGGTGGGTTTCAAAGTCTTTCCATATATGATGCCAAATAGTTGGGGATATCGATACTAAAATAATATTATTTAATAATTTTTCCCACAAATATGAGTGAGATAGGAATAAAGAACACACATATATATGTGGATCAACACGTCGACCTCCCTATGTCCATAGCGAAATGAGGGAGAGGACTGTATTATATAAAGGCAAGGAAGGCGACTTGAAGTGACAGAGAATGTTAGCTGAAAGTCCAAGCCATGGGTACAATGTTGTGGTATATTTCTTTTTCACATTAGGGTTACCTTATGTACATATACAAGAGTCTTAACGATGTCAACTGTCAACTTGAGCTTTTTTAATGTGTTTGACCTCTATCTCGAGCCTTATCTCTTAGGTTGAGTTATAGCCAGATTTCTTCCGAGTATATTATCTATATATCTGATGATTACCATCAGTTGGTACATGATTATTGGGCGACTATGACATTAAAATTCCCCATGTACCACTTATTATGCCACGTGGACTACCCAAATGTTAATCCTTTTAACTTGCAATTACACCGAAATTCAATCGTGGATTTTTCGAAGTTATGTAACAAACACCACATGTGTGCTCATTTACCAATCTCCTTAACTAGAAAAAACTATTAACAGTGTGAACCTCACCATGAACATGCCACTAACACCAAGTAATCATCATATGCCAATACTCAGATGTAGCTTTGGTGGAGTCATTATTTAAATATTGAAGTTGAAATCTCACTTGAACTAAATATTTACAAAATTCTGTGACAGCTCGCCCAATTAATTACCGGGTGATCAGTCCTTAATTAATTAATTTCAGAATATCAAGTTGGTTCAGATAATGCATCACTGTCGAAAACTCAAATTCTAATTTAATAAAAACTAACCACCTAATATTTAAAAAGGGTGATGTCCAAATTTTTATCTCGTCACTAACTAATATAAAAAAGAATACCAACTAATACCATGCATCACGGTAATATAAATAAAGTCTAACTGAAGTAAAATAAATGACTGGAGTAAAACACATCCAGATACAATCACATATAATAAATCCAATAAAAGGAAATCAAATCTAAGAGAGGATTTAAAACAACTAAATATTTGAATGTAAACAGAAGAAAGAACGACATGTCCAACAGAATAGAAAACTGAAAAATGGAGAATAGGCTGAGTCGTCTACTAGCAATTATCCTGCAGCTTCCACAGCAGCTACATCACGACAACTGAATAGAGTCTCCTAAGGCTGGTGTCCCTGTGGCTAGCCACCTAAAAATAATGGAACCGTAGAAAGATATATAGAAAAACGGGTCAGAGCCCGAGTTGAATACCGTTTAAAATAAGAAGTGCTTAAATTGATTCAATTAGCACAATTATTATTCAAGTTAACTTAGCGTACTCACTTGAGATACTTACCCCTCGATCTAGTGTGCACGCCTAACGAGCCTAACTACCCATACTAGTCATGATACCATGACCGACTACTAAGTACATACTATTCTTCTTGAAAGGCTTCCTAAATAACTCAAAGCCGACGTACTTAAGATTTTGATATAGGTTTAGAAGTACTTTAGTTTATTCTCATATTCTTCTAAATGCCCAACTGATAAAACCACAAGTAAACATTTAAAAATTGAGTCATCAACATAAGACACCAAAGTGGATTTTGGTATACAAACATTATTTTCTTTAAGTATACATATCAATTTATATATAAATATAGCAATATTACACCCCTGGTTGAGAAACCCTTAGTGATACCAATACTCGGCTATATAGTCCCATTGCAACGCTCACGCATAGAGAACAACAGGTTCAATCTCTCGAGAACCAATAAAAATACAAACACCTATTAGAGGCGAACATAGTCCCAAGTCGATGGGCTACGCACATACCTACGCACCTATACGACCGTTATCACTATCATTCTCATGGATAGCCCGTACCTGGGTTCCATGCTCTGGTGGTACGACTCTAAATCCCCCGAAGGCACACAAGATTCGATCGTCCACAACGAGTTAACCTCCGTTCGATAGCCCGTAGCTAGGTATGTCATACACATAACATTTTGAGCAATAAGCATAAACACAACTTATATAAATTCATTAGCTTTCCCGCAACCTAGTATTAGGAGTATGTATAATATATCCCCTGTCATAAACCGTACCTTATTCGTATGTATTATCCCTTGTATTTTTGTATCTCTCTAATTCTATGAATTTTCATACCTTCCGAGGGTCGACATACTCTTCGCTCACAAATAATTATAAATTTTAAGTCAGTCGACATTCATATAGGTCTAACACCCATTTAAATAGGCCTACGGGAAGTTTGAAACAAAAATCGTGCATTAAGAGTCATTCTGGAATCTCGTTAGAAGACCCAAAAATCTCGTTCGAACGACGGTCATTCGAACGAAGTCCCCCCACTTCGAACGAACTACCAAACTCGTTAGAAGGGTCACTAGAATCTCATTAGATGTCTCGTTCGAATGACCTGGGCTGAACTTCTAACGAAATTTCCGAAATTGCCCAGTTCATCATCAAGGTTCGTTTTTCCAGATTTTTTCCTCTTCAATCTCAACTTAAACCCATTCCAACCCAAGTACATGGTTTCCAAACTACTCTAAGTCACCCTAGAACACTTCTTAGCATAGTTTAGGGGTCAAATCCTTCTAATCATCAAGTAAATTCAACTAATTCCTAACTTTTCCTATGAGTCATATTAACATAAATCCAGAATTATTAATCTATTAAAATCCCATTTTTATTTCGTGATTTTAACATCTAATTCACCAAATTTCACATTCCTAATAAGGGGAAAAATCCTCTAAATGCAAACCCCCATCAAATTTCTAAGATTCCTACACAATCTCATCATAGGTAAATCAAATTTGGTATTAATAGTTTTAAAACCTCAACATATGTTAACAAGAATAATAAATGCTAAAAAAAGAGCAAGATAATCACTTGCCTTAAAATAACCTTCTGATTCGCGGGTTGAAATTGGTATGGGAACGATCCTCTTGACACGATCTACGCGCTGGTGTACTTTTTGGTGTGAAAGCTTGAGTTCTTACCTTAGAGCTCTAATGGAGTCTTCTTCTTTTTCCTTGGTTCTCTCTCTCTTTCTCACGTAGGTTGAAACTGACAGGCCACTAACCCTAAATACTTTTAATTAAACCCATTTTTCGTCCATTTAATTACCAAAAATCCCTAAAGACCAAAATACCCCTCCAGGGTGTCGTTTAGGGTTAAAAAGCCTCGAACTCCAAATAAAATACCCGAGTAGTGTTTTCTGACTATTTCGATCCTTCCGGACACTCTGGCACACTCAAAATAGTCATCCGAGTTATACAAAAATAATTTACCTTTTAAAACCCCAAATACATACTAGTGATGCGACTCATATGCGTCCCAAATATTTATAACATAACTGTCGTGTATCTCATCCCCGACCATAATATTATTTCAATAACGACTAACTCTCATCACACTAGTAATTATTATCATAAAGTCAAATTAATTACAATTTAAATGTTCTCCCTTTAATTCAATTAATCCCCATTTTCCATAATTTCATAAAAATAAATATGCGTAAAAATACGGGGTATTACATACTTCCCCCCTAATAACAGAATTTTGTCCCAAAATTCGAAAAAGAATATATATACCTGTCAAGAATAACTCTGGATAACATTCACGCATGTCATCGTCGTCCTCCCAGGTGGATTCCTCAGCATTATGGTGCCGCCACTGAACACGTACTAGTGGTACTATTTTCGATCTCAACTTCCTCTCGCTACGGTCTAGAAAAACAACCGACCCCTCCTCGTAGGAGCTATCAGACTGTAAGTCTATCTCCTCCAACGTAATGTGGGTGTACGCTAAATTATCTCAAAGAAATATCCTCAGCGAAGAGATATGGAACACGTCGTGGACTCTATGTAAGTGCTTCGGTAACCCAAGTCTATAAGCAACTGGCCCAATCCTCTCGATAATGGGGAATGGCCCTACATACCTAGGCGCCAACTTTTCCTTCTTCCCAAAATGCATAAATCCCTTCATAGGAGACACCCTAAGTAATACCTCATCTTCAATATTAAACTCGTGAAAATACCGTTTGGCGTCAGCGTAGCTCTTCTGTCGATCTTGAGCAGCCCGAATATGGCTTCGTATCAACTCTATCCTCGCCAAAGTATCGTGAATCATTTCCAGACCAAGAAACTTATTGTCCTCCCACCTCTATCCAACATGCCGGGGAACGACAAGGTCTTCTGTATAGTGCCTCGAATGGAGCCATATCGATAGTAAACTGGTAGGAGTTGTTATAGGCAAACTCCACTAGTGGAAGGTACTGCTCCCAGCCTCTGCTAAAATCAATGATCCACAAACAAAACATGTCCTCCAACCTCTAATTCGTCCGTTCAATCTGACCATCCATCTGCGGGTGATAGGTTGTGCTCAGTCGCAACTCCGTATCTAATGCCTCCTGAAAACTCTCCCAAAATCGAGACACAAACACCTTATCTCTGTCAGACATGATATTGAGAGGCACTCCGTGGAGTCTCACTATTTATACTATGAATATCTGGGCATACTGTCCCATGGTGTAGTCTGTCCTGACTGGCAGAAAGTGGGCTACCTTAGTCAATCGATCCACTATCACCCATACCGAATCGTGACCCCTCTGCGATGTGGGTAATCCCGTGATGAAGTCCATGGAAATGCTCTCCCATTTCCACATAGGAATATCTAATGGTTGCAGAAGTCCCGTCGATCTCTGATGATCCACCTTTACTAGATGACAGGTGACACATTTTGAAACGTACTCAGAAATGTCCTTCTTCATCCGGCTCTACCAGTACTATCTACGTATATCCTGGTACATCTTATCCCTGGTGAGATGTACCATAAATCAGGAACCGTGCAACTCCGTCCTTACCTTGTGTCGCAAATCTTCACCCTCGGGAATAACCAATTTCCTATTAAAACGTAGACCCCCGTTTGAACCCACTGTATAAGACTCAGCCCCCTCAGCTAGAAGCTTCACTATCTGACTTTGGCAGAACGGATCATCTGCCTGAGCCTGTACTATTCTCGTAATAATCTGGGGCGTAAATGTCATCACAGATATAAACGATCGAGCCACCACATCCTGGTTCCCTAACTCCTTCCATTTCACTTTCCACACCTTGACCACTTCACTGATTGGCCTATGGCTCAACGCGTCTACTCCCACGTTAGCCTTCCCCGGGTGGTATTGAATATCAAATTGATAATCCTTCACAAACTCAAGTCACCGACGTTGATGCATATTTAACTCATTTTGTGTAAATAGGTACTTTAATGACTCGTGGTCCGTGAATAAATGAAATTTCTCCCCTAGGAGGTAGTGTCTCCAAATCCGAAGTGCAAACACCACCACCGCCAACTCTAAATCGTGGGTGTGGTAATTCCTCTCATGAGGCTTAAGCTTATGGGAAGCATAAGCTATAGCCTGATCCTCCTGCTATAGTACACCTCCAAGTCCTAACAAGGACGCATCAGTGTAGACTAGATACTCCACTCCCAGCTTGGGTAATTCTAACACTGGTGCTGAGGTTAATTTATCTTTCAACTCATTAAAGGCCAACTGACAGGCGTCAATCCAGATAAACGACACCCTTTTGCGAGTCAAATGGATCAACGGACCCGTCATCCTTGAAAACCCTCGAATAAACCTCATGTAGTATCCGGCTAAGCCCAAGAAACTGCGTATCTCGGTTGGTGTCGTGGGATGTCCCCACTCCCTTACCGGTGACACCTTCCCCGGATCCACGGATACCCCTCTATCGGAGATGACATGCCCCAAAAACTATACCTCCTTTAGCCAAAACCCACATTTCTCTTATTTTGCGTACAACTCATGCTGGCGCAGTGTCTGCAAAACTTGCCTCAAGTGCTCGGTATAATCCTCCTCGGTCTGCAAGTAAACCAGAATGTCATCCATGAATACGATGATGAACAGGTACAGGAACTCTCTGAACACCCTGTTCATCAAGTCCATGAACACGATTGGGGCATTGGTTAGCCCGAAAGGCATAACCCTAAATTCATACGAACCATATCTCGTCAGGAAAGCAGTCTTCGACACGTCTTATTCCTTGATACAAAAATGATGGTATCCTGATCTCAAATCAATCTTTGAGAAGAAATCCACTCCTCTCAAATGGTCGAATAAGTCATCGATTTGAGGTAATGGACATTTGTTCCGAATCGCGACTTTATTCAACTCCCGGTAATCAACACATAGCCTCAACGATCCATCTTCTTTTTAACAAACAGTACGGGAGCACCCCACGACGAAGTACTCCTACGGATAAACCCCTGCCCCAACATCTGCTCAATCTAGTCACGTAACTCCCTCATCTCTGCTGGAGCCATACGATAAGGTGCGCGAGCTATCGATCGAGTATCTGGCGCTAAATCAATGATAAAGTCTATCTCTCTACTCGGTGGTAACCCCATAATCTCTTGAAATACATCGACAAACTCTCGAACTATAAGAATAGAATCAAGCGGTACCACAACCTCCGTAGAGGTCTCCTCCTCTATATAGTATATATGTGTGGACGATCCTCCCTCAGAGCGAGGTATCGCCACTAGGAACATCTCATGCCCGAGTATGGAAAAAACTATACTCTTGTTAAAACAATCAATCATGGCCCTATACCTGACAAGCTAATCCATACCCATAATCGCGTCATACTCGGACATGTATAATATGCGCATGTCAGCGGGTAAGATAAACCTCCCAATCTCTATACCCACTCCCCGATAAATAAAAGAAATAATGTAACCCCTACTCAACGACGAATCCACATAAGTGACCCTACCCTCTGTTGTATCAAATAACCCCATAGTACGTGTAAACCCCGTGGCAATAAAACAGTGTGTGGCTCCTGTGTCAAATAAAATGCGCCTCAAAGTTCCCTGGATAGGAAAAATACCCTCAATCGTTGGCGGGTCCTGTGGGACTGCGGCTTGGTGAAGATTATAGACTCGTCCATACTGAAGCTTACCTTGCTGAACTGGGGCAACTAGAATGGGTGGCAGTGCTATCATCTGTGGAGGAGCTGGAAGAGTTGTGGGAAATAATGGTCTCTCAGGTTCCTGACGAACACCCTGCTGCTGTTGGCCTCTACCCTTCTGAGGGCAGTCCTGGTATTTGTGGTCAGTGTTGCCACACGTGAAACATCTCCCTAGGAAGGTTCCTCCCCTCTGTCCCTGTTGTCCCCAGCCTTGATGGCCGTTACCACCCTTGTCTTGGCTATTCTGGCCCTGCTGAACATGCTGCTGGCCCTACTGGCCCTGATGGCCGTGTTGGCTATGATGGCCATATCGAAGCCTCCCTGCCCATGTCTAAAACCTTCTGACCTGAACCTTTTAGGATCCCCTTGCTGGGAACCCTAATCACTGTGCCTATTTTGACCCTGAACTACCTGTGCTCCATCGGCACCACTCTCTCTTGCCCTGCCTAGCTGGCTGGTCTCTCCCACTTTTTTAACCTCGGACTAGTGGAAGCGGTGGTCCTGGTAGTGGAGTAGTGTTGCGTTGACCACATCTGAATAGGTGTCCAAGGAGAGATTGCCTATTAAATGCTGTCGAATCCTCCATGTCAACCCATCCATGAAGCTCTGAATCTTTTTCTCTTCGGTCGGGATCTCACTCGGTACAATGTTGAGAAGATTAGTAAACTCTGCCACGGTCCTTCCCTCCTGTTTTAAATTTTCTAACTTTTGACTCATCTTTGTCTGGAGAGCCGAAGGGAAGTACTTACGGTCGAACTGCACCCAAGAGTCTCGGATACCGTGTGTCTCTCTCCTTAGCGGTGGTGATGGACTCCTACCAGTGCAGTGCTGCCCCCACTAATTTGAACGTGCCCAAAATCTGACTCTGTACCTCCGTGCACTCGTGCATCCTCAAATGCCTTTGGATTTCCTTTTTCCATTGGCTCGCTACAATTATATCAGAGCTCTCTAAAAACTTCGTAGGATGCGCCTTCTGGAAGGCATCCCTAACATGCTCCCAAGTAGACGGGAAAGCCTGGGCCTAAACTAGAGCCACCACCGGTGCCTGAGGTGGTGCCAATTGCACTACTTCCAAAGCAACATCTATCGCCTGAGCTATAATGGCGGCCACTTCAGTGGCATTCATCATACCCTGAGCATGTGCAGGCTGAGGCTCTGGCTGGGAATCCCTGGGAACTCTTTGTGCACGTTTAGGAGGCATCTGAAAAGAGAGAAAAGTTTCATAAGTCTATAGTTATATTCTCAAAATAGCAGAAGAACGTAAAACGTACGAAGAGTACAACAATCCTAAAATATATGGCTCTATATTAAAGGACGCTACGCGGAAACATAATAAGCCATACTGATCATAAGGACACTAGAACCTGATGCTCTGATACCACCTGTGACACCTCGCCTAATTAATTACCGGGTGATCAGTCCTTAATTAATTAAGTTCAGAATATCAAGTTGGTTCAGATAATGCATCACTGTTGAAAACTCAAATTTTAATTTTATAAAAACTAACCACCTAATATTTAAAAAGGGTGATATCTAAATTTTTATCTTGACACTAACTAATATAAAAAAGAATATCAACTAATACCATGCATCACAGTAATATAAATAAAGTCTAACTGAAGTAAAATAAATGACTGGAGTAAAACACATCTAGATATAATCCCATACAATAAATCCAATAAAAGGAAATCAAATCTAAGAGAGGATTTAAAACAACTAAATCTTTGAATATAAACAGAAGAAATGATGATATGTCCAACAGAATAGATAACTGAAAAAAGGAGAATAGGCTGAGTCGCCTACTAGTAATTATCCTGCAGCTTCCACAGCAGCTATAGCACGGCAACTGAATAGTGTCTCCTAAGGCTGGTGTCCCTGTGGCTGGCCACCTAAAAATAATGGACCAGTAGAAAGATATATAGAAAAACGGGTTAGAGCCCAAGTTGGATACAATTTGAAATAGCAAGTGCTTAAATTGATTCAATAAGCATAATTATTATTCAAGTTAACTTAGCGTACTCACTTGAGATACTTACCCCTCGATTAAGTGTGCACGCCTAACGAGCCTAACTACCCATACTAGTCATAATACCCTGACCGACTACTAAGTACATACTATTATGCTGGAAAGACTCCCTAAATAACTCAAAGCCGACGTACTTAAGATTTCGATATAGGTTTAGAAGTACTTTAGTTTATTCTCATATTCTTCTAAATGCCCAACTGATAAAACCATAAGTACAAACAAAAAATAGAGTCATCACCATAAGACACCAAAGTGGATTTTGGTATACACACATTATTCTCTTTATGTATACATATCAATTCATATATAAATATAGCAATATTGCACCCCTGGTTGAGAAACCTTTAATGCTACGCATACTCGGCTATCTAGTCCCATTGCAACGCTCAAGCATAGAGGACAACAGGTTCAATCTCTTGAGAACCAATAAAAACACAAACACCTATTGGAGGCAAACATAGTCCCAAGTCGATGGGCTACGCACATACCTACGCACCCATACGAACGTCATCACTATCATTCTCATGGATAGCCCGTACCAAGGTTCTATGCTCTAGTGGTACGACTCTAAATCCTACAAAGGCACACATTTATAATGATATGTATTTATAATGATATGCGTTAACCTCCGTTCGATAGCCAGTAGCTGTAATACCCCGTATTTTCATGGCTTTTAAATTTAAGGATTTATTAAATTTAATTGAGATAAATTAATTTAATTTTAATCCGAAATGTTGTTTTAAATATTTACTAGCGTGACAAGAGTTAGTAATTATTGGGAATATATTATTTGTTGCATATTACTGGATGAGTATAGTAATATATGAGATTCATTTTTATAATATTGCCACGTGTGAATAAAATAACAATTGTGGAAATTTAAGTCGGGACGCGCCTGTGTCGTGTCGGGACTAAATGTGGATTAATAAAAGTGAATATTTTATAGGTTGTTCGTATGGTCGTTTTGAGTGCGCCAACGCATTCGGAAGGGTCGAGATAGTCAGAAAAGTGTACCTGGGGGTTTAGTTTGGGTCTCGGGGCGTTTTTAGGCCTAATTAGTACCCCGGGAGGGCATTTTGGTCATTTTGTATTTTTGGGTAATTAAACCCACGAAAATTAAAGGGGTTATATCAGATGTTTAGGTTATCTCCTAGGGTTAGATAACTCAAAACACTATAACGACCATTGGAGAGGGAAGGAGAGAGCTTCCAAAGCAATCCAAGGCCCGAAATCCATCCGTTTGCACCGCCTCCACCACCAATGCGTAGATCGCGAGACGGGGAACGCAACCACACCAAATTCGGCACCAAACCAGAACGTCGAAAACCCCAGGCAAGTGTTTATCTTGCTTATTTTCGTTGATGCATCACTCATGTTAGTCTAGGGATGATTAGGGTGAGATTTATGGAAGAAAAATCCAATTTGAGATAGGAAATTGCATGTAGTGATGACTTAAATGATATTCTGAAAACCCTTTGTCATGTAGAGGAGTGAACCACAAAATTATGATGTTTTATGAGAAGGAAATTTTGGAAAAGATTTGTTAGAACCATGTTTAAGAGATTTCTAGGGTTCTTGATAATTATAATAATTTTTGGGCTGTTAATCCATGTTTAGTGATAAAAATCTACATGATTTACGTTGGAAAGATCTGGTATGATGATATAATGTTAGTAGTATAAATTTTGGGACGATTGGGATTGAAAAATATGGATTTTGTGAAGGTTAGAAGATGAAACCCGTAAAACTGCAGAAATCGCAATACCTGTTTGATCGATCGATCGAGCCCAGAGCTTCGATCGATCGAAGGTTCGATCGATCGAGCCCCAGACCTCGATCGATCGACCCCTCCTGGCAGACTTAAGTTTCCCCTTTTAAAATTTGTTGAATTGATTCAAAATGAAGAAAACTCCTTAGACATCCTTGTTAAGATAATTTGGGAGATAATGATGACCAGTAAGATTCATTAATGAATAAGAGACCTTTAATGTAAGGCGAAATCTATACTTTTGGGATATCGTACATAAGGGACAATGTAAGTATACGTTAAAGGGGAGAGACACGTAAGAGGGTTACGTTGGAACATAAATGAATACCTACTGAATTGTACCTTTGGAAGGATAGAGTCCATGAGGGCTACGTAGTAAGTTGGAGAAACCCTTCGAATTAAAGTGAGAAACGAACCATTATACGTGATAACTAATAATGGGAAAATAAGGGTAAATGTTGTGAATATGGGTTATGAGATAAACCTAAATTGATATAATAAAAGTGGTATATTTATATGATTATGGATGCATATATTATATACTTGTGAAAATCATGCCCACGCTACTTGCTATCCCGGAGGTTACCGCGCTGGGACGATCTTATCCTGTGTTGCCTTATGGGGGATATTGACTCGTACCCTAGAAGATAGGGATCCTAGGTACGGACTATCGGATCGATAGTCGGACGGTCCTAAGAGACGTGAGGGTATGTACTGACCTCTTGGAGTTGGATACTATACTTCGCCTCAATATTGTTTGTGTATGTATTTGTACAGTTCGAGAGTGATTCCGAACTTGTATTCCCATTAGAGTGATTGATACGGGGATTGGATAGCAGAGTATGCCCGCATCATAGTTTTTATGTGGGGTGCCGTTAGTATATATATAATTTATGAGTGATTGGTATATATATATATATACTTATATAGGGGAGACCGCACCATAGTTTTTATGTGGGGTGTCGTTATAATATATATATTACGAGTAGTTAATATATATATGAAATTCTGAAATCTGGAACTGCCTACTGTGATTTGATATGTAGGACATGGTTGATGACTCAAATTATAAATACTTGTTTTGAGAAAGTATAATATGACACTGGAAAACTTTATTGATTAATAAAGATAAAAGGAGAACCTTGGTTACAAATTGAAATCTTACGTTTTAAATACTTGTGTTGTTCAGTTGTAAATCCTGCGAATAACCTAAGATAAGTTAAATCATTGGGGAAAGATAGTGTGATATATGATGAGATAAACCATTGGGAAGGTTAGTGCGATAGGAGTGCACATTAGAAGAGAGGCGAGAATTTCTCAAGAGAGTGTCGCACTAATATGTTGTTGCATTGGCCTGTAATCAATTTAAATACTTGCTAAACTATTTTTAAAACGGTTTTACATTCGGTCTCTGACCCATTTGCTGTTACCTTTTCTCTCTTGTGTATATATATATATGTATTACAGGTGCCCAGCCACAGGGGTGTCTTACTTAGGATTCTTTGGATGGAACGCGCTGTAGCTTTTGTGGGAGTTGCAGGCCATTGCTTAGACGACCTCATTGTTGACTCTACTTCTAGTTCAGTTTTATCCAACAGGGGCATGTGTCGCCCTTTTCCATTATTTAGTTGGTATTGTCAGAGATTGTAATTCTTTTATATTTCAGTATCTTTATTTCGGAATTGTTACTGTCGGGATATTTTCCTTAGTATTTTAATGTTGGGATTTATTATTGATGATTAAACTCTTAAATGTTCATTTTATTCCTCTACTTATTGTGTGACTCTTTAGATGTTAATGGTTTAAGGTTTTATAACCGGATTTAATAAAATGAGAATAAAGGTTTAAATGGTTTTGACACTTAGCTTAATTAATTAGGGTGTTTAAATTGGAAAAGTTTTATTTTTCGACAGTGATGCTGAGAATGAACCAACTGTTCACCTTGAATTAATTTAATAAAGGAGTGATCGCCCGGTATTTAATTAGGCGGGGTGTCACAGGTGGTATCAGAGCATCAGGTTCTAGAGTCCTTAGGATCTGTACGGCTTATTATGCTTTCAGCGTTGCTTTGTTTGTTATAGAGCCCTATGTTTAGGATTGTCGATTTATTTGACGAGATTTCGTTCTCCTGCTATATGTGTATACATTAGTGAATTCTAATTTCGTTCGGATGTGTGCGTGTGCCGAGCGATGACGGATGTCAGAAGAGGACTGTTAAGCGGACATGAGGAGGAAGGGCTCAGTTGAGATTATAAAATATATCCGAGGATGATGACCGTAGTTGAGGTCACCTCCATTGTGGCACGAGAAGCCAAGACTAGAAAGGCGACTAAGGCGCAACAATGATTTCCAAATGCTGTTATAGTCAAATGAGGTGCGAGGGTAAACTTACCCAACGTATTACAAAAACGTGTAGGGACTGTCTGTGGGAAATTCAAAAAAAAATGCGAAAATTGTTTGTGTTTACCAAAGGAAGTAAAGTATCCAAAGGCTTAAATATAGGACGAAGTGTGGCAAACTGAAAGTGAAAATTTAGAGAAAATTTTCTTGGCTTTCGGGACGAAGTTATAATGGTTGGAGTCAACCACCAATTTTAGAAGTGGAATGCTATGCCTATAGGAGCACCTTAGGTACAGTGTTGACCGTATGTTCCTTCCTCAACTGTTCAGGATGAGAAGCAAACGTGGTTCTGAACTCATCGCAGGAGGGCATGACAGAAGTCCAATTGTGAATATGAATCCAAATCCTTAGCGAATTTTGTATCGGAAGATGTAGATACTAGTGGAGGAAACAACTCCAAGTGGGAGACCAACTCGTAATAATAGTTGATAATACTCGAGGAGGAAATTCTGATGGACGACCGATTCAGAGGTTGACAATGTCATATTTTGTTAATATAGATGATAACGCTTCTTTGTGGGGGAAGTTAAAGGAATCGATTAATTTAGTCGAGAATAAGACTGAATGCAACGGTGGTGGTATAGCACCACAAATGGATGTGGATACACATTAGGGGACCCATTTAAATGATTCGGATAATGGAATTCTTACCAAGTGATGGTAAATTCAGTAAGTACTATTATGGATAGTAACATGATCTTTATGGCCTAAAAAGCTAAAGGAACAACCGGAATGGTTAACAGGAATCGAGTTTACTAAAGTCCGAGAGGAGGACAAATCCTAACCTGGTTAGTAGGACATGTGGTAAGTGGATTATGTGTTGAGGTATTTTGTGTGGAGTGAGATCGCTCGCGATAATATGTTCCAAAGTGAGAAAAAGGGACAAGAATACGGTGCCTAGTAAAGGACGACGATTAAAAATAATTTTGTTTTGGTTTGGGCAGACGTGTTACGTCCGAAAACCATTTGTGAAGTCAAGACGATTGCCAGGATGGAAGTATAAGTTGTATCCTTAGAGGATACGGCGTGTTTATGTGACACGAGCGAGTCACCATATTTTGTTAATTGCTAGATTAACATGTGAGACGAGTTTAATGCATATCATAATAAATGTTACCATTATGTGAATATTTTTCCTTAGTATAGCGGGATTTTTCTTTGGTGCTATCCGCGGGGAATGAATGAGTATATTAACAGTGTTTTATACTTTATATTGAGGTTACTCGTTGTAGTGATGTGATACACGAGTATGATATTATCTTTGTTAAAATGTTATAGAAATGGGTAGTATGATAGTGGGCATTTATTGCAAGGCTATCGGAGTAGTTACATTAGTGCAACACGTTTTGTTTTGGCGAGGCTTTACCTGTAAGAAGGTTGGACTCGCACTTATATTATCTATCCTAGAGACTTCGGAGGAGATAGTGGGCTTGAGATATTCGATACCAATGTATGTATAGACTTTGTCAGTATGATTCAGTATGTACCAGGATTTACCGTTGCGCGAAAAGACTTGACTCGGTATTATGTTTAGCACTCCGGACTTAGTGATAGGAAGAGTGCAGTGTTATATTTATCCTTAAGAGATGTGGGAGTTAAGAGTTATACCCCTAATGTTAGAAAAAGGAAATTTAGAGAATTTCAATCGTATGTATCCGAGGTTTATAGAATGTAATTACCATCAACCAATACGGGACGATAGTGAAATTGGTGAAACGTTCTTTGTTAAGCATAATTACGGGAGAAATTGTAACTTTTCTGTCAAGGGACGGAATAAAGGGGTATATGCTATGGATGTAGGACCTAACGGATTTCGATAACCGACAATGCTAGGTAGTAGTGTATCGGGGGGTTCCTTGTTTGGATTTCGCTTTGCGAGACATCCCACGCATGAAACTTAGCGTAAAGTTGGAAATAGGGAGACGTTTGGTCACTATTCCATGAGTTCGGTACCCTGGTCGAAATGGGATCAAGTAATTACGTATGTAAGTTGGAAGTTGAATTTTGATTTAAAGCCATTGGAGCCGGTTGTGTGGTAAGAAAGCATTGAAAGTTACCCCACGAGTTGAGGGGTGGAACGATGATAAGGAGAATTTAAGGATTTTGATTTTTAAGGTGATTAAAGTGTTGTAATCACGCTGCAAGCACCAGGGAAAACAAAGAATTTGTTTATTAATATGGAGCGTATGTGATGCTTACGCTAGTATGCCCGGTTTATAGGGTGTGTAGACATCCTGGTTAACTGATGATAAAACTCGTCCGAGATGAAGGGGCGTGGCAATGGACGTGTGGAAAATGTGTTTGTGGGGCTAATAGAACGAAGTGGAAGTGACATAGTGGATTAAACGTCACAAGAGGGATGATAATCCATACATAGGCGTGCAATTAGAATAGCACACCCAAATTTGAATTGGAAGACTGTGGGAAGCCATTTAAGAAGAGTATTCCTTGAATGGAGTAGAATTAAATGATTATGAAGAACACTCGGAGCAGAAATTGTTAGTAATCAAATGTGAGAGCGAATCACACATATAAAGGGTGATGATGTTAGTACGGTATAAGAGGTCCAGAAGTGCGCTTCGTGGAGAGAAGAGCACGGGTCGGAACTTTCGGCATACTCCAAGGAAGGAAGGGGAGTATTACGTGTCAATTAATGTGAGACATTTCAAGGAAAAATTGATGTTTAGCGGGACATAGTGAGTAGTCCCTACATGCACCGCCCATAGGTAAGGTTTGGTTGAAAGAGAAGAATCAACCAAAGAATTTTGTGTTTATCGACAATTCCTGAAATTGGAAGAGGTCGGTAAAGTTGGTATAGTCCTTGGATGGGTTGCCATCGTCAAAACAAGATCAAGGGTTCATCCCGAACATGTGAATTAAGCCGCCGAGAAGGAAGTGATTGATATTACTTTGGGATAGTTTACAATATTAACTAGTATGACCCAGACTTCCTTTGAAAGGAAGGTCGCGCCAGTGCATGGTCCGGTGCAATATAAATTTCCGAATGAGGATGAGATTGGTGAATCCCACCTTTGATATGGGATTTCAGAAACCAGCGGAGATAAGGTGTCATTTTGAGTAGGATGTATCACCCTTAGCCATGGAATAGGCGCATGGTGATTAAAGATTTAGGGAGCTACATGAAGGAGATTTTGGAATCTTGATACGATGATTTCAGAAATGCTCTGTAGAAGCACTCGTACCTGTTTGTTGCGTACGAGGTACTTATTAAGGTTTTGTTATGGAAGAACCTCGACTATTCTCCTTCCGTATGCTTAGAGGTGAGTAGATAATCAGGGTTTTTGGATCGATTGAGAGAACATCCAATAACTGTGGTAGAATTCCACGACTGTCTTAGACGAGTAAGAGTAATGAAATGTTCGTAAAATTTTCTCAGAATGGAAATTTTGTGTATGAATAAATCCGAGTATTTGTCATGTAGTGAGGTGCGACCTCCTAATGATAGTGAGATAATGAAATTATAATGTATAGGCGTGACCTATGCGAATGTTGTCGGTTGGGAGCACAATGTGAAGTGTCTCCAATGAGAATGTAAAACCATGTTACTGTGAAGAAAGAGCTATAGTGATTGAGCGACGTACTATGTAGATAGTTTGCGTACTGACAAGGATATCCAGAATTGTGCTACCTGGTAGGCCTTATTTTCCGAATTTCGGGACGAAATTCCGTTATTAGGGAGGAAGTATGTAATACCCCGTATTTTCATGGCTTTTAAATTTAAGGATTTATTAAATTTAATTGAGATAAATTAATTTAATTTTAATCCGAAATGTTGTTTTAAATATTTACTAGCGTGACAAGAGTTAGTAATTATTGGGAATATATTATTTGTTGCATATTACTGGATGAGTATAGTAATATATGAGATTTATTTTTATAATATTATCACGTGTGAATAAAATGACAATTGTGGAAATTTAAGTCGGGACGCGCCTGTGTCGTGTCGGGACTAAATGTGGATTAAAAAAAGTGAATATTTTATAGGTTGTTCGTATGGTCATTTTGAGTGCGCCAACGCGTCCGGCAGGGTCGAGATAGTCAGAAAAGTGTACCCGGGGGTTTAGTTTGGGTCTCGGGGCTTTTTTAGGCCTAATTAGTGCCCCGGGAGGGCATTTTGGTCATTTTGTATTTTTGGGTAATTAAACCCACGAAAATTAAAGGGGTTATATCAGATGTTTAGGTTATCTCCTAGGGTTAGATAACTCAAAACACTAGAACGACCATTGGAGAGGGAAGGAGAGAGCTTCCAAAGCAATCCAAGGCCCGAAATCCATCCGTTTGCACCGCCTCCACCACCAATGCGTAGATCGCGAGACGGGGAACGCAACCACACCAAAATCGGCACCAAACCAGAACGTCGAAAACCCCAGGCAAGTGTTTATCTTGCTTATTTTCGTTGATGCATCACTCATGTTAGTCTAGGGATGATTAGGGTGAGATTTATGGAAGAAAAATCCAATTTGAGATAGGAAATTGCATGTAATGTTGACTTAAATGATATTCTGAAAACCCTTTGTCATGTAGAGGAGTGAACCACGAAATTATGATGTTTTATGAGAAGGAAATTTTGGAAAAGATTTGTTAGAACCATGTTTAAGAGATTTCTAGGGTTCTTGATAATTATAATAATTTTTGGGCTGTTAATCCATGTTTAGTGATAGAAATCTACATGCTTTACGTTGGAAAGATCTGGTATGATGATATAATGTTAGTAGTATAAATTTTGGGACGATTGGGATTGAAAAATATGGATTTGGTGAAGGTTAGAAGATGAAACCCGTATCTGCAAAACTGCAGAAATCGCAATACCTGTTTGATCGATCGATCGAGCCCAGAGCTTCGATCGATCGAAGGTTCGATCGATCGAGCCCCAGACCTCGATCGATCGACCCCTCCTGGCAGACTTAAGTTTCCCCATTTAAAATTTGTTGAATTGATTCGAAATGAAGAAAACTCCTTAGACATCTTTGTTAAGATAATTTGGGAGATAATGATGACCAGTAAGATTCATTAATGAATAAGAGACCTTTAATGTAAGGCGAAATCTATACTTTTGGGATATCTTACATAAGGGACAATGTAAGTATACGTTAAAGGGGAGAGACACGTAAGAGGGTTACGTTGGAACATAAATGAATACCTACTGAATTGTACCTTTGGAAGGATAGAGTCCATGAGGGCTATGTAGTAAGTTGGAGAAACCCTTCGAATTAAAGTGAGAAACGAACCATTATACGTGATAACTAATAATGGGAAAATAAGGGTAAATGTTGTGAATATGGGTTATGAGATAAACCTAAATTGATATAATAAAAGTGGTATATTTATATGATTGTGTATGCATATATTATATACTTGTGAAAATCATGCCCGCGCTACTTGCTATCCCGGAGGTTACCGCGCTGGGACGATCTTATCATGTGTTGCCTTATGGGGGATATTGACTCGTACCCTAGAAGATAGGGATCCTAGGTACGGACTATCGGATCGATAGTCGGACGGTCCTAAGATACGTGAGGGTATGTACTGACCTCTTGGACTTGGATACTATGCTTCGCCTCAATATTGTTTGTGTATGTATTTGTACAGTTCGAGAGTGATTCCGAACTTGTATTCCCTTTAGTGTGATTGATACGGGGATTGGATAGCAGAGTATGCCCGCACCATAGTTTTTATGTGGGGTGCCATTAGTATATTTATAATTTATGAGTGATTGGTATATATATATACACTTATATAGGGGAGACCGCACCATAGTTTTTATGTGGGGTGTCGTTATGATATATATATTTTACGAGTAGTTAATATATATGAAATTCTGAAATCTGGAACTGCCTACTGTGATTTGATATGTAGGACATGGTTGATGACTCAAATTATAAATACTTGTTTTGAGAAAGTATAATATGACACTAGAAAACTTTATTGATTAATAAAGATAAAAGGAGAACCTTGGTTACAAATTGAAATCTTACGTTTTAAATACTTGTGTTGTTCAGTTGTAAATCCTGCAAATAACCTAAGATAAGTTAAATCATTGGGGAAAGATAGTGTGATATATGATGAGATAAACCATTGGGAAGGTTAGTGCGATAGGAGTGCACATTAGAAGAGAGGCGAGAATTTCTCAAGAGAGTGTCGCACTAATATGTTGTTGCATTGTCCTGTAATCAATTTAAATACTTGCTAAACTATTTTTAAAACGGTTTTACATTCGGTCTCTGACCCGTTTGCTGTTACCTCTTCTCTCGTGTGTATATATATATATATATATATGTATTACAGGTGCCCAGCCACAGGGGTGTCTTACTTAGGATTCTTTGGATGGAACGCGCTGTAGCTTTTGTGGGAGTTGCAGGCCATTGCTTAGACGACCTCATTGTTGACTCTACTTCTAGTTCAATTTTATCCAGCAGGGGCATGTGTCGCCCTTTTCCATTATTTAGTTGGTATTGTCAGAGATTGTAATTCTTTTATATTTCAGTATCTTTATTTCGGAATTGTTACTGTCAGGATGTTTTCCTTAGTATTTTAATGTTGGGATTTATTATTGATGATTAAACTCTTAAATGTTCATTTTATTCCTCTACTTATTGTGTGACTCTTTAGATGTTAATGGTTTAAGGTTTTATAACCGGATTTAATAAAATGAGAATAAAGGTTTAAATGGTTTTGACACTTAGCTTAATTAATTAGGGTGTTTAAATTGGAAAAGTTTTATTTTTCTACAGTGATGCTGAGAATGAACCAACTGTTCACCTAGAATTAATTTAATAAAGGAGTGATCGCCCGGTATTTAATTAGGTGGGGTGTCACAGTAGCTAGGTTTGTCATACACATAATATTTCGAGCAATAAGCATACACACAACTTATATAAATTCATTGGATTTCCTGCAGCCTAGTATTAACAGTACGTATAATATATCACCTATCATAACCCGTACCTTATTCGTATGTATTCTCCCTTGTATTTTTGCATCTCTCTATTTCTATGAATTTTCATACCTTCCGAGGGTCGACATATTCTCCGCTCACTAATAATTATAAATTTTAAGTCAATCGACATTCATACAGGTCTAACACTCATTTACATAGGTCTACGAGAAGTTTGAAACAAAAATCGGGCATTAAGTGTCATTCTGGAATCTCGTTAGAAGATCCAAAAATCTCGTTCGAACGAAGGCCCCCTACTTCGAACGAACTACCAAACTCGTTAGAAGGTTCACTGGAATCTCGTTAGAAGTCTCATTCGAATAACCTGGGCTGGACTTCTAACGAAATTTTTGAAATTTCCCAGTTCATCTTCAAGGTTCATTTTTCCAAATTTTATCCTCTTCAATCTCAACCTGAGCCCATTCCAACCCAAGTACAAGGTTTCCAAACTACTCTAAGTCACCCTAGAGCACTTCTTAGCATAATTAAGGGGTCAAATCCTTCTAATCATCAAGTAAATTCAACAAATTCCTAACTTTTCCTATGAGTCGTATTAACATAAACCCATAATTATTAATATATTAAAACTCCATTTTTATTTTGTGATTTTAACATCTAATTCACCAAATTTCACATTCCTAATAAGGGGAAAAATCCTCTACATGCAAACCCCCATCAAATTTCTAAGATTCCTATACAATCTCATCATAGGTAAACCAAATTTGGTATTAATAGTTCTAAAACCTCAACATATGTTAACAAGAATAATAAATGCTAATAGAAAGAGCAAGATAATCACTTGCCTTAAAATAAACTTCTGATTCGCGGGTTGAAATTGGTATGGGAATGATCCTCTCGACACGATCTACGCGTTGGTGTACTTTTTGGTGTGAAAGCCTGACTTAGGGCTCTAATGAAGTCTTCTTCTTCTTCGTTGGTTCTCTCTCTCTTTTCCTGTATTTCTCACGTAGGTTGAAACTGACAGGCCACTAACCCTAAATTCTTTTAATTAAACCCAATTTTCGTCCATTTAATTACCCAAGAATCCATAAAGACCAAAATACCCCTCTGAGGCGTCATTTTGGGTTAAAAGCCCCAGACTCCAAATAAAATATTCGAGTAGTGTTTTCTTATTATTTCGACCATTACGGACACTCTGGTGCACTCAAAATAGTCATCCGAGTTATACAAAAATAATATACCTTTTTAACCCCCAAATACATACTAGTGACGCGACTCATACGCGTCCCAAATATTTATAACATAACTGACGTGTATCTCATCCCCGGACATAATATTATTTCAATAAGTATGAACTCTTATCACGCTAGTAATTTTTATCATAAAGTCGGATTAATTACAATTAAAAAATTTATCCCCTTAATTTAATTAATCCTTATTTTCCATAATTTCATAAAAATAAATATGCGTAAAAATACGGGGTATTACAAATTCTTCATTAAACTCAACAACTCCTCCTAAATTTTTTTGAATCACTTTGCTAATACATTTTCCCATCCTCAAGATAACAACAGTTTGTTAGATTATATTGCTACAATTCATACTCAACATTAAAGTCATCACATTCTCTCAATGCAACATCACTTAAATCATCATTAAAATCATCCCATCGTTATTTGCAAATATTTAGGTAAACATCGTAAGATTCACATAATGAATACTATGTGTTTAACTATATGACCTTCAGATTTTGAGATCCTACAAAAAAAATCCAATGTGCAACAAGGATGTCTAGGCAAATTATATGATAAATAAATATAGTCATCTACTATGTTAATCCTCAGTGCACGAATAGAATTCTGGACTTCTTTAAGTGTCATTATTTTGTTCATGTTGCATACTCATGTGTTACCCATATATGTACAAAAATAACATAACAACCATGGCCAATCTTTTAATCATGCGGTTAAATGCGTGATACATGCTTATCTATCTCCTAAGATTGAGTTTTAGGTAGGGTGGCAATTCGGCCTAGCGGGTCATTTTTGGACCTCGATCGATACGACACAACTTCATTTTACCCAACACCAACATGATTTCGCTTTTTTTTACCTAACAAGAACACAACCCAACCCGACACGAATAACCCGATAAATCAATTTCGTGCCAGTTGACACGATTCAGCACGACCCAATACTATAACATGATTATTTTTTTATATATAAATATCATTTATTTAATTTTATATTTCGTGAAACAT
This sequence comes from Sambucus nigra, assembly GCA_949130495.1. Taxonomy (NCBI): domain Eukaryota; kingdom Viridiplantae; phylum Streptophyta; class Magnoliopsida; order Dipsacales; family Adoxaceae; genus Sambucus; species Sambucus nigra. Next base: position 325,946,156 of record OX422221.1, on the reverse strand, counting down.
ATTAGTTATTAAGGGATGGAAATCGGGACAAATCGGGGTTCTTTATTGGGCCAAAACGGGCCAATTTCTTATCAAACCCATGGCACGAACAGGACACGACCCGCTATTCAGACAGAATATCCTAGTCCGAACACAATAGAACGTGTTAATTTCATGTCAATTTTGTGTGTGGTCATATCGTGTTTTCATATCATGTCAGAAATTGACACCCCTAGTTTAAGGGTTAGTTTTCATGTTTATGAGGGTGCCCATATAATTATGAGAAAGTTACGATTCGCATATCGCCAAATTTGGGATATTTGGGAGACTATTTTGAGATTAACTTGGAGGCACGTGGATTACATGAGTACGTTGTATGAACTTTAACAATAATACGTAGTTGAAGTTTGAGGTGTCAATAGTTTTGAGAATAAAATCCCAACACTTTAGCCATCTTACTATTCATTAACATGTCATTAATGTAGACCTCCATATTTTTTCAGATCTATGGTTTAAAGATTTGGTTCACCAAGCTTTGATAAATTTCTTCTGCAATTTTTACGCCAAAAGGGAATGATGTCGTAGCATTAAGTACCTTTGTCAATAATGTAGAATTACTACCGCGGAATAATGCAAATTCTCAAATAAAATCCAATTTTAATTAAACCCTGAAATATGCATCTAAGTGATTGAATTACATATGAAAATCAAATAATCACAAGATCAAATATTAGGAACACTAAATTTAGAAAAAATTCCGGAAGGGCAAAACCTTTTTATTTCACTATAATTTGTAAATAATAACTTACACGGATTACAATAAATAGGGTGACACACGAATACCCGCAGGTGTCGGTCGGCGTCGTCAGCAATGGAACAACCGCAGCTACTCCACAAGAACACGCAGTTCTTCAGCAATGAATCCACACGCAACGAATCCACATGGACACACAGTCCAATCTTCACAGAGACTCCCTTCACAATAGCACGCAACTCTCGGTTGTAGAGATCTCCCCACAAAGAATAAATTTCAACAAAGTTGAATATTGGGTTCCAAAACAATTCACTAAAGATTGGGATGTTTTGTGAATTGAAAACAAAAGGTTTAAAACGTAAAAAAAGAAGACAAAAATCATTTCTGCAGTAGCAGTTTCATCTATTGAAAATATGCAGGTCTTCTTATGAAAAACGGAGTTGAAGACTCCTATTTATAAAAAACTTAAGGCGGCGCGTCATTCGAGCGAGGTTGAATGTCGCTCGAACGAAAAGGCAATGTCGTTTGAACGACATAGCGCGACAACTTCTCTCGAGATAGATATGTTACTTGAACGGCATAGGCAGGTCGTTCGAACGACCTATTAAATGAGATTTCATGCGAGCTTGTAGATAATTTTGATACGAACGCCTCATCGCCAGTTTCGTATTTTTTTGATTTTTTTTGAATTAGTTATGATTTTTCTACGAAAAGGTGTCCGAGAACAAAATCTTTAGAAAATATTTGATAAAAATATCCCAACACTTTAAGTGAAATGCTAAGGAATTAAAACTCAACCTGTAATACCCCGTAATTTTATTGATTATTAATTAAGGAATTAATTAAATTAAATGAGAATTAATTGGGAATTAATCCGAATATAAATACTAGCGAGATGTGAGTTAGTATTTGATTATGATGTTAAAATTTAAAATTTCATGAGTATTAAAAATTGAGTATCGAAAATATTAAAGTTGTCGCGAGACTGAAATACGACAATTTAAAAATTTAGTTGGGACGCGTGTGTCAGTCGCGTTAGGAACGAAATTATTTAAATTAAAAAGTGAATTATATTTTTATCAACCGAATCGTCATTTTGAGTGCGCCAACGTGTTCAGAAGGGTCGAAATAGTCAGAAAACACTAGCCGGAGGTTTAGTTTAGATTCCGGGGCATTTTTAGGCCAAACCGGCTACCTAGAGGGGTATTTTGGTGATTTTAAAAATTAGGGAATTAAAACCCATGAAAATTGGAGTTAATATTTATTATATTAAAGGGGCCACTTGTAATACCCCGTATTTTTATGCTATATTAATTTGGGGATTTATTAAATTTAATGTGAATGATTATTTAATAAAAATCCGGAAATTAATTATATTATAATTATTAACGTGACGAGAGTTAGTAAATATGGGAAACTTGTTGAATATTACTAATGAGCATAGTAATATATTATATTGGTTAAATTAAATGTCATGAGTGAATTAAATGACTGTTTCGAAAATTCAAGTCGGGACGTGCCCGTGTCACGTCGGGACTAATTTTGTTAAATAAAAGTGAATATTTTATAAGTTATTCGTATGGTCATTTTGAGTGCGCCAACGCGTTCGGAAGGGTCGAGATAGTCAGAAAAGTGTACCCGGGGGTTTAGTTTGGGTCTCGGGGCATTTTTAGGCCTAATTAGTACCCCGGGAGGGCATTTTAGTCATTTTACATAATTGGGTAATTAAACCCACGAATTTCAGCAACCTATATCAGCCATTAGGTTAGCCTTTTAGGGTTAGAATATCCAGAAATCAAGTGACGGCCATTGGAGAAGAGAGGAGAGAGCTCCAAGGCAATCCAAGGCCAAAAAGCCACCGGTTTGCACCGCCGCCACCACCACCGCGTAGATCACGAGACGAGGAACACAGCCATACCAAAATCAGCCGTGAATCAGAATACCAAAATCCCAGGCAAGTGTTTAAACTTGCTATTTTCGTTGATGCAATCTTCATATTAGTTTAGGAATGAATTGTGATAAAAACTAGGGAAGAAAACCCAATTTTTGATAGGAAAATCCATGTAGTATTGATGTATATGTTGATTCTGGAAACCCTTGCCATGTAGAGGTAATGAACCACGAAATTTTGATGATCATAAGAAAGAAATTCTGGAGAAAGATTGGTTAGAAATCTGTTTAAGAAAATTTTAGGGTTCTTGATAATTGGACATAATTTTAGGTTGAAAATCCATGTTTAAATGATGAATATGTACATGCCTTACGTTAAAATCATCTAGTATATTGTTACAATGTTAGTAGTAGAATTCTGGGACGATTGGAACTTGAAAATATGGATTTGGTGTAATTTTGGTGATGAAACCCGTAACTGCATTCTGCAGAATTTTGCCCAGACCTGCTTGATCGATCGATCGAGCCTAGAGCTTCGATCGATCGAAGGTTCGATCGATCGAGTCCCAAGCTTCGATCGATCGACCCCTCCTGACAGACTCTTAATTCCCTCTTTAAATGAGTTAAATTCAAATTGTCGTGAAATAATTCTTGGGCATTCTTGATAAGATCATTTGGGAGACATTGAGGACCAGTAGGGCATATGAATGAATGTTGGGACCTTTAAATCTTCAACGAGAATGGTATTTATGGGACAATTACTTTAGGGTTGGTAAACTTATAAATTTAAAGGGTGAGGTGCGTAAGAGAGTTACGTTGGAATCTAATAAAGTCACTTACTGAATTTCAGATTTGTGAGGATATAGTCCACGAGTGTTAGGTAATAAGTGATAAAACCCTTCGAGTCAAGGTTAGGAATGAAACCTTATACGTAATTCTATAAATGTGAAATTAAGGATAATTGATATAATTATGGGTGACGAGAAGAACCTATTTCAATATGATAAAGTGGTATATTTATATGATTGTGTGTACATATATTATATACATGTGAAAAACATACCGCGCTACTTGCTATCCTTGAGGTTACCGCTCTGGGACAGTCTTATCTCGATGGGACCTTTATGGGGGATATTGACTTGTACCCTAGAAGATAGATATCCTTGGTACAGGCTATCGAATTGATAGTTCAGACGGTCCTAAGAGACGCGAGTATGTGCCATCCTCTTAGAGACTTGGAATCTATGCTTCGCCTCGATATTGTTTGTGTATGTGTTAATACAATTCCAGAGTGATTCCGAATTTGTATTCCCCTTGATTTGAGTAGTATGGGGTTTGGATAGTGGAAGTATGCACGCACCATAGTTTTATTCGGGGTGCTGATATATATATATATATATATATATATATATATATATATATATATATATATATATTGTACGAGTAGTTAATATATATATGAGATTATGAAATTTGAAACTGCCTACTGGGATTTGATAAGTAGGACATAGTTGTTGACTCAAATTATTAAATACTTGTTTTGAGAAAGTATAATATGTCACTGGAAAACTTTATTAATTTTACAAAGTTAAAAATAGAGAACTTTGGTTACAAATTGGAACATCCTTTTTAAAATGGAATTGTGACTTATAAATCCTGCGAGTAATCTGATAAGTTAAATCTTTTAGAAAGACTAGTGCGATAAATGATAAAACAAACTGTTGGGAAGGTTAGTACGATAGGTGTGCACATTAGAAGAGAGGTGAGTATTTCTCAAGAGAGTGACGTACTAATATGTTGTTGCATTGGCCTGTATCAATTTAAATACTTGCTAAACGTATTTTAAATCAAACACACTTTCGAGCTCTGACCCGTTTCTTTTTCTCTCTCTCTTGTATATATATGTATATTTTTCAGGTGCCCAGCCACAGGGGCGTCTTGCTTAGGATCCTTTGAGAGGAACGTGCTGCAGCTTAGGTGGGAGTTGCAGGTCACTTGTGTAGACGGCTTCTTTTATTGACTCCACTTCTAGCATTCTCATTTATTGGGCACGTGTCGCCCTTTCCATTATTTTATTGTTATTGGGACATTTATATTTCAGTTGTTTCCAGTATTGTTCTATGGGATTTATTCAGTTTGGATTTGTGACTTTAGTTTTCATTTGCTGGCATTCGATTGACGAATGTATTATATTATTTGGTTTACTGTGATGTGATTCTTAATTGTAGAAATGTTGTTTTTAAATAAATAAAACTTTTTCTTTAATTAAAATTTGGAAGGTATGTATGAAAATGGTTTTGACACTTAGCTTAATTATTTAGGGTGTTAAATTGGAAAATTTATTTTTATCGACAGTGATGCTGAGAATGAACCTACTGTTTACCTTGATTTTATTTAATAAAGGAGTGATCGCCCGGTATTTAATTAGGCGGGGTGTCACACCACTAAGACCATTACCAGCCAAAAAGCTTTAGAAGTGGGCTACGGGAGTTAGAGAGGAGTTACCTTAGGGTTCCAAACCAAAAATACTCACCACCATCAAATTGGAAAGGATTTGTGACCGGATAAAGGAGAGAATCAACCCCGAATCATCGACAACACATCTGAAGAACAAATCTGAGGCAAGTGATTTGATATTTTTAAGTGCATTGAATATTTCTTCCATGTTTAGTGTAGAAACTATTTTGTCTTGAAAGTTTTAAGGAAAACTAATAAAATTGTTGGAGAAACTCTAAATTTGGGATAGGATTTGCATGTAGAATGAGGATGGACGAATTTAGTATTCGAAGACTTAAATATGATAATTTAAAAACGGATTTATGATGAGTAATTGGGCACAATCAAATTCTGGGTTCAAGTTCATAGGGTTTGGGGTAATATTTGGGGATTTATGTTAATTACATGTTAATTTGGAGGATTTGACCCCAAAAATATGTTAAGAAACGACCTAAGAGGATTTAGAGAAGTTTAAGTACATTAAAATGTGATTGGGATGATCTTAGGGTGAATTTAGAGAAGAGAAAAATTGAGAAAAACGAATTGGGAAATTTCTGGGCGCAAACTGCCATCTCGTTAGAAGACCTACCCAGGTCGTTCGAACGACCTCGTTCGAACGAGACTTCTAATGAGATGACAGTACCCCTTCTAACGAGTTGGTAGTTCGTTCGAAGCCATTCGTTCGAATGGCCTCTTTCGAACGAGACTTCTAACGAGTTGACAGAATGGCCTTTTAGGCCTGATTTTATTTCAAATGTCCCGTAGACCTATTTAATGGAGTAATAACCTTCCCTTATTGACTAGTGGGTATATTTGGGAGATTGAAGTACGTTGAGGAGTAAAACTTAGAATCTTGTAGTAAATCGAATGACCTTTATGACTTAGGAAATGAGTACCTAATTACGACGTGAGAAGAGTTGACAACTTTAATGAATATAAATCGGGGACTTATAAGCGTATGATATTAAATGATGATACAAGAACGAGAAGTATACCTCTATTAATATATTTAGATATTTAAGATGTGCAAATGCTTAGTATATGTAGTTATCTGTGTATAACATACCTACCGTACTTGCTATCATGGGAGGTCGGCATTCGATCAGGGCCGTCAAATCTTTGTGTGCCTATGGGGGGGATTTAGATTGGTACCTCGAGGACATAGGTCAGAGAAGGACTTATTGAGAAGTTAATAAGTCTGCTGATCATGGGAGCGTAGGTATGTGCGTGACCCATGTGATGTGAACTATGTTCGCCTCCATTATGTGTGATTGTTGTCATTTGAGAACGATTCCTGAGAGATTCGGAATGCGTGGTCCTAATGTCCGTGATGTACTGGGATTGGATAGCAGTGTATGTGTGCACCGCAGCTTAGCCTCAGGGTGCTAGTATTGTATATTTATGATGAGAATAATATACTGTAAATTGAAATGCATTGTCATGTATAAATGTGAGTATAAATAATAGTAACTTTTTCGTAAAGATAAAAATGGAAACCCTCTAGTAAGTAGTATTACTAATATGGGAAACCGAGAAGAAATGTAAGACACTCTGTTTAAATGAAGATGCCAGAATTAAATAGTGAATCGTATAATAATGTTAGATTTTATATTATACTAGTTAAGTATGGGAATAACTAGAATGGGTACGGGTACGATAGGAGTGCACAATTAGTTGAAAGGTGAGGAACTCATGTGAGTGCACACACTATCATGTACCTTATATTCACTGTTTAATGATATTAAACACTTGCTATATTTTAAACTGTTTTCACAATCGGGCTCTGACCCGTTTGCTTCCAAATATATTTTTTTGTAAAAACCTTTTAGGTGCCCAGCCACAAGGACACCAAGCATAGGAGTTCCATTCAGGTGACGTACTGTAGCTGCTGTGGAAGTTATAGGACCTTGACAGTAGACGCCTCCATTTTCGATCTTGACTCTATATTATCAGATTCTCTCATCTGCTGGGCATGTCGCCCTATTTCCTTTTCGAGATACTTTATCTATTCAGTTATTTCAGATTTTGGGTTGTAATTAATTTAGTGATACGGACTTGATATTTGTTTATTTCAGTACTCGGATTGTTGTGAGGAGTATTCCTCCAGATTCATTATTATTTTATGGTTATTCTATTGTGACTATGTTGTGGTGGTTATGTTAGCATTTCATAATCTACTTATTGTATGTTAATCGGATTTAATTAAAATTGACAACTCACTTTTTTAAATATTAGGTGGCTAGTAATGTTTAAAATGTTTTCGACAGTGATGTTATGAACTGAACCAACTTGGCATTTTGTATTAATTTGAATAAAGGAGTAGCTACCCGGTATTTAATTAGTCGGGGTGTCATAGGTGGTATCAGAGCTTAGGTATACGACAACGCTCGGGTCTTGGGTTTTGGGTCTGTTGCGTTTTTGTGGCGCATATTTTGGAGATAGAAATTTTTAGAGAATCGTTTCGCGTTAGGCATCTAGATTAGATGTGAGGAATTTATTTTTGGTGACTAGATTATTTTTGGAGATTGTGGCCTGATTTTTTTGAGTTAGGCATTCGGCGAATTTCGAGGGCAAAATTCCATTGTTAGTGGGGAAGTGTAACAACCCGCGTAATTTTGGGGTATTTTTAAAATATAGAGGAAAATAAAGTTTATGGTAAAATTATTTTTATTGCTCAAATATGTTGGATTTTATTTTTAAAGATGAGTATTTCAAACGATTTCGGAATTGGAATTAAAATGGAGTTTTAATTGAATTTTTATTATATAGAAGAGTCCTCAAAACATAAAACTCTCTAAGAGTTCTCAAAACATAAAACTCTCTAGCAAAAAAAAATATATTTAAAAATATTGAACGGTCCGATCGAGCTGAATTTTTTTTAGCTTCATCTCGTCTTCAGCTAATTCTCTATAAAATTTCATCTAATTCCAACGGTCCGATCGTCCGGAATAAATATTTTAGTGTTTGTATCTGATTAGAACTCTTTTCTTAATCAAACTCTTAATCCTTTATATATCAACTAATTCGTGGCTTGGCTTTTCAAATAACTTTTTCTTAAACTTTTCAACCAGAAGACCTCTCCAAAATTACTCCTTTTCATATAAAAACCATAGCCCCAAACTTATTCAAGATTTCAACCTTAGATTAGAAGGCTTATTTTGTGTTTTCTCGAGTTTGGGCTAGAACGAGATTTGATTATTTTCGCGAGAAGAACGTGATGGTGTGATTAGATTTTGAAGCTGAAATTATGTGATGCTTCATGTTGGTTCTTTTTGGTGGTTTAAGGTATGGGATTTTACACAATATGCTCTTTAAATCTCTCGAGAGTTATTCCGTTAATTTCATGTTTAATTGAACTCATTTGAAATGTTAATTTCTTTGAAATCTGGAAAAATAATTGTTGGAATTATTTTTATTCATGTGGTATTATTCATGTTGTCGTTGAGCACGTTGTCATGAGATTTTAATATGGCATGGACGTTGGGCACCCGCCAAAATTCCTGCTTCCAAGGGCTATGACTTGATAAAGCATATGCGGATGGGATGAGGCCTGGTGACCCGGTTATGTGTTGTTGCGAAATTTATTGATAAAATGCTATTGAGATTCACATTTGATTTGAATATTCGTATTCGTATTGTTGCTCTTTATTCATCGCTAACATATCATTGTTGGGCATCTTTCCTGTCGTATTGTGTACTTCCCCATCTTTTTCTTAGTTGGCAGGTGAGCACGGATTTGAGTGCTATGGACCAATTGGGATGATTTTAGCGTGGATTATTTGGAAATAATTTTAATACAAGAAATGAGAAGACTTGTATTATTTTGATGTATAGAGCATTGGAGATTTTTATTTTTCGAGTTAGATAGTTATTGTATGTAATTCGAGAGACTTGGTATTAATTTGAAGAGATTGAGATTTGTAGTTCTCTTTTGTTGTTTTGGGATTTAGATGCTCTATACCTTGTTATATTGTGGTTTTGGTTAGTTTTATCGATGAGTAGCGCTTCGTTCGCTCTCCCCGGGCGGGCGGGGTGTTACACAACCTTACTAAAACTAACCTAGAGGAGTCTGGAATGTTGAAGAACTTGATATTCGGATCCGTCTTTGATGCTTGAATGTTCTTGAATGCTCTTCGACAGTGTAGCGGTATACGACATACTAAATTGATAACGGACCATGAAAATAATGTCCTTACAAATCTCCCCCTATGTATATGCTGGTACAAAATAAAACATCTGAATTATCAAAACCCAAAATGCTTATACAAATCTAATATCCTCCATGAACCCAAAAATGGAAAGGTACTAATTTTGCAAGTCTTCAAATTGTCTTCGAAAGTCTTCAACAACAAATCTCAAAGTTTTTCTCATCAGGGTGTGCAATCCAATAATCATCAATCTTTGTACCTACACACATGAGATAAAGCAAATTCCTTCGCGACGCATTGAGTTTGAAATGATATAAGAATAAATCAATCAATCTAATCAAATCTCCCCCATAATCCAAACTCCCCCAAAAAATCATAATTCGTTCTCCCCTTTTTATTATGTCCCAAAATAGACAGATAAGAAGAAACAAACTAAACATGGAGTGTCACGATAAAAGTTCATAGAAAATATGAATCAAACTATGCGCATGCAATGGTGTAACTCAAAAAATTCCACAAACTATTTTTGATTTTTCAATTTTTTCCAAGCAGAAATAATGATACAAAAATCACACCATGGATTTATACTAAAACAAACAAGTCATGGAAATGGAATGTATGGGTGTGAACACATTCGATAGGTAAATCAACTTAATCAATTATATATGCACGATGAATATGTGTACCCCTAACGAATGAACATACAAAATATCCTTAGGTGTAAAATTGTTGAATTTAGACGACATCATCTTAATTAAATCAACAAATCAAAGTCAAAGTGATTTCCACACCAATAACGTCCAAAACTATTTATTTCTTTTTTAAGACTTTCAAGGACGTGCAAACCCATTTTAAATTCCATCCAAACTCCCTCATGCATATTTTCTTTTTGAGGTAATCTAAATTCTCAAATATTGGAGAATTGGTGCAAAAACCTAATGGCACCTTTTTGGCATGAATTTTTTTTATTGCCTTTAAACTTTTCGGGCTCTTTTAAACCTCTTTGGACCCCGAATAATTAAAACTCCTCAATTTTTTAGGTCCGATTTAACGGTGGCTTAGTATTCACAAAGGTCAAATGTGAACCTTTCGTAGCCCTTCCCCATTTTTAAATAAAGCACACAAACTCACAAACGGTTCTTACATGCATAACTTTCTTGTCAAGTTTTATCACGCTTGGTTCATTTTTAAAGCCAGGATTGAAGTGAAAACACCCAACCAACATGTGATAAGACAATCACAATAATCAAACAAATCCGTGCACGTGTGCAATAAAGGAAATCACGAGTCAAACATGTAGGGAGTAACCCTTAATTACATCTCAATGACTCCAAACATTATAAAGCACAACGATGACATGATATATTGTCTCAAAACACTATCAAATAGTCACATGAAAAATGGAATGATGTTGTGACTCGGTCATCCTAAAAGCTGTAAAACAAAATACAAAACTCTTTTTGGATTTTCTCAAAATTTTATCAAAATAAAATCTTTTTGTATTTTTCAAAAATTTCAAACAAAATTTATACAAAAAGTACATATGTCATAAAACTAGCAAACATATATATAATGAAACCACAACTAGTGTATGACAAACATGCAAACACAATCATCTATATGATATGGCAAGAGAAGAGTCATGTGCAAGCAAATGAGAATCAACTATTCTAAAATCTAGCGTATCCAAAAGTGATTTCCTAACCCAAACGGATGTAACATGTCGACACGGGGATGAGTTTGGAAACCAACAAAACACTAGACTTAGACTTCCTAGGACTTCTTCCAAGATAAAAACAAAATCTCCTAAGGTGACCTTTCCTACCACAATGTGAACATTTGTAAACGAGAGGAATGTTAGATAAAGTGTGATCTTTTCTAACGTCCATGGGATTAATTGACCCTCTAAAACAAATAATGGTTTTGGCTTTAGCACTAGAAGTATGAGAACAAGATAAGCCATTACCATCACTATCAAACCTACTCGAATCTGTCAAATCATTTTTTAACTTTAAAATTTTTGACTCAAGCAAAGAATTAGACTCTTCCAATCTAAGCGACTCCTTCTTCAAATTAACAATCAAACCCAGAAGGTTATCTCGCCCCCCCTTAATAAAAAAAAAATTCCTTAAGAGTCTTTTCACGTGCCACAAACTCATTGATTAAAATATTTTTATCCTATTTGGCACAAACACAAACCATAGAATTTTTAAGGTCCTCTAATTCTTTTTCTAAAAAGAAGACCCTATCGCCACTCTCCTTCTTGGACAATTTTAAAGCAACAAAGTCATGGTCCAAGGCAACAAAATTCTCACGATAAAAATCTCTTTGATTTTGAACCAATTGCAAAAGATCTATCGCGGATTTAAAATGAGAATTTTCTTTTTCCAAAACTTCAATTCTTTTCGCAAACGTCAAATTCAAACTATTTAAATCATTAAAACTTTGACTTGTGTCAATAGGAGGGGGCATCAAACTAGACAAGTGCTCCATTGAAAACTTAGACAAAATTTTAAAAATCAGATTTAAAAAAAAATCTATATCATAAAATTTTGCGAAAAATAGGAATACACGATAAGTTAGCGTAACCCGCTCTGATACCAATTTGTAGAATTGCTACAACGGAATAATGCAAATTCTCAAATAAAATCCAATTTTAGTTAAACCCTGAAACATGCATCTAAGTGATTGAATTACATATGAAAATCAAACAATCACAAGATCAAATATTAGGAACACCAAATTCAGGAAAAATTCCGGAAGGACAAAACCTTTTTATTTCACTATAATTTGTAAATAACAACTTACATGGATTACAATAAAATAGAGTGACACACGAATACCCGCAGGTGTCGGTCGACGTCATCAGCAATGGAACAATCGCAGCTACTCCACAAGAATACGCAGTTCTATCTTCAGTAATGAATCCACACGCAGCGAATCCACAAGGACACGCAGTCCAATTTTCACAGAGACTCCCTCCACAATAGCACGCAACTCTCGGTTGTAGAGATCTCCCCACAAAGAATAAATTTCAACAAAGTTGAATCTAGGGTTCCAAAATAATTCACTAAAGATTGGGGTGTTTTGTGTATTGAAAACAAAAGGTTTAAAACCTAAAAGAAGAAGACAAAAATCGTTTCTGCAGTAGCAGTTTCGTTTATTGAAAATATGCAGGTCTTCTTTTGAAAAACGGAGTTGAAGACTCTTATTTATAAAAAACTTAAGGTGGCGCGGATTCGAGCGATGTTGAATGTCGCTCGAACGAAAAGGCATTGTCGTTTGAACGACATAGCGTGACAACTTCTCTCGAGATAGCTATGTCACTTGAACGGCATAGTCAGGTCGTTCGAACGACCTAACAAATGAGATTTCACGCGAGCTTGTAGATAATTTTGATACGAATGCATCGCTGCCAATTTCGTATTTTTCTATTTTTTTTAATTAGTTGTGATTTTTCTTCAAAAAGGTGTGCGAGAACAAAATCTTTAGAAAATATTTGTTAAAAATATCCCAACACTTTAAGTGAAATGCTAAGGAATTAAAACTCAACCTTACCAAAACTAACCTCGCGGAGTCTTGAATGTTGAAGAAGTTGATATTCGGATCTGACTTTGATGCTAGAATGTTCTTGAATTCTCTTCGACGGTGTAGCGGTATACGACATACTAAATTGATAACGGAGCATGAAAATAATGTCCTTACAAATAATGAATGCAGTCTTCTCTTAGTCACTCTTATCATAGAGATTTGGTTATAACGAAAATGTGTCCACGAAACTCAGGGGCTCATGGCCACCTGTAATATCGACTAGCTGGTCAATCTAAGTAAGGGAATAATGTTCTTTAGGGCATGTTTTATGTAATACCCCGTATTTTTGATGATATATAAATTAATTAAATTAGTGATTTGAAATTTATTTAATTTGGTGATTTTATTTATTTAAATTGGAGAAATGATTGAAATTGGAGATTTAGAACTTTCATTTATATTTGGGGATGTAGAAATTTAAATTAATTCGGACTATTTCAAATTTTTTTCACATGTGTCGCACTTTGAGGTTGAAATGGGAAAATTTTATAAAGTGTCTTGGATGACAATTTTGAGTGCACGGTTGACTCCAGAAGGGTTGAGATAGTCGGAAAAGAGTACCCGAGGGTAATAAACGGGTCTCGAGACATTTTTAGGCATGACCGAGCCCATACGGGGGCATTTAAGTCATTTTTAATTGGCCAATAGGCTTAATTACGGGATTGAAGAAATTTAACCTAGGTTTAAGTGTGTTGGGAAGTCATGACTCATTCCAAAACACGACGGGTTGAGAGAGGAGAGAAAGGAGAAAGAAGAAGAGGAAAGAATGATGACAAGAGCAATCCGGGCAAGAATTTCGACATGGGATCGTCTTATTTAATTCACCAACTTTAATTTGAGTTGTAGTTAATGACGTAAATAGTAGTAATTATGTCAATTAATTCTGAAAATTTGGAAGTAGGATTTTGAATTTAAATTTTTGGGTTTATGGTGAGGAATATGAAGAATAGCCATTAATGAGGGATTTTTAATTTTGTGAGAAATTGGGTTAATAGTGATACTATAACTTAATTTGATAAGTGAATAACATGATCAAATCTTGGTTTTTGAATCTCCATTAGTGATATTGTTGGAAGAAATTGTTAATGAGGAACTTTGGGCGGATTTAGGATGAATCTTGGGAGGTTTGGGGAGTAAAAGATCTGGACATAATTGCAGGTTTTGGAGCTTTAATGGCGATTCTATACATGCGGCCCTGTAGAAAATCGCGTTTTCTACATTATGTTCTCTCACGCGCTTCCTCCAAAACTGCTCCAAAATGACTCAAAACTGTAATTTATTAATCTGGGCAAAATGGGGGGCAAATTTTTAAAAAAGTAAAAAAAAAAAAAAATCTTTGAGGTGAATCTTTATAATGCCCTAACTTTTGCATTCGGACTCGGATTAGTGTGCTGTTTGCGGCCACGAGTTGATAGTGAAGAGTATTACACTGTCCTGGGAATGTTTTTAATTCGACAAAAAAATTGAAAGGTCTAAAATACCCTTGAAGACGTAACGAGTTATTTGATTTTTAGCATAACTTTGAATGAGCATAGCTTTGTCATACGAATTCTGATTTACGTGCCATTTGCAGACACGCGTACCTAACGGAGAGTAGTACACTTCTATACCGAAATAATTATTTTGGCATAAGGTGTGAAATGTCTAAAATGCCCTTGGAGTTTTATTTAGAGACGTAATTTTCCTGAATTGGAAGCAAACTTTTTGGGGACCTTTGTGAAATTAGTATGAACTTAATAAGGTATATATGAGGTGGAATATACCATCCTATGAATTATAATAAATAGCGGGGTGTAGCTATTTTGGTATTGTAACGTATCTAGTACGAACGAACTCGTTAATAATTGGGATATATATATATATATATATATATAAAAAATAAATATGGGAATACACAATCCAATAGAAAAATGATGATAGGTTGTGTGAATAGCTAAAACAATGAAATGTTGTGTAATTACCTAAGGTTTTTATAGGGTTAGTGAATACCTATTTGATTGTTTTGTTATGTGTGGAAGTTGCGCGTGGGGACAATCATGCCTTGAGGATCCTTCGGGTGGGATATTGAATTGTACCACTAGAGCATAAAACCTAGGTACGGACTATCTGTGAGAACGATAGTGATGACAATCGCATGGGTGAGTAGGTATGTGCGAGCCCATAGGCTTGGAACTATGTTCACCTCCAATATGTGCGATTTGTTTGATGGTTTGCGAGAAATTGAACCTATAGTCCTTTATGCAATGAGTGATGCAACGGGATATGATAGCAGAGTATGTAGGCACCGCAGCTTTGTCTCGGGGTGCTGTATAGTATATTTATATAAGATAGTGTTCTTATATATACATGTACTTGTGATGATATCTACTATGTAAATTAAGTAGACAGGAATAATAATAAAATCTAAAATGAATAGTAATCCTTCATGCAATGAGTAATGCACCGGGACATGATAACAGAGTATGCATTACGCCAAGAGGTCTTCACCTAGGGGTGCAGGATTAGAATATATTTATATATATATACGGAGTGATTAAATATATACAATGGTAAACAATTCTATTGTGTGTAATTAGTGGAGGTGAATGTCATGATAAGTAAAATAATCTTAGTGAGAAAAGGATTAACTATACAAATGAAGAACATACTTGACTTTTCGGTACAAACTATTTTGATATCGTATCGTATGGGTGATACGGGTATTCTAGAGTGAACATAGGTAGTAATAACTCTGGGTTAAACTGATGTCATATTTAGTTGATATATATGGATATATATATATATATATAGAGAGAGAAAAATGGTATGTAACTAAGCATTGACACTATTGAGGTAATATTTAAAAATATTCACAAAGCTAAGAATTTACATACGTGATTCTAATCATAAAAGTATGCTTAATTTGCGATGGGAGGATTAGCGGGCTAGTTATATAGCTGTTATGGACAAGTTGGATAGATAAATGACTATGCGGAATAAATAAATGCGATAGGTGTGCACTATTGAAGAGATGTGAGATTGTCCTCAAGAGAGTGCGGCCGTAAAAGCAATTATGAACATTATGTACTATGCATTTCATTTATTGCAATAAAATGCTTGCTAAATATTTTTATATATCGGGCTCTTACCCTTTTCTTGTACTTCTTCTCTCTTGTCTATGTATATGTATATTAACTAGTGTCCAGCCATAGGGATGCCATAGTTGACTTATCTATTCCAGGGTTACGCGACTGCAACATTGTGGATGGTTGCAGGACTTGATTTTGATATATCATTTCTTTATTCCTAGAGTAGGATTCTTATCTCAGTTTTAGATTCATTCAGGGCATGTTTCCCCTTTTACTTTTAGACTTAGTATTTGGTTTATGTATTCATTTATTGGATTATTACATTGGGGTGTTGAGCCGATTGTTTATTCGGCATGACATTTATTCATTTAGTAATGCTTTAGACTCATGGTTTGGATGTATGATTTATTTGCTATTTAGCATGCATATTTAGTTATTTAATAAAAATATAAAATTTGACATCAGTCTTTTTGAATACTGGGTGGTTAGTAAAGTTTTAAAACGTTTTCGGTAGTGATGCTAAGAATGAACCCCTGAGATTCCCATTTTAAATTTGATATAGGACTGATCACCCAGTATTTATTTGGTCGTTGGTATCAGAGTATCAGGTTCTAGTGTCCTTAGGATCTGTATGATTTTTCACGATTCAACTTTTCATTCTTTGATATAGAGCCTTATGATAGGATTGTTGAATTCCTCTACATATGCGATTTTCATTCTCCTGCTATTAAGTATAGTTGATGTGATTCATATACGAACTCGATTAGATTTCGAACACCGAATAATATAGGACGACCAGAGAGGGCCGTTAGAAGGAATGCAGGAGGAAAGAAGTAGAAGCCATAGAGTAATCTGAAAATGGTGATTGAGATAGAAGTCACCATAATTGTTGTTTAGAAAAGTGATGATAGGATAATCTCGGGGATAGTAGTTTCCCCTATCACAATCAAAGATGAAAATGGTGCAAATCTTACACTCACCTAGCGTAGTCGGCAATGGGTGGGGAAGTCGAAAGGACTCTTTTGAGGAGCCATCGATGAGAATACAGAAAAGTGAAAGTGTGATAAGATAATGGAAGGAGAAATCCAATGGCAGCTGTGTAGGGTAGAGTACAGCGATACTGGGTGGTAAATTTTGGGCAACAAAGTTTAAGCTCATAGGAGCAACGTAAAGTGACGAGAGTCAGCAACTATATATAATAAGTATATAGGATTAAATGATAAATTTTGAGTAAAATTTAATCGTTAGATTTTCGATCTGCTGTTTGGACAAAGGTGCGAATGAAGTTTCAAAACTTATCACAAGTGAGTAAGATAGAGGCTAATCATGAGAGATAAGTTAACTTAGTCAGTGAACTTCGTACTCGACGAAGAGGATACGGAAAAATATAAAGGATTCGTGAGTTGAAAATAGACTCATGAGTAGAATACACAAGCATGAGTGTAAAATTCGGATAGGATGACTAGTGTCGACATTTTCAAGGTCATACATTTACAAGTTTATATAACCGCTTCCATGGGAAGGAAGCCTAGAAAATTGAAAATTGAGCTGAAGAGCAAGATTGAATTTAATGATGTTAGTGAAGCACCACATGAGGGTATACCCAGTTAAATATTTCAAATAAATTGAAATTCTACCAAGTGATGGTGGATTCAATCAGGGCCATTGAGGACAATAAAGAGTCCCAAAGGGCCAGCAAAGCCAAAGGGACAACGGGGTTAGCAATCGGGGACCCGATGATCAGGCAAGGAAAATATAATAAAGAGGCGTCTTATGTGTAAAGAGTAGGAACACATGTGTAGACCAGGTCTACAGTGAATCGGGGGACAAAAAATGGGATGCTAGTAGGGGCCACAGTTATAAGAAGTTTTGGTTTTGTTAGGACGATGGTGTTATGTCCAAGTACCATTTGAACCGCCAACACTTGTGACAATAAAAATATGAGTTTTATCTCGAGGTTTTGAGATATGTTTTG
This sequence comes from Sambucus nigra, assembly GCA_949130495.1. Classification (NCBI taxonomy): domain Eukaryota; kingdom Viridiplantae; phylum Streptophyta; class Magnoliopsida; order Dipsacales; family Adoxaceae; genus Sambucus; species Sambucus nigra. The sequence continues at coordinate 325,928,255 of OX422221.1, read as the reverse complement.
TGTGACAATAGCAAGTCACAGTAGCTGGTGAATACAATGTGAAACGGGTTTAGTAGAGATGTCGTTAATAATAATATAGTGTATATATCTTTGTTGTCGCGTAACGGGGCTCTCGTTAGTTCCATCTGCAGAGGAGAAGGTGTGGACACTAAGAGGATGTCATCTATTATGTGATAGTTTTTCTCCTTTTAAGGGATATGAAAGGGAGTATATTATTATCTTACGTAGTGACTGAATACCAAGCGTTGGAGCAATAGTAGACTGTATGGGGAGTAAGGCTGTAAACGGATATTCGAAAATCTACATCCGTATGATATCTGAATCCGAATTTATGGATATTTATCCGTAAATATGGAAACGAATACGAATATGGATACTCTATAAAAGTATCCGAGAAAATGGATACGAATATGGATAGTACTAGTATTTGACACGGATAATCCGTATCCGAGGTGGAGTATCTATTTTACCGGATATCGATTTTACCGGATATCCATATCCATCAAACATATGTTTAAAATATTACTAATAATATTAGTATTACTATTAATAATAAAATAATATTAAAAAAAACTTAATCATTTATTCCCTAAAACAAAACAAACACATACTTCAGTCAAAACAAAAACACTCTAAAGTTATTATTTTTTGGGGTATGTTATAAAATGTCATGTATTGTTAGTTTATTGGGTATATTATCACGGAGTTACACTAAAGTTACAATAAACCCTACCACACACAACGTACACACACTAAAGAACATATAATCCACTCAAAATAAAAAAAACTATAATTTCATTTCATTTCTCTTTCGTACAAAACAAGAGAAAAGAAACCATAATTTCACTCCACAAAAAACCCTCATTCCTCCGCCTCCCCCTCCACTGCGCATCAACCCCACCACCGCTTCTCATCAACCCCTCCGTTACGCATCAACTTCATCGCTCTGCCACTGCGCATCCCTTCCTCCTGCAACAGAAAGTTAACAACAACTATTACATACAAAATAAAAATACAAATATATAACTATATTTATATATTTTTTTTATGTTGTTATTCATTAGTTTCCTTAATTATAAATAAATGTACAAGAGAAACAAAAAAGTAAAGTGATGGTTTTGATTGTTATGAGAACTAAAGTTAACAATAGGTATATTATATGCAAAATAAAAATGTATACTAAAAACAATATCAGTATTTTTGAAGACTAAAAGGTCCATGAGGTTATCATTCTCAATAAATTTTATTTAATCTAAAAGGTGCATATTTATATCTACTGTTATGTAATGGCACTGTTGTTGTTTTTTGGTTGACTTTAAGCTTATATGGTTGTAAAGTATGGATGGATTTAAGCCATATTATCAATATGGAATGCTAATATTATTATGGAAGCCATAATTGTTGATGTTAGGAGGTAGCAATTTTGTTATATACTTATTTGGATTGGATTGAATATTTTAATAGTTATTTTTTGCGATAGCTAAACAATGTAAACGGATACGGATATTATCCGAATTCGAGGTATCCGAGCGGATACAGATATGAATAGTTGTTTTAACTATCCGGGCGAAGACGGATACAGATAGTGCATCCAGATAACGGATACGAATATGGAAAACATGGTATTCGATCCGTATCTGTCCGTTTACCACCGCTAATGGGGAGTCTATGGTGCTCTTTATGCCAGGGTAATATACATTAATTTGTAAATCATCACCTGGAAGAGGGTAGAGCCAAAATAAATTGTATTATATTATAGACTTCGACGAGTAAAATGGTGTTAATACTTTTAATCCCAGTGAGTGGGGTCTTCTACCTACATAATTCAAGGTATATCGGGTTTACCGTTTAGCAGGGGGATTTAGCTCATTATTGTCTACGTATTGAGAATTTAGTGATAGCCAGAACATCGCAATGTGTGATGCCTTGAGAGACGTAGGCTTAGGTAATTGAATTATGTGTCGAGAGACAGGATTTGTGATATCTTAGTTATGCGCTTTGGACCTATGAATTTTGTTGAAAATGCTAGAGAATAGTGCACTGAGGAATTTCTTTGAATTTGAGGGATGTTACATGTAGGTACTTTAATTTACGTCCGCGGTGATGAGACATATTTGGATGATAATGCATCGATTTTAAAATTTTAATTATTGAACGTGTAGAGAAAACACCCTAAGCTGAAAGTTATTAAAAATATAGGGCCACTGCATGAATATATATATTATAGTGTACATATACATGTATATATGTGATACTGTGTTTCATAATAGACATATGGGAATATGTTGGCATTGTTATATGTAATCCTGATGAGTAGAGCCGTTTGCTGATGTGAGTCAGGGTAGACTGACTTATTATTGAGCGGAGAAATATAGCTCGTGATTTGTTCGCGCTAAGAAACTAGTGATAGTAAGAGTGTCGTATTATATGCTGTCTTGTGCAACATGGGAGAGGACGAGTATACTTTTATGCTAAAAGACGGGGAATTGGGGGTATGTGCTATGAAATGAGGGCTTAACGGATCTCGACGACCGACAATGTTAGGTAGTAGTGTATCGGGGGGTCCTTGTTTGGATTTCGCTTTGCGAGACATCCCACGCATAAAACTTAGCGCAACGTTGGAAGTGGGGAGATGTTTGGCCATTAGGACATGGGTTTGGTACCTTGGTTATTATACATATATATAATTATAACTATGAGTTGATAATTATACTACGACTTAAGGCTGGTAGAGCTGTATAGTGTTGATGTGAGAAAACATTATAGGCCAAGAGTAGATCAGTGGGATAAATTAGATGATGATTAAGTTGCAATTAGGGTAGTTGAGTATAACCTTATCGTATAATCAGGTCAAATGTGAAAGGCTTAGTGAGAGCAAGTTTATTGCGTTCAGTTGAATTGGGCAGTTACGTGCAGTATTTATGGTGTATGGGCACCCTAGGTGGTTAAATTTCTATATATTATTCGCAGTCGATAGATGTGGAAATACATGTTCCAAAAGAGTGAACGAATAAGGGAGTTATCGCAAGGGGATGTTGGAGTTTTCCCCAGTCGAGGGGGTATGGTAGCAATTAGTAATTAGGCTCATAGTAGTGTCAAAAGCTGAAAGCTTCAAAGTGTTGTGTAGGCAACAACGTGAGATGATAAATTATATGACGAAACATTTTAGTATGAGATGACTAAAGCAAATTGGCCACATGATTGAACATTAGTATATGAACCGTTGGACTAAGGGGTATCGTTAGGAGCAGTATAACGAGAATATCAAAATAATGTAGATTGTGTGGGAAATGAGGGATGTGTAAGAGAATACATCCAAAGCTTTGAGTATTAGTCTTACCCGAATTTCGAGGACGAAATTCCTTTATAAGGGGGAGAGTATGCAATACCCCGTATTTTTTATGATATATAAATTAATTAAATTAGTGATTTGAAATTTATTTAATTTGGTGATTTAATTTATTTAAATTGGAGAAATTATTAAAATTGGAGATTTAGAACTTTCATTTATATTTGGGGATGTAGAAATTTAAATTAATTTGGACTATTTCAGTTTTTTTCACATGTGTCGCATTTTGAGATTGAAATGGGAATTTTTTTATAACGTGTCTCGAATGAAAATTTTGAGTGCAGGGTTGACTCCATAAGGGTCGAGATAGTCGGAAAAGAGTACCCAAGTGTAATAAACGGGTCTCAGGACATTTTTAGACATGACCGAGCCCATACGGGGGCATTTAAGTCATTTTAATTGGCCAATAGGCTTAATTATGGGATTGAGGAACTTTAACCTAGGTTTAAGTGTGTTAGGGAGCTATGAGTCATTCAAAAACACAAAGGGTTGAGAGAGGAGAGAAAGGAGAAAGAAGAAGAAGGAAATTCAGGCAAGAATTTCGACATGAGATCGTCGGATTTAATCCACCAAGGCAAGTATCTTCTTGCTTTAATTTGAGTTGTAGTTAGTGATGTAACTAGTTGTAATTATGTCAATTAATTCTGGAAATTTAGAAGTAGGAATTTGAATTGACATTTTTATGGGCGATTTTTAATTTTGCGAGAAATTGGGTTAATAGTGAGATTATAACTTAATTTGAGAAGTGAATAACATGATTAGATCTTGGTTTTAATCTCCATTAGTGATATTGTTGGAAGAAATTGTTAATGAAGAAAGTTTGGGTGGATTTAGGATGAATCTTGGGAGGTTTTGGGGGTAAAATATCTGGGCATAATCGCATATTTTGGAGCTTTAATGGCGCTTCTCTAAGCGGGGACCTGTAGAAAATTGCGTTTTCTACATTTTGTTCTCTCACGCGCTTCCTCCAAAACTTCTCCAAAATGCCTCAAAACAACAATTTATTAATCTGGGCAGAATGGGGGGTAAATTTTTAAAAAAGTTTTTTTTTTAAAACATATTCTTTGAGGTGAATCTTTATAATGCCCTAACTTTTGCATTCGCACTCGGATTAGTGTGCCGTTTGCGATCACGAGTAGATAGCGAAGAGTATTATGCTGTCCTGGGAATGTTTTTAATTTGACACAAAAATTGAAAGGTCTAAAGTACCCTTGAAGACGGAACAAGTTATTTGATTTTTAGCATAACTTTGAATGAGCATAGTTTTGTCATACAAATTCAGATTTACGTACCATTTGCGGCCACGCGTAGCTAACGGAGAGTAGTACGCTGCCATATATAAATTATTATTTAGGCATAAAGTGTTAAATGTCTAAAATGCCCTTGGAGTTTTATTTAGAGACGAAACTTTCTCGAATTGGGACAAAAAAATTTGAGGACCTTTGTGAAATTAATATAAACTTAATAGGGTATATATGAGGTGGATTATACCATCCTTTGAATTATAATAAATAGCGAGGTGTAGCTATTTTTGTATTGGAACGTATCTAGTACGAACGAACTCGTTAATAATTGGGATATATATATATATATATATATAAAATGATGATAGGTTGTGTGAATACCTAAAACAATGAAAGGTTGTGTAATTACCTAAGGTTTTAATAGGGTGCGTGAATACCTATTTGATTGTTTTATTATGTGTATGACATACCTACGCTGCTTCCTATCAAGCGGAGGTTGCGCGTTGGGGACAATCATGCCTTGAGGATCCTTCGGGTGGGATATTGAATTGTACTACTAGAGCATATAACCTAGGTACGGACTATCTGTGAGAACGATAGTGATGACAGTCGAATGGGTGCGTAGGTATGTGCGTAGCCCATCGGCTTGGAACTATGTTTTCCTCCAATATGTGTGATTTATTTGATGGTTCACGAGAAATTGAACCTATAGTCCTTTATGCAGTGAGTGATTCAACGGGATATGATAGCAGAGTATGCAGGCACCGCAGCTTTGTCTCGGGGTGCAGTATAGTATATTTATATAAGATAGTGTGCTTATATATATACATGTACTTGTGATGATATCTACTGTGTGAATTAAGTAGACGAGAATAATAATAAAATCTGAAATGAATAGTAGTCCTCCATGCAGTGAGTAATGCACCGGGACATGATAACAGAGTATGCATTACGCTAAGAGGTCTTAACCTAGGGGTGCAGGATTAGAATATATATATATATATATATATATATATATATATATATATATATATCTGTGTGTGTGTGTGTGTGTGTGTGTGTGGAGTGATTAAATATATACACTGGTAAATAATTCTACTGTGTAATTAGTAGAGGTGAATGTCATGATAAGTAAAATAATCTTAGTGAGAAAAGGATTAACTATACAAATGATGAACGTACTTGACATTTCGGTACAAACTATTTTGATATCGTATCGTATGGGTGATACGGGTATTCTAGAGTGAACGTAGGTAGTAATAACACTGGGTTAAACTAATGTCATATTTAGTGTATATATATATATATATAGTATGTAACTAAGCATTGACAGTATTGAGGTAGTATTTAAAAATATTCGTAAAGCTGAGAATTTACATACGTGATTCTAATCATAAAAGTATGCTTAACTTATGACGAGAGGATTAACGAGCTAGTTATATAGTTGTTATGGACTAATTGGATAGAGAAACGACTGGGCGGAATAAATGAATGCGATAGGTGTACACTATAGAAGAGAGGTGACATTGTCCTCAAGAGAGTGCGACCGTAAAAGCAATTATGAACATTATATACTACGCATTTCATTTATTGCAATAAAATGCTTGCTAAACATTTTTATATATCGAGCTCTGACCCGTTTCTTGTACTTCTTCTCTCTTGTCTATGTATATGTATATTAACAAGTGTCGAGCCACTGGGATGCCATAGTTAACTTATCTATTCCAGGGTTACGCGGATGTAATATTGTGGATGGTTGAAGGACTTTATTTAGACGTATCATTTCTTTATTCCTAGAGTAGGATTCTTATCTCAGTTGTAGATTCATTCAGGGCATGTTTCCCCTTTTACTTTTAGACTCAGCATTTGGTTTATGTATTCATTTATTGGATTATTACATTGGGGTGTTGAGCCGATTATTTATTCGGCAAGTCATTTATTCATTTACAACTGTTTTAGACTCATGGTTTGGATGTATGGTTTATTTGTTATTTAGCATGCATATTTAATTATTTAATAAAAAGATAAAATTTGACATCAGTTTTTTTGAATACTAGGTGGTTAGTAAAGTTATAAAAAGTTTTCGACAGTGATGCTAAGAATGAAACCCTGAGATTCCTATTTTTAAATTTGATATATGACTGATCACCGGGTATTTATTTGGGAGGGGTGTCACACTTTATTCAGATCGGTAAAATCAACACACATTCTACATTCTCTAATGAACTATGACTCGATTTGAATTCCAATATGGGTATTTGAAGTTTTTTATGAATTTATCATAAATAATCTTATCTACTTCTACTTCAATGGCATCATATCATTTTGTTGTGAAAATTCATCTCTTTTGTTTAATCAGTTTTGCTTTCGATAGTACGCCATGCTCATGACATAAAATCTTTGGATCAATTATTGGCATATCCTTTTAGATCCATGCGAACACATCGCGCAAATTCCGGAGGAAATTAACCAATTGGTTTTTAACTTGCGGCTTTAGAAACTAGTCGATTTGAACGGCTCTTTCTGAGTGTTTATCATCTAGAATGACCAGTTAAACCACTACAATGGGCTTAATGTTCTTAAGTTTTATTCATTTAGTGGATAAAGGGTTTCAACCTAACAAGTTTAGATAAGCTGCTCATGTGCTTATCTTTCCTCAACTGAGGTGAAGTGTCACCCCATAGCCAGAACTTGATCTCCCCATACCTCTCTAACATGAAAATTTGTTTGAAACATGTGTCAAACATTTAACCACATGGTTAAGAGGTTTCCCGTATTTAACCGCACAATTAATGCATATATCTTATTTTTCCTTCCATTTTTTATTAAAAACAACAAAAAAAATGTCTTTGTATTATGTTGACAATTTATAAAAAAATTCTACCTATTTCTTAAAGTTAATCTTGCATACATTATCCACATAGATTAGACACTCATATTTTTTAATTTCTCCCGCCCTCCCAAAAAAATGGAAAAACAGAAGTGCAAATGGATTTAGCTAGTTGCGATAATAAGGAATTAACAATTGAAGATGTTGAAGATACTTTGGTGCCACGATTATAAAAAAGGGAAGATCACCATACAAGTGTGGGTGTAACATCGTATTTTACCATTGATAAGGTATTTATTATTTAGTCGTTATAGTTAACTTTATTTATAATAAATGTTTAATAGTTTTCAATATGTAATTTTTCTTTTAAATGTATATAGGTGTTTGAATCACAACAAAATATAATTCTGTAGGGGGGGTCCCCGCCAAAGAGTGATTAACTTAGTTAATCTGTTGATTGGCAGACGAAGAAAGAGGATGAAGGTCACCCGAGCAAGTTACCTCGAAGATTCTCCATAGTAGTGGCTCGAAGGACTTACCTCGAAGATACTCCTACGGACCTGGTTCGAAGGATCCAACTCATAGATCAAAGTCACTTGAATGACGATAGTTTGCAATAAGAAATATAATGAATTGTATCATGTAATTTATCTTATGTTATACGTTGAGCGAGGTTGTTTGGTACCCATGAGGGACTATGCCTAGCAAGGCATGGGTGAGCTAACATGCTCTATCAAACAACCTCCTCTTGGGAACCTCACAGGGACATGGTTTGGAGGATTGAGAGCAACGCAACATTGGTAATACAGTTACCAACCTTCTTGGAATACTTGGGCAAAACTTCACTTAGTACATATGGTTGCTCAAGCCACTACAGTCGAGCTACCTCAACTCCTACTTGTTCGAGGGAACCTCCTCGAGGTACCTTAATTTTGCATCCCTGGTCTTAAGATAGTTCTTAACCAACAAACAGAAAACTAAACCCTCGAGCTACCTACCAGCCGAGCAACCTTAAAGCAGACGCCATCCCGCCTGACTAATATGATCGTGTACCTAATAGAGCCACTGTTTACCCACTTTCTGACGTTATAACGTTTGACATTTAGGGACTCGAAGTTACGGCACTCAAGTGGGTTTATCCTTAGGACGACAAGTCTAGTTCACCAAACCTGACCCTTTAACCATTATAAGGTAAGCCCCAAGCTACCATGTCATGTCCATCATTAATGCCCACCGTAGCTCCAGCCAATGAAATAATTTTTTGCCAAATTATGAGATCCCATTCATTTAATGAAATATCTTCTGCATCAATGGGGGTACTTGTGCATTTAATACGCTTGATATATTGAACATGGGCAGGTTTACTCGAGTAACTCGACCTTCATATAAATACACCAGACAAACAGTTTAACATGGAGAGCATTATGAGCCTAGAATTACTGCCCAACTTCCTCCATACACGAGAGATATTATAAGAACATTATTTTCCATGCCCATTTAATACCCATATCAGGGAGAATTAACTGAGCTTGAAGTTCCTGCCTTGACTTTATTGTGCCTAGAGTGCTTGCTTTTTCTCCCTCCGACCAAGCTACTTGCGGGTCTCATCTATTTATTATGCATGTTGTGTATTTATTATGCCAACATATTAGTTAATACAAGTCTGGATATTGAATCCCTTTGCCTATTATTCACCTGTATTCACTGTCACCCTTCAATACTGCATGGTGTAAATCCCGATCTTGATAAGGGGTTACGCCTCACTTAATACTAATTGTATTACAAGAACCCACATATTACAAATTCAATGGACTCAGAATGCGAGTATTGTATTGAACATAGTTGTAATCATTACAAACTCTAATTCGATGCGTATGTCAAAGAATCCAAAACTAATATTAGGATGCGAGAAGGGTGGTGAATACTATAGCCACCAAAAGAAAAATATTTTATCAGGGAAATGCGAAGTAAAAACGGATAAGAAATGAAGGAAATAGTTAAGTGGGATAAAAATGAAACTATATCCCTTTAACTTAAAAGGGAAATCAATTTAAGATGTCAAGTGGTAACTTGTGGTAATGTTTCGTTTGCACAACCACCCATTGAATGAAAAAATAGTTGATCATTCTTATGCTGAGAAGTTAAAAAAGGAGGAGAAAAAATTATAAAGGACTTAATGAATGGTTGTACTAGACCCAGATAGATATTTAGAACGTCAAAACAAGGAATCGAGGAAAACAAGTCTATTATTTGGAGGTGCTCAAATAGAAGGGAGATCCGCAATGTAATAAATTATGAAGTTATTATATGAAAATGATTACAAGGAACAGAGTACTCAGGATCCTTACACTAAAGAAGTTTTAGATCTATTTTGGGTAAATCTCAAGTCTATAAAGCTTGCGAAATATTTTTCTTTTGTAATTTTGTTGAACTATACATACAAAATAAACAGGTTTAATCGTCATTACTTGAGATAGTTGGAGTTGCAGGAACTTCTAAAACCTTTTGCCTTGGGTTTGCATTTTCAATAGTTGATAAGGAGGATAACTACGGTTGGTCACTTTGCAGGTTAAAAGTTATGTTTCATCCCTCTCAATTACCATATGTATTTATTAATAGTAGGGAGCTCGCACTTATAAGTGTTATTCATGCGGTCTTCCCTAATGCGACTCTCTTGTTATATACTCGACACATTATCAAGAATGTTACAATAAATTGCAAGTGCACATTCCCCACTGATGAGGAATGGGTTACATTTGACATGAGTGGAATGGAATAGTTTATTCATCATCTAAGGAAGGGTATGTGTCGATGGAATGAATTTGAAAAGAACTGAGAGTTCGCATTGTGTTAAATACATTCAAAATACGTGGTTACCTTAGTCTAAATATTTTTTTATGTATGGACTAAAAGAGTAAACCACTTTGGGAACATGGAAACGACTAAAGTGAATGGTGCACATTCGAGACTCAAGAAGTATATAGGGTCCTCCCATGGGAATTTCACTTATTCATGGAATTCGCTCCATCATATAATCATAGAGAGAATTATAACAATCATATAGTCACTTGAACATAGTTTAATTCATGTTATGTGTGCTAACCATTTGACTTCTTTGAAGGAATCGAGAGGTTACATATCTCATCACACACTCGATTTCAAGGTCGAAGAAATTAATAGGAGTCATTACATCAGGCTTGATAAGGAAATTGTGGATACAGGCTTATGATAACTTATCGCATGTCCTTCCTCGTGCTTATAAGATTGTTGAATTCGAATATGAGTGAAGGGTTACACCTTTACTAGAATATGACTCACATTGGTCGTAAATTTCCATTGTCTCAACACTAAAAGATTACAATTAGTTTAACTATAATCTAGTGTTTTAAAGTGAAAACGCATAAATTAGGTGTGTTGATTTCCTAGAGGGGGATGAATAGGATATAATTGGAAAACATTACCATTTTAAAATTTGATTTTTTTAAAAAACAACAACAACAACTGATTTGCAAAATGAAATTCAAAACTCACGCTCACTTAGGCAATTTATCAAAGATTTAACCTTAAAATTATTAGATACAATTTTAAGTTTAAGGAAAGTCTTATGAGATTAATTAAAAATCAACTCACAAGCCTTTGAGTTTAATTACAACTCAACAAGATGAGAAGTGTACACCTAGATTGAATTAGATCAAAATTCAAGTAAATTCAGAAGTAGGTGATATATAGCTAAATTAGTTCAATTTAATATTAGTTGTGTGAGATCCAAACATCAAGAAATCTAAATCAATTGTGGATATTGTGACACCCCACCTAATAAAATACTGGGTGATTAATCCTATATCAACTTAACACAGGAGTCTCATATGGTTTATTCTCAGCATCACTGTCGAAAACCAATTTAATTACTAATAACCTACTAGGCTGGCATCAAAATTATATATTAACTAATCTTTTTAACCAAACCATTCAAATAAAACATCCACACAGTTTATATACATGAAACTGAAATGAAATAAAATAACCGAACACTCGGTAACATAATACAACCAAATCGAATGCCGTACTAAAAGGCGGTAAGAGAATAAATGAATACAGTTGGGCTATCGTCCCGAATGTTTCTATAGTACCTCCTATCTAGATCTCAAGGATAGAAGCGTCTATAATAAATTTGCATGCATCCACAGCTGCTGCAGCAAACGTCCGACTAAAAGAATCATCATCCAGGCATCCCTGTGTCTGGATACCTAAAATATATATAGATGTATAGCAAGAGAGGGGAAAATAGAGAAACTGGTCAGAGCCCGAGTTGAAAATATTTTGCAAGTGCATAAATGCCATATTTTAAAAATATGAAATCTCTTATATTTAAATTGGTATCGCACTCTCATGAGATACCCCTCACCCCTCTTCTAATAGTGCACACCTATTGCATACGTTTTAGAAAACCTAGTTAAGCTACCCTGACTAAATAATCTATTCACCCAACTATTAAAAGTCCTCATAAACCCAAGTACTAAGGACTAAAATTCTCCCTATTCCCAACACTGCGCTACGTTTCATGCGTGAGGTGTCTCGCGAAGTGAAATCCAAACAAGGAACCCCCCCGATACACTAATACCTGGCGATGTTGATCATCGAGATTCATTAGGCCCTCATCACATAACACATATATAAAAACTCGTATATGTACATATATAGTTCTCACTAGAACCTATGATTCATATTTATATAACTCCGGATATAATCTACCGGAAGGGGAATAACACCTTATTCATTCTTTTCATTTTATACACGTTTACTTTACATGATATCTCATCTTCATATACAAGCAATATACTATACGCAACAAGTATAATTATACCTATCACAATAATAAGTATAATAACCATCCCTCCGAGCTATAACTCGAGGGTGCAGTCTCATAGTGCCTATCCAAATCCGGGTTTACTCACTCAACCACGGTACCAAACCATACTCACTCATGGTCATGGTAGAAATACACAACGGTGGAGGCGGTCATGTTCCCTATTATAAGTGGAATACATACATCGCACTTGTACCCGGGACGATTTGACCTGGGGATATACTCTCCCTTCTCCTCAAGCCAGGGGATTCACCCACATCGCGCAACCTCCCTGGATCGTACTAGAGAAAATATATAATCTGGCTGTCTAACCTTACGTCGGGGAAGCCTGTGGAACCATCCTCTAAGATATAAATATACCAATCACACACACACACACACACACACATATATATATATATATATATATGTGTGTGTGTGTGTGTGTGTGTGTGTGTGTGTATTTCTGTATCATATTATATATACTGTAACAACGTCGTATATATAATCTATATCACTTCTCAATACATATGGTTATAATTGCGAAACTCTCACCTTACAATACTAAACTTATAAGTATTCTTTTATTTAATATATAACTCGCACCTTAATCACTTTTAAGGATTTAAATATACTCTCCGAACATACCAATTCATAATGATTAAATAAGTATACTCTCAACTTATTTTCGTCCCGTAGGTATCGCATTACCTAATAATAGTCGTCAACCGACATCGGATAGCCACTTAAACATCTCTAGCCCCTATCCTAAATTTTCCATCCTATTCACATCCTAATATTTACTCAAACATATAGGCGGTATATAAATATATATTCGACACGCATAATATATATAAAATCGCCCACCGAAACACTACCTCGAGTGTTACTCGTCCCGAACACCCCTAAATAACTAAGTTATGGATTCTAATTTCAACGAACCCAAGGTATACACTTCACTCAAATAATGATTTAGAGGTCCCCACTCTATTTTTAGGAACCCCAAACGTCTAACTCCACAATTTATTTTCCTCAAAAACTACACATTAAGTGCCACACCATTTTGCACCTTCATAACCCCAATTAACTCCCTTAAATGGCTAGGAATAATTTCCCCTAGTTGGATATTTATTTCCTCAAATAAATAAGCTAAAAACCATTAATTTAGGAATTTATACCATTTATGTTAAACAAGCCGAAACTGTCAAAAATCCTGAAGGGTCGATCGATCGACCCTTGGTCGTCGATCGATCGGTCGATTAGGGCAGCTTCTTCTCGGAGACTTTGTTTCGACCATTAAAGCACCCCCAAGTTTTTATCTCATCTCCTATCATCATCAAACTTCAAACCACAATATATACACACATAAAAAGGGTTCTAATCATCCTAAAACCCATAACCAATGACTAATTTCAATTAATCCTAAGTTACTCAAATTGGATATTATTCGGGGTTTATTCGTTAAACTTCCGAAAAAACGTATTGATTCACTAAAACCCAACCCAAAAATATTTATAGTTTTACACACCAATTATAATATTATAAATAAACACACTAAATCATTAAAGCAAGTAAACACTTGTCTCGTGGATAAAATTCGACGATCTCGAGTCGAATCCCGCAGAGTTTGGCCGGAATCTCCTTTTCTTCTTCCTCTCTTCCTTCATTTCTTCTCCTCTTTCTTTTACCTCTTTTATTTCTTTCTCCCACTCTCTCGTGCCTTATATAGAGTGAAATAAGGGTTTATCCCTTATAAACCCAAAAATGACTTGTTTACTCAATTGCGAGTCCTTACTAGTCCGAAAATCCTCGAAACCTAAACACTACCCCCAGATACTCTATTCTGACTATCTCGGCCATTTTAAAACCAATCGCGCACTCGAAATATCCATCTGAGTCACTTAACTACAATTCACTAATTAAACCCAACACATCTTAATACGGGGTTTCCAATTAAAATATTATCCTTTGTCGCTTTACCCAACTGCGATGTGTAATTAAAATAATCCGACTTATTTACTTACTCCCAAAAGTAAATGTAACACACATCGGTAAACATCTAACCCTCATAAACTCCAAAATTATTATTCACAGAAATTCCTCAAATTTCCAAATTACACCCATTTATGTAATTTAAATATCCATAAAAGTGCGGGGTATTACATTCTCCCCCTTACTACGGAACGAAATTTGAATACGATCGGTGCCACCAACTTAGGATCGCTAATCACATTTCATCTTACATACACAAGTCAGAAGGTACTAACCCAAATGGTACCCACCTATCTCAAGGCTTATACTCTAGCACACTAGCTCAACTACATCTCCATATGCTACGACACTACCTCGGTCGTAAGGTTGACTCTCACGTCACATCGCCCCTAGTGCTTTTATAAGCGCATATAAAGAAAGTGAGCCTATAATCACAACTTAACCGTCTTGATCCCATCGGAAAAACCACTACTCTAAGGGTCCGTTCGTCTACCTCACGGCGTTGAATTTCTCTCAAAAGGAAACTACACTAGCACTTGACTATTCCCATCGGTCTTATAGCTAATCTTAGGTGTGCTAACTCTTATTGCACCTATATAATTGGATTCTCGCATTCCTCCTACGACGTTCCGTCCAACAAACTTCAGTCTCACTTATAACTGCCCCATAGCATATTCTTCAACTTTATATGCTATGCCCCTTCTATTTCAGACGATATATAAAACCAACTTACCAAGGTACCCATACACCTTTTGACCCATGCTTATCTGCACAACCACTGTTAATATCACAGACGTAACACTCTCTCTAAAAACGGGCCTCACTTTCTTGGCCTGGTGCTAACACCTTGGTATTCTCAATAATCTTCTCAAGATTCAATTCTTCCTATACCTGGAAATCCAATCCTTCATAAAGTTAACCCACCAATCTTCTCGTGGTTAACTCACTACAAGCTTCCTAAAATAGCGTCACATGCCCCACTGTCCTTACTTCATAACAACCCTAAGATCGATGTGTTTCCTGCGCACGTAAAATGAATACTATATTAACAATAACCCTAGTGCCCAAGACCTCTCCTGACTTCCGACATTCACTCGGTTTCATCTGTGGGACGTCTTGCAAAGCAAAATCTAGACAAGGAACCCTCCCGTTACACTACTTCCTCGCATCTTCAGTCATCGAGATATAACGACCTAAGGCACACCATCGGGACGTTCTAAAATCCTATCTCGTAATCGTACTAACGCGCTTTTATCTTTATGTCCTTCCATTTCAGCGAAATGGAAAGTCTAACTAATCGGGCGTCTATACCCTACACAAGTGTTATAATCATCACACACAAACATGTTACCTCAGAATTTGCCTCCTAGACACGACATGTCCATAAGCTTCTAATTAATTCCCTTAACCTTACCTCACCCGCTTACTTGCAGTGAGAGAAACATTTGAGTGCTTTTCCATAGCACTTCTATCTTCCTAAACATGCAATCATATCATGACTCTCAGTTTATAGTGTTTTCTCCACACTATGTAACTTATCATCAAAACCAACATCCTTGCATCCCGTAACATCTCTCCACTCCCGACGTCTTTAAGGTTCATGCATGGAGTGTCTCGCAAGCGAAATCCAAACAAGGAACCCCTCCTATACACTACTACTTAAATTTGTCGGTCGTGGAGGTCCATTAGCTTCAAACATGCCACTGGGATAATCCCATCACATATACCAACAAAATGTGTCCATAACTCCTTCTTCTTTCCAGGAGCCACATCACCAAGTGCTTGTACTAACACTAAGTCCTTTGCGCAAACAACGACGAGGTTAAACTCACAGCTTAACAATAAATTATGCATACCTTAAATCATATATATAAGGTCGCCACGCACTCAAATCATGATAATGAAACCTCTACTCACCGAAGTTCCATCTAAATGTATAATAAAGGCGAGCTCAATCTGTATCCAGATGAGATATCGCAACAATAACTTGTTCCACCTTGGAATCGCGGATACGATAGTCTTGCAATCATTAGCCTGCTATCGTTTTGATAATCCGCAAATACATTACACGTACAATAGTACTATACTCGTATAATACACACAACATGAGCAGTACAAACCAGATACAAATCCAAAATATCAACACCCATTTCCATAACAAATGAAGAAAATAGAACCCCGCTACTGCGAAAAAATATATAGACATACACTATATAATGTTATCGATACTACCAGTAAACTCGAATCACACACACGAAATATTGTGACTTAATCTTGCCACACAAAATATACCCCCTTCGTTCGAGGTGAAACTCACAACAACATTCTTGCCAATCACCCTGGTCACTCCAATTGGTTTCTGGACGTAATACACTTGCCTTAACAGAAACCAAACTACTTTAATCGATGCCCCACATTGACACCCTATTATTGTCCTTTAACTCCTACTGGGCAAGGTCAAAGCGTGTGGTTGTACACTCCACATTGCAACATTCCCCATCTCTTGCCACCCTGACCATGTTAAGGTTATCATAACTTAGACTCTATAGACTCGATCCTGACAATCACCTTCATAGTCCCCTTAACTTTTTCGTCAAAAGGAAACTCCACTACCGGACTCAACAACCACATTTCAATGAATTCCTCGGGTGGATGTCCACCAATGAGGTTCCATGAACACAAATTCTACATAAGTGTTAGCAACACTTACTAGTGAGCCTATCATTCCAATGAAGGACTCTCTCTTCATTGTACCTACCTTAATTCAGCACAAAGTTCACTTATCCATATAACTCTTTATTCACTATCGGCCTCTGACCGATCCTTATGTGAATAATTCAAAACTGCATTCTTTTCATTCCTGCTAAATCATGGGAACTCACGATTAAAACTATCCGTAAGATCCATTTATGAGAAAAACATCCGGCTCCCCCAAACATGGTGACTACCGTTCCCACCATTTCGACGTTGCTCCAACGAGTAAAAAAATTTCCCCAAATTTTCACACATGGGCATTTCCATACCCTGCTCTAAGCCAAAGCTTCTGAGCCATCTACTTCCACTGAATACAGCTACACCGCCTTCGCATGACTTATCTTCAATGTATGGTGTTTGTCAAAGACCCCTTTCAAACTTTTTTCCCCAGCTTAACTTCACGGGGTAATTCAAGTTTAGCACCACCCTCTACTATAGCGGTACTTAGATAATTATAACTATTATACTTTAGTAGTCATTGTAGCAACCCTTGATAATGCCACAAAGGGGAGTGACCTCGACTGCGGCCCTCGTCCCTGACTTCAACTTATAGCTCCAACTAAGCCCCACCTCCTGCCGCCCTTGAAAAGGCCTTCTGTGGTCACTCTTCATTGATCAACACACGAATCTCGAACGAGCGCGCAAAATATTTACTATAATCTTACATAATAGCAGGAGAACGAAATCTCACAACAGGAATCAACAATCCTAATCATAAGGCTCTATATTAAATCGAAAACAACGCTGAAAGCATAGTCTATACGCACAGATTCCTAAGGACACTTGAACCTGATGCTCTGATACCATCTGTGACACCATGCCTAATAAAATACTGGGTGATCAATCCTACATCAAATTAATACAGGAGTCTCATATGGTTCATTCTTAGCATCACTGTCGAAAACCAATTTAATTACTAATAACCTATTAGGCTGGTGTCAAAATTTTATATTAACTAATCTTTTTAGCCAAACCATTCAAATAAAACATCCACACAGTTTATATTCACGAAACTGAAATAAAATAAAATAACCAAACACTAGGTAACATAATACAACCAAATCGAATGCCGCACTAAAAGGCGAAAAAAGAATAAATGAATACAGTTGGGCTATCGGCCCAAATGTTTCTACAGTACCTCCTATCTAGATCTCAAGGATAGAAGCGTCTACAATAAACCTGCATGCATCTACAGCTGCTGCTGCAAACATCTGATTTGAAAGAATCATCATCTAGGCATCCTTGTGTCTGGACACCTAAAATATGTATAGATATATAGCAAGAGAGGGGAAAATAGAGAAACGGGTTAGAGCCCGAGTTGAAAATATTTTGCAAGTGCATAAATGCCATATTTTAAAAATATGAAATCTCTCAAATTTAAATTGGTATCGCACTCTCATGAGATACCCCTCACCCCTCTTCTAATAGTGCACACCTATCGCATACCTTTTAGACAACCTAGTTAAGCTACCCTGCCTAACTAATCTATTCACCCATCTACTAAAAGTCCTCATAAACCCAAGTAATAAGGAATAAACTTCTCCTCATTCCCAACACTGCGCTATGTTTCATGCGTGGGGTGTCTCGCGAAGCGAAATCCAAACAAAGAACCCCCCGATACACTACTACATGGAAATGTTAATCGTCGAAATTCATTAGGCCCTCAACACATAATGCATACATAAAAACCCGTATATGTATATATATAGTTCTCACTATAACCTATGATCTATATTCATATAACTCCGGATATAATCTACCGGAAGGGGAATAACACCTTATTCATTATTTTCATTTTATACACGTTTACTTTATATGAGATCTCATCTTTATATACAAGCAATATACTATACGCAACAAGTATAATTATACCTATCACAATCATAAGTAAAATAACCATCCCTCTGAGCTATAACTCGTGGATGTAGTCTCATAGTGCCTATATAAATTCGGGTTTACTCACTCAACCATGGTACCAAGCTAGACTCACTCATGGTCATGGTAAAAATACACAACGGTGGAGATGGTCATGTTCCCTACTGTAAGTGGAATACACACATCACACTCATACACAGGACGATATGACCTGGGGATATACTCTCCCTACTCCTCAAGCCCGGGGATTCATCCACATCACGCAACCTCCCTGGATCGCACTAGAGAAAATATATAATCTGGCTATCTAACCCTACGCTCGGGGAAGCTTGTGGAACCATCCTCTAAGATACAAATATACCAATCACACACAAATATATATGTGTTTTTGTATCATATTATATATACTATAACAACGTCGTATATATAATCTATATCATTTCTCAATACATATGGGTATAATTGCCAAACTCTCATAGCGATAGCCAATAACTCCGAATGTTCCCATTCGTAATAGTATCTAAATATTCGCACACTTACAATACTAAACTTATAAGTATTCTTTTACTTAATATATAACTTGCACCTTAATCACTTTTAAGGATTTAAATATACTCTCCGAACATACCAATTTATAATGATTAAATAAGTATACTCTCAACTTATTTTAGTCCCATAGGTATCGTATTACCTAATAATAGTCGTCAACCGACACCGAATAGCCACTCAAACATCTCTAGCCCCTATCTTAAATTTTCCATCATATTCACATCCTAGGATTTACTCAAACATATAGGCGGTATATAAATATATATTTGACACGCATAATATATATAAAATCGCCCATCGAAATACTACCCCGAGTATTACTTGTCCCGAACACCCCTAAATAAGTAAGTCATGGATTCTACTTTCCACGAACCCAAGGTATACACTTCACTCAAATAATGATTTAGAGATCCCCACTCTATTTACCCCAAACATCTAACTCCATAATTTATTTTCCTAAAAAACTACACATTAAGTGCAATGCCATTTTGCACCTTCCTAACCACAATTAACTCCCTTAAATGGCTAGGAATAATTTCCCCTAGTTCGATATTTATTTCCTCAAATAAATAAGCTAAAAACCATTAATTTAGGAATTTATACCATTTAAACTAAACAAGCCGAAATTATCAAAAATCCTGAAGGGTCAATCGATCGACCCTTGGCCGTTGATTGATCGATCGATCAGGGCAGCTTCTTCTCCGAGACTCTGTTTCGACAATTAAAGCGCCCCCAAGCTTTTATCTCCTATCCTATCATCATACAACTCCAAACCATAATATATACACAAATAAAAAGGGTTCTAATCATCCTAGAACCCATAACCAACAACTAATTTCAATTAATTCCTAAGTTACTCAAATTGGATATTATCCGGGGTTTATTCGTTAAACTTCTGAAAAACCCGTTTTGATTCACGAAAACCCAACCCAAAAATCTTTATAGTTTTACATACCAACTATAATATGATAAATAAACACACTAAATCATTAAAGCAAGTAAACACTTGCCTCGTGGATAAAATCCAACGACCTCGAGTTGAATCCCGCGGAGTTTGGTCGGAATCTCCTTTTCTTCTTCCTCTCTTGCTTCCTTTCTTCTCCACTTTATTTTCCCTCTTTTATTTCTTTCTCCCACTCTCTCGTGCCTTATATAGAGAGAAATAAGGGTTTATCCCGTATAAACCCATTAATGACTCGTTTACTCAATTGCGAGTCCGTACTAGTCCAAAAATCCCCGGAACCTAAACACTACCCCCGGATACTCTATTATGACTATCTCGTCCATTTCGAAACAAATCTCGCACTCAAAATCTCCATCCGAGTCACTTAACTATAATTCACTAATTAAACCCAACACGTCTTAATACGAGTTTTCTAATTAAAATATTATCCTTTGTCGCTTTACCCAACTGCGACATGTAATTAAAATAATTTGACTTATTTACTTAGTCCCAAAAGTAAATGTAACACACATCGGTAAACATCTAACCCTCATAAACTCCAAAATTATTATTCACAGAAATTCCTCAAATTTCCAAATTACATCCATTTATGTAATTTAAATATCCATAAAAGTGAGGGGTGTTACAGATATGAGATAATGTGAGGTTGTGTTGTGAATAAATGTAAATGCGAGAATCAGCACAACACCAAAATTTATGAGGAGAAACCCCACATAGGGGATAAAACCTTTGGGCATTGCAACTAATCCACTAGACACATGAAGAATTTTACAAGTGATTAGACATTTACCTAGCTCGAGTTCCCATTTACAAGTTCTTGTAATCCTTCAATCCTTTAAACTCCACCCAATCTGGCGACTCTCATCCAAACTCCTTAAATACTATAGAGAGAGAATAATCTACTTATAATTATCTTCCACACATCCACTTTGGAAAATTCCACTCCAACTCCTCGAATCTTCCTGATCTTCAACGATAAACGATGAAGGTTTTCTATGATTGTTTTGATGAATTAATAAAAACATTCTCACAAATTGTTTCAATAAGAGTGAGGCAAAATTAAATTCCTAATAAGGTTTCTAGAAAAAGAAAGAGAAGCTCTTATATATGAAAATTTCACAAAGGGAAGTAAGAGTTCTGATTCAGAAATGGAACCCAAATGCCTTTTATAGTGAAAAGACTGAGTTTCCCTCCATATGCGAAGTCCGTGCACACGGTCATAAAAAAATAGCAAAATAGAGCATAATGGTCAAATCTATGGGTGTGCCTAAAAACCTTCCTTGCACACGAATAAATAAGCGTCCGCGCGCATGTATGACAGTTCCCGAAATCACCAAAATGCCATTTTGAAGGATTTTTCAAAGTAAATGATTTTGAATGGCTCCTTTTGCACATGTTTAAAAAATGTTACATATTTATCATAAAATCAAGTGCATTGAAAATGGAAGAAATATGTAGGGGGTATCCTAAAGTAAATCATGGGTCATATACCATATTTGAAAAGATTCAAAAATCTCTTGAAGTCTCGGAGTCAATGAAACGATGAAATGCAAGACTACTCGGACAATAATGCATGCATGTATGGAGCTCAAGCATTTTGACACACAATAAATCCCAAGGATATGTTCCCGAACTAAAATAAAAACTCCTATATGTATGACAAATAAAAATATTTTGGCACAGTATAAACCAAGAAATACATTTGTACATCTTCGATCTCCCCCACCCTGGTTGTTTCGTGGCAAAATCCAAAAATACCCCAAAGCCCAAAATAAATGCAAATCCCACTAAATACAAAAGAGTCCCATTCATCAATATAAATCACCCACAACCCTAGAAATGGCAACACAGACTAATACTGGAAAAACAAAATGAGATTCTCTAAGACGAGATACCGTCAAAACTCAAATAATACAAAACCATCAAGAAACAAACCTCAATGTGAATGCAAAGCTCCCCTACATAAGAACTATCCCTGAATAAATTCACTGTCGTATAATAAAATTTACTTCGCCTTTTGACACTAATATACAAAGGTAGATAATATAATACTAAGATAAGTGAAACCATAAAGCTCAAAAGATGCGAGAGAAAAAACAAATATAACAAACACAAGATTATGATAATCAATCGCATGCAAGATATACACAAAATCTTTCAACCCCCAAATTATATGAGGGAGATATACACAAAAATAAATAATAAGATATTAATGGAAACGAGAAATACTCAATGATAAAGCAATGATAACCATATCATATCAAGAGATAAACCACACAAGAAACACATGCTAGCATGAATGAACATGAATCATGAATTTTAAAAGTGTCGCATGCCAATACATACACAAATGAATAACATCTCAAACAAAGAACAAACATTGATGCTCCCCCTAAAGTTATGCATGCAAAAAAAGAATCATAAAAAGCATGATAGCACAAAGCACATAAAGCATGTGAAACATGATGGGAGTATGAGTATCTTAAAAGATGTGCCAAATAGATATGAGCATGAACATGGAACATCTCATCAAACATGAGAATCTATGACAAGAACCACATATCTCCAAAAATATAAAAAATGAACTACCTAAGGCATACAAAGCTCATAAAATGGTAGTCGACAAGAATCCTAGAGATCACACATAATAATTTAAGAACAAACACTATCCCCCCCCCCCCATATATATATATACAAAATCCAAAGCAACGGGTACAAACACATGAGAGATATAAAAAGAAACACATGTACCAAAAAGCAAACTTCTATGTACCAAAATAGGGAACTCGTGTGTACAACTTGAAAATGCAACGGTATGAACGGTTATCATGCATGTATGGTCACGTGTGGCGTGGGCATAGTGAAATTTTTAGGGAAACTAGTGAGAACATGCGCTTATTGGACTTGTTAGGTTTTTGGATATAAGTGAGTTATTAAAACACTCTATTGGATTAAGCACGGGCAGAGTATGCTCTATCGAATGTTTTAGAAAACTGTGATGTTTTTTTAGAGTTTTTAAATAGATTAAATTAAGGAGTTTGAGTATCACTCTTGGAAAGGGATGAACCTTTTGTTAAGATGGTCACAGATGGGGATGTACCTCGCGATGGATAATCATTTGTGTGGATGGTGCATGGTTGCATGTTCGGTCTTAGGCTAATTAATCTTAATAACCTACTGAGCTGGGTAGTAGTGTATCGAGAAGTATCCTTTTAGGGATTTCACTTGTGAGACATCCCAAACACGAAACTTAGTAAGGTTCGGGAGTTGAGAGGCTTTTGGGAACTAGGACATTTAATTATTTCAATGTGAATTACTTATGTGGAGAGATAACGCATCGGGCGATGAGATATTCCAAGTTTTAGGGACAATAAGGCCAAGGAGTGCAACGTCAAGAGTAACAAGTAATGTTCAGACCAGCAGTAGCATGAGTGGGGCAATCTTAGAAGTAGTTGAGTCACTATTAGAAGGGTATTAGGACATGCCTTTACTTTAAAATTATACCTTATATATATATCGTTGAGAATATATATCTATATATATATACGTATGTTATGCATGTGGGTGTGTATACGTGGTATTGGTGTATGGGCTCCCCAATTATGGCATACTATAGTAGGCATATGCGAGCCTTATTTCTTCATCTCGTTATGATACAAGTATATGCTAGTTGTGTATGAGCCTATGGTATTTGTACGGTTTATGTTGTGACATTATGCTTTAGCGAGTTCCGAGGATGAAATTCTTGTATTAGTGGGGAAGATTGTAATACCACGTCTTTTTGTGGCTTTAATTTATTATTTATTTATTGAAAAATAACTTAGTAATTGGGATTATTTATTACTTATATGATTTAGTAATAATAAATTGCTTAATTTAAATTATAATTAGATTTTACATGTGATGTGATTTTTGTGCCGCGTGTTATAAAGAATTAATTTGTGACATTAATTATAGGATATTGGATTATATGTTACGCGTATAATAATTAAAGGTGTATTTTATTTACACTATGAGGTATTACCATTTGGATTGCACTCTGGAGTGTCACGGAGGACCGGATAAGTATTTTTAGTAGTTTGGATTGGGCTTATGGGGTAGGTGTACATTTTGGTTAAGTTTTAGAGTGGTTTGAGTAGCATCTTTGGCTCATTTAGAGACTTGAAATTAAGCCTTTTAGGGACCAGTGGGTTTAGACTTATTTTAAGGGTGTTAACCCTCATTAGTTAGAAACTTTACATATAAAACACAAACCTTAGCTGACCTAGAGATTCGGGATAACGTGGGAGGAACTTTGAGGAGGAAGAACAAAGGATAAAGAGTAAGAATCACTCATTCATACCGTTCTGGCATGAAATCTTTTGCTTTATCACCGTATAACCTGCAACTAGTTTATGGTGCATACATCTTGTATTTTGATTTGGGATTTAAAAGCATGTTTGGAGATTTTAATATGCCATCTGAATCATAATCACATTAGGTTTAATTGGGTTATTGAATCAAATAAATTGATGAGTTTTGTAATCTGATTTAATGAGGAATTTTGTTGGGAGTATTTAATCTAGCCGTTTTGAGTTATGATTATGTATTAGAATCCATATGTAGTGATGAATCAATTGTAAGTTGTCCTATGTTAATTGGATGTTCTGACTTCTAAAATCGCATGTTAATTGGATTAATTGAAGTTAAAAAATATGCATAGTCATATTTAAAAAAAATAAGGCACTTGTCATTCTCAAACAATTTTAAATGATGGAGGCGGTTAAATGTTATCGTGGTACTTATTACGATTTAAATAACGCGTGGAATTAATTCATAGTTAAACTTTTCAATTAGGATTAAAGTCTAAATATCTATTGTTTTAATTTAAAATCCATTTTCATATTAGTTTTTAGTTTTTTTTAAAGATTTTTTTAGGCGTATGAACTATTTTAATTGAAAATGCCACGTGCCAGCTAAGTTAACATTATATAGATAGATGGATATAGTTTATACTTAGATAGATGGGGTTCTGAATAAGTTTTGAAGCTTAGGTTTGGCATTAATAGAGGTTGGGGGTTTGTATATTTTATTGGGCAATTCTATAAGAGGAAGAGTCGGTCTGCCCCGATCCGAATCGATTTCGCCCATGTGGTGTCGACATGTTGGGTTATTTTGGAAATGGTATCGGTTTGGCTGTACCGTGGGTTATATATATATATATATATATATATATATATATATATATATATATATATATATATATATATATATATATGGATAATTATATACTTATAGTTTAAATGTGATAAACTAGGAGGAGGATTTAATTAGGTTTAAGAGATTAATGAACCTAATAATTTAACGGACAATTAGACGACATTGATTGGGGTAGGTTAGAGTAAATTCGAGAGTATGTGTATCCTATTCCTTGGTACTTATATTATGTTGCAACTCTGGGATTTGTTTAGGTTTAAGAATTAAAAAATTTAGGAATCCGGTGGACAATTCGACAATGGGGATTGGGACAGTTTGGATATGCTTACGTGTTATTCTATTCTTTGGTATATGTATGTCATGCTATAAATTTGGGTATAATTAAGGTTTAGAGAGATCGTAAACCTTTCATTAAATTGACAATCAGGAGTATGAGGATTAGGATGATTTGGGTACGCTTAAGAGTACGTGTTGTCTTGCAATTATATATATATGGTTGATTATGTGAACATACCAATTGCTCATGGTGAATTTATAGTTGGGGTGGTAAATTCAAGTGGTTGTGACCATGTACCGCAATCCTGGATGATGACACGGGACTTTGTGAATGGAGATATAACATGTTAAGTCGGTTTTCATTTCGTGATATGAGATGTAATAACTTGATACATTTGGCAAGTTGTGTTATAGCCTTTTCCTAATGGAGGGTCGCACACACACTTATATTATATTACGGGAACTTGAGGACGTATTTCAGGAGTACCAGGTCTACCACCGAGTCACAGGATTGAGTTTCTTACAGATCTAGCACCGGGTTTGAGACTGATTGCACAAGCACCTTACCATATGGCCCCTTCAGAGAAGTGTGAGTTGAGAGACCAGATTCAGCAGCTCTTGGGTCAGGGTTTTATTTGGTAGAGAACATCATCGTGGGGTGCACCGATATTATTTGTGAAGAAGAGGGATGGTTCATTTCGCTTGTGTGTTGACTATAGGGAGTTGAACAAAGTCACAATATGGAATAAGTATCCGTTATCGAGGATTGATGACCTATTTGATAAGTTACGGGGAGCGACATACTTCTCCAAAATTGATTTGAGATCTTGGTATCATTAGTTGCGCATTTGAGAGGAAGACGTTACTAAGACCGCTTTTCTGTCGTGTTATGGATCGTACGATTTTAGGGTGATGCCGTTTGGGATCATCAATGCGCCGACAGTGTTTCCAGAGTTCTCAAACTGGGTATTTAGGGAGTTCTTAGACCAGTTCTGATTGTGTTTATAGACGATATTCTGGTTTATTACCACACCAAGGATGAGCCCGCATATCATTTGTGTATGGTTCTACATACACTACATGACCATCAGTTGTATGATAAATTCGGGAAGTGTGGATTTTGGCTTCGTGAGGTGTAATTTCTAGGCCACATCGTGTCTGACAGGGGCATTGCTGTTGATCCGAGTAAGGTATTGGTGATGAGGGAGTGGGGACAACTCACGACACCGATCGAGATTCATAGCTTTTTGGGGTTGGACGGGTATTATCGTTGCTTCATCAAAGGGTTCTCTATGATTATGGGTCCGTTGACGAACCTTACTCGCAAAGGAGTACCGTTTGTGTGGAGCGATCATTGTCAGTTAGCGTTTGATAAGCTAAAGCACAAGTTGACATCAACACCCATACTTTCTTTGCCTAGAGGAGGATTGGAGTAATGGGTCTATAACGATGCATTCTTGCAGGTACTTTAGGGTGTATTACAGGAGGAAGAGAGGGCTATAGCTTATGTGTTCCGAAAACTTAACCCCCATGAGAAGCATTACCCCACCCATGACCTTAAGTTGGCAACAGTCATTTTTGCTTTGAGGTTATAAAGACATTATCTTCTAGGGGAGTAGTTTACTTTGTTCACGGATCACAATTCACTTTAGTATCTCTTCACGCAGAAGGATATGGACATAAGGCAGAGGCAGTGGCTAGAGTTCGCGAAAGATTACCAGTTTGATATACAGTATCATCCTGGTAACGCTAACGTGGTGGCAGACACGTTGAGCTAATAACTTACGGGGGAGATAATAAAGGTTTGAAAGGCGAAGTGGAGTGAGCTTCGACATGATGATGAGATCGCCAAAGCGTTCAGGGTAGTTTAATCTATCACTCTCGAGATTGTGATGCGGGTAGTGAAAGAATAGGCAGAGGATTAGTTCTATCAGGACAGGATACAAGAGTTGTTAGTCGAGGGTATAGAGTCTTACTCGATCAGCTCAGAGGGAGGCCTACATTTTAATGGGAGACTTGCAGTGCCATAGGATGAGAATTTGAGACATGCAGTTATGACACAGTCTCATGGTTCGAGGTTTGTGGTACATCCCGACGGGGATAAGATGTACCAGGATATGAGGAGACAATATTGGTGGTCGGGTATGAAGCGAGACATAACAGAGTTTGTCTCAAAGTGTGTTACCTATCAGCTTATGAAAGTTGACCATCAGCGACCTTCAGGGATGCAACAGCCACTTGAGATTCCCGTGTGGAAGTGGGAAAGCATTTTGATTAACTTTATTACTCGGTTATTAACATCGCAGAGGGGTCACGATTCTATTTGGATGATAGTGGATCGGCTGACCAAGGTGGACCATTTCTTATCAATTCGCACTGATTATGAGACAAGTCAGTATGCGCTACTATTCATCGCTGAGATAGTGAAGCTGCAATGGGTGTCGATTAACATTGTGTCTGATAGAGACAAGATCTTTGTGTCTCGCTTTTGGCAGAGCTTTTAAGAGACCATGGGCACAGACTTACGGTTGAGTATCGCTTACCATCCACAGACAGACGGGTAGACTGAGAGGGTTAATCAGATGCTGGAGGACATGTTGAGGATGTGCATTCTAGATTTTAGGGGAGGTTAGGAACTATACCTTCCATTAATAGAGTTTACGTATAACAACTCTTACCAATTTACCATCGGTATGGCACCATTTGGGGTGCTTTATAGGAGGCCTTATCGTTCACCCATTTGCTGGTTAGAGGTGGGGGCAACAAGTTATTGGGGTTAAAGATGATACAAGAGAGGACTACCAAGATTTAGCTTATTCAGGGGTGTATATGGATAGCTAAAGATAGGTAGAAGAGTTATGTCGATGCCGATCAGAGACACATTAATTTAGAGGTTGGCGACCAGGTGTTGGTATGTGTGTGTGCCATGAAAGGAGTCATGAGATTCAGCAAGAAATGGAAGTTAGCACCGAGGTATGTGGGACCTTTCCCTATTATTGAGAGAGTGGGACCGGTAGCATATAAATTGAGTTTATCGGAGCATCTCCAGCGGATTCACGACGTATTCCACATGGCATCATTGAAAAAGTACAAGAGGAGCGAGAGAGCTTTCTGGCACGTCCCACTCGAGGAGATTGATTTGCAGCCATATGTCTCGTATGAGGAGAAACCCGTGGCTATTCAGGATCGGAGTGAGCGAAAGCTACGATCTAAGGTGGTACCTCTAGTCAGAGTTCAGTGGGGGCATCACGGTGTTGATGAGTCTACTTGGGAGAGGGAGGATGACATGCCAGAGCAGTATCCATAGTTACTTACCATAGGTATGACCTAATTTTGGGGATAAAATTCCTTTGTATGGGGGGAAGTATGTAATACTACATATTTTCTACATATTTGAGATTAAATAATACGATAATTGAATTGTTTTATTTTAAATTACGTGAGAGAAGTAATTTAATTTAACTGAATAATAATGTGATTATTAAATATTAATCGTGAGTAAAATAATGATTAATATTATGAATTATATTTAGTGAGTAAATAGTAAACGATTGATGATTAGAAATTACGTCATAGCGAGTGATATGGGCGTAATTGGAATTTATCTCAACCCGGAGTCGCGTGTAGACTAACTTGGGGTCGAGATGGAATATTTATTTAAAATGACTCATATGATGATTTTGAGGTCACAGATGAGTTCAGAAGGTTCAAATTAATCAAAATGGTAAATTGAGTCACGGGTCAATTTTAGACTAATTCGAAACCATATAAGGGTATCTTGGTTATTTTGTAATACGAGTTAAAGAGACCTATGAATGTTAAAGACTTAAATCAGATTTTAAATAGAAGGGGCTAGGGTTAGAAACACTAAGAGCAAAGAGGAGTCCTTAGAGAAGGATGAGAGACCATTCTTGGAGCTATTGGGAGAGTTTTTAAAGAATCAAGGTGTGTTCTTGCACCACAAACATCTTGGGAAGGAAGATTGGAGAAGAAAGCAATCAAACCCAACATCAAGCCACAAAATCAAACCCTACAGTTCTAAGTCAAGTGTTTATTGCAAATCAATATGAAGTTATACTACCCATGTGACTAGGGTTTCATTTATATTGATAAATTTGATGCTCTTGGAAGAAAAGAACAATTTGAATACATGTTTGGGTAGAGATTGCATGTAGAATGATTTGAAATCAGTATAGGATTATAAATTAGAGATTTTGTGTTATTATCCACAAATTAAATCAGGGTTTTTGATGTATTATGGTGGAAGAACCTAAAAC
Organism: Sambucus nigra; assembly: GCA_949130495.1. Taxonomy (NCBI): domain Eukaryota; kingdom Viridiplantae; phylum Streptophyta; class Magnoliopsida; order Dipsacales; family Adoxaceae; genus Sambucus; species Sambucus nigra. The sequence goes on along the minus strand of OX422221.1, from coordinate 325,898,103 downwards.
CTAAGGTTTTTGAGGATTAGATGATTAAATTTGAATGTTATTATTTGTAATGTTTTGATGCAAAAATTACGTTAGAAACTATCCTAATATATGTGAGAAGGGTTTGAGACATTTGGTTTGGAGTTCGGTGGAGAAACATGGAAGTTATAGGTGTACTAATGGTGAAAAATGCATTTGCGAAGTGAAGAAGACAAAGTACGAAGGGGCAGATCGGTTCGTATCAGAGGCGAACCGGTTCGGTTCCCAGAAAAATGTAAAATCTCCTTTTTTGCCTAGAACTCCTACATTGTTGTCGAAAAAACTTTTAGGAGATTGTTAGAATATAATGAGGTATCTATTATATTGCAGTAGGCCATGATAGGGTTATGGGAGTTTAGTCGTATCGAGAGAATTAAACGATGATTAAACGAGATTTAACGACAAAGTAATTAATTCGCGAGAATAAGAATGTAATTATTGGAAAGCGTGAGTGAGCTTATAGCATAAAGTAGTAGGGCAAAGAAGATGTAGCTACTGAAATAAAGTAAGGGGTAACTAGGAGCCTTATAGTAGAGAACAAAACTCGAATAATACGATAGTGAGTTAAATTGTAAAATAATAAGTACGGGGAGTATGTGAGTGAATTATACTACGTACGAACAATGATAATTAGGTTGTGTGAATACCTACTGAATATGTATATATATGAGTTATGTGTGTACCTATATGATTGATGTTATGAGTTAGCATACCTATACTGCTTGCTATCACCAGAGGTTCTCGCGAAGTGGTCGATCCCACCTTGACGATTTCAGTGAGGTCTGGATTGGTGCCCCAGAACATAAAACTTAGGGCGGCTCGCTATGTGACGTGTATTAGTAAGACCGGCATGTCATTTGGGTATGTTAGGTATATGCGTAGCACAAAGGCTTAGAACTATGTTCGCCTCCACCATTTGATATTTGATTTGGGGATAGAGGAGACATGCTGAACTAACAGTCCCCATTTAGTACGAGAGGTATTTAGACTGATAGAAGAGTATGCATATTGTTTCACGGTGGTCCTATTGAGAAGCACCGTATTGATATATAACCAATATATACACGATTGTGATTATTCTACTTTTGTGTGACAGTAGATTGATAGATAGTGTATATCTAAAGAATGAATTAAGTAGTAAAACTTAATTAATTGGATAAAAGAGAAGATAACTGAAATGTAATTTCAACTCTTAATAAACGAGAAATGTTAATTCTGATAGCGTACTATATGGGCGGTACAGGGACTTAGAGATGTGAATAGTCTAAATAGTTACTTATGTTTAGTTAGCTTGGGTAGTACAACTAGGTAGGCTAAGTAGAGAGCGTTAGGCGTGCACAATAGTTGAGGAGTGAGGAAACTCAAGAGAGTGTACGTGAACCTAACATGTGTAATCAATAACCGAACTTTGAACTGTGATAAACTATTGCTAAATATTTTCAAAAAATTTTGAGTACTAATCCTTGTTGTAAAAACATTTTCAAACCCTTTTAGGTGTCCAGCCACAGGGACACCACACTTGATATTCTATTCCATGGACACACAGCTGCAGCACAGATGGATGCTTGCAGAAGTTTTGATTAAATGCTTTGTTTCCTCATTTCCTAGTGTAGGATCTATTGGGAGGACTTCAGTATTATAGTTTTCATTTGGGCATATTGTCCCATTTAGATTTTATTCAGTTATTATTATGTTGGACTTATTTAGTTTGGTTTTAGTCGATGATTTATTTGGCATGACTTTATTTATCTATATCTTGTGATGGATTAGACTCTATATTGGTGTATGGTTTTAATTTGGTTTTTCGCAAGCTGTTATCTGTTTAATGAAAGATAAAATTGACGCCAGTTTAATTAACTAATAGGTGATTAATAATTAATTTAGTTTTCAACAATGATGCTAATAATGAACCAATTTAGAAATAATGATTTAATTTAACAAAGGAATGATCATCCAATATTTAATTAGGCGGGGTGTCACAATCCTATTTTACGGGGGACATGAATGGGGTTGCTTCAGGATCGTATTATGTACATACATTGTTATTCAGTGACAGATACATTTAATTAAAAGATGTTAAGATAATAGGAAATATTATATTTTGATATCATGTGTATCTTAGCAAGTATAAATGGTTATTGGCGTGTATTCTATACATGGGTAATTAGTTGCAGTCCATGTTAGTATTTCGTAATGAGATGATACTTGATAGTCTACTGATAGAGACTTCTTAGTATTGATTATTCCTTGGGTTACGACACACATGTAATATTTCACTTATCATGAGGGGAGAGGTATCTTCTGCATGTGAGTGTCGACGAAATGGCATGTTTGTCATAAATGAGTCTCATGATTATTACTATTTTGGTATTGTAAGTTATTCTTTACAACTTTAGGCCACTGACCCAAATATGTCAAACCTTTACCCCTACATGTATTATTATTGTTACATACAGGATTAGTAGGGATGAGCGACTATACTTATAGTAGTTGGAGATTAAATTATCATCATTAAAGTCGGAGTTGTTATTTCATTTTTGTAGTCAATATGTACAGCTTTGATCTGCGGTGGTTACAGTTGTATCTTTCATTTCACTTGAGACATTTGTATAAAGAGATTTTATCATAGTGGATTCAGTTTTATTGGAGTTTCAATTATATATTAGTTTAGTTATTATTATTGTCATCTTGGATTGAGTTTTTATTGTGGATTTTTTAGGTCATTTTTATATTTATGTTGATGCTGAGGATGATATAAATTTGTTAGCTCTTGATTTGGCCTAAATATTGTATATTTATTTCCCTAATTTCAGTACATTTGTGAACCCGAGGGATGCAATTGATATGGATTTAACTCACATTTATGCTAATAACCTTCGTTGGCAAGTATTTCGTGTTTTGTGTTTCTCCTATGTGTTTTAGAGGTTAATTATGCAAGCGGTGCAAAAGAGAAGTCGAAACCATGAAAGAAAGGCTAGGAAGGCAAGTTCAAGGGCATTTTGATAATTCTACAATTGAATCCCGAAGGAGGAGTCAATTGGAAAGTTAAAAATCTCGAAATAATAAGAATTATGGAAGAAACAACTTCCAAATCCGAGTTACGGTTAAAGAGTTATGATCGATTGAAGTTGAGGAAAAATCCAAGAAGAAAAGAAGAAAACATGAAACAAATTCTAAGTGTTGAAAAGAGGAAAAAGACACCCAAAACCAGCGAAAGTTCCCAAATCCAGGTCGAACCAGTTTGGGGTACATGCGAACTGGTTCGGGGGTCCTGATGCGCGAAAATCTTCCTTTATTCTGATTGGTCCAAAGAGTTCTAGGAAGTTACAACTCATTCAAAAACGCATTTTGGCGAGGCTAATGACTTAGAAAAGGAAGTTCTTGATAGTTTTTCATAGTTTTTAGAGAGATAAAAAAGTAGAAGATCACCTAGGAACATAGTTTGGATTATTTGCTTCAAGATAGATACATTTCGAGTTTGTTTTCAAGGTTTTAATCGAAGTTTCATTCCTTTTATTATTGTTCTTTCATGGTTATTTCCCTTATTTGCTTCAACCAATTTCTATGAGCAAAATACTTATTTGCATGTTTCAATCTAGTTTCATCATGAGTTCTTTCACATGCAACGTAATTATTTCATGCATTGTTCAGTTTAACATGTCCGGCTAGTTTTAAAAGGGTCGGGATGCATGAACTCCACTTGATGTGTTAGTTGTATGTGTATAAAATTAATCCTCTGAATTTAATGATTTATTACGACCGCCTTGCGTAGTAACACAACCATTGTAGATCTTTGTATCTCTTTTGCTTCCGGGTAACCAGGATGCATTAGAATGCAATGCGGGTGTCGCTACCGCGTGTACCGATTTACTCGTCCTCTGATTACGTATGGTGCGGGCTTGAACCTCATATCTGTAATGCTTAGGAGTACTAAATTCTGGGTCTAATTAATCAATTAAATTTACGATTAGTTTTATACCTGCAATACACTAGGGTTGAGGGATTGTATTCCCGTCCTATTTCCTTCATCATATAATTCAAGTTTTAAGTCATTCATTATCAGTAATTTAGCTAATTTAGAATAATTGCATTCCATTCATATTTTGGTGCATTAAATAAATATTTTCAAAATTGCATTTAGTTGTATTCCATTCCCAAAATCAATAATCTTTTCTTGTTCTTTAGAGTCAAGGTTAGGTTTCCTTCGTCTGTCCAACGTCGTCACAACTATGTTATCTTATTTCCCTGAGGATCGATACCCGACTTATCGGATTATTACTTGAGCGATAGGCTTGCACTTGAGCCTAGAGAGTACGCACTTCTGAGACACATTCTTAGTCACGTCAGCGCTCAATGTATTTTACATCCAACCTGATCAACTGGGCATCAAACTTAGAGGGAGTTACAAAAAAAATACCCAAATAAGAATAAAATGGGAAAAAACAATCAAACTCTCAAAATCCAATCAATACCCCAAACACCCAAAACTCTTAAAGCATGATATACAAGATGTAATCAAAATAAAATAGAGAAATGAAATCAAATCATTCAACTAAAATATGAAAACACACTAGATGCGACAAGGAGATATCATATTAGGTAAACGTAAAACGTATAGAATATATGTACAAGACACAAGATTTTTTCTCACCAAAATACAAATATCAACTTTTAACTTTCATTAAACAATACAACCCATCAAGTTGATGACACATGTAGAATTCATACAAGAACATATGATAATTATCTAAATTCAAATAAAACTAAACTGAACATGTGATGTTGGACATTATCATGTACATGCACGAGAAAAAATGAATCACAAGTGTTTTTAAAATAACATTGATTCAAATCATGAGAGAACTAGTCATCAAAAGCACAAAATCATATTATGGATCAGGCAAGAAGTTTCCATCCACTTCATAAACTCCCTTAATTTTTACAAACTACTGAAACAAGTATGATAACATCGTGTAAGTGATTTACAAGCTAAGAATCCGCAATACACTTGCAAAAATTGATTTTCACGGTATTTTTAAGAAGTTGTTTACACAAAGCACATAAAAACATAGAAATAAAGCTACCTGATTCTCTTTTGCTTAACAAGATTTATCCATTGACATTTAACCTGGTTAACCAAACGTAAAAAAATAAACAAATAATTTTTTTTGGATATTTTATGTATATGCCAAAGCATATAAATGTAAAAGTATGAGAGAAGTAAATCATACAAGGATAAAAATAAACTTTTACAGAAGGACAAATCAATTAAAATTCTTTTTGATTTTTTCTAAAAAAAAGAGACAACAAATAATCAAGAGGCGAAAAATGCACGTACATACAAAATTAATGCAACCTACCACAAAATACAATAAAAACTCCCACATAAACTATGACCTAAAAGAGTACAAACACAAGTCACACAAACATAGTCCTTACAATGCAATAACATCTAAAATATAGTCTAGGACGATATATGGGATGCGAGACAAGAAGATCTTAGCTATGACCGACACCTAACAACTTAAGTGGGAGCTTTTTGACCCAGAGATGTGACCCCCAAAATATTCAAGAATGCAGTTGTGAAAAATGCAAAGTTTATGGAAAGAAATAAATGAGCTTTTTGACACAGAGATGACATGGTTAAATGGACTATTTTCTCTATTTGTTTCGATGGGAAGACCTAGGAAAATGACAAAAAAGACAAATGACGATAATGCATAACACCAAATGAGATCCTTTAGGGTTTGAGTACGCAAAAATTATTGAAGAGCGACAACTAATTAATAAGATTAGTTTGAAGAAAAATAAAAAAATAAAAAGAGAAGACTGGTAGATTTAACTATTTTTAACTTGATCAACACCGTTTTAGCTCTCTTAAACCCAAAGATCAAGGATCAAGAATCAACTTATTAGTGAAAATAAAAGGTTTTGCCCCTTTGGGGGATTTTTCCTCATTTGTGTGTGTTTGATTGTTCTTGCTTAATTTTATCATCATCAATCACACCTAGATGCATGTGTAGGACTTAATTGATAAAACTGAATTTAATTCAATAACTTCCTTATTTGAACGCAAGCACACTCTTCTCAAATTGGTATCAGAGCCAGTTACACAACTATATCGCGTAATTTCCCGCAAAATTTTCTAAGATATTAATTTTCTAAAAAATTGATTTTTGAAAACGAGTGTGTTCATAATGGAGAAGTTATATAATAAAATGCCAGTTGTTGACGGGACAAACTATGCATATTGGAAAGTCCGCATGAGATCTGCATTAAAAGCCATTGATGAACGTGTCTGGATTTTGGTTGAAAGAGGGTGGACACCTCCCTCTGTCACTCTTGAAAACGTGACCAATTTAAAACCGGTTACTACATGGACTGAAGAAGAATTTAAATGGTCATCTTTTAATTCTAAGGGTTTAAGTGCTATTTCTGGGTCTGTCACTCCTGATGAGTTCAAACGCATAATGACGCGCACCACGTCAAAAGAGGCATGGGATGTTTTGCAACATACCCATGAAGGTACTAATGCTGTGAAAGAGTCTAAACTGCAAAATTTAACAACTCAATTTAAAATAATCACCATGCTTGAATATGAATATTTTGATGAATTTTATGCTAGACTGTCTGATATTGTTAACACTGGCTTTAATCTTGGTGAACACATTCCTAATGCTAGAGTTGTTAAAAATATTCTTAGATCCCTGCCTAAGAGTTTTATCCCTAAAGTCACTGTGTTAAATTCTATGGGTAATTTAATTATGCTTAAATTGGAAGAACTTGTAGGAGACTTGCAAACGTATGAAATTGATATGTTTCCTAAATCTGTCAAGTCTAAAGATAAGGGAATTGCACTTAATGCCCAGGAGAGAAAGAGTGAGGGGTCGGCAAGAAAGAGGGGAGAGTCATCTAGAAAAAGAGAGACAGACACGTCTGATTCTGAGTGTGATTTTGACTTAGATGATTTGGCCCTATTTTCTAAAAATTTCAAGAGAATTCTCAAATTCAAGAAAAATGGTAATTTTAAAGATAAAAAGAAGTTTGAGAAAAATAAGTTTGAAAAGAAAAATGAAAAAGATTTTAAAGATCCTCCTAAGAAAGAAAGTGAGAGATGCTTTGAGTGCGACGGTAGGGGTCATAGAGCTTTTGAGTGTGCTACTAGGCTGAACAGAGAAAAGGGCGAAGCTGTCCTTAATGCTACCCTTAGTGATGACAGTGAGGTCAAGTCGGTGGATTCTCTAGATGAGTCACCGCATGAGTGTAACTTCACCACATTCATGGCTAGTCATGTGAGTACTTCTAGTGCTTCTCACGACGATGAAGATTCTTCTTCACAGGGACACCTCGATAATGAAAGCGATGTGAGTGAGGGGGAGGATGACACAAGTGAGAGCGAGAGTGATCTTCAACGCGCCTACGCCGAGCTTTATTCTGAGTCATTTAAAACTAAAAAGCATAATAAAGCGTTAGTTCTTAGGATCACCGCGTTAGAGGAAGATTTAAGAAAAGCGAGAGAGAGAGAGTCCTCCACCTGCACTACCTTAAGAGAGAGAGAGTCTGCCTGTGTTGATAAAGAGAGTTGTTTTGAAAATGAGAGAGAGGACTTGGCTAAACAAGTGGCTAGTATTACGAGGGAGCTCCATTCCTCCGTGGAGACTCGGAAGAAACTTGAAGCTCTTGTAGCCCAGCTTACTCATGATCTGGAGAGAGCACGGGAAGTCAATGTACAAATCGAGGACAAATTTGGGAAGATGAGAAAGATGCTTCTCGGCCTCGCTTTAGGTTTTGGTGATAGGCAGGGAATTGGTTATGACGGTGCTTCCACGTCCCAAATTGCACCCGGACCATTTCCTGAGTTTACTACGACTCCTTATGGTCATCGTCAAAAACCTCGAAGGAGAGTTCGATCAAGAAAAGCAAACCAAGGTACGCCTTTAACTATGTTCTTTTGTACATATTACAAAAGAAAATTCCACCTCAGGGAGTTTTGCTATAGTATGGGTCGTACACGACGTACTACTGCTCCACCACAGCATACTGATGATTTTACCAGTCTGAGAGAGCAAGTTGAGTTTTTAGCTGCCACTTCACAGAGTTTGATGGAGGAATTATGACGGATGTCTTTACCGTCAATGAATGCTTCTCACATTCCGGCTAAAACCAACAACAACAAATATAAACAAAAGGTTACCACTTATTGGGTACCTAAGAAAGATAAAAAGGCCTTTGTTGTTCATATCGCTCTCAAAGCACATAATACCTCACAGTGGTATTTTGATAGTGGGTGCTCCAGACATATGACATGTGATGCCTCATTTTTTACATCTCTTGAGGATTATCAGGATGGCAGAGTCACCTTTGGAGATGGGAGCAAGTCTAGCATTGTAGGACGTGGTACTATAGAGTTACCAGGATTTTCTAAGCTAGAGAATGTTTTGTATGTCAAAGGTTTGAAAGCAAACCTTCTCAGCATTAGCCAGTTGTGCGACGCTGACTTTGCCATAAAGTTTGACCAGGACGCCTGTAATGTCTATAATCAAGCCAATAAACTTTTAGTGTGAGGGGGTGATGACAAAGAATAATTTCTATGGGACTGAGCCCACATCCTCACTTGTCTGCAACAGCTCCACGATCACTCCTATGGATCTATGGTACCAACGTCTAGGTCACGTGAACATTAGAGATTTAACTCGTCTAACTAAAAAGGACCAAGTACGTGGCTTACCATCACTTGAAAAGCAAACTTCGACGGTTTGTGGACCTTGTCAGTTGGGAAAACAAATTCGTAGCCCCCCATAGGAAGTTGCATTCCATTACCACCTCTCGTGTACTTGAGCTTATACATATGGATCTTATGGGTCCTGCTCGTACTGAGAGTCTGGGTGGGAAGAGGTATATCCTCGTGATGGTGGATGATTTCTCCAGATACTCGATTGTAGGTTTCTTGAGGGAGAAATCCAATGCTGTGGTGTTTTTAACAACCAAGTGCCATGTCCTGCAAAATCAACATGGAGTCACTATTAACAGGATACGTAGTGACAACGACACTGAATTTAAGGAATCAAAGGTAGATCTTTACTGTGATTGCAATGGGATCAAACATGAGTTTTCTGCTGTGAAGACTCCTCAGCAAAATGGGATTGTTGAGAGAAAAAATAGGATAATCCAGGAAATGGCTAGATCTATGGGATTGTTGAGAGAAAAAATAGGATGATCCAGCAAAATGGGATTATTGGGAATACTTTAGGATATTCATCGAATAGTAGAGCGTATCGGGTTTTTAACCTAAAGAGCTCTAAGGTTATGGAGTCAATAAACGTCATCGTGCAAGATGACGTACCTCCGGCGTTTATTGATTCTAGCCTTCAGTGTGAGGATGAGGATGTTTCTAGCAGTAATTTACTTGTACCTCACCCACACTCTGTGGACCCTACTCCTGTGTTAGGGGGCACACCTGCTTGGGTTCACAAGAGTCATGATCCTTCTGCCATTGTTGGTGATCCCACTCTAGGGGTTATGACTCGTGCTCAGCTAAAGAACGTTGTTATCTATTTATGCTACATGTCTAGAGTCGAGCCCAAGAACCACAAAGAAGCACTCAAGGATGAACACTGGATATCTGCTATGCAGGATGAGTTGCTTCAGTTTAAAAAAAATAATGTCTGGGAACTTGTCCCCCGACCTAGTGAGACTAATGTGATAGGTACCAGATGGATTTTTAAGAATAAAATGGATGAAAATGGTACCATGATCAGAAACAAGGCTAGGTTGGTCGCTCAAGGCTACACACAGATAGAAGGTGTAGACTTTGGGGAGACATTTGCTTCAAGTTATATCAGATGGATGTTTCTAAATGGCATTCTACAGGAGGAGGTTTATGTGCAACAACTCAAAGGGTTTGAAAACCCTAAGCACCCGGAGCACGTCTACTATCTGAGGAAAGCCTTATATGGTTTGAAGCAAGCACCCCGTGCTTGGTATGAGAGGCTTACTTCCTATCACTTAGCCCATGGCTTCAAGAGAGAGGGAGTTGATATGACGTTATTCGTCAGGAGAGATGACGGTGCTATTTTGGTTGCCCAGGTCTATGTGGACGACATAGTCTTTGGATCCACGTGCCCCCAACATGCTCATCACTTTGAGGAGGAGATGAAAAGTGAGTTTGAGATGAGCATGGTTGGTGAGCTTACTTTCTTCCTTGGTCTCCAGGTTCGTCAGCTAGAGGATGGGATGTTCATCTCCTAATCTAAGTATGCTAGAGACCTAGTGAAGAAATTTGGGTTAGACTCCGCTAAGCACGCACGTACACCTATGAGTACCACTACCAAGCTGTGACACCCCGACTAATTAAATACCGGGTAGCTACTCCTTTATTAAATCAATACAAAATGCCAAGTTGGTTCAGTTAATAGCATCACTGTCGAAAACATTTTAATGATTACTAACCACCTAGTATTTAAAAAGTAAGTTGTCAAATTTTAAATTAAGTCTGATTAACATACAGTAAAAAGGATAATGAAAGAATAACAACCATTCACCATAACGAAGCAATAGAATAACCAACAAAGTGATAATAAGTCCGGAGGAAAACTCCTCACAACAATCCCACGACTGAAATAAGTAAAACAATGTGCCCTGAATTAATTACATGCCAAAAGTCTGAAAATCTGAAATAGGAAATGTTTTAATAGAAATGGGCGACATGCCCTACAACTGATGAAAGCTGAATATAGAGCCAAGATAGATGAAGCGTCTACTAGCAAAGTCCTGTAACTTCCACAAACAGCTACAGCTCGTCACCTGGATGAGGATCCTAAGCATGGTGTCCTTGTGGCTGGGCACCTAAAATGGTTTTTACAAAAAAATAGATTTGAAAGCAAACGGGTCAGAGCCCGAAAGTGGAGAGTATTTTAAAAATAGCAAGTGTTTTAATGACATTAAAACAATGAATGCAAAATACATGTTAGGACGTGCACTCGCATGAAATACTCACCTCTCAACTAATTGTGCACTCCTACCGAATATCACCCATCAAGTGATATTTATATCTAACTAAACTGACATGAGTTCTAACCTTTCTACTCGGTTCTCATTATACATTCTAACGTCATCAATTAAGTAGAGGGCTTTACTTAAACTCAGATTCTCAATAATTATCAATACCATTCATTACAGGTTATCCCTTTATAGTTACTCAAAGCGTTTCAGTATTTATACTCACAATACCAACATGAAAGTTCTCATTAATTTAAGTGTATATAATTCATGTCATAAATATACAATACAAGCACCCCGAGACTAAGCTGTGGTGCACACATACTCTGCTATCCATCCCGGTACATCACGTACATAAGGATCACGCATTCCGAATCTCTCAGGAATCGTTCTCAGATAACAACAATCACAAACAATGGAGGCGAACACAGTCACATCACATGGGTCACGCACATACCTACGCTCCCAAGATCAGCAGACTTATTAACTCCCCAATAAGTCCTTCTTTGACCTATGTTCTCGAGGTACCAATCTAAATTCGGGCAACACAAGGATTAAAAGGCCCTAAGCGAACGTAAACCTCCCGTGATAGCAAGTATGGTAGGTATGTCATACACATAAAATCATATACATATACTAAGTATGCACACATCTTAGTAATCACCATAATTTATTTGCGGTACACTTCTCATTCTCTTACCGACTTATAATGTTACACAATTCACATGTTCCTGGTTAATTCAATTATTTAAGCCGACAGTAATTCTCGCATCGTAATAGTCACTCACGTCCTATTCCACAATTTCCATTCAATTCAAATCACACTTCTATGTTTTACTCTTCAATATATCCCAAATATCCAAACTATAACAATTTATCATCAAGGGAATGTTATCTCTACAATTAAACAAGGTTACGGGATACGCGAAATCAAAACAGGCCAAAAAGCCTAAACTGTCAACTCATTAGAAGTCTCGTTCGAACGAGGCTGTTCGAACGAGATTTCGTTCGAACGAACTGGGCATCTAACGAGATCTCGTTCGAACGAAAGGCATCGAACGAATATCCCTCTCGTTAGAAGGCAAACTGTCAACTCGTTAGAAGCTCATTCGAACGAGCTCGTTCGAACGACCTGGGCAGGTCTTCTAACGAGAGGCCAGTTTCGAGCCCAGAATTTCCTAAATTCGATTTTCCAACTTCTCTTCACCTCTAATATCATCTAAATGTTATTCCAACAAGGTTTCAAGGTTTCTAATCATCCCTAAACATATTAAATTCGTATTATAAGATTTATATGGGGTCTAATCATCCCAAACTACATCTAATCATCAAATCTCCCCAATTTTTCCCAATTTTCAAGAACATGAACCCTAGAAATTTAAAGTCCTCCATAGTTATGATTAAATCCGTTTTTGTAATATTAAAAGTAGTAATTCCCTTAGTTCAATCATCAAATAACAATTTTACATGCAATCCTACATTAAAATCTGAATTCATATCTCCAATTTCATGGGGTTTTATAGATCTCCCAAAAACAATACAATTATACAAATTTCCTACACATGGAAGAAGCATTATTTGCAAAAATGAAATTAAACCACTTGCCTTATGTCTTTCTCTGATTTTGATGTCGAATTGATGAAGGTTGATTTGTTCTCTCTCTCTCTCTGCAGAACTTTCCTTTCTTTCTCTCTCTACCAGCTTTTCTCTAAGGATGACAATGGTGGTTAAGGTTGCCCTAGGAAGCTCTTTCAAAACTCATTCAAATAACCCCCGTAGCCCATTAGGTGTAGTTAGTGGGTTTAGTGGGTAAAGTCCAAATCAGATTTTTAATTCCTAATTTTCGTGGGTTTTAATTCCCAAAATTCCAAAATTACCAAACTACCTTTTTACGTTGCCGGTATGGCCTAAAAATGCCCCGGGACCCAAACTAAACTCCCGGCTAGTGTTTTCTAACTATTTCGACCCTTCCGGATGCGCTGGCGCACTCAAAACGACCATACGGTTAATAGAAATAAAATTCACTTTTTAATTAAAATAATTATATTCCTGACGCGACTGTCACACGCGTCCCAACAAAATTTCCAAATTGCCGTATTTCAATCTCACGACAAATTTCATAATTCAATAATCATATATAGCCATATATACTCATTAAAATCAAATACCAACTCGCATCTCGCTAGTATTTTTATCCGGATTAATTTCCAATTAATACACATTTAATTCAATTAATCCCATAAATAAATATCATAAAAATACGGGGTATTACATAAGCTTAGTAAGGATATTTCAGGCAAGGATGTAGAGCAAACCTTGTATTGGAGTATGATAGGTAGTCTTCTCTACTTGACTGCCAGTCGTCTCGATATAGCCTTTAGTGTTGGAGTCTGTGCGCAATATCAGGCATCCCCGAAAGAGTCACATTTACTTGATCTAAAACATATTATTAAATATGTGAGTGGGACTCTCTCATACGGTATTTGGTATTCCTTTGATACCGATGATCGTTTGTCCGCCTATTCAGATGTCGATTGGGCCGGGGATGTAGATGGTTGTAGGAGAACTTCTGGTGGGTGTTTCCATTTTGGTTCTGCTCTTGTCTCCTGGCTGAGCAAGAAGGAAAACTCCATCTCTCTGTCCATCGCGGAGGCTGAGTACATCACCGTCGAGAGTTGTTGCACGCAACTCTTATGGATGAAGCAAATGTTGGAGGATTATGGGATTTCACAAGACACCATGACTATTTCCTGTGATAACACGAGTGCGATACACATATCCCGCAATCCAGTCCAACATTCGTGCACAAAGCACATGAGGATATGCGAGCACTTTATACGTCAGTTAGTTGAGGAGAAAGTCGTATCCCTGAGTTTCGTACCCACCTACCGTCAGTTAGCCGATATTTTCATAAAAATTTAGATGTCCTTAGATTTGTGTCTTAGGAAGTCTTTGGGGATTTGCACAGTTGACTGAGGGGTTGGTCTATGTCTAGGATAGGATGTTTTTTCATGTTCATATCATATGCTTCCTACTGCTAGTTTATTTTATATGTATTATTGCTTTGTTGTATAACTATTTATTTATTTTTTTGAAAAATCCAAAAAGATTTTCGTTTTTTTTTATAAAATTTTTAGAAAAGCACAAAAAGATTTTTGTATTTTATTTGCACCTTTATGGATAAGCATTTAAGATAGCCGAGTCACAATTTCATTCCATTTATCCATGTGACTGTTTGATAGAGATTTGAGACGCTACATCATTTCATCCATGTGCTTTACATTGTTTGGAGTCTTTGAGATGTGATCAGTGATATCTTTCTACATGTTTGACTCTTATCTCCTTATTGCACACATGCACGACTTTATTTGATTATTGTACTTGTCTATCACATATTGGCTTGAGTGTTTCCATCTCAATTCTGTCTATACAACTAATAATATGCGATAAAACTTGACAAGATTGGTATGCATGTAAAAACCGTTTTGGTGAGACTGTGTGGTTATTTGAAAATGGGGAAGGGCTGCGAAAGGTTCATTTAGCCTTTGCGATTCTAAGTCACCGTTAAAAAAGACCTAAGAAATTGAGAAATTTTATTATCCGGGGTCCAAAGAGGTTAAAAGAGCCCCCCCCTCCCCAAAAAAAATATTTAAAGGCAATAAAAAGCAATATATGCCAAAAATGGGCCATTAGGTTTCATCATCAATTCTCCTAAGTTTGAAAATTTAGATCGCCTCTATACAAAATATAAATATGAGGGAGTTTGGTTGGAGAATATAAACGGGTTTGCACTTCCTTGAAAGTCCTGAAAAAGCATGAAATAGTTTTGGACGTTATTGGTGTGGAAATCACTTTGAGATTTGATTTGTTGATTTGATTGAGTCAATGTCTCATATTACCACCTTTTTACACCAAAGGAAGATTTTGAGTTCATTCGTTAGGAGTATCTGATATTCATCGTGCACATATGTCATGTTTGTATGCATTGATTTTCTTATCGAATTTGATCACACCCTTCATTTTCGCTATCATCGACTTGGTTGTTTTTGTGTTCTTTCATGGTATGATTCTTTATTGTATACTATGTGTAAAAGTTTTTTAAAAAATACAAAAATAGCAGTTTATTCCCGTGTGTCATTCTCCTTGTGCATTCATTTATGCTTCTCATATCTATCTATTTGGGGACATCATAAAAAGGGGGAGAAGAATTATGGGGGAGAATTGAGAATTGTTTGTTTTGGTGTTTGGTTGATTTATGAATGATTTTCTTAAGCTTAATTTTCATCAATTTTTGCATATCATTATATTTCATATTTCAAACTGTTGCTTGTCACGGGTATTTGCTTGATCTCATGTGTATAGGTACAACATTGTTTATTATTGGACTGCACACACTGATGAGAAAATCTTTGGAAGTTTCTGGAGAGCTTAAGATTTGAAAGACATGTCATTTAGTATTCTCAGTTTGAGGGTTTAATGGGGATATTATCCTGTATGTCATTTGATTGCATAATTCGGTTTTTTTATGTATGTACCGGCATAGACATAGGGGGAGATTTGTAAGGACATAATTTTATAAATGTCCGGGGTAGAATCTAGGAATTTTTCGTTTTATCCTAGATCACAGTTTCTATGTCTGATACCGCTGCATTCGGCACGTCAACACGATCAACCTCGACGGCATTTATCCGAATTCAATGCATCCATTATCTTCACGTGCATCATGCTACATGCGGCGTGCTGCTCAGCTCATTCCCACTACTCCACTACACTTTATCGGTAAAATGTTTTATTGGAGCTTTAAATATTTGCATAAATACTTGGGAAATTAATTTTGAAGTCTGGATTAATTTTTTATCAAAAGCAGAATTTTTTCTAAGTGTAGAAGCGAAGTTCCTTGAACGACGAGCTCGCTCAAACGACTTTGAATGTCGTTCGCGCGAGATAGGCATGTCGTGTGATCTCGTTCGAACGACTTCTGTCCTTCGTTCGAGTGACATGGCTATCTCGTTCGAACGAGCCATCGCCTCGATTTTTGTATAAATATCCGTTCTCTTTCTACACGTTTTTCAAGTCTTTCCGCAATCTCAAAATTCTGCGAAAACTGTCCAGAATAAGACTTCATCTTTTTAAGATTTTCAAAACCTTTTTGATTCACAAAACCATTCCCATATATGTGTGTGAACCTTTAAACCTTCAAGAGGATCTTTTACTCATCTCGGATAATTTGTGAGGAAGCCGTTCTCTTCTTCATTGCCGCCTTACTGGAAAGGGATAGTTCCAGCCACCGACAACAGAACCGACACCCGAGGGTAATTCTATGTCACATATTTTCATTGTAATCCGTGTAAGCCGTTCTTTTACAAAATTATAGTGAAAATAAAAGGTTTTGCCCCTTTGGGGGATTTTTCCTCATTTGTGTGTGTTTGATTGTTCTTGCTTGATTTTATCATCATCAATCACACCTAGATGCATGTGTAGAACTTAATTGATAAAAACTGAATTTAATTAAATAATTTTCTTATTTGAACGCAAGCACACTCTTCTCAAGATTGACTTCAATCCATACATGACCCGTTAACAAATCGATTCCAAATAACCAATCCAAACCTGAATTATTAGTGTTAGCGGGTTACACGACCTAAACTGTTAACACCTATTAAATAACTAAAATTCTCCATCAAAAGATAATATAATCAAACCTGAATTGTTAGTGTTAACGTGTCACACGACCTAAACCGTTAACACCTATTAAGTAACTAAACTTCTCCATCAAAATATAATATAAATAATTCCTACATCCTAAATTATAAATGTTATTACTAATAGGTCCGAACAACAAAAATATTACTTACCCAAAGTTACAAATATTACAAAGTTTATCAAACATAATTTATTGACAAAGAGTTAGGGTAATGTTAATGGGATTTAATGGGTGCAAATAGATCTAATCGTTTACATAAAAAATACAGAACTCGAATTGTTATCTTAACGAGTTTATCGTGTTAACTTGATATTGATCCAAATTCAATAAGCCCAATCCCATTAAATTATAATTTTGTATCGTGTCATGTCATGTCGTATTTTGACAAGTACAAGAGTATTCATGTAAAACACAAGCAAATAAGCATGTGCTCTTTTGGTGTTTGAGATCAATTGGACCAATTTTTTAATATAATATTCAACCAAAGAAAAGTGAAGGACTACAAATCTATTAAAAAGTTTATTTATTTATTATTTTTGCATTTTTTACTAATTAGTTTTATTACTAAGTATATAGTTCAATACGTCATATCATCTTTTTTTTTAATTCAATAGATTTCATAATTTTCTTTACTCTAATAAATCTTATTTATAAATATATACCGAATATTCACTATTATTGAAAAAATGTTATAACAAGATATATTAAAAAATATGATATATTTGTAGAGTTCCCTTGATTTTATTTTTATTTGCAACTCTGCAAACAACCCTAAAACAAACGGTAAACCCTTTACTCTTGGGCGTGGTGGTCTCACAGTTAAAGGAGCAGAGAAGAATATAGACACAGAACACGCAAAATCGTTCATAAAAGTATTTGCATGTAATCCAGGCTCCCCTATCTAATCAGATAACCTTGTCTGAACAATGAGAAATCTCAGTTTGAAAAGAAGCCTTTCTTATATGCCCAACCAATTTCTCAAAACAACACATCAAACCCCAACTCTGTGCCACAAACATTTTCTCAACACTGTTTCAGAATCAGCAACTTCTTCATCATCATCCTTCACAGTTCAATACCTCATCAACGCCTGTGGATTCCCTTTAAAAGCCGCCATTTCAGCATCTCAAAACTTCCAATTGGAGGAAAAAAAGTCTTATAAACACGACTCTGTCTTATCCCTTTTCAAATCCCTTCAATTCTCAGATACCCACATCATAGATTTGCTCAGCAAACGCCCCTGGATCCTTAAATCAAAGGTACACAACAATCTCGAGCCCAAATTACACTTTCTAAGAGACAATGGCTTTGTGGGTCCCCTTCTCCCTGACTTAATTTTGTCAAATCCTGTCCTTTTGGGCAGAAGCTTGACTGACCATATTGAGCCAGCTATTATTTTTCTCAAGAAACACCTTCACACGAATGAAAAAGTTGTTGCTGCTGTTAAGAGATCATCTTGGCTGTTAACATTTGATCTAAAACGAACTATGCAACCAAATATCAATTTCTTGTTAAGTGCAGGGGTACCCTCTGACAGGATAGCTAAACTAGTTGTAATGCAGCCAAGGGCTATGCTTCAAAGGGTTGATAAACTAGTCTCTGCAGTTGAACTTGCTAAGAAATTAGGTCTAAAGCCCAATGCTCCCATGTTTATACATGCCATTCGACCTTTGGTCTCAATGAGTGATTCAACATGGAATAGGAAAGTGGAACTGTTTAAGAGTTTGGGTTGGTCTGAGGAACAGACTATGTCTGCTTTTAGGCGGGATCCACTTTGCTTGGCTTGTTCAGAGGAGAAAATTAGAGATATAATGGGGTTTTATGTCAACACTATGAAGTTGGATCCGGGTGTTATAGCGGCTTACCCTAAGCTTCTTATGTATGCTGTAAATACGAGGATTCGTCCGAGGTATATGGTTCTAAAGGTTTTGGAGTCGAAAAAACTGATTAAAGAGAACAGGAAGTTTACTTGGATACTCACACTCCCGGAGAAGGAATTCTTGAAAACTTATGTGATCAATCATTTAGATCAAGTTCCGAACTTGTTGGAGATGTATCGTCGTGCCATTGCAGGTGATAAGATCGATATTGATAGTCAATTGCAGTGAAGTAAGTTAGCCTCTCCTTTGTAGAGAAATGTGAGTATATTGAAAATGGACATTTTAACTGCTACCGATGTGAAAGTTTTGCACTCATGTAGTCTCTTTGTCTTTTTATAGTTATTGTTGTTGTTCATGATGCCCATTTACTCTCTTCAAAATAATTTATTGCCTTACCGGAATTGATAGTGTAACAACATCATAGTTTGGAGACTTAGTCTCACGGTTTTCCATTCAATGAGTAGTTTTAAAGTGAAGAGCTCCATTTGAGTTTATTAGTAGTAAACGGATGAGAACTATTAATACCTTTACACAATTTGGCTTCAAACATTATCTCTTGATCGTTGATGTGGAATTTTTTGGGCGCACGTATATGTGCGTGTGAGAGAGAGATGTGATTTAATTGAAAACCATTGAAGAATGCGTATCGCAAGTACCTTGAAGCAATATGAACACTTTTAACCATTATATTTTCCTTATTTTGTGCAAAAGCCAGAACATCATAAAAAGGATTTCTCATGCATACGGAGTACAACACTATAGTGTTAAATACATTGAAAGAATATCAAATGAGCACGTTAAGACCTACAAAAGTTTTCCGGAGCCTGGAGTATGAGATTTTACGCTTTTTCCAATGACAAAACCTATGGCATCTGCATTTCATGAACCACTATTGGGGGAAAAGACGATTGTCATAAATCTTCGGTTCATGCTCTAAAAAGCAGAGGTTACTCCAATGGATTTCCAAATAATGAATATTAGTCAGTTGTGATGAAAGTAGTAGAAAAGTGGATGTGCACTTGTCAAACAACCGTTGTCGTATATTATATATATATATATATATATATATATATATATATATATATATAGAGAGAGAGAGAGAGAGAGAGAGAGAGAGAGAGAGGCAGGCTCTCGTGCGGACCTAGTTTGTTGACTCGTTACCGTCCAAAAAATATCTAGGGACCATTTTGTCTTTTATATACTAATGCCTTTTCTAAGGTTTTTAGAATAAAAATTTCTACCCCAGTAGATTCTAGAGTCTATTTAAGCTTACTTTAAAGTCTAATTAATTTGGAAGTAAGTATAGAATTTTCGGGGCTGCTTCTCCGACTTTCTCCGTCACTGTCATACTGTGTTTCGAAATAGTGAGGGTTATCTATCCAACTATTTTCGTTAGGGTGTCTAGAAATTTCAAGAGGTTTTGAAGGAAAATAATCTAATCTTAAACACCTTATGCGGTATTGAGGTTTTATCCGTCTATAATGATTTGCTTTACATAAAGCAAAATGGGCATCTAGCAATCATTCTATCTGAGTCTTAAAGTAGCTTTGTCGCCTTGTGATAATTCAGTCTGACGGCCCACGTAGGTCAGGTATAATCTTTCATGAAAATCAAACTTGTCGTTTTGTGTCACGGATCTTCTGTCTTTAATAATTCTTTGAATAAAGAGGGACCTTTTCTGACCCGTCTTTGTCTTATACCTTTTCAGTTTTGTCTTTATTTGGTGGAGCATTATTGTTGCCGAAATATTCGTCAATGAGGCCCACCACTCTCATGCTGGCTGGTAAAGCTACCTCTACCAGCACTTATTTGGATTCCTTTTTGAGCCTTCCGTTGAATGGCTCATCAACTTGGCTGATTAAGTTTGCCTTATGGTATACAGTGTACCATCTTTCTTGACTTGTCAATAGTTCCATAATTTCTATTGTTTCCATGGCGTGGGCAGTCTGGAGTTTGGTCTTGTCAACAGTTAAATCTTTATTTTCGTCTTCAGAAAGAATTTCAAAGTCTTCAAATGCAAAAGTGAAAAAACCTGCAAGAACTTGGAGGAATCTGATAAATTCTAGCAAATAAGGGAAAAAATTCTTCTATTTTCTTAGCGTACTCATGGACAATTTTTTCAAGAGTAATAGAGTCTTCAACAGTCTAAATCTGGATGAGCCCAATGAATGAACCCATAGTCTGTAAGAGTTATGTGTGCCATTTCTGCTTCTAAAAAAATATAAGTTTTTGGAACTTCTTTGAAGAAGTCACTAATTATTAAGGCATCCCCATTTATCTCTGATAATAACATATTGAAATGATCAATAATGCCGTCACCCTCTTTCTCACAGTCTTCTGAAAATGAAAGATTATTATTACCAAATGGTATAACAATCTTAGTCTTAAAAGTCTTTTGCTGATAATAAAAATTAACAACTGGTCTAGTTTTGGAGGATTCTCCAAGAGTCCGAGCAGATGTCTGAGGTCTAGGAATAGCAGTACTATTGAGTAGTACTATTGAGTTGAGTACTTGCAAGTCTTTGAGTTATCATGAATCTGGCAATAGCTACCAAATTATGTTTGATTTCTTTCCACTATCTATTCTTTACATTCCACCATATGGCGTCTATAAGAGTATTTTCTTCTTTTGAAAATTCTCGTCTATATTTTATAAAAACTGGTCCGGTCTATATTGTGGAAAATGCATTTTCCCAATGAGTCTATTCTGGGCAACAGAATATCATTAAAGTTTTCCAGAATTGGTCTATGAGTCTGAGTCTGCTTTGCGTTATACTAGCATTTGGTTTTGCGCGTCTAAAATAGTTTGCAACGTCTTTTTTGTTCAGTCTATTGGTTCCAGAGGGACTCATGATGTCTAAATCTTCTGTTTGCATCATAAAACAAGAAATAATATTAGTATTAACAAACATGGGTTCTCTGGATATGATGTCTGGAACGGTATTTTTACTTCCCTCCCTTAATATGTATAACAGAGAAGTCATATCCATTAAGTAATTGCTGCCATCTAATTAGTCTATTAGTCCTTGATTTTGATAAGTCTCTGAATTTTACTGCATAAGGAGAATTAGTATAAATAGTAAAATGCTTAGGTCTAAAAAAAAACATATATTTTTCAATATCCCGAACTATAGCTAAAACTTCTTTTTCATGGGCTGTATATCTTGTTTCTCGGTCAGAAAATGTGCAAGAATTATATATACAAAGTTTCTTCTTTTTAGTCTGATGGTCAATGGCAAAGTATACTGCTCATTGTTTATCAAGGGCATCCGTTTCTATTATAAGTGGTCGTCAGCATTAGGCAGTTCGAGTAAAGGAATATTCTTGACTTCTTCTTTGATCTGTCTTATAACTTCAAAATAATCTTTAGTCCATTTAAAAGGATTAGTCTTATCTGCTCCTTTTAATTTGAATGCTAAGATTTGTCTTTTTGAAGCAAGGTTCTTAATAAAGTCTGCAGCACAATTAAGCAATCTTAAAAATGATTGTAATTATTTTCTATCTCTAAGTTGGTTTGGGAATTCGAGGATCTTCTTGGTTATGTAATCTGCTAAGGATAATTTTCCTTTATTAATATGCATTCCCACAGTCTATTTCAGTCTGGAATCTTGTATTTTCTTTTAAAAAATAACAATTCCATGTTTATCTAATTCTAAAATAATCTTTTTAAGATGGTCTACATGTTCTACTTCAGCCTTGCTAGCTACAAGAATATCATCTATGTAAATAAGACAAAATTTTGAATAAGGTCTAAAAATATTGTATTCAAAATTTTGTCCATTCTTTCTAAAGAGTCTGAATAATCCTTTTGTCCTTTTATCCTTTTGTCCTTTTATCTGACTAAGAATTTCTTCTTTAAAGAGCTTATTTTCTCTTCAAACATTTTCATCAATTTCTTCATTATGCCTAACAAGAAATTTAGCAACTTTTGCAATATAGTCTTTTATTTCATCATCTTTTTCTTGTTGTTGCACAGATTCTTGTGTCATTCTAGCTTCTATAGATTCTACAGATTTTTCTATTTTATAAAAACGTGTTAGAATAAAGGGAGAGTTTAATTCTGCTTGGAAAGGTTTAATATATATAAACTTAATTCCCTTCATAAATTCTTCATATATTAAGTCTAAGTTCATTAACAATATTATCTATTCTGGATAGGTTATGGCTTTCCATATTGTTAAGATAATTGGCTAAATTTTGTTGAAACTTAACAAAGTCTGTATAGAAGGTGGTTAACCCTTTTGTCTTAGCTTTTAAATCTAGTTGTAAGTCTTTAACAAAGCTAGTATTGTAGTCTTGTGTGGCGGCTTTAGATGTTGATATTAAATTTGAACTTCCAAGTATAAGTTTTGATGCTTTAACAATATTAGCAATCTCATTTTCATTAATCTGGTAATAAAATCTTTCATCACTCATCTTTTCTAGAATTTTTTGGTAAAAATCTGCTAGGGTCTGAATAGAGAGGTTTTTAGGTACCTTATTCCAATCTAACTTAACTATTTTCTTTAGGTAGATAATTGTCTAATCTTTGAGTAAGTTTGGCTTGTTCTTTGATGAGTTTGACTAACTCACTTTCTTGGTTTCTTGTTAGAGTTTTTAGTTCTGAAATTTCCTTGTTAAGGACTTCTATGTGATTAGTCTTAGTATTTATATCTTGTAACACTTGTACAAGGTCTATGGGGATTTGCCTGTCTATTTCTTGTATTTGTTTAGAGATATTTTTGATCTCTGTTTTCAGGGTTTGGATATCTTTAACTAATTGTCTTAAAATAAGTAGGATACACTTATTTTGATCTAGTATGCTATTGATAGTACTAGCAGTTGCTTGCTATCTGCTTGTTTAGCTGGGATGTGTTCAACGTTCGTCTATATGTGAGGTTAAGCAACCTTCTGGGTCTAAGTCAGTTATGGGTATGGGTTGATAGTCTGGATGGTTTTCAAAAATATCTTTGTAAATGCGTGGAATGAATCCTAAGCGCATTAAAGTCTTTTACTAATGTAGGTCTGCAAGGAGCGTCTTGGCTCTGATACCAGATATGGGTTGGTCGGAATTCGGGTGGGTTTATCTCTACTTTTGCGGTCTAAAATATAAATCTATGATATATTGGGTCTTAAAATATAATTTTACTATAAAGCATTAGCTTTTGTCTTATTATGGTCCTCATTTAAGGACCTCATTTGAGCCGTTCTCTCTCTCTCTCTCTCTCTATATATATATATATATATATATATATATATATATATATATATATATGGAATTGATGGTGAGCAAGGTGGGAAAGTTGAGTTACTTAGACAGTGGATCGCTTTGATGCGTGGTAATGGTATGGGTTTGTGGTACGCTCGTGTGTTGGAGACACGATAGACTTAGTTGGGACATCATTTTAGTCCGTGGTCGGCTTGGAACTATTATTTTGATTTTTGTGTACCATTTAAAATGTATATGTAGTACACACTTAGGGCCGTCAATATGGGTTAAATTGGACAAAACCGCCCGCTATCTGCCCAAAACAACACTGCTCCGTTCCAATGATTTGTTTGCCGATATGAAAAATGGTAATGGCCCATTATACCAGTTATTGGCGGATCATAAAAGGGCAAACTGAGTTAGTGCAAATATGTAAACCTAGTTTACTCTTACAAGTTGCCCGTCTCCCCGACTCTCTCTCTCCAACAATTCTCAAGCTCTTTGCAACAACCGATTTCAAACAAGAAAATGGTTCATCGATTTTGGGTTAGTTCACATAACAGTGAGTGAGCACTATTTACTCCATTTACGATTTCATGCTTCAAGGAGTTACGGTTTCATATCCAATATTTCAATTTCCAGCTAAGAATCATATTTAAATATTGTTGATGATAAAGAAAAGCATCTGAAACTTTCAGCTTACATGGATTTTAACGTGTTTTAGTTCCAAATGGAATTTTCGGTTTCTGAGAATTTCTACCCAAAGACCAACAAACGGACGAACAAACCTCTGTTGTTTCAAAAGGGGGAAAAAGTGAAACTTGAATTGAGCTGATCCGCTTTAAATCCAATCCGAACCGCAACAAATGGTGACCCGTTTCTGAACCTCCCAAAACTGACACGAACCATTTCCAACCTGACCACATCCGCTCATAACCTCCCATTTTCCAGTTCTAACTGATGTGTACAAGTACGAGAGTCCCTAAGATTACTTGTATTTTTTTGTTTATATTTATTTTCTTATTTTATGAGGTTATTTCTCTCTTTTAGTTGCTATATTAGGTTAGGGGGAGACATTCCTTTGTAATGCCTTTAGTCTTTTTACTACTTTAGAGTTTCTTGGCTAGCAAGGCACCTTAGCCTATAAATAAGGCCTTTGGCCATTCTTTGTAAGCACTTTCTTTTGGAGATGAATGAATGACAGAGTGAGAAACCTTTTTATTTTATTGTTTCTGTAAGACTGCTTCCGCTTACATCACTAACTCTAACTCTAACTCTAACTCTAACTCTGACACGCACTCATTCAAGTATTATTAATTTATAAATATGTTTCCCTTTTTTCTTTGTTCATTCTCTTCTCATCTTCAAAACAAATGCGGGACTCAAAATTTGTTAAGATCCAAGTACCTAGAGGGGCACGTGAGATTTTGAACGGGATTTTAAGGGGTAGAGAGTATCTGATAACATTACTCTGCGTAAGGGGTGTTTTCAAAATGTGGCCACTGTGCAGTTGTATGTTATAGAACTTGTAATGTTTTTCCACATGCACACGTACTATCATGGTTTATGGGTTTACAAAACATAAAATACTACCGAAGACCGGCGCGTCACATGTTTGGAAAAATCAAGTGGCCTATCGATATATGATTCAGTTGCAAATTCAAGCCTTGGAATGTAATATTATGAGTAATGAGCAATAGTTGTTTTTTCATCCTTGAAATAATGTCTATCCAAGTTGGAATATTGGTTTCTTTTAAAAGCAATTCATAAACTTAACCAAAGCTTTTGCAAGATGTTTGTCTAAAATCATGTCCATTATATGTCTAATATTCTATCATGAAGGCTTTCTTGTAAGATTTTCTGACCTTGTGGGAAGTCATCATTTTTACATCGTAAATGTTATTTTGTTTAATACTCCATCCGTCCCATATTAATAGTCATTTCAATTTTGATTCATCTCAAATTACTAGTCTTGTTTCCGAAATGTTATATGAAACTAGGTGAGATTATAGAGGTACCCACCCGAACAATACTGGAACAATTATCCAAGTGCAGGTCTTTTCATCAGTTTTAGTAAGGATAAATTTGGAAAATAATTTTTTTTCTCAAAATGTTATTGACTTTCAAACGGCTATTAATTGGGACGATGGGAGTATATATATTTCAATTTCACAATCATAAATGGAGAAAGAGAATTAAAGGAACAGTGCTTGCGGTGCACATCCAGGTTCAGTTTTTTAACAAATAATTTCTTAAGCTATATATTGAATCGATATGATTGGTTGGGGTGGTGCGAATATATGCGAAGGTGTTTCATCCCTATAGCCCCTTAAGCTTGAATTGTCTAATTAATAATACTTCCTCATGTCTAGGAATTAAATGAAGGATACACTACAGAAGTACTGATTAGATGTAGACCTTAATGTACAAATGTACGCATATTAGAGCAGTTTATGAGGTATCTGATTAAACTTGTTTTGGTGAACTGGGTATTGCTTCTTTATGACATTGTTGGACTTTTTTGTTGGCAAATGTGGGGATATGTCTGATAGGCACCTCCTTATGCTTATATTCTTTCTAAATCAGCACTCCAGCAGAATTTCCTGATACCTAGGGGGAGTGCAAGAAACATTTAAGGTGAACGAGCTCAAGTATATAAGTAGGATGTTATTCATAGAATGATGCGTAAAAGTAAAGGGCCTAAAGGTAGGGTTGCAAACTAACCGAGTTGTTCGTGAACTGCTTGAGCTCTCGCTCGTTTATAAACTAACGAGCCAAGCTCAAACACTATCTTGAGCACACTTGAGAACTTGAGTTTGATGAGCTCTGCTGTCTCGTTGTTAAGCAAACGAACCGAACTTCAAGCTCGTTTAAGAATCAAGCTAGCTCAAGCTTGGTTTGGTTTGTTTTGCAGCCCTACCTAAGGGGAAAGCATATCAATCGAGCTTCGGCATTGAGGAAAAACTCTCTTCTCTTCCTTTCTTCCTATTGATGTAATACAACTACCCCTGGCCAATGCTAATAATATTGTAACTCGCAAGTATTCTAGCTAAACTATTTTTATGTTTTTTTTAAGTTATCACACAAGGTATTTTAAGCATGGTAGTCTTGTGTTCTAGTGACAATCTGATTGAGATCATTGTGTCATGATGTATTGTAATTGTTTTGTTTCTTAATTGATTTTTATTTTATATTTATTCTTCACAATCACACATGGAGAGAGAATTATAGGAGCAGTTCCCAATATTTTGTTAGGCTATACATGTCAAAGGTATTAACATAGTTGAATTATTTGAGGGGAAGCTTTATATGTCCCGCCATATGTACCGCCATGCGACCGCATCAGTCTTTTTTTATTTTTTATTTTTTTTTATTTTTATTTTTTATATATATATATATATATATGTATGTAAAAACAGTTTTTTTTAAAGTAAACAGTTTTTTATTAAAATTAAAAGTAAAAAAAAATCCTATTAATATTTTATTAACATGATATCGCGATTGATAAGTGCCTCTGGCGCGAATGCACATTTCCGGACCCAGATCATTTGTTAAATGTGGGTCTGCGCCAGCTGCACTAATTAATCACGATATTTTTTCAATATAATATCGCGATTAATTAGTGCGACTGGCACGGATCCACATTTCCGGACCCACATCATTTGTTGAATGTGGTCCGCGCCAACGACACTAATTAATCGCGATATTTTTTTAATAAAATATCGCGATTAATTAGTGCCGCTGCGCGGACCCACATTCTCGGACCCACATCAATTGTTGAATGTGGGTCCTCGCTACCGGAACTAATTAATCGCGATATTTTATTGAAAAAAATATCGTGATTAATTAGTGCCGCTGACGCGGACTCACATTCCCGGACCCACATCATTTGTTGAATGTGAGTTCGCACCCGCGACACTAATCAATCGAGAATCTAAGACATCAAATTAAACATGTTTTTTTTGTTAAAGTTAAAAAATATTTTTTTAAATGTTATTTTTAATTAAAAAAACTGTTTTATAGCTTTTTTTATTAGCAAATATAGTTTTATTTATTTATTTATGAAAAAAACACATTTTTTTAATTTGAATAAAAAAAGCGGTTTAATTTTAATAAGAAAAAAAACTTTTTTTTATATATTAATAGGAAAATTGTTTTTTTTTATATATTAATTGTTAAAAACAAAATAGTAAGAAACTTAAAAAAAAATGCCAAATGCGGTCGCCAAGCGGTACATCTAGAACGACTCTTATTTGAGTACTAATAGAATAAAATGAATAATGCACTGTAAAAGTGCACTGATAAATAGTAGTTGTGTATGTCTCTCTCTCTATTTATCTATACTTCTATACTACCTATATATGCACCTTAAAAGAAATTGTTATATTTTAGACATAAATCCTCAAAAAAAAAAAAAAAAAAAAAACTACAAGTTAAAATCTGTTGGTCTCCCTTTCTCTGTTAATAAAATCTCATATCTTTTGACCATTGTGTCTTCTCTCATTGATTGCTAAAATATCTCTTCAAATATTTTATACACTTGAGTTATTGATGATGATGTTACCGATGATCTTATCATGAAGTTTGTAAATCTTCACAAATATATTAAAAAAGAATATTCATGGGAATGGGTTTGTTTCTTTATATTTTATGGTTTATTTGTCATCTTAATGTGTCATTAGTTTTCTTTTCTTTTATTTTGTTTTATTTATTTATTTCCTTTTATGTCTTTTAATTTGTTTAGTTTTTTTGGCCAGTCGGTGATAGCTTTTGTCAATAGTTGTCTCAGCATTGGTGTATCTGTGTGTAGTTTATCAACAAATCGTACATTACATTATCAATGGCTCCGAAAAAATCCAAACAATAAGAGGCGATTCAAGAATTGAGAAGAAGCACTCAAGAATTGAAACAAAAGTGAGAAGAATTGACACAAATCAACAACAATTTGATGCCCTCTTCCAACTCCTCTCCTCTAAAATTCAACCACCTCCCACCGTGAACAATCAAATTTTCGACGAAGAATTGTTACGGCGTATGGACCTCGATTCTAGGGCAAGAAAACACCACTATCACAACTCTAGCCGTGCCGCCCTAGGAGTTACTTCCGGCTTATCCGACCCAACAGGAATTTTGGGTCTACCCACCCATGGCCAGATTGACAACATTCACAACGCAGAAAAAATGGCCGATCTTTGTGTCGGAGGGCAGAGAGCCGATTGCCTTAGAAAAATAGGAATTTCTGGCCATTTTCGATGCGCAATCAACACGGAAGTCATTAGTCAGAGGCGAAATTTTAATCCAATTAGGCTTGAATCCACACTTGAACCACTTGGCATCAGACCCTTGTTCGAACAACCCGTTAATGTAAATAAATCAAATCCGCTCAGTAAAATAAGGATTCCGATTTGGGGTTTCCCGTTCCACCAAGAAAAGAGTTTTATTTTGGCCCTACCCGACTTTCCCATCTTCCTCGGCAATGAAAGAAAATCAAGAAAGTCTAAACCCTGGTGATTCTTGCCTAAAAATTTTGATTTTTTTGAAAGTAAGTACGCGAGTCGCGTACGAGGGCGCCTCCTGTTTCAAATTGACGATTTCTTTAAAGGAGGCCTAATCATGTTGACCGTTTACCCTTCAAGTTTGAGGACGAAATTTTTTGAATCCGGGGAGAAAGATGGGAATGGGTTTATTTTCTTATATTTTAGGATTTATTTGTCATTTTAATGTGTCGTTAGTTTTATTTTATTTTATTTTAGTTCTTTTATTTCCTTTTATGTCTTTTAATTGGTCTCCAAACATGTTTGTGACTAATTAGGTATTCTTTTGAATGATAAAAAATATGTCAATTTAGAATGCACCCATTTTTATTTAGTTACTAAATAGACTTCTTATTTTGAATGATAGAATTATGGGAAAGTCACATAGAATCGATTCATTTTTCAAGAGAAAGCATATGGAAAGCGTAGAGGTCAACGCATCTTTGCCTACTCCCGAGGTTAATTTTTTTGTTGTCTCTGTCCAAACTACTTATTTTTGTTGCCCTCTCCCCTCCCCCCCCCCCCCCCCCCCCCCCCCCCCCCCCCAATTCCACCAAAAAAAATAAAAAATCATGGCTTCATCCATGATTGTTACAATATTTAAGAGACTAAATGAACAAAAAAATAAACAATTTAGAACTTTAATTTCCTATACATGATCAGATGTTCTTCCAGAGACATATTTTCAAGTTAATTAGGGTAATATGTTGTATTACAAAAAGTTCTTAAACTACTGATTCTCTCTAAGCCTTGTTGAGATTATTTTTGCAAGGTCCCTAAGGTGATGGTGAAATTGGATATTTTTCAAAAAGTTTCGTGGAGTTTTTTGCAAAATCAATAATATTGAGATTTATTTGCAAAAGCTCAATAATTTAGGAGATTTGTTGCATTTTGTCCACTTAACTGCTCTTTTAAGTAATTTGAACTATCATATTTGCACGAAAGTCCATTGATAGATCAATTAATATTTGGGCTTGGAAACCGGATTATAATGCTATCACGGAACTCGTCTATGCCTTACCATTGTTATATGTATTTCATCACGGTACATTTCCTTTTGTATACGTAATTTATTGAGGACTGAGAATATATACATGATTAGAATATGTACATACTCTTTGTATTTGTATAAGTCCTATATTAATTGTGGTCCGCGCCAACGACATTTATTTAGGACTACAAATATATAAATGCTATGTGTATTATGTGCACGTACTTTGTGAATTTGCGTGTACTTTCAAACAGTATACGTAAATTCATAAAGTACACGCACATTGAAATTGATTTGGTTCAATCCAATGTGCATGTACTTTATGTATTATGCATGTACTCTATATAATATATATATATATATATATATATATATATATATATCCTCAATTTAATATATCCTATGTTATTGTGTTCCGCGCCAAAGACATTTGAATGATATTCCACTGTTTGTAAGAAGTATTATGGCTGTGTTATTGTTTATGAATCATACCATCAAGCATGTTCAACTACAAAATTGCTGAGTGCACATTTGAAGATCTTACCAATACAAAATCTTTCACATCGACAAACAATGAAACTTATGATGACAAAATTCATTTTCTGCTTCGCGCTTCGCATCAATGATAAATAAAAAATGTTACTTGATTTTTATTACTACGTTGAAGACATTAAGTGCAATTTTGATGTATAAAATCTACAAGTAACTGAATCGAAAGCGAAGGATTTTGTAAAACGAATTGAGCAATATCTCTTAAGAGGGTTTGAAAATACTAACGCGTTTAACATGGATCTATTGTATGACTTCTTTTGTGAATATGTTATGAACAGAGAATCTTGGTTTATAACTTGTCAAACAAAAATTCTTAGGTATTACCATATAACGGACCATAGGGAATTTGTTTATTAAAATTTTGTATTACGAATTTCTTGTATTTTGTTGAGATTTGTTTAAAGTGTTATGAGAATATTGTACGTAAATATTCCTGTACTCTATTGAAATTTATTTGTTCTTCAATACAAAATAAGTGTACTTTACGTTTTTTGTACTATTATTTTACTCAATATGTTAACGATCGTGGTTCGTGGTTTTGGTCTTGTGTTACGACCTCTGTTAGATATCACCATGAAACAAATTATTTTTGAAATGTCGCACTTTAATAGAAATGTGTATGTAGTAAATGAAAATTCACTGTAATTTGTTAAATACGCGCGTACTCTATTGGCATATGTTACTTTATCAATACAATGTCAAGTGTACTTTATGTTTCCATGCCTATATTTTCATTATACTACGTGTAATTTATGTTTCAAAGTTTGTATTTATTCCAATTCACACATGTACTTTATATTTTAGGCCGCATGTACTTTTTATATTGGACCACGTGTACTTTGTAAATACACATGTACTTTATTGTTTGAGCCTGTATTTTATTCTAATTCACGTGTATTTTATTTTTTATACATGTAATTTATCATTATAGTCTTGTAATTTAAATTTTATGTGTTTAGATTATTAGAATGGGGATGAAGATGAAGGAAAGAAAAACAAGAAGAGCAGTGTTGAAGAAAGTTCTTCAAGCAGTAATGTGAAATCTATATGCGGTGTAAATAAATTCGACCAATATATATCGAATGTTGTTAGCTTTTTGTAATTATCCCCATTTTCTCACATAAAAGCCGACCAGGCACGATACACCAAAAATGGGGCTTGTCTGTCAATTAATACCATTCTCAGCATCAACATAATAAAAATGATATATTAAAGGCCTATGATTAAGGTTCAATGAATATTTTCATAACAATAAATAAATCCAAACTAACACCAAACTGACACCAAGTGTATGATAAATCTGACATGAAAGTAATTATCTCAACCCAACATAACGTAAATAAATCTCTGGCTTATGCCCATACAAATGTCTCAAATGAAGTAAATAACTATAGCTGAAAAGCACCTAAACTAGAGCCAATGAATCTGAAAGTCCAATAAGCAAAAGAGATCATAAGTTTGATACAACTACAGTCCCACTATCCTTGTCTAGGAGCACCTTGTGGAAGAAAACATTTAAATTTGGGTCAGAGTCCTAGGTGTGCAAGAGTTATCTTAATCAATTTAAAATGATATAAATACAATTGATGCAAAGTAAATATTCCCCATCGTCACTCACATGCGATTAATATCTCACCGCTCAACTTAGTGCAATATTGCCCGCATCCCGCAAGTCGCAAAATAATATATATGACAACGTGCCAATTTAATACTTAAATGAATTAATCATCGTCAATTACTAAAATGAAGCTGTCTGCATTCAATTACCTAAACCTCAAGGTATTCCAGTTGTATATATCCCATAAAAGTGGCATAAAAATCTATTATGCTCAACATAGTAAAGGTTTGTGATTTATGTCTACATTCTTAGACAATTTAATTCATCTTATATCACCTGAGTAGTTCATATATATATGTCGTTTCATATATGCGACACACCAAGGCATATACCAGTGGTGTCTCGTTCGTGCTCTATCGGCAAGCCCAGATGAATCTCTTATCCAAAGCGGACATCACAAAATACACATTAGTTGGGGCGGTCCCTACTCTATACACCAGTTCACGACCCATACCTAACGATGACAAAGGATACCAGCATCAACACGTACCTCTCGTAGATGGTGCTGCTACATAGTACCTAAATGACCTACACAACGTCTAGCCCACCTGTGCCGACGTGTGCTACACAGTTCCGAACGTACAAAACCCCAAGCCGATAGGACCTTCCACGAACATTGGTATGTCCTCAGAGATACACATAAATACATATTATTTATCCCATTTAATATGCATAGGTAAGTACTCTATAATTACCCAAATGTCCCACATGATATCCATAATTATTCATCAATTAATAATTGACCATCTAGTTAATTATTAATTCTATTTCTTTAACAATTATTTAACCATATAATTAAATAGAATATTTCAATTAATATATGGGTCACATTTATATTTTTAATAAATTCCTCGTTACCCCATACATCGTCCCACCAACTCGTAAGGGGTTCTAAAGATATTCAACATTAAATTCAGGCCTCGATTTCTTGGCCGAATCTATTCACCCAGCCGAATCGATTCACCCAGCCAAATCGATTCGAAAGGCCACTGCTGCCCAATTTTGATAGTTTCCTTATACAAACTCTCTTCTTTTGTTCCCAAGTTTCAATCCAATTAAAATTCCTTTATTGTAACCATGTAGGGGGATACTTAGTACTTAGTCTTACATCATATAACCGTTATTTTTATGTAACTACATCAATTACTACCGCCAAATTTCCCAGATTTCATATGAGAAATTAGATTCTTTAATCCTAGATTTCTTCTACAATAACCACTACGTATAGATTAGATTATGGGACACAATACATGAGAATTAAAGTCACAATTTGCAGTTAATAACATGTCCCAAATTCCTCTACATGTGATCTCAAGATTTCCCAAAATTCCTCCAAGAATCCTAGGGTTTCTATCATCAAAATTCAAGGAATCAAATCCTAGATTTCTGGGTTAACCTTAAATGTTCTAATTAATCCTCTAGATGCATGAGATTAATTCCAACAATTTAATCATCAAAATCAAATCTAAAACCTAGAAATCACATGGGATAATTTCAATGCATCAAGAAGTAGATTGGAACTGAAAATTGAGCAGGAAAATTCTTGCGTTAATATGTAGTCGAAGAAATCCTCTTGGACCCCCCTTCAATTCCTTGCCTCTTCTCCCTTTTGGTTCTTCTCCTTTTCTCTCTTGATGTAGCAGTTTATGTTTAGGTTTCTTTATCAGTAGTGGGGAGTTATTATCTTTCCCTTAAACATATATCAATCACAAATCCCGAGTTGGGTTAAAATTCCAAATTTTGCCCCTCCCAGATGGACCCGAACTCATATCCAGATTGGCCCAAAAGTCTCCCAACACATATACCTATACCTCGGGATCATTTTTAAAGGTTTAAAACACCTAAACGAGCCCGTATACTTTCCGAAATACGTCCTAATTATTTTTATCCCAACATTATATTTTATACTTGAGTCACACTTCATTTATGAGTTTTCTACTACACATGCAATTATTATAACGTTAACATAACACAAATCCCTCATACATAAATATAACGTAACAACAATTTATTTGTTCACATTTAAAATTTTTAATTCACCGATATAGTCCAATTTTCATAAATTTTTATATTATCCAAAAATATAATTCTAATCAATTATTCTAGAAAAATATGGGTTATTACACTTTTATCATGATTTGCCTGCTATTTGAAAAAAATAAATACTCGGCATATTGAACTTCTTAAGAAGACTCCATTCTAGGAGATTTTCAATGCCTACTACATCGAGGAACTAGTAGAAATTCAGCACAAAAAAACCGATAAAAATATTCTATCCATTGTCAAGATCTAAAAAAGGGAAGGAGTAGGTTTAACATGAAAAGCAGTGCCCAAATAAGCCCAAAAGATATAAGTAAAATATTTGGGATCCCAATGGTAGAGGAGAAAAAATAATAAATCTGAAAAAGAAATTGGATGCGTCTGCTCCCAAACCTGAATTCCTTGCCTGATACTTCAAAGCTAATAAAAAAATTAAAAAGTCAGATACAAATAAGGTTTTAAAGAAATCGATAGAGTTGGACACAGATGAGCGCATAACTTGTTTTTAAAACTTGTCTGTCTCCACTTCATGACGATGTTTATTTTCTCCAACTCAAACTTCACATGAGGAGAATTTTTCACACTATACATCAACAATATTGATGAGATGATTACATATGATTGGGCTTCTGTCGTGTATGGGTTTCTCATCAATTCACTCGACAAACAACAAGTTCAAAGCCTAGCACAACAAGTGGGTGTGTCATTTCACTATTAGAGAGCAAAACTTACTAATGCAATTAGTCCAACAAATAAATTGGAAATTTGTTTGAGAACCTGAGTTCACGTGTAATCTGTAAATATCACGTGTAATTTGAAAATACACATGATATTTATAAATTACACGTGTAATTTCAGTGGCCATCGTTATTGGAATATCACATGTACTTTTAAAATACACGTGATATCTAGTTATTCTAATGATCACGATCATTAGAATAACTAGATATCACGTGTATTTTGAAAGTACACGTGATATTTATAGATTACCCTCGTGTACTTTCTAAATATCACGTGTATTTTGAAAGTACACGTGAACTTTATATATTACACACATTATTCCAATTATGAAAACTAGATAATACAATTATTAAAATCACTTGTGTTTTTGCATGATCGCTATATTGAGTATGTGAGAAGTTTGATATCATTCCACACGTTGAAGTTAAGGAAGAGAAGACACTAACATTTCTTATGTGGAACTTGTCATCTTTGAAATATTGGTTATCTGAGAATGATATCGCTTTAGCAAATTTGAAGAAGGAAATTTCAAATAAAGTAGTCGGTAAGGACATTGCAATTGGAAGTGAAGCTGATACCAACAAGGGCATCAAAAAGAGTAAAACTCAATGTGAAGGGCCCAGTTTCTCTTTGAATATTTCTATAGCAAGTCCTATACATACTGATTCATTGTCCGAAAAAGCTGCTGAAGAATGTGATGACAATGCAGTTTCATCATGTTGGAATATTCCCCTTAAAAACTTTGTGATTCCTTCAAAAAGAAGGGAAATAATATGACACCCCGCCTAATAAAATACCAGGTGATTAGTCCTATACCAAATTAAACAGGAATCTCATCTAGTTCATTCTTAGCATCACTGTCGAAAACTTTTTAAAACATTTCTAACCACCTAGTAATAAAAAAAGCTGGTGTTAAATTTTATCTTTTTCAAGTAAACAACCCAACATGCAAAAATATAAACTAAACCAATCACACCACCTGGAACTGAACAAACGAAATAATTAATAAAAGAGCCAAATAAACTATAAGCTAAAATTTCAAACCAAACAAATGGCTAGGGGTGGTAAACGGACGGATACGAATCGGATACCATGTTTTTCATATCCGTATCCGTTATCTGAATGTACTATCCGTATCCGTATTCGTATCCGCCCGGATAGTTAAAACAACTATCCATATTCGTATCCGCTCGGATACCTCGGATTCAGATAATATTCGTACCCGTTTACATTATTTAGCCATCGCAAAAAATAGCTATTAAAATATCCAATCCAATGAAACCAATCCAATCCAAATAAATATATAACAAAATTACTGCCTCCTAACATCAATAATTATGGATTCCATAATAATAGTATCATTCCATAATGGTAATATGGCTTAAAGCCATCCATATTTTATAACCATATAAGCTTAAAGCCATAAAAAAATAACAGTCGCATTCCTTGACAGTAGAAATAAATATGCACCTTTTAGATTAAATCAAATTTATTGAGAATGATAACCTCGTGGACCTTTTGTCTTAAAAAACATACTGATATTTTTATTTTAATAAGTACACATTTTTATTTTGTATATAATATACATGTTGTTAACTTCAGTTCTCATCACAATCAAAGCCATCTCTTTCTTTTTTGTTTCTCTCTTACATTCTAATCTGTTTCTCTCTTACATTCTTTTCTGTTTCTCTCGTACATTTATTTATAATTAAGGAAACTAACGAACAACCACATGAGGGTTTCTTTTCTCTTGTTTTGTATGAAAGAAATGAAATGAAGTTAGTTTTTTTATTTTATTTTGAGTGGAGTATATGTTCTTTAATGGGTGTATGTTGTGTGTGATAGGGTGTATTGTAACTTTAGTGTAACTCCATGACAATATATCCAATAAAATGATAATACATAACATTTTATAATATACCCAATAAAATAATAACTTTAGGATGTTTTTGTTTTGAGTGGAGTATATGTTTATTTTGTTTTAGGGAAACGATTAAGGTTTTTTTTAATATTATTTTATTAGTAATACTAATACTAATATTATTAGTAATATTTTAAACATATGTTTGACGGATACGGATATCCGGTAAAACGGATATCCGATAAAATAATTACTCCGCATCGGATACGGATTATCCGTGTCGGATACTAGTACTATCCATATCCGTATCCGTTTTCTCGGATATTTTTATAGAGTATCCATATTCGTATCCGTTTCCATATTTTCGGATAAATATCCGCAAATTCTGATGCGGATATCGGACGGATGCGGATTTTCGAATATCCGTTTACAGCCTTACAAATGGCCAATAATAATAAAATAATCTGAAAATTGAATCTGAAAATAACTGGGCAATATGCCCCACATGAACAGTGACTGAGAATAAATCCCTAATCTAGAAACAAAAGAATGAAGCGTCTAATACAAACTCCTGCTAGTATCCACATGTGCCGCAACTGCGTGTCCCTGAAATAGGTATCAAGTCTGGCGTCCCTGTGGCTGAACACCTAAAAGATTTTGAAAATATTTGATAGCAAGGGTTAGAACCCAAAACGTTTTAAAAATATATATCAAGTGATTAATTACATTAATTTAAAATGCATGAATGCTCTTCATATTTAAGCTAGTGTCGCACTCTCTTGAGGACAAACTCACCCCTCAACTAATGTTCACACCTAACGCATTCATTATAACCCACCTAGTTATCTACCCAGTAACTAGTTCTTGTTATAACTCCTTCCTGCCACATTACTCTAGCGTGAGTGTGTTTAATGTGAATTATAAGTTATTTATCACTATAACGTAAATAATCACCTTAACTCAACTAATCATCTTTCCTTGAAATATATATAACATTCAGTAGTTATATTAGTAATACAATTTCTCCATGTATTAAATTACCCGTATATAATTATTCATCCCATTATACATGTAAAGCTATATTACAACAATCACACATATGTTGAATATATATATAATCCATCCTCCCGAGAAATATCTCACCGGATGTATTCTCTAAAGTTCTATCAACCCATGCTACTCAGTCCCACCTAGAGTTTCGAGATAACTATGGTTCGTCGAATCAGAACGTAAATAATAAACGTAATGCAGGCGGTCATATTCCCCCGAGTATGAGGAAATCATCTCAATGCCCCACCTCTTAAATTGGACGCTATGACCTGGGGATATACTCGCCCTAATCCTCAAGCTAGGGGATTCACCCACATCGGACAACCTCCCTTGATAGCACTAGAGTATATAATTTAAATACATATCTAGTCACTGATATTTATAAGAACACAATATATATACTATCACACACCGTATATGTATAATTTAAATCCCGGCTTTACCGTGTACAAAAATCCGTAGCACTAGCCTATATATTTTCGAGTCTATGGTCCGACTCTAATTTAATTAATTTATCCATTAATTAATTTATTACCTTGGAATTTAAAACATCATTAAGTTGGTGGAAACCACCTTCGGCTATGATGAGGGTCAATGGTGGGGACGACCCCTCATTCACCCTCAAGAAAGACAAGGGGGGACTTGAAAAAGCATTAGGTTGGTGAAAAACCAACCTCGAATATAATGAGGGCAAATGGTGGGGACGACCCCTCATTTACCCTCAATAAAGACGAGGGGGGACTTCAAAATTTAAAACATCATTCAGTTGGTGGGAAACCTTCCTCGGCAATGATTAGGGCAAATGGTGGGGACGACCCCTCATTTAACCTCAAGAAAGACGAGGGAGGGGTTAGTGTGAGTGTTAATTTAAAAACATCACAAGGCAAATCATATAAGAGACAAGTATAGAAGACAAAAAGAGGCATTATATTACAAAATGTTAATGTTTGTCCAACAAAAGTAAGGTACAAAAATGTGATACATGAAGAGGGTATTGGCTACAAACAACCACCCTATTGAGCGGCATCAGAGGGCAAGGCCTCAACATCTATGGGAGTTTCCTCTATGACCAAGACAGGCCGAGCCTCAGAGGTGCCTTTCCTTCTACATGCACCTGAGGTTCCACTTGAGCTAAGGCTTCAGCAATAAGAGTATCATCCAGTTGAACTGCCTCAAGAGAGGGACGGACAGACGATACTGCATCAGCGAACTTAAGGACGACCCACCGACAGGCCGTCCTAATCCCCCTCTCTAAGTACTCAAGACCGAAGCCTTGAAACTCATCTGAGAGTTTGTAGGCCTCCACAACATCGGCCTCAGCTTTCTTTACTACCCCCTCAAGCTCAGTCTTAAATTGAACCCCAGGTTGATCAAGGCCTCATCTTTATCTTTAATAAGCAAGTCCTTGGCCTTTAGGTCTGCATCATGCTGCTTCGTCAGCTCGTCCAGGACCTTTGCATGTTCGGTCCTCGCACTTTGTAATTCGGCCCTTGCAGTCTCGAGCTCGATCTGCAGGTCAGCCTCATGCTGAATGGACCTCTCGGCTTCATAAAATTTCTATTGGTTCTCATCCATCCACTTGGTAGTTGATGTGAAGGCACAAACAAACTGCACAGAAAAAGACACATGTTAAGGGGCCAAGGAAACAGTTAGTGAAAAAATTCAACTAAGGAAATGAAGTAAAAACAAATACATGGGCCAGAGTGTGCAGACCATAGTCATACACCTTCGTCGGGGCATCTTGGATAAGAAGTCATAGTCAGCGATCGAGTGGGCAGAGAACATAGAAGCCTTGGTCGCCCTCAGATTGGCTATTAGGGAAGACGACTCAGCCTTCAAGAATGTTAAATTTTGGGACCAAAAGGCTCTTATGCTGGAAGAGGATCAAGTCCCCTCAGATGACTCCACCCTCGCCCTCGTCCTTGAATCCGGCCGAGGGTCAGTAGGTACTTCTGGCTCTTTTCTTGTATGACTGTCAACAGTCGGCTCAATAAGTGTCGGCCCCACGGCCTTTATCTTCCTCGGAGGCTACTAAGGCTCCTTGCCTTTCTTCTTGCCTAGACCAGACAGTAAGCTTGGGGCAGTCATTTCCCAAAGATGGTCAGAGATACCTGTAGGACGACCTGAAAAGGAGACGACACATCAGAAAAATACAGAGGCAAAGATGAAACACTTGGAAAAAATAAAAGATTGAGCAAAAATAATAACTCACATAGCTCTGTCAAGGGTCCGACCCTTAAACCAACTTCTTTGAGGAACCGAGGGGTCATTAAATCTTCAAAGTTTGCAAGTTCACCCTCTTTCCCTCGTTCTTTCATATACTCGACTATGTCCTTTTCATCCAGACTAAGTTCGGGGTCTGACCTAGCCTTCATAGAGGGGTTAGACCATCTCCTTGGAACCCTCAGATCATCGTCCAAAGGCTGAGCCCCGACAGCAAATTCCCATTCCCTAGATATGAAGAAAAATCTCTTCTTCCAGTCATGGTTAGAGGTTTGTGCCACGTGGAGAAGTTTTTTATCAGACTTCCTCGCCCCCAGATGATAGTACCCAGGCTGTTTGGACGAGAAAGTGATATTATAGCAAGCTAAGAACACATCGGCTGAAGGCTCGTCAGTGAAGGTATTCTTCCACAAGGAGACATAACCGAGGATAGTCCTCCAGGAGTTGAGAGGAAGCTGAGAGGGGGCAACTACGAGGGCTAGTAATATATTGACTATTGCAGGGTGCAGAGGGAACCTAACGTCGACCTTTAACATCTATTCATATACAGCGATCTCTCCCTGATCACCCTCGAAGACTTTCTCAGACTCAGAGGGAACCCTCATACTTATGTTGGGGGGCACACCAAATGTATGCCTCCACAGCAAGAGGTCACAATCCCTAACGGTGGAAACATAAGCTGAGGCGTGGGAGGTGTCAATTGGGTCAGCATCCGAATCCTCACCATCATCCTCAGTCCCCTCTCCCTCGGCCTCATCACCTATCATAGGTCCACCAGGAAAGGCCATCTGGAAGGCATGAGGGGATAAAGTTATCACATGAATAGCCTCGAAAGGGACCACTCCCTCGGCCTGTCGGCCTGGGCTAAGATTAGACGTTTATCTCCTCCCAGAAGGCCCATCGGCTGTTGGTGACGATGCTCTCTCATCCATTTCTCCTTCGTATGAATGACTCTCGACTGGACAATAAAATGACCCACAGGATTCAGATGGTATTATTATAGCTAAAGGAATGGGGAAAATGGGTCGTACCCAATTAGGGCCGGCCCCTCGTCTCCTCTCGTCCTCTTCCTCTATTCGCCTAATCTCTACGAAGAACTTCTCTCTCAGGGATAGGAATTCCTCTGCTAAATCATAAAGCCTCCTACGCATTAAGGGGAAGGCCCTACACTTAAAAAAGAATTTAGCTTAGCTAATTACAAACAAGTTTACAGATTGACCAACCTGGACTTTTGGATTAAAACTAAGGGAAGCAAGGGTTTTATTCAAGAACACTCAAGAACAAGTCACCGGAGAAGAATGACGAAAACTTATGAAACAACCAAAGAAAAATCCAGTCCTACAGGCCTAAAGCAGTCGAAGTGTAAAAATCAATGGAATATAAAGAGGGCACTAGGGCAGAGGGATTACCTGATAAAGAACAAGCGAGACTGCCAAAGCTCCAAACGATGAAGTTACAGAAATGGCAATGGAGCTGGTGAGAGGCTAGAGAGAGAGAGAGAGTTCAGGCGCAAAGAAGAAGAAGGGGAATAAACTTCAAAAAAGTGTTTAAATGCCTTGCTAATGAGTGGGCCCACTAACCAAGGAAAAACACGGCCCACGAGGAGGGCATCATTAGGGCACAAAGTCCCAGGCCAGGTGTGCAGCCGCCACGCCTTGGAAATTGGAATGACAGTGGATATCTATCTAAGTGTCACATCAGCTCGACAGCTATCATTAATATAACTGTCCATACACTCATCTCAAAAGTAGCACTATCCCATATCCATCTCAGCAACATCAATGGCTAAGGACTGGGGGGTAATTGATATACCCGTATATACCCTCGACCAGGCCGAGGGCGCCCTGCACCTGAACGGGGCCAGGATGACCTCTCAGCCAATATCAGACGACCCTCCAAGGGTCCGACCCCCTCATCAGGTCCAGACGACCCTCCAAGGGGCCGACCCATCATCATGGTCTAGACGACCCTCCAAGGGGCCGACCCCTCATCAGGTACAAACGACCCTCCAAGGGGCCGACCCCCTCATCAGGTCCAGACGACCCTCTAAGGGGCCGACCCCCCTCATCAGGTCCAGACATCCCTCCAAGGGGCCGACCCCTCATCAGGCCCAGATGACCCTCCAAGGGGTCGACCCCTCACCAGGCCCAAACGACCCTCCATGGGCCGACCCATCATCATGGTTCAGACGACCCTCCAAGGGGCCGACCCCTCATCAGGTCCAGACGACCTTCCAAAGGGTCGACCCCCTCACCAGGACCAGACGACCCTCCAAGGGCCGACCCATTATCATGGTACAGATGACCCTCCAAGGGGACGACCCCTCATCAGGTCCAGACGACCCTCTAAGGGGCCGACCCCCTCATCAGGTCCAGATGACCCTCCAAGGGTCCGACCCCTCATCAGGTCCAGACGACACTCCAAGGGGACGACCCCTCATCAGTTCTAGACGACCCTCCAAGGGGCCGACCCCTCATCAGGTCCAGACGACCCTCCGAGGGTACGATAGTATGAGGCCTAAATTAGGCTAGACTCACTACCAGAAGGAACTTTGCCCTCGGCCTCATATCATAGGCCGAGGGTGACATCATCACA
Organism: Sambucus nigra; assembly: GCA_949130495.1. NCBI lineage: Eukaryota > Viridiplantae > Streptophyta > Magnoliopsida > Dipsacales > Adoxaceae > Sambucus > Sambucus nigra. Next base: position 325,855,110 of record OX422221.1, on the reverse strand, counting down.
GCGTGTGGTTTGGGAGATGCGTGGAACAGTGCACGTGAGGCTCACATGGCACGTGGAAGACCGTTATAACAATATCACCCCCTCACGTGAGGGAATATTATGCCATCATTAATCACAGGTGGCATCTATAGGTATCAGCAGGGGATTGGCTAGATCATAATTCACATGCACCATGCATGCTTGGGGGGGGGGGGGGGGGGGGGGGTACACTACACCCCCAAGACCTATATATATTTGTCACCTACAACCCTACAAAGGGATCGATAATTGTAACCCTAACAAAAACTCTTCTTGTACACATAATGGAGAGAGAGTGAGCTTATGTGCATTGTATCCAAGTCCATTAGTGCCCATATTTAGTGGATCACACACTCACAGTGGATGTAGGCCTACTTCGCCGAACCACTATACATCATTATCTTGTTCCTCTTATACTAACCTCCTTCTATATACTTATACATATACATCTCTATGGCTGCCATGGTTACTACTGTTTGAGCTCATCATCACTTATCTGGTGGTGCTGAATCTCAGCATCATTAGTTATAACCTTCCCTAATAATCCTTTATATATCCACCTATTGTGAACCAGTGAGAAGTGACGTTTATGACATGGGAAGTCCATGTCAAAGCTTTGGAAGTATAGTTGAATGGTGGAGTGTTAGTGGAAGGAGTTATAAGATGGAAGTGATAGTATACTCATGAGTGTACTTTATACCAACCAATAATATTGGTCTTGGAAGTATTTCCTAGATATTTTCAAAAATTCTTTAAGCTTGAGGTTGCTGGAATGAGATATTGATGATGTATCGACCTTAGATAAGAGTAACTAGAGCCTGCTATGATTTTAAGAGGATTACTAAGGTATACAATGTCTTAATGAGGCTATTATAGACCTATAAAATCATGTCACTAAGGTATGAACCCTTTATACAATGTTGAGAATGCTTTGACGATCTTATTATAATTGAATAGGAATTTCCAAGTGATTTTTTTGTCCTTACATTTTGGCATATGCTCCATTTGTTAGGAGTTGAGGTTTGTCAAAGGTGATATGTATATTTGGAATAGTCTCAAAGGATCCCATATTAACGGTACTGAGGTATACGCCTTGTACAGGGTCAGATATGACCCTAACGGTTCCATTTCTTATGAGAAAAGTGAACCCGATGCTGATATCCCTACGACCAATGGTGGACAAGAGGGGGTCATTCAAGGTGATCTTAACCATCCACCAGACATCGATATTATGATCAATAATTTGATTGATAAGATCATAGCTACCACTAGAGTCTTTAATCCCAATCTTGGTAAATCACTTTGACTTGCTTCTAATTTTTTGCTTAAGTTTATCGTAAGAATCACTATTATTGTTTTCACTCTCTATAGAGCTTGGAGTGGATGACATAGCTTAAAACAAAATATCTAAGCAGTTGATGGATCAGGACATGGTTTCCTTAAAAAAATTAAAAGTGAAAAGAACTAAAATGGCAAAGAGTGTGAAACTTTCACAACCACCTCGGGTTCCATCTTTTGAAATAAGGGGGTGAGGTGTCTGCAAAGGTTATTGACTATCCTATCAAGTCCTCAAAGGTAGTTGACTCCCTTACTAAGATGTTAGACAAAGTAATTGTTGAACTATATGTAGAGACTCTAATATGTAACCCCCATTTTAAGTGGTGACAGAGGTTAATGGGCTACGTAAACCAGTTCAAGGCATGTTTTCTATTCTAGGGGACTTACAACGTGTGGTCTCAATAAATATAGTGATAAAGAAACTAGTAATCCTCTTGGGACTTTAAAGAAAATGACCTAAACCTTTTATACTCCTCCCATATTTTCAAAGGTTGATGAGTCAATACCTTTAACCTCTTACTTTAAGGAGAGAGAGGTAGTTAATGTTAAGGATGTCCCTAAAAACATAGAGAATGACAAAGGGAAGGTGGGGGTGGGGGGAGGGAAGACCTTTGTAAGTGTTCAGGAGGTCCTTCGCCCTTGTAAATAACTCAACTACTTCTTTATCTACAATTGTAAGGACAAATTTCCAATTTAGTCCATTGTATAGTTGACTTATTCTCGGAACAAAACATGTTTGAGTCATAGGTCATTTTTTTTATTATTGTCACAATACCACACAAACTATGATGTGTTTGAAGATTAATTGAAGACCTTGTGGCAAAGCTTAAAGGAATTAATTATGCCAAAGTTTATTTGTCTTCAAAGTTTAATTGCATTTCAAGATCACTCAGGTATGAATGCGTAATATTTAATGGGACTCGGAATTTTATTTTATAAGGATAAGGATGCTATTTTATTATATAAATGTTTTTAAAATATTTTATAAGTGCTTGAAATAGTTTACACTTTGTTTAAATATGGTAAGACGAATTAGAGATTGAGTTTGATTAGGAGTCTAATTCGCCACGTGTCGTTCAAACGACTGGACCAGTCATTCGCGCGAGATACACATCGAGCTATAGGACAGTTTCGCTCGAACAACACAAAAAATTGTATAAGGCATGTTTTCCATTAGATTTTACTAGTGTGCATTCTGCGAAAATAAGTATTCGTCCAGAACGTTTCTGCACATAAGTTTTCTAAGGTTTTCTAAAGTAAATGCATCCTTATAGTTTCAAAGATCCAGTTTATCATTAATATATGCTATAGTGTCTTTGCGGAACCAAGAAGAGTTGTTCCACACTTGAACATTGCTGTTTTTATGGTGAATATATGGTGGAGTCCTATTTTAACATCGTAGACGTTACAAGCCATATCGGTGGACACCAAGACATACGTGGACGCGTGTGTTGTGGACATGCATCATGAAAGATGGTTACTTTCTACGTGGGAACTGTGAGAGGAGTGGTTGAAGATCATAGGAACGTCAAGTCTCGTGGGTGGATCGAGTCATTAAGTAAGACTACTGCCTATACCTTTGTAAAACCATATTCATAGTGATTGTCTGGCTTGGGACATTTGAGATTTTTCCCGTTGTGGTTTCCTCGCACATCCAATGTTGTCAGTATTATTTAATTTATTTCATGTGTTTTAATCACTAGATGGATGTTTAGGATTAATCAAGATAAAATTTGGTTAAGTTAGAATTTTTTCACAACTCGGTGCGAATTAAAAATTGGAAAAAGTTTTTTCATAAAATAGAAATTGTTTTGTCATCCTTAAAACAGTTATATCATAAGAAATTAAAAGGGACCATCAACAATCGTTCTCAGGACTTAGGAATTCAAATTCCTATGCTATAGCCTAGTATGCTTTGAAGACCATATTGAAAAGGAATTTCTTTTCCATAATTTAAAACTTGAAGGGTAGGGGTACTGAGGCCAATGCCAAAGAATTAATCCATCTTATGGGGAAGGTGTACACCTAAGCATATATTATCATGTATAGTTCATTACCCTTGCACCTCAGTCTGCTACCATTTGTACATTTCTTTTTGTTTTATAGTATCAACACTTATCTCATACCTCGATGGCCTTTGTATGTTGATTTTGGTAATTTTTTGTTTCATTTTTGGAATATAATTACCAATACCAAAGAATACATTTAATCATTTTCGGGTGATTTGGGATCATATTTTCATACCAAAACGATATTTTAGGACCAAAGTGATACAATATGGTAAATATTTAGTACTGTAACCACCATAATTTCATTCTCTTTGGATCTCTCTTCCCAATCCAATGCCAAACTCTTACCTTTAACCACATGTTCCCTTTTCTCCACAACCTTTACCAGTTATTCAAATGTTTACAAGGTGTGGATTAGGAGTCACAAAATGCCTTTAAACCCATTTTGGAATTATAGAAGAAATATAGAAATGTAGGTTATAATCTTTAAAACCAATTTATTAATTCTTTAAAAGGACAAAAAATCCCAAAACATGAATTGAAACCCTTCTTTCCCCAACCTTTGTTATTCATTCAATAATGATGAATATCCAAAAGTTTTTAGTTCTCAAAAGTTAAGGAATTTGATCCAAACTCAGGTTCGAGAAGGCATTAAAATTTTGATTCAATTATTTTCATCCCTAATTATAAACATTGAATCGTGATTAATAAAATGGAGTCATCACTGTTGGACTTTATGTTTTTGGATCTTGGGGTGACTTTTGGTTTTGTTTCTTTAGTGGTTGAATCTTAACAAAATGGAAATCTTGATTCAAAATCTCCACTATCTCCTCCTCTACAACCTTTTTCTTCATTATTAAATTTTGGGATCTTAATAAATTAGTCCTATTTACCTAAGATATTTTCTAATAGGTCCTATCATAACATTTGTTTCCCAATAAGTCCTATTTATACATATAGTGAATATTCACTGTATGTTTATAAATAGGACCTATTAGAGAAAAAATCTTTTTTCATGGGATCTTTTGGAGCAAAAAAAAGATGATAGGGCCTATTGAACTACATACTTAGTAAATAGGACTAATTGATAAAAAACACTTAAATTTTTTATATAAGCCCAAGTTTGAATATATATATATATATATATATATATCACTACACAAAAATTGCCGACTTGTCAAGATCTAAAATCGTGACATGTCAAACTTGTCAAGGTTTAAGACTGTGACAAGTTTGAGGGTGACAAAGGCATTTGTCACGACCAAAGCCCATGACAAGTTTTCAATTTATCACGGACTTTGACCGTGATAAGTCCGTGATAAAGTAAAAATTTTCATGAAATTTGACCGTGACAAGTCTGTGACAAAGAAAACTTGTCACGAATTTTTTACGGTTAAAGTTTGTGACAAATCTAGGTAGATTTAAAAACAAAAACTGTTGGGCAGTATGGCCACTACCACTGCCCAACAGTAAATTTGTACCTGTTATAAATAGTTTTAACCTGTCCAAACAATATGTATACCAGGCAACATTCAATATTAACCAATACAAATAAATACAAATATCCATAACAAAAACCAAACCAACATTTAAATATCCATAACCAAATAAAAAAATACAAATAATATCCAATCTTCAAATAAAATAAATACAAATAATTTTATAGAGTAGGGCCTACAGTAGATTAGAGGAGGAAGTAAGGCCACACAACATATGAATTGAGACACCCACCAATTCACCGAACGCTGCATTGTTTTTCCAACCACAAAGGTTCATTCTCCTTTTCGGTCAAATATGTGTGACGAGAACCTTTTCTTGATAGTCTTGCAAGACACGACCATGAACCACCATACCCAGGAGGGTGCTCGTGGACACCCCGACTAATTAACCTCGGGTGATCAGTCCTAAATTAAATTAGAACATGTTTCTCAGTTGGTTCATTCTTAGCATCACTGTCGCCTTTTTTATTACTAACAACCTAAGTGAGAAAATTAGATTGGTGCCAAATTTTATCTTTCATTAATTTAATGAAATACTCATGCGAACACAAAATAATTTAAACAATCACAATTAACTGAAATCAACCATTCACAATTTAACTAAACTGACCGAATAAACCATCGGAACAAATCCAACAAAAGTAAAGACAAATAATAACAATCCCTGCAAGTCAAACATAAATACTAAATAAAGAGGTGAGCGACATGCTCGAGTAACTGATAGGAAATTTTTATACTAGAAATGAAAAGGAATGAGGCGTCTATCAAACTCCCGCAACATCCACATATGCTGCAACAATGAATCTCTGGAATGAATCAAGTCTGGCGTCTCTGTGGTTGGACACCTAAAAGGTTTAAAAAAAATATTTATAGCAAGGGTTAGAACCCTGAACATTTGGAAAATATTTAGCAAATAATTAACCTGCAGTAATAAATATGTGTGCATTCTCTTCATATTTTAGTTAGTGTTGCACTCCCTTGAGAATATCCTCACCCTCCTCTAATGTGCACTACTAACGCCTTAATTAATTTCCTTAGTTATTTATCCCATAACTAGATAATCTAAACACCCCTTGCAACCACCCTACTTTAACCGAGTATGCCATAGCTATGATTTCTAAGTTATTATCAACATTAACTTAATTAATCATCCACCTTTTTAAATTCATATAAGTTTCACACACGTTATACCTATAACAAAATTCACGGCCTGTATTAATCAACCCGTATATAATTATTTATCTCATTATATATGTATAGTCATATTACAACATTCACACATGTGTTGGAATAATAATTAATAAGGAACATCATCCCGAGTAATAACTCACCGGATGTATATTCTCTAAAGTGCTATCCCACTAGGTGTATTCACATAACGTAGTTACCCCAAATCAGAATTGCTCACTAACTTGGTAAATAACATAAATATTGGAGGCGGTCATATTCCTTCCCTGAAAGTGAGATTCCCCTCACCCATATAATGGACGCTATGACCTGGGGATATACTCTCCCTACTCCTTACGCTAGGGGATTCAACCTCTACGCGCAACCTCACCTGATAGCACTAAAGTATATATAATAATAATATCTAGCCACTGATATTAATGCACACACAATATATATACTATCGCACACCGTATATATATATATATATATATATATATATAAAAAAAAATAACCTGGCTATACCGTGCACTAAGTCCGTAACACAAGCCTATACAAATTATTATGAGTTTATGGCCCAACACTGATTATTAATTAATTTGCACATTAATTGATTAAATTACTTTTGGTGTCACCCAATCAATATACTCGGACTCGCCCTTGTGGCCCAAATAGAATAATACTCGAATCTAAATCCCCGACTCCAAATTAATTATCTTTCCACTTAAAATAATTTAACACCTTGGTATCGCTCAACCACTATACACGGACTCGCCCACTCGATCCGTATTTAATTATTTCAGAATATTTTTCCCAAAATTTAACCATAGTGTGTCATACATAAATTCCCTCAAATCCCAATAATTTTTTCCCTCATAATTGATTAGAATGTATGTCCTATATTTATTTCTCATTAAATAAGGTATGGGAAATAAATTTCAACTAAATTCCCCTTATATATTAAAATTGGTCCAACTGCCAATAATCCCCGACCATCGATCGATCGATCCCCGACCATCGATCGATCGATCGAACAGGTCTTCGTCTTCTCCGAGACCCTATTTCTGTCATGGATGAAAACTTTAATCCTCCAACTCCCTCTACAGTTCAACCCAGGTCTTAACATCAAAATAACACATCAAGAATTTCTAATCAGGAGATTGAATTACAAAAACCCCATTTTTTTTGTACCCTCTTTACCCCAAAACGAATTTTTTTGATTCCCACATCACATAAAGATGAATCGAAATAAAATTTAATGTTATAGCAAGTTAACCACGTGCCTTAAGGTTTCGTAGGGTCTGATTCGGAGTTGTGATTCTCAAGGTTGATGATGAACTTTCCCCTTTTGGCTATTTCCTTTGTCCCCCAAATTGGTTCCTAGTGCCTTTAACTGCTCCTTAAAGTTTTCTCTCCCACTATGTGTTTTTTAATCTCTAATCAGTCGTTCCCCTTTTCCTTATAATTAAGTAATTAGGCTTAATCCCATTTTTATCCTAATGGGCCAAGCCCAAGTGACCCAAATGACCCTGTGTGGGCCCGACTATGCTTAAAAACGTCCCGTGACCCATTTACTACCCCCGCGTACACTTTTCTGACTATCTCGGCCCATCTGGACTCAACCATACCCTTAGAATTGGCATCCTAATTAATTTATAAAAATCCTTATCTCACACCGAAATTAGTCTATACCGACTCTCGGCTGAGATAAGTACATACCCCATCACTCATACCCGAAATGACGTAAATAAATTATTACTATTCACTTAGTAATCAAATCTCCCTAAATATTAATCATTCACTCCCCGATTAATATTTAAATAAATATTACCATAATTAATTCAATTAAAATTACGACACATAAGTAATTTAGAATTTCCGAATTAATTAGATATTAAATGCATAAAATTACGGGGTGTTATATACTCCCCCCTTACAAAGGATTTTCGTCTCGAAAATTAGATAGTACCTGTGGTGAATAGCTTTGGATATTGTTCTCGCATATCCTCCTCCCGCTCCCAGGTAGACTCGTTAACGTTGTGATGACTCCACTGTACTCTAACTAGTGGAACAACCTTGGACCGTAACTTTCACTCACTACGGTCCAGAATAGCCACCGGTGTCTCCTCATATGAGATGTCTGGCTGTAAATCAATTTCCTCGAGTGGAATGTGCCAGAAGGCCCACTCGCTCCTTCGATATTTCTTCAGTGATGCCATATGGAAGACGTCGTGTATCCGCTGAAGATGCTCTGGCAATCCCAGTCTATATTCTACCGGTCCCACCCTCTCAATAATAGGGAAAGATCCCACATACCTCAGTGATAATTTACCCTTCTTGCCGAACCTCATCACCCCTTTCATAGGGGATACCCGGACTAATACCTGATCCCCAACCTCTAACTCCACATGTCTCCGTGAAGCATCAACATAACTCTTCTGCCTATCCTTAGCTATCCAAATCTTCCCTCGGATCAACTCTATCTTAGCAGACGTCTCCTAGACAATCTCCGGCTCTAATAACTTATTGTCCCCCACCTCTAACCAACAGGCGGGTGAACGAAAAGGTCTCCCATACAGTGCCTCGTACGACGCCATGCCAATTATGAATTGGTAAGAGTGGTTATATGCGAACTCTACCAAGGGAAGATATCTCTCCCATCCTCCCCCAAAGTCTAAAATTCACATTTGGGTCATGTCTTCTAGCATCTGATTGACCCTCTCAGTCTGCCCGTCGGTCTGTGGGTGATAAGCTGTACTGAAACGTAGCTCTATGCCCATGGCCTCCTGAAAGCTCTACTAAAAATGAGCCACAAAAATTTTGTCTCTGTCAGACACAATATTTACCAGTACCCCGTGCAACTTAACAATATCCACTATGAATAGATGTGCGTAGCGCATTGTCTCAAAGTCTGTGCGAACCGCCAGGAAGTGGGCCACCTTGGTCAATCGATCGACAATGACCCATATGGAGTCGTGACCCCTTTGCGATGGAAGTAACCCTGTAATGAAGACCATGGAGATGCTCTCCCACTTCCACACGAGAATATCTAGAGGCTGTAGCATCCCTGGAGGTCTCTGATGGTCAACTTTCACGAGCTGACACGTGGTGCATTTCGAGACAAACTCTGCTATGTCTCGTTTCATTCCTACCCACCAATATGCCTCCTCATATCCTGGGACATTTTATCCCCGTCGGGATGTACCGCAAATATCGAACCATGGGACTCTGTCATTACTGCGTGCCTCAACTCCTCATACTCTGGCACAATTAACCTCTTATTAAGGCGTAGGCCTCCTACCGAGCTGATCGAGTAACCCTCCACCCCCTCAGCTAATAGTTGACGTACCCTATCCTGGCAGATCTGGTCCTCCGCCAGAGTTCTCACAACTCGCATAATGATCTCAGGTTTGATGGATAATGCTGACATGCAGGCCTTGGCTACATCATCCTCATATCGAAGCTCTCTCCACTTCGCTTTCCAGACTTCTGATATTTCCCCAGTTGGTCTCCGGCTCAATGCGTCTGCCACCACATTAGCCTTACCCGGATGATACTGAATATCAAACTGGTAGTCTTTCACGAATTCTAGCCACCGCCTCTGCCTCATATTCAGATCTTTTTATGTGAAGAGATGCTGAAGTGACTTGTGATCCGTGAATAAGGTGAACTATTCTCCCAGCAAATAGTGTCTCCATATCCTTAGGGCAAAAATGACCGCTGCTAGATGTAGGTCGTGAGTGGGGTAATTACTCTCGTAGGGCTTTATCTTTTTGTACGCATATGCTATAACCCTCTCCTCCTGTTGGATCACACCCCCAAGTCCCTGTAAGGATGTGTTAGTGTAAACCCGATACTCTAGTCCTCTCTTAGACAAAGCAAGTACTGGTGCAAATGTCAACTTGTCCTTTAGCTCCTCGAAATCTAATTGAAAATGATCACTCCAAATAAAAGGCACCCCTTTCTGAGTCAGATTCGTCAAAGGAATCCTTTAATGAACCGCCTCTAATAGCCTACCAATCCCAGAAAGCTGCGCACCTCGGTCGGTGTCATGGGATGTCCCCACTCCCTCACCGCCAACAACTTAGTCGGATCCACCAGAATACCCTGGTCTGACACCACATGACGAAGAATCTGTACCTCTCGTAGACAAAATCCACACTTCTCGAATTTGGCATAAAGCTGGTGATCCCGCATCATCTGTAGGACTCAATGCAGATGCTCTGAGTGCTCCCCCTCAGTGCTCGAATGGATCAAGATGTCATCAATGAACATGATGACAAACTGGTCGAGATACTATCTGAAAACCCTATTTATGAGATCCATGAACACTTCTAGCGCATTTGTGAGCCCGAATGGCATCACCTTGAACTCATAAGATCCATACCGCGATAGGAAAGCAGTCTTAGGAACATCCTCCTCTCGGATACACAGTTAATGATACCCTGACCTCAAATCGATCTTGGAGAAGTAAGACGCCCCTCTTAATTGGTTAAATAAATCATCAATCCTAGGCAACGGATACTTATTCCGTATCTTCACCTTATTCATCTCCTTATAGTCCGCGCACAATCGAAGTGAACCATCCCGCTTCTTTACAAACAACAGCGGTGCACCCCATGACGATGTACTCCACCGAATGAAACCCTGACCCAGGAGCTGCTGAATCTGCTCTCTCAACTCACACATCTCTGAAGGGTCCATCCGGTAAGGTGCTCGAGCAATCGACCTCATTCGCGATGCTAAATAGATTACAAACTCAATTTCCCTACTGGGTGGAAACCCTGGTATTTCCTGGAACACATCCTCGAAGTTCCTCACTATCAGAATCGAATCAAACGGAACTAACACCTCCTATGAGGTCTCCTCCTCGATATAATACAAGTGCGTGCGTGACCCTCCTTCAGGTAGAGGCATCTCTATTAGGAACATCTCCTATCCCGAAATGGAGAACATGATTATCCTTTCGTAACAATCCCCGTCGCCCGATAACCTGTCAACCAGTCCATACATAGGATGACATCGTACCCCTCCATATCTAACACTAAGAGGTCCACCGCTAAACTAAGCCTCCCAATCAAAATGTCTACTCCTCGACAAATCGAGTGAATCAATGCCCCGCTGCCTACTGGCGACTCTACAAACATACGAAGACTACCCACGGTCTCTAGTAACCCAGCTCATTTAGCAAATTTAGATTTAATGAATGAATGATATGCTCCCGTATCAAAAAGTATACTACCCTCATGACCATGGATGAGAAACATACCCTCAACCGCTGGCGGCGCCTAAAGTGCTGGAGGATTGGGAACATCCTGGACGTTGTAAACACGCCCATAGTGCATTTGCCCCTGCTGCTGTGGGGCTGGTAAAGCCGGTGCTGCTGGCGGCATCTGTCCCTGCTTCCCTTGTTGGGCACCCTGCTGTTGGAATCTGCCCCTCTGCGGGCACTCCCTCTTGAAGTGTCCTGTCTGGCCACAAACAAAGCAGCGTATCTGACTGTCCCCCTGGGGCTGAGGAAAATGGGTAGCCATAGCCCTGATTGCTGTCTCAACTGCCTGGGCCACTATCACGGCCACCTGAGTAGTGGAGATCAACTCGGGTGGAGGTGGGGGTGGCGGTACCTGTGCCTCCTGATGGTCCTCCCTTAACTCATCCCTAGCCTTAGCCCTCTCCGCTCTCTGCCTCTTCGGTGGCATCTGAAAATAGATCGAATCGTATAAGTATACAATTTATACAAAAAATCAAATAGCAGAAAATATGATATCTTAAAAGTGGAAAATGAATCAACAGTCCTAATAATAGGGCTTTATAAGAACTGAACGCTACGCTGAAATGTAGTAAGCCGCACAGATCCTAAGGACACTAGAACCTAATGCTCTGATACCATCTGTGACACCCCTCCTAATTAACCCCGGGTGATCCGTCCTAAATTAAATTAGAACAGGTTTCTCAGTTGGTTCATTCTTAGCATCACTATCGCCTTTTTTATTGCTAACCACCTAAGTGAGAAAATTAGTCTGGTGCCAAATTTTATCTTTCATTAATTTAATGAAATACTCATGCGGAAACAAAATAATTTAAACAATCACAATTAACTGAAATCAACCATTCACAATTTAACTAAACTGACCGAATAAACCATCGGCACAAATCCAACAAAAGTCAAGACAGATAATAACAATCCCTACAAGTCTGATATAAATACTAAATAAAGCGGTGAGTGACATGCTCGAGTAACTGATAGGAAATTTCTATACTATAAATGAAAAGGAATGAGGCGTCTATCAAACTCCCGCAACATCCACATATGCTGCAGCAACGAATCCCTGGAATGAATCAAGTCTGGTGTCCCTGTGGCTGGACACCTAAAAGGTTTAAAAAAAATATTTATAGCAAGGGTTAGAACCCAAAACATTTGGAAAACATTTAGCAAATGATTAACTTGCAGTAATAAATATGTATGCATGCTCTTCATATTCTAGTTAGTGCCGCAATCCCTTGAGAATATCATCACCCCTCCTCTAATGTGCACTACGAATGCCTGAATTAATTTCCTTAGTTATTTATCCCATAACTAGATAATCGAAACACCCCTTGCAACCACCCTACTCTAACCGAGTATGCCATAACTATGATTTTGTAAGTTATTATCGACATTAACTTAATTAATCATCCCCCTTTTTAAATTCATATAACTTTCACACCCGTTGTACATATAACACAATTCAAGGCCTGTATTAATTAACCCGTATATAATTATTTATCTCATTATATACAAATAGTCATATTACAACATTCACACATGTGTCGGAATAATAATTAATAAGGAACATCCTCCTGAGTAATAACTCACCAGATGTATATTCTTTAAAGTGTTATTCCACTAGGTGTATTCACATAACCTAGTTACCCCAAATCAGAATCGCTCACTAACTTGATAAATAACATAAATATTGGAGGCGCCCATATTCCTTCCCTGAAAGTGAGATGCCCCTCACCCATATAATGGACGCTATGACCTGGGGATATACTCGCTCTACTCCGCGGGGATTTATCCTCTAGGCGTAACCTCCCCTGATAGCACTAGAGTATATATAATAATAATAATAATAATAATAATAATAATAATAATAATAATAATAATAATAATATCTAGCCACTAATATTAATGCACACACCATATATATATATATATATATATATATATATATATATATATATATATATATATATATATATATATATATATATATATATATAGATAGATAGATAGATAGATAGATATATCTACATAAATAAAATAACCCGGCTATACCGTGCACTAAGTCCGTAACACAAGCCTATACAAATTATTATGAGTTTATGGCCCAACTCTGATTATTAATTAATTTGTACATTAATTAATTAAATAACTTTTGGTGTCGCCCAATTAATATACTCGGACTCGCCCTCGTGGCCCAAATAGAATAATACCCGAGTCTAAATCCCCGACTCCAAATTAATTAGCTTTCCACCTAAAATAATGTAACACCATGGTATCGCTCAACCAATATACCCGGACTCGCCCACTCGATCCGTATTTAATTATTTCAGAATATTTTTCCCAAAATTTAACCATAGTGTGTCACACATAAATTCCCTCAAATCCCAATAATTTTTTCCCTCATAATTGATTAGAATGTATGTCCTATATTTATTTCTCATTAAATAAGGTATGGGAAATAAATTTTATTTAAATTCCCCTTATATATTAAAACTGGCCGAACTGCCAAAAATCCCCGACCATCGATCGATCGATCGATCCCCAACCATCGCTCGATCGATCGAATAGGTCTTCGTCTTCTCCGAGACCCTCTTTCTACCATGGACGAAAACATTAATCCTCAAACTCCCTCTACAGTTCAACCCAGGTCTTAACATCAAAATAACACATCAAGAACATCATTAGGAACCCCCATAAAGTCCCCAAAATGAATTAATTTCCCGTTCTCTACTATTTTTCTGAATTGGGGAAAAACCCGTGTTAATCATTAGCCCATCTCAACACATAATTATTATCTCAATTTCGTTCATAATTAGTCTGGGCTTTCTTATCTGATCAGTTATACACAAATTTCAGATTATACATGCATCTCTACATGAATTTCTAATCAGGAGATTGAATTACAAAAACCGCATTTTTTTTGTACCCTCTTTACCCCAAAACGATTTTTTTGATTCCCACATCACATAAATATGAATCGAAATACAATTTAATGCTACAACAAGTTAACCACTTGACTTAAGGTTTCGTAGGGTCTGATTCGGAATTGTGATTCTCAAGGTTGATGCTGAACTTTCCCCTTTTGGCTATTTCCTTTGTCCCCCAAATTGGTTTCTAGTGCCTTTAACTGCTCCTTAGGGTTTTCTCTCCCACTATGTGTTTTCTAATCTCTAATCATCCATTCCCCTTTTCCTTATAATTAAGTAATTAGGCTTAATCCCGTTTTTAGCCTAATGGGCCAAGCCCAAGTGACCCAAATGCCCCCATGTGGGCCCGATTATGCTTGAAAACATCCCGTGACCCGTTTACTACTCCCGGGTGCACTTTTTTGACTACCTCGGCCCATCCGGACTCAACCATACACTTAAAATTGACATCCGAATTAATTTATAAATATTCTTATCTCACACCCAAATTAGTCTATACCGACTCCCGGCTGAGATAAGTACATACCCCGTCACTAATACCCGAAATGACGTAAATAAATTATTACTATTCACTTAGTAATTAAATTTCACTAAAAATTATTCATTCACTCCCCGATTAATATTTAAATAAATATTACCATAATTAATTCAATTAAAATTACGACACACAAGTAATTTGGAGTTCCCGAATTAATTAGATATTAAATGCATAAAATTACGAAGTATTAGAGCTTGGGTCCTCAACCCCCTCGCTATCGGTGTGCCACCAAATATGCCTATTAAAAACATGCTCGGCCAACCGATTGTTGACATAGGCAGTTCGACGGGGGTCAAGATGGGAAATGGATCATATAATGCCATCGAGTCCTTGCGTATTGGTGATCTAGTAGTGGCATCCTCGTTTACCTCTTCCCCTTGCCCTTGCCCTTTCCTTTATCGGAGGTGGACCCCCACTAACGCTTCATGAAGGTGTTAATATCTAAGATCATCTCCTCGAACCTTAATAGCTTATCATCACGGATGTCCACCTTACTAGCCAACCCAGTGTTGCTCGTCGCTATCCCGATGATTCTCGACTCCCCCACCCGAGAGCTCAGCCCTAGTCCTCCCCTTGTGATCCGCCCCGAGAACTTGACTGAGTGCATCCACAACCAAAAATGCTTTGTCAGCATCAGACTATTTTTCATGCACTTCCTTAAGCTTTTCCCGAAACGACAAAAAGTACACTATTAGTTAATTAAGTTAATAAAAAATTATAATGTAATTAAAAAAATTAAATAATTATAACTTCCAATCATGGATGCAACGCTCGGAGCCACCTCCTTATCCTTTCCCTTCGTTGTCCGGATTGCCATATAGGCATCGAGTCTATGTGGACTACCCCTAGGGCCACTCCCCATCTCCCGAAATAAAATAATGCATGTAAGTACATATTTCTATAAATGTCCATGACAATTAATTATGTCGTATACCGCTACAATCGTCGAAAAATTGAAGAAGTTTCCATCCACGAAAGACGAATCCGAATTACAAGTTGTCTTAAACATTCATACCCACCAATATGATCTTTGGTAAGATAATGTTTAAAGTTTCATTTACAGTTCATATTAAGAGTGTTGGGATATTTTTAAAAGGAGTTTTAAAAAGGCTTTTATGTAAAAATGTTATTATAAATGTTTTTTTTATAAAAAGGTTTCTTAACTGTTTTAGAAAAATGTGTTTTGAAAAGGTTTAAGAAAATTTTTAAAAGCAGCAAACGTACCTAGGTTTCGACGCCAAGGTCGTTCAAGTGAGATCACCATCTCGTTCGAATGATATTGAGATGTCGCACATAGTCGTTCGAACGACACGTGGATCTCGTTCGAGTGAGATGGGATTTTTATTCGAGCGACGCTACTTTTTGGCTGACACACTGACCTTATGCTTATCCTTTGACCGACTCAAAATTTCTTATAAAAGGGACAACCGCCTTTTATTTTGAACATGGAGAACAATTTTCAACCTTGAAGAGTTTTATCCTTTGAAAACTTGTGTTTTGTTTATCTGCCCAAAATCAATTAGAAAAATATCTTTTGGAAAAAAGTTTTTCTCCAACAATTTAAGGGTTTAAATATTTTGTTTGGTTTAAAATTCACAAAAATCCCAATTATTTTTGTGTGAGTTGTTTTGTGGAACCCAAGAACATATTTTGCTTTGGTTCATTCTTTGTGGGGAAAACTATACAATCGACAGTTGCGTGCTTTTGTAAAGGGAGTCCTTATAAAGTTCACACTTGTGGAGAAACCATTTTTCTTCTTCATGCTGACCACCCGGAGTTCTTGTGGGAGATTCCAGTCGACGTTATTTATAGCCGTTGCTTTGGAGGTTTGATTAAGACACCGTGCGTTACACTTGTGGGCGATTAACAGGTTGTATGTAAGTCAATGGTCTTGTAAATTCTTCAAAATTTTAGAAATAAAAGGTTTTACCCGAAAGGGATTTTTTCCTTAACTTTGTATCACATGGTTTATCTATTAATGGTTTGACACGTGCACACACATAGATTCATGTTTAGGGGATGAATTATTTTGGTTCAAATTGACTCCAATTATATAAGTGTGCCAAATTAGAAAATTACGAATTTAATCAATTATCACATAGTCACACATTTTTTCAAATTAGTATCAGAGCGGGTTACGCTAATTTATCGTGTGATCTTGATTTTTCAAGGATTTATTTTTTTGATACAATTTGACTTCTCACTTCATCAAATTGGTATCAGAGTGGGTTATGCTAATTTATCGCGTATTCCTATTTTTCGCAAAATTTGTGTGATATTGATTTTTTTTGAAAAAAATTAGTTTTGCGAAAAATCGTAATATATCCGATGGAGCACTTATCTAATCGAATGCCTCCCTTTGATGACATGAGTCAGAGTTTTGATGATATAAATCATTTGAATTTGACGTTTGCCAAAAGACTTTATTTTTTGGAAAAAGAAAATTCTCGTTTTAAATCCGCGTTGGATCTTTTGCAAACGATTCAAAATCAAAGAGATTTTTATCGTGAAAAATTTATTTCCTTGGACCATGAATTTGTTGCTTTAAAATTGTCCAAGAAGGAGAGTGATGATAGGGTCCTATTTTTAGAAAATAAATTGGAGGACCTTAAAAATTCGATGGTTTGTGTTTGTGCCAAAGAGGACAAAAATATTTTAGTCAATGAGTTTGTGGCACGTGAAGAAACTCTTAGGGAAAAGTTTGCTTTGATTGAGGGAGAGAGAGATACCGTTTTAGGAATTGTTGAAAATTTAAAAAAGTCATTCCTTAAATTGGAAGAGTCTAATTCTTTGCTTGAGTCGAATATTTTGAAGTTAAAAAATGATTTAACAGACTCAAGTAGGCTTGATAGTGATGGTAATGGCTCATCTTGTTATCATGCTTCTAATGCTAAAGCCAAAACCATTATTTATTTTAGAGGGTCAACCAATTTCAAGGATGTTAGAAAAGGTCATCCCATAGGTGTCGTTTCACCCGTTTACACATGTTCATATTGTGGTAGGAAAGGTCACCTTAGGAGTTTTTGTTTTGATCTTGGAAAATGTCCTAGGAAGTTTCTGTCTAAAGTTCCCTTGGTTCCTAAATCCCCCACATGACGTTTCACATCTATTTGGGTTAGGAAATCACTTTTAGAAGCACTAGATTTTAGACAAGTTGATTCCTGTTTGCTTGCACATGATTCTTCTCTTGCCATTTATAAGGACATTTTTGTCCATTAGTACGCCGTTACACCGTTGAAGAAATTCAAGATCGCATCTACATCAACGGATCTGAATATCAAAGCGTCTTCAACATCATAACCTCTGCGAGAATGAACTTGGTAAATTTTTGTTTTTAAGTCCCTTAAAGATTCATACTTAGTATTGGGAAATTTTTTTATGAAATGTTTTTTGATAAAAATAATTGGGAAATTTTTTTATGAAATGTTTTTTTATAAAAATAAGAAGTAAGTTTTTTCAAGCAAAAAGTGGCCTTTAAATTTTTTTTGTTTTCTGGTAAATCGGACCTGTCCGCCCCTTTTAAAAACGAACCGATCCGCATCCGGACCGATTCTCCTCTATACCGGACCGATCCGCTGTGCATAAAACCAGTATACCCCGGATCACTGGCAAATCGAAGAAGCCCATTTTAAAAACGAATCGATCCGAGGTCGGACCGATCCGCCTCCAAAACGGACCGATCCACCTTGATAATTTCGAACAGATCCGTGAGTGTTTTACACACCTAATCAAAATTCCTATATATATACCTATATCGGTGGTGTATTTTTTAAGTCTTTGAGAAAACGTTTCTAAGAGTTCAAACACAACAAGACTTCGATTTTTGATGTGCCAAACATCTTTTTGATTCACACATAAAAATCCCAATTATTTTTGTGAATCTTTTGGAACCTTAGAACACAAGCTTTGCTATTGTTCAACCTTTGTGGGGAAATCTTTGCAACCGAGGGCTGCGTGTCATTGCTGAGGGAGTCTTTATAAAGTGTTATGGATGCGTGTCGTTAAGGAGAGCTCGGTTCTTCCTTTATTATTTGGGTTGCGAGTCCTTGGAGGGTGTTGCATGTATTCTCTTGATGAGTTCAAGACTACGTGTCTTTGTGGGTTGGCTGCGCGTTGATCCATTGCATATTTCTTTATGTAATTGCAAGTTGCGATTCATATATTCATAGTGAAATAAAGGTTTTACCCGAAAGGTTTTTTTTCCTGAAATCTCGTCTCAGCATATTTTTGTGTCACATGCTTTCTTTATTTATGCATTGACACACGCACCTTAGATGCATGTTTAGGGGCTGAATTAAATAAGGGTTGATTGGAAACTTGAGAATTCAATTTAATCAATTATCACACAGTCGCACTTTTCACCATATCATATAGATGATTGTGTTTACATGTTTGTCATACACTAGTTGTGATTTCATGATATATATTTGCTAGTGTGTTGACATGTACCTTTTTGTATAAATTTTTGCTTTTGAAAAATTTTGAAAAACGTAAAAAGATTTTATTTTGATAAATTTTTTGAAAATCCAATTTTTTTTTTGTATTTTGTTTGCACCTTTTATGGATGGACACTTCGGGTGACCGAGTCACAACATCATTCCATTTTTCATGTGTCTATTTGATAGTGTTTTAAGACAATAGGTCAATTCATCCATGTTCTTTATAATGTTTGAAGTCATTAAGATGTAATTAAGTGTGACTTCCTACATGTTTGACTCATGATTTCCTTTATTGCACACGTGCACGGATTTGTTTGATTATTGTGCTTGTCTTATCACATGTTGGTTGGGTGTTTTCACTTCAATCATGTCCTTTAAAATGAACCAAGAGCGATAAAACTTGATAAGAAAGTTGTGTATATAAGAGCCGTTTGTGAGTTTGTGTGCTTTGTTTGAAAATGGTGAAGGGCTACGAAATATTATTTTTTATCCTTTGCGATTAAGCCGCCGTTTTAATTGGACCTAAAAAATTGAGGAATTTTATTATCCGAGGTCCAAAGAGGTATAAAAGAGCTCGAAAAAATTTAAAGGCAATAAGAAGAAATTTATGCCAATTATGGGCCAATTAAAGGCCAATTAGGTTTTTGCACCAATTCTCCAAAGTTTGAGAATTTAGTTTATGCACCTCTAAAAAAAATATTTTTGAGGAAGTTTCGATGGAATTTAGATGGGTTTGCACGTCCTTGAAAGTCTTAAAAAAGCTCTACATAGTTCTGGACGTTATTGGTGTGGAAATCACTTTGACTTTGATCTGTTGATTTTCATAAGACGATGTCATCTAAATTCAATAATTTTTACACCTAAGAATACCTTATATGTTCATTCGTTAGGAGTAAACGTATGCATCGTGCACATATGATTGATTGATTTTATTTACCTATCGAATGTGTTCACACCCATTCATTCCATTTCCATGACTTTGTTGTTTTAGTTTAAATCCATGGTGTGATTTTTTGGTATCTTATTTTTGTAGGAAAATTTTGAAAAATCAAAATAGTCCGTGAAGACTTTTTGAGATACTCTTTTGCATGCGCGTATTTTGATCCTTGTTTGCTATGCATTTTAGCATGACACTCCATGTTTTGATTGTTTCTTCTTATTTGTCTATTTGGGGACATCATAAAAAAGGGGAGGAAGAATTATCATGTTATGGGGGAGTTTTTGCATTATGGGAGAGATTTGATTATATTGATTGATTTATTCTTATATCATTTCAAACTCGATGAGTCACGACGGTTTTTCTTTGTCTCATGTATATAGGTATAAAGATTTAAGATCATGATGTTGCACACCCTGGTGAGAAAAGCTTTAAGAGTTTTGATGTTGAAGAAAAATTTGAGAACTTGTAAATTTTACCTTTTCAGTTTTGCAATTCATGGGAGGGTAGATTTGTATAGGTATTTGATAATTCGAATGTTTTTATGGATGTACCGGCATAGACATAGGTGGAGATTTGTAAGGACATATTTTTATAAATGTCCGTGACAATTAATTATGTCGTATGCCACTATAATCGTCGAAGAATTGAAGAAGTTTTCATCTACAAAAGACGAATCCGAATTACAAGTTGTCTTCAACATTCATGCCCAACAATATGATCTTTGGTAAGATAATGTTTAAAGTTTCATTTACAGTTCATATTAAGAGTGTTGGGATATTTTTAAAAGGAGTTTTAAAAAGGATTTTATATAAAAATGTTTTTATAAATATTTTTTTATAAAAAGGTTTCTTAACTGGTTTAGACAAATGTGTTTTGAAAAGGTTTAAGAAAATTTTTAAAGCAACAAACGTACCTGGGATTCTATGCCAAGGTCGTTCAAGCGAGATCACCATCTCGTTCGAACGACATTGAGATGTCGCGCGTAGTCGTTCGAACGACACGTGGATATCGTTCGAGTGAGATGGGGTTTTCGTTTGAGAGGCGTTACTTTTTGGCTGACATGCTGACCTCATGCTTATCCTTTGACTGACTCAAAATTTCTTATAAAAGGGACAACCGCCTTTTGTTTTGAATGTGGAGAATAGTTTTCAACCTTAAAGAGTTTTATCCTTTGAAAACTTGTGTTTTTTTATCTGCCCAAAATCAATTAGAAAAATATCTTTTGACAGAAAGTTTTTCTCCAACAATTTAAGGGTTCAAATATTTTGTTTGATTTACAATTCACAAAAATCCCAATTACTTTTGTGTGAGTTGTTTAGTGGAACCCAAGGACATATTTTTCTTTGGTTCATTCTTTGTGGGGAAAACTCTACAACCGACAGCTGCGTGTTTTTATGGAGGGAGTCCTTATAAAGTTCACACTTGTGGAGAAGACGTTTTTCTTCTTCATTGCTAACCACCTGGATTTCTTGCGGGAGATTCCAGCCGATGTTATTTCTAGCCGTTGCTTTGGAGGTTTGATGAAGACACCGGGCGTTACACTTGTGGGCGATTATCAGGTTGTATGTAAGTCAATGGTCTTGTAAATTCTTCAAAGTTCTAGAAATAAAAGGTTTTACCCGAAAGGGTTTTTTCCTTAACTTTGTGTCACATGCTTTATCTATTTATGGTTTGACAGGCGCTCACACATAGATGCATGTTTAGGGGCTGAATTATTTTGGTTCAAATTGACTCCAATTATATAAGTGTGCCAAATTAAAAAATTGCGAATTTAATCAATTATCACACAGTCACACGTTTTTTCAATGCAGAATTAGTAAGTAACACAAAGTAATGATAAATTAGAATAACATAAAACTAAAATTAAAGAAAAATAAAAAACTTACCATCTTGTGCTCCACCTCACTAAATAACATTGACTTTCCATATATAATATTAATAAACATTTGGATACAACAACCAAACACATTCTCAAATTAACCCGTGCCATATATCTAACGTAACAATCCAACCAAAATAACAATAATCTCTCTTTCTCTCATGGATAACCCCATTTTGAAAATTAAGAAAAGGTTTGGACTAATAATATGAAAAATATATATTCCCCAAGACGCTAGTTATGAATAGCGTGCTTTACTCATTAAATTAGCTATGGACATTTCCTTATTTTTAGAAGTTAATGGTTAACCGTTTCGAGATAATTTTAGAATTTCATAAATTTAATTATGAAAAGTAAAAAAAAGGAGATTAAAACACCTTTTTCAACATCTTGGTCTTCAACAACAATATTTTCTTTGTTTTCACCACATCCTTATTTTCCCAATGACTAGTTTTTACCCAATATGATGTACATAAACCACATGTTGTTCAACCTTCCCATATAATATAATCTCAGGCTTAAATATTGATATTGTATATTGGCTCGGACATAAAATGTTGATATTGTGTTGGGGATCATTTATATTAAACATTTTACGATTGTAATGCATTCTCAAGCATATCTCCATTAAGTTAAAATTCAAAAGTAATTCATAAGTCAATATATAACTTTGTGTAAATCTCATATATTGTATAACGAATAATAAAATATTTTGGTTTTGATTATTGGGTTCCACATACAGATTACAAAACCTTAAAAATAACTTTATCCATGTCATAGATTTCTAAGTATTTAACTTTAGTTACAGGTTAAAACTGTAAATCTATATAACCAAACTTTTGAGAAATACTATGTTCCTAGCATGCAAGAGTTGAATGATATCATAATTTTTAAGACAAAGATAATGAACGATTACAATCTTTGAGAATTTACTTCCATACTCTTGCATTTCCTCCAACATGTATTAATTGAAACTTTATATGTTACTTATACCTTCAAACCCATAATTTATTATGCCCCAACTGATTCCACATCAATATTTTAATTTATACCACATCAACATTTTAATTTATATTGCAACTTGAGTAAAAGTATTCTATGAACACGCAAAAATTTAGGCTTTAGATTTTTGGAAGAAAATACAAAAGGAGGGAAAATAATGAAGATTTTTCTTTTTTGAAATGTGAATTATGGAATTATGTGATGAATATGATTTGTTAGGTGTACATAGGGAACTTAAGTGAATTTTGTAAAGGGGTCTTGAAGGTAATCTTGAGATTAGGGATAATTCCCTAATTAGCAACAGTGTTTGAGATTAAGAAACCGAGGAAGCTCAAGCGTGGAAACTCAGTGAGGCAGCTTGGCGTGATAACTTGTATTTTAGCTTGCTATTTTAGTCATATTGTATCTCTGTTTATATTGACTGTAAGCTATAACGGTTGTAATGATTTAACGAGAATAATAATGAGTTTTTGTGTGAGGGCAAACGGTACTCGCGAGGGACCAGGCTTGGCAGGGCCTGGGAGAGCTTTCATGCTCTACCGAATGACCTCACCTCGGGAACTTTAGAGGGAATTGGTTTGTAGGGTTGAGAATTAAGGCACCATTGGGGCTTGTCCTAACCATCTTAGACACACCTGGTAAAACACCGAAGGACCCCGACCGTGAAACCTCGGGCGAAGCAGCTTGGAGTTCCATCTGGCGTAGAGATGTGAATTAAATAGCCCTCTACTTAATGTCACATCTACTGAAGGTGATGTCACTAGCCAGCTAAACAATGTCAGACCTTCACTTGAGTAAACCATCGTGGTATTTGGGGCTGTCAGGGAGTTGGTGAGCCACTTCTGCGACAACAGCCCCCTGACACACAGTGGTTAGGCAAATGGCATGTCTTGGCATTTAATGTTTATGACGTGGAGGCAACTAGTGCATCAGATATTTAATGTTGTGACATAAAGCACGAGGGATGTATTTCATAGTCTTGAATGACTGAGTTGCCTCAGGGATGGTGTGGGGGGCTATTTAAGGACCCCAACCACCCTTGAGGAGAGGATGATCTTTTGAGAGTTAAAGGAGTTATTGCTAGAGATAATACGCATCAGAGAGAGTTATTGCAAAACCAAAGAGTTTACTCATTCACCATTGTTATTTATTACGAAGATTTTAATGCTTGACAGAGATTCTTGAGGGTGTTTGGTGTGTTTCTACCTGCCTACCACGGTGTATCTAGGGTGCTTACTTCTCTCTCCCTCTAGCTAAGTTACTTCTAAGTTCATTACTATCTCCTGAGTTATACACGAGAGGTTTGTGAGTTTAGACTGAGTCTTATCTTTATTGGGGTTTGTGTTTGTATGTCCTATCATTAACCCAAAGCTTTGGCCAATTAGCTTATCATAACCATACTTCAAAGGGGTTACGCCTCCATCCATTTCTAATCTAAAGTACCCTCTTACAAATTTTATATTGACTAAAATATTATTCATGGGTATTTAAAACTTTTCAATTTAGGGGAATTTCAGTATTAATCCGACCATGTCTAAGAGGATGATATGTGTTATGTACAACCATCAACAATCATTGTTCAAGATGATAAGTACGGTTGAGTTCGATTAGCAGAGATATCAGCATTAGAAATCGAACAAATCCTAGTTTCTATCTAAGGTCATGGAGTCCCACATGGCTCAACCTCTTTATTTTTTATACCATTGCAACCCTTACCCTTGGAAAAGGGGAAATGTAATCTTTGTTATCAATAAACGATCAATAGAAAGAGAAAAATATCCTGTGAACATAGGCACATTGTCTGACCACGTACATATTGTGTTATTGTAATTGTTTTCACTTTTTGTCGACTTTGATTGTTTTTACTTTGTACCAGTAGGATTTTACCACCTTTTCATTTACTAAACCCTTGGTTGAAGTGAGTCGAAGTGTCGATACAATTTTAATTATCCTTTATATGATTTATCTTTCACACAGATTTTAAAAACAAATACCATCATGCCATGCACAAGACTAACACACCGTTGAATAAATTAACATTGTTAGGATTTGTGGGCCAAATGAGTCATTTAACACATTTAGGGTTAATCAGTAAAGAAATTGAGAGTTAATGGTGTGAAGTGTTAATGGGTATAAAGTTTTAGGGGAAGATTATAATTGACACTAATCATACTCATTCATTAATATATTTTACGTTATAAATAAGTTAATAATCTTGTTGTTGTGAAATATAAGGTAAAGATAGAGAGAATTTCTAGAGGGTGAGAATTTCTCATTAATTGTTGTTAATAATGAGAGGATCACCCCTACTTATAAAGCAAGGAGTTCCTCTCTTAAGATTTCTTGTTCTAATGTGATAAGGTTATAATACAATAGTCCTAACCAAATCTGGAAATATTAAAGTATTAAAACACTTGGTTGTTTGAATATTTGTTTATCTTTTCTTGTAAATTCAGACTTTTTTATTGATTATTTAATGTTTTGTATTTCTTAAAAAGTTATTAATATTGATATCTTCTATCTTGAAAGTGCGTTTGATGTTCGAATTCAACAAAGACAATATCTTTGAGAAAAAAATGTTGTAGGGTCAAAACCATAGCTAAGATATGATTTTATACACCCTAATTAATAATAAGGATTAATGGTATCAATGAAGGTTAAATTTTCATCATTATGTGGTTTTACATGTAAAATGTTTATGAAAATACATATATTTTAATGGATGTGTAATTGTTACTCACATTTATATGAAAATCCAAATATATTATGCCAGTAAATGCAAGTAGTCCATTTTAAATAGAATACTCGGATATAAAAAAGTATGGAGATAAACCATCAAAGAATTGTTTATAAATAGCTTTTTTTATTGAGATAAATTGATAGTTGATCATAGGAAGGAAGTAAATGAATTGAATTACTAAGATAAATCTCATTCAAAATCTGCTTCTAAGTATACAAGTCAATATTATACTGGTTTGAGAGTGCATGTGCATGAAATCAAGATGGAGTGGGGCTACCCAAATTAATATTTATTTCCGAGATAAAGGTAATGATTTACTTCTTGATTCCTTTTAGGGAATGCATAAAACATCGTAGGTTTACGTAACAAATGCTTAGGAAATTGACTGTACCAAATTTTATCTACAAATATTATATGGTGAATCTAAATGAAAAAAGGATAAACCAATCATAAAACACCAATACGTACGAGAAAAAAACCACAACAGGGAAAACATATGAAAAATGAAGTATGGTAGAGACTTATAAAGAAAAAGTGTGACTAACACTCCTTTCACATATCTTTCATAAACATTATTTTCACACTATATCTTTTAGAATGGGAAGGCATTAGCAACTGGACATCGCTTCATAACTTTCACTAATACTCCTGATCCTTATCCTCTCTGTATAATAAGGAAAATTTTAATTAAATGCACTTTTAAGCTTGCAAGGGAAGCTTGAAAGGAAAAGTAGGTAAGAATAACCATTTTAGCAAAAATCTTGGCACTCAAGTACAAAATACATGGCAACAAACTTTGGTTTGTACAAACTCCTATGAAAAAGCAACAAGTTCTATGAAATATTTATTTTTCTTGGAAATTGCGCGACTAGAAAATCATCTTCGCTGAAGCTATGGTAGTCATAAAAAATCTAAGTAAAATGGTTTTCATGGTTCATGACCAAGCAAAGGACGCTTCGCCAAAGCGACAGACTCCTTCGCAAAAGTGGAACAATATCATCATGACTGGTATATTAGGAAAAATGGTTATGAATTTTGGGTTTATAAATAAAAAATTCATATAATATACTTATGAATTTTTCTTCAAAATAGTTTTGCATATTTAAAAATATATTAGAATACTTATATCACCAATATAAAAAAATCCAAATCAACACACCCACACATGAAAAAAATATCCAATGTTAAAAAAACCCAACGAAAGTGTTAATTAAGTCCTTTTACCTTAACCTAAAGTTGCATTCTTAAGGATATAATCGTGAAAGATTATGATGAAATTGATGAATTATGGTGAACATGTCTTGATGTAAAACTTTGACGGAATGATCTTAAGGACTAAAAACTCAAAGTATACTTTGAAAACCAAAATAAGACAATCCAAACAACGCGAGGCGCATGAGAATACACAAACTCTTACAATCTCCCCCTTTTTTCATCCGTGAAAAAAGATACAAACCAAAAATATTAAAACTTAGAACATCTAATTTATGACATGTGAAAAAGTCTTGCAAAAGGCAAAACATAACCTAACACCTATAATTTCATCAACAAGAACCCAACTACAAAAAATAGAGTACTTGTTCCTCTTAATTTGTCATACACTAGCAAACATGATCACGCTACCGATGCATAAAAAAATGTTAGATAATTAGGATGTAAGGATAAATGAGACAAATATGTATATCAAGTTTGAATCATCCTATCTCAAAGAGTCTATCCCCATGTATAGTAAACATGCATCCTAAAAATATAATAATGATGCATTGTACTCCACTTCTTATATGCATATTTACCCTATATCATTCACAAATGAAAAATGCTTGAATCTCACTAAATAGATCTCCCCTTTAATATAACTTTGTCCCCCTTTTTGTCATGGAATGAGCAAAAAAAGAACATTAAACCAAGAAATAGGTCTATTGAATGGTAAAATGAAAATTTTCATATCAAGTTGATTAAAGTAGAATTTATCATAAATAAATGTATTCCAATTGATCATAACATATAAAAATATGAGAATAACTAAAGTAAGGCATTAAAGATAAAACAATTGAAATAAATAACCTCAATATATCATCAAAGCCAAGATAATATGTAACCAAAACAAGACACGGAGAATATCATACGCAAGATAAAAAAGACTTTAGGACCATATGATAGAGAAAATAAAAATAAAAACCAATCCTAACTCATAAACCAACCAAAACTAAAAAAGAACAATAACATGAAAGGTCTAAAATTAGTGTCACAGAAAGTAGCATCCATCCATCAACATCAAAACCCATTTACTCATCATCGTCACCTTCATTTCCATTCTCATTGTATATTGTACTAGTTGTAAACTCGCGCGATGCGCAGTGAGACGATTGTGTACGCATGGGTAAAAATATTTCTGTTTTTCAAATAATAAATTATCATTTTAATGGCAATTTAACATACTCTTAAATTATAATAATTTTTTAATATACATACTTAGTTTCACGACATGTGAGTATCGTTGTATCATTCCCTCTCAATCCCATCCCTAAACAACTTCAACTCACACCCGGGGATCCCACCATTCAAATACCCCACAATCATAATATTCCAAGTAACCACATTCTTGTGAGGCATTTCGTCAAACACCTTAAGCATAACACCCATACCGCATAACTTCACATTCACATCAACAATTGTATTCCAAGACAGAAAATCCCTCATAAGCATTTCAACAAACACCTTCCTAGCATCATCAATAAGCCCACAAAAACCATACATATGAATCAAAGAAATATGCACAGGCGAAACCCCATTCTTAACAGCCCGCCCATGACATTTTTGCCCCAATCCATCACAACCCATATTCGCAGAAGAACAAAAAATCGGTGGAAAAGTAAACCCATTAGGAAAAAACCCATTTTAACCATTACAAAGTAAAACCCAACAGCCTGGTGGGGTCTATAATTACAACCATATGCCTTGATAATTTCATTTACACAAAAACCATCTAGAAAATTATTACATCAAAAAACCAATATGGCATAGTCAGTATAATTAAAATATATGAAAAGCTTATTAATTCTACCAGCAAACCTAAAAAAAGGTAATACATAATTGTGAAAAAATACATGATAAAATTTTTGTTTCTATTGAATGTGGATAATGCCATTTACAACCTAATAAAATTTTGTTTGTGAGAAAAACATTAATAAGGCAAGGAAGACAATTTGAAGCATTAAGATATAAAATATATAAATAAAAGATGGGCAGAAAATCATAACTAAGATCCACTAAGGTGTTTTGCTTCATCATTTATTGTTGATAATAATGAGTGAAGATTCACAGATAAAAATCGCAGCTCATAAACCCATGCTTGACGATGATCGAAAGGGAACGACTTTGAAAAGGAGAGTTGTGGGTACCTATTTTTTATTAGCCCATAAGAGTAGCTTACCAAGCCCATAAAGGCTAATCAAGTGTCTGTCCCAAATTATGAGCCTTGATTATGAATTGAACGCGAGATACGATCGAGTCTATCCCCAAGAATATCGGAGCGATATTCAAGGGATTCGGGGTCTATCATGTTGGTTACAACCACCTTCAATGAACCCAATATATTGTAACCCCTGTCCCGGGGCATAGGGGCATGTAACAAAGACCTTCTTGAGAGATACTCAATAAAAATAGTAGACCTCTCCGTGGACGTTGGCAATTTGTCGAACCACGTATATTCTTTTATTGTGATTCTTATTGCGATTGCATGTTGTTCTTAGCTTCCTAGTGATTGCTTTCTATTATTATTTGTGCTGTGGTTTTTGTCACCACAAGGGTGACATGAGAATTTGTTCTAAAAGACACTAGCTTTAAGAGTAAAGTCATCATTACCTCTTCTTAGACGTGAGCTTTTCATGTTCCTCATCAATGTCATGATCCATTTTCATATCAGATTAATGATAGTTTAGTGTGTAGATAATGGTAGTTTGGTGTGTGCGTGTTACTATTTGTGCATAAACATGGGTGTATGCATATAGGGTTGTAGAGAAGAGGAGGATTCGTAATGGCTGATAATGAAAATATAGGGAGTTGAGAAATGATCAGCTACTGGAAGATAAAGAATGAAAATGAAAATAAAGAATTAGTGACTACAAAGAAGTGGAAAGGAAAAGGAAGAGTCCTTTTATTGAACATGCCATCAATTAATAAGGATAGACAAAAGGGTGCATTATGTATTGAAAAGTGGGATTTGAAATCGAGAGATATATAAAGAGTTAGAGAGAAGGGTGAATAGACGAATAGGTGCTTAAATGATGCAAGGAAATTATCGATTGTAGTAATCCTATATGGACACCTTAAAAAATGAACATTTAAGTCTTGTGTAGAATTTTAGAGTATATAAAAGATGAAGCAGATGAACCTCAATAACCACGGTGTAGAAGTCTTCATGTGAATTTTGAAATATTCATTATTATCCATGAAATGGGAAAACTCTTGGGTTGATTCAGTCTATGCCACTAGGTCAGGATCAAGAAAATCAACAACGTGACCAGTGATATAATCCACTTGGTTGCATAAAATCCCTTGAATGGCAAAAGATCGTTTATGGGATGAAGATTGAAGGAAGGAGATCACTGAAAGGGATGAGGTGTAGGAGTAGAGGTCCGAGAAAATCATTTATTGGCAATGGAATATCATCATCATCATCATCATCATCATCATCATCATCATTATCTTCCTCATCAATATCACCAGCACTAGGAGCATTATCTTGCTCATCTTTACTAACAAGTTTTCTCCTCTTTCTTCCATACTCAAAATACTTCCAAGCGATTTCCATTGAACTAATACAGAAGGCTCACCATTAAACAAATATACACTCACACCCAAGCAAAAAATAAGTACTTTTCTTGATTTGGCACAAAATGGCATCCATCATCACATTGTACTTATCATAGGCAATATTTAATGTGACATCAGTACTGATAACATGTAGTCGTACGACATAAAAACCACATAAGCTGGTGTTATGAGAGTTTTAAAAGACATTCTCAACCACGATCATATGAAACAAGAAATATAATTCCATTATATTCTTCTGGTAAACATAAATTCTGTTCAATTTGCTCCATAAATATCTAGTAATTACACTCCACACATCATCCTTGTCAAGAATATCATTTTATACATGACATTTCACTCGTGCAAGGTCATAGTGATGCTTAATGATATTGGTCGACATGGTAATGTTCATATTCCTCACAAATGAGGTGAAGTAACTTCCGTTATATTTCCCCTTGTGAACTCAACATTAACATAAAAATCCTTTAAAAATTTTAAGTATAACAAATCAGTGTCCGGTCTTGGTTGGAAAAGTTTCAACCAATCGAGTCTCAAAAATTCATCATACACTGGTGAAATATGTCATTGGTGAATCCCAATCAATTGACACTAAAATATAATGAGTCTTAAAATTCCAATTGTATCACTCACATGCTTTATTGGAGGTGAAATGAGAAGGTGGAGTCAACTGAAGGCCATTGGGATGTCTTTTGGAAGAACCATCCATAGAAATTGAAGATAACCACACAAAGAGGAATAAAAAGGAATCTTGTGTTGGTGTCCCTCTATATTCCAAGATTCATTAAACAACTTATCAACGAGTGCATACATTTTGGAATCATCATCTTGAAACTCTTGATTAAAGTCTTGGAAATCAATATAATTGACCTTGGTAGTTGGAATGGTAAAATTCATGAAACCTTTGAAATGGTCTTTGGCACCTATATAAGGAGCATTCTTTTTTTTTTACAAACTGCTCATTTAAGCAACATCACGTTATTAGAGTTTTGTGAGAAATAGCTCTGTGCTATTTTTGGTCATCTTTGGCTACTTCCTTGCATGATGTGAGGGATCCTGCTCCTACTCAAGAGCAACCTCAGCATGTTCCCTCCCCCATTTTCGTGGCAATTCCACAGACCCTTACTCTTACCGAGTTTTCTAGTAACAGTTATCGTGGTTCCACAACCAATGCTCCTACGGATAATGAATCTGGACGTGAGGTTCCTCTACCAACTGTGGACCCTCATAAAATTTTCCTTTAAGTTCTTCAATAATCTCCATTCATCTAGGGTGTTCACCGATCTGTAATAAAGCAATTGATTTACCACCATCCAGAGAACTTTGCAATTAAATGTCTTAGGACCAATTGTGTTATAATGGGTTATAAGCTTCAAGGGGTGGAAACTATAGTGGAAGATATTATAAATACCCCAATTTCCAACCTAGATAGGGCCATCATCAAAAATCACTTGAGGAACCCGAGGGAGGTGGCTAAAAATGGATTCAACTTTGGTTGTCTCATCAATCACTTGAAACTGTTGAAGGATCCCCATTTGGAGCGTCAGAGAGAGCTTTATCGAAATCACACGGAAGCTTAATGTGTACAAGTGGCTAGGCTGAGATATCTTGATCCCTTGGTTGAGGAGATAAATCATAAGGTCATTAGTGTTGAAGAGGCTCTAGCTAGATCTTTTAGTGAGCGTGAGGCCATAGTTAGCCAGCATGACCAAGTCTAAACGAGGCTTCAAATGTCTGTGGCAGATCAATAATCATGCCTCCAAGCATCCTCTTCTTTTATTGGGGAATCCTTCTTTTACCAAGACTTATGTTTCCTTCTTGGCTAAGGCCATTTTTGTATATATTTTTTCATGTAAGCCTACGCAATAGTTCCAAAACACTTGTAATTTTTTCTATGGCAACATATATGAAATAAGCTATATTTTCTCACTCAATTGCATTCAATGCTTCTAACTTCCAAGTTTTGCATCATAATATGATTATTGTGTTGTTCATAACACTTGTGGTATATTTAAAATATGTAACAACCTTTATACATCTCTCTCTTTTAGTCCAACAAAAAAGAAAAAAAAGAAAAAGAATACAATGAATAACAGAATAATACAACTCAAAATGGACTAAGACAATCTTTAAACACGATAAAAATTAAACAACTTGTTTTTAGTTTTAAAAGGTCTATATTTTTTTATTCTTGGGATTGAGCAATACCCTAAGTCATGTGCCTCTCTCACTATGAATGGACCCTCCCATTTAGAAGAAATGTCCGGTAGTGGGAGCCCTCTGATGTGCCTCACAGCTGCTTTAAACATCAAATACCCTTACACAAACTTCCTTGGCCTCACCAAATTATCATAGGCCTAAAGAGTTACTTTTTGTATATTTGGAAGTATTTCATTACATTATCTCTGTGTTCATCCAATTCTCCCAATTGAACATGTTTGCTTTGGAGGAGCATGCTTCTTCGCAAGGCATATCTAGCAAAGGGGAATTCTAGTTCTACTGTCAAGATATTACTGGAATCTTTTCATTCCACCCTCTTAGGAAGTCTTACATTATCTTAGCCAAGATATTGACCAACGTCATGTTTGTTACTTCACCTTGACCATTGCCCTTGGGGTAGGATACCGTTGAGGTGTGGTGTATGGTTGAATATTTGTCTGTGAGCAAGGCCACCTCTTTATTGATAAATGGAGTTCTATTATCAGACAAAATAACTTTGGAAATTCCAAAATGACAAATTATATATTCTCTAATGAATTGCACCACCACCCCTGTTGTTGCTCTCTTTAGTGGTACTGGCTCTGTCCATTTTGTGAAACACTTTGTTGCTACAAGTATCCATATCTTTCTCCTCAAAGATGGATTGATTGCCCCGACCAGGTAAAACACCTAAATATGGAATAGATAAGGAGTAGCCAATGAATGAATATCAACAAAAGGAGCATGCATCATATTCACATGCAGTTTGCATGTTTTCCACTCCCGAACGAACTCAGTAGAATCGTTCTCTATAGTTGACCAATAGTATCCCAAAGTCACAAGTTGATCATATATCTTGCCTCCCCTAATATGAGGTGGCTCATGGTCTTGCTTTAGTACTTCCACTGCTTCCTCTCTTGTTATGCATCTCAAAGGCTTGTTGAAGTATCCCCTGCGATAGAGGTGATCCTGTTGAACATAAAAGTGTGGGGGCCTCATTCTGATCCCCATAGCATGCATCTTTTTTGTAGGAACAACTCCATCTTTGGTGAAATCAGTATAGGGTTGTCTTTAGTCTGCCCGAGTCTCCATGAAGTTACACTCAACTTCTTAAAAGAAGTGCTGACACTTAGTGCATTCTCTTTGCATTGTTGATAAATCTTACCTAATCATTGTCCAAAAGTATCCCTATTTTTGGATTCTTTTATATAGAGGGATCTCAGTTGTCTCACGGGGCCATTTGTGTGTCTTCTTCAGCCTTTGTTCTGCGTCCTCTGGCCCAACACACCTTACGAACCATCATCCCATATTTATGAAGTATAAATCTCCTTGGCTTGCAAAAATATTGGACTAGGTCTCTCAACTCCATCTTTTTGCCCATACTTCAGCTGCCTTCTAGTATCACCCTTCCAGTTTGAATTATCTTCTATCGGTAAAATATCTTGCACAATCGAGGGAGAAGTCTTTCACTACATCAAAAAGTTATTATGTCACCCTTCATGGACATTTTTTGTGTAATGGTGGCATAGGCATCAACATGCCTGTTCATCGTTCTAGGATGCCTCTTCACCTTGACCGTATGGAACTGATCGATTAACCTCTAAATGATTGTCCTGTAAGGTTTCAAGTCGAGGTGCTTCAACGCATATTCCCCATTCATATGATTCACCACTAAATTTGAATCTCCTTTGATGAAGAGTGAACAGATGTCCCTTCAAAGGGCCTCTACCATCCCTAGTATCAACACTTCATATTCAACCTCATTGTTGGAGCAAGAGAACTCCAACTCGAAATATAGGCAAATTTTTTCTTTTCCCTTTGAAATAATGACTCCATCTACCCTTTTCCTTTTGCTGATGACCCATAAAACTCTATAACACACTCGTCAAGGTTGGTGTCCAAAATGTTTTCTTGTAAATCATCTCTTAGAATGCTCTCTCGTGGTGGCTTAAATATTTATGATGGAAAGATTGACAATAGGTCTGCATATGTCTAGCTCTTGATCGTATGAGGGGCCACACGCTTCAAATCATGTTATGAGAGAATATGGAACCACCTTTTTACCCTTCCAATCAAAATGGTTCATGCCAATAAAAACTTAATGGGATCGCATCATGTCCCAATGTGAATGGTGAAAGTTAGCATGTAATGTCTAAGTTTTGGGGCAGTAAACACTAAGGCCAAACAATGCCTTTCAATACTGGTGTACCTTGACTCTGGGACATGGACGATTATAATCAGATTGTAGAGAAGTCTTTCTTGACCATTAATCTTTTATGCCAACAGAGAGCTGATTAACGTCGTAGTGTAAGTGAGGTAGAGTTGTAATAAAAATACAGCTCTTTGAGGGATCATGGTTTATGGAGAAGTTAGAAACTTCTTGATATTATCAAAGGCTCCTTAGTGGAGTTCCTCCCATTTTAACTTTATGTTCTTTCATAGTAGGTCCATCAAGGCATGAGTTATCTCGACTAATCTCGACACAAATCTCCCCTCGTATGAGACTTTTCTTAAGAAACTCTTGAGCTCCTTCTCAGTTCTTTGGCAAGGCATCTCTAGAATATATTTCTACTTGTCTTCGTCTATCTTCACTCCTCAATGATAAACCACAAAGCCTAGGAACTTCCCACTTGTTACCCCAAAAGCATACTTAAGTGGGTTCATCTTCAACTTTTTCATGCATCTGTTAAAAACCATCCTAAAGTCAACCAAGTGAGACTCCTCCTTCTTTGATTTGATGACCAAATCATCCACATAAAACACCAAGATTTCATAAAAGAAATCTTGGAAAATGGCCATCATTGTTCTTTGGTATGTTGACCTAGCGTTATTTAATCCAAAAGTCATAACATTCTACATAAAGTTGCCTAATCGAGTTCTAAATGCTATCCCCTCTACATATGATGGATCCATCTTGATTTAGTTATATCCCACATACCCATCCATGAAGCTATACATCTCATGGCTTGCCATTGCATCTCTCAAACTATCAATGGAGGGAAGAGGGAACTCACCTTTTGGAAAAGCTCTATAGAGATCCCTGAAGTCAACAAAGATGCGTATTTAGTTTTTATCCTTCTTCCCCACTGTCATAATGCTAGAGAGACAAGATGTTTGATTGTCTTGATGAACCCAGCTGTCAATAGACATTGCACTTTCTCCTTTATCTTAAGATTCATATTTCATTTGTGTTTTTTTGTTGCTTATTTCACTCGTATGGCTGAAGGTACAATGTTCAATTTGTGGCAGCTCACTTCTTAATCCAGTCTAGTTACTTCCATTCAAAAATCTCTAATCAGACTGTGCCTCTTCACTGTATTTGAGTCCTTCAAAATGAAAATGGGCCTAAAATCTTTTCCATCCTTGGCCAAGTCAATTTTCTCTAACTCTTGAACTTGTGGCTTTTGGTGTTTGGTCATTCACTCAGGCTCATCCTCCATTTCTTAAAAAAATTATGGATATTAGAATTATCAATGATGAGCCATTACCCTTGGTTATCTACTAAGAAACACTCATACTCTGGGTTAACCTCCTTGTCAACTTTCTCAATTGCCTTCACACACATTCAAAGGTGATAAACAACTCTCCCATCCTATAACTAGACTTTATTACATTGGCGGTTAGGAAAATAATTACCTTTCGCTTTATATCTATCTCAACTTCCTCTAGTTTGGCCCCTAAAAACCTGCTTAGCACGCTCCACCATTTGACCTCATGCTCTATGGGGTCAATCCTTAGACTCATCCTATCTCTCAGTTTCATAGAGATAACTCGAGGCTTAGGAATGGGATTGGGCATTTATTCAACTCTCTAGTTTCCACTTGCACCTTCTTCTACGTGGTTATTCACTGGCCCCATCTTTTCTCTGATTGAGGGGACTCTAACCCCTCCATGCATCGTGTTAGAACATGCGTATCCTCTGCCATCTCTATGTAAAATGTAATGTCTCCCAAATGAGCTCCATCTTGGGCAAATGACTTTTTGGTCGCTCGGATTCTCTATTCCCGTCACATTTGCCTTAACACACTAATGATAGGTTGAGGGGAGCATGCCAAGGTTGCTCATCCACACACTCTCTATGACATGGAACTTGATGTGTGATGTGAGATTCCCCATCATAATCCCAACGTTCACATAACAAATAGACTTCTAAGATTCATCATCATACCCTATATTAACCAAAGGCATTGGTATTAGCATGGCCTTAGAAATGTTTGATGCATAGAAGGTGCTAATAGGCATAATGTTTATTGAGGCACCTCCATCCATAAATGCTCTTACAAATCTCACTCTATTCTCGCTCATTGTGACATATAATGGCATGTTGTGTGGGAACCTCACTGCGCTATCAGTGTTTGAGAAAGTTATCTCGGATATGAAATTTTTCACCAACCTGGTCATTGGGCCCTTTCATCTCAACGAGGGAACTGCGTTCTTCCTTATAATGTCTAGTATTCCTTGGGTTATCTCAAGCCTGCTCTCTAGAGGCATCCGTACCTGGTCAAAGAACCACGCGACTTTGGGGGATTGTAACACAACTTGATATTCCAGGTTAGGTTCCACCACATAATCTTCTACATTGTAAACTTCTTCCATATCTCTAGTGCTAACCTTATCATAATCAATCACCATATTTGTCATCCCAATTACGCAATCTTTAAGAGCTACTTTGAACTCCTCCTGCTCTTTTCTCAGTCTCCCCATTCCTTCTTTAGCTTCTTTATTATAAACCACCACCAGGTTTGCTCCATGGGATGGTAGTGGGTTATTATTGACATGTCCCTTTGGGATTTGTAGTGTTCTAACCAATAAGTGTTTGTTGATAATTCTCCTCAAGGTGAAATAAACACTTATTGGGTGGAAAATACAACAATGCACCTGGCAGTATTTGGGATCTGCTTGGACATTTCGTCTTAACTCATTTTGGGGCACATCCTGAGGCACAAAATAGCGTTATAACAACTGATAGCCTCATCTTCTATACAAGACAACTACGGTGGATCTTCTCTATCTCTCCGAAACTTTATTTTGTTGTCCTTCCTTGTCCCTTTTCCAGCTTCTTCTCTCCCATCTGCATAGCCCACTCGTGGGGCCTGGCCTCTCCTGGCTACAACTTGTGGTATGATCATCAAAGGTATTGCGATGGAAATTGGTAGAACCACCAATGAAATATTCCTTGCTGATTTAAAAAATGTTGCAAAAGTCCCCTCGTGAGTCTCATTTATCAAGTGGAAAATATACTCATAGAGAAAACCCTCTGCACAAAGTTGGAGTAGATTGGACTCTTTGGCCTAATCTCTTACATCGAGAGACCTTTCTGTAAACATCCTTATGTATGCCACCACTTCTTCTCCAGTAAGTTGTTTTTCCCTTGCCAACTGAGTAAGGGTGAACTCATCTTATGCCAAAAAGAACTCCAGTATAAATAAATATACATATCTTCCCAAACTGTCACACTTCTAAGGGTCAGGTGTGAATACCATGTGTAGGCTTTGTCTGTGATGGATTTGGAGAACTCACTCAACCGCAACTCCTTGTTATTGCAATGAGCCCCAAATGCTCCATAAATTGGTTGATGTGTTCCTTTGAGTTTCCCCTTTCCTAGTATATTTTTTAAATATAAGGGGCACATATTCCTTTGGGTGTGAATCTTTGTTTTACTTCTCTGGGTAAGGAGTATGGAAATCATAATATAATGAAACTACCTTGCTGGCTATCTGCGGGGAATCCATCATTTTTAAAATCTCCTCCACCGTCAAAGAAGGTGAGGGACCTACCCATGCCGTTACAACACCTAACCCATCAACCACATGTGTAAGGTCAACTATGGGAGGTGTTCCCATGATTGGCACAATAATGGGAATAACTTTCGTGGGAACTACGCCTGAAGGAACTGTTAGGGTTATTTGCACCATAGGAATAACAAAAGAACCATTGTTCATCACTGCCCAAAAGTTGTTGCCATTGTAGGTGTCTGCAAAATTCTATGAACTTTCGCATGAGATGGGAAATTTGAGTTGGCTCCATCATAGCGCTAATGGAGGCATGTGTTATCGTGGGAACTTTTGTGGTCATTTTCACCTGAGGGACCTCCACCCAGGGTAACCCATATCTAGGGGTTCACGTTCCCTCACCTCCTCCTCTTATCTTTATTGGATCTCATCAAAGTTAATAACACGATTAACATTATCTTTGTCCATCCGTCCTACTAAAAGAATACTTCCCTAGCAAAGTCGTCAAATGTAACAGGGGAGTCCTCTTAAGACTGGCGTGTTATAATACAAATGGAGGCGTAACCTCTATTAAGATGGCAATAAATCACTAAACATGGTGTTATCAACAATGATGGAATAGACTCAAGTATATAAATATCAAACACTTATATTGAACTAACAAAAGAACTCGTTTATAGCTCAGAATAAGCAATAAATGAACCTCCAAAGTAACTCAGTTAGAGTGAAAAAAAAAGAACTCTCTGATACGCCCCTGGTAGGCACCTCAAACTCTGAAGTCACACAAACAGGGATCACATCAATGAATGGTAAAAAAATCTTTGGGAAAATGTTAATAGGGTGTGAATAATTGCTCTGGTAGTAATAACTCTTGCTATTTCTCTCTTAGTCTCAGAAAATATCTCTCTTAGTGGCTGAGATGCCTATATAGTCACTAAGATCACTCGAGTGGCCCAATAACTGTGAATGAAAACTCCTAGAACCTTTATGTTAGTGGAATTGAATGCAAGGATTTTCCAGCATGACCTTAAATTATAGCCATTAAATGCCAACACGCAACTTTTGATGATGTACTATGTGTCAGGAAACTATCACAATAGTGGTAATACACCAAACTATCTTGTAGCCCCCAAACCACTATAGCTTACTCAAGCTGGAATTGGAAAACATGTAAGTCACGCGTGACATCACTCAAGGCAGATGTTACTTTTGGTAAAAGGTGCTGTAGGCCCAATGTGGTATGAAACTCATGGTTTCTCCAGGTGATCTCTCTCGGGTTATGGTCCATCAGTGTTTTACCAGTTGTAGCTAGAATGGTTAAGTCAAGCCATAACATTGTTATGCTTTTCAATCCTCCAAACCAA
This sequence comes from Sambucus nigra, assembly GCA_949130495.1. Taxonomy (NCBI): domain Eukaryota; kingdom Viridiplantae; phylum Streptophyta; class Magnoliopsida; order Dipsacales; family Adoxaceae; genus Sambucus; species Sambucus nigra. The sequence goes on along the minus strand of OX422221.1, from coordinate 325,815,220 downwards.
TTCCCTCGGAGGTTACCTCAGTGAGATCATTCGATAAAGTATGAGAGATCTCCCAAGACCTACCAAACTTGGTCCCTCACGGTTACTATTTGAACTCACTCTAATATTACAAAACATAATTATTTACAACTTACAATATACATCTACAAATGCATAAATTGAATGAGTAGAAGATAAAAAAATTTGTGCTTCCTCAAATAGTCTCCTTGCTTCTTTATCCCACCTTACTCTTGTGTCTGCTCCCCTAGCTCTGTAATTTTCCCCTCTTAGGAGGGGGAGTTATCTCTTATCATGACATTACCTTAGGGATCTCCCTAAAATGAGACAAATTTATGTTTTATATGATTAATTGTTGTCAAATTTTAAATGTTAAAATTAACTCAAGTGCATGGGCTTTGGAAACATAGTGGTTGTAAGTACGGGTCGAACCTACAGAGATTTACTCAATTTTTATAAACTATCAATTTTCCAAATAGACAAATAAGTGTAGAGATATGATTGAGTTTTGAACTAAAACAAAAGAAAATGAAATAAATGACAACAAAATATAATATCAAATATGGAAGAAAACAAGGACGTCGGATCCATTTATCAATTTTAATTAAAGCCACACATCAATTTAATCATGTATTCCCGAATTTATAACTCAAAATGCACCGACTCTCATCACATACATTTCATAAAATAACAAAATAAACGTTTTAAAAATGTTTTAACGTTTCTTAAATAGACACCTTAAATCCTTATCCCCTTAAAGATATGAATTTTCAAGTTTTAATGTGTATTTAAGCATGATATATATAAACAATTTACTATAAGCATAACCCATCAAAAATTACAACTTTTAATTGTTAAAATATGATTTATCAAATAATTTCAGAGGTTAGAAATACATTCTCGTGTAGTTTTAAATGAATACCAAAATTTTATTTTCAATTAATATACGTCGGGAATTAACACTGAATTAAATTAACATGCACAAATTAAGTAATCATGATAAACTTAACTTAGTCCTAGAAATAAAATTACTCGCACGTCATAATTGAAACACAAAATTTCAAGATGAAATAAAAAATTTCATTAATAAACTTCAACTTACAAAATTTCAAGTCCAAAACTCGATTTACAGTATACAATGTTGCTCCCAAATTGCAGAGAAGTAGTCTCCCAAACACTCAAAAATACAAACAATGTTCAATACTTTTGGGTGTTTGTAAAATGAAATTTTTCTAAGAATACTCCTCTATACAAATTTGTCTCTCAAAATGTATCTCTTTTTGTGTCTGTCACACACCGAAAGTGTAACCCTTAAATGGCCTCATCATTTATAACCTACTCCCTTTGTGTGTGAAAGACAATTAAACAATGTGACACAAGAAAGGACAAAAGACAAAAATGATACACAAAATGTGGGGGACAATTAGACAAGAAGATGGAAAAAACAATAGGCATGGGAGAACAAAATTTCGACAAAGCACAAGGAGGATTATAAAATAAAATAGGCAAAGAAGAATAAGGAATAAAACAAAATTGAAAATACTCACAATCTCGGACATATCAAAGGTATGGGCAGAGTAGAATCAAAATAGAGATAAAGAGGGAAAAAAAATAAAGAATAGAAAAATAAAAAGAGAATAGAAAAGGAGAGGATTTTAAGGAAAGCATTGTCAGACAGAACAATAAGGGGAATAAAACACTAATATAAATTATAAAAGGAAATGGGCAATGAGATAATCTTTTTAGAATCAAATAATCCATGGGGATGGGAGACTAGGCCCTATCAGGCACGAAAAAAGAGAGAGAGAGAGAGAGGAACCACGCGCAAGTGGGTGACGATCGGCACACTAGGGACGCGCGCCGAGCAACGTGTGAGTGCGTGAGTGAAGAGAGATAGTAGACATATGGAGAGAAAGAGAGTAGATGCGCGGAGAGGCGGATGAATTCGTTCTAAAATTAAATGTATTAGGGGGAGTTGAACCCATGATCTTTACACGAACAAAAGCGTCCGGCCTCACCATTGAACCAAGTTAGTTCTTATTAATATTATGCGTGAAAAAATTTATAAGGCTTTATTCTCACCAGTTTCCTAAAATTACAAATTAACCCCCAAATTGCCATAACTTTCACGTGCGACCTTCGGTCAACACACTGCAAAAATTGACACGACCCACATTTCAGACTCAATAGTATTTCAATAGTGCTCGGGTTATATGGTTTGACTTTGAGCTTTGAGTTTGACTTTCTTTCTATTTTGATCTTTGCACGACCATAACTTCTATGTTTGAGGTTCGATTGACATGTTGTTTGAACCCAAACATCACTTGATTCAATGCCTACAATTTTTGTGATCTTTTCGAGTCCTAATTTAGTCATATGAATTTAACATATTTCCCCTGAAGGTGCAAAAGTGAGAGTTTATTGCTCCATTTGCATCCATATTTTGCCACTTGCATTGTAAACCATGTCAATACTCAAACAAACCCTTCACAAGAGATTATCAATGATTATTTAAGGTCATGAGTATAAAATGAGCACAGGGCTTCAAAATTTCACTATTAAACTGATTTACACTTAATTTTTTATTTTTTATTTAAATTAAAAATGGCTCTAAAAGTTATTTATTTAGGATGTAAGGGGACTAACAAGTCCTAGATTTGTGTATATATAATATAAAATAATGCACTCATGAATTACCCCCAAAGCTAAAACTTCCTAGTCCCCGAGAAACATTAAAAATTTTACAATCTACCTCGTATGAATCATGATTGCACTTAGCATGTGTAATAAGTCGTTAAACCCGTAGATTGCCCTAGTGGACGACTTTTGTCTCATGAGGTCTTGCAGTGAATATACCCACAAAATTGAAAAACTTGAATCAGTTTACAAAAGATACAAGAGTAATATAACCAAGTCTTCAATGCAAATATCATAAATATAGTCTAAACTCACTTTTCAATCTCAATTTATTACATCACCAATATAACCGTCTAATCAAACAGATGTGATCGTTAATTTTCTCCTTCAAAAGTTCATTTTGACTCAATTTCACATGTAATGAGCTCATAAACGAACACTCGAAATATGATAATTCTCTCTGTATATATGAATAAAAGAGCGATTTAATGATAAAACTTCACATAAACATCATGAAAGACAGATATATAATGGATGATTATGATTTCGTGAATGGAAAATCGATTACTTGTTGAAGACTTTGAATTGCATCATATATCCCATTCATCTTCTTTCCACACTATAATTAACTTCACTTGAGATCAATAAGGACTTTATTTAAATTGTATTGTAGGCTCGAGTTTTGGCTAGAAAGAACGAATTTTGGAGTTTATGAGAATATAGAGGTTTCTCGGTATTTTGATTTTTTGGGCATTTTTTCTAACCTGCATTTTCTCTACATTTTTTACTCACATACTCCATTTTCCTTTTCATTTCATTTTTGCATTCTGTCTTTTCTTTTTTCTTCTTTATTTTCGCGCATTATTCTTGTAAACATTCTTCTTTTGGCCTTTGATCATAATTTTACCCTGATATTCTCAAAAAATGGGTATGTGCTTTGGGTTTTAAAAAAGGGTCATTTTTATTTTCGGCACAAATGGGCTTGCAACAGAATAATGTAGAAAGGGCTGAATTTTGGATTTTATTTTTTATCTTTCAAAATGATGGTCTAGTATTATTTCTCAAGTTTCACTCAGTTACTTCGTGTCTCAAGTCAATTTACTAAGACATTTAGTGCCTACACTTCACAGTTTAACCTTTTGTTTTCAATAATCTAACAAAACAAGGATTTTGAGATCATCGATGAATTAACCACTAAAGGAAAGTTTGAGTTATTCTAACTCAGATTGATATAAATTTCTCAAAAGCATTGAATTGCATGAAAATATCATAGGGTTACAATCTCCACATTTATTCGTTAAGCATAATAAAATTCGCCTCAATATCCATTTTTGATCATATGGCTAAGTGTCAAAATTTGTATAGGTTGAGAGATTTGTGAATTAATTTTATACGAAGAAATCATTCCAAAACTCATTTATATAGAAAATCTTTTTGTATTTTTGAAAGTCATTCTATTTTTTATCGATTTTTTTAAATGCCATCCTTTCTCCCAAACCTAAATTTTACATTGTACTGAATGTATGTTCAAACAGAAATATGGACAAAGAAAAAAAATGTAAAGAAGTAAAAGGACGATATTACCCGGGGAATCCACTTATGTTACCAACTTCCAACCGATCTCACATGCATTTTGACGCGACTGAAAATGTGTCTAAGAAATGCGTACTCTCTAGGCTCAAGTGCAAGCCTGTCGCTCAAGTAATAATCCGATAAGTCAGGTATCGATCCTCAGGGAAATAGGACAACAAGGTTGTGACAACGGGAAAAGACGAAGGAATCCTAACTTTGACTCTTAAAAGAAAGAAAAAATGATTTGGTTTCGATAATTGACTACAACTAAGTGCAATTATGAAATTATGAAAAGATGCAGTTATACTAAATTACCTAGAATGCTAATGAAAACTGGTTTAAAACTTAAAACTATGTATGCGGAAAACAGGACATGAATACAATCCCCCAACCCTAGTGTAGTGAAGTTATAATATTAATCGTAAATTTAACTGATTAATTTGACCCGGAATTTAGTATTACCAAGCATTACGTATACGAGGTTCAATCCCGCGTCACACTTAATCTGAGGACGAGTAAATCGGTATCGCGGTAGTGACACTCGAATTGCATTCTAAATCATCCGGGTTACCCATGGGCAAACGAGATATAAAGATCTACAATTGTTGTGTTCCTACGCAATACGGTCATAATCAATCACAAAATTCAGAGGACTAATTTTATACACACGCAACTAACACATCAGACTGGGTTCATGTATCCCGGCCTTAGAAAATCTAGCCTAGCATGCTGAAAGTAATGAAAACAGTGTTTGATTTGCAGAAAAACATGATTAACTATGGAAAATTGGTAAAATGATGTAAAACAAAATTAAATAGATGAAATTACTTACTAATCTTACCAAAGCACTCAAAGTATTAATTGGAACTACTTGTAATTACTGAAATCTGATCAAAGCTTCAATCTTGGGATTAAAAGAACAAACTGTATCTAAACTAGGGTTTCTGGAAAAGTAAGTGAAATTACACTAATTCTCCGTCCCTATAATAATGGGTATTTATACACTACAATAATTCAAGAGTTTTAGCTGCTCAAGGATTCTTTTTCGGAGAAGATAAGATTTGGAAATCCCGATAGCCGGATCGGTTCGGGCCTTAGGCGGACCGGTCTGCCTCCCAAGCAGATCGATTCTTTTTATTTCCAGGCGGGCCGGTTCGGGGGCGGACCAGTTCTTTTATTTTTCATCCTTCTTCGGTTTGCTTTCGATCCGAGGTCTACTAGAGTTTTGCAACGCGGACCGGTCCGGGACAGGTTCGGACCGGTCTGCTTGTTTGACTTTTTGCTCAACTTTGACTGCTCATATCTTTTGTTCCGGGACTTCGATTGAGGTGCCTTTTCTTCTTATGTTCTCATGAATGTGATATCTTCAACTTCTCTTTAGGTACCTCATCTGAATTCCGGGTGGAAATTACACTTTTTCCCTTTTGACTTTCCTTCTTGTCTTTCTTGATTCTTCCGGTTTCCTTCTTCCGTTTCTTGACATCAAATACCTGTAAAATCACTACGAAATACCAGAAACTCAGTGTACTCGTTAGGAGAAGTCAGTAGCAAGATTATGAGATAAAATCAAATCGATTACGTTGTTCGAGGTGGTAAAAGTAACTAAATTAAGGGATAAATTAGGAAGAATTTATGCCTAATCAAACCCCCCTAACTTAGAACTTTGCGCGTCCTGAGCAATGTAAAAGAATCCTAGCACGGCATAACTCTTGAAAAACTTTTTATTAGGATAGAATACCTTTTTCGCGGGCAAGCGATTGCATTTAGCATATGCAATAAGCCTTTAAACCCCTAGGTCGCCCTAGTAGGACGAGTTGTGTCTCGTGAGGGTTTACAGTGAATATACCCACAAAATTCGACTCAAAGAGGAATTCAAAATACCTAAAAATTGTACAATTCAAACTTTTCCAGAAAATAGTCATCATCAAGTCATATTTACAAGTCTCAAACCGTAGTGCGTGTGTGCGAAGACGGAAATATAACCGCAAATTTCCACCGATTGATCATTATGTTACTTACCCAAAAATTTGTTTTGATTTCAATTTCTCACGGAATGCTCTCTCAAACAAATCACTCGGAATGCGGCTATTCTCTCGATATGCGTGATGTAAAGAGTAAGTGTAATGGATGCAAAGTCACGCATACAAGTAAAAAATGGAAATTTCATGGTGAAAGAATCTCATCAACGGATTACGGTTTTAAAAACGGGAACATTGCCTCTTTTTCACGCCATGTAATCTCTTTTATTATCTTTTGGTGTATTAGCTCTCCACGCGGTAACCAATCTCGCAATTTGGACCCGATTAGGACTTTTTCGGGTTTTAAGGTATATGGGGTAAAATGAAAATGGTAGGAACGATTGGAATTGAAAAAGTCATATGTGATGTCCATTTTTGCTTTTTCCAAGCTGCTGCTCATTTTTTTTTCTTTTACTCTATTTTTTTTTTCATTTTTCACTTCTTTTCTTGCTATTTTTGTTGAGCGTGTCTAATTTTTTTCTTGCCCCTTTTTATGCACTTTTTGGACTAAATTCTGAATTTTTCCATTTTTCGCAATTCCGGGCTTTGGGTTTTTCGGGTTGTCAAACGAAAGGAAAAATTTATTCGGCTCAATTTGGGTTGCAAAAGGGGTGATTTTTCGCATCTTTTTCTGGCCAATATTTTTGGGTGACAAATGAGGGCCTACTTCATTGTCCAAAATACCAATTGCGTTACCATATGCGTTTCAAGATGAATTTAAGTTTAGAGATCAATTTTGGCACGTTTTTCAAAGCAATATCACACACGTTTTTCATAATCGATCAAAATGAAAGGATTGAGATCCTCGACGAATTTTTAGGCGCTGAAAAGAACTTTGAGTTAACAATTAACTCGAATTGATTTAAAAACTTGCAAAAAATAATTGCCTCGAATCTCACCGGGTTTGTTAATCTCAACACTTATTCGTTAAGTCGTCAATTTTCGCTCAATTTCCATCTATAGTCAATTTCGGCTTTGTGTATGTTGAATTTTACAACTTGAGACTTCAATCCGACTATTAATGATATTTTTGAAAATTTTGAATTCCAATTTTTATTTATTTTGAACAAAAATATTTTTGGGTTTTTCAAAATTTTATGATTTTTTTTGGGCATTTTTGAAAATTTGTGAAGTTTTACAAATACGCACTTGTGACCCCCCCTAACTTAGACTTTTGCATTGTCCTCAAGCAAAAAGGACTAAAATCTAAATAAGACAAAATAATAAGTGCGATAAATAAAACAATCAAATGGAGAAAATGCAGTTTTTATTACAAACAAGATTGTGGTACAATTACAAGGAAAAACATACAAAATGTGAACAGGAAAAACAAATAAAAAACTGCCAGAACCAGATCAAGCTTTACTGGGGTGGGGTATGGGAAGAACCGGGTGTGTCGGGGCCATAGGGATCATAGTAATAGGATGGCAGTGGCTCATTGGGCTCCCCTTGGCGTCGATAGACGTCCGCTTGAAAGCGGAGTATTAAGCTCGTATCGCGACGGTAATCGATCAAAAAGTTACCGAAGTTCGTTTCAAGTGTCGCCATTCGGTTTGAGAGATCGCTTCCCGCCCACTCAAAATCTGGATCGTCCTCCTCGTCTGCTGACTCTTCATCCGGACCGACATCCCCCATCTCGACATTAGCACCGACTGCCTCTTCTTCCTCGTCGCTCTCGCTCGAGGCAACCTCTTCTTCACTATCACCACCCTGCCTTGCCCGTAGGACAACTAGCTGTTTGGCGCTCTTAGTGCAGGTCCCTTGTCCAAAAGGATCGGGAATGCGAGTATGATCGAGCGGCGCCGCTATGTCAGCATCCTTGAGGATAGAAGTGATCAAATGGGCATAGGGGAGTGGGGCAGTACCCCTTTTATCCAAGGACGCATTGATGATATCGACGTATAAAGTGCGGTAAAATGGATGGAAGTGTGGGGGTCAAAGAGGTGATAGGTTAAAGTGGCTTGCCGGGGCCTCATGGAGGAATCGTTGGACGTTTGCAATATGTTGGCGCACACAATCTGAAAAGTGAGGCGTGCCTTCTCGTTAAGGCGTCCAATGGCGACAGTTTACCCCGTCCAAGCCACATTCGGTGCAATGCGGGCCATGATTACATCCTTGTCGACCGGGGGGACGTTTCGTGGATAGGTGAATTCTTCAACGTCCGGAACGTCATACTCGGCCAACTTGGCCGTGAGAAGAGTCAAAGAAAATGGGATGACATTCCCATCCACGTAAGCTTGGGCTTCGAATTGGCCCGTCCGAACAAGGGTTCCATAAAAGGATCGGACTTCGGTTGCCCAAATCGCTTCATAGGGTTCGTTAAGGAATCGGCACCACCCCTTAGCCATGAATAGGGCGGTGACAGAGCTGGGCAGCCCGGTCCATTGGACATCGCGCTCTATATGGAGTTTGTGATCCAAACCTAAGAATCGATGGTACCATTTATCCTCTTGGCAGGAGCGGAATTCGCCATGACCGGAGGGTTGGATGTCGGTGGAGTCATACTTGGTGGGGGTAGCGCGTTGGGCCATGGAAACAAGAGGGATTTTTTCTTAGAGAACTAGAGAGGGAGAAGAGAGGATTTGGGTTGAAGGTGTGAAGATAAAGGGAGGGTATTGGGGTGTATTTATAGGTGAAGGGGTGAGTGTAGGGGTTGGAATTGGAGGGAAAGGGTTTGGAGGGAAAGGGGGGGAATTTGGGAGGTAAAGGTTGGGGTTGGGAGGAGGGAAAATGGATTGGAGGGAATGAATGGGATTGGGGAGAAGGGGGTGAATCTTGGAAAGGGGATAAATCAGATCTGCAGAAGATGGACCGGTCCGGGGTAGGGGCGGACCGGTCCGAGTACTTTAATATTTAGAAAATCTGACTAGCAGATCGGTCTGCCTTAAAATTAAAGGAACCGATTCGGGGGCGGACCGGTCTGGCCTTAAATTAAAGGAACCGGTCCGGCCCAGGGTTTTTGGGCTGGATTTTCCCCGAACTTAATTTCGATCTCTCTTCCCCGAAAATTTTCACTTTCACAACATACTCCCTATCAATCTGGACTAAAACCCTCTCGATTTATCTGGTCAATGCCCTTTGACTCGATATTCCCGAAACACGCGAATGCTTTTCCCGAATAAAACCTAGTCCTATCGACGCTCACTACACACACGACTCTCACAACACACACGACTCTCACATCACACACGACGGGGGTGCGACAACCTTGATGTAGCAGCTGACTCAACCCCGTAAACGGGGTCCAATAACCAGATGGTGTTGACTTCTTCCGCACACGCCTCTAGATATGGCTTCAGGCGTTGTCCATTCACTTTGAATGTATTTCCCCCTTTTAAATCGTCTAATTCAATAACTCCATGGGGGAAAACATTCTTCACTACGAACGGGCCAGACCATCGTGACCGCAACTAGCCCGGAAAGAGATGAAGCCGAGAGTTATAGAGAAGAACTTTTTGCCAGGGAAGAAACTCTTTGCGTCGAATGATGCTATCGTGAGCGAGTTTCATCATTTCTTTGGAAATTTTGGCATTCTCATACGCATTATTGCGTAGTTCTTCTAACTCATTCAATTGAAGCTTGCAGGCTTCACCGGCCTTATCCTTGGCATAATTTAATTGCTTAATCGCCCAATACGCCTTGTGATCTAGCTCAACGGGAAGATTGCAAGGTTTGCAATACACAAAGCGTAAAGGGGACATGCCGAGTTGATTCTTGTATGCGGTACGATAGGCCCATAGAGAATCGTTTAATCTTAGTGACCAATCTTTCCGGGTAGGATTGACGATCTTTTCAAGAATGTTCTTGATCTCCCGATTCGCTAGTTCGGCCTGCCCATTCGTTTGCGGGTGATAAGTCATTCCAACCTTGTGAATGACACCATACTTTCTCATGAGCTTCTCGAATGGCCTATTGAAAAAGTGCGTGCCATTATCGCTGATTATCTCTTTCGGTGCACCGAAGCGAGAAAGTATGTGTTCCTACAGGAATTTTATCACCACTTTGTTGTCATTCGTCTTGGTAGCAATAGCTTCCACCCATTTAGAAACGTAGTCTACCGCGACAAGGATGTATAGGAAACCAAAGGACGAGGGGAAGGGACCCATGAAGTCAATACCCCAACAGTCGAAGATCTCAATGATGAGTATGGGGGTAAGAGGCATCATGTCTCGTCGAGTAATGGCTCCCATCCGTTGGCACTTATTGTAAGATTTGCAAGCATCGTTTACATCCTGGAAAATTATGGGCCAATAGAGGCCGCATTGCATAATTTTAGCGACCGTCTTTTTCGTCGAAAAGTGGCCTCCACAAGCTTCCGAATGACAAAACTGGATGAATTTCGGGATTTCGTCATCCGGTACACATCGTCGGATGATTTGGTCGGCCCAATATTTGAAAAGGAAAGGATCGTCATAGAAGAACATGCGCAACCAAGTAATAAACCTCTTCTTATCTTGCGGTGTCCAGTCGGGAGGGACGGATCCTGTGACAAGGTAGTTCACTATATTCACAAACCAGGGTAAAGGAGAGGTGGCAAAAAGTTGCTCATCCCGAAATTATTCGTCTATGGGTAGGGATCACTAGGTATGTCGGACGAAAGCCCGTGATAAGTGATCGCCAATGACATTTTCTACTCCTTTCTAATCTTTGATGGAGAGATTGAACTCTTGTAGGAGTAGGATCCATCTTATGAGGCGCGACTTGTCATCTTTCTTTGCAAGTAAGTATTTCAATGCCGCATGGTCGATGAAGCAAGTAATGAGGGAACCGATAAGATATGACCGGAATTTATCGAGGGCAAAGACTACCGCTAACAACTCTTTCTCCGTGGTAGAGTAGTTGAGTTGTGGTCCGGTAAGAGTCCAGCTAGCGTAGTAGATTACATGAGCTTTCTTATCCTTTCTTTGGCCCAAAAGATCCCCTATCGCATAATCTCTAGCATCACACATAAGTTCGAATGGTAAAGACCAATCCGGAACTTTCATGATGGGAGCGAACACAAGCATGGTTTTTAATTTTTTAAAAGAGTTTTGGCATGCTTCCGTCCACTCTAATGGGATGTCCTTCATGAGTAGGTTGCTTAAGGGTCTAGCGATGGCGCTAAAGTCCTTAATGAACCTTCGATAAAACCCTTCGTGGCCCAAGAAAGAGCGCACATCCTTAAGCGATTTTGGTGGGGGAAGGTCAGCTATGACATCTATCTTTGCCCTATCAACTTCTATCCCCTTGGATGATACTATGTGGCCAAGAACTATTCCCTCGGTGACCATGAAATGGCATTTCTCCCAATTCAGCACCAAGTTCTTTTCCACACACCGGGCAAGTACTTTTTCCAGTTTTTCTAGACAATGATCGAAAGAGGTGCCAAAAATGTTAAAATCGTCCATGAACACTTCGAGTCCTCTCTCGACCATGTCGCTAAATAAGCTTAACATGCATCTTTGAAAGGTCGCGAGTGCATTACACAAGCCAAATGGCATACGTTTGTAGGCAAACGTACCAAAAGGGCAAGTGAAGGTCGTCTTCTCCTGGTCAATTACATCCACCTCAATTTAATTATATCCGGAATAACCATCAAGGAAGCAATAGTAAGGGTGGCCTGCCACTCTCTCAAGCATTTTATTGATAAATGTCAAGGGGAAATGGTCTTTCCTAGTTCCCGCATTAAGTTTCTGATAATTAATGCAAACGCGCCACCCGGTGGTGGTATGTTGGGGAACTAGCTCTCCCTTAGCATTCTCAATCACTGTCATTCCCAACTTCTTCGGGATGACTTGAATAGGGCTCACCTATTTGCTATCCGAGATTGGATAGATAATCTCGGCATCCAATAACTTGATAATCTCGGTTCTCACAACTTCTTTCATGTTGGGATTTAGTCTTCTTTGCATTTCTCTAGAGGGCTTGACATCCACTTCGAGATGGATCTTGTGTGTGCAAATCAAAGGACTTATCTCCTTCAAATCAACAATGCACCAACCAAAAGCACTTTGGTGCTTCCTCAGAATTTTCAACAATTTACCCTCCTGCTCTTCGTCTAGGCTAGAGGAGACAACAACATGAAATGTATCATCCTCTCCTAGGTATCCATATTTAATATGGGAGGGGAGTTTCTTTAATTCAAGGGTTGTAAATTTGTCACTGGAGGGAACCATGTGTGTATCCCTCGGAGGTAACTCCTCGAATCTAGAAACCCAATTAACATCTCTCGCGTCCTCGACCGACGCACTCTCATTGAGTAACTCTCTCAACTCCCTAACCTCCCTCTCGAAGTCGGTGTCCGTCCCCTCACCCTCGTGTCTCGCCGCTAAACAGGATCCTAAGGCGTCGCCACAGTAGTTCTCCTCAAAGTACTCCTCTACTATCTCATCTATGAGGCTCACTACGTGAAGATCATCTTCCTCCCCCGTATGTTGGGCTATGTGGAAGATGTTGGTCTCTAAGGTCATATTACCAAAAGTGAGTTGCATTCGCCCATTCCGAGTATTGATGATTGCGTTAGCCGTAGCTAAGAATGGGCGCCCAAGGATGATGGGAACATGGTTGCTCGAGTTGAAGGAGGGCTCCGTGTCCCAAATGACAAAGTCCACCGGGAAGTAGAAAGTGTCAGCTTGGATGATCACGTCCTCGACTATGCCTCTTGGGATCTTCACGGTTCGACCCGCTAATTGGAGAGTGACCTTTGTGGGCTTAAGGTCGCCCAAATCAAGTTGCCTATAGATGGAGTAAGGGAGGATATTGACACTTGCTCCGAAGTCAAGTAAGGATTTTTTGATTTTGTTTTCTCTAATGATGCAGGAAATGGTGGGTGCACCGAGATATTTGAATTTACGCGGGAGATCATTTAGTAGAATGGAGCTCACGTTTTGTGATCAAAAGACATTCTTCTTTACCTTCATCTTTCTCTTTACCGTCAACAAGTCTTTGATGACTTTAGCATAAGCTGGAATTTGCTTAATGGAATCGAGGAAAGGTAAATTTATCTTTACATGCTTTAGCACTTCTAGCACGTCTTCACGTGGGTTTCCTTTATGGGAAAGAATCAACCTTTGAGGAAACGGTGCCGCGGAGGGTGGTTTCATTACTACCTCTATCTCACTAGCGAATTCTTTGTCACTCTCATTCAAGGGGACATCTTTGGCCTCTTTCGTGCCGGGCGAAATCTCCTTGTCTTTCGTTGTGTCATGTGGGGGAGGTTATAAATCAACGACTCTCCCATTATGAAGAGTGGTCAAAGCTTGACATTGCTCCTGATGTTTAGTGGAGGTGGAGCTAACACTAGTTTGACCTTGGGGAGGTCTTTGGCCTTGGGCAGTAAACTTGACCTTCTCTTGAACACTCAATGAGGATTGTATCTTTGACAGACTCGCATTTATGTCGCCAATCAGACGATCATATTTGGCATTGGTTGCGGTATGGTTTGTGATGAATTGATTCATGGTATCCTCGAGAGTTCTCCGCGGTGGCGGGATATAAGATCCTTGAGGTGGTGGTTCTTGCACATGTCCTTGCATGTGTGGAGCTTATTGAAAGTGTTGTGGTGGATGAGGGGCAACAGGTGAAGGAGGGTTCATTGTGGCATGTTGTTGCCCATAGCTAAAACCGGGATGGTTTTTCCACGAAGGGTTGTATGAATTCCCATGAGCTGCATCGAAATTACCCTTAAATCCTCCTATACCACTAACTTGCTCCTGAAGCATTACTTTGTAGGCGGGTATGGTCGGGCATTCCTCAGTTGAATCACCCACCTCACAAATCGGGTTTGGTATGGATCCAGCCGGTCCTTTTCCATATATCTCACATAGGTCTCGAAATCCTTTCTCAAGGGTATCCAATCGACTGTCCGTCATAGAATTCTTATCTACGTGAAATAGGCCGACGCCGACGGAGTGGTGGTCACTTGACTATTTTGATTTTGTACGTTAGGATCAGATGTATCCCAGGATTGGGTAGTCTCGGCGATGCACCTCAGGTGAAGCTCAGCATCGTGGGCATCTAAGTCGACAAAAGGACCAGTTCTCATAGTTTCAACAAGTTGCTTGGAGTTAAGATTCAACCCATTATAGATAAAAGAGATGATTTGCGCTGAATCAAATCCATAATGGGGGCATGAAGTAACTAACTCATTGAAATGCTCATAACATCGATGAAATGGCTCATTTTCAGATTGTCTGAACGCTTGAATTTGAGCCTTTATGGAGATTGTTCGATGTGTTGGGAATAATTTCTTGAGAAATCTCGATTGCAACTCATTCCATGATGGAATCGAACTTGGCAGTAAAGACCATAGCTAGGTCTTAGCTTTATCTTTGAGCGAGAAAGGGAAGAGTTTGAGGCGGATCACCTCTTGGGTGCAAGTTTGATCATTGAGAGTATCGCAAACATCCTCAAATTCCCTAATGTGAAGGTATGGCTTTTCAGAATTCATACAATGGTAATGTGGTAACATCTGGATCATCCCATTTTTGAAATGGAATTTCCAGGCATTATACGGGAGTATAATGCATCCCGGAGTGACAGTGCGCTCGGGATATAAGAATTCTCTCAGCGGGCGGTATGGGGGCTCTTCCTCACCGGCGGCTGCACTATCGTGTTGCGACATCTCTCTCTCACTTAACGACTCAGTGCTCTCACTTGGTGTGTTCGAAGTGTGTTCGGAGGTGTGTCCTAGGAAGGAAAACGGAGTGTTATTGGAGATTGAGTGCGACGGTGTGGGAGGTGGGATCCAGAACTGTGGGGCGTTTGGAGTGTGAGGGCTATCGGGGTTATACTCAACGATTGGATTTTCATGAATGCTGGTTGGAGTATTATGGGGTGTGGGAGTGAGTTCAGAATTTTGCATTAATGGCTTATGAGAGATGATGCTGAATCCTTTTGTGCTTTTTGATTTTTTTTTTTTATGTTTTTGGATTTTTGGAAATTTTTGGTCAAAGCTTTGGGTTGACTCGATCTAATCCTAAGTCTACCTAAGTCCCCGGCAACGGCGACAAAAACTTGACGCGACTGAAAATGTGTCTCAGAAATGCGTACTCTCTAGGCTCAAGTGCAAGCCTGCCGCTCAAGTAATAATCCGATAAGTCGGGTATCGATCCTCGGGGAAATAGGACAACAGGGTTGTGGCAACGGGAAAAGACGAAGGAATCCTAACTTTGACTCTAAAAAGAAAGAAAAAATGATTTGGTTTCGAGAATCGACTACAACTAAGTGCAATTATGAAAAGATGCAGTTATACTAAATTACCTAGAATGCTAATGAAAACTGGTTTAAAACTTTAAACTATGTATGCGAAAGACAGGACGGGAATACAATCCCCCAACCCTAGTGTAGTGCAGTTATAATATTAATCGTAAATTTAACTGATTAATTTGACCCGAAATTTAGTACTCCCAAGCATTACATATACGAGGTTCAAGCCCCCATCATACTTAATCTGAGGAGGAGTAAATCGGTATCGCGGTAGTGACACTCGAATTGCATTCTAAATCTTCCCGGTTACCCAGGGGCAAACGAGATATAAAGATCTAGAATTGTTGTGTTCCTACGCAATACGGTCGTAATCAATCATAAAATTCAGAGGACTAATTTTATACACATGCAACTAATACATCAGGCTGGGTTCATGTATCCCGGCCTTAGAAAATCTAGCCTAGCATGCTGAATGTAATGAAAATAGTGTTTGATTTGCAGAAAAACATGATTAACTATGGAGAATTGGTAGAATGATGTAAAACAAAATTAAACAGATGAAATTACTTACTAATATTACCAAAGCACTCAAAGTATTAATTGGAATGACTGGTAATTACTGAAATTTGATCAAAGCTTCAATCTTGGGATTAAAAGAACAAACTGTATCTAAACTAGGGTTTATGGAAAAGTAAGTGAAATTACACTAATTCTCCGCCCCTATAATAATAATAAAAATGGGTTTTTATACCCTACAATAATTCAAGAGTTTCAGCTGCACAAGGATTCTTTTTCAGAGAAGATAAGATTTGGAAATCTCGATAGCCGAATCGGTCCGGGCCTTAAGCAGACCGGTCTGCCTCCCAAGCGGATCGGTTCTTTTTATTTCCAGGCGGATCGGTTCTTTTATTTTTCACCCTTCTTTGGTTTGCTTTTGATCCGAGGTCTACTGGAGTTTTGCAACGCGGACCGGTCCGGGGCAGGGGCGGACAAGTCTACCTGTTTGACTTTTTGCTCAACTTTGACTGCTCATATATTTTATTCCGGGACTCCAATTGAGGTGCCTTTTCTTCCTATGTGCTCATGAATGTGATATCTTCAACTTCTCTTTAGGTACCTCATCCGAATTCCGGGTGGAAATTACACTTTTGCCCTTTTGACTTTCCTTCATGTCTTTCTTGATTCTTCCGGTTTCCTTCTTCCGTTTCTTGACATCAAATACCTGTAAAATCACTACAAAACACCAAAAACTCGGTGTACTCGTTAGGAGAAGTCAGTAGCAAGACTATGAGATAAAGTCAAATCGATTACGTTGTTCGAGGTGCTAAAAGTAACTAAATTAAGGGATAAATTAGGAAAAATTTATGCCTAATCACATTTCATCATAAACCAAAAGCCGAAACAATTGGGAGATAACCAAATAGACAATATGCATACATGAAGGTCCATAACGAATGCAGTCAATGTGATTATCGTGATGAACCATTACATTATATCTCAGATGGTCAGACCCGAACATGCTCTCACAGTGGAATCTCGTATGATGCTTTATGCCTGTGTCTCCCTCAAACTCGAGAATGAATAAATCAGTCTCGAAGTCGAATGATACTCTAATTTTGTCATTGGTCTCATCAAAACATTTGAATGACCAAGACAATGGACGTGGTGAAAAAGGACAATGCAAAGTGATAAAACATGCATCACCAAATGGAAACATTTGAACCATATTTCCAATGATAGATAATGCCTCAAGTGTTCGCATACTCTCTAAAAGCTCGAGTTTGTGTTCATATAGAAGGAATTGATCTATCCTATCTTCCAAGTCACTCTCATATAAATAACAAAATGAGTCCAAAAACGAGTTGGCATCAATAGCAAGACCCTTATCAACGGACCCAAATTCTTCTTCAAATTCCTTAAGACTCATATCTAAAGACAAATCAGGTGGCAAAGCATTCAAATCTATGGTGTCACTAACGAGTGGGGTAGTGATGGAATACACTTCCTAGACATAATGGACTTTATTTTCTGCCTCGTCCGCTTTTCTAAATTGAATACATTCAAACCCATGGTCATGTTTCTAAATGAAAGGTTCACTTTTCCACTCCGACATTGAATGGCAGCGTTAGAAGTAGCCAAAAAGGGTCGGCCGAGGATGCTCGGGATTTTTATCGATGGGTTTAGTACTTGTTAAGTGTCTATGACCACAAAGTCTACAGGAAAGACAAACTAACCTACTTTAATAAAAAAAAAAAATCCTCTACACTACCTCCAGGCACCTAACAGATCGATCGACTAAAGAAAAGGTCATTTTAGTGGGTTCATACTTGCCCCTAAATGTAAGAGTGATTTCTCGATGGTGTGCTCTCCTATCTTTATAGAGATCGTCAATTTTCTGGGATCCTTATAATTTACGGGGTTTTTATACAAGATAATCAACCTATCTTTCTTAGTAAGAATTACTTTCTTAGGGATGTTGGTGTTTCTCTTGAAGGTACAGAGATATTTTAAAAAATTGGCATAGGATGGGACTTGCTGAATATAATTAAACAGTGGGATATTAATCAGCACATGCTTCAATACTTCCAACATCTTATCCACTTTTGCCTTTTTCTTTTGTGGCACCAAAGGTTGGGTAAATGTAGCTTTAGGGTAGGTCTCTACAGATGGCTCGGAAGGTGAGGGTGGGGAGGAAGTTGGATCCACGGGAGGATCTTCCTTCTCCTTAAATTTCTCAAATTCATCCTTGGTGGGTGGTGAAATATTATTCCCAACTTCATTGCCAGACCTAAGCATGATGATGGCTTGCGCATGCTCTTGGGTGGTGTACGACGTGCTTATGTTGTATTGAATAAAAAATTGACCCCTAGGCATAGCACCTTTTGGATTAGGCTTGGGTTGGATTTGGAACGTCCTCTTATTTCTCTCATTCATTGCGTTGGCTAATTATCTCACTTGAACCTCACATTTTTCAATCGATTGAGTGTTTGCATGCAAGCTTTGTCATGTGGATTGGATGACACTTCTGCTGGTTTGCTGGAATTGGAAGGTGATTTGAGCAAGTCTGTTTATCCTCTCCTATAAAGATTGGATATTTTGGGATGGAGGATACAACGGTGTGGGGTCATTCTTTTGGAAACCTGGGGGGTGGGTTAACTGAAGAATGACCTCCACCTCATTGGCATTGACCCTTACCCATAAAAAGTTAGGGTGGTCTTGCCACCCTAGATTATACGTATTGGAGTATGGGTCGTTATTCGGCCTATTTTGGTAGAGTGCGTTCACTTGCACAGTGAGAGCTTTGTGGGCTGAAAGGGTGGGGCAATTTTCCACTAAATGGTCTAAACTGTCGCAAAGCAAGCACATAGGTGAACCTACATGTTTCACAACTACAGTTATGACTCGATTACCCTCTTTGCTCATTTATAAGGATTCTAAACGTCGGGCCTATGTATCCACTTTGGCATTTAATCCAAAATCTTGTTTATCTTGGTGAGAAATTCCCTCATTTACTGTGGCTAGCCTAGAATCCCAATGGGGTGCCCATATTTAGGACTTTTGAGCTACAAACTCGAGGAACATCCACGCATCAGCCTCATTTTTCTCAGTAAAATCTCCACTATAAATTAACTCAATCATCGGCCAAGTATTTTAATCAATCCCTCTTAAACAATTTGGATTTGATGACACAATTCAATCCCATGGTGAGGACATTTCATTAGCAAGTCCTTGAATCTCTCCATGTACATCCACAAAGCCTCTCCCTCTTTTTGACTAAAAGTATTAATGGCGTGACGTATCACTTCCATCTTTTGGTTGGGAAAAAACTTTTACAAAAACTCAGCACTAAATTGATTCCAAGTAGTGATGGAATTTGGTTTAAGCGAGAGTAAACAACTTTTAGATTTCAAAGAAAATAGGAACAATTTCAGTTTAACAATCTCATCGATGAGTTGTTGTATTTTATTTTAATCGTTTTGCAAAATTTCTTCGAACTCGCTCACATGAAGGTATAGGTCCTCCTTTTACGTGCCTTAAAAGATGGGAAGAAAATGAATTTCCCGACTTGAGCTAAAAAAATTTCGTGTTAAGTGGGGGAAGAAGTATGAATGAGGGTTGACTCGACCTATTCCGATAGAGGTAATATTTAAGGGCACGGGATACTAAATCATCTCCCATCTCGGTAAAAATTATGGTTTTACCTACAAAAGTATGAGGATTGCTAAACTCCACACTAGATAAATGACCGATAGGATCTCGAAACCAACCTTTCATACACCATGCTCACTCGAATATTTTTCTGTCTTTTTATATCTCTTTTTTAAAAGGGAAAGAAAAAGCAATTAATCCGACTCAAGAACACATAGTTCCTAAGCTAGCACAAAGAAATTTGAGTTATTTAAATTAGACGAGGGGAAGTTCAATTTTTTAGATCTAATTTTTTCGAAATTATTCGATGACAACGAGGGTCTTCAACATAATTTCCCTAATTAGAAAGCTCCTACTCTTTTACGAGGGATAATTTAAAAAACGACCAACTACAGACTATCGCCTCAAATTCTAAATTTTTCGTCCAGGTAGGTGGTCAGTACGAAGACTCATTAAAAAACACCAATCCTTGTCAAGGTCAAAATGGAACCGATTTGACAAGTCCGCATTGGAGTAGCTTTTAATCCTAGCCTTGTTAAGAGTTTTCCTACAATCTATGTGATACCCTATAGCCAATGTCTAATCAATTTTAAATTAAAAATGATAGTTCGATTAATGCAATTTCTTCGGTAATTTAGTGATTTTTTGGCCAAGGTAGGATGATGAAAATCTCACCTTATCTTGTAATTGGATTTTTACCTTTAAGTCAAATTATGTAACGTGCTTATTGAAAAGTGCAAAAATAATTTCACGTAAAGAGAACGCAAAACTCACCTCCGACGTGGACTTTTTATGAGCACTTTTTTACGCAGGGCTGATGTTTTATTTGACGTAAATCAGAGGGAAACGTCGCCTACGTTTCAATCATCTTCGAGATTACATTGTGTGCGTGGCAAGATTTCACAAGTAACTTTAGCGCATTTACACGGTTGCTTGCGTTTTGGGGATTTTAGTCTATTTTTCATCTTTTTTTAATGTGTTCCTTAAAAATAACACAAAAACAACTACAACAAGCATAAAGTGCGACACAAATATATTAAATGTAAATGTAATAACACATGCACTTGCGGTGTAGTTTGACACGATAAAGAGAAAAAGGAACAAATAATAAAACAAAGGACACACTATACGAATAAAATAGATATATTTTTTATATACAAAAAATATTACTTATATGCTACTTGAATTACTATTATTTTTTTAATTTTGAATTTGTTTTAATAAAAAAATAATTAATTCTTTTTGTCCAAATTACAGAAACTATGAATTCTGGAAATCTCTAGTAAAAGAATATTATTATTTCCATATTTTTCAAATTTTTAGGTACTTTTGGGAGATAACTAGTGTAAAAAATAACTATTTACTCACAAAAAACTTAAATCTGATTTTCATTTTTTTTTTCATATTCTAGAAATAAAAAAATGTTAATGAAATTGTTGAATTTTTGGATTTAAATATTTTTTTTAACGAGTCTGAAAATATATATTTTAAAATCGACTGGAATCCTTGGGAACGGTGCTAAAAACTTGTTTCTAAATTTTAAATGTTAAAATTACCGCAAGTTCAAGGGCTATTGAAATATATCGGGTGTAAGTACAGGTCGAACCCATGGGCATTTGGTTAGTTTTTATAAACTATCGATTTTCCAACAAGGCAAATTAGTGTATAAATATGATTGAGTTTTAAACTAAAACAAGAGTAAATGAAATAAATGACTACAAATGAAATATCAAATATGTAAAAAAAAACTAGGACGTGGGATTCACTTATGAATTTTAATTAAAGTTACACATTAACTTAATCCCGTATTCCCGAATTTTTAACTCAAAATGCACCGGCTCTTATTTTGTACATTTTGGAAAATAACAAATACACGTTTTAAAAATATTTTAACATCTCTTAAAATAGATGCCATAAATCCCTATTCCCTCAAAGATATCAATTTTCAAGTTTTAATGTCTATTTATGCATAAGCTATCAAAACAATTTAATGTATGCATAACCCCTCAAACATTACAACTTTAAAATTTTAAAATATGATTTATCAAATAATTTCAGAGGTTTAAAACATATCTTGTGTAGTTTTAAATGAATACTGAATTTTTATTTTCAATTAATACACGTCGGGAATTAACACTGAATTAAATTAACATGCAAAAATTAATTAATCATGATAAAATTCACCTAGTCCTAGAAATAAAATTACTCGCACGTCATAATTAAAACACAAATATTGCAAGATGAAATAATATATTTCATTAATAAACTTCAACTTATAAATTTTAGGTCCAATACTTGAGTTCCAATACACAATGTTCATCCCAAATTGCACAAAAATAGTCTCCTAACCACTCAAAAATATACACAAGGTATAATATTTTTTTTTTGTGTTTACAAAATTAAATTTGTCTATGAATACCCCTCTATACAAATTTGTCTCTCAAAATGTATATGTTTTTGTGTCTGTAACACACCCACACACAGAGTGTGCCCCTTAAATCCAAAAATGGCCTCATCATTTATACCCTACATCCTTTGTGTGTACAAGACAATAAACAATGTGACACAAGAATAAATGACAAAAGACAAAAATGATACACAAAATATGGGGTACAATTAGAAAAGAAGATGGGAAAAACCATACGCATGGGAGAACAAAATTTCCGCAAACACATGGAGGATTAAATAAATAAAATAAACAAAAAAATAAGGAATAAAATAAAAACGATAAAACCAAACTACAAAACAAAAATTAAAAAATTCACAATCTCGAATAGATCAAAAGTATGGGTGGAGTAGAACTAAAATAGAGAGGAAAAAAAGAATAGAAAAATAAAAAGAAAATAGATAAAGAAAGGAGAGAATTTTGGGGAAAACATTATCAGACACAACAACTTGGGGAAGAAAACACTAATAAAATTATAAAAGGAAGTAGGCAATGGGACAATCTCGACAGAATCAAATATTCCATGGGGATGGGAGACTCGGCCCGATCAGGAGCAAAAAGAGATAGATAAAGAATCCATGATTGAGTAGGGGACGATCGGAGCACCAAGAACACCCGCTGGGTAACACGTAAATGCATGATTGGAGAGAGAGATTAGACACATGGAGAGGGGGAAGAATTACCGCTAAATTAAATGGTCAGGGGGGAGTCGAACCCCTTACCTTTACATGAACTAAAGCATCTAGCCTCACCACTGAACCAAGTTGGTTGTTACTAATACTATGCGTGCAAAAATTTATAAGCCTTTATTTTGACTAGTTTCCTAAAATTATAATTAGACCCCAAATTGCCAAAACTTTCACGTGCGACCTACGATCAACACAACACAAAAACTTACGTGACCTATATATTAGGCCCTAAAATATTTCAAGGTGCTCGGGTCACGAGGTTTGACTTTGGGTTTGACCCGAGGCTTTGACTTTTACTGTATTTAGGTTTCGGTCTTTGCATGATCATAACCTCTTCATTTAAGCTCCGATTGACATGATGTTTGCACCCATGCATCCTTTGATTCAAGGCATACAATTTCTGTGATCTGTCCGGGTCCGAATTTAGTTGTCTAAATTTACCATATTGCCCTTGAAGGTGTGTAAGTGACAATTTCTTGCTCCATTTGAATTTCGAGTTTGCCACTTGCGTCATAAACATGTCAATACTTAAACAAACTTTATACAAGAGATTATCAATGAATATGTGAGAAATTTTTTTCCAGTATTGTTCATAGCATAGTTTTAGACTAGTATGGTGTATCCTGTTACAAATCCTCACTCACCGTCAAGATGAATTGAACTCAGGCATCTCCAAGTTTCAAGACTTTACGACATCCCATAAAGGTGTAAAACAATTTAGAGTTTAAATTAATTTATGGAATTATAATTGGGATGTTTAATTTTATCAAAATCAAAAAAGTTCTTTTTATTTTGAAAAAGGAAAAATATTTTATTTTTAAATCTCGTTCAAACGAGATTGACATCTCATTCAAACTAGATTGCATGTCGTTAGAAGGTCATTTTTATGTGTTTTCAAATGAGGTTCAAGCGAGGTCTTACTGCCTAAGATTTTTTGATGTCGTTGGAAGCGAAATAAGTCTCGTTCGAATGAGATGCCAATCTCATTATAACAACCATTTGATATCGTTCGAATGACTGCACTGCCTCAAAATTTTTGTGAACGTCCTATTAATACCTATTTCGTGTTTAGATTGTTTAAGACTTTTGCCGAAATTGTTTCTACATAACTTTTGAGAAAATTCTTCAAGTTTTAATGTTTCAAAATACTTTTTAATTCACAACAAGTATCCTTGAAAATTATTCTTCTAAATTCATTTAAACCCTAGAAAGTTTAGTATCTTTCCATACATCTTGTGGAGAGGATCTCCATGGCTAACTTGTGATACCTGAGGAAGATCACTGTTGAAGACAAAGGTTGAGGCTGAAGACGGAGGACTGCGATCTTGTGATTATTGTGAGGATCATAGTTGTTCACTAGAGATATGCAAATATTAGAGCATTATACTTGTGGAGGATATCAAGTAGTCTATAAGTCGACTATCTTGTAGATTTTTAAAGTGAATAAAAGGTTTTACTCGAAAGTGGGGTTTTCCTTAAACATTGTCTTTGTTGAATGCTTGGTTTGATTTGTCAATTTTATCACGTAGATGCAAGTTTAGGATAAAAAGATAAAATGGAGTTAAGATAAAATTGGAATCTTCGGTCATCCTTGCCAAGCATATTTATTTATGCATTTACAAATTGGTACCAGAGCCAGTTGCTCCAAGTTATCGAGTGATCCTATTTTTCTGAAAAAGGTTTTCCTCTTATACCTTTGTTTCATATAAATTGGTATCAGAGTTGGTTGCACTATGTTATTGCGTTAGATCCTTTTTAGTGATTTTTGAGTGTTTTTATTTTATCTCTCGATGGATTCTCATAGTTTTAACGACTTAAATCATTTGAATTTGAAGTTTACTAAAGGAATTGAGATTCTTAAGAAAGAAAATTTTCATTCCAAATCCACTATGTATATTTCGCAAACTATTCAAAATCAAAGAGATTTATTTCACGAGAAACTTGTGGACTTGGACCGTGATTTTAGAAAATTAGAATTGTCCAATAAAGAGAGTGATGATAGAGTTCAATTTATTGAAAAGAATTAAAGGACTTTAAAAATTCTAGGGTTAATATTTGTGCCATAGAGGATAGTGTTTTGATTAATGATGACGCGTGAGAAGACTTTAGGGATACGTTGGCTTTCATTGAGGGGGGGAGAGATAACCTTCTAGGAATGATTGAAAATATGAAGGAGTCCTGAAAACTTGAAGAGTCAAATTCTTTCCTTGAGTCTAAAATTTTCAAGTTAAAAAATGATTTAAAAGACTCGAGTAGTTTTAATAGTTATGGTAATGTCTCACATGTTTCTAATGCTTCAAGTGTTAAATCCAAGACCATTGTTTATTTTAGAGGTTCAACCACATCCAAGGATGCTAGAAAAGGTGAACCCATAGGTAACATTCCTCCCATTTACACATGTTCACATTGTGGTAGGAAATGTCACCTTATGTATTTTTGTTATGATCTTGGAAGAGGTCATAGGAAGTTAAAGTCTAGTATTCTCATAATTCTTGAAACCCGTCGCGTTAAGTAAAAATATATTTGGGTTAGGGAATTCATTTTGGAGGAACTAGATGTTACACTGCTTCATCTCGCATGCTTGCACATGATTCTTCTGTTGCTATATCTTATAGATGATTACTTGCATGATTTTGTTTGTCATACTCTAGTTGTGCTTCATGATATATGTTTGCTAGTGTTATGACATATGTACCTTTTGTATTATATTTTTCTTTGAAGTTTTACACATTTGGAGTGGCATATTGGTGTGTTTGAATCCAATTCACTTCGCAATTTCCATGTGTCTAGGACATTTTATTATGAATTTAATTCTTCGATTGATCTTAATCATGTTTATGGAGTTGTTTTAAACTTGATTTGCTTTACAGATTCGGTTTTGTGTATGCCTGTGCACATACATGCACGAGCTTATTGGATTTTGACTTCAATATGTATATTTGATCTTGGTGAGATGTTCTCACATCAATTTTATCATCTACATGTGTATATGACTATGGGTGATTTGTGCATGTAAGAACCATTTCCCGTGAGAATTTATTTAATATTGAAAAATATGAGTGAGCACGGAAAAGGGATGCGAGAGACAAGTGAACTCGTCGTGAAAGCCACCATTTGAAAAGATCCCAAAAAAAAAATAAATGCAATAAAAAGAGAACAATATGCCAAAAGGGGGGCAACATAGTTTAATTTGATTGATCTTACAAAAGAAATATTTTCAAAAGACAAGAAAAGAATGAAATATGATTATGTTTATCGTTTGAGCGCGTGTAGTTGAAGATCAACATGTTTGCATAATGAATCCTAGTATGCTTATTTTGTCATGATGCTATCGATTTGTAGAATCATCAATATTCCAGGCTTGTGTGCATTGTGCTTGTTTTTTATTGAGTTCAAATTTATATGTCACTTGAGGCTAATGCTTAGTTTGATAATGTTTTGCGGTCATTTAGAACTTCTTAAACATATTTGAGTGTTTCGATTATAATTCATTTGTGTTTAGTTCATGACCATTCATTCCATCCCACATGTTTAGTTACATCAATACTATACTAGTGTGTAAAGCTTATGTCTTTTGTGCCATGTTTTGTGGTTATTTATATGTGTGCCAAATTTCCGTTAATATATTTTTCATATATTATATATGGTATTGTATGTTGTATTTGTGATTTTTTTTTGGGTGGAAAAATTGAAAATTTTCAAAAATAGTTGGTTGTGTTTGCCTTTGAGATTATCATTACACATGCCTGATTTATATCTTCTTGTGACGATATCTTATCTTCGACGTGATGCTTCGTATTTCATTCTTTTGTTTCTACTTCTTTGTCTATTTCGGATAAAAACAAAGGGGGAGAGCAAATTAAAAATGAAGTTTTTATGAGTTTGATTTATGGGGAGGAATTTATTTATGCGTTTCATATTATTTCAAACTCGATGCGCTATGAGGTATGTTTTTGTCTCATGTGTGTAGGTACTTAAAGCGAAATTCAAGACACATGGCTAAAGACAAAGTTTGATAAAGGGAAGAAAAAGAAGTTTGAAGACAAAGAGACTTATGCCATTCCATTTTAGGGTTAGGAAGGGTGTTAGGATTTTTGTCATAGCAGATTTTTTATTTTAATATGGTGTTCGGTTATGTTTGTTTTTTTGTACCGAAATATCCAAAGGGATAGATTTGTAAGAACAATTTTTCCAATATTGTTCATAGCATAGTTTTAGGCCAGTTTGGCATAATCTGTTACAAATCATTATGCACCATCAAGACGAACCAAACTTAAGCGTCTCCAAGGTTGAAGACTTCTTGACATCCCATGAAGGTATAAAACAATTTCATGTTTAAACTAATTTATGGGATTATGTTTGGGATGTTTACTTTTAGAAAAAGTGAACAAGAACTTTTTATTTCGAAAAAGGAAAAATATTTTATTTTTTTAATCTTATTCAAATGAGATTGACATTTCGTTCAAACGAGATTGCATGTCGTTACAAGGTCGTTTTTATATGTTTTCAAATGAGGGCTTACTGCCTAAGATTTTTTGATGTCGTTAGAAGCGAACTAAGTCTCGTTCGAACGAGATTCCCATCTCATTATAATGACACTTTAATCTCGTTCGAAAGACCGCACCGCCTCGAATTTTGTGAGCATCCTATAAATACTTGTTTCATATTCAAATTGTTTGACTTTTTCCAGAATCGTTTTATGCATAATGTTTATGAAAGTTCTTCATGTTTTAGTGTTCCAAAACACTTTTTAATTCACAACAAACATCCTTGAATATTGTTCTTATGAATTCGTTTAAACCTTAGAAAGTTTAGTATTTTTGCATACACTTTGTGGAGAGGATCTCCATGGTTGACTTATGATACCCGAGGGAGATCACTACTGAAGACAAAGGCTGAAGCTGAAGAGGGACGACAACGGTCTTATGATTCTTGTGAGGATCATAGTTGTTCACTAGAGATTTGTCAAGATTAGTGTGTTATACTTATGGTGGATATCAAGTAGTGTTTAAGTCGATTGTTTTGTAGATATCTAAAGTGAATAAAAGGTTTTACCCGAAAGGGTGTTTTCTTTAAATCTTGTCTTCGTTGAATGTTTGGTTTGCTTTAACTGTTTTATCACGTAGATGCATATTTAGGATAAAAACATAAAATTGAGTTAAGATAAAATTGGAATATTTTTTCATCCTTGTCTAGCATATTTATTTCTGCATTTATAGAATATTTAAGGTCATGAGTACAAAATGAGCATGGGGCTTCAAAATTTCACTATTAACCAAATTTATGCTTAATTTTATATTTTTCTTTTAAATAACAAAAAGTCTCTAAATGCTCTTTAGTTAGGATGTGACAGGTAACTAGTCCTAGATTTTGGTATCAATAATATATAATAATGCACTCATTTATTTTATATGAAATAAGTTGCTAACATTATAAACATACTCATTCAAAAATTGCTAAATTGTGCCCCTAGTGTCTCCCAAATATTATGCCAAATCCCCCAAGTTATCTCGGCGTATCAGGAAAATATAAATATATTGGGATATATGACTATGTACATGACACGTGTCCATTTATCCTTATATATTTTTCATGCAGGTATAAGTATTGTTGTATCCACATATCTGAAACATATAGGATATCGATAGGCACCCCTAATGAAGTATCGTCTCAGTATCCTAGTATCCAATACATATTCTATACGGGCAAGGACCCTGACAAAGAACATGTGGATCATTGATTGACATTGAGAAAGTTACTCATCAAAAGAGAGGTAAGAAAGTGAAAGACGTTTCGGGTTTATAAAATTGCTTACAAGGTAAATTTGGGTGTGTTTGGGGCTTGGGTTGAGAGTTTGCAAAGCTTGATCCTACCATCATAACCAATTTTTCATGAATGGTGAAATTGTTCTCTCTCTTATGGATGTAATCAAGGTAATATTGGATACCAAGTTATATATTTTGTGTTTATCTTTTCCATCATTTAGCATATATATATATATATATATATATATATATATATATATATATATATATATATATATATATATATATATATATATATATATATATATATATATTTCCTTGTTTTAGTTAAGTCCATTGGCGCACAATAATTAGCATCATAAATTTGGTACACAAAAGGTGTTTAACAAAAGTCCTAATTAAGATTGTGGTGTCATAACACTATTGTTTGGAAGCCATGGGTTAGTTTATTATATTCAAACATGTCGCAAATATTATTTCACATTGTAAGGTGGGTCGTTTTGATGGAAGTGGTAGTTTCACTTTATGGCAAGGTATAATTCATTTTACTAATTTATGGCAAGGTAGAGTGAAGGATATACTCTTTCAATAAGAAAGAGTGTTGAATGGGAGCAGTGTCAAAGCCGAAGAAGATAATGGATGGTGATTGCAAGGATATAGAGTCAAGGTGCTTAAGATAATTAGACTCTATTGGGGATAACATTATCAATAATGTCAGTATTGAGTACATGTCACCCAATTTGTGGGAAAATATAGAGATGATTTATTTAGTGAAAATTCTAAAAAAAAGCTCAATTTAAGCATTTACCTCTTGATGATGGAGGATGGGAACCTCATGGATCACATGAGTGAATTCCATCTGATTATGGATCAACTCGAGAAGGTTGATTTGAAAATAGAGGAAGAAAATAGGATCTTGTTGATTCTTACATATCTTCTATATTAATATGAGAGCATAGTCACCACCATTTTATATGTTAAAGATACGGTAAAATGGATGAGTTGAAGTCAACTTTAGTAACCTATGATAAGCGAAAGTCTTAAATGGAGATATTTTGAATTCGATTATGTATGCTCATGGTGGGAATTAGGGAACGAATACCAACTGAGGATCTAGTGTAAGTGGTTAGTCAAAATCAAAGGGATGGTGAAAGAGGTTGATAATGTTGTAAGTGTAAAGAGGGGAGAGATAAAAAGGGACTTTGTTTTAAAAGAAAGATGGAGGTGGATCTTGTATTGAATCAATGAGATGAAGAAGATGGAGATTTTGGAGAGTCTCTCACATTATTAAAAGGTATATTTATCTCAAAGTAAATGGATATTTCATTAAAAATATTTGAATCATTTGATGCAAGAAAGTATTTTGAAATGTTCGAAGATAAGAAGGAACGGTGCAAATCAAATGTTCAATGGGGTGGAGCACACTTTATGGGGGAGCTTATTCCCCAAAGTTGCGAACGAGCCTAATATCCACTAGTTAATTAGATTCTTATTCTTTTTTAGTATCGATGCTCGTTGGAGTCTAGGAGAGTCATAAGTGGATTTAAGTTACTAGCAAAAGGAGAAGAGGGTGGAGTTTTATATCGTCTGAAATAAACTTTGAGGGAAAAGGGGAAGAGGCGTGCACAAATTATTAAGTGCTCAAGTCATTTGAGTCGTTGGATGAGTTGCAAGCTTCATGAAAATAGACAATAATGGGAGGAAAAGGCCAACTAATGTAGGGTATGGCTTGGGTTCCCCCTCAAAAGTGAACGAATTATTTAACTCCAGGTAGTTGCAAACACGCATTGACTATTGATGAATCAAGGAATGTTAGGAACGTGTTTGATTCGAGGTATGTTTAACTAGTATAATGAAGGCTAATGGTTGATCGTTAACGGATTTGCAAAGAGAAAAGTCTCAAATTGACGGAGTATAATTATTTTTTCGACAAATCGATATTTATGAGGCTTTGATCCAGAATACACTTTTTCATCGTGGGTTCGTTGGAGGTTCACTTCCCATGGAGATGGGGCAGAAACTTCTTTGCCATTTTGAGAAGCCTTATTAATAGTCAAGAGAAGGCTTGCTTCTCTATAGAGAAAAGGTTGCCAAGTTGTCATCCAACAGTTGAAAAATGTGCAAAAACTGGTTTTAAGTAGAGTATTTTGGGTGTTTTCACATGTAACACTTTGGGTATAAATAGAATGTTAAGAGGGTTTATCACTAGGGTTTTATGATTTTTTTAATTATAAGCCAGGAAATTTATATTGATATGATAAAATATTAAAAAGAAGAGAGGACCAACGACCCTCTACCTATTTTCAATACAAGATAAAGATGACAAAAAACAAAATGACAAATAAAACAAAAGAATAAATAAGCATTAATTTTCTTTGTAATCCTTTCGCATCGGCATCAGCATTAGCAACAACATCCAATTGTGAAATAGAATACCCATCCCCTTTAAACCTTTACAAAGACCAATAGAATTTCTCACTCAAAACATTGGCCTAACTTATAGATAATAAGGACAAAGGGATGTTCTCAAATGATTTTGACGCTAAAGCCCATAAAGATGGTATAAAATTGATTTATTTTCCAAAATCCATTGCTTACCTTACTATATTTCTTCTAAAATTTTGTTATTCCTTTCCCACTATGAGTGCTTAAATTAGTCAAAATGATAGTTTTCTATAAAAATTTCACCTTTGAGGACTCTCCCAAGACCTCCTATTCCCAAAGCAGAACGTCAACCGGATCAATAGGCAATACTTCCAAAACATTTAATTCCAAAAGCAATTTTCTCCACATAAATTCATAGAGAAATAAGTCTGTTGGATTCCTCATTATTCCTAAAAAACAACACCAACTTTGTAATAACATCATAAAAGGTCTTCTCTTTTGGACTAAGTCACTGGTAATAACTTTTCTCGGGCCACCAACCATGCAAACAATTTAATCTTTTAGGGTATACTTGTTGCCCAAATTATCTTTCAAGGAAGGAAGAGAGACAAATAAGGATCGTCACAAAAATGATAAAAATGTGACTTACTAGAGAATTCCTTTTTATAATTTAAATAAAAATGTGACATATAGGATAAAGAGGGTTTTATTGACATTGAGAGAGTTATTTAATAAAAGACAAAAAAAATTTAGGGAATGTAAACTTGATTGCAAGGTGAGATTTGGTTGTATTTAAGGCCTAGTTGAGACTGTGCATAACTCTTATATGGTCCTACAATTATAACCTATTTTTCTCAAATATTGGACTTATTTTGTTTTCCTTATGAATATATGCAAGATAATATTGATGAACCATGTTAAATCTTATGTGTTCATCTTGTAATTTTGGTGACTTGTTTATATTTTCATCACTTTTCATATATTTTTCCTTGTGTTGATTAAGTGGGGTGCCATTAGATCACAACATCATCTTAAGGCGATCTTCCACTCATCAACGAAGCACATACAAATCTGGTGGTACCCGCTCTTTGGGTTGAGTTTAGCAAAAACTCGAGCCTCGTCTAGCTAGTCAAGCATGTCCTTAAGTAGGGGTATGGAAAATTAGTACTTAATGGTGATTTTATTTATGCCCATATTATCAACACACATTTACAAATTTATGTCATTTTGGGGTGTAAGAAGAGTTGGAATGGTATGTAGAGACACTCTTATTAATGTGGCCCTTATGGTAAAGCTCAGAGACTTTCATCTTTAATTTCTCATGATCGACAAGTTATATTCAATGATAACGCATGTTAGGAAGCAGCGCACCAAACACGAAATCAATGGAAAGTTGAATGTCATGAAGCGATGACAACTCCTCTAGCGCAAATCAAATGTCAAATGTAACAATCGAAAGATCTCAGATCTCAGGTGACATGTTGGCTATAGGTGTGGAGATACGACTAATTATTTTATTTTACAAGTCGGTACCTCTGGCCTTGATGACCAGGATAGTGCAGTGTTACCTAATTTACCCAACCCCCTTTTGTCTTGTGAACTAGAAATGGCAATGAATGTCCCCAATCCCGATGCATTTGCAACCTAGAAACATGATATTTGGCGAACCCAATTTCAATTCATCTTATATTTCATTACATATTAGATTGTAAGGTTGTACGAACATATTTTATATTCAAGAAGTAATTTATAAAAACAAATATTGACATAATATGGATAAAGAAAGTTGAAAATAAATAAACATACACATGAAATGGTTATCAATTCAAAGTCGAAAAAATTCTAGTTATGGTAGCCTTCGACAACCCTCAACCCCTTCGTTACTCTCTCCATTAATAGGTACAATAGATATTTCATTTTTTGGTCATTGGTCCACACAGAAATTGAGTAAGTAAAAAATGAAACCCTAGAAGGAGAAAAGTGACGATGGGTTCTATTTCTAACCTTCACACTTTAATTTTTTTTCTCATTCATTTGCTTAAGTTCACATAGTTTTCCAACTGACTTATGATGGTATCAATACACATCAACTACATATACCCTCGTCGTACAATGTACCATACAAAGTATTGTACCACATATCCCGACCCGTACTCGTACCACGTATCCTACTGACCCATGATCCTGGTAACATTGGGGTGGTGTCAGAAACTAAGAGAGATAATGGGTCAGGTTAGGGGATTAAAGCTTGGGCATCGACCATAGCTAGAACTGTAGTCGCTAGAACTGAAAAACAGCTGCCGCTGATGCTAGAAGATATAGATGTTCTTGCATGACCCCAAAATAATAAGTGGGAAATGCGCATGTCGATGACCATTCAAAGAATTTCATTAATGTAGTAATTGATCAAGAATGGTACCCAATAGGGGTGGCCCATAAAAAATTGGGGCCCAAGGTGAAATAACAAGCTTGTTACTATTTATTCTAGCAATCAATTTAATACCCTAATGCCTTTAAAATATTACTAATTAACTCTATTTACAATTTGTTTATAATTTTGGGTCCTTTAAAAATTTACCAAGGGGGTCGCCTCTCTTGCCTCCCCTCCGAACCATCCATGGTATCCGGAGCTGGGGGTGTGGTGCAATAGACCCTCAGGTGCTAATCAAGCATATATGGTCTCAGTTGGTAACCAAAGTTTGTCCAAGTCGGGTACCCAAATTAACACTATATCTCCGTAATCGGTGTACATCCTCCCTTGGATTCGCAATGGATATATAAGAGGATGGTCCCTAACGAGTCAATGTCTATTCAAAGAGGGTGAGGAATTGAGACATCACATTTATTATGGAAGATGCAAGTGGTGACGAGTCAATAAAAGTAGTTGCGAGAGAAGATCGTATCTCGGTGGAGGTGGGCAACAAAAGGTGTTAACTCCAAATATCATTGGTCTTCAAGCGCGGAATGTGGAGTGGGATAGGTATATACCCAAGGAGGGTCATTCAGTGTAGAGGTGATTTGTGACAACTCGGATATAATTATGATAAATTTTATTTAAATCATGATTATCTTATGTGATATGAATAATGTATTATTAGTATATCTAATGTTAAGTGATTATTTTTAGTCCAATCCTACCTTCATAAATCATGAAATGTCGAATTATTTACAAACACAAAATTTTGTTATTTTCGGTAGAAATATTTCTGTTGGAGACTCGTTTCGGCCCTTATAATGTAACAATTGACTTAAGGTGAAAACTATATGGTTGTATATATATGAGTTAGGTTTTCTACACAACAAACGGTTCATTGAACGGGTGTCCGAGTAAGAAGTTAGGCTGAATTTTTGAACAAGAGGCAAATCTGTTCATTCCCTTTGAGTGGTAAATTGTCTTTTAGTAAACAAAATGGTTTAATTTGATTAGTTGGCATGGGAGGAAGCCTTGGACGACTTAAAGATATCCCTATAACTTATTTATTCAGAAAATTAAACCCTAGGTTCAGTTTGAAGAGTGTTTGGCTTGAGGAAAGAGAATGTAGAAGTTAAGGAAGAAAAGATTACAAGAAAAGCTAGGAAAAATTCCAAGAAAATCCTTAAGGTGTTTCCAAGGTATATTTATGTGTTAATACAGTTTTAATCTTGGGTTAAACTTATTTCAAAATGTATAAATTATTAATGTTTGATTAAAATTCCATCCTCCTTTGTGAGAATAAGTATTTGTTCAGATGTGAGATAAGTGGTGTATGTAGCCCGTATTTATTGTTATTGAAATCCCTTATATTCAAAGTTGCACATATTTTTTTGTGCTTACTGTAATTGAGAAATTGAAATTGGATATCAAAATAGACTCATATATTCATATCATATCCAAGAATTAGAATTAAAATCAATTTGGTTAGGCCTTAGTGATGGTTGCAAGTTGGTACATAGTTGTTGTTTGTATATTTCATTTCGATATGCCCTGAGTTTGGTAAAGCTTTTGACATAGAAAATGAACTCTAAATATTATGAAACTTTAATTATATATTATTAGGTATTTATATTGAAAATTATTGGAAAATCATGGAAATTTATGGCGTAGAAAAATTATGAATATTCTTGGAAGTTGAAGGAACAATAGAGGAGTTTGTACGACAGATTTCTTGTGTTGTAAAGAAATGGTCATAACTTGCTCGAGAAAGCTTGAAAAATTACATCATCACTTGTAATGAAAAGTATATTCAGATATGATTTCATGTTAATAAGATTTGACACCTGTAGTTTTACAATTTATGAATATAGAATGGTTAAGTATAGAACACAATAATTTGAGGCCATACTCGATACCCCATGAAATAATATTTTTATCTTCTCCTTACAAAGGGTATTTTGAATACATGTTTCATGTGTATATACATTGAAAAGTATGCTTTCATATTTACTTGGTTTTAGTTATAAATTCCTTATGAGGTATTTCCTACAGTTGAATGTTCATAACTTTATTAACATGTATACCATTATTTTGTCTTTACTCGTGTTTTATGGGATGTGACTTAAGTGGGATTATATTGTTATTGTATAGTCATGAAAAGTTACATAATTATGTTAGGATAATAATTATTATTGAGAGTCAGTAATGATTTAGTTGGTTTGACGGCTGTAAGGTCTAATCAACCCAGTTCAGCTACACCGAAGGAAACATGAATACATAGTTGTCAACCAGTGTGAGTGTACTCACTGGAATGATGTATTTGTATATTGTTATGAATATGATCAAAATATTATGAATATAAATTGTTCATTTCATTTTACCAAAATGGGAGGTTACTCCCCGACCCGAAATGGGGGAGAATTGTCTTTTAGATAGGATATGTGAATCATGATTCAAAAAGTTGGTCATTCTTATGAATGAGCCGGAAAATTAGGTCATTCTTTTGAATGAGTCGAAAAATGTGGTCATTATTATTGAATGAGCCGTATAAATATATATCTATTATTATAGGGATATGATTTATTGCATTTAATCTTATTCAATAGTGTATTAGTGATGCATTCACTGAGCTATGTTGCTCACGGTTCCAATATTTATGTTTTTCAGGTAATGCGAGGTCACTGCCAAATCTAGGAGGTCGGGTTGGGTTAGTCAAGAATGGGTGAAATGATGATTTTGTGTAAATGTAAATGATGTAATTAAGTTAACTTATCCTTCCAGAAGTTTGTAAATGCATAACTACTTTAATGTTGTAAATTTTTGTTATTGTATGGATTTACGTTGATGACTCTGAAATTAAAACTCGTGTTTATGGTTTTGTTAAATTAATTATGGTTTGACTCACTTTAACTTTCAAACTATATTATAAGTAACTGGATTTGGGTGTGTCAACTTTTGATATCAGAGCCTAGATTTTAGAGGTTCTGGAGTTAGAAGAGTCTAGATTTGGGAGTGAATTTGGGAAATATATTTGTTTGATACTAACAATTATATTAGGAAAATATGTATATATGTATGTTCTTATATCTTTGATTCATTTAAGATATAAAATAATGGAAGGAGGAAATGTTAATGAGATAATAGAAGACGAGGCTTCAAATATGACAGCAGAAGCAAAGGTTGAGCAACCTGTTTATAGAAATGTAGAACCCGAGCCAGAACAATTGATAGACATGCAAAAAATGGCACGTGCTATGACTTTAATGGCAGAGCAGCAATATAGGTTTATGGCAGAGATGGAAGAATAACAGTCCAGGCAGCTGGAGGCTCAAGAACTGGCTAGGGCTGAGGAGGTGATACACCAAGAAGAAATGAGTACTTCACAAGAGAAATTTATTAAGATAAATCCACTATCATTTAAAGGAGAGATTGATCTAGCAGAGGCAGAAGTATGAGTTAAAGAGATTGAACTTATCTTTGGGGTAATGATAATGCCTGAAAATCAACAGGTGACCTTGGCAACGTATATGCTGAAAGGAGAAGCTAAGTACTGGTGGGATGCCACAAAATATTTGTTGATTACTCCATGAGGTGGAAATGTGATCTCATTGGATGTTTTTGTCAAAGCTTTGTATGATAAGTATTTTCCCCCAATGTATCAAAAATAAAAGGAGAAGGAATATTTCATGTTGAATCAGGGGAGCATGACAGTTAGAGAATACGAATCTAAACTTACAGCCTTATCTCGGTTTTCTTCGAGATTTATACAGAATGAGGAAGATATGTGCAGTCAATTTCTCGATGGACTATAGTTAGTTATTAAATCACGATTTTCATCTTTAGAGACTGTTAACTATTCATCCTTGGTGAATAAATCCATGCTAGTAGAAAAGGACGCTAATGAAGCAATAGGGATTCAAGAATGAGGTGTAAGGAGAAAAAGATTCGATCCGAATTGTCAAAAGTGTAATGATACAAAATATTCAAGGTTTGGAGGGAAGAAATTTGAATATGGTAGATGTATGGGAAGTATTTTACAAAGGGGTGAAGTGAGTAGTGGAAGAGGTTCGGGAGCTTTAGCACAAGGGAATCCAAATGATTACTTATTTTGTGGGGCAACTGGTCATATAAAGAGGAATTGCCCAAGGTTATTGAATGGAGAATATTTTAACTGTAATCAGAAGGGTCACCTAAAAAAGAATTGTCCTATTTTAGCGGGACAATTTCAGTCAGTAGTGTAGGGCCTCATAAAGGATCCTCTCCAGGCAGTGCAACTAGGGGAAGAAGTACAGAAAAAGCAACCAGATCGAGGGCAGGAGGAAGAGTGTTCACGATGCTGCTGCAAGATGCCCATGCTACACCGGATGTGGTTACAGGTAAACTTTCTATTGAAAACAAAGATTTACATGCACTCATTGATCCTAGATCTACACATTCATTCGTAGCATTACCTATTACTTCATATTTGGGTATAGCTTGTTCATTTCTTAATTGTGCCTTATATATTTCTACCCCAATGGAAATTGTAATTCTGGTTGAGTGTGTTTATAAAGATTATGTTTTACGAATGGGTGAGCGAGATTTCTATGTTGACTTGATACCGTTGGCAATTTGTGATTTTTATATTATATTGGGGATGGATTGGTTATCATCGTATCATGCTTCCATTAATTTTTTCAAAAAGATGTTACATTTCATCTGCCTGGTGAACCCCAGTTCCACTTTATAGGGGAAAGGAACGTTGTTCCTAATTGTCTTATATCAACAATTAAGAGCAGGAGATTATTGAGTAAAGGTTCTACATAGTTTTTATCTTATGTTGTTGATACTATTAAAAAGACAGTTAAAATTCAAGATGTACCAGTGGTTAGAGATTTTTCGGATGTCTTCCCAGAAGAATTTCCAGAATTGCTGCCCGATAGGGAAGTAGAGTTTTCCATTGAATTAATTCCAGGTACTGGTCTAATTTCCCTTGCTCCATATAGAATTGCACCGATAGAGTTGAAAGAATTAAAAGTGTAATTACAAGATCTAATAAGCAGAGGTTTCATTTGGCCTAGTGTTTTGGCATGGGGAGCCCTAGTGTTATTTGTGAAAAATAAAGACGGGACAATGCGATTATGTATTGATTATCAATAATTGAATAAGGTGACCATTAGAAACAAGTAACCTCTACCTCGTATCAATGGCTTGTTTGATCTATTACAAGGAGCCACAGTATTTTTGAAGATTGATTTGAGATCGGGTTACCACCAATTGAAAGTAAAGGATAGTGATATTTCCAAAATAGCTTTTCGAACTCGATATGGGCACTATAAGTTTTTGGTAATGCCATTTGGATTAACTAATGCTCCAGCAGTTTTTATGGATTTGATGAACCGGGTATTCCACCCTTTCATTGATTCATTTGCGATTGTATTTATAGATGATGTGTTGATTTACCCGCTTAGCATGGAGGAACACGAGAAATATTTGAGACTTGTATTACAGATCTTGAGAGAAAAGAAATTATTTTCTAAATTCAGCAAGTGTGAGATTTAGTTTAATGAAATTGTGTCTTTAGGGCATGCTGCCTAGGGAAATGGGATATATGTTGATCCCAAGAAGCTAGAATCCATCATTGAATGGGAGAGTCCTAAGGATGTGACAGAAATTAGGAGTTTTCTAGGACTGGTGGGTTACTATTGTATATTCATTAAGGGATTTTTAGCAATAGCGTTACCATTGACAAAGTTGACCGATAAAATAGTGAAGTTTCTGTGGGATGAAGAATACTAAAGGAGTTTTAAAGAATTAAAGAAGCGGTTGGTTTCAGCTCCTATACTTACTATTCCGTGTGGGAATGAGTCTTTCGTAATTTATACAGATGCTTCATTTCAGGGGTTAGGATGCGTTCTTATGCAGCATGGGATGGTAATAGCATATGCTTCCAGATAATTAAAAATGCATGAACAAAACTACCCTACACACGATTTGGAGCTAGCAGCCATTGTTTTTGCTTTAAAGTTGTGGCGACATTACTTGTACGGAGAAAGTTGTGAGATATTTACGGATCATCAAAGTTTTAAATACTTGTTTACACAAGGAGAACTGAATTTGAGATAAAGGCATTGGATAGAGCTGATTAATGACTATGATTGTACCATCAATCATAATCTTGGGAAAGCCAATGCAGTAGAAGATGCTTTGAGTAAAAAATCATCAGGGATTCTTGGTTGCATACAGTGTGCACGTGTTGGAAATATTCTTAACTTAGTATCGATGGGGATTGAATTAAAGTTTTCAAAGAGGGGAGGATTGTTAGCACATGTCACAGTGAGACCTTTATTGGTAGAACGCATACGAAATTTGCAGATCAATGATCCATTTCTTGAGAAGAAGAAACAAGAAGTTCAGGATGGTAAAGAGAGTGACTTTGAGATAAAGAATGATGAACCGTTCTGTTATAAAAATAGAATTTGTCTACCGATAGATCCTTCCTGAAAGAAGGATATATTAGAAGCAGTGCATAGTTATATTTGATCTATGCATCGAGGAGGTACCAAAATGTATAGAGATTTGAAAGAGTATTACTGGTGGAACAATATGAAATGTGAGATAGCATAATTTGTAGCTAAATGTTTAGTATGCCAGCAAGTAAAGGTAGAGCATCAAAAGCTGGTGGGATTATTGCAGTCACTTCCTATTCTGTAATGGAAGTGGGAGCCTATAACGATGGATTTTGTTACAGTATTACCACGGTAACCAAAGGGGCATGATTCTATTTGGGTGATTGTAGACCGATTGACGAAGTCGACCCACTTTCTTCCAGTTAAGCCACCTACACTGTTGATAAGTATGCATATATGTACGTTAATGAGATGATCCGTTTACATGGGGCACCAGTCTCCATTGTATCAGATAGAGATCCAACATTCTCTTCTAAGTTTTGGCATCATTTACAGAATGTAATGGAAAGTTTGAAGTTCAGCACTGCATTTCATCCACAAACCGATGGGCAATCAGAAAGGACGATTCAAATATTAGAAGACATGTTACGAACTTGCGTATTTGACTTCAAAGGTAGTTGGGATGATCATTTTCCATTGATGGAATTCTCATACAACAATATTTATCAGCCCACCATTAGTATGGCTCCTTATGAAGCATTATATGGGAGGAGATGTAGAATGCCTTTGTGTTGGGATGTGGGTGGTGAAAGAAAAATTTGGGGTCCTGAATTGATAGATATGAAAACAGAAAAGATTAAAATGATTCAGGAACAACGGATAAAGATAGCACAAAGAAGGCATAAATTTTATACAGATAAAAGGAAGTATCCATTGGAATTTTAGAAGGGAGATTTTGTATTCCTGCGTATTTCACCATGGAAGGGTGTCATGAGATTTGGGAAAAGGGGGAAACTAAGTCCAAGATACATTGGACCATATGAAGTGCTGCAAAGAATTGGGACCCTGGAATATAGATTAGAATTACCTCCATATTTGTCCTGTTTACTTGATGTGTTTCACGTATCGATGCTTCGTAAGTATTTGGAAGATCCATCTCATCGGTTGAAAACTCAACCAATTGAACTAAAGGAAGACTTGTCATACATCGGGGAACCAATGGAAATTACTGATCGTATAGAGCAAGTATTGACAAATAAATTTACTCCCTTAGTTAAAGTTATGTGTAAGAGCCATGTAATTAAATAATAAACTTGGGAAACGGACGATATCATGAATAAACGGTATTCCCATTTTTTTGGTAAGTGACCTTATATTAAATTTCGGGGACAAAATTTTCTAAGGTGGGGAAGTTGTGACAACCCGGATATAATTATGATAAATTGTATTTAAATCATGCTTATTTTATGTGATATGAATAATGCATTATTAGTATATCTAATTTTTAGTGATTATGTTTAGTCTAATCCTACCTTCATAAATCATGAAATGTCGAACTATTTACAAACACACAATTGTGTTATTTTTGATAGAGATGTTCCTGTTGTAGACTAGTTTTGACCCTAACAATGTAACAATTGACTCAAAGTGAAAACTATATAGTTGTATATATATGATTTAGGTTTTCTACACAATAAACGGTGCATCAAACGGATGTCCGAGTAAGAAGTTAGGATGAATTTACGAACAAGGGGCAAATCTGTCCACTCCCTTTAAGTGGTAAATTATCTTTTAGGAAACCAAATGGTTTAATTTGATTGGTTGGCATGGGAGGCAGACATGGCCAACTTAAAACTCTCCCTCTAACTTCTTTCTTCAGCAAATTAAACCCTAGTTTCAGTTTGAAGAGAGTTTGGCTTGAGGAAAGAGAAATTAGGAGTTAAGGAAGAAAAGATTACAAGAAAAGCTAGGAATAATTCCAAGAAAATCCATAAGGTATTTATAGGGTATAATTATGTGTTGATATTATTTTAATATTGGATTACACTTATTTCAAAGTATATAAATCATGAATTGTTGATTAAAATTCCATCCTCATTTGTGAGGATAAGTATTTGTTCATATGTGAGATAAGTGGTCTATGTAGCCCGTATTGCTTGTTATTGAAATCCCTTGTATTCAAACTTGCGTATATTTTTGTGTGCTTACTGGAATTAAGAAATTCCAATTGGATATGAAACTTGACTCATATATTCATATCATATCCTAAAATTAGAATTTTACACCATGTGGTTAGGCCTTAGTGATGGTTACAAGTTGATACATAGTTGTTATTCCCTGAGTTTGGTAAAGCTTTTGACATAGCAAATGAACTCTAAATATTATGAAAATTTAATTATGTATTATTCAGTATGTTTATTGAAAATGGGTGGAAAATCATGGAAATTTATTACGTATAAAAATTATGAAAATTCTAGGAAGTTGAAGGAACAATAGAGGAGCTTGTACGACAGATTTCTTATGTTTTAAAGAAATGGTCATAACTTGCTCTATAAAGCTTGAAAAATTACATCCTAAACCTATAATGGAAAGTATATTCAGATCTAATTTCATATTGATAATCTTGGACACCTGTAGTTTTACAATTTATGAATATGGAATGGTTAAGTATAGAGGACAATAATTTGAGGCCATACTCGATACCCCATGAAAGAATATTTTTATCTCCTCCTTCCAAAGGGTATTTTGAGTACATGTTTCATCTGTATATACATTGAGAAGTATGATTTCATATTTACTTGGTTTTAGTTATAAATTCCTTATGAGGTATTTCCTACGGTTGAATGTTCATAACTTTATCAACATGTATACCATTGTTTTGTCTTTACTCGTGTTTTATGGAATGTGACTTAAGTGGAATTATATTGTTGTTGTATAGTCATGAAACGTTACATAATTATGTTAGGATAATACTTATGATTGATATTGAGTATTGATTTAGTTGGATTGACACGTTTAATGTCTAATCAACCCAGTTTAGCTCCACCGAAGGAAGCGTGAATACATAGTTATTAACCAGTGTGAGTGTACTCACAAGAATGATGTATTTCTATACTGTTACGAATATGATAAGAATATTATGAATATAAAATTGTTCATTTTGTTTTACCAAAATGGGAGGTTACTCCCCGACCCGGAATGGGGAAGAATTGTCTATTTAGACAGGATATGTGAATTATGATTCGGAAAGTTGGTCATTCTTATGAATGAGCCAGAAAATTAGGTTATTCTTATGAATGAGCCGAAAAAAGTGGTTATTCTTATTGAATAAGCCGGATAAATATATATCTATTATTATAGGGATATGATTTATTGAATTTAATCTTATGCAATATTGTAATAGTGATGCATTCACTAAGTTGTGTTGCTCCCGGTTCCAATATTTATGTTTTTCTAGTAATGCGAGGTCACTGCCAAATCTAGGAGGTCGGATTGGGTTACTCAGGAATGGGTGAAATGATGATTTTGTGTAAATGTAAATGATGTAATTAAGTTAACTTATCCTACAAGAAGTTTGTAAATGCATAGCTACTTTATTGTTGTAAATTTTTTTTGTTGTATGGATTTACGTTGATGACTCTAAAATTAAAAATCGTGTTTATTGTTTGCTTAAATTAATTATGGTTTGGCTCACCTTGACTTTAAAACTTAATTATAAGTAACTGGGTTTTTGGTGTGTCAACTTTTGGTATCAGAGCCTAGGTTTTAGAGTTTCTGGAGTTAAAAGAGTCTAGATTTAGTAGTGAATTTCAGAAATATGTTTTGTTTGATACTAACGATTATGTTAGGAAAAATATGTATATATTTATGTTATTGTATCTTTGATTCGTTTCATATATAAAAGAATGGAAGGAGGAAATGTTAATGAGAGAATATAAGATGAGGCTTCAAATACGGTAGCACAAGTAGAGGTTGAGCAACCTGTTTATAGAAATGTAGAACCCGAGCCAGAACAATTGACAGACATGCAAAAAATGGCATGTGCTATGACTTCAATGGAAGAGTAGAAAGCTAGGTGGATCAGATGGAAGAACAACAGGCCAGGAAACTGGAGGCACAAGCATTGGCTAGGGTTAAGGAGGTGATACACCGAGAAGAAAGGAGTACTTCACACGAGAAATTTATTAAGATGAATCCACCATCGTTTGAAGGAGCCGTTGATCCAGCAGAGGCAGAAGTATGGGTTAAAGAGATTGAACTAATCTTTAGGGTAATGAGAATACCTGAAAATCAGCTGGTGACCTTGGCAACGTATATGCTGAAAGGAGAAGCTAAGTACTGATGGGATGACACAAAACATGTTTTGATTACTCGAGGAGAAGGGAAAGTGATGTAATGGGATATTTTTGTCAAAGCTTTATATGATAAGTATTTTCCCCTAATGTATCAAAAATAAAAGGAGAAGGAAGATTTCATGTTGAATCAGGAGAGCATGACAGTTAGAGAATACGAAGCTAAACTTACAACCTTATCTCGGTTTGTTTCGAGGTTTATACAAAATGAGGAATGTATGTGCAACCGATTTGTCGATGGACTAGAGTTAGTTATTAAATCACGATTATCAACTTTAGAAACTTTTAAATATTCGGCCTTGGTGAAAAAAGCCATGCTAGTAGAAAAGGATGTGAATGAAGCAATAAGGATTCGAGAACGAGGTGTAAAGAGAAGAAGATTCGATCCGAATTATCAAAAGCGTAATGATACAAAATATTCAAAGTTTGGAGGGCATAAATTTCAATATGGTAGAGGCATGGGAAGTAGTTTGCAAAGGGGTGAAGCTAGTAGTGGAAGAGGTTCGGGAGATTCAGCATAAGGGAATCCAAATACTTGCTTATTTTATGCTACAGCTTGTCATATCAAGAGGAATTGCCCAAGGTTATTGAATGGAGAATGTTTTAACCGTCATCAAAAGGGTCACCTAAAAAAGAATTATCCTATGTTAGCTGGAACAGTTTTAGTCAGTAGTCTGGGGCCTCATAACGGATCCTCTCCAGGTAGTGCAAGCAAGGGAAGAGGTACATAACAAGTAATTGGATCAAGGGCAGGAGGAAGAGTGTTCGTGATGACGCTGCAAGATGCCCATGCTACACCAGAAGTGGTTACATGTAAACTTTCTATTGCAAAC
The DNA here is from genome assembly GCA_949130495.1 of Sambucus nigra. Lineage (NCBI taxonomy): Eukaryota > Viridiplantae > Streptophyta > Magnoliopsida > Dipsacales > Adoxaceae > Sambucus > Sambucus nigra. The sequence goes on along the minus strand of OX422221.1, from coordinate 325,770,389 downwards.
AAAGATGTCTATGCACTCATTAATCCTGTATCTACGCATTCATTCGTAGCATTACCTATTACTTCATATTTGGGTAGACAATATTCATTTCTCAATTGTGCCTTATATATTTGTACCCCAATGGAAAGTGTAATTCTGGTTGAGCGTGCTTATAAACATTATGTTTTACGAATGCAATTTGGGATTTTGATATTATATTGGGGATGGATTAGTTATCATCGTATCACGCTTCTATTGATTTTTTTCGAAAAAAGTTAAATTTCATCTGTCTAGTGAACCTGAGTTCCAGTTTGCAAGGGAAAGGAACGTTGTTCCTAATTGTCTTATATCAGCAATTAATAGCAGGAGATTATTTAGTAAAGGTTGTACATGGTATTTAGATTATGTTGTTGATACTAGTAAAGAGACAGTTAAAATTCAAGATATACCAGTGTTTAGAGAATTTTTTGATGTCTTCCCAAAAGAATTGCCAGGATTGTCGCCTGATAGGGAAGTAGAGTTTTTCATTGAATTAATTCCAGTTACTGGTCCAATTTCCCTTTCTCCATATAGAATGGAACCGACAGAGTTGCAAGAATTAAAAGTGCAATTACAAGATCTGATAAGAAGAGGCTTCATTCATAGTGTTCACGATGATGCTGCAAGATGCCCATGCTACACCGGATGTGGTTACAGGTAAACTTTCTATTGAAAACAAAGATTTACATGCACTCATTGATCCTGGATCTACGCATTCATTCGTAGCATTACCTATTACTTCATATTTGGGTATAGCTTGTTCATTTCTCAATTATGCCTTATATATTTCTACCCCAATGGAAAGTGTAATTCTGGTTGAGTGTCTTTATAAAGATTATGTTTTACGAATGGGTGAGCGAGATTTCTATGTTGACTTGATACCGTTAGCAATTCGGGATTTTTATATTATATTGGGGATGGATTGGTTATCATCGTTTCATGCTTCCATTAATTTTTTCCAAAAGATGTTACATTTCATCTGCCTGGTGAACCCTAGTTCCACTTTACAAGGGAAAGGAACGTTATTCCTAATTGTCTTATATCAACAATTAAGAGCAGGAGATTATTGAGTAAAGGTTCTACATAGTATTTATCTTATGTTGTTGATACTATTAAAGAGACAGTTAAAATTCAAGATATACCAGTGGTTAGAGAATTTTCGGATGTCTTCCCAGAAGAATTTCCAGAATTTCCGCCCGATAGGGAAGTAGAGTTTTCCATTGAATTAATTCCAGGTACTGGTTTAATTTCCCTTGCTCCATATAGAGTGGCACCGACAGAGTTGAAAGAATTAAAAGTGCAATTACAAGATCTGATAAGCAGAGGTTTCATTCGGCCTAGTGTTTTGGCATGGGGAGCCCTAGTGTTATTTGTGAAAAAGAAAGACGGGACAATGCGATTATGTATTGATTATCAATAATTGAATAAGGTGACCATTAGAAACAAGTAACCTCTACCTCGTATCAATGACTTGTTTGATCTATTACAAGGGGCCACAGTATTTTTGAAGATTGATTTGAGATCGGGTTACCACCAATTGAAAGTAAAGGATAGTGATATTTCCAAAATAGCTTTTCGAACTCGATATGGGCACTATAAGTTTTTGGTAATGCCATTTGGATTAACTAATGCTCCAGCAGTTTTTATGGATTTGATGAACCGGGTATTCCACCCTTTCATTGATTCATTTGCGATTGTATTTATAGATGATGTGTTGATTTACTCCATAGCATGGAGGAACACGAGAAACATTTGAGACTTCTATTATAGATCTTGAGAGAGAAGAAATTATTTGCTAAATTCAGCAAGTGCGAGTTTTGGTTGAATGAAATTATGTTTTTAGGGCATGTTGTCTCGGGAAATGGGATATATGTTGATCTAAATAAGGTAGAAGCCATCAATAAATGGGAGAGTCCTAAGGATGTGATAGAAGTTAGGAGTTTCCTAGGACTGGCGGGATACTATTGCAGATTCATTAGGGGATTTTCAGCAATAGCGTTACCATTGACAAAGTTGACCCGTAAAGAAGTGAAGTTTGTGTGGGATTAAGAATGATAAAGGAGTTTTAAAGAATTAAATATGTGGTTGGCTTCAGCTACTATACTTACTATTCCGTGTGGGAATGAGTCTTTCGTAATTTATACAGATGCTTCATTTCAGGGTTTAGGATATGTTCTTATGTAGAATGGGATGGTAATAACATATGATTCCAGACAATAAAAGACGCATGAATAAAACTACCCTACACACGATTTGGAGCTAGCAGCCATTGTTTTTGCTTTAAAGTTGTGGTGACATTACTTGTATGGAGAAACTTGTGAGATATTTTTGGATCACCAAAGTTTGAAATACTTATTTACACAAAGTGAACTGAATTTGAGACAAAGGCGTTGGATAGAGATGAATAAAGACTATGATTGTACCATCCATCATAATCCTGGGAAGGCCAATGTAGTAGAAGATGCATTGAGTCGAAAATCATCAGGGATTCTTGGTTGTATATAGTATGCACGTTTTGGAAATATTCTTGACTTGGTATCGATGGGGATTGAATTAAAGTTTTCAAAGAGGGGGGTATTGTTAGCACATGTCACAATGAGACCTTTATTGGTACAACATATACGAAATTTGCAAATCAATGATTCATTTATTGAGAAGAAGAAACAAGAAGTTTAGTACGCTAAAGAGAGTGACTTTGAGATTAAGAATGATGAATCGTTGTGTTTTAAAAATAGAATTTGTGTACTGAATGATCCACCCTTAAAGAAAGATATATGAGAAGAAGAACATAGTTATATTTATTCTATGCATCGAGGAGGTACCAAAATGTACAGAGATTTGAAAGAGTATTACTGGTGGAACAATATGAAAAGTGAGATCGCAAAATTTGTAGCTAAATGTTTAGTATGCCAGCAAGTAAAGGCAGAGCATCAGAAGCCAGTGGGATTATTACTGTCATTGCCTATTCCGAAATGGAAGTGGGAGAATATAATGATGGATTTTGTTACAGGATTTCCATTGTCACCAAAGGGGAATGGTTCCATTTGGGTGATTGTAGACTGATTGACGAAGTCGGCCCATTTTCTTCCAATTAAGACCACCTACACTGTTGACACGTATGCACGTATGTACGTTGATGAGATGATCCGATTTCATTCGTCACTAGTGTCCATTATATCAGATAGATATCCAACATTCACTTCTAAGTTTTGGCCTCGTTTACAGAATGCCATGGTCACAAGTTTGAAGTTCAGCACTGCATTTCATCCATAAATCGATGGGCAATTAGAAAGGACGATTCAAATATTAGAAGACATGTTCCGAGCTTGCGTATTTGACTTCAAAGGTAGTTGGGATGATGATTTTCCATTGATGGAATTCTCGTATAATAATAGTTATCTGTCCACCATTAGTATGGCTCCTTATGAAGCTTTATAGGGGAGGATATGTAGAACGCCTTTGTGTTGGGATGAAGTTGGTGAAAGAAAAATTTGGGGTCCTGAATTGATAGATATGACAATAGAAAAGATTAAAATGATTCGAGAACGGATAAAAATAACACAAAAAAGGTAGAAATTTTATGCAGATAAAAAGAAGTATCCATTGGAATTTTAGAAGGGATATTTTGTAATCCTGCGTATTTCACTATGGAAGGGTGTCATGATATTTGGGAAAAAGGGGAAACCAAGTCCAAGATACATTGGACCATATGAAGTGCTGCAAAGAATTGGGACCCTGGAATATAGATTAGCATTACCTCCATATTTGTCCCGTTTACTTGATGTGTTTCACGTATCGATGCTTCGTAAGTATTTGGCAGATCCATCTCATCAGTTGAAAACTCAACCAATTGAACTAAAGGAAGACTTGTCATACATCGAGGAACCAATGGAAATTACTGATCGTATGGAGCAAGTATTGAGAAATAAAGTTACTCCCTTAGTTAAAGTTATGTGTAAGAGCCATGTAATTAAATAATAAACTTGGGAAACAGACGATATCATGAATAAACGATATTCCCATTTTTTTGGTAAGTGACCTTATATTAAATTTCGGGGACAAAATTTTTTAAGGGGGAAGTTTTGACAACCCAGATATAATTATGATAAATTGTATATAAATCATTCTTATCTTATGTGATATGAATAATCTATTATTAGTATATCTAATGTTAAGTGATTATGTTTAGTCTAATCCTACCTTCATAAATTATGAAATGTCGAATTATTTAAAAACACAAAATTTTGTTATTTTCGATAGAAATGTTCATGTTGGAGACTAGTTTTGGCCCTTATAATGTAATAATTTAGTCAAGATAAAATCTATATAGTTGTATATATGAGTTAGGTTTGTTACATAACAAACGGTACATCAAACGAATGTCCGATTAAGAAGTTAGGCCGAATTTACGAACAAGGGGCAAATATGTCCATTCCCTTTAAGTGGTAAATGGTATTTTCCTAAACCAAATGGTTTAATTTGATTGGTTGGAATAGGAGGCAGCCTTGTCCGACTTAAAACTCCCCCTATAACTTATTTCTTCTGCAAATTAAACCCTAGGTTCAGTTTGAAGAGTGTTTGGCTTGAGGAAAGAGAAAATAACAAAAGTATATAAATCATGTATTACACTTATTTAAAAGTATCTAAATCATGAATTGTTGATTAAAATTCCATCGTCCTTTGTGAGAACAAGTATTTGTTCATATGTGAGATAAGTGGTGTATGTAGCCCGTATTGCTTGTTATTAAAATCACTTGTATTCAAACATGTATATATTTTTTGTGCTTACTGGAATTGAGAAATTCAAATTGGATATACAATTAGACTCATATATTCATATCATATCGTAAGATTATAATTTAACTCCTTGTGGTTAGGCCTTAGTGATGGTTGCAAGTTGGTACACAGTTGTTGTTTGTATATTTCATTTCGATATGCTCTGAGTTTGGTTAGGCTTTTAACAGAGAAAATGAACTCTAAATATTATTAAACTTTAATTCTCTATTATTCAGTATGCTTATTGAAAATGGGTGGAAAATCATGGAAATTTATGACTTATACAAATTATTAAAATTCTTGCAAATTGAAGGAACAATAGAGGAGCTTGTAGGGCATATTTCTTGTGTTGTAAAGAAATGGTAATAACTTGCTCTAGAAAGCTTGAAAAATTACATTGTCACTTGTAATGGAAAATATATTCTGATATGATTTCATATTGATAAGCTTGGACACCTGTAGTTGTACAATTTATGAATATAGAATGGTTAAGTATAGAGGATAATAATTTGAGGCCATACTGCATACCACATGAAAGAATATTTTTATCTCCTCCTTCCAAAGGGTATTTTGAGTACATGTTTCATGTATATATAAATTGAGAAGTATGCTTTCATATTACTTGGTTTTAGTTATAAATTCCGTATAAGGTATTTCCTATGGTTGAATTTTCATAACTTTATCAACATGTATACCATTGTTTTGTCTTTACTCGTGTTTTATGGAATGTGACTTAAGCGGAATTATATTGTTGTTGTATAGTCATGGAAAGTTACATAATTATGTTAGGATAATACTTATGATTGAGATTCAGTACTGATTTAGTTGGATTGACAGGTGTAAGGGCCAATCAACCCAGTTCAGCTCCCCCGAAGGAAACGTGAATACATAGTTGTCAACCAGTGTGAGTGTACTCACTGGGATGATATATTTGTATACTGTTACGAATATGATCAGAATATTATGAATATAAAATTATTCATTTTGGTTTACCGAAATGGGAGGTTACTCCCCGACCCTAAATGGGGGAGAATTGTCTATTTAGACAGGATATGTGAATCATAATTCGGAAAGTTGGTCATTCTTATGAATGAGCCCAAAAATTAGGTCATTCTTATGAATGAGCCCAAAAATGTGGTCATTCTTATAGAATGATACGGATATATATATATATATATATATATATATATATATATATATATATATATATATATATATATATATATATATCATTACAAGGATATGATGTATTGCATTTAATCTTATGCGACAGTGTAGTAGTGATGCATTCACTGAGTTGTGTTGCTCACGGTTCCAATATTTATGTTTTCAGGTAATGCGAGGTCACTGCCAAATCTAGGAGGTCGGGTTGGGTTAGTCAGGAATGGGTGAAACTATGATTTTTTGTAAATGTAAATGATGTAATTAAGGTAACTTATCCTTTAAGAAGTTTGTAAATGCATAGCTACTTTAATGTTGTAAATTTTTTTTATTGTATGGATTTACGGTGATGACTCTTGGTTAAATTAATTATGGTTTGACTCACTTTGACTTTCAAACTTAATTATAAGTAATTGGGTTGGGGTGTGTCATGATTGGTATCTGAGTTTCTTTTGATTGAAGGAGTCTCTCTCGGGATGAAAACAAGCATCAGAGTGGTGGGTTTGTAGCCTTCCCAGGAATCCCCTGACTTCCTTCTCTGTTTATGGTGGAGACATTTCCAAGATGACCTTGGCCTTATCCGGATACACTTTGATTCTCTTTTCTCTATAAAGAAATCTCAGTAGCTTCCCCTTGGTGACTCCAAAGATGAACTTGTAGGGTTTAGATGCATTTGATACATCCTCGATCTTTCGAAGAATTTACTTATGGTTGGAACACGTCCTTCCCGTGTTTTGGACTTGATAATCATGTTGTCTACATAGACTTTAACTTATTTGGGGATCATGTCATGCGTTTAGATGGTAGCTCCTCATTATTAGGTAGCCCCAACTTTCTTGAGTTCGAATAGAATTATTATATAGCAAAAAGTACCCAAAAGGGTAGCGGAAGCCATTTTTTCTTCGTCCTTTGGGTGAATTCTATTCTGATTGTAGCTAACGAAGCCATCCCCAAAGGATTTGAGAGCGTGATTCGCAGTTTTATTGAATGATCATTTCGATGTTAGATAGAGGGTAGTCATCTCTAGAACTAGCTTTATCAAGATCTCTGCACATCCTCACCTTCCCTCTTATTCTTGGGAGAAGCACAATGTTAGCCAATCATGTGGGGTATTATTAGACTACCCTTAGAAATTCTACACTAAGTTAATTCATAACTTCATCTTTGACCTTAAGAGACCTTTCTCACCTGAGCTTCCAAATGTTTTTCTTGACAAGTTTGGCTTTTGGATATGTAGGTATGCAATGAACAATGATCTCCGTGTCGATTCCTGGAATATATGCATAACACCAACCAAAGATGCCGATGTATTCTTTGAGTATTTTGGGTGAGTGCAAATCTTTCTAGATCATCTAAAGACGTTCCTCATATCTTGATTTTTTTTATCTTGTCATAAGACCCTAGGTTAATCATTGCTGTTTCGTTGACAAGTTACGCACAATCAGTTTGTTTGTTTTAAGCTCTTTTAGGTGGTATTCTAGTTCTTTATTACCTAATTTTAGTTCATTACTTTGATTTTCACATTTATCATCATCAACGCTTTGTACATAAGGATACTCAAAGTTAAAGTTTATTTCATTAGCAAATGGGTTAATATAATCAAGCACATCAAATTTGTTCATTGTAATGGCCTTATCCTATAAAGGAATGTTACATATGGTAGCTAGGGGATCTTTTTAAAGCATATAGGCAATCTCATCTTAGAAACGTTTCACGATCTTTGGCATGGGGAAAAAGATCCAATTGGAATGTTACATATAGTAGCGAGGGGATCTTCTTAAATCAATTGTAACATTCCAATTGGATAAGTCAACAAGTTCTTTTTCATTCTTTTCATCCCAATGTAACATCCCAAGACCTAACCTAGAAAGAACTTCATTCTTTTCTTTATGTGGGTGATATTATAGCACCCATATTTAGAGTATGAAGGTTGGATCTCTTCCTTTGTGTCTGTTGAGATAATCTCTACCCGAGGTTCTAAATGGGAACCATTGAGATAATCTGAGCCTTTCCCCTTTGAGTATGCTAGAATCTCTGAATACTCTGATCTAGTTCTCTCCACAGAAAAATCTAAGAGCGAGATTTATAATTGCTCATCATCTATTTTTGTTTCTCTTATCTCGTTACAACCCCACTTCACCTTCATGTACATTCTCAAGGCTTCCAGTGAAGACAAGTTAGTGACCAAATGTAACAATTCAAGATTGATCATCACTAGAGGTTGTTTTTGTTTAATTTTTTCATTCAAGGGCATTTTTAAAAGATTTTGAAAACTTAAAATATTTTTCCAAAATGTTATTGTTTAAATATTTTTGAAATTTTCTCTAGGTTGTTAGAAAAACTTTAGATGTCGTCTGAATGAGTTCATATACATCATTAGAATAGCTTCAACTTCGTTGAAATAAGATTGATTATCACGTCTTTTAGTAGGCTCTAGAGTCTCATTGGATAAGTCATTTGATGTATGCTCAAACGAGAAAGAGTTCTTCGTTCAAACGATTATGCAAAAAGTTATGTTTTACTAGACTTCAAATGCAATCTTCTATGCTTATCTCTTGGATATTATTCTCCCTATATATAGTGATGTGGACATGAATTTTAAACCAAGCCTATTACACATCTTTTAGTGATAAAACTCTTTTTTTTTCAATCCAGACCCCTTGGATGATTTGAGATCACTTTACAATACCACGAAGAACACAATCCTTGTTCATAACCTTATGGAGTTAATTCTCCAATGCTGAAGATGGGAATACTATTTCCTGATGATGATCGGTGGAAACTGAGGTAAATGGACCTTGTTGTGGGGCATTGTTGTATCTACATATCTTGATTTTGACAACTTGAATTACAAGCATTACTTTGTCGCTTAGTGGAGCTCTAATTTTTGTAAGTCTATAGATGTTTGTCTATAATACCTAGCTGTAAACAGTGCTCAAATATAGGTTTTGACCGAAAGGGATTTTTCCCCATCTCCTATCTTCTTTTTGTGGTCCGTGGTTTATTTTTCTTTAATTTTGTTTCATTATCTTTCATGTTTAGGTTCACCTAATTTAATCAAGATAAAATTTGGGCTAAATTATTTTTTAGTGTGTGTGACCTACTTTTTGAATTATACATATAACTAGACCACTCTATCACGTTTTCAAACTGGTATTAAAGCTTGTTTCTTCAAGAAACTTTGATGAATCGTGGTTGTTATAGGGATAAATCATACAATAGGCCACCTATATTTGATGGATCTAATTATCCCTATTAGAATTCTCTAATGAGATCGATTTTGAAATCGATCGACGAGTGCACCTGGCTTGCTATCGAAGGGAGTGAAATCCTCCCACTGCGACTAATGAAAATGTTATTAGTCTCAAGACTGTACTTTAACTATCGGGGATTAAGTGTAATTTTTGGTGCTATCACAATCGATGAATTTCTTCGTATCATGATGTGTACCACATCTATCCTCCAACTCACTCATGAGGGTGCCTATGCTTTGAAAGATTTTAAGCTACAAAATCTCACAACACAATTTATGACCATTAGCATAGTTGAATAAAAAATATTTGATGAATTTTATGCACGCTTGTCTGATATTGTGAACTTTAATTTTAATTTGAGTTAGCAAATTCCTAATAAGGGGGTAGTTAAGAAAATTCTAAGATCTCTCCCGTCCCGCTTTAGTGTAAAATCATGGTCCTTAACTCTTAGAGAATTTTAGATACTCTTAGGTTAGAAGAACTCTAGGTGATGTCTAAACTTATAAAATAGATATGTTCCCCAAAATCCAAAAGAAAAAGGAAAAGTGGATCTCTTTAAAAGCTCAATCAAACAAAAAAAGGAGCTCTGATTTTGAATTCGATCTGGATGATATTCCCATATTTTCTAAAAATTCAAAAATTTTCTCAAATCAAAAAAATTAAAATTCTTCCAAAGTGGAAAATAAAAGTTTTGAGAAAGACAAAATTTTCAAAGCGGGAAAGAATTTTTTGAGAATTATCAAAGAAGAGATAGAGGAGAGTACCCCAAGAAAGATAATTCAGATAAATGCTACGAGTTTGAGGGGAACGATAAAAAAGATCACGAGTGTGCTACTAGTCTTAAGCGATGGTTTAAAGAAAAAGCTACTTATAATGCCACTCTAAGAGATAGCGATGTTGAGTCAGGTTATTTTGAGGATGAATTACGACATGGATGTAACATCACTAAATTCATAACTAGTCATGTTAGCACTGAAATTACGTCTCACTCAGATGAGGATGTTTCTAAACATAATAACTATTAACGCAAAAATTCTCCATCTACGAGGACCAATCAGAAAAGGACACATGTTATCCTACGTGGCAATATTTGACATCCGAGGACAATTGGTCGGCACCCGAGGAAAATTAGTTGGCCCTCGAGGAGAATTAGTCGGCACCCGAGAAGAGTTGGTCGGCCCCCGAGGAGAGTTAGTCGGCACCCGAGGAGAGTTGGTCGGCATACCAACCAGGAAGATCAAAGGATGACTATGCATTTAATGTGCATTAATGAAGATGACAGCGCATTTAATGAGCCTTAATGTACATTTATACTGTATTAATAGATGACAACACATAGCATACCAAGCAATTCAACAATTAGATTCGTTGAATGTAGACATAAATGTCTACATACAATGAATCTCTTTATCTCCCATCACTATAAATACATGTATCCCCTTAGCCAAAAGGGAGGAGATCCGGGAGAATCGAGAGACACCTTACACAAGATCCACACCTTTTTCTCTCTCTATACCACATTGTGCTATTGTAAACCCCTGGGAATAAAATAACAGTGGACGTAGGCTTTTTCTTATAGACGAACCACTTTAAAAATCTTTGTTTCTCATGTGCTTGATTGGATTGCTTTCATCTATTTATTTGTGATCATAAAAATGGGATTCGGTCCAGTTTTTTGCATCAACAGATTGGCGCCGTCTGTGGGAACGTGTTACAAGCGTTGTTCTCCATCAAAAGCTAAGTTTTTATTTTCTCTACGTATAATCAATTATACATACATCTTTTGATTCAATCATGATTTTTATGTTTATATACATAAATTAATTGTCCAATTTTTAACTGCAAAATGTTGCATATCATGATTTTTAAATCATAACTGTTAGATTCATTCTTATTTAGAAATCTGAAAAATAGTGAATTTCATAAATCATAACTTTTTCCTTGATTCTCAAGTTTTAATTTTATATCATGGAATAAATATTTTAAATGATTACATATACCAATATATATGACGGTGGTAAGATTTGATAATTTTCATTATAAATTTTGTAAGATCTTTGATGTCTATTCAAATTCCCATCATATTTTTAATCAGAGAATGTGAAAAGGTTAAAGACAATAAAAAGTTTTCTCATGGAAATCATGACCCAGATCTATTTTCTCTCTCTTCAAGTTTGAGTCTCTTTGCATTCATTTTTATGAACTATATACTTAATTTGGTTCATCTTCCATCTATGTCAATAAAGTCTCATTGACTGATTTTTGATATAAATTTGGTAATAACTTCGATCCTTCAACATATTTTTATCTCTTCAAATAGGGAATAGGAAAGGATCAATATAAAAAATAATTTTCTCTCACCTGAAAAATCATTACCCACCTCTTGTAAAAAAGGATCAGTAAAACAAATCATGACCATATCAAGACTCTGGGCACAAATTTGATATGTTGGCCCCTCGTTCATCACATCACATGGTTTCTTTATCGGAATCACACGATATAGTGGATTAGATAATTATTCATTTAATTAAAATTCTTAATGCTTAAATTTTACATCGAATGTTATTTTTCTGATCTAAGGATTCGAGATATTCTGGTCAGTCATACATATTGTTGGTCGGCATCATCTTGGGTCATATTTTATTAAAGAGAAGCTTAACCAGACCATTTTTGTTTGTCGGAGATAAGATGTGAAGATCCATCAGCAACGTTGAAATAATTTTATCCAACTACGAGGTATCTTATTATTGGTCGGAGCCCCATATTGTAGCTCGGTGGAACCAATTGCAGGTCGACGATCATCTACTTCCTGATCGGCGACATCTCAGTCTTGTTCGGAGGGTTCAATTTACTGGTCGGCAACTATCCAATCATCCACTTTTTGGTCGGTGACATCTAATGTTGTTCGGTGCTGTCAATGCACCATTTTTGTTGATCGGCGAAATTGCTCAGCTGGTCGGGGACCATTTGCTTCTTGGTTGGCATCGTATATTCTATAACTTGAGATATCCTTAAATGTTGGTCGGAAACATCCATGCCGTTTGTCGGCAGCAGTAGAATCTTGGGGTATTAAAAAATGCGAAACACCCCAGATATTTCTTTAAACACGAGTTCAGCTCGGGGACAAACAGGGGGCTTAAGTTTTTTTTAACTTGTGATCACCCAAAAAAATATTTTTAAAGCCAATTGATAAATAATTTTCAAACAGCAACTTATACCTGATTAGTTGTTGGAGATTAAATAACTTTACAAAAAAATCTACGTCTTATTTATGGCGCATATCTAATAATAATTTGTCCATCTCACACACATTTGGCATAAAACATATTATTTCATATTTTGAAATTTTTATTGCCTTATGCTGATACACATCACATATTGTTTGGCTGAATAATTATTCTCATGATAATAATTATTTGATCTAGTCTCGACAGGTGCTCGGGCAGCTTATTAAAATTTCATAGGGACGATATTAAATCCCGACGAAAGCTCAGCCACAATCTTAAACCTCTGGAAACTATTATTTCTCGACATCAGGCAGTTTTACCTCGACATATCAGCCAACATATATTATTTCATTTTTTGAAATTAATATTTTTATTTCTCAAGCATATACATATCATATATTGATTAGATGAGTAAATTATTCTCATGACTAATCAATTCAGCCTACACATATGGTAGAGCAAGTTGTTAATTTTTACAGGTGCAAGATTCAACGCCGACGAATGCTCGGAAACAATCTGGAAACTATTATCATTGCTCAGCATTATGAAATTTCACCTCAGCAAGGAACTATATATTTTATTATTGCTTTGATTTGTGCTCAAGAACGAATTATTCTATATATCCGTTCGGATTCATATTCTATATTCATCTCTTCATGGAGCTCGGCTAAATACTTATTATCATATTCAGCTCCGAGGAAAAGCTACAACAGTTATTATATTTCACCCCCAACGGATAGTTGGTCGGGGCAATTCTTATTTATATTCAGGCCCAGATATCGGCTCAAGCACAAATTATTCTTGGGATTCATATTCTATATTCATCTCAACATGGAACTCGACGAGATACTTATTATCATATTCAGCTCTGAGGAAAAGCTACAACAGTTATTATATTTCACCCCCAACGGATAGTTGGTCGGGACAATTCTTATTTATATTCAGGCCCAGATATCGTCTCAAGCACAAATTATTCTATATATCCCTTGGGATCCATATTCTATATTCATCTCAACATGGAACTCGGCGAGATACTTATTATCATATTCAGCTCCGAGGAGAACTATAACATTTATTATATGTCACCCCCAACGGATAGTTGGTCGGGGTAATTCTTATTTATATGCAGGCCTAGCAAAGTTCTCGGCCATATTCTTATGTTCTGGAAAATATTATTCTTATTCGGCATTATGCAATTGTGCCTTGACAAGATACTTATTCAGCTTTAAGGAGAATTACAACATTCGTTGTATTTCATCCCCAACGGATAGTTGGTCGGATAATTCTTATTTATATTCAGGCCTGACAACGTTCTCGGCCATATTCTTATGTTCTGGAAGATCTTATTCTTGTTCGTCATTATATAATTCTACCTCGACAGATCAACGAGGCACTTTATTATTTTTAATTATTCTTTATATCTATTTGGATGCATATTCTATTCTTATTTCAGCATGGAGCTCGACAAATATTTATAATCATATATTCAGCTCTAAGGAGTTCTCCAGCATTTATTATATCTTATTCCCAACAATCTGTTGGTCAGCTCCGAGGAGGTCTCCAGCATTTATTATATCTTATTCCCAACAATCTGTTGGTCAGCTCCGAGGAGATCTCTAGCATTTATTATATCTTAATCCCAACAATCCGTTGGTCAGCTCCGAGGAGTTCTCCAGCATTTATTATATCTTATTCCCAACAATCTGTTGGTCAGCTCCGAGGAGGTCTCCAACATTTATTATATCTTATTCCCAACAATCTGTTGGTCAGCTCCGAGGAAGTCTGTATCATTTATTATCAAAAATGTATTCCTAAAAATGCCAACTTATGTTGGTTAGGAAGTAAATGTATTCCTCTGGGAAGTAAAGCTACTTGTATTACTCCGGGAAGTAAAGCTACTTGTATTCCTCCGAGAAGTAAAACTTATATCCCTCCGGGAAGTAAAGCTACTTGTATTCCTTCGGGAAGTAAAGCTACTTGTATTCCTCCGGGAAGTAAAACTTGTATTCCTCCGGGAAGTAAAACTATGTATTCCTACGGGAAGTAAAACTATGTATTCCTACGGGAGTAAAACTATGTATTCCTCAGGAGGTAAAATTATTCCAGAAAGTGTCAAAGTTGCTCGTTAAGAAAAAATCCACCAACTAAGGTTGGTCGAAAATAAGAAGCTGTCAACTACAGTTGGTCGGAAACAAAGTATGAGTATGTGAAAGCGATTAAGAAAAAAGAATTCAAAGTTCACATTCCACACTTGGGGGCTTCTATTACAGATATATTTGTTCATTTGGTGGCACATTCTTATAACATCATGCAGTCGAGCATCAAATTCAACTCCATAAACTCACACGGTCGGGGCCCCGACCAATCATCATTCAGGAGTTGTTTTTCTTGCTCAGGAATTATTTTTGATATTGAAGTTCAGGAGATATATTGAAGTTCAGGGGGCGCATTCAGAAGTTCAGGAGCCATATTCAGGAGTTATTATGCACATACTATTGAAGTTCAGAAGTCAAATTCAACATCTACAGCACTGAGATCTTTACTACTACTGTCCCGACCAACATTGAAGAAGAAGTTGTATGAAAATATTTCGAAGTCCACCACTAGCTTGGTACTAATCAGATTGAAGAGTTGGGTTCAAAAGCTAGTATGTTACTCGACAAAGTCTTCAGAGGATCATAAATCAGAGGAATCAAGCACGTGAAGTTAGCACTTAGTTGCTGCAGTGACCAGGCCCGGGCGACTGTTTACCAAAAACACAGGTCTCCGCAAAGTCGTAAGACCATGTATGGGGGCTGACGCCTGCCCAGTGCCGGAAGGTCAAGGAAGTTGGTGACCTGATGACAGGGGAGCCGGCGACCGAAGCCCCGGTGAACGGCGGCCGTAACTATAACGGTCCTAAGGTAGCGAAATTCCTTGTCGGGTAAGTTCCGACCCGCACAGGAGGCAGTTGGTCGGCTAGCAAACCAATCAACATACTTGAAGATTATGACAAGCTACAAGCTGCATACTATGGCATTGCTGCATCCAAATTCCCAGGGGTGATACATAACACACGGAGTTCCTCTAAAGAAAGATTAGCAACCATCGATCAGCCTGCATCATATGTCGTCCAGGAGATAATGCACTTTATGTTGAACAAATCAAGAAGGTAGATCAAGAATTTAACGAGCACCAAGCAACACTGCAGAATAAATACTCCATCCTTTCAAGTAAACCATCAAGCATGGAGCATTGGGGGCTTCTGTTAACGCAAAAATTCTCCATCTACGAGGACCAATCAGAAAAGGACACATGTCATCCTACGTGGCAATATTTGACATCCGAGGAGAATTGGTCGGCACCCGAGGAGTATTAGTCGGCACCCGAGGAAAATTAGTTGGCCCCCGAGGAGAATTAGTCAGCACCCGAGGAGAGTTTGTTGGCCCCCAAGGAGAGTTAGTCGGCACCCGAGGAGAGTTGGTCGGCATACCAACCAGGAAGATTAAAGGATGACTATGCATTTAATGTGCATTAATGAAGATGACAACGCATTTAATGAGCCTTAATGTACATTTATACTGTATTAATAGATGACAACACATAGCATACCAAGCAATTCAACAATTAGATTCGTTGAATGTAGACATAAATGTCTACATACAATGAATCTCTTTATCTCCCATCACTATAAATACATGTATCCCCTTAGCCAAAAGGGAGGAGATCCGGGAGAATCGAGAGACACCATACATAAGATCCACACCTTTTTCTCTCTCTATACCACATTGTGCTATTGTAAACCCCTGGGAATAAAATAACAGTGGGCGTAGGCTTTTTCTTATAGCCGAACCACTTTAAAAATCTTTGTATCTCATGTGCTTGATTTGATTGCTTTCATCTATTTATCCGTGATCATAAAAATGGGATTCGGTCCAGTTTTTTGCATCAACAATAACCTTGAAAATTTATCAAGCCATTCTGAAGAGAGTGAGGGTGATGGTGTTTTGATTGATGGAGATTATGGCCTCCAACATGCCTATGTCAAGATTTACATCGAGTCTTTAAAAACTAAAAAAAATAAATAAATATTTGGGTCTTAAGGTGTTATCTTTAGATTAAGAGTTAAATGTTTTGAGAGGGAGTGAGACCTCAGTTAGGATTTCTTTGAGTGAGAAGTTGGTTTCGGTGGGGAGGGAAAAGAGTGACTTGACTAACAAAGTGGCTAATGTTATGAGAGATCTTCAAGAATCATTGGAGGATCATGAGAAACTTTAAGTCCATGTTTCCCCCGTAGAGAAAGATATCGAGCGTGCTCGGGAGGTCAAAGTTAATTTATAGCACACAATTAAGAAGGTTGGATAGATGTTCCTACGTCCTACATTATGTTTTAAAGAGAGGCATGGGATAGGTTATGATGATGAATCCACTTCCCATAAAACACCTAAAATGGTTCCCAAGTTTGTGATGGAACCATATAGGTCTCAACCTAACCCACCAAGGGGAAATCATTCTAAGCGTTTTAACCAAGCCAGACCTAAACAAGTTTATGTTATACCCATTGAAAATGAAGAGGTCACCTTAGGGAATTATACTATAATCTAGGAAGATTTTCTCACACACATGCTTCCCCACACCACTATAGCGACATTGCTAGTATTAAAAAGCAAGTTGAGTTACTAGTCATAACTTCAAAAAGCTTAATGGAAGAATTTCAAAGGATATCTATGCCTTTCGAGGACACTTCAATCGTTATGACTAGAGCCAAAAATGTTAAGGGCCAGTAAAAGGTTACCTCATCTCAGGTACCTAAGAGTGATGAAAATACCTTATTTTTCATGTTTCTCTAAAGGTTAAAGATACTTCTCAATGGCACTTTGTTAGAGGGTGATCTAGGCACTTGACCGGTGATAAGTTATATTTTACCAACCTTGTGGAGCACAAGGAAGTAAGAGTCACCTTTGGAGATGGGATTAGGTCTAGCATAGTAGGATGTGGTTGGGTGGAGATACCCATTTTTCCTATGCTATACAATGTGTTGTATTTTGAAGGGTTAAAAGTGAACTTGATAAGCGTAAGATAATTTTACGATGATAACTTTGCGGTAAAGTTTGATCGGAAGGGGTGTAATGTTTACGATCAATTTGGTGAAATTTTGGTATAAGGTGTGAGGACTACCAACATTTCCTACGGTATTATTCCCAATTATTCCTTAGAGTGAAATAGTGCTAAGGTCTCCTAGATAGACCTTTGGCATCAATGACTAGGTCACATTAATTTTAGAGATCCTAAAATGAAAGACCTAGTTCGTGGCTTACTATCGCTTGGGAAACCAACTTCCTCAGCTTGTGGTTCTTTCCAGTAAGGAAAACAAATCAAGAGTCCCCATAGGAAGTTGAATACCATTATCACCTACCGTATTTTGGATCTAATGCACATGGATATTATAAGTCTCATACGTATGGAGAGAATTGGTGGTAAGAAATATATCCTAGTGATTATTGGTGAGTTTTTGAGATATTATGTCGTTGGATTTCTTAGAGAAAAGTTCGATGTTGTTGAGTTCCTAACAATCAAGTGTCGTGTTCTACAGAATAAACAAGCTGTCACTATAAATCCTTTTCATAGTGATAGTAACACTGAATTTAAAGAAGCTAGAGTGGACAAATTCTTTGATGAAGTCGGCATCAAACATGATTTTTTATCCCTTCCTACTTCTAAACTAAATGGGATTGTTGAGAGGAAGAATTGAATAATATAAGAGATGGATAGATCCCAGCTTCTTGAAAGAAATCGACCTAGACATTTTTAGGTAGAGGTGGTTAATACCTCATGCCACACAGTGAATAACATTTATCATTGTCCACATACACTTCACACTCGATATGAGTTGTGGATAGGGAAGAAACCCAACCTATTGTATTTTTGAGTTTTTGGGATTCCTTCTTGGATCATTACCGATAAAAAGCACTTAGGGAATATTTTTAGGATATTCATCATCTAGTAGAGCCTATAGGGTGCTTAACCTTAAAATCTCTAAGTTCATGGAATCGATAAATGTCACGATTAAAGATGATGCGCCGACTATGTTTATTAATCTTGGCCTTAAGTGTGAGAATAATGCACCCACCGGTGATGATCTCTTTGTTCCCCACACCACCATGGTGTACCCCTCTTTTGATATAGAGGATCCACCCTCTTGGGTTTGAAAGAGTCATGGCCCTTTCGATATACTTCATGATCCCACACTCAGTGTCAATACTCGTTCTTCACTAGAGAATATGGGTTATCTAATTTTGTTATACTGCCATGGTAGAGCTCAAAAATGTTAAATAAGCACTCAACGATGAACATTGGATATGTGTTATGCAAGATAAGTTTCTTTAATTTCAAAAGAAAAATTTATGGGAATTAGTCCCCCAATATAGAGAGACTAATGTGACTGGTACCAAGGGGATGTTCAAGAATAAGATGGATGAGAATAGTACCATTGTTCGTAATAAGGCTAGGTTGGTCACTCAAGGTTACACACGGATTGAGGATGTATACTTTGACGAACATTCGCCACTATATCTAGGCTTGTGTCTGTCCGCTTACTAATCGCCATAATATGTCATCTACGGTTTAAGATATAACAAATGGATGTCAAGGGTGCCTTCTTTAATGGCATTCTTCAGGAAGAGGTTTACGTGGAACAACTAAAGGGGGTTTGAACACCCAAAGAGCTCGAGATATATCTTTTATATTAATAAGGCCTTGTATGGTTTGAAACAAGCACCCCGTGCTTAGTACGGAAGGCTACCTTCTTATTTCTTATCTCGTGGCTTCAAAAGAGGGGAATTGATATGATGTTATTTGTTAAGAGAGAGGGTAGTGCTATCTTGCTTGCCCAAATCTATGTGGATTACATAGTCTTTGGATCCACGTGTTACTAACATGCTCACACTTTTGAGGAGTATGTGTAAAGTGAGTTTGAGATGAGCATAGGCAGTGAAATTATGTTCTTCTTAGGTCTCCGAGTGCATCAACTTGAGAATGGGATATTTATATCTAAATCTAAATATGATAGGGACCTAGTAAATAAGTTTGGTTTAAACTCCACTAAGTAATCACTCACACATATGAGTTCCTCGACTAAGGTTAGTAAAGACATTTTAGGTACCAATCCAGACCAAATACTTTATAGGAGTATGCTTGGCAGTCTCCTCTACTCAATCGCCAGCCATCTCGGCATAGCCTTTAGTGTCAAAGTTCGTGCGTGTTACCAAGCATCCCCAAAAGAGTCTCACTTTTTTTCACTTAAATGTATTATCAAATATGTTAGTGGCACTGTTTCTTATGGCATTTGGTATTCCTTTGATATCGATGATCGTCGGTCGGCTTAATCAAATGTCAATTGGGCAGGGATGTTGATGGTTGTAAAAGAACCTCGAGTGGATGCTTTTACTTTGGGAGTGATCTTGTCTCTTGGTTGAGTAAGAAATAAAAATCTATTTCTTTGTCCACGACGGAGGTCGAGTACATATCCATCAAGAGTTATTGCACAAAACTCTTATGGGTGAAGCAACTGTTAGAAGATTATGGGATCACTCAAGACATAATGACTATTTCTTGTGATAATACAAGTGAAATCCACATTTCTTGTATTTCTGTCCAACATTCAAATACGAAGCACATTAGGTTTTCTGAGAACTTTATTCATAATCTTGTTGAAAAGAAGATCATTTCCTAGAGCTTCATGAGTGCCGACTGTCAATTGGTCGACATTTTCATTAAATCTTTTGATGCACTTAAACTTGAGTACCTTAGGAAGCCTTTGGGTATTTGTGCCATTGATTGATTTTGGGTATTGTATCTAGTATAGGGTGATTATCATATTACTATCTTTTGTCCTTATTACTATATCGTATTTTTGTGTTTATATTTTGTAAATTCAAAAATGATTTTCTTTTCTTTTAGAAAAAGTTCAAAAAATATAAAAAATATTTTATTTTTGATAAAAAAATTCCAAAAGAATATTCTATTTTGTTTTACATCATTTATAGATCCATATTTAAGATGTTCGAATGACAATTACATTCCATCTGTTCATGTGACTTACTCATGGTATTATGAGAATTGACTTCATTTCTTTTGTGTTCTTCAAAATACATGTTTAGCATTTCATTGTTCTTCGATGACTACTTCCTTCACGGTAGACTCTTTATAACACCTTTATTGCACACATGCACGAACATTTTGAACATTACTTACTTATCTTATGTCAAATAAAGTGTTCTTATCCCAATCGTGCTTAATAATGAACCAAATGTACTATGAACTAATTGTGCTTGTAAGAACCATTGTTAGATTTTTTTCCGAAAAAATAGATTTTTGTTTATGCAATGGAAAGAAGAATCAATGTTCTTTGCATTAAAATACACCATTAGAAAGAGCCTAAATGATTATTTTGGCACATAAAAAGTACTTATATGTATATTTAGATACTCAAAAAAATTGAAATTTTTTCAAAAATAGTTTGTTACCTCATTGAAGTTTCATCCCATATGCTTTATTGTTTATTCATTGTGGTGATATTTCATAATAGGATTTCACAATGCTAACATTTTAGGATTTGTTTCCAATCCTTTGTCTATTAGGGATAAAAAGGGGGAGAACATAGTGAGGGGGAGTTTTTTGTTTATTTTAAACACCACGCGTCATGGTATTTACTTTGCTTCATGTCTGTATGTCATTGTTACCATGATGATTTCATGGACTACATGATGAAGATATACATTTGAAGACAAATTCTCAAGTGTCTTTTCATTTCCAGGTTTATTAGGGGAATTAGCTGAACTTTTCTTAGGGGTCATCTGTTTTCAGTTTGTGCTTTGTACCAAAATAGCCAAATGGGGATATTTGTAAGAGAAAGATTTATAATTTATCACAATTGAATTTAGTTTGGCTTATCCTGTTACACCTCACTTCACCTTCATGTACATTCTCAAGACTTCAAGTGAAGACATGTTAATGATAGAATGCAATAATCGAAGATATCGCCACTAGAGGTTATTTTTGTGTAATCTTTTCGTACAGGGGTATTTTTAAAAGAGTTTGAAAACTTGAAATATTTTTCCAAAATGTTTTTTGAAATGATTTTTAGAATTTCTCAAGTTCGTTGGAACGACATTTGATGTTATTCGAACGATTTCCTATACCTTATTAGATTAACTCTAACTTAATTCGAACGAGATTGATTGTCGCTTATTTTGGAAATCTCTAGAATCTCATTGGATCAATCCTAGATGTATGTTCAAACGAGAAAAGGGTACTTAGTTTAAACGATATGTACCTTCATTCGAACGAGTGGGCAAAAAAACTACCAGATTTCAAATACAATCTTTTATGCCTATCTCTTGGAGATTCTTCTCCCTATGTATATAGATGTGGAATTACATTTTAAACCAAGCATTTTAGACATCTTTAATTAATCAAACTCTTTTGTTTTTTAAATACAAATGCCATGGATGATTTGAGATCACTTTACCAAACTATGAAGAACAAATTCCTTGTTCATAACCTTGTGAAGTTAATTCTTCGTGGCTGAAGATAGGAATACTATGAGAATGATCAGTGGGCACTGAGACAACTAGCCCTTATTGTGGGGCATTTTTAGATTTGCATAAATTATTATTAACTTGGATTATAATCATTCTCGCGTCTCTTAGTGGAGATCTAAGCCTTGTAGGTTTACAGATGTCTATCTGTAATACACAATTGTAGACAGTGCTAAAATATAGGTTTCCTAGAAAAGGGATATTTCTCAACTCATATCTTCTATTTATGGTTTGTGGTTTATTTGAATTCAATTTACTTTCATTATCTTTCATGTCTAGGCTCACCTAATTTAGTCAAGATAAAATTTGGGCTAAATAGTTTTTTGGTGTGTGTGTATGGCCTACTATAGAATTATACATATAACCAAACCACTCAATTGCATTTTAAAAAAATAATTAGTTTTTGATTCAACAATTAGAAATTTTGCCAATTTTGTGGAGCCACATTCTTCCCAGAAATAGTTTGAAGGTGGCGAGTATGTCGATTAATTGAAACTCGATTATACTATGAAGAGGTCCTATCCCAAGGCTCAATCTTACGGATTCCATTACTTCTCGATGGGTATTATCATATGCCCTCACAACTTGAGTGGTAGGCATGAGATCTTCAGGTTTGATTCCCAGACATTTAGCAGTCCTTAGCAGGTTGTGGAGTAATAGTTGTCTATTAATGGAATAATGATTTTTTTTACCTTTGTATCAACATTTATGTCAGTTTTGAAAAAACTCTAATAAAATTACTAAAATTGAGATAAATGTGATGTTATTTATGTGAGTTTTTCTGAAAACTTGATTAAAACTTGTTAAATACCGTAGTTTTTATGTGTGTTCTAAAAAACTGAGATAAATGTGATCTTATTTATGTTAGTTTTACAAACATTTCTGTTAGGACTTTATATATCTCAGTTTAGAAAAATTTTAAAAATGATGTAAACGGTCATTTATGTCAATTTTTTACTAACATAAATGGTCATTTTTCTTGTACTGAGATGTTCAGAGCGGAGCCACTGTCCACAAGTACCATGGGTATTCATTGTCCTTGGACATTTACAGTAATGTTCAGGGACATGTTGTGACATGATATTATTTTGGGTAGCTTAGTGTTGGCAAAGAAATTACTTTTTGCGAAGTTTAGGATTTCGATAATCTCCATGAGCTCTTGTGGCCTGGTAGTGATGGGTAAAAATTTTTAGGAAAATTGTTCAAGGATGAAGTCTTAATGGTCTTATGAGGATTTGATAATTCCCCACATGGAAATGTTAGCTTGTGTTTTCTTTCTTTGAGTGAATCTTTCCTTTGTATTTTCCCTTCTACCTAAGGGGAATGCGGTTTAGGATAGGGTCCTTGTAGAATCATCCAAAATGGGTTACGTGATCAACTTCTTGAGGATTTCATTTTGTAATGCGGAACTTGGCCATTATTTTATCAAAATTCAGGGTGCATATATGGTCTTCATCCTCCCATAGGGGGAGACAAGAAGATCACCACTGTGAAAGAGGAGGTCTTATTCAGTAAATACTTGGGTTTATGAGTTATCTAGAGATGTCCATGGCTATGAATCTTGACGATCTTCAGTTTCAAATTCATTATCCAAGCCGGTCAGGATGATTTCTCAATCTTTTGGCCATTTGATATATCCCATAAATTATTGTGCTTCCACGTATATTACCTCCCAATGTTGGTAGAAGTTCTCATGTTTATGCACTATGTCTAATATCCAAATATCAAATTTCTTCAAGAATACCAAGTACATCAACTGATATAGGCTCACCTCTAAATGGTCTCGCCCAATAGCCTTTAAAGACCATGGTGTTCGAACTATAATATTCATCTGGGTTTGTGTCGGCACCATATGATCTAAATATCGATTAACAAGGCTCCCCGGACTCAGCGGTTCGACTTTTGTCGTTGAGTTGATTGGCTTAATTAAGAGGGATGGGTACCGAGACTCATTTTATGCATCAAGAGCATTCACATCGGTTTCATGGTTGGGAGAGGGTTACAATTGAAATTGGGATTTGGCTTAGATGGAGCCATGATTTTTCCTTAATCGATCAGGCCTTGGATGGCGAACTTCAGGGCTCAACACCCATCTAGATTATGTTCCTTTATCTGGTGGAAGTATCAATAAAGATCATTCCTGAATACTTTAAGGAAAGGATCAGGTAGGTGTAATGTCATGCCCTAATCCTTACTTATGGGTCACCTGTAGGTCAACCCGAACGGGACCAGATGTGTTAAGTGTTAAGTATGTGAGCAACCCTAAATAATGTTTCTAGTTCCTTTTATCTAATTTAAGGTCCCAATATTTATCATGAAATTCAATTTCCATGTAATATAAAGTAACTAGCCAAGTGAAGAACCCATTAATGTGCATTACAGGTTTAAGTAATCAGAGCTTCTAGCATAAAGATAATAGGAAATCTTACCATTATAATACTCTAAAATATGGAACTGCATTTTACACTAATGTAATAAAGAAGGGATGTGAGCCTATGCCCAGTGGGAATCTTAGCAAAACGCAATATAGAAATGAACAACATAAAGAGATGCCGAGGCTATGACATAGTGATACTACTACGTACGTGTTATATATATATATATACCATTAGTTTTGTGGGTACACGGATTTAGAATGACGGGCCTGGACGAGTAGCCTAATTGAAGCGGCCCAAAGTCCAATAGAATGACGGGCCTTCATATCTTAACATTAATTTGGTTATGAC
This sequence comes from Sambucus nigra, assembly GCA_949130495.1. NCBI lineage: Eukaryota > Viridiplantae > Streptophyta > Magnoliopsida > Dipsacales > Adoxaceae > Sambucus > Sambucus nigra. Next base: position 325,745,649 of record OX422221.1, on the reverse strand, counting down.
TTAGTCTTCTCCCATGTTCTCGTAAAGAGGTGTTCCAAGAGAAGATGGAAAACGTGGGGGAGTCCAACACCCCCACTCCCTGAAAATAAACATGTATATAATAAACCCTAGGTCTAGGGCATAAAACACGCACTGTATTCTTTGTAATCGCCCCCCAGAGTATATAGAAATAATACTGAATGCACCACCGTGGACGTAGGCATTCTTGCTGAACCACGTACATCTCCTGTTGAGTGATTGGCGTATTGTATTCTTTATTCTACTTGGTGATTGCGCTTCTCTTATCTATTTGTGTTGACTAATAATTATCACCACAATTGGCGCCGTCTGTGGGAACGCTTATCTTTCATGAGAAAGCCCACACTAAAAAAGGAGTTCGAAATGTCTGGTCACAGTAGTACTGCTCCTCAGGCAGTGGATATCCAAGAACCACCTACTTCTCGCAGGATCAGATCTGAAGTTCGGCGTTCAGATCAGAGGGCTCGCCTAGAAAAGCCAGCCTCAGAAGAAAGCCAAGGACCAACAAGGTCCACACAAATATCCAGGTTGATTGATGCATATGAGGTGAGGCTCCAAGAGCAGAGGGACTCTTCTCGCAAGCACGAAGCTGAGAATGCTCGCCTTAAAAGAAGATTAGAAAGAATGGAGAGAGAGCTCCATCGTGGTACCAAGAGACGTCTGTACCGCACTCCTAGCCCTCAGGTGAGCAAGTCTTGCAACCGAGGAAGGAGCCCCAGGCGCGGGTCCTAAAAAGTTGAGAGAAATGAGTCAGAGGATGACCTGATCGAGAAACTGTGACTACCTCGCAATTACAGGAGCCCAGATCGCAGCAACGAGAACATAAAAAGTCTAGTCCGAAGGGAGCTGGACCAACACCCTGCGCATCACGGTACCAGATCGACCCGAGAACTCGCTAGGCGAGCTATCAAAACTCAGATGAAATCACCTTTCTCAAGGGAAATAGAAGAAGAGGAAGCCCCCAAGAAATTTGCTATACCAAGGTTCAAGATTTATGATGATGAAACTGATCCCATTGATCACGTTAGGTAATACAGGCAGACCATGACCCTCTGGAACCATCGAGACACACTGATGTGTTGAATTTTTCCCTCGAGCCTACATGACGCGGTGCAGAAATGGTTCGAAAGGCTCCCCCACAAGTTCATCAGAAGCTTCAAGTCCCTGGCCGAGCTCTTTACGGCCCGCTTCATTACTAGTAGGTCCCATCCCAAAAGGATGGATGCTTTGCTAACAATGAAAAAGATGCCTCAAGAGACCCTGTGAGACTACGCTAAGAGTTACTAGGAGTTATTCAACGAGGTCGAGGACTGCTTGGAGCAAGTGGCAGTGGCCTCTTTCAAAATTGGGCTACCCAGTTCTTCCCTTTTGTACGAGTCCCTGACCAAGAAAGAGGCCATAACCATCGACTACCTGATGGCTCGCATCGAGAAGTCTGCCAAGGTGGAGGATGTGACCCGCCTCAGCATAGGGGAAAACGGTCGAGCTAAGCTCGCTGCCAAAGGCAATGATAAAATTGAGAACCAGAAGAAAGGAGGGAAGAATGGGGGCAAGAATGGCTCCAAGAATGGAGGCACCAACAATGTGGCAAAAGCATTTCAAGCGTTCAACACTGTCTTCAGAGAACCAATTTACAAAATTCTCGCAAAAATCAAAGATGAGCCATTTATTAAGTGGCCCAAAAAGATGGGAGGAGATCCCTCAAAGAGAAACAACGCGCTAAGATGCGCTTTTCACAAAGAAGGAGGACATAAAACTGAGCATTGCAAGGCTCTTAAGTCCCACCTCGAAGAGCTGGCTCAGTCTGGGCATCTGAACGAATTCGTGGAAAAGAAGGCAGAGAAAGTTACTCCCATAGAAAAGCAAGGCCCGATAACGTACTCGAAGACGATGTCGGCCATGAATTCGCAGTAATTCATGGGGCATCTAACGTGAAGCAGATTCAAGGAAATTCAGCTCGAATGGAGGTAAAAAATCTTACAGCGATGATGCAAGCTTTTCAGATCGATCTAGCAAAGACACAATCATGAAAGCATCGACGAGCAGATGACGTCGACTATAGTAGGCATATCGTATTCACATATGAAGATCTGTTGGGAGTGAGAAACCCACATCATGATGCTTTAATCATTACTCTCAGGATAGCGAACTATGACGTCGATAAGTTTCTCGTCGACCAAGGAAGCTCGTCGGACGTAATGTATCTCGACCTGTTCAGAAAATTGAAATTAAGCATCGCCGACCTGAAGGAAACTACTGTCCCTTTGGTTGGCTTCGTTGGAAAGGTGACTATGACCTTGGGAAAGATCGTGCTGCCAGTAAGGTAAGGAAATGTTTCTAAAATGATCGAGTTTTTGGTGGTCAACATTGACTCGCCATACCAGGCTATCCTCGGCAGAGGGTGGCTGCACGCAATGAAGGCAGTCTCTTCGACCTACCATCAAAGGCTCAAATATGTGACCGAGCGAGGATTAATGGAGGTCCATGGCGATTAAGCGATGGCAAGAAGGTGCTTCATAGCAGCCATCCGCCCGAGGCTAGAGAAGAGGGCCGACAAGCCCAGCAAGAAAGTTGAAGAACAAGAAGGTCTGATACCTTCAAAATAGCAATTAAAATACGGAAGGCCCAGAGTAGAGGAGACCAGGCTCCTTCCCTCTGAACGGGTTGTCGAGGACCTGGAGGAAGTCACAACTGGAGATAGAAACGATAGCAGGATATTCTTGATCGGAGCTTCTCTCACAGATCAGGAAAAGAAGGAGTTGATGATTCTGCTGAGGACCAATGTTGACATCTTCGCATGGGAACCATACGAGTTGCCTGGGATTGATCCTAGTGTGGTTTGTCATCAGCTGCACGTCGATCCCACCTTCAAACCAATCGCGCAGAAGGCACGACGAACTGAACCCGAGAAGGCAAAAACCGTGGAAAAAGAAGTTGAAAAACTGCTGGATGCAGGATCCATACAGGAGGTCCAATTCCCCAAATGATTATCCAACCCAGTAGTAGTTACAAAGAGCAATGGGAAGTGGAGAGTCTGCATAGACTTCACTGACCTTAATAGGGCGTGCCCTAAAGACAACTTCCCTCTTTCGAAAATCAATCAACTAGTGGACGCCACAGAAGCTCATGAGAGAATGAGTTATTTGGACGCATACTCAGGGTATCATCAGATCCCCTTTTACGCTCCAGACCAGGACAAGATAGAATTCATCACCACTGTTGGATTGTACTGTTACAAGGTCATGCCCTTCGAGCTCAAAAACGCAGGGGCAACCTACCAGCGACTAGTCACCAAGATGTTCAAGGACCAAATGGGAGACACCATGGAAGTCTACATCGACGATATGCTCGTCAAAAAAAGGAAGAAAGAAAACCACCTCTCGTACCTATCAAGAACCTTCGAAATCCTCAGGAAGTACCGAATGAAACTTAACGCAAGAAAGTATTCTTTCGGTGTCCAGTCAGGAAAATTTCTTGGGTACTTAGTCAGTAAGAGAGTCATTGAGGCTAACCCAGACCAGATCGATGCAATAAACAGGGTACAACCTCCTCGAACAATCCAGGACGTACAGAAGCTCACCGGTATGCTCGCTGCCTTGAACCGCTTTATCTCTAAGTCCTTCGAGAAGTGCAAGCCTTTCTTCTAGTTCCTAAAGGGAAACAAAATGGTAGAATGGAATCAAGATTGCTCGTAGGCATTGGACGAGATCAAGGCTTACCTTAGATCCCCACCATTGGTCGTCATACCACAGGAAACAAAGTCCTTGTACTTATACCTCGCCATTTCTAACCACACCGTCAGTTCTGCATTGATGTGAGAAAAAGCAAGAATCCAACACCCCCTTTACTACGCGAGAAAGACCTTATTAGAGGCCGAGCAGCGGTACCTACCACTAGAGAAGCTCTCCTTTGCACTTGTAGTTGCCTCGAGGAATTTAAAGCACTACTTTGAAGCTCACACTATCATCGTCCTTACATCACACCCCCTTAAAGAAATCCTGAGGAAAGCGAATTTGTCAGGCAGACTATCTAAATGGTCAGTCGAGCTCGGGCGTCTTGACATCCAATTTCAACCAAGTAACGCAATCAAAGGGCAAGTCCTTGTTGATTTCATAGCCGAATTCACAGGTGAGCAACCCCTCGACCAACTTCAACCCGTGAAGTAAAGGGAGAATCACACGACAGGGGAAATCTGGAAATTGTTTGTTGATGGAGCCTCCAATTCAAAGGGGGCAGGAGTAGGCATCGTGCTTATCACTTCGAAAAATGCAATCCTCGAACAAGGAATTAGGCTTGGATTTGAAGCCTCTAATAATGAAGCAGAATATGAGGCCCTGATAGCCGGCCTCTAGAAGGCTCTTTGGGGGAAAAACAGGTGCAGATTTTTGGCTACTCACAATTAGTCTCCAATCAGATAAGTGGAGACTATAATGCAGAAGATGAAAGGATAGCAACCTACCTCGCCTTGGCAAAAAGTCTATTGGCTAACTTTGAGGAAGTCAACGTTCAGTAGTTTCCCAGAGGACAGAACAGCCATGCTGACACCCTAGCAGCCCTGAGTTCAGCAATCGATTCCGACTTAAAAATAATAATCCCCATCAATTTCCTCGCTCATCTAAGCATTAACCGTAACAACGAGCTACCAAGTGTGGACCAGGTGCTCCAAATTAAGTCAACACCCAGTTGGATGGACCCTCTAAGGGACTATTTGAAGGATGGCGCACTTCCAGATGATAAGAAGATCGCTCACCAGATAAGAGTCAAAGCTGCTCGCTTTCACTTATCGCCTGAGGGAAAGCTATAGAAGAGATCATTTTCCGGTCCCTACTTTCAATGTGTTCACCCGAGGGATGTCAAACAAATCCTACATGAAATCCATGAGGGAATCTGTGGAGGCCATATTGGTGGAAGGTCATTGGCTTTTCGAGCAATGAAGGAAGGCTATTTGTGGCCATATATGCAAAGAGACTCTGCAGTATATGTTCACAAATGCGAAAAATGCCAACTTCATGCTCCCATGGTCCATCAACCCGCCATCGATCTAAAATCACTTTCCATCCCATGGCCATTCGCCCAATGGGGAATGGACATCGTAGGACCTCTTCCCATTACTGTCGGCAATCGTAAGTATCTGTTGGTCGTAACTGACTACTTCACCAAATGGATAGAGGCAAAGCCACTAGCGAACATTCGAGATGCGGATATGATAAGATTCATATGGAAAAATATAATCACCCGCTTTGGGATCCCTAGACCATCATCACTGACAATGGAATGCAGTTTGAGAGCTATTCCTTTCAGAATTTTTGTAATGACCACGGAATCATACACTATTTTAGCTCGGTGGCCTATCCTCAAAGTAATGGCCAAGCCGAGGCTTCCAACAGAACGATGATTGATGGGCTAAAGAAACGATTAGAACGAGCCAAAAGTGCATGGACGAATGAACTACCGCATATTATGTGGGCCTACCGTACCACCCCACGTCGAGCAACGGGGGAAACCCCATTCTCACTGATGTATGGAATGGAAGCAGTCATCCCATTGGAAGCAGGCTTACCCACTATGAGGTCCACCCTTGTCGACCAAGGCCAAAATGATGCAGCATTGCTCGCTGAGCTTGACCTAGCTGACGAACTTCGAGAGCTTGCCTTGGTAAAACTAGCTAGCTATCAGCAACATCTCGCAAAACATTACAACAAGAAGGTCAATCCAATGGCATTCCAAGTTGGAGACTACGTCCTAAGGAAAGTCCTGGGCAGCACAGTAAAACCATCAGATGGCAAGTTAGGGCCAAACTGGGAAGGACCATTCAAGATAACAAGAGATGATTTGCGAGGAGCCTATCACTTAGAAATGCTGGAGGGTAGAGAGATACCTCAAGAATGGAATGCAGCCAATCTTAAGAAATTCTATTTCTAGATTCTTCTTTTACATTGTACTTATGATAATGAAAGCTCATTTCCTTATCATTAATAAAAGTTGTTTAGCATTTGCATTCTACGAAGTGTCAGTTAACTAGTATATGAACTTCATAACTCACACACCCTTTCCAAGTGACAGACACATTAATCATTACACTATAGCAGGGAAATCACCCTCCTCAGGTTTTTCTTATGAAACACGAAAAACCTCTTAGCATTGCCCATGGAAATATATGAAGCCCTAAAGGGGATTCTTAGGAAATATGGCCAGTTTAAAATTGGTTGCCAAATAATGTTTGGTTAATAAAATCCTGATCGAATGAAGCATCCAACACCAGGTGTGTCCTTGCTAATTGCCACACTTAGGCCTAAGAAAGTGTGATGACACGACCTAAAAGGTAAAGTGGGGGAAAATGGTATCTTATAATCATACTGGACTGGAGGGACACTTACTCGACAATACAAACTTAAAAATCTAGTCGGCCAAGAGAGGCCCAAGGTTATTAAGCAAAATCTAAGAAATGCGGAAAATATAAAACACTTGTTGAGTCAGCAAATTCGCCCAGAACATAAACTTTATATTACTTCATCACATTTACATCAAATACAACCCATGTTTAGACAGGGAGCTTGCCCAAAACATCAATATCACATTACAAAATATACAGAGTTACTACTGGAAAACTCTTAATGAGGGTGAGGCCTCTGAGCAAGATAATCATCCACTTGGGCACTTCAACCTTCATCGGGATGGGGAACTAGCTCCTTCTCGACTTCATTTACATCCGACTCAAATAGCTGCCGAGGGATGGCATCAATAGGGATCCACTGATCATCTCTCCGGAAGGGATTAGGCAGTAGAGTAGAAGGAGAGATCTCATGATCGTACTAGATCATAGAGTTCCCTGGGACTTGTAGCTCCTTCAGGGCACTCAACCATCCCTTGATAAATATGAGCTCCTCAAACTCTGTTAGCCTCGTTGGAGCATCTAGCCAACCTTAGTCATAACCTTCGGCCCGTACTTATCGAGGACTTCTCCTAAACAAATGCCTCAGCTGAGTGACATCCCTTTGAAACCCAACAACAATCATATACGCTCGTTGGACATCACCTCAGAGCTCTTCCATTTCCCTAGCTAAACTTCTTGCGTTTTTACCAGCTCGCGAAATAGTCGGTGGGGTAGAGCCTCGCAGCACCGTAGGAGCATCGCTCGGACTAGTTCCAGCTCGCGATGAGGAGGAACCTCGTAATACTGCAAGAATGATGCTCGACGCATGCTCCCTAAGTCACGAGACCTCTCTCCTCAAAGCCTCATTCTCTTGCTGAAGAATTTCCCCAACCTGGTTGATTTCAAAAGCATCTAGAAGCTTTGCTCTCAGTGTATTCACCTCTTCTTGGACTGAGGCACCAACTTCCTCCATCTCTTGGAGCCTGTCTTTTAGTTTAACGACAAGCTCAGTCTGCTCTATGAAATGCTTGTTCCTCAATCGCAGTGATTTGTAAATCCTCACAAAGGTATGACGAACTTTAGAGCTTACATCAGGACCAATCATTCTTCCCAATTGAGGAGTGGCTGGTATATAATCATCAACATCAATCAAATACAAGCAATAAAAGAGCAATGAAAGATAGAATTATTCAGTACACTAAAGGAAAAAGTCTTTTCATTTCATTCATATGAAAATGATCAAAATACATTGAAGAAGCAAAAAAGGGAAATTACAAACAAAAATACAAGTGTAACCCTAAAGGTAAATTAGCTAGCGACCTCAAGCTTCCCAGAAGAAGATGGCTGCATCCCCTTATCAGCAGCAGTAGAAGCACCTCCCTCATCAGGGATAACCTCTGTCGCCTGAGCAGGGGGGAAGTAGCAGGAATTGTCTGGGAGGCAGGGTCAACACCTTCGATGGCTGGGGCAGGGGCTTCATCCATAATTGGCTTCAGGCCTGGGTTATGCTCGTCGAATAGAGGAGAAGCAACATCCACACCAGCAGCTAGAAGGGCCTTGTTCCAGCCCTTTTTGAAGTTTAGATGGATGATGTAGCCTATCTGAACCTCAACGTCTTCATACGCAGCAGCCCACCCGGAGTTGTATGAGTTCTCCTTAACGGTGGCTGCCTGGGACTCTTTCTCCTTCAGCTGCTCGGTTAGTTCCTTGTTCTTCTCCACAACAGCCAGCTTGCTCGAGCAGACCAGGTTATAGGCTTGCCGCGGTTCATTCAGTTCTTTAACTACTGCTTCCCTCTCTCGATTGGCATTAGCAAGAGCCAAATCAGATGACGTTCGAGCAATATCAGTGGCCTTCAGACTAGCCTCCAGCTCCGTACCCCTGACCTTTAAGGCAACATTCTACTGCTCCAGCTCGCCGTTCTTATTTACCAGCTCATTGCGAGAATGATAGAGCACGGAAAAGTCAATCACAAACTGCAAATAAAACAAGATATTAGAAGAAAGAAACAACCAGAACTTGTCAGACATTATAAAAGAGAAATGGTCTTACCAAGGCTAGCCTCTGACTAGCTTGCAAGGCCAACTGATTGGACCCCGTCGCCCTTTGGTGATCTTTAGGAAGGACTGCCCTCTCGAGCAGTGCAGGGGCCAGTTAAGGGGAAATGGCAACTGAGGCCCCCTCCAACAACGCGGACACAAGCACTAAGGCCTGCCCAGCCTTTGTCCTCGCCTCCATATTTCTACTCTCCTCTTATTTTTTTCTCTTTCTCTATCCTCCTCCTCTCCTCAACCTTCTTCTTCTTTTCAATCTTCTTCTTCTCTTATTCCCTCTTCCTCTCTTTCTCTTTCACCTGCTCTTTTTCCTTTCTCTTCTTCTCCTGCTCCTGAGCAGAAGACCGAGAACCAGTAGAAACCTCCCCAGTGCTGAACTTCTGCTTCTTCATCCTCTGAGTGAGAAGCATATGATCATCATCATCATCTCGAATTAAATTTTTCCTTGGAGGAACCATTTCCTCGCTAGAGCTGCTGAACGTGCTCGAAGGTTCTTGGGCTTCAAAAACCTCTTCTGAATCAGAAGAACTATCACCACTCAAGCTCCCCTCACCAAAATTGCCTTCAGCACTGCCTATGATATCACTCTCAGAACTACCCTCCTCCTCGTCTAACTGAATGGGATCGGTAACAGTCTCTTCAGAGGTATCAAACTCGGGAATGCTATCTACCGACCTTGCTATAAAGCTAGAACCAATGTTTTTGTACTCGAGTAAGAAAGAAGCAGACCGGGGATGCTCGCCGTCAGCTAGGGGCTCCCTGGTATTCCAAGCTTTGACCAACTTAGAAAGACAAACCTCGTTGAGATCAAGTTCCAAGTTCTTCGACCTCGCTGAAGAAAAAATAGGAAAGAGTCAGAAAGATCACACATTAATAAAGAAATTGAAAGAACAGAGCAAAGACTACCTATATACTCTTCCCTATAAAAGGGAACAGTAAACCTATCAGACCTCGACCCCTCAGTCTGGGGGGAGAATTGCCAATTTCTAGAAAGAAAGCCATCTTGCCAGTAATGCTTGTGGGAATCAGGTAGGTTTACTACTAATACCCTATCACGACTCCTGGATTTAAGATAGAGAACACCAGAGCTAGTTCGAGAAAAGGAGTAGCAAAAGCAGACTTCGGTGAGCCCCAATTTGGTTCCATAAAGTTGAATTATTCTATGGACGCCATTGATTATCTTCCACACATTGGGCGAACACTGTGCAGGAACAATGTTGAAATAACCAAAGAAATGCAAGAATAAATTATTTAGAGGAAAAGTAAGCCCCCTTGACAAAGTAAAAAGATGTGAATCCAATGGGAACCCTTTATCTCTCTAACATTTTTAGGGAGAGAGGCGCACTCAATCTCTACCCACTCTGGGATATTGTAAAATTGCCTAAACTCGGATACTGATCTATTACCTATCTTCACCATTTGTAAACCCTAAACTACAAATTCAAAGAAAGCACAGAGAAAAAGAAAAAGAGACTTACAATATGAGAGCTTGACTAGGACAATGCAAGAACACAAGTCCAAACGACGAGGGAGATCGAAAGCAAGGAAAATGAAGATCTAGAGAAGAGGGCACAAATTACTAAAACTCGCAGAAAGTTCGCTGAAGATAGAAGAACACTGAGAATCTTGAAACAACAACTATGAAACGTTGCCCAAAAAGACTTTTAAATGTTGCTAATCATCGCGCACAAGACCCGAAGCAACTGCCGCCTAATCCAATCCTTAAACTTTGGGAAGAGTTGCACGATGTACAAAGGAGCCATTATGACAAATCATTTAAATTTATTGAGCCAAAATTGTGGCCCAACAAACTTAGGGGAAATTGTGGGTACATGGGTTTAGAATGACGGGCCTGGACGATTAGCCCAATTGAAGCAGCCCAAAGTCCAATCCCTTCATATCTTAACATTGATTCGGTTATGACTTAGTCTTCTCCCATGTTCTCGTAAAGAGGTGTTCCAGGAGAAGATGGAAAATGTGGGGGAGTCCAACACCCCCACTCCCGAAAAATAAACATGTATATAATAAACCCTAGCTCTGGGGCATAAGACACGCACTTTATTCTTTGTAATCGCTCCCCGAAGTATATGGAAATAATACTGACTGCACCACCGTGGACGTAGGCATTCTTGCCGAACCAGGTACATCTCCTGTTGAGTGATTGGCATTTTGTCTTCTTTATTCTTCTTGGTGATTGCGCTTCTATTATCTATTTGTGTCGAATAATAATTGTCACCACAAGTTTGTATATAAACTCTTATTTTATTCCAATTAAATTACATTAACCAATTCAATGACCTTCCATTATTACATTCATAAAACATTTACTTATTCCATTAACCCACCCTCGTTAATTTAAGAAAAGAATTTTCCTTGTCACTTATTCGGAAAATAGTACCTTATTTTACAAAATGTTACTTTACTTTATTACTTTCCAACACATATGACTGGTGTTAAGGTGAACATTTTTATATCTTAAACTTATTACCTTTAAAGTACATCTTTAAGAACACATTACAGTTTTAACTTGGTTTATGTCATTTGCTCGCTAACCATTTATCCTTTTTGTAACTTTCAACTTATCTTTCCATGAACTTTACTTAATTGAAATTAATTTTCTTTTAGCTCATTTTAAACCTTTTCCAAGTTTCACCAGTATTCATTTACTTTCATTAACAATTTTCGGAATTATTACCAATTCCAATTACTTTACCTTTTATCAAAAAGTTGACTATATCACATTTGTATTAACAGCCTTTCACAGACTACCACAAATGTTGCAATATACTTTTAACTTGGAGCTGACCATACCATGTGTGTTATATGGCATTTCACTGACTCCCACCATGCCAGAATATGATATTGATCAGCTGTTTGGGGTCTAAGCATTATGTCGCACCCTAAGGTTTCAGGCACATCATAAATTTCCCCAATTCTCCTTTGTGAAAACTTTTTCACTTTACATTAATTACTTATTCCTTGAGGCCAAAATGCCCTTTTATTACAAACCTTTACAAAATCCTTGGCTTGCCACCATATTTTTATTTACAAACAAAGTGTACTTTTTAAAGACTATTTTGACCACTTTGTCAAAAGTTTGTTTTTATTTTACTTTAGTATTCGGTGTTTTACCTTTTGAAAACAAATTTACTCACCATTTCTTGTGAACTTAATCCTTTTAGTTCAAATACCCGTTTATTACATTTTTATGTACATTTTCACCATCCACGCACACTAGTAAACTTGCATTTTATTCATTTTGCAAATATGCTTCTTTTCATTGTTACTTTTCAAAATATGAGTTTTCATTATACACTTTAAGGTCTAACTCTCGAACTAGAGTTCACATAGTTTAGTGAATATGTTCTTAAGTCCAACTTTCTCCTAAAAGGACACTTTTGTATCAAAACATTTCTATTGTCATTGCAAGACTATTCAACTTGTTTAACCCACAATTTAAAATTTAAAGTTTACATTTGCTAAGCCCACTTGAATTTCACCATTTTGGTCCCATTTCTTTAACTTACTAAAATACCAATTAACATATTACTTAGTTCAAAACTTCATGTTTTTCAACATTGAACCCAACTTAACAATTTTATTATTTTTAACCATTATTAAGGTTGTTTACTCAATTATCTGCCCAAATTACCAACACTAGTTTTGTCAACTTTTACACATTCATACAAACTATTACTTTAAAACATTTGCTCATGTTTCCTTAATCATTTTTCTCATAGAATCACACTGTGTTTATGTTGTATTGATTTTGAAATTTGAAAGTTTGTAATTTCATGTTAAAAAACCCATTTTAACAAACTTTTTAAACAATATTCACACTAGTTTGAACAAAGTTTTATCCAACTTTCTTGAAATCTGTTTTTACTTGAATAAAGGATGTATTTCATGTTCAAACATCCTCAAACAATGTCCACTGCACCACATGTTTGAAAATCACCATTTAGTCTTCTAAAATGCCATTTCTAACATTTTTACTTCATAAAAATGTTACTTAATATTTCTTAAAATTAAGAATTTTTAAAAACCTTCCTTATTTCACAAAAAAATACATACGTTTCTTTTAGATGATTTCCTTTGAAGCCCATAACCTTTATTCATGAAAATCTTTGTTTGAAGTCATAAAAACCGTACTTTCTACCATTTTTATTTCATGAGAATCTTCTTTATATACTATGAAATTTAATACTTTTCAAAATCTTTCTTTAAACCATCTTAACTCATCCTAACACAAAACCTATTACATTCAACAACTCATGGAAGCATGCTTAAATCCTATATGTAAATGAACTAAAACTTGTGATATTCATGCTATACAATTCTGATTATAATACTAGTACAAGATAAATTCCCCCACCTCATAATAGCTCAATAAATATGTTGGAAATAGTTTTTGTAGAAGGATAAACCCCTACCTCCTAAGATGTATTCAAAGGGATTTACCAAGCTTCATAAATCTTGACAGTATAAAGGTTCAAATAGCTAGGATTCTTCTTCATCTTCAAATTTAATGAATGATCCAAAGCATTCTAGAAAACCCACTTCAAAACTCTCTTATCCAACCTTATCTTTAACCTCAATATAACTCTTCCACAACACTCTTAAACACTTAGAAATGGAATATGGAAATGCGTTCTAGCTAGTATGAATTATGGAGCATATATATAAGCTTCTAGTTGAGGGAAAATAGTGGAGAGAATAGCAAATTTAGATTGGTCTGTAATGCAAAATTTTACTCTACATAAATGGAAGAATGTGGGTAGATAGCCCCCTACAAGCGCCCTACATGACTTCTACCCATCTCACATTGCCCCTACCAATTAGGTTTTTCTACCCTACTGCCTAAAGTGTCCAAAGTTAGCTAAAAAGTGGTCAAAACTCAAATAGAGCCATCCAAAAACACCCCACAAACTTGAAAACTCGATAACCTACAATTATAGGCATTTTACAAGTGTCGAATCGATTCGGTCCCAAATGAGAATCTATTTGCACCTTCAAGTACCGAATCAATTCTATCCACTATCAAAATCGATTCTCACCTGCATGTATAATTTTTTTCCTTAAGTGTTGAGTCCACACCAAGATTTTTTCTTTTAATTTTGAGTATATCTTAATCTAAATTTACAGTAATAAAAACCTTACGTAACATGATTTTTTCAGAAATTTTGACTATTTATTATTTAATTAATTCAGGTGTTACATGTAATACCCCATACTTTTATGTCATTTTATTTATTAGAAAATAATATATGAGAATTCATAATTACTTGAGATATTTAGTAATTAACATTTTTGCATACGTAGATGATAGTTAAACTTGCATGTTATGTGATTTTCTTGTAACACATGATATCATAATTAACATGTGTAATGAAGAAATGGACTATAGGTGGTTAACAAGTAAAATAATTAAGTGTGCTATTTTATTTTATGTCGAGAGGTTTTACCGTGTAATTTGAGGTTTAACTATTTTGAGTGGACTCCAGAATGATATGGATGTCCATTTATGTGTCTTAAACATCTTGAGGTGAATTTTGGGCTATTCCGGGTAGCATTTTGGGCTCTTTTTAGGCCCCAAAATTAGGGCTCATTATTAGGAGGTGCGAAAGTTAGAGTTTTTATAAGGACTATGACTCTTTCATTAGTGTTATATTATTAACTAAGCTAGACCCTAATAGCCATAATCACCTCGGATAATTAGAGAAATCTTGGAGAGGAGAAACTAAAGGAGTTCAAGAGCGGGTTCTTCAATATTCAAATGTAAAGAAATAATTTTCTTGCAACATTATTCAATAATATGTAATTAATTTAGAATAATGTTCTTCCCAAGTTGATTTCAGGTTTTGGACTCATGTTTGGGGTTTAATTCATATTATCTTCATCATGTTACTATTTAGGACTAATTAGGATTAGCTATCAATTAATCTCATGTTGAAAGTTGATGTTTTGGTGATCAAAACTGAAATCAATGTAGTATAATAAATTAAAACCATGTTAGAACCCATGTTCTAGGGTTTATTAACGTTTTTGAATCAGGTCCATGTATTAACTTGAAAGTTCATTATGAAATTAAACGAGGAATGTAAACCATTGATGTTTAAGGAAAATATATGATTTCTTATTTACCTTTGAAATTGATGAATTAAATCTATTCATATTGGTTAGGAACCATTGGAAACTTGTTTCCATACATGGATTTGTTCTACTATTATTGGATTGAGGTTACGAAACATTAGAACTCATTAATGGAAGTTGGGGAAACAATTTCGCTTTTAGGAAAATTTGGGCCTATTTCCCGATGCAAATCGATTCGACCCCTGAGTCAAACTAGGTCGAGTTGGGGAAAATGGACCATGAATTTATTCTGAGTTAATTCAAGTATATGAAAGGTTATGCATTTGAGGATGGACGCGTGAGAGATGTGATATATATATATATATATATACACACATAAAGGATCTCATGCATACCCAGTTTGCATACCCTCCGTGCGGACCATTTTTTTAAAATAGTAAAAAAAATAATTTCGGGCTGATTTTTTTTGTGATTTTTAAACATTTCAGTAGGACCATGAAAAAATAATCAGCTCAAAATGAATTTTTTTGCTATTTTAAAAAAAATCGGTCAAACTTTGTCAGTTTTTAAGTTGTTAAAAACTGACAAAGTTTGACCGATTTTTTTAAAATAACAAAAAAATTCATTTTGAGTTGAATTTTTTTTTATGGTCCTATTGAAATGTTTAGAAACTATAAAAAAAAAATTACATCAAATTTTTTTTTTTTACTATTTTATCAAAATTGGTCCGCGCCAGCGGTATGTAAACTGGGGTATGCATGATAACCACTCTCTCTCTCTCTCTCTCTCTCTCTCTATATATATATATATATATATATATATATATATATATGTGTGTGTGTGTGTGTGTGTGTGTGTGTGTGTGTGTATTCGTGGTGAATCTATTAGTCGGGGCTTTATGTTCGACATGGGGACCGTGTACCACATGCCGGTTGATATGGGCACAATGTAGTGAAGGTCATCATATTAGATCATATGTTCAGCAGTCACCGCTTCGTGATGAGAGAAGTAGGATGATTTGTTCCATAGACATGGTCTGGGTATGGATTGTTGGTTGTTTTACTGCGTAGTGATTTCCCCATTGTTTATTTGTGTGTTTTCCCTTAAGCCAGTTAGGTGATGGACTCCAACATACATATTGATAGAGGCACAAGATGGACACAGAAGGTAGTGGCCTTCGTGTGATGTAAAAAATAGTGAGAAAGCACTGACATAGTCTAGATATAGACAATTGATAATAAACCCTGTGTTACGTAAAATATATCATGTGCATTATTTGTATCTCTTAGGGTGACATTGTGGGGGTTAGTATTGGGGTTTTATTCGTACACGCCTACGTAGTTACATCCCTATTATTTCGTAGTTAGTTGTTATACATTCTTTATGATAGTGTAGATACTTGTTATCATATTCATGCCTTGGGTCAGGTTATGCACATAGTATCACACTTAGATTAGGGGCGTAGTACTTATTTCATGTGAGAGTCATTGGTGTCATGTATTGAAAGTCAATTGCATGATTATTTACTGATATTAAATTTAATTCTTGCAACTTTAGGGCTTTCTCCTAAAATTATAAAAAAGTGTTTCCAAGTTTATTTAGGCATGATCAATATGGATGAGGAAATATCAAACTTGCAGTTCCACCTTGCATAGCAGATTTAAGTCTTTTGATTCTAGCATAGGTTTATATTTATTTTAGTTTCAGTTAATTCCATTTCATAGGTTTGTATAGGCATAAGCCCGAATTTATTATTCTGTCAATTTTATTCAGATTTGTGATGTGTAGATATTTCGTATGTCTATTTGGTTGAGACTAATTTATTGATGTGATTATGTCATTTCAGTTTATTCTTCATGCACATATGGTTTAATACTAAGAATGATATAGATTGTTTGATAAGACCTATCTTTATTTTATTATCCTGGTCGACTGTTACATGGATAATGGGGGTTGTCACAGTTGGTATCAGAGCATGAAGGTTCTGGCATCTTTAGGATCTATTTTCAGCTTGTTAAATTATGTGTTGCATTCTTTGATATGTATATCCCTATGTTTAGGGATCATTGTACTCTTTGTGATTTGTTACTAATACGAGCCTTGTTTTCTTTCAGATGGAAAACACTCGACGCGGTAGACCACGACTCACGACTAGTAAGGCAACAAAGGGTATGGCTCAGTAAGGGCCACAACCATAACCATAGCCAACATCGTCACCACATATAGCTATAGCAGTAAACACGACTGTCATAGTTACTTAGGCAGTCTCTACGATGATGGTTGTCATTTTAGAGCATTTATAGCCACAACCGCAGCTGTCGCCACCGCTACAATAAGTGGTGATACTAGTTCAGCTGCAAACTTTCGTTTGAGAGAGAGCAAGGGAGGATTTTGCCAAGGGCCACCCACTAGAGTTTACTGGGAGTACTGAAATTGCCGTTTCATGCCAATGGAATAAGGATATTCAAATGCATTTGAGAATGGTGGACCGCACATAAGTGCACAAACAAATGTTAGCTTTGTCCAATTGGTAAGAGCACCCCTACAGTGGGTGAAGTCAATAACCACACTGTAGAAGCGGGACATGATGACTATTGTTGAGCTTTGGGTAAAGTACGATGACAAATAGTTTCCACCCATAGTGAGGACAGAGAAGAAGAGAAAATTTATGGATATAAAGAAAGAGAACCTTAATAGTAGAATATGAGGAGGAATTTACCGCACTATCAATATTTGCCTTCGGTGAGGTAGACACCGAGGAGAAGAAAATGGAGAAGTTTGCAATGGGATCAGCCTGGAACATTAGGAAGTCCCTCTTGAGGAATATACATTTTAACACTTATACGCAGATGGTGAGTGCTGCCTAACTCCATTATTATGACCACAAGTCTTTCAAAAGAGTAAGGGCGAGAAGAGGCTCAATACAGAAACGTCAAGCCATCAAGGCAAGAATAACTGTGGTAAAACTCATGGGGCCCACCAATTTAAGGGGTCCCAGTCAGGAAACCTATATAAGAATCATAGGGTTTTTAATAATAGAAACAAGAAGGTTTATCAAGGCCAAGGTCATCAGTTCTAGCATGGACATCAAAGCCAGGGACAAAAAATGAGAGGCCATTCAGGGCAGTGGCAATAGGGTCATGGCCAATAGGGCCGACAGGAGTTGCAGTAGGGTAAGCACCAATTTTATGACAGCTGTTACACTTATGGAGTGGCATGAGACATATATAATAGGTTCTCTCAGAGAAATCGACAAGCACAAGAGAAAGGGGTCAGTGGGGGTATCGGGAATACTAGGGGCAGCGTCAGTACCTGCCATCCCCACCAGTTGCAGCAATACCATCACTATCAACACCACTCGCACAACCTTAGGGGAAATAAGAGTTAGAGTATGGGTGTGTATATCATGCCGAATGTAGAGAGGCACTAGTGCCAACATAGGCAAAGGGTATGTTTCCTATCTTTGGGCAAGTAGGACACATTTAATTCGATACTGTTGCATCGCATTCTTTCGTTATTACTAGTTTTTCTCCATCATCGGATATGTTAGTGTGGCCATCCAAGATTCCTTCAATGCTGGATCTCCTCAAAAAGGAGAGAAAAGAAGGAAGATATCTCTCGGCATGTGCAGGAATTCGAGGATAGAGGTCCTCTTCTCACCTCTCAGCCGATCTTTATGAGCTACCACAGATATAAATCGGTCATCGTTAAAAGAGGTGGAAAATATAGAAAATGGAGTCTCCAACCTATTTTACTCAAAATAGGAAAAATAATGTATCCATCACCAAAATAACGACATCAAAATATAAAATGATGCATACGAAACAAAATCAATTGAGTGTCTGGGGACTAAGTTACAAAATGGGAAGGTGTTAGACACCCATTCCGCCCTTTCGATATTTCATGGGCTATAATAATGTTCCCTTTGTTCTCCAAGATGTGACTCATGTGTATAATGTTTTTGATATGGAAATAGGTGAGAAAAATAAATCATCATACTCACATCATGGGAAGGATAGAGAGGAGTCATGCTATGGAGTACACGAAAGAAAGAGAATAATAGAAAATATGATGTTAGTGACAATCGAATCACCATTCACTACGATGAAGTGAATGTGAATGTGAATGTCGGGTGGGAACTCTAACTTGTAGGCATATACATATGCACAATAATACTAAATATAATATTTAAACAAAATATCGCAATGAACAAAATAGGATTTGAAATCCCGATAATGATTTAAGATGCCTATGTAGTCAAAATAGGCATCAAAGTCCACGTAGTTCAACATATTACAAGGGTGGGGTTTAACCTATAAAATTTAATTTAGGACTCTTCTTTAGTTGGTTTTGAATAAAATGCGCTCAAGTGTAAAAGTGTAGAAAAAGTGAGGAAATCCTACTTTGGGGTTTATAGGTGAACCCTCTTTTCTGTCTTTTTTTATTTTATGAAAATAGGTTTTATGTGTATTAAAATAAAAAAAGGAGGTTAGTTGGTATGAGAGAATTAAGGACGATTAAAATATAAAAAAGGTATGGAAAATAAAAATAAAAAACTCTATTAAATGAAATATAAAATAGTTGAAGTAGACCTCTTAGAAGATTTTACTAATGATTTTTGGAGAGAAGTAATTGATTTTATGGTGGTGGAATGATGATGGAATAGGGATGATGTAGTGGTAAAATATGGGATAAAAGGAATATAAGGAAAGTAGAGGGAATGTAGAAAAATTGGAATTTTTAGAGTGGCGATGCACGGATTTCGAGGCAAAGGATGTTCTAATTAGTGAAATAGGGTACTTGGGAAAGAGGTCATGACCTCCTTAAATAGAAAGAATTAAGGTTTAGGGGCTTGTCAATCATCACAGGCCCTAGCCTGCCTATAGGTATACCTCTGGGCTACTGGCAAAGAATTACACCTCTCTCTATAGGCAGAGGGTTTGGGGTGCCTATAGGAAGTCCAAAAAGGACTTTTTCGAAAAAAGGAGGTATATAATATAAACCGTAAGTTCGAATTGCGCACTCCAAGGACTGTTGGAAAGGGGATTCAATGACTTATGAAATTATATGTGCCAATATTAGGTTAGAGAGTTAACTAAAGTCAAACGAGGCACAAAAGAACCCAAATGCCTATAGACGGTGGTTCTCGAAGTAAAAAGGTGAGCACGCCCGAACTGTAAGGCCAACGCGTGCATGGTATAGACGAATTGAAATGGGATTCAGAGACCTATGAAGGTGAAATGGGCTATGCTCGGGTTGGATAGTTGACCAAAGTCAAACAAAACTCAAAAGCATTCGACAACCTCTAGGTCAAGGGTTTAGATTAAAAAGTCAAGTAAGTGCAAACCGTAAGGCCGATCCGTGCATGATATGGACCGTTGGAAAGGGATTCAGAGTCCTATGAAAGTGCAATGAGCTATGGTTAGGTTAGAGAGTTGGACAAAGTCAAAGACGTTGGAAGTGTCTGATAGACTTTAGGTCAAGGTTTTGGAGCAAAAATCATGTAATTGCAAACCATAAGGATGATTCGCGAATAGTATGGGCTCTTTAAAAGGGGATCCAGAGCCCTATGAAGGTGCAATGATCTATTCTTGGGTTAGAGGGTCAACCAAAATCAAACGGAGCTCGGGAGCACCCGCCAGCCTTTGGGTCAAGGTTTGGACATAATTGCCTCCCAGGATCTATAATTGCCTCAAAAGGTCCAATATAGATACATTATTGGACCTTTTGAATAACAGTCAAGAAGATCTTATGAAAACTAAACATTTTCTCATAGAAGATGTAAAACAGATATTGGGCATTCTAGAAAAGCATTTCACAAGCGATTGATGGTTTTAAAGACCAAATTTGGTATTTTGAAGGTATAAAGATGGGATATCTATAGTGAACCTCGATGGGAGAGCTTGAAATAAGAGGAGGTCATCGAAAGATAGACACCTCATGGAAGGTCAATAGGTTTTTAGGGGTAAATAATTGATGCATAGGGTCTAAGGTCGGGGACTTTTCTATGGATTTAAAGATGGTAGAGACCAATTCAGAGGGTCAAAGCTGATTTTGCGGTCCTATAGAGTTGATGTGATTGATTTAGAAGGTCAATGTGGATTTTGTGAACCTAAAGAGTTGGGCCGACCGATTCAGATGGTAGAGACTGATTCTGTGGATCTAAGTCAATTATGCAGTTCTAAAGAGTTTATGCGACCGAATGAGAGAGTCAAGGTCGATTATGTGAACCTAGGACAATTTTGTTAATCTAACGAGTTGATACGACCAATTTATAGAGTCGAGGCCGATTCAGCGAACCAAAAGAGTTGAGGCGATCGATTCATAGGGTCGAGGTAGATTTTGTGGACCTAGGTCAATTCTAAAGAGCCAAAAAGTTTTGTTATGTGTGACATTCTTCCATTATGCTGGGGAGTATGGAAGTAATGAGAGCTCTGTGAGTGTTGGTGCACTTTGTTTAATGAATTTCTCAAAGATCTTATGTACTTGATTCTCAAGAGATTTTTTAAGAATTTTTTGGATTTTTTTTGAAATTTTTGCAACAAAATTTGAGGGGACTGCTGATAGGCATAGTTAGAGGTGTGCCTATCGGCATAGGGAAGGGACTTCTAGGATTCTAAGAGATATTAGGCGTATCATTTCTGAATAGTCAGTTCAAATATCGGTGTTAAAAGACATGTTATTATCTAGACATATCGATGACACCGACATGAAATAGGTGAGGCAAGCAGCTCGTTTGTTTATTTTTCATTTGCTAGGAGGGTTCGTGGTGGCGATGAGTGGTGATGTCATCCATTTGTGGTTTCTCCCTTACTTGAGGATCATCTTGGAAATTCATCCGTATGATTTGGTGAGGTATATGATTGCATACCTTTATGATTCTTTGATGCTTTCAGTCGGTGTTGTCAACAGACTTTTATGAGGCCCACCTATCTTCTGAAGGTAATCTTTAGATACTGTTTTTCTTTATTTTCTCATTGTCCTTCTCGTTTTTATTTTTTTAACATTTTGCATTACTTTTCTGCAGACATGGTTCTATGAGGTGATTGGGCACGATGTTGGATTGGTGTCCTTGAAGGCGAGTGAGATGGGAAACTTTTTGAGGATGTACTGGTGGAGGAAGTCAAACAGGAAGTCGAACCAATTCTTACTTTTGAAAGACCTGAGGGCATTGTTGAATGACTTGATGATCGATCAAGTTTGGCTTTGGTATTTGTCCTTTCTTTGTATTGTATGTTTTGTTTTCATATTGTAAATCTTTGATAACTGATATTTATATGGGAACATGTGACGTTCTACCCCTGGTGTCTATCCTTGAGGGATATAGGGGTTATGAGCATACATGGCTAGATGTGGAGGTGACTAGCATATGAGTTTGGGCACGTCTGGTACCTGGGGGAGAGGGTGGTGAGGCAGGTGATGGAGGGTAAAGTATAGGTCCCACGGTCATCTCCCCCTAAATTGATGAGGCAGGTGAAGGAGATGTTGGACGAGGAGAAATAGGTGGAGATGGAAACAGAACCTTATATGCTTTATATGGAAAAGACAATGGGATACGATTATCTAGAATTCACGACGAGTTACTATATGGAGCATATTCCTCCACCATCAGTAGTATCAGGGAGGGGTACTATTGCACCGATAGCTTCATCTCATAGCTCGGGGTGTGGCATAACGGCGACAAAGTATGTTCCTATTCTACATTTTACCACTCCTTCCTACCATAATCAGCTAGGTGGTGGACAGGTTATCTCGGTGTCTCATTTCCCTCAGGAGGAGGTATATGGTTTCACTCCCTTTCCCGAGGAGGTTCTCTAGAGAGAGGTGTGAATTTCTTTTATGTTTCGCACTTTTGCTTCTAATTCTCCTTCTTCATTACTGATTTGCTTGCTTGCTTTTGTTGGATTGGTTCTTTTGCAGACTATTCGTGTAACGACATCGTGGCTGCAAGATATTCAAGACAAGATGGCTTTATTTTTTGAACATCCAGGTCTTTCAAGGTTCCACAGTCCACTTCTAAAGAGAGCTCCGGTACTGGGAGTGGGGGTTCCACCACTGGCCATTGGGGAAAGCGTGTTTGCTGAGTGCCTGAGGCAATAATTTTTAGTTGATAGTTTTTTTTGGAAAGTCCAGGTTGCGCCCTAATTTATTTTAATCTTTTTTATTCTCCTTTTCTTTTCTTCTTCTCTCTGTATATGAAACATATAAGCATCTGATGAATATATACAAAATGCATTTTTCATTATTTTTTATATATCTTGGATTAAATGACCTATTATTCATGCACTTTAATTTTTCATTGAGACTTTATTTATATCAAAGATAAGTAGAAAAACCAAAAGAAATACTTGGAAAAATCTTGTAAACGGGTTGTTTTTTTACAAACACGGGCCTATTTGGAAAGATGTATGCAATAGTGAAAGGTATAATATTTCTAAAAATGGGGGGGGGGGATATCAATCGACATACCCCTTGGCCTTCCAATTAGCATACTCATCATGTCCATATCCCTCCTCTAGCTTTTATTGTACTTCTTCTGCACTTGAAAGTACTTAGGAGCAGTAGTCGTGATAGCAGGTCAAAAATCGGCTTAGCAGTTCCCCTGACCAAATCATTTACAGCTTACCTTAAGGGTTTGGAGGCCATATGTCTTTACAACATTAATTATGAGTCTTTTAACTTCTGTTCAGTCTCTTGGTGGCATAATTGTTCTCTAGATTAGAATCTCTTAAAAGCGGCACTGTAATTCTGGTATCTCGAGGAACACATGTTTCGATTTGGCATAGACGAAGTGTATCCCACCTATGAGGAGTTTTTTGTAATGTTGGGTGTCAACCCATGTGTTGTGTAAGTTATGTGGAACCTGTCCTATTCCTTTTGGGTGTCATTAGCCGAGTTCTTTTACATTTGTCATTCAGTTGCCCGACCATTAGTAGACAGAGGAAGTATTATTCTCCCGATGGTATTAAATTCGGTATGTCAAAGTGACTACACTGATAATAACCTTTCTAGTGTTGTTGCCCTAGGGTTAACTGCTAGACTACTTTTAGTAACTGGTGATATTACAATAGACCCTTAGCTGTCCACGATTGTGTTGTGGATGTCTCGTCAATGTAATCATGTTATTTTTATACTAGCGGTGACTTTAAACGGCCTGAATGATTGGAAGGAAGGCCGAACCAATTTTTTATGGGGCAGCCCTTTGATGCTGTTCATATGGTTATCAGAGAGATTATGCCTGGTGGATCCTTCTAAGTATCCTGTGGCAGGATTTTTAAAATTCTTTGCACAGTGTTTTTCAGCTTTGGACCATCTACGAAGAACTAGATGAATTGGTTTATGGATTATGGGGCTAGGAATCTTCGTTGGTTAACGCCATGGTGGGGCAACCTTCAGCCTAATCTACAACTGGGCGACTACCATATATATGCTTGGTAGGTCTCCGCCAAACTTCCTTCTACTTTCCTTGGAGCCTTACTCATCAAGTAGGCTAGGAGTAGATCATTTATTCTTTTATAACCAACTTCTTTCATGTAGAATACCTGACTGAATCTATTAGGATGATCATGAGACCTTTTTGACAATGTTGTTGACCGTCTATACGTTCGTCCCAATCTGTTTGGGAGGTTGGGTTTGTATTTGGGGACTATTTGAAATGGATATGGTAGAAGGTGGTTATGAAGATCTTTGCTGAGAAGATATAACAAAGGTGGCTCATGATGTTTGGAGGAGGATATTGTTGTTTTATTCAAGATAATCAAGGCATACCATCGCCTGGAGTAGGCACGGAAGTGTAGCGAGGATTAATATTCTTGAGGTCCTCTAAGGAATCAAAATTATAATGAGACAGATCCCTCTGGCAGTTGAAGCAGGTTTTATAGGGAACATGAGGAAAGTCTTTTGGCAATATATGGATTTGTGCATAAGTTTGGGGAGTTTGTGAGGTGTTTTTGTTATTTCTCGTTCTTGTCGATGATGTGTTATGTAATTTCCATATTTCATTTTTAATAATGATAATAGTGATTTCAATATATTTTAGAGTACATTTGATGAATTGTTTTTGTTTGAACTATCTATATCGATCGCTAAGGAATACTTAATTCTTTTGTTCATTTAAATAATGAGAGAGACTAATGTTATCAAAGGCAGAAAAAATAGCATTTTGTGAAAGAGAAAGGATCATGCCTATGGTAATTTATGGGTTGCCTACGTACCTCTGTGGATTTTGAAAATTGCTAGTTTTTCTTTTGAAAAGGTGATTTTTTAATGGATCAGGTTCTACGTAGTTTTGAGTAGAGATGGAGAAAAAAAAATTTAGAATAGAAGGGAGATGAAAAGAGTCATAATACAACGAGAGTTCAGACTAGGGGTAAAATTTCTTAAGATGGTCAAAACTGACTGGATGCACCATCTCCTCTCCATCGAGGTCCATGAGCATAGCGTCACCACTTGATAGGAATTTGTTTATGATGTAGGTTCCACTCCAGTTGGGCTTTAACTTCCCTCTCGAATCCCAAATAGGCCCTATGATTTCCTTAAGGGAAATATCTCCTTGTTGGACACCGCGGTCCTTGACCTTTTTATTAAATCATCAAGAAATATGGTAGTGAAACCCTTGTATATGATATAGGGCATTCAATATTATTTCATCCAAGAGAACAAGTTTTTCGTAACGACTTTGGTACCAGTCTTTTTACCTGACCTGACTTTCGAGTGTAACCCATAGGGAAGGTACTTCGAGCTTGACTGGTCGGATTGCCTCCATGTTATATTCTAGAGAGTAAGGGGTGTCCACAGTGGGAATTATGATGAAGGTACAGTAGCCCCATAGGGCATATAGGATTCGATCATCCCAGTCTCTGAAACTTTTCATCATCTTTCTGATTATGGTCTTGAGGCTTTAATTGGCGGATTCGATAACCCCGTTACTTTGCGGTCAGTAAGGATAAGACTCGTGTCTTTAGATTCCATACATGTCAAGTAATTATGTGACCTCAACTTCGATGTGGAGCGTATTGTTAGATACTGTCTCATGAGGAACTCCATAGCGGGAGATGATATTTAACCCAATGATTTTAGCTACTTTCTTGGCATTTACATTATGTATAACTCGACTTCAACCTATTTTATGAAGCAATTGATGGCGACTAGGACAAACCCATGCCCATTTAATGACTTAGGAATGACTTTTTCAAATATGTATATGCCCCATGTGGAGAAGGGCCAGAGTGAAGTCATGTTGTACAACTCTTAGGGAGGCAAATGTTTAAAAATTACTGGCATTTGAGGCATCATTTGACGTAAGCAGGGTAGTCTTGAGCCATGGTGACTCGATAATATCCCTAATGGATAATTTTCTTGATAAGCATATGACCGTTCATGTGATGTGGGGTCCATATTTCCTAATGTGGATTTTTTTCATCACGTCTTTAACACCAACTCCTGTTATGCAATGCAAGTGGGTTCTATCAAAATTTGTTCTAAAGAGTGCCTTTTCATAGATGATGTACTGAGAGCATCAAACCTATCAAGGGTTGCACGGTCTTTCTTATCTGCATCTTAAGGATACCTACCATGCTTGAGGAGGTGCTAAATATCATCATATAATATTCCAGTTATGTTTGTAACTTCCTCCATTACGAGCTTATTATGGTAGAAGTGAATAGGCATTGATTGTTTTTGGATTAAAAAAGGGGCAATTATTATCCCCTCAGGCATATCGACCATAGATGGAAAGGTTTCCAATGCGTCGATTAGGCTTTTTCTCGAGCATGGAAGGTAGTGGAAGTGAAATCTTCAACTTGGGAGGCGAGATCTTTGAGGTGAGCATGGAAGGGTAAGAGCTTCTCATCTTTGACTTATTTTATGAGTATTTGCCCCACGATAAGGGATGAATCTCTGTAGACATTAATGCCCTTAATTCATCTTTCTAGGGAAATCTTAATCCCTATGATACATGCCTCGTATTTTGTTATGTTATTGGTATGAGGGAAGTTTAATTTGATGGCGATGGAGTGTGAAAATGATCTAGAAAGATCATGAGTATTCCAATACTGTATTCTTTCTTGTTAGAAGATCCATCAAAGAATATATGACATCTGAGCTCTTCATGAGAGGCATAAAGAATGTCTTAATCTTGAAGTTTAGGAACCCAAATCTCAGCTTCATGGATTTTTGTGTGACATACATGATGCCAAATTTCTTTAGTAACATTATCCATCGGGCCATGTGACTAGACTAAGGTAGGTTTTTCCAACAAATATTTCATCAGATTCATTTGGGACACCAGTTTTATATGAATGCAAGAATGTAGTGATGAAGATTATACCCAATCCATACTAAAGCTACACATGCCTTCTCCAATGCAGTGTAGGTCACCTCTTACCTACCAGCTTATGACTAGCGTAGTAGATGGCTCTCTCTTTGCGGGATTTTTTGATATATTGGGCTAAAATAGCCCTGTTGCGGCGTCTATGACGGTGAGATATAAGTAGAGGAAGAGACCTTACTATGGAGGCATGAACATCGGAGGTCAGGTGAGGTATCGTTTGATCTGTTCAAAGGCTTATTAGCATGCCTCATTCTAAACTTCGGTTGAATCTTTCTGGAGAAGATTTAAAATGGGATCGTATATGAAGGTTAATTAGCTGATGAACTGACTAATGTATTGTAGTTTTCCCAAGAAGCCACAAACTTCTTTCTTCATCTGGGGCAGTGGTATTTCGAGAATTGATCTTAATTTAGGAGGGTCTGCTTTGATCTCTTTCTCCCTGACCATAAAGCAAAGGTGTTTACCCTTCGTGACATCGAAGACACATTTTTATTGGTTAAGGCGCATTTGGTATTGCTGCAGTCGCTCTAAGAATTTCTTTAAGGACGGAATGTGACCATCCTGAGTTTTAAACTTGATGATCATATCGTCAAAATAGATTTTAACTTCCTAATGGATAAGATCATGCAGAATGGTCATAGTATCCTTTTGGTAGGTATCCCTAATATTCTTGAGATCGAACGACATGACTATGTAGCAAAAGATTCCCCATAGGTGATGAAGGTGATCGTTTCCTTATGGTCAAGGTGCATCTTAATCTAATTATACCCTACAAAACTGTCGATAAATGACTTGAGGGAATAACTTGCAATGTTATCAACAATTATGTTGATTTTGGGTAGAGGATAATCATCCTTCGGGTATGCTTTGTTTAGATCTCGATAGTCGACACACATGAGGATTTTTTGTCCTGAATTTGGCACAGGAACGATATTTTCAAACCACGTAGGGAATATTGACCACACAAATGAAGACTATGTTCAACTACTTCACCACTTCATTTTTAACCTTGATAGACCACTATGTCCACAGCTTTCTCAGCTTTTGCTTGACAAGCTTCCTTTTTGGGAAGGTATGGATCTCGTGCTTTGCTATTTTCGGGTCAATACTAGATATACTATCGTAGGACCACGCGAAAATGCCCAAAAATCCCATTAAAAGTTCTTAAAATTACGACCGCTCATGATGGTTGATGGTGGACCCTATCATAATCTCATTCAAATGGCTACTAAAATCGATATTGATAACAATAGTCTCATCATTAGTTTGAACGCGATTATATTGTTTAGTTTTTTCCTTATTGAGATCAGTTAAGATTTTTCCATTTATGAAATCATCTTCATCAATCGTTTGATTATAATCAAGATAATTAATGTAAGGCATGAAAAGATACTCAAAATCATCATTCATTTCATTGAAAGAAATTTTCAGGAAATAGAGCGATGAGGACCTCATCAAAGGAGGCCCTATTCATAATTATATTAGAGATAGAAGAAAAAGAGATAAATTCTGGTGTTTTTTGAAGGGGGTGAACATCAGGGTTCATATTTATATGAGCGGGATCGACATGGATGGCATGTCAGTTGAGGAATGGTTTATTAGCAGTTTGGATCTCATTTTACGGATCGAATGGCTTGATATTTATATGGATCATTCAGAGATCTAGCCCTAATGTATGTAGGTCAAATGGCTCATCATAGTCACTACCTTTGGAGTTTTCAGTTCTTTCAATGGCTTTAGTTATCAAAGGCTCCATCTCATGTTTCTAGTCTTCATCCCAGTCAACTTTGTCCTTAAAGAAAATATCCAGTCCTAGCTTTATCGTTTTCTCCACAGGGTCATACCATGCCTCGGGGAATCCACAAAAGGGTAAATCCTCTCCTTTTTTAACAAACCTTCCATTCAGGGAGTGTCATGAGATCATCTTTTTTCTTCTAAAGATCATGTTTTAGTATGGCTGACGGAGTCCTCTGAGTTCAACCCGTGATGGTTAGTAGCCTAGGATGTAGGAAAAAAGTCTTCCTTCAGGATTATTAGCTCAAGGATTCCTTGTTGACGATGACCCATCCCCATTCAAGGCATAAAGTGTGTATTTTTGAACATATGAATTACATTGACATTACCGTGTAGGTTGTGAGCCAGACATACTCTGCCCTTTAAATTATCCCCAGTTGGGACAGGAAGTGGATAGATCTTAAAGCTTAAGAGGAGCATGTCATTAACCCGATGCCGATTTTTACTACCCGTTTGCTCGTGATGACACCATTTGAATTGTTGTCATCCTCGACAATAGTCATGACCTAGCCATCGGTGAAGAATTTTAACTTTTGATGGAGGGAAGAAGATAAACCTCTAATACTATAAATCCAATGGCAACCAAGGAGTAAGTTGCAGAAGGCAAGTATGTCGATGACTTGGAACTCAGTTTGAAGGAAACTAGGACCATTCCCTAGTGTGAGTTTTATGGAGCCCATAACCTCTCGATAGGTATTATCATAGGCGCACACATCTGAATAAGTTAAAGTGAGGTCACTGGCCTTTATCCCTAAGTACTCGAGAGTCCTCAGTGGATAGACATTGAGATTAGACCCATTATCCAGAAGTCTTAGTGGAACTATTTTCCTTGTGACTTCGACTGAGATATTGAGAGCGTAGTTATGGTCAAATCTGATCTTGGGGTTTTCCTCCTTAGAGAAGGAGATGATACTTATTATGGTCAGAGATACTACCATATAAGAGGCTTCTTCGGGAGTGGTAGTGGGTGGAACCATGGGTTTTGTGAGGAGTTTTATCATAGAATTTATCGCAGAGTGATATTGACCTAGGTTTTTTTTATTTGGTCGAGGACCTTACTTTCTTCGACTGTCAGTTCCAGTATTGGGAGTTCTTTAATGACTCCTTTTTCCTTTATCTGTACTTGTTAGTGGGAGGATTGGATCTTTGTAGTGTCGCCTGAATTGATTCATGTGATTTGCAGAGGCGGGGAAGAATATAAATCAGGTATCTTCATCTATGTCGGGCCTGAGGGATACCTTATTGATCCCTTTTAGAAATTCCTCGAAACAAATCATTCCATACAAAGAGGAATGTGAGTCCGCTTATTTACCATTTGATTCATCATCTGAGCTATCAAATCCCCCTCCCCCCTTTCGGGCTTCCATTAACATGGTGATGATCTTCTCATAGTTGTTTTCTTCGATGGTCATTTCTGGGGAAATTTTTGCCCAAATTCCTAAAGCTATTCTAAGACTATGAGTAGTTCCATGCCTCCCCTTCTGAATGTGTACGAACGACTATGACAGATATGGTGAGGAGAGATCGAGCTTGGTCGACAGGATTTTCTAGATGTAGGATAAAGAAAGGAGACACCTTGAAGGTCTTGGTGAAATAGTGTATGAATCAGGTGTTTCGATGGGCTTAATTTTGGCAGAAGGGTCAAATTCTAGATTTTCTTCGTAGAGGATGGAATTCACCCCGATTTGGTGTGCTGGGAGAGGGTTCTGAGTTATTTTGGGCTTTGGATTAGATGGAGGGGCGATGATCCCTTTATCTATGAGTCTCTCGATGAAATTTTTTAGATGAAAACACTATTTAGTGGAGTGCCAATGATTTGGTGGAAGTTTCAATGGGCATCGTCCTTGAAATTTCAGGGAAGGGTTTCTGGTAATGGTAGGGATCCTGAAGTTTGATGATATTTCGTTCTAGGAGGGCTTGATTAAATTTTAACAAAGGGTCATGGATTTCAGTATATTATTTTGTGACTAGATTGGGATGACTTTCGGGTGTCCATGAGGTGGCAGGTTGAGAGATGTTCTTGATGGTTAAGATGAGGTGACAGGTTGGATTATCATACATCCCAGGTGTGAACTGCTCAGTGTCTTTTTTGACTTTGATTTAGATTTCTACCTTGTGACCCCTTATTCGATTTCTCCCCCTTCCTCTCGGAGGGCTCTGAAATATGGGTAGTACTGGCCTCCTGTTGAAGTTTTGATATGGTGAAGGAAGTTCTTCTTCACAATTCTTACTTGCATTTATTTTGATGGTCGATTTGTCATAATGGTTGCCTTCTCCCTCTATTTCCCTATAAAATTACTAATCGATTCTACTAGTTTTTTTTAAGAAGTTCCAGGCCTCGATAGGTAACATTTAGTTATTCGTTGTACTGATACTGAGTCATGAATTCTAGCGGCCACATCTTTCCAACTACTGATTCTGTATTCCTTAAGTGACAAGAACCATCGGAGGGAACTTTCTTTGAGATTATATTAGAACATTCGTGCCATTATCTTTCTTGATGCTCTAAGGAGAGCCATGGAATTATGGTAGTTGCGTAGGTGTATAATAGGAGGTTCAATGCCTCCGAACTTTTCAATATCTGGAATTTTGAACTTCTCTAGTAGTCGAGCCTTAGGATATGGAGACATGTGGGTGTAATCCACATAGTTCCCTGGAATTTTGACTTGGTCAAACTTTTTACACAACAACTTGACGTCTTATTTGTCCTTGCTCAACTCTTTTTCTTTAGGATCAATAGGGACATGCATTGATAGATTACCCCCAACTTAGGCAAGATTCGGTATCAGCAGTTGGGCTGGTGGCAGCCCATTGGTAGGTGGAGTGCGCGAGATATGTTGGTACTCTTCTAAAACCCATACTAGTTTTGGAGCTTGTGGACCCATAGCACGAGGGGTGAGGATATTAAGCTCGGGAGCCTCGGGAGTATGAACCCTATTTTGTTACATCTTTTTTACCTCTTCTTGAAGATTGTCGATCATGGAACTGAGCTGAGCAGGGACTGCCATTAGATATGGCTGGACATTTTTATAGGGGTTAACGCTATCCATGAATGGTCTTCGGAGGGATTGCCCGAATTCTATAGAAGTAGCGGGGAAAGAAGTGGAGCTTTGGGGTGGCTTGATGGAGGGTTTGAACCAATAGGGAGATAGGCCAAGACTTAGGTATGAGGTCACACCTAAGAGGGAAAATTATTTTCGTTTTATTCTAATGAAAAAAAATGTTTTTGGTATTATGTTTGAAAAAGGGAGAAAATATTTTTGGTGTTTTGAAAAAAGGGGGAGAAAGGGAATTGTTTTACATTTTGAAAAAGGAAGAAAATATTTTTGGCATTTTTTAAAAAGGGGGAGAAAAAGAAAGACCTCAGTGTACTTATTATTATTAGGTTCCACTTGTATTATGTTCCGCCTAGAGTACAAATAAAATGTCGGACAGGACCTGAGTCTGAAAAAAGATAGGGTATGCAATGCAAGCCATGGTTTGACTTGTTTCTAGACTGACGGACATGATTTTTGTTTTAAAAATGGGCCAAAAACGCGAATATTTGAGTGGTTAAGGGACCCAAAATTTTGACAAATTTTCACATTGAAACCGAAAGACTAGGCACCCATTCTTCCCTTTCGGTTCGTCATGGGCTATAATAATGTTCTCATTTTTCTCCAAGATGTGACTCATATGTATAATGTGTGTGATATGAAGATAGGTGAGAAAAATAAATCATCTTACTCACATCATGGGATGGAAGGAGAGGAGTCATCCTAAGGTGTATACAAAAAAAAGAGAATAATATAAATTATGATGTTAGTGACCATCGAATCACAATTCACTATGAGGAAGTGAATGTGCATGTCGGGTGGTAACACTAATTTGTAGGTGTGTACATACATTCAATAATACTAAATATGATATTCAAACAAAATATTGCAATGAACAAAATAGGACTCGAATCCTGATGATGGTTCGGGATGCTTACATAGCCAAAATAGTCATCAAAGTTCACATAGTTTGACACATAACAAGGGTGGGGTTTAACCCATAAACTCGAAGTTAGGACTCCTATTTAGTTGGTTTTGAAGTAAATGTGCTCAAGTGTAAATGTGTAGAAAAAGTGAGGAAATCCTACTTTGGGGGTTTATAAGTGAACCCTCTTTTTTGTCTTTTTTGATTTTATGAAAATATGTTTTATGTGTACTAATAATAAAAAGGAGGTTAGTTGATATGAAATAATGGAGAAAGACTAAAATATACAGAAGGTATGGAATAGGAAAATAAACAATACTAATTAAATGAAATAAAAACAATAATAGTAGTCCTCCTAGAAGATTTTGCTAATGATTTTTGGAGAGGAGTACATTGATTTTATAGTGGTGGAATAATGGTGGAATCGGGATGAGCTAGGTGGTAAAAGGTGGGATAAAAGTGATGTATGTAAAGTAGAGGTAATGTTGGAAATTTGGAATTTTTGAAGTGGTAGCGCACTAATTTCGAGGCAGAGAACGTTTTGATTGTTGAAAAAGGTCCTTGGGAAAGAGGTCATGACCTCCTTAAATTTCAAGAATTAGGATTGGGGGTCTTTTGATGGGCATAGGCCCTATCTTGCCTATCGGCATACCTTTGTCTTTCTAGTCAAGTATTGTACACCTCTACCTATAGACAGACAGCGTGGGGTGCCTGTAGGAGGACAAAAAAGTACTTTTTTAAAAAAAAATGAGCATAAAATGTAAAGTGTAAGTATGAATTATACACGGACGGGACTGATGTAAAGCGGATTCAAATCACTATGAAAATCTATATTGATACTCTTGGCTTTGAGAGTTAACCAAAGTCAAACGAATCTCGAAAGCGTCCGACATCCTCTAAGTCAAGGTTTTGGAGTAAAAAGGCAAGAACGTACGAATCATAAGGCCGATTTTAGCACAATATGGACCGTTGAAAAGGGGATTTGGAGACCTATGATTTTTCAATGACTTATGGTCAGATTGGAGAGCTGAATAAAACCAAATGGAGCTCGAAAGAATCCAATAGCCTTTAAGTCAAGGTTTTAGAGTAAAAATTAAAGTACGTACGGACTGTAAGGACGATTCGCAGACGGTGTAGACTATTGTGAAGGGTTTTTAAAGCCCTGTGAAGGTGCAATGAGATATTCTCTAGTTATAGGGCTGACTAAAGTCAAACAAAGCTTGAGAGCACTCGACAACCTCTAGGTCAAAGTTTGGAGTAAGACATGAGGTCTGATGGTGTTAGAGACCTAAAAAGGTATTTGGATGGTACCCAGATGGGATGTCTATAAGTGGACTTAGCGTCAGATATAGTGCCTCACATAGACTCACCCGTGCATAGAAGGGAACCCACCCATATGTTCCATATGTAGTGGTATAGGGGTAGACATTAGGAGACTTAGGTTTAAAGTCAACCTACTCATTTTAGACATGTGAAATTATAACGTTATCCTGTGGATGGAATGGTTAGCCACTTATAAAGATTGTGTGGATTATTTTGGGAGGTACATCACATATTCCATTATCAGGAAAGAGATTTACTTAGTTGCGATGCCACGCTCGGAGGGAGGGTCGAGCATGCATTATACTATATTTTGGGGAGACTTCTGAGGCATTCGTCAAATCATTAAACTATACTTTGGTTGTTAGTAAGTTCTCAAATGTGTTTTAAGATATTTTAAGGTTACCACAAAGTAGAGAGATTGAGTTTGTTATTGATTTGGTAAGAGACCTATTGCTCGCGCACCTTATCATATGGCTACCTTAGAAATGAGAGATATTAGGGATCAGATTCAATAGCTGCTGGGATAGGGATTTATTCGGAGGAGTACTTAGGATTTGGGTGCTCCATTTCTGTTAATGAAGAAGTACCAATTATTGAGGTTGCGTATTGATCATCGGAAGTTTAGCAAGGTCACCGTATGGAACAAGTATTCGTTGCCCCAATTCGATGACCTATTTGTCCAGTTGAGGGATTCTTCGTACTTTTTGAAGATTATTTTGGGAATTGGGTACCATCAATTGAAGATTAAGGATGAGGATGTTCCAAAGACATCATTTCTTATGATATATGGGTCTTACGAGTTTATGGTTATGCCTTACGATCTAACAAATGCGCTAGCAGTTTTTATGGGCCTGATGAATATAGTATTTAAGGATTTTTATATCAATTTGTCATCGTGTTCATAAATGACATATTAACTTATTCTTGGCCCGCAAACGAGCATGCTCAACACCCGCGGATGGTCTTGTAGACATTAAGAGACCATCAACACATCAACACTATGATAAGTTCAATAAGTACATATTTTGGTTGAGGGAGGTTTTGTTCTCGGGACACGTCGTGCCAAAATGGGGATATCAGTGGATCCATGAAAGGTTTCAGCAGTGAAGGATTGGGGACAACCCATAACACCTTGAATTAAATATAAAAATATTATTATATTATTTTGAAAATATTTAAAGTTTTCATAAAACCCATATCCCTATTATTATTTCAAAGCCCATATTTCCATTCGCCAAAAAGCTACTCTAGTTAAGCAATAGGCGTTAGGAAAACTGGTTTTAGGCACCTGAAATAACATATAATAGGAGGTCTTAGGTACCAATGGAATCTCAAAAAGATGAACAAAATCATAATAATATTAATCTACAATGTTTAGCACCATGGTTACAAAAAGATGAGTCTATGTATAAACATAGTTTACATATAGATAAAAAATCTGAAAATGATATTAGTAAAATTAGTACTACGTTAAATAGTTTAACTGATATAGTTTTTAGTTGGGTCAAACGAACTGAAAGACATCAGGTCGTTAATCAAAATTATGTAGAGAAAAAATTAGATTGTATTGAATTCAACTTGAACAAAGTTGATCAAAAAATTAGTCAACTCGAAACGGTTACAAATTTAGATCTAAAAGAGGAGACTAAACAACAAATTGAAAATATATTAAACAAAATAGATAATCAAAATCCAGAACAAACTGGAATGAATAACTCAGGGGATAAAAAAATCCCTAGGTTATATTATGGTTCGGAAGAAATTAAAGCTCTTCAAACAGAAGAATTTAATTACACCGAATATATAAACGTTCGTGAAATATTTGATTATTGGAAACATCTATACAAAGATCCAATATTAACTGTTTCAGAACGTAATAAACTCATTGAACAAATACAAACCACATATTTGGAAAATGAAAAATTATTACAACACTATCAGTATGAATTAAACCAATATTCATCTGATGAAGAAGAAATTCCACCACATGTAGTAAATACAATTGATGGAAAAAGGAAGGCTGAAGACCCACTTCAGGAATTCCAAAATTGGGAAGCTTTTGAAGATTATATGCAAACCCCTGCATATAAAAATGAAAAAGAAGATTTTGTTAAAACAGGCAATGCTTCTACAAGTAATACTAAAAATGAGGATGAACCAAACCCTTTTTTCTTAAGAAGAGATAATTTGAATAAACAAAATATATCTCAACGTGGTATTTATCTTGATCTAAGGCATGTACCTTTTAAAGATCAAGAACAAACTATTAATGAGTGGGCACAATCCATGTCTATACTCATTACTAATTATAAGAGTACATGGTCTAAAGAAATTTTTTTAGACTACCTTGCTGCAACACTCCAAGGTGATGTTTTACAGTGGTTGCAACAATGGGAAAACTCAGAAAAAGGAATTCAGCAAAAAACTGAACTCCTACAAACCTTCAAATCTTTTGATGAAATACTAAAAGGATTTGTTGAAATAATTAAAGAAAATCTAATTGGATATACTGGAGAACCCAGACTCCAAGAGGATGCGTGTTACATCTTATCTAAACTAGAATTATGTAACATTTGTCAATTTTAAGAATTTGTTGAACTATATAAAAAATATTATTTCAAACTAAAACATTCAGAGACCAAACCCTGGATGGATCAATTCTTTCAAAAACTCCCAAACCCATGGGATGAAATAGCCTTAAAATCTTA
Organism: Sambucus nigra; assembly: GCA_949130495.1. Taxonomy (NCBI): domain Eukaryota; kingdom Viridiplantae; phylum Streptophyta; class Magnoliopsida; order Dipsacales; family Adoxaceae; genus Sambucus; species Sambucus nigra. The sequence goes on along the minus strand of OX422221.1, from coordinate 325,708,995 downwards.
TCCTGGCTGGTTAAAAACTATCAGGAAGGACGAGAAATATGACAATCTTGGTTTTCGCATTAATTGGGTATTAAGAAAAATATCTGACCACTGCATTGAAATAAAAGCCAAGAAACAAGTTAAAAATCAAATCACAAATTCTAAAGCTGGTTATAAATGTTGTGATAATATTTTAAAAGAAAACTGGAAAATAGGATGTAATCCACCTCCTAGAAATTTCAAGTATTCTAAATATTCTCGAAAGAGAAAATTTAAATGGAAACCTTGGAAAAAGAAAACATCTTTTTCAAAGAATAAAAAATATATTAGAAAAAAGAAACCTTCTAAAAAACCACCTCTAAAAAAGAAGTGTCGTTGTTACATTTGCAACGAAGAAGGCCATTATGCACCTGATTGTCTTAAAAAAGGAAAAAGTGCAAATAAAATGATAAAATTTCTTGAAGAGCAAGAATTAGAAATATTTTATGGAGAAGATTTATCTGATTCTGATATTTCTAATTATGAAATTTTATATGAGATTGAATCGGATTCGGAAACATCCGAGGAAGAACTCGTATTTATGTATAATACTGCAGAAGTACGAGGTAGTAGCGAAGATGAGCTACAAACAATAGCCCTTCGTGAAATAGTTGGAGAAGAAATCACTTTTACCAACGAACAACTACAAGAAATTGATAATCAAAGACAACTTATAAAAAAGGAAGATGTCTATAAATTATCAAAATTCAAATTATTCTCAACAAGAATATTTGAACAATTTAATGGTAATACTACTGCTGGCTCAACAGATGATGAAACAACTGATATTAAACTTTTTGATTTAAAAAAGATCAAAAGATGGAAGAAGAAACACCCAAATATTAAGTATATACATATCGGGTTTATTCAAATTTGTATTACTGCCCTGTTTAGACAAGGTATGGATACACCCGTAGCTATACTGGTCTTAGACAAAAGATTCAGTAATCCTATCAATACCATAATTGGAGGAGTCCAATCCAATTTGGTAAATGGAGTTATTTGGTTTAACATAAAACTAAATTTCTTCATATCTATTGATGATCCAAACATTGAGGAATCTGTCATTATAAAAATCCAAACCAAAGGAATAGGAATGAAAGATACCTCACGAAATATGTCAATACATTGGAAAACAATTCATGAATTGACAACTCTACCACATACAAATACACAAAATGTGGATAGAAATATTATAGAAATATTTGAACCTCGACCATTTGATTCGGTAATACAACCCAGATTAATCAACTGGAGAGATTTGGAAGATACTACCCCAAATAACAGAACCACCTCCTGAAAAACAACGAAACAGCGTTGAATTACAGGTATCTGATAATAATGTCTATTTTAAAAATAAATATTCAGAAAATTGGCAAAAGAATTTTCCTGACAATGATTGGGAAAAATTAAAGGGAAAAAACCTTTTAAAAGGCGAAAGTAGTAATAGTAAACCTCCTATTGCTATGAAAAATATACAAGTACCAATATTACCTGGAACAAATTATCTAAAAGAAGATAATATAAAATCCAGTCAAATTTATCATTTCCAATTAGGAAAAGAAGAAATAATCTTCTCACCAAGCCATGGAAAGAGAAGATATACTTATGTATTAAGCCACTTCAATTTTGCAGGCTATAAACCATATAGTCTTTGCACATTAATTGATACAGGAGAAACTATATATTCTTGTAGACCTAATGCTTTACCTCCTGAAAAATGGATAAAAATGAAAAACCCTATTGCTGTAACAGGCATCAATGGGACACAAAATTTCAATGATTTAAAAGCCAAAAAAGTGGCTATATGGTTTAATGAAAAGAAATTCATTATACCGAAAATCTTATGCTTTCCAGAAATGCATGGAGATTTTATTTTAGGCAACAATTTTATCTCAGAATATTTGCCTATAAGTATTGATGAGGGAACTATAAATTTAACTCTCAACAAAAATGTAGTAAAAATCTCTTTACTACAACAACATAAATATAAGTGCGAAAGAGATTTTCGCCCTACTAAGAAAAGGTATATAACTCCTTTTATCAAAGCCCTTGAAGAAACTCATTCGCTTTATACTATATTAATTGATAATTTTAGTGAAAACCCACTAAAATTATGGAATAAAAGTCCAAGATATTGTAATCTCAGACTAAGAGATCCCAATGTCATTATAAGAGTAAAACCAATGATCTACACCAGAAATGATATAGATGAATTTGATAAACAAATTAAAGAATTATTGGATATAAACCTTATTGAAGAAACAATAAGTCCACACTCTAGCCCTGCCTTCATGGTGAAAAAACACAATGAAGTCATGAGAGGAAAAGCTAGAATGGTTATAAATTATAAAAGACTAAATGAACAATTAGAATTTGATGGTTATTTTATTCCAAGAAAAGATGTATTAATTAACCAAACTAAAGGAAAAAAGTTCTTTAGCAAATTCGATTGTAAATCTGAATTTTGGCAGTTAAAACTAACTGAAGAATCTAAGCCATTGACAACCTTTAGTACCCCTAGAGGACATTATCAATGGAATTTTATGCCTTTTGGACTAAACACAGCTCCTCAGGTATATCAAATATGGATGGACAAAATCTTTAAAGACCTTAAAGATTTTTATATTGTCTATATATATGACATTCTTGTTTTTTCCAAAACCATAGAAGAACATAGATATCATCTGAAAATTATCTGTGAGAAATTCCAAAGACATGGAATCATTTTATCACCTAAGAAAATTGATGTTGAAAAAACAGAAATTAATTTTCTTGGCATAATCCTAAACCAGGATGGCCTACAATTACAAGATCATATCATCTCTAAAATAAGAGATTTTAATGAGGAAATTTTGGATAAAAAACAATTACAAAGTTTCCTAGGAATCCTTAATTATGGAAGAAATTTCATAAAAGGATTATCTCAAAAAGAATTACCACTTCTTGAAAAACTTAAAAAGAATGAAGTTTTTACATGGGGTGCTAATGATACTCTTGTCGTTAAAACAATTAAACAATAAATTATTAATAATTGCCCAAAAGTTTATTTTCCTAAAATAGGAGATAAATTAATATTGGAAACTGATGCTTCGGACAATTATTGGGGATGTGTCCTTAAAGCAGTTCCTGCAGAATACTGGAATGAAAACAATCCTTCCAATACTTTTGGTATTCGTGGTAAGAAAACCACTATCCCAAAAACAATTCAAAAACATGAATTGATATGCGGATATAATTCAGGAAAATTTAAACCAAATGAACTGAATTATATTATTTTTGAAAAGGAATTATTAGCAATTAAGCTTGCTATTAAAAAATTCCATATTTTCTTAGCACCTGAAGACTTTATTGTCAGAACAAATAATAAAGCTGTCAAAGACTTCCTCATAAATAAAAGAAATATTTTAGAAGGAAGAAGACTTAAATGGTTCAACCAAATTGCTGTCTATACATTTGAAGTTGAACATTTAAATGGTACTAATAATTTTCTTGCAGATTATCTTAGCAGGAACTATGAAGAAAAACCTACTAACCAAGTAGAGTTTTTAGAAACCCACTAAACAAGTGGAGTATGTTTCATATTTTAAAATAACACCCACTAAACAAGTGGAATATTTTGAAATATATTTTATCAAAACCACTAAACAAGTGGAGTTTTCTATTTTCAGGATGGGAGATAAGCACCCAGGAGAAGTAAAAGGAGATTGGGTAACTGTTGCTAAAAAGGCAAAAACCCAAGCATCATCATCTACACAACCTAAACAAAATCCTGTTTATGTTGTATTCAGTGGAAGAAATCCAGGCTTCTATGACAACTGGAATTAATGTTTTATGCAAGTAAACAAATACCCTGGTGCATGTCACCAAAAATATGACACTATGCCAGAAGCCATTACAGCATGGGAAAATTGGATGAAACAATTAGGACCTCCTAATATGATTTACCAGTTCTCCAAACTACAGACCAAGGAAAGCCTCCTTGATACTGAAACTTATGGCTTTCACAACCCAGGAATCCTCTGCGAGTTGTATACACCATTAAATGAAGCATGGAAATCTCATCTCCGAGATAAAAGAAAAGATTTTAGAAAAAATATGAGTATCCTTGCTAACAAAATTGCTGAACAAACAACAACTTTGGACAAATTCAAAAGTCTGAGCCTCAAACTCATAAAAAGCTTAAACTATGAAAATGAAGATTTTCCTTTGGAAAAAAATGATACTTTTCTGGAATTTTTTGAATTACTGGAAAATGATTTTTCTGATAAGATCTTCAATACTATCAGGAGAATTTGTCTATTTGAAAAAGCAAAGATAATTCTCCCACGTCCTCTATTCCAAATCAAAATTTTACCAAAAATCGAGGACCATGAGCAAAAGATAAAAAGTCTTTTACTCCAACATTTTTACTCTAGCTTAAATTATAGTGATGACATGCCAAAACTACATTTCATTACTGAAGAAGGATATCCACCTTGGGATATTGAAACAATTGAATGGGGGTTAGTAAACAAACTAATCTTCTCCAGTGTAGCTTGTTCCATTCATTTTGAATTTTTATCTATGATGATCAAAACCATGATCTATCATGTATTGACAAAAAGCAAGTACACGTATACTCGCTATCTGTCATTTCATATTACAAGCACAATTGGTTGGCGATCAAGAGAAATTTTCTATCAACCCTACCAGATCTGGTACCTCATATCTACTGAGGACTATGAATGGGACGAGATTGAACAAAATTGGGAAATTGCACTTAATGTACCGTTGGACCAGTTGGACACAACGAGATATTGGTCACAAAACCTGATCAATACTTCAAACTATGCAGAATATTTTTGTCGGGAATCATCATTAAAATTCATGGTAACTGATGGCAGACGATTATTTGTTACCGATTTACCGATAAATTATACTACCTCGCTTGAACAACGAGCGGCAGTAAGGGAGTTTCTAAATAATTTGAAAAACAAAAATAATTTGGATGTTCCCTTTGAACAATTAAGCCATGCGGAGGAATACGAACAAGCCCAATTACATGGACCTCCAAATCACAGCCCTAACAATAGTATGTCTTTCGACTCTGTCGCTGAGGCCAATATTGTCAATGCATTTGATGCGTGACAATTGGAACAAGGAAATAAACCCACATGGATGACTGCAATTCATCCAGCACACGAAGTGTGATATGCACATGGACAGTAAACAGCTGACGCATGTGATGACGATTTGGACGTATAAAACAAAACATCCAAATCAGTTACTATTTGCTTTTTAATTATTAAAAATTACTGTGTACTTTTTACTGTGCACCTACTGTACACTTTATGACTTTTCCTTTTTCAGCAACCTACGTTTTAAATGATATAACCTTTATGAAGGTTATAAAAGGAGTATTCCTCCTCCCTTGTAAATCATCAGTTGTAATATTTCTCTTACTCTTTTGTACTCTCTTTTAATATTCTCCACATATAATATTAGTCCGATCATTTCCGAGTTGTGTTGTGTAATTGGTATCAGAGCCTTATTATCAAAGGTTAGCATTCTAACTATGTTTATATTGTTATGTTAATATGAATGTTAAAGTAGAAACTATTATACTCCATCACAGAACTTATGTTTCTGGAGAAAATTTTAGAGTAAAATATAAAGTTTTTGGAACTAAGTGTCGTAATAATTGTTGTATGAAATATTGTTTAATCCTAGTTTTATATAAATAACTATGTTATTTGATATTACTGTTTGTTTTGTTGCTAAGATTGGTATATGCAGTTATAATCTCCATATTATAATCAAGTTACGACTGTCCTTGTAAAAAAAAAAGAGTTTTCTATGTTTAGATGGGTACTAAGATCGATTCATTCAGGGGTTCTCGAAGATGGTTAGGCCATTGAGGAATTTGGTGTGGAAGGGCATATCATTTATTTGGGACTATAGACTATAGGGTTTTTACCGATGCATCCTTATGGGGACTTGGGTGTATTTATGCAGGAGGAGAGGCAAATAGCTTATGTTTCCCAAAATCTTAAGCCTTATGAAGGTAATTACCCCACCCATGATATGGATTTGTAATCCATAGTGTTTTCACTAAGTGTTTGGAGACATTATCTTTTAAGAGAGATATTCCATTTGTTTACGGACCATAAGAGTTTGTAATACTTTTTCACACAGAGAGATTGACATGAGGAAGTGTAGATGGCTTGAGTTCATGAAGGATCATGAGTTTGATATTCAGCATCACCTAGGCCGGGTGAATGTAGTTGCATATGCCTTGAGCCATAAATTGATAGTTGAGCAAGCAGCAGTGTGGAAAGAGAAGTGGAGCTCACTTCATACAGACGATGGTTACCGTGCTCATTTATGGAAGTTCTTACCTTCACTCCTGAGATTATCTTTTAGGTTGTGAAGGCATAGGCAAGGGATTTTTTTTATCAGTAGAAGATGAGATATTTATTAGAAGAGGGAATGGTGTATTACTCGGTTGATTCTGAGGGAGGCATATGGTTCCATAGTAGGTTAGTAGTTCCCGAGGATGAGGAGTTATGACGAGAAGTTATGACTGAGGCTCATGGCTAGAATTTTTTGGTACATCTCGGCGGTGATAAGATGTATTAGGATATGAGGCACAAGTATTGGTGGACATGCATAAAACATGACATCACTATTTTTGTGTCCAAATGTACCACGTGCTAAATTATGAAGGTAGACCATCAGAGAACAACGGGTGTTCTATAGCCTCTCGAGATTCTGATAATATGAAAGCATTTCCATGGATTTCAGAATGGGTTTACCTACGTTACAGCGGGGACACGATGCCATGTGGGTGATCACGGGACATTTGACAAAGGTGACTAACTTTTTGCCAGTTCAAACAGATTATACTTTAGAGAAGTACACCAAGCTCTTCCTTATAGATATTCATGGTGTATCACTTAATATTGTGTCGTATTGGGAAAAAATGCTTATGTCCCACTATTGGAGGAGTTTCCAACAGGCATTAGGGGAAAAGCTGAGGTTGAGTTCCTCGTATCACCCAATGGCGAATGGTTAGACGAGGTGGGTGAATCAAATGATGGAGGACATGTTACATATGTGTGTTTTGGACTTCAAAGGTAGTTGGGAGCAGTGCTTATCATTAGTTGAGTTCTTTGATAATAGCAATTACCAATCCACAATAAGCATAGCGCGGACCTTGTCGTTCGCCATCTTATTGGTTAGAGGTGGGGGTGAAAAACTTCTAGGACCATATTTTAACCAAGACACCTCATAGAAGGTGGAGATGATCAGGGATTGGATTGGGATTATTCAGGATTGACAAAATAGTTACGCAGAGGAGGATAGGAGGAACTTATATCTCAAGGTTGGGAATTAGGAGCTACTTAGGGTATCTCCAATTAAGCGAGTAATGTAATTTAAAAAGAAAGGGAAGTTGAATCCCTAATGTATGGGACCATTACATATTATTAAGAGGGTTGAACCAGTATTAGTGAATCATTTAACCGTGAAAATTCACTTTCAAAGGATCCCCAATGTTTTTCATGTATTAAATTTACGGAGATTCCATAGAGACGATGCAGCTTATCTTCACATAGATATTGGGGAGACATAGATTCAACACGATGTGAGTTATGAGGAGAAACATGTCTCTATTTGGATCGTAAGGAGTATAAACTTCATTTAAAGGTAGTTCATTTAGTGTATGTCAAGTGGGGGCACCACAACGAGGATGAGTTGACATGTGAGAGGGAGGATGGCATGCGAGAGAAATATATAGAAATCTTTTAATCAGCTACGTGTTGAATTTCAAGGAAGAAATTCCTTTATTGGGGGTGGAGAATGTAATACCCCGTACTTTTATGTCATTTTATTTAGTATATTAAAATAAATGAAAATTAATAATTACTTGAGATATTTAATAATTAAGATTTTTGCATATGTAGATAGTTAAATGTGCATGTCTTGTGATTTTCTTATACCACATGATATCACAATTAATATGTGTAATTAATGAAATGGACTATGTAGTTAATGCGTAAAATAAATAAGTGTGCATTTTATTTTACACTGAGAGGTTTTACCATGTAATTTGAGGTAAACCTATTTTGAGTGGACACCTGAATGATACAGAACTTTGTTTATGTGTTATAAATATCTTAAGTTAGGCCAACGGTTAGGTATAACCATAGGGTGAATTTTGGGCTATTCCGGGTAGCATTTAGGGCTATTTTAAGAGGCCGGAATTAGGCCTCATTGGGAGGTACGAAAATTAGAGTTTTTAAAAAGACTATGACTCTTTTATTAGTGTTATATTATCAGCTAAACGAAACCGTAATAGCTATAATCACCTCGGATAATTAGAGAAATCTTAGAGAGGAGAAATTAAAGGATTTCAAGAGAGGGTTCTTCAATCTTCAAATGTAAGGAAATAATTTTCTTGCAACATCATTAAATAATATGTAATTAATTTAGAATCATGTTCTTCCCATGATGATTTCAAGTTTTGGACTCATTTTTGGGATTTAATTCATATTATCTTAATCATGTTATTATTCGGGACTAATCAGGATTAGTTATTCATTTTCTCTCTATTGTTCGATCCAAAGAGGGTGATATGTATTTCCTTTCACGATTTCATAATTTCTAAACTTTAAACCATCAATGAAAGGATATTATACTGTCTTGAATGTTTTGTTGATGGTCTGTAGAGAAACCAATATGTGTATGGGTTGTCTTTTGTTTGGTAATTAAATTTTTAGCCGAACCAATTTTAGCATTGTATAATATTTATTTAACCATTTTGTTTTATTAATATCTCATTTAACTATTTGATTAATATATTATGCCTTAACCAAATATAGTATGTTTCCTGTATATGAAACAATATTTTTCATTCTTCGACTAAGTGAAATCTTAATTATGGCCTACTATGCATGAATGTTTAGCTATTGGTAGTGGTCCGACAAAATCTTATTGCACATGTGTAAGTGTCAAAATAATAGCCAGTTGTAATAATTAATTCTTGGGAAACATTCAACTTTTGTAATTCTTCTCAACCAAAATATTTGGCTACTTTAGGACTTCCAATGTTTGATACTAATTTCTTGGGGTAATAAAGACCCAAAATCATAATCATGAGAGCTTTTCGATTGACAATGGCATTAGAAGCAACTTTTGTCTATCCACTGCACCATCATTTTGCTTTCGTAAAATGGACGTTCTCAGAGACATGTGTTAATATTTAATGGTTTTTTTTTTGCATTTCAAACAGTGCCACTAAGTTATTTAAGCTCATTTTTATTCTTATTTTTCTCATTTTTTTACCATTCACTTTCCTTCTCAAAGCATACTTTAAGCTTTCATAACTATTTTCTTTCTCTTTAAACCCTTTACCGACAATGGCCTCTAGCTCTTCAGAGGTCCTATTGTCATTAGTAATGTTGTTTACGCCATCAAATTCTCATGTAGGGAATCACTCACAACCGTTGGCCCCTATTTCACAAAGGATATCATGTTAGATGTGTCTCCCTATTATCCCAGGTTTTGGGATCACAATCTCCTCATTCAAAACACTACTTAACTCTAAACACCTACCACCTTCAATTTTAGGGCTTAGTCCAAAAAGTTGGATAACGACTGGTCCAAATGGGTGCATTAGATGATGGCCCTCGGAGCATCATAGATGGAAAAGTCTGACATAGATTCATCCATTTTTTATCCCAAGTTTTTTTTTAGAATTCAACATTTTATTTCTTTGAATTCAATTTTGGGATGGAAGGTACCATTATTTTGGATATTTATCAATTGACTGGGTTCAAGTATCAGGGTGAGGAAGTTCACCCATATATGCCCTCAGTTGATATTCCATGGACTCTAAATAGTGTAAACCTCCATTTTTCATATTCCACATTCATGCATGCACATCTAGAAGACACTCAAAGTGTAATTGATAAGGAGTATTTTTGTTTTCTTTTGTTATGTCTATCAATACATGTTCTTTGTGCTAAATATCAAAGAGAAATGTTATAATACTCTTTCTTGTCTGCCAATATTATGAAGGGTGATGAAGTTTCTCTTATTCCCTATCTTTTGGTCTCTTTGTATAGAACTTGTTAAGAACCCTTGTAATGCCAAAAAAGGTGGGCCACTACGGGTCCTTCAAATGTGGCTTCATGCACAGTTTTTAAAATTTGGCCATGGCAAGCATCATTCTAATCTTATCCATTGATATGCTTATTATCGCTCAAAAGTTGGGCATAAAAACTATGAATCTCTCATCACCATGTTTAGAACTCTACTTATTTATAGGACAATAATTTATTTTCATTCCCTATTGGCACCCATTAAAGCACCACTTTTGATAGTCCCAATTTTGAGGAATCCTCACACTTTAATACAGACTGATCCTTGTTAGGGAAGCTTCTTGATTACTAGGAATTTATATTATGGAACATCACTTCCCTCTTCCCAGCAGTTCTAAGTCATTTGGGGAAATATACATGCCTGCCCAATTTTTAAGGCAACTTGGCTTTTATCAATCTATTCCAGTTCCCATAAGTACCCAAACCATTCCTTAGGTATTTCCTATGTATTCTCAAATCTCGAAGGTCATTGTTTTGTAAGGCATAGTTGAGTGCCATAAGGTTCGAGACACCTTTAGTATAACAGGAGTTGAGTTCAATTAAGGGGAGACCCCAATTTTTAGGGATTTGTGTTACAAGTACAATAAATTCTTCTTGAAAACATTAAAAGCATCCACAAAGCCTACTTCCTCTAGTAAGGCTTTAGCTATTTCTTGTAATTCCATCCCTATTTGTGTTGGCCTTAACTAAGACATTTGATTTTCTTGTAGAAGTTCGACCTTGTGAAGATTATGAATCCTCACACAATAGGAAATTAACGCCTAGAGAGAACGAGGCTTTATAAGGAGAACTTTTGAGGGAGGCCAGAGAGCAAGAAAAAGAAGAAATTCCTTTATCTCGACTAGTGAGGCCAAGGTCTTCTTCTGACAATCCAACTAGCACTTCATCAGGTTCTACTAGGCCTACTAAGGCTCCCATTTATTCTATGTTCATTATTCACAAGAAAAAGCGCATGAAAACCATATCTAGAAAACATGTTCACCAAGTCAAGTTGGCAAGTATGCCAATCATATTTCTCTTGAAGAACTTTTTAGCACTTTGGCAATATTACACCAACAAATTTGACTTCGAATTTTGTTTCCCAACACACATAACATAATTAGTTGTTCTTAATCTATCACTCTTGATATTTAGGTAAGTTAGATATTTTTTAATGGTTTTCTCTAATCCTCTTGAATATCAACATTCTCAATTTCAACCTAGGGAGACCCATTATGAAGTAATGCTAAGAAACCATCAATGTCACTAAGATTTAATTTTTCTTCAAAGTTGTCATGAAGCTTAACACCTGAAGCCTTTTGAGCCATTTTATTGTCTTCTTCATTTAGAAATCTGGGAATATACTTTATTGTGACTTTATGAAATTAGGCAATAAATTTAAAGCCACGTTGTTATAAAAAGTTTAACCATTATAAACACATTTGTATTCATCAATTAATTATCTTTTAAGTAATTAGTAATCACCCAAAAGTTCTATTATTAAAGCATTACAACTATGAAATTTTTTTAGGCACATTATCAAAGCATCATATTCCACTTGATTATTGGAACATGTATTCTCTTCTAACCCGTACACATGCTTAGTTTTTATATTCTCAGGAGATTCGATAACCACCCCTATTAATGACATTATTTCATTCTTCGAACCATAAAACCATAACTTCCATAGGAATAGAGATATGTATCATATCTCATATTCCCGTTCTGGCTCATCCTCTCATGGATTATCTTCCAAGAAATCAACTAATACTTGTCCTTTTACTATTCTTTAAGGTACATAATGTAGGCAAGAATCATATAGTGCTAACACCCATTTACCAATTCTATTGCGCAAAATAGGTATAGTCAACATATATTTGAATAAATCAAACTTCAAAATGACAAACACTTCTCTAATCAATAAATAATATCTTAATTTCATAGAAGCAAAATATAAAGTTAAACATATTTTTCCCATTATGGGATGTCTACATTCATAATCATTTAGAAACCTACCCAGGTAATACATAACTTAATCTTTGTGGTTCTGACAATCTTGAGCCAGTAGTACTCCAATTGATGCATAAAGGCTACAATGTACAACTATAGTGAACTTTCTTACCTTGGAGGAACCAAAACATGTGGCTTGAACAGGTATCTCTTGAGTCCTTGGAAATCTTGCTCATGGCCCCTTTCTAATCCACCTCTTCTTAGTCTTTTAGCTTCACAAAAGGATAAAACTATTTAGTTTTTCCTGGTGCATTATATATAAATCTATAAAGGAAATTAACTTGACCCAAAAACCTTTGTAACTCTTTCTTATTTTTGGTAGTTATGCTTTTAATTATGGCGTTGGATTTGTTATGATGAACCTATATTCCCTTTTGGTGTACCAAATACCGTAGGAAATTTCCTGTAGAACTCCAAAGGCAAACTTCAAAGCATTCATTTTAAGTTAATAAATCCTCATCCTTTAAAAGGATTTTTTGGAGAAATACCAATTTACTGATAATAGTGAGAACAACCATCTTTAGATGGCTTACATCTTGAATTACATAAGAGAAAGAAAAAGAAAGCTCTACTCAACATACCTAATATAAGGCATACTATATTTATCTAAAATATTTGATCCTTGAATATTTTTTGGGAAATCTATCCATGAACAAAATGAGTGTTTCTGTTGAGAATAATTCCTAAGAGAATACAAAAGATCATCAACCTTATTTGCTTCTTTAAAGTAATAGGGAAAGGAGACTTGAGAATCTTGATACAATAATCTAATTTCATTCAAAATTGGTTTAATCTTCTAAGGGATAGTAATTGAATTTTGATTGAGGCAATTAATGATAAATTTAGAATCTGATTTAACTTCCACCATGTCCAAGTTGTGACATTTTTAATATTTGAGACCTTCTCTAATGACTAAAGCTTAAGCTGTATTATTAGTGACATTTACATCACTATCAGATAGAGCCTAAACTAGAGAGCCTTTCTCATCCCTTATAACTGCTCCAAATCCCATTAGTCCTCTTGAGGAATAAGAACCATCTGTAGTTCATTTTAATCTGCCTCTTTTAGCTCTAATCCAATAGGTTAAAATCTGAGAACTAGAAATATAAGAAGGCATCTTAATCTCAAATAAGTTAGTAGCTGAAATTAAAGAAGGTGGATGTTTAGAGTTAAAGGATATTTGATTTGAAAGCTCTCGCACTCGAGTAGAAATATTAGAGATGATACTTTTAGCGCACATACTTTTATCTTCATAAATGGATTTATTTTTACTTACCCAAAGCTCCCAAAGAATGCATACTTGAATTATTTCATGAAGCCATTTGGAGATCGGATTAGAGCTTGCCTTTAACCACCAAGAAATTATAATAGCTAGAACATAAGTAGAAGAAGAGGATAATCCCATAAGAGAGATAAAGAACTTATAAATTTTTGTGGCTATAGTACCTTCTATGAATAGGTTATTAGATGTTTCTGGATTTTTATAGCAGCATCTATATATTAAAGCAAGATGAATACCTAGATCTTTGATATTTCTTTTTAAATGTAGAGCATTACAAAGAGCCTTCCAAGATAAAATTGATATATTATGAGGCATATGGGGATCCAAAATTTAAGAGTGAGAATGTTAATGAAGTGTGGCCTTCCTAGATAACTCATAAGATAAATTGAAACTAAATTTTCCACTTTGAGTCTTAGACCATATTAACTCCCCTTCCACTCATAAAGAATTTTCCTCAACAATGTCCCACACACTGCTTATTCTTCTAATGGCCATAGAACCTATGCTAACTGGAACTCTTCTATACTTTTACCTCATGAATCTATCCCAAAGAGAGTCTTCCTTATTTAATTCCCAAGCAAGTTTAATATTGTAACCTTAGTCATAGACTCTAGACTTCGAATAGATAAACCTCATTCTTCTTTAGGCCTGTATATAGAATAGAAGTGATCCCATTGATGCCATTTACCATACTATTTTGTAGAGATCCATAAGAAAGAACTGAAATGTTTCTCAATTAGGCATATAGTCTTATTAGGGGTATTAAGAGAAAAAAAGAATAAAAAGGCATTGAGGATAGGAATGACTAGATCAGAGTCATTCTTCCTCCAAAAAATAGAAATTTTGACTTCCAACCATTGGATTTAGCCAAAATATTTTGAACTAGATGATCAAACAATATGGCCTTCCTTCTATCATTGGATAAGGGACATCCCAAATATTGAATAGGAAAAGGAGAGTTTTTAAAGGAGGTAACCCTTACAACTGCTGAAATCCTTCTAGGGAGCACTTTGGAGTAGATTAAGAAGCTACTTTTATCTTTATTCACTAACTGACCTGATTCTTCCTCATACTCTTTCAACAAAAATAGAAGCTTTTTCAAACTTCTGTTGTCACAATTGGTGAATATAATAATATCACATGCATAGCTTAAATGTCTAACTATAGAGCATCTTTTAGGGTGAGATAAATGAATTATTACAATAGATTCCATAAGGGCCTGAACACTAAGAGCTTCAGCTAATAAAAGAAATAAAGAGGGGGATAGGGGGTCCCCTTTGTCTAATTCCTCTAAAAGGATGAAAGAAGCCTTTGGGAACTCCATTAATCAAAACTGAATACTTGGGAGAAGATATACATCTCCATATAATATCAATGAAGAACTCCCCAAATCCAAATGCCCTTAGAGACTGGATAAGGAACAACCATGAAACCTGGTTATAAGACTTTTCCATATCTAATTTAGGCGTAATATTATCACCATGGGCCTTCCTATCCAATAATTGAACCATTTCTTGACAAGGTATGATATTATCCAAGATATTCTTGCCTCGAATAAATCCAGACTAACGAGGGGATATAAGGTTAGGGGTTAGAGGGCTGAGTATACTATTAATAATTTTAGAAATAATCTTGTAACAAAAGTTACAAAGACTAATTGGTCTATAATATTTACAATAGGAATGTTTGTTTATAATAGGAATAAGGAAAATGTTGGTATCTCCCTAAGACTTTGGCAGATCAGCTCCAAAAAATAAACTTTAGATGGCCTCAATGAGATCTATTTTTATAATAGACCAACATATATTATAGAATTGAACCAAGAATCCATCTACTCCTCGAGCACTGTTGGAATTGAGCTCTTTAATAGCATTAAAAATCTCCTATTCTTTAGGAATCTTTGATTCATTTGGGAGTTGATTTTCTTTGGGATAGCTCTCAACAACTTTGGATCTTTAATATCTCCTACAGAAAACAAAGAAGAAAAATAATTGATAAAAATGTTAGAGATTTCCTCATGTGATTGAGATTCACTGTCATCTTCATTCTTACACCTATGAATCATGATATTGCTTCTAGTATGCTTTATAATTGAATGGTAAAAATTGTTATTTTTGTCCTCGTCATTAATCAATTTAGTCTTAGCCTTTTAATGCAAGAAAATATCATCATTAGTTAAAGCACTATTCTAATCAGCTTTAAGGTTTGAGCACTACTCTCTATTAGTACCAGTTGGGGAAGATTCTAGATCAAATTCAACTTTCAATTTCTGACCCTCCAGGTCTTTGATGTTTTCGAAAATATCTTTAAAGACATCCTTACTCTATTTCCTCAAAATAGCTCTGAGTCTTTTGATTTTAAAGGCAAAAGCTTCCTACCAGTGACTAGTATAGACCAAGAATTGAGGAAAATTTGGAAGAAGTCAAGATGAGAGCACCGTATATTTTAGTATTTGAAAGGTTTAACAGGATTATTTGGTTGAGATTGAATTGTAATCAGATCCTAAAGGACTTTAGAACCTGATGCCCTGATACCACCTGTGACACCCCGCCCAATTAAATATGGGATGATCAGTCCTTTATAAAATTTAAAATAGAATGTTCGGTTGGTTCATTCTTAGCATCACTATCGAAAACTTAAATCCAATTAATTACCTAACATTTAATTAAGCTAGTGTCAAAATATTTTCCAATTAAACTTGAAACAAATAAATTCATTTAATTTCTGAACATATGATTACAAACCATACACAAGAGATGAATACTGACTGAAACAAATACTGAATAATTAAGACTAGATAAAACCTTCCAGTTCAAAGTCACAAACCAAATCATAATAAATAATCAATCCAACTGAAAAAGAACTACAAGGGAAACTGAGTGCAACCCTGTGAATGAGAATGGGCGACACATGCCCGAACTGAAATATCTGAACTAGGAACTGAATGAAATGAGAGAAGCATCTAAACTCAATGACTCGCAACTTCCACAACAGCTGCAACTCGGCAAACCATCCAAGTATCTTGAACCGGTGTCCCTGTGGCTGGGCACCTATACTAATACATATATATATATATATATATATATATATATATATATATATATATATATATATATATATATATATAGAGAGAGAGAGAGAGAGAGAGAGAGAGAGAGAAGAGATGCAAAAGACAGGTCAGAGCCCGATGTTTTAAAAAGATTTATTAGCAAGTATTTAAAACTGCATTAAAGCAAGTATTATATGCATGTTAGTTCTAACTCTCACATGATATTCTCACCTCTAAACTAAGGTGTACGCCTAACGCACATCTAATCCATCCTAGCCATCTGACACACTTCTAACTAGGAAAAGGCTTATCCTTCTATTTACCCCTCATAGTAGTATTCCGTATTTGATATCAACATTTATCATTTAAATAAGTGTTATCACACTAAAGTCAAGTATTCACTATTTATGTTATAGAAGGTTTCACTACCTCGATAGTCTGTAATTATTCCATTGTAGATATACCACAAGAATATATATATCCCTCACTATTATATATATATATATATATATATATATATATATATATATACTAACACAGCACCCCAAGGATACACTTGTAGTACATTGCATACTCTGCTCTCATGTCCCGGTACATCTCGTACTCAAACAAGGATTATCGGTTCAGAAATCTCCCACGAACCATATAAACAAATCACACATATTGGAGGCGAACATAGTTTACATACATATGGGTCACGCACATACCTACGCTACCATAGTCAGCTGACATATCAACTCACAAATAATTCTTCACAGTCCTATGTTCTGAGATACAAGTCAAATATCCCCCCGAAGGTCACTCAGGATAAGACCGTCTCTACACAATTCCCTCGCGATAGCAAGCAGTTAGGTATGTCATACATAAAATATATCAAATATAGGTATACACACAACCCATCAAATCAAACGGTATACACACAGATCAAATGGCATATTCCATACGTAGTATTACCATCACTAAATACTATCAACGTATTTTAAATTACGATATTCCCTCTCTCGTAATATATATAAGGATAATATGTCACCCGAAAACCCTTAATACATAATAATAATAAGAAGTCCCAAACGTAATCACTAATTTTTATTCTTATAAGTTCCATATCGTTTGAACTAATATCGTAAGTATTTATCACTTAATACTCTCGACGCATTTACAATTACGATTATCTCTCTCTCGTAATTTTCAAGGTAAACTCACCATCCCTAATGTATGAATCATTACACCTAAACAACTCCCAATAATTCTGCACCGTTCTGGGTTGATCGGACACTGGTTTTCCCACTCAAATTAATCGTTTACTAAAATAAGGGCAAAATAGGAAATTCCCTAAAAATTAGAAATCTCGCTCGAACCATAAGAGCATCTCACTCGAACGACTTCCACGTATCGCTCGAACGACTTCGTGGGACAATCCTATCTCGCTCGAACGACTTAGCGCGAGATACTGATCTTGCTCGAACGATACCCTTCGCGCGACATCTCGCGACCTGGGTGTTTCGTCTTCAATCTTAGAAAGCCTCATTTTCACCATTTTTCAACCCTAAAACCGCTAAAATATCATCCCAAACTCCAATCAATCAGTCCCAAATCAAATCCTAACATTTGTAAATGAATTATAACAACCTAGAATCATTAAATCATCCATATAATTCGAAATCCCCAAATTTATTATCAAGAACCCTAGTTCTTAAATTGATATGCATAACTTCGAAATTAAACCCATATTTGTTTATAAAAATTAACATAATTTTGTAGGAATCATCTTATCTACATATGAGATTCAAATTCTTATCTACTCAGCCCTAGGTTATGATATAGTTATCCAATTTCACCCAAATTAACTTTCATAGCAATGGTTTATTAACCTAGACTAACATGAACACAATTATCACTAAAGAAAACAAGAAATAAACACTTGCCTCGATTTCGAAGGTCTGATCCGTTGGTGTTGTTGGTATGGATGCTCTCCTCGCGTTTCGATCTACACGATGGTGGTGGTGGTTGTGCAAGGTGGTGTAAATTGACTCTCCTCCTTTGCAATTTGCTCTCCCTCACCCACTGTGGCTCTCTCTTGATTTTGGTATATCCTAACCCTAATTGTCCCCAATTAGCTGATATAATATTTCTCCAATTTTTGCCAATATAATTTCTCTGAAAATCCAAATTACAAAACTCTCCCTACCAGGTGCCGACTTGGCCTAAAAATATCCCGGAGTCCAAATAAAATACTCGGGTAGAGTTTTCCGACTATCTCGACCCCTCCGAACTCAACAGCGCACTCGAATGTAATACCCCGTATTTCGAAATATTCTATTTAATTAAATTGGAGAATTAAATGAGAAAATACGGCTTAATTTAAATTACGTAAGAGGAGTAATTTAATGAGATTTATTAAAAATTGTAATTATGGAATATTAATCGAGAGATATATACGGATTTATATTGCCTCATTATATTTACTTAGTGCGAGTGGTAAATAATTACTTAACGCGTGTAGATCATGTTGGGGTGAGAACGAGTAATATTTTTAAGTGACTCAAATGATAATTTAGAGGTCACAGATGAGTCCGGAAGGGTCAAATTAGTCAAAATAGTATACCCGGGGGTACTAGTTGAGTCTTGGGGAAATTTTGGACTAAACCGAGACCGTTCGGGGGCGTTTTGGTCTTTTAACATGAGAGGGTATGGAGACCTATGAATTTGAGAGCCTTTTATCAGCCGTATGAAAGAGGGGTTAGGGTTAGAAAACCCATGTAAACACCAATACAATTAGAGAGAAGGAGAAAATCATTCTCAGGGCTTAGAAGATGCTTTTGAGAAGGTTGGGTTTGGATCTTGCACCCTAGGAGCCAAAGGAGGAAGGATTGAAGAAGAGAAGCATCAATCCATCATCAACTCCATGAAATCAGAGTCCCTCTGTCAAGGCAAGTTGTTTATTGCAAAAAATTATAAAGTCATAGTACCCATGTGTAGGGTTTTTGAGTAGTTTTGTTAAATCAATATCTTGATAGGAGAATAATGATATTTATACATGTTGGGATAGGAATCGCATGTAGAATGATTTAACATATATATGGGATTAATATTCAGAGTAGATTTGATGATTATTTCAGAATAAAATCTGGGTTTTGAATGCATATATGGGAAGAACACCATAACTAGGGTTTTAAGAAATTCTGGATTTAATTCACTATTTCTTTAAAGGAATTGGGGTTTTGATGTATTTGACACGTTAGAAATTTTCCTAGTATATGTGGAAACATGTTAGGATCATTGGGTTGAAGTTTGGTGGACTATAATGAAGTTTGGAGATTTGTTAATGGAGTATGAGGTTAACGAAGAAGACAAACTACGTCTGTCCCTGCTCGATCGATCGATCGATCTCGAATGTCGATCGATCGACTAGGTCGATCGATCGAACCCAGTAGTCGATCGATCAACGTAAGCTATTTTTCCCAAATTTTTCGTGTTTAAGGTTTCTTTGATTTTCGGGAATGAATGAGTATCCTAGGATTTATATTATACTTATATGGGAGTGAGAATAAGACCAGTAGGTATATTATCGAGGTCCGATAAGGCCATTGGGTGTAGGACTTGGATTATGGACCGACGAGAATAATTCGATTTAGTAGAGTATCGGGGGAACTCGAAATTGAGTTATGAGGCGAGGCAAAGTCAATTCAAGTAATAGACCAGTAGGGTAAGTAATAACTACTGAAATTATAAGTGAGGGGTAACTAGGACCCTTAGAGTTGTGTGAATACTCAAATAAATGCGATTAATGAGATAAATCGTAAAGCGAATATTGTACGATAGATATAAGAGATTAAAATATTACGTATGAACATAATTAATAGGTCGGGCGTGTACCTACTGAATTACATGATCTTTTAGGTCGAGAGAAGTATACCTAAATTAATTATGTTAGGGTCGATGAGATATTCCGAACTAACATAGGGTTATTATATGTTTGGGGTCGATGTAAAATGTCGAACCAAACCTTTGAACTGGTGGCGTGATGAAAGAGTCCGAGCCAGAATTTGTGTATATAAATAATTGGGGTCGATGTATCATTCCGAACCAATTTTTACTTGGGGTCGATGAATCATTCCGAACCAAGAGTCCTTTACATGTGTGAAAAGGACAAAATAGTAATGACTGATATTTAGTATATATTGTGTGTGAAATATATACTTGATGATATTCTACTTCTGTGTATTAGTATATTGATATATATTATGTATTTAAAGATACATACCGAACAGGTAAGTTAAGTAGTGAAACTTAATTACGAAACGTAATGTTAGATAGAGAATATCTATTTAGTAATTTAAGTAGTGAAACTTAATTACAAAAGTGGGAAGATAGAAATTGTGATAATTGTAGAAATTTAGTAGTGAAACTAAATGAGAAGTTTTGAAACATAACATTGGTGAAATGTTACTTGAGTATTAATTAACCTTCGAGAGATGTTAATGAAATGGATGTACTGTGTGGGAGATACGAGAACTTAAGTATAGATAAGTTCAGATGATTACTTAGTCCTAGTTAGCTTGGAAGATATGTCTAGGTAGGCTAAGTGTAGAACGTTAGGTGTGCACAAAAGATGAGGGGTGAGTAAACTCAAGAGAGTGTACGAGAACCTAACATGTGTATTCAATAACCGCATTTTATATTGTGATAAATGCTTGTTAAATATTTTCAAAATATTTTGAGTACTAACTCTTGCTATAAAATATTTTCAAAACCTTTTAGGTGTCCAGCCACAGGGACGCCATGTATGATGATTTCATTCCAGGGACTCGAAGCTGTAGCACAGTGGATGCTTACAGGATTTTGATTAGATGATATCTCTCATTTAGATCTAGTGCAGGATCTCACACTATTCTTTGTATGGACTTGTGGTCCGGTATCAGTCTCAGATGTTTAGTTTCAGACTAGTGGCTGTTCTACTATTATTTTAGGATTTTAGCCGATGGTGTATTCGGTATTACTCTTATTCTTTTGTACTCACACTTTGTTGATTGGGTTATAGTACATGGTTATTTTTATACTTTGTTCCGCATGGTTGATTTATCTGTTTTAAGAAAGATAAAATTTGGCATCGGTCTAATTTTTACTTAGGGGATTAGTAATTAAAAAGTTTTTGACAGTGATGCTAAGAATGAACCATTTGAGAAACCTGTTTTAATTTAATAAAGGCCTGATCACCCGATGTTTAATTAGGTGGGGTGTCACATCGAAATGATCATACGAGTTATAAAAAATAATTTACCTTTTTATTCCACTTAATTAGTCCTGACACGACTCACACGCGCGTCCTCGATTTAATATACCAAACTTTCGTATTTCTCTCTCACGACAAGTTATATAAAATCGTCATTCCATATTACTTATTCTCACAGTAATATTCATAATTACTAACTTCTCGTCACGCTAGTAAATATTCAAATTTATTCCGGATTAATAATTAATTCTCACATTTTAATTTAATTAATCCCACAATAATAATAAATCACATAATTATTTAAATATTCTAAAATACGGGGTATTACATACTCCCCCCCCCCCCCCCCCCCCCCGCGCCAATAATGGAATTTCGTCCCGAAATTCAGAGAATAAGGCATTTCTCGCAAGGATAACTCCGGGTATTAACCTCACATCTCATGTAATCTACGCAGTACCGCCCATACAACACATTACCGAATACCCTTAATAATGAACACCTCACTCATGTGATAATTTACTCTCCAAGCCTTACCATTTAAGTTTCACCACTTAAATTTTTTTTTTTTATAATTACTATCTAGCCTCCTACTACCCGCACTAGTAGATTATCAGTATTTAGATATATACGAATTTGTTTTACTACTATGTTTCATTAGTAGTTTATTCTTGCTTGTATTGTATATACTTTACACACAATATATACTATAAATGTTAACACATTTTCTCCATACTGCCTCCGTAAAGGACTATGGAATCCAAGCATGTACACTACCGGCTCAAACTTAGAAATAATAGGAAAAGATCCCACATCACTCGGTACCAATTCCCTCATTCCAACATGCAATAATGCAACTCCCAATCATTTCCATCCTGGTTAACGGGCCCTAAATTTCCTCTGGACCTAGTAGATTATTGTCCTCCCCTCTATCCAATAAGCACAAGGATGACAAGGATTTCTAAATAATGCCTCAAATGGAATCCTATCGATAATGAGCTGAGGGGAGTAGTCTTACACTAACTCTACCAGTGGAAGATATTACACTAAACCTTCCAATAATTGGAAATACAACATTCCTCGCAATGTGTAACTAGAACTCTCAGTCTGCCCGTTTGCCTGCGAGTGTTTTAGGCCGGATACGTTCACATCTCGATATTCATGGCCTCCCCAAAACTCTTCCCAATAATCAAGTCATAACTCTCTTGACTCTATCGAACAAAAACTCTAGTTCTACCCCATATGACCTTACTATCCCAGGAATAATGGTTGAGGTTTACTGTTACACGTTATGATTTGTCCTAACTTGGCATAACTTGAGCTACTTTAATTACCCGACCCACTTTCACCCACATAGGGTCGTGATCCCATTGCGAAGTAATTAGCTCTGTAATGGTTCAGGGATATACTCTCCCATTACTACCAAGGAATTCCTAATGCTGAAGGAACTCTATTATTTCCTGATGGTCCACTTCCAATTGGAGCTCAGTAATGTCCTGCTTTTCTTATCCCATCACTACTACGGCTTTATATCATTATGAATTTTACCTTTCTTATAACCACGTCCATATCTATGTCTCATGCAACAGTGTCATCACTGCATGTCGCAAGTCCTTCCATCTCTCTTTAATCTTCAAATTCTCGTGAAACATGCTCTCTCCATGTCCTATCAAGTAAGTTTCAACTTTCCCGAGTTAAACTTTATCGGATTCTTCCTATACTATCCTCATGGCAAATCTAGTAATTAACTGTCCTAACTACCCTAACCCATCAAACATCTAAGTTCTGAAGTCACACTCTTCTTCATTCAGTTACCTCTCGTAATACGCATTGTGCCACAATTCTTAATTATGGAAAATACTATAATTCAACTATCTAGGGAGCCCATACACCCTATGTTTTGTGCATTGCAGCACCACCGTACTAGACATTTTATATAAATAACAAATTATGGCCCACATACTTGGCATGACTATATGGTAAGGTCCTACTCAGTCACCCTACCTTTTCCACCTAATCATATCTTAGGTTGTCCCACTGGTCTGCTTGTGGTGTCAACGATTGGTAACATTATCACATATTAATCTTATACGGCTCTATTAGCCTTGGTTTGTAATATAACCATTAATTCACAGCTATAACTACGAATATTTCAATCACTACGATATTAAATCCATGTACTAAAGTCACACTTCTCCCAACTTCCAACGTTGGCTAAGTTTCATGTGTGGGATGTCTGGCAAAGAGAAATCAAAACAAGGAACCCCCCCGATACACTACTACCTAACACAGCTCGTCGTCGAGATATGTTAATTCCTTACTCCATAACATATATCCCTGAATTCCCATCTACAAACATAAAAGTCTACTCGTCTACTTTTATGTCACTAAAGATGGCATACAATGCGTCACTCTCCCGATCACAAGTTATTAGCGCTATATAATTAAGGAGCTATATCTATCCTCTCTATAATAAGTCAATATACCCTGAATCACATCAGTAGAACATCCCTACTCACTGGGATCAATGTAATAAGACAACATACTCGCTGAAGTCTACAATACAATACAACACATATGCAGGATCATCCGTCTTTCGGGTGATGCCTCGCTAAAACCATATATTTAAAAATTTTAGTACAATAGTCTTATCACACAATTTACTACCGTTCAAACCCTCGGTAACAAGTAATCGTATAATATAATAATAATATGCTCTACTATCATAACGCTCAAAGGAGCACGAATCGTTACATAATACCATATATAAATTTCTCTTAGTGTCCATACTTGCTCCTCCCCGCAGGTGGCACGAAAATCTCGCTACCAAATGGTAGTCATTTACATACTAAGTCTGTTGTCTCCAGCATACCCACTAAACCGAATGCACACTCAAATTCTTAGTGTTAACTATTCACATATGTTGTAACACACCCACGTCACTTGAACTCATCATTTATTCACAAGGATGAAACAAAGCTCCATCAGTCTATCATGATCGTAGGGTCCCCATACGCACGTTTTGCGACCCATAATTATCTATAATCGTTATACCTTTCGTATTCCATTCATTAGATTTTCCCTTACTTTTTGGTAGGTAAATTATTCTATTTTACGGCTCACCCGCCTGACATCGATACATTAGCCCCATATCTCTAGGCCTCAATTATGGCTTTACTGGCCTCCTTTGATTTCCTGGGCCCCGTCGACCCTGAAATACGGTATGCTACAGTTACTGAGGACTACGTTGGTCCTAACTAGACCCACTACTCTCGAGTTATTAGTTCCTGGGCCTAATTCTCTTGACACGATTCCTACACTGTACATTTTACTTCTCTAACTGGTATGCCTTACAACCACGGTTTATTACTCCCGATACTATCAATTTCACTTCTCAAGTGATCACATTCAATACTGGTAACCCTTATCTCTACATACAGGGTAATTTCCCTTTCACTGGTCATCCTGACCTTATTGGGATGTCCTTCTCTCGGACCTAGCAGTCTTGACTCCTGGTTGTTATGTTCGTTGTTCCTTGCACTATACATGGCATATGGAACACATGGTCGACCCGCTGGTCTTGACTGAATCCATCACCATTTCATTAAAATTTAATCATATCATTTAAATAGGTTTCCCCCACTGGGTATACGTTCTGGTGATATTCTACTAACACTATTGAATTCAACATTTCCCTTCGGCTAGGTATCACAACATTATTTGCCCCCTTTCTTCTGGGGCATTGACTTATGCTAATAAACATATATTTTGACGGCATTGACACTAATAACCTTAGTCGCACCTCCCATTCACGCTAGGGCATTCCACCCACGAGTCCATTTCAACTTACGGACCCTTATTATCTTCTATGACTCCTACTTCGATTACGAAGTTTGCTTACCTAGTTAACTCATCCTTTATGGTCGGTCCTTACCCGACCAACTGGTGAAAGATTAAACAGTCAACTTGCACCCAATATCTCGATTTGATTTTCTATTGTTACTCATTACCGTTTCTCTGAGCTGGAAAAAATTTCTTCTGAATTTAAAATTCTGAGTGTTACTGCACTCTACTTTACATTATTGCCTTTGGATTAGCTCCCTCCATTGGCCCATCACACTTAGATATTACTGTTGGCGACTTCTATCGCGATCATCGTTCCCCTAATGCTTCACAACTTTCAATTGTTTTCCTCCTCCTGTAGTCCCGCTAACGACCTTCATTGGTCGTCGCATATTGTTCGGAGTACAAAGTCCAATCACTCTCGCATATGAATTGGATTCACTCAAATAAATCACAAGAGAGCGTAAATCGCATAAGTAGTGGAATACAACAATCCTAGAATAAGGCTATACATCAAAGAACGCTAAGCTGAAACGTAGTAAGCCGTACAGATCCTAAAGGACTCTAGAACCTGATGACCTGATACCACCTGTGACACCCCGCCCAATAAAATATCGGGTGATCAGTCCTTTATAAAATTTATAACAGAATGTTGGGTTGGTTCATTCTTAGCATCACTGTCGAAAACTTAAATCCAATTAATTACCTAACATTTAATCAAGCTAGTGTCAAAAAAAATTCCAATTAAACTTGAAACCAATTAATTCATTTAATTTCTGAACATATGATTACAAACCATACACAAGATATGAATACTGACTGAAACAAATACTAAATAATTAAGACTAGATAAAACCTTCCAGTTCAAAGTCACAAACCAAATCATAATAAATACTTAATCCAACTGAAAAGAACTACAAGGGAAACTGAGTACAATCCTACGAATGAGAATGGACGACACATGCCCGAACTGAAATATCTGAACTAGGAACTGAATGAAATGAGAGAAGTGTCTAATCTCAATGACCCACAACTTCCACAACAGATGCAGCTCGGCAAACCATCCAAGTATCTAGAACCGGTGTCCTTGTGGCTGGGACCCTGTACTAATATATATATATATATATATATATATATATATATATATATATATATATATATATATATATATATATATATATAGCAAAAGAGAGAAGAGATGCAAGAGACGGGTCAGAGCCCGATATTTTAAACATATTTATTAGCAAGTATTATATGCATGTTAGTTCGAACTCTCACATGAGATTCTCACCTCTCAACTAGTGTGCACGCCTAATGCACATCTAATGCATCCTAGCCATCTGACACACTTCTAACTAGGAAAAGGCTTATCCTTCTATTTACCCCTCATAGTAGTATTCCGTATTTGATCTCAACATTTATCATTTAAATAAGTGTTATCACACTAAAGTCAAGTATTAATTACTTACGTTATAGAAGGTTTCACTACCTCAATAGTCTGTAATGATTACATTGTAGATATACCACAAGAATACATATATATCCCTCACTATTATATATATATATATATATATATATACTAACACAACACCCCAAGGATACGCCTGTAGTGCATTGCATACTTTGTTATCATGTCCCGGTACATCTCGTACTCAAACGAGGACTATCGGTTCAGAAATCTCCCACGAACCATATAAACAAATCACGCATATTGGCGGCGAACATAGTTTACATACCTATGGGTCACGCACATACCTACGCTCCCATAGTCAGCTGACATATCAACTCACAAATAAGTCTTCACAGTCCTATGTTCTGAGATACAAGTCAAATATCCCCCCGAAGGTCACTCAGGATAAGACCGTCTCTACACAATCCCCCCGCGAAAGTAAGCAACTAGGTATGTCATACACAAAATATATCAAATATAGGTATACACACAACCCATCAAATCAAACGGTATACACACAGATCAAATGTCATATTCCATACGTAGTATTACCATCACTAAATACTATCAACGTATTTTAAATTACGATATTCCCTCTCTCGTAATATATATAAGGATAATATGTCACCCGAAAACCCTTAATACATAATCATAGGAAGTCCCAAACGTAATCACTAATTTTTATTCTTATAAGTTCCATATCGTTTGAACTAATATCGTAAGTATTTATCACTTAATACTCTCGACGCATTTACAATTACGATTATCTCTCTCTCGTAATCTTCAAGGAAAACTCACCATCCCTAATGTCTAAATCATTACACCTAAACAACTCCCAATAATTCTTCACTATTCTGGGTTCATCGAACACTAGTTTTCCTCACTCAAATTAACCGTTTACTAAAATAAGGGCAAAATAGGAAATTCCTTAAAGATTAGAAATCTCGCTCGAACCAGAAGAGCATCTCGCTCGAACGACTTCCACGTGTCGCTCGAACAACTTTGCGCGACAATCCTATCTTGCTCGAATAACTTAGCGTGAGATACTGATCTCGTTTGAACGATGCCCTTCGCGCGACATCTCGCGACCTGGGTTGTTTCGTCTTCAACCTTAGACAACCTCGTTTTTCACCATTTTTCAACCCTAAAACCTCTAAAATATCATCCCAAACTCCAGTCAATCAGTCCCAAATCGAATCATAATATTTGTAAATGAATTCTAACAACCTAGAATCATTAAATCATCCATATAATTCGAAATCCCCAAATTTATTATCAAGAACCCTAGTTCTTAAATTGATATGCATAACTTCTAAATTAAAACCAGATTTGTTTATAAAAATTAACATAATGCTATAGGCATCATCTTATCTACATATGAGGTTCAAATTCTTATCAACTCAGCCTTGGGTTATGATATAGTTCTCTAATTTCACCCAAATTAACTTTCATAAAAATGGTTTATTAACCTAGACTAACATGAACACAATTATCGCTAAAGAAATCAAGCAATAAACACTTGCATCGATTTTGAAGGTCTGATGTGTTGGTCTTGTTTATATGGATACCCCCCTCGCATTCCGATCTACACGATGGTGGTGGTTGTTGTGCAAGGTGGTGTAAATTGACTCTCCTCCTTTGCAATTTGCTCTCCCTCACCCACTGTGGCTCTCTCTTGATTTTGGTATATCCTAACCCTAATATTTCTTCAATTTTCGTCCATATAATTTCTCTAAAAATCCAAATTACAAAACTACCCCTACCGGGTGCCGGCTTGGCCTAAATATATCCCGAAGTCCAAATAAAATACTCGGGTGACTCAACGGCGCACTCGAAATGATCATACGAGTTACTTAAAATAATTTACCTTTTTGTTCCACTTAATTAGTCTTGACACGACTCACACACGCGTCCCCGACTTAATATACCAAACTGTTGTATTTCTTTCTCATGACAAGTTATATAAAATCGCCATTCCATATTAATTATTCTCACAGTAATATTAATAATTACTAACTTCTCGTCACGCTAGTAAATATTCAAATTTAACTCGGATTAATAATTAATTCTCACATTTTAATTTAATTAATCCCACAATAATAATAAATCACATAATTATTTAAATCTTCAAAAATACGGGGTATTACAGTTCATAGCATTGCTTTAAGGTGGTTTGGCGTTTCCCGTTACATATCATCACGCATCGTCAAGACGAACCAAACTCAAGTATCTCCAAGTTTGAAAACTTCTCGACATCCCAAAAGGTATAAAACGATTTAGAGTTTGAATTAATTCATAGAATTATATTTGAGATGTTTATTTTTTTTATAAAAACACGAACAAGACTATTTTACTTAGATTTTTTTTAAGTTTATGTAAGTGGAGTTATTAAAATAAAAAAATTTGACGCTGCAGTCGTTCAAACGGCAACTCCATGTCGTTCGAATGATAGGATCAAGCCGTTCAAAGGACCCATCTAATGACATTGGATTCCTCTTGAAGGTCACTTGATGCAGTTTATCTAACGACATTAGATGTCGCTTGTCGCTTGATGCAGCTCATCTAACGACATCACATTGTTTGGTTTTTTTAAAGGTCGTTTGATGCCTGGGATCTAAACAACACGAGATTTTGTTCAAACGAGATCAAGATGTCGTTCACATGACCCTACCGACTCAAGTTTTTTATAAATACCTGTTTCGTGATTGAATTTGTTTAAGAATTTTGCAAATACATTTTTGCATATCTGGTGCAAAATTTCTTCAAGTTTCGTGTGTCAAAACACTATTTTAATTCACAACAAAGCATCCTTGAATATTGTTCTTGTGAATTAGTTTAGAACCCTGGAAAGTTTTGCATCTTTGTATACACCTTGGTGGATAGGCTCTCCATTGCTAACTTGTGATACTTGCGGGGATTCACTACTGAAGACGAAGGCTGAGGATAATTCGGAGGACTGCAGTCATGTGGCTCTTGCGAGCATCATAGTTGTTCCTTAGATATTTTCTAAGAATAGTGTGTTATGCTTGTGGGGATCAAGTAGTCTACAAGTCCGCTCACTTCTAAATTTCTAAGTAAATAAAGGTTTCTCCCATTGGGATTTTTTCCTGAATCTTAGCTTGAGTTATTTGCGTGGTTTTATTTATCTATTTTATCACCATAGATGCATGATTAGGTAAAAAGATTAAACAGGTTTACAAGTCACTTCCTCATTTAAAATTGGTGTTGAAATTTTTGTTTTTAAGAAAATCACCCTTGGCAAGTATTTTCTATTCTCACAATGTGTCAAGTGAAAGCACGGTGAGAAGTATTACCTAAGGATTAACATTTTCTAGTGTTACTAGATGATTCTATCAAAATCAAGGTTTTAGCTTTATTATAGGAAGAATTTTGAGTATTGAAGACAATACCACACCTGTCATCTTTGATTTGGACGGTGCCTACGATTTTATCTAATTTCTACAACCTACACTCCAAATCAAATTTGACTCGAATTTTGTCTCTCAATTTCTCTTCAAGCTCCACTATTCTAGACTCAAGTAAACTCCTACTCTCTTTAAACTCAAGAATCTCTTTCTTCATAGCCTCTATTAAACCTCTAAGGCTATCTCTCTCACGTTCAATGTACTCTAGCTTCTCTCGAAGAGTTATCTCATGTGCCCTAACATCTTCAATTAAAACACTTCCATCGTTACCTATGGCACGTTCTCGCATTTTAGCATCCAACTTCAAGTTTGCCCTTTTTAATTTCAATGACTCCGCATACAACTCATGAAAGGCTACTTGAAGTTCACTATACTCCTCTTCTTCTTCTTCTTCTTCTTCTTCTTCTTCTTCATTTTCACTCTCTTCTCCACTCTCGTTTCCATCAAATTCATGGGATTCACAAATAATGGCCTCAAAACTGTCATGTGTTAAGTTATCATCAATGGAATATTTTCACTATCGATCACATGACTAGCCTTGAACACGATAAAATTGCGCTCAATGGGGTAATTGGGTCTCACTTCCGGTTCAATATCACTAAGGGTAACATTATATGAAATAGGTTTATTGCCCTCCTTCTATAGTTTAGTGGGACACTCAAATTCCCTATGGCCATAACCCTTACAACCATAACATCTATTCGACTCATTCCTATTAAGATCTTCATTACGATTTTTAGGGAGCTTCTTGGCTTTGTTATACTTAGACGTTTTAAATTTCTTATAATCATTTTTATGATTCTCTCTATTAATTTTATGAAATTTTCTAAGCTTCCTAGAAAACATAGACAATTCATCGGAGTCGATATCAAATTCATTCCTTTGCGGCTTTCAAAGCTATGCCCTTATCTTTGTTCTTCTCATCCTTGACGTAAACATGTCAAGTTCATAGGTTTGTAAGTCACCTACAAGATCTTCAAATTTCGTAGAGTTTAAAGTGCATAAATAATTTAAAACAGTCACCTTTGGAATAAATCTATCGGGTAATAACCTCACAATTTTCTTTATGATACGGTTGTCGGCTATCTTTTCTCCCAAATTAAAACATGAATTCATAATATCAGATAATCTCGCATAGAACTTATCAAAAGTCTCACTTTCTATCATCTTAGTGGTTTCAAATTGAGTTGTGAGGTTTTGGAGTTTAGAAGATTTGACGACACTTATACCTTCATGGATGAGTTGGAGTATATCCCATGCCTCCTTAAACATCGCACACGTCATAATCCGATGGAACTCATCCGGTGTGACCTCACTAAAAAGAGCATTTAAACCTCGAGAATTAAAGTTTGCTAGTTTAAGCTCATTCTCACTCCATATTTCTATGGGTTTAGTTACACGAACTTATCCTTCTAGACATGTTGGTTGAGACCACCCTTTAATAACTGATTGTCAAACCTTCTCATCTAACAATATAAGTGCCGACCTCATACGCATTTTCCAATATGCATAGTTGGAACCATAAAAAACAGGAAATTTTCAAAAAGGTATGTTTTCCATATTTATACCCAAAAATGATCTTAACACAATAAATTAGTGTTCCCTCTCTAATACCACTTGATGGAAATCGAATTATTAAATTCAAATTAGATGGTTCCCACAATATTCCAAATTTTAATTTCACTCAAATTTTTAATTTCTTCAAAATTAAAATGAGATTAAACAAATATTTAAAATTTTATTTTAAACCAAAATTAATTCAAATTCTAAATTAGACCAAACAAACCAAACATGAATCTTGCCAAATTAATTAAAGTTGATTTGAATTAAACTGAGCTAAAATTACCCAATATGAAATTTGCACCAAATTACACAAAAGTTGTGATTAAACCAAAATTTATTTTTTATAAACCTAAGCATGCATCTAGGTGATTTTTGCAAGATAAAATAAATGCAATCACAACGTCGCGATGTACGAGGAAAATCCACAATGATAAAAATCTCGAACAACCCAGCCACAAGTCCACTGGGTATGGTTTTACATAAGACACTACAGACAGACTTACTCATCAACCTGACACACTCTCAAGCCTTGACGGTTTTGCGTTCCTCTACCTATGCCTAATCGATAACTCAGGATTCCACCTTTGTCTCGGAGTCCACCGATGGCGCACAACTGCTGTTAAAACACGCAGTCCTCCTCCGTATGTAATCTACGAATCAACAAAATGGAATCCTCCGTATCAAAACTTTCTCCTTTTGGGGAGAGAATGATACTCGGTGCCAAAATGATGACCTCAAAACATAATATATGAAGAAACTATAATCACAGAATTCTATCAGTGTAAACTTTCTGTTTTGTTGGAAATTAAACCATTAAAATCAATAACACAAATGGGACTTTTGGATAAGTATTTCTTCTCTCAAAGTGTAGTAAAATGTCTCTCAAAAGTCTGTAGAAAAATTCCATTCTCGCACTACTTAAAAGGGTGGTTAAAAAGGTAGTGGGAAATTATTTAAAAATTTGTCAAAAAATTACTAGCAATTTTCGGTCGTTCGAATGACTTTTGAATCTCGTTTGAACGAGATTGCAAAAAAGAATGTCGTTCGAACGACTTTATCGAATGAGATTGCAGAAAAAAACTCGTTTGATATCTCGTTCGAACGACCAAGGGATCTCGTTTGAACGAGATTCAAATTTTGTTCAAACGACTTTTCAGAAAAAACTATTTTTCCTTAAAAAATAAAAAATCATTTAAAACTTTGTTTAGTAAAAAAATGACACACAATAAAAAATAATTCATAGGATCTATATATATCATATGCATTCGTACCT
Organism: Sambucus nigra; assembly: GCA_949130495.1. NCBI lineage: Eukaryota > Viridiplantae > Streptophyta > Magnoliopsida > Dipsacales > Adoxaceae > Sambucus > Sambucus nigra. The sequence goes on along the minus strand of OX422221.1, from coordinate 325,675,728 downwards.
TTAGAGACCATGAAAAACTTGAAAGGTTGATGACGTTAAACATGACACGAAATTTGCAATTAAGATATCTTCAATTTAGGATTGGCTATTATATCTTCAACTCAAATGTCATAGGATTCAAGGTCACAAACTTCTTTCCTACAACTCAAATTTTTTTGTCCGAAATTAAGCCAACACTTGCAAATTGATTCAATTGGAAAATTTTCCTTGCCCTATGTTGACTGATGGATTTGCTTCCACATTTTTCTCTTATATATCTATTTGGGTGCCACCAATTAACCTTCCCTATTTGACTTGTTTGGAGCATCAACCTTGGTATTTGATTGAGATAGGAATATTATGCATTGAGAGTCCTTATGACCAATTTTATAATGCTTATAGCAATAATAAGGCAAAGTATCATAGATTATAGGCTGCCAGAAGCCAAAATCTCCACAACCAATCCATAGCCCAGTTGGTTTAACCTTCAACAGATCTAGTTCCATGCAAATACGAGCAACATTTGCTCTAGTGAGGTTTTTAGTAGCATTATCCAACTTGAAAGGGTTACCCACTGCCTATGAAATGGAGAATAATACCTCCTTTGCAAAAAAATGCACAGGCAGTTCAGGTATATTGATCCAAATGGGAACAATTGAACTTTCTTAATCGGTCATAAAAGTAGGGGACCATTTAAAAGTTCTCATAGGTATTTTTCTCACATGCCACTGATCTTTCATCCACAACATGATAAAATCTTCATCATAGTTAACTTTGATCAGGATGTTTTTATGATACAATCATCCTATTTGATAGGCTTCTTTAAGACCAAAAGATTCACAGTTTTTCCTTATAAACTCCATTGATGGCTTACTATGTGAGAACTTCCTAACAATGGTATGATTAAATGTTTTTAAAAGTTAATGACTTCTTTTCGGGTTAAGAAAATAGTTGGTTCTCAACAAAACTTGGAAATAGGTTTGATGCCAATTGCATGGGAGATTGATGATCCTTTCACAACTATAGCAAATGATACTTTCCATGGAATTGAAGGGTCTGAAGGTTTTGGATCAACTGAGAGAGGTGTGATGGAGGTTGAGGTTGCCAATCATCCGTGGGGTTTTTGAATCAAGGAGAGAGGGAGATCCATTTGAAAGGGTTTTTTAGATTTTGTTATATGTTCAGTTACTATTTTTTACTTGACAATTATATCATCAATATAACGCTCTAAAAAGTGCCAACTATGTCATGGAAATTGGTATCCATTTACCTTTAGTATGTGTCCCCTACATTTATTAATTCAAATGACATTTTTATCTATTCGAAAGTTCCCAAATCACCAAGCACCTAAAAGTAATTTTATGCACATAGTTGTTAACTATGCATATTTGGTTATAATTAGAATGAACATTAAAATAGACATGATATCATGACCAGCTAATCTATACACCAATAAATCCACTACTGACATTGGATATTCATCTTTTGGCTTGGTTTCATTTAGATTTATAACTCTCAATTTGCCATGTTTCTTAACTGCTCACACTATGTTAGAGATCCATTTAACATACCTGGTAATTCAAATGAATCCATCCTTCAGTGACCTCTCTATTTCTTTTTTTATTTTTGCTATGACTTCTGGAGTCATTTGTCTTAGCAATTGCTTGATAGGTTTATAGCCTTCTTTAATTATTAGTCTATGTTCGGTCAATTTCTTGTCTAAACTAGGCAACTCATTATATTCCCAGGCAAAGGACTTTTGTACTAATGTAAAAGGTCTACAACTAACTGATGGTCCTCTTTTCTTAGTTTGGAACTAATGTAGGTGACTCTCTTATTTTGTTCAATTCTAAAATTGACTTCCATCAAGGGATCTAGTTCCTTCACCATGAGCTCTTCATAATTTAGTAGTGATATTGCCAACTCACAGTTATCCTGGTGACTTTCATTCTCCACATATTCTTTAAATATGTAATAAACCTAATTTATAATCTTTTCCTCACCAATTCCGGTGCTCAAATCTAAATCTCTGAACTTATACAAAACCATAATCAAACTTTCACTATCTTGCTTAATGTCAATGGATGTACGATCCATTAAACATCCATTTTATTTTATTCAATTGCTCCTATTAAACCAAAAATTAACTCATCCCAAGCCTCATATGAGACCTCTCCTTCTAATGCTTCTTGAACCAAAGCATCTTCCTTCACTAGTCCCATATTCTCTTACTTTAGCTATGCCTCTACACAATTGTAGCTAGTGTGAAACAAAAATGGATTAGATTCTAACTCTTCTAAAAAACCCATCCTCTTTCATCAAAAGCAGCTTCTGATGTATAAAAGAAGGAATATATTTGTTAGATTGAATCCCGTCCCTAATAAGGAGGCAACTTGGTTTGCCATCAACAATGAAGGAGGCAGTTTTGGATTTTCTTGTTCTTACTTCGATATCAATAAGAAACAGACATGTGGTCGACTTTTAATCTCTAATAAAGATTGAGATAGTTATTTGAGTGTTATACGATTTGGTGTTTTCTTTGTTTATTTTAGGAAGCATGGAATATGACATTATATTAACAGTTTCACCATTATTTACCAATATTTGATTAATTATTATTTTATTTATCCCAGATTTTATAAACAAAGGTCTGATATGATTAATCATATTCTTAGTAGGCTATTCGAACCCATTTGTTATATCTAAAGAACATACAAATAAATAAATAAAAATTGCCTCTCATTTATCTTCATCATCCACCTCCATCATAGGGACCTCTTGTCCTTCTTTAGCTTTCAACCTCTTTGGGAGGATCACAACCTTATTAACTAGGATTTACTGATGTAATGACCCAAATTGTATTAACTATTGTTGCTCAACCTCGTATCCAGGGTCCATGGCCTCTACTACCATTATGTTTTATTTTCTTCTTCACAAGAAGAATTCTCTCCAGATGAATTGTCCTCATTTACACTCATGGCCTTTTCCAGCTCTTTAAGCCATACAACCAACAAGTATGAAGAGGAATTACATGCTTCTGGTTTCCTGTGAAACCCTGGATTTAGATTCAATAATGATGAAGCAAATCCCTATGATCCACTGGTACACATAATATCAAAGGCCTCTTGTTAATCCCTCTACTTTCCCTAGATCATCCTTTGTTGGGTATGAGAAATCACCACTGCCGGCTCCCTTCTCTTTGACTTGGGTGGCTGCACCACATACAACATACATGGGGCCAATTATTGGGGCTTCACTATTTTTGTCTTTTCGTTAAATTATTGTGCTACCTTTGGATCTTGTATTACAAACCAATAAGACACTCCTTTCACCACATGTATAGAGTTTGGGACTTTTGTAGTCACTGGTTCTTTCATTCTTTTGTTCTAGAAGACATTTATATCTGGATACCTTGGTAATTAACTCTACGAAAGCTCAAAATTTAATGGAATCAAACTTTTTTCGATGCCTAAATTGTAATGCATTTTGTGCCAATTTCACAAATTCAAACTCATGTAGGACTATTTTGTATTTGTTTCTAGCTATTTTGAACCTATTTTTGAAGATAACAGCCTTTTTATCAAGTTTTTGGATTAACCTGGCCAAGTCATCCATAGAAAATTCTAGATCAGTTTGGAATAATTTTACATGAAACATGTATTCTATTTGTTGCCAATGTTTAACATATTTAGGTGGTAAACTTATGAACCATGTGAAGTCTCTATCTGAGAGTAAATTGGAGAACAAATGTAGTCTTAGATACTCATTGGAGAATAACTGTAGTCTTAGATACTCATTTACATTTGTTTTTACACTTGTATGATATTATCACTATAGAATTTAAAGAAAGAAAGTAAAAGAAACCAAACGTAAAAGCAAAAAACTTTTAATAAACTTGAAATAAAGTTATAATCTACCCTACAATCTACTTTGAATTTAATGAAATGAATTAAATAAACCAAAAGAAAATAAGAGGAAAGGAAAGAAAGGATAAAACGTCTGGTGAGGGAGTGTTTTTTCCTTGGTTTTCTTGTTGCTTATTTATAGATTTTCTTTCTATGCAACATAATTACTTTTGTAACTGGTGGGTGGTTATTCATCCCAATTGAGTTTTTCCCACCTAGGTACAATATTGCTCTTATAAACGTTGATTATCTCTCATTGGATGGTACGTACACTGTGTAAATAGAAAGTGGAAGTGACATATCTTTCATGGTCAGACTGGATGAGAGTTAGAAGACCAGTGGTGATAGGATGTCTTTAGAGAGCATGGTGATTATTCATCATGTAATAGCAAGCGTTCACACACCTTAATTCCTATATCTTTTGATGATAGTGATGATGAAGTTCACGATATCCATGAGGCCTAGGATGAACTCTATGGAGAACCATTAAAGCTTAAAAAAAATCAACCATCAAGGTTTTGAACAAAATGAAAACTTTTCAATATGACAATGATGCCAAAGATGAAAAAATGGAAAGTGTTCAATTGCAATCTTTAGACCCCAAAAGAGAGTTTATGCTTTGAAAAGGAATGTGATTATTTAGAAAAATGAAATGACACCATTTTGAAAGATAAATAATAATAGATCTTCAAAATGATATTTTAAAAAGATGAAACTTGAATTGCTACATGCCAAAGAATTGACAATTGAGATGCTTGATAGAATTTATGTTCTAGATAACATTTTGAAGATTCATGATCAAATCATGTAAGGACATAAATTTCTAATTGAGTCCCTGTATTGTTTTGACTTAATTCCATGAACAAAACTGTGTTTGTAATATGTCATAGGGAGATTTTATTTTCTCACGATCCAACTTGGTCTATGACGTATTGAAGAAACTGAAGACGTTGCGGCAAAGCTTCAAAGAATTAATCATGCTGAAGTTTAAATTAGTGCAAGTTTATTCGTCTTCAAGTTAATTGCATTCCGATATCACACAAGTATGAATGCGTATAATTAATGGTGCTCGGAATTGTTTTTATAAAAGATAAGGATGTAATTTTATAAATAAAAATGTTTTTAAAATGTTTTTAAAGTGTTTTAGATGTTTTAAACTACATTTTATTCTGATAAGCTCGAAATAGAGTTTGACTTATTTGGGTATCTTTTGGAATAGACGTTTTAACAAAAGTTAAAAAGTCAAACTGACACGCGGCATCATTCAAACGACATAAGAGCTCGTTCGAACGAGATGATCATGTCATACGAATGATGTGGCAATCTCGTTAGAGCGACACAGTTTTTGAGGCAGTAATTTTTTAATATTTAAAGCGCGGTTTCGTCAGAATTAACAAGGGTGCATTCTAGAAAAATAGTTTACGATCCAGTACGAGTTTTGCACATGTTTTTCTAAGGTTTCAAATCTTAAACACATCCTTAGAATTTGTAAAGATCTGAGTTATCATTATATGTTTATGTGATCTTGATGCACCAAGAAGGTTTTTTCTATACTTGAACATCAGGTTTTTGCGATGAAGAAAAAAGAGAAGAACTTCTTTTTCGACATCGTAGACGTATCAAAGCCATTTGGTGGACACCGAGACATACGTGGATGCGTGTATATGGATATGTATCGTGGAAGAAGGACTTTATGCGTGGGCACTGTGAGAGGAGTGGTTGATGATCAGAAGAGCATCAAGACCCGTGGGGATCGAGTCGTTGAGTGAGTCTTTTGTCTGTTCGTTGTAATTCCACATTCATAGTGATTGTCTGGCTTGGGTCGTCCGACGTTGTTTTCCCGTTTTGGGTTTTTTTCTCGTACATCCGGCGTTGTGAGTATTATTTACTTTACTTTACTTGCTTTAATCACTAGATGCATGTTTAGGATTAATCAAGATAAATATGGTTTAAAGTAAAAATTAGTTTTTCACAACTTGGTTTGGTGCTAATTAAAAATTGGATAATTTATGGTGAAAATTGGTTTGATTTGAATCACACATAGGGACCACTCCCATTTTAAATTGGTATCAGAGCTAGAAAACATAATTTATTTATTTTATGATCCCGTCTATTTTCAAAGATGAATTTTGGAAATAATGAACTTTTTCGAACTCCTATTTTTTATGGCATGAATTACACCTATTGGAAGATGAGAATGAGAAGTGCATTAAAATGTATTGATGAGCGTGTGTGGCTAGCAGTTATGAAAGGTTGGACACCCCTCTCACTATTTTAGGTGAGGTCACTAGTTTGAAGCCTGTCGAGTCATGGACCGAAACTGAACATAGACTTTGACAATATAATTCTAAGGGCTTGCACGTTATTTCTTCACATGTCACACCAGAAGAATATAATAGAATTATGACTTTTGAAACATCAAAAGAGGCTTGGGATATTTTGGCACTCACTCACGAGGGCACTAGCACGGTTAGGGCATCAAAACTTCAAAATCTCACTACACAGTTTGAGACCATTAGGATGTTAGAGAGTGAAACTTTTGATGAGTTTCATGCTGGGTTGTCCAATATTGTCAACTCGTCATTTAATCTAGGTGAGAAAATTCCTGATAATCGTTTCATTAAAAAAATCCATAGGTCATTGCCTAGTAGGTTTGATGCGAAAGTGACTATTTTAAACTCCTTGGGTAAGTTAGAGTCAACGAAACTAGACGAGATTGTAGGTGACTTACAAACCTATGAAATCGACATGATTATCTCCAAGCAAGTGCCTAAGAAAGAAAAGGGTATATCTTTGAAAACCCAGAAGGAGGAAATCAAACTTTTAGATTTTGATTCCGATTACGATTTTGAGGATGTATCTTTGTTGGCAAAGAAATTAAAAAAATATATTAAGTTTCAAAAGCAATCGAAAGATGCCAAGAAAGTTAAAAAATTCAAGAATAACAAAGTAGATCCCACCTCTAAGGATAAGTTTGAGAAGCCTAAGAGAGATGATTCAGATAAGTGTTTTGGGTGTGAGGTGTACGATCACAAAGTTGAGGAGTGTCCAACTAGACTTAAGAAAGAGGGTAAGGAACCCATTGTTTATAGCGCCACCTTAAGTGATAGTGATCTAGAAGAGGGAGAGAGTTCCCCATTGATCGTAACTTTGTTGTGTTTATGGCAGGTCATGTGAGCGACGACGATTCTCATGTGAATGACACTTCCAAGGAGGTTTTGAGTGAATCCCATGTTAGTGAGGGTGAAGAGAGTGACGAAGAGGAGGTAGATGTGAAAGAGTTGCAAGTTGCATTTAATGAGTTGTATGCTGAGACTGCGAAAGTGAAAAAGGCGAATGCAAAATTACAAGCTAAGTTGAATGAGCGTGTCATAGAAAATAATGATTATTTGATTGAGGATCTTAGGGCACGAGAGAATAAGTTTAGGGAGAAACTAGAGTTTGTGGAGAAAGAGAGAGATAATCTTCGTGGTTTGATGGAGTTTTTGAAAAAGGATATTTTAGCATTTGAGGAGTGTAGGCATTTACTGAAGTCTAGGATTCATGAGTTAGAGGAGAGATTGAGAGACTCATGTAGACTCAAGTTTGATTTGAAGGCTAGGTCGGAGAAGTTAGATAATATCTTAGGCACCGTCCAAATTAAGGGAGATAGGGGAGGTATAGGTTTTGATGAGAGAGTTGTTCCCATTCCCCCCTTACATGTGAGAAACACTAGGATGGTTAAAAAAGGTCCACATATAGGTAATAATTCCCACCGTCTCTACTCTTGCACATTTTGTGGTAGGAAAGGTCACCTTAGGTGTTAGTGTTACGACCTTAGACAAGCTCCTAGGAAGTTTAGGAATAAAGTTTCCCCAGTTCCCCAAACGCCCATGCATCATTTTACACCTACTTGGGTTAGGAAATTGGATTTAGTGGCTTTAGGAATAAAACTTCATGATTCTCATTTGGGTGCACTTGATTCTTCCCATGATAAATCCACAGAATGATAGTGTTACCTTGTTTGTCATATTCTAGTTTGCTTCATGATATATTCATTGCTAGTATAATGACATGTGTATCACTTTGTATTATAGTTTTCATTTGTTTGATTCCTATTGAAAAAAACAAAAAGATTTTGTTTTTGAGAAATTTTTTAAAAAATCCAAAAAGATTTTATTTTTGAGGAAACTTTTGAAACCCCAAAAAGATTTTGCTTTTATTTTAGTCAAAATATGAAAAGACAAAAATATTTTCGGTTTTTGTTTTTTAGCTTACATGTTTGATGTGGCATATTGGTGTTCTTGGACCCCCATCGTTTCATAAACATGTGGCTAGGACATTTGGTCATTATTATCGATACTTAGAATGATCTTAACCATTGTTTTATATGGGGGTGTTTCGAAGTTGATATTCATTTTGATTCGACTTTGTATATATGCCATCATTGCACACATGCACGAGTTTATATGGATGTTTGACTTCTCTTGCATATTTGAATTTGGTGAGGTGTTCTTATCTCAATCTTATCATCTATGCGTAAGTAGACTTAAGGAGTAGTGTGCATGAAAGAATCCTTTACCGTGAGGATTTGAATTGGTACCTAATTGAAAAAATGGTTAGCGATTCACGGGAAAGGGCTGCGAGAATTCAAAACACCATTTAAAAGAGCCCAAAAGAAAAAGCAATATGCTAAGAAAAAGGGCCAATAAGATTTTCTCTAAGTTGAGAATGCTAGAAACCTCAAAAGAACTTGAAAAAGTATGTTTATGAGGGAGTTTGTTTGGAGAAAATTAAATAGGTTTGCACAACTAATCCTAATCTTGAAACATTGCAATTTGAGGCTATTGTTTGTAGAATCATCAAAATTCTGGATCTGTGTGCATATAGTATGTTTAGTTCATTAAGATTACACTTTAATTGTCATATGGCTATGATAAAGTTTGATGATTTATCCCTATCAACTAGAGCTTCTTGATCATTTCGATGTGTTGGAATTATGAGTCATTTGTTGTAGTTTCATGCCCATACATTCCATGTCCATGTTTGAGCACATCAGTACTATGTTTGCATGTAACTCACATTGTTATTTTTTATGCATTTTTGCATTTTGTGTTAAAAGAATACTGGTTTAGCACTGTTTTGCTGCTGTCAGGCCCTTCCAGTATGATTTTTGTGGAAATTTTTCGCTGGGCAAAAATATGAGATATTTCAGGGAAACTGGGAAAATTTTACCTATCATGAGAAGTCGTTCTAACAACATTACAATGTCGCGCGAAGTCTCGTTCGAGTGACGTCCTCATCTCGTTTGAGCGACGTCCATGGCTCGTTCGAACGACAACCTTTTTTATTGCTTCTTTCTGATTTGCAGTCAACTAGTTATTATGGTATATATTTGGTACTACTGGAAGCTTTCTGGACTGACAGGTTTATATGCAGGTTTTACTGTCTCCTTTTGACATTTTGCATATGATTCCGTTTATCACACCTGATTAGATTGTTATATTCTTTGTGTGATTCATTAGTTTACTAGCTACTGATTTATCATTACTTGATCGTATTTAACTGGTTGTTTCCTGATTATCTAGCGATTTCAAATCTCAAATTGGTATATTCTCATGCTAGATACTTGTTGATTGGTTTATCTTTTCATCGGATTGTCTATTCGAGAAAAAAAGGTGGAGAGATGTATGTGATGTAGGGGGAATTTGAGCATGTTTTTTATTTCATATTTTACAAATTGGTAGTACACATTGGTATCATTTTGTTGCTCAAATTGTTTAACAAATGATTTTTCAGAGTTTATTCATATTGGTATTTATTGTCGTTTGCAATCATTTAGATATATATATTGGTTTCATTTGTTCCTCCATACTTCACTCGGTATTTATTTATCTATTTCATGTGTGTAGGTATGCTTCAGCGATTCGAGATTTTAAGTCTACGTCATATTCAGACAGTTCATGCTTGTCGATGCTACATATATTAGTCCATGTCCTATATTTTTTACTTTAGGTTTATGGGATGGGATTTAGGCTTGATAGGGCTTAACGACCCGGCTTAGGCATTTCATTGATTTAGTTTTGTCCCAGAATAGTCAAAGGGGGAGATTTGTAAGGACATAAATTTCCAATTGACTCCCTGTATTGTTTTGACTTAACTCCGTGAACAAAATTGTGTTTGTAATATGTCATAGGGAGATTTTATTTTGTCACGATCCCACTTGGTCTATGACGTATTGAAGAAATTGAAGACGTTGCGGCAAAGCTTCAAAGAATTAATCATGCTGAAGTTTAAATTAGTACAATTTTATTCGTCTTCAAGTTAATTGCATTCCGAGATCACACAGGTATGAATGAGTATAATTAATGGTCTCAGAATTGTTTTTATAAAAGATAAGGATGTAATTTTATGAAGAAAAATGTTTTTAAATTGTTTTAGATGTTTTAAACTATGTTTTATTCTGATAAGCTCGATAAAGAGTTTGACTTATTTGGATCTCTTTTGGAACAGACGTTTTAACAAAAAGTCAAACTGACACGCGGCGTCGTTCAAACGACATAAGAGCTCGTTCGAACGAGATGCTCATGTCGCGCGAACGACGTGATAATCTCATTCGAGTGACACGGTTTTTGAGGCAGTAATTTTTTAATATTTAAAGCGTGGTTTCGTCAGAATTAACAAGGGAGCATTCTGGAAAAACAGTTTACGATCCAGTACGAGTTTTACACATGTTTTTCTAAGGTTTCAAAGCTTAAACACATCCTTAGAGTTTGCAAAGATCAGAGTTATCATTATTATATGTTTATGTGATCTTGCTGCACCAAAAAGATTTGTTATATACTTGAACATCAGGGTTTTGCGGTGAAGAAAAGAGAAGGACTTCTTGTTCAACATCGTAGATGTATGAAAGCCATTCGGTGGACACCGAGACATACGTGGACAGGTATCATGGAAGAATGACTTTCTATGTGGGCACTATGAGAGGAGTGGTTGAAGAGTAGAAGAGCGTCAAGACCCATGGGGATCGAGTCACTGAGTGAGTCTTTTTTCTATTCATTGTAATTCCACATTCATAGTGATTGTCTGGCTTGGGTCGTCCGAGGTTGTTTTACCATTTTGCATTTTTTTCCTCGTACATCCGGCGTTGTGAGTATTCTTTACTTTAATTTACTTTCTTTAATCACTAGATGCATGTTTAGGATTAATCAAGATAAAAATGGTTTAAAGTAAAAATTGTTTTTTCACAACTTGGTTTGGTGCTAATTAAAAGTTGGATAATTTTTGTTGAAAATTAGTTTGATTTGAAACACACATAGGGACCACCCCCTTTTCAAATCAAGATTGACAAACATGGCATTGCATATGTAGAACCACCAAATGAAAATTTTGAAATTTTGAAATCAAAAACTGAAGTTTCTAATGTTGAAAAGAAGACTAAGGAATAAATTCCTATGATGAAAAAGAAGGAAATTGATCATAAGTAAAAGTTTATGAAAATGTTGGTTCTTGCTTATTTTGTGGGAAATAGAGTCACATTGCTCATTTTTGGTCCAAGAGGAAGAAATTTGAAGTAGTTGAGATGAAATCTCATGGAGATCAGAAAAATTTGAGAAGGAAGATTCCTTATTGTACCTCTTGCAAGTTGCAAAGATACAACAATCAAGCTTATAAGTGACTGGGAGAGTGAGTCCATAGGTTCATGCATAATTGGAGGAAATTATTCCAAAGGTATCATATTAGTTAACTTGGGGGTAAGATTCGTGAATAGATGAAGAGATTCGATTACCTAATGAAATGTAGGGGTGAGTCTAGAATGGAGATACCTATACCTAGACTATTTTCTCAAATTCCAAGGAATAGGCTTAAGAATTCTATGTGGAATGTGAGATGTCTTAAAAATAATTTTAGATTCATTCCTAGGAACACTACAAGAAAGACAGTTAAGGTTGAAGTTCCTCAAAATAAGTTTGTCAAGATTGAAGTTATTTTTTCTTCCTCTCATTGATTTGCAAGATGTAACACCCATCGCTATCTAGGAGAGAGTTTTTTAGGATGCCTAGGGTATTGTTATTATAGGTTCCATCCTAGATACTCCTTGATTTTGGGGGGTCATATCATTGTGGGTGCACGCTTGAAAGTCACATTTGGATTGTTTTTTTCATGTCTTGGTGAGAAATTTCATGCATTTCTCCATTTACATGCATTTTTTCTATATGCTATGTTACTTAGTTGAGATTTTGTACATTTTTGCATCATTATTTTATCAAAAAAATTCAAAAATGTTTTCACTTTATTTCTTTTTATTATTATGTGATTAAGTCATTTCAATTCATAAGCTTTGATGGAAATACTTAACTTTAACGATGATTGAAAGTTGGATTTTTAATCATTTATATTCCAAATACTGATAATGTTAATTTTAGGATAAAGATCACTTGACAAATTATGATTGTCAAATTTGTTGAAATCTTTGGTACTGATTTCACATTACTTTTGCACTTGTATATCACTTTATGTGTATGATTATAGTTATGTAATTTTCTGGAAATGCTTGACTTAATCGGGATCAAATCCCGAGATATTTAACTTGTTTTGAAATGTTTATATTGTCCATGTGTGAGAATCATAATACTTGTTGGAGTTGAAAAATGACCGTTTTATATGCATTAATAAAGGTTACCATTAAAGTAATTACACTCTATTCGAATTTTAGTATCATTTTATAGGTTTCATATAGGTGTGCGAAAATCCAATCAACGAAAAAAGACAATATATTTGAAAGATCCAAAAGCTAAGAGTTTAACTAGCTATAAAAATAATATATGGCCATATGTTTTCAAAATAAATTTCTATCTTAGTTTGGCATTAAAAAAAATTCAAACAACATATCTTTGGGGAGATTAATGTTTATAAACTACCATTTAATGATATCTTGAAAGGATATTGATGTAATGATAAATTTAAGCATCATTTGAAATAATTATGGCTTGGTTATGTGTATTCATTTGATTTTGAAAACCATATTTGTTACAAATCATACCTTGAATGAAATAAAAAGTTTCCTGATTTGATTTAATAGTATTTTTGAACCTTATATGTTGAATTTTTATTCGATTAGAATATGTTATCAAACAATGGTGTTAATCCATATTCAAAGGAAACTTATTTTTCAAATAATGTATATCATGTTATGCCTAATCTATCACAAATTTTTATTTTAGAGATTGCATTGTATATATGCGTGTCAATTTTTGATTTTATTCTTTTTATCTCAAATTTGTACTTTACATTTCATACATGAATTATTTTACATATTTTTGCATTCATTGATATCATAATTTGGTTTTCAGTTCCACACTTGGTCTTTTCTGGATTGTTGATCCCCGACTGCGTACATTGGCTGCCATGAATTAAAGTTTGGTCATTCGTATAGTTGTTCGTATGCATGGAAGAACTTGATATAATGATTTTCTGTTTAGTTTCTCATTTCTCATCTTACACCCTCCAGAACACAAACCCTAGCCGATTTTCACCCAAGATTAAATTTTTCTCAATTCTTGGTCATTTTTAGAGAGATTTGGAGATTGATTGGTAGTGTCTCACTTTTAAACCCAAGTTTTTCATATCCATTTGATTTCTTCTACGTTTTACTTGTGTAAGTCATCATTATCTAATTTGTGTGTTGATTTACTTCATTTAGAGTATATATAGGTTGGATTCATTATTTTAGGTGTTTGTTTTGAGCTTTTTGTTAGTATTTTAAGGATTTTAGGCTCTTACACCTTTTCTTTCTATACACTCTTTGGATTCGTATTTTTTCCGCATCTGTGTTATTTTAACCCTATTTCCAACTATATGAGATGAGCTAAGACACACACATGAAAAAATACTGTTGACACCCCTGAGTGGTCCCGGAGAGACTTCCCATTATAGAGAGTCATCACCATTACCGCCTCTCACATCTTGTTCTCGACTATAATCCCCATAGCTTCTATTCCAGTCCATGACCTTACCACCGATGCATCTAGGATTAGATTCACGAGATACGGTTCCCCTCTCCACATTATTTTCATGTCATGACCAATGAGGAATGAAAGAGATGTTTATTTAAAGCATTTAGATCATTATGAGGATGCTAAATATGTGGTTCCTTTGATTGAGTGTCTACATGGCACTACGTTGTTTCAGCCACACTCGTCAGTGAATCACACACTTGTTCGCAAGTTTTAAGTGAACATGCTTATGGCATCTACCATCCATAATTATACATACTTATTTTGTTAAAGGGATAGATATTCTCATTTATGTATTTAGGGAGATGTTGAAAATCTGGATTATATGCCTTTTAATGATAGTGAGATTACCCATAATCAGGTTGCTTAATTTCTAGTTGATTATCAAACGAGATAGGTTAGGAATCTTTTACTTCGGGATGTTATGAGGAAAAAGTATTCCATACTTAATTTTCTGGTTATTTATAACCTAATGACTTGTCGTCTCTCATAAGATTTACCATTTTCTATTAGTAGGTTGATGTATGTTATTGATCACCATGAGTCGATTGATTACCCCCATAGCATCATAGAGGTTATGTGTATAGCTTGTACTAACACTGCATGGGAGGCCTTACCTTATGATCGCTTGATTATCGGATACCTATATCAGTTATGTGTTATAGAACTCTCCATTGATGATGTTGTCGCAAATTTAGGACCTATCTCTAGCATCAGCATGCCTCATTCCATCAGACATACCTCATGTCGACCACAAACTCTGCCTATATATCGTGAGGGATCTCCTTCACCTACACCTCTCCCAATGCCAGCACCTATACATTGTGGCATCAAGGTACTCGATAGTACATAGAGTATTAATTTGCTTTCATAAGTGAAGAGTTTGATCGGATATCTTTTCAGATGATACAGATGTATGAGAATTTTACTACCATCTTAGTCAAATGGAGAAAGGTCAATGTAGCTTTAGATAGACGTTCGATTCATTCCCGATTACCTTAGAAAAATCGAGCTTGGAGCATAAACCTCTCCACCATCGCCTGCACCCACGCCGACTCCTAGTCATGTTCTAGTCACCAATTTATGCTCATATGCGGATTAAAGATTTCCTGACTTATCTCTATGTTTTGTTCCTTTTGTAGAGACATTATAGTACCTTTTTTATGGTACTTGGTTATTTTTATTTGGTAGTATGGATATTTCTAGTTTTTATTCCTTTGTTAGTTATGGAGTGCTTTTATATGTATGATGGCACCTTGGTTTTTTTTTATGGATTTCTCTTATTTTTATCCATATTTTGATGCTTATCTTTGCTATATCCATGCCTCATATGATCTCATTCTAGATATATTGGTTTACATGAAATTTCCTACTTCACATGCTTACTTGATTGATATATCATTTCGACTAGTTTTTGTATTGATATTCATACTGTGTTACACATGTTTATTGCTCTTACTCGTGATGATTTCCATTGAGTATTACCGTATAGCATTAGTTATTTCACTTATTTCTCTAGATTTTTCTTTGCTAGTCTTTCTTATTCATTGTGAATGTTTCTTTCTATTATGATATACTAGCAATTTATGTGTTTCTACTTCCCTTTGACTTTCCATGTAAAAAAGGGAGGAAGGTCTAAGATAGGGGGAGTTAACTTATTTCTTACTTTAGGGGGAGAAACTTTCTGTAACGCCTGAATTTTTTAGTCACGTTATATTTTCGAACTCGCATGATTCGCAAATTATATGGATTTGGATTAATGAAAAATAAATGGGATCAATTTAAATAGTTAATTTTTAATTGAAATTAAGGTTAAGGAGAAAAATTCAAAAATGGCGTGTACCGCTTTACGCTTGTTAAATCAAGTTACTCATTTTATATAGAATTAAGGAAATTAAACGGAACGAATAATGTAATTACACTTATTTATGTATTATAATATCACAAGGATAGATGAAGGAAACTCAAAGAATAATGATAAATATAATAATGAGTTTTTCATTAAAAAAATAGAAATGCTTAAAAAAATTTGAAAAACTTTCACAAGATGTCAAATTAAATCCTGGAAAAATTTTCTTCTTTGACAACGTCAAAAACAAATTGTTCAGACCCATGTTGAGGGTATTTTATGTCCAAACTTAATAACAAAATTTTTTAGCAATTTGAGTTGGGTAGGCTACCAATTTTGGACGATTTTTATCCATTCTTTTAATCTTTTCTATCCCTTTTTCCATAAGGTATCATCACTGAATGTTTAAGAGTCATTCAAGATGGGTTGGGTCATACAGGGGGACTTATAGTAGCTTACTGACCCCATTTTGTCCATTTATGGAGTATGGAATTGTGCATTTTGTCAAATACAAAAATACTCATTCTTACCACCATTTTAACTTAGCAAAATCTTGCTTATACTCTCTATAATACAACCTTATTGTCCCACTCAAATATCCTTCCATTTTCAAGAATTTTCAATTGTCATAGAGTTGTTATTTTGGGTTTGGAAGATGATTTTTATAAGTACTTTAAATTTGGAGCTTATTGGGTTTTCTTTTATACCTCTTCATCAAAATTGTTATCTTCAAGAGGTAGGGATTCTACACTATTTCAAATTTAAAATCAAGCATGCTAGTTATATGTATACATATGTATGATTTACATTACTATTTATGATTATTATCACTATATATGAATATAGGTTGATAAAGATGTGATAAAATGGTTAAAAGTTGAAGTTGGAATTAAGATAAAATTTTAGAATGTTTAAGAAAATTATTCCTTATGAAAATTATGTTTAAACTAGTTATTTCATGTCAAATGTTAAGTTGAACTTCATAAAGAAATGCTAGGATGCATATATGGATTTTATGGATATAACACCTTACATACATGAACATAAACTCATATACTTGGAATAAATGGATTTAGTATGCTGAAAATACATTTAAACAAGACTTGGAATATGAAATAATAATGTTGAAAAAATCAACATATTAGTCACATAAAATGACATTACTTGATGTGAACAAAGTTTAAGAGGATTAAAGTTTAAAGGACTAAAAGTGAAAATAGTAAAGTGTTGAGGTTAAAACAATAAATATAGTAATATTTACACATAAAAAGTAATAAATGAAGGTTTTCAATTTGTAAGAATAAGAGTGGATTTTTAAGGCCAAAAATGTCATTTTATGAAAAATATGGATTAAGTAGTAACATTTGCAAAAATGAATATTGTCTTGGATAGTTGATTTTAAAGGAAGAGAATGACAAGGTAAAATGATGAGAAATAAAGTAGGAAATGAAAATTAAATATTTTGAAAGGTAAAGTCTTGAAATGACAAATGAGAAATAAGGTAAACAATGAATATTAAATGTTTTGAAAGGTAAAGTCTTGAAATCATAAAAGAAATGTTTTAGCTCAAAAGTATAATGTAATGTGAAATATGGATTTAAGAATGATTTACCAAACCAATATTACTCTAGTTAAAGAGTTAAATTTTACGTGGTGAAGATTCATGTGTTTGTAAAGTAAAGATGCAAAGAAGTATTTTTGGCAAAATGTATAAAATGCAAGTTTTTACAAGTGTGCGTAAATAATGAAAAGCACATTAAAGTGTATAAATGGGTATTTCAGCACAAAGGCTAAGTTTTGCAAGAAATGGTAATGAAAGATATTTTCAAAAGATGAAATACCGAGTCTAAGGGAAAATGAAAATGGACTTTTTATAAAGGGTGAAACTTGGAAATAAAGTGTGTTGGGAATTGTCTTGTCCCGTGTATTTGACCTCATCGGTCGATACCAAGGAAATAAAGGAAAAAGGTTTAAAATTAAATAAGAAAAAAGAAAGGAAAAAAGGGTTAGAAAGGTGTAACGAGTAAAAGGCACTCGGAGGTAACCAGGAAACCTAAAAAGGGCCTAGAACCCTAGGGTAAGGCTTAATGCTTAGACCCCAAACAACTGATTAGTACCATATTCTAGCACGGTGAGAGTTGGTGAAAGGGCATATAACACTCATGCATTGGTACCTCAATTAATCAAGTGAAAATATATTTTTGAGCACGATGCTCATTAATGTAAAGGAACTTTATGAAACAATTTGGAATATGTGAACGTATATTAATGGTTAAATTATTGGGATTCCGAGTGGGATCATCTCTCGTGTTACATGGTTAAAATGTTAATTGCATGTCTCGTTGAATTTTTCATGAGAATAGTTAATCAAATGAAGGATGGTTTCATAGTTTCTAAAATATACTTTATATATATATATAGATATTCTTTGTACATTTTACTCTACTAGTATTTCTCCTACTGGGCGCACGCCCATACAACATCGTTTACCAACCCCCTCCCCTGGGTACTTCGAGAAAAGATAAAGGCAAGGAAATCATGAGAGGCAAGGAAGGATTTATGCGCCAATAGTGCTCTATTTACTATTTATTTTAAATGTGTTATTTAAATGGAACTTTGACTACGTTATTTGGAACTATTTTAGAACATTTTAATTTTTTTATAATAAAACACGATGATCTGGACTTTCTTAAATTGTTATTTATTCTATGAAGTTGGCAAAAATCTTTTTATTTTAGGAATAGGGGATTTTATTGATATATACAGGAGAGAAGAGCCCTCGCCATGGCCTACAAAACAATAAAAGGACGCTAAAAGGAAATAAAAGGCAGCTTACAAACAATGCCATGAGATTTTCCTAATGTACGGAGTATGAACCTTATCTAATCTCACAATACCCTTTAAATACACAGGAAAAGATATATGTTGAATGCCATCAAATATTTATTTTGAGAACAACCTATCTTGGACAAAAAATTCGTAACATTGTTTGCCTCTCTATGAATATGGATGAATTTTCATTTTATGTTGGAAGTAATTGAAAGTGATTGATCCACTAGACATTTAATTCTCCAAGGCCAAGAAATTATGTTGTGAAGAGCATATATTCAGAGTTTGGAATAAGATTTAATGATCAGTTCATAATCTTTAAGATCATGAAAATATAAAAGATCGTGAACCATAGCAGTAGCCTCTGCTTCTAAATTGGTTTTAACCCATAAAGAATCATAAAATAAACATATAACTCCACCCAAGTGGTTTTTTAAAACTCCACATCCACCATTGCATCTAGGATTACCTAAAGAGCTACCATCTATATTTAACGTCAAAATACCTTTGGGAGGAAGGAACCAAACGCAGCAAGATAAAGCTATTACTAGCTTTTCAGGCCCTTTATAACACATAAATGAAGTTTCCTGGATGTTATTAATGATTATATTTATGAAGATTGAAGAATTTTCAAATCTGTCCAAATATGTATTGATCCAAATGTGCCAACAAATTAGGATAAAAATCAAAATGAAGATGGATTTAATGTGGATTTTGAAGACAACCACCAAGAAACCAGCCTTAGCCTTATTGAACTACCTTGACCAATTATCCCATACTTTGATCCTAAGAAATTCCATACCTTAGTAGCTATTTCACTAGATGATAATAAGTGTTTTGATGTTTCTTCTTGATTAGCTTTGCAACATAAGCATTTGGAAGGACCTCTAATCCCAATTCTTTTGACACTCTCATCAGTTGGAAGAATCCTTATAATGAGTTTCCAGACTAGCACATATATTTTAGGGGGTATACAAGGGTCCCAGATGAATTGAGAAGACCTTATATAAGAACTATGAGTCCTGATTGAATCTCATGCAGAGGATAAAATAAATAATCTAGCATTTGAAGCAATACACACCATCACATCCTTGGAAGATTTACAACTTTGAACCTTGCTAACCTGATTGATTATTTCAAGAGGAAAAAATTGTTTAAGCTTGTCTAAATCAAATGTTCTATCTTCATTCCAAAAGTATAGCACATTAGAATTTTTTTAGATATTAATAGAATCCCCTATAGGAGCAGAACCCAACAAAAATCCATATATCTCCCATACTAATATTCCACTTTAGGTTATCCTTAGCTACATGTATAATACCGCACATCCTAACCCAAGTGTTTGAGAGGGTTTTAAGATCTACAGTAAGAGGAAGAGATCTTTTACAATACTTAGTCTTAATGAATTTAGAGCAAAGAGAATCAGAGGACCTGAATTTCCACCATAGTTTGATGGACATAGCATTATTAATATCATAGAGCTTCTTGATGCCTAATTCGCCTTCTTTAATTGCCTTTGTGATATCATTATATTTGCACTAATGATGCTTTAGAGAATCGTCAGTGGAACCCCAGAACAACCTTGCAAATATAGCCTTAATTATGTAGATAACTTTCTTAGGAGGGTTAAAATATGTTATAGTATGCATGGGAATGGCAGTAAGAACACTCTTAATGAGTACCAACTTTCCACCTATGGATAAAAGCCTAGATTTCTATCTTATGAGAGTCCTTCTAATCTTCTGAAGAAGATGATAAAATGGGATATTTTCTTTTTACATGCAAACAAAGGGCAACCGAAATAAAGAATAGGAATTTTTTTGTTAGTAAAACCAGTCGTTATTTTGATTGGCTTGCCCATAAGTGGAGAAATATTTTTGGATAGAACCATCTAGGATTTGGAGGTGTTACTTTTTTTACCAATAGCCCTCTCATAATCTCTTATAACCTCCATAATCAGCTTCAGATCCTTTTTAGTACTAGAAGAGAGTATGATAACATCATCTGCATAGGCAAGGTTATTGATTTTGTGACAACCAATTGGCATTTTGAAACAAATTAATATGTGAATTAGATTGTTTAGGTTTCTAGATAAAGCTTCAGCCTTATGACGAAGAGTCTTGGTGATGAAGGATCACTCTGCCTCAAACCTCTAGAGGACTTGAAAATACCACAAGGATTTCCATTAATGATTACAGAAAATAAACAATTAGATATTAACCTCCAAACCATGTCAATCTAATGCTCTAAGAAACCAAAACTCCTAAGAACATGGATTAAAAATATCTAAGTGACTCTGTCATAAAAATTAGCCAAATGTAACCTTAGGACCACATTTCCTCCAAAAAATTTATTTTTGATCACATACACCATTTTTTAAGCCAGTATAGCATTCTAATTCATATATATACCCTTAATAAAACCACTCTGATTATGAGAAATAATCAAAGGCAAAGCCTCATTTAATATATTAGAAATATTTTTAGAGATAATTTTTTTATGAAGTTCACTAAGCTTATAGGTCTGAAGTATGGAAAAATTTTAGGAGATTGACATTTCGAATTAAATCAAGAAATAATGACACGATATTTCTAGGTATGAACATACTTAGAAAAAACCTTGAATAGTAGCTACCACATCATTTTCAATTATATTCCAAAATTTTGTAAAAATAGTCCATGAAAGCCATCAAGAACAGGAAAACTATTTAATCACTTCGAAGATTTCCTTCTTATCATGGATGGATGATAAAGTAGAATTGATTTCTGGAGTAATTAAATTTGGGATTATCTTCAAAAAAGGATCTTGCATTGAGATGATAGGAACATCCTCTTGACTGAATTATTATTTAAAGAATTGGATTGCATCCCTTTGAATTTCTTTCTCTGCATTATGAGTATTCCCATTTTGATTTTTGATATCATATATCACCAAATGCCATCTTTTTATTTAATGGAGCTATAAAAATAAGATGTGTCCATGTCTCCTTCTTTCAGACATTTCTCTTTAGCTTTTTGACTCCAACATAGATCTTCAATGTCTAACTTCTTAATGCTACTAACCTAAGAAAGAGAAAGATTTTCTCTATTCAGCTCAGATGGATCTCTGTCAAAAGCCAATTCCATAGCTAAAAGATGATCTTCATCCTTTCTATCTTCTTAGAATATATACCCAAAAACTTATATGATCCAATTAGATAAATTGGATCTGAGGGCCTTGAATTTAAATCATATTAAGACAAAGGGATTAGGATGAGAAGTAGAACTCCAAGAATAGGCCACCACATTATAGATATCAGTATTATTTAACCATAATTTTTGGAATTTAAAGGCTTTAGGTCTCAAATGAAGAGGATTTTTAATTAGCAAGTAAAAGAGGTCTATGATCTAACATGAGTATATTAAGATGTTGAACTTCCCAAACACCTAGATTATGATCAGCCTGATTAGTAAATACTTTGTCCAGTCTGCACTAGATTCTATCCATACTTTCCCTTTTGTTGAACCAAGTGAAATTGGAGCCACTGAATCACAAATAAAACATCTCATTAACCTCCATAGCTTTCAAGAATTACAAAGCTGCTCCTCCATCAATCTCATTACCTCCATCCTTTTCAAAACTATTAGAGACCTATACATTAAAATCTCCACCAATAATCCATGGAGAAGTGGTGAAATTTTGGCCAAGGTACTCCCATAAATCCCTCTTCTAAATATTTATGTTATTAGCATAAATGAAACTTGCTTTAATCTTAGTGTTATTGATGAAGAAAGAAAGATTGAGTCATTGGTCCATATCAAAGATAAATTCACACTTTATATAATCTCTAGGAAAGCACCAAATCTTACTATTGGAATTGATAAAGGTTGTTTCAAAGCCTAGCTTAATTCTAAAACTTTGAAGCTTATGAACTTTTAGATTTGGTTCTAGAACAACTAAAATTTAAATCTGATGATGTCTTGTAAGTCTCTTGCATCTATTTAATTCTCACTTTTTAGAGAGCCCTCCAATATTCCAAATGATTAAACTAATTATTTGGAATGTTTAGGAAAAGTAGATTTTGAACCAGACCTAATAATTTTGGTGTTTGGTAGGATAGTAGGATTGCATTCATAGTTCTTCTTTTTTTCAACAAAACTTTATTTTCAACTTTGGATCCCCATTAAAAATGGGGTATTTATATTTAGCACTACCTTGCTTATCAGCCTTGTTGCCTTCAATCCTTCCCCTAGTACCGAACTTGTCTTGATCATCATTGTCATCCAAATCCTTAAAATATTTAGATATTTTCTTAGGAGTACTATAATTCAAGTGGGAGGAAAACATTTCTTGGATTTCACCTTCTTCTTAATCATTTAAGCATTCTTCTTCTCTAATTGGCAAGATCTGACCACAAACTTCCAATTGATTTTCTTCTGAGCACACTTCTTCTACGTCATTTAAACAAAAAACCGCATTTTATGATTGTGTATTCTTCTTAAAAAAATTAGAAATCTTTTATTGTATTCCTTAAAGCACACTATATCTTTGACTCATTTGAGTCTGCATTATATATGAGCTTATCTAGTTTGGAAATAGTGACAAAATTGTGTCCATACCTAGTTAAACCAAAAATCCTCAGAACTCTCTCATCAACTTTGATATTCTTGTACAAGTTCTTGATTGCATCTCACATACACCACACACTAGGTCTGCATACATGTTGCATTTCACTCTCATTATGACCTACTGTGAGTTAAATCCCCTAATATGAATTTTAAATATTTTTTGGGATTTATTAAGAATTTTCTAAGAACTTTAAAAATATTTTTTGAATATTAAAATTTGAAATTTGTAAAGTTTTTGGGCTTTTTTGTACTTAAAACTTGTCCTTAAAACTAGCTTGGGTAAAATCCAAAAGCGGAAAAAAATATTGTGGTGGAAAATGAGATTCTTTGGTAAACCAAAAATACGCTTGTGATATTAAATCTAGAGCGTACACGTGTTGCACACTGGACGGGTGGATTTGTGTTTATTTGCCCTCTCAAACTTAAAACCAATTTCTAACCTTTGGATTGTTTTTATCTACAGTCTGCATGCCTTAGACTTCATCCAAGTGAAATGTTTTTGAACCAATCAGAGTAGTCCATTCACACATCCAACTGTTAACCATTAGATCTCCATCGCTTTAAATCCTTTTAATCTCAGCCTCTGATTTCAAACCCTTGTTCGAGATCCTTTGATGCCTAGTATAAATAGATGCCATTTGTGCATTTGAAGACTTTGGCTATTTTCTCGTTTAAGAGAAGAAAGAGAGAAGAAAGAGAAAAGAGAAGAGAGAGAGTTGAAACCCTAATCCAACTTTGTCAAATACAAAACTCAGAAACACTTTTCTGAGATTTACAAACCTTGAGTGTTGAGTATTTTGATCGTAGTTTGAGAAATATTCCTCTCTTATTCTTCATCATTGTTCCAACTTAGTCATGTTAGTAGAGGTTCTCAGTTTCTCTACATAGAAACCTGAGACCTCATCTTAGTGATACAAGCCACGTAGATAGATTTCTGTTTTGATTTCTTATTTCGAGAAATCATATTTGTTGGTTATTTTTTTTAACTGATTTCATGTTTTTAAACCCTATACCAACAATATTTCTTCTGATTTCATTTTACTCAAATCATCAGGCTAAGCCCTAGTTTTGATATCTTGATTGGAATTTGCACTTTCTTTATAATATTTTCAAAACCCGAAAGTGTTACGATCTTGGATATTTCACAACAAGATTCCCACTTGATCTATGGATACATTGAAAGGTTTAAAGTTTGATTTTGGTTTGATTAAACTGATTTTAGAAAACCTTGCATGTTTAGTGATTCTGTAATTTGATTAAGTCATCTTGTATGTATTAAGTGTGAGTGTGTTTCATGCATATGTTAGGAGAGCACATTACCAATACACTTCCACTCTACCACACTTAAAGTGTTGGTTATATGATCTTTAACTTGTTTGAGTCGACGTAAAGACTGGAATCAAGTAAAGATACGAAAGCTCGAGATAACATCAACAACAACAACCTTAAGAGAAGTTAAATCTAATCCAGAGGAGTTGGTAACGTTTCTGAACTTAGTTTAGGTGTGTTTGTTTGGTTTGACTGTTAGATATCTCGTAATTTGTTACTTTGATTTGAGTGGATTTTTATTTTGTGACAAAGAGGTCACCGTGGATGTTTCCCCAATTGGGTGGGGTTTTACCATGTAAAAACTACTCGTGTTCTTCCTCATACTCTCATCACCTTCTTCTTGGCTGTGTTGATTTAATATTTTAAGTTTTATTTTTCAAAACTGGTTAACTCTAGATCTGAAATAACTTATTCACACTCATTCAAACTATTTTCATAAGTTTTTAGACACATCTTGTGTTAAGTTTCATTTTGATTAAAAGAGTTTCTTCAACAAACAGTTCAGAGCCATTTTAACAGTTTAACTTTGTATTAAACGTCTTAAGTG
Organism: Sambucus nigra; assembly: GCA_949130495.1. Lineage (NCBI taxonomy): Eukaryota > Viridiplantae > Streptophyta > Magnoliopsida > Dipsacales > Adoxaceae > Sambucus > Sambucus nigra. Next base: position 325,650,688 of record OX422221.1, on the reverse strand, counting down.
GCATTTTTCAATTGGTATCAGAGCTTGGCTGTTTTAAAATCTTTTAGATCCTGTGTTTCTGAAATTGTTTTTTCAAAACAAAAGTATGGATGAGAAATTTTAAAGACTGGTAACCTGTCCAGACCCCCTCTCTTTGATGGATCCAATTTTCCCTACTCGAAGGTAAGGATGATTGCTTTCATTCAAGGAACTCTGGGAGATGAAGTCTAGGAAGTTATTGAAAATGGTTATACTTTTCCTACTAAACCAACAGGTGAAGGAAGTCTTGTGAGAATCAGGAAGTTACTAAGTGAATTCACCAAAGATGAGAAACAAATTTTTCTATGTAACAATAAAGGCAAGAATGCCATATTTATGTCAATAAATGAACATGAGTTCAAGAGGATCTCATCCTGCACAACTTCTAAGGAAGCATGGGATACTCTCGTAACTGCTCATGAGGGTGATACGATAGTTAAAGCTGCTAAAACTCAAATGATTATTCAACAGTATAACTCTCTTGTCATGTCTGAGACTGAAACCTTTGATGATTTCTACATTAGGTTGACAGACATTGTAACTAAATTGCATGAAAATGGTATAGCCTATGATAGAAAAGAAATTGTTTCAAAAATTCTAAGATCACTTCCACAGAAGTTTGATAACAAAAGAGATGCTATTGAGGAAATGGATGATTAAAACCTTACTCCAGAATTCCTCAGTAGTAAATTAAGAACTGTGGAAATGGAACCCAAATTCAAGAAATAATTAATACAGACCAGTAAAAAATAGGGTAATTCTAATCTTGTTTTTTCATCTAAGTTGATCAAACCTGACCTTGACCTTGACTCTGATGAGGACTGTGACTTGGATAACTTAGATAATCATATTACTCTCATGTCTAATCAATTCAAAAAAATTATAAACTTTTAAAACAAAGTTAATTCTAGACAAGGGAAACCTAATTACTCCAACACTTCTAATAATAGGCCTCATATGAGAAAACCTGATAAATAAAAGACTGATGACCACAAGAGACCTCATAAAGACCTTAAAAATGTTGAATGTTATAGATGTGGAAAATTAGGACACATGTCTAGTGACTGTAGGGTTAACTTAGACAAACACCCCAAATATAATAGGGCTCAGCTGTACGAGACTTGGAATGACTCAAGTGACTCTGAAAATGAAGAACCCGAGTCATCCAACTCTTATGACCCTTGCATATAATTCTTTGCCAAGATAATCTACAAGGATGATGAGGAAATTGATCATACCATGACTGATGTTGCTTCTATTGATATGCCTGCCTTACTGCTTGAGAATGACTATAGTACTAAAAATCGTGTATGTGAGTGAGTCAAAGTGATCGTCTTATCATTGATGCCAATGGGTGTGTGAGTCCAAAAATTGAATTAATAAGGGACAAAGCACACAGTTCACTTAGTGACTCTGATAATGAGGATCTTCCTGACACACACTTTACACGAAAACTCTCTAGAAAAGCGCTAGATTAGAGAAACTTGTCAAAGATCTTTCCAAGAAATTAGAGTCCTTAAACCAAATACTTAAACAAAATGCTAAAGAGTATACATCTCAAAGTTTAACTCATGATGAGGAAATAAAATCTTTTCAACAAAAATTAAAAGACTTGAATGAATCTAATAATGTTTTGTAAAATAAGTATAAAGGATCTGTGGCCATCCCCGATCCCCTCCGCGGAGGGAGGAAGGGATCCTTCGGGTCCCGCGCGTCCCCTCTCGGGAGAGCGCTTCGACCGGCGTCGATTTGTGAGGTGTGAAGATGTAGAGAGATTTAGAGTCGCTAGTCTATTTTACTCAAAACAGATAAAAGAAAAAGGGGAAGCCACCCCGAAGGATGGCATCCAAAGACATACTGGTGCATGCGAAACCAAATGATTCGAGAAGGGTTCGGAGGCTTAGTTACGAAATGGGAAGGAGTTAGGCACCCATTCTGCCCTTTCGGTTTCTCATGGATATTTGCTAGTTTCCTTTATATTTCCCCTCGTGATATGTGTGCATGTGTATATATAGAATGGAGGTAGGAATCCTCGACTTGTATCATAGAAAAGACAAAGCGAGTCATCCGTAGGAATGTGAGATTAGTGTAGAAAATAAGATTTATGTGATTACCCCTACGTTGACCGTTATAAAGGAACGATAACACATATGGGATAATACGTTACTAAGAACAAGTATATGGAATATAATGGAAAATGAGATAAAGAGAAGATAGAAAATAAGAGAAAAAGTGAGAAAAGGACTCGAGTTTCGAGTTTTACCCCGAGACGCTTACGTAGCCTATAAAGGCATCAAAGTCCACATAGTTCGCAAATAAACGAGGGGTGGGGTTTAACCCATAAATCCAAATGGAGAAATATCTTATTTGTGAGTGTGTGTGTATGTGTTGAAAAAATTGTTTTAGTTGTGAGAAAAATGTGGAAAAGGTGTGAGAATCCCTACTTGGAATTTATGAGCAAACCCTCCTTTTCTTGTTTTTTGGGTTTTTATTTATATGAAAATAGGAAATGTGCAATAATACTAGATAAAAAGTATATTTATGATGTGTGAGATGAGATAATAAAAGTGCTAAGTAAGAAAACAAGTTATTGCAAATTTAAGAGAATTTAGGAGAGAGTTTGAGAAAGTTGGACCTTCTTGGAGACCTTGAGCTTGATCTTGAATGTTGAAAGGAAGCCCTTGAACTTGGATGATGATGGATAGTGGTTAATGCATCAAGTTTGATGAAAGGGATGATGAAAAGTGGAAGTGAAAAAGGGATTTGAGAGTTGAAATCACGCTGCCTTCGAGAGAGGTTTCTGGGGGTTTTCTGAGAGTGATTTCCCTCTGATCTGAGCTACCTTGCAAATGAGGCCAAGGCCTCCTTTCATAGCTCCAGGGGACTGCCGATCGGCTTAGAGCCCTTCCTACCTGCCAGCAGGAAGGTGCCGATAGGCAGGTTCTGGGACCTGCTGTTTGGTAGTGTGTTTCAGGCTTTTTTAGAAAATTGGCCGCCGAGGGCAAACCGTTTGTCAGAATCATGCACAGGGCATACCATTTGAAAGGTATTTCAAAGAACTTAGAAAGTCCTTTGGACCGCTCCCGAGTTCGGGAGTTAACTTTCGGTCAAATGTGGCTCAGAAGCGTTTGTCAGTCCGCTGGACGGGGAATCGTTCGGACACAAATGGATCGTTCGTCAGCATGGTAAGTCCGAATTTCACACGGGATGGACCGTTAGAAAGGTTAGGAGATGTACTTCGACATTCCAAAGAGTTTGGCCCAGTTTGGGGAGTTGACTTTGGTCAACTGGGCCCGAGAAGCATTCGGTGACCTCTCGGAGTTAAACGGATCGTTCGTCCGCATGGTAAGTCCGAATCGTGCACAGGACGGACTGTTGGAAAGGTTATTCATGGCCCTTCGAAGATTCATTTAGCTTCGATCGAGCTGAAGAGTTGACTTTGGTCAAACAGAGCCTGGAAGCGCCCGATGGCCTCCAGGTAGGGTTTCGGACTCAAACGGAACATTCGTCCGCATGGTGAGTCGGAATCGCGCACGGGGCGGATCGTTGGAAAGGGTATTCAGTTCCCTTCGAAGATTCATTGAGTCTCGGTCGAGATGAAGAGTTTGACTTTTGGGTCAAACTGAGCCGGGGAGTGCCCGATGGCTTTTAGGTCAGTACTCCGGACGTGACCAGGGTTTACAATGATGAGTGGAGGTACTAAGGACCTAAGGAGAGTTAGGGGGTAATGGAATGAGGTGTCTACAGATCCCCTCGATGGGTGAATTTGGAACAAATGATAGCCATCGATTAGACACCGCATGATGCTTCTGAGAGAGTGTGACCGATTGAGAGGGTCGAGGTCGATTCTGAGGACCTAAGGAAGCGAGGATGACCAATTCAGAGGGTCGAGGTCAATTATGAGGACCTAAGGAAGCGAGGATGACCAATTCAGAGGGTCGAGGTCAATTTTGAGGACCTAAGGAAGCGAGGATGACCAATTCAGAGGGTCGAGGTCGATTCTGAGGACCTAAAAGTGGTGAGGATCGAGGACCGAGGTCAATTCTGACCTAACTCAGGTGATGATCCAAGACCGGGGCCAATTCTTACCCAAGAGTGGTGACGACCGAGGACCGAGGTCAATTCTGACCTAACTCAGGTGACGATCCAAGACTGGGGCCAATTCTGACCCAAGAGTGGTGACGACCGAGGACTGAGGTCAATTCTGACCTAACTCAGGTGACGATCCAAGACCGGGGCCAATTCTGACCCAAGAGTGGTCACGATCGAGGACTGAGGTCAATTCTGACCTAACTCAGGTTACGATCCAAGACTGGGGCCAATTCTGACCCAAGAGTGGTGACGACCGAGGACCGAGGTCAATTCTGACCTAACTTAGGTGACGATCCAAGACTGGGGCCAATTCTAACCCAAGAGTGGTGACGACCAAGGACCGAGGTCAATTCTGATCTAACTCAGGTGAAGATCCAAGATCGGGGCCAATTCTGACCCAAGAGTGGTGACGACCGAGGATCATGGACCGAGGTCAATTCTGACCTAACTCAGGTGATGATCAAAGACTGGGGCCAATTCTGACCCAAGAGTGGTGACGATCGAGGACCGAGGTCAATTCTGACCTAACTCAGGTGACGATCCAAGACCGGGCCAATTCTAACCCAAGAGTGGTGATGACCGAGGACCGAGGTCAATTCTGACCTAACTCAGGTGACGATCCAAGACCGGGGCCAATTCTGACCCAAGAATGGTGACGACCGAGGACCGAGGTCAATTCTGACCTAACTCAGGTGCTGATCCAAGACCGGGGCCAATTCTGACCCAAGTGTGGTGACGACTGAGGACCGAGGTCAATTCTGACCTAACTCAGGTGACGATCCAAGACCGGGGCCAATTTTGACATAAGAGTGATTGCATTTCCTTTGGGAAAAGAAAAAGGGTTCCACTGGGTAATAAGAATTGGATTTGAGGTTCCGTTGGGGAACGATGAATGAGTTGGGGAAGATTTGGATCGTCCTTTGAGAGAGATCGCCTGGGGCGAGTGATTCTTCTGAATTCTGCTGGGAAAAATACCATGAGATATTGTTTCGCATCGGGTAGCCGATGGCTGGGGAGGCCTTTGGCCTTTGATTTGAGCGGAGGAGCTGATCATTGGGGAGATAACCGGTTTGAGGTCGTAAACTCTGCTGAGGAGGTGATTAGGGGGTCCAGGCGCATCGCTCGAGAGGTCATTTTCTTGGATTTTGAGGGTTTCGCCTGAAGAAAATGCGAAAATTTTCTTGATGAAAATGTTCAAAATCCATCCTGGGATTTTGGGGGGTTTTTCGGGGATTTTTCGAGGCTTTCTGGCATTTTTTGGGAATTTCTGTACGAAACTTTAAGGGGGTGCCAACCGGCATAGACTGAGGGGTGCCATTCGGCAGTGGCACGGACTTTTGGGCTACCTCGGGAAGGTGAGGAGACAGTGTCGATCAGTATGGCAGTGGTCTGTGCCGATCGGCATGGCGCTTGGCCTCCTATATAAAGGGGGCGAATCCCTTTCATTTTTAATAGCTTCTTACCTTCTCTCTTTCTGCGATTTCTCTCTGTGAATTGCTCTGATGTTTCGATCTTCAAGAAATGGCCGCCTTTGTGAGCACCGCTGTCCACCGGGAGTGGTTGACCGTTGATGACTGGGCGAATGTGGATTGGAGGGACAGGGTGCCCCTTGCTTTGGGGAATGAGAATGCCTTTGATGCATTCGAGCCGGTTGCGGATGAGCGGACCTTGCTGTGAGAGCCATCGCGTCATCGCTCTTCGAGAGTGATTCCCGGCGGTTATGTAAGTAACCTGACCTTTGGCATTCCTTTCCTTTTGGGTGATTTTTCCTTTTTCTTGACCTTTGATTGAATTTTTCCTTTTACCAATCGGATATTTCTTTGAAGAACATGCGTGCCCGCGGGACGACGGGGCTTAAGGATGTTTGGGAGAATCTTCCACCCGTGGTGTGCTGGATGGTATCGTCAGCGGGTCTTGGGAGGTTGGCGGCTGCGCTGGATGAGACGCCTCGTTCGACATCAGTTTTGTATGCCTTGGGGGAGAGGTGGTGGGACACTACCCACACCTTTCATTTTGGCTTTGGGGAGATGACGGTGACTCCCATAGATGTGCAACAACTGTTGGGGTTGGATTATGATGGGGAGCAGATAGAGGTGGATCGCTCCTTACGGGTGAGGCCGGAGGCGGTGCATGCGGCACTTGGTGATGTGAGGAGGATAGTTTCTGTAGATTCCATCCGGCTGTCCCTACTGAAGGATATTTTGCTGAGCAGGGTGGTTGATGTGGAGGACGGGATGTAAGTGAGGCAGATGGCCCGGTTATTCATCTTGTTGGTATTGGGAGGTTTCATGGTGGCGTCGAGCGGCGACGTCGTCCATTTGTGGTTTCTGCCATACTTGAGGATGTTTTCGAACATCTCTTTCTATGATTGGGGGAGTCTGACCTTGGCGACCCTTTACTCTTCTCTGGATGCATTCAGCCGGTGCTTCCGGTGGACTTTTACTGGAGCCACGTATCTCCTTGAGGTATTCTTTATTTTGCGCATTTTCATTTCCTGCATTCGCATTTTCCTTTCATGCGTTCACATTTTCCTTATGCGTCTTTTTTTGCTTGTGAATTCAGACGTGGTTCTATGAGGTGATTGGGTGCAACACCCCACTGATTGCTTTAAAGGATGACACTGTTGGGGACTTCTGCCGACCGTACCGATGGCGTAAGGCTAATCGGCGATCGAAGGGATCTCTTTCCCTAGAGGCGGTGCGTCAGGTCTTGAATGACCTGACCAGTGGTCGGGTAAGGTCTTTTCCTTTTCAGTATTGGTTTTTGCACCTTCTAATCTTCTATCGACTCATGCCTGCTTGGGGATTTTCAGGTGACCTTTTATCCTTGGGGGATAGCTATTCAGGACACGGGGCTGACTGGAGTGAACGCGCAGATGAGGCGCTTGTTGGCGCATGAGTTCGACCATTCCTGGTACCTCGTGGAGAGGGTGATTCGCCAGATCACTAAGGATGAGGTGATGGTGCCACGTGTGCAGCCTCCTACGTCTATGAGGTGGGAGCGACAGTTATTGGAGGATGAGAGGATCGCGGTGATGATCGACGAGTCCTATGCTTTGTATACTGATACGGCCGCGCCATATGATTATATGGACTTTGTGACGAGCTGGTTGATGGCGCCCAGCATACATGACGCTTTACCTTTCCCTCCTGCTGGTTCGAGTCGGACAATGGGGTCTTCCCACAGTGGTGGTGGTCCCTCGGCACCTGCGGCGGTGGCGGCAGAGACATCGGAGGTCCCTTTTGTTCGGCTGCACACTCCTTCGTACAACATCCGGTGGGCTGATGGATGGATAGTGCCGATGTTGCACCGTCCCCTTGCGATGGATCTGGAGGAGCTGGGTTTGACAGAGGAGGTCCTTCGTCCTGCGGTAAACCTTTCGGTCCTTTTCCTATTTTTGATTTCTTTTGCTTGATACTGATCCTGCCTTTTCCTTACAGCAAATCCGGGTGTCGACCACTTGGCTGAGAGACATCGGGGATTGGATAACATCGACGACTGCCCACATTCGGGATGCTGTCCCTGTTACTTTTTTCTTGGTGCCATCAGCCTCATTCGGGGAAGACTCTGGCTCGGGTAGTGGGGGCGCGTCGTCTCGCCGTAGGGGGAAGAGAGCGTGTCGCAGGGGTGGAATCTCTTGAGAGAGAGAGAGAGAGAGTGTGTGGGTTCGGGCTGAGTCCCGTTGTTTTTTGACTTTTTCTTTCTATTTCCTGCAAGATGATGTAACACAGAAAACAGATATATGCAATGCAATGCAATTTTTTGACTATCTTTTATTTTAATGATGAATGAATGCATGCACATGCGCTTTTTAATTTTCTACTGAGACCGTAAAACAAGAGTATTTTTGGAATTTTTCAAAGGAAAGCTGTTTTATTTAAAATGGGGAATCCCATAAGGAGAAACAGGATTATTGAAATTCTTTTGAGAATATCAATTTATTTTTATGGAGTTTTCTGATTTGACAAAAAAAAGGAAAGGAGGAAATTTCCAAAAATGGGGGGTTGCCGATCGGCAAGCACCCTGGCCTGCCTATCGACAATTCAGTCCAGTCCCCTTAATTGAAAGCTTTGAATGGTACCCTCTTCAGCCTTTGGTACCTTGTGGGGTAGGATTCCCTTCGATTTCTACAGGGATTATGTCTTTTGTGAGAGTTATCAGGTATAAAAGGGGGTGAGGGTGGAGTTTTTTCATCACACCTTTGCATCCTTATCCACCTACCTACTATTTCTTTGCCCTACAAGATGGCTCTCCTCGGTAGCACCGAGTTTGTCAACTACCTCGAATCCTTGGAAGCTATGTGCTCTTATAATGTCGAATATGATGCTTTCAACATGCGTCGACTCTCCTTGTGGCGCAGTCGGCCTTTTGAGTGAAATATGCTGACAACGGCGGTACAATTTTGGTATCCCGAAGACCACGTATTCCGCTTTGGGTTGGAAGAAGTTTGTCCTACCTACGAGGAATTTTCCGCCATACTAGGTGTGAATCCCAGTGTTACTGCGGCTTTACCCAAATTTTCCCGCTCCCCTAGGGATTTGTTGGTCGGGATTCTTCATATCTCACCCTCAGCGGCCAGGTCATTGGTTTCTGGAGGAATGATCTCCCTCCCGGCGGTGTTGCAGTCCGTGCAATTACGGGAAGTAGGTGATGCTGGCTATGCTGGAGTCATTATTTTGAGTCTGGTCTCAAAATTGTTGTTGGTGACCGGGGAGGTGCGAGTGGACCCACAACTTGTAGCCATTACTTCATGGATGTCATATCGTCGCAATCCTGCGGCGGTAATATTGGCGGAGACTCTGAATGGCCTGTATGCCTGGAGAGAAGGTCGTTCTGACTTTTTGAGGGGTAGCCCTGTGATGCTGTTCATGTGGTTGTCTGAAAGATTCCGCTTGTCGACCCCTCCAGAATATCCTTTGTCGGTTGTACCCAACTTCTTTTCACGCTACTTCATTCGCATTGGACTGTATGTTGAGAACTGGGAGAATTGGTTTGTGGAGTATGGGACTTGTGGGCTGTATTGGTCAGTGCCTTGGTGGGGGCAGTTGCAGCCAGTTCTGGAGCTAGGAGAGTATTCATATGTGCGATTGGTTGGTCTCAGACATACCTTTTTTTTATTTCCCTTGGCGACTTTTGCGCCAATTCAGCTGGGGGCAGGTCGTGCCCCCTCGAACCTTAAACTGCATTCCAGTAGAGGATTTGACTGAGCGTCTGCGTCTGTTGCTTGGGTCTCTGTGGGAAAATCGACGTTCGTCGACCAGCCCCTCTCAGTCTGTCGGGAAGGTTTGCCATGTCCCCAAAGATTATATGAGGTGGTTGTGGAGGAAAGTAGTCAACAAGATGTTGGCAGTAGAGACTGGTCAAAGATGGTTTGTTTTATCTGACTCCATGGAAGGGGGTGTTGTGGTCTTTTCGAAGATGGTTAAGGCTCATTGATCCATGGAATGTTTGTGACACTCCATTCAGGCAGGAGAAACTTGGGGTCCTCAGGATGTAGATGATGAGGGTGCAGGCTCTTCTGGTAACTGTGGGTAGGACTCATGGGGAGTTTATTTATGTAACATACGTGGGGGATTTTATCTGGTTTTTATGGTAATAGGGGGAAGGGAGTTACCCGTTCCTTTTTTCTTATATAATCCGTACTGTAATTTCTTATTAATGAAAATAAACAAGTTCCTGATCATCCAGCTGTGCATTTCGATGAATTTTGTGTTTTGAATTATCTATACCAATCACTAAGGCATACATAATCCTTTTGTTCAAGTAGATGTTTAGAATGAACTGTCATTCTCGGAGATAAGAAAAGAATATATTTTTGTGAAAAAGAAGGGGCCGTGCTCATGTGGGATGTATGAGCTGCCTACGTACCTCTGGGGTTTTTTTGAAAAGTTTTAAAATAGTTTTATGTAGAGGATCAGGCCCACGTAGTTCTGGGTAGAGGAAAATGAAGATTTTTTTTAGAATAGAATGGGGATGAGAAGAGTCGTAGCGCACCGAGATTTCAGACTAGGGGTAGAATTTCTTGAGACGGCCAAGATCTTCTTCACAATATAGGGGCCACTCTAATTGGTCTTGAATTTTCCTCTGGGGTCCCAGATGGGTTCTATTATCTCCTTGAGGGCTAAATCCCCCTCCTGGACACCACTGTCCTTGACTCTTTTGTTGAATGAACACGCTATTCGGCGATGGTATCCCTGTATGTGATAAAGAGCTTTTAATCTTCTTTCATCCAGAAGGGCTAGCTCATCAAGACGGCCTTGGCACCAGTCTTCTTCACTAACCTTGCTTTCGAGCATGACACGTAGCGAGGGTATTTTTAGCTCCACAGGTAGGACTGCCTCCATGCCGTAGACCAAGGAGTAAGGGGTATCCCTAGTAGAGGTTCAGATTGAGGTTTGATATCCCCAAAGGGCGTATGGGATCCGGTCGACCCAGTCTCTACAACTTTCGGTCATCTTGCTGATGATGGCTTTAAGGTTTTTATTGGCGGCTTCAACGGCACTATTAGTCTGAGGTCGGTAGGGAGAAGATTTGTGTCTCTGAATCCCATACTCGTTGACAACTTCTGTGACTTCTGCCTCAAAGTGCAAACCTTTATCTGACACTAGCTCGTGCGGGACTCCATATCGGTAGATGATATTTTTCTTGATGAATTTGGCCACCTTCTTGGCATTTAATACTGCGTATGACTCATCTTTAACCCATTTGGTGAAGTAATCGATGGCAACCAGAATGAACTCATGCCCGTTTGACGCTTTTGGCGTAACCTTCCCTATGATGTCGATACCCCAGGTGGAGAACGGCCAGGGAGAAGTCATGTTGTATAATTCCCGCGGAGGCAAGTGTTGAAGATTAGAGAACTGTTGGCATTTAGTGCATCTCCGAACATAGGCGGTGCAATCCTGGGCCATGGTGGTCCAGTAGTAGCCCTGTCGGATGATCTTCTTGGCAAGCATGTGACCGTTTATATGGGCCCCGTATTCCCCGCTGTGGATTTTCTGCATTATCTTTTCAATGTCAGCCCCTGCGATACAGTGCAAATGAGTTCCGTCAAAATTCCTCTTGAGTAGTGCTTTATGACAGATGATGTACTGAGCGGACAGCCTTCAGAGGGTAGCTCGGTCATTCTTATTGGAACCCTCGGGATACCTATCATACCTGAGGAGGCACCAAATATCATAGTACCAGCAATCGGCTAGTTCGGGGTCTTCTATGGAGACAAGATTAATATGGTAATAATGGGTCGGTTTGTCCTGCTTCTGAACTAGGAAGGGGGTCATTTTTATTCCCTCGGGCATGTCGATCATGGAGGCTAAAGTGGCGAGAGCATCGTCTAGGTTGTTATTTGCTCGGGGCAGGTAATGGATGGTGATATCTTAGAATTGAGAGGCTAACTCTTCTAATTGGGCATGAAAGGGTTGGAGCTTTTCGTCCTTGATCTTCCACTTTCTGAGCACTTGACCGACGATGAGGGAAGAATCCCCATATACATCAAGGTATTGAATACCTTTCTTGAGAGCGACCTTGAGTCCCACTGTGCATGCCTCGTATTCTGTCATATTGTTGGTGCAAGGGAAATCCAATTTTATGGCGATGGGAGTGTGGGAGTCATCTGGGGCGACCAGAAGTATCCCAATGCCATATCCCTTTTTATTAGCAGTGCCATCGAAGAACATTTTCCATCGGAGGTAGTCTTGAGTGGTGCAGAGGACATTTTCATCTGGGAATTCGGAGATTCAGACATTTGTTTCTTCTATAGGGTAGTCAGCGAGGTAGTCAGAGATGGCTCTTCCTTTAACGGCTTTCTGTGTGACGTACACGATATCGAACTCGGTTAGGAGCATCAACCATCAGGCCATTCGGCTGGATAAGACGGGTTTTTCGAGCAGGTACTTGATGGGATCCATTCGGGATACAAGTTTGATGGGAAAGGCGAGCATGTAGTGTCGCAACTTTTGGGTGACCCAAACAAGCGCGACGTATGCTTTTTCTAAAGCAGTGTAGTTGACCTCGTACCCGACCAATTTGCAACTGGCATAATAGACGGCTCTTTCTTTGTAGGAGTCTTCAAGGTATTGGGCTAGCAAAGTCCTAGCTACAGTGTCGGTTATGGTTAGGTATAGGAGCAAAGGGAGACAGGCTGTGGTGGCATGAGAACTGGAGGTTGGGTCAGATATTGTTTGATTCGGTCAAAAGCTTCTTGGCAGGCCTCGTTCCAAACCTTGGTTGAATCCTTTCAGAGGAACTTGAAGATTGGTTCGCAGATGGAGGTTAGTTGGCTGATGAACCGGCTGATATATTGTAATTTCCTAAGAAAACCTCGAACTTCTTTCTCTGTTTGGGGTGGTGGCATCTCAAGTATGACATTCAGCTTGGCGGGATATGCTTCTATCCCCTTCTCATTGACCATGAATCCTAAGATTTTTCCCTTTGTAATGCCGAAGACGCATTTCTATGGATTAAGTCGCATCTGATACTGTCGCAGTCGTTCGAAGAACTTTTGTAGAGCAGGACCATGACCTTCTCTAGTTTTGGACTTGATAATCATATCATCCACGTAAACTTCAACCTCTTTGTGAATCAGGTCGTGCAGGATGGTTGTGGCAACCCTTTAGTAGGTGGCCCCAGCATTCTTGAGATCGAATGGCATAACGGTGTAGCAAAAGGTTCCCCATGGGGTGATGAATGTGGTTTTCTCTTGGTGGTCGGGGTGCATCTTGATTTGATTGTATCCGGAAAACCCGTCAACGAATGACTTGAGAGCATGACTGGCTGTGTTGTCCACGATCATGTCGATATTGGGTGGCGAATAATCATCCTTCGGAGAGGCTTTGTTTAAATCTCGGTAATCCACACACATTTGAAACTTTCCTCCTGATTTTGGTACATGTACAATGTTGGCTAGCCACGTGGGATATTCGATCACTCGAATGAAACCCACGTTTGACTGTTTGACCACCTCCTCCTTGACTTTGAGCGACCATTCAGTGCAGAGTTTTCTCAACTTTTGTTTAACTGGCTTGGAATCTGGGAGAGTGGGGATCTCATGCTGAGCTATTTCGGGATCAATACCGGGCATGTCGTCATAGGACCATGCGAAGACATCCATGAACTCCTTTAGAAATTCTTCGAGTTGTGCGCGCCCATGCTCGTCAAGGGTGGCCCCTATCCTAATCTCGCGCAGTTGGCTACTAGAACCGAGATTAACAACAACAGTCTCTTCTTCATTAACTTTAACACGGTTATGTTGTTTGTTATTAACCTTATTTAAATCATTTAAGAATTGTTCATTTGCAAAATCATCATCATCAAAAGTTTGATTAGAATCCAAGCAGTTAATGTAAGGCACAACAAGATACTCAAAATCTTCATTTATTTCATTGATAGGAAAAACAGCATTGAGAACCTCATCAAAAGAGGTCTCGATTACATTTGAGCAAGGATGGACAACAGTAGAAGAAACAGGATAAACATTGGGGTTAGGGGAGATTTCAAGAGGTATAACTGGCGCAGCATGCCAATTGAGGATAGGTGTATCAACAGCTTTGATCATATGAGAAGGGTCCAGTGATGCAGTGCCTGAGTGAACCATGCAGAGTGCTAGCCCCAGTGTCTGCAAGTTGAAGGAATCTTTAAAATCACTATCCTCAGTCTCTTCGATATTTTTGATGAGCGGTTGTGTGCGGTGTGGGAAACTTTTGGCCCATGGGTAGCTATCTTGGAAAAAAATCTCCATTCCAGGCTTTATTTTCTTATCTGTATGGTCATACCACGGTTCTGGAAAGCCATAAAAAGGGAAGTCTTTTCCATTTTTAATGAACTGTCCATTTAAAGAATCTCCCGAGATAGTTTGAACGCAGTCTAACCCTTTCTTTGATTGAGACTGGCGGATCATTCTGAGCTCTTATTCTGATGGTTGATACCCCAAGCCGCAAGGAGGGAAAGCTTTCTTTAGTTCGATGGGCTCCAGTATCTCCTGTTGTCTTTGTCCTATCCCCATTCCGGGCATTAAGTACATGTTTCTGAACATCTGAATCATATTGACATTGCCATGAGGGTCGTATTCTGGACAAACCCTTTCTTTGAAACCGTCCCCTGTCGGGAGTAGAGGTGGATCAACTCGAAATCCTGATAGGAGCATATCATTTGACCCATGCTGTATCTCAAGAATTGGACTGCTGGTGCCTGCACCCTCGGCGTTATTATCGTCACCCAAGATGGTGATGACTCGCCCATCGGCGAAGAACTTCAATTTCTGATGGAATGAGGAAGAGACACCCTTTATACCGTGGATCCAGGGTCATCCGAGCAACAGGTTGAAACAGGCCGGGATATAAATGACTTGGAATTCGACGACAGGGTTTATAGGTCCAACCCCTATTGCCAGTTTTATGGATCCCATCACCTCCCGACGGGTATTATCGTAGGCGCGCACGGCATCGGAGGTTGGAGCGAGGTCACTTTCTTTTAAGCCTAGACATTTGAAGGTTCTCAGTGGGCATACATTCAAAGAGGATCCGTTATTAACGAGCGAAAGCGGTACCACCTTCCTCATAACTTCGATGGAGATGTTGAGTGCATGATTGTGATTCTCCCCAATTTTGGGGATTTCCTCTTCAGAAAATGACAGCATTCGGGTGGAGGTCAAGGACCCGACCAAATTCACCACTTCTTCTGGTGTGGTAGAAGGAGGAACTATGGGTCCTGTGAGGAACTTGATTAAAGCATTTTTGTGCTGTTGGGAAGATATGAAAAGCCCCTATAGAGTGATGTTAGCTTGAGTTTTCTTCAGTTGATTGAGGATCTTGCTCTCCTCGAGGGTCATTTCTGGCATATGAAGGTCTTCAATGCCCTTCCCCTTGTCATTTGCTGGTAGTGAGTTTGGAATTTGATAATGTCTCCCAGATCTGGTCATGTGATTTATTGAAGAAGGGAAAATCTTAAATCCAGTTTCCACGTCAATCTCAGGTTGTTCTGCTACCCTATCTATTTCTCCGAGGAGTTCTTCAAATGATATCATCCCACATATGTTGGCTACTGAGCTATTTCCTCCTGAAGCTTGTTCTTCATTTGAAACTTCAAATTCTTCCCCCCATCCGGTGGAAACAATTCTATTTTCCCTCGTGAAATCAATGTATTCCACAACTTCAACGGCCTCCTCATATAGGTCTTCCCATTCTATGGGGATGTGTAAGGGTGAAGGGATCAGGCGCCCTTGTAGCTTCAAAGTGTCAAGTAACTCGGTGATACTGCAAATGTTGTTGGTTTGCCTGAATGCTTCTGCCATGATCTGGACAACATCATCTAAGCTGACTTCGTCGGTTGGTATCACCCAACTATCTGATTCTCAGGCCCATATTTGTGCCTCCAAAAATAGTGCGCTGAACCTCTGACAATCGATAATCATTTGTGAGGGCAATTTCAGCCCGAACTCTAGGAGTAGATTCAATACCTCTGACAATTCTATACTTCCACTTTCAGAACAGGTCCGGATAGTGATGCACGCTCTGATAAGAAGTGACAGTGCCTGATCAATGGGGCTAGTCGGGTGTAGGACGAAATATGGGCAAATTTGAAGAGGTTTAGGAGGGTATAGTGGTGTGATTTGAGTTGATGGATTAAAATTGAGGTTTTCTTCGAAGAAGATAGCATTGGTGTGATTTGGGAGTGGGTTATGAGTAGTGTTTGGCTTAGGATTGGCTGGTGGGGCGATGGTACCCCGATCGATGAGATCCTGGATTATGTTTCGAAGGTGAAAGCATTGGTCGGTGGTATGGCTAGTTGTTTGGTGAAAGGCGCAATGAGCATCAGTCTTGAAGTTTCTTGGGAGTGGGTTTGGCAATGGCCATGGATCCAAGGGCTTAATGAGGTTTCGGCTTAACAGGGCATGGTAAACTTTGGATAGGGGAGCATGAAGCTCAGTGTATTCCCTATGGACGGGGGTAGGGCGACTTTCTGGTGCCCATGATCTGGTTGGTTGAGAGATGTTGTTGATGGTTGAGACTGCGGCACTGACAGGTTTATCATATTTTCTGGGGGTGAACTGTCCGGTCACCTTCTTTGGTTCAACTTCTGTTTTGGCAAGACCTTCCTCGATTTCTACTCCTGCTTCTCTGAGAGCTCAAAAGTGGGGGTAGTACTGTCCTCCCATGGTTGCTCGGACATGGGGCAAGAAATTCTTCTTCACTATGTTGACTTGTTCTTCCTCGGATGGCCAATTGGTCATGGTAGCTGCTTTTTCCCTCCATCGGACTATGAAGTTACTGACTGATTCTCTAGAGTTTTGTTTGATAAACTCTAAATCACGACAGGTGACCTCAATCTCTTCGTTTTATTTGTACTGCGATATGAATTCTCAGGCTACATCCTCCCAGCAACGGATTCTGGATTCCTCAAGAGATAAAAACCATCGGAAAGAACTGTTCTTCAAAGTTTGCTGAAATAGTTGGGCCATTACCTCTTCAGAAACCCCTAGGAGAGTCATGGAACGATGATAACTGCGAAGATGAACAATTGGGGGGCCACTCCCTCCGAATTTCTCGATGTTTGGCATCTTGAACTTCTCGGGTAACCTTTCTTTAGGATAAGGAGACATATGGGTGTAGTCCATGTAATTCCCAGAGATTCAAACCTGGTCGAACTTCTTAGTGAGCATCTTAAGATCTTCTTTGACTTTGTTCAACTCCTCCTCCTTTGGATTAGTGACCACAGGTAGATTAGCCACAGGCTAGGCCATGTTTGGCATTGGAAGCTGGGCAGGTGGTGGCCCATTCACTGGAGGGGCACGTGGAGCGTGCTGATATTCCTCCGGGACCCAGATAGGCTCGGGTGGACCCATAGCACGAGGGAACAGGGCCTCGGGCTCTTGAGGCATATGAACTTGGTTTCGTTGCATTTCTCGGACCTCAGCTTGGAGGTTGTCAATCTTGGCCACGAGCTGAGCTAGGACTATCGGCAGATCCGGTTGTATGACTGGTGGTTGGTCTGCATTCTCCATGAAAGATGGATGGATTCCGGATTCAGAATAAGTAGTAGAGGAGAGGATAAAACTCTGAGGTGATTTGACTGAAGACTGAAGCCAATAAGGAGCCAGGCCAAGGGCATGCGATCGACCTGAGAAGGCGGAGGATAAGATTTATTTTTGAGAAAAAAGGGAAGAAACTATTTTTGGATTTTTGATATAGAAGGGAGAAATATTTTTGGATTTTTAATAAAGAAGGGAGAAATGTTTTTCGATTTTTAATAAAGAAGTGAGAAATGTTTTTGGAGACGGAACTCAGCATGATTATTATGTTCTCACTTGTATTTAATTCTCCTAAATGCAATGCTGGACGGGACATGATCCTGAAAAAGTGGGGTTTTTAATATATGCAAAGCTACGGTTTGGACTTGTAACCAGGCTCGCGGACAGGGTCCCATTTTTAAAAAATGCGCAAAAATTGGACGGTAGGCCAACCCAAAATTTCGGCAGAGTTTCGGGTTGAAACCGGCAATCTAAAGTGCGTGTCCTAGGTTTGACGCCTATATGCGGGTATGCAGTTGGTTGGGTGAATAGGCATGGGTTCCCTCCTTTGGCGTGACTTTCACGATATACGTCTTGCTCTTGCGGGAAATCGGTACGTGTGGACAAGCCATTTGATATACCTGAGTGTACGTGAATTGCCTCACCATATACCTCGTGGGGACGGTACGTGTGAGAGGGAATTTGATATACTCGGCATACGTGAACGAATTCCCTGCGATATACCTCCCGTCATGACTTCAGTCAAGCGGTACGATGCGGGGGAACCGTTCGATATACGTCAAAGGTACTTGGCCAATGGAAGGTGAGAGTCATATCGCTTAGGCTAACTACGACCTGTCGGACCAGTGCCCATCACGAAGTGACCCTCCAGTTACTGGGTAAAATTTGGTAAATATCAATGCTCTTTGGTGATATCGTGTGAATCATGCATGATTCTCTTATTAGTATCTTATGATGATAATGCCTTTGTTGATTGTGCCAAACAGGGAGCCAATGTACAAGTACCCCAAAAGGTACACCAAGCATGGACGGTGATGCGTGCAATATGGGGATATACATGTGATCCTAGGTGCACGTGGTGTGAAGTGTACATGGAGAATTTTCTTCAAGTGTGTGAATATAAGCATAGGCATGGGATATAAATATGATAAAGGGGGATAGGAAGATATGGGGGGGGGGGACATAAACAAATATAGCATCCATGTAAATATAATCAATCCCTCAAAATATAATAAAAACAAGTCCCCAACAGAGTCGCTATTGTGGCCATCCCCGATCCCCGCGGCGGAGGGGAGAAGGGATCCTTCGGGTCCCGCGCGTCCACTCTCGGGAGAGCGCTTCGGTCGGCATCGATTTGTGAGGTGTGAAGATGTAGAGAGATTTAGAGTCGCCAGTCTATTTTACTCAAAACAGATAAAAGAAAAAGGGGAAGCCACCCCGAAGGATGGCATCCAAAGACATACTGGTGCATGCGAAACCAAATGATTCGAGAAGGGTTCGGAGGCTTAGTTACGAAATGGGAAGGTGTTAGGCACCCATTCCGCCCTTTCGATTTCTCATGGATATTTGCTAGTTTCCTTTATATTTCCCCTCGTGATATGTGTGCATGTGTATATATAGAATGGAGGTAGGAATCCTCGACTTGTATCATAGAAAAGACAAAGCGAGTCATCCGTAGGAATGTGAGATTAGTGTAGAAAATAAGATTTACGTGATTACCCCTTCGTTGACCGTTATAAAGGAACGATAACACATATGGGATAATACATTACTAAGAACAAGTATATGGAATATAATGGAAAATGAGATAAAGAGAAGATTGAAAATAAGAGAAAAAGTGAGAAAAGGACTCGAGTTTCGAGTTTTACCCCGAGATGCCTACGTAGACTATAAAGGCATCAAAGTCCACATAGTTCGCAAATAAACGAGGGGTGGGGTTTAACCCATAAATCCAAATGGAGAAATATCTTATTTGTGAGTGTGTGTGTATGTGTTGAAAAAATTGTTTTAGTTGTGAGAAAAATGTGGAAAAGGTGTGAGAATCCCTACTTGGAATTTATGAGCAAACCCTCTTTTTCTTGTTTTTTGGGTTTTTATTTATATGAAAATAGGAGATGTGCAATAATACTAGATAAAAAGTATATTTATGATGTGTGAGATGAGATAATAAAAGTGCTAAGTAAGAAAACAAGTTATTGCAAATTTAAGAGAATTTAGGAGAGAGTTTGAGAAAGTTGGACCTTCTTGGAGACCTTGAGCTTGATCTTGAATGTTGAAAGGAAGACCTTGCACTTGGATGATGATGGAGAGTGGTTAATTCATCAAGTTTTATGAAAGGGATGACGAAAAGTGGAAGTGAAAAAGGGATTTAAGAGTTGAAATCACGCTGCCTTCGAGAGAGGTTTCTGGGAGTTTTCTGAGAGTGATTTCCCTCTGATCTGAGCTACCTTGCAAATGAGGCCAAGGCCTCCTTTCATAGCTCTAGGGGACTGCCGATCGGCTTAGAGCCCTTCCTACCTGCCAGCAGGAAGGTGCTGATAGGCAGGTTCTGGGACCTGCCGTTTGGCAGTGTGTTTCAGGCTTTTTCAGAAAATTGGCCGCCGAGGGCAAACCGTTGGTCAGAATCATGCACGGGGCATACCGTTGGAAGGGTATTTCAGAGACCTTCGAAAGTCCTTTGGACCGCTCCCGAGTTTGGGAGTTGACTTTTGGTCAAATGTGGCTCGAAAGCGTTTATCAGTCCGCTGGACGGGGAATCGTTCGGACGTAAATGGATCTTTCGTCAGCATGGTAAGTCCGAATTTCGCATGGGATGGACCGTTAGAAAGGTTAGGAGGTGTACTTAGACATTCCAAATAGTTTGGCCCTGGTTGGGGAGCTGACTTTGGTCAATCGGGCCCAAGAAGCATTCGGTGACTCAAAGTCAAACTGATCGTTCGTCCGTATGGTAAGTCCAAATCGCGCACGGGATGGACCGTTGGAAAGGGTATTCAGTGACCTTTAAATATTCATTCACCCTCAGTCGAGCTGAAGAGTTGACTTGGGTCAAACAGAGCTTGGAAGCTCCCGGTGGCCTCCAGGTATGGTTTCGGATGCAAACAGAACATTCGGCCGCATGGTGAGTAGGAATTACGCAAGGGGTGGAGCGTTGGAAAGGGTATTCAGTGCCCTTCGAAGATTCATTGAGTCTCGGTCGAGATGAAGAGTTTGACTTTTAGGTCAAACTGAGCCGGGGAGTTCCCGATGGCTTTTAGGTCAGTACTCGGGACGTGACCAGGGTTTACAGTGATGAGTGGAGGTACTAGGGACCTAAGGAGAGTTAGGGGGTAACAGAATGAGGTGTCTACATGATCATTATTAGAATTGGAACAAATAAAAGAAAGGCATCAATCGTCTTCAAAAATTCTCAAAATTTGAAAGCAATTCTAATTATTTTGAGGACTATGTTGATGATAGCAAGAGCAATTCTAATGATGGATTTGGAATAGGCTTTTGCACCAAAAATATTAAACAAACTAAACCTTTTGAAACCATAAAGTTTGTTTCTGGTGGGAAAAGACGTATGCAAATTTGTCTTGACTTTTAATCTTTGAAAAATGATTTTGATAAAAATAAGCAGCAGTTAAACTTTGATGAGACAAGTAACTCTAAGAATGATGTTCAACTTAAAGCTAAGTAAGTTTGTCCTCCTATTAGAAAGAGTGAGACCTCATTTCAAACTTTTCCCTCTAGAACTAATGCCAAAAGTCATAACTTAGGGACACCTATGTTCAACCACTTTCCTAAAGACTTGACTACTACGAGCAATCTTTATTGCTCATACTCTGATGTGTACGAAAATTCCTTAGATGGTTTCTATTCCAAATGCCTATACCAAAATACTTATCCCTCCTTTATCGATCAGAACTTTAACTATTCTAGGAGAAGGCGTAAGAATTATGTCCTTCCTAAACCACCAGACATAAACGTTAACTATAGAAGGAGAAAGACAACATCTAATACTACAAGACAAACGTCAAGAAATAATCCTAGGGTCTTTTCTCGACTAAATAATCAAAATGTTTATAACAACAATAAAATTGTGCAAAATTTGTATAGACAAAAGGCTTAAGCTCGCAAGTTTTATCAAATATAAGCTAATAAGAGCAAATTGAAAACTAGAGCTATTTGGGTAAGAAAGGATGATCTAGTACACCAGATGAAATGTAATATAGTGATCAGGGCTTTGAAAGCTGAACACACCATGTCTGGATGGTACTTAGACTCTGGATGTTCTAAGCATATGATCGAGGATGAATCCAAACTCTCAAATAAAACTAACTTCTTCGGAGGCGAAGTCTTGTTTGGAGATGGTGTTTCAACCTAGATCATAGGCAAAGGAAAAATCTAAGAAGAAGGCTTACCTATTCTTCATGATGTTTTATTAGTAAAAGATCTTAAGGCTAATCTACTAAGTATTTCACAATTTTGTGACTCCAATCATAGTGTCACCTTTTCGAAGAACAATTGAAATTTTTTAAATGAAAATGGTGAGTGCATAATTATAGGACTCCGTACTCTAGATAACTATTCCACAATAAATCCTAGTACAAAGGTCTATAACATTGCTAGAATGAATGAAAATGAATTATGGCATAACAGAATGGGTCACATAAATTATGACAGCCTTAGTAAATTGTCCTCTTAGGAAATTGTTAGAGGTATTCCTAAAATAAAACCCATTTTGAACATAGCCTGTGGTCCCTGTCAAGAAGGAAAAATAGTTAAGGAATATCACAAAAAGGTTAAAGATATTATTTCCTCTAAACCTTTAGAACTCATCCATATGGACCTAATGGGTCCTTCTCATACTATTAGTCTTTGTGGCAATAGTTACATTCTAGTTATGGTTAACGACTACACGAGATTCACTTGGGTTGCCTTTCTAAAACATAAGTATGAAACTTTTAAAGAGTTTTTAAAAATCTTACTTCGTATAGAAAATGAAAAGGACTCCCAAGTAGATAGAATCCGGAGTGATAGAGGAGGAGAATTCATAGATTCAGGTGTCATCGAATATTGTGACTATAATGGTTACAAACACGAGTTTAGTGCTCCCAAGACACCCCAACAAAATGGGATAGTCGAGCGTAAAAATAGGACTATTCAGGAAATGGCAAGAGTTCTAATGAATGCCAAAGACTTACCTAAATACTTTTGGGTTGAGTCAGTTCGTACTTCATGTCACATTATCAATAGAGTTTACCTTAGGAAGAATTCCAAACAAACCCCCTATTAACTTTGGTATGGCAAGAAGACAAATCTTAAATATCTTAGGACATTTGGCCATACGTGTTATGTCTATAAAGACAGAGAACATTTATCTAAGTTTCAAACAAGATGAGATAAAGCTATATTTCTAGGATATTCACCTGACAGTAGAGCCTACCGTATTTACAACTTCCGTACTAAGACCGTGATGGAATCCATTAATGTGATTGTGAATGACACTTATGTAGAAAGTAAAACTACTAGACCAGCTATTGTAGAAGAGTTTGAAAGATTTTTAAATTATGACTCTCCCGAAATAACTGAGTCTTTACCAACTGAGACCCCTGAAGTACCTAACTGGGTTTCTAAATACCATCCCATAGATAACGTTGTTGGTAATACTATAGAACCTGTTTGTAAAAGATATCAACTTCATAATATTGCTCATTTTGCATGTTTTGTGTCTCTTATTGAGCCCCAAAATGTAAATGAAGCCTTGAATGACCCATTATGAATTACTTCTATGCAATAAGAACTTCTTCAATTTATCATTCATTATGTTTGGTATCTTGTACCCAGACCTGAAAATAAAAGGGTTATTGGCACACGTTGGATTTTTAAAAATAAGACTAATGAGTCTGGGATGATTATTAGAAATAAAGCTAGATTAGTTTCCCAGGGCTACTCTCAGATTGAAGGAATAGATTTCGAGAAAACATTTTCTCCTGTTACTCGACTCGAATATGTTCGTTTACTTTTTTTCTATAGCTTATCATTTACATTTACACTTTACCAAATGGATGTAAAGTCAACCTTTCTAAATGGTATTTTAACTTAGGAGACCTATGTATAACAACCCAAAGGGTTTATTGACCCACATCATCCTAATCATGTTTATCTCCTTAAGAAAGCTCTTTATGGGTTAAAACAAGCTCCTAGAGCTTGGTATGAACGTTTGTCCACCTTTTTTTTAGATAATTGATTTAGGAGAGGAGGAAATGACCAAACCTTGTTTGTCAAACATTTTGACAACAACATTACTATTGCTCAAGTATATGTTGACGATATGATTTTTGGATCCACTTCCCCTTCAGAAGTCAAGTCTTTCTCAGACATTATGCACAGAGAATTCCAAATGTCGCTTATGGGGGAGTTGTAATTTTTCTTAGGTCTTCAAGTTAAAAAAAACTCAGAAGGATATTTGTTTCGCAATCTAAATATGCATTAGAGATTGTAAAAAAGTTTTTCTTAGATACGTCTAAGGAAGCTAGAACGCCTATGAGTACCTCGCTCAAACTTTACAAAGATGAAAATGATAAATCCATTGACTCTACCTTATACCGTAGTATGATAGGAAGTTTTCTCTACCTAGCTTCCTCGCGCCTAGATATCATATTCGTTATGTGTGTGTGTGCGCCCGTTATCAGAATAATCCCAAAGAGAGACATTTGTTATGTTTAAAAAGAATAATTAAATACATAAAAGGCACTCACAATTTAGGGTTGTGGTACACTAATGACACATCTAGCACTATAGTTGGTTACACTGACGCTGATTGGGCTGGGTGTTCTGATGATAGTAAAAGTACACCAGGTGCATGTTACTACATTGATAACAACTTGGTTAGTTGGAACAGCAAAAAACATAACTTCACCTCTTTATCCACTACATCATCTGAATATATTACAGCTGGAAGTTTTTGTGCCCAATTATTATGGCTACAACTAATTGCTGAGAGATGATGGTATAAATGAATAAAAATCCATCTCTATTACGATAACCAGAGGGTGACCAACATCTCTAAGAACACAGTTCAACATTCTCGCACTAAACACATTAAAATTCGACATCACTTTATACGAGAATTAGTTGAATCAAAAGAACTAGAGATTAATTACCTACCTACTGATCTATAATTGGCTGATTTGGTTATAAAACCTTTGGACTTTAAGCATTTTGAATCTTTATACAAATCTATTGGCATGGTTTAGCTGAATAATTTGTATACCTACCTTCTTATAACTCTCTTATTTGATTCTTGCTGCCCTTTGTCCATTTAAGACAAAATGGGGGAGAAATTTTGAGTCCACTTGGACACTTTTATACATTCGTATCTAATGAACTTGAACTTAGGTATCTTTTTGCAGAATTTCAATACCTCCTTATTGCGTCAGATTTTGATAGGGTAATGGTTTGTACATAGTTGAGTTATGTAATTTTTATTTCTAGGAGATTGGGTAGATGGATTTTTATAGTAATAGGAATCTCTTATTTATTTTTTGTATCCCTACAAGTCCTTATTGACTCAAAGGATATTTTGTCTCATATTTCTAACGGGGGATATTGAATATCTTTGACTCATTTGAGTCTGCATTATATAGGAGCTTATCTAGTTTGGAAATAGTGACAAAATTGTGTCCATCCCTAGTTAAACCAAAAATCCTCAGAAGTCTCTCATCAACTTTGATATTCCTCTATAAGTTCTTGATTGTATCTCACATACACCACACACTAGGACTGCATACATATTGCATTTCATTCTCATTCTGACCTAGTGTGAGTTAAATCCCCTAATATGAATTTTAAATATTTTTTTGGGATTTATTAAGTATTTTCTAAGAATTTTAAAATGATTTTTTGGATATTAAAATTTGAACTTTGTAATGTTTTTGGGTTGTTATCTAATGAAAACTTGTCCTTAAAACTAGCTTGGGTAGAATCCAAAAGCGGCAAAAAATATTGTGGTGGAAAATGAGATTCTTTGGTAAACCAAAAACACGCGTGTGATATTAAGTCTAGAGCGTACACGTGTTGCACACTAGGCGGGTGGATTTGTGTTTCTTTGCCCTCTCAAACTTAAAACCAATTTCTAACCTTTGGATTGTTTTTATCTACGGTCTGCATGTCTTAGACTTCATCCAAGTGAAATGTTTTTTAACCAATCAGAGTAGTTTATTCCCACCGCCAACTGTTAACCATTAGATCTCCATCGCTTTAAATCCTTTTAATCTCAGGCTCTGATTTCAAACCCTTGTTCGAGATCCCTCGATGCCTAGTATAAATAGATTCCATCTGTGACGCATCTGAAGACTTTAGCTATTTCCTCGTTTAAGAGAAAAAGAGAGAAGAGAGAGAGTTGAAACCCTAATCCAACTTCGACAAATCCAAAACTCAGAAACACTTTTCTGAGATTTATAAACCTTGAGTGTTGAGTGCTTTGATCGTAATTTGAGAAATATTACTCTCTTATTCTTGATCACGTTAGTAGAGGTTCTCAGTTTCTCTAAATAGAAACCTGAGATCTCATCTTAGTGATACAAATCACGTAGATAGATTTCTGATTTGATTTCTTATTTTGAGAAATCATATTTGTTGGTTATTTTTTTAACTGATTTCATGTTTTTAAACCCTATACCAATAATATTTCTTCTGATTTCATCTTACTCAAATCATCAGGCTAAGACCTATTTTTGAGATCTTGATTGGGATTTGCACTTTCTTGATAATATTTTCAAAACCCGAAAGTGTTAGGATCTTGGATATTTCACAATAAGATTACCTCTTGATCTACGGTCACATTGACAGGTTTAAAGTCTGATTTTGGTTTTACTAAACTAATTTTAGAAAACCTTTCACGTTTAGTGATTCTGTAATTTGATTAAGTCATCTTGTCTGTATTAAGTGTGAGTGTGTTGCATGCATATGTCAGGAGAGCACATCACCACTACACTTTCACTCTACCACACTTAAAGTGTTGGTTATATGATCTTGAACTTGTTTGAGTCGACGTAAAGACTGGAATCAATTAAAGTTACGAAATCTCGAGAGAACATCAACAACAACAACAACCTTGAGAGAAGTCAAATCTAATCCAGAGGTGTTGGTAACGATTCTGAACTTAGTTTAGGTGTGTTTGTTTGGTTTTATTGTTAAATATCTTGTAATTTTTTACTTTGATTTTAGTGGATTTTCATTTTGTGACGTAGAGGTCACCGTGGATATTTCCCCAATTGGGTGGGGGTTTTACCTCGTTAAAAACGACTCGTGTTCTTCCTCATACTCTCATCACCTTCTTCTTGGCTGTGTTGATTTAATAGTTTAAGTTTTGTTTTTCAAAACTGGTTAACTCTAGATCTGAAATAACTCGTTCACACTCATTCAAACTATTTTGATAAGTTTTTAAACACATCTTGTGTTAAGTTTTGTTTTGATTATAAGAGTTTCTTCAACAAACAATTCAGAGCCATTTTAACAGTTTAACTTTGTATTAAACATCTTAAGTGGCATTTTTACTCCTTTAGGATCATTTTTAGGTTTTTCATTGACATTTTCAACGAATGGCGTTGATTCAGTATCATCCATAATTGAGACATTATTTACAGTATCCTTCTTGAATGTTTTGGCAATCCATTCTTTGGCTTATTCATTCCTCTTGATCATCTTATTATTAAACTTCTTCTGGGCTTCTTTAGGTTGAACTCCTTCTTTAAATAAGCAAGTTTATCCCTTATATCCCCTTTTAGAATAGTGGAAGCAATGAGGAGGAATAACTTCATATTCGAATTATTGCTAGAAACCAACATTTATGTATTATAATATCATAAGGATA
Organism: Sambucus nigra; assembly: GCA_949130495.1. Classification (NCBI taxonomy): domain Eukaryota; kingdom Viridiplantae; phylum Streptophyta; class Magnoliopsida; order Dipsacales; family Adoxaceae; genus Sambucus; species Sambucus nigra. The sequence goes on along the minus strand of OX422221.1, from coordinate 325,623,695 downwards.
AAAGAATGAAATTAAAATAAACAATAATAAATATGATAATGGGTTTTTCGTAAAAAAAATGCTCAGAAAAATTTGCAAAAATTTCACGAGATGTAAAATTAAATCCTGAACAACTTTTTATGTTTGATGATGTCAAAATAAAAATGTTTAGATTCATGTTAATGGTATTTTATGTCCGAAGTTAGTAACAAAATAAAGAAATGGAGCAATTTGAGTTAGGTGGGCTACCAATTTTGGACGACTTTATCCATTCTTTCAATACTATCTACCCCATTTGGCATAGGATATCATCACTACAAGTTTAGGAGTCATTTGAGATGGGTAGGAGTCAAATAGAGTTGATTATAAGTGGTTACCTACCCCATTTTCTTTCATCCTTGGAGAATAAAAATGTGCATTTTGTCAAATTCGAAAATAGTCATTCTCTCCACCATTTTAACTTAGTAAAAGATTGCTTATACTCTCTAGACTACAACCTTACTATCCACATAAATATCCTTCCATTACCAAGAGTTTTCAAGTATTATAGAGGTGTTGTTTAGGGTATGGAAGAGGGTTTCTAGAAGAACTTTAAGTTTGGAGCTCATTGGGTTTTTTATTCTCCCACTTCATCAATTATTATCTTCAAGGGGTTAGGGTTCAACACTATTTTCATGTTAAAAATCAAGCATGCTAGCAATATGTATAAATATATATGATTTATGTGACTATTTATGCTTATTATCATCATATATGTTGATAAAGATGTGATAAAATGATTAAAAGTTGAAGTTAGAATTAAGATAAAATTTCAGAATGTTTAAGGAAGTTATTCCATATGAAAATTATGTATAAACTAGTTAATTCATGTCAAATGTTAAGTTGAACTTGATAAAAAATGGTAGGATGCATATATGGGTTTTATGGATATAAACCTTACATTCATAAACATAAACTTATGTAATTGAATAAATGGATTTAGTATGTCGAAAATACATTTAAAAGCCTTGGGATATGAAGTAGTAATGGTTAAAAAATCATCATTTTAGTCACATAAAATGACCCTACCTTATGTGAAGAAAGTTTAAGAGCATTAAAGTTTCAGGGACTAAAAGTGAAAATAGTAAAGTTTTGGCGTTAAAATTAGCAAATATAGTGATATTTACACATAAAATGAAAAAAATACGATGTATAAAATGAAAGGTTCTCAATTTGTAAGGATAGGACTCGAAATGTAAAAAGTAGAGTTTTTAGGACAAAAATGTCATTCCATGAAAAGTTTGGATTAAGTAGTAGCATTTGAAAAAATGAATATTGCCTTGGAAAGTTAATTTTAAAGTAAGAAAATGACGAGTTAAAATGATGGGAAATAAGGTAGACAACGAAAATAAAATATTTTGTAAGGTAATGTCTCGAAATGACAAAAGAAATGTTTTAGCACAAAAATGTCATTATATGTGAAATATGGACTTAAGAATAGTGAAAGAAAATTTTGTCAAGACTTAAGAAAAGGCATTCGAGGAATTGTAGTCATTAACAGGTGGAGTTTTGAACACCGTATAATGGGTTGAAATTTCCATTAGTGCATTGGCTTAGTGGGGAATAACTTAACAATCTCTCTTACTCACATATTAAAATCTACTACTCATAGGTTAGTTGCAGTTGCATTAATATAATAACACGAGTAAGACCCAAGTCTCGTGTCAAAATATACGTTAAGTAATTCGTACCTAGGGTATAAATTCACCCCCTTAGATACACTTCTAATAGAGTTTGGGTTGATTAATCTATTGGTTGATTATAGTATCAATGTTTGGATAAGAACATATTATGGTTATAATTAGGTATATTTATTCCCCAAGGTAGTAAGGGTTGGTTAGTTCAAGTTGACACGTTACCTTGACTGATTTTGGGTTCTTTTGTTGGTTGAGTTCTATTCGATTGTCGACACGTGAGGGGAGCCTTAGGGATGATATCTTACCTATGTAGGGACTTATAGAGTATCAGTAGGTGTATAGTGGGGGTCCGTTACAATCATTGAGTGCAAGATTTGAAGAGATGGACCGACGAGGATAAACCGATTGAGTAATGCATCGGGAATTTTGGATTTGAGTTACAGAGGGAGTAAACGTCATTCCAAGGGGTATACCAGTAGGTTAGAGATAGCTTAACTACTGAAATGAATGGAGGGGTAACTACGGACCTTAGAGTCGTGTGAATACTTAATTAAAATGCGATAGTGAGATAAATCGTAAGTTAATAAGTACGATGAATATCCGAGAGAAATATTACATACGAGCATGATTATTAGGTTGTGTGTATACCTACTGAATTATATAAATACTTAGGTGGAGTGAATACCTAAAGTACACTTGATCATACTAGGGTCGAGGCAGGATTCCGAACTAGTATGTGAAAATAATGTAATCTAAAGAGTACGGTGAATATCCGAGATAAATATTACGTACGAGCATGTATACACCTACTGAATTATATTGATACCTAGGTGGAGGGAATACCTAACGTATGATTGGCTATATTAGGGTCGAGGTAGGATTCCAAACTAATATATGAAAATAGTAAATTGGGGTCGTGATGAAAGAGCTCTGAACCAATATATATATATACAATTTCATGAGTGGGGTCGAGGTGATATTTCGAACCAATACATGAAATAAATTTGGGGTCGAGATGACATTCTGAACCAATATTTTTACTTGGTGTCAATGGGCCATTCCAAACCAAGATTCCTTGATGTGTGTTGTGAGGACATATTTGTGATGAATGAATTTATAGGTATATATTGTGTGTGAAATATATACTGTATGATAATCTACTTATACGGGATAGTAGAAAATTAGATGATGTGCATACATCTAAAAGTAAATTAAGTAGAGAGACTTAATTAGAAGAATTAAATGATAGCTAATGATTATCTTAAGAAAATTAAGTAGTAAGGCTTAATTGTATAAGTAAGAGATAACAAGATGTGACAAGTTATCTAAGTATGTAACATATGAGATGTGTTACTGTTAACATACTATGTGGGCTGTATGGGAACTTAGTCGTGTAGATAAGTTCACTTGAATGCTATAGTCTAGGTAGCTTGGGTAGTGCAGCTAGGTGGGCTAAGCATAGGACGTTAGGCGTGTACTATAGATGAGGGGTGAGGTAACTCAAGGGACTGTACGAAATCTTAACATGTATAATCAATAACTCAATTTTATTGTGATAATCACTTGCTAAATATTTTCAAAACGTTTGGAGTACTAACTCTTGCTATCAAAATATTTTCAAAACCTTTTAGGTGTCCAGCCACAGGGAAGCCAAGATTGAGGATTCAGTCCAGGCACTCGTAGCTGAAGCATTGTGGAAGCTGGTAGGACTTTTCATGGATGATTCATTCTTTCAGATCTAGTGTAGGATCTCATTTTAGTACTCTCTGTTGGGACATGTTGTCCATTGTCTTTATTTCAGATATTCAGTTTTGGGTTATATTATTTTTTGCAGCATTGGATTTTAGCCGATTGTTGGCTCGGCAAGAATTTATCCTTTATATATTGTGTGATGGTTTGAATTATTGTATAGTGTGAATGTTTAATTATTTTCCACATGAGTATTGTTCTTGGGTTAATGAAAGATAAAATTTGTCACCGGTATAATTTCACTTAGGTGATTAGTAATTAAAATTTTTTCGACAGTGATGCTAAGAATGAACCAACTGAGAAACCTATGTTAATTTAATTTAGGACTGATCACCCGGGATTTAATTAGGCAAGGTGTCACAGATGGTATCAAAGCATCAGGTTCTAGTGTCCATAGGATCTGTACGGCTTACTACGGTTTTAGCATATCGATTGATTGATATAGAGCCCTATCATAGGATTGTTGTATTCCTCTGCGTACGTGGTTTACATTCTCCTGCTATAGTGTATAAATATTAGTGAATTCTTATGCGAACGGGTGTGCTTCATTGACGATTACGTAAAGGATGACCGATGAGGGCCATTGGGAAGGAAGCAGGAGGTGGGGCTCATTTGAAGTCGATAATATTTTTGGGGTCGATGACCGTAGCATAGGTCACCCCTATTGATGCTCGGAATGATGAAGTGGTAAGGACTGCTAGAGTGAAGTATATGTATTGTTATACCATTATAGCATATATTGGTGCAAAATAAGCTCACCCAGTGTTATTAGAATGGGAGAGAGTCGGAGGGGTCTTTGCAGAGGACCACCCATTAGAATTTTGTTAGATTCAAAAAGTGTGCATGTAGCCAATGGATGTAGAATACTCAAAGGATTTGGCATATGTCAGGAACTAAGATATACCCGGAAGTGAATTGGGGGTAAAATTTTATTTGGCTCGTAAGAGAAGTGTTGTAATGGTGGGAGTAAATCACCGTATTTACTACAATGGATAAAATAGCCTTTAAGATGGGTAATAGACTCACGAGAGGAGTCACCAGCACTTAAAGGAAAATTATGCTTCGACGATTGATGCAGATGGTGACGATGTTGTGATTTTAACAATATTGATTAATGCTTCCTTATGAAGGGAGCTAACAGAATTAGAGATTTTAGTCATGGAGTAAGACGGGTTATGACGGTGATGGCGAAACACTGCAAGGGGGAGACCCATGAGGGGACCCATTTAAACGATGCAGATAATGAAATTCTTACCGAGTGATGGTGGATTCATTCGGAACCGGTGAGACCAGTAGTATGTTTCCTTAGGACCAGCGGAGCTAAGGGAACAATGAGAGTAGCCATTAGGGTTGAAGCTACCGAAGTCCGAGAGATTGACAACCCTAATACGGCCAGTGTGGCAAGGAATAGGGTATTTTGTAGAGAGATATTTTTATGTAGAGAGTATGACCACATGCATTGATCTTGTCCAAAGCAAGGAAAAAGGACAAGAGCATGGCGCCCAGTAGGGGCGATGATTAAAATAATCTTTAGGTTCAGTTGGGACAAGCGTGTAATGTCCAGGAACCATTTGAATAGCCAGTGCGGTTGGCAAGGTGGAGGTATAAGTTTTATCCTCGAGTGAATGAGGTATGTTTTGTGTGAGATAAGCGAGTCACATGATTTTGTTAACACTAGACTCGCGGTGAGACGAGTTTAGTGGTCATATTGATAACATTGTTATGTGTATATATTTTTCCGTTGGGTAGCGGGGTTATCCTTGGTTTTATCCGTTGGGGAGTGGGTGTTGACAATGGAGAAATACTTCATAGGAATTACTCGTTCTAGTTATGTGATATACGAGTATGATAGTATCCTGGGTATGGACTGGTTAGCGATGCTCGGTACGATAGTGCTCAGTTACTGTAAGTATATCGTGTTCGCTGTTCTCGGGCAGGATGTGTTGTTTTAGCAATGCTTCACTGAAAAGATGGTCGAGCTCGCATTTATATGATACTATGATGGAGGCTTCAGAGAGTATAGTTGTCTCGAGTTACTTGATCCCAATGTGTAGGGACTTTACTGATATGGTTCAAAGTGTATTGGGCTTATTGTCGAGTGGTGATATTAAACTCATTATGGTGATTAGTGCGAATGACTAGTGATAGCGAGATCGCGCTGTGATATGACTCCTTTAGAGACGTGGGAGTTGAGAATCATATTTAAGTGTCTGGGGATAGGATTTTGAGTGTCCCGATTATGTTCTTTTGGTTTATAGAACTTGATCTCTGATAATGCTAGTGATGATGCATTGGGAGGGGAAGTTCCTTGTTTGGGTGTCATTATGATATGAGGTACGCATGGACCTTAATAAAACGTCTGGAATGGAGAGATGTTGATGGATGCTAGGGGCATCAGTTTTGAATGTAAATCGTTATACGTGGGAAGAAAACACTTTGAGATGATAGATATTATACGAGTAAGGCCAATGGAGCCGGTAGTGCTGTAGAAAGGCACTAAAATGTTTTCTCACTACGAGTTGAAGGGTGGGATAATGTCGAGAAAAATTCAATTATAGGTTATAGGGTGATTGAGAAAACCCATGTGATATAACCAGGTCAAGAATTTGAGGCCAATTTTGAGAAAATAGTGTTATGCATCAGACATTGGTAATGTTTGTGCAGAAATGCACGGGACATAGGGTGTATGGGCACCCTAGTTAGTGGTTTCAAAGTCGTCCGAGATAGAAGGGCCTGGAAAGAAATGTGTGGAAGATGAGCCCAAGGGGCAGTTATAAACAAATTTTAAATGGGGTGATGAATTGAAAATCACAAGAAAGATGATAATACAAGTATATATGTGCAACGAGAGCTAGCACACCCGAGATGGGTTAAAAGGTTGGGGAAAGCCATTAAAAAAGGTTATCTCTTAAGAAGATGAAATCAAACTATTGTGAGAAGTAGAGTGGATTCAAACTCGGTCGATTGTTGAGGGTGGCTTGCACGTAAATGGAATGTTGATGGGTATACCCTGGGAAAAAGGGGAGTAAAAGTTTCACTCAATGTGAGAGGTTATAAGTGGAAGTCGGTGCTGAGATGGACATAGTGAGGTTGTCTCCATGGGCACCACTCATAAGTGGGAATAAATATTTTTTCCAGCCGATAATTCCAGTGACGGAATGGACAGGCAGACTGGTAGATAATTTTTGAATGTCGTAAGACTTACGTCACCACCAGCTGATGTTTTGAGGACAGACATGAGGGGTTAGATGTCCTTGTGGACTTCCTCAGGATGGGAGTTATGTGTTGGGGTCGATACGGGAAGATATCACCTAGTGATATGCAGCCTTCGATTAGTATTGAAGAAATATAGCCAATGATGTGCAGGCCCGTCTTATTAGAATGTTGTGGTAGAAGCACAATGTGTGATGTGCCGTTTTAGAGGTGAGACCTTAAGACTTGTCGAGTATATCAATATGAAGATATTTGAACAAGCTTGTAGATAATCTGAGGCTACACTGATTAAGCCTTTTAATAGGTAGGCACCACTAGCGAGTGTGGAGTGGAGTGACCCTTATGTTATTGTGATTTCAAATTGGGTACTAGAGGATGTTGTGATATTTAAGATCTTAAGTTTTGGTACCAGTCTTAACCTAATTTCGAGGACGAAATTCCTTTGTAAGGGGGAAGTATGTAATACCCCGTATTTCTACGTATTTATGATTTAATTAATTGATAAATGAATTGGGAAAATACGTTTTAGTTAAATTACATGTGTGACGTAATTTAATGTGATTAAATAATAAATGTGATGATTAAATATTAATCCAGAGACAGAGACTAATTAATATCATATTATGAGATTTACTATGTGTGTGCATAGTAAATATTGACAGTGAATTTGATATACATCATAGCGAGAGATATGGGCGTATTTGTTATTATCTCATCGGGAGTCGCGTGTAGACTATTTTGAGGTGAGAAATGAGAAATATATTTTAGTGACTCAAATGATAATTTAGAGGTCAAGGATGAGTCTAGAAGGGTCGAAATAGTCAAAATGCCATACCCGGGGGTATTAGTCGGGTACCAAGTCATTTTTGGGCTAAACCGGGACCATATGGGGGCGCTTTATTCTTTTGGCATATGTGGGTGAGGAGACTTACGGATTTACAAACTTTAAATCATATTATAAGAGTTGGAGGCTAAGCCTAGAGGAAAGAAAAACACACAAAAGCCATTAGAGATAAGAGAGAAACAATTCTCAAAGCCTAAGGAAGAATTAGGAAGGATTCAAAGGGGTTCTTGCACCACAAACTAGTTTGGAAGGAAGATTGGAAGAGAAAGACAATTAATCACCAATAACAATCACGAAATCATATGATCTCTGAATAAGGCAAGTGGTTATTTGCAAATTAGTTTGAGTTATAATATCCATGCGTAGGATTTATGTATAAACGATTTTGATTAATATTCTTGGGGAAAAAAGAATTGATTAATTGCATGTTTGGGTAGAAATAATAGCATGTAGTTAGATTAATATTTGTGGAGGATTGAAAATCAGAGGAACCATAATTATTAATACGAATTAGAATTTGGGTTTATGATTTAGAAAATTGGAAGAACATATTTTTAGGGTTCTTGAATAATTAGAGGATTTGAATTATTCTGGGCTAAATTTATGAAGATTTAAGATGTTTAAATCGTTGGAAATCATCCTACCATACGTAAAAATTGTTAGGTATCGTTAGATACAAGTTTTGTGGATTATCATAGGAGTTGGATAATTGTATATGGTGAAAAACTCATGAAGAAGAAGAACTGCATCTGCAACTGCTCGATCGATCGACCCTTGAATGTCGATCAATCAATGGAGTCGATCGATCGATGGTCCTAGTCGATCGATCGACCCTGACTGATTTTGGGTTCTTTTGTTGGTTAAGTTCTATTCGATTGCCAACACATGAGGGGAACCTTAGGGATGATATTTTACCTATGTAGGGACTTAGAGAGTACCAGTAGGTGTATAGTGGGGGTCCGTTATCACTACACCAAATCTGCCGAATTGTCAAGGTCATTGACCTTGACAAATCCAACTTGTCAAGGTCAATGACCGTGACATTTCGAGGCGAGACAACTTTTTTTGTCACGGTCGTGTCACGGTCATTGACCTTGACACAAAACTCGTGTTTTATGTCGCGATCAATGACCATGACACGTTTGTCACGGTTTATAACCGTGACAAATCCGTGACCCTTTTTAAAAAAATTGTCACGGCCATTGACCGTGACACGTCCGTGATAACTTTTTGTCACGGACGTGTCATGGTCAATGACCGTGACAATTTTGGGCAGAATTTAAAAAAAATCTGCTGGGTAGTATGGCCACTGCCACTGCCCAGCAGTATATTTGTACCTGTTATAGCAACGTTGTACCTGTTCCAAACATCATATATCCAAACAAACTAAAGATAATACAAATATATATTCATGACGATATAATCCAAATATTCAAAATAGAAATAATATACATGACGATATAATCCAAATATAATTAAAATGGACAAACTTAAAAATAATGTTACTACATGTCTTGGGTAAATGTGAGGAGGTGAGTAGGCCACACGACATACGAATTGACGCACCCACTAATATATGTCGTACCGCATTGTTCGCGCAACCACAACAGGGAGTTCTCCTTCCCGGGTATGACATGCATGACGAGCACCCTAGACTCCATCTGTTGAAGCGCACGTCCATGAACTATTCTACCCTCGACGATATTCGGGTCCCTCAACCCCCGCCCTATCCGCTGGCCATCAAATACGTCCAATATGAACACGCTCGGCCAACCAAGTGTCGTCATTGGTCTGTTGAAGGGCGCCAAATAGGGAAGTGGATCATCGAAGTATGAACGTGTCGGTGATGAAGCAGCGAGGTCCACATCCTCGTCGTCCTGCGCCTCGTCCTCCCGTACCTCCTCCTCCACCGCCTTCTCCTTCCCTTTCCCATTCCCTTTATGGTCTCTGCCCAACGTACGCTTCATGAATGCGTACATATCTTGGACCGTCGCCTCCAAATGGGACAGCTTCGCATCGTGTGAATCCACCGTTCGAGCCAACCCGGTGTCGCTCGTCTCCAATCCGATGATCCTAGATTTGGCCACCCGCGAGCTCACTCCCCTTGTCCTCCCCTTGCGATCAGAGCCAAGCACTTGGCTGAGTGTGTCTGTGGACAAAGATGCCTTGTCGGCATCAGACTGCGACTCATGCACTTCTTTAAGCTTTGTGTGAAACGACAAAAAGCACATGATTAGTAAAATAAGTAAACTAAAAAATTATAACGTAATTAACAAAAATTAAACTGTCGGATTACTTACAATCGTGGCCGCGACGCTCGGGGACACCTCCTTGTCCTTCCCCTTCTTCGTCCGAAGAGCCACATAAGTATCGAGCCTATGTGGCTTACCCCCTGGCCCACTCCCTACCCCCTGAAATAAAATAAAGTAAAGTAAAATTAGTATCGGCCCCGCAAAGTAAAATAATGAAGAATAATATATTTCTGTAATTATAGAAAAATTAAATCTTACCTGCATCCTAAGCTCCACCTCGGCGTAAGAGGTTCGACCGGAGTAGTGCACGTCCGTCTTTTTTCCCCGATTTTCCCTCCCCGATTGGCTAGATGCCAATTGTCGATCCTCGATCTCATTGTCAATGAACTTCTGCCATTGTGCCAATGAGATCGGCTCCTTGGGGGGGGACGGATTCACGCCATTGGATAATCGACTCTCTTGTTTTCCCAAAGTACCGTGCCCGCATATTTTTTTTCCACGACTTGAGTTGCTCCCTAATCTGCTCCAAGACGGGATCGCGTAGCTTTGGATCCAAGTTGAATTGTTCCTGTCCAACAAATACAATGTTAGTTGCGAATAAATATAAATATAAATATAAATATAAATATAAATATAAATATAAATATAAATATAAATATAAATATAAATATAAATATGAAATTGAAATTGAAATTGAAATTGAAATTGAAATTGAAATTGAAATTGAAATTGAAATTGAAATATTCATATTCATATAAATATAAATATATTACCTGTAGTGCCGCCCAAACAGCTAACTTGAGCTCATATGGCACCTCCTTCCAACTCATAAACCCCGGGCCGATGACCGTCTTTACCATATCGAGGGATCTCGCTAATAGCTCCGACTTGTTCTCGACGGTAATCCCAAATTTTTCATATTTGGGGAGCCTAGGGGCGGAAGAGCCCTCGTCCCCGTCGCTACCACCGAGCCCAAACGACATCATCATAAACAGCATCATCATCTTTGCCTTAATATTTGAAGGAGACATTTTTGCTGTAAAAAAATGTTATTAGTATAGATAAAAAAAAATGTTAATAGTACACATACACACCCCCCTACCCCACCTCCACCACACACACGCACACGTCATGCCACTTTTAAAACTAACCAACCCAACATTTCATCAATTAAACTAACAATTAAAGTATACAATTATTAATTTACTAATTTACAATGAGGGACAATCCTACTTTCATATGAAATTGGCACTAATTATTAATTTACTTTCATCTAAAACTATACAATTAAAATTACGATTAAAGCTATACAATTTCTTAATTAAAGATATACAATTGTTAAAATTGCCCCTCCACACCCCACCCCCACCCCCACCACACCCCTTGCCCCCTCCCCCCGCCACGCACACATGCACACACCTACGTACACACACACACAACCCACCCCCACCACCCCACCCCCGCCCCCTCCCCCCACCACACTACACAATTCTAACTATCACTAACCTTGCATTCATACTAAGGTTTACATAGTTTTAACAAATTATAACAAAATATTATCATATTTTTAGTTAGAAATATCCACCCCCACCCCCACCCCCACTACCCCCCTCCCCCACCACACCCCACCCCCACTACCTCCCTCCCCCACCACACCCCACCCCCACTACCCCCTCCCCCACCACACACCACCATACACACACATATACACATACCCCACCCCTCCCCCTCCCCCCTCCCCCCGCCACGCACACACGCACACACCTACGCACACACACACACACACACCACCCCCACCACCCCACCCCCTCTCCCCACCACGACCGTGACAACTACATTTATTGTTTATCAATAAAATTATGACATGAGATAATTATAATTGGAGCATAAATTTCATTATCATAAAGGGATAAATCCAACCAAGTACAGAGATTCTACAAATTAAAGTGAGAATTAAATTTAAGACTTTCTAATAACATGCATGTGTATGGATTCTACATAGTTGGGCACGAAAGTAACTAATGATATTCCTAAAAACATACAATTGGCAACATTTTGTGAATTTACTAAACTTTATATAATATTATCAAAATCTGTTAAAAAATTATCTAGGGTTTTACCTAATTGAATTAATTTCATGAATAAAATTATTATCAATTTAAATATTTATATAATTAAATTTAACATATGAATTCTAGAACTTTTCTAACATTTACACAATTCTAACTATCACTAACATATATATACACACATATATATACACACACATACACATACACATACACATATACATATACACGCATATATATACACACACATATATACACACACATACACATACACATATACACACATATATATACACACATACACATACACATACACATACACATACACATACACATACACATACACATACATATAGAAATGAAAGAGAAAGAGAGGAAAAAAAATATACCTTAGAGAGAGAGAGCAGAAATCGCGGATGAGAGAGAGAGGGGGAAAACCAAAAAAGGTGGGAAAAAAGAATCCTAGGGATTTTTTTGCTACAAAAGTTATCACGGTCGTATCAAGGTCATTGACCATGACACAAATCTCGCATTTTGTGTCACGGTCATTGACCTTGACACGATCGTGACAAGGCCGTGACAAGTAAATTTGTCACGGCCTTGTCACGGTCAAGGACCGTGACAATTATTTGTCACGGTAGTGTCAAGGTCAATGACCGTGACACAAAACGCGAGATTTGTGTCACGGTCAATGACCTTGACAAGGGTGGCCTGCTGAAAGGTGACAATTTGGCCATTTTGGTGTAGTGTATAATCATTGAGTGCAAGATTTGAAGAGATGGACCGATGAGGATAAACTGATCGAGTAATGCATCGAGAATTTCGAATTTGAGTTATGGAGAGATTAAATGTCATTCCAAGGCGTAGGTTAGAGATAGCTTAACTACTGAAATGAATGGAAGGGTAACTAGGGCCCTTAGAGTTGTGTGAATACTCAATTAAAATGCGATAGTTAGATAAATCATAAGTTAATAAGTATGGTGAATATCCGAGATAAATATTATGCACGAGCATGATTATTAGGTTGTGGGTATACCTACTGATTTATATAAATACTTAGGTGGAGTGAATACCTAAAGTACACTTGATCATACTAGGGTCGAGGTAGGATTCCGAACTAGTATGTGAAAATAATGTACTCTAAAGAGTACGGTGAATATCCGAGATAAATATTATATACGAGCATGATTATTAGGTTGTGTGTATACCTACTGAATTATATCGATACCTAGGTGGAGGGAATACCTAAAGTATAATGGTCTATATTAGGGTCGAGGTAGGATTCTGAACTAATATATGGAAATAGTAAATATGGGCCGTGATGAAAGAGTTCTGAACCAATATATGTATAAAATTTCATGAGTGGGGTCGAGGTGATATTCCGAACCAAAACATGAAATAAATTTGGGGTTGAGGTGACATTCGGAACCAATCCTTTTACTTGGTGTCGAAGGACCATTCTGAACCAAGAGTCCTTGATGTGTGTTGTGAGGACATATTTATGATGAATGAATTTATATGTATATATTGTGTGTGAAATATATACTGTATGATAATCTACTTATATGGGATAGTAAAAAATTTGATGACGTGCATACATCTAAAAGTAAATTAAGTAGAGAGACTTAATTAGAAGAATTAAATGATAGATAATGATTATCTTAAGAAAATTAAGTAGTAAGGCTTAATTGTAGAAGTAAGAGATAACAAGATGTGACAAGTTATCTAAGTATGTAACATATGAGATGTGTTACTGTTAACTTACTATGTGAGCAATATGGGAACTTAGTCGTGTAGATAAGTTCAGTTGAATGTTATAGTCTAGGTAGCTTGGGTAGTAAAGCTAGGTGGGCTAAGCATTATACGTTAGGTGTGCACTATAGATGAGGGGTGAGGTGACTCAAAAGAGTGTCCGAAATCTTAACATGTATAATCAATAACTCAATTTTATTGTGATAATCACTTGCTAAATATTTTTAAAACATTTTGAGTACTAACTCTTGCTATCAAAATATTTTCAAATCCTTTTAGGTGTCCATCCACATGGATGCCAGGCTTGAGGATTCAGTCCAGGCACTCGTAGCTACAACATTGTGGAAGCTGACAGGACTTTGCATAAACGATTCATTCTTTCAGATCTAGTGTAGGATCTCATTTTAGTACTCTCTGTTGGGACATGTTTTCCATTTTCTTTATTTCAGATATTCAGTTTTGGGTTATACTATTTTTAGCAGCATTGGATTTTATCCGATTGTTGACTTAGCAAGACTTTATCCTTTATATATTGTGTGATGGTTTGAATTATTGTATAGTGTGAATGCTTAATTATTTTCTGCATGAGTATTGTTCTTGGGTTAATGAAAGATCAAATTTGGCACCGGTCTAATTTCACTTAGGTGATTAGTAATTAAAAAGTTTTCGACAGTGATGCTACGAATGAACCAACTGAGCAACCTATTTTAATTTAATTTAGGACTGATCACCTGGGATTTAATTAATAAGGGTGTCACAAGTATATCATTTGATGTACTCAAGGTTTTTTTCAAAATTATTCCAATAGGGGAGTTTGAAGGTACCTATATAGAGCACACCTAGGGTTTGTTTTCCGTGTTGTTGTTATATAGACCTTCATCTGGTTGGACTTGAATTTTGACAAAATATTTTTGTAATTAAGATTGTGTCTCTCCTACCTTTGCCAATCTCTCTATTGATGTCTGCATCAAATGAGCTCTCGATTCAGTCCGACATTCCAGAAAAGGTAATTTACATACGTTATGGCTCATAGGATTAATTTTCTATCACGTAAGACACGACACCACGTTGCATTTGCATTTCGTTTATCATATATTTTGATAGTGTAGGGTTTAGTCATAATAATTTTTTTTTAGTTCAAAATTTTTATTTGAAGTTTTTATAAGAATAAAATATTTTGAAAGAATAAAATTTGCAGAATTAATTTTTGAAGTTAAAAATTAATTTTTGTTATAGTGTGAACATATTCATGTGCGTGTTATATATATATATATATATATATATATAATGTTTGTATGTATATATACATGCGTAAACTCTTGGTTTAAAGTTATGTATGTGTTGGTCGCATGCTACATAGACTCTAGCTGCCGAATTGATTAGACCATACCTATTGCCTTAGCCTTTGACGGGTACACATGTTGTTAGGAGTTAGAAGATATATATATATATATATATATATATATATATATATATAAGCTTTTGCCACCCTTATCTATTTTGTTTTATATATGATATTATATGTATGTTAACGTATGTGTGACCCATGCCTTAGCTTTAGCCTTAAGTACTTGGACCAATTCTAATCTTTGTTATATATATTATATAGCTCGTTGCCTACGTCTTTATAGTTGTGCATTTAGACCATTAGAAAGTCATGTAATATATTATGTATGTATGTATGCGTGGCATGTTACATATTAAATAGTTGTTTTCGATTTGACTTGACCTTAGCAGGTTTGATAGCTTGGGCCACGGTTTTTCTCAAAACCAAAGTTGTTTCTTTATTCTTTTCCAAGCGATGACGTGGTATATAACCGCAACTGTAATTTTCCAATGGATTACAGTTGGCTGCCACCGTCATTTAAATGCTACCATTTTGAATACCAGCCTTCAAGTGTTTGTTATTTGTTGGTTACAGTTGTTAGAGACGCATGTCTGATTTTTAATTTAGTCTTTCGTGTTTCTTGTTGGACCATCAGATCAGATTTAATCTATGGACGTGTGTGTATTTTTCATAATCCATGTGACTCTAGTTTACACCAATCAGAACACACTTGTGCACTCTATAAATAGAGCCCTTTGGATCTAATTTTAAAGAGTCCAAGAAAATTAATTTTGTGGCCAAACTCTATCAAAAATTTCTAGTCAGAGAAAAAAGTATAAACTAGAATAATTTTTGCCATCTTCAAGTTTTGATTTTTGTTCAAAACTCAAATGAAGATTGGACATCTCTCATTCTAAATCTGCACTTACGATTTTTCAAGGGTACATATTATTTGTAAGTGATTTATCTCATCTTTGTGTGTTTTATTTATATCAGACTTTAGATCTAATATGTGTACACAACACACACTTGATTCACGAAATTAGTTTTTGTTTGTGAATAGTCTGTTTGAGTCTTGATTGTAAGTTCTAGTATGTTTTTAAACATTTTGTTTTACAACATATTTTTTAGAAATTTTTTTGTTAATATTCAAATATATCTTATTTGAGGTTTAGAGAGTTAAACTTAAGATTTCTTGAGGACTAATTTGGGAAGAATTAATATTTGGACTGAATATTATTTCGTTGGTTGTTTAAGACTGTTTTGGAATAATTTGAAATATTTATAATAAGAGCCTTGACAGGTTATATATTAGATTAAAACCTGAATTATTCTAATATTAGTTTTCTGAAGTCATATCATTTCTGTGTATTGTTGCACTGTTTATGAGTGCTTGATCTTTGAAGTGATTTCAGGATTTTTCATGTGCATATCACTTAGAAATCATTCACTACACAACACTTATTCACTTAGACGCTTATTGATGTGTATATATTAGATCAACTCTGATTGTTCAAATTTTTTAGAAAAGAGAAAAGTAAAGTTTACGAACATTGTGTTAAATCAAGAAAGTTTGATTTAAACAAGAGAATAGAACATAAGAGTTGTTGCTGATATCTAGGAGAAAGATAAATTATTGCATTGCATTCGGTTATATCATTAAGTTTGTGCGTGTGTCATATAGGATAGCACACAGCACACAAATACTTCATTAAGAACAAGGAAACAATAGGCACTGAGCCAACCTGCGCTAAGGAAGCTAGAGGGGAGGCTAAGATGTGAAGAAAGCAAAGTGAACAAGAAATGCATTGTGAGGGTAATTGCGGAAGAGAAACTAGAGAAGAGAGAAGCTTAGTCGAGATAGGTAATAGCTTGTTCTGATTTATCTTGGTTTGTGAATAGGCACTGAGCCAACCTGCGCTAAGGAAGCAATTAGAGAAGAGAGAAACAATAGGCACAAAGCCAACATGCGCTAATGAAGCTATTTCGTTTGGTTTTAGTGGAAGTAGACTAGGATGACTCTTAGTAGAGTCCGTTATTTTTCTCGGGGAAGGGTTTTTACGACGTTAAATAAGTACCGCGTTCTTTACAATTTTTGCATATCACCTCACACTAAAACGTAGGTTTAAATACATAGAAACCCGCCTAAAACTGAATTGATTATTATTTTGTAAATCACCTAGATCTAACTAAAGATAATAAATATGACTTAAATTGACTTTATAATTCTTAATTAGTTTTAGTAAAGTTAACAATTCAAGAAAAGTTTGAATTGGTCCCTCCTAGAATAACCGCTAAAACTTGTAGGTAAAATGCGTTTAATCGACAATCGTTTACTTTCGCACGTAGTCTTTTTGCGCATCATCGTTGGGTATTTCACTTGCATGATCTGATACACAAAGAAGTTGATGTCTATGTGGATGATATGATTATCAAGTCGAATACTAGGTAAGGTCATGTTCCCGCTCTTCAGAAGTTCTTCGAGAGACTACGACAATATCAGATGCGACTTAGTCCACAAAAATGTGTCTTTGCCATTACCAAAGGAAAGATCTTAGGATTCATGGTAGTGAGAAAGGGATAAAATCATATCTTGCTAAGATGAAAGCCATACTCGAGAAGCCACCACCCTGAATGGAGAAGGAAGTCCAGGGATTCCTTGGAAATTGTAGTATATCAGCCGATTCATCATCCAATTGACTTTTATCTGTGAACCCATCATTAAACTCCTCCGAAAGGATTCCACTAAGGTTTGGAATGAAGCTTGCCAAGAAGCCTTTGACCGAATCAAGAAATACCTAACCCAACCTCCAGTACTCATGTCGCTGCAGCCTGGTCTCCCCTTATTCCTATACCTAATTGTAACGGATACTGTAGTTGGGGCTTTGCGAGACCAATACCTTGAAGAATCCCGTAAAGAGAGAGCAATCTACTAAGCTAGTCACAAGTTGGTCAGGTACAAAGTTAACTACAATGCCTTGGAAAAAGCATGTGTCACCCTTGTCTCGGTCACCCAAAAATTACGGCACTACATGCTCTCCTTTCCTATCAAACTCGTATCCCGAATGGATCCTATCAAGTACCTACTCGAAAAACCTGCCTTGTCTAGTCGAATGGCTCGATGGTTGATGCTCCTATTCTATATTGTGTATGTCACGTAGAAAGCCATGAAAGGATGAGCCATGTCTGACTACCTCGCTGACTACCCTATGAAAGAAGTCGGTGTTTTGATTTTTGAGTTCCCGGATGAGAATATACTTTGTACCTCCCAAGAAGACCTTTGATTTCAAATGTTCTTCGATGGCACCGCCAATAAGAAAGAGTGCGGCATTGGGATACTCCTAATTTCCCCTAATGACTCTCACACTCCCATTGCCGTTAAACTAGATTTTCCCTACACCAATAACATGACTGAAAACGAGGCGTGCACGGTAGGCCTCAAAGTTTCTCTCAATAAAGGAATTCGATACCTAGATTTCTATGGGGATTCAACCCTCATAATTGGTCAAGTACTCAAAAAATGGAAAGTCAAGGATGAAATACTCTTAGCCTTCCATGCCCACCTAGAAGAGATAGCCTCCTAATTCTAAGATATCACCTTCCACTACCTGCCCCGAGCAAAGAACATCCTAGCCGATGACCTTGCTACCTTAACATCTATGGTTGACATACCCGAAGGAATAACAATGGCCCCCTTCCTAGTCCAAAAGAAAGATAAACCAACCCACTACTACCCAATTGAGCTTATCACAAAATAAGATCCTGAAATAACCAGTTACTAGTACTATGATATTTGGTGCCTCCTTAAGCATGGTAGGTATCCCCAAGATTATAATAAAAAAGACCGAGCAACCCTTTGTAAACTGGTTTCCCAGTACATTATCTACAATAAAATGATGTTCAAGAGGAACTTTGATGGAACCCATTTACACTGCATTGCAGGGGCTAAAATTGAAGAAATGATGCAGAAAATCCACATAGGGGAGTGCGGACCCCACATGAATAGCAATATTCTTTCCAAGATAATAATCTCACAGGGTTACTATTGGACTACCATGGTTTAGGATTGCATTACCTATATTCAAAGATGTCTTAAATGCCAGATGTTTTCTAACCTCCAGCACTTGCCTCCGTGGGAATTGTACAACTTAACTTCTCCCTGGTCGTTATCCACATGGAGGCATCGACATCATAGGGAAAGTTACACCCAAAGCCTCCAACAAGAATGAGTTCATCTTGGTTTCCATTGATAACTTCACCAAATGGGTTAAAGCCGAATTTTATGCAGTTCTGAATGACAAGAAGGTGCCCAAGTTCATCCGAAAAAATATCATCTACCGATATGGGGTCCCACATGAGCTAGTGTAAGACAACGGGTTGCACTTTGAGGAAGAAGTCACATAAGTGGTCAACGAGTATGGGATTCAGAGGCACAAATATTCTCCTTACTGACCTCAAACTAATGGAGCAGTCGAAGCCACTAATAAAAACCTCAAAGCCATAATCAGTAAGACGACTAAAAATTATCGAGATTGGGACGATCGGATCCCTTACGCCCTCTGAGGCTACCGCACTTTAGTTCGACCCTCTACTGGGGATACCCCTTACTCTCTAGTATATGGCATGGAAGCAGTCCTACTCGTGGAGCTAGAAATCCCTTCACTACACATCATGCTTGAAAGCAATGTCAGCGAGGAAGACTGTCATCAAAGTCATCTTGACGAGTTGTTACTCATGGATGAAAGGAGACTGAAGGATATATATCATATACAAGGATACCAACGTCGAATAGCAGGATCATTTAATAAGAGAGTCAAGGACCATGGTGTCTGCGAAGGGAACTTATCCCTTAAAGAAATCGTAGACCCCATCTGGGACCCCAGAGGGAAATTTTAGCCCAATTAGAAAGGCCCCTACATTGTGTGAAGATCATGTCTGGCGACACCTCTATACTCACCGACCTCAATGGGGAAGAGTTGGCCCATCCAGTCAACCTAAACCGTCTTAAGAAATTCAACTCCTAGTCCCAAATCTCGGCACGCTAAGACTCTTCTCATCTCCCTTTTATTCTAAAAAATAAAAAAAATCTTCATTTCCCTCTACTCAGAACTACGTGAGGCATAATCATCGAAAAATCTTTTTACTTTCAAAAATAAAACTAAAAAAAAAATTCAAAACCCCTAGCGGTACGCAAGTAGCTCATACACTTTACATGAGCACGACCCCCTTTTTTCACAAAATGTTATTCTTTTCTTATCCCCGAGAACGACAATTCATTTTATCATATACATGGACAAAAGGATTATATATGCCTTAGCGAATTGGTATAGATAATTCAAATGTGAAAACTCATCAAGAGGCACATCAATATAATTAAAATTTTCTTTATTTTATTGATAAAAATTCCGTTACAATTACATCGTCATAGGAAGTCAAACAATGTCCCTTGCCAACCTACCCCTACTTTTCTAAATAAAAACAGACAGAACCCAACTACTCCTAAACAACATTCCCAAAGTTATTCCAATAACAATCATAACCAAACACATTACAAAATCTTCACAAATAAAATTCCCCAGGGATCCTACCCGCAGCTGCCAGAGGAATAGTCCCCATCATCCTCTACATCCCGAGGTCCCCAAACTTCCCTTGCCTGAATAGAATATTGAAGGAGCTCCATGGAATGGTAAGCCCGAACCAATCTAGGGAAAACAAAGACACCTCCCTCCATGGTGTTAGATTTGGCGAACCACCTTTTCCTGATCTCCACAGCTAGCATCTTGGAAACTACCCTTATCCACAACCACTTCATTTAGTCCTCGAAAATATGCCAGACTCTACCGACATACTGGGAAGGATGGGTCGACGATCGACGATTCACCCACAGAGAGCCCAACCGCATGCACTTGTGCTCTGTCAAGTCCTCCATAAGAAAAAAGTCTAGTGTTCGAGGTGGCACAATCTTCTCCTGGACAAATTGGTGCAAGAACCGCCAGGGAAAGTAAAAAGAAGTCTATCGTAGGCCAACCAATCGAACATACCGGTATTCCCCCAGTTCCAAAAAGGGAATCATCTCTCCCCATCAAGACACTAACCAATGCAAACCTCGAGCCTCGTTCTCCACAAACCAATTCTCCTAACTCTCAGTGTCCAAGCCCGCGATGATAAAGTATAGAGAAAAGAAGTTGGGCCTAGCTGCTAAAGGATATTCAGGAGGAACTGCCATACGAAATCTCTCCGACAGTCACATGAATAGCATAACGGGACTACCCCTCAGGAATTTGGAACAGACTTCCCTCCAGGCATCCAAACTGTTCAGATTATTTGCCAGTATCACCTCCATAGGATTATCATGGTACTACATCCATGAAGTAATAGATGTGAGTTATGGGTCCACCACCAGGTCCTCGATCACCAACAGTAATTTGTAAGTCAAGACAAGGGATACAACTCCAACATCTATACAATCTCTTCCACACAACAGATTCGGCACAATCCAATGAAGACGGTGAGCTCCACTTTATAACCAAGCTTTTTATCTCCTCTTCCATATACCAACCAGGCCTTCATTCACTTAAAAATTCCAAAAAAATACACTCTTTTTATTCTTTCCCAAAATAAAAACTCAATAGCAAATTAAAGTGCATGTAGAGTAAGCCACTAAATCAATATAATCAAACGAAATATGCATATATTTTTGCATTTTTGAGTCTCTTTTCAGGTGCAATGCCGCTACATCAAACATGCAAATGCTAAGCTCCCACAGTCAACAATGAATCTGTAAGGAATACAGAGGAGAAAGAACCAGAATTGGATGTCACCTCGTCTTCCCCGTAGCCCCCTCTCCTAGGTATAAAACTTACCCAAACTTACACTCCATCAATCATCGTAGCTGCGCATTCCTTCCAGTCACCCCCGTGTGCTGGATGGCCATCCCCCAGGGATAGAAGGTCACCTGTAAAATCTCGAGTGGAAAATTAATATCTGAAAAGGACATCAGAGAAAAATGGTCTCAAGATGAAAGAAGAATTTATCTATTGGCACTGTCCCTTCACTTGGTCGTGGTACCCCAAAAGATTGTGCCACTGCCATTTTCACCTCTCACACCCTGTCGATCAGCACCTCCTTAAATTTTTTTACAAAAATTCCAAAAATAATGCAGAAAAATCCTTAAAAAATCCCCAAAAAATTCCTAAAATTGCCAAATGAATTCTAGAACCTTTTTCACTAAGAAAAACATTCTATGCCACATTAACTTCCCCAGTGGAATACTTAATTCCCCAGCAAAATTCTTAAAATCAATAGGATATCTTCCCAGCAACGTCTCCAAAGGACACCGCAAAAATTAAAAAAGTCCTCAATAAAGAAACATCCAATCCTCGGATTTATTCATCTTCCCCAGCGGAACCAAAAACTCAAAATCAAATGATTCTCCAAAATCCCCAACAGAACCACAAGATAATTTCCATTAGTGGAGTCTCCAAATTTTAACTTAAGCCCTCAGAATTGGCTTCGACCCACAGAATTGGTCATTTTTACTTAAGCCCTCAGAATTGGCTTCGACCTACAGAAATGATCACTTCCACCTAAGCCCTCAGAATTGGTCACCTCTAATTAAATCCCGAGAATTGACTTCAACCCATAGAATTTGTTACCTCAACTTAAGCCCTTCGACCCTCTTAATTGGTCACTTCTACTTAATCCCTCATAATTGTCTTCGACCATTAGAATTGGTCGCTTCTACTTAAGCCCTAAGAATTGGCTTTAACCTCATCTCTACTTAAGATCCTCATAATTGGCATGTGCCCACATAATTGGTCATTTCAACTTAAGGTCCTCGGGATTGGCCTCGGCCAGCAGAATCAGTTGCTCCCTACCTTAGGTTCTCAGAATTGACCTCGACCCACAGAATCGGTCGCTCCCAACCTTAGGTGCTCAGAATTTACCTCATCCCACAAAATTGGTCTCTGCCTACCTTAGGTCCTCAGAATTGACCTCATCCTATAGAATCATCCATCCTTAGCATTTCCTTAGGTCCTCAGAATCGACCTCGACCCTCTGAATTGGTCATCCTCGTCCCTTAAGTCTGTTTGAATTTGATCAACTCTATCGTTAGAGAAAAAACTATTTGAATCTTTGAAGGTCTCGGAATCCTTATTCTAACGGATCACCCCGGGCACGAAACAGCATAACCATTCAGACGAATAGTCTGTTTTCCCCTAGAAACTGATTTGGAGGCCACCTGGCCCTCCAGGGCTCCATTTGACCAAGGCCAACTCTTCGACATGAAAGATACTGAATGAATCTACTAAGGTAACTCAATATCCTTTCTAACGGTCCACCCCATGCACAAATCAACCTTACGATACAGACGAATGACTTATTTTACTCCGAGAGGTCCACAGGCACTTTCGAGCCCCGGTTGACCATGGTTAACTTTCTGAACCGAGATAATCTCTTTGGAATGTCGAAGTAACTCATATAACCTTTCTAATGGTCCACCCCATGTGTAATTCGAAATTACCGTTCGGACGAACGATCTGTTTTCATTCGACAATGTCCCATCCAAAGGAACAAAAAGCACTTCCGAACCATATTTGACCCAAAGTTAACTCCCGGACCCAAGAAAGGCCCAAAGGACTCTTAAAGGTCTCTGAAATTACCTTTCTAATGATATGCCCTGTGCATGATTTGGATCAACGAATTGCGTTCTACGACCATTTTTCGAAAAAAATCTACATGAGATAACCGATTGCAGGTCCATTTCTCTGCCAATCGGTAGTGGGTGTAGGGTTACCTGTCGATTGGTAGGGTTGGTACCATGTCGATCGGCACCACCCCTGACCCTATAAATAGAGGTCATGACCTCACTCCTAAGGCACACCTCAAATCCATCAGCGTCAGTGATTTCAATAACATTCTCTTGCAATCAGCGAAGTTTCCTTAAACTTTTCACACCCAATTTGTCAAAATCGCATTATTTTTCATCCAACATTCATCTCAACATTCAAGGGAGTTCATCGAAGATTAAGACCAAGCTTCAATTCTTCAAGTAAGGTCCAAATCCTTCCCTCTCTCTTTAAATTTTTTTATTTTTGCATTAATTACATAAACTCATAATTTAGATTTTACTTTAGTTCATACTTAGTAACATCTCACATTTTTATTAGTTATATTGCACATAATTTATTTTCTATAAAAAACCAAAACAAACAAAAATAGGGTTACACCCATAAATTCCAATGGGATTATCCATCACACTTTTTCAAAACTAAAAACACATTTTCTACACACACATGTATAATAAAATCTCGTTAGAATCTATGGGATAAAACCCACCCTTATGTTTCATGCGAACTATGTGGACTTTGATACCTTTATAGCCTACGTAGGCGTTTCAGATTAAAACTCAAAACTCAAGTCCAATTTTACAATTTTACAATTTTCCCAATTCCCCATTTCCTCTTTTATTATATTCTTGCATTATTTTAATACATATTATGTTTGTGATCCTTAGAAGTGTTTTATCCAACACATATTATCGTTTCATTATAACAATCAATATTACGATAGCACATAAATCATATTTTTAATATTATTTTGGGAACATTCCTATAGATGACTGCACTCTATCTCTTCCATGGTATGAGTTGGGCGATTTTGATATCCATTTACATATATACACGCACACACGCTTCATAAAGAAATAAAGGAAAACAATAACACAAGCCCATGAGAGATCGAAAGGGAGGGATGGGTGCCTTACACCTTCCCATTCTGTAACTTATCCACTGGACTTTCGAACTATTGGTTTCGTAAGTATCAGTTTATCTTTGATGTCGATCCCTCGAAGAGGCAACATGTTCTTTTGCCTATTTTGTTCAAAATAGGCCGACGACTCTATTTATTTACATTCATCCCATACCGACGATGGCTGAAGCATTCCTAAAGACTACGAGGGCGCGAGACCGTTTTCTCATTCCCCTTTCGGGGGGGAGGTGGATGGACATCGGGGATGGCCACATCGTTCTTTAAGCCTAACAGAATAACCTTGTAGAAATATAACCCAATGGGGGTTATAAAGGTGGTTTGATCTTGGTCTTGTCCAAATAAAGGAATCGTAATCTAGCCAAAGTAAGCATCTAGGAAGCTCATCCTTTCGTGCGCCGATGTAGCGTCGAACAATTGATTAATTTTTGGGAGAGGGAAACTATCTTTGGGGCATGACCTGTTGAGGTATGTGAAATTGATACAAACCCTCTAGCTGCCATTGCTCTTTCGTACCACCACTAGGTTGGACAACCATCTGCTAAACTGAACTTCCCTAATGGATCCTGCATCCAGTAGCTTCTCTACTTCATTTTCCACTGTCTTGGCCTTCTCGGTGGTTGTTTGGCGAGAGTTTTGAGTTATTAGTTTGAAGGATGGATTGACATGCAGGCGATGGCAGGCTATATTGGGATCAATCCCTGGTAAGTCATATGGTTCCCAAGAAAAAACGTCTCGATTGATCTTTAGAAACACAATTAACTTTTTCTTCTCCTTATCGACGAGTGTGACTCTGATTAGAAATTTCCTCTGTGGCAAGTTATCATCGGCTCCAACTTCTTTCAGGTTTTCAATGACCCTGTCGGTGGGGTGGACCCCAGTTTCCTCCACCCCTGGTCGGTAGTACCGTAGTTGCTATTTGGAGGGTACGGGCCCCTCTTGGTCTTCCTCCTGGCCATTTTTTACCTCCTTCGTCTTTTTCTTCTTAGGGAAAATTGTTGCAATAAAGCACTTCCTAGCTATGGCTTGGTCTCCACGAATTTCGACCACGCCCCGGTCGATAACACACTTCAGCTTTTGATGGTAGGTGGATGGTACGGCCTTCATATTACACCAAAATGCTCATTTAGTAACAAACTATTTTTGGTATTACTAATAGTATTATACCATTACTATTTCTCACAATATATTACCGTTAGTAATATTAGTTCGATATTTTTAAAGTGATTATTTTATTGAAAATGAGGGTAAATTTGCCCCCAACCCAAAAAAGACCTCGACTACACTATACCCACAAACTCTCCAAAGGCTACATCGAAGTGAGATGCCCCCTCTATCTTCTTCTCTAAATCCACCTGCCAAACCCCCACCTTCTTCTCCAAATAGACGTTCCAAAACCCATCTTCTGTTCCAAATCGATATTTGGAAGTACCCAGGGTTTGGTTATATGGAAGAATTGAAGTTTGGAAGATCTAGGGTTTGGTCATTTGGCAGAATCGTGGTCGATTTAGATCCAAACCCCAAACCTGTAAGATTTCCTTTAACTCTTCTTAATTTGCACTCATATGTATGCCATTTATTTTAGATTCATATCGAAATCTACACTCATTTGTTTCGTGATTAAGTAGAGATTTTAGATCTGGATGCTCTAGATCCGAACTATGTTGAGTCTTATATTCTATGAACATGTATATGTTTGATTCTTTTTTTATTAATTTCCATTTCATTTGGTGTTGTTATAACATATAGTGTGCATAATGTTTTGGGTGAAAGTAACTTTTGGAATAATATATTGGTTAGTTTTATTAGAAAATTTAAGTAATGACATGGATTGTTTCAGATTTGTGTTGAGACGTTAGTAATTATATTTTACAGGTATGTTAAAAGGCCTGTTAAAAGTTATGTTTTCTTATGATTGCAATCTAATTATAATTTCTTGTCCTAACTTATAATAAATCATGCTCTTGGTGTTTGATGAAACTCCCAAAAGAGTTTAACACGTTATACAAAAATCTATTAGCATTAAAGAATCTTTGTTGCTGTTTTGGTGATTTTTAAGTTAATGTTCGGGGTTTATTTTTTGTTAAATTATTGTTCAGTAAGAAGTTAGGTATGGTTATTTAACTATACCATTTATATATATCTTTATATTGGCCATTACCACCGTTGGATATCTTTGCCATTGTTCATTTGATACTCTCACAAGCCATGAGAAAAGCACTGAACTATATTATAATTAAATAAGAGTATGGTTTGAGATATGGGATTAAGGTAGTGAATTTATTAGCTTAATTTGATTTTGATAGATGATGAAGAGTATGGTTTAAGATGTCGGACTAAAGTCTAGTGAATTTATTAGTCCTGAACTCATTAGATTTGGATTGTGATTAGGAGTGGTACAATTTGTTTTTGCTCGAGAGTTAATTAATCAATACTTTAAACTAATTTTCTTAATATTACTCTCTGATGTGAAATTTAACTCTAGGATTAATAGTCTCTTATTTCTATTTTTTTTTTTGTCTATTCTGAGGTTATGATGCATCAATACACTTGGAGTGTAAGTATAGGAGGCAATGGAAAACTATAAGTGTAATGAACCAACTTGGAAACATATATGGAATGACGAGTGGTGGTGTAAATAACGCACCTGCCTTAAAGATAGCTGACATAGGAATTATAGTCACAGATTCAACAGATGTCATTTGTAGCGCTTCTGATAGTGTTCTTATAGAACCAAGTTTGAGTCTGATTATTGGTATAGTATTAATAAGCCATGTTATCTTCTAGAGAATGAAAAACTACACGGTAATTTAAAATAATTCTTATACTAAGTACGGGTCTAACTTTTTTTAACACTCGGCAATAAAAAAGACTAATGAATTTTATTCTTCTTCAGATATATGTCGTCTCTACCATTATACATATAGTGATAAGTGATTTTAGAATGACAAATTTTGAGTCACGGTTCAAATGGCATAGTGACGTGTGTGGGTAGTTATGGCTAACCAATGCACTAAAGACACATCAGAGTGTCCCTCAAACTAATGCTAATAGTGTGTATCTTGCGATCGCTTTGTATTTTATAGTTAGGTTTCATGTTGTTGACTGTATTCTAGAGATTTGACTTCCCTTCTTTCATGGTTCATGTTATATCCGTTATTAATGACAGTAAGTCAGTGTTGATTCTTGAATCATCATGTGTTGTTTGACTTCTTGTTCCTTCTTACCTAACATATATGCTTGTGATGTCCTGTACGATCATGACGATATCCAAAGACAGGTTCAAACCTTCTCCGAGTCTAGATAGTTGGAAACTCAGTGAAATTTTTACAACTGGGATTGTCCTCGGTACTTACATGGCCTTAATGTTCATTATATTCTTCTATGTATCATATGAAACTAATTTCCTTAAGGTGAATGGAAAACTAGATCCAGTAATGCTAAATAGTAGAAATTACTCTTTTTGTGCAACCAATCAAACTAAATTTGGTCGTTTACTTTCATAAATGAGCTAACAATATATTAATAGTTCTATAATGCTATTTTCATTTCCCTTCTCTGTATTTGGGTTATAAACTAAATTTTATCGTTTTCTTTTGGAGCAAAGGAATAATAAACGCCAACAATCAGTTGAGCAAAATTTTGAAACTGGATTCCTGTAGTTGGCCCCAAGTAGTCGGGAAAAGGCTTTAAAGAGTTGAGTGATTGTATTTCTAATTGATTGGCAAACGAAGCGTATTTGTCATGTATAGAGAAAAGCTCTAACTTAAAGAATAGATAATAGCCTTATATATAATGAAATTGTAAAACTTAAATAAAAGATGATGTAAACTCTATTTTAAGGATATTATCGCTTGAATTTAACATTTTGTGCCATTTTGTTATACTCCTTGGCCAACTAGCATTAGAATGTTGTTCAATTTTTTTACAGTGTTTGTGCGATTAATTTTGTTGGTAAATAATTTTTTGTACTCAATTAATTTTGTATGACTAAAAGTTGATACAATAACTAATATGATAATTTTATTTTGTTGGACAGAATGTCATTTTTCGATCCTCATCAAGTTTTCAGCGTTGCGAGTTGCGACGTTGATGGTGATGGTAACAGAACAGAAGTTGATAGTCAACAACAACGTACTTCTTTTCTATATTTAATTTGATTGGTTATAATATAAAAACATCTCATTTTGGGATGATTATATTGGAATGTTATATTGGATGCATTTATGAAAAAAAAAATGTAACTTTCGGGGTGATTGTATTACGATATTTCATTTGTTTGGTTTAAGTTTCTTTTGTAAATAAAGAGTGGAGGCTAATATAAAATGTAAATGTTAAATATAATGACCTTGTTTATGTGGGTTATTTTTGTATATGTTCATTGGATTTGAATAGGTTGTAAGAATAATTGAATTATTTTAAATTAAGGATATTGGATCTTGAAAAATATATATTTTTTAAGTATGTATTAATATTACTAATGGACCTTATCGTTACAAAATCAGACAAAAGTTTTACAAAAAAGGGTGTAATAAGGTTAAAATAGTAACACAAAATCCGTTACTAAATAAGAATTAGTAACGGTAAAATACTATTGGTAATTTCAAAACTAGTAACAGAATTTTATCGTTACTATTAGTAACGCTAAAATTTTGTGACTAATTTTGTGCCCCACGCCTTTTTTCTAAAGAAAAAATTCCGTTACTAATATTTTTAGTAACGGTAAAGTTGTGTTACTAAAGGCGTGTTTTGGTGTAGTGTCATGGCATGGAGCCAGTCCCTGCCTAAAATGGTGTGATATGGGGACTCAATGTCCACCACTAAGAACTCAATTAGCTTTGAGATATTTTTTACCCTGACTGGGAGGATTATCTTCCCCCAATGACAACGTGATCCTTCATGAAAAGTTGACCAACGAAACTGTGGCTTTTTTAGGTCGGCGATGTTCAGCTTCAGTTTATAGAATGATTCCAGGTACATTACTTCTGATGAACTCCCCTGATCTACAACCATCTTGACAACATCCTAATTGGCTATTCTGAGTGTGATCGCCAACGCATCATGATGTGGGGTTCTCACCCTGACCAAATATTCCTCTATTAACATGATATGCTTGGTATAATCTATGTGCTCTAGTCGTCGATGCTTACCAGCCTGGGTTTTGACGGGGTCAATTTGAAAAGTCTCCATAACGGTAGTCACCTTCTTAAGTTCCATCCGAACGGCGTTACCCTGGATCTGCTTGAGGTCTGATTCCCCGTGGATTACTGCAAAATCATGTCTTATATCATCGTTAAGGATATTGTCTGGCTTCTGGTCACCATTGGCAACAACCTTATCTACTTTTTTCTCAATATACTCATTGAGGTTTCCTGCTTGCACCAACTCCTCCAAGTGTGACTTCAGAGCCTTGTAATTCTCGTTTTTGTTACTGTCCTCCTTGTGAAATGCGCATCTTAGTGCATTATTCCATTTAGTTGGGTCACCACCCATCTTCTTGGGCCATTTGATAAAAAGCTCGTCTTTGATTTGCTCAGAATTTCGTAAATGGGTTCCTTAAAGATTGTGTTAACAACCTGGACACCTTGGAGGGATCGGCCTTGTTCTCATTCTTTCCCTCATTCTTATTTGCAATCTTTTTAGTATCACTCTTCTCTATCCCTTTATTCACCTTTGCTCGACCATTGTCCCCTTCATTTGGGTGAACCACATCTTCCACCTTGGCATATTTCTTAATATGGGACATAAGTTCATAGATGGTGCTGGCTTCCTTTTTGTGAGGGATTGGTGCAGCAAAGAGGAGGTGGGCAGACCAATTTTGAAGGATGCTATGATAACTTTCTCCGATCAGTCCTCGATCTCATTGAAAACTTACCAATACCTTTTGGCCTAACCCGAAGGTTCTCCTATGGATTTGTGTTCATCATAATTAATGCATCCATTCGCTTGGGGTGAGAGATGATGGTTATGAAGTGAGCACATAAGGCTTCTACTAGAGCTGCAAATGTTTTGATCGACCATTGAGGCAGCCTCTCAAACCACTCATGTAGTACATCGTGTAGGCTATAAGGGGAAATGCAGCACATTGTTGCATCATTATGGCTCCATAAGGTCATTGCTTATCTGTAACAACGAACATAGTCTATGGGGTATG
This sequence comes from Sambucus nigra, assembly GCA_949130495.1. Lineage (NCBI taxonomy): Eukaryota > Viridiplantae > Streptophyta > Magnoliopsida > Dipsacales > Adoxaceae > Sambucus > Sambucus nigra. The sequence goes on along the minus strand of OX422221.1, from coordinate 325,592,912 downwards.
TTTTCCCATCATTGATCCTGAACTTGGGGATAGTAAACTTCTTCGGGAGATCCTCTTCCCGATGGCCCTTGAAAAAGGGGATTTCATCTGAGTATTGAGAGCTCTCCTGGATAGCTTTCTGATGGATCTGGCTCCACGATGGGCTGGATATTAGTCCATCTCCCTACGAACCAGAATCCTAATATCTTTATTTTATCGAATTTTTCTCCTGTGGAATCTCTCTAACTAGCCACGTTTCGATCGTCCACGCTCTAACCTATCACGTTTAATTTTTTCTGGTCATGCTTGGAGCTCCTCCCTTAGTTATGAGTGTTACTCGCCTGGGGAATAGAAATCTTATCTCAACGCTTCCTGGTGCCCCTTTGGAGATCTCTCTCCATTCTTTCTATTCGCCTTTGGAGGCGAGAATTATCCTTGACCAGGAAGCGTGTATCCTCCCCTTTTTCATGAAACCTGGGTTCGTAAGAATAAACCAACCTGGAGACTCAAGTAGATCTCGATGGTTCTTGGCTTTCTTCGGAAGGTTGCCTATCATGGCAAAACCTAGAGTTTATATGCTGGTGAATATCATACCTAACCCTAGGACGAACTGGGTCTTCTTGGATATCTCCAGCTTGGGGAATGTTGCTGCTATGGTGAGACATCAAGGGATTTTTGTTGATGAATTTTTTCTTAGAAATAGAAATTGTTTCCCATAGACGGAGCCAATTTTGAGTACAAAAAATATCACAATAAAAAAATTCATGAAAATAACACAAAGACAGAAAGTAAAGATCTCAAACAACAACGATATATGTGGTTCATCAAATTGTCTATGTCCACGGAGAGGTAACTATTTATATTAAGTGTTTCAAAATCTCAAGTTGCATCCCTTTGCCCCGGGTCATGGTGTACAATTTATAGGTGTATCAAAGGAGGGGTTGACTCATACAAATGACTCAATAAACATGTTGGATATATCAAGGAGTACCTAAATATCTCCTCCGAGATTATTGGTAACTGATTTGACCCTACCCATAAGTATTCTAGTGTTTTTGAAATACTCATGCATGAATGAAATTATGATTTGGGTCGGGCAGCATTCTGATGGATCCAAGATGGTCGGCTACACTCGTGGACTAAGTTAAATGGGTCCCCATTATTATGATTTCTAAAAATTGATATATAGTGAATATGAAGATCGTAATTTGAGTTTAGGAGGCAATTAATATGCCTTGATGATTAATTGATTTCGTGACATGAGAAGTTGTCATGGGTGTTATCAATGCTTAATAATTACATGGTCGTATGCCATCATATTGTAGGCAATTATTCTCCTAATTTTAAATTCGGGAAAAGTCGAGGACTTATTAGAATTAACTATATAACACTTTTTTAATAAGATCCTATCAAGAGTCTATGAGATTTATCGGTGTAAAAAAAATCACGTAATGGGATGTTGAGAAGATGGAAACAACTGAAATATTATAGGTAAATGCGAAGATTTATGATTCCTAATGGGAAATTAGAAAAGTCGTGTTTCTCAGTGACACAAAGTATGATAAATGTAAACCAATAAAGCATCTTATGGTCATATGGATAAATTGCATTCATGGGAAGATGATTGATAATGGTTGTTATCATGACCTGAAAGGATAAGCATTACGGTTCATTCGAGTTCACAAAAGTACTTATGAAGCGATCATTTGAATATAAGTAAAAAAAAGGTTCTGTGTTTTGGAGGAACTAAAGGTATAGTTATACATCAAAGGAATCGCATGGATGTTTATGTTTTGGTTGAAATAAATTAAATTTCATAACTTTGTGTCAAAAAATACCAGATGAGGTTTAAAGGAGCAAGTGGGGATTATGAATATTGTGTGCTCATAAAATTCAAGTTTGGACCCAAAATAGACAGTTTGGGAAGTGGGACTAGCCTAGAGTTTACAGGACATTGTTTGGTAACTAATAGGTTTGAGGACCCCATATTTTAATCTCTTATAAAATTATATTTCCTTTTATGAAAATCGATGCGGAAGTGTAAGATGATGGTTCACAAAACAAACGAACTACTTGCCTAAGTCATATTTATCATTATTTCCAAATTAGGCCAAACCAGTTTTAACATGAGACACCCCGCCTAATTAAACCTTGGGTGATCGAGCCTTAATTCAACTAAAACGGGTTTCTTAAATGGTTCATTCTTAACATCACTACCGAAAGCTTTTTAATTTACTAAACACCTAAGTGAAATTAAGAGAGTGGCAAATTTTATCTTCTTTAAGCAAAACAAATAATCCATACCAACACATTACTATTCTAGTAATAATAAAACAGTTGCATAAATAACTGAATGCAGGTAAAGTCTTGCCGAAAACCACGGCCAATAAAAGACATCTCAAAATCCACAATCAGAATAACTATAAAATTAAATATAGGACAACATGTCCCAACTAAGAATACTAAAACTGAGATCCTGCACTAGAACTGAAAAGGCGGAAGCGTCTAAACAATCCCTGCAACATCCACACGTGCTGCAGCTCCTAAATCCCTGGAATGAAATCATGCTGGGTGTCCCTGTGGCTGGGCACCTAAAAGGTTTTTAAAAGTTTTACATAGAAAGAGTTAGTAATCAAAACATTTGAAAATATTTTGCAAGCAGTTATCACAATTGAGTTATTGATTACACATATTAAAGTTTCGCACAACTCACTTGAACTTCCTCACTTCTCTTCTATAGTGCATGTCTAATGAGGACACTTAGTTTCCCCTAGTTATACTACCCATAAGCGTAGGTAACTTATTTACTGCTCTTTATCCTTATTCTTATAATAATTACATCACGCTATAAATTATTACTAAGATATTTACAATTCATTTCATTATCTACTATTCTCAATCTGTAGATTATGCACATATAATACATTTTATCACACAATTATGTATTTAATATCATTTATCACTAACATATCCTTTTACCACACATAAAGGACTCTTGGTTCGGAATGATTCATCGAACCCAAGTAAGAGTTGGTTCGGAATGATCCATCAACCCCAACTATTTGAAAATATAATATATACACATATTCTGGTTCGAGACTCTTTCATCGCGACACCAGTTTAAAGTTTGGTTCGGCATTTTTCATCGACCCTAAACATATAATAACCTTATGTTAGTTCGGAATGTCACATCGACCCTAACATAATTAATTTAGGTAAAATTCTCTTAACCCAAACTTTTATATAATTTAGTAGGTACACACCCGACCTATCAAATTATGCCCGTACGTAATATATTTTACTTATATTCACCGTACTCATTAATCTACAATTTATTTCACTATTGTATTTATTTGAGTATTCACGCAACTCTAAGGGATCTGGTTACCCCTCCCTTAATTCAGTAGTTAAGTTAACTTTAACCTACTGGTATTTTTTCGGAATTTACTCTCACTCTTTCCGTAGCTAAATTCTCACAATCCCAACATACGGCTAAATCGATCGTTCTCCCGTCGGTCCATTCCTCCAAAAATCCCGCTCAATCATTTATGAAGAAATCTAACGGTACACCTACTGTTATTTATGAAGTCTCCTCATAGGTAAAATATCATCACTAAGGTTCCCATTAAGCGACGGTAATTAAAAGAAATTTATTCACAAAATTCTCTAAAGTCCAACCAGGGTCGATCGATCGATCGACATTCAAGGGTCGATCGATCGATCAAGCAGTGATAGACCCAGTTTGTCTTCTTCATGCGGGTTTCACCATTTTTATGTATCTATCTTTCATGATAGTCCACCATATTTGCAACCAACAATTTCTAATCATTCCTAAATGTTCTGGGATTATTACTAACGATTTAAAACAACAAAATCATTATAGATCTTGGCCAAATCAACTAAAAATCTTACTAATATTCAAGAACCCTGAAAATATAACATTTACATCTTTCATTATAATTCCAGATTTTCAGTTCGATTCAATCATCTAGTTTTCTATGATATCAGAATATTTGGAGATCTAAAAGCATTTTACATTCAATCCCGACCAATCATGGATCATAATCAATTGTTTTTCTCCCAAAATATCATAAAACCCATGTTCTTCATAAAGCTTAAATATGGGTATTATAACTCCATTTATTTTGCAAATAACCACTTGCCTTATGATTTGTAGGGTCTGATTTCGTGGTTGTTGATGATGGTTGATGATTTTGATCCTTCAATCCTCCTTCCCAACAAATTTGTGGTGAAATCTCCTTAGAGTTCCCCCTCCTTCCTTCTTTTGCCTTAGGAAATTGTCTCTCTCACTTCTCTAATGGCTATGGCGTATTTTCTATCTTTCTAACCCTAGCCTCAACTCTTATAATCTGATTTAGGGTTTCAAAATTCGTAGGTCAACTTACCCATAAATGTAAAGAGACCAAAATGCCCTCAAATGGTCCCGGTTTAGCCCAAAAATGACCCGGCACTCAACTAGTACCCCCGGGTATACTATTTTGACTAATTCGACCCTTTTGGAATCATCTGTGGACTCTAAATTATCGTTTGAGTCTCAAAAATATTTTTCTAATCTCATCTTCAATTTTTTTTTACGCGTGACTCTCGGTTGAGGTAACTTAGGTACGTCCATATAATCACTAGGGCGTACATATCAACATTCAAAATTTACCACTCACATTTAGTAAATTTTTAATCGTCATATTAATCTTTATTAACATGATAACACATTAAATTACTCTTTTCACGTAATTTAAGTAAGACATATTTTATCACATTAAATTACTCCACTCACATAATTTAAATAAAACGTATCATATTAAATTACTCTACTCACGTAATTTAAATAAAACATATTTTATTGCATTAAATTACTCTACTCACGTAATTTAAATAAAACAAATTTTCCTAATTAAGCAGAATTTTCCTAATTAAGCAGAATTTCGGGGTATTACATACTTCCCCTCTTACAAAAGGAATTTCGTCCTCAAAATTAGAAAATACCTGGTGTGAATAATTCTGGATATTGTTCTCGCATATCCACCTCTCGTTCTCAAGTAGACTCATCCATATTGTGATGTCCCCACTGTACTCGCACTAAGGGTACCACCTTGGATCGTAGTTTGCGCTCACTATAATCCAGAATAGCCACGGGTCTCTCTTCATACGAGACATCTGGCTGCAAATCGATCTCCTCCAGTGGAATGTGCCAGAAGGCTCTCTCACTCCTCTTGTATTTCTTCAGCGATGCCACATGGAATACATCGTGTATTCGCTGAAGATGCTCAGGGAGTCCCAATCTGTAATCTACCGGTCCCACCCTCTCAATGATAGGAAACGGCCCCACATATCTCGGTGTTAATTTCCCATTCTTGCCGAACCTCATAATCCCTTTCATAGGAGATACCCGAATTAACACCTGGTCGCCCACATCTAGTTCCACGTGTCTCCTACCGGCATCAGCATAACTCTTCTGCCTATCCTGAGCTATTCGAATACGTCCTCGAATCAACTCTATTTTGGAGGAAGTCTCCTGTATCATCTTTGGTCCCAATAGCTTGTTATCCCCCACCTCTAACCAACAGGCGGGCGAACGACAAGGCCTCCTGTAAAGTGCCTCGAATTGAGCCATGCCGATAGTGAATTGCTAAGAGTTATTATATGCAAACTCCACCAAAGGAAGGTACGACTCCCAACCTCCACCAAAATCTAGGACACACATCCTTAGCATATCCTCCAACATCTGGTTTACCCTTTCAGTTTGACTATCCATCGGTGGGTGATACGCCGTACTCAACCGTAAGTCGGTGCCCATGGCCTCCTAAAAGCTCTGCCAGAAATGTGACACAAATATTTTGTCTCGGTCCGACACAATATTAATAGGGACTCCGTGCAGCTTAATAATCTCTAAAATGAATAGCTACGCGTACCGCATCGTATCATAATCCGTATGCCCCAGTAAGAAATGAGCTACCTTAGTCAGCCGATCCACTATCAACCATATGGAATCGTGACCCTTCTGTGATGTTGGTAACCCAGTAATAAAATCCATCGAGATACTCTCCGACTTCCACACGGGAATCTCCAGTGGTTGTAGCATCCCTGAAGGCCTCTGGTGGTCAACCTTTATGAGATGACATGTAACACACTTTGAGACAAATTCTGCAATGTCTCATTTCATACCAGACCACCAATATAATCGTCGCATATCCTAGTACATTTTATCCCCACCTGGATGTACCAAAAATTTTGACCCGTGTGACTCTGTCATAACGGCATGCCTCAAATCATCATCTTCGGGTACTATCAGCCTACCATTAAACTGTAGTCCACCCTCTGAGCTGATGGAGTAGGACTCTGCCCCCTCTACCAGTAATTGTCGTACTTTGTCCTCACAAAATAGGTCCTCGGCCTGTGCCCTCACTACCCGCATAACACTCTCGAGAGTGATAGCTAAAACTGCCATGCATGCTCTATCTATCTCATCCTCGTGTCGAAGCTCACTCCACTTCGCCTTCCAAATTTCTGCCAACTCTCCGGTAGATCTTCTACTTAATACATTTGCCACCACGTTAGCCTTGCCAGGATGATACTGTATATCAAATTGGTAGTCCTTCACGAATTCAAGCCACCTCCTTTGCCTCATATTCAGATCCTTCTGAGTGAACAGATACTACAGTGACTTATGATCCGTGAATAGAGTGAACTGCTCGCCCAGAAGATAGTGTCTCCATATACTCAAAGAAAAAATGACCGCTACCAGCTCGAGGTCATGGGTGGGGTAATTCTTGTCATGTGGCTTAAGCTTTCCGGACGCATAAGCTATAGCCTTCTCTTCCTGCTGTAACACACACCCAAGCCATTGTAAGGACACATCAGTATAGATCGGTACTCCACTCCTCTCCTTGGCAAGGCAAGAACGGGTGCTGATGTCAACTTATCCTTTAATTCATCAAATGCTAACTGGCAACTGACACTCCATACAAAGGGCACTCCCTTCCGAGTCAAGTTCGTCAAAGGTCCGGCAATTTTTTAGAACCCCTTGATGAAGCGACGATAATAACCGGCCAACCCTAAGAAAGTACAAATTTCGGTCGGTGTCGTGGGCTGTCCCCACTCCCTCACCGCCGATACCTTACTCGGGTCAACAACAATGCCTCTGCTAGATACAACGTGGCCTAGGAACTGAACCTCCCGAAGCCAAAATCCACACTTCTCAAATTTGGCGTACAATTGATGGTCCCGCAATGTCTAGAGAACCATTCGTAATTGTTCAGCGTGCTCCTTCTCCGTGCGAGAGTAAATCAGAATTTCGTCTATGAATACAATCACAAACTGATCCAAAAACTCCCTGAATACTCTGTTCATGAGATCCATGAATACTACCGGCGCATTAGTTAGCCCAAACGGCATCACTCTGAACTCGTATGACCCGTACCGCGACAGGAAAGAGGTATTGGGTACATCCTCTTCACGAATGCACAATTGGTGGTAACCCGACCTCAAATTGACCTTTGAGAAGTATGCAGCCCCTCTGAACTGATCAAACAAGTCGTCAATCCTCGGCAACGGATACTTATTACGTATCGTCACTTTGTTCAGCTCTCTGTAATCTACACACAGACGACGTGAACCATCCCTTTTCTTTACAAATAACACTGGTGCACCCCATGGCGATGTATTCCGTCGAATGAAACCCTGTCCTAAGAGCTGCTGAATCTGTTCTCTCAGTTCTCGCATCTCCGATGGAGCCATGCGATACGGTGCTCTGGCAATCGGTCCCATCCCCGGTGTTAGGTCAATAACAAACTCTATCTCCCTGCTGGGTGGTAACCCGGGTATCTCCTGAAAGACATCCTCAAAATCCCTCACAACTGGGATTGAGTCCAGAGAAACGACAACCCCATGTGAGGTCTCCTCCTTAATATAATATAAATGAGTTCGCGATCCTCTCTCGGGGAGTGGCATTGCCACCAGGAACATCTCTTGTCCTGGGATGGTGAACATGATAGTCCTCTCATAACAATCTACCATTGCCCTATAATGCGCCAACCAATCCATGCCTAGGATGACGTCATATACTTCCATATCCAGCACTAGGAGGTCCGTCGCTAGACTCAATCTCCCGACCATAATGTCCACACCCTTACAAATCTAGTGTATAAGGGAACCACTACCCATCGGTGACTCCACGCACATAAGATGAGTGTCAGCTAATAGGCCGGCTGCCCGTGCAAATCTAGTGGCAATAAACGAATGCGTCGCCCCCGTGTCAAACAAAATACTACCCTCAAGTCCATGAATAGGAAACATACCCGCAACTGCCGGCGGTGCTGGCTAAAATGGAATATCACAGACGTTGAACACACGTACGTACTGCATCTGTCCTGGCTGTAGGGCCGATACTACTGCTGGGGCTAATGGAGCCTGTTGCCCCTGTTGGGCACCCTGTTGTTGTGCCCTGTCTGGTTGTGGACAATTTCTACTCTTGTGACCCTGCTGGCCACAAGTGAAATACTGACCCTGAAACTGTCTCTGCCCTTGGCCCTGTTGGCCCTGACATTGGCCCTGTCGACCTTGACCTTGCTGTCCTCCATTTTGATTCCCTTGGCCCTGTCGGTCCCGAGGAACTGGTTGTTGGGGACCCTGCTAGCCCTGTCTATCAAAGCGATGCCTCCCGTGCTTAAACTTCTTGGTAGAGTTCCCCTGATGGGAATCCTGCCCTAACAGGCCTACTATCTGTTGCTGTGGTGTGCTACTGTCGCTACCTCCAACTACTTTGTCGGGTTGGCTAGTCTCACCTCTCTTGTTTCCCCTCCCATGAAAGAGGTGGTCCTGACAGTGTAGTAGAGCGGCATTGACGACATCTGTATAAGTCACTAACGCCGGATTGTCGATCAAGCGTTGCCTGATTCTCCAGGTCAAGCCATCCATAAATTTTGACGTCTTCCTCTACTCATCGCTCACCTCGTTTGGCACAAAGTTAGCCAAGCGGGTAAACTCCTCCTCATAATCAGCAACTGAGCGATCATCCTGAACCACTTCGCTGAATTTCTTCCACATCTCTGACTCTACTGCTGGAGGGAAATATTTGCGGTCAAACCGCACCCAAAACTCAGAAATTCCCATAGTGTCCCTTTCCTTGGTGGTGGTAACTGACTCCCACCACTGTAAGGCCTCTCCTGACAGATGAAAAGTGGCTAGCATTTGTTTCTGTACCTCGGTGAACTCTAGCATGCGCAAGTGGCGCTGGATATTTCTCTTCCAGTTTCACGCCTCCACTACATCGGTACTACCCTGAAACTCGGGAAGGGTGTCCTTTCTGAAATGTCTCTCTGACTCGCTGCCAAGTGGATGGTCCTGCTGGAGCCTGAACTACCGGTGCCACGGGAGGAGGTACCTGGGGCTGAGGAAAATGGGCTGCCATGGCTCTCATCGCTGTCTCGACTGCCTGAGCCACTATCACTGCAACCTGAGTAGTGGAAATTAACTCGGGTGGGGGTGGTGGTATCGGAACCTGTGGCTCCTGATGAGCCTCCCTCACCTCATCTCTGGCTTCAGCCCTCTCCGCTCGCTGTCTCCTTGTTGGCATCTGAAATAAGATTCAAATTGTATAAGTACACAGTTTATACAAAATTTTAGAGCAGATGTACGATAACGCAAAAGTGGATATTGAATCAACAGTCCTAATAGTAGGGCTCTAATACAACCAAACATTACGCTGAAACGCAGTAAGCCGTACAGATCCTATGGACACCAGAACCTGATGCTCTGATACCATCTAAGACACCCCGCCTAATTAAACCTTGGGTGATCAAGCCTTAATTTAATTAAAACAGGTTTCTTAAATGGTTCATTCTTAGCATCATTGCCGAAATCTTTTTAATTTACTAAACACCTAAGTGAAATTAAGCGAGTGCCAAATTTTATCTTCTTTAAGCAGAACAAATAATCCATACCAACACATTACTATTCTATTAATAATAAAACAGTTGCATAAATAACTGAATGCAGGTAAAGTCTTGCCGAAAACCACGGCCAATAAAAGACATCTCAAAATCCAGAATCAGAATATCTGTAAAATTAAATATAGGACAACATGTCCCAACTAAGAATACTAAAACTGAGATCCTGCACTAGAACTGAAAAGGAGGAAGCGTCTAAACAATCCCTGCAACATCCACACGTACTGTAGCTCCCAAATCCCTGGAATGAAATCATGCTGGGTGTCCCTGTGGCTGGGCACCTAAAAGGTTTTTAAAAGTTTTACATAGCAAGAGTTAGTACTCAAAACATTTGAAAATATTTTGCAAGCAGTTATCACAATTGAGTTATTGATTACACATATTAAAGTTTCGCACAACTCACTTGAACTTCCTCACCTCTCTTCTATAGTGCATGTCTAATGAGGACACTTAGTTTCCCCTAGTTATACTACCCATAAGCGTAGGTAACTTATTTACTGCTCTTTATCCTTATTCTTATAATAATTACATCACGCTATAAATTATTACTAAGATATTTACAATTCATTTTATTATCTACTATTCTCAATCTGTAGATTATGCACATATAATACATTTTATCACACAATTATGTATTTAATATCATTTATCACTAACATATCCTTTTACCACACATAAAGGACTCTTGGTTCGGAATGATTCATCGACCCCAAGTAAGAGTTGGTTCGGAATGATCCATCGACCCCAACTATTTAAAAATATAATATATACACATATTCTGGTTTGGGACTCTTTCATCGCGACACCAGTTTAAAGTTTGGTTCGGCATTTTTCATCGACCCCAAACATATAATAACCTTATGTTAGTTCGGAATGTCACATCGACCCTAGCATAATTAATTTAGGTAAAATTCTCTTAACCCAAACTTTTATATAATTTAGTAGGTACACACCCGACCTATCAAATTATGCCCGTACGTAATATATTTTACTTATATTCACCGTACTCATTAATCTACAATTTATTTCACTATTGTATTTATTTGAGTATTCACGCAACTCTAAGGGCCCTGGTTACCCCTCCCTTAATTCAGTAGTTAAGTTAACTTTAACCTATTTTTCCGGAATTTACTCTCACTCTTTCCGTAGCTAAATTCTCACAATCCCAACATACGGCTAAATCGATCGTTCTCCGTCGGTCCATTCCTCCAAAAATCCCAGTCAATCATTTATGAAGAAATCTAACTGTACACCTACTGTATTTATGAAGTTTCCTCATAGGTAAAATATCATCACTAAGGTTCCCATTAACCGATGGTAATTAAAAGAAATTTTTTCACAAAATTCTCTAAAGTCCAGCCAGGGTCGATCGATCGATGGGACTTGGTCGATCGATCGACTGCTCGATCGATCGACATTCAAGTGTCGATCGATCGATCAAGCAGTGACAGACCCAGTTCGTCTTCTTCATGCGGGTTTCACCATTTTTATGTATCTATATTTCATGATAGTCCACCATATTTGCAACCAACAATTTCTAATCATTCTTACATGTTATGGGATGATTACTAACGATTTAAAACAACAAAATCATTATAAATCTTGGCCAAATCAACTAAAAATCTTACTAATATTCAAGAACCCTAAAAATATAATCTTTACATCTTTCATTATAATTCCAGATTTTCAGTTCGATTCAATCATCTAGTTTTCTATGATATCAGAATATTTGGAGATCCAGAAACGTTCTACATGCAATCCCTACCAATCATGGATCATAATCAATTATTTTTCTCCCAAAAATATCATAAAAACTATGTTCTTCATAAAGCTTAAATATGGGTATTATAACTCAATTTATTTTGCAAATAACCACTTACCTTATGATTTGTAGGGTCTGATTTCGTGGTTGTTGATGATGGTTGATGATTTTGATCCTTCAATCCTCCTTCCCAACAAATTTGTGATGACATCTCCTTAGAGTTCCCCCTCCTTCCTTCTTTTGCCTTAGGAAATTGTCTCTCTCACTTCTCTAATGGCTATGGTGTATTTTCTATCTTTCTAACCCTAGCCTCAACTCTTATAATATGATTTAGGGTTTCAAAATTCGTAGGTCTACTTACCCATAAATGTAAAGAGACCAAAATGCCCTCGAATGGTCCCGATTTAGCCCGAAAATGACCCGGCACTCAACTAGTACCCCCGGGTATACTATTTTGGCTAATTCGACCCTTTCGGAATCATCTGTGGACTCTAAATTATCGATTGAGTCTCAAAAATATTTTTCTAATCTCATCTTCAATTTTTTTTTTACGCGTGACTCTCGGTTGAGGTAACTCAGGTACGTTCATATAATCACTAGGCCGTACATATCAACGTTCAAAATTTACTACTCACATTTAGTAAATTTTTAATCGTCATATTAATCTTTATTAACATGATAACACATTAAATTACTCTTCTCACGTAATTTAAGTAAGACGTATTTTATCACATTAAATTACTCCACTCACGTAATTTAAATAAAATGTATCATATTAAATTAGTCTACTCACGTAATTTAAATAAAACATATTTTATTGCATTAAATTACTCTACTCACGTAATTTAAATAAAATGTATTTTCCTAATTAAGCAGAATTTTCCTAATTAAGCAGAATTTCGGGGTATTACATAACAATAGACTAGAATTAAATAAACTTTTAGCCAAATTTAATTAGCACCCAATTAAATTAAGTGTGACAATTAAAACCATTTTTATCTTGAATTATCCTAATCATGAGTTCTACGTTATTATGCGAGATAAAAATAAATCAATCACACTACGCCGCGATGTACGAGGAAAAACCTAAGACGGAAAACAACCTCGGACGGCCCTAGCCTCAAATACAGTAAGTACGGAATTTACAATTACAAGACAAAAGACTTACATCACACGACTCGATCCCTCTCAAGCCTCGACGCTCCTTCTTGCAAACACCTCCACTTAGCGAATAACCCCGGAGCTCCACCGCGGTCTCGAAATCCACCAATCGGACTTTATGTGGTCACTATCACCCGAACTAGGAGCCTTTCTCCAAGTGGGTAAATCACGAAAAACCTCTTCTTCTTTGTGGGATTTAGAAGCAAACTCAAACTTCTCTTCTTCAATGGTGTAGAGAAAAACGGTGCCAAAACTCCAAGCAAGATGTATATATATATGAACTTGGATAAACTAAACTATGGGTGTAAACTAGAGTGATAAATGATTTTCTCCTTGAAAATTAACACTCAAAACAATAAACTTTTACCTAAAATAATTTTTCTCTCAAACACTCTCTAGAGGTTGGTAGGATGTGAAAAGTTAGATTAGAAAAATGGTTTCCCGCACATAATAAAGTCTGAGAAAAATCAGTTAAGAAACAAGTGGGGAAGTGGGAGAAAACTGCTTAAAACTGCCAAAAAAATTATTCCTGCCAAATCTCGTTCGAACGACATTTCGTTCGAACGACATTCTCGTTCGAACGAGTCTTCTAACGAAGTTCCAGTATGAACTCGTTAGAAGCTTGTTAGAAATCTCGTTAGAACGACCATCTCGTTAGAACGACATTTCGAACGAAGTTCCAGTAAGCCATAATGGGAAGTCGTTGGCAATCTCGTTCGAACGACTTGTGGTTCGAACGATAATCTCGTTCGAACGACTTGTGGTTCGAACGATAATCTCGTTCGAACGACATTTCGAACGAACTCACAGAATGTTAATAAAATTCTTTTTAAGCCCAGAAACATTATATACTATATATATAAGTTTTAATAGAAAACATTCTGAAAACAAAACACAGTTTTAAAAACCTAACACCCAATATAAACCGTTCCAAGCTCCTATATATATATGTAATGCATTCATACCTTGGGAGCATGGAACCACTATTGATGACGTAGAAATGAGGCACTTAAACTCGGCATTTTGATGAAGCTTTATACACTTGGCCACTACGTCTTCAACAAACATGTCATAGGCTTGAAAGATGATCAATATACTCTATCCTATGACTCAAACATTTTTGTCCGGAATTGAGCCAAAACTACAAAGGAGTCAATTGGAAATTTGTGTCCTTACAAGGTTAAGATTTATGAAGGAAGTTGTGGAAGCCATTTTGTTATTTCAAAGTTTCCTTGATGATTAAATAATAAAAATACATATCATCACTATCTCGTATAATGTAACTTGATTATAAGGTGAAAGATTAATCATGAGTCGAGTTCATAAAGTGAACCGATGGATTTTAAAATCATTAGAGGCTGTTTGAACAAACTGTGCAGCCTAAGCAAAGATGCTTAAAATATCTAAGGCATCGAAGAGTGTATGTCAATGTTAACATGTCAATGAGGATCGAGTAATCAAAGGCAATGAATGGATAGGCATTTTATCCATGAGCTTAATAGTAAACTTCAAAGTAAAATTATGAAGATTAAATCTTCTTGGGTAATGTTTTGATTTTCGGGACAAAAATTCCCAAGGTGAAAAGGGTGCAATGTCCGGATTTTGTTGAATTAATAAAGTCACATTATATTTTCGAACTCGCGTGATTAGAGAATTATATGGGCGTGGATTTATGAGAAATTAATGGGATTAATATAAATAAGTTATTCTTAATTGAAATTTAGGTTAAGGAGAAAAATTCAAAAATATAGTGTATTGTGTTACGCGTGTTAAATTAAGTTACGCGTTTGAAATAGAATTGAAATAAATTAAATGAAACGAATTATGTAATTACATTTATTTATGTATTATAATATCATAAGATTGAAAGAATGAAATTAAATAAATAATAATAATAATGGTTTTTTCGTAAAAAAAATAAAAATGCTTAGAAAATTGTGAAAAAATTCCACGAGATGTAAAATTAAATACCCGATAACTTTCTTTGTAATGATGTCAAAAACAAAACATTTCGATTCATGTTAAGGTTATTTTATGTCCGAAGTTAGTAAACCAAAAAAAAAAAGAAATGGAGTAGTCTGAGTTGGGTGGGCCACCAATTTTGGACAATTTTTATCCATTCTTTCAATATTTTCTACCCCATTTAGCATAGGGTATCATCACTACATGTTTACCCATTTAAGATGGTTAGGAGTCATATCAGGTTCCTTATAAGTGGTTACCTACCCACTTTCTTTCCTTCTTGGAGAATGAAAATGTGCATTTTGTCAAATCCAAAAATACTCATTCTCTCCACCATTTTAACTCTTCAAAAGCTTGCTTCTACTCTCTATACTACAACCTTACCTAACTATTCATACAAATATCATTCCATTACCAAGAGTTTTCAAGTGTTATAGAGGTGTTATTTTGGGTGTGGAAGATGACATCTAGAAGAACTTTAAGTTTGGAGCTTATTGGGTTTTCTATTCAGCCTCTTCGTCATGTTATTATCTTCAAGGGGTAGGGGTTCGACATTATTTTCAAGTTAAAAATAAGCATGCTAGCTATATGTATACATAAGTATTATTTACATAATTATTTATGCTTATTATCACTATCTATGAATATATGTTAATAAAGATGTGATAAAATGATTAAAAGTTGGAGTTAGAATTAAGATAAAATTTTATAATATTTAAGGAAGTTATTCCATATGAAAATCATGTTTAAATTAGCTATTTCATGTCAAATGTTAAGTTGAACTTGATGAAGAAATGTTAGGATGCATATATGGGTTTTATGGATATAAAACCTTACATTCATGAACATAAACTCATGTAGTTGAGATAAATGGATTTAGTATGTTGAAAATATATTTAACCAAGCCTTGGAATATGAAATAATAATGTTGGAAAAATCAGCATATTAGTCACATAAATTGATGATACTCTATGTGAAGAAAGCTTAAGAGGATTAAAGTTTAAGGGATTAAAAGTGAAAATAGTAAAGTGTTGACGTTAAAATAGTAAATATAGTAATATTTACACATCAAATGACAAAACATACGAAGTCTAAAATGAAAGGTTCTCAATTTGTAAGAATAAGACTTGAAATGAAAAAAGTAGAATTTTTTGGAATGTCATTTTATGAAAAGTTTGGATTAAGTAGTAACAGTTTCAAAAATGAATTTTTCTTGGAAAGTTGATTTTAAAGGATCAAAATGACAAGGTAAAATGATGGGAAATAAGGTAGGCAATAAAAATTAAATATTTTGAAAGGTAAAATCTCGAAATGACAAAAGAAATATTTAAGCACGGAAGGGTCATATTATGTGAAATGTGGACTTAAGAATAGGTGAAAGAAAATTTGATAGGACTTAAGAAAAGGCTTTCGAACAATTGTAGTAATTAACAGATGGAGTTGTAAACACCATATAACGGGTTGACATTTCCATTAGTTCATTGTCTTAGTGAGGAGCAACTTAGAAATCTCTCTTACTCACACATTAGAATCTGCTAATCATAGGTAGTTTCAGTTATGGTAATATAACCAAGAGTCGGGTCAACATATACGTTAAGTAATTAGTACCTAGGGTATAGATTCACCCCCATGGATACACTTTGAGATAGTTTGGGTTGATTAATCTATTGATTGATTATAATAGCGATGTTTGGATAAGCACATATTATGGTGATATTTAGGTATATTGATTCCCCGAAGGTAGTAAAGGTTGGTTAGTGCAAGTTGAGACATTACCTTGGTAAGGGAATAATGATATTAACCCTATGGAAATAGTATCCTAAGTACTTTAAGTGTATTCTAATACATTAAAGGTAAAAAATGGTACTCAATGAGCAAGTATTAATGATGGCTTAGGAAAATGACTACAAGTTCAAGTGTGATCTCTTAAGATTAGAGAGTTAAGAAATAGAATAATCATGGGATCTAGTGTCAGTGTTCATTTTATTTAGCATACCATGATCATTAAAGATAAATGGGTAGGTATGACCTCTAAGGAGGGAAGCATCATAGCACTTGGAGATAACGTCCCCTCTCTTCTCAAGCTTGTCAAGTCACCCTTCGACTTAGGACGATGGTCTGGGTTGAGGATCTCGATCCGGTTGGGAAAATAACTTAGTTGTAGGTAAAGGATTTAAGTAATAATGTAGGTAATGATATACTTATGTGGTCCTATAGTGGATAAGATAAGATTTATAGTCTATAAGTCACATATTTAAATAGTACACATGATTCTTGTGATTGTAAACTTGATTACTATTTTATTATCTTCAGTGGTAAAGACAATGTTGAACCAGTGTGAGTTACAGAATGGTTCATGAATAGATACACATTAAAGTATTATTGATAGTACAAAGTGATACGTTACATATGAAATTCCCGAATACGCCCATGAAACAATGTCATATGCGCAAATGAACATACTCTGATTTCATGCAAGTTTTTATAATAACATATATATATTCAAATCAATAAAAACTTTATCATTCAACTAATCATAATTTAATAAATGCGGAAATTAAAATCAATTAAATCTGATTTATTTTAAAGTCAAATTAATAACAATCTAATTTATTACGTTATAATACAATATATTTCATATGAAGAATTAATTTAACTCAAGTAATTAAATCATGTAACAATTTTAAATTCTAAATCATACAAAGAATAAGATGAGGAAAATAAGAATAACAAGTATGATTTTTTAACGTGGTAAAAACCCAAACTAGGGAAAACATCCACGGTGACCTCTACGCCACAAAACAAAAATTCCACTAAAAAAGAATCTAGGTTACAAGCTATATAACAAAATAAACACACAAACAGACCTAATATAAGTACATAATTTTTACCAACTCCTCTGGATTTTTTTGACTTTTCCCAAGGCTTTGATGTTGTAGTTGTTCTCCCAGCTTTGTAACTCCTTGCTTCTTATTTTAGCGAATTCCAACTCGGTCAAAACTGATCTCTCAACAACATACTAGTTGTGCAAAACGTGTAAGTGATTGTGTTCTAAATGAAAACCATGCAAGAACTTAATTCATAACACAAGCATACAAGTTTTCTTCAAAAACTTAACAAAAATACATTTGTAATCAAGCAAATAAATTTTCTATAAAAACTTAAGAAAACACATTTTCAATCAAAAATATTATAAACATTCTTTCTAAGAAATACATACAACACTTCATGGAGACCCAACAAGATTATTCAATCATTTAAAAATGTGTTCTCAATCTCTCAAAAATATAAAATTAAATTTTATGAGGAAAGTGTTTTTCAAATTATTTCACAAATATGAGAAAACAAATCTTTAAAAGATTTTCAATAAACATGCAAGATCCAGAGAAATTCTGATTTAAACATCATATAGCATTTAACACAAAATCAGAATATTTAGATCATACAAATATTCAATAAAATTCAGATCTAAAAATCTAAGGAATCTAGTTTTTGTAAAAAAATATTTCAACATGAAAACACACAATTTTCTCTACAATAACACAATATTTCAATCTCTAAAGTTAAGAGATGATGTGCAAGATCATTGAGAATCAAAAATAAAAACAAAAATGAGATTGAGTAGAAATAACACAATGTGTATAAAATATCATTCAATATCTCTCTTAGATATTTTCTCTAATTCTCTATATTTTTCTCTCTACAAATTCTAAACCTTTTATGTTTCTCACTCTAGATATCTGAACATCTAACTCCAATAAACTCTCTAATGAAGTTTATATAGGTGAGAAAATAATATTCTATAAACATTTAAATCAAGGGTTCAAATTAAAAATTATTAATCTATGGCTGAGATTAATTTGAGTTAAAACAAATTAACACATTATTAACAACTTAACTATCTAACTGATTAAGTTTGTTTTAAAACATAAAACCACTAAAAGAATACAAGGCTAATATAGGGTTTTATTAACAAACTCTCTAACGGATATAATATGACAACTGGCATATAAATCAAAAGCACTCAATCTCTCCACCAATTAGGTTTAATGGGTTAACCGGTGGTTAAATGGTATAACTGTGATCCCAGGTCAAATAAAACTCAGATAACAAAGGTTTACAAAATAAACCTAAAGCAACTAAATGATACTAGTAGATATTGAATAAGTAAAAGTACACCTAAGACTAAAGCTTCCTAATATCAAATCGGACAGGTCTATGCGTCCTAAGGAAATAGGACGAAACCTAAGGCTGAAGGATGAAGGCTATGTAACACCCCGCTTAAAATAATAACGGGTGGCCAGCCCTATACTATATTAAATCAGGAATTTCAGATGGTCCAGTCTCAACATCAACTGCCGGTACTATATAATATAGGACTAACTACCCGATATCATATAAGCGAGATGTTAAATAATTTAAAACATGCAACAACTAACAAACCAACACCATAAAACTACTAATAAATAGGAGAAAGATGCCAGAAAGAACTATGATAAACGAAATGCTATAATAAAATGATATAATCGACTACAACAGAATGTGATACAAAAAGTAGACCCGAATAAGCTGTCGGGTCACAGCGAATACAATAACTGGAATGGAATAAGTATAAACATTGATATATATATCCCTTGGGTGCAAACCCGATATAAAACATGAATCCTACCTAGAATTTTAAAAGTAGGAAGCGACTACCGTCAAAGTCCCGCAACAGTCCGCACCTGTCACGGCTCCCTAGACTCTGGATGGAAGGTCATCCGGCATCCATGCGGTAGGATACCTGTAATAATATATATATATATATATATATATATATATATATATATATATATATATATATATATAGGCAGGAGAGAAAAGTAAACGGCTCAGAGCCCGAGTTGTGAAAATATTTAGCAAGTGTGTTAACCGTGCATAATAAATATCGGTGCACTTATTTCATAATTAAAGTGGAGTCGCACTCTCGTGGAATCCCAACTCACCTCTCATCTAAAGGCGCGCACCTATTCGCGTCCTCAATTTTAATAGTTAATTACCGCAATTTATAAGGACAACCTAACTTGTAATAGGCCTAGCCTATACCCACGAGATCTACCTTCCTAACATAACCCAAGGATCCACCCCTTTTTATATACACTTAATTATTTTTACACACATATATGCCATATTAGGCTTAATGGATTCCGGTTTATAATTTAACTAATTATAAATCCGAATAAGTTACCCAAATGTATTTGGGTAGAAACATATGATTTAATTTCTAATTAATATGCATACAAAAATTATTATTGACAAAACTTCTCTCTAATTTCAACGCTGCGCTGCGTTTCGTGCGTGGGGTGTCTCGCAGAGCGAAATCCAAACAAGGAACCACCCCGTTACACTACTCCTTGTCAACGTCGATCCTGGAGATCCATTATGCCACACATAAATATACTACTACTACTACTACTACTACTACTACTACTACTACTACTACTACTACTACTACTACTACTACTACTACTACTACTACTACTACTACTACTACTACTACTACTAAATTTTAAACTACAATATGGAAATAACTAAAAATCTCCAATAATATCCTTGGGATGATGTAACCGAAGTATTCCTTAAATGCGATACATCAACCCCCATCAATCTAGTACATCATAATCATCCAAGATGTACTCCACAAAGTTTCCATATCCTTTCATCTATAGGATATATAAATATATATATAGGCATTTTATTCTAACCATATATATATACATACCATCATCCAATCCCATGACCATGTATACATACCATATATGATGTACCAAGGCCATGCACAAATAAAATACCCGGCTATATATAGCGCCGATAAAACTGCATCAATGCTATCATCTTCCCAGTGCCCGGCTCACGTAGCAATACTGGGGCCACCATGGTGGGACTAAACGACACCCATCTCGTGGTAAACACACGCACACGACGTCCCGGGAAGCGGTCATAGCTCCTAACCGGAAATGAGA
The DNA here is from genome assembly GCA_949130495.1 of Sambucus nigra. NCBI lineage: Eukaryota > Viridiplantae > Streptophyta > Magnoliopsida > Dipsacales > Adoxaceae > Sambucus > Sambucus nigra. The sequence continues at coordinate 325,572,081 of OX422221.1, read as the reverse complement.
CGAAACATACCCACCACGTCTCATCCTAAAAATACATATATATATCATATAATAACACACGGGACGACTATGACCTGGGGAATATCCACACCCTGCTTTTCTAGCCAGGATGCTCACCCTCTACGCGCGCAAATTCCCAATGATAGCATGAGCGGGGTATGCTTAACCAAATAAGTATACATACCATTCACATGCATAATATATATACATCCATATGATCCAATCATATGATCAAATATTAAACCATCATATAAGGTTGAAGTATCCATACCACATATGTCCATAACATAAATATATCCATATAGTCATATCTATATAGATATATAGATATACATATATTCACATATCCACATATCTATATATACAAACTATATCTCGTTCATATGTATAGTAAATATCATCCCGGCTTTAAGTATACATATAATCCTCAATATACAAGCCGTCACCATAATTTCCTTTAATTTACCTCGATATGTGAATACAATCCCTCACTTGAAACATATTCAATCATTTTTCCTATGATGAATAGTCTCCCAAAATCATATGTATTTATATATACATATATATTCAACCTTAGGGTTATCACCCAAAATTTTGTGTAGGAACCCATCACTACACATACCATCTATATCCGAGAGCACATTAAAGAACCTAGTTATAATTTCGACTATCGGTATACACCTAACTACTAGTCTATAAGCCTCGAGCTCAATCTTAACTTCATCAAATAATCCCATATGTTAGGGAAAATCCTCTATGTGAATCACACATTAATAAACAACATCTACCCCAACTATATTTACACACTCTACTCTAGTTGGCAATATGATCTCATCGCTCTCGAATTTGACTACGGTTCAATCACTTTTATGAATCCCCTAGTCTACGACCTCTCGGATTTATTCCTTAAATTTGTTATCATTAAGGATATGCGATCATTCTCTTTCATTGGGCCCCAAATTGTAATCTCAACAACATCCTATCTTCATAAGGATTCGACATAGATGTTGGCCTATGATTTCACAACATACCCTCACAACTCTCTCTCTATGAGTTCTTAACCTCCCATCGTATCTATATTCATTTCATTACTAAAAGAGGCACCCCATCCTCCTAAATCAATTTAACATAGGCCCGCAAGTCCCCATTCGACCTAGTGCCCTATTCCCTTAATCTAATATCATAACTTTCCTAAATAAGCCCATTAAGAAAGCCCCTGGAATTAAAATTCCAAAAGAAAAGGGAATGAAAGAAGTCCAAGTCTTGGGCTAAAAACAGGGGACCGGTCGACCGGTCTCAGACCCCCGGTCGACTGCGGGTCCAAATTTTGCCTACGAAGAAATGCAGTAGGCTTTCCCTTAAGGCGCGGTCGACCGGTCCCCTGGGCGCGGTCGACCGGCCATACTAGTTATCTTGGCCGATTTTCCCATTTTCAGCAAAACCCACGAATTTAAACCCTAAAATTTCCATTCTAACCTCCAAATCTCTATCACAACATGATTCTAAGCCAATAAATCAACCTAAAGTTGATCCCAACCATTTGTACTCCATTAAACCCATTTTTAAGCATTGATTTCAAGATTAAACCCAAAACTTTAGGTTTTGATATTAATACCCAAAAATCCATTCTTTAACCCACAAATTATGAAATAAAATACACAAATGACTTATTTAGCAAGATTAAACACTAGCCTCGATTTTGTAGAGGTTGGATCGTCCTCGTTGATGCGGTTTTGGCCGGAATCTACAAGCTTTCTTCCTCTCTCTCTCTTCTTTTCTTCTTCTTTCCTTCTTACTTTCTCTTTCTCTCTTCTCTCAATTGAGAAGGCTTAATCCGTGTGGTGACAATTATTATGCAACACAAATAAATAAGAAAGAGGTAATAACCAAGGAAAGATAAATAAAATGCCAATCACACAACAACAGGTGTACGTGGTTCAGCAAAGATGTGCCTACGTCCACGATGGTGCAGTCAGTGTTATTTCTCTATATTCTGAAGAATAAGTACAGAGAATACAACTTGTCCTCTGCCCCGGACTTAGGGTTTAATTTATACATGTATATGTTGGTTAGTGGGGGTGATGGGTTCCTCCTTATTAGCCATCTCCCCTATAACTTTCTTACATGGGATCGCGCTCCCCCACAACTTCTCTTCGTGGGATCGTGGAGTAATCGGATCAATACAAAAGGTGATGGGCCTGGGCTTTGGGCCGCTAAGGCGAGGCTACTCGTCCAGGCCTATAATGCTAAATTCAGGGTACCCGCAATTGCCCCTAAATTTGTTGGGCCATTTTTATGGGTCCAATGAATTTAAATGATCAGCTATTATGGTTGATTTCTTTGAAAACTGTGAAGTTGCTTTGGCGGCACCCGCTTCGCTATCCGTGCGTTATGATTAGACTTGAAGGCTTGTTGGAATAAGGAACATTTCTCTTTGTCGCTTCATCTTTTCCAGCAATCTTCTATCTTCTGAGAACTCTTACGCTTTGTACCTTCTGTTTTCGATCTCTACTCTCGTTGCTTCTTCGCCATTTGACCTGATCTTCTGTCTTGTAAGTCTCTCGTGCTCTTTTCATTTTCTCTTGGGTTTATAGTTTTTCTTGTATTTTTCCAATGGCGAAGATTGGAAATAGGTCAGTCACTGAGTTTAGAAATTTCTACAACATTCCTGAGTGGGTAGAGATTGAGTGTTGCGCCTCGCCTCCTAGGAATGTTAGGGATATAGAGGATGCGCATTGGATTCACGTTTTGTTGCTCTCCCAGGGGGGACTTACCTTTCCCCCTAATGATCTGTTTCTGCATTTTTTAGCTATTTTAGTATTGTGCCTGCACAATGTTCGCCCAACGTATGGAAAATAGTGAACGGCGTGCATTGGATAAATCAATTGTACGACACAAGGTTAGGGCTTGCTGAGGTCTGCTTTTGTTACTCCTTTTCTCGAACGAGTTTAGGTGTCTTGTACCTTAAGGCTATGAGTCCTGATAGGGTATTGGTAGTAAATCTACCTGATTCCCATAAGGACTACTGGCAAGAAGGTTTCCTTGTTAGGAATTGGCAACTCTCCCCCCATTCTGAAGGGTCGAGATCTGAGAGGTTCACTGTTCCCTTTTATGGGGAAGAATATATAGGTAGATGTTATATTATTGTTTCAACCTTCGCTGACTTGTGATTTTTCTAACCTCTCTTTGCTTTTTCTTTCACAGCGAGGACAAAGAATTTGGAGCCTGCTCTCAGCGAGGTTCGTATCTCGGAACTGGTGAAAGCTTGGAATATTAGGGAGCCTTTGGGTGACGGCGAGCATCCTAGGGCTACTGATTTTTTGCTTGAATACAAGAACACAGGCTCCAGCTTCATAGCTCGACCTGTGGATAGTGTTCCAGACTTTGACTCTTCCATAGAGACTTCAGCTGAGCCCATCCAGTTGGACGAAGAAGAGAGCAGCTCGGAGAGTGAACCTACAGGCGTTTTGAGTAATTTGGGTGCAGGGAGTGCTGACAGTAGCAGTTCTTCTGAAGGGGATTCCGAGGCTCGAGACTCGTCGAGCACTACCAGCAATTCTGGTGAAGGGATACCTCCCAGGAAGAATCTGATCAGAGATGACGATGATGATGATGACGTGATCCTTTCACAGAGGTCCAAAAAAATGAAGACTGCCTCTAGGGCCATAGCTACTGGTTCTCGGCCTTCTTCTCAGGAGCAAGAGAAGAAGAAGAGAGAGGAGGAGCAGGCGAGAGAGAGAGAGAGGAAAAAGGAGTAGGAGAGGAAGAAAGTGGAGGAGAGAAAGAAGGTGGAGGAGAGAAATAAAAGGGAGAGAGAAAAAGAGGAGGAGAGGAGGAAGGTGGAATCAAGGACCAAAATGGGTCAACCCCTGGTCCCAGTGTCTGCTTTGCCCGAGGGGGCTTCGATGGCCGCCTCTCCTCAGCTTGCCCCTGCGCTGCTCGAGAGAGCAGTTCTTCCTGCAGATCCCGAGAGGGCGTTGGGGTCCGATCAATTGGCTCTGCAGGCTAGCCAGAGGCTCGCCTTGGTAAAGTTTTCTTCTAATTCTCAATTTCTTTTAACCAGTTTTAGTGGTTTCTTCTTCCTGATCCTTTCCTTGCTCTTTGCAGTTTGTGACCGACTTCGCTGTGCTCTATTGCTCTCGCGACGAGCTGGTGAGAAGGAATGGTGAGCTGGAGCAGCAAAAATCTGCTTTGGTAGCCAGTGGTTCTCAGCTGGAGGCCGATCTGAAGGCTGCTGATGCACTTCGAGCTTCATCTGCCCTGGCTCTTGTTAATTCTGCTCGCGAGAGAGATGATGCTGTCAGGGAGCTTGGCGAGCTGAGGAAGGTGTACAACCTGGTGTGCTCGAGCAAGCTAGACCTTGCAGAGAAGAACAGGGTTCTGGCTGAGTAACTGGAGGCAGAGAAAGCCCAAGCAGCCACTCTTAAGGAAGATTCGTACAACTCTGGCTGGGCTGCTGCGTATGAGGACGCTGAGGTTCAGATAGGCTATATCAGCCGTCTGAACTTCAAGAAAGGGTGGAATAAGGCTCTCGTGGCTGCTGGGGTGGACGTTGCATCCCCCCTCTTTGACGAGCACGATCCAGGGCCAAAGCCAGTCGTTGATGAGGACCCAGCCCCAACTGCTGAATGCACCAATCCTGTCTCTCAGGCGACTTCTACTGATGCTCCTTTGGTCGAGAGGGCAGTGGACACCCCTACAGAGGGTAATGCCCCTGCTGATGCTGATAAGGACAAGGTTCCATCCACCTCTGGGCCACTCGAGGTTGCTAATTGATAGGGCTTCTTTGTACTTTTTTCTTTTTTGATCTGATGTAATCTCGTTCATTATCAATGAAAAGACTTCATTTTTGTTTATGCTGATCTCCTTCTCTTCTCTTTTTTTTTACTTGTAGTTGGTTGATGTTGATGATTATATTCCTGCTACTTCCCAACTGGGTAGGAATCTTGGTCCTAATGCAAGTCCTGCTGTTCTCCAGGCCTTTTTTAGACTTTGCAAGTCACTTAGGTCTAGGAATCAGAAATATAAGGAACAATCAGAGCTCGTGGCTAAGCTGAAGGATAAGCTCCAGGAAATGGAAGAAATCGGTGCCTCAGTGCAAGAAGAAGTTAACGAGCTGAGAGCAAAGTTACTGGAGGCCACCGAGATCAACCAAGTTGGGGAGTTCCTGCAGCAGGAGAATGAAGACCTGAGGCGGGAGGTCTCGAAGCTTAAGGAGCATTCGTCGAGTATCGTTTCGGCAGTCCTACAAGGCTCTTCTTCGTCGCGAGCTGCTCGGCCTCCCCTCCCGCGTGCTGGTAGGAGTGCCAGGGGTAGGAATAGGGAAGTCAAGGAACAACATGAGAGGGAAATGGAGGAGCTGCGCGGCGATGTTCGGCGAGCTTATGTGACTGCTGCTGGGCTCCAGAGGGACGTCACCCGTCTATGGCATTTGTTCAAAAACGGTCCTCGACAAGTGTGGTCCGATGGCTACGATCAAGGCTGGCTGGAAGCTCCGACGAGACTATCAGAGTTTGAAGAGTTATCCTTCATCAGGGTGGTTGAGTGCCCTCAAAGAGCTGCAGGTCCCGAGGAACTCGACGCTGTGGTATCGACACGAGATGTCCTCCTCTATTCTGATGCCCAATCCATTCAGGCGGGATGATCGATGGATACCCATTGATGATATTCCCCAGCGATTATTGGAATTGGACGTAAATGAGGTCGTGGAGGAGCTCGCCCCTGCTCCTGATGATGGAAGGAGAGCTAAAGTTGCTGATTATCTTGCTCGGAGGCTTCCACCTTCTTGAGATTTTGTTTTTAATTATTGTAAATGCTTTGGGCGAGCTTCGCCGACTAAACATGTACTATCATTGTTTGTAAATATAAAAGATTAATGAGAAGTTCGAGTTTTGGGCAATTTTGCCGACTAAACGTGTTCATCCAATCCTTTTATATTTTTGCAGCTTCACAATCCTTTTTATTTTGTCATGTGAGTGTCCGCCCAGTCCAGTATAAAAATACCATTGTGCCCTCCCTTTACCTTTTAGGTCGTGTCGCCACACTCCCTTAGGCCTAAGTAGGGCAATTGGCGAGGACACACCTGGTATTGGATGTCTTCATCCGGTCAGGATTTTGTTTAACCAAAGTAGGTTTGATGCCTAAGAATACTCTGTAGGGCTTCATATATTGCCATAGGCAATGCTAAGAGGTCTGTTGTGCTTCATGACGATGACCTGAGGGGGGGTGTTCCCCTGCTATGTCAACCATTATGCCTGTGATTTGAAAAGGATATGCAATAAGATATAATTGTTACTTTTTAGAGAGTGATCAAATGAGATTTTCATTGGTGAATTGAGAAATGAATTGTCCTTTCACATAATGAGTACAATAAAAGATCTAACAATAGAACTCCTAAAAATAGAATTTCTTGAGATTAGCTGCGTTCCATGCTCGTGGTATCTCTCTGCCCTCCATCGTTTTCAAATGATAGGCACCTCGCAGGTCGTCTCTAATGATCTCATAAGGTCCTTCCCAGTTCGGGCCCAGTTTACCGTCTGATGGCTTCGCTGTGTTGCCCAGGACCTTTCTTAGAACATAGTCCCCAACTTTAAATTTCCTCGGATTGATCCTTTTGCTGTAGTGCTTCACGAGCTGTTGCTGATAGCTTGATAGTTTCACTAGGACAAGTTCCCTGCGCTCGTCGGCCAGGTCGAGTTCAGCGAGCAAAGCCTGATCGTTCTGGCCTTGCTCGACAAGGTCGGATCTCATTGTAGGCAATCCTACTTCGAGTGGGATAACCGCCTCCATTCCATATGCTAGTGAGAATGGCATTTCTCCTGTGGCTCGCCTAGGAGTCGTTCTGTATGCCCATAGGATATGCGGTAACTCGGTTGTCCACGCGCCTTTGGCTCGCTCTAACCGTTTCTTCAATCCAGCGATCACCATCTTGTTGGAAGCTTCAGCTTGTCCGTTGCTTTGAGGATAGGCCACCGAGCTGAAGTGGTGCCTGATCCCGTGTTTATCGCAGAAGTCCTGAAAAGGGCCACTCTCGAACTGTGTTCCATTATCAGTGATGATGGTTCTGGGGATTCCGAATCGAGTGATTATATTTCTCCATATGAACCTCATCATGTCAGCATCTCGGATGTTCGCCAGTGGTTCTGCCTCGATCCACTTGGTAAAGTAATCAGTTGCAACCAACAGGTATTTGCGATTGCCGGCAGCGGTGGGCAGTGGTCCCACTATGTCCATTCCCCACTGGGCGAAGGGCCAAGGACTGGTCAGGGATTTTAATTCGCTGGCGGGCTGGTGGACCATGGGAGCGTGAAGTTGGCATTTTAGGCATTTGCGGACATATACTGCGGAGTCCTTTTACATATATGGCCACCAATAACCTTCCTTCATTGCTCGAAAGGATAGAGACCTTCCTCCGACGTGACTTACGCAGATTCCTTCGTGAAGCTCGTGAAGCACTGCCTTGACATCGCCTGGGTGGACGCACCTAAGGTAGGGGCCGGAGAAAGATCTTTTATACAAATCGCCTCATGTGGATAAGTGAAAGCGAGCAACTTTGACTCTTATCTGGTGGGCAGTCCTCTTATCCTCTGGGAGCGTTCCGTTCTTTAAATAGTCTCTCAAGGGATCCATCCAGCTGGGGGCTGATTCCAATTGGAGTATTGGTTTTTCTTTTGTCAGCTCGCAGTTGGGGTAAATGCTTGGGCAACTGAGGAAATCGATAGGGATGATCCTTTTAAGGCTAGAATCAACTGCCGAGCTCAGGGCTGCTAAGGCGTCAGCGTGGCTATTTTGCCCCCGGGAAACTGTTGGATGTTGATCTCTTCAAAGTTAGTCATTAAGTTTTTTACCAAGGAGAGGTAGGCTGCCATTCTCTCATCCTTCGCGTTATAGTCTCCACTTATCTAATTGGAAACTAGTTGCGAATCTCCGAATACTTGCAAATGCTTTGCTCCCAGAGTTTGCGCCTTTTGGAGACCTGCTATTAAGGCTTCATATTCTGCTTCGTTGTTGGAGGCTGCAAATCCCAGCCTGATTCCTTGCTCAAGGACTATATTTTCTGGAGTGATGAGAACAATTCCTACTCCTTCCCCCTTTGAGTTGGAGGCTCCATCATCGAATAGTTTCCAGCTTTCCCCTGCAGCCTGGTTCTTTTGTTCTGTTGGCTTAGGCTGGTCGAAGGGTTCTTCGCCTGTGAATTTAGCTATGAAATCAGCAAGGATTTGACCCTTGATAGCTGTCCTTGGTTGAAATTGGATGTCAAATCGGTCGAGCTCGACTGACCATTTAGACAGTCTGCCCGACAAATCCGTCTTCCTTAGGACAGCCTTGAGGGGGTGTGATGTAAGGACGATGATCGTAATATATATATATATATATATTCTAACAGCACCCCACATAATAATTATGGTGCGGGCATACTCTGCTATCCAGTCCCCGTATCACTCGTACTAAGGGAAATACAAGTTCAGACTCACTCTCGAACTGTATAAACACAAACACAAATAATATTGAGGCGAAGCTTAGATTTCGAGTCTCTAGGAGGTCAGCACATGCCCCCACGTCTCTTAGGACCGTCTGACTATCGATCCGATAGCCTGTACCAAAGGATTTCTATCTTCAAGGGTACGAGTCAATATCCCCCATAAAGGCCCATCGAGATAAGACTGTCCCAGCGCGGTAACCTCAGGGATAGCAAGTAGCGCGGGCATGATTTTCACAAGTATATAGTACATGCATAATCACAGTCATATAAATATGCTACTATTACCATATCAAATTTAGGTACATCTCATAACCCATAATTATGATATTTATCCTTATTTCTCATTATTTAGTTATCACGTATAACGGTTCGTTTCTTACTTTAATTTGAGGGATTATTCTAACTTACTACGTAACACTCATGGATTCTTATCTTTCCAAAGTGAAATTTCAGTAGGTACTTATTTATTTTCTAACATAACTACCCTACGCGTCTCCCCACTTTAATACGTAGTTCCATCGTCCCTTATACATAAACATCCCCGAAAAATGTAAATTTCGTCTTACATTAAAGGTTTAATATTTTTAATAAGTCCTACTGGTCTTCTTTTATCTCCCAAAATATTTTGATAAGGATGTCCAAATATTATTACTCATTTAAATTGAATTCAACTATTTAGAAGGGGAAATATGAGTCTGCCGGGAGGGGTCGATCGATCGATGGCAGGAGCTCGATCGATCGATGCGTCGATCAATCGATACTCTTGGTTCGATCGATCGATCAAACAAGTATGGCGAATCTGCAGAATACCAGTTACGGGTTCTAACATCCAACATCATAAAAATTCAAACTTTTATCTCCCAAACTCCCAGAAATTTATACCACAAACTTTATAAACTCAAATGGACAATATTCAATGTAAGGCATGTGAGTTTTCATCAAGAATCATGGATTAAAGTGCCAAAATTTATACAATTCTCATGAACCCTAAAATTTTCTTTAACTTAATTCAAATCATTATTTTTCCAGAATTTCTTCTTCTAGTCCATCATAAATCCATGGTTCAACCTCTACATGTGAAGGGGATTTCCAGATTATCATTTATATCACTACAACATGCAATTTCTAATCTCCAACATGGGTTTTCTTTCATAGAAACTCATCCTAATCAACCCTAAACTAACATGAATGAAGCATTCACGAAATTAAGCAAGATAAATACTTGACTGGAAATTTTTGGTCTCTGATATGTGCTGAAATCAGTGTGGTGGTGATCCTTGTTACGCGATCTATCGTTTTGGCGGCGACGGCGGCGCAAACAGAGGAGTTCTTGGCCTAGAACTCTTTGGCAAGCTCTCTCATTCCTTCTCCAATGGCCGTCACTTTTTTTTGGTTGTGTTAACCCTAGAAGGCAACCCTAAGCATCTGATATAACCTTTCAATTTTCGTGGGTTTTCAGGCTTAAAAATGTAAAATGTCCAAAACGCCCTCCCGAGGTGTTAATTAGGTCTAAAAATGCCCCGAGGCCCAAACTAAACCCAGGGGTACATAATTTTGACTATCTCGACCCTTCCGGACACTTTGGCGCTCTTGAAATGACCATACGGGTGACTTATAATTTATTCACTTTTATTAATCAACATTTAGTCCCGACACGACACGGGCGCGTCCCGACATAAATTTCCAAAATTGTCATTTTATTCACTCGTGATATTTAATGGTACCAACATTATATATTACTTTGCTCATTAGTAATATTCAACAAGTTTCCAATGATTACTAACTCTCGTCACGTTAGTAATTCTAAAAACAATTAATTTTCGGATTTATATTAAATTAATAACTCACATTAAATTTAATAAATCCCCAAATTTAGAAAGCATAAAAATACGGGGTATTATATTAAGTCTAAACCTCAACCATTAGGTGCGGTGGAGTTTTCAAAAGGTGGTGACATCCTATGAAAAATATCCTTAAAGTCATGTGAAGTCTTGACCAAAAACTTAACTTGCTCCCTAATATGTGTGTTGATACCAAATTTAGTCTGTCAACGTGGACCAATCTCATGAAGACACGTGTCAACCTACGTGGAAAATATAAATACTTTCAACGAGCTACTCAGATACTCCAAGCAACTTAAGCGGTCCGAGCTACTTAGCATGCAGAGCATCCACATCAAGAAAACTAAAAGGCAATTACGCATTAAAGGCGCATTATTATCGTACAGATGTATATGTCTACTAGATAACAGCGCACTACCTTTTCATATGGATGGCCTTAAGGCTATAAATACATTGTAACCTAGTAATAAGAAGGGGACTTTGGATCTCTTGGTAAACCTATTATTGAGATTCAAGGCAAACAGTCAGCAATACAAAACAGTGGATGTACGCCTTTTTCATAAGGCTGAACCACTTTAAAAATCCTTTGTTTTGTTTATTCATTTTTATCTGTGATTGATTAATTAGATATAATCTAGTTTTTTACATCAACAGATTGGCGCCATCTGTGGGAAATGACTGTACTTAGCGTTTTTCACCAAAACAATTCATCATCTATGGCTGAGAATCCGGAATCCAGTAATCGAAACACTAGGGTCCCTCCAAACCCTTCTACTCCCCCAAATATTCAAGATCTTGCTGGCATAATGGCTAATTTATCCCAAGGCCAAACGACCATGCAAGAAACTATGAGTCAACTTATACAAACAGTTCAAGGTGGAGTGCCGGCCCAATCAGGACAATAAAGTGTTCAGAGAAATACCCATTTGCCATATTCAAGAACTAGATGAACGCTATTCTCGGAGATCTCTTAATCTAGACGTATTGGCTCACACCGTATTGAGAGGACTAATGATCCTTCGTATCAACCAGGCCGAACTTCATCAGTACGAGTTACAGATTCCCAACGGAATGTCACTCTCACTCCAGAAAGGACTAGTGCTCTAGAAAGGTTGAGTAGAGTCTCTTCTTTTGATCGTTTGGGCCCTAGGAGGAATAGAAGTCCTCCTAGGATTGAATCGAGGAACTCTCAACGACCATCCGACCTAAGGGAAGGCTCTGCCCAATCACGCCCAATAACCCGTAATGAAAGGTCCCAAGAGGAAAACTCAACGCGATCATTCGCTTGAACAAATAGGCTCGAGGTGGGAAATGATGCATGGAAAGGCTCTATTCAAAGGTTGGAGGACCGGTTAGGAGAAATGGATAAGGCCAAGAATCCTCTATAAAGAACTTTTATCCAAGGGACCCCATTCGTGTAAGCAATTGTGGATTTTCCCACACCATCAAAATTCAAAGCTCCTATCGTGACACCTAAATATAATGGAAAACCTGATCCTGTCCTCCATATAGAGCAATACCAAGTTGCTGCCGATATCTATGCGGTTCCAAACGAGATGAGATGCAGGGTATTTTCAGGAACTCTCACCGGGTCAGCTCAGATATGGTACAACAACCTTCCTCGGGAGAAGATTGCAACTTTCCTTCAACTGGCAGAACTTTTCATAGGGAATTTCTATTTTGGAGCGAAACCGGTTAAAAGAGTATCACGCTTACTGAGCGTCAGACAGAAGCCTGAAGAAAGTACGAGGGACTATATTACTCGTTTCAATATCAAGAAACTTGAGTTAATAAATTACGAAGAGAAGACAACAATTACTGCTCTGATGAGTGGACTGTTACTTTGGCCAAAGATAAGTTGTACTATAATTTGGCTAAAGATCCACCTAGGACCATGGCAGAACTTATGGCCAAGGCATCCAAGATCATGAACGCAGAGGAAGCTATGGCTGCGAAGAAGAATATAGACACCAAGGAGACTAAGGTTGAAGCCGATAAAACCGAGAAGAAGGATCAAAAGAACAATGGCGGTCACAAGTAGTTGAAAGGTAAGAGAGTGATGGAGCAGATGAGGAAATATGGAAATTATACTCCCTTGAAGGTAGACATAAATCACATTCTGGAGGAGATCAAGAATACCGAGGAGTTGGCTTGGCCAGGGAAAATGAAGGAAGATCCTGAAAAAAGGGATAAGTCCAAATATTGCTAATTCCACAAAGACCATGGTTATATGACCAAACGTTGCATAGCTCTCTAGAATGAAATTGAAGCACTCATCAGGCGAGGAAAATTGGCTAAGTATGTTGATCGCCAAAATGGTGGAAAGACCAGCGATCGAGGAAGGAAAAGATCGAAATCTCCTCGTAGACCAAAAGATGATAAGAAAAGAGCTCATGAAGACGATCCAGAAGATGATCCCGATCTCCCTAAAAGACCAAGACAGTCAGAACGCGAGGTATTTTCAATCAATTTTGGGTAATTTGACTGTAATGTCATTACAGGTGGAGACGCATGAGGTGGAGATCTGACTGCGGAGAGAAAAGCTTACCTCAATGAGGCCCAAGCTTGCTCTTACATACAGCGAATAAGCTTAGCTAAAGATGATAGCCCGAGGAAGGTGAATAGGGAAAAACTGGTCATCGGCTTTTCTAAAGATGACCTGGCAGGTGTACTATATCCTCATGATGATCCATTGCTGATCAAGATGAGAATGAAGGAAGTGATGATTTCATGGGTACTAGTGGATAATGGTATCTCTGCAGACATCATGTTCTACCCATTCTTCGATAGTTTGAATTTGAAGTTAGCCCAGTTGGAGCCATATCATAGGGCCCTCCTCGGTTTTACTGGTGAAAAGGTTTTTCCACTTGGGACAATCAAGTTGGACATGCTTATTGGTACGTGGCCTGCTTGACGAACAGAAAGAGTATGCTTTTTCATGATGGATAAAAACATCTAAACATCCTACAACATCATCATGGGAAGGGTAGGTCTGAAAAAGTTTGAGGCAGTACCATCTATTGTACATCAATGTTTAAAATTCCCAACCAACTTTGGGGTGGGAGTTGTGAAAGGCGACCAAAAAGTAGCTCGAGAATGCTACTATTCGTCTTCCAAATAGGAGGAACGAGAAGAATCCAGGAAGAAGACTACTATATACCAAGTGGATGAAACAAAAGATGCAGAGATTGAAACATTAGCCCCTAGAGACGAGTCTCAGCTCGTAAAGGGCTAGGTCATGGAAGCTACCGAAAATATCATTCTGGATGACGAACACCCAGAATAAATAACTCAAATTGGTGAATCATTGGATGTATCATTAAAACAGGAACTGGTAGCATTTCTAAGGCATATAAAATAGACTTTTGCATGGATTCATGAAGACATGCCAGGAATAGACCCGAGTTTCCTGTGTCACGAGCTCAACGTGAACAAGGAAATCAAGCCAGTGAAACAGCGAAGAAGAGTGTTCAGTCCTGAAAAGAACCAAGCTATACAGGAAGAGGTGGAAAAACTAAAGAAAGCCTTTTTTATTGAGGACGTTAAATATCCAGATTGGCTAGAAAATGTGGTGATGGTAAAGAAGAAAAACAATAAGTGGAGGATGTGTGTGGACTTCACTGATCTTAATAAAGCTTGCCCAAAGGATCATTTTCCTTTGCCTCGAATCGATCAGTTGGTGGATTCTACCTCGGGGCATGAATTATTGAGTTTTATGGATGCTTACTCTGGTTACAACCAGATCAAAATGAAACCCGAGGACAGGGAAAGTACCTCATTTATCACCCCAAGGGGAACTTATTGCTATAATGTTATGCCTTTCGGACATAAAAACGCAGGTGCAACATATCAGAGGCTGATGAATAAGGTGTTTGCAGAGAAAATCAGTCATAACATGGAGGTTTATATTGACGATATGCTGACGAAAAGCAAGAAAGTTGCTGATTATCTAGTTGACCTAGGTCAGACTTTTGATCAACTAGAAAAATATCAAATGAAGTTGAATCCTACCTAATGCATATTTGGAGTACGAGAAGGTATGTTTCTCGGATATATTGTTAACCAATGAGGTATCGAGACGAACCCTGAAAAGATTAAGGCCCTACTAGAGCTATGATCTCCAGCTACGAAGAAGGAGGTGCAAAGTCTCACAGGGCGAGTTGCAACACTTAACAGATTTGTGTCGCGAGCAACAGACAGATGTCTCCCATTCTTCAAAACACATCAAAAAACTTTTGAGTGGAATTATGAATGCGAGGAGGCCTTTCAAGAGTTGAATAAATATCTGGGGACACCTCCATTGTTATCCAGACCAGTGATGGGAGAAAAACTATACTTGTATCTGGCAGTTTCATAGAATGCCGTTAGCTCGGCATTGATAAGAGTGGAGGACGGAGTACAAAAGTCGGTCTATTACACCAGCAAGTCCTTTCGAGGAGCAAAGATCAGATATCCAAGACTCGAGAAGTTAAAACTAGCACTAATCGAAGCGAGCAGAAGAATGAGGCCATACTTCCAAGCCCATACTATAGTAGTGTATACTGATATGCCATTAAGGCAAGCTCTGGATAAATCGGAGAAATCAGGAAGATTGATGTACTGGGCAGTAGAACTTGGTAAATATGACATAGTTTATGAGCCCAGGTCCTCACTTAAGGGGCAGGCAGTAGCGAATTTTCTTGTAAAGTTTACTCATTTTAACTCATCCGAAGAGCAGGAGTTCAATACAGACCAACCCGTGGATGTTATGGGGTCACCGAAGATAGCACCCGACCAACGTCCATCCATGGATAAGTAAGAGAAAATAATCAACGAGCAGCAAGAAGTGTCGGGGAAAGACAAAAGGAAGTATCAAATATTCCACTGAGGAACTCTGTCTGACGAAGAGTTTGATAATAAAGTACCCATATGGAATCTATATGTGGATGGCTCTTCGTGTGCCATAGGCAGTGGAGCAGGAATTGTTTTAAATAGTCCTGATTAGATTGATATAGAGTATGCTCTACGTTTTCAGTTTAAAGCTTCCAATAATGAAGCTATGATAGTGGGTCTAAATCTGGCCAAAACCATGAAGGCATAGCAGGTCGTTGTATTCAGTGATTCATAATTAATCGTAAATCAAATTCTCGGATTGTATGCAGCGAAGGGATAACTAATGGTCAAGTCTCATGCAAAAGTTATGGAGGTTGTCTCGACTTTTACCACAATTCGGTTGATCAAAATACCGAGATTTGAGAATGCAAGAGCCGATGCCCTAGCTCGACTGGCATCAGCAACACACACCGAGTTACGAAGAACAATCCCAATAAAAATCCTGGTTGGTCAGAGCGTAGACGAAGATTTGACGATGAACTTCATTACCCTCGACTTGGGACCATCTTGGATGGACCCCATCAGGGCCTATATCGAAGAGGGGGTTGTGTCAACTGATAAACTCGTAGCTAAGAAACCGAAGTTTAAAGCTGCTCGTTATGTATTGACCAATGGCATTTTGTATAGAAGAGCCATTATAGCAGAACTACAGAGATATGTCCATCCCTCTGAAGTTAAGGACTTGATTGAAGAGGTTCACAAAGGGTCTTGCGGAGCCCATGTAGCAGGTCGAACGCTTTTACAGAGAATAACAACGCAGGGGTATTACTGGCCAATGATGAGAGTTGATTGCGCAGGTGACGTTAAGAAGTGCGATAAATGCCAACGTTTCTCTTCCATCCGAAGAACTTCCCAAGCATTGTTAACACCCATTATGTACCCTTGGCCATTCGCCATGTGGGGATAGACTTGGTCGGGCCACTTCCGACGACCAAAGGAAGATTTAAATACCTTGTGGTTATTGTTGACTATTTTACCAAATGGGTGGAAGTTGAGCCTCTCATTGATATGACATATGATAAGGTCTATCAGTTTATTTGGAAGAGTATTATTTATAGATATGGTCTCCCACACGCATTCATTACTGATCATGGAACCCAATTTGACAACGAAGAATTCGCTGCATATTATCATCAATCCAATGTACAGAAGATACACTCCGTGCCAGGCCATCCCCAGAGCAATGGGAAAACTGAAGTGACGAACAGAACCCTACTAAATGGTTTGAAAAATGGCTGGATGATGCAAAGGGAAATTGAATTAACGAGCTATACTCTGTGTTGTGGGCTTATCGCACTACACCGCGAAAAGCAACTGGGAGTCTCCATACATGTTGACATTTGGGAGTGAGGCTGTCATACCTGCTGAATTGGGTCTACCCACACATAGGGTGCTTAATTTCAATTCTCCCATAAGCAACTTGATGAGGCATTTAGATCTGGATATGCTCGAAGAAGTTAGGGAAGAAGCATCAATCAGGAATGCTGCA
The DNA here is from genome assembly GCA_949130495.1 of Sambucus nigra. NCBI lineage: Eukaryota > Viridiplantae > Streptophyta > Magnoliopsida > Dipsacales > Adoxaceae > Sambucus > Sambucus nigra. The sequence goes on along the minus strand of OX422221.1, from coordinate 325,555,397 downwards.
TACCAACAACGAACAACCTTGTTCTATAATAAAAGGGTGAAGCAGTGCGATTTCAAAGAAGGGTATTATGTGCTGAAGAAAGTGATCCAAAAGCAAAACAAACTGGAGGCGAATTGGCATGGACCTTACAGAGTAACTGAAGTTGTTCATCCTAGGACATACAGAATTGAAACCTTGGAGGGAGAAGAATTCAAGAACGCATGGAATGCAGAGCATCTGCGCAAGTACTATGAGTAATTAAAGTCCATATGTAACATAGTTCTTTCAATATGAATAAAGTGATGTTTCGCCCATATTTCCTCCTTTGTTGAATTTTTTTTGGAATATTATTGCTACACACTATACACAAACACAAATTCAGAGCAGTAACCACCAACTCCGGTTGGTCGGCAATTCATTAACCACTAACTCCGGCTGGTCGATAATTCATTAACCACCAACTCCGATTGGTTGGTAATTCATTAAACACTGACTCCGATTGGTCATCAATTTATTAACCACCAACTTTGATTGGTCGGTAATTCATTAACCACCAACTCCGATTGGTCGGTAATTCATTAACCACCAACTCCGATTGGTCGGTAATTCATTAATCACCAACCGGAGTTGGTCGGTAATTCATTAACCACCAACTCTGGTTTTTCAGCAATTCATTAACCACTAACTCCGGTTGGTCAGTAATTAATTAACCACCAACTCCGATTGGTTGGTAATTCATTAACCACCAACTCTCGTTAGTCGGTAATTCATTGACCACCAACTCCAGTTGGTCGATAATTCAATGACCACCAACTCTGGTTGGTGGGTACCAAACTAGGCAAGAAGATGGATGACCTCCCGGGGCATCCACTGTCTAGGCAACAAGGTAATCCTGACGAGATTACTATAACTAAGCAGGAACATGGGATGAAAATCATTCCAATTCTTAGGCCTAAATAGTGACAAGTCACTATAATCAGACAACAAATGAGACAAGTTCCATTATCTAAAAACAAAACAGTATATATATAACAAAATATGTCCAAGAAAATGAAATTGTAAAAAAATCTAAACATTTATTTATTAAAATCAAGCATATTACATATGATATGAAGTTTGATTCATTATATAAAAATGTCCTATTCTATGGGTTTCTTTCCCTCTGCTTTTGAAACATGTTCCAACCTAGCTGGAGGATTATCTAATGCATAAGGAGAGTTTATAAAGTTCATATCTCGCAGCATTCTGAAATTACTTGTGGATGGTCGATCAAGAGAGTGCTCTGGACGAGATATCTCAAAGTTTGAATGAAGGCTATAATCCCCGAGATACTTGGAGATCAAAATCTGAGGGATGTCATGGGTTGGAATCCAACTAAGGTCAAGTTTGAAGGGAGGCACATGTAAATTAAGCACTCCAGGTTCATAATAATCCCATAAGCAATGACCTTGCTCCAGTTTCAGAACACATAAGGCATTCAACCATCCCTGCTTATATCCTTCGTTGTTTGACTGCTGTAAGAATCAAGATGATACAGAGCTTCATTATACCCAGCCATCTAAAATTCCCTGGGCTGCTTGTGAAATTGATAAGTCAATCTCTCAAGTTGTTCATGGAGTTTTCTCACCAGAATTTCTTTAGATTCCAAAATAGAAATCTGATTGGAGAGTTGGTCGGTGAAACTCTGAATCTTCTTAGACATTTTTGCCAAGGCTTGGTTCTTCGCCATCAATTGAACGACTTGATTCTCTAAGGCCAACTGAGTTCTTGTTTCATCAATAGTAACCCGGCCAGCCTTTGCTCATCCACGAGAAGAAGATATTGCTCTGCCACGAGCAGGTGTGGAAGGTCCAGTTCGTTTCAAAGTCTCTAACTCATCCCGTAAGTTAGCATTTTCTAATTCTTAAAATGAAAAACCATCATCATTAATGGGTACCAAGTCTCCCGAAGAAGAAGATGCAGCAGATTTGAGCTGTTTTATTTCCTCCTGCAACGCGATATTTTCTTGCTCCAGCAACTTGGCAATATGTCTGTGCTCTTCAATCTCAAGCTTTAACACACTTTCCTTTTTCTCATGAGCTGAAATGTATTTATCTTATCCCTTGTCAGCACTCAATTGGTGGTACGTTTTCTCATAATCTTGATGCAAAAGTGTAGTGGATTCCTTGTACTGCTATTAAAGTTCCTCGATCGTTCCTTGAAGATATTCAATCATTTCATAATAAGCCACATTATTGGTTACATCACGATCAAGTAGGCACTTCAAATGCTGATAAGCATCAATTTCTCATTCAGAGGCATCTGATACGAGGACATCAATTATTTGAGCCTTTATAAAGTCTGCATGACCAATTTTGAAATAGTCATTGCATTTCTTCATCAACTCTGTATCATGAGCTGATAAGAGTTCCATCCTGGCCATAAACTAGCAAAGAGAAGATGAAAAAACAAAATCAACAATGATACGAACAAAGCAAGTAAGAGAGAAATTCCAGACAAACAATAAAAGTTCAATTTTTATTCATCATGATCAAGGAAAACATAGATCAGGGTTACATCCAAGAAAATAAAGAAACAAAAGACTCGAAAAACTTTACGCCTTCTCCTTATTTCTTATGACTTCTTTGGAGGGTTTGGATGAAGGGGTTGATTGTTTGGAGAGCAATGGCAGTTGCTCAGCAGATGTACTAGCTTGTTGGACTTACTCGGAGGTTTGAACAACAGCAACAATAGGGACCTACTATCCTGTCATCATAGAAGACTCATCTGATGCAACTTCATCTTCTTCTTCTTCTTCTCTAGGAGAGGGAGGAGGGCCATGAGTATGCTCCTGGAACAACTCAGAATTTTCAGCAACCTTCAATTTCTTCAAAGATGATATCCATCCATCCCTAAAATATTTAACACTGGCATACTCCATTTGAGAAGTCATAATAGCCAGACCCTTATTCCAACCCTTGTCCAAACCAGCACTAAAAGATTTTTTAACAACAACTTTCCTTTTTGCCCTCTTTTAGGAGGTCCTTTCCCTAAGGAGCTCCTCGACAGACTTGAGTTTTTCTTCTACCTCTGTCTTATGTCGCTTAGCATCTTGAAGCTTAGCAACATTTTCCTCAGCAGATTTAAGCTTGACTTCAAGCTCCTCTTTACGTTGTTCAGCATCCTTTAATTTCTTCTCCAACTCCTTGGAGGCAGTTGCAGCTTTATCCCGATTTAGTTCAACAGACTTGAATTATTTCTCCCATGCATCTTTGTCTTCCTCGTACTTCTGACGATATTCCTTCAAAGATTGAATTAATCCAGCAAAAGATTCTTCTACCCTGCCCGAGGAGGTGGAAGCCCTAATGGCTTCATCTTTCTTCAAAATACTATTGAAACACGTCATGAGATAAAAAAAGAAAGAAGTTTAATTCAACATATGAACATAGTATTAGAGGATAAGGATTCAGGCTAATGATACTTACCGACGTAATGTGTTGAGCAACCAAAGATGTAAGCCTCTCACGAGAAAAGGTGTCTTCAATACCTTAGAATTATGGGACAACCGAAGATCTTATCAAGCCCATAGCAGAGCTCGGGGGAATAAGAACTGGAACATTACTTTCAACATTTGAAGGTTGAGAGATAGGATCAACAGGTCTCTCAGCAGAACTTCTTTTCAATCTCCTCAGAGGAGTAGGAGCACTTTCAATTGAAGGTGTTGTCTCTATTTGAGAAATGACAACAGTTTCATCCAAAGGTGCTGTCTCTTTTAGAGTCACATGGGGCTTCTTGCCAGTTTCCTTAGCAGCAGTGGAAGGGGGTACATCTATATTCTTTGTCCCCTTATCTGGGACATCTTGTTTGTTCTTCTTTTCCTCCTCAATGGCAAAGGCAGACTTGTCAAAAAATACGGGAGCTTTCCTCCTCTTCATTAGATCAGTAATAGGAGTACTTAAGTCAGAAGAAGAACCTTCCACACTGGTTTTAGAGGTTGGTATCCGGTCAAGATCAACCACCATAGGACGAGCAATGGAAGATGAAGTGGAGCTTCTATATCGTAACAAATAAGAAACAGATCTAATGTGCTCCCCAACAACTGATTGATGCAAGCCCCCAGATAAGTTTTAAATGCTTTATTTTAATATCAGTCTTTTTTGGAGGTTTCCTTTTACTGTCAACTCTAATAAAAAAAATTAATGTCAGTGATGCATTTCATCGAATACAAAGAAAAAAAGATTTCAAAAATAAAAACAACCTATCCCATTGCCATAAGGTGGACATCTGGGACCTTGGTACACATCATTTACATTTAATGGAGGGTGCTGCCAAATTTTTATCACAACCCCATGATCAAAATAGTCCCTATTGGCATCAGGAAGATTGACAACTAAAGCTCTATTCAAAAACCTAGTTTTTAAATAGAAAGTAGTGTCACTGGTAACCCAGCTATAGCAATACATAATTTCTGGAATTCCCAAACGAGTTCCATGAAGTTGATTCAACCTATGTACGCCATTAACTACCCTCTATGTATTTGAAGCTACTCTTGCAGGTAAAATATCAAAATATTGGCAAAACTCCAAACACAGGGGATTTGGTGGGAAAGAAAAGCCACACTCAGCTACAAAAAGACTTGGAACCAGTGTCCCTCAGCTAAAGAAAATAAATCAGAAGGACAAGAACGCTCTTACAAAGTAACCCACGAAGGGATTGAAAACTCAGACCGAAATTTATCCAACGATTCAACAAGATAAACCATGGGGAATAAAGTAAATAAAGAAGAGGGATGAAAATCTTACTAAAGAAAGAGAGATCAGTTGACAATGAACGATGGAAAGAATGAAGGCACAAGATAGAGAGAAAATGAAGAGTTCAGAGATACAGATATGAAAAGTGAAAAACAATAGGATTTCTGTCGCACTTAAATACTTTACCTCGGGACTAGAGAAAAACAATGATTACGAGGGAAGACGTTTACGTTTCCGACGGCTAAAAGAAAAAAAGGCACAAATATCGAAGTGATCGTGAAAATTCAAAATATTTATAAAGCTTGATATTATGCGCTCAAAAAGGAATTTTATACAATGAAAATCTTCCTAAAATTCATGAAGACCAGTAATCCAAGCAGTTTTCAAGCAAAATGTTCCACACTCTTCTGCAACCTCAATTGTGAAATATTGGGGGCTGCTGTTGATACCAAATTTAGTCTACCGACGTGGACTAGTCACATGAAGACACATGTCAACCTACGTGGCAAATATAAATACTTTTAACGAATAGCATACTGTCACCGAGCTACTCAGGTGCTCCGAGAAACTTAAGCATACCGAGCTACTCAGGCGCTCCGAGCTACTTAAACATACCGAGCAACTTAAGCGGTCTGAGCTACTTAGCATGCAGAGCATCCACATCAAGAAAACCAAAAGGAAATTACGTATTAAAGGCGCATTATTATCGTATAGATGTATATGTCTACTAGATAACAGCGCATTACCTTTTCATATGGACGACCTCAAGGCTATAAATACATTGTAACCTCATAAGAAGGGGACTTTGGATCTCTTGGTAAACCTATTATCGAGATTCAAGGCAAACAGTCAGCAATACAAAACAGTGGATGTAGGCCTTTTTCATAAGGCATAACCACTTTAAAAATCCTTTGTCTTGTTTATTCATTTTTATCTGTGATTGATTAATTAGATATAATCTAGTTTTTTACATCAACAATGTGCAAACTCTCTCATGTAATCATCCGGAGCATCATGTGTTGAGTGTGTGTGAACATGTGGGAAAACTCTATGAGACACACCACCCAACTTAAAACAAAACTCCCTAAGGTGTCCTCTCTTCTTACAATGGGTGCAAATATACACGGGCCTAAGAACACCTCTCTAAAACCATCCACAATGCACTCTCCTATCTTGAACGGGATGCCTAGGTGGGTTAGGTTAAGAGCCATATGGATCAATCACAAACTCGAGAACTGTCTCGGGTGCAACATGGGAAGTGGACGCACCGTCATAACCTATTCCTAGTATCTCAACATTACCCAAAGCGGTACCGAGGAACATCTTTCCTACATTATAAGATGTATCCTCTAAAGTGACCTTTACCTCTAGTGCACATTCAAGATCTATCTCTAATTGTGACACACGGGCTATAAGTTCACTCTTCCCCCGATTTACGACGATTAACTGCTCATTCAAAGAAACCTTCACCTTCTCGAGTTGACTTGGCGACGCCTCAAATCCCCTCAAACTCTAAAGATATATCTCCAAATCTATCACCCTATGACCTAAATACTTATTCAATTTATTAGTCTTTAAGGTCTCGACGTACAGATCTCTAAACGCAAACTCGAGCTCATTATCACCCTCACTAGCGCATTCACTCTCACATTCGCTAGAAACACTCCAACTATCATCCTCGGGGGTCTCACGCGCACAAGTGTCCTCATCATCATAGGAAAAACTAGGTGTGCTCACGTGACTAGCTAAAAAGGCAACAAACTTTCCATGTGAAGATTCATCCCCCGAATCCTTCACCTCTTCCTCACTATCGCTAAAGTGGCTTGCATGACAATCTTTTTGCCCTTTCTCTTTAGCCTAGTGGGACACCAAAACGTCTTATGCCCCTCACCATCACACTCGAAACATCTCTCCTTTTTCCTCTCTCTCTTTCTCACCACTCTTTTTGTCCTCATCCTTCTTTTTATATTTCTAAAAAAATCTTTTATTAGAAGAATTTTGTTTGGAAAATTTGATAAACTTTATAAAAAAATTTGCAAGCAAGGACATATCAAAATCCAATTCGCCCCCAGACTCGGACTCACAAACTTTCCCTTTCCTTTTCTTATCTCTCTTGAAAACTTCCTCTCCCTTCCTAGACTGGGCTCTAAGCGCAACCCCTCTATCCTTAGGCTTGACAGTGTCAGGAAACATGTCAATCTCATATGTTTGGAGGTCTCCTACTAGCTCTTCTAATTTTAAATTGCTCAAATTTCCTAAGGAATTTAAAACGGTCACTTTGGGGATAGAAACGTTTTGGCAGCGATCTGAAAATATTTTTAACCACTCGTGCATTAGGTATGTGCTCACCAAGATTGAAACTAGTGTTAATAATATCAGATATACGTGCATAAAAATCATAAAAACACTCAGATTCAAGCATGGTTATTGTTTAAAATTGAGTAGTTAAATTTTAATTTTTAGACTATTTGACCGCATTTGTGCCTTCATTAGTAACTTGTAAAACATCCCATGCTTCTTTCGACGTGGTGCATGTGATGATTCGTCGAAACTCTTCAGGAGTGATGGCACCAGAAATTGCACTTAGCCTACGAGAATTGAAAGTACTCCATCTAAACTCATCCTCAGTCCAGTTTTCCACGGGTTTTAAATTAGTAATATGATTTGCAGTGGAGTGGGAGGAGCCAACCTCTTTCATAAAAAACCCAAACACGCTCATCGATTGCTTTTAAATGCGATTTCAAATGGGATTTTCAGTAAGAATAATTAGACCCGTAAAAAATTGGCAACCGATTATATAAGTTTTCATTCGAAAACATTACGATTTAAAAAAAAAATCAATATCATAAAATTTTGAGAAAAACAAAATCATTCAATAATTTATAGAAAACCGCTCTGATACCAATTTGTGAAGGTAATATTGCTTAAAAAAGCTCTGATACCAATTTGTGAATGCTATGTGATATTGATTAAATCGAATTCGCAAATTTCAATTGTAAACTTATTTAATTAGAGTCAATTTCTAAACCAATTAAATTCATCCCTAAAACATACAACTACTTGGGAATAATCAACCAACACAAATAAATTGTTGACACACAGATTTTCAAAAAAAAACTCAAAAGGGAAAACCTTTTTATTTCACTATATAAAATAAATTGCAACTTACATATTCATAGAAATCTACAATGAATATCACGAAGATACTCATATAGACATGCAACCTAGTGTAAAAATGGATTAATAGCAGCAACCCACACGAACACAGAAATTTGGGATTAGCAAGGAATACTCACGAGAACTCCCAAAGACACGTAGTCGTCAGCCCAGCACCTCCCTCAAGTGGAACGTATATCAGTAATATGAAAACTTCCCTACAAGAGAAACTCCAGCAAAGATGTATCTCGGGTTACAAAATAATTCACTAAACTATTGGAATTTTTATAAATTGAAAAAAAAAAGTTTGAACCCTAAATTGAAGAAGACAAAGTGTTCTGCTGTTTTACGTTTTTTGTAGAATGAAAAACGTTAGGTCTTATTAAGAAATAATGACTCATTTAACACGCTATATATAAAAAAATTGAGTCGGCAGATCGCTTGAATGAAGTACCAATGTCGCTCGAACGAGGACACGTGCCTCTTACTTCGCACGACATCCTTATGTCACTCGAACGACATACTATTATCGTTTGAATGATGTCAGCGTCAAATGAAGGTTGCCTCATCACTTAGAAAAAATTCTTTTTGATGAAAAATAAAGCCTCAAGTGATTAAAAATATTTTAGAAAAATTGCCAACACTTAGAAACATTATGCCAATATTTTAAATGAACCGTAAAGCAATCAAAACACAACCTTACCAAAATTCATCTTGTAGAGGCATTTATGTTGAAGAACGTTGATATTCGGATCCGTCTCGATGCATGATAGGTCTTAAATAAATTTTCGATGGTTGTAGCAGTATATGACATATACTAATGTAAACTAGGACTAATAAAATATGTCCTTACAAAAATGAATTGTATTTTATAAAAATAATAAAATATAGTTCATGATATTTTTAACTAGTGTGTTAAATTACTTATCTACATTCACAGCTTTTGTTCTTATCAAATTTTGCATTTTTAATAGAAGACCGTGTTCAAATTTTTTTTATGAAAAACAACAAATTTAATAAGAGAAAAATCCATGTCAATGTCAAAATGACTTTGTCATTTGCAATAATTTTTTTTGTTCTTTTGGCTATCTTTAAAATATAAATAAAATAATATTTTGACATTATAAATTAAGGGCATAGCTATGAAATCTCTTGAAAGTCTGTTTATGTACGATGAGTCCAAGCATCAATATTGTTGGTGTCTTAAACCAATAAAATTTTCAATTAATTAAAAATATCTACAAATGATACAATTACACTTATTAATGTAGTTACAATTAAACTCATTAATGTAGATACAGTTGCAGTTATAACTATATTCTTCATCATTGTAACTTTGTCTACATTAATAAGTGTAATTATATCTACATTAGTAAATGTAAATGTATTTATGTTCATTAGTTTAATTTTGTCTAGATTAATAATTATAACACATATGGACTTATTGAAAAAATATTTTTGGCTTGTCCTTATAATTAATTATTAAAGAGTCTAAGGATTATCATTATGTTTCCCTGTAAATAAAATGACATTGCGCTTATAAAATGACATTATGATAATTTTTTGAATTAACATTGTGATTTGTTTAATATAACATTGTTGATACTAAGATGAAACAGGAATCTCAAGTGGATCATTATCAGCATCAACAGATAAATCTAAATAAAACATAACTAACCACCCGATAATAAAATAAACAGATGCCAAAATTTAAAAAAAAGCATACAAGAACTATAAACCAACATATATAATAACTATGAACATGATAATAAATACATGAGTACAACAAAGGATATACCCGAATATGCTGTCGGGTCAGAGAAAATACAACATCCAGTGATAAAAACATCAAAGAGCTACATAATAAAGAACCCTTAGGTGTACATACCCGATATACAAAAATGGATCCTTAACTAGATTTACAAAAATAGGAAGCGGCTACATCAAAATCCCGTAATATTTCGCATCTGCTACAGCACCAAGGACTCTGGACAGAATATGCATCATTAGCATCCTAGCGGTGGGACACCTAATATAATACAATATGTATAAAAAGAGAAAAAATATAAACGAGTCAGATCCCGAGGTTTGAAAATAATTTTAGCAAGTGAATTAATATGCATAATAATTATAAATGCACAAATTTCATAATTAAAGTGGTGTCACACTCTCTTGGGACTTAACCTCACCCCTCAACTATAGCGCTCACCTAAACGTAAGCATGTAAACCTCAATTAAGCTACCCGACACATTTTAGGGATAATTCGTCTTAAATCTACGCATAATCCTCGTTCGCGCAACTCACTATCTAAAACATAACCATGTATCTACTTCTTTTATCTCCTCCTAAGTTTACGCCCAAACTTATACAAAAATATCAAAATTATATTTTCTCAGTTTCTAACTATTAACTTTCACAAGTTATTAGCATAATATATCACACGTCATCATTAAAGCTAGAAATATTCTACCACTATAATACATATACCCAAGAACTAAGGACCAAACATCTCCCTACGCATAACTTTGCGCTAAGTTTCGTGCGTGGGATGTCTCGCAAAGTGAAATCCAAACAAGGAGTCCCCCACGATACACTACCACCTAACATTGTCAGTCGTGGGAATCAGTTAGGCCCTCGGTCCATAGTACACACCCTTTACTTCCCGCTATCGGCATAAGTGTATACTCATCCATTCTCATGCTAGAAAGAACAAAGCATAATACACAACTTTATAACTTTCTCTAGTTATAATATTAAGATATCACACACTATCTATACAGCTTGTATAATAATACTCACACGTATAATACATGATTTATCATTCTCTAGAAAGTACACCTACATAACACACATAATATATGTACACTAATAGTCTCTACAATGCTATCAACTTCCAAGGAGTCGCTCACATGTCCCTGGGTTACCAACAATTGGACTAGCTCACACCGACTTGGTAAAAACCTAACCGTAACGAATGGGAAGCAGCCATAGTTCCTAACCCCAGAGTAAGACGAATAATACCCAAGACGTCTTATCCCCACCTCACAGACGGTACAAAAAAAGACTGGACGTTATGACCTGGGGACTATACTCTCCCTGCTCCTCAAGCAATGGGGATTCACCCACATCTCGCAACTTACCTTGATAGAACTAGAGGGGTATGAAGCACATAATATATATCATACACACCAGGTATATAAATTCGATCACATCATATATACAAACCATCACACAAGGTATATACATTCATGCTATATATATATATATACCATCTCACATCTGCATGTATAAAAGTAATGAATCCGGCTATATTTATATAACTCTCATTATACTAACCGATACACCCTCGTATACCTTCCCAATTTCATTTTTACTATATGTTCCCTCACTTGAAACTTACTAATCCATCACACTTATGATATAATAGTCTCCCAATATAACAACACTAAGGACACACGATATCCCTATCTCTCAACGAGTCCATATTCAGCATTAAGTAAATTCCTACTACCCGGAGAATCTACGAAAGGATTCATCACGTTAAACTCCCAAATATACCTCCATAATAGCCCATAACCATCCTCAAAAAAATCCTAATTCCTTGGAGGATTTACTAAAAGAAAATAACACAATTTACTCTTATATATACCTCTATTATAGCCCCCAAAGTGGCCCCTCTGTTATATCCTAATATGAACCCTCATAATATCTTATGAACATGTTTACTACACTATATTAGAGGGTCATCAAGTAATAAACCCAATCAAAAAGGGTTAAAATAAGAACTGAAAAAATGTAGTGACCGGACCGGACTGAGGGTCCCCAAAAACGAACCGGTCCGGTTCCTCAAATTTGATAGACAACTTTTAATGACCGGACCGATCTGGTGCCTCTTAAAAACGAACCAGTCCGATGCTGTAAAAATTTATTCCTACGAGATTCAAACCCAAAACCATCCTTGTACACCTTGCCAAATCTACTCTACATCCGTAAAACCCAATTCCACTTCATTTTATCAATATCCTATCATCAAAACCCAACACATATATTATCCCCACCATTCTCATCATCAAAACCACTAAATGCAAGATTTACTCATCAAATTCTAGGGTTTAACCATTAAAGCTCAAAATCAACTAAATCACCAATAAATTATGAAATAACTCACTGTGGGTACCCGAAAATTAGAACTATGGGCCAGGATGAGTAGCCCAATCCCGGTAGCCCAAAGTCCAGGCCCCTCATCTTTTATAATTGATCCGGTCTTTCCCCACGATCCCATAAAGGGAGGTTATAGGGGAAATGGAAAACATGGAGGAACCCATCACCTTCACTCATCTACATCTACATGTATATATTAAACCCTAGGTCCGGGGCAAAAGGACAAGTTGTATTCTCTGTAATCACTCTCCGGAGTATATAGAAATAATATCGACTGCACCACCGTGGACTTAGGCACATCTTGGATGAATCACGTACATCATTTGTTGTGTGATTGGCATCTTGTATTCCTTGTTCTTTTCTTGATAATCTTTCTCTCATATTTATTTGTGTTGCATATTAATTGCATCTACAATTGGCGCCGTCTGTGGGAACCGTTCATCTTTCCCTAAGAAGAGCCCACGTCAAGAAAGGAGTTTAAGATGTCTGGTCACAGCAGCAATGCTCCCCAAGCAGGAGATATCCAAAAGCCACCTGCTCCTCGCAGGATTAGGTCTGAAGTCTGACATTCAGATCAGAGAGCTCGCCTGGAAAGACCAGCCTTAGAAGAAAGTCAAGGACCAGCGAAGTCCACGCAAATATCTAGGTTGATTGATGCGTACGAGGCAAGGCTCCACGAGCAGAAGGAGTCTTCTCACAGATATGAGGCTGAGAATGCTCGCTTGAAAAGAAGACTGGAAAGACTGGAGAGGGAGCTTCGTCCTGATAACAGGAGACGCCCATATCGCACCCCCAGCCCTCAGGCGAGCAAATCTCACAGCCGAGGAAGGATCCCTAGGCAAAAATCTCAAAGGGACGAAAGAGGCGAGTCAGACGACGACCTTTGCGAACAGCTGCGAAGAGCTCGCCGCTACCAGAGCCTTGCTCGCAGCGACGAGCACATAGGAAACATGGTCCGCAGAGAGATGGACCAGCATCCCGCTCACCACGGAACAATATCAACTAGAGAGCTCGCGAGGCGAGCTCTCAAAACCCAGATGAAGTCACCTTTCACAAGAGAAATCGAAAAGGAGGAAGCTCCCAAGAAATTTTCCATTCTAAGGTTCAAGATTTATGACGGAAAGACTGATCCCATCGATCACGTTAGGCAATACCGACAGGCCATGACCCTCTGGAGTCACCGAGATGCCCTGATGTGCTGTATTTTCCCCTCAAGCCTTCATGATGTAGCACATAAGTGGTTCGAAAGGCTCCCCCACCGGTCAATCAAGAATTTCAAATCCCTAGCCGAAATTTTTACGGCCCGATTCATCACCAGTAGCTCCCATCCTAAAAGGATGGATGCTCTACTAACAATGAAGAAAATGCCTCAGGAGACCCTCCGAGAATATGCGAAGAGGTTCTGGGAGTTATTCAATGAGATCGAGGACTGCGTGGAGGAAGTGGCAGTGGCCTCCTTCAAAATTGGGCTCCCTAGTTCTTCCCTCCTCTACTAATCCTTGACGAAGAAGGAAGCTATGACTATTGACGACCTAATGGCCCGAATCGAGAAATACGCAAAGGTGGAAGATGTCACCCGCTCTAATACAGGAGAAAACGGTCGAGCTAAGCTCACTACCAAGGTAGGTGAGAAAACTGAGAACCAGAGGAAAGGAGGAAAGAATGGATGCAAAAATGGCTCCAAGAACGGAGGGAACCAGGACACGTCGAAAGCATTCCAGGCGGTCAACACCGTCTTCAAAGAACCAATTTACAAGGTTCTCATGAAGATCAAGGATGAGCCATTCATCAAGTGACCCAGGAAGATGGGGGGAGATCCCTAGAAGAGGAACAATGCGTTAAGATGCGCTTTTCACAAAGAGGGAGGGCACAAGACCGAGCATGATTAGGCATAAATTCTTCCTAATTTATCCCTTGATTTAGCTACTTTTAGCACCTCGAACAACATAATTGAGTTGGATTTATCTCATAACTGTGCTACTGACTGATCCTAATGAGTACACCGAGTTTTTGGTATTTTGTAGTGATTTTACAGGTATTTGATGTCAAGAAACGAAAGAAGGAAATCGGTAGAATCAAGAAAGAAAGAAGGAGAAGTCTCAAGGGCAAAAGCGTAATTTTTACACGGAATTCAGATGAGGTACCTAAAGAGAAGTTGAAGACATCTCATTCATGAGCACAAAGGAATAAACGTCACACCAATCGCAATTCCGAAACAAAAGTTATGAGCAGTCAAAGATGAGCCAGAAAGTCAAATAGCCGGACCGGTCCGCCCCTACCTCGGACCGGTCCGCCTTGCCAAACTCCAGAAGACCCCGGATCGTAGGCAAACCTAAGGAGGCCAAAATAAAAAGAACCGGTCCGCCCCAAAATAAAAAGAACCGATCCGCCTTGGGGGCAGACCGGTTCGCCTGAGAACCGGACCAGTCCGGTCTTCGAGATCTGAAAATATTTTCTCTTCCTAAAAAGACTCCTAGTGCAGTTGACTTTCGATATTGTTGTAGGGTATAAAAGACCCGATTTAATATTGTTATAGACACGAAGAATTAGTAGGTTTTCCTGCTTCTTTTCCAAAAACCCTAGTTTAGCTAAGAATTGCAGTTTTAATTCAAGGATTGAAGATTTATCCAGTAATTTTTGTGAGTATCAGTTTCATTCATTGTTGCACTTATTGTTTGAGTAATTTTAGTGAGTAATTTTTATTTCTAATTCATTTCTACATCTAATTATCATTTTTCTTAGATTAATCATGAATTTCTGCACTTCAATTAATGTTTTCATTGAATTCAATATGTTAGGCTAGATTTACCAAGGTCGGGGTACATGAACCCAACCTGAGGTGTTAGTGTATGTGTGTAAAATTAATCCGATGAATTTATTGATTGACTATGATCGTATCTCATAATGACATAATAATTGTAGATCTTTATATCACGTTTGCCTCTGGGTACTGGTGATGATTTAGAGTGCAATTTGAGTGTCACTATCGCGATACTGATTTACTCATCCTCAGATTAGGTATGACGCGAGCTTGAACCTCGTATACATAATGCTTGTGAGTACTAAATTCCGGGTCAGATCATCAGATAAATTTATGATTAATATTACCACTGCACTACACTAGGGTTGGGGGATTGTATTCCCGTCCTAGTTTTTCCCATCACTTTGTCAAAAGGTTCAAAATCAATTCTTATTCATATTTTAGGTAAATTAGTGTAGTTGCATTTTTCATAATTTCATCTTTGCATTTAGTTATAATCATTCCCAAAATCAAATCATTTTCCTTTTATTTTTAAAGTCAAGGTTAGGATTCCTCCGTCTTTTTCGTCGTCACAACTTCGTTGTCCTTTTTCCCTGAGGATCGATACCCGACTTGTCGGATTATTACTTGAGCGACAGACTTACACTTGAGCCTAGAGTGAATGCATTTCTGAGACACATTTTCAGTCGCGTCATGTTTTTGGCGCCGTTGCCGGGGATTTAGGTAGACTTAGGATCAGATTGAGTCAATCCAAAGCTTTGACCAAAAATTTCAAAAATCCAAAAACATACAAAAATTCTAAAAAAAAAAAAAAAAAAATAGATTCACCATCATCTCTCCTAAGCTTTAATGCAAAATTCTGAAACCACTCCCACACCCCATAATACTCCAACCAACATTCACGAAAATCCAATTGTTGAGTATAATCCTGATAGTCCCCACACTCCAAACGCCCCACAGTTCTGGATCCCACCTCCCACATCGTCGCACTCAATCTCCGATAACACTCCCTTCCCTTTCTTAGGACACACTTTGAGCACGCCCAGTGAGAACACCGAGTTAATAAGTGAAGGAGAGATGTCACAACACGGGAGTGCACCGGCCGGTGAGGAAGATCCCCTATACCGTCCGATTAGAGAATTCTTTTATCCCGAGCATACTGTCACTCCGGGATGCATTATACTCCCGTATAATGCCGGGCAATTCCGTTTAAAAAATGGGATGATCCAGATGCTACCGCATTACCACGGTATGGATTCTGAAAAGCCATACCTCCATATTAGGGAATTTGAGGACGTGTGTGATACTCTAAATGATCAAACCTGCACACAAGAGGTAATCCTCCTCAAACTCTTCCCTTTCTCGCTCAAAGATAAAGCTAAGGCCTGGCTATGGTCTTTACCTCCAAGCTCGATTCCATCCTGGAATGAGCTACAGTCGAAATTTCTCAAGAAATTCTTCCCACCACATCGAACAATCTTCATAAAGGCTCAAATTCAGGCATTCAGACAAGCTGAAAATGAGTCATTTCATCGATGTTATGAACGTTTCAACGAGTTAGTTGCTTCATGCCCCCATCATGGATTTGATTCGGCGCAAGTCATCTCTTTTATCTATAATGGGTTGAATCTTAACTCCAAACAACTTGTTGAAACAATGGGAAGTGGTCCGTTTCTCGATTTAGATGCCCAAGATGCTGAGCTTCACTTGAGGTATGTCGCCGAGACTACCCAATCATGGGACACTTCTGATCCCAACACTCAAAATCGAAATAGACAAGCGACCACTACTCCGTCAGCATCCGACCTATTCCATGTAGATAAGAATTCTATGACGGATATCCGACTAGAGACTCTTGAGATAGGATTTCGAGATCTGTGCGAGATATATGGAAAAGGACCAGCTGGACCCATTACAAACCCAGTCGTAAAGGTGTGTGCTATTTGCGAGGCGGGACATTCAACTGAGGAATGCCCGACGATACCCGCCTACAAAGCAATGCTGCAAGAGCAAGTTAGTGGTGTAGGAGGTTTTAAGGGCAATTTCGGTGCCCCGCACGGGAATTCATATAACCCTTCTTGGAAAAATCATCCCGGTTTTAGCTATGGGCAACAACATGCCGCAATGAACCCTCCTTCGCATGTTGCTCGTCCTCCACCACAACACTTTCAACAAGCTCCACACATGCAAGGACATGTGCAAGCACCGCCACCTCAAGGAAATTATATTCCACCACAGCGGAGAACTCTCGAGGATACTATGAATCAATTCATTGCAAACTAGACCGCAACCAATGCCAAATATGATTGTCTGATTGGCGACATGAATGCGAATCTGTCTAAAATACAATCCTCATTGAGTGTTTAAGAGAAGGGCAAATTTCCTGCCCAAGGCCAACGACCTCCCCAAGGTCAAACTAGCGTTAGCTCCACATCCACTGAACATCAGGAGCAATGTCAAGCTGTAACCACTCTTCGTAGTGGGAGAGTTATTGATTTATCACCTCCCCCACTCGACACAACGAACGCCAAGGAGATTTTTCCCGGCACGAAAGAGGCCGAAGATGTCCCCTTGAATGAGAGTGACCAAGAAGCTGCTTGTCGGCCAGAAGTAATAGTGAAACCGCCTTTCGCAGCACCGTTTCCTCAAAGGTTGATTCCCTCCCACAGAGGAAACCCACGTGATGACGTGTTAGAAGTGCTAAAGCAAGTCAAGCTTAATTTACCTTTCCTTGAGGCCATTAAACAAATTCCAGCATATGGCAAATTCATCAAAGACCTGCTGACGGTTAAAAGAAAGATGAAAGTGAAGAAGAACGTCTTTCTAGCACAAAATGTGAGCTCCATCCTACTAAATGAACTCCCGCCTAAGTTCAAAGATCCCGGTGCATCCACCATTTCTTGCATCATTGGAGAAAACAAAATCGAAAAAGCCTTACTTGACTTGGGAGCAAGCGTAAATATACTCCCTTACTCCATTTATAGGCAACTTGACTTGGGAGACCTCAAGCCCACGAAAGTCACTCTCCAATTAGCAGATCGAACAGTGAAGATCCCACGAGGTATAGTCGAGGACGTGATCGTTCAAGTTGACACTTTCTACTTTCCAGTGGATTTTGTCATTTGGGACACGTAGCCCTCCTTCCACTCGAGTAATCATGTTCCTATCATCCTTGGGCGCCCTTTCCTAGCTACGGCTAACAAAATCATCAATACTAGGAATGGGCGAATGCAACTCACATTTGGGAACATGACCTTGGATACCAACATCTTCCACATAGCCCAAAATGCAGGGGAGGAAGATGATCTTCACGCGGTGAGCCTCATAGATGAGATAGTAAAGGAGTACTTTGAGGAGAATTACTGTGGCCATGCTTTAGAATCCTGTTTAGCGGTGAGACACGAGAGTGAGGGGATGTACACCGCCTTTGAGAGGGAGGTTGAAGAATTGAGCGAGCTACTCGATGAGAGTAGGTCGGAGGAGGACGTGAGAGAGATTAATTGGGTTTCGAGATTCGAGGAATTACCTCCGAGGGATACGCACATGGTTCCCTCCAGTGAAAAATTTCCAAGCCTCGAGTTAAAGAAACTTCCCTCCCATATTAAATATGCATATCTAGGAGAGGATGAGACATTTCCTGTTGTTATCTCCTCTAGATTAAATGAAGGGCAGGAGGGTCAATTGTTGAAAATTCTGAGGAAGCACCAAAGTGCTTTTGGTTGGTGCATAGATGATTTGAAGGGGATAAGTCCTTTAATTTGCACTCATAAGATCCATCTCGAAGAGGATGTCAAACCTTCTAGAGAAATGCAAAGAAGACTGAATCCCAACATGAAAGAAGTTGTGAGAACCGAAATAATCAAATTGTTGGATGTCGGGATCATCTACCCAATCTCGGATAGCAAGTGGGTAAGCCCTATTCAAGTCGTCCCGAAGAAGTCGGGTATGACTGTGATTGAGAATGCCAAGGGAGAGTTAGTTCCCCAACGTACCACCACCGGGTGGCGCGTTTGCATTGATTATCGGAAACTCAATGCGGGAACCAGGAAAGACCATTTCCCCTTGCCATTTATTGATTAAATGATTGAAAGAGTAGAGGGCCACCCTTACTATTGCTTCCTTGATGGTTATTTCGGGTATAACAAAATTGAGGTAGATGTACTTGACCAGGAGAAGACGACCTTCACTTGCCCTTTTGGCATGTTTGCCTACAAACGTATGCCATTTGGCTTGTGTAATACACCCGCGACCTTTCAAAGGTGCATGTTAAGTTTATTTAGCGACATGGTCGAGAGAGGACTCGAAGTGTTCATGGATGATTTTAGTGTTTTTGGCACCTCTTTCGATCATTGTCTAGAAAATCTGGAAAAAGTACTTACCCGATGCGTGGAAAAGAACTTAGTGCTGAATTGGGAGAAGTGCCATTTCATGGTCACCGAGGGAATAGTTCTTGGCCACATTATTTCATCCAACGGAATAGAAATTGATAGGG
Source organism: Sambucus nigra (assembly GCA_949130495.1). NCBI lineage: Eukaryota > Viridiplantae > Streptophyta > Magnoliopsida > Dipsacales > Adoxaceae > Sambucus > Sambucus nigra. The sequence continues at coordinate 325,536,117 of OX422221.1, read as the reverse complement.
CAAATATAGATTCCATAGCTGACCTTCCCCCACCAAAATCGCTGAAAGACGTGCGCTCCTTTTTGGGTCACGCGGGGTTTTATCGAAGGTTCATTAAGGACTTTAGCGCCATCGCTAGGCCCTTAAGCAACTTACTCATGAAGGACTCCCCATTTGAGTGGACTGAATCATTCCAAAGTTCTTTTAACAAATTGAAGAACATGCTTGTGTCCGCCCCCATCATGCAAGTTCCGGATTGGTCCTTACCATTCGAACTTATGTGTGATGCCAGTGATTACACGATCGGGGATGTTTTGGGACAACATCAAGATAAGAAATCTCATGTCATCTACTACGCCAGTCGGACTCTTACCGGACCTCAACTCAACTACTCTGCCACGGAGAAGGAGTTGCTAGCGGTAGTCTTTGCCCTTGATAAGTTCCGGTCATATCTCATTGGTTCTCCTATTACTGTTTTCACCGATCACGCGGCATTGAAATATCTACTTGCGAAGAAAGATGCCAAGCCGCGCCTCATAAGGTGGATCCTACTCCTACAAGAGTTCAACCTCTCCATCAAAGATAAGAAAGGAGTAGAAAACCTCGTTGCCGACCATTTATCTCGGCTTTCGTCCGACGTACCTAGTGATCCCGTACCCATAGACAACATTTTCCGGATGACCAACTTTTCGCTACCTCTTCATATCCCTGTTTTGTGGACATAGTGAACTATCTTGTCACGGGAGCCGTCCCTCCCGACTGGACACCGTAAGATAAGAAGAGGTTTCTTACTTGGTCGCGCATGTTCTTTTACGATGATCCATTCCTTTTTAAATATTGTGCAGACCAAATCATCCGACGATGTGTACCGGATGACGAAATCCCAAAAGTTATCCAGTTTTGTCATTCGAAAGCTTATGGAGGTCATTTTTCGACGAGAAAGACGACCGCTAAAATTTTGCAATGCAGCCTCTATTGGCCCACAATCTTCCGGGATGTGAACGATGCTTGCAAATCATGAAATAGGTGTCAATGGATGGGAGCCATCACTCGACGAGACATGATGCCTCTTACCCCTATACTCATCATTGAGATATTCGACTGTTGGGGTATTGACTTCATGGGTCCTTTCCCTCCATCCTTTGGTTTCTTATACATCCTCGTCGCGATAGACTACGTTTCTAAATGGGTGGAAGCTATAGCTACCAAGACTAATGACAACAAAGTGGTGATAAAGTGCATGCAAGAACAAATACTTTCCCGCTTCGGTGCATCGAAAGCAATAATTAGCGATAATGGTACGCATTTTTGCAGTAGACCATTCGAGAAGCTTATGAGAAAGTATGGTGTCGTTCACAAGGTTGGAACGACATATCACCCACAAACGAATGGACAGGCCGAGCTAGCAAATCGAGAAATCAAGAACATTCTTGAAAAGACCGTCAATCCTACCTGAAAAGATTGGTCTCTTATATTGAACGATTCGCTATGGGCCTACCGTACCGCATATAAGAATCAACTCGGTATGTCCCTTTTTCGCTTTGTGTATGGCAAACCTTGCCGTCTTCCTGTTGAGCTCGAACACAATGAGTATTGGGAGATTAAGCAATTGAATTATGCCATGGACAAGGTCGGTCAAGCCCGCAAGCTTCAATTGAATGAGTTAAAAGAACTACTCAATGATGCATATGAGAATGCCAAAATTTTGAAAGAGAGGATGAAACTCGCTCATGATAGCATCATTCGACGAAAAGAGTTTCTCCCCGAGCAAAAAGTCCTCCTCTACAACTCTCGGCTTCACCTCTTCCCAGGGAAGTTACGGTCCCGTTGGTCTGGCCCATTTGTCGTCAAGAATGTTTTCCCCCACAGAGCTGTTGAACTAGACGATTTAAACGGGGGAAATACATTCAAAGTGAATGGACAATGCCTAAAGCCATATCTAGAGGCGTGTACTGAAGAAGTCGACACCGTCTGGTTGTCGGACCCCGTTTACGGGGTTGAGTGAGCTGTTGAAGTGAGGTCGTCGCACCCCCGACGCGTATGGGGTGAGAGTCGTATGTGTGAGAGTCGTGTGTGTTTTGAGAGGCGTTAGGACTAGGTTTCGTTCGGGAGAAGCATTCGTGTGTTTTGGGAATTCTGAGTCAAAGGGAGTTGACCAGTGAAATCGAGAGGATCCTAGTTCAATTGGATAGAGAGGATATCGGGAACGTGAATTTTTTTATCGAAGAGAGCTCGAAACTGAAGCAACAAAAGTCCAGCCCAAAAAATCCTGGGGCGAACCGGTTCCTTTTTCAGGCGTACCGGTCCGACCCCGGACCGGTTCCTTTTATATTTAAAGGAACCGGTCCACCTGTCAAGGGTTTGAAAAGTCAAAAGGCCGGACCGGTCCGGCCCTACCCCGGACCGGTCCACCTTCTGTAGACCTGCCTCTTCCTCTTCCTCTTCCTAAGATTAACCCCCCCTTCCCCCCCAATCCCATTCATTCCCTCCAATCCATTTTTCCTCTTCCCAAATCCAACCTTTCCCTCCCAAATTCATCCCCTTTTCCCTCCAAACCCTTTTCCCTCCAAAACCAACCTTTCCCCTCCCCTTTTCACTATAAATACACCTCCAATCCTCCCTTTCTCCTCACACCTTCAACTCAAATACTCTCTTCTTCCTCTATATTTTTCCAGCACTACTTCCTTCCTATTTCCATGGCCCCCCGTGCTGCCCCCACCAAATACGACTCCACCATGATCCACCCCTCCGATCACGGTGAATATCGCTCCCGCCAAGAGGAGCGATGGTGCGCTCAATACTTCGGTATGGGCCGCAAACTCCATATGGAGCGCGCGGTCCAATGGGAAGCTCTGCCCAACTCCGTCACCGCCCTTTTCATGGCCCGGGGCTGGTGTCATTTCCTCAACTAACCTCACGAAGCGGTGTGGGCAACCGAAGTCCACTCATTCTATGGTACACTCGTCCGGACGGGACAATTCGAGGCCGAATCTTTCGTAGATGGGACTCCCATACCTTTTTCCTTGGCCTGTCTCATGGCCAAGTTGGCCGAGTTTGATGTCCCGGATGTCCAAGAATTCACTTATCCCCAAAATGATCCCCCGATCGATAAGGACATTATCATGGCCCGTATTGCACCGAACGTGGCTTGGGCGGGGTAAACCGTCGCCGTTGGATGACTCAACGAGAAGGCGCGCCTTACATTTCAGATTGTGTGCACCAACCTATTGCAAACGTCCAATGACTCTGCCATGCGGCCCCGACAAGCTACCTTGACATATCATCTCTTCGACCCCCAAACTTCCATCCATTTGGGCCGCACCTTATACGCGGATATCATCAATGCGTCCTTGGATGAGAAGGGCGTCACCCCACTTCCTTATGCCCGATTAATCACATCCATCCTTAAGGATGCTGGCATAGAGGCGCCGAGCGACCTTACGCACCTCCCCGGTCCTTTCGGACAAGGGACCTGCACCAATAGCACCAAACAGCTAGCCGTCCTCCGGGCTCGGCGGGGTGATGATGTCGAAGAGGAGGCTGCCTCGAGCGATAACGAGGAAGACATAGGGGCAGCTGGAGAAGACGTTGAGATGGGGGATCTCGTTCCGGACGAAGAGTCGGCGGACGAGGAGGACGACCTAGATTTCGAGTGGGAGGGCACAGAACTATCCGCGCATATGTCGGCGCTTGAGACCAACTTCAATACCTTCCAGACCAACTACGAGCGCGACATGAACATTGTTCTCCGCTTCCAAGCGGACATCCATCGGCGCATAGGGGATCCTAATGAACTACTACCTTCCTACTACCAGAACCCCTATGACCCCAATGCGCCCGGTTCCTCCCATCCCCCACCCCGGTGAAGCTTTAGATGGTGTTGGCAACATTTTCTTTTTTTTCCCTATTCACAGTTGTATGTTTTCCCCTGCACATGTAACACAACCTTGTTATAATAAAAATTGCATTTTCTCTATTTGTTTGTTTTATTTTTCCGCACTTTTTATTCGCCTTGAGTTAGATTTTAGTCCTTTTTTGCTTGAGGACAACGCAAAAGACTAAGTTAGGGGGGGTCACAAGTGCGTATTTCTAAAACTTCACAAATTTTCCAAAATGCCCAAAAAAAAAATATCATAAAATTTTGAAAAAAAAAAACCAAAAATTTTTTTGTTCAAAATAAATAAAAATTGGAATTCAAAATTTTCAAAAATATCATTAAAAGTCGAATCGAAGTCTCAAGTTGTAAAATCCAACGTACACAAAGCCAAAATTGACCAAAGATGGAAATTGAGCGAAAATTGACGACTTAACGAATAAGTGTGGAGATTAACAAACCCGGTGAGATTCGAACCTATCACTTTTTGCGAGTTTTTAAATCAATCCGAGTTAATTGTTAACTCAAAGTTCTTTTCAACGCCTAAAAAGTTGTCAAGGATCTCAATCCTTTCATTTTGATCAGTTTTGAAAAATGTGTGTAATATTGCTTTGAAAAATGTGCCAAATTGATCTCTAAACGTAAAATTCATCTCGAAACGCATACGGTAACGCAATTGGCATTTTGGGCAATGAAGTAGGCCCTCGTTTGTCACCCAAAAATATTGGCTAGAAAAAGTAGCGAAAAATTACCCCTTTTGTAACCCAATTTGAGCCAAACAAATGGTCTCTTTCGTTTGATAACCCGAAAAACCCAAACAGCAGGAATTGTGAAAAATGAGAAAATTCGGAAATTAAGTCCGGAAAGTGCATAAAAAGGGGCAAGAAAAAAAATAAATATGCTCAACAAAAATAGCAAGAAAATAAAAGGAAAAAAAAATGAGCAATAGCCCGGAAAAAGCACAAATGGACATCATTAATGAATTTTCCAATTCCAACCTTCCCGACAATTGTCATTTTACCCCATATACCTTAAAACCCGAAAAAGTCCTAACCGAGTCTAAATTGCGAAATTGGTTACCGCGTGGAGAGCTAATACACCAAAAGATAATAAAGGAGATTAAGTGCGCGAAATAAAAGCAATGTTCCCATTTTTAAAACCGTAATCCTTTGATGAGGTACTTTCACCACAAAATTTCCGTCTTTCTAATCGTATGCGTGATTTTGCTTCCATTACATTTACTCTTTATATCACGCATACCAAGAGAATAGCCATAATTCGAGAGATTCACTTGTGAGAGCATTCCGTGAGAAATTGAAATCAAAATGAATTTTCGGATAAGTAGCGTAATGATCAATCAGTGGAAATTAGCGGTTATATTTCTGGCTACGCACACACACACCACGGTTTGAGACTTGTAAATATGACTTGATGATGACTATTTTCTGGAAAAGTTTGAATTGCACAAGTTTTGCATATTTTGAATTCTCTTTGAGTCGAATTTTGTGGGTATATTCTCTGCAAACCCTCACGAGACAACACTCGTCCTACTAGGGTAACCTAGGGGTTTAACGGCTTGTTGCATACGCTAAATGCAATCGGTTGCCCGCGAAAAAGGTATTTTATCCCAATAAAATGATTTTTTAAAAGAGTTGTACCACGCTAGGATTCTTTTACATTGCTCGGGACGCGCAAAGTTCTAAGTTAGGGGGGTTTGATTAGGCATAAAGTCTTCCTAATTTATCCCTTGATTTAGCTACTTTTAGCACCTCGAACAACGTAATTGAGTTGGATTTATCTCATAACTGTGCTATTGACTGATCCTAATGAGTACACCGAGTTTCTGGTATTTTGTAGTGATTTTACAGGTATTTGATGTCAAGAAACGAAAGAAGGAAATCGGTAGAATCAAGAAAGAAAGAAGGAGAAGTCTCAAGGGTAAAAGCATAATTTCTACACGAAATTCAGATGAGGTACCTAAGAGAAGTTGAAGACATCTCATTCATGAGCACAAAGGAAGAAACGGCACCCCAATCGGAATTCCGGAACAAAAGTTATGAGCAGTCAAAGATGAGTCAGAAAGTCAAATAGCCGGACCAGTCCGCCCCTGCCTCGGACCGGTCCGCCTTGCCAAACTCCAGAAGACCCCGGATCGCATGCAAACCGAAGGAGGCCAAAATAAAAAGAATCGGTCCGCCCCCGGACCGGTCCACCCCAAAATAAAAAGAACCGATCCGCCTTGGGGGCAGACCGGTCCGCCTGAGACCCGGACCTGTCCGGTCTTCGAGATCTGAAAATCTTTTCTCTTCCTAAAAAGACTCCTAGTGAAGTTGACTTCCGATATTGTTGTAGGGTATAAAAGACCCGATTTAGTATTGTTATAGACACGAAGAATTAGTAGGTTTTCCAGCTTCTTTTCCAAAAACCCTAGTTTAGCTAAGAATTGAAGTTTTAATTCAAGGATTGAAGATTTATCCAGTAATTTTTGTGAGTATCAGTTTCATTCATTGTTGCACTTATTGTTTGAGTAATTTTAGTGAGTAATTTTTATTTCTAATTCTTTTCTACATCTAATTATCATTTTTCTTAGATTAATCATGAATTGCTGCACTTCAATTAATGTTTTCATTGAATTCAACATGTTAGGCTAGATTTACCAAGGTCGGGGTACATGAACCCAACCTGAGGTGTTATTGTATGTGTGTAAAATTAATCCGATGAATTTATTGATTGACTATGATCGTATCGCATAATGACACAATAATTGTAGATCTTTATATCACGTTTGCCTCTGGGTACTCGTGGTGATTTAGAGTGCAATTTGAGTGTCACTATCGCGATACTGATTTACTCATCCTCAGATTAGGTATGACGCGGGCTTGAACCTCGTATACATAATGCTTGGGAGTACTAAATTCTGGGTCAGATCAATCAGATAAATTTATGATTAATATTACCACTGCACTACACTAGGGTTGGGGGATTGTATTCCCGTCCTAGTTTTTCCCATCACTTTGTCAAAAGGTTCAAAATCAATTCTTATTCATATTTTAGGTAAATTAGTGTAGTTGCATTTTTCATAATTTCATCTTTGCATTTAGTTATAATCATTCCCAAAATCAAATCATTTTCCTTTTATTTTTAAAGTCAAGGTTAGGATTCCTCCATCTTTTTCGTCGTCACAACTTCGTTGTCCTTTTTCCCTGAGGATCGATACCCGACTTGTCGGATTATTACTTGAGCGACAGTCTTACACTTGAGCCTAGAGTGAACGCATTTCTGAGACACATTTTCAGTCGCGTCATAGCACTGCAAAGCTCTTAAGTCTCACCTCGAACAGTTGGCCCAGTCCGGGCATTTGAACGACTGTGTGGAAAAAAGGGCAGAGAAAGTGACTGCCAACAGAGAGATGAGACCCGACAATGTGCTGGAGGATGATGCTGGACACGAGTTTGTCGTAATTCACGGAGTATCTGACGTCAAGCAGATCCAAGGGAACTCAACTCGAATGGAGATGAAAAAACTTACAGCGGTAATGCAGGCTTTTCAAATCGACGCAGCAAAGTCACAGTCAGGAAAGCGTCGACGAGTAGAGGACGTCAACTATAACAAGCATATTGTTTTCACGGATGAAGATTTGATGGGAGTAAGGACCCCACATCATGATGCCCTGGTCATTACACTCAGGATAGACAACTTTGACATCGACAAGCTGCTCATCGATCAAGGAAGCTCATTCGAAGTAATGTACCTCGATCTGTTCAGGAAATTGAAGTTGAGCGTCGCCGACCTAAAGGAAGCTACTGTTCCTTTGGTCGGCTTCGCTGGGAAAATTACCATGCCCCTAGGAAAGATAGTGTTGCCAGTTCGTGCTGGGAACGTCTCCAAGATGATTGAGTTTTTGGTAGTTGACATCGAATCACCATACCAGGCCATCCTCGGCAGAGGATGGCTTCATGCAATGAAGGCGGTCTCCTCGACCTACCACCAGAAGCTCAAGTATGTAACCGAGCGAGGAGTAATGGAGATCCACGGCGACCAAGCGATGGCGAGGAAGTGATTCATAGAAGCCATCCGACCAAAGCTAGAGAAGAAGGTCGGTCAACCCAGCGAGAAGGTTGATGAGGGTGTGATACCTTCTAAATAGCAACTAAAGTATGGAAGACCAGGAGTAGAGGAGACCAGGCTCCTCCCCTTCGAGCGTGTTATCGAGGACCTGGTAGAAGTTATAGCCAAAGTTAGTGACAGTAGCAGAGTCTTCTTGATTGGAGCATCTCTCACCGACCAAGAACAGAAGGAGTTGACGACCTTGCTGAGACACAACGTAGATGTTTTCGCATGGGAACCATACGAGATGCCTGGCATTGATCTTGATATGGCCTATCATCAGCTGCACGTCGACCCCACATTCAAGCCAGTCACGCAGAAGGCACGAAGAACTGAACCTAAGAAGGCTAAATGCGGTCGAAAAGGAAGTCGAAAAACTGTTGGATACAGGATCCATACGGGAAGTGCAATTCCCCAAGTGGTTGTCCAACCCAGTAGTAGTTCCGAAGAACAATGGGAAGTGGAGAGTTTGCATTGACTTCACTGACCTCAACAAAGCATGCCCTAAGGATAGTTTCCCCCTCCCAAAGATAGACCAACTAGTAGATGCCACTGCAGCTCACGAGCGAATGAGTTTCCTGTACGCATATTCAGGATATCACCAGATCCCCTAGTATGCCCTAGACCAGGACAGAACGGCGTTCATCACGATAGTTGGGTTGTATTGCTACAAGGTCATGCCATTTGGGCTCAAGAATGCGGGGGCAACCTATCAGCGGCTGGTCACAAAAATATTCAAGGATCAAATGGGAGACACAATGGAGGTCTACATCGATGACATGCTCGTTAAGAGCAAGAAGAAGGAAAATCACCTCTCAGACCTGTCAAAGACCTTCGAAATCCTCAGGAAGTATCGAATGAAGCTTAATGCGAGTAAGTGTTCCTTCGGTGTCCAGTCAGGAAAATTTCTTGGATACTCGGTCAGTAAGAGAGGCATAGAAGCTAATCCGGACCAGATTGATGCAATCAACAGGGTACAACCCCCTCGATCAGTCCGGGACGTGCAGAATCTCACTGGAATGCTCGCTGCCTTAAATCGCTTCATTTCCAAATCCTCCGAGAAGTGCAAGCCTTTTTTCCAGCTTCTAAAAGGGAGTAAACCAATAGAATGGAGACCGAACTGCTCGCGAGCTTTGGACGAGCTCAAGTCCTACTTAAGCTCTCCACTCCTGCTTGTCATACCACAGCAAACGGATTCTTTGTACCTGTACCTCTCGGTATCCAATCACACTGTCAGCTCGGCATTAATATGCAAGGTCGCAGGAATCCAACACCCCGTTTACTACGCGAGCAAGACCTTATTAGACGTCGAGCAAAGGTACCTACCATTGCAGAAGCTCGCCTTTGCACTGGTAATAGCCTCGAGGAAACTGAAGCATTATTTCGAAGCTCATACTATCATCGTCCTTACATCGCACCCCCTTAAGGCGGTCCTAAGGAAAGCGGATTTGTCGGGCAGATTGTCTAAGTGGTCAGTCAAGCTCGGCCGGTTCGACATCCAATTTCAACCAAGGACCGTTATCAAGGGTCAGATCCTCGCTGATTTCATAGCCGAATTCACTGGCGAAGAACTCCCCGACCAAACTCAACCAACAAAGCAAAAGGAGAACCCAGAAATAGTGGAAACCTGGAAACTATTCGTTGATGGAGCCTCCAACTCTAAGGGGGCAGGCGTAGGCATTGTTCTCATCACCCCAGAAAACACCATCCTCGAGCAAGGAATCAGGCTTGGATTTGCAACCTCCAACAACAAAGCAGAGTACGAAGCCCTAATAGCCGGTCTCCAAAAGGCGCAAACTCTGGGAGCAAAACGTTTACAGGTGTTTGGCGATTCTCAACTAGTCTCCAATCAGATAAGTGGAGATTACAATGCGAAGGATGAAAGAATGGTAGCCTACCTCGCCCTGGTGAGAAAACTAATGACGAGCTTTGAGGAAATCAACATCCAGCAGTTTCCCAGAGGGCAAAACAGTCATGCCGATGCCTTAGCAGCCCTAAGCTCGGAAGTTGATTATAGCCTTAAAAAGGTCATTCCCATCGATTTCCTCATTTGTCCAAGCATTAACCACAACAGCAAGCTGCCAAACACGGAACAAATACTCCAGGTGGGATCAACCCCCAGCTGGATGGACCCCTTAAGAGACTATTTATAGGAGGGCACGCTCCCAGAGGACAAGAAAACCGCCCACAAGATAAGAGTCAAAGCTGCTCTCTTTCACTTATCCACAGGAGGCGACTTGTATAAGAAGTCCTTCTTCGATCCCTACCTTAGATGCGTCCACCCAGGCGATGTCGAGCAAGTGCTGCTCGAGCTTCATGAAGGAATTTATGGAAGTCATGTCGAAGGAAGGTCTCTAGCCTTTCGAGCAATGAAGGAAGGCTATTGGTGGCCATATATGCAAAAGGACTCCGCAGTATATGTCCGCAAATGCCCAAAATGCCAGCTTCACGCTCTAATGGTCCACCAACCCGCCAGCGACCTAAATTCCCTGACCTGCCCATGGCCCTTCACCCAATGGGGGATGGACATCGTGGGACCACTACCCACTGCTGCCGGTAATCGCAAATACCTGTTGGTTGCAACTGACTACTTCACCAAATGGATCAAGGCAGAACCATTGGCAAACATCCGAGACGCTGATATGATAAGGTTCATATAGAGGAATATAATCACTCGATTTGGAATCCCCAGAACCATCATCACTGATAATGGGACACAATTCGAGAGTGGCCCCTTTCAGAACTTCTGTAACGAACACGGGATCAGGCACAACTTTAGTTCGGTGGCCTACCCTCAGAGCAATGGGCAAGCAGAAGCTTCCAACAAAACTGTGACCGATGGATTGAAGAAGCGAATAGAGCGAGCCAAAGGCGCATGGGCAACCGAGCTACCCCATGTCCTATGGGCATATCGAATAACTCCTCGGCGAGCAACAGGAGAAACCCCATTTTCGCTAACATATGTCATGGAAGCAGTCATTCCACTAGAAGCGAGTTTGCCAACAATGAGATCCGACCTTGTCGACCAAGGCCAGAATGATGGGGCGTTGCTCGCTAAAGTCGACCTCGCCGACGAGCGTAGAGAACTTGCCCTAGTGAAGCTTGCGAGCTATCAGCAACAGCTCACAAAGCATTACCACAAAAAGGTTAACCCGAGATAATTCCAAGTTGGGGACTATGTTCTAAGGAAAGTCCTGGGCAACACAGTAAGGTCATCAGACGGCAAGCTAGGCGCAAACTGGGAAGGACCCTTTAAAGTAACTAAAGACGACCTGCAAGGTGCCTATCATTTGGAAACAATGGAGGGCAGAGAGATACCACGAGCATGGAACGCAGCTAATCTCAAGAAATTCTATTTTTAGATTCTCAAGGAATTCTATTATTGAATATTTTTCTTGTATTTGTTATGTGAAAGGAACAGTTCATTTCCCTTATTACTAATGAAATCAGTAGCTGCATTTTATCACACATCTTTTCCAAATCACACGCACGATGGTCGATATAGCAGGGGAATACCCCTCCTCAGGTCATCGTCATGAAACACGAGAGACCTCTTAGTATTGCCCCTGGCAATATATAAAGCCCTACAGAGGATTCTTAGGCAATGCGACCAGATTTTATATTGGCCATCAAACCTACTATGGTTGACCAAAATCTTGATCGGATGAAGACATCCAATACCAGGTGTGTCCTTGCCAATTGCCCTACTTAGGCCTAAGGGAGTGTGACGACACGACCTAAAAGGTAAAATGGGGCATAATGGTATTTTGGTATTATACTGGACTGGGGGGACACTTGCATGACAAAACAAAAAGGATTATGAGCAGCAAGAATATAAAAAGATTAGATGAACACGTTTAGTCGGAAAAATTGCCCAAAACACGAACTTTTCATTAATCTCTTATATTTACAAACAATGATAATACATGTTTAGTCAGCGAACTTCGCCCAAAGCATTTACATTATCAAAAAAGACAAAAGAATAACAACTTTTTATATTTACAACAATGATAATACATGTTTAGTCGGCGAAGTTCGCCCAAAGCATTTACATTATCAAAAAAGACAAAAGAATAACAACTTGCAAAAATTCAAGAAGGTGGAACCCTCCGAACAAGATAATCTGCCACCCTAGCTCTTCGTCCGTCATTAGGAGCGGGGACCAGCTCTTCCACAACCTCATCTGTGTCCAACTCTAATAGCTGCCGAGGAATAGCATCAATGGGGATCCATCGATCATCCCTCCTGAATGGGTTGGGCATCAGAGTGGAGGAGGACATCTCGTGACGATACCATAACACCGAGTTTCTCGGGACCTGAAGCTCTTTCAAGGCACTCAACCACCCTCTGATGAAAGAAAGTTCCTCAAACTCGGATAGTCTTGTGGGAGCATCTAGCCAGCCTTGATCATAACTGTCAGCCCACGCTTGTCGAGGACCCTTCTTGAATAAGTGCCGCAATTGGGTAACGTCCCTTTGAAGCCTAGCAGTAGTTACATATGCTCGCCGAATATCATCACGGAGCTCTTCCATCTCCTTATCCCGCTGTTCTTCTGCTTCCCTGTTCCCGCCCCTGGTGCTCCTACCATCTCGCGGGAGGGGAGGACGAGTGTAACCTCGCGGCATAGGAGGAGTATGTCCAGCTCGTGAAGATGAGGAGCCTTGCAGAACCGCTGAAACAATGCTCGGCGCATGCTCTCTAAGTTGCAAGACTTCCCTCCTCAGGTTTTCATTCTCCTGCTGCAGGAACTCCCCAACTTGGTTTATCTCGGTGGCCTCTAGTAACCTGGCTCTTAGTACATTGACTTCCTCTTGTATAGAGGCACTTCCATCTCCTGGAGCCTGTCCTTCAGCTTAGCCACTAGCTCGGACTGCTCCTTGTACTTTTAATTCCTTGACCTGAGAGATTTGCAAAGCCTAACAAAGGCCTGACGAACCTGAGGACTGGCATTGGGACCAAGAGTCCTGCCCAATTGAGATGTGGCAGGAATATACTCTTCTACATCAGTCAACTACAAGACATAAAAGGGCACTGGAAAGAAAAATCAATCAATGCACTGGAAAAATAAGCCTTTTCATTTCATTGATAAAAGTCAAGTACATCGAGCAAAAATTGGAAAAATTATAAGCAGAAGTACAAAAATAGTCCTAAAAGAAGATTAACTAGCAACCTCAGGCTGCCAAGAGGTGGCTGGCTGCTTCCCCTATTCAGCAGCAGCAGAGCCATCCCCCTCTACAGGGATGCCCTCATTCGCCTGGGCAGGACCAGCATCGGCAGGAATTGTCTGAGAGGCAAGATCAACACCCTCGATGGCTGTGGCAGGGGCTTCTTCGTCCACAGTTGGCCTCGGACCCGGGTCATGCTCGTCGAACGGAGGAGATTCATCATCAACACCAGCTGCTAAGAGGGCCTTGTTCCAGCCCTTCTTGAAGTTCAAACGGCTGATGTAGCCTATCTGAACTTCGGCGTCTTCATAAGCAGCAGTCCACCCGGAGTTGTATGAATCCTCCTTGATGGTGGCTACCTGGGACTCTTTTTCCTTTAACTGCTCGGTCAGAGCCTTGTTCTCCTCCACGACACCCATCTTGCTCGAGCAAACTAGGTCATAGGCCTGCCTCAGCTCGCTCAGCTCCTTAATGGCCACATCCCTCTCTCGATTAGAATTGATGAGGGCCAGATTAGAGGAAGCTCGGGCGGCATCAGCAGCCTTCAAATCAGCCTCCACCTGAGAACCCCTGACTTCCAGAGCGGACTTCTGCTGCTCCAGCTCGCCATTCCTTCTCACCAAGTCGTCGCAAGATAGGAAGAGCACGGCAAAGTCAGTCACAAATTGCCAAAAATAAAGAAGAGATCAAGAAGGAGAAACAACTAAAACTTATTAGGGAATTGAAAAATGGAGAGGATCTTACCAAGGCTAGCCTCTGGCTAGCTTGTAGGGCCAATTGATCAGACCCCAGCGCCCTTTGGCGATCTGCAGGAAGAACTTCCCTCTCGAGCAGCGCAGGTGCTAGCTGAGGAGAAACGGCAACTGAGGCCCTCTCGGACAAAGCAGACACCGGGACTAAGGCTTGCCCAGCCTTGGTCCTCGACTCCATCTTTCTCCTCTCTTCCTCTTTCTCCCTCTCCATCCTCTTCCTCTCCTCCATCCTCTTCTTTTCCTTCACCTTCTTTCTTTCCTCCTCCTTTTTCCTCTCCCTCTCTCTCACCTGCTCTTCCTCTCTCCTCTTCCTCTCTTGCTCCTGAGTAGAAGACCGAGAACCAGTAGCCACGGCCCCTGAAGTGGACTTTTGTTTCTTTGACCTTTATGCAAGGAGCACGTGGTCCTCATCATTATCATCTCTAATCAGGTTCTTCCTTAGAGGCATCCCTTCACCTGAACTGCTGGAAGTGCTCGACGATCCTCAAGCTTCAGAATCCTCTTCACAGTCAGAAGAACTGCTACTGTCAGAGCTCCCTTCACCCAAATTACTCGCAGCACCTGCAGGCTCACCCTCAGAGCTGCTCTCCTCTTCGTCCAACTGGATAGGCTCAGCAGTAGTCTCTCCGAAAGAATCAAACTCTGGAACACTATCCACATGTCGTGCTATGAAGCTGGAGCCTACGTTCTTATACTCGAGCAAAAAGGCAGTAGACCTGGGATGCTCACTGTCACCCAGAGGCTTCCTGATATTCCAAGCTTTCACCAACTCTGAGATACGAACCTCGCTGAGAGCAGGCTCCAAATTCTTTGTCCTCGCTGTAGAAAAAAAAGCAAAGAGGGGTTAGAAAAGATACAAATCAGCAAAAGTTGAAACAACAGTACAATGTTTACCTATATATTCCTCTCCGTAGAAAGGAACAGAGAACCTCTCAGACCTCGACCCTTCAAACTAGGGAGGGAACTGCCAATTCCTAATGAGGAAACCCTCTTGCCAGTAGTCCTTGTGGGAATCAGGTAGGTTTACTACCAATACCCTATCAGTACTCCTAGCTTTGAGGTATAAGACACCTAAACTAGTTCGAGAAAAGGAATAACAGAAACAGATCTTGGCAAGTCCTAACCTAGTACCATACAACTGGTTTATTCTGTGGACGCCATTTACTATCTTCCACACATTGGGCGAGCACTATGCGGGAACAATATTGAAATAGCCAAAGAAATGCAAAAATAGATCATTAGGGGGAAAAGTAAGTCCCCCCGGGAAAGCAACAAAACATGGATCCAGTGGGCATCCTCTATATCCCTAACTTTCCTAGGAGGGGAGGCACAACATTCAATATCTACCCACGCAGGAATGTTGTAGAACTTCCTGAATTCAGAGATTGACCTATTTCCAATCTTCACCATTGAAAAACTCAAGAAAATCTACAAACCAAAAAGAAAGTGCAAAGAAAGGGCACGAGAAACTTACAAAACAGAAGATCGGTTCAAGTGATGAAGAAGCACGAGCTCAAGACGACTAAGAAGCAATGGAAATGCGGATTAAGAGAAGAAGGTATGAGGCGCTAGAGTTCTCAGAAGAAGGAAGGGTACTAGAAAGCCTGAAGCGACAGAAGAAAAAGTGGCTATCCCAACAAGCCTTCAATTCTAATCTTAGAGCACAAATAGCGAAGCGGGTGCCGCCAAAGCAACTTCACAGTTTTCAAAGAATCACAAATCAGCCATAATGGCTGATCATTTAAATCCATTGAACCCATAAACATGGCCCAACAAATTTAGGGGCAATTGTGGGTACCCAAAAATTAGAACGACGGGCCTGGACGAGTAGCCCAATCCTGGCGGCCCAAAGTCCAGGCCCCTCATCTTTTATAATTGATCCGGTCTTTCCCCACGATCCAATGAAGGGAAGTTATAGGGGAAATGGAAAACATGGAGGAACCCATCACCTCCACTCATCTACATGTACATGTATATATTAAACCCTAGGTCTGGGGCAAAAGGAGAAGTTGTATTCTCTGTAATCACTCTCCGGAGTATATAGAAATAATATCGACTGCACCACCTGGACATAGGCACATCTTGGCTGAACCACGTACATCCTTTGTTGTGTGATTAGAATCTTGTATTCCTTGTTCTTCTCTTGATAATAATCTTTCTCTCATATTTATTTGTGTTGCATAATAATTGCATCTACACTCACACACACACAATCATTTAGCAAGATTAATCACTTGCCTCAAAGTTGTAGAGGTTGAATCTTCCTTGAATCCGCGTATTTGAGCCAAAAATCTCCAAAGCTCCAAGTTTACTCCTCTTTTCTTCTATTCCTCTTCTTCCTTTGCTTTCTCTCTCTTTCTTTCTCTAGGGTTTTCTCACAAAAATGAGATTATCTTATCTTCCAAGCTTAAATAACTCTTATTTTTAACAACTCCCAACTTTAAATAATAATACACACATAAAATAACCCGTTTACTCATATTCGGGTCAAACTAGAACAGAATACTCAGGAACCCAAATTAAACCCCTGAACAGTCATTTTGACTATCTCGACCCATCCCGGATCAATCGTGCACTATAAATTTTCATTCGAGACTCAAAATAAAATAAATGTATTTCACCACAAAATTACATTCCAATGTCCTCGAACACACAGGGTGTTACATATATTGACTACTTAATTGCATTAAACAACACAAAAAAATTACAAGTTTACTTCTTAGAAATAACAATATTATAATATTTTGTTAATATAGGAGTGTGAGTTTTCTTGTAATGACACCGCGATATGTTATAATATATTGAACAACAATAATATCGAATGGGATGCCTTTTCCCCGCTACATTTAAAAAAAAGAATTTGTTTTAGGAAAATAATTGTCTTCTTGTTAAAATTTGATTTTTTTAAGTAATAAGAAAGATTCCCAAATTTTAATCAATAAGAGTTTGATTAAAAAAATTTATCTTAGTTAATTTTTAAAGTTGGTCTATTAAGAAACTAGAAATGTTAGTCTTTATAAATATATTTTATTCACAATAAACTGGAATTCTGCATAGTAATAATGTGGGTTTGATGGAATAAGGCATCCCGTGCTCTTTTTTCTCAAAGATAAGTTGCTTGTGTGTTTTGAGAGGGAGAGATGAAAGTTTTAGGTCATTGAGATGATGGGGGTTTTGTTTGGAAAAGAATAACATGTTCATTTTTTTCTTCTTCTTTTTCAAGCAAAACGATAGTAAGTTCGTTAAATGAAACCCGCTATGCATAACAATAGTTTTCATAACAATATTCATATAAAGAGTTGGTTAATTTAATTTAATGAGGTGTCGTGTAATAGGATGCCTTAGCTTCTTACAAATTAAAGTTATCATTTATGGGTGAGTAAAAAGAAACAACCCAATGCATGTCAAGGTCCATTTTGCAAAAACAAATTCAATCTCCCAATTAATGCGATAACAGAGAAAAAGCATCACACTTAGTATTAATTAGATAAATTGTTGTTTGCTGACGTGTATAAAATAAGGAATTTACCATTAAAAGAAACTTTTTTCAGCACTTTCAAGATATAGGGGCGTGAAGAGAATTATTATTAGTAAAATTATCTTTTGGGGTTATAGTATAATATTGGGGCTTTGTAAATTTATGACCTATTGAAATATATATTTTGAAAATAGGACAACAAACATTTTATTTATAATTTTATTCCCTATTTTTGAATAAAGCCGATAACGTGGACCCATTTTCATAAAACGTCAACCAATCACAACATGCCACATGCCCCTTTAATTTGAAAATAGGGACTAAAAATGAAAACGAAATGTTTGTTGTCTTATATCCATAATCAATATTATTTTAATTCCTAAAAGTACATAATCTATATAATATTTTACATAAAGATATCACACTTCTATTACTATTTTTTTGTCATCTAGCTTAATTTTATATTAACTGCATGTTTACCTCCTTGAATAGCAATCGTGGGTTCTAGAAGGAAATAGTGAAATCAGTACTTTATCTATATATATAAAGAGAGGAAGAGGGAGATATTATTCATTTTTTTAAAATTATACATAGAGAGTTTGTTATTTGACTTATATGCATTGTGTAATAGGAACCCTTATTTTTTAGTGTTAATCAAGTTAATATAAAACGAAATGAGCCCAATCCATGGGAATAGAGAATTGTCACTTAATGTGGCATTAAAAGAAACATATGCTGCATGTTGTGGTTTAGACGTCACCGAAGTTGCTCATGTTGTTTATTTTGCGATTCTGAATTTGTTTGCTAACAACGAATTAGTGAAATTTTAAAAGTCTTACTCTTCTATTATATATGTTATTTTAACTAAGGATTTTGTATGTAATATTGAAGATTTTAGAAATTAAATTTTGTGTGCTATGGGGAAGATGTATGAAAGCGATCTCAGGTTTATCACTTTTCACTTTGTCCTTTTTAATTGGCCTGGTGCCATGTGAAAGTTATACCGTTAACGTTTATTTCCTTTTCACGAGATTAAGGTCGCACTCACCATGTTTGTTATGATCTGATAAATATTAGGATTACACATTCACTTCATTTTTATATATTGATGTGCAAGTTAGAATGCTCGTAATTTCTTCAGAAAAAATTAAAGTTACCCATATGACAAATATTAGGATTTATTAGAGGGTGTCAAATTATATTTCACAATACCTATTCAAAAAAGAACATGTCCTATTTGAAATAAAAAAATGACACGATTAACAAAGCTTGTGATTTTTTATGGGAACACAAAACTGTGAATAAAAATATAAAAACACCACATAACATAAGTATTATTCATTTTTTAGTTCTAAAGAGTGTTTATTCATCCAAAGCAAATGTTATATTAACTACCAATGCCATGGGATCCCTAAAAATGCATAATCATCATGAATTTGATCATCTTTTTAGAGAGAACAATAGCTGGTCAGTGGAAAAAAAGATGCTACCAATAGCTTTGCCTATCATGCCACTACACAAGTAAATACATGCAACTTTCTTTCAGATTATCAAATTTCGTCACCAGTATTATTTATCAGTTGAAATATTAATGTTGTGTTTTACAAAAATTACGGTCAAGGGAACAAAGGAGAGAGAGACTGCGGCAATGACGTTTATAGAGATGACGTTAGAGACCATGGCTTTGGCCAATGGTGACGTTATCAAGATTACGGTTTTTTTGTTTCTCTTTTTTTTATTTAATGTAACATTAAAAACTTTTGGTTGTGTTCGTGTATTTTGTATTGATTTAGCATTTGTAGTGATTTAGTAATAATGATTATTATTGTATTGATGTGTTTAATGATGAACTTGTAGTAGAATTTCAAAGTTTTTATTCTTTCCAAGAATTCACTTATGTCCTAGTTGAATCTAGATGGAATGGATTTTAATAATATAACTTTTTATAGGCACTGTATATTGCAAGTGTTTTAAACCGTTACAAATGTTTTATATGTACTCTATATTGCAAGTGTTTTAAACTCTTGCAAATATTTAATATATTGTAAATTTACAACTATTATAAATCGTTACAAATTATATATATATATATATAACAACACTTTATAACACTTGCAAATAAGAAAATTTCAATGGTTATAAACCGTTATAAATTGATAACAACACTTACCCAACACTCAATGTAACACATATAAACTAATCGCGTAGTAATGGCACTCCCAATTTGAGAATATAATGGTAATTTAGAAATATCTAGACTTAGGATTAAAAACGTGCCATTAGAGGGTAAAAACACTGAACATACATGAAATATGAGGTGTTTGTACCTTTAATACGATACTTTTGGAATATAACTTGTATGAACCGACCACGTAATCCCGGGACTCCCTATTTGAGAATATGAGAAAAAATTTCAAACATAAGCTTAAAAACACTTTGTTAAAGCGCAAAATGCAAAGCAACCACTAAAAGGCCCTATAAGAAGCAAGAACAACTCACATGGGACCAATGAAACTTTTAGGAACTGATCGCATAGTCACGGGACATCCATTTAAGAATATGATAAAAAAATTCAAATCTCAAAACTTCAGATTAAAAACATAACGTTAAGGTCCAAAATGCAAAACCACCACCCAACGATCCCACAAGAGGCACAGACGCCTCGCACGGGACCAATATAACTCAAAAAAACTCACCACATAGTGACGGAACTCCCGACTTGACAATATGACAATAATTTACGAATAAATAGACTTAGGTTTAAAAACATGTCGTTAGAAGTTAAAAACTCAAAACAACCCCCATACGACCTCGTAAGAGGCCTAAACACATCGCACAAGACCAATGTAACTCGTAAGAACTAACCACATAGTTGCGGGACTCCCAATTTAAGAATATGACGATAATTTAAAAATAACTTTGCTTTGGATTTGAACATGGCATTAGAGGGAGAAAACCTAAATAACCCCCAAATGACCCTATAAAAGGAACGAATACCTCGCACGGGACTAAAGTAACTCGTAAAAATTGAAGGCATAATCACGGTATTCTCGATTATAGGATAAGGCGATAATTTTTAAATATGTAAAATTAGGCTTAAAATCATTTCATTTAAGGGAGAAAATCAAATACATCATTATAAGAGGCATGAACACCTCGCATAGGATCTATAATACTCCTAAGAATTGATTGCGTAGTCGCGAGACTCCCAAAATAATCCCCAAACGGCCCTATAAGAGGCATAACCACCTAGTACGGGACCAATGTAACTCTTAGTAGCTGACCACATAGTCATGGGAATCCCAGTATGAGAATAAGAAGATAATTTTAAAATATCTAGACTGACGCGTATAAAGATATCGTACTACGGAAAAAACCCAAAACATCTCCTAAACGACACGAACAACTCTCACGGGACCAATGTAACTCATAGAAATTGACTTCATGGTGAAGGCACTCCCGGTTTGAGAAATGATAATAATTTTTAAATCTCTAGACATAGGCTTAAAAACATGCCGCTAAGGGCAAAAATACAAAGCATCCACCAAACAACCCGTAAGATGCAAGAACACCTTAACTGCGAATAATATAACTTATCAGCGCGTAGTTTTGAGACTCCCGGTTTGAGAATATGATTAGAATTTGCAAATCTCAAGACTTAGGCTTTCAAACTTATAGTTAAAGGGAGAGAAGGCAAAAAATAACCTAACTGCCCTCGTATGAGGCATAAACACCCCGCGTGGAACCAATGTAACTCGTAGAAACTGACTGCATAATCACGGGACTCCGGTTCTACAATATGATATTATTTACAAATATATAGACTTAGCTTTTTAAAAAAATATCGTTAGAGATCGAAAACTCAAAATAACTCCCATGTGGCTCCATTAGAGGTATGAAAATATCGCATGGAACTAATGTAACTCGTAGGAACTAACTACATATTTGTGGGATGATAATTTAAAATATCAATACTTACACTTAAAAACACGGCATTAGAGGGTGAAAACCCAAAACAACCCCCAAATGGCCTCGTAAGAGGCATAAACACCTTACACTAGACCTATATATCACATAGAAATTGACTGCATAGTCACGAGACCCCTGATGTGAGAATATGATCATATTTGAAAATATGTAGACTTAGGACTATAAATATGCTGTTAGAGGTCAAAAACCCAAAACAATCCCCAAACAATTTCGTAAGAGGCACGAACACCTCGCACGGGGCCAATGTAACGCGTCAAAATTGATAAGTAGTCATGAGACTCCGTGTTTGAGAATATGACGATAAATTAGAAATATCTAAACTTAGGCTTACAAACAATCCGTT
Organism: Sambucus nigra; assembly: GCA_949130495.1. NCBI lineage: Eukaryota > Viridiplantae > Streptophyta > Magnoliopsida > Dipsacales > Adoxaceae > Sambucus > Sambucus nigra. Next base: position 325,514,429 of record OX422221.1, on the reverse strand, counting down.
AGAGGATAAAAACCCAAAATAAACCCCAAACAGCCTCATGAGAAACACAGACACCTCTCACATGACCAATGTAACTCGTAAGAACTGACCACATAGTCACATAACTCCCGATTTGAGAATATGACGATAATTTGCAAATATAAAGACTTTAACTTTAATATGACGATAACTATATGCAATTTTTTTCTTGAATAAAACATTTTAAACAATATTTGATTACAGATATCTTATGTGTTTTATATTCTACCTTTTTTGCAGGATAACATTTCAGCATTGGCTTTTATCCATGAGGACACATGAACAAGTCAATGGTAAACACTCAGAAGATTGCTTATTTATTGTTGTTGTAATTCGATTTTATAGTTTTTGATGTGCTATGGCCATGCAGGAATTTGGAATAATTAAATAGGTTGATTTTCATGTATAAACAAAGGAAACTCTGTCGAATTATTTTAAAAATTGTAAAGAGTTATTGATTCGATTAACTAATATATTTAGTTATTTTTTTAATATAATGTTATTTTACTATACAAATTTTATTTTACTATACTCTTATTTTGATAAATGATTTTTTATTAATTGCAGGCTATGTACCAGTAGTTGAACAGACAAGGTTTTGAGCTTATCTATATGTATTAAATTGTTAGAAGTTTTTTAGCATGGCTATCGTATTTATCTTCTTAATTTAGGAATGATTCATGTTTTGAGAATTTTATTTCTTATTTATTAGTATGGTTTTGCAATCATTTTCGTATTTTGACTTGGATGAGGAAATTTTTTGTACTTATTGATTTAAAGATTTATTTTGGGTTGTTAGATGTATTTTAATGGAAGAATTTGTTGTTGGAATGCATGACATTGATATATTGCATTAGTAGTTGGATGACTTGACTTATAATACAAATTAATATCATTTATCTTTGTGGCATACAACATATAATAATAAACTTTTTACGCTAATTTTTTTTAATGAATTAGCATGGTTATAAACCGTACCTCTTCTTCTTTTTTATCAATTAGGAATACCTTGTGCGATTGTTTTTTTGTCCTAATTAGTTTATCAAATGGGACGATTATAAACTGGGCTAATTATTTTTTCATAATCTTTGGACTCTTAGGGACAGATAAACTATCCCTCTTCTTTTCTCAAGAGGGGGATTTTTTTCAAGAGCATACCTTTTGGGACGGAAATATCCATCCCTAATGCCAAATGTAAAGCATTAATAAATTAGAATTTAGTAGGGTAACATCCCTGAAACATTTGCGATGCTAAGTATATAGGACGGTTATGACACCCCGCCTATTCTAAAAACGGGTAGCCAATCCTCTACTAAAATAAAGTTGGAATCTCAATATGATTCACTCTTAGCATCACTATCGGAAACTAATTAATTACTAATAACCTATTAATCCTAGTGTCAAATTTTAAAACTTATTAACATGCTTTATTAAACCATTCAACCATATAATAAAAACATTCAGCACAACCATAGAACGTAATAAGTACTGATAGCGTAATTAAATTATTAACCGAATAAACTCTTGGTGAATCCCAAGTACAAGAATCCAACTGCTGAATGAAATAATATAAACAAAGTCTGAAAATAAAGATGTCCAACTATGGGCGACATTCCTAAAAGAAATAGTGAAATAACTTCCTAACTAGACAAAATGGATAGAGGCTTCTAAGCAAATCCTGCATGCATCCACAACTGCTGCAACATCGTCTGACTAGAATGACAAGCTAACACTGGCATCCCTGTGGCCGAGTACCTAAACGGTTTTAAAAATATTTTTTCATATGGGTCAGAGCCCAAAATATTTTAAAAACATTTGCAAGAATATAAATGCATTAATAAATATGCAGGAAGAATTATTCATATTCATTGGTGTCGTACTCACATGATATTATCCTCACCCTTCATCTATAGTGCACACCTAACGCATATACTTTAATTATCTAGTTATGCTACCCCACCAAACTAGTTTATCCATCCTTAACAACTTCCAATATGCTAAAAATCTAGCCCAAAAGTGCTACTCATATTTTAATTTACATTAATTACCGCATATCTATCACATAAGCTATAACATAGTATTTCTCAATATACTCATATCATTTGACAATCAACGTAACTGTACACTAGTTATAATTTAATTCCACACATTCATTTGAGTACACATGTACATATAACACTCTTTTACATGCATATGTACATAGAATCCCCAAGTTGTCCTCCCGAATGCATTTCCTAGTATGCTATCAGGTTTCAGGTACATTACGCACCACTCCTGGGCCATTGGGTCGGAATCTCACCACCAATCCCAAATCATAAACACATACTAGAGCCGGTCATAAACATCCAACAGTGGGTCATAATCATACCACATTACCCTAACCGGACTCGAATCTCACCTATAGTGGTCATGTAATAGTCCTATGACTTAGAAAAACAACCCAACACCTGCTGGTCAACGCAGGGTAGACCGCCCACTATGCGCAACCTTCAACAATAGAATAACTAGACTAGGTATGTTCACATATAAATCAATTACACACACACACACACAGACATATATATATATATATATATATATATATATATATATATAATCGGCTAACGTGCATAATGTCTCTCATAGCACCAACAATCAAATCTCAAGTTTGTCCCGACTTCCCAATTTTTGTGAAGTATTCACTTAATTATGATTAATTTTTCTAACTTCATTTTATGGCCAACATGCTATTCTACCTAAGAACTTAGAGTAAGCCTTACCAAAACCAACTCCCAATTTCACAATTATTACCCAAGTATGATCACCCTATTATACCTAAAGTTTCTTACCTAGAACACATCCCCGGTTACCTAAGGCACTTTTAACAATCCTTCTATATTTCCAAAAGTCAAATTCTATCTCTTATACTACATAAACCATTATGAACCCTAAACAATCCACAAAAAAATAATAGATGGCAAGGAGACTAGCCATCAAATTCGAACCGATTCGCTGGCTGGACCAAACCTGTTCGGTGAGCGAACCGATGTGACAACCCGCAATCTGAAATAGGGGGTGGCCAGCCCGATACTCCAATAGAACAGGAATCAAGGATGGAATCATTCTCAGCATCACAAAAAAATAAAAGTATACAGGATAACCACTCCATATTTCAGAAAAACGGGTTGCCAAAAATTTTGGTTTTAATGTTAAAGAAATGAATTTAAACAACCCAATTTAAAAAGAAAGTGGGAACCCCAGGTATATAATATTACATTACACCTCAAATATACAATAAGGGACCGAATATGTTGTCGATCAACAGTCTCATATAATTAATATTAAACGAGTTCAATAAATTACATCATACATTACATTAGACAATTACAAAAGCTTGGGCCTCACGCCCGAGTAAAAGACCCGATCTTAACTAGAGTGCAAGAATGATGGCGTCTATTGCAATGCGTCCTGTAAATACCCGCAAAGCATCATGGCTCGCCAAAGACACCGGGATAGGAAGTCAGATCAGGCATCCTTACGGCCGAGTACCTGAGCGGATATAAGATGCATGCACAACAAGAAATATGAACAGGCCAGGGCCCTGTTTTATATGATTACTAGATGAATAAAGAGTATGACAATTATGAATAAAAATCATGCTAGAAAAGATAAAAATCTACCTACACAGTTCTAAAACATGAACTAAGGAAATCATATGATCATAAAATTTAAATTTAATTATACATAAGAAAATTAAGAGTAACATTAATTAAAAACCTCCATCATTTCATACTGTTCCATTTCATTGTTATGTTCCTTATCAGGAACTCATAATTACAATTATTGCTCTTTCTAGCATTCCATTCCTTATCAGGAATATAATCATCATCAAATGATCTTTGTGGCATTTCATTGTGCTCTTTATGGAACTTCATCATGCTCTTTATGGCATATCTCAATACATCAAGTCCCACTTGATTATGAATTGTTATATTCATATACATATAACGATTCTAAGATCGTCCCTCCGAGTTTCCCCACTGGGCGCGCCCCTAAATAACCATCATCTTCCAGGGGCCTATCAAACAAGGCAGCCTGGGCACCTATCGCAACGTCGGGAAGCGGCCATATGCCTGCAGAAGAGTCATAACCACACCCGCAATTACCTCACTAGTGCAGAAAATATACAACAATGCTCATATGGCCTGGGGCTATATCCACCCTGAATTCACTAGCCAGGGGGCATCACTTGACGCACGAAACTTACCTTATGATGGCATTTAGAGAGGTGTGTTTAAGTAAATTAGCATTTACCATATTTATGATTAAGTAAATTATCATTTACCATCATCATTACCATTTCCATTTCATTTTCAATTCCAATTTACGTTGTATGTTTCTTTTTATCCGAAACCATATTCATTTACATTTTTGTAAATAATTCACCTTATTATCCGGAGCCATATGATAAATTATATCGTCATTACAACCTCAAAAGAATGAATAACTCTTAATTATCTTCAAACATTTTAGGGTATTACTTCAAAACCCCAATACTATCATACCTCAAACGAACGAATAAACTTTCAATTCATTCTCCCAACATTCGTTTGCGGTGTTATTATGAACCATCAAGATTAACATAGCTCCATTGAGCTCCTAAAATCTCCCAACACAACTCTATAACTCCTAGTCTCAATATAATTAACTAAAAGGAAAGAATGCCCTAACACCAATAGGCATAACCCCAGAAAACCCCATATAAACCATTACTAATCTAGGGTAGTTCCCCAACTCATCTTGAACTCTAGGACTCTAAGTTTACTTCATATAAGAAGGTTCCTAGGTCCTAAGCCAAAAGAAAAATGAGAAAAAAATTGAGTTAAAAAAAATAACTCAAAACAGCATGATTCCGAATCGATTCGCCCTAGGGCGGAATCGATTCGACCTAGCGAATCGATTCGCCCAAACAGTGAATCGGTTTGGACATAATACCTGGGATTCTGCAAACTACCGAATCGATTCAGCCTTAACCTGAATCAATTTGGGTACCCAGACCTGGGGACTGACCCTTAGCGAATCGATTCGCCCAGGGGGTCGAATCGATTCAGCCTAGAGAAATTGCCAAGAATGGCTTACGGGATGTAAACCCTAGATTTTCTCCAAACCTCAAATCTATTCCATTTTTACACACATCCAACATCATAAATCTACCCCAAATCAACCTACATGATTATTAACAACTATAATCCACAATTTCATCATCATAAACTAAGATTAGGGTTTAAACACCATAAATTTCATTTTTCATCCATAAATATAAATACACAACTATCACAAAAATTATTCATCTGAAATCATATATTAGCAAGTAGAAAACTTGCCTTGAAGTATAAATCTTAGATTTCTTTGTGGTAGATGCAATCCCAAGCTTCAATCTCCCATCTCTCTACTTTTCTCCTCTTTCTTCTTCTTCTTCTTCTTCTTCTTCTTCTTCTTCTTCTTCTTCTTCTTCTTCTTCTTCTTCTTCTTTTTCTTCTTCTCTCTCTCTCTCTTTTTAAGTTGGTAACACGCAAATGAGAAATGAAATAAGGGGCAAGACTTAAAATCGTGGCTTAAGTCTAAAGTCCCCAACTTAAGTGGTTAATACCACATTAAAATGACTCCCAAATACGCGCTTACATTAAAACCAGTCAAAAGTGCCCGAAACCTAAAAATAAAATATGGAACTTATTCTGAATGTCTCGCACATTCCGGGACTAACTACACCCTCTAAACTGGCATCCGAAAATTTTATAAATTATTTCTAGTTCCGGTTTCATTTAAACCATAATGTCATTTAAAACACATGACACTATAAAACATGCAACCTGATGATATTTACTTTCATATACAGTAAATATGCATCAATCTTGTAAATATTAACTTTCAACTCCCAAAATTATGTAACAACCCTCACTTTTGAGAGACTATTTTATATTTATTTACTATGTGTAGTAATTAATTATAAAATGATGGATGTTGAGTAAATATTAATTTAATATGGAAAAGGTTAATATTTACTGAAATGTTGTATGATTACCTGATGAGTAGGTAAAAATATCAATGTGGTGAATTGTTGTGTCATAAGAATTAAAATGACATTTTGGTTTAATATGAAATCGGAACTTAAAATGAGTTATAAAATTTCCAAATGATAATTTGGAGGGTGTAGTTAGTCCCGGTAGGTGCGAGACAGTCAAAATAAGTGCCATATTGTATTTTGGCATTTCGGGCACTTTTGACTGGTTATAGCTTAAATGTGTAGTTGCGATTTATTATATAACGTATTGATCATTTAAGTGGGCTTTTAGACTTAAGCCACGTTTTATTTTCCCAACTCTATTCCCATTCTTCCATTACACACTTCTAGACCTAGAGAGAAAGAGAGAAGAGGAGAGCTTTGGATAAAGAGAGAGATTGAAGGTTTGGAGTTTGTTCTTGCTTTCATCTTCACCAAATCTGAATTTACTACATCAAGGCAAGTTACCTACTTGCTATTATATGATTTAAGTGGATTAAATAGCATTGATAGTTGTGGATTGTTATGATTTAGTTTAGTTAGGGTTTTATTGGATTTATGGGTATTAACCCTTGGAAATGGATTTGGATGATAAATATTATAAATGATGGTAATTAGACATATTTTTGGTGCATTAGTTCCATTAGATTATTTGGGTTTGGTTGGTTTTGAGGTTGGGAGAAAATTTGGAGTTCATGACTCCATAGCCAAACTTGGCATTTTCGCAGGGCAAATCGATTCGGCCCCTAGGGCGAATCGATTCGTATAGATGCAGCTTTCCAGGTATATGTACCTGAATTGATTCGGGTTAAGGCCGAATCGATTCGGCATATGTAGAATGTTGTATTTGTCTTCCGAACCGATTCGCTTTCAGGGCGAATCGATTCGGCCCTTAGGGCGAATTGATTCGGGTCCTGCAGTTTTGAGTTATTTTCTTGTTTAATTTTTGATCTTTTTCTTTAGGCTTAGGACCTAAGAACCTTCTTGAATGAAGTAAACTTAGAGTCCTAGAGTAGAAGTTGAGTTTGGTCGCCACCCTAGATTAAAATGGGTTCATTTGGGGTTTATTCCGGGGAGGTTTAAAGTAATGTTAAGGCATTACTTCTCTTATTTAACCTTTTGGTATTTTGGGTGTTTTAAGCCCATTATTTGGAGACTTAGGGGCTTATCGGATTTATATGAACTTTTGGAATTGTAGAATCATAATAAATATTTGGAGACTAAGCCAAGACTGGCAATATGAGGAATATCAATGAAAATACTCTATGGGAATAGGTTCGAATAAAATGAACCCAAATTGTTTAAAGATGATAGGTTCGAATAAGATGAACCAAACTATTTCATGATGATAGGTTCAACTAAAAAGGAACCCAAACTATGTTGATGATGATTGGTTCAAATAAAATGAACCTAGTTGTTTAATGATGATAGGTTCGAACAAAATGAACTAAATACATGGATAATTAGAAAATGGAAATTGGTAATGAGATTTAAAAATGGTAAATGTTAATTTACTTAAACACACCTCTATAAATGACATCATAAGGGAAGTTCGCGCTCTTGGTGATGCCCCCTGGATAATGACTGCAGGGTGAATATAGTCCTAGGCCATATGCGGGGTTTTTATATGTTTTCTGTGTTGGTGAGGGGATTCCGGGTGTGGTCCTGACTCTCCCGCAGGCATATGGCCGCTTCCCGACGTATCGATAGGTGCCCAGGTTGCCTTGTATAGATAGGTCCTGGAAGATGATGGTCATTTAGGGGCGCGCCCAGTGGGAAAACTCGGAGGGGCGTTCTTAGAATCGTTATATGTATAAGAATATAAATTTTCTGCATCAAGTGGGACTTGATGGTTATATGCCATAAAGAGCATGGATACGTGCCATAAAGAGCATGTGATTGAGATTTATGTGCCATAAAGAGCACTTGATACTAATGGTATTCCTATTAAGGAATGGAAAGATAATTTGGAAAGATAATTAACTATGGAAGTTAATAAATCAAAGGAAATTATATCTTCTTGATTAAACCAAATAAATGGTTTTATTCCTAATAAGGAATGTAAGAAGGATATGGTAATTGGATTAATGAGCAAAGGTTTTAAATTTAAGTTATTTACTTTTATTTCTCTTATGTAAATGACATTTTATTTCATAATTAAGTTAAATATCTTAAATTGTAATGTAAGTTTAACATGCTAGTTATCATGCCATATTATCATCCTTGTCATCCATGCATAACTGTTCATTTCTATCATGCTTTTTATTTCTTCTGGTTATCATATAGAACCCGACCCTGACCGGTTCATTTTCTTTGTTGTGTATATGATTGTATCCGCTCAGGTGTTCCACCGCAAGTACGCCCGTTTTGATATTTCCATCCCTTTGCTTTTGACGGGCTGTAAGATTTTGCGGATTATTACAGGACCTTGAATTAGATGTTTTCTTCTTTGTGTTCTAGATACGATCGGGTCTTAACTCGGGCGAGTGGCTCAAACCTTCATATTTGATTAATGAATGTAACAAGTAAGATATTAAACTGTTGTACTGTGTTGTATGTAGTTGTGGACCGACAGCCTATTCGGTCCTTTTGTATACATTCGTGTTAGATGTATTATATATATTCTTGTGGAATTCCACTTGCTTATCATATTGGGTTGTTTAAATTTAATTTTCTTAACTGGTTTTAAATTTCTAAACTTTTGGCAACCCGTTTTCTGATTTATTGGGTGGTTTTCCCGGATACTCAGTTTATTTTTGTGATGCTGAGAATGATATCCATCCATGATTCCTGTTACGTTTGAGTATCGAGCTGGCCACCCCTTATCTCGGATCGCGGGTTATCACAAATTAATATTTACTCCAGTTCCAACATTTTATGTAATTACCATATGCGGTAACTTAATATAAAATTAGCCTCCTAAAAGTGAGCGTTGTTACATACTCCCCCCCTTATGAGGGAATTTTACCCTCAAAATTCGGGCATACCCTAATCGCATAAGGGTATACTACCCTAAACTATCATTCTATTGCCCTTAACAAACCCTCGTTATTACGGCATCCCAAAATGGCCTCGGACTAAGGTCGTCACTATCGATCTCAGTCTAAAATCTTTGTGCTCTATCATAGCACAAAGCGTTCCTCACAAACTATCAATTCCACCTTCCCATGGCGGAATACGATACCCACATGACTTGGCATAAATAGTCTTACATCCCCACGTTACATCCCTGCTCGGGGATGCCTACACCAACGCTAAATGGTTTAACCCCAACACTACTCAACTTATCTTCGCATAGGCGTATCCCTTCCAAGCATATGGCTCAAAAGCCCAATCCTTAAAGAAATGTCTCGGAACTATTTCAAGTCCAAGGAATATATTATCCGTTGGTTCCATCCAACAAGTATGTGAATTTCTCCACCGGCTACAAAAGTCCACTCACGGTGCCATATCTTAGAAGACGATCCAAATTCTTGTACGGGAAATTTCTTCCATACAAGCTATTGCTCCCATCCATCCATTTAGCCTAAGGCGCACATTCGAAGTATGCCTCCCGGCATTAGGTTAACTTCCTACACTAGTTTATCCATTTTAGGGTGGTAAAATACACTCCATTTCCATACGGTTCCCATGTCTTCATGGAGACTTTACCAACCTTTCGACATGAATATCTAGTCTCGGTCCCCCACCAGATGAGCACTTCACACGGTCTTACCACTCCTCCATAAAAGTGGGGCATACTCCTCTACATATCGTTCGCCCATAATGTCCGAAAAAGCAACGGTTCGATCAAACGATCAATAATTTTCTCAAATAGGATCATGACCAATTTGGTGCCGGCAATTCAAAGAAAACATCTTTGAATATACCTTTCTTCATTCCACTACTACTCTTCTTTACACGAGTGGGTGAAATGGTCAATCATAGACTGGAATGCCCTTGCTCCAAGGTCTTCCTAGTTCTGCTCGTTTCATTTGGCTTTCCATGCCATCACAAATATCTCCGATGGGTTTCTTACTCGACGCATCTACTACCCCAACCGCATTCCCTTAGCGAATGAGAAAATCCAATCAATAGTCCGTTATGAACTTCATACAACAACTCGATTTCTCCCACGACATACAGCAACAACTTGTTGCTCGCGATAAATACTAAATTTCCTGCCCAGGAAGAAGTGCCTCCAACACTTTAAGGCGATTGCTACCGCAATGAATTCTAAATCAAGCGTCGAATAATACTTCCCACAAAGTTTAAGTTTGTGAGATGCATAGACAATGGGTCCATGCTCCAGTATTTTACTCCCCATCCTGGCAGAGACTTGTTCCTTAAATTCACCCTCGAGCTTAACCACATGAACTCGGGAGTGAAAGTCAGCTCATCCTTTTAACTCCCCCGAAAGTTAGGTTACCAATGTAACCTTCTATCTAAGAGAGACCTCATCTCCATCGGCCTAACCTTCTAAATCTCTCAAGATTCCATACTCCTCGTTTCTAGGGACGTACTGCCCCTAAGGGTTAACCCACAACATATTTGTGGTCAACCCCCTATAGCCTTCCTAAATCAACATCACCTGCCCTACAGGCCTTACTTCCTAAAAATCCTAAGGTCGATCTATATATATCCTATCTAGGTCGTAGACGTATAAAACTAAGTATATCCCTAGTGTCCAAGACCTTTCTCAACTCCCGACATTTGCTCGGTTTCATGCGTGGGACGTCTCGCCGAAGCGAAATCCAGACAAGGAACCCTCCCGTTACACTACTACCTCACATCGTCGGTCATCAAGATGTGACGGTCTAAGATACATGTTCGAGGCCGATAAATTTTTAACTTGAAATTCTACTAATAAAATTTCACTTCTATATATATTACCATACTAATAATTTAGAATTCCAACAAACCGTACATTTACTTTCTGTAAAGTCTTTCAAATATTTATCCCACAACATATATACATCTTTCTAAATATCCTTCTTATCAAGGCATAACCTGAAGTCTCAATTCGACTTCATATCTCAGTTTCCCTCACATCGATCAGAGGAGAGAACTATATATAGTGCTTCTATCTCGCACTTTAATAGCCCTTAATCACCCTACTACGTGATTCCTGGCTAAACCTTTCAACCCAACTCTTAATCAATAAAATAAAATAAAATGAAATAAAATAAAAGAAGAGAAATAACATCATCTCTCCACTCCCAACGTCGTTGAGGTTCACGCGTGGAGCGTCCCGCAAAAGCGGAAACCAAACAAGGAACCCCTCCTATGCATTACTACTCAACCTTGTTGGTCGTGGAGATAAGGCATAACAATCATACACAATGCAAACAAGCAATTAAACACACACGCAAGATAACACAACAAGTAATAAAAACCTCCTACTTACCTCAACCACCCCTATAAATTCTCAACCTGTATCGAGGAGAGATATTATAGGACAACTAGTTCCATCCTGAAACTAGAAGTAGGATAGCCTCGCAATCTATTTGCTTGCTATCACCCCAATCGAACCAAAATATCTTTACTTGCATAGTACACATCATACAAGTAGTAAATAACGTACATAATACTTAAAAGAAACTATATCATCACTCACTTTATAACGAGTGAAGGAAAATATAAAACTTCCCTACCATGGAAGTCATATAATTACCCTATTTATAGTAGCGTGGATACTACTACAAACTCAATATGCACACCCGAATTTATAGTAATTACAATACTACTAAATCTTATCATAAGGAATGCACCACCCACTAGTAAGGTGGAATTCCTGCCAACATTTTTGCTAATCACTCCTGGTTAATACTAATGGTTCTCAGATACGGTATTCGAGTCTTATCCGAACCAATATTACTTCCATCAACGCCCTAGCTAGACCTTTATTCCTGCCCTTGTTTTCTCCAATCAGCATAATGAAAATGCGTGGTTCTTCCATGTCATTATCATTGTTTTGCCCCTAACTTCCAACCAATTATCCACGCGACTCCCTTTCACCATCTCAACGAAAGGGAACACGCTACCGGCCTCCCCTTCCTTAGTTCAATGAAACCTCCCCGGGCGGATGTCCACCAATGGGGTTTCATGATCACTGCTCCATCAGAAGTGTTAACGACACTTATTCTGGAGCCTATCATTCTATTGAAGGACTCTTCCTTCCTTACACCAGCCTTATTTTGGTGCACGGCCTCCCTAATCGTACAACTCTTTACTCACCATCGGCCTCTGTCCGAACCTCGCGTGAGCATTTGAGAATCCATCTTCTCATCAGTCTAGTTACCCAGAGAAACTCGTTGCTGATTATGTCCATCGGGTTTCTCCATGGGAAAAACTTCCTTCACCCACAAATATAGTGACCATGTTCTCACCATCTCAACACTACTCCTACGGGTGAAGGATTCTCCTCCATCCTACTTCAACAGGTGGACCTTATCATGGGCTCTTCTCCACTCCAATTTTAACGTTACTTGGAATCCCAAGCTTAGTATCACTCTCTACTTCCAGCGGTACTTGGGAAGACTATATCCACTGTAATCAGTGGTCGCAGTATCAAGACAAGAAAGTGCTACAAAAAGGGAGCGACCTCCAAAGCGGTCCTCATCCCCGACCACAACTTACAGTTCCTATTAATTCCATCTAATGATGCCTTCACCACAACCTTCCCTGGCGCCCTTCTTCAATCGACCTACTACTCTCACACGAATGTGCAAAAGATTCTATAGGTTCTACCTCATGGCAGAAGAACGAGATCTCACAAGAGAAATCAACAATCTTAATCCTAAGGCTCTATGTCCAATCAAAAGCAACGCTGAAAGCGTAAAGCATTCACACAGACCCCTAAGGACTCTAGAACCTGATGCTCTGATACCATTTGTGACAACCCACAATCCGAAATAGGGGTGGCCAACCCGATACTCCAATAGAACAAGAATCAAGGATGGAATCATTCTCAGCATCACAACAAAATAAAAGTATACAGGATAACCACTCCAAATTTCAGAAAAACGGGTTGCCAAAAATTTTTGTTTTAAAGTTAAAGAAAAGAATTTAAATAACCCAATTTAAAAAGAAAGTGGGAACCCCGGGTATATAATATTACATTACACCTCAAATATACAATAAAGGACCGGATATGTTGTCGGTCAATAGTCTCATACAATTAATATTAAACGAGTTCAATAAATTACATCATACATTACATTAGACAATTACAAAAGCTTAGGCCTCACGCCCGAGTAAAAGACCCGATCTTAACTAGAGTGCAAGAATGACGGCGTCTATTGCAATATGTACCGTAAATACCCACAAAGCATCACGGCTCGCCAAAGACATCGGGATAGGAAGTCAGATCAGGCATCCTTGCGGCGGAGTACCTGAGAGAATATAAGATGCATGCACAACAAGAAATATTAATGGGTCAGCGCCCGGTTTTATATGATTACAAGATGAATAAAGAGTATGACAGTTATGAATAAAAATCATGCTAGAAAAGATAAAAATCTACCTACACAGTTCTAAAACATGAACTAAGGAAATCATATGATCATAAAATTTAAATTTAATTATACATAAGAAAATTAAGAGTAACATTAATTAAAAACCTCCATCATTTCATACTGTTCCATTTCATTGTTATGTTCCTTATCAGGAACTCATAATTATAATTATTTCTCTTTCTAGCATTCCATTCCTTATCAGGAATATAATCATCTTCAAATGCTCTTTGTGGCATTTCATTGTGCTCTTTATGGCACTTCATCATGCTCTTTATGGCATATCTCAATACATCAAGTCCCACTTGATTATGAATTGTTATGTTTATATACATATAACGATTCTAAGACCGTCCCTCCAAGTTTCCCCACTGGGCGCGCCCCTAAATAACTATCATCTTCCAGGGGCCTATCAAATAAGGCAGCCTGGGCACCTATGGCAACGTCGGGAAACGGCTATATGCCTGCGGGAGAGTCATAACCACACCCGAAATTACCACACCAGCGCAGAAAATATACAACAACGCTCATATGGCCTGGGACTATATCCACCCTGCATTCACTAGCCAGGGGGCATCACCTCACGCACGAAACTTCCCTTATGATGGCATTTAGAGAGGTGTGTTTAAGTAAATTAGCATTTACCATATTTATGATTAAGTAAATTATCATTTACCATCATCATTACCATTTCCATTTCATTTTCAATTCCAATTTACGTTGTGTGTTTCTTTTTATCCGAAACCATGTTCATTTACATTTTTGTAAATAATTCACCTTATTATCCGGAGCCATACGATAAATTATATCGTCATTACAACCTCAAAAGAGTGAATAAACTCTTAATTATCTTCAAACATTTTAGGGTATTACTTCAAAACCCCAATACTATCATACCTCAAAGGAATGAATAAACTTTCAATTCATTCTCCCAACATTCGTTTGAGGTGTTATTATGAACCATCAAGATTAACATAGCTCCATTGAGCTCGTAAAATCTCCTAACACAACTCTATAACTCCTAGTCTCAATACAATTAACTAGAAGGAAAGAATGCCCTAACACCAAAAGGCATGACCCCGGAAAACCCCATATAAACCATTACTAATCTAGGGTAGATCCCCAACTCAACTAGAACTCTAGGACTCTAAGTTTACTTCAAATAAGAAGGTTCCTAGGTCCTAAGCCTATAGAAAAAGGAGAAAAAAATTAAGTTAAAAAAAATAACTCAAAGCAGGATGATTCTGAATCGATTCGCCCTAGCGAATCGATTCGCCCAAATAGCGAATTGGTTCGGACATAAGACCTGGGTTTCTGTAAACTACTGAATCGATTCGGCCTTAACCCGAATCGATTCGGGTACCCAGACCTGGGGACTGGCCCTTAGCCAATCGATTCGCCCAAGGGGCCAAATCGATTCGGCCTGGAGAAATTTCCAAGAATGGCTTACGGGTTGTAAACCCTAGATTTTCTCCAAACCTCAAATCTCTTCCATTTTTACACACATCCAACGTCATAAATCTACCCCAAATCAACCTACATGATTATTAACAACTATAATCCACAATTTCATCATCATAAACCAAGATTAGGGTTTAAACACCATAAATTTCATTTTTCATCCATAAATGTAAATACACAACTACCACGCAAATTATTCATCTTAAATCATATATTAGCAAGTAGAAAACTTTCCTTGAAGTATAAATCTCAGATTTCTTTGTGGTAGATGCAATCCCAAGCTTTAATCTCCCATATCTCTTCTTTTCTCCTCTTTTCTCTTCTTCTCTCTCTCTCTCTCTCTCTCTAAGTTGGTAACACACAAATGAGAAATGAAATAAGGGGCAAGACTTAAAATCGTGGCTTAAGTCTAAAGTCCCCAACTTAAGTGGTTAATACCACATTAAAATGACTCCCAAATACGCGTTTACATTAAAACCAGTCAAAAGTTCCCGGAACCTAAAAATATAATATGGCACTTATTCTGACTGTGTCGCACATTCGGGACTAACTACACCCTCTAAACTGGCATCCGACAGTTTTATAAATTATTTCCAGTTTCGGTTTCATTTAAACCATAATGTCATTTAAAACACATGACACTATAAAACATGCAACCTGATGCTATTTACTTTCATATAGAGTAAATATGCATCAATCTAGTAAATATTAACTTTCAACTCCTAAAATTAATATTTACTCCAGTTCCAACATTTTATATAATTACCTTATGCGGTAACTTAATATAAAATTAGCCTCCGACAAGCAAGGGTTGTTACAACCGACTCACTCTCCCCAGCGAATCGATTCGATTTACTGGGCTACCATGACAAACTTAAGACATGATTTTCACTTTCTCCTTTAACCTTAGGAGTTCTAACCTTCATGTAAACCCCAAATATGATTACCAAACCAATCCCAAACATAAATTAACAAGTTTCTACGTATGATTCATACCCAATACCATATAATTCATGAGATCACCCAATTTACATCAAGATTCATGCATGTTTAAACCCTTAATTCAAGACTAATTTTTTTTTCTTAAATCAATTAAGAACTCATATTTTTCCTTTAATCATATCAGATCTTTTTTATTATCATTATAAGATTCCTCTTTGATGATTTCTTTAATCAAAACCCCATTTTACATGGTTCTCCCCGACCAAAAAATTGTGTTCTTCCCACACCAATTTTTACACGAATATTTGAAACTAAAAATAAGATTAAGATAAATTTAATACTTTCCTTGAGAGCTATGAATTTATGATATTTCCTTCTTGTATTCCCCTATTGCCAATGATCTTCAACCCGGATGAGCTTGATCACCACCCCGAATTCCTTTTCTCTTTACTTTTCTCACTTTTCTTCTTTTCTTTTCTTTCCTATCTCAAAACCCTAGCCTCTTGAATGGTTGGATAGCTTCCCATTCTATCCACCTTAGATAAATATAAACCTAAACACTCCAAAATCCCGAAAGTAAGTCAACCCTTATATGTCAAATGACCAGAATACCCTTTTACAATTCCCGTTTAGCCAAAAAGTCTCTTGAAACCAAATTATAATCCCCAGATGCCTATTTTTGACTATTTCAACCCATTTCGGACCATTGGCACACTCAAAATCACCATCCGAGTTATTTAACATTAATTTCCATCTCGGGCATGACACGACTCTATTCGCATGAGATACCGTTAAACCCATGGCTTTTACTTACAACGTAACATAATTTAACATGTTTTCATTTACTTCTCACATAAGTAAATATAATTACACATAAATATTAATCCTTTTATTCTCTAATAAATATTTATTTAAGTCACTTTATTTCTAGATTTAATTAAATTACGTGCACACATGTAATATAAAATTCTTTAAAAGACACAGGGTGTTACATAATCACCCTAATTGCAGAATTTCGTCTTCAAAATTCGGACATACATGGAATAAAGGGCTCCGAATCATTTTTTTCGCATGTCATCCTCATGATCTCACGTCGACTCATCAACATTATGATGCCCCCACTGAATATGAACTAATGGCACCACCTTCGACTGACGCTTATGCGCACTATGATCCAGGGTGACAATAGGTCTCTCCTCATACGTAATGTATGGATGTAACTCAATCTTCTCGAACGAAATATGACAGTAAGCCATCTCACTCCTTTGGTATTTCTTCAGTGACTACACATGAATTAAATTGTGAATCCTCCACAAATGATTTGCAGGTCAAGCCTATGTGTCTGGTCCTATCCTCTCAATAATCGAGAAGGCCCCACATATCTCGGTGATAGCTTTCCCTTCTTCTCGAAACTATATAACTCACTTCATGTGAGATTTTTGCAGTAACATCTGACCATTCACGTTAAACTTTAAAAACCTTTAGTTACTACCCTTGAAGTCCAGAATATACATCCTCAGTATATCCTCCAACATCTTAGTCTCCCTTCCCATCTTTCCATCGATCTACAAGTGATACGTCTTGTTTAAACACAACTCCATCCCCATCGCCTCCTGACAACTCTACTAGAGGTGGGACATAAATATTTTATCTTGGTCCAAAGAAATATTGGGCGGAACCTCATGCCGGATCACTCTCTTTATAGAATGAAATGTTGGGCATACTACCTAATCGTGTAATTCACCCGAATTAGTGAGAACTTCTCCACCTCAGTCAATCGATCCTAATAACCCGAGGAATCTTAACCCGTTCACGACATTGGTAACCCAAAATGAAATCCATCAGTATACACCCCCATTCCCTTACTGGAATCTCCAATCATTGCAGAACTCATAGGATCAACCTTCTTCATCTAACGAGTAGTGCACCTTAAGACAAACTTTGTTATGTCTCACTCCACACCAAAACACACATACTTTATCCAACATTATATGGAACATCTTTATCCCCCTCTCGGGGTACACCAAAAACCATAGCCCATGCGTCTGCTCCATAACTACACACTTTGTAGGTCCTCCTTATTTGGGTCATTCAACCTCTTATTGATGTGGAAGCCACCCTCAGAACTGACTGAGTAAAACTTTTATGTACCTTCCATAACTATTGAACCTTCCCTTAGCAAGAAAAATCCCTTGCCCGTTTCTTTAAAGTCCCTTAACCCATCTCGGGTGTGATGTTTCTCACTGCTATAAATGCTCGGACTATCTTCTTCCCCTAACAAAATTCAATCCAACTCACCATTCCAAATCTACTGCTAACTGCCCTATTGGGTATACAACTCAACTCATTTACTTCCATATTTCCTTATCTCAGATGATATGGAAAATCGAACTCACCAGGGCACCCATACACCTTATACTATGTGCATATTCACATAAATACCACAAATGCAACCCACATATGTTAATGTTTTACTCGATTATCCTACTAATCGTGGTTCAATATTTATGAAATTACCCCACTTTTAAACGAGTGGTAGAAGCGTTCCCCAGTTCTGTCTTCAAAAAAATACTTAGCCTCAATGGCCTAGATTATATAATAGTTATATGCTAAGAACATTATATCTATACCAATGTAATGGTTAATGTACTAAACCAAATCCCTAGAACCCAAACATCTCCCTCTCCTGACACTTACTAAGTTTCATGCGTGGGAAGTTTTGCAAGCGAAATTCAAAGAAGGAACCTCCCCAATGCTTTACTACCTATCTTTGTCAGTTATCGGGACCTGTATGCCCAAGACACATTACTAGTACACTCAAAAATCCTTTCCCCAGAAGTACTAAGTCTAATCGTCAAATCCCAAATCTCTAAAGGAGTCATACAATAAGGCACCCTCACTATCGCTAAGTCCCCAGTGCTAAGTCAATCACAACTTGACCTCTACACTTGGTTAAAATCCCAATATCCTCTGAATCACATCAGTAAAGTCCCTAAACACAAGGATCGAATATAACGAGACAACTATGATCTCTGAAGTCTCCTCTCCAAAATAGTATAAATGCGTGCTCGACTCTCACTCATGATGAGACATCGCAAAAAGAAACACATGCGTCCCTAAAATAGAGAACACGATAGTCGTATTGTAACAGTCCACCATCACTCTACACTTCACTAACCAGTCTGCACCCAAGTTATCATCATAGTCATAAATCTTTAAAATGAGAAAATAAACTAAAAAATTTCCTCCCAATGTTCACACCCACTCCCCTACAAATGGAACAAAAGAGATCCCCATTACCCAATGGTAAAAATACCCACATAATAATAACTGGCACTATATCCACTAAACCCATATCGTGCATTAATTTAGTGTAAAAAAAATAACGTAATGTGCCTTTATCACCCAGAACCTCCCCAATGTACCCATGTATAAGAAAACATACCCTCAATCGCTAACGACTCTGGCTATAAAACCGGTTCATGAACGTGATACACATGCCCAAACTACCCCTGTCCCTGCGAAGGTAGCAATACTGGAATTGCTAGTGGGGATAGAAGCTACTACAACTATTTCCCTGACTAGGTAACCTACTCTTAAACTGTAGTCCTATTTGGGCACTCAATCCGCATGTGGCCCTACTCCCCACATACAAAACACCTCCCCGTGAAATTTACCTACCCTTGGCCCTGCTGACCTTAACAAGGATACTATTTTCTCTGGCCTTGCTGGACTTGATATCCACGACCTTGCTGGTCTCTAGTCCAGTTCACCTGGCCTTGATGACCCTTCCTTTAGCTACCATTACCTAACCTAAATCTCTTAGCCGAGTCCCCCTATTCGGAATCTCGTTCATGTTGCCTACCCTATTGATATGGTGCTCCGCTTGCATCATTCCCCCCTATTTTACCCTGTTAGCTAGACTTTTCGGACCTCTTTACTCCTTTTTAATGGAAGTGATGGTCTTGAAAGTGTGGCATTGACGACCTCAACATAAGTCCTCAATGTTGAATTTTCCAATAAGTGCTAGCGAATCATCCAAGTGATTCCATTAATAAACTTAAGGAACCTCTTCTCCTTGGTGTTCACCTTGTCTGGGACAAAGTTCACCAAGCCTATGAATTCTTCCTGGTATTCGACCACAGTTTGGTCCTCTTATGAAAGGTCAAGGAATCTCCTCCTCATCTTTGTTTGAACTGATCATGAAAAGTACTTGCGATCATATCTCAATCAAAATTACTTAATGGTCATAGTGTATCTATCCTCAAATGTGGTGAATGTCTCCCACCACCGCAATGCTGCTCTTACAAGCTTAAAAGTAGCTAAAATCTGCTTTTAAGTGTCATTACACTTAACTGTACGTAAATGCCTCTGGATGTCTTTCGTCCATTGGCTATCTACAACAACATCCGCTCTCCCCTATAACTCCGACGGATGGCCTTTTTGGAAGGCCTTTCTAACTCTCTCCCACACCAATGGAACTGGGTCGGCTTAGACAACTGGTGCCATAGGATATTGTGGTTATGCCTGCAGTCATCGAGGCATTAACCGCTTGCACAATAATGGTGGCAATCACTATATCTATCAACGTACTCTATGCGACCTACGTCTCCAATTGATCCTCTCCTTCTGTGGTCCTCCAAGTGGACCGAACTGGTTGACCTCTCCTTTTTTTTGGGAATATGAAACTAAATCAAAATCGTATGAGATTCACTTTAACTACATATATTATAGAAAAAGAATGTAGAAGCGCAATATGAATCAACAATCCTAAGCATAGGGCTCTACATCAAATAAACGTAACGTTGTAAATGTAGTAAGTCTGCACAAATCATAAGGATACTAAAACTTTATGCTCTGATACCATCTGTGACACTCTTCCTATTCTAATAACGGATGGCCAATCCTCTACTAAAATAAAATAAGAATCTCAATATTGTTCATTTTTAGCAATAGTGTTGAAAATCAATTAATTACTAATAACCTATTAAGCCCAGTGTCTGATTTTAAAACTTATTAACATGCTTTGTTAAATCATTCAACCATATAAGATAAAAATTAACCAAAACCATAGAACATAATAAGTATAGTTTGAATAATTAAATAAATAATCAAATAAACTCTTGGTAAATACCATATAATTTAAACCAACTACTAAATGAAATAATATAAACAAAGTCTGAAAATAAAGTTTTTCAATTATGGCCAAAATGTACAAATGAAATACTGGAATAACAATCTAACTAGATATAATCGATAGAGGCATTTAAGAAAATCCTACATACAACCACAACTGCTGCAACATCATCTGACTTGAATGACAATCTAACCCTGGCGTCCCTATGTCAGAGCACTTAAAAGATTTTGAAATTATTTTTGATAAGGGTTAGCGCGCACAACATTTCAAAAACATTTAAATGCATTAATAAATATGCAGCAAGAATTATTAATGTTCATCTTGCGTCGCACTCACATGAGATTATCCCCATCCCTCGTATATAGTTCACACCTAACGCATGTCTTTTAAATACCTAGTTATGCTACCCCACCTAACTAGTCTATCCATCCTTAACATACTCCAATACGCGAAATCTCTAGCCTAAAAGTGCTACTCGTATTTTACTTTCTTTTGCTTATCATATAGCTATCACATAAGCTATAACATACTATTTCTCAATTATACTCATACCATTTTATAATCAACCTAACTGTACAGTATTTGTAATTTAATATTCACACCACTACACCAAATCTGCCGAATTGTCATGGTCATTACTTGTCAAGGTCAATGACCGTGACAATTCTGGGAGTGACAACTTTTTGTCACGGACTTATCACGGCCATTGACCGTGACAAGTTCGTTAGAATTATCACGATCATGTCACGGTCTATGATCGTGATAAGTTTTGTCATGGTCATAAACCGTGACAAATCCGTGACATTTAATAAAAAATTGTCACAGTCATTGACCGTGACAAGTTCGTGACAACTTTCTTTGTCATGGACATGTCACGGTCAATGACCGTGACAATTCTTGGTAGAATTGAAAAAAAATCTGTGGGGCAGTATGGCCACTGCCACTGTCCTGCGGTATATTTGTACCTGTTATAGCAACGCTGTACCTGTTCAAACATTATATATCCAAATAAAATAGAGATAGTGCAAATATACATTCAAAATAGAGACAATATGAATCACGATATAATCCAAATATAATTCAAATGTCCAACTTAAAAATAATTTAAATGTACCAACATAAAAATAGTACAATTCAATTAAAAAAATGTCACTACATGTCTTGGGTAAGGTTAACTCTGAGGAGGTGAGTAGGACACACGATATACGAATTGACACACCCACTAATATAGATCGTGCCGCATTGTTCACACAACCACAATGGGGAGTTCTCCTTCTCGGGTATCACATGCATGATGAGCACCTTGGACTCGATGTCTTGAAGCTCACGTCCATGAAGTAGTCGACCCTGGACGATATTCGGATCCCTCAACACCCTCCCTATCCGATGGCCATAAAATACGTCCAGTATAAACACACTCAGCCAACCAAGTGTCGACATTGGTCGGTCGGTCGAAGGGATCCAAATAGGGAAGTGGATCATCAAAGTTCGCAAGTGTCGGTGATGAAGCAGCGAGGTCCACATCCTCGTCATCCTTCACCTCGTCCTCCTGCACCTCCTCCTCCACCACCTTCTCCTTCCGTTTCCCCTTGCGCTTTCCTCCCAACGAATGCTTCATGAATGAGAACATATCTTGGACCGTCGCCTCCAAATGAGACAGCTTTGCGTCATGCGAGTCCACCGTTCGAGCCAACCCGATATCGCTCGTCATCTTGCACCTCCTCCTCCACCACCTTCTCGTCATCCTGCACCTCGTCCTCCCGCACCTACTCCTTCACCACCTTCTCCTTCCCTTTCCCCTTGCGCTTTCCTCCCAACGAATGCTTCATGAATGAGAACATATCTTGGATCGTCGCCTCCAAACGAGACAGCTTCGCGTCATGCGAGTCCACCGTTCGAGCCAACTCGGTGTCGCTCGTCTCCAATCCGATGATCCTAGATTTGTCCACCCGCGAGCTCACCCCCCCTTGTCCTCCCTTGTTATTAGAGCTAATCACTTGGATGAGTACGTCTGTGGATAAAGATGCCTTATCGACATCAGACTGCGACTCATGCACTTCCTTAAGTTTTGCCTGAAATGACAAAAATCACATGATTAGTAAAATAAGTAAATTGAAAAATTATAACGTAATTAACAAAAAGTAAACTGTCGGATAACTTACAATCATGGCCGCGACGCTCGGGAACACCTTCTTGTCCTTCCCCTTCTTCATCTGAAGAGCCACATAAGTATCGAGCCTATGTGGCCTACCCCCAGGGCCACTCCATGTCCTTGAAATAAAATAAAGTAAAATTAGTATCGGCCCCACAAAGTAAAATAATAAAAAATAATATATTCCTCTAGCTATAGAAAAATTAAATCTTACCATCATCCTATGCTCCACCTCGGCGTAAGACGTCCGGTCGGAGTAGTGCACGTCTGTCTTTTTTGCCCGGTTTTCCCTTCCCGTTTGGAAAAATGCCATTGGTCGCTCCTCGAGCTCATTGCCAATGAACTGTTGCCATTTTGCCACTGAGATGGGCTCCTTCAACGGGACGGATTCAAGCGGCTAACGGACTCTCGTGTCTTCCCAAAGTACTGGGTCCGCATATTTTTCTTCCACGTCTTGTGCTGCTCCATGAACTGCTCCAAGACGGAATCGCATAGCTTTGGATCCAGGCTGGATTGTTCATGTCCAATAAATATAATGTTAGTTGCGAATAAATATAAATATAAATATAAAATTAAATTGAAATCGAAATTGAAATTGAAATATTTATATAAATATAAATATAAATATAAATATAAATAAATTACATGTAGTACCACCCAAACAGCTAACTTGAGCTCATATGGCACCTCCTTCCAACTCATATACCTAGGGCCGATGATCGTCTTTACCAGCTCGAGGGATCTCGCTAATAGCCCCGACTTGTTCTCGATGGCCATCCCCAATTTTCTATATTTGGGGAGCCTAGGGGCCGAGGAGACCTCGTCGCCTCCGTTACCACCGAGCCCAGACGACATCATCATAACCAGCATCATCATCCTCTCCTTAATACCTGAAGGAGACATTTGCTGTGAAAAATGTTATTAGTACATATCAAATTGAATTAGAAGAAGACATACAAATATGTATAAGTCCGATCCCAAACACACACATCCCCACCCCCCACATAGACAACAAATTCTATAGATTTAAATAACTTGATAACAAGTTCGAGCCCAAATATAGAACAACAACCTAGAAAGCAGTTCCATGAGTAGCATAGGAGAAACAATCCTATAACAACATTTAATAAAGTTGATAGAGACATTATCATATACACCTCAAATCAGGAATAATTTTGATGAAACTAATCAAAACAAAATAGCATGCTCAAATATTAAGCACAACATTGAAAAACCTAAAAACACAACAAGCCACACACACAATCATAAATTTTCTGTGACACAATGAAATGTAATGTTTACATTAGTTGGTGTTTGGAGTTTGATCCTGAACTTAATAAAAAATGAGAAGGCTAGATTATCAATATCTTCAGAACTAAAAACAAAATATTTAGTATGGAATATCACTAAACAACACAACATAACCATTAACACTCTACATTTGTCTCTTACCTAAAAAATGAGAAAGAGAAATAGTACAAGTATTTGGAAGCTTGTGTGGGGGAGTGTGACGAGGAAAAATGCAGGAAGCCCAATGGAGTACTACTAATATTTCAAACTCTGCATTTTAAAGATGGTGTGCACTAAACAAAATGTCCGATTTACCCTCTCTTTCTCTTTGTTAATACCTACCCTTCCTAGATTGTCGTTCTTTTGAAAAAGAATGAAAATTGGAAAAAGTTGAATGTCGTATCTTTTCTACTAAAATGGTAATAAGCAACCTATAAATGGAAATAAAGATGGTAAATAGGAATGTTTATTGGTTGGGTATAACGCACTATATGTAATTTCAAGTATGTTTCATTTAATTATCGTACTATATATATATTGTTGGATATACAAAGTAATTTTCAAAAAAAGTTGAAAAATCCCACCCCCATATGGATAATAATCCAGTGGTCATGCCACTTTTAAAATTAACCAACCCAACATCGATCCACTATAATCCAACAACAATGTCAACAACAAATGTGTATCCCGTACTAATTTACAATGAGGGGCAATCATATATTAATTTACAATGAGGGGCAATCCTACTTTCATAATTAATCATATATTAATTTACTAATTTACAATGAGGGACAATCATATATTAATTTACTAAAAAAAATTAATAATCAATCAATTCGTTGACAAGGAACACTACGCACAAACACGCACATGCACGCACATATACACACACGTGCACATACACACACACATGCAGCCCCCCACCCCTACCCGACCACCCACCCACCCATCCCTGCCCCCTCCCTCCACCCTGCCCCACCCCCTCCCCCCACCCTGCCCCACCCCTTCCCCACCACACACACACACACAGCCCCACCCCCTCCCCACCTCCACCCCCCACACACATGCACACACACACATACACACACACACATGCACATATATACACACACACACATATATATACACACACATACACATATATATAAATGGAAGAGAGATAGAGAGAAACTAACCTGAAAGTAGAGAGAGAGAGGGAGAGCAGAGTAGAGAGAGAGAGAGAGAGAAAAAAGGAGGGAAGAACCGACGATGGAAAAAAAGAAGGGAAAAGGGTTTTTTACTGGGACATTTGTCACGGACGTGTCACGGTCCTTGACCGTGATAATATTATAAGGATTGTCACAGTCAATGACCATGACAAGTCCGTGACAAGTACATTTTTCATGGCCATTGACCGTGACAAGTCGTTGTCACGGCCTTATCACGGTCAATGATCGTGATAAAAAACGCGTGTTTTTTATCACGGTCAATGATCGTGATAAGGCTAGCCGCTGGAAGGGTGTCAATTTACCATTTTTGGTGTAGTGCACATTCACTTGAGTAAACATATACATATAACACTATTTTTAATCCTCGAGATGTCATTCAAACGCATTCCCCAGTATGCTATCAGACTCTAGGTACGTCACCTACCACTCCTGGGCCATCTGATCGAATTCTCACCATCGATCCCAAATCGTAAACACATACTTGAGGCGATCATAAACAAACATCCATGGGTCATAACCATACCACATTACTGAAAAACGGACTCAAAACCCACCTATAGTGTTCATCAACAATCCTATGACCTGGGGAAATAACCCAACACCTGCTGGTTAATGCCAGGGTGAATCGCCCACTACGCGCAACCTCTAATGATATCATAATTAGAGTAGGTATGTTTAAATTTAAATCAATCACACACACACACACACACACACACACACACACACATATATATATATATATATATATATATATATATATATATATATATATATATAATCGGGTAACGTGCATAATATCTCTTATAGCACTAGCCCACAAATCCCGAGTCTATCTCGACTTCCCAATTTTTATCAAGTATTCATTTACTTATGATTACTTTTTCTAACTTTATTTTTCTGGCCAACATGCTATTATACCTAATCACTTAGCCTAATCCTTATCGGAATATAATTCTCGATTTCATAAATATTATTTAAGTATGATCACCCTATTATACCCAAAATTTCCTACCCATAACTCATCCCCGGTTAACCTAAGGTACTTCATACCTTCCCTCTATATTTTCAGAAGTCAAATTCCATTTCCCAGACTCCCTAAACCACGCCAAACCCTAAACGGTCCACAAAAAATAAAGTAAGGCAATGGAGACCAGCTAGCCAAACTGAACCAGTTTGTTTGCTGGACCAAACCGGTTTGGTGAGCGAATCGATTTGCTCCGCCCAGCGAACTGGTTCAGTTTTGCTAGGTTGCCATGACGAACTTAAAATGGGATTTTCCATTTCCCTTCAACCTTATGAGTTCTAACCTTTATATAAACCCCACTTATGATTACCAAACCAATCCTAAACATAAATTAACAAATTTTTGCATACGATTCATCCGGATAACATCAAATTTATCAGATCACCAAATTTATGTCAAGATTCATGAATGACATAACATTCATGCATGATTTAAAACCCTAATTCAAGATTCAATTTTTTTATTTATTAAATCAATCAAGAACTCATATTTTTTTTATTTTAATTATATGAGATCCATTATATTATCATTATAATATCCTCTTGATGATTTTTTTAATCAAAAAACCGTTTTACATGGTTCTCCTAACTCAAAAATTGTATAATACCACACCAATTTTACATGAATACTTGAAACTAAAAATAAGATTAAGGCAAGTTTAATGCTTGCCTTAAGATCTATGAATTTATGAGATTTTCTTCTTGTATTCCCCTCTTGGCAACGATCCTCAACCCGGATGAGCTTGATCTCCACCCCAGATTCTTTTTCTCTTCACTTTTATCTTTTTTCTTCTTTTGTTTTCTCTCCTCTCTCAAAATCCTAGGCTCTCGAATGGTTGGATAGCTTCCCCTATACCCACCTTACCTAAATATAAACCTAAACACTAAAAATTTCGAAATTTATTCAACCCTTATATGTAAAATGACTCGAATACTCTTTTACGGGTCCCATTTAGCCTAAAGAGCCCCGGAGTACATATTTCTGACTATTTCGACCCATTTCGGACCATTGGCGAACTTAAAATCACCATCTGAGTTATGTAACACTAATTTCCATCTCATGCTCGACATGACTATATCCGCATGTCTCGAATGAGATATCGTTAAACCCGTCACTTTTACCAACTTGCGACGTAACATAATTGAACATGTTTTCATTTACTTCTCATACAAGTAAATATAATTACACATAAATATGAATCCTTTTATTCCCTTGTTAATATTTATTTAAGTCACTTTATTTCTCAATTTAATTAAATTACGTGAACATGCGTAATTTAAAATTCTTTTAAAATACGGGGTGTTACACCAATTTTTAGTCGCTCCAAAATCTATCATAAATACTCTTCTGCGATGGGAAAAATTCATTTACGGACATGTTTCTTACGTCCCTAATTACCATTTTCTTATAGCACGGGTTGAGAATATGATGATAATTTGTAATATCTAAATTTAGACTTAAAAATATGCCCGTTAAAGAGCAAAAACCCAAAATAATCACCAAACGGCCCTGTGAGGGACTCGAACACCTCGTACGTAACTAATGTCACTCGTAGGAATTGATCGCATGGTCACGTGACTTCTTTATAGAGAATATAATGATAATTTTTCAATATCTAGACTTTGGCTTAAAAATATGCTGTAATAGGGAAAAAAACCAAAATAACCCCCAAATGGTCCGTAAGAGGCATACACACCTTTCATGGGACCAATGCAACTCGTAAGAATTGAACACATGATCATGGGACTCCCGATTTGAGAATATCGCGATAATTTGCAAATATATAGACCTCGGCTAAAAAAAATTCCATTAAAGGGAGAAAAACCAAAACAATCTCTAATAACTCCGTAAAGAGGCACAAACACCTTACATGGGACCAACATAAATCATAGGATATGACTGCATCATTGCAGGATTGTCGATTTGAGAATATGATGATACTTTTCAAATCTCAAAACATAGGTTTAATAACATGTCATTAGAGGTATTAAACCCCGTAAGAGGCATGGACATCTCTCACCAGGCCAATGTAACTCACAGGAACTGACCGCGTAGTCAAGGGACTCTCGGTTTGAGAATATGAAGATAATTTGAATATATCTATAATTACGCTTAAAAACATACCGTTAGAGAGAAAAATTGAAAACATCATGTCCGTGAAAATTCTGTCATAAAAAAATTCCTTCCCTCTTCTTTTTTCCCACCGATTTCTATTCCCTCCATTTCTCTCTCTCTCTCTCTCTCTCTCTCTCTCTAAGCGACTGCACTCTCTCTCTCTAAGATTTTGGTACGTTTTCTCTCTATATTTCTCTTCCATTTGTATATATATGTGTGTGTAAATATGTGTGTATGTGTGTGTGTGTGTGTGTGGTGGATTGAGGGGGCAGGGCTGGGGGTGGGGGTGGGGAGGGGGGTGTATATATGCGCGTGTGTGTGTCTGTGTGTGTGTATATATGCCCGTGTGTGTGTATATATGCCTGTGTGTGTGTATATATGCATGTGTGTGTGTGTGTGTGTGCGCATGTGTGTATGTGTGTGTTTGTGTGGTGGGCGGTGACAGTGGGGGGAGGGGGCAGGGCAGGGGGTGGGGGTGGGCAGGGGTGGCAAGGGGTGGGGCTATGTGTGTGTGTGTGTGTGCTTGTGTGTGTGGTGGGAGGGGAAGTGTAACACCCTGCTCAATTAAATATCGGGTTATCAGTCCTTTATAAAATTTAAAACAGAATGTTCGGTTGGTTCATTCTCAGCACCACTGTCGAAAACGCAATAACTTATTTAATCACCTAATATAATTAAGCTAAGTGTCAAAACATTTTTTTTATAACCATTTAATTACCAAACCAAGTAATTTAATATGAAACATCCATGCACAATTAATTAATACAAATACTGCATCAGAATCACATACTGAAATAAATAAGACTGGATAAACATCTCAGTTCAAAACTCTAGAACAAAACAACAGCAGCCAACAATCCGAATGAAAGTAAACGAGAAATAGAGTAAACATAATCTCTAAAACTGTCTAAGGAAGGAGCAAAACATGCCCTAAAGAAATGTCATAATGAATAGGAATGAAATAGTCGAAGCGTCTAAACAAAGTCCTGTAGCTCCCACATCAGCTACAACATACCACGCAATCCGAAACTCTAAGCTTGATGTCCCTGCGGCTGAGCACCTGATATAATACATATATATAGCAAGAGAGAGAGAAGATGAAAGAAACGGGTCAGAGCCCGATGTGTAAAAATATTTGTTTAAGCAAGTATTTAAAATTTGTAGTAAAGCAAGTATCAAGTACATGTTAGTTCGAACTCTCTCTTGAGATTCTCAACCCTCTTTTAATGCGCACGACTAACATGCATCTAAATTTTCTCCTTAGCTATACCTCCCAATCTAACTAGTCTTAATCCATCCTAATAGTATTTACTCTTACTATGAGTACGCCCGTATCGCCCATACAATACGTTAACCAATTAGCCTATATCGAAAAGCTAATTAATACATTTTCTGTTTCCATAATAAGTCAAATATTCGAATAGAATTTTCTTAACAAATTTCCATGCCCACATTCATTAATATTCCCACTAGATTAATTTACAATTTTCATACATATATACATATAGTCACTTCTTCCCTATATATATATATATATAACATGATACTGCACCCCGGGCTATATCCCATTAGTGCACCTAGTCAACATACTGTACCCCCGGGTTATCACCCTTTAGTACACTTATTTAGATAATCTTGTACCCCCGGGTTATCACCCATTAGTACACTTACAATATGCTTTTGTACCCCCGGGTTATCACCCATTAGTACACTTATAATAATAATAAGATTTTCACACCCCCGGGTTATCACCCATTAGTGATTTTAATAGTAATAATATATAATAGGTATACACACATCCTATTATAATAGATAGGTATTTCCTCTCACCTACATATATGCTTCTCTAACGCATATTGATTTCAACATTTCTCACTAGTTATTTGGATTATTATCCCTCTCAAAATATCTACGGTGTGTTCACTCCGTACCGAGTTTATTAAAGTATTTAGTTCCCCATACTTCTTTCGAAATCCTGCCTTACATAAGTTTATTATTTGGAAAATATTTCTCTCATTTCTGAACTGATAACTCAAAACTGGGTCCTAAAATAATTTTCAAAATTCCACTCTGTCGCTCGAACGAGGTGGAAAGTCGTTTCAACGACTGCCACATGTCGCTCGAACGACTTCGCGCGAGATAGCAATCTCGCTCGAACGACTTCGAGCGACTTCGCGCGAGAATTCGCTGTTCGTCCCCTACCTTGGTTTTTCAACGTTTTCCACCATTTTTAACCTCAAACCTTCTCAATAAACACCCCAAACTCCAAATAAATAGTTCTACATTGAACCCCATCAATAACACATGATTTCTAACATCCTAGGATCATAAATTTATTACGAATCGTTCATAAAATGTGAAATCCCCAATTTAATTTTATCAAAACCCTAGTTCTTCCAATACATGTTCAAGAAGCCATTATTTCCAGATTTGTTCTACATATCAATTCCTTAAAACGTGATTTCCAGTCTTCATACATTGAGGGTTTCAATCTAATATATCACAGAACTGATTTCTACATTCAAGTTCATCAATTTGACCATTTTGATAACCTATAACATAATCCTAACAACCATACACTAACGTGAATCAAATTAATACCGAAATACAGCAAGTTATAAACAATTGCCTTGAGTGAGTAGTCTGATTTCTGGATGTTGTTGGTATAGGTGTGTTACCCTCGTACCGATCTACATGGTGGTGGTGGTGGTTGTGCACGGTGATGTCGATTTAGCCCTCTTCTCTTGGAAAAGGTTTTCCCTCACACTTCCTATGGCCGTTCTTGCTTTCTCCAGCTTTTTAACCCTAATGCAAATGTTTTGGCTTATAAATTAAGTCCTAATTTTCGTCCATTAATTAGGCCTAAAAGTCCAATTTACCATAATGCCCTTTTGAGGTGCCGGTTAGGTCTAAAATTGCCCCGGGACCCAAACTAAACACCCGAGTATACTATTTCGACTATCTCGACCCTTCCGAACTCAACGGTACACTCGAAATCATCATACGAGTTACTAAAAATAATTGATATATTTATTCCACTAATTTAGTCCCGACACGACTCACACGCGCGTCTGACTTAATTTACTAAACTGTCGTATTATTATCTCTCGATAATTTATCAAAGTGTATAGTTCCATATTACATATCGCACAGTAATATTAAACTAATAAGTATTAACCCTTAGCACGCTAGTTAATATTTATTTTTATTGGATTCGGATTAATTAACAATTTAATTCTTCACATTTAAATTTAATTAATCCCGTTGTAATAAATAATCCCTTAATTATTTAAATCATAAAAAATGTGGGGTATTACATACTTTCCCCCTAACAAAGGAATTTCGTCCCGAAATTTGGAAAAATAAGGCATACCTGCTATGAATAAGTCTGGATATTTCTCACGCATATCTGCCTCACGCTCCCAAGTAGACTCTTCCACATTGTGATGCTGCCACTGCACCCGAACAAGTGGAACTACCTTTGATCTTAGCCTCCTCTCACTATAATCTAGAATAGCTATCGGTCTCTCCTCATATGAACTATCTGGCTGTAGTTCAATCTCCTCAATTGTAATGTGAGTGTGTGTTAACTCATCTCGAAGGTATCACCTCAGTGACGAAATGTGGAACACATCATGGATATGATGCAAGTGCTCTGATAATCCCAATATGTATGCCACTGGTCTGACCCTCTCTATAATAGGAAATGGTCCCACATATCTCGGAGTCAACTTCCCTTTCTTCCCAAATCTCATTACCCCCTTCATCGGAGATACTCTCAACAAGACCTGGTCTCCCACTGTGAACTCACGGAAGAACCTTTTTGCATCGGCGTAGCTTTTCTGCCTGTCCTGGGCTACCCGTATGCGATTTTGAATCATTTTGATCCTGCTCGATGTATCCTGAATTACTTATGCCCCGAGTAACTTGTTGTCTCCTACCTCTAGCGAACAAACTGGGGAATGACAAGGTCTACCATACAATGCTTTGAACGAGGCCATGCCAATCGTAAACTGATAGGATTTGTTATAAGAAAACTCTACCAGTGGAAGATACTGTTCCCAACCTCCCCCGAAATCAAGGATACACATGCGCAACATGTCCTCGAGCATCAGATTAGTGCGTTCAGTCTGTGGGTGATACGCTGTACTCAACCGCAACTTGGTACCCATAGCTTCCTGGAAGCTTTCCCAAAAATGAGATACAAATGTCTTGTCTCTATCTGACATGATGTTAAGAGGTACACCATGCAGTCTCACTATCTCTGCAATAAATAACTGAGCATACTATCCAGCTGTATAGTCTGTCCTAACGGGTAAGAAGTGGGCTACCATCGTCAACCGATCTACAATAACCTATATAGAATCATGCCCCCTCTGAGAAGTGGGCAACCCGATGATGAAATCCATAAAAATGCCCTCCCATTTCCATGTAGGAATCTCCAATGGCTGGAGTAAACCTGGTGGTCTCTGATGGTCCACTTTCACTAGCTGACAAGTGGTACACTTGGATACGAACCCTGCGATATCCTTTTTCATCCGGCTCCACTAATACTGCCGCCTCATATCCTGGTACATTTTGTCCCCACCGGGATGTACCGCAAATCGATACCCATGAAACTTCGTCATTACTGCATATCCAAGGTCCTCCCCCTCTGGAAAAACGAGCCTCCCATTGAAGCGCAACCCACCCTCAGAACTTACTGAATAAGACTCGGCTCCCCCGGCTAAAAGCTTCCTAACCCGATCTTGACAGAACGAATCCGCTGCCTATGCCTGTACTATTTGCGTAATGATCTGAGGTGTAACTTTCATCGCCGACATGAATGACCGGGCCACAACATCCTGATGTCCCAATTCCTTCCATTTATCTTTCCACACCTCGGTCGTCTCATCGATCGGCCTGCGGCTCATGCATCAGCAACCACATTAGCCTTCCCCGGGTGATAGTGTATTTCGAACTGGTAATCCTTTACAAACTCAAGCCACCGGCGTTGATGCATATTCAACTCCTTCTGCGTGAACAATTACTGTAGTGACTTGTGGTCTATAAATAAGCGAAACTGTTCCCCCAACAAGTAATGCCTCCAAATTCGAAGCGCAAACACAACTGCTGCCAGCTCTAAGTCGTGGGTGGGGTAATTCTTTTCATGAGGCTTAAGCTTTCGGGAAGCAAAAGATATGGCCTTCTCCTCTTGCTGGATTACTCCCCCAAGCCCCTGTAATGATGCGTCCGTATAGACCAGGTATTCCACTCCCGCTCTAGGAAGTGATAGAAAGGGTGCTGAAGTTAACTTGTCCTTCAGCTCATCAAATGCCAACTGACATGCATCATTCCAAATAAACGTACGCCCATTTGAGTCAAATTTGTCATCGGACCCGCAATCTTCGAGAATCCCCGAATAAACTGTATGTAGTATTCGGCCAATCCTAGAAAACTCCGCACCTCCGTCGGTGTCGTGGGCTATCCCCACTCCCTCACCGTTGACACCTTACTAAGGTCTACAGATACCCCTTTTTCTGACACAATGTGTCCCAGAAACTGTACCTCCCGCTGCCAAAACTCTCACTTCTCATATTTGGCATACAACTCATGCTCTCGTAGGGTCTGTAAAACCATACGTAAATGCTCAGCATGTTCTTTTTCAGTGCGGGAATAAATCAGGATGTCATCTATGAAGACGATGACGAACACATCTAGGAACTCTCTGAATACTCTGTTCATTAAGTCCATGAATACTGCTGGGGCATTGGTTAGCCCAAATGGCATAACCCTGAATTCGTACGATCCAAACCTCTTCAAAAAGTCAGTCTTGGCCACGTCCTGCTCCCTAATGCGTAGCTAATGGTACCCGAATCTCAAATCTATCTTCGAGAAGTGGGCCGCTCCTCTCAGCTGATCAAACAGGTCATCGATCCAAGGCAATGGATACTTATTTCGTATTGTGACTTTGTTAAGCTCCCGATAATCAATACAAAGCCGTAGGGACCCATCCCTTTTCTTTACAAACAGAACTGGGGCACCCCAAGGCGAGGTACTCCTACGGATGAAGCCCTATCCCAATAACTATTCTATCTGATCCCGTAACTCCCCCATCTCTGCCGAAGCCATACGGTAAGGTGCACATGCTATCGAACGAGTGTCTGGTGCTAAGTCTATCACAAACTCGATCTCCCTACTCGGAGGAAACCCTGGTGTATCCTGAAATATATCAGCAAACTCGTAGACAACCGTAATCGAATCAAGTGGAACCACGACTGCAGAGGTCTCATCCTCTATATAAAACAAGTGGGTGGATGACCCTCCCTCCGAGTGAGGCATCACCACCAAGAATATCTCCTAGACCGGAATGGCGAACACTATATTCCTACTGAAGCAATCAATCATGGCCCTATACTCGACTAAACAATCCATACCAATAATGGCATCGCACTCGAACATATCTAATACTAGCATATCAGCCGGTAAGATTAAACTACCAATCTCTATGCCTACTCCCCGGCATATAAAGAAAATCAATGACCCATTACTAGTGGTGAGTCTACATAAGTCACTGTACTCTCTGTCGTGCTTAACAACCCTGTGACCTTTGCAAAGCTAGTGGCTATAAAATAGTGTGATGCCCCCGTGTCAAATAAGATGCGACCCAAAGTGCCATGGATATAAAACTTACCCTCCACTGCGGGCGGTGCCTGCAGAACTGAGGCCTGGTGGACATTATAGACACGTCCATACTGCAACTGTCCCTGCTGCATCGAAACTGCGGGTAAAGTTGGAACTGGAGCCAGTGCTGGTAGGGCGGAGGGAAAAATGGGTTTCTAGGTCTCCTGGTGAGCACCCTGCTGTCGAGGAACTCTGTCCCTATCCGGGCACTTATGTTTCTTATGGCAAGTCTTGCCACAAGTATAACATTTCCCAATGAAGTTTCCTCCTCTCTGCCCCTGGTAGCCTCAGCCCGGTTGGTCGTTACCATCTCTACCTTAGCCCTACTAGCCCTGTTGTCCTCCCTGTTGTTGACCCTGCTACTGATTTTGTGGCTGACCCTTGTGCTGGCCCTGTGGTTGGCCCTGGTGGCCCTGTCTCCAACCCCCATGACCATGCCTGAACCCTCCAGAACGAAACCTCTTAGCAGACTCTCCCTGTTGGGAACCCTGCCTCTGACTCTGCTCAACTGGTACTCCATTGGAATTACCTCCCCCTATCTTTCCCAACTGGTTGGGATCTCCCCCTCGTTTGCTTCCCTTAGCATGAAAGCGATTGTCCTGACAATGCAATAAGGTTGCATTCAGAACGTCGGTATATGAGTGTAGAGAAAGGTTACCCAATAAATGCTGTCATATCTTCCAAGTCAAGCCATCCATGAACATCTGAATGCGCTTCTCCTCAGTTGACACCTCCTTCGGTACCATGTTTGTCAAGCGTGTAAACTCTTCCTCGTATTTCGCAACGGTCTTCCCTTCCTAGGTGAGGTCTAAATGTCTCCGTCTCATCTCAGTCTTGACGGCGGAAGGAAAATACTTGCGATCAAACCGCACCCAAAAAGCATTGATAGTCATCACATCTCGTTCCTCGGTAGTAGTAGTAGTGGATTCCCACCACTGTAAGGCTGCCCCTCTCAGCTTGAAGGTAGCCAAAACCTTCCTTTGAACCTCTGTGCACTCATACATGCGAATGTGCCGCTATATGTCCTTCTTCCACTGACTCGCGGTAACCACATCGGAACTGCCCAAGAACTCTGGGGGACAAGCCCTCTGAAAGGACTCTCTAACTCTCTCCCATGCAGTGGGAAACGGAGTCACTAGAACTGGTGCTACTGCCTGAACCTGAGGTGGGGCCTATTGCACCACCGCTAAGGCTGCATTTACCGCTTGTGCAACGATCGCGACAACTTCTGTTGTGTTCATTGTCCCCTGTACCTGTATGGCCGGCTGTTATGGCTGGGCCTGTTGGTCTCTTGGTGCACGTCGAGGAGGCATCTGAGACGAGAAAGAATATTATTAGTCCACAGTTATTTCAAAATCTTAAATAGCTGAAGACGTAACCGCAAAATATAAGATCAAAACATTCCTAAAAATAGGGCTCTATATGAAAGGACGCAAAGCTGAAGACATAGTAAGCCGTACAGATCATAATGGACACTAGAACCTGATGCTCTGATACCACGTGTAACACCCCGCCCAATTAAATATCGGGTGATCAGTCCTTTATAAAATTTAAAACAGAATGTTCGGTTGGTTCATTCTTAGCACCACTGTCGAAAACGCAATAACTTATTTAATCACCTAATATAATTAAGCTAAGTGTCAAAACATTTTTTTTATAACCATTTAATTACCAAACCAAGTAATTTAATATTAAACATCCATGCATAATTAATTAATACAAATACTGCATCAGAATCACATGCTGAAATAAATAAGACTGGATAAACATCCCAGTTCAAAACTCTAAACCAAAACAACAGTAGCCTACAATCCAACATAATTCTGAAACTGTCTAAGGAAGGAGAAACACATGCCCTAAAGAAATGTCATAATTAATAGGAATGAAATAGTCGAAGAGTCTAAACAAAGTCATGTAGCTCCCACATTAGCTACAGCATACCACGCAATCCGAAACTCTAAGCCTGATGTCCCTGCGGCTGAGCACCTGATATAATACATATATATAACAAGAGACAGAGAAGATGCAAGAAATGGGTCAGAGCCCGATGTGTAAAAATATTTGTTTAAGCAAGTATTTACAATTTGTAGTAAAGCAAGTATCAAGTACATGTTAGTTCGAACTCTCTCTTGAGATTCTCACCCCTCTTCTAATGTGCACGCCTAACACGCATCTAAATTTTCTCCTTATCTATACCTCCCAATATAACTAGTCTTAATCCATCCTAATAGTATTTACCCTTACTATGAGTACGCCCGTATCACCCATACAATACGTTAACCAATTAGCCTATATCGAAAAGCTAATTAATACATTTTCCGTTTCCATAATAAGTCAAATATTCGATTAGAATTTTCTTAACAAATTTCCATGCCCACATTCATTAATATTCCCACTAGATTAATTTACAATTTTCATACATATATACATATAGTCACTTCTTCTTATATATATATATATATATATATATATATATATATAACATGATACTGCACCCCCGGGCTATATCCCATTATTTCACCTAGTCAACATACTGTACCCCCGGGTTATCACCCTTTAGTACACTTATTTAGATAATCTTGTACCCCCGAGTTATCACCCATTAGTACACTTACAATATGCTTTTGTACCCCCGGGTTATCACCCATTAGTACACTTATAATAATATGATTTTTACACCCCCGGGTTATCACCCATTAGTGCTTTTAATAGTAATAATACATAATAGGTATACACACATCCTTTTATAATAGATAGGTATTACCCCTCACCTACATATATGCTTCTCTAACGCATATTGATTTCAACATTTCTCACTAGTTATTTGGATTATTATCCCTCTCGAAATCTCTACGGTGTGTTCTCTCCGTACCGAGTTTATTAAAGTATTTAGTTCCCCATACTTCTTTTGAAATCCTGCCTTATATAAGTTTATTATTTGGAAAATATTTCTCTCATTTCTGAACTGATAACTCAAAACTGGGTACTAAAAGAATTTTCAAAATTCCACTATGTCGCTCGAACGAGGTGGCAAGTCGTTTGAACAACTGCCACATGTCGCTCGAACGACTTCGCGCGAGATAGCAATCTTGCTCGAACGACTTCGAGCGACTTCACGCGAGAATTCGTTGTTCGTCCCCTACCTTGGTTTTTCATCGTTTTCCACCATTTTTAACCTCAAACCTTCTCAATCAACACCCCAAACTCCAAATAAATAGTGAAGGATACGGAACCCCCAATTTTAAACTCTTTTAAAATTGTAATATTTCCTTTTTCTGAAACAGATGCGGAAGCATAAAAGGTGATGGTTCAACTTAAAATATAAACCAAGTTAACTACACATTACCAAAATTAAACACATAGAGATTAAATTAAACCAATTTTTATCTTTTGACCTAATCATGTGTTCTAGGTGATTTTGCAAAAGATAAAATAAAAAATCAATCCACTATGCCACGATGTACGAGGAAAAACCCACAAAGGGAAACAACCTCGGACGGCCCTAGCCACAAATCCACTAAGTACGGAATTTACAAATACAAGACAAAAAGGCTTACAACACATGACTCGATCCCTCTCAAGCCCCGATGTTTCTTCTTGTAGATACCTCTTCCTAGTGGATAAACTTGGAGCTCCAACGCGGTCTCAGAATCCACCGATCGGACTTTATATGGTCACCATCACCCGAGCAAGGAGCCTTTCTCCGTGTGGTTAATGCTGCAACAACCTCTTCTTCTTTCATTATGAGATGTAGAAGAAAACCCGAAACTTCTCTTTGAACGGAAGAGATGAACCCGGTGCCAATCTCCAAGCAAGATATATGAATATGGGAACTTGGAAGAAACTAATTTGGGTGTAAACTATAGTGGTGTAATTTTTTTTTTTTTTTGATAAAAAACTCACTCAAAACATGATCTTTTTCCCTCTTTGATTTTACTCTCAAAACACTCTCTAGGAGTTAGTAGGATATGGAAAAGATTAATAATCAAAAGTGATTCCCGCACATAGTTATGCTGTGAAAAGATAGTGGGGAAAGAAGTGGAGATCATGGGAGAAAACTGCAAAAAACTGTCAAAAAACTGTTCCCGCCTGGAAAGTCGTTCGAACGATATTGGGTCTCGTTCGAACGACTTTGGCATTTCGTTCGAACGACTTTACTAACGAGTTTCCAGTGTTGAAAAAGGGAATTTCGTTAGAAGTCTGGTTCGAACGACCTGGCAATCTCGTTCGAACGAGATGCCAGTTCGTTCGAACGACATTGTAATCTCGTTCGAATGAGATTACAATTCAAAAGACAAACAAAAATCATTTGAATTTTTCATTAAGCTTAAATTACAAAGAGATAAAATCCAAATAATAAACAACAATCTTTTTGTATTTTTCATTTAATGCAAACAAAATGAAGGAAATATAATACAAAAGATAAACAAAAATCATAATTCTAGCATGTGATAAGCATGGAGCATAGACTACAAAATGATTAAACAAGCATACATTTAGCATGTGAATATAGCATAAAGTACAAAAGCTAAAGTATGCAAGCACTAACACATTCATCCTTTAGATTTAGCAAGGGAGGAAGCATGTGAAAGTAAATGAGAATCAAAAACCCTATTTTGCAAGGCAACCAATTCAGATTTCCTAACCCGAATT
The DNA here is from genome assembly GCA_949130495.1 of Sambucus nigra. Lineage (NCBI taxonomy): Eukaryota > Viridiplantae > Streptophyta > Magnoliopsida > Dipsacales > Adoxaceae > Sambucus > Sambucus nigra. The sequence goes on along the minus strand of OX422221.1, from coordinate 325,474,233 downwards.
AATGAAGAATGACTATCTTGTGGTGTAGAAATTTTAAATATATTGGTTGATTTACGTTGGGATTTTATAGGAATTCGTTTAAGATAAAAAAAAATTCTTATGATGACCTTTTCGACCACAATGTGTACAAGTAAAAACATGTCAAAAAGATTTACCTACGGAGTGATCTTTAAAAGCCTTCCTAGTAGATTCTCCTAAAACGTTGGTTTTGGCTTTATGAGAAGATTCATTACAAGTATTGAAGCCAAACCACACATGTCATTTTTAATTTGGACAGTTCCTAAGATTTTATCTAATTTTTTCGAACGACACTCCAAATCAAATTTGACATTACTAGAGTCTTTTAATTTATTTTGCAATTCCAAAATGTTGGACTCTAATAAAATATTTAGCTCTTCAAAAGCAAGAAGCTCCTTTTTCAAGGATTCGATTAAACCCCTAAGTCTATCTCTCTCGCCTTCTACATAATCAAGGTTCTCTTGAAGAGTCCTCTCACGTGTCTTAAGGTCTTCTATCAACATGCTATCATCAATGACCTTGACACGCTCTTTTAAACTAGCTTCTAACTTCAAATTACCTCTTTTCAATTTAATAGATTCTTTATAAAGTTCTTGAAAAGCATTTTGAAGTTCACTCACATTAACCTCTTCTTCATTTTCACTCTCTCTTTCTTCTCCACTCTCACTATCATCAAAAACAAGAGAATCATAAACAATGACCTTGGAAGTGTCATGTGTTAACGTTTCATCAATCGATGAGTTCTCACTATCACTCACATGACTAGCCATAAAAGCTATAAAATTAGGCTTAGTGGGGGAATCGGGTCCCTCTTCCTTATCACTATCACTAAGGGTCGCATTATATGCAATGGGTCGTTTACCCTCTTTCCTTAGTTTAGTGGGGCACTCAGAAGCCCTATGACCATAACCTTCACAACCAAAACACCTATTAGAACAAGTTCCAAGCTCCTATATATATATATATATATATATATAATTGCATTCATACCCTGGGAGCATGGAACTATGGTTGATGACGTATAAACAAGGCACGAAATCGTCATGATGATGAAGATTTATACACTTTGCCGCTACGTCTTCAACAAACTTTTCATAGGCTTGAGAATATTACAATTAACTACAATCCTATGAATAAATGTTTTTGTCCAAAATTGAGCCAAAACTATATATGGACTCAATTGGAAATTTGTGTCCTTACAAATAGTTATACATTGAACCCCATGAATAACACATGATTTCTAACATCCTATGATCATAAATTTATTACGAATCATTCATAAAATGTGAAATCCCCAATTTAATTTTATCAAAACCCTAGTTCTTCCAATACATGTTCAAGAAGCCATTATTTCTAGATTTGTTCTACATATCAATTCCTTAAAACGTGATTTCCAGTCTTCATACATTAAGGGTTTCAATCTAATATATCACAGAACTTATTTCTACATTCAAGTTCATCAATTTCACCATTTTGATAACCTATAACATAATCCTAACAATCCTACACTAACATGAATCAAATTAATATCGAAATACAGCAAGTTATAAACACTTTCCTTGAGTGAGTAGTCTGATTTCTGGATGTTGTTGGTATAGGTGTGTTCCCCTCATCTCGATCTACACGGTGGTGGTGGTGGTTGTGCACGGTGATGTCGATTTAGCCCTCTTCTTTTGGCAAAGGTTTTCCCTCACACTTCCTATGGCCGTTCTTGCTTTCTCCAGCTTTCTAACCCTAATGCAAATGTTTTGGCTGATAAATTAAGTCGTAATTTTCGTCCATTAATTAGGCCTAAAAATCCAATTTACCATAATGCCCTTTTGGGGTGCCGGTTAGGTCTAAAATTGCCCCAGGACCCAAACTAAACACCCGAGTATACTATTTCGACTATCTCGACCCTTCCGAACTCAACGGTACACTCAAAATCATCATACGAGTTACTAAAAATAATTGATATATTTATTCCACCAATTTAGTCCCAACACGACTCACACGCGCGTCTGACTTAATTTACTAAACTGTCGTATTATTATATCTCGACAATTTATCAAAGTGAATAGTTCCATATTACATATCGCACAGTAATATTAAACTAATAAGTATTAACCCTTAACACGCTAGTTAATATTTATTTTTATTGGATCCGGATTAATTAAAAATTTAATTCTTCACATTTAAATTTAATTAATCCCGTTGTAATAAATAATCCCTTAATTATTTAAATCATAAAAAGTGTGGGGTATTACAGGAAGGGGTGGGGGTGGGGTAGGGGAAATGGGGCGGGGGTGGTGCTTTTTAATTTTTTTTAATCAAATTTTAATTGGTTTATTAGATATTGCCCCTCATATGCAAGTAGTGCCCATTGTAAAAGAATTGATTGATTAAATATTAATTTGTTATTAATTTTTTTTAGTAAATTAATAATTAGTGCCCCTTTCATATGCAAGTAGGATTAACCCTAATTGTAAATTAGTAAATTAATAATTGTATACTTTAATTGATAGTTTAATTGATGAAATGAATTAATTGACTAGATGAATTAGAAGGAGTAAGGGATACACTTTTGAGACTGCATAATGCGATTGGATTATAGTGGATGGATGTTCGGTTGGTTAATTTTAGAACTGGCATGACCACTGGATTATTGTCCATATGGGGGTGAGATTTTTCAACTTTTTTTTAAAAGTACATTGTATCACGAACAATATATATATAGTATGATAATTAAATGAAACATACTTGAAATTACATATAGTACGCATAGATACTAGCCTTTTAGTTCTCATGCGTACGTATTCAATAGCCCTTAGATCCATTCGAGAGTCATTACCTCTGCAGTGAAATCTCTCGAATTGTCCCGTTTGGACAGTTTGGGACTGCATAATTTCTGTATAATAATATTCTTAGTGGCTTAGAGTTGTTACTTTTAGAGGAAGTTATGCATTCGTATCCTAATGTTCTTTGGGTACATACGAGATTGACAAGTGTGAGTGTTATTTCAATTAATCAATTGAAATAACACTCACACTTGTCAATCTACATCGTGTACTTGGAGAACTATGGGGATATGCTGTCGAATTTTTCTCAAATCGTAACAATGTGCATGAGCTGTTAAGTATGTTACAAAAATATGCAAGCTTGAATGGGATAGGACCACTCACCCTTTAGAGGAGATGGAGGAAATAGGAATTTCTATTATAAATTGAATTTGAAATTTAAAAATCGAATATAAATAAGACGTATTAAATTAAGCATACTATAAATCTATTCTTTGTTTATACTAATCCATGAAATATGCTTCTTAACTTTAATAGGTGATTAGTTGTAGTAGCTATGATGGTATATCCTAAATATAAAGAGTGGATGGGTGAGACAAATCGAATGGGGGATGTGTTTCACATAGGTACTAATGAATTTGTGAAATACGCAAAGAGATGTCACAATGTTGAAGAGTTTCCATTTTCGTGTGCTGGGTGTGAGAATGGTAAGGTATTTGAGTGAAAAACAATTGAAATACATTTGTTAATGAGGGGTATGCAAGATAATTATCGATTTTGGAGTTTTCACAGTGAATTGAAAGTTCTTTTTATCCCCTTCTCAACCTTCACAACCACCTTCAACAAGTAGGACAAATGTAGAAAGGGACGACGTAGATCATAATATGTTAGAGGATTTAGTTGATGATACGTACGGAGTTTATGAAGCGGAGGAGAATGAGGTCACTGATGATGTACAAGATTCTGGTGCTTGTGAAGATATCACGATAAACCTTGATGATGACTACCAAAGTTTAAAATTTAAGGTGACCCAACCTTTATACTCTGGCAGTGAGAAAGATCAAACAACTTTACATGCATGGTTGGTTTTCATAGTTTGAGGATGCGATACAATTTGTCTGGCAATACCGTGACAGGAATTTTGAATTGGGTGAAGGACTTACTACCCAAGGAGAATATGCTTACAAATAGATATTATGTTATAAAGAACAGTTTGAAAGGTTTGGGAATGAAGTATAAATCGATTCATGCTTGTGTGTATGACTGCATACTATACCGAAAGGAGTATGAAAATCTCGATCGTTGTCCAGTATGTGATGAACCTAGATGTGTCCAATCTATCGGCAAGGAAGGCACAAGCTCAAAAGTGCCTCAAAAAGTGTTGAAATGTTTTCCCTTTGGGCCTATATTAAAGAAAATTTTCATAGTACCATGGATAGAGGAGGTAATGACTTGGCATGCTAGGGCAGAAGTTGGGATAATATCATAAGTCATCATATTAATTCTACAGCTTGGAGGAGGATGAATTATGAGTATCCCCATTTTGCTCGAGAATAGCGCAACATTTGTTTGGCTATATCAACAGATGGTTTGAATCCATTTGGAAATATAATCACCAATCATAGTGTATGGATAGTGATGCCAGGCCCAATCAACCGCCCTCCTTCACAGTGTATGTGACTTGAATTTTCGATGATGTCTTTGTTGATACCCGGGACAAAGGCACCAAGTGATGACATCGACGTCTACCTGGCTCCTTTGGTGGAAGAATTAAATGAGTTGTGGGCAGAGGGTGCGCAAGCATTTGACTATTTTAGAAAAGAAGAGTGTACGCTGAAAGCTATGTTGATGTGGATAATTCATGATTTTCGAGCTTATAGGACATTATCTGGTTGCGTAGTACATGGTTATTTGGGGTGTCCTATTTCTGGAGAGGAGACTGAATCTCTTCGTCTCTCCGCTAGCTCAAAAAATGTATACCATTGCCATAGGAGATTGTTACCACCGGCTCATAGTTTCAAATTTGAGAAAGTTTTTGTTTTTTTACCGGGCAGGGTTGAACATAGGCTACCACCGAGAAGGTTCTTTTAGACGCAATATATAATTTGAAGGGTCCACCTAATTTTTTATCCAACTTACAAAGGATTTTGAATTATGCTACTCATGATTTACATAAGTGTAAATCCCATGATTAGCATGTGATAATGCAATTGGTTCCTATAATGTTTAAGCATTTTTTCTCCAAGCACAAGGATTTGCGGTGGGCTATTATGCAAATTCGTATTACCTTCTTACTTTTGTGTGAGAAGGTAGTCAATCGAGAACACTTAGTGGCCGCAAAATATGCGGTGACCGAAGCGATTTGTGTGTTGGACAAGTACTTTCCCCCAGCATTCTTTGACATAAGTGTTCACTTGGTGGTACACCTATGCGACGAGGCACTTTTTTGCCGTCTAGTTAGATATCGGTGGATGAAAACCTCGTTGAAGCTGAAATGACTTACTACGGTGTAATTCGAAATATATTTGAATTGGATTATATAAGCTTCAAAGAGGTTGAATTTTACTGTGACTGGGTAAGAGTTGAGGATAAAAATGCTTGTAAAGTTGATCCTAGCACCAATTTCATCATGGTTTACTTGTCCAAGTTGAAAAGCAATGAACACGTGTGCGATGAGCCGTTTGTTTGTACATTTCAAAAAGTCAACCAAGTGTTTTACTCGGAGTATATCAACAACGAGTCATGGTCAATTGTCCTACATGCGCCAAAGCATCTAAATAGTAGTGTGGATAACTTGGTTGCTCCTACCGAACATCAATCATTTTTTATCATAACCTGAATTTGAAACAATTTTTCAATTTGTAATAAATATTCCAATTTGTACTTTATCAATCCTTTTTAATGCTTTTAATTGATCTTCACCTTATTATTTTCACTCTTGTGTAGTGTGCGTGTGTGTGGGCAGTAGGGGTGGGGGTATGGATGTTTCGGATTTTTAGTAATTTTACATATTATGAGTTAGATGCTGTTGTTTTGGAATTCAAAATTGAGCTGTTAAATAGTAATAATTCATTTGAATTTGTAGTAATTGTAGATATTTGCATGTCTTCTTCTAATTCATTTTGATTTGTACTAATAACAACATTTTTTTACAGAAAATGTCTCCTTCAAGTATTAAGGCGAGGATGATGATGCTGATTATGATGATGTCGTATGGGCTCGGTGGTAGAGGAGGTGACGAGGAAGTGCATGTGCTTTTTATCATTTCAGGAAAAGCTTAAGGAAGTGCATGAGTCGCAATCTGATGCCGACAAGGCATCTTTGTCCACGGATGCACTCAGCCAAGTGTTTGGCGTTGATCGCAAGGGGAGGACAAGGGGGTGAGCTCGTAGGTGGCCAAATCTAGGATCAACGGATTGGAGACGAGCAACAACGACTTGGATCGAACGGTGGACTCACACGACGAGAAGCTGTCCCGTTTGGAGGCAACGGTCCAAGATATGTTCTCATTCATGAAGTGTTCATTGGGCGGAAAATGCAAGGGGAAAGGGAATGATAAGGTGGTGCATGAGGAGGTGCAGGAGGATGAGGACGTGGACGTCGCTGCTTCATCGCCGACATGTGCGGACTCTGATGATCCAGTCCCCTATTTGGCTCCTTTCGACCGACCTATAACGACACTTGGTTGTCCGAGCGTATTTATACATGACATATTTGATGGAAAGAGGATAAGGAGGGGATTGAGGGACCCGAATACCGTCCAGGGTATGCTAGTTCATGGACGTTCCCTTCAAGATATCGAGGCCAAGGTGCTCGTCATGCATGTGATACCCGGGAAGGAGAACTCCCCATCTTGGTTGCGCGAACAATGCAACACGATGTACATTCCAGGGTGTATCCATTTGTATATCATGTGGCCTATCAACCTCCTCAAACCTACCCCAGACATGTAGTGACATTATTTGAATTGTTTTAAGTTATTAAATTTGAATTGTTTTAGGTTGTTACATTTGATTTATATTTCGATTATATCGTGATCCCTATTATTTTGAATGTGTATTTGCATTATCTCTATTTTATTTGTATATACGATGTTTGAACAGGTACAACATTGCTATAACAGGTACAAATATACTGCTGGGCAGTGGCAGTGGCAATACTGCCCAACAGATTTTTTTTCAATTCTGCCCAGAATTGTCACAATCATTGACCCTGATAATTGTTTATTAAATGTCACGGGTTTGTCACCGTTATTAACCGTGACTAATTTTTCATGGTGTACTTTGACCACACTAGGTTACCTCCAAACTTACCATTGGTTTTCATCCACAGAATAGTTACACAATTACCACACCCATCGTCATTGGCATTTTAAGGGCAATCGGTACCGCACTGGGCTAATGGTTCTAATTCGTACTATCTTGGAAAAATGTTCCAAGAACTAGTCCTTCCATTATCAAGGCTACCCTAGCATATACATCCAATATCCCGATATAATAATCATGTGTTGATGCTACCCCCACCTTAACATCCATTTTCAAATCTTCGCATGGCATCATCACTCTAAGTCTTGAATACATTTCTTATTTCATCTCGAAGCAGAGTATCACTACACACATACAAGTCATCCCATAACATGTGAGCATAACTCTTACAAGGATACACCTACCTTTTTAACTTAAGGATTACACCACCCATCTGTGCCGATTGGAAAACCATACCTTCCATGTATACTACATAACTGACAGCCCGAGATCACCACCCATTCGTGCCTATTGGGAGTCATAACCGACATGCATTATACACAACCAACAATCTTGGATCATTATTCGACCCTCAACTCAATAATTACTACAATGCTACTGCCTCTTTTTACTAGACTTAATTGGTCTCCTAACAACACCAAATGTTTCATGTATAAGTCCCAAAACTCGACAAGGCATCATCGTCTATACTTTTATCGTCATAGGTGTAGTCCAGAAACTTTTCAATACCCACATCGATATCAATTGGTTCAAGAAAAGATAGTAGTCTATGGGCTTCTAGCCATAGTGAACCGTAATCCTCAAACAACTCAAGACATCACAACATTCGATAATTATCCTCAATGATGCCACACACAATTTGTCATATGGGAACCTTAATGTGCCTATGAACTAATCACACACTAGGATTACCTCACACCTATCCATTACCTCGATGGATAAAACGAGTTTCAACACTTAGACATTAATCTTACCTTTCTTCCAAATGGATATGACTATAAGTCACGTGCGAACAATAATCAATGTTACTACGGATATTGGCATGCTATAAGACATTGCCTACGACCTACATACCTCAAGGTATACTTCATAAAATTCCCAAATGAATGTTTAATCACATCAAATAAATTCCTCTTAAGGTAAACACCATACCATGTGCTAATCTACAAGTTAACATGACTATAAAGATCTTGGTAGGATATGGGACGTCGGGTATTTCCCTCAAATACTAAGCCCCACACTACGGACGCCACATGAGATCCTTTTACTCAATGGCAAATTATAACCCAAAATACATTAAACCCGAGTCCTCACCAAAGGAACCAACACGTTTTCACCACATAATTAATACTTATGAATGCTATTCAGTTATCTAATCTCCACACATGAGATACACAACCTTTACCACTAGGTTGCCATGAACACTACTCACTATTGCCACTAACAAGGATACTCTCATCACCAAGGTCATTTCACAATACATCTCATATAAAAGGGTTACAACACTACCACTATTAGCCTACACAACTTTGTGTATTCATCGAACTACCCCCAATTGCAATATCACCCCAAGGATCGAATTTGCCTTATTACATCACCGGTGTTATCTACCAATAAACTCCGAACCTAAGGGTTATATATGCATTTTAATCACCAATCATTAGTGTCTAGTCGAGACACCCTAATCATCAACCTTTACCGTTGACTATATGCAACTCGTGACACTTGCCCATTGGGCATCATTTCGTTCTACTGACACCTCATTTGATTCTATGTCACCAAAATTTTTAAGTAGTCACCTCACACTAACAACCATGGTGTCACCACTATAGGATTGCATGGACACCTAATAATTATTACAATTCTAATCAGAATTGCGAAAGCGATTAATAACCATCAATCTAATCATGTGCCTCTTAGCAGTCACTCACTTGTCTTGCTAACCTCTTAGACTTTACCGTAGAGGACATGAACTAAACCGGCATCAAACTAACATGATCGTCCCAAACCATAACGACGTCGAAAGATCCAATACTGACCTCACCACGTCACAACCGAAAGGAACCTTGAACCTAGAGTTCTGATACCATTTGTAATGCCCCAACCTAGATTAGTAGGTTACCCGTAGTTAACTCGATTTGACCCGAGTGTTAGGCGTGAGGTGCAACGTAACAATCCTATATAATATTTCTAGTACAGTTTTATTTTAATTAACGTTTCACTTGTTTAGCATGCGATACCAGTTTCAAGATAAACTATGTGGGGGACCCATGGGGAGCACCCCTAAGTCCAAGTAAACAAAGACACTAACGCAACGATAAATAAATTACTTACCTATAAAATGCCCTCAAAATACGAACCCGCACCCAATTTGCCATAACAAAGCGAGGGTGTGAGCCTATGCCCAATGGGAATATACAAGCAATATAGAAACAAACAGCAGAAAGGATACTCGTATGCTACAATCACATACATAAGAATATATATATATATATATATAGAGAGAGAGAGAGAGAGAGAGAGGCCCTCTCCTATAAGAACTCCTTATGGTGCAGAGTTCGGTACATACTAATTTTTTAAAACAGTAAAAAAATGAATTTTTTTATGAAACTTCATGGATATGATCTTTATGGTGGGAAGATCATCTCCAATTTTTTTCATCAAAAAATTCAATGAAAGAACGTTGAGATGAAGTGATATGTAAAAAAATGATATAAATATGTATTTTCGACCGTTAAAATGTTGGTGATATTCTCACCCACTTTTTGATTGAATTTTTTTAATGAAACTTCATGGATATGATCATATCCATGAAGTTTCATTAAAAAATTCAATCAAGAAAGCGGCTGGCACCGAACCAACATTTTTTACGGCTGAAAATGCACATTTATACGTTTTTTTACATATCACCTCATCTCAACGATTTTTTTATTGAATTTTTTTATGAAAGAAATTGGAGATGATCTTCTCACCATGGAGATCATATGAATGAAGTTTCATCAAAAAAATCATTTTTTTACTATTTTAAAAAATGGTATGTACTGGGACCTGCACCACAAGGAGTCATTACATAAGACTTTATGTATATATATATATACACACCATTAAAAAATAAATATTCCAGTGCATTAACCGTTTTACTTAAGAAAACTTTACTTATATAGATGACTTTACCTAATTTTGTAAAGACTTCCTTTATTCATACTTAGCATTTCTTACTTTATTTAACACATCCGTTTCAACACTTGATTTATCCGAACCCAGTCCTTTATCGGAATCACCCCTTTCTATTCATTTAAATACACTTTAGTATATTCATTGAAAAGCACCGTTTCAACCCATGCATTCAACGTGTTAGAAAATAATTATTTAATCTTTGAAAATCCTTTTGAAAACATGGTTAACCATGGGTTTAACCATTAGCTTGCTGAACCACCCAATTACCCACTTTCTTTGCCCTTTTTCCTTATCTTATGGGCATTATATGTGTGTGTGTGTGTGTGTGTGTGTGTGTGTAAATCTACTAATGACATGTTCAACCATTTAGCTTATTGAACCACCAAACCAATTTCATGACATGTTCCATATTTTCTTTATCTTTTCTCTGAATCTTCCTATACCGTATACTTCCATAGGCTCCACACCACTGGCCATGTGCACCATATGCTCTGGCTAGTGATTTAGAGCTTTTCACCCACGGTCTCCGGGCCCTTATCTCTTTATCCTGGTTTCATCCAAGTTCCTTTTATCTTTTTAACATTTGACAAATGTTCACATTATTCAGCTTTTCTTTTTACCTGCCAAAGCCAAAACCCGAGATTTTAACACCCCAACTTGTGTTACACTTTAATAAATTACCATTTCATGGGATTTACACTCCAACCTTGATTTTTATTACAAAAATCATATTCGTTTAGGAGCACTTTGTGTAACACCTTTCCCTATATTTTTATTTCATAAAAATATTCCACTTTAAGTAAAATTATCATTTTACCCCTTTGTTTCCAAAATCACCTTTTACTCCATTTCTCAAGTGTTAATTTCCTAAAAAACACCATTAAGTTATCCATACTAACTTCTTAAGTGTTTTAATACTTTAACACCTTTTTACCCCTGGAGTAATGTTCTACTTGATTGAAAACACTTTTACACATTTAATCCCTTTTTAATTCTATAAGTGTTAACCCTTTACAACATTCCCAATATACACACTAACTTTTCCAACATTCACCCATTAACACTTAATGAATACTTTTATCAATACTTTTCCCAAACACATTTTTCTTTACTTCATCATTCAACAAATCCATTTACCTTTAAGACTACTTTCATAAGAAAATACCATTTCTTTTTATTCTCATGTTTATTTTTAAGTCCCATAATCTCATGTTCATTACATCTTTTAGTCCCAATTTCACACTTTGAAGACTAATTCCTAAGTTTTCTTATTTTATGTTTAAGAACAACAAAACCTTCTCTAAACCTATTTATATATTTAATATCAAAATCCTACAAGTTTATATGTATGAGAAGATGGTTTTAAACACAAAAATCCTACTACATAGTTTAAACATATTTATCATCATGAAAAGTCATTATACTTGAAAAAATACATTTTTAACGAACAAAACACGTTTTTATTTATTCAACTTCATCAAATGTCTATTTTTCATAAAACACTCATTTTTTCAAGAACTTTGAAATATTTTCATTCCACCAATTTTTCCAACAAAATCACATCATTTACCAACAAAATCACATCTTGTTTATTTTCAACAAAATAACATTCTTCCAACATTTTTATTTCATAAAAATGTTTATTGTCTTCTACACAATAATTATACTATTTAACTAACTACACCCTACTCAGTAGTCTAACTATAAGACTACAAATGTAAAATAAAATCTTGCACTAAGAGTAAGGTTTACCCACCTATAATGGCTCAAATGGAATTATTGGTTTAGGAGGAGCAACTTCAACCTCGAAAAGTGGCCTCAAGGGGTTACCAATGCATCCTTCCAAGCTCCAAGCTAAGAACTCCCTTCAATTCCATTAAAACCCACCTTCTTCTTCTCAAAAATCCCGAAAATACTCCTACTAAAATTTGTAGCTCTTCTTTATCCATGGTGGAAATGGGTATTTTTTGGTTGAACACACCATAGAAATGGTGGGAGAGTCGTGGTTTGGTGGTGGAATGGTGGTGGGTGTTGGTGGAACACCACCCACCTCCCCCTTTGTGTCTCCCTCTCTCTCTACTTCTTCCAACAATAATAACCCATATACACCAAACATACCCTTATAAAACCTATCTTAATACCAAAAATTCCATTTTTCCCTTTCTGGGATGATCTCGCCTCAACATCACCCATAATCAACGCTCTAAATTATGACAACACACAAGGGCAATCTGATCTAAAAACTCAACCAACGTCATTCGAATGACTTCCCTATGTCGTTCGATCTATGGATCGCACGACCCTTCGCGCGACCTGCTACTGTAAACCAGTAGCACGTTGTTAGAATATCTTCATCTCACGACCTTTGCATTGTCATTTGAATGACAGTGCCATGTCGTTTAAACGACCCTGTTTCATTTGTTTTTTTATTTTTCTCCAATTTTCATCCATAATTCTTCTTTAATTATAATCAACCCCTCCTCAATTATAATCAATATATAATTTGATTAATTTACTGGGGCGGGATATTACAAGGTGTATTTATAATGGTTAAGTCATGCCTTAACGTTTCCTTGATTTTCTGTCCTCCGAACTAGTTCCCTTAGAGGTTCCCTCAGTGAGGTCATTCGATTGAGCATGAAAGCTCTCCCAAGCCCTCGAATACCATGTCACCTCAATATCTAATTTAAAAACATTACAACTTGCATGTTACAATATACATCTACAAATACATAAATTGAACAAGTAAAAAAATAAAAAACTATGCTTCCTCGAATAGTCTCCTTGGTTTTTGTCCCAACTAACTCCTGAGACTACTAGCCTGGCTCTTTAATATTCCTCTGTTAGGAGGGGAGTTATCTCTAATGATGAGATTAACTTTGGGCTCCACCACATTTTCCCATTTCTTTAGATTTTTATTGCGTTGCCAAGAAAGGTCTGCATGAAACATCTCTTGTCGAGAAGCCTCCCTTCTTCAAAATCACCTCTTATGTGCTCAGGCTCATGTACGACCGAGTGGACTTCTTAGCGAATGAGGTCTTGGAATTTGGCCTTTTAAAATTTTTTCAACTAAGGGTCCCCTGAAGATAAAATTGGAACCAAAGACTTTTCTTCATCAAAAAGCTTCTTTCTCTCTCCTTCGCACATGAGCTCATCAATTGTTGGAATCCCATCAGCTGTCACATTAGTCACCCGAATGCCACGTGTCAAATAAGTATCATTACTGTCAACACTGATAACCCAAATGTCATCATGCCTTCAATCTTTCCCATGTGTGACAAGTCCAAATGATAACTTGAATTTTCAAACGTCTCTTTTCTTTTGACACTTCAAACATTTTTTTTCATTATCTTCTTCACTTTAAAACATTTCATCCATTGTTATCCATAACTCAAAACTTCTTAGAGAGAGGAAAAAATTCCAATGTCCCCAAAGTCCACTTTCTCCAATGTCTTCCTCCTCTTTCAGCCCACTTTCCTCCTTTCATGTTCTTTACTTCCACGCTTTCCAAAGATTCCAATGGCTTTCGACTAAGCTTATAGCCAAGGTTCCCCTGCCTATGTGGTCGCACGTCAAGAATAACTCTGGTCATACTATTGTTATCCAATCTTTATTAAGGGAGGACAATTTGCAATTGGGTGTAAGGAATTCTCTGCTCGACTGACTACCAAGTAGGATCCCCTGACCTTGGGTGATGAGGTTACAGAAAAATATACTTAGGGATTTTTGGCCATATAAGGGACTCTATGCTTCCTCTTGTACCATCGGGAATTCTCTTATTCTCAGATAAATTTTGAGGGGCTTGGAGGTTACTCAGACTATTTCCCAACTTTGTTTAACTACATCGAAGCCACTTACCCTGAAGTTCTTATCAAGGTAGGTCTTAGGTACAAATTATCACCATGCTATTAAACTAGGGTCTCAACTGAGCGCGTGGTCACGGGACCCCTAGTTTAATAGCATGGTGATAATTTGAGAATTTTCACACTTAGGCATGAAATCATAGTGTTAGAGTCGAGATCTCGAAATATCCCACAAACAAACCTTAGAGGGAGAAACCCCAAAACACACCCCAAACGGCCCTGTGGGACTAATGTAATTCATTGGAACTGACCGCATGGTCACGGGACCCCCGGTTTGAGAGCACGATGATAATTTGAGAATATCTATACTTAGGCTTGAAAAGATGGTGTTAGAGGGTGAGACCCCAAAACACCCCCCAAACGGCACCGTGAGCGACACAAACACCTCACACGGGACCATTGTAACTCATAGGAACTGACCGTGTGGTCACGAAACCCCTGATTTAAGAGCACAGTGATAATTTGAGAATTTCTACACTTAGGCTTGAAACATATGGCGTTAGAGGACGAAAACCCGAAACACCCCCCAAACGGCACCATGAGCATCACCAAAACCTCACATGGGGCTAATGTAACTCGTAGGAATGGACCGCGTGGTCATGGTACCCATGGTTAGAGAGCACAAAAATTATTTTAGAATATCTTCACTTAGGATTGAAAACATGACGTTAGCGAGAAAAACCTCAAAATATCCCCCCCCCCCCCCCCAAACAGCACGGTGAGCCGCACTAACACCTCACACGAGATAAATGTAACTCATAAGAACTGATGTGTGGTCATAGCAAACCCGGTTTGAGAGCAAGGAGATAATTTGAGAATATCAACACTTAGGCTTGAAAATAGGGTATTAGAGGGAAAACCCCCGAAATACGACCCAAAAGGTCACATGAGTGTGACCAAAACCTCGCACGGGGCCACTGTAAGTCGTAGCAACTGATCGCGTGGTCACGGGATCCTCGGTTTGAAATCACGGTGATAATTTTAGAATATCATAACTTTGGATTCAAAACATGGGGTTAGAGGATGAAACCCCAACACCCCCCTAAATGGCCCCGTGAGCATCACCAACACCTCGCACGAGATCGATGTAACTCATAGGAACTGATCACGTGGTCACGAGACCCCTGGTTTGAGAGCACAGTGAAATTTTGAGAATATCTGCATTTTGACTTGAAAACATGGTGTTAGATGGCGAAACCCCGATACACCCCCTAAACGGCCCCCTCAGCAGTAGCAACACCTCGCACGAGACTATTGTAACTCGTAGGAATGGACCGCGTGGTCACTGGACCCACGGTTTGAGATCACGGCGATAATTTGATAATATCTTCACTTTGGCTCTAAAACATGGCGTTAAAGGGCGAAACCCCAAAACACCCCCCAAATAGCCCCGTGAGCAGCACCATCACCTCACACGGGACTAATGTAACTCGTACGAAGTGATCATGTGGTCACAGGACCCCCGGCTTGAGGTAACGGTGATAATTTGAGAATTTCTACACTTAGGCTTGAAAACATCGTGTTAGATGAAAAAACCCAAAAATACCCCCAAAAGGTCCTGTAAACGGCACAAACACCTCTCACGGGACCAATGTAACCCATAGGAACTGAACACATGGTCAAAGGACCCACGATTTGAGAGCAGGGCAATAATTTGAGAATATCTACACTTGGACTTGAAAACATGGACTTAGAGGGCGAAACCCCGAAACACCCCCTAAACGGGCCCATGAGTGGTACCAACACCTCGTATGGGACCAATGTAACTCGTAGGACCAGATCACGTCATCGCGGGACCCACAGTTTTAGAGCACTATGATTATTTGAGAATATCTACACTCTGGTTTGAAAACATGGCCTAAGAGGGCGAAACCCTGAAACACCCCCCAAACGGCTCCATGAGGGGCACTAACACCTCACACGGGATCAATGTAAATCGTTAGAACTGAACGCGTGATCACGACACTGCCAATTGGAGGGAATATCCATAATTTAAGTTTATCTACACTTAGGCTAGAAAACACGGTATTAGACTATGAAATCCCAAATACCCCCAAATGGCCCGTAAGCGGCACCAACGCCTCACACAGGACCATTGTAACTCGTAGGAGATGATCGTGTGGTCACGGGACCCATGGTTTGAGATCATGACAATAATTTGAGAATATCTACACTTAGGTTTGAAAACATGGGGTTGGAGGGGGAAACACTGAAAAACCACCCAAATGGACCGGGAGCGGCACCACACTTCGCAAGGGATCAATGTAACTCATACGAACTCATCGTGTTTTCATGGGTCCCTCGGTTTCAGAGGAAAGTGAAAATTTGAGAATTTCTACACTTGGTCTTGAAAACATGGCGTTAAAGGGGGAAACCCCGAAACACCCTGCAAAGGCCCCATGAGCAGCACTAACACATCACACGG
Organism: Sambucus nigra; assembly: GCA_949130495.1. Classification (NCBI taxonomy): domain Eukaryota; kingdom Viridiplantae; phylum Streptophyta; class Magnoliopsida; order Dipsacales; family Adoxaceae; genus Sambucus; species Sambucus nigra. The sequence goes on along the minus strand of OX422221.1, from coordinate 325,457,708 downwards.
GACCATGTAACTCATAGGAACTGAATCCGTGGTCATAGGACCCACGATTTGAGAGCACGGTGATAACTTGATAATATCTACACTTAGGCTTGAAAACATTTTATTAGAGGGAGAAACCCCGAAACACCCCCCAAACGAACCCTTGAGCAGTACCAACACCTCGCACGGGACCAATGTAACACAAAGAAACTGACCACAGGGTCAGGGGACCCAGTTTGAGAGTATGTCGATAATTAGATAATATCCACACTTAGGCTTTAAAATAATGCGTTAGAGGGAAAAAACCCTGAAACACCCCCTAACGACTGCGTAAGCTGCACACACACCCACACACCTCGTACGGGACCAATGAAACTCGTACGAACTGATCGCGTGGTTACGAGACCCACGGTTTGAGACCATGATGGTAATTTGAGAATATCTACACTTAGGCTTGAAAACATGACTTTAGAAGGAGAAACCCGAAAACACCCCCCAAATGGATCCGTGAGCAGCACCAAAACCTCAAATGGGACCAATGTAACTCGTAGGAACTGACTGCGTGGTCACAAGACCCACGGTTTGAGAGCACGGTAATAATTTGAGAATATCCACACTTAGGCTTGAAAACATGGTGTTAGAGGGAGAAACCCCAAACGCCCACCAAACGGCCCCATGAGCGACACCAACACCTCATGCGGGACCAATGTAACTTGTAGTAACTGATCGTGTGGTCACGGGACCCCCAATTTGAGAGCATGTACATAATTTAAGAATTTATACACCTAGGCTTGAAAACATAGGTTAGAGGGAGAAACACTTAATCACCCCCTAAATGGTCCCGTGAGCGGCACGAACACCTCGCGCGGAACCTTATCGATGTTACTTGTAAGAACTAACTGCATGGTCACTTAACCCCTAGTTTGAGGGCATGATGAGAATTTACAATTTTCTACACTTAGACTTGAAAACTTGGCATTTGAGAACAAAACCACGAAACACACTCCAAATGGCCCTGTGAGTGGCAAAAAGACCTTATATGAGACCAATGTAACTCGTAGAACTGACCGCGTGGTCACACAACCCACGATTTGAGAGAATTGTGATAATTTGAGAATATTCCCACTTAGGCATGAAAACTTGGGGCTAGAGAGCAGAATCCCGAAACACTCCCCAAATGGCCTCATGAGAGGCACTAACACCTCGCACATGACCAATGTAACTCATAGGAAATAATCGGTTGGTCACTCGACCCCCAGTTTGAGAGCACAACGATAATTTGAGAATTTCTACACTTTGTCTTGAAAACATGGCGTTAGAGGGCGAACCCCGAAACACCCCCCAAATGGCCCCATGAGCGGCACCAACACCTCGCATAGGACCAGACCAATGGAGCTCCTAGGAACTGATCGCGTGGTCACGGGACCCTTGGTTTGAAAAAACGGTGATAATTTGAGAATTTGTACACTTAGGCTTGAAAACATGGCGTTAGAGGGAAAAACCTCAAAACACACCCAAACGGCCTTGTGATCGGCACCAACACCTCGCACGAGACCAATGTAACTCCTAGGAACTAACCGCATGGTCACGAGACCCACGGTTTGAGGGCACGACAAAAGTTGTAGAATATTTTCACTTAGGTTTAAAAACATGTCGTTAGCGGAAGAAACCTCGAAACACCCTCAAACAGCCCCGTGAGTGGCGCCAATACCTCGCACAGGAAAAATATAACTCAAGGGAACTGACCGCGTGGTCACGTGACCCCAGATTTGAGAGCATGGTCATAATTTGAGAATTTCTACACTTAGGCTTGAAAACATGGCGTTTGAGGGAAAAACCTTGAAACACCCCCCAAACGGCCCTATGAGTTGCTCCAACACCTCACACGAGACCAATGTAAGTCGTATGAATTGATCGCGTGGTCAATTGACCCACGGTGTGAGAGCACGGAGATATTGTGAGAATATTTACACTAAGGCTTAAAAATAAGGGGTTACAGGGCGAAACCCCGAAACACCCCCTCCCAAATGGCCCCGTGAGTGGCGCCAACACCTCGCACGACACCAATGTAACTCATAAGAAATGACTGCGTGATCACATCATCCACGGTTTGAGAGCACGTCAATAATTTGAGACTATTTACACTTAGGCTTGAAAACATGGCGTTAACGGGAGAAACTCTGAAACACCCCCGAAACACCCCCGTGAGTGGCACCAACACCAATCACGGGAACACTGAAACTCATAGGAAGTGACTTCTTGGTCACGGGACCCTTGGTTTGAGATCACGACGATAATTTGAGAAATATCTACACTTAGGCTTCAAAACTTAGAGAGTGAAATATCGGAATACCCTGCAAATAGCCCCGTAAACGAAACGCATACCTCACACGGGACCATTGTAACTCATAGGAACTGACCGTGTCATCACGGGACTCACAGTTTGAGATCACGGTGATAATTTGAGAATATCTACACTTAGGCTTGAAAACATGGGATTAGAGGGCGAAACCCTGAAAACCCCCCAAAAGGCACTGTGAGCGACACCAACACCTCGCACGGGACCAATGTAACTCGTAAGAAATGACTACATGGTCACAACACCCACAGTTTGAGAGCACAATGATAATTTGAGAATATCTACACTTAGGCTTAAAAACATGGCGTTAGAAGGCAAAACCTCAAAACAGCCCCCAAACGGCCCCATGAGTGGCACCAACACCTAGCACGGGATCAATGTAACTCTTAGGAGGTGACCAGATGGTCACGAGACCCCCGGTTTGAGGGCACGACTATAATTTGAGAATTTCTTAACTTACGCTTGAAACCATGCCATTATAGGGCGAAACCCCGAAACACCCCACAAACAACCCCATGAGATGCATTAACACCTCGCACGTGACCTATGCAACTCGTAGGAGCTGACTGTATGGTAATGGGACACACGTTTTGAGAGCACAATGTTAATTTTGAAATATCTACACTTATGCTTGAAACACATGGCGTTAGAAGGCAAAACCCAAAACAGCCCACAAACGGCCCAGTGAGCGGCACCAACACCTCGCACGGGACCAGTGTAACTCGTTGGAATTGACCGCTTGGTCATGGGACCCCCGGTTTGATAGCATGAAAATAATTTGAGAATTTATACACTTAATCTTGAAAACATGATGTTAAAGGACAAAATCTCGAAACACCCCCGAAACGACCCCGTGAGCGGCACTAACACCTTGCAAGTGACCAATGTAAGTCATAGGAACTAACCGCGAGCTCACGGGACCCACTGTTTGACACCACGATGATAATTTTACAATATCTACATTTAGGTTTGAAAACATGGTGTACGAGGGTGAAACCCTAAAACACCCCCAAACGGCCCTATGAGTGGCACCAACACCTCGTACGAGACCAATGTAACTCGTAGAACTGACCGCATGGTCACAGGACCCACGGTTTGAGAGCACAGTGATAATTTGAGAATATTCTCACTTAGGCTTGAAAATATGGGGTTAGAGGGCGGAACCCCGAAACACCCCCCAAATGGCCTCGTGAGCGGCACCAACACCTCACACAAGACGAATGTAACTCGAAGGAACTAACTGGGTGGTCACTGGACCCCCAGTTTGAGAGCACGATGATAATTTGATAATTTCTACACTTAGGCTTAAAAATATGGGGTTAGAGGGTGAAACCCCGAAACACCCCCCAAATGGCCCCATGAGTGGCACCAACACCTCGAACGGAATAGGACCAATGTAACTCCTAGGAACTGATTGCGTGATCACAGGACCCCTAGTTTGAGAGAATGGTGATAATTTGAGAATTTTCACACTTAGGCTTGAAATCACAGTGTTAGAGAGCGAAATCCCAAAATATCCCACAAACGGAACAATGAGTTGTACCAACACCTCGCTCGGGACCATTTTAACTCGTATGAATAGACCACGTGGTCACGGGACCCAGGGTTTGATATCACAATGATAATTTAATAATATCTACACTTAGGCTTCAAACCATGGGGTTAGAGGATGAAACCTCGAAACACTCCCCAAACGGCCCCGTGAGTGGCACCAACATCTCGCATGGGACTAATGTCAGTCATTGGAACTGACCGCGTGGTCACGAGTCCAACGACTTGATAACACGGTGATAACTTGAGAATATCTATGCTTATGGTTGAAAACATGGCGTTAGAGGGCGAAACCTAAAAACACCCCCCAAATGGCCCCATTAGCGACACCAATACCTCAGACGGGGTTAATGTAACTCATAAGAACTGATTGCGTGGTCAAAACAATCACAGTTTGACACCACGATGATAATTTGAGAATATCTACATTTAGTCTTGAAAACATGGCGTTAGAGGGAGAAACCCTGGAACACCCCCTAAACGGCCCTGTGAGTGGCACCAACACCTTTCACGGGACCAATGTAACTCGTATCAAGTGACCGCGTGGTCATGGGACGCACGATTTGGGAGCATGGCGATAATTTGTGAAAATCTACCTTTAGGCTTAGAAACGTAGCGCTAGAGGGAGAAACTCGGAAACATACCCCAAACTTCCCCATGAGTGGCACCAACACCTTGCACAGGACCATTGTAACTCATAGGAACTGACCGTGTGGTCACGAAACCCATGGTTTGAGATCACGAGAATAATTTGAGAATATCTACAATTAGTCTTGAAAACATGTGGTTAGAGGACGAAACCCCGAAACACCAACCAAATGGCCTCGTGTGGGGCACCAACACCTCGTACGGGACCACTGTAACTCGTAGGAACTAACCACATGGTCAAGAGACCCACGGTTTGAGGGAACGACGATAATTTTAGAATATTTTCACTTAGTCTTGAAAACATGGCATTAGCAGAAGAAACCCTGACCCCCCCCCAAACAACCCCTTGAGTGGCACCAATACCTCGCACATGAACAATATAACTCAAAGGTACTGACCGCGTGGTCACGGGACCCCCGCTATGAGAGCACAATGATAATTTGTGAATTTCTACATTTAGGCTTTAAAACATGGAGTTAGAGGGAAAAACCTCGAAACACCCCCTAAACCGCCCTATGAGCAGAACTAGCACCTCGGACGAGACCAGTGTAACTCGTAGGAACTAACCGCGTGGTCCTGAGACCCACGGTTTGAAGGCACATCGATAATTTTAGAATATTTTCACTTAGGCTGGAACACTTGGCGTTAACGGGAGAAACCCCAAAACACCCCCCAAACAGATTCGTGAGTGGTAGCAACACGTATCACGGAAATAATGTAACTTGTTGGAAGTTACCGCGTGGTCACGGGACCCACAATTTGAGAGCAGAGTGATAATTCGAGAATTTCTAAATTTAGGCTTGAAAACATGGAGTTAGAGGGCAAAACCTCGTTACACCCCCCCAAACGAACCTCTAAGCGGCACCAACACCTCGCACGAGACCAATGTAACTCATAGGAACTGATCGCGTTATTACAGGACCCGCGGTATGAGAGCACGATGATAATTTGAGAATATTCACTTAGGCTTAAAAACATGGGGTTAGAGGGAGAAACCCCGAAACACCCCCCCAATGGCCCCATGAGTGGCACCAACACCTCGCACGGGACCAATGTAACTCGTAAGAAATGACTGAGTGGTCATAACACCCATGTTTTGAGAGCACGGCGATAATTTGAGACTATCTACACTTAAGCTTGAAAACATGGCGTTAGAAGGAAAAACCCCGAAATAGCCCCCAAACGGCCCCATGAGCGGCACCAACACCGGGCACGGGATCAATGTAACTCTTAGGAAGTGACCGCATGGTCACGAGGCCCCCGGTTTGAGAGCAAGGCTATAATTTGAGAATTTCTACACTTACGCTTGAAACCATGGCATTAGAAATAACTACACTTAGGCTTGAAAACATGGCGTTAGTTGGCAAAACCCACAACAACCCACAAACGGCCCCGTGAGCAGCATCAACACCTCGTACGGGACCAATGTAACTCGTTGGAACTGACAGCTTGGTCATGGGACCTCCTGTTTGATAGCGCAGTCATAATATGAGAATTTTTACACTTAGTCTTGAAAACATGGGGTTAGAGGAAAAAAACTCGAAACACCCCCCAAACGGCCTCGTGAGCTGCACCAACACCTCGCACTCTTTGAGACCATGGTGATAATTTTAGAATAACTATTTTTAGGCTTGAAAACATGGCATTCGAGGGTGAAACCCCGAAACACCCCCTAAACGGCCCCGTGAGCAGTACTAACACCTCTTACGAGACCAATGTAACTCGTAGAACTAACCGTGTGGTCACAGGACCCATGGTTTGAGAGCATGGTGATAATTTGAGAATATTCGCAATTAGGCCTGAAAACATGGGGTTAGTGACACCCCCCAAATGGTCTCGTGAGAGGCACCAACACCTTGCACGGGACCAATGTAACTCGTAGGAACTACTTTGGTGGTCACGGGACCCCCAGTTTGAGAGCACGGTGATGATTTGAGAATTCTTAAACTTAGGCTTAAAAACATGGGGTTAGAGGGCGAAACCCCGAAACACCCCCCAAATGGCCCTACGAGCGGCACCAACACCTCGCACAAGACCAGACCAATATAATGCCTGGGAACTGATCGTGTGGTCATGGGACCCCTGGTTTCAAAACACGGTGATAATTTTAGAATTTGAACATTTAGGCTTAAAAACTTGGCGTTAGAGGGAAAAACCTCGAAATACCCCCCAAACGGCCCTGCCAGTGGCACCAGCACCTCGCACGAGACCAATGTAACTCCTAGGAACTGACCACGTGGTCACGAGACCCATGGTTTTATGGCACGACGATAATTTTAGAATATTTTCACTTAGGCGTGAAAACATGGCACTAGTGGCAAAAATCCCGAAACACCCCCCAAACAGCCCCGTGAGCGGCACCAATACCTCGCACGAGAAAAATATAACTCAAGGGAACTGACCGCATGGACACGGGACCCCCGATTTGAGAGAACAGTGATAATTTGAGAATTTCTACACTTAGGATTGAAAAGATGGCATTACAGGGAAAAACCTGGAAATACCCCCCAAAGCGCCATTTGAGTGGCTCCATCACCTCGTACAAGACCAATGTAACTCGTGTGAACTGACCGCGTGGTCACCGGACCCACAGTGTGAGAGAACGATGATAATTTGAGAATATTAACACTTAGGCTTAAAAATAGGGGATTAGAGGGTGAAACCCCAAACTTCACCCAAATGGCCCCGTGAGCGGCGCCAACACCTCGCATGGGACCAATCTAACTCATAAGAAATGATTGCATGGTCACAACACCCACGGTTTGAGAGCACGGTGATAATATTAGAATATCTACACAGTCTTGAAAATGTGGCGTTAGAGGGTGAAACTCTGAAACACCCCCAAATGTTCCCGTGAGCGGCACCAATACCATGCACGGAACCAATGTAACTCGTAGGAACTAACTGCTTGGTCTTGGGACCCCCAGTTTGAGATCACAATGATAATTTGAGAAATATCTAAACTTAGTCTTTAAAATATGGCGTTAGAGGGAGAAATTCTGAAATACCCGCAAATAGCCTCGTGAGCAGCACTAAAACCTCGCATGGGACCATTGTAACTCGTAGTAACTGACTGGGTTGTCACGGGACCCATAGTTTGAGATCACAATGATAATTTAAAATATCTTCACTTAGGCTTGAAAACATGGGTTTAGACGGTAAAACCCAGAAAACCCACCAAACGGCACTGTGAGCGGCACCAACACCTCGCACGGGACCTATATTACTTGTAGGAACTGACTGCGTGGTCATGGGACCCACGATTTGAGAGCACGACAATAATTAGATAATATATACACTTAGGCTTCAAATCACAGTGTTAAAGGGAGAAATCCCAAAATATCGCACAAAAGACCCATGAGTTGCACTAACAACTTCCAGGGGATTATTTTAACTCGTACGAACTGACTACATGGTCAGGGGACCCACGGTTTGAGATAACAAAAATAATTTGAGAATATCTAAACTTAGGCTTGAAAACATGCGATTAGAGGGCGAAACCCCTAAACACCCCCCAAATGGCCCCATGAGCGGCACCAACACCTTAGACGGGGAAAATGTAACTCGTAAGAACTGGTTGTGTGGTCACAGCACCCACGGTTTGAGAGCATGATGATAATTTAATAATATCTCCACTTAGGCTTTAAAACATGGCGTTAGAGGGGGAAACCCTGGAACACCCCCTAAATGGCCTCGTGAGTGGCACCAACACCTCGCATTGGACCAATGTAACTCATAGGAAGTGAACACATGGTCATGGGACCCACGATTTGAGAACATGGAATAATTTGTGAAAATCAACACTTAGTCCTAAAAACATGGCGCTAGAGGGAAAAACCCAGAAACACACCCCAAATGGATCTATGAGCTGCCCCAACACCTCGAACGGGACCATTGTAACTCGTACGAACTGACTGCGTAGTCATGATAACCCCAGTTTGAGAGCAAGGCATTAATTTGATAATATCTACACTTAGGCTTGAAAACATGGGGTTAGAGAGCAATATCACGAAATACCCCCCAAACGGCCCCTTGAGCGGCACTAACACCTCGCATGGGGCCATTATAACTCGTAGGAATTGACCGCATGGTCACAAGACCCATGATTTGAGATCATGACAATAATGTGAGAATATCTACACTTGGGCTTAAAAATATGGGGTAAGAGGGCGAAACCCCGAAACACCACCCAAATGGCCTCGTCAACGGCAGCAACACCTCACACGAGACCACTGTAACTCGTAGGAACTAATTGCGTGGTCAAAAGACCCATGGTTTGAGGGCACAATAATAATTTTAGAATATTTTTACTTAGATTTGAAAACTTGGCATTAGTGGAAGAAACCCTGAAACACCCCCCAAACAGCCCCGTAAGAGGCAACAATACCTCGCACGGGAACAATGTAGCTTGTAGGAACGGACCGCGTGGTCACTGGACGCCCGATTTGAGAGCACAGTGATAATTTATGGATTTATACACTTAGGCTTAAGAACATGGAGTTAGAGGAAAAAACCTTGAAACACCCCTCAAATGGCACTGTCAACGGCACCATCAACTTGCACGAGACTAATGTAGCTCATAGGAACTGACCGCCTGGTTTTGAGACCCTCGATTTCATGGCACATCGATAATTTTAGAATATTTTCACATTGACTAGAAGAATTGGTGTTAACAGGAGAAAACCTGAAACAACTCTCAAACATCCCCGTGAGTGGAACCAATACCTCGCATGGTAACAATATAACTCGTAGGAACTGGCCGCGTGGTCACGGGACCAAGGATTTGAAATCACGATGATATTTTTAGAATTTCAACACTTAGTCTTTAAAACATGGCCTTAGACGGCAAAACCTCGTTAGACCCCCAAAACGGCCCTCTGAGCTGCACAAACACCTCATACGAGACCAATGTAATTCATAGTAACTCATCACGTTATCATGGGACCCATGGTTTGAGAGCACGGTAAAAATTTGAGAATATTTACACTTAGGCTTAAAAACATGGGGTTAGAGGGAAAAACCCTAAAACATACCCTAAATGGCCCTGCGAGCGGCACCAACGCCTCTCACAGGACCAACGTAACTCGTAAGAAGCACTGCATGGTCACATCACCCACGGTTTGAGAGCATGGCGATAATTTTAAAATATCTACACTTAGGCTTGAAAACATGGCGTTATAAGGCAAAACCCATGACCGGCACCAACACCTGGCACAGGACCAATGTAACTCTTAGGAAGTGACCGCATGATCATGAAACCCCCGGTTTGAGTGAAAAGCTATAATCTGCGAATTTCTACACAAATTCTTAAAACCATGGCATTAGAGGGCAAATCCCAAAACACCACCAAATAGCCCCGTGAGTTGGACCAACACCTCGCACAGGACCAATGTAACTCGTAACAACTTATTGCGCGGTCACGGCACCTACGACTTGAGATCATGGTGATAATGAGAAAAACCTTGAAACAGCCCCCAAATAGCCCCGTGAGCAGCACCAACACCTCGTATGGCACCAATGTAACTCGTAGGAACCGATTGCGTGGTCACGGGACCCAATGTATGAGAGAACGATAATAATTTGAGAATATCTGCACTTAGTCTTGTAAACATGGTGTTAGAGGGAGAAACCCCAAAACACCCCCCAAATAGACACGTAAGTAGTACCAACACCTTGTACGAGACCAATGTAACTCGTAGGAGCTGATCGCATGATCACGGGACCTCCGGTTTAAGATCATGATGATAATTTGAGAATATCAACATTTAGGCTTCAAAACACGACATTAAAGGACGAACTATCAAAATACCCCTTAAACGGCTGTGTGAGCGGCACCATTACCTCGCATGGGAGCATTGTAACTTGTAGGAACTGACCATGTCATCACGGGACCCAAGGTTTGTTATCAAAATGATAATTTGAGAATATTTGAACTTAGGCTTGAAAACATGGGGTTAGAGGACGAAACCCTGAAACCCCCCTCCCTGATGGAACCATGAACGACACCAACACCTCGCACAGGACCAATGTAACTCGTAGGAACTCACCATGTGGTCACGGGACCCCCGGTTTGAGAGCACGGCGGTTGTTTGATAATTTCTACACTTGGGTTTAAAAACATGGCGTTAAAGGGAGAAACTCCAAAACACCCCCAACGACAGCGTGAGCGGCGCCAATACCTCGCACGGGACCAATGTAACTCATAAGAATTGACCACGTGGTCACAAGAACCCAGTTTGAGATCACAATGATAATTTGATAAATATCTACACTTAGGCTTCAAAACATAACATTAGAGGGTGAAATACCAAAATACAACGCAACCAATACCTCACACCGGACAATTGTAACTCGTAGGAACCAATCTTGTCGTCACGGGACCTGAAGTTTGAGATCATGGTGATAATTTGAGAATATCTATACTTAGGCTTGAAAACATAAGGTTAGAGGACGAAACCCCAAAACCCCCCCAAACGGCACTATAAGCGGTGCTAACACCTCGCACGGGACCATTGTAACTCGTAGGAACTGATTGCATCGTCATGGGACCATCGGTTTGAAAGAACAAAAATAATTAGATAATATATACACTTAGGCTTGAAATCACAGTGTTAGAGGGTGACATACCTTAATATCCCACAAACGGCTCCATGAGATGCACCAATACCTCGCACGGGACCATTTCAACTCGTAGGAACTGATCGTGTGGTCATGAGACCCACGATTTGAGATCATGATAATAATTTGATAATATCTACACTTACGCTTGAAAATATGGGATTAGAGATCGAAACCCTGAAACACCCCCACACAGCCTCGTGAGCGGCACCAACACCTCGCACGAGACCAATGTAACTCATTGGAACTGATCGGGTGGTCACGAGTCCAACGACTTGAGAACACAGTGATAACTTGAGAATATATACACTTAGTATTGAAAATATGGCGTTGGAGGGCGAGACCTCAAAACACCCCCAAATGGCCCCGTGAGCTGCACCAACACCTCGCATGGTACAAATGTAACTCGTAAGAACTGACTGCATGGTCACAATACCGAAGGTTTGGGAGAACGATGATAATTTCAGAATATCTACACTTAGGCTTGAAAACATGGCATTTGAGGGAGAAAACCTTAAACACCCCCTAAATGGCCCCGTGAGTGGCACGAACACCTCGTACGGGACCAATGTAACTCGTAGGAAGTGACCGCGTGGTTACGGGACCCACGGTTTGAGAATATGGATATAATTTATAAAAAATTACACTTAGGCTTGGAAACATGGCGCTAGAGGGAAAAACCCAAAAACACACCGCAAACGGCCCCATGAGAGGCACCAACTCCTCACACAGGGACATTGTAAATTGTAGGAACTGACCGCGTGGTCATGGAAACCCCGGTTTGAGAGCAAGGTGTTAATTTCAGAATATCTACACTTAGGCTTGAAAATTTGGGGTTAGAGGGAAAAATCCTAAAATACCCCCCAAATACCCCCTTGAGCAGCACCAACACCTCGCACAGGACCATTGTAACTCGTAGGAACTGATTGCGTGGTCACGGGACCTTCGGCTTGAGATCACAACAATAATTTTATAATATTTGTACTTAGGCTTGGAAACATGGAGTTAGAGGGTGAAACCCCTAAATACCACAAAAATGGCCTCGTGAATGGCACTAACACCTCGCACGGGATCACTGTAACTTGTAGGAACTAACCGCGTGGTCAAGAGACCCACAGTTTGAGGGCACGATGATAATTTTAGAATATTTTCACTTAGGCTTGAAAACTTATCGTTAGCGGAAGAAACCCCGAAGCACCCCCCAAATATCCCCGTGTGCGGCACCAATACCTCACACGGGACCAATCTAACTCGTAGGAACTGACCGTCCCAGTTTGAGAGAACGTTGATAATTTGAGAATTTCTACACTTAGGCTTTAAAACATGGCGTTAGAGGGTGAAACCCTGAAACACCCCCCAAATGGCCCCGTGAGTGGTACCAATGCGTCACACGGGACCAATGTAACTCGTAGGAACTAATCGCGTGGTCATGTGACCCCCGATTTTAGATCATGATGATAATTTTAGAATATCCACACTTAGGCTTCTAAACACGGTGTTAGAGGGAGAAATACCAACATGCCTTGCAAACGGCCCCATAAGCAGCACTAATACCTCGCACGAGAACATTGTAACTCGTAGTAACTGGTCGTATTGTCACGGGAGCCACGATTTGAGATCACGGTGATAATTTGAGAATAACTGCACTTAGGATTCAAAACATGGTGATAGAGAGCAAAACCTCAATACAACCCCCAAACACACCTTGAGTGGCACCAACACCTCCTATGGGAGCAATGTAACTCATAAGAACTAATCGCGTGGTCACGAGACCCAAAGTATGAGAGGATGGTGATAATTTGAGAATATTTTCACTTAGTCTTGAAAACATGGTGTTAGAGGATAAAACCCCGAAACACCCCCCAAATTTCCCCGTGTGCAGCACCAACACCTCGCACGGGACCGATGTAACTTGTACGAACTCATCGTGTGGTCACAGGACCCCCATTTTGTGAGCATGGTGATAATAGGATAATTTATACACTTAGGCTTGAAAACATGGTGTTAGAGGGAAAAACTTCGAAACCACCCCCAAATGGCCTCGCGAACGGCACCAATACCTCTCACAGGACCAATGTAACTCGTAAGAACTGACAGTGTGGTTCCCGCAGTTTGAGATCACGATGATAATTTGAGAATATCTTCACTTAGGCCTTAAAACATTGGGTTAGAGGGAAAAACCCCGAAAACCCCCCAAACAGCACTATGAGCGGCACCAACACCTCGTACGGTACAAATGTAACTTATAGGAACTGACCGCATGGTCATGGGACCCCTAGTTTGAGAGCACAATGGTAGTTTGACAATTTCTACACTTAGTCTTAAAAACATTGAGTTAGATGGAGTAACTACGAAACGCCCCCCAACAACAGAGTGCGCAGCGCCAATACCTCTCATGGGACAAATGTAACTTGTAGGAACTGATCGCGTGGTCACGGGACCCCCGGATTGAGATCACAATGATAATTTGAGAAATATCTACCCATAGGCTTGAAAATATGGCGTTAGAGGCCAAAACCTCGTTACACCTCCCAAACGGCCCTCTGAACGGCACAAACATCTCGCACGATACATATGTAACTCATAAGAACTCATCGCGTTATCACGGGACCCATAGTTTGATAGCATGAAAATAATTTAAGAATATTTACACTTAGGCTTAAAACATGGGGTTAGAGGGAAAAATAGTAAAACACCCCCTAAATGGCCTTAGGAGCGACACCAACTTCTTGCACGGGACCAATGTAACTCGTAAGAAATGACTGCATGGTCATAGAACCCACGGTTTGAGAGCATGACGATAATTTGAGAATATCTACACTTAGGATTGAAAATATGGCGTTAGAAGGCAAAACCACAAAACAACCCCCAAACAGCACCATGAGCGGCAGCAACACTTGGCACGGGACTAATATAACTCTTAGGAAGTGACCGCATCATCACAAGACCCCCGGTTTGAGAGCACGACTATAATTTATGAATTTCTACACTTACGCTTAAAACCATGGAATTAGAGGGAGAAACCCTGAAACACCCCGAAACGGCCCCATGAGCTAGACTAAGACCTCGCATGGTTCTAATGTAACTCGTAAGAACTTACGGCATGGTCACGACACCTATGACTTGAGATCATGGAGATAATTTGAGAATATATACACTTAGGTTTGAAAACATGGCGTTAGAGAGGGAAACCTCAAAACTACCCCTAAACAGCCCCGTGAGCAGCACCAACACCTCATACTGGACCAATGAAACTCGTAGGAACTGATCATGTGATCACGGGACCCAAGGTTTGAGAGAACGGTGATAATTTGAAAATATCTGCACTTAGTCTTATAAACATGGTGTTAGAGGGCGAAACCCCGAAACACCCCCAAATGGCCCCGTGAGTGGCACCAACACCTGGCACGGGACCAATGTAACTGATCGCGTGATGATCGGACCATCGGTTTGAGATCATGATGATAATTTGAGAATATCTACACTTAGTCTTCAAAACACTATGTTAGAGGATGAAATATCGAAATACCCCTCAAACAGCCCAGTGAGCGGCACCAATACCTCTCATGGGAGCATTGTAACTCGTAGAAGATGATCGCAACGTCATGGTACCCACGGTTTGATATCACATCGATAATTTGAGAATACATGAACTTGGGCATGAAAACATGGGGTTAGAGGGCAAAACGTCGAAACCCCCCCAAACGACACCGTGAGCGGCACCAACACCTCGCACGGGACCAATGTAACTCGTAAGAACTCACTGTGTGGTCATGGGACCCCCAGTTTGAGAACACAGTGGTAGTTTGACAATTTCTACACTTAGGCTTGAAAGCAGGGCGTTAGAAGGTGAAACTACGAAACACCCCCCAACGGCAGCGTGCGCGGCACCAATACCTCGCACGGGACCAATGTAACTCGTAGGAACTAATCGCATGGTCACGGGACCCATGGATTGAGATCACGATGATAATTTGAGAAATATCTACACTTAGGATTCAGAACACAACGTTAGAGGGTGAAATACCGAAATACCCCACAAACGGCCCCGTAAGCGGCGCCAATACCTCGCATCAGACCATTGTAACTCATAGAAACTGATCGTGTCATCACGGGACCCGCAGTCTGAGATCACGGCGATAATTTGAGGATATCTGTACGTAGGCTTAAAAACATAGGGTTACAGGGCGACACCCCAAAAACCCCCCAAACGGCACTATGAGCGGCACCAACACCTCGTACGGGACCACTGTAACTCGTAGGAACTGACCGTGTGGCCACTGGACCCCTAAATTGAGAGCACGTTGATAATTTCTACACTTAGGCTTGAAAACATGGCGTTATAGGGAGAAACCCCAAAACACCCCCAAATGGCCCCATGAGCGGTACCAATACCTCGAAAGGGAGCAATGTACCTCGTAGGAACTAATAACGTAGTCACCGGACCCCCGATTTGAGATCGCGATAATAATTTTATAATATCTAGAGTTAGGCTTGAAAATATGGAGTTATAGGGAGAAACCTCGAAACAGCCCCCCCCCCCCCCCCCCATAGCTCTGTGAGCGTCACCAATACCTCGCACGGGACAAATTTAACTCACTAGAACTGATAGGGTGGTCAAAAGTCGAACGGCTTGAGAACACGCTGATAACTTGAGAATATGTACACTTAGTATTGAAAACATGGAATTGAAGGGCGAAACCTAAAAACACCCCCAAATAGCCCCATGAGCGGCACCAACACCTCGCACGGGACCAATGTAACTCGTAAGAACTGTCTGCATGGTCACCGCTCCCACGGTTTGAGAGCACGTCAATAATTTGAGAATATTTGTACTTAGGCGTGAAAACATGGGGTTAGATGTAGAAACCCCGAAACACCACCCAAATGGCCTCGTGAGTGGCACCAACACCTTGCACAGGACCACTGTAACTCGCAGGAACTAACCGCGTGGTCACGGGGCCCACAGTTTGAGATCATGGAGATCATTTGTGAACATCTACACTTAGGCTTGAAAACATGGCGTTAGTGAAAGAAACCCTGAAACACCCCTCAAAACAGCCCCGTGAGCGGCACCAATACCTCACACGGGACCAATATAACTCGTAGGAACTTATCGTGTGGTCACTGGACCCCTAGTTTGAGAGTACATTGATAATTTGAGAATTTTTACACTTAGGCTTGAAAACATGGCGTTAGAGGGCAAACCCCGAAACACCACCAATATGGCCCCGTGAGCATACTAATAACTCGCACAGGACCAATGTAACTCGTAGGAACTGATCGCGTGGTCACGGGACCCCCGATTTGAGATAATGAAGATTATTTGAGAATATCTACGCTTAGGCTTCAAAACAAGGCGTTAGAGGGAGAAATACCAAAATACTCTGCAAACGGCCCCGTAAGCGGCACCAGTACCTCACAAGGGAACATTGTAACTTGTAGGAACTGACTGTATCGTCACGGGACCCATGGTTTTAGATCAGGACAATAATTTGAGAATACTTGCACTTAGGCTTGAAAACATGGGGTTAGCAGGCAACATCCCGAAATACCCCCCAAACGGCCCCTTGAACGGCACCAACACCTCGCACGGGACCATTCTAACTCATACGAACTGAGCACGTGATCACGGGACCTACGATTTGAGATCAAGGCAATAATTTGAGAATATATGCACTTAGGCCTGAAACATGGAGTTAGAGGGTGTAACACCGAAACACCACCCAAATGGCCTCATAAGCGGCACCAACACCTCGGACGAGACCATTTTCACTCGTAGGAACTGATCGTGTGGTCACGGGTCCCACGGTTTGAGATCACTATGATAATTTGAGAATATCTACACAGGTTTTAAAACATGGGGTTAGAGGAGAAACCCTGGAACACCCCCCCAAACAGCCCGTAAGCAGCACCAACACGTCGAATGGGACCAATGTAACTCGTAGGAACTGATCGGGTGGTAACGAGTCCAACGCCTTGAGAACATGGTGAGAACTTGAGAATATTTACACTTAGGATTGAAAACATAGCGTTGGAGGGCAAAAACAAAAACATCCCCCAATGGCCCCGTGAATGGCACCAACACCTCGCACGGGACCAATGTAACTTGTAAGAAATTGACTGTGTGGGCAGAACACCAATGATTTGAGAGCACGGTGATAATTTGAGAATATCTACGCTTAGGCCTGAAAACATGGCATTTGAGGAAGAAACCCTGAAACACCCCCTAAACAGTCCCGTGAGTGGCACCAACACCTCGCATGGTACCGATGTAACTCATAGGAAGTGACCGTATGGTCACGAGACCCACAGTTTAAGAGCATGGAGATAATTTGTGAAAATCTACACTTAGGCTTGCAAATATGGGGCTAGAGGAAGAAACCCAGAAACACACCCCAAACGGCCCAATGAGCGGAACCAACACCTCGCACATGACCATTATAACTCGTCGGAACTGACCGCATGGTCACGGCAACCCCAGTTTGATAGCAAGGCGTTAATTTGAGAATATCTACACTTTAGCTTGAAAACATGGCCTTAGAGGTAAAAATCCAAAAATACCCCCAAACGGCACTATGGGTGACACCAACACCTCGCACGTGACCAATGTAACTCGTAGGAACTAACCGTGTGGTCACTGGACCCCCAGATTAAAAGCACATTGATAATTTGAGAATTTCTACACTCGACTAGAAAACGTGACATTAGATGGCAAAATCCCGAAACACCCCCCAAATGGCCCCGTGAGTAGTATTGATACCTTTCACAGGACCAGTGTAACTCGTAGGAACTGATCGGGTGGTAACGAGTCCAATGCCTTGAGAACATGGTGAGAACTTGAGAATATTTACACTTAGGATTGAAAACATGGCGTTGGAGGGCAAAAACTAAAAACATCCCCCAATGGCCCCGTGAATGGCACCAACACCTCGCACGAGACCAATGTAACTCGTAAGAATTGACTGTGTGGGCACAACACCCATGGTTTGAGAGCACGGTGATAATTTGAGAATATCTACACATAGGCTCGAAAACATGGCATTTGAGGGAGAAATCCTGAAACACCCCCTAAACAGCCCCGTGAGTGGCACCAACACCTCACACGGGACCGATGTAACTCATAGGAAGTGATCGTGTGGTCACGGGACCCATGGTTTGAGATCATGGAGATAATTTATTAAAATCTACACTTAGGCTTGAAAATATGGCGCTAGAGGAAGAAACCCAGAAACACACCCCAAACGGCCCCATGAGCGGAACCAACACCTTGCACAGGACCATTATAACTCGTCGGAACTGATCGTGTGGTCACGGTAACCCCAGTTTGACATTAATGCGTTAATTTCAGAATATCTAAACTTAAGCTTGAAAACATGGGTTAGAGGGAAAAATCTCGAAATACCTCCCAAACAGCACTATAAGCGGCACCAACACCTCGGACGGGACCAATGTAACTCGTAGGAACTGACCGTGTGGTCACTGGACCCCTAGATTGAGAGCACGTTGATAATTTGAGAATTTCTACACTTAGGCTTGAAAACATGGCATTAGACGGCGAAATATCGAAACAATCCCAAAATGGCCCTGTGAGAAGTACCGATACCTCTCACGGGACCAATGTAACTCGTAGGAACTATCGTGTGGTCACGAGTCCAATGTCTTGAGAACATAGCGATAACTTGAGAATATCTACACTTAGGATTAAAAACATGGCGTTTGAGGGAGAAACCTAAAAACATCCCCTAATGGCCCCGTGAGCGACAACAACACCTCGCACGGAACCAATGTAACTCGTAAGAACTGATTGCGTGAGTGGCACCAATACCTCGGTTTGAGAGCATGACGATAATAATAGAATATATACACATAGGCTTGAAAACATAGCGTTTGAGGGAGAAACCCTGAAACACCCCCTAAACGGCCCCGTGAGTGGCACCAACACCTCGTGTGGGACCAATGTAACTCGTAAAAAGTGATCGTGTGGTCACGGGGACAACAGTTTTAGATCATGGAGATAATTTGTGAAAATCTACACTTAGGGTTGAAAACCTGGTACTAGAGGGAGAAACCCAGAAACACACCCCCAAACGACCCCATGAGCGGCACCAACACCTCGCACGGGACCATTGTAACTCGTAGGAATTGATCGCATGGTCACGTCCACCCCGATTTAATAGTAAGTCATTAATTTGAGAATATCAACACTTAGGCTTTAAAGCATGGGGTTAGAGGGCAAAATATTGAAATACCCCCCAAACGGCCCCTTAAACGGGACTAACACCTCATACGGGACCATTGTAACTCGTAGGAACTGAGTGCGTGGTCACAGTACCTACGGTTTGAGATCACGACAATAATTTTAGAATATCTGCACTTAGGCTTGAAAACATGGGGTTAGAGGGTGGAACCCAGAAACATCACCCAAATGGCCTCGTAAGCGGCATCAACACCTCGTACGGGACCAATGTAACTCGTCGGAACTAACCGCGTGGTCAAGAGAGCCACGGATTGAGGGAAGATGAAAATTATAGAATATTTTCACTTAGGCTTGAAAATTTGGCGTTAGCAAAATAAACCCTGAAACAACCCCCCAAACAGCCATGTGAGCGGCACCAAGACCTCGCATGGGACCAATCTAACTCGTAGGAACTGACCGTGTGGTCACTGGACCCCCAGTTTGAGAGCACGTTGATAATTTGAGAATTTTTACACTTAGTCTTGAAAACATGGCATTAGAGGGAGAAACCCCGAAACACCCCCAAAATGGCCTCGTGAGCGGTACCAATACCTTGCATGGGACCAAAGTAACTCGTAGGGACTAATCACATTGTCACGGGACCCCCGATTTGAGATAATGATGATAATTTGAGAATATCTACACTTGGCCTTCAAAACACGGCGTTACAGGGCGAAATACCAAAATACCCTGCAAACGGCCCTGTGAGCGACACTAATACCTCGCACGCGAACATTGTAACTCGTAGGAACTGATCGGGTCGTCACCAGAACCATGATTTTAGATCATGGCGATAATTTGTTAATATTTTCACTTAGGCTTGAAAACATGGGGTTAGAGGGAAAAATCCCAAAATACCCCAAAAAATACCCCCTTTAGTGGAACCAAAACCTCGCACGGGACCATTGTAACCCGTAGAAATTAAGCACGTGGTCACGGGACCTACGGTTTGAGATCCAGACAATAATTTGATACTATCTACACTTAGTCTTGAAAAGTTTGGGTTAGAGGGCGGAACCCCAAAACACCACGTAAATGGCCTCGTCAGCGGCACCAACACCTAGCACAAGGCCATTTTTACTCGTAGGAACTGATCACATGGTCACGGGACCCATAATTTGAGATCATGATGATAATTTGAGAATATCTACACTTAGGCTTAAAAACATGGGGTTAGAGGGGGAAACCCCGAAACACCCCCCCAACCAGCCCCGTGAGCAGCACCAACACCTCGCACGGGACCAATGTAACTCGTTGGAACTGATCGCTTGGTCCGAGTCCAACGGCTTGAGAACACGATGATAACTTGAGAATATCTACACTTATTACTAAAAACATGGCATTAAAGGACGAAACATAAAAACACCCTCCAAATGGCATCGCGAGCGGCACCAACACCTCGCATGAGACCAATATAACTCGTAAGAACTGTCTGCATGGTCACAACACCCACGATTTGATAGCACGGTGATAATTTGAGAATATCTATACTTAGGCTTGAAAACATGGCGTTTGAGGGACAAACGCTGAAACACCCCGTGAACGGCCCCGTGAGTCGTACTAATACCTTGCACGGGACCAATGTAACTCGTTGGAAGTGACCGCTTGGTCACGGGACCCACGGTTTGAGAGCATGGATATAATTTGTGATAATCTACACTTAGGCTTGATAACATGGCGCTAGAGGGAGACACTCAGAAACACACCCCAAACGGACCCATGAGCTGGACTAACACCTCGCACAGGACCATTGTAACTCGTAGGAATTGACCGCATTGTCACGGCCACCCCGATTTGAGAGCAAGGCGTTAATTTGAGAATATTTACACTTAGGATTGAAAACATGGGTTTATAGGGAAAAATCCCAAAATACCCATAAACGGCCCCTTAAGAGGAAACCAACACCTCGCATGGGACCATTGTAACTCGTAGGAATTAACAGAGTGGTCATGGGACCCATGGTTTGAGATCGCGACAATAATTTGAGAATATTTGCACTTAGGCTTGAAAAAATGGGTTTATAGGGCGAAACCCAAATGGCCTCGTGAGCAACACCAACTCCTCGCACGGGACCACTGTAACACGTAGGAACTAACCACGCGGTCAAGACAACGATAGTTTTAGAATATTTTCACTTAGGTTTGAAAAATTGGCGTTAGCGGAAGAAACCCTGAAACACCCCCCCCCCCCCAAACAGGCCCGTGAGCGGCACCAATAGCTCGCAGGGGACCAATATAACTCGTAGGAACTAACGATGTTGTCACGGGACCCCCAGTTTGAGAGCACTTTGATAATTTAAGAATTTCTACACTTAGGCTTGAAAACATAACGTTAGAGGCGAAACCCCGAAATACCCCCCAAATGGCCGCGTGAGCAAAAATAATACCTTGCACGGGATTAATGTAACTCGTAGGAACCGATCGTGTGGTTACGAGAGCTTCGATTTGAGACCATGATGATAATTTGAGAATATTTATACTTAGGCTTCAAAACACGGCGTTAGAGGGTGAAATACCAAATACCCTACAAACGGCCCCGTAAGCGGCACCAATACCTTGCACAGGACCATTATAACTCGTAGGAACTGACCGTATCATTACGGGACCCACGGTTTGAGATCAAGGTGATAATTTGAGAATATTCGCACTAAGTCTTGAAAAAATGGGGTTAGAGGGCGAAACCTAAAAAAAACGGCACTGTGAACAGCACCAACACCTTGCACGGGACTAAATGTAACTCGTAGGAACTGACCGTGTGGTCATGAGACCCCCGATTTGGGAGCAGATGATAATTAGATAATATATGCACTTAGGCTTGAAAACACAGTGTTAAAGGGAGGAATCTCTAAATATACCACAAACGGCCCCGTGAGCTGCACCAACACCTCGCACGGAACCATTTTAAATCATAGGAACTGACGACGGGACCCTTGATTTGAGATCACGACGATAATTTGAGAATATCTACACTTAGGATTGAAAATAAGGGGTTAGAGGGAAAAACCTCGAAACCCCCCCCAGCCCCCAAACGGCCCCATGAGCGACACAAACACCTCGCATGGGACCAGTGTAACTCGTTGGCACTGATCGCATGATCCTGAGTCCAATGGCTTGAGAACACGGTGATAATTTGAGAATATCCACATTTAGGATTGAAAACATGGGGTTAGAGGGCAAAACCCAAAACACCCATAAATGGCCATGTGAGCGGCACCAACCCCTCGCATGGGACTAATGTTAATCGTAGGAACGGAGTGGGTGGTCATGGGGCCCACTGTTTGGAAGCACGACGATAATTTTTGAAAATCTACACTTTGGCTCGAAAACATGGCATTAGAGGGTGAAATCCCAAAACACCTCGTAAATGGCCCGGTGAGTTGCACTAACACATTTCACTGGGACCAATGTAACTCATTAAAAGTGACCGCATGGTCAAGACACCCACGGTTTGATAGCATGGAGATAATTTGTGAATATCTACACTTAGGCTTGAAAACATGGAGCTAGAGGGAGAAACCCCCCAAAAAATCCCAAACAGCCCCGTGAGCAGCACCAACACCTCGCACAGGACCATTGAAACTCGTAAGAATTGACCGCGTGATCACGGTAACACCAATTTGAGAGCAAGGCAATAATTTGATAATATCTACACTTTGGCATGAAAACTGGGTATTAGAGGAAAAATCCCAAAATACTCCCCCAAATGGCTCCTTGAGCGGCACCAACACCTCGCACGGGACCATTATAACTCATAGGAACTGACCACGTGTTCACGTGACCCACGGTTTGATATCACGGCGGTAATTTGACAATATCTGCACTTAAGCTTAAAAACTAGGGTTAGAGGGAAAAACCCGAAAACACCCCCTAAGTCCCCGTGAGCGGCACCAACTCCTCGTACGGGATCAATATAACTCGTAGTAACTGTCCGCGTGGTCATGGGATCCCCGATTTGAGAGCATGGTGCTTATTTTTTAATTTCTACACTTAGGCTTAAAAACGTGGCATCAGAGGGCAAAACCTCAAAACACCACTCAAACGGCCCTGTGAGTGGCATCAGCACCTCGCATGAGACCAATGTAACTCGTAGGATCTAACCGCGTGGTCACGGTACCCCTAATTTGATAGCTCGGTGATAATTTGAGAATTTCTACACTTAGTCTTGAAAACATGGCGTTAGAGGGAAAAATCGCGTAACACCCCCCAAATCGCCCTCTGAGCAGTACCAACACCTTGTACGAGACAAATGTAACTCGTAGGAACTGATCGCGTGGTCACGGGACCCGCAGTTTGAAAGCATGGAGATTATTTGAGAATATTTACACTTAGGCTTGAAAACATGGGGTTAGAAGGTGAAATCCTGAAACTCCCCCTAAATGGCCTCATGAACGGCACCAACACATCGCACGGAACCAATGTAACTCATAAGAACCGATTGCGTGGTCACATCACCCACGGTTTGAGAGCATGGAGATAATTTGAGATTATGTACACTTAGGCTTGAAAACTTGGCGTTAGAAGGCAAAACCATGAAACATCCCCCAAACGACCCCATGAGTGGCACCAACACTTGGCATGGGACAAATATAACTCTTAGTAAGAGACCGCGTGGTCACAGGACCATCAGTTTGAGAGCACGGCGATAATTTAAGAATTTCTACACTTAGGATTGAAAACATGGCGTTAGAGAGAAAAACCCTGAAACACTCCCTAAATAGCCCCGTGAGCTGCACCAACACCTCGCATGGGACCAATGTAACTCGTAGGAACTGGCTGGATGGACACATCACCCACGAGTTGAAATCAAGGTGTTAATTTGGGAATATCTACACTTAGGCTTAAGAATATGGCGTTAGAGAGTGAAACCCTGAAATAACCCCCAAACAGCCCCGCGAGCAGCACATACGCCTCGTATGGGACCAATGTAGCCCATAGTAACTGATTGCGTGGTCACGGGATCCAAGGTTTGAGATCATGACAATAATTAAATAACATCAGCACTTAGTCTTGAAAACATGGGGTTGGAGTGCACAACCCCGAAACACCCCCCAAATGTCCCCGTGAGCAGCACGAACACCTTGCACGGGACCAATGCAACTCGTATGAACTGACCGTGTGGTCACGAGACCCCCAGTTTGATAGAACTATGATAATTTGAGAATTTCAACACAGAGTCTTAAAGACATGGCATTAGAGGGTGAAACCCCAAAACACCCTCCAAACGGCCCCGTGAGCTGTACCAATACCTCGTACGGGACCAATGTAGCTCATTGGAACTGATCGCGTGATCACGGGATCCTTGGTTTGATATCACGACTATAATTTGAGAATATCAATGCTTAGGCTTCGAAACAGGATGTTAGAGGGAGAAATACTGAAATGCCCAACAAATAGCCCCGTGAGCGGCACCAATACCTCGCACGGGAGTATTGTAACTCGTAGGAACTGACCGCGTTATCACGGGACCCACGGTTTGAGATCACGGCTATAATTTGAGAATATGTACACTTAGGCTTAAGAACATGGGGTTAGAAGGAGACACCACGAAACACCCCCCCAAATAGCACCGTGAGCAACATTAATACCTCGCACGGGACCAATGAAGCTCTTAGGAACTGATCGCGTGATCATGGGACCCCTGGTTTGAGAGAATGCCGATAATTAGATAACATATACACTTAGGCTTGAAAACAGAATATTTAAGGGATAAATCCGGAAATGTCCCACAAACGGTCCCATGAGCTGCACCAACACATCGTACAGGACCATTTCAACTCGTACGAACTGACCACGTGGTCACCGGACCCAAGGTTTGAGATCTAGATGATAATTTGAGAATATCTACACTTAGGCTTGAAAAGATGGTGTTAGAAGGCAAAACCCCAAAACATCCCTCAAACGCCTAATAAACGGCACCAACACCTGGCACGGGACCCCCGATTTGAGAGAACAATGACAATTTGAGAATTTCTACACTTAGGTTTGAAACACATGGCATTAGAGGGCGAAACCCCAAAACACCATCCCCCCCAAACGGCCCTGTGAGCTGCATCAACACCTTGCATGGGACCAATGTAACTCGTAGGAACTGACCGCGTGGTCATTGGACCCACAATTTGAGATCACGATAATAATTTGAGAATATCTAAACTTAGGCTTAAAAACATGGCGTTAGAGGGCAAAACCCTGAAATAACCCCCAAACAGCCCCGTGAGCGACACCATCACCTCGTATGGGACCAATGTAACTCATAGGAACTTATCGAGTGGCCACGGGACCCAAGGTTTTATAGCACTGCGATAATTTGACAATATCCTCACTAAGCTTTGGAAAAATGGGGTTAGACGGTGCAACCCCAAAACACCCCCCAAATTTCCCCATGACTGGCACCAACACCTCGCACACGATCAATGTAACTCGTAGGAACTGATCGTGTGGTAACGCGACCCCCAGTTTGAGACCACAGATATAATTTGAGAATTTCAACACTTAGGCTTGAAAACATGGTGTTAGAGGGTGAAACCCCAAAACACCCCCCAAATGGTCATGTGAGCAGTACCAATACCTCGCATGGAACCTATGAAACTCGTAGGAATTGATCGTGGGTCATGGGACCCCTGGTTTGAGATCACAATGATAATTTGAGAATATTTACACTTAGATTTCAAAACACGGCATTAGAGGGAGAAATGCCCCGCAAATGGCCCCATGAGTGGCTCCAATACCTCGCACGGGACCATTATAACTCGTAGAAACTCATTGTGTCATCACGGGACCCACAGTTTGAGATCACAGAGATAATTTGAGAATATCTTCACTTAAGCTTGAAAACATGGGGTTAGAGGGTGAAGCCCTAAAAACCCCCAGACGACACTATGAGCGACACCATCACCTCTCACGGGATTAATGTAACTTGTAGGAATTGACCACGTGGTCATGGGACCCCCAATTTGAGATCACGATGATAATTAGATAATTAAAACACTTATGCTTGAAAACATAGTGCTAGAGGGAAAAATCTCAAAATATCCCACAAACGGCCCTGTGAGCTGCACCAACACCTAGCACGAGACCATTTTAACTCATAGGAACTGTCCGAGTGGTCACGGGACCCTCAGTTTGAAATCACGACGATAATTTGACAATACCTACACTTAGGCTTGAAAACTTGGGGTTAGTGGGCGAAACCCCAAAACACCCCCCAAACGGCCTTGTGTGGCACCAACACCTCGTATGGGACCAATGTAACTCGTTGGAATTGATCGTGTGGTCACGAATCCAACGATATGAGAAAACAGTGATAATTTGAGAATATCTACACTTAGGCTTGACAACATGTTATTAAAGGGCGAAACATCAAAATACCCCCCAAATGGACACGTGAGGGGCACCAACACCTCGCACGTGATCAATGTAACTCGTAGGAACGGGCTGTGGGGTCATGGGGCCCACTATTTTAGAGCACGACAATAATTTAAGAAAATCTACACTTACGCTTGAAAACATGGCATTAGAGGGTGAAACCCTGAAACACCCCCTAAACGGCCCTGTGAGTGACTCCAACACCTCGCACGAGCAATGTAACTCGTAGAAAGTGACCACGTGGTCACGGGACCCATGGTTTGAGATCAAGGAGATAATTTATGAGTATCTACACTTAGGCTTGAAAATATGGGGCTAGAAGGAGAAACCTAGAAACACACCCCAAACGGCCCAGTGAGCAGAACCAACACCTCGCACGGGTCCATTGTAACTCGTAGGAACTGACAGGGTGTTCACGGTAACCCCGATTTGAGAACAAGGTGATAATTTGAGAATATTTACACTTAGGCTTGAAAACACGATATTAGAGGAAAAAATCCCAAAATACCCCCCAAAAGGCCCCTTAAGCAGCACCAACACCTCGCACAAGACCAATGTAACTTATAGGAAGTAATCTCATGGTCATGGGACCCACGGTTTGAGAGCATGATGGTAATTTGAGAATATCTACACTTATGATTGAATACATGGCGCTAGATGGAGAAGTCCCAAAACACCACCCAGGCGGCCCAGTGAGCGACACCAACACCTCACACAGGACCAATGCAACTCATAGAAACTGACTGCATGGTCACAAAATCCACAATTTGAGATCACGACAATAATTTGAGAATATATACACTTGGGCTTGAAAATATGGCGTTAGAGGGTGAAACCCCAAGCACCACCCAAATGGCCCCGTGAGCGACACCAACACCTCGCACATGACCATTGTAACTCGTAGGAAGTGATCGCGTGGTCACGGGACCCACAGTTTGAGAGAATAACTATTATTTGAGAATATTCGCACTTAGACTTGAAAACATAGGATTAGAGTGTGAAATCCTGAAAACCCTCGCAAATGTCCCCATGAATGGTACCAACACCTTGTACAGGCCCAACGAACTCGTAAGAACTAACCGTGTAGTCACAGGACCCCCGATTTGAGAGCAAGGTGATAATTTGAGAATTTATACACTTAGGCTTGAAAACATGACGTTAGAGGGCGAAACCCCGAAACACCCCCCAAACGGACCTGTGAATGACACCAACACCTCGCATGGGACCAATGTAACTCATAAGAACTGACTGTGTGGTCACGGGACCACAATTTAAGATCATGACTATAATTTTAGAATATCTACACTTAGGCCTGAAAACACGGCGTTAGAGGGAAAAATCCCAAAACACCCCCCAAACGGCCCAGGGAGCGGCACCAACACCTCGTACGGGACCATTTCGAACTCGTAGGAACTGACCGTGTGGTCACGAGACCCACGATTTGAGAGCAAGGTGTTAATTTTATAATATCTTCACTCTGTCTTGAAAACATGGAGTTTGAGGGCGAAACCCATGAAAACCCCCCAAATAGCCCCATGAGTGGTACCAACACCTCTCACGGGACCAATGTAACTCGTAGGAATTGACCGCATGGTCATGGGACATCTGGTTTGAAAGCATGATGATAATTACATAATATATACACTTAGGCTTGAAAACACGATGTTAAAGGGAGAAATCCTAAAATACCGCATAGACGACCCCGTCAACTGCACCAACACCTCGTACGGGACCACTGTAACTCGTAGGAACTGACCGTGTGGTCATGGGACCCACGATTTGAGATCATAAGATAATTTTGAGAATATCTACACAGGCTTGAAAACATGGGGTTAGAGGGAAAAACCCCAAAATGGCCCCGTGAGCGGCACCAACACCTCGCACAGCAGCAATGTAACTCGTTGGACCAGAACACGTGGTCACGAGTCCAACGTCTTGAGAACACGGTGATAATTTAAGAATATATACAATTAGGCTTGATACATATGGCGTTAGAGGGCAAAACCTCGGAACACCTTCCAAATGGACCCGTGAGCGATACTAACAACTCGCACATGGCTGATTTAAATCATAGGAACTGATTGTGTGGTCATAGGGACCACGGTTTAAGAGCATGATAATAATTTAAGAAAATATACACTTCGGCTTGAAGACATGGAGTTAGAGGGAGAAAACCCGAAATAGCCCCAATACGGCCTCGTGAATGGCACTAATAGCTCGTAGGAGACTAATGTAACTCATAGGAAGTGACCGCATGATCACGGGACCCATGGTTTTAGAGCACAATGTTAATTTGAGAATATCTACACTTATAATTGAATATATGGCGTTAGAGGTAAAAACCACGAAACACACCCCAAACGGCCCCGTGAGCGGTTCCAACACCTCACACGAAACGATTATAACTCGTAAGAATTGACCGCGCGGTCACGGTATCCATAATTTTTTAGCACAACGATAATTTGAGAATATCTACAATTAGGCTTGAATACCTGGCATTAGAGAGAGAAAATTCGAAACACCACCCAAGTAGCCCCGTGAGTGGCACCAACACCTCGCACAGGACCAACGTAACTCGTAGGAACTAACCGCGTGGTCACGAAATTCACAGTTTGATAACACGACTATAATTTGAGAATACATACACTTAGGCTTGAAAATATGGGGTTAGAGGGAAAAAAACCCCAAAAAAACCAAACGGCTCCATAAGCGGGACCAACACCTCACACGGGACCAATGTAACTCATAGGAACTAACCGCGTCATCAGGGGACATGCGGTTTGAGAGCACGATGATAATTTGAAAATATCTACACTTAGGCTTGAAAACATGGTGTTAGAGGGTAAAACCCCGAAACACCCCCCAAACGACCGCGTGAGTGGTACCAACACCTCACACAGGACTAATGTAACTTGTAGGAACTAACCGCATGGTCACAGGACCCACAGTTTGGGTGTATGGAGATAATTTGAGAATATTTACACTTAGGCTTGAAAACAGGGTATTAGAGGGCGAAACCTCCCAAAACACCCCCAAACTGCCTCATGAGTGGCACCAATACCTCGCAGAGGACCAACGTAACTTGTTGGAACTCATCGCGTGGCCAGGGACCCACAGTTTGAGAGCACGACTATAATTTGAGAATATTTACACTTAGGCTTGAAAATCTAGCATTAGGGGGAGAATCCTCTAAACACCCCCAAACGGCCCCGTGGGCAGTACCAACACCTCGAATGGAACCAATGTAACTCGTAAGAATTGACTGTGTGGTCATGGGAGGGAGAAATCCCAAAATAGCCCTGTGAGTACCACCAACACCTCATATGGGACCAATGTAACTCGTAAGAAATGACCATGTGGTCATAGGACCCACGGTTTGAGAGCACGATGATAATCTGAGAATATCTACACTTATTATTGAATACATGGCGTTAGAGGGAAAAAATAAAAAACACACCCCAAACGGCCCCGTGAGCAACACCAATACCTCGCAAGGAACTATTGTAACTCGTAGGAATTGGACGCGTGGTCGCGAGATCCACGATTTTTTAGCACGACGATAATTTGAGAATATCTACACTTAGGCTTGAAAACATGGCATTAGAGGGAGAAACCCCAAAACACCACCCAGGTGGCCCCGTGAGTGGCACCAACACCTCGCAAGGGACCAATGCAACTCATAGGAACTGACCGCATGGTCACAAAATCCATAATTTGAGAGCACGATGATAATTTGAGAATATATACACTTTGTCTTGAAAATATGGCGTTACACGACAAAACCCCAAAACACCCCCCAAACGGCCCCATGAGCGGCACCAACACCTCTCACGGGACCAATGTAACTCGTAGGAACTGACTGCATCATCACGGGATCTGCGGTTTAAGAGAACAATGATAATTTGAGAATATATGCACTTAGGATTGAAAACTTGGCGTTAGAGAGCAAAACCACGAAACACCCACCAAAAGCCTCATGGGTGGCACCAACACCTCGTATGGGACTAATGTAACTCTTAGGAACTGACCACATGGTCACGGGATCGATGATTTGGGAGCATGGAGATAATTGGAGAATATATATACTCAGGCTTGAAAATAGGGCATTTGAGGGCGAAACCCCGAAACACCCCCCAAAGGGCCTCATGAGTGGCACCAATGCCTTGCATAGGACCAATGTAATCATAGGAACTGATCGCGTTGTCAGGGGACCCATAGTTTAAGAGCATGACTATAATTTGAGAATATCTACACTTAGGCTTAAAGACATGGGGTTAGAGGGATAAACCCCTAAACACCCCCAAATGGCCCCGTGGAAAGTACAAACACCTCGTATGGGACCAATGTGACTTGTAAGAACTGATTGTGTGGTCACGGGATGCACGATTTGAGAGAACGACGATAATTTGAGAATATCTACACTTAGTCTTGATACATAGGATTAGAGGGCGAAACCCCGAAACACCCCCAACCGATCCCGTGAGTGGCACAAACACCTCGCGCGGGACCAACACCTCGCACGTGATCTTGTCACAGCTCAGGTTTTAGAATTTCCAAAAAACTGAGGAAATTATGCCCAATCTTTTTTTATTATAGTTAAAAATATTCATGACCAAAATCCATGAACGTATCTATCTTGCGAGAAGACATGCTCAAATAATAAGAAAGATCAAGAGTCAGACAGTGATGGAGATGATCCAGGTCTACCCCCCAAGATCCTTGAGCCAAAGGGATGCATGCATATGATTTCCATTGATGTTAAAATAATCAGTGGAGGAATGGCTGGTGGAGTAACTGAGATGGGTGATCGTAAGGCACATGTCATAGAAATAAAGTGTAACTCCCCGTATTTTTGGAGAATATGGAAATTAATTAAACTCGTGATTTAGGAATTTATTTAATTTGGAGAAATTATTTAATTCGATGATTTGGATTGAATTAATTCAGTTTAAGTTTAATTTCATGCATGCTTTATTTTGAGGTGGAAATAAAATGATTGTATAAAATGACTCGGATGATAATTTTGAGGTCACAGTTGGTTCCAAAAGGGCCGAAATAGTCAAAATAGTATACCCGGGTGTATAGTTTGGGTCCCGGGGTAATTTTAGACCAACCCGTCACCGTTCAAGGGCATTTCAGTCATTCAAGAGTTTAAGGTTTAGAGGACTCCAAAAATTTTAGGTTTATATCTTCCACTAGAGAGCGTAATCTAGGATTAACACAAAGCTAAAGGAAGAGAGGCCACAGGAGATGAAGAGGAGGACAGAACTATGAATTGAAATAGGAATGGCATGTAGATATATTCCTTAATGTTGGTAACACGAAATTGGAGGGTTTGGGATGATTTATATGAATAAAATATGGGTTCTTGGTTATAAAGATGAAGAACATGAGAAAATCGAGTTTTGTGTTAATTGAAGAAAAATTCGATTCTTGGATTCAATCATTAATGTGTTTGTGTAAACGTTTCATTGGAAATCATCCCTATGTACTAAAATAAGGTGAAGTTATGTTGGTTTAAAGTTTGGTAAAGAATTATGAGGTTTTGATTGGTGACAATTTGATAAAATGTAATTGCGTAGAAGAACTGGGCTTATGCAGATTTTTGAATTGATTTGGTCGAATTAATTCGACTAGCGAATCGATTCGGTTTGTCCAGATTGTGAAACTTCCCCTTTAAGCCTATAAAATGTGATGTATTAATTGGGGACCTTTTGAAGACATACTTAGAATATAATGAAAGATATATTGGATGACAGTAAGCCTTGGTAAGTTGTAGATTTAGCCATACGTGAGAGTTTAACTCTAAGGTTAGATGGGCATAACGATTAACATAATAATTCAGGAGAATGAAAATGGATTATGGCGAGGGAAAGGTAAATTATGTGGTGAACCAGTAGGGTATTTGTGAATTATCTACTGAATTAACTTAAGAAGTAACCATGGGTCCTTCGGGTAGATAATAATGCTCGAGAATATACGATAGTGAAATAATATTATAAATTAATTGTACCATAAGTATTCGATAGATAAATACCACGTACGGGAGATAATCATAGGTTGAGTATATACCTATACGGATTTATTATTATAGGTCATGTGTGTGCCTATATTGAATATATATATATATATATATATATATATATATATATATATATATATATATATATATATATATATGGTTAGGCGGTGTGTATGCCTATAATGTGCTTTTGTGTATGTTAACATACCTACGCTACTCGCTCCACGGAGGTCCCGCGCAGTGGGCGATCCCACCTTGACGATTCCAGTGAGGTCTAAATTTGTTCCTCATAGCATATTACTAATAGTGGATAAATATGTGAGGGAAATAATGATGCCGACAAGTTATTTTCTTACGTTAGGTATGTAGCAACCCCAATGACTTAGTGCTACGTTCTCCTGCAATATGTGTGATTTGATTGATGGTGCGAGGAGATATTTCAAACCGATGTCCATGATTAGGTACGAGAGGTACTTGGACTGATAACAGAGTATGCGAGTACACATCGTTATGACTAGATAGGGAGATGCGGTATTATTTATATATATAGTGTGACATATATATATATATATAGATAGATAGATAGAGAGAGAGAGAGAGAGAGAGAGAGAGAGAGAGAGAGAGAGAGAAAAAGAGGCAGGCTCATGTGCACATTAAGTTTGCACAGTGCTGGCGCACACCAATTTTTTTAAAGCATAAAAAAAATTATTTTTGAGTTGATTTTTTTCTGTGATATTTAAACATTTCAACGGACCCATGTAAAAAAATCATCTCAACAAAACTTTTTTTGCTATTTTTAAAAAATCGGTCAAACTTTTGCAGCTTTTAAAGTGCTTAAAAGCAGTGAAAGTTTGATCGATTTTTTAAAAATAGCAAAAAAATGTTATTTTTAGCTGATTTTTTTACACGGGTCCGTTGAAATGTTTAAATATCACACAAAAAATCAACTCAAAACTATTTTTTTTTACTATTTTAAAAAAATGATGTGCAAACTTATTGTGCACATGAGCCTCTCTCTCTCTCTCTCTCTCTCTCTCTCTCTCTCTCTCTCTCTCTCTCTCTATATATATATATATATATATATATATATATATATATATATATATATATATATATATATATATATATATATACTCATGGATGTGTAATCTTACTTATGTGTAATATTAAGGGGGATTAAATAGTTTATATCTCAACAATGTTTGATCTACTGATGTGAAAATAGTAGGGAAGATAGATAGCATATGTCTTACATGAAATCTAAGTAGGGAAACTTAATAAAAAGGTGAATGATAACATATGTGAAATTTTAATTTGAATTTAATAATAACATAAGTGAGATGTTAATTATTAAGTAAATTGATAGCGTACTGCATGGGTTGTACGAGTTATTTAAAGGAGAACTTAACTAAGGAGTTAATGATAATTAAGGGTATACTGTTGCGTATTGTATGGGTGGTATGGGTGATCTAGACTTGGTTAGTAGTTAGTTAGATACTTGAGACCTAGTTAGTTTGGGTAGCAGGGCTAGGTGGGCTTAGTAATAAATGTTACGTGCACACTATAGATGAGAGGTGAGGAACTCAAGGGAGTGTTCGCAACCTAACCTGTGTATCTAATAATTGTTCATTTAAGTTGCAATTTAAATGATTGCTAAATGTTTTCAAATGATTTTACTTAGGCTCTAACCCGTACTTGAAAAACTTTTTCCAAAACCTTTTAGGTGTCTAGCCATAGGGACGCCAAGCAGGATGATATGTTCCAGGGGTGCATAGTTGTAACACTTGTGGATGCTTGCAGGATTTGAACTGAGTCGCTTCATATGCTTCATTTCTAGTGTAGGGTGTAGTTCAGTATTTCATTCGGGCATGTTTCCCTCAATTATTTCATTTATGTTAATCAGACTTTATATTCATATTTTCATTTATGTTGGACTTTTTATTGGATTTGGGAGTCAATGGTTTATTCGGTACTATTTCATTTCATCTATATCTGGTGGATTTTTACTTATTTATTATTGCATGGGGTGTTGATTGTTGTTTTTTAATAAAAAGATAAAATTTTGGCACCGACTTTTTGAATACTAGGTGGTTAGTAAAATGTTTAAAAGGTTTATGACACTGATGTTGAGAATTAACCAAATGAAAATCCTATTTTAATTTAATAAAGGCCTCATCACCCGGTATTTAATTAGGCGGGGTGTCACACAAAGTCAACATCTAGGCGAATGGATGTTAACTCAGCCACTATAGAGTTAAAGATGGAAAAATTGAAGAAGGTGGACATGGACACATTAGTGGTAGGATTCTTGCGAATGGACTTCAAGGGAATCTTGGCCCCTCATGATGATCCTTTGGTCATCATCACCAGGATCCATGG
This sequence comes from Sambucus nigra, assembly GCA_949130495.1. NCBI lineage: Eukaryota > Viridiplantae > Streptophyta > Magnoliopsida > Dipsacales > Adoxaceae > Sambucus > Sambucus nigra. Next base: position 325,422,552 of record OX422221.1, on the reverse strand, counting down.
GTACGATGTGTCGCGGATAGTGGTGGATGACGGCAACTCAATGGATATTATGTTTTGGGACTACTTTAAGGGATTAAAGCTCAGCAAGAAGAGGTTAGTTCCATATCACCAACCATTGATAAGTTTCAATGGAGAGAAAGTCCATCCTCTTAGGATATTTGAGATGGACGTTTGTATGGGTACCTGGACGAGGTTCCTAACAAAGAAAGTGAGCTTTTTCGTCATGGAAGATAATATATTCTCAGCCTATAAATATCATCCTCGGAAGAGTATCTCTCAAAGAATTAAAGGCAGTCCCTTCTACAGTTCACCAAATGGTAAAATTACCGACACCTTATGGGGTAGGGGAAGTCCAAGGTGACTGGGTAGAAGCAAAAGAGTGTTATTTTGGCTCGACAAAATGGAAGGAGGCTCACAACCTCTTATAATATTGACACCCTTGACCCAAGGGACAAAAGGAAGTTGAATAAAGGCAAACTCGCGGAGAAGATAGAATCCATCGTCCTCAATGAGGACGAGATGAAAAAAATCATCCAAGTTGAAAAAGTCTTGAAGAAGGAAGTAAAAGAAGAGATGGTAAAGCTCCTAAGGTAGAGGCAAAGGCAGAGTATCTTCGCACGGAGCCATAAGGACATGCTGAGAATAAATACCAAGATTATCTTCCATGAACTAAACATTGATGAGAAGGTGAAACCTATGAAGAAAAAGAGAAGATCTTATGACAAAGAGAAGAATAAGGTCATTCGTAAAGAGGTGAAAACATTGTAGACAACTGAGTTCGTCAAGGAGGTTTAGTGCCCAAATTGGTTGTCCAAATCGTAATCGTCCCAAAAGCCTACAACAAATGGAGGATGTGTGTTGATTTTACTGATCTAAATAAAGCTTTCCCTAAAGATAGCTTCCCTTTTCCTCGTATAGATCAGATAGTAGACGCCACGGCTGGGCACAAGCTGATGAGCTTTATGGATGCATATTCAAGGTACAACTAGATCTTTATGGATGAAGCCGGCATAGAGAAGACTTCCTATATCACAAATAAAGGAACCTATTGGTAGAAGGTCATGCCATTTGGCCTTAAAAATATAGGGGAAACCTATCAGAGGTTGGTCAATAAAATGTTCGAAGATAAAATTGGGAAAACTATAGAGGTTTATGTTGACGATATGCTCACGAAGAGACTCAAGGCCTAGGACCATGTAGCCAACCTTGAGAGGACTTTCAAATCAATGGATCTCTATAATATGAAGTTGAATCTGGCAAAATACTTGTTCAGTGTCGACGCCGAAAAGTTCCTCGGGTCCATAGTCAATCAAAGGGGGATTGAGGCAAACCCTGAGAAAATCAAGGCATTGATAGAAATGAAGACGACCAAGACTATAAAATACGTGCAGAGATTGACATGAAGAGTTTTTGCTCTCAACTGATTTGTCTCCAAGGCCAGAGATAAGTGTCTTCTCTTTTTTAAAATCTTGATAAAAGCATTTGTCTGGGATAAAGAATGTGAGAAAACTTTTCAAGAACTTAAAGCTTATTTGGGATCTTTAATGCGCTTATCTCGGCCCATCCAAGGGGAGAGATTTTTCCTATACCTAGCAGTATCAGAGTCTTCCATAAGTGTAGTTATCGTACATGATGATAAGGGGTTACAAAATACTGTGTATTTTATTAGTAAGGCACTTCAAGGGGCCAAACTCAAGTTCCCTAGAATAGAGAAACTAGCATATGCTCTGATCCATGCCTTCAAAAAAATGAAGACCTATTTTCAATCTCATAACATGATGGTACCCGTTGACAATCCTTTGATTCAAATCAACCATAAACCCAAGAAATAGAGTAGGTTAATGGCTTGGTCAATAGAGCTAGGAGAGTTTGACATCGTGTATCAGCCAAGGGCCACAATTAATGATTATTTAGTTGTGAATCGAATTTTAGGGATCTATGAGGCTAAAGATGAGAAAATGGCCAAGTACTTGGTAAAGGTGAAAAAGTTTTTGTCCAACTTCAAGGAAGTAAAGGCAAAGTGATTCCCTCGACTTGAGAATAGCTAAACCGATGCATTATCAAGGTTAGCCTCGGCTACAAGAACAGAAATCAGGCGGACCGTTCCTGTGGATATTTTACATAGACCCCATATTGAGGAAGATGATAATGGAGTGAAACTTTTTTTAAACTTGAACTTATGAGACTCTTGGATGGATCCCTTGTTCAAATAATCAGATACGTAGAAATAGCATACACCAAGGCTGAGAGAAAGAAACTATGACACTGGGCAGAAAAGTTCACTATTATAGGAGACATTCTCTACAAGAAAGGTTTCATGTTGCCTCTCCTTAGGTGTGTTTATTCTATATGGGTTGATTATGTCTTACGTGAAATCCATGTGGGGTAGTGTGCAAGCCACATTGTAGGAAGATATCTCACGAAGATTATTATGACATAGGGGTATTGGTGGCTGACCCTGGCCGGGGATGCGACTGACTATGTGAAAAGATGTGATAAATGTCAGAGCTATGTGATTATTCCTCACCAGCCTCATCATCCACTCTCTTCCATTACTTCCCCATGGTCGTTCTTAGTTTGGGGGATTGACCTAGTCGGCCCACTTCTAAGGGCACTAGGTGGATATCAATATCTGATTGTGGCCATTGATTACTTTTCTAAATGGGTGGATGCAGAAGCCATGATCTCCATCAGTGAGGTGAAGACATTTAAGTTTATCTAGAGAAACATCGTCAACAGGTATGGCCTACTCCATACGCTCATCTCAAACAATAGGAAACAGTTCAAGAATAAATCCTTAGAGGCATATTCTGAAATAGTGGGAATAAAGCTATTCTACTTTGTTCCCGGACGACCTCAAGCTAACGTCTAAACTAAAGTCACTAATAGGACGATCTTAGATGGAATTAAAAAGAAGCTAGAAGATGCTAAGGGCATGTGGATGAAGGAGTTACGTGGAATTCTATGAGCCTATAGAACAATAGAGAGTACTCCTACAGGGGAGACACCCTTCGTGTTGGCCTATGGGTCAGAGGTAGTAATCCCAACAAAACTCAGTCTTCCCAGTCACAGAGTCCAGACTTACAACCCTGAGACACACAATGAAGAAAGAGGCTGGACTTGGACCTAATAGAAGAAAGAAGAGAGGACACCGAGGTCAAATAAGCCACACATCAACAGAGGACAATATAATAAGAGGGTGGGAGCAAGGCCAATTGATGTGGGAGATTTGGTTTTAAAAAAGGTTTGGCAGATGCCGAACAAGTTGCATCCAAATTGGCATGGCCCATACAGAGTCACTGAATAGGTCATCCCTGGGACTTATAGACTATAAAACCTAAAGGGAGAGACGTTCTCCAATCCATGGAATGAAAAACATTTAAAAATATACTACCATTGATTTTGTATCTTTGGCAAATTGTTTGATGATTCCAATGCTTGTATGACAATGGATTTTTTTTTAAGGAAGTTGAGGCTGCAGAGAGATGAATGGAAAAATGCAAGTGTTTCCTCATATCTTTATGTTTAATTATATAATGTATGGTTTGAATTACTCTAAGTTAAATAACATCATTCTTATGGCGAATTAGTTTTAACTCACTCTCAGTGATACGGGAAACCATGGGAGACTCGTCTTGTCCATGCACTCTGAATAACACCGGGAGGGGGGAATAGTGTGACAACATCACTTAGTTGGTGAAAAACAGAAAGAATCTATTAAAAATCATTTCATTATGGTTATTTCAAACATAATTAATTTGGTGGCTTTAAATTTCATCTCTCCCTCGGTAAAGACGAGAGTGTATACAATCCCAAAAACAGTCGAATTTGAACTTGTGATCAACATCATTAATTTGGAGGCTTAAAATTATGTCTCCCACTCGATGAAGACGAGAGTGTATACACTCCTAAAAATGATGAGGGTGACTTGTGATCAACATCATTGATTTGGTGGCTCTAAATTGAAAACCATTTAAATGGTTAAATGAATACCACTACGTGGTGACCTATCTCGGATAAGACGAGAGCAAACTTACTAAAATCATTGAATGATTATATGAACACCACTGCATGCTGACCTCTCTCAGCTAAGACGAGAGTGAACTAATGAAAATCATTGAATTATTATATGAACATCACTACATGGTGAATGCTCTCGGCTAGGACGAGACTGGACTAATAATTAACATCATTAACTTGGTGACTTCAAATTTAAAATCAGTTATTACTTATATAAACACCACTATGTCGTGAATTCTCGGCTAAGATGAGAGTGGACTTTAAAAATTGTGAGTTCGAATTGTGTCAGCCCATTGCATGTTCATTAGCAAGGTGTAAGGACAAGATAATTTCCATTCATTAAAGCCAATATGATATGGAGATAACAATTCCATTGAAAAAAGAGAATTTCCATTAATTTATTTCCATCCACGTGAGAACACACTATATGGTTGACTTACTTGAGTATGTGCCATATAGGAGTTCCAACTAGTTTGGATATCGAGACAAAATAGGATTAGACTTTTTATGAGTTACTTTATCTCATAAAGGCTCCAAGCTTCATCAAAGGTTGAATCCCATTCCAAGTACTCCAATGCGACACAAAAAGGTAAGTACAACTCTTGAACCACAATTAGGACACATACACTGCATATATATGTTTATTATGTGTGATTAATTTTTTATGGTGGTTTTATTTCTTGAAATATTTTTTTGGAAAAAGAAATTCATTTGAAATGATTTTTCATTTAATTGAAATATGATTTTTTAAAAAATATATATTTGAGGTTAACATAAGAATAATTTTTTATGATAAAATTTTGACTAGTTCAATTTTTAATCGGTTAATATTTTTTTTGAGTCAAAATTTTAATTTTCCCAAGACTTTTGAAAACACATGTGTGCTATATATTAATAAGGCTATGTGTGTTTGTTTAGAGTTTGCTGGTTAGACTCATTTGTGCCATGAACCATATTAGTAGAGCCTCAATCCTAGTGAATACCTTTCAGCCAATCACATTAGTTATTCCACTTTCTTTCTACACCCTTAGATCTTGGAGAGTTGATCTAAACCCCTCATTTGTAACCGACCCTTTATTTCCTCATATATAATATCTTTTAGGGTTTTTGTTTTCTTTGGAGGTCATAAGAAAAAAGAAAAGAGGGTTAGAGAATAAGAAGAGTTTGGTTGGCGGTTTTTACAGGAGAGAGAGAGAGAGAGAGAGAGAGAGAGAGAGAGAGAGAGAGAGAGAACATTTCTTAACTTCATCTACTTCTCCATTCTTGAGAGATATAGCTGAGAGAATAAACCGAGACCTGCATTGATCGGAAAAAAAAAGAGAGGGGCATCATCGGCGGATTCAAAACAAGAGAAAGAGTAAGACCAGAAATAACCAGAAGTCGGGTTCATCATCTCGACACCAGAACAAAGAGAGAACGAGATCGCCGGAGTTCCATCACCAGAGTCGCTGTACAGAACCCATTCGCCGGAACTATAAATCGAGAGTGAGAGAAATAGAGAACCAAACTATCAAAAGCCATTTCAGTTTTCTTCCAAAACCAAATACACCCAAGTCTTCTATTGTTTGTCTAAAAATAGTAAAGCCATTTTCTTGAGAGTTAAATATGTTTGGGGTTTATTGTAGTTGGGTATATGTTGGATTATTGGTGTTGAGATATTGCAGATTTTTGGATTTACTTGAAGACCTTCTTCAAATAAAATATCTTTCTAAGGACCTTTTAGCACACTGGTTTTTTAAGGTTCTTTATTTTGTTCTTGGATCTTAATTATATTTGTTGTTGTTGAATCCAAGAATATAGTTTCAAATAAATTTGAAACACAAGACTTCTTGTTGTGCCTATTTTCATATTTGATAAATACATTTTTGGTTTCAAAAATTAATTTCACAAATTGGTGAAATAAAATTGAACATAAATAATTTTGAAACTAGTTTTTGGTTTGAATTTTTTTATTCCAAAATTGAAATTTTTTTAAAGTCTTGTATTCAAAGCATATTTGGGATTATTTCCATTTCATATAGAAGTGGCTTGTAATTCATAGTATACTAATTGTATTATTGATTGAGAGGGTGAGAAACATTTATGCATTTACTTTAATTCACAAACATTATCACTCTCACACGAACACTTAGAGTTTGTGGTTCTTGGTGAGATATTTTGTTTGTTCGAGATGCTTTAATAAAAAAGGATAAGGACAAAGGAAGGAAGTTGCGGGAAGGAAAACTACATCAAGTCATAAGGCTTTAAGAGTGGAGTAACTCATGTAGGTAACGTTTTGAACTTAGATTTAGGTCTTGTATTTGAATAATTAGTGTTGTAACTTGTGTCGTGTGATTTTAGTGGATTTTCTTTTGTGGCGTAGAGGTCACCGTGGATATTTCCCTTATTTTAGGGTTTTACCACGTTAAAAATTGCGTGTCAATTTTCTTGGATCTTCTTAATTGCTTTAGTGAACATTATTGAACTTAAGACTTAATTTATCATTTTAGTTTTAAAACCTAAGGTAATCAAACTAACTAATCTAAAGAACATATTCTGAAAAATTGTTTTAACACATCTAGTGTTTATTTTGAAAAGAGTTTTGTTCAACGAGTTTATTTCGGAGTTTACTCAACTTATAACTTTTTTTTATTAATCTTGTAAACAAGTTTTTCAAGTGGTATCAGAGCGGGCTTATCAAAAAATATTTTGATCCTGAAACTCCAAAAATTGTTTTCAAAATCCATTTCTGAATATGGATGAAAGATTTTAGAAGTGAGGTAACCTTTCCCGACCACCACTCTTTGATGGAAACAACTTTTCCTATTGGAAAGTATGAAAGGTTTCTTTCATTCAAGGAACTCTTGGGGATGATGTTTGGGATGTGATTGAAAATGGTAATAAACATCCAACTAAGTCTTTGTCTGATAATGATCCCACAAGGGTTAAGAAACATCTTAGCGAATTTACTATTGTAGAGAAAAAGAAGTCTCTCGATAATAATAGGGTCAAGAATGATATCTTTATGTCCATTAATGAGCATGAATTTACAAGAATATCTATTTTCTCTACTTCTAAGGAGGCCTGGGACACTCTAGTCACCGCACATGAGGGTGATGAACGAGTTAAGTCGGAAAACCACAAATGCTTGTCCAACAGTACAATACACTGATTAGGGATGATAATGAATCCTTTGATGATTTCTACATTATAGGTTAACCAACATTTTTACAAAATTACATGCAAATGGTATAACCTATAGTATATAAGAAATCTTTTAAAAGATTCTTATGTCATCACCTGCTAAGTCTGACAATAAGAGATATGCCATAGAAGAAATGAATGACCCAAACAAGACTCCTTAATTGATATGTAGAAAATCAAGAACTGTTGAGGTGGAGTTAGAGTTTAAACAACACATGAATGCCCAAAATAAGAGACTAACTTGACCTAATTAGGTGTTTTCATCACAATTGACATCACCTAAAGTCAGTCCCTTAGACTTTGAACTTGACTTGAATGATGATTGTAATTTGGATCGCCTTGACAATCAAATAGCTCTCTTGAGAAAGAATTTCAAAAAGATTATCAAATTCAGAAATGCTTTAGCCTATAAACAAGGCAGACAAAATTATCAAGGTAATCAAAATCACCGACCTTATGAAAGACATGAAAACAAAAGGACCTATGATAATAGCGGACCTAAGGTAGATATGAAAGATGTCAAATGTTATGGATGTGGCAAAATGGGACATGCTGCTAATAAATGCCCAAATAAGCCAACCAAAAGTACTAGGGATAATTTGTGAAAGACATGGGACGATTCTAGTGATTATAATGAAAATGAAATTGAGTCAACCCAGAATTATGAGTCCTATATGTCATTCTATCCCAGGATCATATACCACAGCGATGATGAATGTGTGACTACTCATGACTCTGTTGAGAATAATGTGACTATTGATGATGTAAACAACATTGATAGTGATAGCTTAAAGGTGTGTCAAACTGAAAGCATTGTCGTTCCACCTGAAGTGTGTGTGAGTTCCACACATGAAATGAGCGATATAGGAGACACTTCACACGATACACTTAGTGATTCCGATGATGATTTTCCATATCTTCAAGACCTATACACGAAAATGCATAAGAAAAGTGTCCGTCTTGATAAAACGGCTAAGCTACTTAATGAGCATATTGATTTACTTAATCAGACTATTAGGAAGAACACTGAAGAACTTACAGCACAATGTGTTGCCCATGAGACTGCAATTGAAGAATTCTGCACAAAAATAGGAGATCTTTGTGAGAAAAATAATATTTTGGAACAAAAATACAAGTCTACTTCAGTTGAACTTGAAGAATCTAAATAAAAAGTTTTAAACGTGTTTAAAAAAGGCTTACACTTTGAAACTCAAGCTAAGTTCTACGAAGAAATTGTTGTAGGAAGCAAGTTTGATTCTGACCACAAATCTGATTTTGGATTTGGAGAAAAAGTTTATACTAGAAAAAATGTTTCTCCTGAAAATGTTGTCTTTGTAAAACAAGACCAGAATTCTCATAACACTCGGAAAGAAAATTTCTTTAAAGATGTCTCTAAGGCAAATCAAAGTGACTATTCTCAAAAGCCCAAATCTAATGGTCCAGCTAAGTACGTCTTTCCACCTGTAAGAAATTATTATCAGAAACCCAAAGCCAATGACACTTGAATAACCATTCCTATTAGGGATAAACCAATTTTCAAAGTCTTTAGTACTAAAGTCAAGTCCTCCACACATCAGTATTGTTCATACTGTGATGTCTACGGCCACTCCATTGCCGAATGTTTTCAAAAGAGAGTGTATACACCTATTTATTCAAACTTTAACTATTCTAGAAAGAGTAGGATACTTATCTTCTCCCAAGACAGACCACTCACAACTCTAACTATAAAAATAAGGTAGGACCTAAAACTAAGAAGAAATCATTTAGAAAGACCCAACAAAGCTTTTATAAATCAAAGGCTAATAAAACTGTTAAAACTAGGTCTATTAGGATTAGAAAAGATGACTTGTTACCCCATATCAAGTGCAACATTGTCATATATGCTTTTAAGGCACCACGCACTTCGTATGGATGGTACCTTGACTCCGAATGTTCTAAACATATAACCGGGGATGAAACAAAATTAACAAACAAACCAGACTTCCTTGGAGGTAGTGTTGTGTTTGGTGATGGGGTTTCATCTAAGATCATAGTTAAGGGAACATTGTGTGAGGAAGGTATCCCCGAGATAAATGATATCCTCCTAGTTAAAGGTCTCAAGGCTAACTTGCTTAGTATATCTCAATTTTGTGATCCCAACCATACGGTTACCTTTTCTAAAACTGATTCCAAAATCCTCGATGAAAAGGGAAATTGTATTTTAACAGGAAAAAGAAATGAGGATAATTGTTACACAGTCCTTCATAAGTCTGAATCCTATAATAGATTGGGACATAAAAATTTTGATAATCTTCGTAAGAAAAGTTCCCAAGAAATCGTTAGAGGATTGCCTAAAATCAAAAATTCTTTTTATCCTGTCTGTGGTCCTTATCAAGAAGGGAAAATATGTAAACCTTCTCATGAGAAATTTAAAGATGTTTTAACTACAAAACCTTGGGAATTGATCCACATGGACCTTATAGGTCCCTCTAGAACTATCAACTTCTGTGGTAACAGTTACATACTTGTTATTGTGGATGATTACACACGATATATTTGGGTTGCCTTAATGAAAAATAAATCCCATACATTCGATGAGTTCTTAAAAATACTTTTAAAAATAGAGAACGAGAAAGATACCCAAGTATGTCGCATCAGAAGTGATAGAGGTGGAGAATTCAAACATTCTGGTGTTGCAGAATATTGAATAGGCAATGGATATAAACAAGAATTTAGTGCGCCAAAGACACCTCAACAGAACGCCATTACTAAAAGGAAAGATAGAACTTTACAAGAGATGGCTAGGGTTATGCTACATGTGAAAAATCTGCCTATGTATTTTTGGACTGAAGTTGTTCAAACGGCTTTTCATATCATCAATTGTGTATACCTTAGGAATAATTTCAAATATGTTGATAATATTTGAGATGAGTATCTTCGTAATGCCATTGGTATGATGGTTCTTACTTAATCCAACACTTCTGTCACACCCCGCCTAATTCTGGCGTCGGTCGCCACCAAAACGAAGTCAGGCGTGAGTAAATAAAATACCATTCTTAGCATGAGAAAGATATGAGACATAAATAAATCAGTCCGTAAGATAAATAATTGAATCAATCTCAAATGATCATAAACAACTAAGCGATAAAAGATCCATCACATGCTAACTCCAAAAATCCATTCTCCAATAATGATTAAAGAAAATCTGAATACTCCCAACAGAAATCCTCTAAACAACTTTGGAACCGTATGGCCTAATAAAACCAAAATGAAGTCTCATAATTAATACGACTGAAAAGCAAGTTTAACTAAACTATGCCATAAAAGAATAACTCGAGCTACACCTCCAAATGATAACTCTAATAAACTTATGTAGCTTCTCCAATTCTAATCCTGAAAAAGATTCGTCAACACATGGGTCAGAGCCAAAGCCTAGAGAAAGAATACACACTACTCCCCTCAAATAGGATCCTTGAATCCAGACAGTAGCATTATACGCAATAAATATCACAATAGAATATTTTAAATTAATCAGAATAATTTAAAGGCGATAAATAGCAATTACTACCTACCCACAGAAATCCCATTTATAAAGGCACATCAATAGGATTTTAAATTCCCAAGTCCCGTGATGTTATTTTAATTAAATTAACCAGCTTTTATTGTAACCTCATTTTATTATGGCGGTCCTCCCGCCCCGGGTGATTTCTCCACTAAAATGCACATCCCCTCGTGAAAACGCCGACTGGCCCGTTTAAACTGTCGGCCCTCGCTGATTGACGAGGTTCCACACACGACACGACATAAAATGTCGGCTGGCCCGTTTAAACTGTTGGCCCTCGCTGATTATGTCTCCAATATATTTTAATACCCGTCTTATTATCTTAGGTATTAGTTCTCAATTTCTCAATTCACAATTTCAAAATTTACCCCACCCTTTTTATCGATGTGAGATCCTCAAAATACCTCTTAGTCCCATACCTAAGGGTCCCCAAGTTATCAATACGTCCTAACCTATGTATAGGAGGATTTTCTAACATAAATCTCAACCCAGTCTCATACCTAGACTAGCGTAACGACGATAAAGTAATAAAAATCAGCCCACCCCCGACATGATAAAACCGTGATAATTTTGCCCTCACTACTCCCATTCCTAGTAGGCATTCTAAAATATAGGGAGAGCAATAATACCCAACAACCCGTCGTCACAATGATATTTAATATTACCAACAAGTCACACAATTATGCATAATAAATCAATGTTCCAAACTATGCATGATAGTCCAATTCAATTAAATCTTTAATTAAATTATCACAACGTCAAAAATACCCAAATAATCTCATTTAATTATTTTAAATTAAATATACCAAGTTTTCATCATATATACCTCAAAAACAAACTTTTATTATTTCTACATGTAATACATGAGTTATATGCCCCCAACTTTATTTATTTTAAACTAGAGTTTTTTTTTCTACATGCAACCTACACCAAATAAAACCCAAAATCACTCACGAATCCTACGTACCCAAAGGGTTATGAATATTATTCAGATTAAAAGATTCTATAAAAACAACCCCATAATTAGTGTCCACTTTTCCTAATTAAGTCACTATTTTATTTTAAGAAAACATGTAATTAAGTGTTTGTGCGAAACTTAAAACGCATAATACTAAAGGAAAAGAATAGAGTATTCATGCCTGTAAAGATTGTGTTGAAAATCCAATTAGAAATATGGATTTGTTGCGAAAAATTAGCAAAAGAGTACTCTTGAACAAACTTGATTAAACCCCAATTAAGCCTCCCAAAGCTTGTGTCAAAAACTTGATTATGAAGAAGGTTGATGATTATGAGTGAGAGAAAAATATTTAGAAGTGTTCTCGGTGAAAAACTGAAGAAAAAAATATTATAAGAAGTCCTCCCACGGATTAACAAGGTTATTTATTGATTAGGAGTCCTAATCCTACACAAATTCTTAAAAACGTTTTCTGGGAGGGTCGATCGATCGACCCCCAGGCGTCGATCGATCGATCGCCTCCAAAAACTGACAGTTCGCCCAAAAAATATAATGGACAATTATTTCCAAAAATCATATAAAATCCATTTTAACTCCGATTTTAATTCCGCTTGAAGTTTTATTCTTCTAAAATCATAACCAACATATTTAGCCAATAAAAATCATTAAATTCAAAATTTTATTTTTCCTGAAAATTCCTCTTAATTAATTAAATAATAAATAAAAACACTGGGTGTTACATACTTACCCACTAGCAAAGAATTTCGTCCTCGAAATTAGACGAAGCATTCACATCATCACGCAAATCTCGCACAAGAAAATAAGGCTCACATATGCCTACCCGTAGAAAACCACAATTAGGCGCCCATACACCTAAACCATCCAAACGTAATCCTTAACAAAATACAATATATAAATCCTACATATATATAGGTATCTAAGAAGGTATTACGTACCGTGATAATCCACTAGCCACGCAATCTATCCTGCTCTGACTGAACCTGTGGCACATAGCACCTCCCATATGTGAGATTGGTTGGTGCAGGGACCACCCCCTGCGCACCTGACGCTGCCGGTACTGCTGGTGCTGCTGGCGCCCCCTGAATGTTAACCGCTGCTAGGACTGGAGGCCTCAGTCCCAGCTGCCCCTGAACTCCTTGCCCTTGTTGCCTCTGCGTAAACTTCCCTGATTAGGCCTATGTTGCTTGGCCTTGTTGGCCCTCCCTCTGGTTACATTGAGCCGCTCGATGTCCTATCTTTCCACAGATAAAACATGCACCCCTGATGGTTCATGAATTCATCCCTCGGTTTTGTTCCCCCTGATGACCTTGATTTTTTCTCTGCCTCTTCCAAGCTTGGTCATTGTGACCCTTATTCTCACCTCCTTGTTCGTTAGACTCTTGCCTCTTGCCCAACTTCTTATTATAATTGGCCTTCTCTTGCCATAGCAACATTGTGACATCCACTACCTAAGCATAAGTAGTGTATGCCGGATTCCCCAACACCATCTTCCTAATTGACCAAGACAATCCCTTAATGAAACTCTCCATCTTTTTTATCTCAGTACTGACCTCATCTAGTATGAACATAGATAAATTGGTGAACTCCTATTCATACTCAACAATTAATTTTGAACCTTGCTCCAAATCCATAAATTCTCTCTTCTTGGCATTCCTAATTGCATACTGAAAATACTTCTTATTAAACTTTATCAGAAACTCCGCATAACCCAACTGATCCCTCTCCTCTGATGTGGTGGCACTCTCCCACCATTATAACGCATCCCCTGTCAGCTTAAAAGTTGATAACATCTGCTTCTCCACATCCGTGCAGGCCACCATCCTCAAATGCCTCTCCATATCCCTCCTCCACTGATGAGCAACCGTTGGGTCAGATATCCCTCCAAAGGTGGGAGGATTGCCCTTAAAGAAACTGGTCCTCACCCTATCCCAAGTTGAGATGGGTGTACCCCGCTGTTGCGCCTCTAAAGTCACCCATCTCTGTCTCCCCATCTCCAAACCAGCCACTGTGGCCTCACGAATGAAAGCCGCTAACTCCTTGGCCTCCAAAGTAATCTGACGCAGCCTATCCTGAGCCGCGGGGCCAGAAATAGAATCCTCTCTCCTACTCCATTCCTCCTTGTGTTCGCCATCTGAAAAGATAGGAACAAAACAACATCAGACTCGGAATAACTAAGAGTAAGAATCATCAAAACAGAATCAAAGATAAGTAACGCGAAAGCTAAAACGTACTCATAACCTACGAGATCTAAGACCATGCTCCGATACCATCTGTCACACCCCGCCTAATTCTGGCATCGACCGCCACCAAAACTAAGTCGGGCGTGAGTAAATAAAATACCATTCTTATCATGAGACAGATATGAGACATAAATAAATGAGTCCATAAGATAAATAATTAAATCAATCTCAAATGATCATAAACAACTAAGCAATAAAAGATCCATCACATGCTAACTCCAAAAATCCATTCTCCAATAATGATTAAATAAAATCTGAATACTCCCAACAGAAATCCTCTAAACAAATTTGGAACCGTATGGCCCAATAAAACTCAAATGAAGTCTCATAATTAATACGACTGAAAAAGAAAGTTTAACTAAACTATGCTATAAAAGAATAACTCGAGATGCACCTCCAAATGATAACTCTGATAAACTTATGCAGCTTCTTCAATTCTAATCCTGAAAAAGATTAGTCAACACATGGGTCAGAGCCAAAGCCCCGAGCAATAATACACACTACTCCCCTTAAATAGGATCCTTGAATCCAGACAGTAGCATTATACGCAATAAAAATCACGATAGAATATTTTAAATTAATCGGAATAATTTAAACGCGATAAATAACAATTACTAACTACCCATAGAAATCCCATTTATAAAGGCACACCACTAGGATTTTAAATCCCCAAGTCCCACGATGTTAATTTAGTTAAATTAACCATCTTTTATTGTAACCTCATTTTATTATGGTGGTCCTCCCGCCTCGGGTGATTTCTCCACCAAAATGCACATCCCCTCATCAAAATGACGGCTGGACCGTTGAAACTATCGACCCTCGCTGATTGACGAGGTTCCACACACGACACGACATAAAATGTCGGCTGGCCCATTTAAACTGTCGGCCTTCGCTGATTATGTCCCCAATATATTTTAATACCCGTCTTATTATCTTAGGTATTAGTTCTCAATTCACAATTTCAAAATTTATCCCACCATTTTTATCGATGTGAGATCCTCAAAATACCTATTAGTCCCATACCTAAGGGTCCCCAAGTTATCAATACGTCCTAACCTATGTATAGGAGGATTTTCTAACATAAATCTCAACCTAGTCTCATACCTAGACTAGCGTAACGACGATAAAGTAATAAAAATCAGCCCACCCCCGACATGATAAAACAGTGATAATTTTGCCCTCACTAGTCCCATTCCTAGAAGGCATTCTAAAATATAGGGAGAGAAATAATACCCAACAACCCGTCGTCACAATGATATTTAATAATACCAACAAGTCACACAAATATGCATGATAAATCAATGTTCCAAACTACGCATGGTAGTCCAATTCAATTAAATCTTTAATTAAATTATCACAACGCCAAAAATACCCAAATAATCTCATTTAATTATTTTAAATTAAATATACCAAGTTTTCATCATATATACCTCAAAAACCAACTTTTATTATCTCTACATGTAATACATGAGTTATACGCCCCCAACTTTATTTATTTTAAACTAGAGTTTTTGTTTTCTACATGCAACCTACACCAAATAAAACCCAAAAATCACTCACGAATCCTACATACCCAAAGGGTTATGAATATTATTCAGATTAAAAGATTCTATAAAAACAGCCCCATAATTAGTTTCCACTTTTCCTAATTAAGTCACTACTTTATTTTAAGAAAACATGTAAGTAAGTGTTTGCGCGAAACTTAAAATGCATAATACTAAAGGAAAAGGACAGAGTATTCATGCCTGTAAAGATTGTGTTGAAAATCTGATTAGAAATCTGGATTCCTTGCGAAAAATTAGCAAAAGAGTGATCTTGAACAAACTTGATTAAACCCCAATTAAGCCTCCCAAAGCTTTTGTCAAAAACTTGATTATGAAGAAGGTTGATGATTATGAGCGAGAGAAAAATATTTAGAAGTGTTCTCTGGTGAAAAACTGAAGAAAAAATTATTGTAAGAAGTCCTCCCACGGATTAACAAGGTTATATATTGATTAGGAGTCCTAATCCTACACAAATTCTTAAAAACGTTTTCTGGGAGGGTCGATCGATCGATCGCCTCCAAAAACTGGCAGTTCGCCCAAAAATATAAGGGACAATTATTTCCAAAAATCATATAAAATCCATTTTAACTCCGATTTTAATTCCGCTTGAAGTTTTATTCTTCTAAAATCATAACCAACATATTTAGCTAATAAAAATCATTAAATTCAAAATTTTATTTTTCCTGAAAATTCCTATTAATTAATTAAATAATAAATAAAAACACGGGGTGTTACAACTTCATTCATATCCTCGGTAGTTGCATGCTAATAATTGATTTCTGAGGATTTAGGGGGTGGACGTTTCTCAAATGACAAAATATGCCTCCTAATATCTATTTAATGTAGGAGAGCCTTGTATCTACCCTTGCATATGTTATTGCTTGTGTTGACATCTTATATCATATTCTCATGATTTATATTTTTTACCCTGTTGTATATTTGAGAAAAAGTGGTGGAGAAGGACTTGAGTACCCGTGTTATAATTTATATCTTTTTTGGTTCTAACTCAACTAATATGCCATTGTGCGTTTAATCTTTTTCAGACATTTTTCAGACCCAGTTGTATAGCCTGTCCTATTTAGTAGAATATTGGTCTGTATTGTAGTTGAGTAATGTATTTCCTTATCTTATTTTCGATTCTAGAATGGGAATGGGTAGATAGAGATTTTTGTATAGGAAATCTAGGATTTTCATTTTTACCCACGAGTATAGGATACTCAAGGGAATTTTGTCTCCAATATCCAAATGGGAAGATTGAGAACACACTATATGGTTCACTTACTTGAGTCTGTGCCATATAAGAGTTCAAACTAGTTTGGATATGGAGACAAAATAGGATTAGACTTTTTATGAGTTACTTTATCTCAAAAAGGCTCCAAGATTCATCAAAGGTTGAATCCCATTCCAAGTACTCTAATGTGACACAAAAAGTTAAGTACAACTCTTGAACCACAATTAGGACACATAAACTGCATATACATTTTTATTATGTGTGCACATTTTTTTTATTGTGGTTTTGTTTCTTGAAATATTTTTTTTTTTTGGAAAACGAAATTCATTTGAAATGATTTTTCATTTAATTGAAATATGATTTTAAAAAATATATATATTTGAGGTTAACATAAGAATAATTTTTTATGATAAAACTTTGATTGGTTCAATTTTTAATTGGTTAATATTTTTTTGAGTCGAAAATTTAATTTTTTCAAGACTTTAAAAAACACCTGTGTTATATTTTTATTAGGCTATTTGTGTTTGTTTAGAGTTTGTTGGTTAGACTCATTTGTGACCCTAGATTGAGTGGTTATCAATGAACCATATTAGTATAGCCTCAATCCTAGTGAATACCTTTTAGCTAATCACATTAGCTATTCCACTTTCTTTCTACACCCTTAGATCTTGGAGAGTTGATCTAAACTCCTCATTTGTAACCAGCCCTTTAGTCCTTCATATATAATATCTTTTAGGGTTTTTATTTTCTTTGGAGGTCATAATAAAAAATAAAATAGGGTTAGATAATTAATAGAGTGTGGTCGGCGGTTATTACAGAGGAGAGAGAGAGAGAGAGAGAGAGCACATTTCTTAACTTCATCTTCTTCTCCATTCTTGAGAGATATAGTCTAGAGAATAAATCGAGACCTGCGTTGATCGAGAAAAAGAGAGGGGCATCACCAGTGGATTCAGAACAAGAGAAAGAGTGAGACAAGAAATAACAAGAAGTCGGGTTCATCATCTCGATGTCAGAACAAAGAGATAACGAGATCGTCGGAGTTTCATCACTGGAGTCGCTATACAAAATCCATTCGCCGGAACTGTAAACCGAGAGTTAGAGAAATAGAGAACCAAACTATCAACAGCCATTTCAGTTTTCTTCCAAAACCAAATACACCCATGTCTTCAATTGTTTATCTGAAAACAGTAAGCCCGTTTTCTTGAGAGTTAAAATTCTTGTTTATTTGAATTGGGTATTTTTTGGATTATTGGTGTTATGATGTTGTTGATTTCTGGATTTACTTGAAGACCTTCTTCAAATAATATATCTCTCTAAGGACCTTTTAGCACAGTGATTTTTCAGGGTACTTTATTTTGTTCTTAGATCTTTATTATATTTTTTGTTAAATCCAAGAATATAGTTTCAAATAAATTTGAAACACAAGACTTCTTGTTGTGCATATTTTCAGATTTGATAAATACATTTTTGGTTTCAAAAGTTAATTTCACAAATTGGTGAAATAAAATTGAACATAAATAATTTTGAAACTAGTTTTTGATTTGAAATTTTTTATTCCAAATTTGAAATTTTTTGAAGCCTTGTATTCAAAGCATATTTGGGATTATTTGCATTTCACATAGAAGTGGCTTGTAGTTCATAGGATACTACTTGTATTATTGATTGAGCGGGTGAGAAGCATTTATGTCTTTAGTTTAATTCACAAACACTATCCTTCTCATACGAACACATAGAGGTTGTGGTTCTTGGTGAGATATTTTGTTTGTTGGAGCTGCTATAATCAAAGAGGACAAGGACAAAGCAAGGAAGTTGTGGGAAGGAAGACTACATGAAGTCAGAAGCCTTTGAGAGTGGAGTAACTTGTGTAGGTAAAGTTCTGAACTTAGATTTAGGTATTGTATTTTCATGATTAGTGTTGTAACTTGTGTCGTGTGATTTTAGTGGATTTTCTTTTATGGCCTAGAGGTTACATGGATGTTTCCCTTATTTTAGGGTTTTACCACGTTAAAAATCGCGTGTCAATTTTCTTGGATATTCTTAATTACTTTGGTGAACATTATCAAACTTAAGACTGAATTGATCGTTTTAGTTTTAAAATCCTAAGGTAATCAAACTAACGAATCTAGAGAACATATTCTGAAAAATTGTTTTAACACATCTAGTGTTTATTTTGAAAAGAGTTTTGTTCAACGAGTTCATTTCGAAATTTACTCAACTTATAACTTTTGGTTATTAATCTTGTAAACAAGTTTTTCAAGTGGTGTGAGAGCGGGTTTATCAAAAAATATTTTGATCCTGAAACTCCAGAAATTGTTTTCGAACTCCATTTCTGAATAAGGATGAAATATTTGAGAAGTTAGGTAATCTTTTCCGACCTCCACTCTTTGATGGAAACAACTTTTCCTATTGGAAAGTACGAATGGTTTCTTTCATTCAAGTAACTCTTGGTGATGATGTTTTGGATGTGATTGAAAATGGTTATGAACTTCCAACTAAGTCTTTGTCTGATAATGATCCCACAAGGGTTAAGAAACTTCTTAGCGAATTTACTATTGTAGAGAAAAAGAAGTCTCTCGATAATAATAGGGGCAAGAATGCTATCTTTATGTCCATTAATGAGCATGAATTTAAAAGAATATCTATTTTCTCTACTTCTAAGGAGGCCTAGGACACTCTAGTCACCGCATATGAGGGTGATGAACGAGTTAAGGCAGGAAAAGCACAAATGCTTGTACAACAGTACAATACACTGATTATCGATGATAATGAATCCTTTGATGATTTTTACATTATAGGTTAACTGACATTTTTACAAATTTACATGCAAATGGTATAACCTATAGTAGAAAAGAAATCATTCAAAAGATTCTTATGTCATCACCTGCTAAGTATGACAATAAGATATATGCCATAGAAGAAATGAATGACCCAAACATGACTCCTGAATAGCTAGGTAGCAAATTAAGAACTGTTAAGATGGAGTTAGAGTTTAAACAACACATGAATCCCCAAAATAAGAGACTAATTGGATCTAATGTGGTGTTTTCATCACAATTGACTTTACCTTAAGTCATTCCCTTAGACTTTGACCTTGACTTGAATGATGATTGTGATTTCGATCGCCTTGACAATCAAATAGCTCTCATGAGCAAGTATTTCAGAAAGATTATCAAATTCAGAAATGCTTTAGCCAATAAAAAAGGCAGACAAAATTATCAAGGTAATCAAAATCATCGACCTCATGAAAGACATGACAACAAAAGGACCTATAATAATAATAGACCCAAGATAGACATGAAAGATGTCAAATGTTATGGATGTGGCAAAATGGGACATGTTGCTAATAAATGCCCAAATAAGCCTACCAACAATACTAGGGATAATTTGTGTAAGACATGGGACAACTCTAGTGATTCTGGTGAAAATGAAATTGAGTCAACCCATAATTATGAGTCATATATGTCATTCTATGCTATAATCATATACCACAACGATGATGAATATGTGACTACTAATTATTCTATTGTACCTATTGTTGCATCTGTCGTTGAGAATAATGTGACTATTGATGATGTAAACAACATTGATAGTGATAGCTTAAGGGTGTGTAAAACTGAAAGCATTGTCGTTAAACCTGAAGTGTGTGTGAGTTCCACATATCAAATGAGTGATATAGGAGACACTTCACACGATACGCTTAGTGATTTCGATGATGATTTTTTAGATCTTCAAGAGCTATACACGAAAATGCATAAGAAAAGTGCCTGTCTTAATAAATCGATTAAGCTACTTAATGAGCGTATTGATTTACTTAATCAGACTATTAGGAAGAAAGCTGAAGAATTTACAGCACAATGTGTTGCCCATGAGACTGAAATTGAAGAATTTTGCACAAAAATAGGAGATCTTTTTTAGCAAAATAATATTTTGAAATAAAAATAAAAGTCTACTTTGGTTGAACTGAAGAATATAAACAAAAAGCTTCAAACGTGTTTAAAAAAGGATTACACTTTGAAACTCAAGCTAAGTCCTATGAAGAAATTATTGTAGGAAGCAAGTTTGATTCTGACGACAAAACTGGTTTTGGATTTGGATAAAAAGTTTATACTTGAAAAAATGTTTCTCCTGAAAATGTTGTCTTTATAAAACAAGGCCAGAATCCTGAGAACACCTAGAAAGAAGATTGCTTTAAAGATGTCTCTAAGGCAAAACAAAGTGGCTATTCCCAAAAGCACAAATCTAATGGTTCAGCTAAGTACGTATGTCCACCTGTTAGAAGTCATTATTAGAAACTCAAAGCCAATGACACTTGGAAGACCATTCCTATTAGGGATAAACCAATTTTCAAAGACTTTAGTAATAAAGTCAAGTCCTCCACACATCAGTATTGTTAATACTGTGATGTCTACAGCCACTCCATTGCTGAATGTTTTCAAAAGAGAGTGTATACACCTACTTATTCACACTTTAACTATTATAGAAAGAGTAGGAATACTTATGTTCTCCCAAGACAGATCACTCATAACTCTAACTATAAAAAGAAGGGATGACGTAAAACTAAGAAGAAATCATTTAGAAAGACCCAACAAAACTCTTCTAAATCAAAGGCCAAAAACACTATTAAAACTAGGTTTATTTGGATTATAAAAGATAACTTGTTACCCCAACTCAAGTGCAACATTGTCATATATGATTTTAAGGCACCACGCACTTCTTCTGGATGGTACCTTGACTCCGAATGGTCTAAAAATATAACCGGAGATGAAACTAAATTAACAAACAAAATAAACTTCCTTGGAGGTAGTGTTGTGTTTGGTGATGGAGTTTCATCTAAGATCATGATAAGGGGAGAAATGGTATCTAATCCTATTACTATCGTATCTTAGTTTAAAGAGATTTATCTTAGGGGGAGACGTCTTTCTAAGTTGATCATACTTGATATAGGGAGAGAATTAATTTAGGGGGAGTAGTTACTTTACATCCATAAAATATTTTGAAATTCCCTATGCGTGTAATGTGTTTGCTTAAGTGTGAAGGAATTATTTTATATAGCGGCAACTTTCAATGACAAAGACTGTTGATCCTTTGGGTTGTTTGAGTCAAGCATTGTATTTTTATTTTGGGTGGGACTTTTTATTAGTCTAGTAGAGCTTGACGGCCCTTTAGGATTTTTGTTTGGTTTTTGTCCCGGAATAGCCAAAGGGGGAGATTAACGAACTCACAGAATGTTAAACTCTGATATCAATTTGAAGAAATGATAGGCCCCCAATTTTAAACTCTTAAATAATAATTTCCTTGTTAACTCGATGCGGAAGCGTTAGGGGTGATGGTTCAATAAATCGAATTACCAAATTTTAATTTACTTCAAAATTAATATCAAACCAAAGTGAAATTAACTTAAACACACACACTATTTATTTCACTTAAACATCATTAATCAATCCAAGTCCTAGAATTTTCCTAAGTCATATTTATCATTATTTCCAAATGAGGCCAAATCAGTTTTCACAAAAGATTTGAATTAAATAAACTTTACCCCAATTTAATTATTCACCAAATTAAATTAAGTGTGACAATTAAAACCAATTTTATCTTGATTTATCCTAATCATGAGTTCTAAGTCATTATGCAAGATAAAAATAAATCAATCACACTACGCCACGATGTACGAGGAAAAACCCACAACGGGAAACAACCTCGGATGGCCATAGCCTCAAATCCACTAAGTATGGAATTTACAATTACAAGACAAAAGACTTACATCACACGACTCGATCCCTCTCAAGCCTCGACCCTCCTTCTTGTAAACACCTCCACCTAGAAAATAACCCTGGAGCTCCACCGCGGTCTCGAAATCCACCGATCGGACTTTATGTGGTCACCATCACCCGAACTAGGAGCCTTTCTCCAAGTGGGTAAATCACGAAAACCTCTTCTTCTTTGTGGGATTTAGAAGCAAACCCAAACTTCTCTTCAAACTAATGTAGAGATAAACCCGGTGCCAAATTCCAAGTAACATATATATATATATATATATGAACTTGGATAAAAAAAACTGTGGGTGTAAAACTAAAGTGTATTATGATTTTTCATTGAAAATTGATACTTTAAAACAATGAACTTTCTTAAAACAACTTTTCTCTCAAACACTCTCTAGAGGTTGGTAGGATATGAAAAGTTAAGTTAGAAAAAAGTATTCCCGCACATAGATATTCAGCAAAAAGATAGTGGGGTAAAACAAATGGGAAAGTGGGCAAAACTGCTCAAAACTGCCAAAAAACATGTTCTCACCAAATCTCATTCGAACTAGTCTTCTAACGAAGTTCCAGTATGGACTCGTTAGAAGCTCGTTGGAAATATCATTAGAACGACCATCTCGTTCGAACGACATTTCGAACGAAGTTCCAGTATGCCATAATGGGAAGTCATTGGCAATCTCGTTCGAACGACTTGTGGTTCGAACGATAATCTCGTTCGAACGACACTTCGAACGAACTCACAGAATGTTAAAAAAAAGTCTTTTTAAGCCCAGAAACATTATATACTTTATATACAAGTTTTAATAGAAAAAATCTGAAAACAAAATACAGTTTTAAAAACCTAACACCCAATATAAACATGTTCCAAGCTCCTATATTATATGTAATGCATTCATACCTTGGGAGCATGGAACCACTATTGATGACATAGAAACGAGGCACTTAAACTCAGCCTTTTGATGAAGCTTTATACATTTGGCCACTACGTCTTCAACAAACAAGTCATAGGTTTGAAAGATGATCAATATACTCTATCCTATGACACAAACATTTTTGTCCGGAATTGAGCCAAAACTACAAATGACTCAATTGGAAATTTGTGTCCTTACAGATCATAGGTATGGGAACATTGTGTGAGGAAGGTCTACCCAAGATAAATTATATCCTCCTAGTTAAAGGTCTCAAGGCTAACTTGCTTTGTATATCTCAATTTTGTGATTCCAGCCATACGGTTACCATTTCTAAAATTGATTGCAAAATCCTCGATGAAAAGGGAAATTGTATTTTAAAAGGAAACATAAATCAGGATAACTGTTACACAGTCCTTCCTAAGTCTGAATCCTGTAGTAGATTGGGACATACAAATTTTGATAATCTTCGTAAGAAAAGTTCCAAGAAATTGTTAGAGGATTGCCTAAAATCAAAAATTCTTTTTATCCTGTTTGTGGTCCTTGTTAAGAAGGGAAAACATGTAAACCTTCTCAGAAGAAAATTAAAGATGTTTTAACTACAAAACCTTGGAAATTGATCCACATGGACCTTATAGGTCCCTCCTGACCTATCAACTTCCGTGGTAACAGTTATATACTTGTTATTGTGGATGATTACACACGATATACTTGGGTTACCTTCATGAAAAATAAATCCCATACCTTCGATGAGTTCTTAAAAATACTTTTAAAAATAGAGAACGAGAAAGATACCCAAGTATGTCGCATCAGAAGTGATAGAGGTGGAGAATTCAAAGATTATGGTGTTGCAGAATATTGTATAGGCAATGGCTATATACAAGAATTTAGTGCGCCAAAGACACCTCAGCAGAACACCATTACTAAAAGGAAAGATAAAACTTTACAAGAGATGGCTAGGGTTATGCTACATGCAAAAAAAAAACTAAGTATTTTTGGACTGAAGCTGTTCAAACGGATTGTCATATCATCAATTGTGTATACCTTAGGAAGAATATCAAATATGTTGATAATATTCGAGATGAGTATCTTCCTAATGCCATTGGTACGATAGTTCTTACTTAATTCAACACTTCATTCATATCTTCGATATTTGCATGCTAATAATTAGTTTATGAGGATTTAGGGCATGTACGTTTCTCAAATGATGAAAGATGCCTCCTAATATCTGTTTAATGTAGGAAACCCTTGTATCTACCCTTGCTTATGTTTTTGCTTGTGTTGACATCTTATATCATATTCTCATGAGCTATATTTTTTTATCCCGTTGTATATTTGAGAAAAATTGGGGGAGAAGGACTTGAGTACCTGTGCTATGATTTATATGTTTTTTGGTACTAACTCAACTAATATGCCATTGAGCGTTTAATCTTTTTCAGGCATTTTTCAGACCCAATTGTATAGTCTGTCCTATTTATTAGGGTATTCGTCTGCATTATAGTTAAGTAATATATTTTCTTATCTTATTTTCGGTTCTAGAATGGGAATGGGTAGATAGAGATTTTTGTATAGGAAATCTGGGATTTTCATTTTTACCCATGAGTATAGGATAGTCAAGGGAATTTTGTTTCCAATATCCAAATGGGGAGATTGAGAACACACTATATGGTTGACTTACTTGAGTTTGCGTCATATAGGAGTTCCAACTAGTTTGGATATGGAGACAAAATAGGATTAGACTTTTCATGAGTTACTCTATCTCAAAAAGGCTCCAAGCTTCATCAAAGGTTGAATCTCATTCCAAGTACTCCAATGCGACACAAAAAGGTAAGTACAACTCTTGAACCACAATTAGGACATATAAATTGCATATATATGTTTATTATGTGTGCATATTTTTTTATGGTGGTTTTGTTGCTTGAAATATTTTTTTTGGAAAAAGAAATTCATTTGAAATGATTTATATGATTTTAAAAAAAATATACATTTGAGGTTAACATAAGAATAATTTTTTATGATAAAATTTTGAATGGTTCAATTTTTAATCAGTTAATATTTTTTTGAGTCGAAGATTTAATTTTTCCAAGACTTTAAAAAACACATGTGTGTTATATTTTACTAAGGCTATTTGTGTTTGTTTAGAGTTTGTTGGTTAGAATCATTTGTGACCCTAGATTGAGTGGTTATCAATGAACCATATTAGTAGAGCCTCAATCCTAGTGAATAACTTTTATCCAATCATAGTAGTTATTCCACTTTGTTTCTACACCCTTAGATCTTGGAGAGTTGATATAAACCCCTCATTTGTAACCGACCCTTTAGTCCCTCATATATAATATCTTTTAGGGTTTTTATTTTCTTTGGAGGTCATAAGAAAAAATAAAATAGGGTTAGATAATTAGAAGAGTGTGGTCGGCGGTTTTTATAGGGGAGAGAGAGAGAGAGAGCACATTTCTTAACTTCATCTTCTTCTCTATTCTTGAGAGATATAGCCGAGAGAATAAACTGAGACCTGCGTTGACCGAGAAAAAGGGAGGGGCATCACCGGAGGATTTAAAACATGATAAAGAGTGAGACTAGAAATAACCTGAAGCCAGGTTCTTCATCTCGATATCGGAACAAAGAGATAACGAGATCGTCGGAGTTCCGTCACCAGAGTCGTTGTACAAAACCCATTTGTCGGAACTGTAAACCGAGAGTGAGAGAAATAGAGAACCAAACTATCAAAAGAGTTTTAGTTTTCTTCCAAAAACAAATACACCCAAGTCTTGTATTGTTTGTCTAAACTAGTAAACCCATTTTCTTGAGAGTTAAAATGTTTGGGGTTTATTTGAATTGGGTATTTGTTGGATTATTGGTCTTGGGATATTGTTGATTTCTGGATTTACTTGAAGAGCTTCTTCAAATAATATCTCTCTCTAAGGACCTTTTAACACATTGATTTTTTAGGGTTATTTATTTTGTTCTTGGATGTTTATTATATTTGTTGTTGAATCCAAGAATATAGTTTCAAATAAATTTGAAACACAAGACTTCTTGTTGTGCATATTTTCAAATTTGATAAATACATTTTTAGTTTCAAAATTAATTTCACAAATTGGTGAAATAAAGTTGAACATAAATAATTTTGAAACTACTTTTTGATTTGAATTTTTTTATTTCAAATCTGAATTTTTTTGAAGTCTTGTATTCAAAATCATATTTGGGATTATTTGCATTTCATATAGAAGTGGCTTATAATTCATAGGGTATTACTTGTACTATTGATTGAGAGGGTGAGAAGCGTTTATGCATTTACTTTAATTCACAAACACTATCACTCTCACACGAACACTTAGAGGTTGTGGTTCTTGGTGAGATATTTTGTTTGTTGGAGCTGCTATAATCAAAGAGGACAAGGACAAAGAAAGGAAGTCGCCGGAAAGAAGACTACATCAAGTGAGAAACCTTTGAGAGTGGAGTAAATCGTGTAGGTAACGTTCTGAACTTAGATTTAGGTCTTTTATTTGCATGCTTAGTGTTGTAACTTGTGCCGTGTGATTTTAGTGGATTTTATTTTGTGGTGTAGAGGCCACCGTGAATGTTTCCCTTATTTTAGGGTTTTACCACGTTAAAAATCGCGTGTCAATTTGCCTTGATATTCTTTATTGCTTTGGTGAACATTATCGAACTTAATACTTAATTGATCGTTTTAGTTTTAAAAACCTAAGGTAATTAAACTAACGAATCTAAAGAACATATTAACAAAAATTATTTTAACACATCTAGTGTTTATTTTGAAAAGAGTTTTGTTCAATGAGTGTTTTTTGGAGTTTACTCAACTTATAACTTTTTGTTATTAATCTTGTAAACATGTTTTTCACCATGGTAATTGAAAATAACAATCAAAGGACATATTATTCAAAAAATTAATGATGTTTGAAAGGACGATGTTACACATGTTCACAGCAATTAATTACATAGAAAAAAGGGAAATCGACCACAGGCGGCCACCTAGTACAAAGCATGGAAAAAGTGGAAATTTAAGTTGTCTTTTAGGCATGATCTTAGACGAGATCATCAACTATGGGTTGGGTTTAACCTTCACCCTCCGCATTGTCATCCTCAATCTCGACCCCAAGCTATGTCGAAATTTCAGTAGCCATTGGCTCAGGGGCAGTAGCCTTGGCTTTAACCTCATTAAGGGCAGTAATAGCATCGGGGTCAGAGAAGTCGAAGGTAATGATGCTCTTGGTCAGATAATCAACATGTGGGTGCTTTTTGGTCACCCACTTGAGTGAAGTACAAGTTCCCTCTCCAAGTATTGGAGCCCATACCCCGAAAACTCTTCTGAGGCCTTGAAGTTTTTAACGAAACTCCTCTCAATAGCTTCAACAACATCCTTGATATGCTTCTCATACTTCCTCTTTAGGTCGGCCACAACATCATTGTGGTCCTTAATCTTGGCATCAATGTCATCTTGTCTCTGTTGCACCAAGTTATTCACCTCTTTCTTGTGGTCGGCATCCTTTTGCTTAAGGGCTTGCTTGGCCGCCCTCTCAACCTTGACAGCGTTGTCATACTTATCGATCTTGGCCTTATTGGCCTGGACCCACTCAGCCAACTAGTGGAAGGAGACAAGAGACTATAAAGGCAATAGACAAAGGTCTGTAAGAGACAGATGAGGTAATAGTTAATGAAACAAAGCAGATATAAGCGAGCAGATATGAGTAAAGAGATCTAACTACCTGGACGGCCCAATGGAGGCCGAAAGTGGAGAGGCACAAGAGGTCTAATGATTCCAAGAACCTGCAGTTATATTCAAGTACCCAAGAGCCGATAGAAGACATGGCTCTCATCTAATCTCCCATCAGAGTCAGCGATGATGGAAAATAAAGAGAGCCTATCATCCAAGATTGAGGTCGACGATATTGGAATGGCAGAAGTTGAGGTGTACCTTGAAGCCTCAGACCTACTATGTTTATTTTATGGAAGAGGAACACAAATGTTATCGTCGACCAGTTCCTTCCTCTTTTTTGTCCATTCGGCCTGACCGATGCAGCCAACGGTGGTCTTCTTTGGAGGATTGTACCCTTAGTCATCTTACCTAATAGGTTGTCGAGAGAAGGAGAAGCCATTTCCCAAAGTTGATATGATGTAATTGATGGATGACCTGCAATTAAGAGATAAGGTTAATGTCAACAAAGGATAGAAGAATATGAGAGAAAAGATGTAAAAATAACAGATACTTACATAATTCTAATAATGGGTCTACCCCCAAACCCGTATTTTGAAGATACTCAAGACTCATTAACCTCTCAAACTCCATAAGTCCCTCATCATCTTCCTTAGAGAGGAGCTTGTCCACTTTATCCCTGGCGTCTATGCTCAAGTAGGGATCAAGTGTGGTCAACATAGGGTCTTTCACCCATCTCTAGGGTACTCTCGGTGTAGAAGAGATGTCTGGGGTGTCAGTGCCAAACTCCCATGAACCAGAGATGAAGAAATAACGATGTTTTTAATGGTGGTTGGTAGTTTGGTTAACATGTAGAACTTTTTTGGTGTTGTTCCTGGCTACGAGATGATAGTAGTCAGGTTATGCCTTAATGCATAAGACATAGCAGCCTTTGAAAACCAAAATAGGAAGATCAGTTTTGTGGACGAGGTGCTAAAATTGGACAAAGCCGATCAAGATTCTCTAAGAATTGGGTGACAGGGGAGATGGTTCTAACCCCATCCCTGGAAGAATAGTTTGAATGTTGGGATGGATAGGAAGTCTGAAATCGACTTTGGACATATATTAATAGACGGTGACCTCACCATCTCGGTAATCGTAGGCCCTTTTATCCCTTGTACGTACCTTTATATTGATGTCAGATTGTATGTTCTATTGATGCCTCCACATCAGCAAATCTAACTCTTGGACGGTACTGGGGAATTGTTGAGCATAACTTGTGTTAAGTGGATCCTCGTCACCGTAAGACGAGATCCCCCCAACGTGAATAGTCTTGTCTCCTTCTTGACACCTTCTAATATGCTCGGTGTTAGTCATGGCCGAAATGGGGACTACCATAGGAGGGGGTGGAAATGCAACCTCCACTCTCGGCTCATCAGAATTTGAGATCTCATGCACAGAATGATCTGCACGATTAGAGGACTCAACACGTTGAGAGGACGAGGCATGAGAAGAAGCCTCGGCTACCTCAGACCCATCAAGTTCAGTAGTGGGAACTCTCATCGACTCAATAAAGGAATCATCACTCTCAGCTTGAGAGAAGATGGAAGGTTTATTGTCTAAAGAGGTTGAAGACTCAAACATGGAATCACTAACATCTGTGATAGGAGGGTGGACTAAAGCTAGTGGGCTGGGTGGATTAGAAGTGTAGGATCTGCTTCGGCCCTATGTTTAACCTCGGCCTTGATCTCAACCTTTTGTATTTCACTAAAAGTCTATCCCTAAGGTTGCGGTATTAATCTATCACCTCGTATAAGGTCCTTAACATCAAAACAGTCTCAATATTTGACCTAGTTTGACTAAAAGATCAAAAGCTGGAAACTTAAACGTTTTTAAGGAAGAACACCAAGAATGACTTAAATAAGCTCACCGAAAAAGACAACCAAACTTGTGTCGGTGACTCTCACAGTGGACAGGGAGGTCAAAGGACATCCTAAACATTGTCCTAACCATTTAACCTCCTTTAAAAGCTCCTAAAATGGCCCTAAAACCCCTAACTAATGTCGCCAAAAAATTGGAAGGTGACCAAAAAATTAATACAACTAGTAGAAACCAGAAACAAGGATGAAAGCTTAGGGAAAAAGCTGAAGATGGTTACCTGGATGAAGGAGGAGACTGGAGCATCAAGAAGAAACCCTAAAAATAGCTGGAAACGCTTGACAAAGAGGAGCAATAGGTGGACTATTTTTTTAGTGAGAGAGAAAGTTTGAGCACGAAGGAAGAAATGGAGAAGAAATAGAAAATGAATTTTTCAAAACCTATATAAATAGTTTAATGGTTGCACATGGTTTCCCACGCATTCATCATTAGGACATAACTTCCTAAGGCAGGCCTGGAGCCATCACTCTTGGGAAAAATGCAAACAACATGATGACTACCAAGTGTCCAATCAAGAACTCGTGTCTGACATTTTAGACATGACATTGAAAAGACACCTCAACCCTTAAGAAAAAAGTCTCATCAACATAGGGGGTCAGACATTTTTACCCGTCATCCTTCCACACACTTTGAAGACTAAGGGGTAGGGGTGATTGACATATATAAGTGTAGCCTCATCCTCAGCAAGCCCTAGGATGGTCAAGACGACCTTACTCACTTATCAAGTCAGACATTCGTGGGTCCCTCTAGTGAGGCCCTTCATCCTCAGTCTTGGCCTCTTCCTAAACTCATAAGCCAATACCTATCATCTGGCCTATAACAATATCATTAGTCTCATCTCGACTTCATACCACTCAGATAGTTGAGACCAAACTTTAATCCAGCTCAACAGTTACTTACAGGGACATCGAACGTGTTAGTCTCGACTAGGCTGAGACCTTTCAGGATAACACATATCTCACATGTGACACAAGGTTTCACCATGACTAGTTGACGTGGGCAGGCAGTTATAACAAGATATTCATGAGCACGTAAAGGAATATTGCATCATCATGACATATTTATTCCAAGGACAGGTGGCTGGATCTGATTGGAAACATCACCCTGGACATGCTTATTACATGTTTGGGGGTACAATGTGCACCCCAAGGACTATAAATACTAATCATCTCCTTCCTTGAGGGGGATCAAAAATTCAAAACCCTAGCCTAAACTATGTAAAACTTATTTTAGAGAGATGCTAGAATTATACCTAGATCCATTAAAGCCAACTTGTTTAGTATTAAAACACACAAACACCTGCACAGTGGAGTAGGCCAATGGCCAAACCACTTACATGATAGTGTTCATCCTCTTCTCCTCATCTTTTTATACTTTTACTTTAGCTGTTCTAACCTTCATTATTGTAGATTAGTAGTTTAAGCTCATTACAAATTTAAGTGGTGAGATATAGGGTATCATCTTTGTCCATTATCTTGAATTAGTAGCTATAGTCTTTCAGTTGAAATTTTGACGTTGTTACCTTTACAGTTTTATCACAAAAGTTTGAAATATATTTTTACCCAAAAGGATTTGAGTTTAAGACAACGACGTTGGATGGAATTTTTGAAAGATTACCGATTTAAATTATATTTCCATCCAGGCAAAGGCAATGTAGTAGTTGATGCTTTAAGTCAAAATCTAGTAGGAAGACTCCACACTTTAATATTCTATGATATTACTGCTACCATTGAGCAATATGACCTTCGATTGATATCCCTTTAGCAAAAAATTTCAACATTATTGCTTACTCCGAATTGAGAGAGAAAATCTTAGTTCAGCAAACCCAAGATCCTGTTGTACAAACCTTTGAGATAAAAATATTGACTTCTCATACCATAAGGAAACAAGTTTACGATTTATAAATAGATTGTATATACCTGATGACGCATATCTTCAACATATCTTCAAGAAGAAATATTACAAGAAGCCCATCATTCTAAATTTATGAATCATCCTGGAAGTTCAAAAATGTACCACACCCTGAAGAAACAATATTGGTAGCCAAATATGAGAAATGATATCGAGAATTTTTTAAGAAAATGTCTTACTTATTAATAAGTAAAGATAGAACACCAACACCCTGGTGGACTCCTCCAACCCTTCTAATTCTCGAGTGGAAATGGGATTATATTACTATGGATTTTGTCAATGGACTACCTCGTACGCCCCAAAGATATAATTCCAGTTGGTTAATAGTAGATCGACTCATAAATCTGCTCATTTTCTACCTATGAAGACCTCCGACACATTTCAAAAGCTTAGGAAGCTCTACATTCGAGAAATTATACGATTACATAGAATTCCTTTATCCATCGTATCAGGTAGAGATTCTTATTTTGTAGGAAAGTTTTGGAAAGCATTACAAACCGCAATGGATTCTAAATTTCATTTAAGTACCGCATTCCACCCAAAAACGAATGGACAATCAAAATGTACAATCCAAACTTTAGAGGATATGCTACGCGCTTGTATATTAGATATGCTCGACAATTGGATTGTACATTTACCCCTTATTGGATTTTCATATGACAATAGTTATCAAACTAATATTAAATATGTCCCATTTGAAGCTTTTCATGAAAGACCATGTAGATGACCTGTATGTTGGATAGATAGTGGAAGTAGTAAATAATTTGGTCCCGAGATAACCCAGGAAACCACTAAAAGAATACAACAAATTTGAGAAAGATTGAAGATAACCCAAGATCGCTAGAAAAATTATGAAGACCGGGGTTAAAAACACTTAGAACTTCAAGTTAATGACCAAGTTCAAAAAATTTCACCTCGAAAAGGAATCTTACGCTTTGGAAAGAAAGGAAAATTAGCCCCTCGATATATTGGACCTTTCACAATTTCTAAACGAGTTGGGTCGATAACCTATCAACTAGAATTACCCGTGGAATTATCCAATATTCAAAATTTATTTCATGTGTCTCAGTTATTTAAATATATTTATGATCTATTTCATACCATTATGTGGCAAAACATTTCTATTGAACCAAACCATGAATTTGAAGTATGCCCTATTCAAATTCTGGATCGCCAAGTAAAGTTCCTCAGAAACAAAGAAATTCCATCAGTTAAAGTACTTTGGGAAAATCAAAATCATAAATAAGCTACATGGGAACCAAAACAAGTTATGAAAGAACAATACCCCGACTTATTTCCAGGTAAATTCGAGAACGGATTTTTTTCCAGGTAGATAGACTTTAATAATCGAGAATTTCAAAACCGACCCTAATCACCTACAATCATTATTTCAACCATTATAAAGTATTCAAATTCAAATGTCAATGAAGCTATACATGATGCCCTACAAATTTACTAAATTAACTTGAACCCCCTGAAGTTTTAATAATTATAAAATAGCCCCTAAAAATTCAAAATAACGTAACTTGACTTGTACTTAACCCTAAACCTCAACTTTATATCAAATTAATCCTTTAGACTTCAACTAACAAAAATTTATAATTTTAACACTTGAAACTTTTAGAAATTATAAAAGTACCCTTAAACTTTATCAAAAGTACAATTTTAAGGCTATAAGTGCATATATATGACAAACCAAGGACCAAACACCAAAGTTTTGTTAATTTCATAAAACCCTTTATCCAAATAAGCAGCTTACCCATTAGAATAAATAGCCAAGAATCACATGTGTACACCATGCACACATCTGAGGAATGAAACCCAAGTTTGAAAACCTTATAATATCAGTTCAAATCCACCTCTCTTTTTTTCATCAATGAACTCCTCTGCTCACATACTATAAATACCCCACGAAATCCTCAATTTAAACTTACTCAGACAGAAGTTTCAAAACTCAAAATTTTTACTCCAAGAAATTACCCTATGATTTTATGTAATATATTAAGTTCTTTTAGTTATAATCATTCTATGTGTCATTATAATGCTAGAACAGCTCAGGAAATTTTACGTAGAAAACAAGCTCTAAGTGAAAATTATGAAGTTTCCACCATTAAAGCTTGAGCTTCAATGGTAAACTTCCAAATAATGATCAAAACTCAAATTTAAAGTTTTGAATATCTTCATTAGAACCTCAGAACTCGAGTTTAATGATCAAATGCCATGAATGTGCATAAAAAGCTCGAATTGATTAAAAGTGTATTTTGAACCAGAAAACTAAAAATTTTAAATTCTCCCTGTATAATCCAGCTTAACCTCTGAGATCAAAACCAAATTACCCCTATACATAGGAGAAATCAGACTATGTTCATAACAAACCCTGCCATATCCTTAAAATCCATGAATGTTAGGTCAAATTTTTAGTAAAACACACAGTTATGGAACTTGAGATATACTGCATCTCAATCCACAAAACCTATATATTTGGATTCCTTATAAAAAAAATTAGGTTGAGTTTGTTGAGAAGTCATTTCTAATGGTTTAGAAATGAAGGAGTTATTCAAGGTTAAAAATTAAAAAAAAACTAAAGTCAACTGTTGAGGGGAAAAAGACGAACTTTTTGACCAGAAACCTTGACATAGCGCATGAGGACGTGTGGCCAATTAGAATTTTCTGAATAAAATATTTTTATTTTTATTTTATTTTTCTGATCAAATGATATAAGGTAAGGCAATGTTTGGATCAGCCTAGCCTAAGTAATAAAAAAAATGAGGTTTTAACTTAGAAATATTTTCCTTAAATTGTAATTTGACCCCTCTTGACCTTTTCAACTTATGAATTTGAACCCCAAATTTTGTCTATGAATACTTCAAAATATTTTAAGACAAAAATCTTCTTGCACCAAAGTTCAAATATGACCTTTAGTTCAGTATTTTAAAGTCCCAAGTTATTTACAATTAAACATCGGGGACTTTAAAAGATACAGTTTTTTGTATAAACTGACTGACCCAATCCCAAATACTTATATACCCAAACATTTTATATTGGGAATCAAGTACCAACTCCTCCTGAATATATATATATATATATATATATATATATAAAGCCATACGATATACTGAGCAAGTAGGTTTTCCTACATTTTCAATAGTAAACTTTGCGTATTTGACATACTGCTATTGATATGACTATGTGACATTTCTTATTTACTCTTAGTATATGAATGTTATAATACTGCCATATTACATATTTTTATTGAATATCATCGGTATTTGAATTTGAACATGGATCAATGAAACCCTTCTCACCTAATAACCAATATCATGTTCCTTATTGATTCAGTTCACCCCTGCACTTTTGTGCAAATATTTATATTATGAGCATTAGTATTAACTAGGAAGTAGACGCATGTGTTATCTGACGAACTTTCTACTTGGCCTAATGGTCTCATATGATTGAGAGCCTGGATTTATTACTACATACGTATGAGTGCCATTTCAATTGTGTCTAGTCGGTTAATTTTCCCCAAAGATTTTGGGTTGATTATTATTATTTCATTTTACTGATGGATTAATTATTTCTATACCCCTTAGTGAACTGGTAAGTATGGTATTATCACTTCAAAGATCCTTGACTTTTTCTTTATATGATCCTTAATGAGTATGGGATTCTTAGTTCAAAGAACTTTAATTTTCTTTATAAACTGATAAGTATGGGATTATCAGCTTTATTTCTTTAGCGTTGCTAAACATTGATTATATACACACACTAACTCTCATATATACGTATACTTTTTATATAATTGGTACAACATGCTTAATATATTTATGCTAATTCCTTTTTCCTCCTGATGAACCCGGAGAAATAGGATAATATATCTTCCCTTTTAGAGACAGATACTGGTCACTTGTTTGCATACGTGATTGTGTGGGCATTAAATAAGACATATGGGAGCAAATACCCCTTTTCGATTTTTTACTTTATAGTCTATACTAAAAATACATAAGTCACCCCTGCGATTGTACTACCCTATGTATACTACTTTAGTAATGAATAAAGTTTTGTTATTCTGCCCTAACTTTAATTCATTGCTTTATGTATACTTCTTGTTCATTCATACAAAAAAGTAGAGTGTGACAACATCACAAGCCAACAACAACACAAGACGATGACCTTTTTGAAGTTAAAACTTCACTGATTTAATTTGTCTAGCATCCTCTCAAAAGGTGTAACACTTCAAATCTACTACAAGCTATAAACGTGAGAAAATTCTTAGGGGCTATTGTTATACCATAAATATGGTATGACTCGTGGATCAATTAGAAGAGGACACCTGGGCTTATATATCAGTAGGAAAGAAATCGACACCCAGCTAGCAACCTGGTCGATCCTAAAATGAGGTCATCCCAGTCAATCTCAACATATTATTTAGCACTATTAGTAAGCAGTCAGATAACACCGTAACTTAACTCGACTATAATAAGCATGTATTGTGTGACTAAGAAGACATGATCAACTTTTAATACATGTGCATATGCGGGGAACATTAAAATATTCCCCTATGTATCTCTAACTTACTAATGACTATTATTACTCCATGCATGTAAAGCGCGTACTTGCCTAACTTGTAAAGGTTAGCCACGTTGCACTCACATTCTATTTCTTCTAGCAGTCTGTAAATAGAACTCACACTACCCACACTTTGGGGGATTTAAGATATTTTTCTTAATATTGTGTTGTCCAATTCTCGAGATAACTTGAGAGCTCCAATATTGTACTTGTTCATGGCTTTTTTTTAATAGTTCAATACAATCAACACTACACCTATGGACGTAGGCACCACTTTGGACTAAACAATGCAAATCGGGTTATATTTATTTTCTCTCATCGCTCTACTATTTTCTTTAGTGTTTGTATTTCAATTATTGAAATCTCTTGTCAATTGTCATATAACTAGTATATTCAAGCAAAGATATTCAGCGTAATAGTTTTAGGTGATACCAATCACCATGGTGTCAAATTAAGTTACCAATTCTAGCAGTGTGGATTCTACATCTCGATTACTTATAATGATGTCATCAATTAGATTAACGAATGGATATGAATGCCCCATGATATTTTAGTCCAATTTTGTAGATAGAAACAACAAATTCTAATGGTTCAATTTCGAAATATGCCATTTAATGAAATTGTTCTCACTTCAAGTAAATTTATCCATTGGAAAAATTATATTTGTTCAAAGATATTCTTTAAAATATAAGTTATAAAAAATTATATTTGTTAAGAGATGTTCTTTAAAAAATTGCAAGGAAAAAGTAATATATACACAAACACATATAATTGAAAAATACGAATCTAATATATATATATATATATATATATATATATATATATATATATATATATATATATATATATATATATATATATATATATATATATATATTAAAATTGTGTCTCTCATTTTAAATTTTCCACATGGCTTCAAATTTAAATGCAATTAAGAATGTATCCCCTTTCACAAAATCCTCCCTCTATGAATATGAGAAGAAGAGCGATAAACTGTCTCTCTATTGACCAATAAAGGGATGCTTAAATAGGTTATTCAGATTATTTTTTCTTTTGTAACGCTTTATTTTTATTTTCTTAGACTTTTTTAATTGTATTTTTTCATATTCTTTGAGTTGTATCCATTGATGCAATCAAAATTAAAGGCAATATATTTTCCACTATTTTGATCATAAACTACTAAATGTCTCATTCTTTAGTTGTTAACAGGATTTTGTTCGAACCATTTAAGCGTCAATTTGGCATACCAAATCATAATTTGGTGTCTGCCATATATTGAGTGTTATCTCTAAGAAGAAAGTTGTCTTTGTTTTATAAAGTGATTGAAATTTTTGGGTTATGTGGGGAAGAAACCTAAACCAAAATTCAGGATTTCAAATGTGGACTACTTTTATAATTTTGATTTCCTATACTTGATGACGAAATTAAATTTTCTTCTTTTATGTTTGTGAATTGTGTTATTCAATTGGTACGATTTTTTACATTCTCTCTCTTTATACATGTAATATTAACTCTTCTTCTTCCAGCTTTATGCTCCTGATTAATTATTGTGAATCTCATTGATTTCCTTAATTTTTTTATTTTTTAATCTCTCTAATATGAATTTTAAGAATTCCATTTCATTCTGATTATTCAAAATATCTTCATTACACAATTCGATAATTAACTTCGCGATAAATTATTTATGTTCTTACAGCAATATGGGGTTTTAAAAATAATCCCAATGAGTGAAGTTATGCATCTAGAAACTTTACAATAGTCGTTTGTTTCAATTTAAAATCCATAAACTACTTGATTCCTTAAACAATACAAGAAACTTTTAACATGTGGTTCAAGAGTGGATGAAGTATTTTTTCCCTTCCACTGTTGTACGTTCAATTCAATGGAAGAATATTAATTTAATTGTAAATTAAATTTTTGTAAGCATATTAGTATAGTCAATCGAGATTTATTTATTGCATGTAAATTATATGTTTATTGTTTTAGGCTAATGTAGATGATTGTATTGGTTACAGTCCTACAAAGCCTTCAAGTAATTGATTTTCAGTTTTATCCTCTATCACTAATAATTTCTAATTTGTTGACTGATCATGTAAATTCCGAGCATTAATTGGATTCCAAAATATAGGGCACTTACAATATTACCACATAATACTCATTTGTTCTTTTGTTTTCATGGAGGGAGTTACTTATGTTCCTACGATGAATTGAACTGAGAGGTTATATGGACTTTGTCCTTCCATGATATGGTCTTTTCCACTAATAATTAATTATGTTAAAGTTCTATAAACTTTTTTTATTATAAAGAAGAAATTGTTATTGTTGCATTAATATGGCATACTTATATTGGTCAAATATGTTATGTAACCTACTAGATTTAACATGCATGAAAAATTAATAATTAATTAGTATTCACAATATTTTAAATTATTTTACTATCAAAATTGACTTTTATTGTTTTTCTTTATAACTATTGGAATTTGAATGTTTTGAATTAATTTTTTCAATTATAAAAATTTCATTATTTATATTAAGCATTTATCCCTTTTTCATTTTCTATAGTATAGATTGTTACATATTTCTTTAGTTTAGTTTTCAATCTTGAGTGGAAATGTGAAAGAATCTTTATATTTATGCTCTAGAGTCTTTAGCTCCACCCTTATGTTCTTTTTATATACATATAAAATTACTAATTTTTTAAGAAAAGAATCCTAATGTTTTTTGTTTTACAAATCAGAGTGTTTTCTTATATGAATTTAAACTATGAAAATATGGTGTTACTAAATTCTTTTATCTTTTACAATTGATTAATATAAATGAAATCGTTATTTCAACATATTATTGTGATGATGATGATGAAGATTATGATGATATGATGAATTTGACTATCCTCTAATTTGGATTACATTTTAATTTAATATTCTACCGAATCAATTTCACAAATTTTGTTGAACTTAAATCTTAACGTTAAACCATTAAGTTAATAGTAATATGTAAAAATACCACTATTACAATTTTTGTCTTAGATAAGCGTTTGTTGTTAACATCAATTTGCATGTTTTTTAATTAGTTAATTGATTTAGTATCACATGTAAAAATGCTTTGGGAACTTTTCATGGGTTGGTATATAAGGAATTTAAGTGTTTGTATCTTCATTTTGGATCTCCTAGAATAATATTTTCTATATTTTGAATACTTCGGTTCAACAATATGGATTATTCAACCTCGATTATTCCAACTCAACCATGTTAATTAGTATAAAATGTTCCAGTGTGATAACATAACCTATAATTACCTAAAATAGTACTAAAAGTTCTTTCCATACTCATTCTATTACTTTTAATCCAATATTTCATTTATATGTATTTTTGCACGCTTATTAATTTTTAGGACGAGACTTTCTGCATCCTATTAGGGCTTCAACACTTGTACAACTATAACACAACTTGAACTGTTACTATAAAACTTTACATGCCTACATCTTATTGTATTCTTTTTTTGGACAACTTATCCGTTACTTTTATATCGGTGTTACCTAATTGAGAGACTAGATTTCGTATTCTATGAATTCTCCAAACGAAAAAGGGATTTCGACTATTTAGGCAAAACCATTATCTTGAACATCGGTTATAATTGCCATTGCTTATTGATATCCTTATTTTAACTTTACTTGGTTGTCTAAATGGCCACTAATTTAGCTATTGCTTTTGTTGGTGATATATTTTATTTTCCCTGAATATTGTCATGCTTAACGGTTTAAAATCTATTTTCATGTGCTAAATTGACTTTGATGGATCTAAACCGACCAAATTGGATTGAAAGAGTTAGGTTTCTCTTAAGGATTGGATTTTATGTTAACCATGATATGGCATTTTTTTATTTAAAATTACAATCGAAAATTTCTAACCTCCTCATCAATTTTATGCAACACAACCAAATGCCATTTGTTTAAGTGTCTTATTTTTAGAAATATAATCTCCCACATACATATATAATGATGGCGGTGTTGTAACAACAAATGAAAATATGCACACAGTGATCTGTAATTATACCATAGTTTGCCTTATATACCCTTTAAGAGGATAATAAGAATGTGGTAAGCACAACTATTTGTGTGCATGAGAATTGTATTTAAATTATTCTTATTCATATTATATATAGTTTACATGAGACCGTACAAAGTGCTTGCACATTGCGTAGGAATAAAATCTAGTTAAGTAAATTTGATCACATTAGTCTGTATTAACTATTATGGTGAGAGTTGAACCAAAATACCTTTCATAAACACGATGCTACTTTAATTTAGCATTTTAATTACAGTCTTGATGGATTTTTAGAAACAAAAATAAGACATACATATTTTTAAAGTGAAGAATTGTATACACAATTTCTCTAGACAAAATAACCCCTAGGTTACTTGACGGTCAAATCTATGGAACCAATGCCAAAACAAGAACGATAATATAGTTGGTAATTCAATTATTTGAACTCCTTAATAATCCTTTCTAAATACTTTGCTAATTTGGTAGAAGAAAAATCATAACACATCTCTTCCTATTTTTATAGAATTTTTGGAGGAGTTTCATAGAGTTATGTAGTCTAGATTGACATTTGGGTGGTGGCCTTCACTTGGCCACTCTTGCTCTTCGCTTTTGCGTATGCTTCCTATTTACGGGTTCTGCTATATTGTCGGGTTATTTATATATTAAATTTTACTAATAACAAAATTTAGTGTATATATACACAGACAATTAATCGAAAATTAATAACTTAAGTAAAGTTGATCACAGTAGGTGGTATTAACTACTATGGTTAGAGTTTAACTAAAACTCATTTTCATAATGTTGGAGAGTGTGGTAAGCAATTGCTCCTTTTCATGTTT
Organism: Sambucus nigra; assembly: GCA_949130495.1. NCBI lineage: Eukaryota > Viridiplantae > Streptophyta > Magnoliopsida > Dipsacales > Adoxaceae > Sambucus > Sambucus nigra. The sequence continues at coordinate 325,381,199 of OX422221.1, read as the reverse complement.
ATTTTGTGTAATACCCCGTTATTTTGAGGGTTATTTATGAATATTTTAAAATATTTTAGTAATATTATTATTTTATTAATAGGGAATAAAATAATTTATTTTGGTTTGAAATCGAATAAAATACTTAAATTTAAATTATTTTTGGACATTTTATAACGGGTTAAATACGTAATGTTGATAATTTTGAATTAAAAGGGAAATATAGTAATATGCGTTAGCTTAGGCTCCAAGCTAGGGTTTGAGAGAGATTCTATATAAGGAATATTATGGGTGATTATAAGGAAAGGGAGATGAAAAAGAGAGGTTAAAAACGAAATCCAAAGAGACAAAAACGAGTGGAATGAGAAGAGTCAATTTGGAATGTTTAGATCTTCTTTTTTAGTACATTCGAATGAGATTTGAGAAAAAATCAAAACACATACTTGACTCAATTTTTCGAGTAGAATCCAAATCTGAAGTCAGATTGGCGATTCGAATAATTTTTGGAGATGATTTTTCTGATTTTTAAAAGAGGACTATTTGGGGTTATCTCATATTGGGGCTAGAACATGACTTGATAATTTTTGCGAGAGGAACGTGATGGTGCGATCAGATTTTGAGGCTAATTTGTATGTGACGATTCATGCAATAATTTGAAGGTACGGGATTTTACACAATATGCTCCTTTAAATCTCTCGAGAGTTTATCCCTTGATTTCTTATTAATTGAACTCATATTTGAATTGATAAATTCATTGAAATATGGAAAAATAATTGTTGAATTATTTTGATTCATGTGGTATCATTATATTGTTGTTGAGCACGTTGTCATGAGATTTTTATATGGCACGGACGTGGGGCACCCGCCAAAAATCCTACTTCCCGGGGCTATGTCTTGATAAATCATATGCGGATGGGGTGAGGCCTGCTGAACCGGTTAATGTGTTGTTGACAAATTTATTGATAAAATGCTATTGAGATTTGCATTTGATTTGAATATTCGTACTCATGTTGTTACGCTTAATTCATCGCTAACCTATAATTGTTGAGCATCTTTCCTGTCGTATTGTGTACTTCCCCATATTTTCTTTAGTTGGCAAGTTAGCGTGGATTGAGATGCTATGGACCAATTGGGATGATTTTTAGTGTGGATTATTTGGGAAGAATATTTTATGGAAGATTTCTATTATTTTATTGTGTTGTATAGAGCATTGGTGATTTATATTATTTCGAGAGCCTTTGTGGTATTGAATTTGAAGAGTTTGAGATTAGTGGATTTATATTATTGTGGGATTTCTTTTAGATGCTCTATACCTTGTTATATTGTGGATTTGATTAGTTTTATCGACAGTAGCGCGCCGCTCGCTCTCCCCGGGCGGGCGGGCTGTTACAAATGGTATCAGAGCTTATGTATACGACAACCCTCGGGTCTTGGGTATTGGGTCTAGCATGAGGGTTAGATATATTTTCTTTAGAGATAGAAAATTTTGAGGATGTGTTAGGCATCTTGGTGAGGATGTTTAAAATTAATCTGACGACTTTAGTGTGTGATTTTGGGAAATAGAACAAGTAGCATTTATTTCGAGCATTAGATTTCGTCGAATTTCGAGGACGAAATTCCTTTTCAAGGGGGGAAGTATGTAATACCCCGTTATTTTGAGGGTTATTTATGAATATTTTACAAGATTTCAGTAATATTATTATTTTGTTAATAGGGAATAAAATAATTTATTTTGGTTTAAAATGGAATAAAATATTTTTGGACATTTTATAATGGGTTAAATACGTAATGTTGATAATTTTGAATTAAAAGGGCAATATAGTAATATGCGTTAGCTTAGCCTCCAAGCTAGGGTTTGAGAGAGAGGCTATATAAGGAATATTATGGGTGATTATAAGGAAAGGGAGATGAAAAAGAGAGGTTAAAAACGAAATCCAAAGAGACAAAAACGAGTGGAATGAGAAGAGCCAATTTGGAATGTTTAGATCTTCTTTTTTAATGCATTCGAATGAGATTTGAGAAAAACTCAAAACACATACCTAATTCAATTTTTCGAGCAGAATCCAAATCTGAAGTCGGATTGGCGATTCGAATAATTTTTGGAGCTAATTTTTCTGAGTTTTAAAATAGGACTATTTGAAGTTATCTCATGCTGGGGCTAGAACATGACTTGATTATTTTTGCGAGAGGAACGTAATGGTGCGATCAGATTTTGAGGCTAATTTTTATGTGAAGATTCATGCAATGATTTTAAGGTGTGGGGTTTTACACAATATGCTCCTTTAAATCTCTCGAGAGTTTATCCCGTTGATTTCTTATTAATTGAACTCATATTTGAATTGATAAATTCATTGAAATCTGAAAAACTAATTGTTGAATTATTTTGATTCATGTGGTATCATTATATTGTTCTTGAGCACGTTGCCATGAGATTTTAATATGGCACGGACGTTGGGCACCCGCCAAAATTCCTGCTTCCCGGGGCTATGTATTGATAAAGCATATGCGGATGGGGTGAGGCCTGGTGAACCGGTTAATGTGTTGTTGACAAATTTATTCATAAAATGCTATTGAGATTTGCATTTGATTTGAATATTCGTGCTCGTGTTGTTACGCTTTATTCATCGGTAACCTATCATTGTTGAGCATCTTTCCTGTCGTATTGTGTACTTTCCCATATTTTCTTTAGTTGGCAGGTTAGTGTGGATTGAGATGCTATGGAACAATTATATGATTTTTAGCGTGGATTATTTGGGAAGAATATTTTGTGGAAGATTTATATTATTTTATTGTGTTGTATAGAGCATTGATGATTTATATTATTTCGAGAGACTTTGTGGTATTGAATTTGAAGAGTTTGAGATTAGTGGATTTATATTATTGTGGGATTTCTTTTAGATGCTCTATCCCTTGTTATATTGTGGATTTGATTAGTTTTATCGACATTAGCGCGCCGCTCGCTCTCCCCGGGCGGGCGGGGGGTTACATTTTGGAATGTCGATGACCTATTTATTTGGTGTTTTAGAGGGATTTATGGGCGATGGAAGCAGGTGGGAATTGTGAGGGGAGTTAATAGGCCTAAGTAGGGTTTTGGGAATACCTTAGTGTTTGCTTGAGAATTTAATGTTGATAGATTTTCGTCATAAAGGATTGGCGGAGGGAGAACCAACAGATACATGAGAGATTTCTTAGATTTCATTGATGAGTTGGAATTGATGGACATCCTATTAGTAGGTGGCCTATGCACTTGGTCGAGCAATAGAGATAATAATTTCCTATCTCGCCTACACAGCTTTGTTATATCACATGGGTAGGAAGATCATTTTCCAGGGGTAATTCAGTCTTGCTTACCTAGGGTAATGTTTGATCATAGTCCAGTTCTCTTAAAGTGTGGGGGAAGGAGAGGAGGGAAGACCCCATTTAGATTTGAGAATATGTAGCTAAAAGATGAGTATATCATGTGCAGGGTGAAAGATCGGTGGGAATGATATCTTGTGGAGGGAAATTCCAACTTCATTTTGGAAAGGAAACTTGGTCTTCTCAAGGAATATATCAAACGGTGTAATAGAGAGTTCTTTGTGAATGTAAGTGAGACCACCATGAGGTACACAAAGAAAGTTAGGATCTTAGATTAAAAGGAAGAGAAGAGAGGTCTTTCACGGGAGGAGAGAAAATGATAGATAAGAAAATGACTGATATAGGAAGAAATTAGTTGGAGACAAAAGTCTCGAGCGATGTGGTTGAGGGAGGGATATAAGAATACTAAACTGTTCTATAGAGTGTCTAATTCACGTTGTCATTTAAACCATATCCAGAAGGTATTAGTAGGTGGGGAATAATTTAAATAAGTAAATGAGGCGAGGGAGGATATCTCTCAATTTTATGAGGGGTTGTATCGAGAGGAGGGAATGCGGCACCCCTGCCTGTTGCCGAGATGGGAATCTTTTATGGGAAAGACATAGAGATTTTATTTTATAAGGGTATTTTACATAGGAGAAGATCATAAACTCTTTGAGGTCTATGAGTGGAGATAACTCCCAAGGCCAGGTGGCTTCACTATTGCGCTCTTCCAGCATTGTTGATAAGTAGTGAGAGGGGAGGTGATGGCATTATTTTTAGAGTCCCATGAAAGAGGCCACTTATTGAGGAGTCTGAGAAGACTTATGAGCACACCAACTAGTATATTTCTCGTATTTTTCTGATGTATTTATTGAGGAGAAGGGGGCTTGGTGAGCGGTGGTGCCAATGGATAAAGATCTTCATCTCCTCTGTCAGATTTTCTATTATGATTTATTGGGTTTCAGAGGGTTTTTTCCTAACTCTCGCGTGCTTCGGTAGAAGATCCTTTGTATCCCTTTCTCTTCATCTTGGTAATGGAGGGTTTTAACCGAATGGTGGGTAGAGTTGTAGAGGAGATATGTATTACTGGATTTATGATTAGACATGCAAATGCGCATCTGGTTAGGGCATCCCACCATTTGTTTGCAGATGATACGATTATCTAGTGCTAAGCAGGAAAGGCCCAGGTGAAATCATTACGATCATTATTGTTGTGCTTTGAGGTAGTGTCGGGGCTTCACAATAATGTTGAAAAATGTGAAATGATTCAGTAAGGGGAGGTTAGAATGTGGGTAGTCTAGTAGGGACCAAAAGTTGCAGGGTAAGCTCGCTCCCTTGAACATAGCTTGAATTGTTGTTAAGGGCTAAGTACAAGATAAAAGCTATATGGGATCCGATTCTGGAAAGGTAAAAGAAGGATGTCGAGGTGGAAGAATTCCTAACTATCAAAATATGGGAGGTTAACATTGATAAAATGCACTTTGTCGAGTCTGCTAACCTACTTCTTATCACTACACCAAAATGGTCAAATTGTCACCCTTAAATCGGTCAGCATTGTCACGGTCATTGACCGTAATAAAAAACACGTATTTTTTATCCTGGTCAATGACCGTGACATGTCCGTGACAATTCTGTCAGTAAAAACCCTTCCCTCTTCTTTTTTCCCACCGATTTTTATTCCCTCCATTTCTCTCTCTCTCTCTCTCTAAGCAGTTGTACTCTCTCTCTGTACGATTTTGGTACGTTTTCCCTCTCTATTTCTCTTCCATTTATGTATATGTGTGCGTATATGTGCATGTGTCTATATATGTGTGTGTAAATGTGTGTGTGTGTGTGTGTGTGTGGTGTATATATGCGTGGGGGGATAGGGCTGGGGTGAGGGGAGGGGGCACTGTGTGTGTATATGTGTGTGTGTGTGTGTGTGTGTGTGTGTATATGCATGTGTGTGTATATGTACGTGTGTGTGTATATGTGTGTGTACGTGCGTGCGTGTGTGATGGGCAGTGGCAGTGGGGGGAGGGGGCAGGGCTGGGGGGTGGTTAGGGGGGGTGGGCCTGTGTGTGTGTATATGTGCGTGTGTGTGCTTTTTTAATTAAATTTTTATTGGTTTATTAGATATTGCCCCTCATATTGTAGCGCCCCTTGTAAAAGAATTGATTGATTAAATATTGATTGGTTGTTAATTTTTTTAGTAAATTAATAATTAGTGCCCCTTTTATATGCAAGTAGGATTGCCCCTCATTGTAAATTAGTAAATTAATAATTGTATACTTTAATTGTTAGTTTAATTAATGAAAATAATTAATTGAGTAGATGAATTAGAAGGAGTACGGATACACATTTGTTGTTGCCATTGCAGTTGGATTGTAGTGCATCGATGTTCGGTTTGTTAATTTTAAAAGTGGCATGACCACTGGATTATTGTTCATATGGGGGTGGGATTTTTCAACTTTTTTTTAAAATTACTTTGTATCATGAACAATATATATATAGTATGATAATTAAATTAAATATACTTAAAATTACATATAGTGCGCATAGATACTAGCGTTCTAGTTCTTATGCGTACGCATTCAATAGCCCTTAGACCCGTTCGAGAGTCATTACCCCTGTAATGAGATCTCTTAAATTGTCCCGTTTGGACAGTTTACTGTGACTGGGTAAGAGTTGAGGATAAAAGTACTTGTAAAGTTGATACTGGCACCAATTTGATCATGGTTGACTTGTCCAAGTTGAAGAGCAACGACCACAAGAGCGATGAGCCGCTTGTTTGTGCATTTTAAAAGGTCAACCAAGTGTTTTACTCGGAGTATATCAACAACGAGCCGTGGTCAACTATCTTACATGCACCAAAGCGTCTAAATAATAGTTTGGATGACTTGGCTTCTCCTACCGAATATCAATCCATTTTTTATAATAACCCGAATTTGAAACAATTTTTCAATTTGTAATAATTATTCCAATTTGTACTTTATCAATCCATTTTTAATGCTTTTAATTGATTTTCACTTTATCATTTTCACTCTTGTGTAGTGTGTGTGCGTGTGGGAAGTAGGGGTGGGGGTGGGGATGTTTCGAATTTTTAGTAATTGCATATATTATTAGTTAGATGCTGTTGTTTGGAATTCAAAATTGAGGTGTTAAGCAGTAATAATTCATTTGGATTTGTAGTAATTGTATATATTTGCATGTCTTCTTCTAATTCATTTTGATTTGTACTAATAACAACATTTTTTTAGAGAAAATGTATCCTTCAAGTATTAAGGCGAGGATGATGATGCCTTTTATGATGATGTCGTTTGGGCTCGGTGGTAGCGGAGGTGACGAGGGCTCCTCGGGCCCTAGGCTCCCCAAATATGGCAAATTAGGGATGGCCATCGAGAATAAGATGGGGCCATTAGCGAGATCCCTCGAGCTGGTAAAGACGATCATCGGCCCAGGGTACACTAGTTGAAGGGAGATGCCAAGTTAGCTCAAGTTCGCTACTTGGGCAGCACTATAGGTAATGTATTTATATTTATATGAATATGAATATGAATATTTTAATTTCAATTTCGATTTCGATTTCGATTTCAATTTCATTTTATATTTATATTTATATTTATATTTATATTTATATTTATATTTATATTTATATTTATATTTATATTTATATTTATATTTATATTTATATTTATATTTATATTTATATTTATATTTATTCGCAACTAACATTGTATTTGTTGGATAGGAACAATTCATCCTGGTTCCAAAACTACGCGATTCCATCTTGGAGCTGTTGAGGGAGCAACACAAGACGCGGAAGAAAAATATGTGGACCCGGTACTTTGGGAAGACCCGAGAGTCCTTTATCCGAATGCATGACTCCATCCTGCCGAAGGAGCCGATCTCATTGGAACAATGGCAAAAGTTCATTGACAATGAGATCGGGGAATGACAATTGGCATCTCTCCAATCGGGGAGGGAAAATTGGGCAAAAAATACGGACGTGCACTACTCCAGCTGGACGTCTTACATCGAGGTGGAGCATAGGGTGATGGTAAGATTTAATTTTTCTATAATTACAGGAATATGTTATTCTCCATTATTTTACTTTCCGGGGCGATACTAATTTTGCATTATTTTATTTCAGGGGACAGGGAGTGGCCCTGGGGGTAGGACACATAGGCTCGATACTTATGTGGCTATTCGGACGAAGAAGGGGAAGGATAAAGAGGTGTCCCCGAGCATCACGACCACGATTGTAAGTAATCCAACAGGTTACTTTTTGTTAATTATGTTATAATTTTTTTATTTACTTATTTAACCAATCATGTGTTTTTTGTTGTTTGAGGCAAAGCTTAAAGAATTGAATGAGTCGCAGTCTGATGCCGACAAGGCATCTTTGTCCACAAAAGCACTCACCCAAGTGCTTGCCTCTGATCGCAAGGGGAGGACAAGGGAGTGAGCTCGCAGGTCGCCAAATCTAGGATCATCGGATTAGAGATGAGTGACACCGAGTTGGCTTGAACGGTGGACTCGCATGATGCGAAGCTGTCCCGTTTGGAGGATACGATCCAAGATATGTTCTCATTCATGAAGCGTTCGTTGGGGCGAAAACTGTAAGGGGAAAGGGAAGGAGAGGGTGGTGGAGGAGGACGAGGATGTGGACCTCGCTGCTTCATCACCGACACATGCGAACTCTGATGATCCAGTCCCTTATTTGGCTCTCTTCGACCGATCGATGTCGACATTTGGTTGGCCGAGTGATAAGCACCCAAAACTGTACAATTTATGCCCCAAATAGATGTATTTTAGTTGCTAATTCTCGACAATATGGGTCTTATGTGCTTAATTGTTTATCTTATAGGTCAAATGCACGTTGCGGTGTTTAAACGCGTATTTCAAGGCAATTGTGCATTTCATGGAGCTAATTACGAATTCCGTAATCTCACCCGAGCCTTAACCTAGCCTAAACCTACCCTAAACCGTGTGTGTGTTGCGTTTGTGCCCTTTTATCAATTTTTAGATTTTTAGTTTTGAGTCATTTTTATTTTTAGGTTTTATTTTCTATTTTATTTTTTATTAGTATAATTTTATTTTATTTTGAGTTTTATTAGCTTTTAGTTTAGTCTTATTTTATTAGGATTAAGTTTTAGTAATTTATTTTTAGTTTATTAGATTTTATAGGATTTTTGTTTTCATATTTTATTACATTTTTCATATTTTATTTCTTTTGTGTTATTATTTTAGTTTTTAATAGCTTAGGATTTTATTTTTTAGTTTTAATATTTTTATTATTTTTAGTTTGTCTTATTTTTAATTAGATTTTATTTTTTAATTGAGTCATTAGATTTTATTAGATTAATTAATTTTAATTTATTAGTATCATTTTTAGGGGTTCAAATTAAACACACTCACCCCACTAAATACCATACACTTTCCTACACCTAACCAAACCCTCACCCACCTTACCCTACACCTCACACACACAATTACCTACCCTTCTTCTTCTTCTTCTTCCCAACAACCCATATTCTCTCTCTCCTCTACCTCCATTTTCAACAAACCACCATTAACACACCATTACCACAAAACCCAATCCTCCTACCACCCAACACCTCTCACTCTCGTCCCAGCCGCCCGGACCTCCAAACTGCCAACGCCACTGCCTCAACTCCGGCGCGACCTCCAACTCCGGTCGCGTCCCCTTGCTCCGAAAACCCGGAACCTAAACCCTTACCCGCGGCAGCGTTGACCTGTTCACCGGCGTCCAGCCCTTACCCCTCTCCGGCGACGTTCCAGCCGAACTCGACCCCAGCTGATCGTCGTCAACCCGCGACCCAAAACCAATCCGGTCTCTCTCTCTCCTTGATCCACTTTCTTCCATACCCAAATTCTTACCCGAAACCAAACCCTTTCTCCAACCCACAAACCCAACCGGATCCGAGACCTCGAACCCAACCGACTTCCACCTGCAACCCAACTGTCCAAACCCGATACATACCCATCTCCAAATCCATATCCGTGTGCTGTCAAAAAAACCAAATGCAAGACCAAATAAAAGCCACCTGCCAAATACAAAAACCAAATAAACTCATTTACCCCATGTGCCACCTTACCTAATTTTACCCCTTTTACCCAAATACCCCCCAACTAACCTCTTCTAACCAAACACCCAAAATACCCCTCAAATCAAATCTGAATTTATCCTCACCTCACACCCCCATTCACATGTGCTCTCACCATTCCCACATGCACACCCTTGCCAATTTTCATTTTTACCCCTCATGCTCCATGCCTCCTATATATTGAGGATGAAGACTCATTTGAAAGAGATCTCAAATTAGTTTTAAGCTTGGTGTGATAAAATTCTCCCCACCCCTCTATGTTGAGTATTTGCATTTTTAGCAAATACCTCAATATAGAGGTGTGTGTTGAAAATTATCTCTTGGATGAATTTCACCCCACCCATCTATTATGAATTTTTGCATTTTTAGCAATTATTTCATAATAGATTGATGTAGTGAAATTTATCCCTTATGGGAGATAAATTCTAACCCATTCATTTATGTTGAGATTTTGCATTTTTAGCAATTATCTCAATATAAATTAATGATCTAGAATTTATTTCTTTGGGTGAATTCTAATGTACAATTTTATAATTTTAGGATTTGCATTTTTAGTAAATCTCTTTTATTATTTAATTGTCCATTATGAATTCATCCACTATCCTTTTAATTTTTAGTTTGTAATTTTTAGTTTAGCTTCAATAAATACATGAGTGAAGAATTGTAATTGAGAGATTGATGATGTAATTGAAGATTTCATGTCAATTTAAGGCTTAAATTGGTTTGATCTATTCCTCTCTTTTACTTTTAGTTTAATCTTCTCATGCTTTTAATTGTTTATCTTATATTTTTGGATGATGATTATTGAGGGCTAATCTCCCATTTATGGGATGAAATTTTGAAACCCTCATGAGTCCAATTTTGTTAGTTTACTTATTAGGACAATTTTGTTTATCTCACCTTTCTTAAAATAGCTTTTACTTCTTAATTAGTAGTTATAAAAATTAGTATAGTTAGTTAGCTAAAAAATCCCTTCAAAAATCCATAAAAAAAAATATAAAAAGCAAAAATAAATAAATAATAATAAAATTCAAATGAATCTATATATGTCCTCTCCAATTTTGTGTTTCACCCTTAGATATGGATTGACTCCCTTACTTACCTCTACACTAGTTTTGTTATAATTTTGTAGGTTCAAGGGAAATTTTGATGGATAGAGAAGTTGCAACAACGACAAAATCTTCTCATGTAGATTTGAACCTAAACCGAATTTTTTGTGTAGATTTCATGTAGATTTCATGTAGATTTTGTCACACTTCTCATGTAGATTTTGTCGTTGTTGCAACTTCTCTATCCATCAAAATTTCCCTTGAACCTACAAAATTATAACAAAACTAGTGTAGATTTCATGTAGAAGTTGCAGCGTTATGTTCCTAAACCGAACTAGATTTCTCTATCCATCAAGATTTCTCTATCCATCAAGATTTTGTCGTTGTTGCAACAAAACTAGTGTAGAAGTTGCAGCGTTATGTCCTCTCCAATTTGATGGATAGAGAAATCTACATGGATAGAGAAATCTAGTTCGGTTTAGGAACATAACGCTGCAACTTCTACATGAAAAACACAAAATTGGAGAGGACATATATAGATTCATTTGAATTTTATTATTATTTATTTATTTTTGCTTTTTATATTTTTTTTTATAGATTTTTCAAGGGATTTTTTAGCTAACTAACTATACTAATTTTTATAACTACTAATTAAGAAGTAAAATCTATTTTAAGAAAGGTGAGATAAATAAAATTGTCCTAATAAGTAAACTAACAAAATTGGACTCATGAGGGCTTCAAAATTTCATCCCATAAATGGGAGATTAGCCCTCAATAATCATCATCCAAAAATATAAGATAAACAATTAAAAGCATGAGAAGATTAAACTAAAAGTAAAAGAGAGGAATATATCAAACCAATTTAAGCCTTGAATTGACATGAAATCTTCAATTACATCATCAATCTCTCAATTATAATTCTTCACTCATGTATTTATTGAAGCTAAACTAAAAATTACAAACTAAAAATTAAAAGGATAGTGGATGAATTCATAATGGACAATTAAATAATAAAAGAGATTTGCTAAAAATGCAAATCCTAAAATTATAAAATTGTACATTAGAATTCACCCAAAGAAATAAATTCTAGATCATTAATTTATATTGAGATAATTGCTAAAAATGCAAAATCTCAACATAAATGAATGGGTTAGAATTTATCTCCCATAAGGGATAAATTTCACTACATCAATCTATTATAAAATAATTGCTAAAAATGCAAAAATTCATAATAGATGGGTGGGGTGAAATTCATCCAAGAGATAAGTTTCAACACACACCTCTATATTGAGGTATTTGCTAAAAATGCAAATATTCAACATAGAGGGGTGGGGAGAATTTTATCACACCAAACATAAAACTAATTTGAGATCTCTTTCAAATGAGTCTTCATCCTCAATATATAGGAGGCATGGAGCATGAGGGGTAAAAATGAAAATTGGCAAGGGTGTGCATGTGGGAATGGTGAGAGCACATGTGCATGGGGGTGTGAGGTGAGGATAAATTCAGATTTGATTTGAGGGGTATTTTGGGTGTTTGGTTAGAAGAGGTTAGTTGGGGGGTATTTGGGTAAAAGGGGTAAAATTAGTTAAGGTGGCACATGGGGTAAATGAGTTTATTTGGTTTTTGTATTTGGCAGGTGGCTTTTATTTGGTCTTGCATTTGGTTTTTTTGACAGCACACGGATATGGATTTGGAGATGGGTATGTATCGGGTTTGGACAGTTGGGTTGCAGGTGGAAGTCGGTTGGGTTCGAGGTCTCGGATCCGGTTGGGTTTGTGGGTTGGAGAAAGGGTTTGGTTTCGGGTAAGGATTTGGGTATGGAAGAAAGTGGATCAAGGAGAGAGAGAGACCGGATTGGTTTTGGGTCGCGGGTTGACGACGATCAGCTGGGGTCGAGTCCGGCTGGAACGTCGCCGGAGAGGGGTAAGGGCTGGACGTCGGTGAACAGGTCAACGCTGCCGCGGGTAAGGGTTTAGGTTCCGTGTTTTCGGAGCAAGGGGACGCGGCCGGAGTTGGAGGTCGCGCCGGAGTTGAGGCAGTGGCGTTGGCAGTTTGGAGGTCCAGGCGGCTGGGACGAGAGTGAGAGGTGTTGGGTGGTAGGAGGATTGGGTTTTGTGGTAATGGTGTGTCAATGGTGGTTTGTTGAAAATGGAGGTAGAGGAGAGAGAGAATATGGGTTGTTGGGAAGAAGAAGAAGGGTAGGTAATTGTGTGTGTGAGGTGTAGGGTAAGGTGGGTGAGGGTTTGGTTAGGTGTAGGAAAGTGTACGGTATTTAGTGGGGTGAGTGTGTTTAATTTGAACCCCTAAAAATGATACTAATAAAATAAAATTATTTAATCTAATAAAATCTAATGACTCAATTAAAAAATAAAATCTAATTAAAAATAAGACAAACTAAAAATAATAAAAATATTAAAAATAAAAAATAAAATTCTAAGCTATTAAAAACTAAAATAATAACACAAAAGAAATAAAATATGAAAAATGTAATAAAATATGAAAACAAAAATCCTATAAAATCTAATAAACTAAAAATAAATTACTAAAACTTAATCCTAATAAAATAAGACTAAACTAAAAGCTAATAAAACTCAAAATAAAATAAAATTATACTAATAAAAAATAAAATAGAAAATAAAACCTAAAATTAAAAATGACTCAAAACTAAAAATCTAAAAATTGATAAAAGGGCACAAACGCAACACACACACGGTTTAGGGTAGGTTTAGGCTAGGTTAAGGCTCGGGTGAGATTACGGAATTGGTAATTAGCTCCATGAAATGCACAATTGCCTTGAAATACGCGTTTAAACACCGCAACGTGCATTTGACCTATAAGATAAACAATTAAGCACATAAGACCCATATTGTCGAGAATTAGCAACTAAAATACATCTATTTGGGGCATAAATTGTACAGTTTTGGGTGCTTATCACCGAGCGTGTTTATACAGGACATATTTAATGGCCAGCGGATAGGGTAGGGGCTGAGGGACCTGAATACCATCCAGGGTATGCCAGTACGTGGACGTGCGCTTCAAGACGTCGAGGTCAAGGTGCTCGTAACGCATGTGATACCCGAAAAGGAGAACTCCCCATTGTGGTTGCGCGAACAATGCGACACGATGAATATAGAAGGGTGTATTAATTCGTATATCGTGTGGCCTATCCACCTCCTCATACCTACCCCAGACATGTAGTGACATTATTTGAATTGAATTTATTCAGATTGAATTGATTTAAGTTGTTACATTTGAATTATATCGTGATGTATATTGCTTTGAATGTATATTTGCATTATCTCTATTTTATTTGGATATATGATGTTTGAACAGGTACAATGTTGCTATAACAGGTACAAATATAGTGCTGGGCAGTGGCAGTGGCCATACTGTCTAGCAGATTTTTTTTTAATTTTGCCCAGAGTGTCACGGTCATTGACCGTGATAATTTTTTAAAGATTGCCACGGGTTTGTCATGGTCCATAACCATGACAAAACTTGTCAAGATCAAAGGCCGTGACATGACCGTGACAATTCTAATTAACTTATCACGGTCATTGATCGTGACAAGTTCGTGACAACAAAAGTTGTCACCCCCAGACTTGTCATGATCATTGACCTTGACAAGTTGGACTTGTCATGGTCAATGACCGTGACAAGCCGACATATTTGATGTAGTGTATCCATTTTACCACTACCGTGGTCAGTGCGTAAGTTGTTAGAGAAGATGATGAGAGATTTATTATGGAGGGGTAATGAAGACAACTTTAAAAATTGTCTAGTGGGTCGGTATGATTTTTGTAAACCAATTAAGGAGGGAGTGCATGAGTGAATAATCTAGAGTGCTTCAACAAAGTGATGTTAGGTAAATAGTTGTGATGATTTTTTCGTGAGGTGAATAGGTTGTGGTAGTTAGGGGGGTTGCTCGCACCTTGGCGGGGACCAGGAGTGGGGAATTTTTCTCATGGGGTGGGGTTGTGGAAACATATTTTGAAGGGCTGGGGTAATTTCTCTAGATACACAGAGTTTCACTTGGGGAGAGGTAATCCGATTCGATTCTATAAGGATAGATGGGGAAAGAATGACTATGTGGAGGAATTATTCCTCGTGATCTTTAGCATTGGAGGGGGTAAGGACGGTTTGGTAGCATGTAATATGACGCCGATTAGGGACATATTTGAGTGAAATAAAAAATTTCGAAGGCTGTTGTGGGACTGGAAATTAGAGGAGGAGAAGATGAGCTAAAATGGGTTTTAGGAAGAAAGGGGTCTTATACAGTAAAAGACTATTAGTCTGTTTTGTGGAGAACGGGAACCGGGATTTTGATTTTCCATGGAAAGATATTTGGATGTTGAAGGATCTCCAGAAAGTTATGTTTTTCGTCTGGACCTTGACTATACATGCTATATTGACAACTGAGGGGTTACAGATGAGGACATGTTTGATTACTAGTCTGTATTGGCTTTGTAAGGAGGTGGAAGAGATGACTGACCATGTACTCTTACATTGTGGGGTGACGAGGGGCTCATAGGATGTATTTTTTTCACTTAGCCGGATTATATGGGTAATGCCCAAGTCGATGAGGGATCTTCTACAGTCGTGACATACCCTTAAGAGTTGTAAGGAGGTTAAAAACTCTTGAGTTTGGCACCTCATTTTATTTTCAAGATGATTTAGGGGGAGAGAAATACGAGATGTTTTAAAGGAAAGGAAGTTGCTCTGTCTAGACTACGATGCTTAGTTCTAAGTACTTTGCTAATTTGGTAGAAGAAAAACCATAACACATATCTTCCTATTTTCATAGACTTTTTGGAGGAGTTGCATAGAGTTACGTAGTCTAAATTGAAACCTAGGTGGTGACCTTCACTTGCCCACTCTTGTTTTTTGGATTTTGTGTACGCTTCATGTATATGGGTTCTGCTCCATTGGCGGGCTATTTATATAATTCATTTATTTATAAAAAAAATTAGTATATATATACCAACAATCAATCAAAAAATAAGAATTTAAGTAAAGTTGATCCCATTAGTCTGAAGTAACTACTATGGTGAGAGATGAACCAATATTCATTTTTATAAGCACGATACTATCTTAATTTAGCATTTTGATTGTGGTCTTTACGGCTTTTTGGAAACAAAAATAAGAAATTTAAAATTTGATAACAAGAATTGCATACACAATTTTTCAAGACCAAACAACCCCAAATTTACTTGAGTGCTGTCAAATCTATGGAACCAACGTCAAAATAAGAACTGCAATATATTTGGTAATCTAAATATTCAAACTCCGTCACAATCTTTTTAAAAAAGAAATCCTTAATAATGTGTGAATCTATACACCATGTTAAGGTTTACCTACTTTGTGTAAACTACATTTTTTTTATTACACTACATATATAAGTGACTTTGGACCACATATTCCAATTATACTGGTTTAGGAACATAACGCTGCAACATCGTTGTTAATAAATTTTGGTTAACTAATTTTCTTTCAAGATTTTTTTTTCTTGGGGGGGGGGGGGGGGGGGGTAAGTTTCGAAGCATGATACTTATATATTTGAAAATTAAATATATGTTATTTCATTGTTAGGTAGGAGATACCTCGGGATTAAGCTTTTTTTTTTGTTCATACCAAAATTAAAGAAGCCTATGGCTTAAATCATATTTATGATTATATAATTATACAGTTCAGGACAGTGAATATCTTCCATCCTTTTCATCCGTTCATTTTAAATCCTTAAAATCATGTTTGGAATTTTTGAAATAATAAAGGAGGGAGATTAGGTAAAGAAAGTGGGAGGTTACAATCTTTTAACTACATTTTCCCATTTCTTGGTTTAGGAACATAACACTGCACCATTGTCGTTAATAAATTTTGGTTCAGTAATTTTCCTACAAGTTTTTTTTTTTGCAAGTTTTGAAACATGATACTATCATATTAGGAATTCAAAAAAAATGTTATTGCATTTTTGGGTAAGAGAAATCTCGGCATTTAACCATTTTTATTTTTTATACCAAAATTAAGAAGTCTATGCCTTAAATCATATTTATGTTTATGTAATCATGCAGTTGAAAACATTGAACATCTTGCATGCTTTTTTTTCCTTCACAATAACTTTGTAAAATCATGTTAGGAATTTCCAAAATAATAAAAGAGGTAGAAAAGATATAACCACGATCTTATTTAACATATAGGTTAAGAAAGTAGGATATTACAATCTTCTAACCATAGTTTGAGACATAATACTAAAACTCAAAATGTGTAAATGCTAAGACAAGAAAGAACGGCATTGATTCAGAGCTTGAGATCCAAATCAGGATCCGAAGACCCATTATGAAGATCCCTTGCCTTGGTTGTGGCTATGGCAGAAGCAACTCCCCAAAAGTCTCTAACTTGTTCACCCTTCGTTTCAATGGCTGTACAAATGGGGTTTGGTCTAGGTTTAGAGTCTGAAGTAAAAGACCCACCACAGTGCCTGATGAGTGCATTATTTTTTATTAATTATACCCAAATCGAGGCCTTGTTAGTTCCATTGCACCACCAATAAAATATTTTTAGAGCCATTTTTATTATTTTAAAGAAAAATACAAATTTAAGAATAAATGGGGTTAATAGTGAAATTTTACGAACTTTATGCTCACATATTTAATTCATGACCTTAAATATTTATTTCTAATCTCTTGTGCAAGGTTGTTTTGGGTATTAACAGGATTAAAAGGCAAGCGACGATGACTGAACATCATTCGGGCATGAAACGGGCACCTACGCAACTTCAGGGGTTAAATTGTAAAATCAAATGGTTGATTTCGGACTCGGACCAACCATGGAAATTGAAGGCCTTGAATCAAGGGACGCCTGGGTTCAAATGGCATGACAATCGGAGTTAAAACGAAGAAGTTATGGTCGTGCAAAGTTCGAATTCAAATGAAAGTCAAAGTCAAAGCCTCGGGTCAAAGCCCGAAGTCAACCTCAAGACCCAAACACTATTGAAATTTTGTTGGTCCCGAAATGAGGGTCACGTCGGTTCAAACGGCAAGCCAATCGAATTCCGAATGAAGAACTTATGGATATTTGGGCTATTGTGCAAATTATGAGATTTGGGTTTTAATATCTTGTTAAATATAATTGTGTGTATATTTATATCAAACTGAGTTGTTGGGTGAGCTGGTTGGGAGAATAAGAGAGCTGTGTGCCTCCCCCATTTCTTTTTTTGGCGAAAATCCACTTGCTCACTAAACCCATTACCAAAACCCATTTTTTTCCCTTCTTTTCTTGCCGAGATCAGATGTCCACCACCCCATTTTTTCTTCCCACAATTTCTATCCATTGTTCCCACGATTTATACCCCCACTTTGTCCTATTTTGTTGGTTTCTTTTTTGGTATAAATTATGGGTAATATAGAGACTTTGGGGGACACTTTACTTTTGGATAGAAAAAAAAAGACACCCTTTGAGAGATAAAAAAATCGGTGTAGATAGTATTTTTGATGCACACTTTGGAGGAGCATATTGTGTATTGTAATTCAAGTCTTCGACCCGAAATTTTTAAAGTTGACATTTATTAATGAAAATTCTTGCAATAATTGTGTGTCAAATATGTTGTGTGAGTAGTTTAATTACTAGGACTTAGGTGATGTTTGTTATGACTAATTAAACCACGCATGTTAATTTAATTTCGTACATATTCCGACGTGTTCTAATTTGAAACAAAAAAATTCGGTATTCGCTTAAAATTACACGAGAGGGCATTTTTAAACCTCAACGAATTAATTATAAATTCATGCTTTAAAAAATTTAAAGTTGTCATTTTTTATGAGTTATGCTTGCACTTAGGGCCTGTTTGATAAGAAAGTGGGAAAATATAAATGATTCCGAGGCAAATGATTCTAGGGAAAATAATTTCAAGGCAAATCATTATTTTCCAACAGATGTGTATTTGATACAAGTTGGAAAATCGTCACTTTTCCACCTTTTCTATCAAACACAAAAGTTGGAAACTAGAAATAATTGTGGAAAATTTGTTTACGGAATATATATATATATATTAAAAAATATATTAACAAATTAACGAAATATATGAAATATTAAAAAAAATAAACAAAATATATTAATATTAGAAATAAACCAAATAAACCAAATATATGAAATATATGTAATGTACGAAATATTAGAAAAATATACAAAATATATTAATATTTAAGAAATATATATTAAAGTACGAAATATAGGAAAATATACAAAATATATTAAAGGTACAAAATATATAAAGGTAAAAAATACGCAATATACGAAATATACGCAATATACGAAATATACATATACACTAAAATATACGTGTATACAAAAATATATAAATGTACGAAATATATAAATATACGAAAAATATTAAATATACGAAATATATACATATTTGAAATATATAAATATATACGGAATATATACATATATGAAATATATGCTATATATGAAATATACATATATACTAAAATATATAAAATATACGTATATACTAAAATATAGAAATGTACGGAATATAGAAATATACGAAATATATACATATATGAAATATACGCAATATACATATATACAAAAATATATAAAATATATGATATACAAAAATATATAAATGTACAGAATATATAAATATATGAAATATATATATATATATATATATATATATATATATATATATATATACGGAATATATACATATATGAAATATACGCAATATATGAAATATACGCAATATATGAAATATACATATATACTAAAATATATAAAATATACGTATATACTAAAATATATAAATGTACGGAATATATAAACATATGAAAAATATTAAATATACGAAATATATACATATATGAAATATATAATTATATACGGAATATATACATATATGAAATATACATATATACTAAAATATATAAAATATACGAAATATATGAAATATACAAAATATATATATATTTACAAATTTATAAATTATATATATTTGTATAATTATAAAATATACTGAGTTTAAAAAAAAATTACTTTGAATGATTTGCCATCCAAATGTGG
Organism: Sambucus nigra; assembly: GCA_949130495.1. NCBI lineage: Eukaryota > Viridiplantae > Streptophyta > Magnoliopsida > Dipsacales > Adoxaceae > Sambucus > Sambucus nigra. Next base: position 325,361,656 of record OX422221.1, on the reverse strand, counting down.
CAAACAAAAACCTGACCCCCCCCCAAAGAATTGGTTTCCACCTTAGGGTGGCAAATCGTGCTTAGGGCTCTTGTACATAGAAAACAAATTCCAAGTCAAATTTTCGCTATCAAACGGTCAAAAAGTTGGAAAATTTTGAAATTTTCCAACTTTTTAAAATTTGCCTTGGAATTGAAGTGTTATCAAATGGACCCTTAGATGTTTTGATACCTCATGCTTAAATACACGTTAAAAATTTTAAACATGATATTTTTTAGGGAATAGGGATTTATGGTGTCTAATTCAAGAGACGTTAAAATATTTTGAGCGCATGTAATGTTTTATTCTCCGAAATGTACGCGACGGGAGTCGGTATATTTTGTGTTATAAATTCGGAACTACGAAATCAAATTGATTTGTTAATTTAATTAAAATTGACAAACGAAACCGACGTCCTAGTTTCTTCCTCATTTAATATTATCGCTTGTACTTGTTCGTTTATTCCGTTTTTATTTTTATTTTAGAAACTTAATCACTTTTATACACTCATATGTCTAGTTGGACAATCAATATTTTATAAAGATCGACGAAATCTCTGTGGGTTCGATCCGTGCTTACACCCGCTATATTTCAATAGCCCGAGCACTTGCGGTAATTTTAACTTTTAAAATTTGACAACAATGCCCCAAACCATAACCCGGAAATGACCAACGGTGGTAAGAGGGGTTGATGGCAGAACCGTAAACAGACAAGGTTGAGTAGGGGTAAAACGGCCTAAAATCTGTGTTTATCATGTTTCTCATTTTGGCCAGGACACGCTCTTTTTTGTGGGCGCTCTGGTGGCCTCCCAACATGGTCGGCCCTGTCCATGTGCCAAATGGGCAATGATACAGGGCCTATTTTAGAGTAAACACCTATGTATGTATATTTTAGGGGTCCAAAAATATTTTATGCATAAAAAAAATGTCAATTTTTTAAATAAGTTTAATTTTTTAGGGGCCCATTTTTTAGCTACCCCAAAAAAAATTTGTACAAAGAATGATTCAGTTACCCAAAAAAAATTGGGGCATTTACCAAATAGTCCCTCAAACTTTTTTTAATACACGTTTAGTCCAAGTCAGTTTATTTTGCACAAAAAATCCTTCACTATTCCAAAAAAGGTTTTACCTTGCCACTGACGCGAACCTTTAAAGATAAGAAAATAAGGGACTTCTTGGTACAAAATAAAACGCTTGAACTGAGTTGTGTATAAAAAAAATGTTTGAGGGACTTTTTGCTATTTGATCCAAAAAAATTTATTAGTTAGTTTTTTTCATAAAGAACTTATTAATCTGTTTTTTATTTAATTCTAATTAGTGATTTTACAAGTAGAAATGCTAGAAGAACTATTTTTCAATGAGTTTTTAGGTATTTAATAACTTTGTACAATATTTTTTTGGAATGACCCTAAATTGACTTTCGCACAAGGCACTCCCAATCTCAGGAGCGGCCCTGCCTCCCAAGCATTGTGAGTCGAATTCTCTTTTGCAAAATTTACATTTTAAGACCTTAGAACTTGAATTTGGTGGTTGATTTTTACCCTTGCATGGCTGGCTCTCTTTACATCCTTCAACAAAAACAGCCACCTTATCTTCGGTTTTCATCATCTTCATCTTCTTGTGAGTGTGATGAGTTAGATCATCTTCTGATGGGGTTGAGAGGCTAGAAGCATTGGTGGGAGATGAATGTGGTTCCATTGCTATGAATGAAATGAACTTTGTTTTGTGAGTTAAGGGACACCTTAAGTGCGGTTTAAATAGAGAACTGAAATGGCTAGTTTGGTAAGAGCTTATGATGTGCAAATTAACAGTGTTTTCGGAGCAACTACATTTGAAACTTTGCTTTTAATGTCACATTAAGTGGCCCTTTTGTATTCCCGTGGATTGGGCGGATTTCCTTGTATATTAACTTGATTAACAGGATCCTATTACACAATGCATATAAGTCAAATAACGAACTCTCTATGTATATTGTTCATAAAATGGAATAATATCTCCCTCTCCAGAATTCATTATTTCCTTCTAGCGCCCACGATTTCTATTCAAGGAGATAAACATGCAGTTAATATAAAATTAAGTTAGATGACAGAAAAAAAAAAAAGTAACAGAAGTACGATATCTTTATACAAAATATTATAATATAACCTCAAAAGATAATCTTTCTTGTAGTAATTCTCCTTACTCCTCTATATCTTGAAAGTGTTGTAAAATAGTTTTCTTGTAATGGTAAACTCTTTGTTCTATATACGTCATCGAACAATAATTCATCCGATTAATAATAAGTGTGACGCCTTGTTTCTATTATCGCATTAAGTGGCGGATTGCATTTGTTTCTGCAACGTTGACCTTGACATGCACTAGGTTGTTTCCTTTACGCACCCGTAAATGATAACTTTGATTGGTAAGAATGTAAGGCATCAACACAACAAGTCCTTAAATTAAATTAACAGACTCTTTATATGGACATTGTAATAAACTAGCAAGCAATTTCCTCAATTTCTGGTTGAGAGTTGGGAATAGTTGCAGGCCTAGAAACACGAAATGGACCTTGATTTACTTATAGGTGACTCGCCATATTAACTGTTTTACAAAAAAAAAATACATGGGATTTTTGTCAACAGAATAAACAACAAACAGAAATGCAATTTTTATTCAGTCTCAAATGGATTATTTAGTCTGCTTAAAACAGAAATGCATGATTTTATGGTGCCTACAGAATATTCAAAAGACAAATTAAATAAATCATCAGTATTGTGTGGCTTATAGCTGCTAATGACAATGGAAAACTCTGGTCCTTTATGCTTTGTAATTTATTTAGCAGTTCTGTGCATTGACCATTGTGTTCCTTCTTGTACAAAGAATGATTTCTTGTAACAAATTGTGGTGTAAATTTATAGAAAAAAGGGTAGATATGCATCTAATTTTCCTATTTTCTTACCATTGTAAATGAATCATAACAGAGAAAATGGGATACCAATGGTTATATATGCATCCAATATTTTACCAATTGTAATTTGATAGGGTACTGAACAATTGAAGTGAGCATCTATGCATCCAAACTTTATATCATTGTCAATGCATCAAAACAATGGATAATAACATTACAAATGTGTATCTAAGATTTAATATTTTTACCCATTGCCAATGAATCTAAAAAGAGGACAATAAACAGTAAAATAAGTATGTTTTATACGATTAAAACTACGAATAACAAGACCCAACACGACTAACACGAACCATACTTTTGCTTATATGCAAAGAAAAAGCAGAGCTTAAAAGCATCATACCCCATTACATTAAAAGTTCATCATTTACAAACAAGGAAATACAAATTTAAAAGCTCAAAATAATTGTTCAAAAAGATAATTCTTCAATCAAAGACTACCGACACATAGTTGAAGGGATTATAGTCATCCCACATAATATTAGCCAACAATGCATTTCTTTGGTTAGTCCAGACAGTTTCAGATGTGACAGTGACTCTCGATGTGTGGAGGGTCAATTTCATCATCGCTAATTGGGTCTTCTTCACATAGATCATCGATGTCATCTACTGCTAAAGTATTAAAAACTCTACATGGCTTCAACTGAACACATTATAATTCACCCATTTTCAGCCTTCGATACAAATGAAAAAAAGCTGGGAATAAAGAAAAACTAAACATGAAGTAGCGTGGGGTATTCTAAGAATATATAAGATCCTATGAGTAAAAAGAGCAATGGCGATGGTGTGTGTGGGGTACTTAACATCGAGAAAACGCTAAACTGAAATCATAAAATCCAAAACTAAACTGACAATAGCGAACAGTAACTTGAAACCCAAAAATATGATTTCACACTAACACATAAACCAAGAGTTTCAACAACCTATTTCTGAAGGAAAAAATCAATCCGTTTGCTTGAGACAACGGTGCTCGTGTTCATTCTATGAACCTCCTTACTGGAAGAGAGGTGAGCACCTCAGTAGAATACAAAATCAACCTCAATAAACTAAACACCACCTCCGGAATCATCCACAACCTCATCACCTACTATATTATCCCTCGAAGTGGTAGCAGTAGCAGTGTCACCTATCCGTCAGTATGTTTCTTTTGCAAAATGCATTTTGGGTTTAGGGTTTTGTGCTTTAACTTTTTATACCAAAATTAAGAAGTCTATGCCTTGAACCATATTTATGTTTATGTAATCATGCAGTTGAAAACAGTGAACATCTTGCATGCTTTTTTTTTCCTTCACAATAACTTTGTAAAATCATGTTAGGAATTTCCAAAATAATAAAAGACGTAGAAAAGATATAACCATGATCTTATTTAACATATAGGCCAAGAAAGTGGGATATTACAATCTTCTAACCATAGTTTGAGACATAATACTAAAACTCAAAATATGTAAATGCTAAGACAAGAAAGAACGACATTGATTCAGAGCCTGAGATCCAAATCAAGATCCGAAGACCCATTCTGAAGATCGCTCGCCTTGGCTGTGGCGGTGGCAGAAGCAACTCCCCAAAAGTCTGTAACTTGTTCACCCTTCGCTTCAAAGGCTGAACAAATAGGGTTTGGTGTAGGTTTAGAGTTTGAAGTAGAAGACCCATCAAGAGTTATACCACGGTGGCCAAAACCATAACCCGGAAGTGACCAATGGTGGTAAGAGGGGTTGATGGCAGAGCCGTAAATAGAGAAGGCTGAGTAGGGGTAAAACGGCTTAAAGTCTGTGTTTATCTTTTGTCTCATTTTGGTCAGGGCACGCTCTTGTTTGTGGGCGTTCTGGTGGCCTCCCAAGGATTGGGAGGTGGAGAACTCTCTTTTGCAAAAGTTGCATTTGAAAACCTTAGACCTTGGCTGTTTTTCACCCTTGCATGACTTGCTCAGTTGAGTATTCTTTGGAGAACGATTATTCTCCTTACATCCTTCAACAAAATCAGCCACCTTTTCATCAGTTTTCATCATCTTCATCTTCTTGTGAGTGTGACGAGTAGGATCATCTTCTGATGCGGTTGAGAGGCTAGAAGCACTTGTGGGAAATGGATGTGGCTTCATCGCTGTGAATGAAATCAAGTTTGTTTTGTGGGTCAAGGGACACACGTTACTTGCGGTTTAAATAGAGAGCTGAAATCGCTCGTATGGTAAGAGCTTTTGATTTGCAAATTAGGAGCTACTATATTTGAAACTTTGCTTTGAATGTCACATTAAGTGGCCCGTGGATTGGGCTGATTTCCTTATATATTAACTTGATTAACACTAAAAAAACAAGGAATCCTATCACACGATGCATATAAGTCAAATAACCAACTCTCTATGTATATCAAATTGTTGATTTCATTATATCCTTCTGGCTCTCATGATTTCTATTCAACTATGATATCTTTATTCAAAACATTATAATATAACACCAAAAGATAATCTTACTTAGAGTAATTCTCCTCACGCCTCTTTATCTTGAAAGTTGCTATAAAATAGTTTTCTTGTAATTGTAAATTCCTTGTTCTATATACGTCACCAAATAATAATTCATCCGATTAATAATAAGTGTTATGCCCCTAATTTATAATGTTAAAATACTATTCTATTTGTATATTAAAGTTAACCAAAAGAACAAAAAAAAAAATTCATTATAAAAGACAAAGTCATTCTGACAGACATTGATTATTCTGTTATCAAATATGTTATTTTTCAATAAAAAAAATAGAACGCGATCTTCTAATGAAAATACAAAATTTGATAACAACAAAAACTGTGAATATACATAAATAAATTAACACAACAGCTAAAAATTAAGGAATCTTGCTTATTGCTTAAAAAAATCAGCTTTTAACAAGAAACTAGATATTTTTCTAAAACAAATTCATTTTTTTTTCCAAAATTCTGTTGGGAAAAGGCATACCATTCGATGTTATTGTTGTTCAATATATTATAACAAATCGCGGTGTCATTATAAGAAAACTCACTCTCATATTAAAACAATATTATAATATTATTGTTTTCAACAAATAGAGTAAATTTGTAATTTTTCGATGTTTTTCAATTCAATTGTGTAGTCAATATAATTACAAGGACATTTCACCACAATAAACAAATCACAATATCAGTTCAAAAAATTATCATAATATTATTTTATAAATGCAATGTCATTTTATATACCGGGAAACATGGTAATAAGTCCTTAGGCTCTTTAGAAATTAACGATAAGGACCAGCCAAAAATAATTTTTTCAATAAGTCCACATGTGTTACAATTATTAATGTAGATATAATTACAATGACGGTGAGTATAGTTACAATTGCAACTATATCTACATTAATGAATGTAATTGTATCTAAATTAATTGTAATTGTATCGTTTGGACTTAATGTTAATTAATTGAAAAGTTTATTGGTTTAAGATACCAATAAGATTGATGCTTGAACTGATCATACATAAATAGACTTTCAAGCGATTTAATAGCTAATGCCCCTAATTTATAATGTTACAATATTATTCTATTTGTATATTAAAGTTAACCAAAAGAACAAAAAGAATTCATTATAAAAGACAAAGTCATTCTGATAGACATTGATTATTCTGTTATAAAATTTGTTATTTTTCATTAAAAAAAATTAGAACATGATCTTCTAATGAAAATACAAAATTCGATAAGAACAAAAAATGTGAATGTAGATAAATAAATTAACACAATAGCTAAACAAAATCATGAATTGTATGCATTTTAAACTAAATAAGTATATTTTTTGAAGCAATAAGAAACTAAGGGATCTCTCTATAGCCCCTTTGACTCTTCATTTATCTATTAATAAACAAAAATCTTCTTGGTATTTGAAGGACATCGTATTTTTTTTATTAATGAATGATAACTCCAACTACTATGTGTAATACCCCATCTTTTTAAATAATTAATTTAATTGGAGAAAATAACTCAAATATTTAATTTAATGGGAAAATTTCAAATAATTGATTTAATTGCATAAATTTTTTGGATATTTTGTTAGGCTATTTTCTGGGATTTTATTTATGGGATAAAATATGTTATGTTTTGGATTTATCATTTTTTGTTGAATGTAGAGTTCTATTTGGACATCAAATGATGTTTAAAAGTTCAAGAATTATACTTGTAGGTTAACTGACCCATTGTGTCAAGCTCGAGAGTGTTTGGTTGTATGATTTTTTAGGACATAAGATAATTTAGGGTTCATGAAAGTGACAAAAATTGCTTTAAAATATATAATATATACATGTTTAGTTTAGCATCACCTCATTATACGTAAAATAAAACTCTTATATATATATATATATATATATATATATATATATATATATATATATATATATATATATATATATAGAGAGAGAGAGAGAGAGAGAGAGAGAGAGAGAGAGAGAGAGAGAGCATGGGAGGAAAGCAATATAAGGCAACTTGAAAAATAAGTTTGGGAAATTAAGAAAGTAAGACTTGAAGTAACAAAATTAAACAACATCTTCATCAAAATGAGCTTTCATCTCTAAAAAATTGACACGAGATTATTTTATATTTCTCCTAATTGTCACGAATTCATGTAAATTGACATAATAATTGAAGAGAATATCAAAGTGTAATAAATATGAAATTTGGAATTGAGATTATATGTTTGAATCCATGGGAATTTTCAAGTGGAGTCTAAATGTGAGAATTAAAGTTTATATCTAAATTATGAAATTGGATTATACTGGATTGATTCCAGTGGATTAAATAACGAATTGATATCATAATGTTGTTAGGATCATTGTTTATATTGTTAAAGAAAGATTGATTAAATGAGTTCATGTAGATTTAAGCGCAAAACCTTTGTTGTATAACATTAGGGATTCTTATACAAATCATGAAATTGAATTGTTAAATTTTGATCGGTTGATTTAATCATAGAATTCATATTCAAGTATATTACAATTATCTTAAATGTAGGTTGGTAATTAAAGTATAATATTGAGTGTTGTTTAAGAAATGATGAATTTGGAATCTAGGATTCCATATGGGGGTTATCCTTATAATCTAGAAAAATTGATAAATAACCATATATGATAGTTTTTAGATGTTAATTTTATGAGAGTTAGACTCTATATATGTAGAAAATCATGAATAGGTGATTGGATGAATTGGGAATAAATTTGGCGTGGGTTAAATGAAAATTCATAAAATTGTGAAAAATTAATATTTTGGAGATCTGTGGGTCATTTCAATCCAGGTTGGTCGCGATTTCATGTTGAATTTTGGTAAGTTTCGTTGAAGAAGCATTGGAGGATCCAAGTTCATTTAAATAATCTTCGATTTCCGTTTGTGACTAGTCGGGGTGGTCTAATATGGTTACAAGGGAATATTATATGTTAGCCTTCTTTAGATATTTTTTGAGTGTATGACCAAGTATGGATCAATGTGTAGTGGTCCGCTTGGGGAGTTGAACACAAGAATATGTTTAAATATGGTTTGGGGAAGGTTAGAGTATACATTATATCCCGAAACTAAGTTGGGATACTTTAAGATATTTAATTAAGGGTTAACCGTAAATTGATGGGCATAGTGTAAAACCTTTTAAGTAATGCGTGATATCTCTTTAGGTCATGGATGCCTACCTGTATGATCTTATGTGAATGAACATACCACATATATGTGTAGACTCATGTTGAATCTATTGGTCAAAAATTTGATAGAAAATCGGTGGTGGGCTTACTGGGATTGACATAAAAAGTTACTCTTAAGGTCATTGATTCATCATGTTATAGAAAGAAAACAACTTAATCTAGATTTATGCAACAATATCTATGGTTTGGATGAATATAAATTTGCATATCTTCTAGTTTATCAAATAGATTAGAAAGTCATACTGAAGATGATTTTTTTTTTGGTTGATGGGAAAAGAAAATAGAAATATGACACAATCATTATGGCCTCTCAATGGTCAAGCCCGAAGCATCCTCTCCCAATAGCTGGAGGATTTGGTCTGGGGCTTCATCAACTTCAACAAAATGATCATCTTTATTTCTTCCTTGCTTGTTGAGACAGTCCTCGCATCAGTTGCCTTCTATGAGGATGTGACTAACTCTAGCGAAGTCGATCTTCCTGAGCACAATACAATCTTCAATGATGTTAGCAAGCGGGTGGTGTGTCCCCTCTTCCTGGTTGATGAGATCCACGGTGTCCTTCGAGTCCGATTCTAGGAGAAGATGATTCCAACCTTTCTCGTGAGCCAAATTGAGTCTGAAGAGGACACCTTCAAGATCAGTATTCAGAGTGCTCACACATCTAAATATTTTTTCATAGATTCCTAAAATCCATCTTCCATGTTCATCTCTGGAAATACCCCCATATGATCCAAACTTTGTGGTTTCGTCCCACCTGCCATCCGTGTTAATCTTGATAAAACCTACAGGTGGAGACAACCAAGAAATGAGAGCACCACCAAAAATCTTTCGTTAGATGAGCAAAATATATTCAATCTTGTAGCATATGATCCACCCAAAGAAAGCTATGGGTGTGGGCATTCTTGGAGATGAAAATTTGATGTAATAAAAGAAAAATATTTTCTCTCCTCAACCACTCACAAAAATGTGAATAATGTTTTATCCCATATTCTTTAAGCCGTAATAGTGTTGAAAACTAATTTACCCTATATGTATATTCAAATCAGTAATGATAAATATTTAATGTCTCCCTAGTTTATTTTTTTTTTCTTTAATTGTAATCAATTCCACTTAATAATTAAGACTACATTCCAATTTAATTATCTAAAAATTACTCGAATAGAGGCCAATATTTTAATGTTAAATAGTACATAACATAATTGTTTTTGCATCAAGTATTCAATACCTGCTTGTGAAAATTTTATTTTCCATGAATTGATTTTTACCAATGTCGTATTTATTCATTGATCTCAAACTTATCTTATTTGATATTCTACTAGATTAAAATTCACTATTCGGGTTTACTAGGATAACACAAACTTATATGTTTACCAAAGAGGTATAATGATAATATCTCTTGGACGAGTATTCCTCTAGAACATTTTATCAAATATATTCAAACAATAACTACCCAACTCTAGGAATTATTCACCAAGTAAATTAAATCTCACCCATCGACAAGTCAAAGAAATAATTATATAAATATTCGATCAGCAAATCAACTGGGATTTATAATCTATTCACCCTTAGCATCCTGTGAGATTGCAAAACTCTAATCTAATCAGCACCAAGAATTAAATCTTACCCTTAGTCCGAACATTCCTAATCATCACGCCTAGTCTCATAAATATGTTCGCAAACTAACAATCAATTTTCCATAGTCAAGATAAAGTACCAAGATTATGAAGACAACTTTACAGATAGGATGTCATTCCCTGTCTAGTTTGTGAAATATGCCATCATAGTAGAACCATAATTTTGATCTTATGTGATTGTCCAAACATAACTCACCCAAAATCCTATTAACTATAATTTACTAGCATATACAATATATTTAAAAATATATAAGTCATTGTCATAAACATGATTCATATTTCAAACTGATTTAAGACAATCTTTTTTTTTATAATTAATAAGTGCCATAAAACATGGTTTTAAGAATAAAATAATATCCCACTTATTCTTAAACCCATGAGCATATTCATCTTACATCCATTCCCTCTATGTGTATATTAAAATCTTTGCATGGCCTCTCCTATCTAGTTACACTTTCACTAAATTGTGAATAAAATGCATTTATAAAGACTAATATTTTTGATTTCTTAATAAATCATCTTTAAAAATTAATTAATATATCTTTTTTTTAAACAAACTCTTATAGATTAAAATTAAGGAATCTTTCTTATTGCTTTAAAAATCAACTTTTAACAAGAAACTAGATATTTTTCTAAAACAAATTCATTTTTTTTCCAAAATTCTATTTGGAAAAGGCATATCATTCGATGTTATTGTTGTTCAATATATTATAACAAATCGCGGTGTCATTATAAGAAAACTCATACTCTCATATTAACACAATATTATAATATTATTGTTTTCAATAAATAGAGTAAAGTTGTAATTTTTCGGCGTTTTTCAATGCAAGTGTGTAGTCAATATAATTACAAGGATATTTCACCATAATATCAATAATGTTCTATTAAACAAATTACAATGTCAATTCAAAAAATTATCATAATATTATATTATAAGTGCCATGTCATTTTATATACCGGGAAACATGGTGATAAGTTCTTAGGCTCTTTAGAAATTAATGATAAGGACAAGCCAAAAATAATTTTTACAATAAGTCCACATGTGTTACAATTATTAATGTAGATAGAGTTACAATGACGATTATTATAGTTACAATTGCAACTATATGTACATTAGTGAATATAATTGTATCTACATTAATAAGTATAATTGTATCGTTTGGATTTATTGTTAATTAATTGAAAAGTTTATTGGTTTAAGATACCAATAGGATTGATGCTTGAACTAATCTTACATAATAGACTTTCAAGTGATTTAATACCTAATGCCTCCAATTTATAATGTCAAAACATTATTCTATTTGTATATTAAATTTAACCAAAAGAATAAAAAAAGTCATCACAAATGACAAAGTCATTGTGACATTGACATGCATATTTCTCTTATCAAATTTGTTATTTTTCATTAAAAAAATTAGAATACTATCTTCTAATGAAAATACAGAATTTGATAAGAACAAAAACTGTGAATGTAGATAAATAAATGAACACAATAGCTGAAAAATCATGAACTATATTTTATTATTTGTATAAAATACAATTCATTTTAAACCAAATAAGTATATTTTTAGAAGCAACAAGAAACTAAGGAATTTATCGATAGCCCCCTTAACTCTACATATATCTGTAACAACCCGCCCTTTTGGAGACCATCAAATTCCCTAATTAGAAATAAATTAGCAATTTGGAGACAATTAAATTCCATAATTGAGTATAATTTGGAATTTGGAGAATTTCTCGAAATATTAATTTTTGAGATTTTCGAGGATTGAATGATTTTCGGTGGGTGTCGAGATTATTTTTGGGACTAAATAGGTCGAGGTATTTTAATTATATGTCGCCGTGGAGTATAGCGACAAAAGAGGAAAAATTTTGATTTGAAAACCCGCATTTACTTTATTGGGTTAGAATAGTGATTTGCGGTCAAGTACCTCGGATGGGAATTTTGACTGCGCCATGAGTCTTGGAATGTCCGAGATAGTCAGAAAAGAGTGTCCGATTGTCGAAATTGAGTTTCGGGGAATTTCATATTTAAATAGGCTCGTAATTGAGTAAATGAGTCGTTTTGGGGGTATTAAGGGATTTAACCCTTTTCTCCTTATAAAAGGAGGGAGAGGGGGAGAAAAGAGAAGAGAAAAGAAGAGAGAAGAGAGGGAAGAGAGAGAGGAGGAAGAAAAGAGGAAAAAGGGGGAGATTCCGGCCAGCCTCCGCGGGATTCGGCTCGAGGACGTCGGATTTTATCCACGAGGCAAGTGCTTACTTGCTTTATTTATTTTTAAGCATAAATATCCCATATCATTGTTGGTATAACAAACCCTAATGATTTTGGATTGGGTATTCGTGGATAAAATGGGTTTTCGGAAGTTAAAACGAATATACCCCTAAAAATTTGATTATTGGAGAAACTTAGATATTAATCTAAATTAATTGGTGGTTTAGGGTTCTAGGATGTTTAGAACCCTTTATATATGTGTAGTTGTAGTTGATTGAAGTTGTAGGCCATTGGTTGAGGCGACAAAAGCTTGGGAGAAGCTTTAATGGCCGAAACAGCTTCTCGGAGAAGAAGCTGCCCGACATGATCGATCGATCGATCATGGGGGCTCGATCGATCGAGCCATCGATCGATTGATGGCCAAGGGTCGATCGATCGAACCCTTCTGAAAATGGACAATTTCTCTAGGGTGAATTGGATGGGATAAATTCCAATTCTTATTTCTTCGAGGTTAATTAGGTGATAACCTAAGGGACCATTTAGGACTATATGGTCCTCTAATTAAAGGGATATAGGAGGATTAAGTGAGGGTTTAAATGTATAACCCTTAAACTTTATTTTCGAGGAAAATAGTATAATTGTAGAATTTAATGGCTTAGGGTTCCTAATCTATAGTGGGAACCTTTAAATGATTATGGACAAGATGTAGCCCTTGGGTTCATGGAAATGAAATCCATGACCCACTAAATTTAAGGTTGATTGGGTGAGATAAATCCCGAGGATATTTCTAGTAGGCATATAGGCCTATATAATTATGAGTATAGAAAGCATAATTATATCGAATATTGTTGAGTGTATCCTAGCAGATAATTAGGATAATTTGGGGAATATAGATATATATTCGCTTAGTGAGAAATGGTATAATTGGAGTTATCCAAGTAAATCCCTAGAAGGGATTAAGTTAAGTATTGTATATTAAAGTAAGAAATACTTTGGGTTTAGTATCATGCTTATAAGAATGCATGATTATGGTTCCTTGATGGAATCTTTGGGAATATTGGTCATCGCTAGATGCTATAGGCCATTATGGTCGTTTATATATTCTAAATGCAATATATGGTTTATATATGTACTATGTGATATAGATATATATATGATATGATGGAAATGATTTTGAAAATATAAAAATGAATATTTTCAAAATGGAAAGAGAAATGTTTTTCATAATTGATAAAATATGGATTACACACCTCCCTAAATCGCTATCATAAGGTAAGTTGCGCGCGTTATGGTGAAGCCCCCTGGCTATTGAGCAGGGTGGATATAGTCCTTTAGGCCATATGAGCGATTATATATTTGTTTCTGCGCTGGTTAGGGGATTCTGGGTGTGGTCCTGACTTTCCCGCAGGCATATGGCCGCTTCCTGACGTTGTTAGGCTCCCAGGTTGTCTTGTTTGATAGGCCCTGGAAGATGATAGCCATTTAGGGGCGCGTCCAGTGGGGAAACCCGGAGGGGCGGTCTTAGATTTATTAAAGCAATTCATGATAATGAATTGACTTTATATTTACATTTCCTGAGTATAAAAAGGGAAATGGGATAAAGGTTTGGCTTCGATAACACTCCCGGATGGAAGAAGGGATGTGAAAGCATATGATTTGATCAAATCATTTTCATGATAATGAAAATGGCTTTGGGTACATTATCTGAGTATAAAAAGGGAAATGGGATGATTTAAAAAGGAAAAGCATTTTCATGATAATAAAATTGGCTTTTAAAGAAGTATATGATTTGTTAAAGCAATTCATGTTAACGAGTTGGCTTTTAAATACATTTCCAGGATATGAGAAGGGAAATGGAAGTTGTTGAAATGAAAAGGATAAGTATTGATAAATACTTTGTATATAAATCCTCAGTCCAGGAGGTAGATACGGATGTGTATTATATAGATGAAATTCAATTGGTAAACCTCAGTCCGGGAGATATTATCCGGACGTATATTGTAGATGTATATATATATATATATATATATATATATATATATATATATATATATATATATATATATATATATATATATATATATATATATATACTTATACATTTGTGCGTGCTACGACCCTAATGGATCTCTACCATTAACCCTGCCAAGTAGTAGTGTATCGGGGGGGTTCCTTGTTTGGATTTCGCTTTGCGAGACACCTCACGCACGAACTTAGTGAAGTGTTGAGAATGGAGGGAAGTTTAGCCCTTAGCACTTGGACTATCTAGGGTAGGTAGTAGTTGGGTGATAGACTAGTTAGGCAGGGATAGCTTGACTAGGGTATGTTGTTAGGGTGTGTTAGGTGTGCACTATTAGAGGAGAGGTGAGGGGTATCCCATGGGAGTGCGATACCAATTTAAATATGAGATAAAACTATTTTTCTAAAAATAAAGCATTTATGCACTTGCAAAATATTTTAAAAATTCGGACTCTGACCCGTTTATCTACTTTTTTCTCTCTTGTTGTATATATATATATATATATATAGGTGTCCAGACACAGGGACGCCTAGATGACACTTCTTTCGAGTCAAACGTCTGCTGCAGCAGCTGTGGATGCTTGCGGGTTCTCGGTAGACGCTTCTTTCCTTGTACTCTAGATAGGAGGTATTGTATAAACTTTCGAGCCAATGGCTCAATTGCATTTAGTTATTCTTTTAGCAGCATTTGATATGGTTGTATAATTTGAACCGAGTATTCGTTTATTTTATTTCACTTCATTTTCCTTTCCGTTTCATTTACGCTTAAACTGTGTGTATATTTTATTATAATTGTTAAAAAAGAGTAGTTAAGTAAAAGTTGTAAACTCTCGCCTAATAGGATATTAGTAATTAAATGGATTTTCGACAGTGATGCTAAGAATGATCCATATGTGACTCCTGTTTTAATTCGATATAGGAGTGATCGCCTAGTATCCCATTAGGCGGGTTGTTACAATATCTATGAACACACAAAAATCTTCTTGGTATTTTAAGGACATCATATTTTTTTATTAATGAATGATAAATCCATATACTATGTGTAATACCCCATCTTTTTAAATAATTAATTTAATTGGAGAAAATAACTCAAATGTTTAATTTAATGGGAAAATTTATTATAATTGATTTAATCACATGAATTTTTTGGATATTTTGCCAAGCTATTTGACGTGATTTTATTTATGGGATAAAATATGTTATGTTATGGATTTTTCATTTTTTGTTGGATGTATAGTTCTTTTTCGAAGTCAAATGATGAATAAAAGGCCGAGAATTGTACTTGTAGGTTGACTGGCCCATTGTGTCAAGCTCAAGAGTATTTGGGTATGATTTTTTAGGACATAAGATAATGATAATTTAAGTTATTAGTTTAGCATCACCTCATTATACCTAAAATAAAAATCTAATTATATATATATAGAGAGAGAACATGGAAAGGAAATAAGGCAACTTGAAAAATAAGTTTGGGAAATTAAGGAAGCAAAACTTGAAGTAACAAAAATTAAACAACATCTTCATCAAATTGAGCCTTCATCTCTAACAAATCAACACGAGATTATTTTCTATTTCTCCTCTTTGGTAGGAATTCATGTAAATTGACATAATAATTGAAGAGAATATCAAAGTGTGAGAAATATGAAATTTGAAGTTAAGATTATATGTTTGAATTCATGGGAATTTTCAAGTGGAGTCTAAATGTTAGAATTAAAGTTTATATCAAAGTTATGTAATTGGATTATATTGGATTGTCTCTAGTGGATTAAATGAATAATTGATACCATAATGTTGTTAGGGTCATTGTTTATACTGTTAGAGAAAGATTGATTAAATGAGTTCATATAAGAATAAAACCTTTATTGGATTACATTAGGGATTCATATGCCAATTATGAAAATTGAATTATTTAAAATTTTGATTGGTTGATTTAATCATATAATTCATATTCAAGTATGTTAGAATTATCTTAAATGTACGTTGGTGATTGGAGTATAATATTGATTGTTGGTTAAGAAATAATGAATTTGGAATCTAGGATTTTATATGGGGATTATCCTTATAACCGGGGAAAATTGATAAAGAACAATATATGGTAGTTTTTAGATTTTAATTTTATGAGAATTAGACTCTGGATATGTAGAAAATCATGAATAGGTGATTGGGATGGATTGAGAATAAATTTGGCTTGGGTTAAATGAAAATTCCTAAAATTTTGAAAAATTAAAATTAGGAGATCCCTGGGTCATCTCGATCCAGGATGGTCACGGTGTCATGTTAAGTTTTGCTTAGTTTTGTTGAAGAAGGATTGGGGGATCCGAGTTTATTTAAGGAATCTTCAATTACCATGTGTGACTAGTAGGGGTGGTCTAATATGGTTAGGAGGGACCATAATATGCTAGGTTTCTTTGGATGTTTTTGGAGTGTATGATCGGGTATGTACCAATATGTAGTGGTCTGCTTGGGGAGTTTAACATAGGAACATGTTAAAATCTGGTTTGGGGAAGGGTAGAGTATACATTATGTCTCGAGGCTAAGTTGGAATACTTTACGATATTTAATTAATGGTTAACCATTAAATGTTGGCGATAGTGTAAAACCTTTTAGGTAACGCGCACCTAATTTTCTATGTGATATCTCTTTAAGTCATGGGTGCCTACCTGTATGATCTTATGTGCATGAACACGCCACATATATCTGTAGTCTCGTGTTGAATCTATTGGTCAGAGATTTGATGGAACACTGGTAGTGGGGATACTGGAATTGACATAAACAGTTTCTCTTAAAGTCTTCTGATTCATCATTTTATAGAAAGAAAACAACTTAAACTAGATTTATGCAACAAGATGAATAGGCATTTTCATATCTTCTAGTTTATCAAATAAATCAAAAAGGTATGGTGAAGATGATGTTGATGATAGAACATCACTAATAATCTTTCAATAGATGAGCAAAATACATTTAATCTTGTAGCATATGATCAACCCAAAAAAATCTATGGTAGTGGGCATTCTTGGAGATGAAAATTTGATGTTATAAAAGAAAAAAATATTCTCTCCTCAACCACTCACAAAAATGTGAATAATGTTTTATTTCATATTCTTTAAGCCTTAAAAGTGTTTAAAATAACCTTACGCGTCATATATATATATATATATATATATATATATATATATATATATATATATATATATATATATATATATATATAGGATTCAAATCAAAGATAAGAAATATCAAATGTCTCCCTAATTTATGTTTTTTCTTTAATTCTAATTAATTGCACTTAATAATTACGACTACACTCCAATTTAGTTCTCTAAAAGTTAATTGAATAAAGGCCCTTATTTTCAATGTTAGATAGTACATAATATAATTATTTTTGTGTCAAGTATTCAATACCCGTTTGTGAAAATTTAATTTTCCATGAATTGATTTTTACCAATGTCGTATTTATTTATTGATCTCAAACCTATCTTATTTGATATTCTACTAAATTAAAATTCACCATTCGGGTTTACTAGGATCATATTAACTTGGGTGTTTACCAAGGGGGCATAACAATCCATAATATCTCTTGTATAAGGATATGTCTATAACATGATATCAAATATATTCAAACAATAACTGCCCAACTCTAGGGATTATTCACCAAGTAAATTAAATCTCTCCCATTGACAAGTCAAAGATATAATTATATAAATATTCTATCCGTAAATTCATTAGGATTTATAATCTCTTCACCCTTAACAACTTGTGTGATTATCAAACTCTAATCTAATCAGTACCTAGGCTTGAATCTTACCCTTGGTCCAAACATTCCTAATCAGTAACCCTAGTCTTATCAAACATGTTCACAAACCATCAAACAAGTTTCCATACTCAAGATAAACTACCAAGATTATGAAGACAACTTTACAGATAGGATGTCATTCCCTATCTCGTTTGTGAACAATTCAATCATAGTAGAACCATAATTTTGATCTTATGTGATTGAGCCAAACATAACTCACCAAAAATCCTATTAAGTATAATTTATTGAAATATACAATATATTTAAAAATATATAATTTCATTGCTATAAACATGATTCGTATTTCAAAACTGTTAAGAAAATCTTTTTTATAATTAATAAGTGTCAAAACATGGTTTTAAGAATAAAACCTCAACAATATCCCACTTATTCTTAAACCCATGAGCATATTCATCTGACATCCATTCCCTTTATACATATATTAAAATGTTTTCACGACCTCTCATATTTGGTTACACTTTCACTCAATGTGCTTAGTTCTCTTATGATTCATGGGTTCATTTGCATTTTCATCCACTCTGCTATTATCATGATAAAGTGTATAGACAATTGCATCGAAGGAACCACTCTTAAGTCACTTAAAAAGTTCTTGAGTCAAACATCTTACTTTCCTGCCTCTGAAATGGAAGCATATTTGGCCTCCAAGATCGAATTAAAAATATATGATTTCCCGATACTCCTCCAACTTATGGATTATCCTCTTAGAGTAAAGATATCAGGAGGTTAATTTCATTAAATTTTGAAAATTATAATATATGTGCGCTAAAATTGTAAGATTGACCATTGAGTAGACCAATGGATAATCTTTAGTTCTTTCAAGGTACTTGAGAATGTCATTTTCTGCAAACTAGTGATCCTAGGGGTGGAGATAGCTGGTATGTTCGGTAGTGATGCTTTAGCAATACTAAAAGCATAGGCTAAATGGTAATACTATTTTTACCAAATTTACTGACCGGTACATTAAATCATAAACCATTACCAAAATTGCTTACGTGCCAATGAAAAAGAATATATCTAGTTCGTTATTAATGTATCATTGTACGAACAATTTTTCTAACATTGTTTATAGCATAGCTGTAGGCTAGTTTGGCATATCCCGTTACAAATCATCAGGAACTGTCAAGACAAACCGAACTCAAACATTTCCAAGTTTTAAGACTTCTCGACATCCCGTAAAGGTATAAAATAATTCAGAGTATGAATTAATTTACAAAATTAATGTTTGAGATGTTTATTTTTTCAAAAGAAAAACAAGAACTTTTTATTTCGAAAAGGAGAAAATTATTTTATTTGATTATCTCTTTCAACCGAGATTGTTAAGTTGTTTGATAGGTTGTTTCTTTTATGTTTTCAAACGAGGCTTACTATTTTGAATTTCTTCAGGTCATTAGAAGCAAATCTTAAGTCATTCGAACAACATTGACATGTCGTTCAAACAAAATAAGGAACTCGTTCGAATGACCAAGAATCACCTCAAAGTTTGTGAAAGGCCTATAAATTCCTGTTTTGTGTTCAGAACGTTTAAGACTTTTGCGACATTCATTTTTGCATAACTTTTGTGAAAGTTCTTCAAGTTTTTATGTTTTAAAACACTATTTAATTCACAAAAAAACATCCTTGAATAGTGTTCTTATGAATTCTTTAAAACCCTAGAAAGTTTTGTATCTTTACATACACCTTTATGGAGAGATCTTCATGGATGACTTGTGATACCTGAGGGGAATCACTGCTAAAGACTAAGGCTGGGGCTGAAGGAGGAAGACTTAGATCTTTATGGTTCTTGAGTAGATCATTGATATCGACTACAGTCATTGTGGTTCTTGGGAGAATCATTGCAGATTTCACTTGTACAGTTTTAAGATGCGATTTAAAAATTATTAGTGGAATAAAAGGTTTAGCCCTATGCATATTCTTCCTGAAATTGTTTGTTTCTTTATATGCTTGATTTGAATCACCTAGTTGCATGTAGGATTAACATCTAATTAAATAATTTTACTCCGCCAGAGAATTGCGCACTCTGAAATTGGTATCGGAGTAGGTTGCTTCAAGTAATCGAGTGATCCTCATTTATCAAAAGTTTTTGAGTGTGTTGTTTTTCTCTCGATGGATTTTCATAGTTTTGATGAATTAAATTGTTTGAATTTGATATTTTCTAAAAGGCTTAAAATTCTTGAAAAAGAAAATTCTCGTTTTAAAAGCTTTATGAAACTTTTGCAAGTTGTTCAACAATCAAAGAGACTTATTTCGTGAGAGACTTGTGGACATGGACCATGACTTTAGAAAATTAGAATTGTCCAAAAAAGAGAGTGACGATAGAGTTTGGCTTTTAGAGAAAGAATTATAGGACTTTAAAAATTCTAGGGTTAATGTTTGTGCCATTGAAGATAGTGTTGGTGTAAGGACATTATTTTCATTGTCCGTTACCTTTAGAGTATGTCGTATACCGCTACAACGGTCAAAGAATAATTCAAGATCATTAAAGTGTCAAGACAGATTCGAATATCAAAGTTCTTCAACATTCAAGCCTCCGTGAGATAAATTTGGTAAAGGTTGTATTTTAATTCCTTAGCATTTCACTTAGAATATTGGGATAACTTTTATGAAAAAATTTCTAAGTGATGGAGAGGACCTTTTAAGTTTTTTGTCAAAAATATTTTTCTAAGTGTTGAGGCGGATTTTTAAAGGCGAAATAAAAAAATAATTTTTATTTAATTTCGTTCGAGCGACATCCTCATGTCCCACGAAGTCGTTTGAATGACACCTGTCATCGTTCGAGTGACACTCATATTTCATTCGAGCGATGCGTCGCCTTAGATTTTCTATAAATTTGTTTTTCTAACTCCGTTTTTTATAAGAAGACTTGCGAATTTTCAATAGATGAAACTGCTTTGGCGAAATACTTTATTTTCTCACTTTTAGGGCTTTAATCCCTTTTTTTTTTAATTCACAAAATCCCAATAGTTTGTGTGAATTGTTTTGGAACCCAAGAACACATCTTGTGTCAAGTTTCTCTTGTAGATAAAATATCTACTGTTGATTTAGGTGCTCTTGAGGGTATTACTGGGTTGACGACGACTGCGTGTCGATAGGGAGTGCTTATGGGTATTCCCGAGATGAATTGGAGTTGCGGTTCTTTTTTACTCTAGGCTACGATCTACTAAGGTTTTTGTGGTTAACTCATTGCGGATTTCATTGTAATCATTGTAAGTATTATAGTGAAATAAATGTTTTACCCGAAAGGGATTTTTTCCTGAAATCTATGAGTTAGTAATTTTATTTGTGATGGTTTTACACACACACGCGTAGCTACATGACTAGGATCTTGTTTAATTTGATTTAAAATTGATTCTAGTTAAATAACTTTAAATTGGGAATTTACAAATATATTTGAATTGGTATCATGCACGGTGATAATACTCAAATATTGTGTGTTTCATCCCTCGAACCGGCGCATTTTAGCCCCCCCGGGTATCTTATTCCCTATATTCATGCTCGTTAACCAAACAATCTCGGATTTCTATGTTAACATGTTTTGTAGGAGTCAATTGGGATTTTATAGGTATTTGGATGCTGTGTGAAGTTCGGATGCATTTCGCTCAATTTTCATACGTGATCGTACGTTCAAGGGCATTTTAGTGAATTAACATTTTGGGAACTGGACCAATATCTACATGGAAGGTGTATCCCTCCTCTCAAGATTCGCGTGGTCATGAACGGTGCGTGATTTTGATTCAGAACGAAGAAGTTACGGCGATTTCAGCTTACGAGAAAAGGCAAACATCCCAAAACAGCAATGTCGTGGCTCATACCTGCTTGATTGGTCGATCAAACAAAGGGTTCGATCGATCGATCATTTTATTTTTGCAAATTATGGGGAGACAGTGGGCTGGAATTTTCATTATCGATCGATCGACGGTTTGGGTCGATCGATCGATCCCTTATTTTTAGGAGATATTTTTCTTTTCTTTTCTTTCTTCTTTTCTTTTATCCCACTTACTATATAAAGCATTTTTATTGTAAATATCATAAATCAGGTTTTAAAATAGATTTTAGGTTAGAATAGCTTAGGGTTTGGGTGATTTGGAGAGTTCTTCTTTGATTCTTCTTGGTTTGACACCCAATTAGGTTGTAAGTTGCACTATTCATCATCTTCTCCATTAATATAGTTTGTATTTCATTAATTCTGGCTTTCTAGTTAATTTACATGTTTTGATAATTAGATTTGCGTGCTTTCTTCCTGTGCTTTCTAGTGTAACTTTACCGCGTTTATTTACCGCTTTATTTATCGCATTTTTACATGCCTTCTAGCTAATTTAGTCTAGGTTGTGTTTGAATTGAACTAACTCAAGTTGAAGCATTGCTTTTCTTTGGTGATGGTGTTTACGGGTCTATTTCGGGTGCGTTGTCCTATTTATTGCACCTAGAAGATTTGACGGGGCATATCATGTATGTCCCGTGCTTACGACCTTTCATGGGTAATTTTTCGGATATTTATTGATGCCAAAATCTTATTAGGATTTTATGAGAATTTAGGAGCGTGACAACCCTTGATTTAATTAACTGTCGAAACGAGACGCATTTGTAATAACTCGTCGACCCATGTAACCATTTTATACTAATTAACTCGGTTGAGGGATATTCGACCCAACCTATAGTTTTTACCGCTTTGTTAGTCTAGTTTCAATACACTCGCCTAGATTAATATTTCCCTTTTATGCATCTTTTTCTTTTCAGTTTGTAATCACCTTTTTCCCTTTTATCGAGAAGTATTAAATCCTATAAATTCTAGCAACTCGTCTCAGTGGATCTTTCGATACCCGACTTACCGCTGTGCTTGCCTCGCAAGTGTAGTCGTAACTTAGGTTTTTGCATTGTCGCGGTGAAACGAAAACAACGACTGTGCCCTTACACGAGCACACCTTTCACGCGTCGATCAAAATGGTGCCGTGGCCGGAGACTTGTTTGTTTTAGACTTTATTTGATTTAGTATTTTATAGTATTTTCTTTCTATTTGTATTATTTGCTAATCTTTTTGCAGGACTTCCACATTTGAGCACTTAGAAACACTTGAATTTTTTCCGCGCGCACTTACTTTGTGGAATTCGTACTTCGAGCCATTTTTGGGGTAAGCAGGACTTATTCCAATTCTTTTGGTAATCGTTGTTATAATTCTCAAAATGCTCGTAATCCTATGACTTTCGGTCAATACTTATAATCCCAAAGTTTTGCAAATTCAAATATGAATTTGGACGAGTATAACGAAATTCAAAACTTGAGTTATTGGAATTTTGATAATGATGATAATGATTTTAGGCCTTTACCTCCTTATAATAGAAATTTTGAAACAAATCGCAATGGTTTTCAAAATTCCTATAATAATGAGTTTTCATTTAAGTAAGATGGTAATTTTCAAAGTTCCCATTTTCATGTATCGGCACCTCGACCTATGACATTCGGTGAGGGCTTGCGTATGTATGAGAATGAGAAAATTGAAAATCGTTATCGGGAAGAAAATCGTTTGTGGGAACATGACTTGGATTTATTATTTGAGTCCGAAGACGATTTGGCTTCCAAGACTTTTGAAGTCGAAGAATGTTTTGAACCAAATGAGGTACTTTTTCCTACTTTGGAATAAACTATTCTAGACTTTGCCCATTGCATAATAGATATTGAAAGTGAGGATGAAAATGACATAATATATATTTGCAATGAAATGATTTCTTCTTTGGACCCCAATGAAGAACATTTCATTGAAAATGATATTTTTTCCTTCGAAACTCAATCTTCATGCGATGATGATTCATGTCATGAGTTTGAATTTCTTTAATCCCCATTTTCATTCTCTATTAGCACACCGTCTCAAGTACTCGATAATTTTAATGTTTTAAACCTTTTCGCCGATGAGGAGTCTTGCTCGAGTCGCCTTCCACGATCGCATCTTTGCCTTTGTGTGCACCGCCTCCCATTCCAATTTCAAAATCATTGGGAGGATATTTGGCTTTTCTCGATCCCCACATGTTTTTATCACCCGTTCAATCCAAACCCCCCATCGTCCCTCCAAAAAATTTAATTGACAATGGTTCATTTCTTCCGCCTAACACATGCCTTCCGTTGTTCAAACCGAATTCATATTCTTCGCAAGGCATGCTTGTATGTGAGGGTACATCGATTATCCTCCAAAGTCAAATCGTTTTCACAGTGGACCCTCAATTGTTTAGACTTCTAGTGTATAGTTAGTGTGAAGCCTAAATTGTAGGTTGTATATAGTTAGCTTTTTATTCTTTCTTTTTATTTTTTCTTTCCTTTTTAATTTAGTCTAATGTAATTAGTTAACTTTTTGTTATTTGCTTTTGCTATGCTCGGTACTAACTTGTTTTATAGATTCTTTGGACTCGTTCTTATGGGGATCACTCCAATTTTGGGTAATATCGTTATTTTCCTCTCTTTAACTTGGTTCTTAATTCACATTGAGGAAAATATTAGGTTTTAAGTTAGGGTGTGTGGGATATTCTATACATTTCTTTATTTAGTCCATGTTTTTGCTCTTATATTAGTTACTTAGTATGTTTTCTTAGAAAAATTCAAAAATTTCAAAAAGATTTTCTTTCTTTTTTCTCCTTTATTGGGCATTTTGCCTTTGTTTTCGATGATAAATTTCAATAATTGCCCGATCCAATAGACGACCCAATGATGCATGTTCTCGATTTTAGAAGTTATTAGACTTTCGTCTCACTTATTGATATTATGAATAACTTCATGAACTAAACTTTAATCCCATGAGCACATGCACGTTCTTGCCTTATTGATTTGGTTTAAGATTTTTATAACTCGGTAATCTT
Organism: Sambucus nigra; assembly: GCA_949130495.1. Classification (NCBI taxonomy): domain Eukaryota; kingdom Viridiplantae; phylum Streptophyta; class Magnoliopsida; order Dipsacales; family Adoxaceae; genus Sambucus; species Sambucus nigra. The sequence continues at coordinate 325,336,515 of OX422221.1, read as the reverse complement.
TTGTTGCATTGTATATACTTACACCGAGTAAGCTTTGTACCTTTCGTCGTTTGTTAGTGTATACACTTTTCTTTTCTCATTGAAAACTTTGAATTCGTTGGTAATCTCATTATTCTTTCATTTGACCGTTCATTAATTGAGTTCATACTTGAAATGTGTTACTTGATCATGATTTTCATATATTATTTTGACTCGAGAATTGCGTAAACTTTTGTGAAATGATCACAGTCCATCTTTGTTATATCACCCATATTATCCTTGACCTCAGCCTTATATGTTTACCCTCGTTAACCCCTTTGAGCCTAAATATAGCCTTTCGTTTCATAACCCAATTCCCATAACCAACTATGAATTGGAGTTTTAGCCCATATATACACTTTCCATACCTTTGTTTGGAATTTTTCTTGGGATTGAATGATGTTTGTTGTGATGTCGATTGCAATTTAGGTATATGAGAGTATGAAAAGTAAAGAAAAGAAAGTAGTGAGAAAAGTGAGAAAAAGAGAAAGCAAAAAGCAAACGAAAACATGAGAAAAAGAAGAAAATAAAAGAAAGATAAAGCTGTAAATGTTGTGTATATAGTTCAATAAGCTTTGATTACTCTCCCCGATGATATATCTAATTCCTTTTCGGAACTTGTTTTCTAATTTTGATATTGCTTGCATTTTCCCATTATCCTGAGTTTTCATCTCCGAACACTTTGAATCCGTACATACATATCCTTCATTTCGTACCCTAGCCTAGCCTACATTACAACCCTATTAAATTCCTATGTGATCTTAGGTTGATGTAATTCAAAAAATTTAATAGTTTTAATAATCTGTGAAAATGCATTTCGCCTCTTTAACGTGCGGTATCTTTCATTGAGATTACAGTTTTTAATTTCATATATAGCATTCTTCATTTGTGATATGTGTGCGTCCTAGTTTCCATTTACATTTACTCTTTATGCCCACATGTTCCGTATGTTAGCTCCCTATTTCAAGTGAATTCACTTGATGAGTGTAATGCCTGTGAGGATTGAATGTATGTTTGCTTTATTTAGTATCCGATTTATATAATTTTTCGCCAAATCACACTTTGCATGTGCTCGCTCCCCTTCCACATTTTAAAGTTTCAATTCTATGAGGCGCATTCTATAATGTTAATGATTTCGGACATTTATTTGAATTCGTTCACTTTGCTAATAATGCGTATGAAATCTTGTTCGCTATAGTTGGGCTTGTCGCATGTTGGTTGGGACTTATTTGGAGGAAACCATGTGATGTTTGTGGGTATCATCCCTGAAAACCCTCACGAGACGACACTCGTCCACTAGGGGGGGACCTAGGGGTTTAACGGCTTATTGCATATGTTAAATGCAATCGAGTCGCCCGCGAAAGTGGCCTTTTGCTTTTATACCATACTTTTGTACTTATCTTGCTTTTGGTTTGCTTATAGTTCTTATTGCATCCTATTGCATTGCTAGGACTAGTAATGTGTAAGTTAGGGGGTGTGATAATGCGCAAATATTGCATATTTCATCCCTCGAACCGATGCATTTCAGCCCCCTCGGGTATCTTATTCCCTATATTTATGCTCGTTAACCAAAAAACCTTGAATTTCTACATTAACATGTTTTGCAGGGGTTAATTGAGCTTTTATAGGTATTTGGATGCTAAGTGTGAAGTTCAGACGCATTCCGCTCGATTTTCGTACGCGATTATACGTTCAAGGGCATTTTAGTCAATTCACATTTTGGGAACCTAGGCCAACACATGGAAGTTATGTCCCTCCTCGTAAGCTTCTTGTGGCCATGAACGGTGCTTGATTCCGATTCAGAACGAAGAAGTTACAGCGATTTCAGCGGACGAGAAAGGCAAACATGCCAAAACAGCAATGCAGTGGCTCATACCAACTTGATCAATTGATCCTTCTATTTTTGTAAATCGTGGAGAGACAGTGGGCTGGAATTTTCACCATCGATCGATCGACGATTTGGGTCGATCAATCGATCCCCTATTTTTAGGAGATATTTTGCTTTTCTTTTCTTTCTTCTTTTCTTTTATTCCACTTACTATATAAGGTATTTTTGTTGTAAATATCATAAATCAAGTTTTAGAATAGATTTTAGGTTAGAATAGCTTAGGTTTTTGGTGATTTGGAGAGTTCTTCTTTGATTCTTCTTGGTTTGACACCCAATTGGGTTGTAAGTTGCACTATTCATCATCCTCTGCATTAATATAGTTTGTATTTCATTAATTCTTTATTTCTAGTTAATTTACATGCTTTGATAATTAGGTTTACGTGTTTTCGTCCCATGTTTTCTAGTGTAACTTTACCTCATTTATTTACCGCTTTATTTATCACGATTTTACATGCCTTCTAGCTAATTTAGTCTAGGTTGTGTTTAAATTGAACTCACTCGAGTTGACGCGTTGCTTTGCTTTGGTGATGGTATTTACGGATCTATTTCGGGTATGTTGTCCTAGTTATTGCTCCTAGGAGATTTGACGGGGCATATCATGTATGTCCCGTGCTTACGACCTTTTGTGCATAATTTCCGGGATATTTGTTGATGCCAAAATCTTATTAGGCTTTTATGAGAATTTAGGGGTGTGATAACCCTTGATTTAATTAACTGTCAAAACGAGACAAATTAGTAATAACTCATCGACCCATGTAACCATTTTATACTAATTAACTCGGGTGACGGATATTCGACTCAACCTATAGTTTTTACCGCTTTGTTAGTCTAGTTTCAATACACTCGCCTAGATTAATATTTCCCTTTTATGGATCTTTTCCTTTTTAGTTTGTAATCAAATTTTTTCTCTTTTATTGAGAATTATTAAATCCTATAAATTCTAGCAACTCGTCTCAGTGGATCTCTCAATACCCGACTTACCACTGTTCTTGCCTTGCAAGTGTAGTCGTAACTTAGGTTTTTGCATTATCGCAGTGAAACGAAAACAACGACTGTGCCCTTACACGAGCACACCTTTCACGCGTCGATCACACGACACTCTTCAGTTTTGATTAATGATTTATTGGCACGTGAGAAGACTCTTAGGGATAAGTTTTCTCACATTGAGAGGGAATGAGATAACCTTCTAGGAAAGACTGCAAATATGAAGAAGGAGTCCCTAAAATTGGAAGAGTCAAATTCTTTACTTGAGTCTAAAATTTTGATGTTAAAAGATGATTTAAAAGACTCTAGTAGTGTTGGTAGTAATGGCTCTGGCTAACATATTTCTACTGCTTCGAGTGTTAAAGCTAAGACCATTGTTTGTTTTAAAGGGTCACAACCACATCCAAGGACATTAGAAAATTCCTCATATTTGCAAATGTTCACATTGTGGTAGGAAAGGTCACCTTAGGGCCTTTTGTTTTGATCTTGGAAGAGGTCCTAGGAAGTTAAAGTCTAGTGTCCCATTGGTTCCCAAACCCCTATTCATCGTTTCATATCTTTTTGGGTTAGGAAATCGATTTTAGAGGTGCTATATGTTAGCCTTATTGATTCTCACATACTTGTACGTGATTCTTCTCTTGCCATATCTTATAGATGATTACTTGCATGATTTTTGTTTGTCATACTCTAGTTATGCTTCATGTTATATGTTTACTAGTGTTATGACATGTGTATCTTTTGTATTATAGGTTTCTTTTATTCAGTCGTATTTAAAAAATACAAACAGATTTTGTTTTGAAAAAAATGAAAAATACAAAAAGATTTTCGGTTTTTATGTATTTTAGTTTTACACATTTAGTATATATATATATATATATATCTGTCTGTGTGTGTGTGTGTGTGTGTGTGTGTATGTCGGATTTTATTTGATATATTTTTCATATATTATATGTGGTATTGTATGTTATTTTTGTAAGTTTCACATTTTTTTGAGAAATTTTTTAAAAATAGTTGGTTATGTTTTCCTTTGAGATGATCATTACATATGCATGATTTATATCTTTTTGTGATGGTATCTTATCTTCTACGTGATGCTTCATTTTGTATGCCTATGTTTCTACTTCTTTATCTATTTCGGATAAAAACAAAGGGGGAGAGCAAATTAAAATGAGTTTGATTTATGGGGGAGAAATTTGTGTTTATGTTTACTTTGTTTCACACTCAATTCGTCATGGGGTATATTTTTTTCTTATGTGTGTAGGTATGTAAAACGGAATGCAAGACAGATAGGTGAAGACAAAGTTTGCCAAAAGGGAAGAAGAAGAAGTTTGAAGAAAAAGAGACTTATGCCATAACATTCTAAGGTTAGGAAGGGTGTTAGTATTCTTGTAATAAGAGATTTTGATTTTAATTTGGTGTTCGGTCATGTTTGTATGTTTTTTACCGATATAGCCAAAGGGGGAGATTTGTAAGAATAGATTTTCTAACATTGTTCATAGAATAGATTTATACTAGTTTGCCATATCACGTTATACATCATCACGCACCGTCAAGACAAACCGAACTCAAGCTTCTCCCAGTTTGAAGACTTCCTGAAATCCCGTAAAGGTATAAAATAGTTTAGAGTTTGAATTTATTTATAGAATTAATGTTTGGGATGTTTATTTTTTCAAAAGATGAACAGGAACTTTATATTTGGAAAACAAAAAAATGTTTTATTATCTCATTCAAACGAGATTGCTAAGTCGTTTGATAGGTCGTTTCTTTTATGCTTTCAAACGAGGTTTAAATGAGGCTTACTATTTTGGATTCTTCAGGTCATTAGAAGCAAACCTTAAGTCGTTCCAACAACATTGACATGTCATTCGAACGAAATAAGGAACTCATTCGAATGACTAAGTCTCCTTAAAATGTGTGAAAGGCCTATAAATATTTGTTTCGTGTTCAGAATGTTTAAGAATTTTTCCACATTCATTTTTACTTAACTTTTGCGAAAGTTATTCAATTTTTTTGTTGTAAAACACTGTTTAGTTCACAACAAAACATCCTTGAATAATGTTCTTGTGAATTCATATAAAACCCTAAAAAGTTTTGAATCTTTATGTACACCTTTGTGGAGAGGATCTCCATGGCTTACTTGTGATACCCGAGGGAATTCACTGCTGAAGACTAAGGCTGAGGCTGACGGAGGAGGACTGAGGTCTTTGTGGTTCTCGAGGGAATCATTGTTATCGACTGCGGTCATTATGGTTCTTATGGGAATCATTTCAGATTTCAGTTATATGGTTGTATGTTCTGATTTGCAAACTATTAATGGTATAAAAGGTTTTGCCATGCGGGGACTTTTCCTGAAATTGTTTCTTTCTTTACATGCTTGATTTGAATCACCAAGTTACATGTTTGGGGTTTAATAAAATTAGAATTTTGTTTGAGGATTGATATTAATTAAGGGTGAAAAGTAGCTCGTGTCAAACGCCGATCGTTGTTTTCTAGTCACCGCCTCAATACAAAAACCTAAACTTATGACTACACTAAAAAATGGAGTATAGTGGCCAAGTCCGGGTATCGAATCCACAAAGACAAGTTGTTAGAATTTAATTGGTTTAATACTTCTAAAATAAAAGTGTAAAAGAAAATTTCTAACAAAAAGGAAAAGATAATAAAAGGAAAAGATTAAACTAGGCCAGTGTATTTAAACTAAGTTAACAAAGCGAATAAAAACTATAGGTTGCGTCGAATATCCCTCACCCGATTTAATTAGTATAAAATGGTTACATGGGTCGACGAGTTATTGAGATTGCATCTCGTTTCGACAGTTAATTAAATCAAGAGTTGTCATGACCGAGCGAAAAAAGTGTGTTCGTGTGAGGACACAATCGTTGTGTGTTTCGCCGTCGCAATACAAAAAAAACCTAAGATACTACTACACTTGACAAGCAAGCACAGCGGTAAGTCGGGTATCGTAAGAAATCCACAGGGAGTGATTAAATTTTAGATGTTAATTGCTTTAAAACTTCAGGAATAAAAGTGTAAAATAAATAAAAGAAAAGGTTAAGGTTGGGAATGGTGACAAAAGAAAAAGAATAAGTTACGCTACGCAAAAGTAAAGCGAGGATCGGGATCTCATACACACATTCACGGGCTAAACAACTACTAATTAGAATTTCGATTCGAAAACATTTAATCGATCATTTTCAATTAAGCATAAACATCACGCAATAAGGAATTTAAGCCAAAGTTGCGAGATTAAACATTTAATCAAAAATGGTCACACGCGGATTAAATTCGGATTATCGCTATAAACACTAAAGTTGCGTGACAAATAAAGTTAAACGCATAACAATCCAACTTTAATACACGCGGTTTCAATTAAATGCAATTTTACACGAAACCCTAACTTTCGAGGTCCAAACCTGTAAATGGCGTAACGAAATCCCGACCCTATTTATCTAAGGGCACGACATGGAAATAAACTAAATTACACTAATTAAACTAGGAAAGCAATAATTAAAGCAAGTAAACTAATTAGTAAAGCATGTAAATTAAATAGAAAGCAAGAAATAAGAAAATACAACTAAATTAATGTAATTAAAGTTAAGGTACAACTTACAAAACAAAGAGTTCAAGAGAGGAGTAGGATTTAGCTCCCAACTACACACCCTAAAATCTAAGACAAAATGGAGATAATCTGAATCCCCCCTTCAAAATGAAGAGAAAGTGTATTTATACACAAAATATCCCATGGCAAACTTGTAAATAAAAGGAAAGAAAAACAAATATCTACAGGACCGAATCGATTTGGGGTGTCCGAATCGATTTGGTCAAAGGGATCTGATCACACTGGTCCAAACCGAATCGATTTGGAGTGTCCGAATCGATTCGGCCGAATCGATTTGGGGGGTCCGAATCGATTCGCCCCTACAGGTCTGCAATTCTGCAGCTTTGTCCTGTTTTACGGAAAATGCCGCCATTTCTTCGTTATAGCTCGGAATGAGGCACGGTCAGAGGCTACGCGAAGATAACTCAGAGGACTACAACATCCAAGAAGACATTGGGAAAAAAAACCAAAATATGAAATGACAAAAATGCCCTTGAATGTGGCCTTGAGTGTGAATTTGAAGTAAAAACCATCCTAAAAATGCCATAACTCCTTTGATACAACTCAGAATCATGCACCGTCGGCGGCCACGCGAAGAGAAATCAAAGTTCTTCAACTTCTGTGAAGAGCTCGGGATTCAAACCCGAATGCTGAAATTATTAAAATGCCCCCGAAGCTGCAATAGTCGACGAAAGTTTTTCGGAAAGCGTTCAAACTTCATACTAAGCATCCAAATACCTACAAAAGCTCAATTAACCCCTGCAAAACATGTTAACATAGAAATCCGAGGTTGTCTGGTTAACGAGCATAAGTATAGGGATTAAGATACCCAAGGGGGCTAATAAGGCGTAGGTTAACGGGTGAAATACGCAATATTTGCGTCATATCATGTCACACCCCTAAATTTGCATAAAAGTCTAATAAGATTTTGGCGTCAACAAATACCCCAAAAATTATGCACGCAAGGTCGTAAGCACAGATCATACATAATATACCCCGTTAAATCTCCTAGGCGCAATAACTAGGACAACACTCTCGAAATAAACCCGTAAACTCCATCACCAAAGCAAAGCAAGATGTCAACCCTAGGTGAGTTCAATCCGACATAACCTACACTAAATTAGCTAGAAAGAATGATAAATGACATGTATTGAAAGAAAGCAAGTAAACCTAATTATGAAAGCAATAAATAGATAAAATACAAGTTAATCTAGGCAAGAGAAATTAATGTAAATAATGGAAACAAAGCTAGAACAAGAAATATATTAAGGAAGAAGATGAATAGTATAAGAAAAGCTTACAAAGAAATGGAAAATGGAGAGTAGGGAAAAGCTCTCTCTACAAACCCTAAAATCTAAGACAAAAATGTAGATAATGAAAATATAAACCAAAATTGGTTTGTATAGTAAGTTACAAAAGAAATAAAGGAAAAGAAAAGAAAAGAAGAAAGTGGCAAATATCTGGTGATCGCGGTCGATCGGTTGCAGAGGAGCGATCGACCGTAATTTTACGTTAAGCCACACTATCTTTGAGCCAAGGAAAAATTCCAATACATGGTCGACCGACATCAGAAGCGTGGTCGACCGGTACTCTGTTTCATGCTAATCTTTGGTCTTCACATGGGAGGAAAATTCCATTACGAAAATGGCCCTAACTTCTTCGTCCGGACTCCAAACAACGCACCGTTTGCGACCATGCGATACTAACTCACCGAACTATGCATCCGTGGAAATTCTATGAGCTGGAGATGAAATGTGAATTGATTAAAATGCCCTTAAAGTAGCGTACGATAATGGAACTTCTCTGAAATGCGACGAATCCTCACTTTTAGCGTTCCAATACCTAAAAAAGCACAATTAACCCCTACAAAGCATGTATATATCCAAATATGAGGTTGTCTAGTTAATGAACATAAATATAGGCATTTAGGATCGTAAAAGTGCTAGAATGCATACAGATATAGGGCAGAAATTTGCAGTAATTGTGTCGTATCACACCCCCTAACTTAGACATTGCTAGTCCCTAGTGATGAAACAAACAAAACCAGTTCATAGAAGGCAGTACAAGATATATCTATGCATCAAAATATAAATGCCACTTTCGTAGGGAGCACAATTTCATTTAGCGTATGAAATAAGCCGTTAAACTCCTAGGTTACCCTAGCGAATGAGTGTCGTCTCGTGAGGGTTTTCAGGGATGAAACCCATAAACATCATACGATTTCCTCAAAATATGCTCAATCATATGCGACAAGACCAACAATAGCGAAAACAATTTCATACACATTATTATCAAAGTGAACTAATTCGCACAACCGTCCGTATAATTAACATTATAGAATGAACTTCGTTGAATTGAAACCTTAAAATGTGGGAGGGGAGCGAGCGCATGCAAAATATGATTTGGCAAAAACTTATATAAACCGAATAAAAGTTAAAGCAAGTATATATTCAATCCTCACGGGCATTACACTCATCAAGTGAATTCACTCGAAATAGGGAGTTAACACACGAGACATGCGGGCATAAAGAGTAAATGTAAATGGAAACTAGGCCGCACACATGTCACAAATGAAGAACACTATATACAAAATGAAGAATATGTAATCTCAATGAAAGATACCGCCCATTAGAGGAGGCGAAATGCATTTTCATCAATTATCAAAACTATTTAAACTTTTAAATTATGTCATCCTGGGATCACATAGGACTTGTAGGGTTTTAATGTAGGTTTAGGGTTAAGGTTATGAAACGAAAGAACTATGTACAGATTCAAAGTGTTCGGAGATGAAAACTAGGAATAATGGGAAGAATGCATGAAATATCAAAATTGGAAAACAAGTTCCAAATGAGAATTGAATATATCATTTGGAGATCAATCAAAGCTTATTGAACTATATAAAATAGTTACAACTTTCTCTTTCTTTTCGTTTCGTTTCTTCTTTTTATCATTTTTCTCTTTTGTTTTCTTTTGCTTTTCACTTCTCTTTTCTTCCCTTTTCTTTTCTTTACTTTTCTCACTCTCATATGCCTAAATTGCAACCACAAGACAATAACATCATTCAATCCCAAGTAACATTCCAAACAAAGCTATGTAAGGTGTATGTATGGTTTTAACTCCAATTTGGAGTTGGTTATGGGATTTTGGATTATGAAACGAAAGGCTAATATTTAGGCTCAAAGGGGTTAACGAGGGAAAACATTTAAGGTAAGGTCAAGGTCAGTATGGGTGATATAACAAAGATGGCCTATGATCATTTCCTAAAGTTTATGCAATTCTTGAGTCAAAACAATATATGAAAATCATGCATAAGTAACACGTTTCATATATGAACTCAATTAATGAACGATCAAATGAAAGAATAGAGAGATTACCAACGACTGTAACGTTTTCAAAGAGGAAAGAATAGTGTATACACTCACAAATGACGAAAAGTACAAAGCTTACTCGGTGTAAGTATATACAATGCAACAAAAGATTATCGAGTTATAAAAATCTTAAACCAAATCAATAAAGCAAGAAAAGTGCATGTGCTCATGGGATTAAAGTTTAATTCGTGAAGTTATTCGTAATATCAATAATTAGGACAAAAGTCTAATAACTTCTAAAATCGGGAACATGCATCATTGAGCTGTCTATTGGATCGGGCAATTATTGCAATTTACCATCGGAAACGAAGGCAAAATGCCCAATAAAGGAGAAAAAAGAAAGAAAATCTTTTTGAATTTTTTTAATTTTTCTAAGAAAAGCATACTAAGTAACTAACATGTGAGAAAAAACATGGACTAAATAAAGAAATGGATAGAATATCCTACACCCCCTAACTTAAATATTGCATTGTCCTCAATGTGAATTAAGAACCAAATTAAAGAGAGAGAAAGAGCGATATTACCTAAAATTGGAGTGATCCCCATAAGAACAAGTCCAAAGAATCGACAAAACAAGTTAGTACCGAGCATAGCAAAAACAAATAACAAAAAGTTAACTAATTACAAGAGACTAAATTAAAAGAAAGAAAAACTAAAGAAATAAATGATAAAAAGCTAACTATATACAACCTACTATTTAATCTACTACAAGTCTAAATAGTTGAGGGTCCACCATGAAAATGATTTGACTTTGGAGGGTGACCAGTGTACCCTCACTCTCAAGCATGCCTTATGAAAAATATGAATTTCGTTTGAACAACCGAAGACATGTGTAAGGCGAAAGAAATGAACCATCCCCAATTAAAGTTTTGGGCGGGAGGATGGGGGATTTGAATAAGATGGGTGACAAATACACATGGGGGCCAAGAAAAATTGAATTATCTCCCAAGTATTTTGAAATTGGAATGGGAGGGGGAGAACAAGGAGGCAAATATTCCTTCATGGAAAGAAACTCGAGCAAGTACTTCTTGTCGGTGAAAGGGTTGAACATTTTAAAGTTCGGCATCGATTCATCGGGTACTTGTGACGGTGTGATAACATATAATGAAAAGGGGGAGGAAAGAAATTCAAACTCAAGAGATGGGTTATCATCACTCAAAGTTGGAAATTCGAAGGAGATAGGATCTTTTTCAATGAAACTTTTTTCTTTGGGATCAAAAGACTAAATCATTTCATTGTAAATGGATACTACATCCATTTCATCCTAACTTTCATTATCTATTAAACCATGGTCCAAGTCAAGAAAGGTTTGTTCTGAACTAGGCAAAAAAATCCTCCTTTGGTTCAAAACATTTCTCGACTTCAAAAGTTTCGGAAGAAAAATCATCGTCGGATTCAAATAATAAATCCAATTCATGTTCCCACAAACAATTTTCTTCCCGATAAAGGTCTTCATACCTCTCATTCTCAAGCATGAGCAAACCCTCATCGAAAGTCATAGGCCGAGGTGCGGATTCTTGGAAATGAGAAGTTTGAAAATTGTTATCAGAACTATACTCAAACTCATTATTATAAGAATTTTGAAAGCTATAGCTTTTAGTTTCAAAATTCCTATTATAAGGAATTAGAGGCTCAAAATCTTTATCATCATCCTCAAAATACACGCACTCCAAAGCTTGACTTTTGTAATACTCGCCCAAAGTCATTTTTGAATTTATAATTTTTTGGGACTCTAAGTATTGACCAAAAGTCATAGGAGTACGGGGATTTTGAGAATTATCATAATGATTACCGAAAGAATTGGAATAAGACATGCTTACCCCAAAGATGGCTCAAAGTGGCGAATTCCACAAAGTGATGCGCGCGCGAAAAATTCAAGTTGTTCTTGGAGCTCAAATGTAGAAGTCCTACAAAAATGTTAGGCAAAAAATACAAATAGAAAAAAAATACTACGAAGTACTAAATCAAATAAATTTTAAAACATCAAGTCCCGGGCAATGGCGCCATTTTGATTAAGGGTGAAAAGTAGCGTGTGACAAACGCCGATCGTTGTTTTCTGTTCACCGCCTCAATACAAAAACCTACACTTATGACTACACTTAAAAAGGGAGTAGAGCGGCCAAGTTCGGGTATCGAATCCACAAAGACAGGTTGCTAGAATTTAATGGTTTAATACTTCTAAAATAAAAGTGTAAAAGATAATTTCTAATACAAATGAAAAGATAATAAAAGGAAAAGATTAAACTAGGCGAGTGTATTTAAACTAAGTTAACAAAGCGAATAAGAATTATAGGTTGCGTCGAATGTCCCTCACCCGAGTTAATTAGTATAAAATGGTTACATGGGTCGATGAGTTATTAAGATTGCGTCTTGTTTTCATAGTTAATTGAATCAAGAGTTGTCATACCCTATAAAAGTCTAATAAGATTTTGGCATCAACAAATACCTCAAAAATTATGCACGCAAGGTTGTAACTACGTAGCATACATGATATAACCCGTCAAATCTCCAAGGCATAATAACTAGGACAAAACACCCGAAATAAACCCGTAAACTCCATCACCAAAGCAAAGCAACATGTCAACCCTAGGTAAGTTCAATCCGACACAACCAACACTAAATTAGCTAGAAAGCATGATAAATGACATGTATTTAAAGAAAGCAAGTAAACTTAATTATGAAAGCAATAAATAGATGGAATTAAAATTAAAATAGTCAAGAGAAATCAATGGGAATAATTGATATAAAGCTAGAAGAAGAAATATATTAAGGAAGAAGATAAATAGTACAAGAAAAGCTTACAAAGAAATGGAAAATGGAGAGTAGGGAAAAGCTCTCTCTACAAACCCTAAAATCTAAGACAAAAATGTAGATAGTGAAAATAATAACCAAAATTGGTTTATATAGTAAGTTACAAAAGAAATAAAGGAAAAAGAAAAGAAAAGAAGAAAGTGGAAAATATCTGGTGATTGCGGTCGACCGGTCGCAGAGGCGCGGTCGACCGTGCGTTTAAGTTGAGCCACACTATCTTCAAGCCAAGGAAAAATTCCAATACGCAGTTTTTCGGCATCAAAAGCGCGATCGACCGGTACTCTGTTTCCTGGTACTCTTTGGTCTTCACATGATAGGAAAAGACCATTACGGAAATGGCCCTAACTTCTTCGTTCGGACTCCAAATAACGCGTCATTTGCGGCCACACGATGCTAACTCGGCAAACTACGCATCCATGGAAATTCCATGAGATGGAGATGAAATGTGAATTGACTGAACTGCCCTTGAAGTAGCGTCCGGAGAAGGAACTTCTCCGAAATGCAATGGATCCTCACTTTTAGCGTTCCAATACCTACAAAAGCACAATTAACCCCTGCAAAGCATGTATATATCCAAATACTAGGTTGTTTGGTTAATGAGCATAAATATAGGCATTTAGGACCATAAAAGTGCTAAAATGCATAATGATATAGGGCAAAAATATGCAATATTTGTGGCTTATCAGACATCTAATTAAATAAGTTTACTCGGTCATAGAATCGCGCACTCTCAATCATACATGAATTGAAAAACATGAAAGAAAAAGGCATATTCCTCATCCTCTCTTTTTGATCATTCGTCTTATGACACTAACCCTTAGACAGGGTGATTTCATTGTTAAAAGGTATAAATCCTTTCTTAGAATACAATATTATAACCTTTGTGAGAACATCATTCATATAAGTTGCTTGGGATATGTAATACCCGTATTTTCTTGTATTTATTTATGATTTATTAATTGTGAGAATAAATTAATAAATCAAAAATTAATTATTACCTGAGTCAATTAGTAATAATACTATACTACACTAAAAACAACAAGGTGGCACCATCCCAATCTCACATGGTTTTAAACTGTGCCCTAATCGAATATGTAAAATATTTTGGCACGATTTAAAACAAGATTATAAAATTGTGCTAGATATTTAATTTGGTATGCCTTTGGCACAGTTTAAAAGCATTACAAAATTTCATTTTCTAGCATGCTTTTGGCATGATTATAAAGTGTGACAGATTGTGGCATAAGTGTACTCATATTTGATAATCTAAAGTGGTTTTGGCATAGTTTTTAAACCGTGCTAGATTTTTCAATGAATATAAATATATTTATTATTTGCAAACAAATCGGGAGAATCTGCAAATTGTAAATATGTCAAAAAAAATAGTTATTATTTACAAAATAAAAAGAAAATCCATAAATTACGAATTCAACATGTTGTTGATGATAAACAAATGTATATATTAAACTTCAAAATATTACTAGTTTTAATATTTCACATACCCAGAAAAATTGGGTAGAATTTCCTCTATTGTTTGGACATTCTAAAACCTGTTAATATAAAACCTGCTTTAATGTAAAGCCCTACAAAATTTTGCATGACCATAAAATTAAACAATAAAATAACAAAAGCCCGCACGACCATAACACATCAAAAATAACAATCACTAATATCAACAACATTAAATAAATAATCTCGGTCATGTAAACTATTTACTTGTTCATGTGTTCCACGAGGACAACAGACAACATTGAAATGTAATCCTGCAAAAAAAAGATACAAAATAAGTATGATATTAGTAATCGAATATGGTTTAACAACTTGTATTCAAGACGAAAACTAGTGTATATTTATTGTCATATTAAAGCCTAAGCGTAGATATATTCAAATTGGCATCATATTCGTAAACCAGGAATCTCGTGACTACGCAATCAGTTCATACAAGTTACATTGTTCCCAAGGGAGGTGTTTGTGCCTCTTTTAGGGATATTTGGGGGCTATTTTGAGTTTTCTCCATCTAACGGAACGATTTAAAGCATAAGTGTAGATATTTGCAAATTCTCAAATAAGGATTCCCAAGACTACATGGTCAGTTCCTACGAATTACATTGGTCCCGTGCAAGTTGTTCATGCCATTTATGGGATTATTTAGGGGCTATTTTGGGTTTTCACCCTCTAGCGGTATATTTTCAAGACTAAGAATTGATATTTTCAAATTATCACCATATACTTAAATCTAGAGTTTCATGACTACATGATCAGTTACTACATATTACATTGGTCCTGTACGAGGTGTCCGTGCCACTTATGGAGCCTTTTGGAGGTTGTTTGGTTTTTTTTACCTGGAACGACATGTCTTTAAGCCTAAGTCTAGATATTTAGAAATTATCAAAATATCCTCAAATAGGGAGTCCCGTGACTATGCGGTCAGTTCTTACGAGTCACATTGGTCTTGTGCGAGGTTTTTGTAACTCTAACAGAGCCGTTAGGGGGCCATTTTAGGTTTTTGGCCTTGAACAACATGTTTTAGGCCAAAGTCAATATATTTTCAAATCATTGGTATATTTTTAAATTGAGAGTCTCGGGACTATGTGGTAAAAATTTATGAATCACATTGGTCCTGTGCTAGGTGTTCATGCATCCTACGAGACCATTTTGGGCTGCTTTGGCTTTTTTCCCTCTACCGGCATATTTTTAGGCCTAACTCAATATATTTAAAAATTATAGTCATACTTTTAGAACGGTTTCTATGTGATTACGTAATCAATTTCTAAGAGTTACAATTGTCTCGTACGAGATATTTGTGCCTCTTACGGAGCCGTTTGCGAGCTCTTTAGGGTATTCACCCTTTAATATCATGATTTTAAGCCAAAGCCTAAATATTTTCAAATTATCGTTATATTATTATCGATTGATATACCCCTTTGTAAACTTATAAGTTTATATACTCCGAGTAAACTGGTAGAATATCGAATAAGAGAAGTTTGAAATCAGTGAATAAATACAACATTAGTAAAAATCAATTCATGGAAAATTAAATTTTCACAAATAGGTATTAAATACTTAACGTGAAAACATCATATGATGTACTATCTAACATTCAAAATAAAGCCTTTATTCAAGTAATTTTTAGAGAATTAAATTAGAGTGTAGTTTTAATTATTTAGTAGAATTAATTACAATTAAAGATAAAAACATAAATTAGGAGACTAATTTGAAATTTCTTATTTGTGATTTGATTCCAATACACACACACACACACACACACACACACACACACACACACTTCTAAGGCTTAAGAAAGATGAGATTAAACATTATTCACATTTTTGTGGGTGATTGGGAAGATAAAATATTTTTTTTCTTTATTTTGTCAATTTTTCATCTCTAAGAAAGCTTTCTTTGGGTGGATAATATTCTATAAGATTAAATGTATTTTTCTCATTTATTGAAAGATTTTTGGGTGTGTTTCATCATTAACATCATCCTCGCCATACCTTTCTAATCAATTTTGATAACCTAGAAGATACGCAAATGCATATTCATCTAAACCATATATATAGTTGCATAAATCTAATTTAATTTGTTCTTTTTCTATAACATTGTGAATCAAGTGACCTTAAGAGAAACGTTTTATGTTAATCCAAGTAGCCCGTCATCGGTGTTCCATCAAAACTTCGACCAATATATTCAACATGAGTCTACATATATATATGTCGTATATTCATGCATAAGACTTTATTTGTGAGATCCTTCCTCCTTGAGTATTTGTATGCACCTAAGGGTGTTGGTATTTAGTTTGTTGGTGAGACCTTCGAGTCTCTTATAATCCATTTGTAATTTAAACTTTATGATAGTGAAGGAACTGACCTTAGGGTCCCATAGACATTGCCTACACTTTGTAAGTGAAACACATAAATTCGTATTTCCTTAATTTTTTTGCACTACTTTATTTGATTTACACTTGTGAAAAATTCCGCTATTTACCCAACAATTGGTATCAGAACTTTGGTTGCAAATTTTTGTATAAATTATGGAAGGCAACATTGGTCGTATGATCAGTCTTAATGGAATTAAGGGGATGACTGGAAAAGACATGATGGAAGATCTCTTGTATTGCAAGGATCTTTATGGACCCATTGAAGGTATCATGACAAAACTATAAGCATTGTCTGACATTGACTAGAACAAACTTGACATAAAGTCCATCGAAATTATTCAACAATGGATTAATGATAATGTTTTTCATCACGTATCCGTTAAAAAGTCAGCAAATGCACTTTGAAAGAAGTTGGAAAATCTATATGACAGAAAGACCACCGCCAACAGAGCTTTCTTATTTCGAAAGCTTGCAAATTTGAAATACAAGCTAGTAAGTTCCATCGTGAAACATTTGAATGAATTAAATAGTATTACTAACCAGCTTGCCTCAATGAAAATTATTTTTGATAATGAACTGCAGGCCTTAATGCTACTTAGTTCTTTTCTAGAAAGAAGGGAGACCTTAATGGTAAAAATTAGTAATTCGACACCTAAGGAGGTATCCATAAGTCAAGTAACTAGCAATTTTCTAAATGAAGAAACTTGGAGACAATCAAAGGGCTTTTCTGAGTCTGAAGTTATTGTCACTGAAAATCGAGGGAGAGGCAGAAGTAGATCATATCAAAGATCTTATTATTTCTTCAATAATTTCTGATCTCTAATGGTCCTCTCAGTAGGATTCGAACCCAGATGAACTTCTGACCATCTGTCACAGAAAAAAGAACGAACGGATCTTGTAGGATTCCCAAGAAATTCTTCGATTTCTTCCAGAAGCAGATGATTAATGATATGCTTATCACATTTCTTGAATAGCTGGGACATTGAGGAATACCCAGAAAGGCATTTCGGGAATCGGTTTAATTCTATCTCTATTCGTTCCATTTGAAGAAAGGAAGGATCCCAAAGAACTAATCTTAGTAAAAGTCGTAACAATCGTGATAATCAAGGAACACCGGATTGGAAGAAAAATATTAAGTGAAATTATTGCCACAATAAAGGACACGTGAATATGGAATCTAGAAGGATCTAGTTAAAAGAAAAAGGTTAAGACAAAGGTGATCAGAGATGCAATTTCTTTTGATGGTGAGTTTATAAATATTTGTAGAAATGTTAGTGTTAATCTTATAAGTCGAAAAATAAATTTTATGGTTGACTCTAATGCTTCGTTTCATTTCATTTTATGAGTCAATTTCTTCACTTCCTATACTCAAGGGAATTATGGGTGTGTTCGTATGTAAAATGAAGGTTTATCTTAAATCATTGGAATGGGAGATATCTGATGATGCTGTAAACAGTACCACCAGTATGAGGTGTTGATAAGCTCCAACTAGCAATAACAATGGTAGCACAAGAGTAAATATATAGTTAAGGGAGGTGAGGAGAATAGGAGAAACACTAGTATATAAGTGGTTAAACCAATCTGGCCTACGTCCACTGTGAGTGTGTGAGTAATTTCACTATAATGAGGGCACTAATGTCCTGTGATACAATCTCTCACTTTCTCTCTCTACTGTGTATACCAACAGAGTTTCTTCTAGGGTTACCCCCAACTCGATTCCCCAAGTCATTAGCCTTCTTGACTTCGCAGGCTTATGGAGGACCTATCTTAGTGGGGAATCAATAAGGACTACAATGGAGTGGGCCTAGAAGTATGGCTTCATATTTCTAGAGGCATGTATCAAAGCATAGGCTAGCTTTTCAATCTGAGGGTACTTCTTCTCAGACCCTTGGAGTGCTTTGCTGTTGAAGTACACTGGTCTCTGCAATCCATCCTCTTCTTTTACTATTGCATCACTGATGGCTGACTCTGAGACAACTAAGTATACATATAGCTTCTCACCCGGAATTAGTCGAGATAGGAGTGGGGGGGACCGAGGTAGGACTTCAGCTCTTTAAAAGTTATGTCACATTCCACATTCCATTCGAAGGCCTTTCTAAGAACTTTAAAAAAAGGAAGACATTTATCTGTAGCTCTAAATAGAAACTTGTTCAGTGTAGCCACTCATCTGGTCAGCCTCTGAATGTCTTTGATAGTTCTGGGTGTCTTAATTTCTAGCAAAGCCTTAATCTTCTCAGGGTTAGCCTATATCCCTCTTTGATTGACGATGAAGCCCAAAAACTTTCCCGCTCCTACCCCAAAGATGCATTTGGTCGGGTTGAGTTTCATTTTTTATTTGTCCATGGTGTCAAAAGTTCTTTCAAAGTCGGCCACATGAGTGTTAGCCTTCAGACTCTTTGTTAGCATGTCATCTACATAAACTTCCATGGACTTGCCTATCTGATCCTCAAACATCTTATTTATAAGATGTTGGTAACTAGCCCCTACATTCTTCTGCTCGAAGGGCATGACCTTGTAAAAATAGGTCCCCTTGTCTGTAATGAAGGCTATCTTCTCTGAGTCTAACGAGTCTATAAAGATCTAATTATACCAGAAATATGCATCCATGAAGCTCATGAGCTCATGTCTAGCTGTGGCATCCATTATATGATCTATACGAGGTAAGGGAAAACTGTCCTTTGGGCAAGACTTGTTTAAATCGGTGAAGTCTACACACATCCTCCATTTCCCATTAGCTTTGGGAACTATAACAGCATTAGATAACCACTCATGGTATATAACATCTTTGATGAACTTGTCCTCTTCAAGCTTTTGAACCTCATCTCTGATGACATCGTACTTCTCTCTTGAGTATATTCTTCTTCTCTGGTTAATAGACTTGGCATCATCTACAACATTGAGTTTACGGCACATAATCTGAGGATCAATACCTGGCATGTCTGTATGGCTCCAGGCAAAGATACTCTGTCTCTTCCTTAACAGCTTAACTAGGTCCTCCTTGTTCTCAGGCTGTAGGGCTTTGCCGACATCCTCTCCTTTTTTGATTTTTTTTCATCTCTAGGATCAAGGGTTTTAATGTTGTACGTGATTGTTGCCCTATTATGAGACTCTCTCTCTTTTGCAGAGTTAAAGTATCATTCTCATGCCGATGTTTGGTCACCTTGAACTTCCCCTACTCCATAGGGAGTCAGGAATTTTATCATCTGGTGGACCGTTGAAGTCACGGCCTCAAATTCCTTGAGGGCTACTCATCCCATGATGAGGTTGTAAGCTGAGAAAATATTTTCATCCATCACAAAGAAATTAATTTTCCTACCTCTTAGGCCATTCATCTCCCATTCTCACATCCATTTCATACATACCCAATGAATGGAGTTTTTCACTGCTGAAGCCAATTAAGGGACGATGATAAGGTACAAGACTAGATCTGTTGAGGCCTAAGCTCTTGAAACAGGGCCAGAATATAACGTCTGCGGAACTGACCCCATCAACAAGGATCCTCTGAACTTCACACCCATGCACCCTCCTGGTGATGAATAAAGAATCATCATGGGGAGCTAAGATACCCTTATAATCAAGTCGTGAGAAGCCGACTACGAGGGTGTCCATATCTACCATCTTCCTCTTCTCATGTTTAACCTCTATAGAAGCCAAGTTCATAACCTCAGCTTTTTTTACTGCTTTCACTTCTGCCAAATGAGCCTTGCGATCAGTTACCTCTGAGCCACCCCCTGCTAGTCCTCCGCATATAGTGATCACACCAAAATAGATCATACCGACCCTCTTTACTGGGACATTGTCGTCCTTTGGTGGGAGGTCAGGGTCATCGTCATCATCATCTGAGTCATCTGCTCTTCTGGTAGGGGAATCTTCCCGGTATTTATCATTTCTTTTCTTTTTAAGGTCGTCTCTTCCACCCTTAGAAGATCTACTATCCACGTACTTTTTGAGCTTTCCAGACTTCAACATCTTTTCAATCTCATTCTTTAGGGAGAAACACTTCTCAGTTAAATGGTCGTGGTGTTGATGGAACTCGCACCATAAATTCTTGTTTCTCTTGTGTGGAGGAGCCTTCAGCTTCTTCGGCCATCGTAGAGACATGTTATTCTTTATTTCGTTGGGAATGTGTTCACAACTCACAGTTAAATGAGTATAATTTGCAAACTTGTTGTCTGCAACCCTCTTCTTTCCATCCTTTTTCTTTTGAAACATCCCGCTGCTACTTCCATTCTCATCCTTATATTTTGCAGCCATCACTTCTTCTGTGTCCATGACCTTTCCAGTTGTTGCTAATAGCTCGGACATAGACTTAGGTGGGTCTTCAGCAAGCTTCCAAATTAATTTTCCCTTCTGAAGTCCTCCTATAAGGGTTGTCATGGCTATACTCTTTTCATAATCTTATACCTACAACTTTCCCTTGTTGAACCTCGTGATATAGTCTCTAAGGCTTTCAGTCTTCCCTTACTTTACACAAAGCAGATGGGTTATCTTCTTCTAAGGTCTTACCCCAAAACAAAAGTTATGAATAAACCATTCGGCCAAGCCTTTAAAACTCTTAACTAAATTTTTAGAAAAAGAAGTGAACCAGATATGTGCAGCCCCGGTTAGAGTGCTTGATAAAGATCGACACCTCATCTCGTCAAAGATTGAATAAATGTCTAATGCAGATTGATACATTTCAATATGATGCACTGGGTTGGTACTTCCATCATACTTGGGAGACACAATCGGAGGTTTAAATTTGGCAGGGGTTGGGAAGTTGACAATCTTTGCTACAAATGGAGAACCCTCTAAGTATCCCCTCTGCAACGGGTCTCGACTTTTCAAGAGATCTCCAATTTTGTTTTCCATCCTTTGAATAAAGTCATTCCATTGCTTAGCAACATTGGCCTGGCTGAGGTTGTCCCCAGCCACCTCCATAGGGTGGACTGAGGGTTCCCCAGGTGCTGCACAGTGTCGGCTGTTGACCTTCCCTTGACCATAGTCTCGGCCATATGAGGATCGTCTATAATGATGCCCATGATCTCCACCCTCTCTTCATGAGCTAGTTATGCTTCTTGAACTGGATAACCTCTCTCGCAGGTCATAAACTAGGCCAAGTATTTCTAAAGCCAACCATCTACTTAATTAATCAAAAGCTGAACCTTTTTGAAGTGCATCATAGTCTCGTCTTTTACCTTATCCTCTGCTCTGACGGATAGGACGTGCAGTGTTGTTTGATACCTCATATGGTTCCCAACAGTCTGTCGGAGCATCCTCCGCCTCAATGTCATCTTACCTATCCATGGGGCAAGGGTTTCCTTGCCTCCCCGGGCATAAACGCCTAGGGTCAGCAACATCCCTCCTTCGTTGAGGAATAGGTTGGTCCTTTCGCGGTGCCTGGGGTGGTCCCATGGCCTCATGCTGTGGCTGAGCTGCTACTGGAGTAATCATCTCCGGTGAGACCCCAGGTGGTCTCATTATAATGTTTTGGCTGAGCTGAGAAAATTGCTCCTGCATCGCTTGTTGAGTAGCAGTTAAGGACTTCAAGGCTACTGCCATCTCAGCCATCTCGGACTAAGGTGGCGACTGGCTAGAACTGGTTCCTCCAACACCAAATGGTTATGGTGGTAACTCCGGTGCCATGTAAGAAGACTAGAGAGCTTGTAAATGAAAACATTAGAGAGATTGGTACCTTTAAGGATCTCTTTCAATGGTGAAACAGCTCCACGCGATTGGGGAGGACTGGTGCACCACTAGAGTCTCCGGTGAGGCCAAGCTTCAAGAAGGAAGAGATATAGCTTCTCGTTCCCACAGACGGTGCCAAAATGATGATTCTATAAACAGCACCACCAGTATGAGATCTTGATAAGCTCTAACTAGCAATAACAATGGCAGCACAAGAGTAAATATCTAATTGAGGGAGGTGAGGAGAAGAGGAGAAACACTAGTATATAAGTGGTTCACCCAATCTGTACTACGTCCACTCTGAGTGTGTGAGTAATTTCACTATAATGAGGGCACTAATGACTTGTGATACAATCTCACACTTTCTCTCTCTACTATGTATACCAACAAAGTTTTTTCTAGGGTTACAATTATCGATCCCCTTTTAAGGTAGGAGAAAACATCTATTTATAGTGCTTGGGGCGTGTAATGTACCCCCCAAGCATGCATTGAGCATGTATGAGTTGAATGTACTAATCATAAGTGGACACCTGGCTGTGCCACATGTAAGGAATGATGACCAAAGATTCCCCCACGTGAGGGGAATGATTCGGTTATAACTGAATTTCCACGTGCTCAAAGTCTTCCATGTGCTTGCGTATGCTAGGACCTCTAATATCACTTGTTATAACCTCAGCCTGGCCGAGTACGATGTTGGAGGAGTCTGATATTTGATTTGTCCTATCAATCATCAATATAACCTCGGCCTAGGAGACTGGCCGAGGTTATGTATGAGGTAGGATGTGACGTCAGCTGAGGCAGAGTATGATGTTAACAATAGCTTCAGCCTGTGAGGCGCTGCTGACCTCGGTAATGAGGGGCTGACCTTCCAGAAGACAACCTTTCTGATGGCTATTATAAGCTTCCTGTCAACTCGGCTGTGAGTCAGGCCGAGGTACGTGACCTGAAGTACGAGGGTACACTTTGGGCACATCAATATCTGTTTGGAAACTAATATTGGTTGCAGGTTACTTCTTAAAGATGTGAGGCTTGTACCGGATATTTGTTTGAATCATATATCTATCGGTAAGCTTGATGATGAAGTCTTCAACAACCAATTTGGTGACGATAGATGGAAGTTTTCCAAGGGCTTTTTAATGGTGGCTAAAGGGAGGAAGAGTTGCACTCTTAATATAATGCAACCAAAAATCAGCAAGGGACTTGTGAATGCATTAGAAGATGATTCTTCTACTAAACTATGGCATAAAAGGCTCGGATATGAGTGAAAAGAGGCTGAATTTTTTGCCAAAAAAATAGCTTCTATCAGGCATGAAAGGTACCCCACTTAAGACTTGCGTTCATTGTTTAACCGGTAAATAAGATAGAGTTTCTTTCCATAAAAAACATTGCATCAAGAAAATATATAGTTTTGGATTTGGTACATTTTGATGTGTGTGGCCCTATGAAAGTCAGGACATTTTGTGGTTCTCTCTATTTTGTTGCTTTTATTTATGATCACTCTAGGAAATTGTGGACTTACCCTTTGAAAAATAAAGATAAAGTGTTTGATGTATTCAAATAATTTCAGGCCAAAGTTGAATGACAAACGAAAAAAAAATTAAAATGTCTTCGCTTTGACAAAAGAGGTGAGTACATTTGGCCCTTTAATGAGAATTGCAAAAATTTAAGATATCTGTCATCACAAGACCGTTAAGAAGACCCCTCAATAAAATAAAGTTTTCAAGAGGATGAACCACACCATTATTGAAAGAAGTAAATGTATGCTTTCATATGACAAATTTCCAAGATCCTTTTGGGGAGAGGCTATATGAACATCCATAGACTTAATTAATTTGTCTCCTTCATCATCTCTTTAAGGTGGCGTGCCTGAGAAAGTTTAAACAGGTAAAGAACCCTCTTATGATCATTTAAAACCAAAAAGATTTGATTGCCTGATTATAATGAATGTTCTAAGTTCTAAATTCTTGCTTAAGTCCATAAATGAACTTTTTAAGCTTAGAAAATTTATTCTCTTAGCCTTGAGCTATAAAACTATTTGGACACACCATATAGATACACTCGTCATGATTCCCATTGAGAAATGCATTATTGTCATCCATTTGCCTAATTTCGTAATCGAAATGAGCTGCAATGGATAAGAGAATCCGAATGGACTTCAGCATAGCTACCGATGAGAAGTTTTGCTCATAATCGATGCCCTCTTTCTGAGTAAATTCTTTCGCAGTAAGTCGTCCCTTGAAGGTCTCAACCATCCCATCCAACCTTCTCTTACTCTTATAACCCACTTGCATCCTATGGGTTTTATCCTTTTGGGTGGATTTACAAGATTCTAGACCTGATTGAAATACATAGATTCAATCTCAGAATTCATAGCTTTATGCCAACGTCCCGCATCTTCATCTTGAATAGCCTCATTGTAGTTACAGGAATCTACTTCAAATTCATTTAGGACCTAGTCATATTACTCTCCCAAGAACACAACCCATTCAGGTTGACATACAACCCTCCTACTACGACGAGGTAGTCCTTATGCTAGTGCATTAATGTCAACACATTGTGTTATTTCATCATGTACTGGTGGTCTTGAAGAATCTTATTGGTTCCTTATCAACTCTTCAAGAAAAAACTTTACTTATGGGTTTATAATCCATCATATAATCCTCTTCTTAGAATCGAGCATTAGTGTTAACAATGACCTTCTGATCCTTAGTATCATAAAATAAGTAACCATTAGTTTCCCTACAATATCCTATAAAGAAACACACTTCTCATATTAATTCCAGCTTACTGGGATCTCTCTTCAGTACATGTGCTAGACTACCTCAGATTTGAATATGTTTTATACCGGGCTTACGCCTAATCCATGATTCCTTGGGTAGAGTAGAGACAACTTTTGAAGGTACTAAGTTTTGTAAATAAGTGGCCATTTCTAAACAATATCCTCAAAATGAATATGGGAGATATGTATAACTCATTATGGAGCTATTCATATAAAAAAGAGTCATATTCCTCCTTTATGCTACACCATTTTACTGAGGCATACCAAGTACAGACAATTGAGATGTGATACCTTGATCTTATAGATACTGCCTAAACTCCCCTAAGATTTACTCACCACTATGAGAGGATCATAGTGTCTTGATACTTTTACATTTATGCTTCTCAACTTTTGCCCAATAAGCTTTAAATTTCTCAAAGGCTTAGAACTTATGGTGCATTAGGTAAATGTACCAGAACCTTGAGTAGTCATTTGTGAAAGTCATAAAATACCAAAATCCCCCTCTTGTTCGAGTTGTCATTGACCCACATAGATAATAATGAACCAATTCCAATGGTTCTTTTGCTCTATAGTCCTTGGTTGGGAAAAGCCTCTTGGTTCGTTTAGTTTTTAAACAAGATTAAAAAAATAGAAGTTCTTCCACTTCCAGTGAGCTTAATTGCCCACTTGCTACCAGTCTATGAATCCTTCTAAGATTAATATGACCTAGGAATAAGTGCCAAAGATACGTTTGGTTCAATTCAGTTTCTTTGATTGTAAACCAAGTATAAGAGGTTTTCTTCTACCACATATTAATAAAATAAATAGTTCTTGAAAAAAAAATATACGTTTGGTTCACTAAGGATGGTTCATTTCTCTTTAAATTAGGTCCAATTGAATTACGCAAAATATTAATTTGGTATATCGGTGATATAGGATTTACAATATAAACATTATCGACCAATGTACCTCAACAAATAAAAGATTTATTTTTCTTAATAACCATGAGTTTATTAAAAGAAACTGAATATACATAAAATCCTAAGCAAGAAATGGAAATCAAATTCCTTCAATGGAAGGTACATAATGTAGGGGTCCCTTTTCTATGTGCTTAAGGTGAAAACAATTTTTCTTTCAAAAATATTTTTCCAATTTTAATTACGCACCAAGTTTGTGAACCAATTTTACTTAAGTCCAATTTTTTCTTGTTTAGTACTAAACATGCATATAGGTGATTAAAGCAAGTAAAGTAAAACAAGTCCACAAAACACACAACGTCGATGTATGAGGAAACCATTGGGGGAAAAAACCTCGGATGGCCCAAGCCAGACAATCACTATGATACGATTTTACAAAGTACAGACAATAGACTTACTCAACGACTCGATACCCTACCAGTATTGATGCTCTTTTATGCGTCAACTTCTCCTCCACAGTGCAATGTAGGAGTCCACCTATGTCAGGTCCACAACAACGAGTCCACGTGTGCCTTGGTATCCATTAATACAGCTTTGGTAACCGCCTACGATTTAGAATACGGAGTCCACCGCTTCTTCACCGCAAAACTCGACGAAACAATTCTTCAATGATGGAAGAATAAACTCCAGATGGTGCAAATAAGATCTTTATAATATATGTGTTTGAAAGCTCGGATATTGTAAACTATAAGGATGGTTTTATCTTTGAAATCCTTAGAAAACAAGTACAACAAAACAAAACTATTCTGTTATGAAATATTGGTTCTACACACTACAAAATTCTGAGAAAAATCGCATTAAATACAAAACTTAATTCGGCACGTCATTAAAGAGATATTCGTCTGTCGTTAGAACGAGTATACACATCTCATTCGAACGAGACATGCATATCGTTAGAACGACATGCTAATGTCGTTAGATTGACATCAAATGTCGCTTGATCTTTCTAAACTCAAGGGAAAGATCTACACGACTCTAAAACGAGTTTATCTCAGAATAGATGAAGTTAAAACCTTTTAAAATCATTTTTAAACCAAATAACATCCTTAAAAAAATTTGCGAGTCCCATAAACATTATGCGTTCATACCTGATAGTATCTCGAAATGCGATATGATATGAATATGTGAAACGTTCACCAATAAGCACGACATGATCTATATTTGAAGCTTGGTCGCAACGTCTTCAACACAACATGTCATAGACTATGTGGGAATCGTGACAAGTAAAAATCTATCTATGACTCCAATAAGTTTTGTACGGAAATAATTCAATTACATACTAATTTACACACTTGGAAATTTGTCCTTACAAATCTCCCCCTTTGACTCTTTCAGGACAAAACCAAAGTAGTGTCGGGCCGTAAATCCGTATGACACCTAAATCCCATCCGATAAAATCCCAAATAAAAAATTACAGGACAAGGACTAGTATATGTAGGTCCGACAAGCATGAGATGTCGAAAAATCTCTTAAATATCTTAAGAATACATACACAAATGAAATAAACAAATACCCAATGAAGTATGGAGGAAAAAATGATATAAAACCAGTTTGTAAAATAAACCATATGTCAAACATTTGAGCAAAATATATGAAAAGGTTCTTTAGAACAAAGATTTGAAAATTAATAGTTTCAAAAGAAAACCTAATTTCAGTATTATAAAATCCTGCATATCATTCTTAGAAGAATCTTGTAATTTGTAGGATAATTATCTGTATAAGTGTGTGTGTGTGTGTGTGTACACGCATGTGTTTATTCACTACACAAAAAAACACCATCACACAACAACATTGAAATTGTGTGTTGGTTGAGAGATTTCAACTTCTGAGTCGATCTAAAGAATGAGCTTAAGGAGACAAGCTGTTAAACAATGAGAAACCAAATCAGAGCCTCAACAATTGGATTTACCTAACGGAGCTGGTATAAATTCTTAACTTAGATTTAGGGTTGTATTATGTGTTTAAGTTTCGTTGTTTGCTTCTAAGTTTTTTATTTTGAAAAAAGTGTAGATAAATAAAGATTCAAAGAATTTCTCTACAATAAATAACTAAAAATCAGTAGTTTCAAAAGAAAACCTAATTTTAGTATTGTAAAATCCTGCATATCATTTCATAGAAGAATCTTGTAATTTGTAGGATAATTGTTTATATAAGTGTGTGTGTGTGTGTGTGTGTGTGTGTGTGTGTGTGTGTGTGCATGCATGTGTTTAGGCACTACACACACAAACACCTTCACACAATAACACTGAAATTGTGTGTTGGTTGAGAGATTTCAACTTCTGAGTCTACGTAAAGAAGGAGCTTAAAGAGATAAGCTGCTGAACGACGAGAAACCAAATCAGAGCCTCAATAGTTGGAGTTACCTAACGGAGCCGGTATAG
This sequence comes from Sambucus nigra, assembly GCA_949130495.1. Taxonomy (NCBI): domain Eukaryota; kingdom Viridiplantae; phylum Streptophyta; class Magnoliopsida; order Dipsacales; family Adoxaceae; genus Sambucus; species Sambucus nigra. The sequence continues at coordinate 325,308,185 of OX422221.1, read as the reverse complement.
CTTCTTAACTTAGATTTTGGTTTGTGTTGTGTTCTTAAGTTTCGTTGCTTGCTTGCACCTTAAAACTTAGTCTAGTGGATTTTTATTTTGAGGTGTAGAGACCTCCGTGGATGTTTCCCCGTTTGGGTGGGATTTTACCACATTAAATCTCTTGTGTACTGTGCATGTTTGCTAATTCTCTCATCCCTACTGCTCTACTGCTGCTATAACTAAAAATTAGTTTGGGTTTTTAAAACTTCTTCACTAATTCTGATATAACTCGTTCATACTTTTTCTAAACATATCTTGTGTTATTTTGTTTGTTTTCTAAATGAGTTTCTTCAAGAAATAATTTTGAAACCTACTAGACGGTTTTAACGTGTGTTAAACAACTTAATTAGGTATTTTCAATTGGTATCAGAGCAAGGCTTTTGGTTTTCACAAAATCTTTTTAGATCCTGTGTTTTTTAAATTATTTTCAAAACAAACCAATGGACGAGAAATATGAAAGATTAGGGAATCTGTTCAGGCCTCCCCTCTTTGATGGGACTAATTTCCCTTACTGGAAAGTATGTATGATAGCCTTCATCCAAGGGACCTTAGGAGATGAAACCTAGGATGATATTGAAAACAAATATGTACATCACACTAAACCTATAGCCGAAGGTAGTAATGAAAGAGTTAAGAAACAGCTTAGTGAGTTCACAAAGGAAGAAAAATTGGCCTCCTATAATAACAATAAAGGAAAGAATGATATTTTTATGTCAATCGATGAAAATGAATTTAAGATAACCTCTTTTTGTTCAACCTCTAAGGAAGTTTGGGACACGTTGGTCACTACTCATGAAGGTGACACAAGTGTTAAGGCTGCCAAGACCCAAATGCTTATACAACAGTATAACACACTCGTCATGACTGAGACAGAGACTTTCGATGAATTTTACATTAGGTTGACTAATACTATTACCAAATTGCATGTTAATGGCGTTATGTATGATAGGAACGAGATTGTATCTAAAATTCTAAGATCACTTCCACTAAAATTTGGCAATAAAAGATTTTCTATTGAGGAGATAGATGACCCAAATCTCACTCCAGAACTCCTCAGAAGAAAACTCAGAACAGTGGAAATGGAATTAGAGTTTAAGAAACAACTGTCCAATGGACAAAAGAAACATTACAGTCCCAATCTTATTTTCCAGTCTAAAGTGTCCCAACCTGAGTTTGTTATTCTTAACGTTGAGTTAGATTCTGATGAGGAATGTAACTTAGCAAATTTGGATAATCACATTGCCTTGATGTCTAAATAGTTTAAGAAAATCCTAAAATTTAGAAACAATGTTGCTTCTAAACAAGGCAAGCCTGCTTATTCAAAGTTTTAAAATAATAAACCTCATGATAAAAGGCATGAAAAACACCAGACTGGGAACAACAATAGACTTGATAATGATCTTAAGGATGTTGAATGCTTTAGATGTGGAAAATTAGGTCACTTGGCCAACAAGTGTAGAGTTAATCTGAATAAGAACTACAAAAACAATATGGCCAATATTTGCAAGACCTAGGATGACTCAAGTGACTTAGATAATGATGAGCCTGAATCGTCTAATGTGTTTGACCTTGTATGTTATTTTTTACTAAGATTGTTTATACTGATGATAAGCCTAGAATTTGTGTTGAACCTGATAATAGAATGTATAATTTGTTATGTTGCATGATGTTCTGCCTATTGGTTTATTTGCTTTGTGACTTTAGAATGCAAATCATGTAGAAACTATTAGTATTTTAAAATTCGTGTGTGTGAGTCAAAGGGAATGTGTTATTGACAAACTGAATGTTTGTGTGAGTCCTAAAAATGAAGCGTTAAGGGACAATCCACACACTACACTTAGTGACTCCGATAATGATGACCTCTCAGACATTCACACACTCTATACCAAAACTCTTAGGAAGAGCACTAAGCCTGAAAAAACTGTCAAGGACATTACTGAGAAAATATAAGCCCTAAGTCTTATGGTAAAACAGAGTACTGACGACTACACCACTCAATGTCTAGATCATGAAAATAAAACTAGGTATTTTCTTGATCAAATCAAAGAATTTGAAGAGTCAAATGATATTTTTGAAAAGAAATACAAAGATATTTTACTGGAATTGGAACAATCTAAAAAGAAAGTTTCAACAATATTAAAAAAAATTCTAAATTTGAAAATAATGCTAATTGTTTTGAAGATTGTGTAGCGTCAAGTAAAACCAATTCTAATGATAAAAATGGAATAGAATTTGAACAAAACCCAAGGCACCTAACAAACCTTTTCCAATTGTGAAATTTGTGCCTGGAGGAATAAGACCTAATGACATATGTCCAGATTTTCAAGCATTAAAAAATGACTTTGATAATAAACAAAAAAAACCTGACATTGTTATGGAAAATATTTCTAAGTATAATATTGAGACTAAGTCTAAGTATGTCTACCCCCTATAAGGCAAGGAGACCCTTTGTTTCAACCTGTTACAGTTAGACATAAAGCCAAAGTCCAACAAATGGACAAGCCAATTTTTAAAGATTTTCAAAATATTAAAAAACCATCTAGCCGTCTATACTGTTCTTACTGTGACATTTATGGACATTGCCTTGAAGAATATTATCAAAAACGTCTGTATAAGTCAGTTTTCAATTCACTTGTCTATAAAAACTTTAACTACTCTAGACAGAAGAGAAATAACAAAGTCCTTCCTAGGCAACCTGATAAGAACTCTAACTATCATAATAGGAAGAAATGATCTAATACTAAAGGAAAGACCAAGAGGAAAATTCCTAGATACATGACTATACCAAATGCTCAAAGGTTTGACAAAATTCAAGTAAAGGTGCACAAATATTTTAAAGAAAAATCTAACGCTAGAAAATTTTATAAAATTCGAGAACACTCGCGCAAATATTCTAAAATAAGAGCAATTTGGGTGAGGAAAGATGATCAAATACCCCAAATGAAATGTAACATTGTGATTAGAGCTTTAAAAGATGAACACACTTCTTCTGGATGGTACTTAGATTCGGGTTGTTCCAAACATATAATCGGAGATGATACTAAACTAACCAAAAAACTGACTTCTTAGGAGGGAAAGTTTTGTTTGGAAAGAGCATCAACTCAGATCATAGGTAAGGGGACACTCCAAGAAAAGGGACTACTTATTCTCGAAGACATACTTTTAGTAAAAGGTCTTAAAGCTAACTTGTTAAGTATATAGAAATTTTACGACTCCAACCAAACAGTCACCTTCTAAAAAACAAACTGTAAAATTTTAAACAAGAATTGTGATTGTATCATTACAGCCTCAGAACTCTTGATAACCACTACACAGTAAATTTAGGGATTGAGATCTATAATATAGCCAGGATGGAAGATAATGAAATCTGGCACAATAGGTTGGGTCACATAAATTACAACAGCCTAGGCAAATTAAGCTCCCAAGAAATAGTTAGAGGTCTACCCAAAATAAAACCTCTTTCAAACATTGTTTGTGGGCCTTATCAAGAATGAAAGATAGTTAAAGCTGCTCACAAAAAGTTAAAGAAATCTTAACAACAAAACCTCTAGAGCTTATCCACATGGATCTTATGGGTCCCTCTATAACTGTAAGCCTTTGTGGTAACAGTTATATTCTAGTCATGGTGGATGATTTCACTCGTTTTACTTAGGTTACTTTCTTAAAAAAAAAATCTGACACTTTACGCATTGAAAATGAAAAGGATACCCAAGTAAATTGAATTCATAGCGATAGAGGAGGTGAATTTAAAGACTTGGGTGTAATAGAATATTGTGACTATAATGGTTACAAACATGAATTCAGTGCCCCTAAAATGCCATAACAATATGGTATTACCAAGCGTAAGAATCACACAATTTAAAAGATGGCTACGGTAATGATACATGCAAAGAACTTGCTCAAATACTTTGGGGTTGAGGCAGTTCAGACAACATTTTACATAAACAATAGGGTTTATCTTAGGAATAATACCAAATAGACTCCATATGAACTTTGGTATGGTAAAAAGCCCAACTTAAAATATTTTTGAACATTTGGGAGCACATGCTATGTTTGCAAAGACAGAGAAGACTTGTCTAAATTTGAAACCCGTGGTGACAAAGTTGTCTTTCTGGAATACTCCCTTAATAGTAGGGCTTATTATGTTTATAGTATGAGTACTAAAAGTCTAATGGAATCTATAAATGTGATTGTTAGTGACACTAATATTGAGAGCAATAAACAAGAGCCAACTATAATGGATGAGTTGAAAATGTTTTAAATTATGACACTCCAGAGATAGTTGATTCTTTACTAACTGAGACCCCGAAAGTACTTAACTAGGTTTCTAAAGATCATCCCTTAGACAAAATAGTTGGTAACCCTAATGAGCCTGTTCATACAAGATCCCAATTACGAAATATTGCTCATTTTGCGTGCTTTATATCCCTAGTGGAACCAAAGAATGTGAATGAAGCTCTAAATGACTCTTTTTGGATTGATGCTATGCAACAAGAGCTCGCTTAATACAAGAGTCATGACATGTGGTATCTAGTACCTCGGCTAGAAAATAAAAGGGCTATCGGCACTAGATAGATTTTTAAAAATAAATCAAATGAATCTGGGATGATAGTTAGAAATAAAGTCAGATTATTAGCTCAAGGTTACTCTCAGATTGATGGAATAGAATTTGAGAAAACTTTTGCCCCCGTAACTCGCCTCGAGTCTGTTCGATTACTCTTAGAAATAACAGGTCATTTACACTTCACACTTTTTCAAATGGATGTGAAATCCTCTTTTCTTAATGGTATTTAGACAGAGGAAACCTATATTGAATAGCCGAAAGGCTTCATTGATCCTCATTACCCAAACCACATCTCTAGATTAAAAAAGGCTTTATATGGTTTAAAGCATGTCCCCAGGGCCTGGTACGAACGCATGTCGACCTTTCTTATTAATAAAGTTTTTTGATGAGGTGGAAATGACTAGACATTATTCATGAAAAATTTTAACAAACATGTCTTTATCGCCTAGGTTTACATTGATGACATTATTTTTGGATCAAATTCCCCTACTGAAGTTAAAAACTTTTCAAATATTATGCCTGGGGAGTTCCAAATGTCATTAATGGGGGAGCTAAAAATCTTGTTAGGCCTCCAAGTCAAACAAAAGTCTTATGGATTGTTCATTTCTCAATCAAAATACGATTTAGAGTTAGTAAAAAATTTGGATTATAAAATACCAAAGATGCTAGGATGCCCATGAGCAACTCAATCAAATTATCCAAAGATGAACATGGGACTCCGATCGATCCTAACCTTGATAGAAATATGATACGTAGCCCATTATACCTCACTACCTCACTTCCAGATATCATATATGTTATGTGTGTGTGTCCGCTATGAAAGCGCTCCTAAAGATAGTCACCTATTATGTGTCAAAAGGATTATCAAATACGTCAAATGCACTATAAATCTAGGAATGGTTTACAAACGACACATCTAGCACTATTGTAGGATACACAAACGCTGGCAGCTGAATCTGAATCTGAATACACAAACACATCTAACACTATTGTCGGATACACAACTGCACTTCACTATTCACAACTGAATCTGAATAGATAGGCACTGGCGGCTGTTGTGCTCAATTAATGTGGATAAAATAGATGTTAAATGATTATGGCATTACCAAAGATAAATTACATCTCTATTCGGATAATCAAAGTGCGATTAATATTTTCAAAAATCCTGTTCAACACTCAAGTACCAAACACATAAAAATAAGACATCATTTTATACGTGAATTAGTAGAATCTAAGGAATTGGAAATTAATTATTTATCCACAAAACTTCAATTAGCAGATTTGTTCACTAAGCCTCTAGATCACTTGCGATTTGAATCTCTTAGGAAAGCTATTTGGATGGTTCTACCCGAATAATATCTATCTCCTCTAAATTTTTCCTCCTGTCGTACTTATGCTTATAAATGATCATTGAGGGTATAGGGCATGGTCGTTTGATAAATGACAAAAGAAGCCTCCTATATCTATTTTTCATAGGAGTTCCATGATATGATTCGTTGATTATTATGATTTGATATATATATATATTCCATTTATTCTCTATATATGGTTATTTGTGATCTTTTCACCCTTTGTCTACTTGAGACAAAATGGGGGAGAAATGTTTGAGTCCATCTTGGACATTTATTTTGCAATTCAACTAAAAATGCTTGACCTTATTTGTTTTATTTTCAAGAATCAGTACCACTGTCTTCATTGGATTTATTTAGGGTATTGGTCTGTATTTAGTTGAGTTATGTACTTTTTCATTTCTAGGATATTGGGTAAATAGAACTTTTATATAAGATTAAGGTTTGCTTATCTTTTTGGTATCCCTACGAATCCTAGATGACTCAAAGGAGATTTTGTCTCATATTTCCAAAGGGAGAGATTGACGAACACTATATATATGACTTACTTGAGTCTAATATACAGGAGCTTGTCTAGTTTGGAAATAGAGATAAAATTTGTGTCATCGTTATTTTTACTCTAAGCCTCGTTGCCTCTTCAAGATTCAAATTTCATATTCAATAAGCAGATGGTCCTACAGATAGAAAGCCAACACATAACACACTAGGATTGCATATTTTAAGTTTCACTTTTCACATAATAGGTGTGTGTTAACAATTGGATTAAAATAATTTTCTACATTTTTTAATAATTTTTGGGAATTTTTTAAACATTTAAAAACCTTTTTCTAAAAATAATATTAGGGTTTTTAAAATGTTCGGGGTTGATTTTATATATTCAAAACTTCCTAAAATATGGGTTGGGTAGAAACCAAAAGCAGCAGAGAATATTAGGGTAGTAATTGAGTTTATTTAGAACTTCAAAACACACGTTTGTGAGTAAATCGTTGCCTTACACATGTTACTCTTGGCACGGTTAGATCTGTGTTTTCTCATAGACACATTCTTTAATTTTAATTTTGAACGTTCGATCATTTATATCAATGGTCTGCATGAATTTTATTTCAATCATTGTGCTATCCAAATTGAACCAATCAGAGCTCAAATAATGGCAGTGCATTGTGAGCCTTTGGATTGATAATGCGAACAGTCAATCTCATCACAGTCGTTGTTTTGCTTCGAACTTCCAGACCTTTCTATCCTCCCTATAAATAAGACCCTTCGTCCATTCATTTGCAATATTGGGAAACCTTAGGGTTTGAGAGAAAAAAAGAGAGATAGAGAAGAGAGAGAAAAATATAACTCGAGAGAAAATACAAATCCCAAACCAAACTCTGTCCATTTTATCTTAGAAAAATACCTTTAAGAGTTTTAGGTTTTCTGGTTCGTAGAGTTATCCATCCTCTTTAGTTTTAATCTCTTTTCCAACACCTTCACTCCAAAATCAGAACTCTTTTCTAAATATTTAAACTTGTAGATCTGATTTCTAAGTGATACAGTGACATATGTGTTAGATCTGATTTCATTATCAAGAAATCATACTCTCTTGTTGGATTCACCGTGTATATGTTTTATTTTTTATTAAATCCAACACTCTCTTATTTCGCTTTTACAAAACTGTTTTGAGGGTTTCAAGGTTCAGATCTAAGTTTTTTATTTTGAAAAAAGTGTATATAAATAAAGCTTCAAAGAATCTCACTTTTAAAGTTTCTCTACAATAAAGATCTGAAAATTAGTAGTTCCAAAAGAAAACCTAATTTCAGTATTGTAAAATCCTACATATCATTTCATAGAAGAATCTTGTAATTTGTAGGATAATTGTTTATAAAAGTGTGTGTGTGTGTGTGTATGTGTGTGTGTGTGTGTGTGTGTGTGTACATGCATGTGTTTAGGCACTACACACAATAACACTGAAATTGTGTGTTGGTTGAGAGATTTCAACTTCTGAGTCTACGTAAAGAAGGAGCTTAAAGAGACAAGCTGTTGAACGACGAGAAACCAAATCAGAGCCTCAACAGTTGGAGTTACCTAACGGATCTTAACTTAGATTTTGGTTTTTATTGTGTGTTTAAGTTTCGTTGCTTGCTTGTACCTTAAAACTTATTCTAGTGGATTTTTATTTTGAGGTGTAGAGACCTCTGCGGATGTTTCCCCGTTTGGGTGGGGTTTTACCACGTTAAAATTCTTGTGTAATGTGCATGTTTGCTAATTCTCTCAACCCTACTGCTCTACTACTGGTTTTGAAAACTTGCTTGCTAATATCTGATATAACTCGTTCATAACTTTTTCTAAACATATATTGTGTTATTCTATTTGTTTTCTAAAAGATTTTCTTCAAGAAACAATTTTGGAACCTACTAGAATGTTTTAACTTGTGTTAAACAACTTAGTTAGTTATTTTCAAAAAGGGCAATGGAAAGAAAGGCGTCAAAAGATATAGTGAACCGCAACTACTCCAACATGGAACCTAGTACAAACAAGTATTAGGATCATGGGGAAAAAGTTCATCCTTGACAGATTGGAGGCTAAGTTGTCAATCGGGCAACAAAACGGGAACAAGAATAATATTTCGAGTTCTCAAATGAATTATACGTTTTAATGATTAAGTATTTGTTTTTTTCTTAACATGGAAATATGTGAATTTAACTTTTACTTAAAATTTTGCACACGCGATGCGTGTGAATCGCGTGTTAATAAATTAATATAAAAACTATAAATATATAGACTAACCTTTTATCTCAAATTCATACCAAACCGTGTCATTTTTACTATATTTTATAAATCATTTTTTGGCTTTCTTTTTTACATAAAATATATCACATACGAATAACACTTGTAGTCAAACAAAATTTGTATGTCTAAAACATACTATAAACAAATTCAGTTTCCGAATTGCGATGCTATAGTATTGTTAATAATTTAAGTGGAAAATTATAACAAGAGATAAAATATGTAAAATAATTTTTATTTTTTGCTCTTTTGACTTTACCTTGTATAATTCTATGATTCAATGATGATTACATAATATTTTCTTTGATAATAGTTAGACTTAATATCCTAAAACTGCATGCCCTAAGTTTTTACAATTGAATAATTTCGGATCAGGAGGTAGTTTAAATTTTGAAAAAGATTGACTATATTTTCATTTATTTATTTTAATTAGTGAAAAGTTTGAAAATTTGTAACTTTTCAACCATAAATCCGAAAAATACAATACCAATACCATCAAACTCATTCCATTGCATATTTTATTCAACTATGAAATTTGACTATATTTCATCATTTGGGTATAATTCGTATCTTGGAGTCTATGTTTTCTAACCATCGCTTACGTATTTCTTATAAATTATTTTACCTAATAATTTTATACTAAATAATACAATTATATTAAAATTAGATATTATTTGAAGTCTCAAATAATTTATGGCCTCTTTATATTTTATTCGATATAAAATGCTTAGATATATTATATTCATTTTTACTGAGATTTCAAACTATATATAATTTTACTCCAAAATCATTTATTTGGGAAGTGTGATATTTTAGAATAAAAGGATTGGACCATATAATGTACACGAAATGTGTCCAATGACCTATTATGGGTAACATATACGTAGCATTGAAATAAAACCCATAAAAACAACATAAAATAGAGTCATATTTTATATTAAATGAATTACGCAGTGATATAAGCTTCATAGTATTTTTATTAAGAAAATAACAACATTTGCCATTGAGATGCGTAATTTAAGCCTTAAAATAATATGTATGAGAGCTCAATATGACTGTCTGTCATAATGATTATAGTTTGGAATCGTGTCCTTATTATCTTTAGGTTCTTTCTGTGCTATCTGATAACACATGTTATGAGGGTCTTTTATATGTTTTTGATTATTGTTGAAAATTTATATATTTTAAAACTTTTTCTAATTAACATAACTAATTTAATAAATTAAAATGTTTTAAACCATTTAGGGATATCCCACGAACTATCCTTACATTAAGTTCAAATTATACCATGCGTAATCTATGTTTATACATATTTTTGGGTGTTAACTTACATGTGGAAGACAATTCATCTAATCTAAATTTATAAGAACCAACATCTCTAGTTGTCTCTCTCTATTTATCCCTATATCTATCTATCTATCTATCTATCTATCTATATATCTATCTATCTATCTATCTTTATCTATCTATCTATCTATCTATCTATCTCACACACACACACATAATATCAGGCCATGCAGCACAGATAACAAAAATTATCACTTTTGGGTATGTTTTGACCCTTACGCTTCACAACATTTAATTTTGCGCTCTCACTATCGCTTAAATGTCATTTCATATAAAGGTTTAGCCCTACCTTTTTTAAGAAATAATGTTAAGCATACAATATATGCACATAAAATATTGAATTATTTTAACTTAAATACCTCCATAATCAACCCATTTAGAGTTTAATATATTTTTCTAATTGAGCTTGAATTTAATACATTTCCAGTTAATGTTATGTTAGACTTAATTGTATGTGTAAGACATATGACATGTTAATCATTAGACCAATAAAAAAATGAAAAAAAAAACACTATATCATCGTCCCACGACCCTCCCCCACACATGCAAAAAGAAAAAAAAAAAATATATATATATATATAACATCCCCGAAACCCACCAATCTGTTGTCGTAACCTCACCTAAAGACCACCACCACCACCTTCACCATTTTCTCTCTCTCTCTCTCTCTCTCTCTCTCTCTCTCTCTCTATATATATATATATATATATATATATCCGAAATTGATTTTATATTTATGGTGTGAATCACCTCCTCTCCAGCCAACCACCCCAGCGCACCACATGCCACCACCTTCCCATCAACCATTGAAATTCACCTCCAAGAACACACTACTTATCCTCCCTCCAAGGAACTTATATTTGTGACTTATATTTGACCTCAAGATCCACCACCATCTTTTTACCTTATAATTATTGATTTACACCATAAAACTAAAATCGATATATGGTTGGGGTGGGGAAGAGAGAGAGGGGAAAAGGTGATATGGTGTGACAACCCGCATTCCGAAATAAGGGGTGGCCAGCCCGATACTCCAACATTTGCGGAAATCATGGATGGAAATCATTCTCAGCATCACAACATTAAAATGAGTATACGGGAAAACCACCCAATAATTCAGAAAACGGGTTGCCAAATTTAATTTGTTTGATTAAAAGGTTAAGTTAAGAAAATAATTTAAATAACCCATTCAAAAAGATAGTGGAATTCCAAGATAACAAATACCATACCTCCATAACAAATATACAAGGAGAAGATCGAATATGTTGTCGGTCCACAGCTACATACAATGTTTTACAACAATTTAATATGTTACATTATACAATCATTAAGCAATTACAAAGTTTTGGGCCACACGCCCAAAGAAAGACCCGATCATAATCTAGAATACAAAAAAGAGGGCGTCTAACAAAACATCCTGTAATATCTGCAAAGTCTTACAACTCCTCGAAAACATAAGAGTAGGAATATCAACACGGGTGTCCTTGCGGAGGAGCACCTGAGCGGATACAATAACAGATAAAATATGGAAAAATAAACAGGTCAAGGCTCGGTTTTTATATGATTACCAAATGAACAAGAAGCATGATAGAGATGAATAGTTAATCATGAATGAGGTAAATGAAAATCTAACAACCTAATTAACAAAAGTAATAAGGAAATTTAAATGATTCTAGCAGTGTTAACTATACAAGAGAATAAAATTTAAACATCGTTACTCCTCATATCTTTCCATTTATCCATTCCTTAGACGGAATATAATTACCATCCTATGTTCATATGGAAATCCACATATATTAAGTCCCACTTGAATTTAGAAAGGTTATATTCTTATACATATAATGATTCTAAGACCGCCCCTCCGAGTTTCCCCACTGGGCGCGCCCCTAAATGACTATCATCTTCCAGGGGCCTATCAAACAAGGCAGCCTGGGCATCTAACGCACGTCGAGAAGTGGCTATATGCCTGCGAGTGAGTCATAACACACCCGGAATTACCTCACTAGCGCAGAATAAAACATATAATAAACCCGCATACGGCCGAGGACTATAGTCTCCTTGCATTCACTAGTCAGGGGACATCACCTCTTGCGCGAGTTTCCCTTATGATAGCATTTAGAGAGGTGTGTTTAAAGTAAATTAATATTTACCAAATTAAATATCATCATCATTTACATTAATCACATGTGTGTTTCATTTTATTTGAAACCATAATCCCTGAATATTTTCATTAATATTCATCATGTTTTAAGTCCCGAATTATCATCCAAATAATCATCAAAATCTTACAAGTACCAAGGTTTTATATACCTCAATAGGGCCCTTAGAATCTCCAAGTATGGTCTTATAACTCTTAATTCCTAATAACTTGCGGAAAGAAAAGAAATGCCTAAACATCACATTTTGTACCCATGGACTGAACCCCAAGTGAACCCATTCAACTCTAGGGTAACGACCAAACTCAACTAAAACTCTAGGACTCTAAGTTTACTTCATACAAGAAGGATCCTAGTCACTAATTAAAAAGTAAAAACCTAAAAACAAAAATAAAGTTTAAGGGTGGAAAACAGGGGACCGGTCGACCGGTCCCGAGACCGCGGTCGACCGCGTCTCAAGGTTTGGCCTACGAAGAGAAGCCAAAAGTCCAGGTAGAGGGGGCAGGTCGACCGGTCCCGGACCGCGGTCGACCGCACACCAAAATTTAGACCTTGGTGGGAAAGCAGTGTGCCCTCCCCAAAGGGGCCGATCGACCGGTCCTGGAACCGTGATCGACCGGTCATAGCAAACCTAAGACTCTTATTCCCTTCCAACTACAAAAAAACCCTTATCGTTTATTACCAGCAACAGATTTTAAATGCATCAACCAACCATAATTTACACCAATATCAATTCAAATCAACCTCCAAAGATTTAAAGCCCATAAATCCAATAAAAAGCCCTAACTTTCTTAAACCATAATTAACCCACAACTATTAACACTACTTATTCAACTTAAATCACATAATAGCAAGTAGAAAACCTGCCTCAAACTTTCAAATTTCAGACTTGATGAAGATGTAGGCAAGATAAATCTTCAAACCTTCAATCTCTCCTTTTTCTCCTTAGATTTTCTTCTTCTCTCTCTCTCTCTCTCTCTCTCTCTAGGTCACTAATTACACTTAAGAGGAATAAGTGGATTTGAAGACATAAAACGTGCCTTTTTCTATAATTGCCAACTTAATTAATAAATACCGCGTTAAAATAACACGCAACTACACATTTAAGCTAAAACCAGTCAAAAGTGCCCGAAACCTCAAAATACAATATGGCACATAATTTGACTATCTCGCACCTTCCGGAACTAACTAAGCCCTCCAAATTATCATTTGGAAATTTTTATAAATCATTTTAAGTTCCGGTTTCATTTTAAGCTAAGTGTCATTTTAAATCTTATGACACATTAAAACACATCATGGTGATATTCACCCACACATAAGGCAAATATGCAACATCTTAGTAAATATTAACTTTTCTCCCTTAAATCAATACTTACTCCACATTCCAAAATTTTATATCTAATTACTGTATCTAGCAAATGAATATAAAATTGGTTCTCAAAAGCGAGGGTTGTTACATACTCCCCCCCTTATGAGGGAATTTTGTCCCCAAAATTCAAGCGTACCTTGTATAAAGAGATGCAGATACTTTTCCCGCATATCATCTTCCCGTTCCCATGTTGATTCCTTGGCGTTATGGTGACTCCATTGGACTCGCACCAAGGGCAACACTTGAGACCTCAACTTATGCTCCCCATGCTCTAAAATAGCAACCGATTGTTCTTCATATGAAACATCAGGTTACAAGTCAAGATCCTCAAAAGGAATATGCCAAAGTGCACCTTCACATCTCTTGTACTTCTTCAAAGAGGAGACATGGAAGACATCGTGAATTTGTTGTAAAGTTTTTCGGTAGGGCAAGTTGATACGCCACTGGACCCACCTTAGCAATCACGGGAAAAGGTCCAATAAAACGTGGCGCAAGCTTCCCTTTCTTTTCGAAACGCTTGATACCTTTCATGGGCGACACTCGCACCAAGACTTGGTCCCCAATCTCCAACTCCATGTGTCTCCTACCCGCATCGGCATAGATCTTCTGACATTCTTGAGCTATGAAAATGCGATTTCGGATGAGTTCGATTTTTAAAGAAGTATCTTGGATCATTTCAGGTCCAAGAAATTTATTATCGCCCACTTCCAACCAACAAGCGGGTGATCTGCAAGGCCTTCCATACAAAGCTTCATAATGCGCCATTCTGATAGTAAATTGGTACGAGTTGTTATAAGCAAACTCAACCAATGGAAGATATTGTTCCCAACCACCTTTAAAGTCGAGCATACACATACGAAGCATGTCCTCCAACATTTGGTTTACTCTCTCAGTTTGGCCGTCTATTTGAAGATGATAAGAAGTGATTAACTTCAATTTGGTTCAATCGCCTCTTGGAAACTTCGCTAAAAGTGGGAAACAAAGATATTGTCTCGGTCGGAAACTATATTTAAAGGCACCCCATAGATTCTAACAACCTCCTCGATGAATAATCGGGCATAGCGAGCAGTGTCATAATCAGTCCGCACGGGTAGGAAGTGTGCCGACTTAGTCAAGCGGTCGACAATCACCCAAATAGAATCACAATCTCTCTATGACCTTGGCAAGCGTGTAATAAAGTCCATCGATATGCTCTCCCATTTCCATACTGGAATCTCCAACGGTTGCAACAAACTTGTCGGTCGATGATGATCTATCTTGACCAACTGACAAGTAGTGCATCGGGACACAAACTCAGAAATATCCCGCTTCATGACTGGCCACCAATACTAACAGCGCATGTCTTGATACATTTTGTCCCCACCGGGATGTACCGTAAATTTAGATCCGTGAGATTCGTCCATCACTGCCCGTCTCAATTCCCCCTCCTTAGGAACAATAAGCCTTCCATGGAAGCGTAATCCACCCTCAGAACTAATCGAGTAGGACTCCGCTCCCTCGGACAGTAATCGTCGTATATGGTCTTGGCAACCCTTGTCCCTTCTTTGGGCTTCTACAATCCTTACCACAATAGTAGGAGTAACGGTCATTACCGACATGAACGCTCTCACTACCGCATCCTCCTGACTGAGTTCTTTCCACTTAGCTTTCCAAACCTCAACTAGCTCTCCCTCTGGCTTTCTACTCAAGGCATCCGCCATAACATTCGCCTTGCCCGGATGATAATGGATATCAAATTGATAATCTCTCACGAACTCCAACCATCGGCGCTATCGCATATTCAAATCTTTCTGAGAAAATAAATATTGCAGCGATTTATGGTCCGTGAAAAGACTGAATTTCTCCCCTAGGGGATAGTGCCTCCATATCTTCAAGGCAAAGACAACCGCGACAAGTTATAAGTCATGCACCTAATAGTTTCTTTCATGGGGCTTGAGCTTTCGGGAAGCATAAGCAATAGCCCGTCACTCTTGTTGAAGCACACCTCCTAATCCTTGAAGAGATGCATCGGTGAAGACTAGGTATTCCAATCCCGACTGTGGCAAAGTGAGGACTGGAGACGAAGTCAATCTATCTTTTAGCTCATCAAATGCAGATTGACAAGAGTTATCCCAAACAAATCTCACCCCCTTCCGGGTCAAATTTGTCAAAGGGCTAGCGATTTTAGAGAAACCCTTAATAAACCGACGGTAATAACCCGCCAAACCCAGAAAACTACGAACTTTTGTAGGTGTCGTGGGCTGACCCCACTCCCTCACCGCAACTACCTTGCTCGGATCCACCGATATACCCTGCGACGTCACAATATGGCCCAAAAATTGTACCTCCTATAACCAAAATCCACACTTCTCAAACTTAGCATATAATTGGTGATCTCTCAATCTTTGTAGGGCCAACCTCAAATGAATAGCATGATCAGATTCTGTTCGAGAATAGACTAGGATGTCATCGATGAATACAATAACAAATTGGTCCAGGAAGTCCCGAAATACCCTATTCATGAGATCCATAAATACAGCGAGGGCATTGGTTAATCCAAAGGTCATAACCAAAAATTCATAAGACCCATATCTTGTCAGAAAAGTAGTCTTGGATACATCCTCTTCCCGTATCTTCAGCTGATGATACCCCGTCCTCAAATTGATTTTTGAGAAGTACGATGCTGCTCGAAGTTGATCAAACAAATCATCAATACGAGGCAAAGGGTATTTATTTCGGATGGTGACCTTATTCAACTCTCTATAGTCAACACATAGCCGGAGAGAACCGTCTCTTTTCTTTACAAACAACACTGGAGCACCCCATGGCGACGTGCTATGCCTAATGAATCCCTGCTCCAATAACTTATGAATTTGATCTCTCAACTCCCTCATTTCAACAGGAGCCATACGATAAGGAGCTCTCGTGATCGGTTGAGTTCCCGGCGCTAAATCAATCACAAACTCAATCTCTCGGCTAGGAGGTAAACCCGGTATTTCCCGGAAGACATCCTCAAAATCTCTCACAATCGAAATAGAATCCAAGGGAATAACTACATCCCTCGAAGTGTCCTCTGTAATACAATACAATACAGATAAGTACTAGTACTTCCCTCTAAACGAGGCAAAACTACTAAGAATATTTCTTGTCCCGGAATGGCGAAGACTATACTCTTCCCATAACAATTAACTATAGCATGATATTTTATAAGCCAATCCATGCCCAAAATCACATCATACCCGACCATGTCCAGGACGAGTAAATCGGCCTCAAAGCATAAATTACCAAGAGTAATTCCCATATTTTTACAAACAAGGAAAATGAGTGAACCATCACCCATAGAGGACTCGACGCTAGTAAAAGTACTCTCAGCAGATTTAATCAACTCTGTGGTCTGAGCAAAGCTCCTAGAAATGAATGAATGTGTCGCACCCATATCAAATAAAACACGACCCATGTGTCCCTGAATAAGGAACTTACCCTCAATGGCTGGTGGTTCCGGCGGATTCGGAGGAAGCATAGCGTCCTGAATATGATAAACTCTCCCATACTGTAGCTGACCCTACTGCGGAGGGACAACCGGATTTGGTGCCTGTGGAGGAAACTGAACATATGGATGTTGTGGAGCTCTAGGAAACTGTCCCCCAATCAGCTGAGGACACTCCTTCTTATAATGACCCGCTTCACGACATTGGAAACACCGACCCAACATATTCTCCACATTTCGACCACGATTATTTATAAACTGATTTACACCTTGGCCCTAATGGACTCTACCTCCTTGACCACCCCGACCTGCTTGTTGTTGTGCGGCACCCTGACCGTGCCTATTATTATGGTTCCCCGAATTGAACCCACTAAAACGTTGCCTCTTTGACAAGTTCCCTTGCTGGGGATCCCTTTCTTTCTGCTTAATACCCGAAGTTTGGGATGAGGTAAAGACTCCTCCTCCGCTCCCACTGCCTCCAGGCCTTCCCACTTGCCCCACTACGGTGGCTCTCTTGCCACTTTGCACAAACAATCTATGTTCTTGGCAATGTAGTAATGCCATATTCATTACCTCACCAAAAGTTTGCAATGCCGGATTACCCAGCAAGTGTTGCCGGATCCTCCAGTTTAACCCTCTCATAAACTTCAAAACCTTCCTTTCTTCGGGCGTCACCCCCTTCGGTACAAAACTTGCCAACCAGGTGAACTCCTCTTCATATTCAGCCATGGATCTCTCACCTTGCACAACGTCTTGCAGCCTCCTTCTCATCTCCTTTTGAATCGCGGGAGGAAAGTACTTTTGATCAAACAAAACCCAGAATTTAGAAATAGGCATAGTGTCTCTCTGTTCTGGTGTAGTCATAGACTCCCACCAGTGTAATGCGGCCCCAACAAGTTTAAAAGTAGCAAGGACTTGCTTCTTCTCCTCACTACATTCCACCATATGTAGATGGTGTTGCATGTCTTTCTTCCACTGATTTGCCCTTATGACATTCGAGCCTCCATCGAATTCTGGGGGCTGGCCTTTTAAAAAGGATTCCCTAGCTCTCTCCCACGGAGAAGGTCCCGTAGGAGCTTGGGCATCTTGCGCTCGCTGTTGAGCTTGTGGCATTTGTTGAGCCACTGCTGTCATAGCCGCATTAACCGCTTGAGCCACTATGTTCGCCACATCAGCAGCATTAATTGTTCCTTGTGGCAGTGGTGGAGGACCGACCTCCTCTTCTACAACCCTATTACGTATCGCTGGGCGACCTCTCTTAGGCGGCATCTGAGATGGAGAAACAATAGAGTTAGAATACTATATAAAACAGTCTATCTTGCAGAAGATCGTAGACATAAGCAACAAAGCAGTCCTAATATTAGGCTCTATATCAAAGAACGCTACGGTAGAATGTGACAAGTCCACATAGATCCTAAAAGACTCTAGAACCTGACGCTCTAATACCATCTGTGACAACCCGCAGTCCGAAATAAGGGGTGGCCAGCCCGATACTCCAACATTTGCAAAAATCATGGATGGAAATCATTCTCAGCATCACAACATTAAAATGAGTATACGGGAAAACCACCCAATAATTCATAAAACGGGTTGCCAAATTTAATTTGTTTGATTAAAAGGTTAAGTTAAGAAAATAATTTAAACAACCCATTCTAAAAGATAGTGAAATTCCAAGATAACATATACCATACCTCCATAACAAATATACAAGGAGAAGACCGAATATGTTGTCGGTCCACAGCTACATACAATGTTTTACAATAATTTAATATGTTACATTATACAATCATTAAGCAATTACAAAGTTTTGGGCCACACGCCCGAAGAAAGACCCGATCATAATCTAGAATACAAAAATGAGGGTGTCTAAAAAAACATCCTGTAATATCCGCAAAGTCTTACAACTCCTCGAAAACATAAGAGTAGGAATATCAACATGGGCGTCCTTGCGGTGGAGCACCTGAGCGGATACAATAACATATACAACATGGAAAAATAAACGGGTCAGGGCCCGATTTTTATATGATTACCAGATGAATAAGAAGCATGATAGAGATGAACAGTTAATCATGAATGAGGTAAATGAAAATCTAACAACCTAATTAACAAGAGTAATAAGGAAATTTAAATGATTCTAACAGTGTTAACTATACAAGAGAATAAAATTTAAACATCGTTACTCCTCATATCTTTCCATTTATCCATTCCTTAGCAGGAATATAATTACCATCCTATTTTCATATGGCAATCCACATATATCAAGTCCCACTTGAATTTAGAAAGGTTATATTCTTATACATATAACGATTCTAAGACCGCCCCTTCGATTTTCCCCACTGGGCGCGCCCCTAAATGACTATCATCTTCCAGGGTCCTATCAAACAAGGCAACCTGGGCACCTAACGCACGTCGGGAAGTGGCCATATGCCTGCGAGTGAGTCATAACCATACCCAGAATTACCTCACTGGCACAGAATAAAACATATAATAAACCCGCATATGGCCGAGGACTATAGTCTCCCTGCATTCATTAGTCAGGGGACATCACCTATTGCGCAAGCTTCCCTTATGATAGCATTTAGAGAGGTGTGTTTAAGTAAATTAATATTTACCAAATTAAATCTCATCATCATTTCCATTAATCACATGTGTGTTTCATTTTATTTGAAACCATAATCCCTGAATATTTTCATTAATATTCATCATGTTTTAAGTCCCAAATTATCATCCAAATAATCATCAAAATCTTACAAGTCCCAAGGTTTTATATACCTCAATAGGGCCCTTAGAATCTCCAAGTATGGGCTTATAACTCTTAATTCCTAATAACTTGCGAAAAGAAAAGAAATGCCTAAACATCACATTTTGTACCCGTGGACTGAACCCCAAGTGAACCCATTCAACTCTAGGGTAACGACCAAACTCAACTAAAACTCTAGGACTCTAAGTTTACTTCATACAAGAAGGCTCCTAGTCCCTAATTAAAAAGTAGAAACCTAAAAACAAAAATAAAGTTTAAGGGTGGAAAACAGGGGACCGATCGATCGGTCCCGAGACCGCGGTCGACCGCGTCTCAAAGGTTTGGCCTACGAAGAGAAGCAGAAAGTCCAGGTAGAGGGGGACGGACGAACGGTCCCGGACCGCGGTCGGCCGTACACCAAAATTTAGACCTTGGTGGGAAAGCAGTGTGCCCTCCCCCAAAGGGCCGATCGATCGGTCCTGGAACCGCGGTCGACCGGTCATAGCAGACCTAAGACTCTTCTTCCCTTCCAACTACAAAAAAAAAAACCTTATCATTTATTACCACCAACAGATTTTAAATGCATCAACCAACCATAATTTACACCAATATCAATTCAAATCAACCTCCAAAGATTTAAAGCCCATAAATCCAATAAATAGCCCTAACTTTCTTAAACCATAATTAACCCACAACTATCAACACTACTTATTCAACTTAAATCATATAATATCAAGTAGAAAACTTGCCTCAAGCTTTCAAATTTCAGACTTAATGAAGATGTAGGCAAGATAAATCTTCAAACCTTCAATCTCTCCTTTTTCTCCTTAGGTTTTCTTCTTCTTCTTCTTCTCTCTCTCTCTCTCACTCTCTCTCTCTCTCTCTAGGTCACTAATTACACTTAAGAGGAATAAGTGGATTTGAAGACATAAAACGTGCCTTTTTCTATAATTGCCAACTTAATTAATAAATACCGCGTTAAAATAACACGCAACTACACATTTAAGCTAAAACCAGTCAAAAGTGCCCGAAACCTCAAAATACAATATGGCACATAATTTGACTATCTCGCACCTTCCGGAACTAACTAAGCCCTCCAAATTATCATTTGGAAATTTTTATAAATCATTTTAAGTTCCGGTTTCATTTTAAGCTAAGTGTCTTTTTAAATCTTATGACACATTAAAACACATCATGGTGATATTCACCCACACATAAGGCAAATATGCAACATCTTAGTAAATATTAACTTTTCTCCCTTAAATCAATACTTACTCCACATTCCAAAATTTATATCTAATTACTGTATCTAGCAAATGAATATAAAATTGGTTCTCAAAAGCGAGGGTTGTTACATATGGGTGGGGGTTTGATGGATGGATATGGAGGCGTCCACACATATTATGAAGAGAATGACAAGAGGGTAACTGGTTAAGATATAAATTAAAGACTACATTATGGGCCCATTAGGTTCGCGGTGGAATATTTTTCACCATGTTAAAATAAATTTCACGAAAGCAAAATATGTGTTAGATTGGTCATTAACCATGGTGAAATAAAATAAATACGGTTAACACTCGGGTGAAAGTTTCCCCTTTTAAAAATATGGAAACATTGAAAATTTACCTCGATGAAAACATGCAAATTTATTTTATGACCAAAGTAACCTTATTATCAATCATTCAACTTCATGATGCTATCATTATCTCTCTAAAAGGTATTATCATTAAAATTAAACTCCTTCCACTCTCTAAAAATAATTTTCTCTGAAACTATAATATATCCCTCTAAATGTTAAACCCGTTATATCTAAAAAAAATACTTATCTCTCTAAAATTGAAATTTTTAAATCTCTCGCTTTTAAAAAATTCAATATTTAAATTGCTATCATTGTTGTAATACCCCATATGTTTGGATATAGTGACGTTAGAATTTGAATTAAATAAGAAAATATTTAATTTAAATGAATATGGTGGTTTTTGACTAATTAAATGAATAAAATATACAATTGTTTAATTACTTGGTAGCTTAGGATTTGTGTAGAAACTCTAAGGGCATTTGATTCTTTTGGGGATTGCTTGGACCCTAAGTTTGAATTTTAAAATAGTTAAACATGCTTTATTTTTTAAACTAGGAAGGTTTATAAACTAGTTGAATTCTTAAAAGAAATGAATTTGAATCAAAATCAAATTGGAAGAAAAAGACAGCTTAACCGAGGAGTTTACCACTATAGCGGGGCTCCTCGATCGCTATAGAGACATAAAGACCATTATAGCATGTATGGTTGTTAGTTATAGCGTCTTTGAGTGAAAAATGCGACAGCCATGTTTTTGTTATTTAAGAACATTGTAGCCAAAGTTTATTTTTACTTTACTTGCTTTTACCCAAACTGAAACCCTACAAAACCTTATTTTCTTCAAATCCTTAACCCTATTAATACACCTTCAACCCTAGATTTAAGATCTTTCTAATTGGAATTTTAATAAGATCAAATAACGACTTTTGAATATTTTTGAAGGAAAAACATGTTTTTCAGATAAGATTTTCTAAATACTATTAAGTAATATATTTGAATTAAATTTTTCCTAAATCATAATTGCGCATGTTTTGTAAATATTATTAGGAACCTAATTAGGGGAACTCATAACCTAATACAAAATATATTTTTATGAACTTTGTGCAATTGAATCAATACTTGAAGGCTTGCATGTTGTAGGATATTTGGACTATATTGTTGTTGGGATTGAATTGTATAACATGTTAAATTTTAAATGTATCCCGAAAATATTCTAAGGCTTATAAAATCAAATAATTTGTGAAAATTAGTTATAACCTTGAAATATGTTGTTTAAAATTATTAACTTACATGTTTAAATCATTATATGCTTTAATTTGGCTAAAACTCCCATGACTTAGAATATTGGATTTTGACAACTTGTTGGGACATTATATTGGATTTTTAAATCATTTGATGAAGTTGATTACATTCATATGTAATTGATCCAGCATAAATATGGAATAAATAATATAACTTTGTCTTAGAGAATCTACTTATCGTAGAAATTGGTAATACATTGTAATAATAATATAGTTGATATTATCGAGTTACATACATTATATTGTACTTGTAATTAAATTTCTTGTAGTAGTTGTTCTCTAGGTATGGGACTAGTGAGTGCTTACTTATCTGGTTAGTTATTTCCAAAGTATGGGAATAGGGAATGTTTGTGTCTTTGGGTATTTCCTAGGTATGGGAAAAGGAGATACGTATGGTTCTTGGTGGTCCCTAGGTATGGGACTAGTTATGGATTAGTTTATAATACCCGAGTATTTTGGGGAAAAGTGTTAATTAATGAGAATACGAATAAAACCTTAGATAATAATGATTATTATAGATTTTTGGATTTTTGTCATCATTATAAGTACGGGTGTATAGTGGTTTGCTACACTATATGTGTGGGACTAACATGGTCTAGGTACTTCAACTAGATTTATATGGGCATGACGGTATGTGCAGTTTCTAGAGTTGGTTGTCTATGATAATATGCGTGCGACCAATGAAATTTATCTATGGTTAAACCTTTATGTGTGTGTCATGGTTTGTGCAGTGAGCATTGTCTGGATACAAAAATATGTGTGGGACCTAGGAGAACTTGGCTATAGTGACGAGATATTTGTGCAGATACATCACAATATCTATATGCGACATCATGGACCATAAGTCTATAGTGATGTATGGGTTATCATTGAGATAAGATGGTTGGTTCGCCATGGTATGTGAAGTGTCGTATAGAATATTGTCTGACTGTAGTGGTGTAGAAATTGAGATAATCGATATTGCAAACAAAATGTTGAAAGTTACAGATGTGGAAGATTGATAGTTTACTTGATGTAACAGCCCGCCTAATTAAATATCGGGTGATTAGTCATATATTTAATTTATTCAGAATATCCAGTTGGTTCATTCTCAGCATCACTGTGGAAAAACAATTTCCTTATTAATCACCTAATAGTTAATTAAGTTAAGTGTCAAAAACTTTTTCCATTTTTAATTTAATTAAAACCATTCCACGACACGGGATAATAATATGCAACAACACATCACAACCGAATTAATTATAACAAGAATAAATATGACTGGAATAAATCTCCAGTTAAATTATAAATTCTCCACTAAATAAAACTGATATCCACAATGCTTACATAATTAATTACAACCTCTAGAATCCTGGGCAACATGCCCTAAATGAAGTAGACGTTACAGATGAGTGAATCAACAGAAAGGAAACGTCTAAACAAAACTCTCATCTCTGCTAGTAGCTATAATCCATCGAAACATCCATAATCTATGCTAGGCATCCCTGCTGCTGGATACCTGATGTACAAGATATAGTAGAGAAGAGAATATGCAAGGAAACGGGTCAGAGCCCGATTGTAAAAGATTTTAAAAATAGCAAGTGCTTAACAATTACAACTATGCATTTATTATGTACATGTTAGTTTCTCGAGCTCTCTCTTGAGAATTATCACCTCTCATCTAGAGTGCACATCTATCGTATCATATTATCTTCCGAAGTAAGGTTCCCTCCTAACTAGAAACATAATTCTAACCCATATCATAAACCCGTATGTCCCATACCATATGTATTATAATTATTCATATTCATTTATCTTTAATATGAACTAGTCATGTTACAACCTTGGAATTAAGTATTCACTTACTTGATTCAATTCAGATTCCATTATTTACTTATATTTATAACATTACACAGTAGATTAAATCACTATTTATATTTTTAATCTACAATTTCTCACAGAAGATTACATCTCTATATCTACAATGTCACATAGTAGATTACATCACAATTTATATATATAATATCACATTAATTATATATATAATAATACGACACCCCCCAGTCACAACTGCGGTGCATGCATACTCTGCTATCATGTCCTGATACATAATGTTACTGTATAGAGGACAAATGATTCGGTGTCTCTCACGAATCATATAACATAACATAAACATATTGGAGTCGAGCATACTCCCCGGCGAAATGGTTCACTCACATACCTATGCTCCCATTCAGCCGTTGAAACTATCATATACATCGATAGCATGTGTCCAAGGTCCTATGCTCAGGGTACAAATCTAAAATCCCTCCCAATTGGGCGCACAAGGATAAGACCGTCCACAACGCGAAACCTCCACCCCGATAGCAAACAGCGTAGGTATGTCATACAAACAAATAATAATATAGGTATTCATCATACCTATATAAATATAACATTAAGAAGGTATTCACACAACCATATGATAATAACAGGCAATCATCTCACCTATATATATAATAACAATAGGTATTCATCATACCCATATATAACCATAGGGAATACGCACAACCCATATAATAAATCCCATACATAGTATAATTATATACCGAATATCCTATGCATTTTTCGATTATGTCTTTAATACTCAAAGTATATATTTTCGAACTTATCTACCCGCGTGATGGTGATCATTTAATCCTCAAATAAATTCAGTAAGTAAACATCACATCCTACAAATCTATGTCATCACGACTCCCGAATTTCTACGAATTAAATTCACTTTAATTAGGTTTATTCCTCGATAATCCTTAAATCACTCTTAACCCTTTATTCCTTCTCTTAAGGTTAATCCCAATTATACCTAAGGTTATACTAGTAATTTATGATTCTCTTACTACTAGTCCTAACCTTAAATTATCGTTTATCCGATTTAAACCCCAAATAATATAACTCTAAAAAATAACTCTTCTAATTAATCACTCATTAATTTTCCCTCATTCATAATCCCAAAATAATATTTTTCGGGTCTTAATTATATCATACTGCCCTTCCCTAAGTCCCATTAAGTTCATTTAATAATCACTAAAAATTCCTAAAAGTTTTGGGATTAAATCAAGAATTAAAAAGGGATAAGTTCATCTTTTCTGGGGAGGTCGATCGATCAAAGTTCAGGGGTCGGTCGATTGATCAGTCGATCGATCGAGCTTCAAGGCTTGATCGATCTATCGCCCAGTTATCAACCCAGAATCTGTAACTTTTATCTTACGAGTTTCACAACTTTTAATCATTCAAAACCTCTATTTTAACGTCCCAAATTTCTTATAATCCATACCACATGATATAGCAACATATGTAAATGATTCCTACTAATCTAAGAAACCTAGAATCATCAAGAGTTTGGATTAAAGTGTATATATTTCATATTTTCCAGAAAAACTAAAATATACGTTACCTCAAGAACAATCCTATAACTTTCTGAATTTCTCCAACATGTGATGTTTATTTCGTGGATTAATATCTACCAATAACATGAGATTTATCCTACATATTTCTTCTTTCCATAAATGAATTAACGTCTAACTAGTTTATTTCCAAAACAAAAAATTTCTCATAATTCCAGAAAACTCATATTTTATTATTTCTCCAAGAACATCATATAAACTAAGATTTTCTTCACCAATAATTCCCAAATTTCATTGGTTAAATTCTATACTCAAAAGAAAATCAATCCTACATCATTCTCCTTTCAAAGATTCGATTAACATCACCATAATTCATCTTTGATTATGCATTTTTTCAGAATTTTCTAAACAACCTAACACAGACAATATACATGCTAAATTTGCAATAATTAATCACTTCGTAGGTCTGGTCCATTGAGTATGATTGTCCACTGTTGGTTCTCTCTTTTTCTGGCCAACTTCCGGCAGTGGTGGTGGTGGCTCTTGGTGGTACAAGGTGGTGTCCCTTGGTTTGCTCCAAAAACCTCTTCATCTCCTTGGAAAAAACCCTCACTCTACTCAAAGACCTTTCCTTTTCTTTTAGGTGAATGAACCTAAGTTCTCTAATCTCCTCACTAATATAATAAAACCCAATTTTCGTGTTTACTATTCACCTCTCAATTAAAATGACCAAAATACCCCTCCGAGGTGTCCTTTCGGTTCTAAAGTGCCCCGAGAACCTATACAAACGTCCGAGCAAACTTTTTTGACTATTTGAACCCTTACGAACACTTTGGCACAGTCAAAATGACCATTCGGATAACATAATAATAAATCACTTTTATGTCATTAAATTATTATCCCGACACGTCTCAAATGCGCGTCCTGACTTAATTACCATAATTGTCGTACACATAATTCGGGACAATTTTATAAAGTCATAATCAATTGTAAAGTCATATTCATATATATTACTTTAATCACTAAGTAATATTTAACATAAATCACATATTACTTTATTCTCGAGTAATATTTAAATTCAGATTAATTTTCAATTATAGCACAATTAATTCTAATTAATCCCATTTTAAAAGTCAATAAAAATGCGGGGTATTACACTTTATTCTTTAGTTAAGTACCTTATCGTTAATTAAAATATTTTATTGTGATATTTATCTCGTATAGTGCTTATGTCTGGGTTCATATAACCCTAATTAGGAAAGAAGATAGTATTTTTTGTGGTCTTTGAACCATTGTTGTTGACTAACATTTGAGGTTTGGTTGTTGTTAGCTTCATAGATGGAGTGGTAGGAGTGCAACTTGAGGTATTCTTATTATTTCAAATAGTTTTCATTATTAATCGTTTACTTTATGAGACATTTTCATTTAGACTTAGTGGGTCTTTATACTCCATAGTTGTTTACAATTTTTATTGAGAGATTATGTTGATGACATCTTATTATTTGGATTTTTATATTATCGAAGTTTTAGCACGGTGATGGATTTGATTATGGTGAATTGATTATTTATTATTTAATATCTAATTTAATATCTTGTAGGGAAAAAATTAATTTCTCATATTTATGTCACATACTAAGAATTGTATTTTAGTTTTAATGATCGACATATCCTGGCATTGGAACGTCTTAAACTTTAATGAAAAAATGTGTGGTTTGATACAGTCAGTATAAAATCATGGTCTTAGGTCTCGAGTGTTATGAGTTTTGTATAGCCTTTCATGTGTCGATCTTTTATACATTTTGTTGATTTTTACTCTTTAAGCTTTGATCTTGACATACGTTTTTGTCCCTATCTTATAGGAGGGGAGAACTAGGAGAGATGGATCTAGGAGAGCTAGTTCAGTTACTGGTTTATCGAGTCATAAGAGATTAGGACATTTATTTTAGGAATTAATGAGTTAACGGATATTATTCAGGAGGCCACCATAGTCGATATTTATATTTCTAGATAGAGACTTGAGTCCTAAGGGGAACAACAGTATGGAGTGCCCAAATCTACCTGGGATAAGATGGGGGGAAATTTTAGAAAGGGTAGTCCTCCCACTTTTTTCGGGGATCTGAACTAATGGTGGCTCACAAGTGGAGGAGAGACATAGAGAGGCCTATCAGTGTGGCCATCCCTCGATCCTCGCGGAGGGAGAGACAAAGAAGAGGGGGTGTCTCTTCATCTCGAGAGGATCTTGGTCCCGCGCATCCCTCTCGGGAGCGCTTCGGTCGGCGTCAATGATGAGGTGAAAATGTAGAGAGATGGAGTCACTAGTCTATTTTACTCAAAACAAACAAAAGAAAATGGAGTCATCCCGAAGACAGCATCCAAAAACATACTGATACATATGAAACCAAAAATGATTCGAAAAGGGTCTGAAGGCTAAGTTACGAATTGCGAAGGTGTTAGGCACCCATTTCACCCTTATGGTCTCTCATGGGTTATTGTTATTTTCCTTTATTTCCCCGTGAAATGTGTGCATGTGTATATGTAATGGAAATAGGAATCATAGACTTGTATCATAGAAGAGATAAAGTGAGTCATCCGTAGGAATGTTCCTAAAAGTAATATTAGAAAATAGAATATACGCGATTATCCTAGCGTTGATCATTATAAGGGAACGATAACGCATATGGAATAATGCTCCATCAAGAACAAATATATAGAGAGAGAGTCTAAGAGAGTTATGTTTAAAGAATATAGAAAAAAAAGAAAAAAAGTAGGAATAGGACTCGAGTCTCGAGTTTTGCCCCGAGACGCCTACATAGCCTATAGAGGTATCAAAGTCCACGTAGTTCGTATGCAAAATGAGGGGTGGGATTGATCCCATAAATCCAATCGGGGACTTCTTTTACATGTGTGTGCGTGTAAAAAAGTGTTTTAGTTGTGAGAAAAGTGTGAGAATTCCCGTTTGGAATTTTATGAGCAACCCTCTTTTTCTTATTTTTTGGGGGGTTTTATTTATATGAAAATAAGAGATGTGCAATAATACTAGATAAAAAGTATATTAGAATATGTGAGATGAGAGATGAGAGAATAAAAGTGCTAAGTGATCAAACAAATTAATGCGAATTTAGGAGAATTTAAAGAGAGAGTTGAGAAAGTTGGACCTTCTTGAAGATCTTGAGCTTGATCTTGGATGTTGGAGAGCAGCCCATGCACTTGAGTGATGAGGGAGGGTAGTTAATTCACCAAGTTTGATGAAAAATATGATGAAATGTGAAGGTTGGAAAGGGATTTGGATGGGGAAATCACGCTGACTTCGAGAGACGTTTTCTGAGCTCGTTGAGAGTGATGGGTTTTAGATCTTGTTTTTTCTTGAAATGAGGTCAGGCCCTCCTTTTTATAGGCTTAGGGCCTTGCCGATCGGCATAGCCCTGGTCCTGCCAATCGGCAGGTGTCATTACACCAAAACACGCTATTAGTAACACAATTTTTCCATTACTAAATATATTAGTAACATAATTTTTCTGTTAGAAAAAAGGCGTGGGGCACGAAGCTAGTAACGGTAAAATTCTGTTACTAATAGTAACGGAAAAAATTAGAATTAGTAACGCTAATTTCTATTACTAATAGTAACGAAAAAAATAGAATTAGTAACGGTAAAATTTTGTTACTAATAGTAACGGTAAAATGCAAAATTCGTAACAGTTAAATTATGTTACTAATAGTAACGGTAAAATTCAAAATTAATAACGCTATAGTTGTGTTACTAATAGCAACGGAAAATTCAGAATTAGTAACGATAAAATTCGGTTACTGATTGTAACAAAAAGATCAAAATTAGTAACGGTAAAGTTATGTTACTAATAGTAACAGTGAAATTCATAATTAGTAACAGTAAAATTGTGTTACTAATCTTAGTACATATTTAAAAAATATATTTTTTATGGGCCCTCCCCAAATCCAGAACCTTTGGCCCATTACACCAGATTAATGACAAAGAAGAAACCATCATTTAGTGACCTAAATCATTTTCTTTCCTGATACATGTTATTTATGGCTCGGAGTCAATAACAAAACGAAACGCATACAGTTCAAAATTGAGATCATGTTGTAATCAAGAAATGTACTGACCAAAGAAAACAAAAGTTAGTGCTTTAGGCAGCAACACAAGTTGATAACTTTCTGTCATATGATAAAATTGTTCAATGATACACCGACTATACTGAAGTTTTTGCATCTCAAGCAGTCTAGAAATAGAAGGAAAAACAAATAAAAACACCCTATCGATAGTGTGCTAGAAGTGAAGCATGGCTATTTTGTCACTAAACCATATGAGAATGAGTTTTCTGAAGAGATAAAGTCATGCATTAAAAGTTCACTGGATTAACCCTGACTCAATTTTACGTATAGGCAAGTCATGCTACAATACAACAATGATCAGTATCTTCAGCAGGTCAAGTCTTCATCCCCACCCATTCCATAATCTCTTCAAATCCAAAACTAAAAATCCACAATGGAGATCCCCCAGGTACAGGAACAAAACCACAATGGAGATCACAGAAACTAAGGAGCCATATTTAGCCAACAATCTCTGGATATAGAAAAGAAATTAGAGTGTGAGAATGATAAAAAGGTTTTGGTCAGGCTATAAGCAATATGAATTGTTGAAGTAATCACCTCAGATGTTATGAAATGTAATTAGAAAGGCACTACTAATACTCTTACTCCTCACCCCACCCCACCCACCCGCCCACCCAAAAGGTCCCCACACACACAAAACAGAACAAACACATGGAGAAGAATACGATCTAGAAATATTTTAATGGTCCTCACTTAAAAGACCTAGCTAGGAAAAAATAGCCTTTCTAAATTATTGTAACTTCACTGGTTACAATCAACATTACAGTAGGTTATGTTTGGTCCCGCGTGAGTTAATTGTGAAACATTTTTTAGTTGTTCGCAGTTAAATTTTTTGTTCCTCTAAAATTGTAAATACCTGTACAGGGTATAATTATGTAATTATAGACACCCCATTCTGTTACCCCCCCCTACGTCTCCTTAGGTCCCTAGTACCTCCCTTCATCACCGTAAACCCAGGTCATGTTCCGAGTACTGACCTGGAGGCCATCGGGCACTCCCCCAGCTCAGTTTGACCCAAAAGTCAAACTCTTCATCTTGATCGAGACTGAATGAATCTTCGAAGGGAACTGGATACCCTTTCCAACGATCTTCCCCGTGAGCGATTTCGACTTACCATGCGGACGAACAATCCGTTTGTGTCCGAAACCTGACCCAGAGGCCACGGGCGCTCCCGGGCTCAATTTGACCTAAGTCAACTCTTCATCTCAACTGAGGCTAAATGAATCTTCAAATGGAATTGAATACCCTTTCCAACGGTCCGTCCCATACGCGATTCCGACTTTCCATGCGGACGAACGATTTGTTTGACTCCGGGAGGTCACCGAATGCTTCCTGGGCCCGGTTGACCAAAGTCAACTCCCCAAATCAGGTCAAACACTTTGGAATGTCGAAGTACATCTCCTAACCTTTCCAACGATCCACACTGTGTGCGATTCGTACTTACCATACGGACGAACGGTCCATTTGCGTCCGAGCGATTGCCCGTCCAATGGACCGACAAATGCTTCCGAGCCATATTTGACCCAAAGTTAACTCCCGAACCCGGGAGTGGTCCAAATAACTTTCAAAGGTCTCTGAATTACCGTTCCAACGGTATGCCCGTGCGCGATTCTGACCAACGATTTACCCTCGGCGGTCGATTTTCTGAAAAATCCTGAAGCGCACTGCCAAATGGCAGGTTCCAGACCCTGCCTATCGGCACCTGCCGATAGGCAGGAATAGATATATGCCGATCGGAACTTACCTGGGCCTATAAAAAGAGGCCTTCACCTCATTTGCAAGGAGATCCCAGATCTGATAAAAATCTCTCTGAACAAATCCCAGAAACCTCTCTCGAAGGCAGCGTGATTTCAACATCCAAATCCCTTTTTTACTTCCACTTTTCATCATCCTTTTCATCAAACTTGGTGAATTAGCCACTCTCCATCATCATCCAAGTGCAAGGTCTTCTCTCCAACATTCAAGATCAAGCTCAAGATCTTCAAGAAGGTCCAACTTTCTCGAAATCTCTCTTAAATTCCCAATAACTTGTTTTCTTATTTAGCACTTTTATTATCTCATCTCACACATCCTAATATACTTTTTATTTAGTATTATTGTACATCTTTTATTTTCATAACACCCAAAAAACAAGAAAAAGAGGGTTTTCTCATAAATTCCAAGTGGGGATTCTCACACTTTTTCCACACTTTTCTCACAACTAAAACACTTTTTCTACACACACACACTTACAAATAAGAGATTCCTCATTTGGATTTATAGGATAAACCCCACCCCTCTTTTTATATGCGAACTACGTGGACTTTGATGCCTGTATAGGCTACGTAGGCGTCTCGGGGTAAAACCCGAGACTCGAGTCCTTTTTCTCTCATTTTCTATCTTTTCTAAATCCATTTTCCTTATATTCTATATACTTTCCCTTAATAACGTATTGCTCCATATGCATTATCGTTCCATTATAATGGTCAACGTAGGGGTAATCGCGTAAATCTTATTTTTCTAATACTATTCTTATATCTTCCTACGGACGACTCGCTTTATCTTTTCCATGATACAAGTCGAGGATTCCTACCTTCATTATATATATATACACATGCACACATATCACGGGGGAAACAAAAGGAAAATAGAAAATATTCATGAGAGACCGAAAGGGCGGAATGGGTGCCTAACACCTTCCCATTTCGTAACTAAGCCTTCGAACCCTTCTCGAATCGTCTTGGTTTCGCACGCACCAGTATGTCTTTGGATGCCATCCTTCGGGGTGGCTTCCCCTTTTTTCTTTTATCTGTTTTGAGTAAAATAGATCGGCGACTCTGAATCTCTCTACATTTTTATACCACATCTCAAACGACGCCGGCCGAAGCGCTCCCGAGAGGGACGGGCGGGACCCGAAGGATCCTTTCCTTCACGCGCCCGCCCGCACGGCGAGGATCGAGGATGGCCACAGTGGCGACTTTGTTGGGGATATGTGTTTTGTTTGTGGGCTTGACTCTATTTACATGAATGCTATATTTGCTTATGTTTCCCCCATATTTGCATGTTCCCCTTTCTCATATGTATCCCATGCTTATGCTTATATTCACACACTTGTAGAAATTTCTCCATATACACTTCACACCACGTGCACCTAGGATCACATGTATATCCCCATGTTGCACGCATCACCCATCCATACTTGGTGTACCTTTTGGGGTACTTGTACTTTGCTCCCTATTTGGCATAATCAAGAAAAGGCATTCTCATCATAAGATACTAATAAGATAATCATGCATGATTCACACGACATCACCAAAGAGAATTGATATTGACCAAATATTGTCCAGTAACTGGAGGGTCACTTCGTGATGGGCGCTGGTCCGGCAGGTCGCAGTTAGCCTAAGCGATATGACTATCACCTTCCATTGGCCAAGTACCTTCGACGTATATCGAACGGTTCCCCCGCATCGTATCGCTTGACCGAAGTCATGACGGGAGGTATATCGCAAGGAATTCGTTCACGTACGTCGAGTATATTGAATTCGCTCTCACACGTACCGTCCCCACGAGGTATATGGTGAGGCAATTCACGTACACTCAGGTATATCAAATGGCTTGTCCACACGTACCAATTGCCCGCAAGAGTAAGGCGTATATCGTGGAAGTCACGCCAAAGGGGGGAACCCATGCCGATTCACCCAACCAACTGCATACCCGCATATAGGTGTCAGACCTAGGACACGCACTTTAGATTGCCAGTTTTTACCAGAAACTCTGCCGAAATTCCGGGTCGATCTGCCCCCCAAATTTTGTGCATTTTTAAAATGGGACCCTGTCTGTGAGCCTGGTTACAAGTCCAAACCATAGCTTTGCATATATTAAGACCCCCACTTTTCCAGGCTCGGGTCCCGTCCGGTATTGTATTTAGGAGAATTAAATACAAATGAAAACATAATAATTGTAATAATCATGTTGAGTTTCGTGTCCAAAAACATTTATCCCTTCTTTATTGAAAATATAAAAATAGTTCTTCCTTTTTTCTCGAAAATAAATCTCATCCTACGCCTTCTCAGGTCGATCGTAAGCCCTTGGCCTGGCTCCCTATTGGCTTCGGTCTTCAGTCAAATCGCCCCAGAGTTTCATCCGTTCCTTTACTACTTATTTCGAGTCCGGAATCCATCCATCTTCCATGGAGAATACAGATCAAGCACCAGTCATACAGTCGAATCTGACGACAATCCTAGCTCATCTCGTGTTTAAGATTGATAACCTCCAAACTGAGGTTCGAGAGATGCAACGAAACCAAGTTCCTATTCCTTAAGAGCCCGAGGCCTTATTCCCTAGTACTATAGGTCCACCCGAGCCCATCTGGGTTCCGAAATAATATCAGCACGCTCCATGTGCCCCTAGTGCCAATGGGTCACCGCCTGCCCAGCTTCCAATGCCAAACATTGCCCAGCCTATGGCTAACCTACTTGTGGCCGTTGATCCAAAGGAGGGGGAGTTGAATAAAGTTAAAGAGGCTCTCAAGATGCTCACCAAGAAGTGACCAAGTCAGGATCTCTAGGAATTACATGGACTACACCCACATGTCTCCTTATCCTAAAGCAAGATTACCCGAGAAGTTCAAGATGCCAAATATTGAGAAGTTCGGGGGGAGTGGACCCCCAATTGTTCATCTTCGCAGTTATCATCATTCCATGACTCTACTAGGGGCTTGTGAAGAGGTGATGGCCCAATTGTTTTAGCAAACTTTGAAGGATAGTGCCCTCCGATGGTTTTTATCTCTTGAGGAATCTAGAATCCGTAGCTGGGAGGATGTAGCCCGAGAATTCATATCGCAGTAAAGATACAATGAAGAGCTTGAGGTCACCCGTCGTGATTTAGAGCTGCTCAAACAGAATCCAGGAGAATCAGTCAGTAACTTCATAACTCAGTGGAGGGAGCAAGCAGCTACTATGACTAATCGTCCATTCGAGGAAGAACAAGTCAAGATAGTGAAGAAAAAATTCTTGCCCCATGTCCGAGCGATGATGGGAGGACAATAATATCCCCACTTTCAAGCTCTTAGAGAGGCTGGAGTGGAAATCGAGGAAAGCCTCATTAAAACAGAGGTTGAACCAAAGAAGGTGTCCGGACAATTCACCCCTAGAAAGTATGACAAGCCTGCCAGTGCTACCGTTTTGACCATCAATAACATCTCTCAACCAACCACATCATGGTCACCACAAAGCCACCCTGCCCCCATCCGAAGGGAATACACTGAGCTCCATGCTCCCCTCTCCAAAGTTTACCAAGCCCTCTTAAGCCGAAACCTCATCAAACCCTTAGATCCACATCCATTGCCAAACCCACTCCCAAGAAACTTCAAGACCAATGCTCATTGCGCCTTTCACCAAACTGATGGCCATAACACCGACCAATTCTTTCACCTTCAGAACATAATCCAAGATCTCATTCATCGGGGTACCATCGCCCCACCAGCCAATCCTAAGCCAAACACTACTCACAATCCACTTCCGAATCATGATAATGCCATCTTCTTATAAGAAAACCCAGATTTTGATCCCTCAACTCAAATCACACCCATATACCCTCCTAAACCTCTTCAAACTTGCCCATATTTCCTCCTACATCCTACTAGCCTCGCTGATCAGGCACTGTCACTCCTTACTAGAGCATGCATCGCTGTCCGTACCCGTTCTGAAAATAGAAGTATGAATTGTTAGAGGTGTTAAACGAACTCCTAGAGTTCGGGCTGAAACTGCCCTCATAGATGATCATCGATTACCAGAAGTTCAGCACACTGTTCTTGGAGGCACGGAAATGGGCCCGAGATTCAGACAAGTGGGTGGTACCAACCGACGAAGTCATCCTAGATGATGTTGTCCAGACTCTGGCAAAATTATTTGGGCAAACCAAGAGCATTTGCAGTATCACCGGGTTACTTGACACTTTGAAGCAGTAAGGGCGCTTGGTCCCTTCAATCACACATATCCCCACAGAATGGGAGGACGTGTATGAATAAGCCGTTGAAGTTGTGGAATGCATCGACTTTACATGGAAATACAGAATTATTACCACCGGATGGGAGGAAGAATTCGAAGATTCGAGTGAAGAACAAGCTTCAGGAAGAACTGGCCCAGTAGCCGACATATGTGGGATGATATCATTTGAATAACTCCTCGGAGAAATAAATAGGGTGGCAACACAACCTGAGATTAATGAGGAAACGGGATTCATGTTCTTTCCTTCTTCAGTAAATCACATGACCAGATTAGGGAGACATTACCAGGTTCCAAGCTCACTACCAGCAAATGACAAAGGGAATGGCGTTGAAAACCTTCCTATGCCAGATGACCATCGAGGAGAGCAAGATCCTCGATCAACTAAATAAAACTCAAGCTAACATCACCCTATGGGGGCTTTTCATGTCTTCCCAGCTGCACAGAAATGCTTTAATCAAATTACTCACCGGACCCATAGTTCATCCCTCCACCACACCAGAAGAAGCGGTAAATCTGGTCGGATCCTTGACCTCTACCCGAATGCTATCATTTTCTGAAGAAGAAATCCCCAGAATTGGGCAGAATCACAATCATGCACTCAACATCTCCGTCGAAGTCATGAGGAAGGTCGTGCCGCTCTCTCTTATCGATAACGGATCCGCCTTGAATGTTTGCCCATTGAGAACCTTCAAGTGTTTAGGCCTGAAAGAAAGCGACCTCGCTCTAACCTCCACCGCTGTGCGTTCCTACAATAATACCCGTCGTGAGGTGATGGGATCCATAAAACTTGTAATAGGGGTTGGACCTATAAACCCTGTCGTTGAATTCCAAATCATAGACATCCCATCTTGTTTCAACTTGTTTCTCGGACAACCCTGGCTCCACAATATCAAGTGTGTGTCTTCCTCACTCCATCAGAAATTGAAGTTCTTTGCCAACGGGGGAGTCATCACCATTTTGGGCGATGACGAAAATGTCGGGGGTGCAAGCTATAGCAGTCCAATTCTTGAGATACAGTACGGGTCAAATGATATGCTCCTATCATAATTCTGAGTCGATCCACTCCTACTCCCGGCAGGGGACGGTTTCAAAGAAAGGGTTTGTCCAGAATATGACCCTCATGGCAATGTCAATGTGATTCAGATGTTCAGAAACATGCACTTCATGTCCGGACTGGGACTAGGGAAAAGGCAGCAAGGGATACTCGAGCCCATCGAACTGAAGAAAGCTTTTCCTCCTTGTGGCTTAGGGTTCCAACAAGAAAGACCGAATAACCCTCCGAAGACTGGATGCCCAGTACATCATCTGTCATAAAGCTTTACTCAAAAGGAACATCGATGGAACTTGTGACAACCCTGCTTTTTAAATCTAATTAGGTTAGCTATGCCCAATTAAATTAAAGCGGAGTGTCAATATGTTGGCATTAGAAATAAAATTTAAATAAATACAGTAAAGTAAACATGTACACTCTCATATGTATAACCAAATCATATAATGACAACTATAACAAGTGAAACCAACTCATAACTATTAACTGCAATAATCCATCAGTAATCTCAAACTGAAAAATATAAAATGCCAATACATGCGGCCCAACACAAAATGGGAAAGAATAATACAACAATTCTCTCAAATACCAAGTAAAAACAACGTGATATTTATCTCTGATACCACCCTCAAGAAAAGGGAAACAAGCGACATAAATTAAAATAGAATAACTCCACGGCTACATGAATCCTAAGATTGATATGATCTCATCAGGCTCCGTAGTCTATTGTCCAGTGAGACGAGGACCTGTCATATATCATATATATATAGGAGAGAAGCAAGAAGCAAGATAGACGGACGTCAAAGCAAGAAAACAAGCTATAAGATTATAAGATGTACTTATAATGAAAGCACACTAGTCATTACTCGTCTCCAGTAATTAAGTTCTTCAATTACCCAACCAATGCTCATATGTCGTGACTACCCAACCCAA
The DNA here is from genome assembly GCA_949130495.1 of Sambucus nigra. Taxonomy (NCBI): domain Eukaryota; kingdom Viridiplantae; phylum Streptophyta; class Magnoliopsida; order Dipsacales; family Adoxaceae; genus Sambucus; species Sambucus nigra. The sequence goes on along the minus strand of OX422221.1, from coordinate 325,270,057 downwards.
ACTCGAGTAACGTGTAGTCTCATATCGTATCATGATTAATCATTATTAATCTCATTTCATTATTTAATGTATCAAAATATCTCCTTCAAGTATAATATCATATACATCGATTCGGGATATTACTTTAACACACAAGCATAATATCTCACACAACAAGTCATATCGGGTCACTATCGTTACCCGGGGCAACAAGTCGTAACACTAGGCCTACACACGAATATTCCCCAATATTACGTGGCAAGGGAAATCATACTAAGTCCTAAATCACATGGCGTTTCAAGGTCTTTCTCTCCGACCCGCATTACAACCATGTGTCCGGTTCCGGTGGTTTATCTCCGACACGGCACTCGAGCGGAACCTAACCGGATCAATCACAAAAAAAAAATCGCATTCAACATGTGCCTATGTCGACCGGAGGACTATTTTAGTGTATACTCGACAATATACATATAAAACAATTTCACGCTTATGTATATATACAATCGTGTCAAGTTTCTTACTCGAGTTATACCATAGTCATTATTTACAATATAACATAATTTTCATCATTAATTTACTAATTCAACATCAAATCATTTCAAGGTTATATATCCCTAATTACCATAAGTATGTGATCAAGTTAGGATATTAGGCACAACACCATAATTATCTTACTAACAACATGAAAAACATTAGCACTCTTATTTCAACAACATTCTGCCCAGAATTTAAAATGCAGATTCGAGGCTCTTCCGATCTGTTTTTGGAAAAACTTAAAACTACAAAGTTGTTCGGAACGTGATTTTCTACAAGAACACGCGAGCACGCTACCATATCCGGCCTAAAACAGACCTTAAACTAACATATAATATTCGCCCTGTTTTCGACAACATTCTGCCCAAATTTTTAAAACGCTTATTTAAGGCTTTTTCGATCCGTTTTTGGGAAAACTTAAAAGTACAAAGTTGTTTGGAACGTGATTTCTACAAGGACGCGTGAGCACGCTACCATATCCTACCAAAAATAGACCCGAAACTAACATATACAATTCAGACCTGCTCACGACAACTTTCTGCGCAGAACCGTAAAACGCAAATTGGAGGATTTTCCTATCCGTTTTTAAAAAAACTTAAAACTACAAACTTGTCCGGAATGTGATTTTCTATCGGACAGCGCGAACGAAACATTCATTTTCGGAACCAAAACAGCTCAAAATAGTTTTTAATATGACGATTTACTCAATTTCATAGATTTCTAAACTTTAAGAGTTTGTTCAACAATTCAATCCCTATAATGATGTTATTGCATTTGAATCTACATGGATGATGATCCTAATACATTGCATATCATTTTTAACATCAATTTAATATTAATTTAGGGATCCAAGTACATGTTCGTGTGAAATTTCATTATAGATGCATAATATACACATATAGGTTATTAACTTGCCTTAGATTTTATGGAGATGTTGATGAAGAAGATGACAACCTTCTTCTTCTCATTCTTGTTCTTCTTTCTTTCTTCTTCTTCGTCTTTTTCTTATTCTTCTCTCTCTCTCTCTACCAAACCCTAGCCCCATTTTGTGAAATGAAAGAATGAAGACTTCTTCTCTTCTTTTCTATTTATACCTAGGGTTAGTTTATTTACAAAAATGCCATTGCGCTAAATTTAACCCTCTCGATCCTTTTACGCGTTAATTCTCTTGTAATATTTAAGTCGCACATTCATATATCAATGAATTCATTTTATCTTTTCATTTCCAATCATTTTGAATATACATACTGACATAGTTTTATTTCTAAACATTTAGAATATATATTTATTGAAATAGTTTTTTTTCATTTTAACTTTTCAATTCAATCAAAAATGCGGGGTATTACAGAACTCATTTACACTGCATCGCAGGGGCTGAGATTGAGAAAATAATGCAAAAAATCCTCAGTGGGGAATGCAGACCCCACATGAATGGTCACATGCTCGCCAAGAATATCATCCGACAGGGTTACTACTGGACCACCATGATCCAGGATTGCACCGCCTATGTCCGGAGGTGCCTCGAATGCCAACAATTCTCCAACCTTCAACACTTGCCTCCGCGAGAATTATACAACATGGCCTCTCCCTGGCCTTTCTCCACATGGGGTGTCGACATCATAGGGAAGGTTATACCAAAGGCTTCAAACGGACATGAGTTCATCCTGGTTGCCATTGATTACTTCACCAAATGGGTCGAGGCTGAGTCATACGCATTATTGAATGCTAAGAAAGTGGACAAATTCCTTAAGAAAAATATCATCTACCGACATGGGGTCCCGCATGAGCTGGTATCAGATAACGGGTTGCATTTCGAAGCAGAAGTCACAGAAGTAGTCAACGAGTAAGGGATTCAGAGACACAAATTTTCTCCCTACCGACCTCAGACCAATGGTCCAGTTGAAGCCTCCAACAAAAACCTCAAATCCATTATCAGCAAGATGACCGAAAGTTGTAGGGATTGGGCCGATCGGATCCCATACGCCCTTTGTGGCTATCGAACCTCAATCCGAACCTCTAATGGGGCTACCCCTTACTCCCTACTCTACGGCATGGAAGCAGTCCTACCTGTGGAGCTGGAAATACCCTCGCTACGCGTCATGCTCGAAAGCAAAGTTAGTGAAGAAGACTGGTGCCAAAGCCGTCTTGATGATCTATCCCTCCTAGATGAAAGAAGATTAAAAGATCTTTACCACATACAGGGGTACCATCGCCGAATAGTGCGATCATTCAACAAAAAAGTGAAGGACCACAGTGTCCGGGAGGGGGATTTAGCCCTCAAGGAGATAATAGAACCCATCTCGGACCCCAGAGAGAAATTCAAGCCTAATTGGAGCGGCCCATACATTGTGAAGAAAATCTTATCCGGCGGTGCCGCCATGCTCACTGACCTAGATAGGGAGGAGATGGCTCGTCCAGTAAACCTAGATCGTCTTAAGAAATTCTACCCCTAGTCCGAAATCTCGGCGCGCTACGACTCTTCTCATCCCCCTTCTATTCTAATAAATATAAATAAAAATAAATAAAAACTCTTCATTTCCCTCTACCCAGACCTACGTGGGCCTGATCCTCTACAAAAACTATTTTAAAACTTTTCAAAAAACCCCAGAGGTATGTAAGCAGCTCATACTCCTCATATGAGCGCGGCCCTTTCTTTTTCACAAAATACTATTCTTTTCTTACCTCCAAGAACAGCGGTTCATTCTAAAAATATTTGAACAAAAGAATTATGTATGCCTTAGCGATCAGTATAGATAATTCAAAATACAAAACTCATCAAAAGGCACAGCTGGGTGATCAGAAACTTGTTTATTTCATTAATAAAAAATTATACTACGGATTACATAAGAAAAGGAACGGATAACTCCCATCCCCCTACTACCATAAAAAGCCAAATAAAATCCCCACATACATTCCCTATTACACAAATAAACTCTCCAAGAGTCCTACCCACAGCTACCAGAGGAGCATGCACCCTCATCATCTACATCCTGAGGTCCCCAAGTTTCCCCTGCCTGAATAGAGTGTCGTAAACACTCCATGGACCGATGAGCCTTAACCATCTTCGAAAGACCACAACACCCCCTTCCATGGCGTTAGATATGACAAACCATCTTTGTACAGTCTCTACTGCCAACATCTTGGTGACTACTTTCCTCCACAACCACTTCATATAATCTTTGGGGACATGACAAACCTTCCCGACAGACTGAGAGGGATGGGTCGACGGACGCCGATCTTCCCACAGAGATCCAATCCACAAACGCAGGCGCTCAGTTGAATCTTCTACCGGAAAGAAGTTTGAGGTCCGAGGGCGCACGACCTGCGCCCAGCCGAATTGGGGAAAAAGCCGCCAAGGGGAGTAAAAAGAGGTATGTCTAAGACCAACCAGACGCACATATGAATACTCTCCTAGCTCTAGAATAGGCTATAATTGTCCCCACCAACGCACTGACCAATACAAACCACAAGACCCATGCTCCATAAGCCAATTCTCACAGTTCTCAACATACAGGCCACCGCGGATGAAGTAGCGTGAAAAGAAGTTAGGTATGGACGACAAGGGATACTCCGGAGGAGTCGACAAGCGAAATTTTTCAGACAACAGCATGAACAGCATCACAGGGCTACCCCTCAAAAAGTCAGAACGGCCTTCTCTCCAGGCATCAAGGACATTCAGGGTCTCCGCTAGTATCACCATCGCAGGATTGCGACAATATGACATCCATGAGGTAATGGAGGCAAGTTGTGGGCCACTTGCACCTCCTCAGTCACCAACAGAAATTTTGAAACCAGGCCCAGAACCACGGCTCCAGTATAGCCAGCATCACCTACTTCCTGCAAATGCACGGACTGCAGCACCGCCGGGAGGGAGATCACTCTTCCAACAACTAATGATCTAGCCGCCGAAGGCAAAATATGAAGAAGCCCGGCCAACAAAGCCCTAGGAGAACGGGAAAATTTGAGCAAAGTCGCAGAAACACTGGGATATACACCCAGTATGGCAAAAAATTCCTCGTAGGTAGGACAAACTTCTTCCAACCCAAAGCGGAATACATGGTCTTCGGGGTACCAGAATTATACCACCGCCGTCAGCACGTTCCACTCAAAAGGTCGATTGCACCACAAGTAGACTCGACGCATGTTGAAAGCATCGTAGTCGACATTATAAGAGCACATAGCTTCCAAGGCTTCGAGGTAGTTGGCAAACTCAATGCTACCAGGGAGAGCCATCTTGCAAGGCTAAGAGATGGTGGGCAAGTAGGTAAGAATGCAAAGGTGTGATGAAAACACTCCACCTTTACCCCTTTTTATACTTGAAAATCCTCACAAGGGACATAATCCCTGCAGAAATCGGAGGGAATCCTACCCCACAAGGTACCAAAGGCTGAAGAGGGTACCAATCAAAGCTTTGAATTGATGGGACTAGACAAAACTGCTGATAGGCAGGTCAGGGTGCTTACCGATCGACAACCCCCCCATTTTTAGAAATTTCCCTTTTTTCCTCTTTTGTCAAATCAGAAAACTCAATAAAAATAAATTGATATTCTCAACAGAATTTCAAGAATCCCTTTTTTTCTCCTTATATAATTTTCCTTTTTAATTAAAAATTTTCCTTCAAAAAATTCCAAAAAATATTCCTTTTTACGGTCTCAGCAGCAAAGTAAAAAGCGCATGTGGATGCATTCATTCATCATTAAATAAAAGATAATCAAAAAACTCCACTGCATTGCATATATCTGTTTTCTATGTTACATCATTTTGCAGGAAATAGAAAGAAAAAAGCAAAAACAACGAGACTCAGCCCGAACCCACATTCTTTCTCTCTCTCTCTCTCTCTCAAGAGCTTCCACCCCTGCAGCGTGCTCTCTTCCTCCTACGGCGAGATGATGTACCCCCACTACCCGAACCAGAGTCCTCTACGGACGAGGAAGACGGCACCAAGAAAGAAGGAACGAGAATCGCATCCTGAATATGGGCGGTCGTCGAAGATATCCAGTCTCTAATGTCCCTGAGCCAAGTGGTTGACACCCGGACTTGCTGCAAGGAAAGGTGAAATTAGTATCAAAGCAGAAATGACCAAAATAGAAAAGAAAGAAAGAGAGGAACAGAAAACTATACCGCATGTCGAAGGACCTCCTATGTCAAACCCAACTCCTCCGGATCCATCGCATGAGGACGATGCAGCATAGGCACCATCCCTCCATCACCCCGCCGAATGTTGTATGAATGGGTATGCAGTCGTACAAAAGGGACCGCCGAGGTCGTCGCCACTGCAGATGCTGACGGACTACCACAACTGTGGGAAGATCCCACCGTCCGACTCGAACCCACCAGAGGGAAGGGCAATGCATCATATATGCTAGACGCCATCAACCAGCTCGTCACAAAATCCATATAGTCATACGGCACAGCCGTATCGGGGAATAGCAAGTAGGACTCGCCGATCATCTCTGCGATCCTCTCATCCTCCGACATCAGTCGCTCCTGCCTCATAGACGTAGGAGGCTAGGCGGGTGGCACCACCACCTCCTCCTCAGCAATCTAACGAACCACCCTCTCCCCGAGGTACCAGGAATGGCCGAACTAATGCGCCAGCAAACGCTTCATCCGCGCGTTCACCTCGGTCACCCTCGCATCTTGAATGGCTGTCCCCCAGGGATAAAAGGTCACCTAAATATCTCCAAGCGAGCATAAATCAATAAAAGATCAGAAGGAGCAAAAACCAAGATTGAAATGGAAAGAGTCTTACCCTACCACTGGTCAGGTCATTCAAGACCCGACGCACCGCCTTCAGGGAAAGAGATCCCTTCGACTGTCGATTGGCCTTACGCCATCGATACAATCGACAAAAGTCACCAACAGTGTCGTCCTTCAAAGAAAATAGCGGGGTATTGCACCCAATCACCTCATAGAACCATGTCTGAATTCACAAGCAAAAAGAGACGCATAAGGAAATGCGAATGCATGAAAGGAAAATGCGAGTACATGAAGGGAAAATGCAAATGCATGAAAAGAAATGCACAAACTGAAGAATACCTCAAGAAGGTACGTGGCCCCAGTGAAAGTCTGTCGGCAGCACCGGTTGAATGCATTCAGAGAAAAGTAAAGGGTCGCCAAGGTCAGACTCCCCCAATCATAGAAAGGGATGTTCAAAAACATCCTCAAGTACGGAAGAAACCACAAATGAACGACGTCGCCACTCGACGCGACCATGAAACCTCTCAGCACCAGAAGAATGAATAACCGGGCAATCTGCCTCACTTGCATCCCGTCCTCCACATCAATCACCCTGCTCAGCAGAACATCCTTCAGCAGGAACAAGCGGATAGAATCCCCAGAGACTATCCTCCCTACATCACCAAGTGCCACACGCACTGCCTCCGGTCTCACCCGTAAAGAGCGATCCACCTCTATCTGCTCTCCATCACAATCTAGCCCCAGCAGTTGCTGCACGTCTATAGGAGTCACAGTCATCTCCCCGAAGACGAAATGAAAGGTGTGGGTAGTGTCCCACCACCTCTCTCCCAAAGCGCACAAGACCGCTGTCGAACGAGGAATCTCATCCAGCGCCGATGCCAACCGCCCAAAACCCGCTGATGATACCATCCAACACACCACAGGTGGGAGATGCTCCCAGACATCCTTGAGCCCTGTTGTCCCACGGGCATGCATATTCTTCAAAGAGATATCAGACTAGCAAAAAGAAAAGTCTTATCAAAGGTCAAGAAAGAAAGAAAAACCACCAAAAAGAGAAGAATGCCAAAGGTCGGGTTACTTACATAACCACCGGGACCCACTCTCGAAGGGCGATGATGCGATGGCTCCCACAATAAGGTCCGCTCATCCGCAACAGGCTCAATTGCATCAAAGGAGTTCTCACTCCCCAAAGCAAGAGGCGCCCTAGCCCTCCACTCCACATTCGCCCAATCATCAACGGTCAACCACTCTCGATGGACTGTAGTGCTCACAAAAGTGGCCATTTCTTGAAGATCAAAATGATAGAACTATTTACAGAAGAATCATAGAGAGAGAAATCAAAAGAAGCTGTGAAAAAATGAGGGGATTCGCCCCTTTTATATAGGATGCCAAGCGCCATGCCGATCGGCATCTCCCCCTACCATACCAATCAGCACTGACCCCTTGCCTTCCCGAGGTAGCCCAAAAGTCCGTGCCACTGTCGAATGGCACCCTTCATACTATGCCGACCGGCACCCCCCCTTAAATTTTGGACAAAAATTCCCAAAAAATACTAGAAACCCTAAAAAAAATCACCGAAAAATTCCCAAAAATCCCAGGAAGGATTTAAAGCCTTTTTACCAAGAAAACTTCACGTTCCCTCGAGCGGAACCCCTCTTCCCCAGCGGAATCCTCAAAAACCAAGTGAAAACTCCTCCCGGCAAAGCTTCGGATCACCTGATCACTTCCCCAGCGGAATTCTCTTACAGCACCCAAAATAGGTTGTTCCCCCCTGCGAGGTCTCCTAAAGGCCTCCCCAGCTATCAGCTCCCTAGCTCAGATCAAAATCATAAAGCTCTTTATCCAGCAGAATCAAAATCCAATCTTTATCCACTCTTTAGGTCAAAATTTACCTCGATCTTGAATCGTCACCTGAGTTGGGTCAGAATTGACCCCGGTCCTCAGTCGTCACCACTCTTGGGTCAAAATTGGCCCCAGTCTTGGATCATCATCTAAGTTAGGTCAGAATTGACCTCGGTCCTCGGTCGTCACCACTCATGGGTCAGGATTGGCCCCAGTCTTGGATCGTCACCTGATTTAGGTTAGAATTAACCTCGGTCCTCGATCCTCGATCCTCGATCCTCGATCCTCGATCCTCGATCCTCGATCCTCGATCGTCACCACTCTTGGGTTAGAATTGGCCCCGGGCTTGGATTGTCACCTGAGTTAGGTCAGAATTGACCTCGATCCTCGGTCGTCACCACTCTTGGGTCAGAATTGGCCCCGATCTTGGATCGTCACCTGAGTTAGGTCAGAATTGACCTCGATCCTCGATTGTCACCACTCATGGGTCAGAATTGGCCCTGGTCTTGGATCGTCACCTAAGTGAGGTCAGAATTGACCTCAGTCCTCGGTCGTCACCACTCTTGGGTTAGAATTGGCCCCGGTCTTGGATCGTCACCTGAGTTAGGTCAGAATTAACCTCGATCCTCGGTCATCACCACTCTTGGGTCAGAATTGGCCTCGGTCTTGGATCGTCACCTGAGTTAGGTCATAATTGACCTCGGTCTTCGGTCGTCACCACTCTTGGGTCAGAATTAGCCCCGATATTGGATCATCACCTGAGTTACGTTAGAATTGACCTCGATCCTCGGTCGTCACCACTCTTAGGTCAGAATTGGCCCCGGTCTTGGATCGTCACCTGAGTTAGGTCAGAATTGACCTTAATCCTCGGTCGTTACCAATCTTGGGTCATAATTGGCCCCGGTCTTGGATCGTCACCTGAGTTAGGTTAGAATTGACCTCGGTCCTCGGTCGTCACCACTCTTGGGTCAGAATTGGCCCCAGTCTTGGATCGTCACCTGAGTTATGTTAGAATTGACCTCGGTCCTCGGTCGTCACCACTCTTGGGTCAGAATTGGCCCCGATCTTGGATCGTCACCTGAGTTAGGTCAGAATTGACCTCGGTCGTCACCACTCTTGGGTCAGAATTGGCCTCGGTCTTGGATCGTCACCTGAGTTAGGTCACAATTGACCTCAATCCTCAATCGTCACCACTCTTTAGGTCAGAATTGATCTCTATCTTGGATCGTCACCTGAGTTGGGTCAGAGTTGACCCCGATCCTCGATCGTCACCACTCTTTAGGTCAGAATTAACCTCAGTTATTAGACCTTTACCCTAAGCCCACAGATTCGGCTTTGACCCGCCAAATTGATCATCCCCAGCACACTCCTTAGGTCCGCAGAATTGGCCTCGACTCTGTGAATCGATCACACTCCCTCAAAAGCATCATATGGTGTCTATTCAACGATCATCATTTGTTACAAACTCACCCGTCGAGGGGATCTGTAAACACCCCATTATGTTACCCCCTAAGTCTCCTTAGGTCCGTAGTACCTCCCTTCACCATCATAAACCCAGGTCATGTCCCGAGTACTGACCTGGAGGCAATTGGGAACTCCCCGGCTCAGTTTGACCCAAAAGTCAAACTCATCATCTAGATCGAGACTGAATTAATCTTTGAAGGGCACTAAATACCCTTTCCAATGGTTCACTCCGTGCGCGATTCCGACTTACCATGCGGACGAACGATCCGTTTGCGTCTGAAACCTGACCTAGAGGCCACCGGGCGCTCCCGAGTTCTATTTGACCTAAATAAATTCTTCAGCTCAATCGAGGTTGAATGAATCTTCGAAGGTCCCTAAATACCCTTTCTAACGGTCCATCCCGTGCGTGATTTCGACTTTCCATGCGGACGAACGATCCGTTTGACTCTGAGAGGTCACCAAATGCTTCTCGGGCCTGGTTGACCAAAGTCAACTCCCCAAATTGGGTCAAACTCTTTGGAATTCGAAGTAAATCTCCTAACCTTTCCAATGGTCCACCCCGTGCAGGATTCGGACATACCATGCAGGCGAACAATCCATTTGCGTCCGAACGATTCCCCGTCCAATGGATCGACAAATGCTTCCAAGCCATATTTGACCCAAAGTCATCTCCCGAACCTGGGAGCGGTCCAAAGGACTTTCAAAGGTCTCTAAATTATCTTTCCAATGATATGCCCCATGCACGATTCTCACTAACGGTTTGCCCTCAGTGGTCGATTTTCTGAAAAAGCCTGAAGCGCACTACCAAATGGCAGGTTCCAGACCATGCCTATCGGCACCTGCCGATAGGCAGGAACAAATATATGTTGATCAGCACTTACCTGGGCCGATAAAAGGATGCCTTCACCTCATTTGCAAGGAGAGCCCAGATCTGATAAAAATCTCTCTGAACGAATCCTAGAAACCTCTCTCGAAGGCAGCGTGATTTTAACTTCCAAATCCCTTTTTTACTTCCACTTTTCATCATCCTTTTCATCAAACTTGGTGAATTAGTCACTCTCCATCATCATCCAAGTGCAAGGTCTTCTCTCCAACATTCAAGATCAAGCTCAAGATCTTCAAGAAGGTCCAACTTTCTCAAACTCTCTCTTAAATTCTCTTAAATTCCCAACAACTTGTTTTCTTATTTAGCACTTTTATTATCTCATCTCACACATACTAATATACTTTTTATTTAGTATTATTATACATCTTTTATTTTCATAAAACCCAAAAAACAAGAAAAAGAGGGTTTGCTCATAAATTCCAAGTAGGGATTCTCACACTTTTTCCACACTTTTCTCACAACTAAAACACTTTTTCTACACACACACACACACTTACAAATAAGAGATTCCTCATTTGGATTTATGGGATAAACCCCACCCCTCATTTTATATGCGAACTACGTGGACTTTGATGCCTGTATAGGCTACGTAGGCGTCTCGGGGTAAAACCCGAGACTCGAGTCCTTTTTCTCACTTTTTCTCTCATTTTCTATCTTCTCTAAATCCATTTTCCTTATATTCTATATACTTGCCCTCAATAACGTATTGCTCCATATGTGTTATTGTTCCATTATAACGTTCAACGTAGGGGTAATCGCGTAAATCTTATTTTTCTAATACTATTCTAACATCTTCCTACGGACGACTCGCTTTATCTTTTCCATGATACAAGTCGAGGATTCCTACCTCCATTCTATATATATACACATGCACACATATCATGGGGGGAAACAAAAGGAAAATAGCAAATATTCATGAGAGACCGAAAGGGCGGGATGGGTGCCTAACACCTTCCCATTTCGTAACTAAGCCTCCGAACCCTTCTCGAATCTTCTTAGTTTCGCACGCACCAGTATGTCTTTAGATGCCATCCTTCGGGGTGGCTTCCCCTTTTTATTTTGTCTGTTTTGAGTAAAATAGACTGACGACTCTGAATCTCTTTACATTTTTACACCACATCTCAGACGACGTCGGCCGAAGCGCTCCCGAGAGGGACGCGTGGGACTCGAAGGATCCTTTCCTCCACGCGCCCGCCCGCACGGCGAGGATCGGGGATGGCCACAGTAACTTTGGACAGAGTGATGATCAAAATTTATCTTCGAACGAGTAAAAATAATTTCACCACTTTAATTTTCACCCAAGTGAAACAAATAATTTCACCACTTTAATTTTCACCCAAGTGAAAAACATTTCTTCCCAAGCCAAACAAAGTTTCAAACGTGTGTCATCATACCAAATCCTTCCAGATGAAAATTCATTTTATATATAGTAACAACAAAGTGATAGCAACAATAGAATGCATCTCCAGTGCAATAACTAATAATGTGATAAACAACTTAACCAAAAAATACATCTTACCTTTGCCTGAGATAATGTGGAAGCCATCACAGACAAGTCCATGCATAAATCACAACAACTTTTCTTAGATAACACACAATAACGCATGTATGAAGAATTTGAAGCATTAATTTAGAATTATAAGAAACTTACCCACTCAACATTAACCACTGAGGGACTCCAGGAGCTTGACAGAAACTCCCGTATGCGCAAAATGAATATATAAAACATGGGAATCCTCAAAGGAGGGTTGGAACTCATGAACTCCTAACCAAATTCCTCACTGCTCGGTCACCTAGATGAATCCACTTTGGGATTATCTAAAAAGGTTTTCAGTCGGACCGAATCAAAAACTACCATTTTAATATTTTGGCGTTTGTTTTAAATTATTTTCTGCATATTTTAAATACATTTTTTCAAAAATGAGTATTTTTTCGACATGAATTGTAATTCGGAAATAATTGGAAATTAAAAAAATAAGAATATTGAGAAACATTTGCAATATGACGGTTAAGGACAGCAGATTCAAAAAGAATAGTCAGAATACTTACCTGAACAATAGTGTCGGAGCCGTGGTCTTAGAGGAGCAGGGGAGGCCGCCCGGGTCGGAGAAGAAATTGTGGTCGCTTGAGTTCTTCTGCTTAAACCTGGTTGAAAAACACAATTGATCATGTCATTGAATTTAGGCCCGTCTATATAACAAAGTTGTTGATACAAAATTGCGTGAAACCCATATGGGCAAGGTATGGATTTAATGGTTTTGGTGACTTCCTCAAACGAGATAGGACAACACAATATAGTTGTATCTTCTGCAGAGATCATAGGCACATTAGTATAACTGTGCGTGTCTTCCTTAAAGATGTCTTGGTCAAAGCACCAATTACCCGTTGGCTCAAAAACCGTACCATCAACTGTAGCCTAAATTCAATCTCGACAAGAGACGATCTATCCAGTGCATAGTCAGCCAGTGTACCTATCCTACTAGTCGCCAGAAGTTGCCGTGGAATGGCAGGCACCTGTGATTCATCAAAATTCTGACTCAGCTGCTATGGAGTGACCCATAAAGAGTCGATAAAATCGTGAGACTCCTTTGAATCCGTATGATGGTGACCGTCTAGCACGTGATCCTTAGCTGAATGACGTGGAGATTGAGTCTTCCTCTGCCACTTCTATGTGACCGTGTTCGTTGTGCACCACGCATGCCTCTCCACGCTACAGTTGATGCCTGCTCAGGTACAGGGGGAGGGGTGACCTATTAAACACTTCCAACATCTCGTGTTGCATCTAAGCCTATAGTGTACAACCCAATGATATGTCGTAAGGTAGTGCGTGCATCATCGGGGTCTGATAGTCCAGCACAGGCCCATTCATGTATATCGCGGCTAGCCGTTGCATCTTCAACAACGAAGACAAAGATAATATTTTAGAAATTTTTTAATAATATATAATTTTAGGCAAATAAGAAGTGGGATGATTAACACGTATTTACTAGAAGCTCGACAATCCCCCGAAACGGTAGGGCTCCGGGGGGTGGGGGTCAATTTGGATCCGATTAATAAAATGATAGATAATGTACTGATACCATAGCATGTACGGGTCATCTAACGGCATGACCCCATCATAAGGATCATCGACCACAATAGTAGTCTTCTCTTTCCCCACCTCTCAATGTATCTTTCGTGAAGTGTAGAGAATTCGCTAATAGCACATTCTCTCATGTTAATTCGATGCAACTCCTTGCTAGTGACGCATGCTGTCAGAACAGGATGTCGTATTGCAAACTATCTAAGGCAACGATCCGCTAGATGCCACTCCAAAACCTTGAAATTTATGAGGGGTACCCTAGCCCTCCATGTATTTGCACCTACTACGCAATAATTTGGGAGCTGCGCCATGACAACGTCTATATAAGGGAGCCAAATCATCTGCAAATTATTAAGAAATGTATAATAATTAGCAGTATATTAATGTTTAATAAAATGTACATAATTAATATAAAGAAAAAATATTTATGCACCTGAGATGGCTGCATCAGATCGGGCTAGTTCCAAAAATAAGTGAGAACATGCACGGGGGTTTCCTGCTTAGATAACGGGGTGGACCATATGAAAATAAAATAAGTATCAATGAAAAAAATGAATAACAAGTGACAAATGAATAAATAATGGCATTATAGTTTACCGGCATCCCAAAGTCCCCCATGGTAGTGGCTCGACGCCCTCAGCAGGTCAAGGCTTAACGTGCTCAAGTATCTATCGCTCTAGTGCCAAATGGGATAGACGCTCGTATCCCCATAACTGTGAATGAAAAAAAACTTTAATTACGTGTAATTATCTTACTAATATGATGCCATTTAAAACTCAAAATCTGTAATGTAAATGTCTTGTACCTGATACTTCATTTTATGCAACCACTGACACCTACATTGCTGCTAAGAACCGCAACAGCCTTCATCATTATCATTTGTGATCTGAAGAAATAATAATAAAAATTTCGTATCAGTAAGATATGTGGGTATGTGTTTGTTTGTGTGTTGTTGAAATCCAACCATGGGTAGAATAGATACAAGGATTATTAAGTTCATATGACTATTGAAAGGCTAAGTAAGAGCACAAAAACAGTTTAAAAATTCTCCAAAACTGAAGAAAAAGGAAAAAAAATACCAACACACCCGGGCAAAAAAAATCACAAGAAAATAAATATTGTCAACAAAAATTGGATGACTTGTTGTTGTAGAGTCAGTGTATCTATCTACTGATAGTGTGGAGAGGGACTGGAATCTAACCCCTCCCTAGAGAAATTTAAAAGGTGTCGTCATCCGAAAAGGAAATAAGGACCATGATGTACCACGTGCTTATATAAAAGGCCAATTATCTAATAATATAGTAACACAAAAGTGAAAAGGCAGTGTTTATGTCAATTGGTACTGACACACTTGATCTCAACGAAAAGGAGGGAAACCGCAAAGAATAAGATGGACCTCAGATTGTATTGATGATTATTATGACTCACTTCTGCTTATGCATTTCTACAAAAATGAAGTTTGTGCATCAACATGCTATGAGAAGGAAAATAAGTCAAATGCAAATATTAGCTTAAAAATCTCACAATACTTGTCAGTTCCCTCTCGAGCAATCTCAAAATAACAACTAATGGATTATATTTATAGTAAGTCTAATAGGATAATCAAGGAAAAGAAAGGAGGGATTCAAATCAAATAATCAAAAATATTTGAACAAAATATATTCATCAATCTCTTCTTAATTTAACAAAGAAAATTTCACCTTATAGTTTGTGATGATTTTTTGAGAAAGGTAACTATGATCATCATCCTAAATCATAATGAACTGTAGGCCTGGAATGTAGATAACACTTCCCCAACAATGTTGAGGGAGTCCAAAAAACAACATCTAATCGAAGGATGTCCTTGTATATATTCGAACTCGATTGAAGTTCAACAATATTGTTCTGACACAAATGATTTTTTAGACTTAGACTACATGTTCATAGTTTACAGATCCCATCCTTTTGTCAAATGTGGTGAATATGACAGTTCCTATTAAATCTTCATGCTTCCTTCTTTTTGTTTTCTGATTGTAATACTTTTTCAAATTCTTGACACTATAGCAGGACTAAAATGAAAAAAATTAAAATACACCTGAATTAGCAAAGGATAAAGAAATATAATAACCATTGACTGATGCCCGTGCAAACATCCAGTCAAATTGGATTAAGTGGTCCCTTATAAATAATTAAGTGAGGTCCACATGATTTTTGTTTCACAAAACAGTCCTTGCGGTAAGATGGAACTTTTGGATGAGATCCCTACACCAACTGTACACTGATATAAGTATCTATACTTTTTTCAATTATTGTCTCCCTCGGATTCTAATTGTGAAAGACCGTAAAACTTGTTGTTCGACCTGTGATGACCATGCAAAGAAATAGAGCCAACAAAGCACACTTTTGCTCCAAATACAAATTAATGTACACCTCAAAAATACTTTAATACAACTTAAGAAACTGCATGACCTACCTCACGAACCAAGACCTGCTTCACAGCCAAAGCAACAACAAACTAGATTTGTATCCCTGTTTAATAGAAATTTAATGCATTTAGACAAAATAATAAACTGATTCTTTTACAATAATTGATCATACTAAACAAACACTAACCTTGAAGTTTATAAAGTCAACTATAGGGGGTCAAATGAAATCAATGAATCATCTATAGAAACTTCATGCTTCAGTGTACCTGGTAATCGATCAACTTTCATATTCTTGACACAATCGTTATAACTTGAAAATCCTAGTTTTCCACGAGATCTATAAATCAACAAATCAAAATCACAATCGGATAATGGAGTTTTAACAAGAAAAAATGAACGTGATATTACCTGAGACATTGTGATAATGATTACAAGATAAAAAAAGAGAGAGAGAATTTTGGATTGGCGTGATGGAGTTTGGGGTACCCTAGATGGAGGAGACGTGAGTTTTAGAGGAGACGTGAGTTTGAGAAACCCTAGATGCGTAAAGTGGTAGAGAAGATTTTTCATTTATATGTGTGGAAGTCAGGGAGACTTTCTCTAGTTTGGGGAGGAACTTTTTCTTTTGTTTTTTTTATGTTCATTTTTAAAATAATGAATTAGAATTAGTAACACTTATAGTTGATTACTAACGGTATTATAGGGTAAGAAATAGTAATGGTATAATTGTTTTAGTAATCATAAAATTAATCTATTACTAAAAGCTTGTTTTGGTGTAGTGTGTGTTTAGGCACACTGTCGAAACGCGGGGTTTGGAACCTGTCGTTTGGCAGTCTCTTTCAGGTTCTTCAGAAAATTGGTCATAGAGCACAAACCGTTTATCCAAATAGTGCACGGGGCAAACCATTGGAAAGGTACTTCAAAGATCTTTGAAAGTCTTTTGGACTGATCCCGAGTCTGAGAGTTAACTTTGGGTCAAATGTGGCTCGAAAGCGTTCGATAGTCCTTTGGACGGGGAATTAATTGAAGCAAACGGATCGTTCGTCCGCATGGTAAGTCAGAATCGTGCACGGGGTGGACCGTTGGAAAGGTTAGGATATGTACTTCGACATTCCAAAGGGCTTGACTCAGTTTAGGGAGTTGACTTTGGTCAATCGGGGCCTGGAAGCACTCGATGACCTTTCGGAGTAAAATGGATCGTTAGTCCATACCGTAAGTCAGAATCGTGCATGGGGCAGACCATTGGAAAGGGGTTTCAATCCCCTTCAAAGATTCATTCAGTCTTGGTCGAGCTAAAGAGTTAAATTTGGTCAAACGGAGCCTAGGTGCGTCTGGTGTCTCCTGATCAAGTTTCGGGGGAAAACGGGTCGTTCGTCCACATCGTAAGTCAAAATCGTGCACGTGATGTACCGTTGGAAAGGAGTTTTTGTGCCCTTTGAAGATTCATTTAGTATCGGACGAGCTGAAGAGTTTGACTTTTGGTTAAATGGAGCCTGAGAGTGCCCTATGGCCTCTGATCAGTACCCGGGGTATGATTCAGGTTTATAGCGATGGGGGGAGGTGTTAGGGGAACTACGGAGAGGTTAGGGGGTGTTAGAATGGGGTGTCTATAGATCCCCTCGATAGGTGAGTTTGGAACAAACGATAGCCATTGAATAGACACCGCATGATGCCTTTGAAAGAGGATGACCAATTTACAGGGTCGAGGCCGATTCTGAGAACCTGGGATGAGGATGATCGATTCTGCGGGTTGAGGACAATTTTGAGGGATTGAAGATGAAGGTGACCGAGTCTACGGGTTGAAGCCAATTCTGAGGGCTTGAAGATGACGGTGACTGATTCTACAGGTCGAAGCCAATTCTGAGGGCATGAAGATGAGGATGACTGAGTATGTGGGTCGAAGCCAATTCTAAGGGGTTAAGTTGGGATGACCAATTCTGTGGGTCGAAGCCAATTCTAAGGGCTTAAGTTGAGATGACTAATTCTATGTGTTGAAGCCAATTTTGAGTCCTTAAGTTGAGATGACCAAATCTGTGGGTCGAAGCCAATTCTGAGGGCTTAAATTGAGATGACCAATTCTGCGGGTCGAAGCCAATTCTGCGGGCTTAAGTTGAGATGACCAATTCTGCGGGTTGAAGCCAATTCTGAGGGCTTAACTTGAGATGACCACATCTGTGGGTCGAAGACAATTCTGCGGGCTTAACTTGAGATGACCAATTCTGTGGGTCGAAGACAATTCTGAGGGCTTGAAGATGAGGGTGACTGATTCTGCGGGTCGAAGCCAATTCTGAGGGCTTGAAGATGAGGGTGACTGATTCTGCGGGTCGAAGCCAATTCTGAGGGCTTGAAGATGAGGGTGACTGATTCTGCGGGTTGAAACCAATTCTGAGGGCTTGAAGATGAGGGTGATCGATTCTGCGGGTCGAAGCCAATTCTTAGGGCTTAAGTTGGGATGACCAATTCTGCGGGTCGAAGCTAATTCTGAGGGCTTAAGTTGAGATGACCAATTTTGCAGGTCGAAGCCAATTCTGAGGGCTTAAATTGAGATGTTCTTGAGAACTCTACCGGGAAAATTACCTCATGATTTTGATTTGAGCTGGGGAATTGATTGCTGGGGAAATCCCCGTATCTTTTGGAAACTTTACGGGGTAATAGCCAATCTGATTCTATAAATTCCACTTGGGAAGTGATTAGGTGGTCCAGGGTTTGGACGTATTTCTCAGGGAAATTGGAGACCTTTGGGGAATAGGAGATGATCCTGAAGTTTGGGATACTTTAGAGGTCATCTGGGGACATTGTCGGGGTCAGTGCCGATCGGTAGGTTTGGGTTCAATGCCGATCGGCATGACCCTTGGCATCCTATAAAAAGGGGCGGGTTCCCCTTATTTTTCACAGCTTCTTGCCTTCTCTCTTTCTGCAATTTTCTTCTGCGAATCGTTCTAACATTCTGTAATATAAAAAACGGCCGCTTTTGTGAGCACTGTGGTACACAGGGAGTGGTTGGTTGTTAACGACTGTGCAAGTGTGGAGGGAGGTCCAGGGCTCCTCTTGCTTTGGTGAGTGAGAACTCTTTTGATGCATTCGAGCCAGTTACGAATAAGCGAACTTTGATGTGGGAGCCGTCGCATCATCTCTCTTTGAGGGTGGTGAACCCTGGCGGTTATGTAAGTAAAATGACTTTTGGCATTCTTTTTTTGGTGATTTCCTTTTTTCTTGGATTTTGACAAGGTTTTTCTTTTGACAATCCAATGTTTCATTGTCGATTATGCGTGCCCGCGAGACGATGGGGCTTAAGGATGTCTGGGAGCATCTTCCACTTGGGGTGCGTTGGGTGGTATCATCAGCAGGCTTTAGGAGGTTAGCATCTATACTGGATGAGACGCCTCGTTCGACGGCGGTCTTATGAGCTCTGGGGGAGAGGTGGTGGGACACTATCCAAACCTTCCATTTTGGTTTCGGGGAGATCATTGTGAGTCCCATAGATGTGCAGCAGCTGCTGGGGAAGGATTATGATGGAGAGCAGATAGAGGTGGATCTCTCTTTGCGGGTGAGGCTGGAGGCGATGCGGGCGGCGCTTGGTGATGTGGGGAGGATAGTTAATGGGGATTCCATCTGTTTGTTGGTGCTGAGGGATGTTTTGCTAGGCAGGGTGATTGATGTGGAGGACGGGATGCAGGTGAGGCAGATGGCCCGGTTGTTTATTTTGCTGGTGTCGAGGGATTTTTGGTGGCGTCGAGCGGCGATGTTGTCCACTTGTGGCTTTTTTCATACTTGAGGATGTTTTCAAACATACCTCTCTATGATTGGGAGAGCCTGACTTTGGCGACCCTTTATTTTTCTCTGGATGCATTCAGCCGGTGCTATCGGCAGTCTTTCACCGGATCCGCGTATTTCTTGAGGTATTCTTTAATTTGTGCATTTTCCTTTCATGCATTCGCATTTCCCTTATGCGTCTCTTTTGATTGTGGATTTCTTATCTTTGGAAGACATGGTTCTATGAGGTTATTGTGTGTAATACCCAGCTGATCTCTTTGAAGGATGAGATCATTAGGGATTTTTACCAGTTTTATCGGTGGCGGAAGGCCAATCGGCAGTCGAAGAGGTCTTTCTCTCTGGAGGCAGTGCGTCAGATCTTGAATGGCCTGACCAGTGATAGGGTAAGACTTTTTTATTCTTCAGTCCTAGTCCTTGTGTGCTCTGACTCTGTATTTTACTCATATCTACTGGGGATTTTTTAGGTGACTTTTTACCCTTAGGGGATGACCGTTCAGGACACGGGGTTGACGGGAGTGAATGTGAAGATTAGGTATTTGCTGGTGCATGAGTTTGGCCACTCTTGGTATCTCGGGGAGAGGGTGGTCCGACAGATTGGTGAGGATGAGGTGGTGGTGCCACCTACGAGGCCCCCTATGTATATGAGGCAGGAGCGACTGTTGCCAGAGGATGCGAGGATCGCGATGATGATTAGCGAGTCCTATCTGCTAGATATCGATACGACTATGACGTATGATTATTTAGACTTCATGACAAGTTGGCTGATGGCGCCCAACATATATGATGCACTGCCCTTCCCTCCTGTGAGTTCGAGTCGACCAGTGGATCATCCCATAGCGGTGGAGGTCCGTCGACATCTGCGGCGGTGATGACTTCGGAGGTTCCCTTTATGCGGTTTCATACTCCTTCATACAACATCGGCGGGCTGATGGAGGGATGGTGCCTATGTTGCATCGTCCTCATGCGATGGACCCGAAGGAGTTGGGCTTAACAGAGGACGTTCTTCGTCCTTTGGTATATTTTTATGTTCTTCTTTTTTCCTTTTTGGTTTCGTTTGATCTTTTCTGCTTGATACTGATTTTGCCTTTTCTTGCAGCATGTTTGGGCGTCCACCACTTGGTTGAGGGATATTAGGGATTGGATATCTTCAACGATAACCCATATTCGGGACGCGGTTCCTGTTACTTCTTGCTTGGTGTCATTTGCCTCATCCGGGGAGGAGTCTGGTTCAGGTAGCAGTGGTGCGTCATCTCGCCGCAGGGGAAAGAGGGGGAAGGGTAAGTGAGAGAGAGAGAGAGAGAGAGAGAGAGAATGTGGGTTAAGGCTGAGTCCCATTGTTTTTTCTTTTCTTTATTTCCTACAAGATTGATGTAACACAGAGAAATATCTATGCAATACGATGCAATGCAATGCAATGCAATGCAATGGAGTTTTTTATTTATCTTATGTTTAATGATGAATGAATGAATGCATGCATGTGTGCTTTTTACTTTGCGGCTGAGATCGTAAAAAGAAATATTTTGGGGATTTTTAAGGAAATTTTTATTCACAATGAGGATCTGTATAAAGATGAAAAGGGGATTTTTGAAATTCAGTTAAGAATATCAATTTATTTTTATTGAGTTTTCTGAATTTGACAAAAGAGGAAAAAGGAAAATTTCCAAAAGTAGGGAGTTGTTGATTGGCAAGCACCTTGTCCTGCCTATCGGCAGGTCAGTCCAGTCCCATCAATTCAAAGCTTTGATTGGTACCCACTTCATCCTTTGGTACCTTGTGGGGCAGGATTTCCTCTGATTTCTGCAGGGGTTATATCTTTTGTGAGGGTTTTCAAGTATAAAAGAGGGGGAAGGGTGGAGTGTTTTCATCACACCTTCACATCTTAACTTTCTTCTTCTGTGAGATGGCTCTCCTTGGTAGTGTTGAGTTTGCCAACTACCTCGAGACTTTGGAGGTGATGTGCTCCCACAACATCGACTACGATGATTTCAACATGCATCGAGTCTCTTTATGGCGTAATCGGCTCATAGAGTGGAACATGCTGATGGCGGCAGTATAATTTTGGTACCCCGAAGACCATGTATTCCACTTTGGCTTGGAAGAAGTCTGTCCGACTTATGAGGAATTTTCTGCCATGTTAGGAGTAAATCCTAGTGTGGCGGCTGCTATGCCTGAATTTTCCTGATCTCCTTGGGAGCTGTTGGTTGGACTTCTCCGTATCTTGCCCTCGGTGGGTAGATCCTTGGTTACTGGAGGAATAATTTCTCTTCTGGCGGTGTTGCGGTTCGTGCATTTGAAGGAGGTTAGTGATGCTAGATATGCCAGAGCCATCGTTCTGGGCTTGGTTTCGAAATTGTTACTGGTGATTGGGGAATTGCTGGTTGACCCACAACTTACAGCTATTACTTCATGGATGTCCTACCATCGCAATCCTGCAGTGGTGATACTGGAGAAGACTCTGAATGGCCTGGATGCCCGGCGAGAAGGTCGTTCTGACTTTCTGAGGGGTAGCCCTGTGATGCTCTTCATGTGGTTATTTGAAATATTCCGCCTGGTGACTCATCCGGAATACCCTTTGTCGATTGTACCCAACTTTTTTTCACTCCATTTCGTCAGTGTGGGTATGGATATTGAGAGCTGGGAGAATTGGTTTGTGGAGCATGGGGATCTAAATTTGTATTGTTCAGTGCCTTAGTGGGGATAGCTTCTTCATATTCTGGAACTGGGAGAATACCCATACGTTCGGTTGGTTGGTCTCAGACGGACCTCTTTCTATTTACCTTGGCGGCTTCTGCACCAATTTGGCTGGGAGCAGATCGTGCCACCTCAGACACTAGACTTCTTTCCTGTAGAAGATCTGATAGAGCGTCTACGCATGCGGCTTGGCTCTTTGTGGGGGAGTCGGTGCCCATCGACCCATCCCTCTTAGTCTATTGGGAGAGTTTGGCACATCCCCGGGGATTATATGAAGTGGTTGTGGAGAAGAGTAGTCAGCAAGATGTTGGTAGTGGAGATTGGATAAAGGTGGCTTATCTTATATGATATCATGGAGGGAGGTGTGGTAGTTTTTTCGAGGCTGGTTCGAGCTTATCGATCTATGCAGTTTCTGCAGCACTCCATTCGGGCAGGGGAAGCATGGGGACCCCAGGATGTATATGATGACGATGGAGCGAGCTCCTCTGGTAGCTATGGGTAGGACACTTTGAGAGTTTGTTTTGTAATGGGGAATAAATTTGGGAATTTTATTTGGCCTTTTAGGAAGGTAGGGGGAAGGGAGTTATCTGTTCCTGTAATTGCACTGTAATATCTTATTATTGAAATAAACAAGTTTTTGATCATCCAGTTGTGCCTTTTGATGAATTTTGTATTTTTGAATTATCTATACCGATCGCTAAGGCATGCATAATCCTTTTGTTCAAATATATGTTGGAATGAACTGTCGTTCTCGGAGATAAAAAAAGAATAGTTTTTTATGAAAAAGAAAGGGGGTGTGATCTCGTAAGATATATGAGCTTCCTACATACCTATGGGGGCTTTTTAAAAGGTTTTAATTTTTTTTCTGAAAAATGGTTCTTGTAGAGGATTAGGCCCACGTAGTTCTGGGTAGAGGGAAATGAAGAGATTTTTTTTTTTTAGAATAGAAGGGAGATGAGAAGAGTTGTAGTACGCAAAGATTTCGAACTAGGGGTGGAATTTCTTGAGACGGTCCAGATTGACTGGACCAGCCATCTCTTCTCCATCTAAGTCGGCAATCATGGCGGCACCGCCAGGGAAGATCTTCTTGACAATGTATGGGCCGCTCCAATTGGGCTTGAATTTCTCTCTGGGGTCCCAGATGGGATCTACAATTTCTTTGAGGGCTAAATCCCCTTCTCGGACATCGCGATCCTTGACTATTTTATTAAATGAACGCGCTATTCGGCGATGGTACCCTTGTATGTGATATAGAGCCTTCAATCTCCTTTCATCTAGGAGGGTCAGCTCGTTAAGACATCTTTGGTACCAGTTTTCTTCGCTGACCTTGCTTTCAAGCATCACGCGCAACGAGGGTATTTCTAGCTTTATGGATAGGACTGCTTCCATGCCGTAGACTAGAGAGTAAAGGGTAGCCCCAGTAGAGGTTTGGATTGAGTTTTGGTAGCCCCAGAGGGCGTATGGGATTCGATCGGCCCAATCTCGATAGCTTTTGGTCATCTTACTGATAATGGCTTTGAGATTTTTATTGGCTGCTTCGACTGCACTGTTGGTCTAAGGACGGTGGGGAGAAGATTTGTGTCTCTAAATCCCATACTTGTTGACCACTTCTGTGACTTCTGCCTCGAAATGCAACCCGTTATCTGACACTAGCTCGTGCGGGACCCCATATCGGCAGATGATGTTTTTCTTGATGAATCTGGCCAATTTCTTGGCATTTAAAATTGCGTATGACTCGGCTTCGACCCATTTGGTGAAGTCATCAATGGCAACTAGAATGAACTCATGCCCATTGGAATTCTTGGGTGTAACCTTCCCTATAATTTTGATGCCCCGAGTGGAGAACGGACAGGGAGAAGTCATGTTATACAATTCACACGGAGGCAGGTGTTGAAGGTTGGAAAACTATTGGCATTTGAGTCATCTTTGTACATAGGCGGTGCAATTGTGGATCATGGTGGTTCAGTAGTAGGCTTGTCGTATGATTTGCTTGGCAAGCATGTGACCGTTCATATGGGGCCCGCATTCCCCGCTATGGATTATCTGTATTACATCTTCAATGTCAGCCCCTGCGATGCAATGTAGATGGGTTTCATCGAAGTTTCTCTTAAACAGTGCTTTGTGACAGATGATGTACTAGGCGGCCACCCTTCGGAGGGTTTCCTGGTCTTTCTTGTTGGAACCCTTAGGATACCTACCATGCTTGAAAAGGTACCAAATATCATAATACCAACAATTGTCTAGCACGGGGTCTTCTTTGGTGATGAGCTCAATATGGTAGCAATGGGTTAGTTTGTCTTGCTTTTGGACTAGGAAGGAGGTCATTGTTATTCCTTCGGGCATGCCGACCATGGAGGCCAAGGTAGTAAGGGCATCGTCTAGGTTATTCTTTGCTCGAGGTAGGTAATTGAAGGTGATGTCTTGGAATTGAGAGACTAGTTCTTCTAAGTGGGCATGGAAGGGTTGGAGTTTCTCATCCTTGAATTTCCATTTTCTGAGCACCTGACCAATGATGAGGGTAGAGTCCTCGTAGACATCTAGTCATTGAATTCCATTTTTAAGAACGACTTTGAGGCCTACCGTACACACATCGTATTGATTCGTGTTATTGGTGCAGGGGGAATCCAATGTGCGAGTCATCTGGGGCGATCAAAAGTATCCCAATGCCATATCCCTTTTTGTTGGAAGCTCCATCGAAGAACATTTGTCATCGAAGGTCGTCTTGAGTGGTGTAGAGGATGTTTTCATCTAGGAATTCGAAGATCCAGTCATCAACCTCTTCCATGGGGTAATCAGCGAGGTAGTCAGAGATGGCTCTTCCTTTAATGGCTTTCTGTGTGACGTACACGATATCAAACTTGGCTAGGAGCATCAACCATCGATCCATTCGACTAGATAAGGCGGGTTTCTCAAGCAGTTACTTGATGGGGTCCATTCAGGATACAAGCTTAATGAGGAAGGCGAGCATGTAGTGTCACAACTATTGGGTGACCCAAACAAGCGCGACGCATGCTTTTTCCAAAGCGGTGTAGTTGACTTCGTATCTGGCCAATTTGTGATTAGCGTAATATATGGATCTTTCTTTGTAAGAATCCTCAAGGTATTGGTCTAGCAAAGCCCTAGCTACAGTGTCGGTTATGGTTAGGTATAGAAGCAAGGGGAGACCAGGCTGTGGTGGCATGAATACCGGAGGTTGGGTCAGATATTATTTGATTCGATCAAAATCATCTTGGCAGACCTCATTCCAAATCTTAGTTGAATCCTTTCGGAGGAGTTTGAAAATTGGTTCACAGATAGAGGTTAGCTGGCTGATGAATGGGCTGATGTATTGCAATTTCGCAAGGAAACAACGAACTTCTTTTTCCATTCAGGGAGTTGGCATCTCAAGTATGGCTTTTAGCTTAGCAGGATCTCCTTTTATCCCTTTTCTCACTGACCATGAATCCCAAGAGTTTTCCCTTTGCAACACCGAAGACACATTTCTGTGGATTGAGTCTCATCTGATACTGTCGCAGTCGTTCGAAGAACTTTCGAAAGTGAAAACATGACCTTCTCTCATTTTGTATTTGATAATCATATCATCCACATAAACCTCGACTTCTTTATGAATCAAATCGTGCAGGATGGTTGTGGCAGCCCTCTGGTAGGTAGACCCAGCATTCTTGAGACCGAATGGCATAACAGTGTAGCAAAAGGTTGCCCATGGGGTGATGAACGCAGTTTTTTCTTGGTTAATTAGGTGCATTTTGATTTGGTTGTACCCGGTTTACACGCAGATGAATGACTTGAGAGCATGACTGGCTATGTTTTCCACGATTATATCGATATTAGGTAGCGGGTAATCATCCTTTGGAGAGGCTTTGTTCAAGTCTCGGTAGTCTACACACATCCCAACTTTCCCTCTTGATTTCAGTACAGGCACTATGTTGGCTAGCCATATGGGATATTCGATCACACGAATGAAACCCACATTCAACTGTTTGACCACCTCTTCTTTGACTTTAAGCGACCATTTGGTGCGGAGTTTTCTCAACCTTTATTTAACCGGCTTGTAATCTGGAAGAGTGGGGATCTCATGCTGAGTTATTTCAGGATCAATGGCGGGCATAACGTCGTAGGACCATGCGAAGACATCCATGAATTCCTTCAATAATTCTTCGAGTTGTGCGCGCTCATGCTCATCGAGGGTAGACCCTATCCTAATCTCACACAGTTGGCTACTAGAACCGAGGTTAACAATAACAGTTTCTTCTTTATTAACTTGAACGCGGTTATATTGTTTGTTATTAACCTTATTTAGGTCAGTTAAGAATTATTTATTTGCAAAATCATCATCATCAAAAGTTTGATTGGAATCCAAAAATTTAATGTAAGGCACAGCAAGATACTCAAAATCTTCGTTTATTTCATTGATAGGAAAAACAGCATTAAGAATCTCATTAAAGGATGTCTCGATTACATTTGAGCAAGGATAGACAACAGAAGAAGAAATGGGGTTAACATTGGGGTTAACAGGTGAAACCGGTGTAGCATGCCAGTTGAGGAGAGGTGTATCAGCAACTTTAATCAGGTGGGATGGATCCAGTGATGTAGTGCTTGAATGAACCATACAGAGTGTCAGCCCCAGTGTTTGTAAGTTAAAGGAATCTTCAGAGTCACTTCCCTCAGAATCTTAGATATCTATGATGAGCGGTTGTACATGGTGTTGGGAACTTTCGGCTCATGGGTAGTTGTCTTGGAAAAATATCTCCATTCCAGGCTTCATCTTTTTGTCTTATGGTTATACCAAGGTTCTAAAAAGTCACAAAAGGGGAAGTCCTCTCCCTCTATAATAAATCGTCCATTCAAGGAGTCACCCGGAGTAGTCTGGATGCAGTCTAGCCTTCTCTTAGGTCGAGATGGGCGGATCATGCTGAGCTCTTGTTATGATGGTTGATACCCCAAACCACAAGGAGGGAAAGCTTTCTTTAGTTCGATGGGCTCAAATATCCCTTGTTGTCTTTATCCTAGCCCCAGTCCGGGCATGAAGTGCATATTTTTGAACATTTGAATCACATTGACATTGCTATGAGGGTCGTATTTCGGAAAAACCCTTTTTTTAAATCGTCCCCTGCTGGGAGTAGAAGTAGTTCAACTCAAAATCCTGATAGAAGCATATAATTTGACCCGTGTTATATCTCAGGACTGGATTGCTGGTGCTTGCACCCTCGGCATTCTCATCGTCGTCCAAAATGGTGATGACTCGTCCATTGGCAAAGAACTTCAATTTTTTATGGAGTGAGGAAGACACACCCTTGATATTATGGAGCCAAGGTCGTCCGAGAAAAAGGTTGAAACAGGCTGGGATGTCAATAACTTGGAATTCAACGACAGGGTTTATAGGGCCATCCCCTATTACAAGTTTTATGAATCCCATCACTTCTTAACGAGTATTATCGTAGGCGCGTACAGCAGCGGAGGTTGGAGCGAGGTCACTTTCCTTCAGTCCTAAGCATTTGAAGGTTCTTAATGGGAAAACATTCAAGGTGGATCCCTTATCGACAAGAGAGAGTGGTATGATCTTCCCATAACTTCGACGGAGATGTTGAGCGCATGATTGTGGTTTGTCCCAATTATGTGGATTTCTTCTTCAAAAAAGCATAGCATTCAGGTAGAGGTCAAGGATCCAACTAAATTTACCACTTCTTCTGGTGTGGTAGAAGGAGGAACTGTGGGTCCAGTGAGCAATTTGATTAAAGCATTTCTGTGAAGCTGGGAAGACATGAAAAGCCCCCATAGAGTGATGTTAGCTTGAGTTTTCTTTAGTTGATCGAGGATCTTACTTTCCTCGAGGGTCATTTCTAGCATAGGAAAGTTTTCAACGCCCTTCCCTTTGTCATTAGCTGGTAATGGGCTTGGGATCTTGTAATGCCTCCCTGATCTGTTCATGTGATTTACTGAAAAAGGAAAGAACATGAACCCTATTTCTTCGTCAATCTCGGGTTGTTCTGCCATCCTGTTTATTTCTCTGAGGAGCTCCTCAAATGATATCATCCCATACATGTCGGCTACCAGGCCAATTTTCTCTGAAGTTTGCCTTTATTTAAATCTTCAAATTCTGCCCCCATCCAGTGGAAACAATTCCATCTTTCCATGTAAAGTAAATGCATTCCACAACTTCAATGACTTCTTCATACAGGTCTTCCCACTCTGTGGGGATAAGTAAGGGTGAAGGGACCAGGCATCCTTGTAGCTTCAGAGTATCAAGTAACTCGTTCATACTGAAAATATTATTGGTTTGCCTGAATAATTTTGCCATGATCTGGACAACGTCATCTAAGCTGACTTCATCGCTTAGTACCACCCAACTGTCTGATTCTCGGGCCCATTTTCGTGCTTCTAAGAATAGCGTACTGAACTTCTGGCAATCAATGATCATCTATGAGGGCAATTTCAGCCCGAACTCTAGGAGTTGGTTTAACACTTTTGATAATTCCATACTTCCATCTTCAGAACGGGGACGGATAATGATGCATTCTCTAGTGAGGAGTGGCAGTGCTTGATCAGCAAGGCTAACAGGGTATAGGAGGAAATATAGGCAAGTTTGGAGAGGTTTGGGAGAGTGTATGAGTGTGATTTGAGTTGAGAGATCAAATTCTGGGTTCATTTCTTGGAAGATAGCATTGGTATGATTTGGGAGTGGGTTATGAGTAGTGTTTGGATTAGGATTGGCTGGTGGGGCAATGGTACCCCGATTAATTAGACCTTGGATTATGTTTCGGAGGTGAAAGCATTGGTCGGTGGTATGGCCAACAGTTTGGTGAAAGGCACAATGGGCATCTGCCTTGAAGTTTCTTGGAAGTGGATTTGGCAATGGATAGGGGTCCAAGGATTTGATAAGGTTTCGGCTTAACAGGGCTTGATAAACTTTGGAGAGGGAGCATGGAGCTCGATGTATTCCTTTCAGACTGGGATCGAGTGGCTTTCTGGTGCCCACAAAGTTGTTGGTTGAGACATATTATTGATGGTTGAGACTGCAGCACTGGCAGGTTTGTCATATTTTCTAGGGGTGAACTGTCCGAACCCTTTCTTTGGTTCAACCTCTATTTGAGCAAGACCTTCCTCAATTTCCACCCCTGCTTCTCTAAGATCTCGGAAGTGGGGATAGTATTGTCCTCCCATTGTTGCTCGGACATGGGGCAAGAAGTTCTTCTTCAGTATGTTGATTTGTTCTTCCTCGGATGGCCGATTGGGCATAGTGGTTGTTTTTTCCCTCTATCGGGCTATGAAGTTACTGACTGACTCCCTAGAGTTCTGTTTGAGTAGCTCTAAATCACGGCGGGTAACCTCAAGCTCTTCGTTAGATTTGTACTGTGACATGAATTCTCGAGCTACATCCTCCCAGCTACGGATTCTGGACTCCTCGAGAGATAAAAACCATCGGAGGGCGCTATCCTTCAAAGTTTGCTGAAATAATTGGGCCATCACTTCTTCAGAAGCCCATAGGAGAGTCAAAGAATGGTGATAACTGCATAGATGAACAATTGGGGATCCACTTCCTTCGAATTTCTTGATATTTGGCATCTTGAACTTCTCGGGTAACCTCGCCTTAGGATAAGGAGACATATGGGTGTAGTCCATGTAATTTCTAGAGATTTGGACTTGGTTGAACTTCTTAGTTAGCATCTTGAGATCTTATTTGATCTTGTTCAAATCTTCCTCTTTTGGATCAATGATCATAGGCAAGTTAGCCCCAGGCCGGGCAAGGTTTGGTATAGGAACCTGGGCAGGCGATGGCCCATTAACAAGAGGGGCATGCGGAACGTGATGATACTCTTCGGGAACCCAGATATGCTCGGGTGGACCCATAGCATGAGGGAATAGGACCTCGGGCTCTTGAGGACCGGGAACTTTATTTCGTTACATCTCTCGGACCTTAGTCTAAAGGTTGTCAATCTTGGACACGAGCTGAGATAAAACTGCCATCAGATCTGGCTGCGCAACTGGTACTTAATCTGTGTTTTCCATGAAAGTGGATGGCTATCGGACTTAAAAGAAGTAGCAGGGAATGAATGAAACTTCGGGGTGATTTGACTAAAGACCGAAGACAATAAGAAGTCAGGCCAAGGGCGTGCGATCGACCTATGAAGGCGTAAAATGGGATTTATTTTTTAAAAGACCGAAGGAAAATATTTTGAACATTTTTTTCTTTTTGAGATTGAAAGACAAAATATTTTTGGATTTTTATTAAAGAAAAGAGAAATATTTTTGGATTTTTGATAAAGAAGGGAGAAGTATTTTTGGATTTTTGATAAAGAAGTGAAAAATGTTTTCAGATTTTTTATAAAGATGGGAGAAATGTTTTTGGATTTTTTATAAAGAAATGAGAAATGTTTTGGGAGACGGGTCTCAGCATGATTATTATTATTATGTTCTCACTTGTATTAAATTCTCCTAAATGCAAAATGAAATGCCGGACGGGACCCGAGCCTGAAAAAATTAGGTTGGTAATATATGCAAAGCTATGGTTGGACTTGTAACCAAGATCACGAGCAGGGTCCCATTTTAAAAATGCGCGAAAAATGTGGGCGACAGGCCAACTCAAAATTTCGGTAGAGTTTCGGGTCAAAACCGGCAATCTAACATGTGTGTCCTAGGCTTGAAACCTATATGCGAGTATGCAGTTGGTTTGGGTGAATTGGAAAGGGTTCCCCCCTTTGGCGTGGCTTCCACGATATACGTCTTGCTTGTGAGGGCAATCGATACGTGTGGACAAGCCATTTGATATACCTGAGTGTACGTGAATTTCCTCAATATATACCTCGTGGGGATGGTATGTGTGAGAGTGGATTCGATATACTTGGCGTACGTGAACGAGTTCCCTACGATATACATCCCGCCATGACTTTGGTCAAGAGGTACGATGCGAGGGAACCGTTCGATATACGTCGAAGGTACTTGGCCAATGGAAGGTTAGAGTCACATTGCTTAAGCTAACTGCTCTCTGCCGGACCAGCACCCATCACGAAGTGACCCTCCAGTTACTGGACAATATTTGGTAAATCACAATGCTCTTTGGTGATGTCGTGTGAATCATGCATGATTCTATTATTATTATCTTATGATGAGAGTATATTTCTTGATCATGCCAAACAAGGAGCAAAGTACAAGTACCAATGGTATACCAAGTATGGATGGGTGATGCGTGCAACATGTGTAAATATGTGTTCCTAGGTCCACGTGGTGTGAAGTGTACAAAAAAAAAAACTTCTATACGTGTGTGAATAGAAGCATAAGCATGAGGTATACATGAATAGTAAAGGGGCATGAAAAATAGGGGAAAATATAAGCAAATATAACACCCATATAAATAGAGTCTAGCCCTCAAAATAAGTGTCCCCAGCGGAGTCTCCACTGTGGATATCCTGCGATCCTCGTGACAGGAGAGACGAAGAAGAGGGGGTGTCTCTTCATCTCGAGAGGATCTTGGTCCCGCGCATCCCTCTCGCATCCATCTTCGGTCGGCATCGATGATGAGGTTAAAATGAAGAGAGATGGAGTCGCCAGTCTATTTTACTTAAAACAGATAAAAGAAAAGGGATTCGTCCCGAAAGACAGCATCCAGATACATACTGATACATACAAAACTAAAAATGATTTAAAAAGGGTCCGGAGGCTAAGTTACAAAATGGGAAGGTGTTAGGCACCCATTCTGCCCTTACGGTCTCTCATGGGTTATTGTTATTTTCCTTCATTTCCCTGTGATATGTGTGCATGTGTATATGTAATGGAGATAGGAATCATCGACTTGTATCATGGAAGAGATAAAGTGAGTCATTCGTAGGAATGTTTCTAAAAGTAATATTAAAAAATAGGATATGCACGATTATCCTAGCGTTGATCATTATAAGGGAACGATAACGCATACGGAATAATACGCCATCAAGAACAAATATATAGAGAGAGAGTATAAGAGAGTTATATTTAAAGAATATAGAGAAAAAAAAATAGGAATAGGACTCGAGTCTCTGGTTTTACCCTGAGATGCCTACGTAGGCTATAGAGGAATCAAAGTCCACGTAGTTCGTATGCAAAACGAGGGGTGGGATTTATCCTATAAATCCAACTGGTGACTTCTCTTATATGTGTGTGTGTGTAAAAAAGTGTTTTAGTTGTGAGAAAAAGTATGAGAATTCCCATTTGGAATTTATGAGCAAACCCTCTTTTTCTTGTTTTTTTTTTTTGGGGGGGGGGGGGGGGGGGTTATTTATATGAAAATAAGATATGTGCAATAATACTATATAAAAAGTATATTAGGATATGTGAGATGAGAGAATAAAAGTGCTAAGTGATAGAATAAATTAATGCGAATTTAGGAGAATTTAAGGAGAGAGTTGAGAAAGTTGGACCTTCTTGATGATCTTGAGCTTGATCTTGGATGTTGGAGAGTAGTCCTTGCACTTAAGTGATGAGGGACAGTAGTTAATTCACCAATTTTGATGAAAAAGATGATGAAAGGTGAAGGTTGAAAAGGGATTTGGATGGGGAAATCACGCTGACTTCGAGAGAGGCTTTCTGTGCTCGCTGAGAGTGATGGGTTTCAGATCTTATGTTTTCTTGAAATGAGGTCAGGCCCTCCTTTTTACAGGCCCGGGGAATTGCCAATCAGTATAGCCCTAGTCCTTCCAATCGACAGGTGTGTTTAGGCACACTGTCGATAGGCAGGGCATGGAACCTGTCGTTTGGCAGTTTCTTTCAGGTTCCTTCAAAAAATCGATCGTAGAGCGCAAGCCATTGATCCAAATTACTCATGGGTTAAACCATTGGAAAGGTACTTCAGATACCTTCAAAAGTATTTGGACTACTCCCAGGTCCGGGAGTTGACTTTGGGTCAGATGTGGCTCGGAAGCATTCGTCGGTCCTTTGGACGGGGAATTATCAAACGCAAACGGATCGTTCGTCCGCATGGTAAGTCAAAATCATGCAAGGGGTGAACCGTTGGAAAGGTTAGGAGATGTATGTAGACATTCCAAAGAGCTTGACTAGGTTTGGGGAGTTGACTTTGGTTAATCGGGGCCTGGAAGCGCTCGGTGACCTTTTGGAGTAAAACAGATCATTCTTCCATACCGTAAGTCAGCATTATGCACGGGACAGACCATTGGAAAGGGGTTTTAGTGACCTTAAAAGATTCATTCAGTCTCGATCGATTTGAAGAGTTGACTTTGGTCATACGGAGCCTGGGAGCGTCTAGTGGCCTCCTAATCAAGTTTTGATGGAAAACGGGTCGTTCGTCCACACCGTAAGTAACAATCATGCATGGGATGGACCATTGGAAAGGGGTTTCAGTTCCCTTAGAGGATTCATTCAGTCTCGGTCGAGCTAAAGAGTTTGACTTTTGGTCAAATGGAGCCTAGGAGTGCCCTATGGCCTCTAGGGCAGTACCCGAGATATGACTTAGGTTTATAGTGATGAGGGGAGGTGCTAGTGGACCTATGGATAGGTTACGGGGTGTTAGAATGGGGTGTCTACAATCAGGATAGTGGAATATACTGAGGTGTATAAGAATATGTTAGTTACTTCCAAGAGAAGATGTTAGTTACTTCCAAGCTACCAGTTGACGATTTGCAATAGTGGGAGAGAGTTACCACCCCTGAGGATATGGATATTTAGAGTTGTGATGACTTTATGCTGAAATTAATTGAGAAATACTTTCCTTATACTATTAGAATCTCATAAAAGAAAGATTATTTTACTTGGGAACAAGGTTTGAGGACCATTACTGAATATGAGCACGAGTTCACAAACTTGTCTTTGTTTACACCAAAGGAGGTGAAACCAAGGGAGAAATGGAATAATTATTTCATTGTTGGTTTGAAAGGGTTTATAAAGAAGGTTGTAATGGGAAATCTAGAATACACCACATATACTCGAGTAGTGGATGTCATATTGATGCTTTGGCATGAGAAAGTAAATTATTAAAAGAAGATGGGAAGCAGGAGTGACTCAATTAGTCTGAATGAGACCAAGACATGATGAGGCAATGTTATGGGTGAGCATAAGGGTCGTATTGACCATTAAGGGAAGAATCCGTGGAAGAAGCCTCGATTGGGAAATGATCAATAGCAGACCCTTCAACAGGCTAATAGAGGTATGTAGGTTCAAAAGGTACAACGACAGTGACAACAATATGGAGAGCATGTGTCGGGTAAGTAGTTGGGGCCTTTAAGAGGCACTTGTTATTCCTATTAGGATATAATACATAAATATACGAGGTTTACTAAGACTCAAAGGTAGTAGGACCTAGGACTTCCAACAGCATGAGGATAGGGTAACTTTACAGCACCTGCAGCACAGGTGGGGCAATTTTAGGAGGATTCAAGATGTGCCTAGTAGGGAAGTACGTTATGTTCTTTTATTATATATATATATATATATATATATATATATATATATATATATATATATGTGTGTGTGTGTGTGTGTGTGTTAGAGAGAGAGAGAGAGAGATACACGTATTTATTACTTGTGGAGTATGTACACATGGGATTGGGTGTATTAGTGTCCCAATCGTGGCATATTATGCTTGGCATATGTGAGCCTTACTTTTATGTGATGATGATCTGTGGGGGTATGGTTAGCCCGTGATATGTTTATGTTGGGTAGGTATATATGAGCCTATAGTATTTGTGTGGATTATGATTCTACGATTACACTTTATCAAAATCTAAGGACGAAATTCATGTATTAGGGACGAAGACTATAATACCAGATAATTTTGTATTTTCATTATTTAATTAAAATGAGCAATTAATTAAATCAATGGGGTATTTTATTTTTCTCTTGATGGATTCCCCTAGTTTTGACGAATTAAATCATTTGAATTTGAAGTTTGCTAAAAGAATTGAGATTCTTGAAAATAAAATTTTCATTTTAAAGATGTTATGGATCTTTTGCAAACTGTTCAAACTCAAAGAGATATCTTTTATGAGAATCTTGTTGCCTTGGCCCATGATTTTAATGATTTGGAATTTTCCAATAAGAGAGTGATGATAGATTCCTAGATTTAGAGAAAGATATAGAGTTGAAAATTTTTAGGGTTAATGTATGTGCCGTTGAGGATAGTGTTTTGATTAATGATTTTAAGGCACGTGAGAA
The DNA here is from genome assembly GCA_949130495.1 of Sambucus nigra. Classification (NCBI taxonomy): domain Eukaryota; kingdom Viridiplantae; phylum Streptophyta; class Magnoliopsida; order Dipsacales; family Adoxaceae; genus Sambucus; species Sambucus nigra. The sequence continues at coordinate 325,234,566 of OX422221.1, read as the reverse complement.
GACTCTTAGAAATAAGTTCAATTTTTTTAGGGGGGTAAAGATAACCTTCTAGGAATGACTGGAAATATAAATAAGGAGTCTCAAAAATTGGAAGAGTCAAATTCTTTGCTTAAAATTTTGAAGTTAAAAGATAATTTAAAAGACTCGAGTAGTGTTGGTAGTATTGATACTGGCTCAGATGTTTCTAATGCTTCGAGTGTTTAAGACAAGGTCATACTTTGTTTAGAGGGTCAACCTCATCCAAGGATGTTATAAAAGGTCAACCCATAGGTAACATTCCTCAAGTTTACACTTGTTCACATTTTGGTAGGAAACGTTACCTAAGGCATTTTTGATATAATCTTAGAAGAAGTCCTACGAAGTTGAAGTCTAGTGTTCCCATTGTTCCCGAAACTCGACGCGTTAAGTATACACCTATTTGGGTTAGGAAATCCATTTTGGAAGAGTTAGATGTTCGTCTTATTGATTCTTGTATGCTTGCACATTATTCTTCACATGTTGTGTCTTATGGATGATTGCTTGCATGATTTTATTTGTCGTACTCTAGTTATGCTTCATGATAAATTTTTGCTAGTGTTATGACATGTGTATCTTTTGTATTATATTTTTCTTTTATTAAGTCATATTGAAAAATACAAAAATATTTTCTTTTGTTAAAATTTTTTAAATATATAAAAAGATTTTTGGTTTTCGTGTATTTTAGTTTTTACACATTTTGTATGGCATATTGGTGTGTTTGAAATCAAATTCACTCAAAAAATTTCATGTCGCTAGGACATTTGGTTATGACTTTGGATAATTAAATTGATCTTAAACATGTTTATGGAGTTGTTTTAAACTTTATTTTTTTTATGGATTCGACTTTATAAATGCCTCCGCACACACATGCACGAGCTTGTTGAACATTTAGTTCACATTTACATTTGAGCTTGGTGAGATGTTCTCCCATCAATTTTCTCATCTACGTGTATATATAACCTGGGGGATTTGTGCATGTAATAACCATTTCCCATGAGATTTTGTTAAATATTGAAAAAATATGAGTGTACACGAGAAAGGGCTACGAAAGATAGGTTGACTTTGCATGAAAGCCAGCGTTAAAAAGAGCCCAAGAAAAAATAAAGGCAATAAAAACAGAAAAATTGCTAAAAAGGGGACAAAATAGTTTAGTTTGTCTGATCATTCAAAAGAAATCACATCAAAAGAATTAAGAAAAGAAAAGAGCAGAAAATATGATATACATTTACCTGTTGAGGGAGTTTAGTTGAAGATCAATGGATTTGCACAATAAATCCTAGTATGCTTATTTTGTTATGGCGCTATTGATTTGTAGAATCATCAATATTAGGCTTGTGTGCATTGTGCTAGTTTTGTTCATTAAGTTCAACTTTATTTGTATTTTGAGTTTAAAGCTTAGTTTGATAAAGTTTTGTGGTCAATTAGAACTTCTTGAATATATTTGAGTGTTTGGGTTATCATTCCTTTGTATCTATTTCATTCCCATTCATTCCATCCCACATGTTTAGACAAATAGATATTATACTAGTGTGTAAAGCTTATGTGTTTTGCGTCATATTTTAGTTGTCTTTTATACCTATATATATGTACCAGATTTTCGTTGATATATTTTGCATATATTATATATGGTATTATGTTGTATTTTTGAAAAAAATAAATAAAAAATTCAAAAATTTTAAAAATAGTTTGTTGTATTTGTCCTTAAGATTATCATTACACGTGCTTGAATTATATCATTTTATGATGATATCTTATCTTCTATATGATGCTTCATATTTCATGCATATGTTTCTACTTCTTTGTCTATTTCGGATAAAAACAAAGGGGGAAAGAAAATTAAAAAGTGAGATTTGATGAGTTTGATTTATAGGGGAGAATTTAGTTATAAAGATTTGACGAGTTTGATTTATGGGGGAGAATTTATTTATGAGTTTTAAGTTATTTCAAACTCGATGCGTCACGAGGTATGTTTCTTATTTCATGTGTGTAGGTTTCCCTTTGGCATTGCTCAATAAGATTAAAAGATTAGGTGAAGAACAAGTGGAGATTTGAAGACAATGTCTTATGCCATTCCATTTCTAGGGTATGGGAGGGTAGTAAGATTTTTTTTATAGGATATTTTGTATTTTAGTTTGGTGTCCGGTTACGCTAGTTTGTTTTGTACCAAGATATCTAAAGGGGGGGATTTGTAAGAACAATTTTTCTAGTATTGTTCATATTATATGCCTTTTTATATTTTAGTCTAGTTTGATGTATTCCATTATAAATCCTCACGCTCCGTCTTAACAAACATAACTCGAGGATCTTCAAGTTTGAAGACTTCCTGACATCCCGTAAATGTATAAAGCAATTTAGAGTTTAAATTATTTCATAGAATTTATTTTTGGGATGTTGATTTTTATCAAAAACAAACATGACTTTTTTAATTTTAAAAGAAAAATATTTTTTATTTTAAACCTCGTTCAAACAAGATGGACATCTCATTCAAACGAGATTGTGATTTCGTTAGAGGGTCGTTCACAATTTTATCTAATGACCTCGATTGAGGGCGTACTGTTTTGACTCGTTAGAGGGTCGTTTGAAGCCCGTTCAAACAAGATTGTTTCTTCATTCAAACGATATTTTAATTTGTTCAAACGAGATGCATTTGTCATTCGAATGAACCTTGAATGTCATTGAAACGAGTCCTCCGCCTTGAAATTTATGAATGCCCTATAAATACCTATTTCGTGTTCAATTTTTCTAAGACTTTTGCCAAATTCATTTTTGCAAATCTTTAGCAAAAGTTCTTCATTGTTTTGTGTTCCAAAAACCTTTTTAATTCATAACATATATCCTGAAAATCGTTCTTGCGAATTTTTTTAAACCCTAAAAAGTTTTGTATCCTTATATACACCTTTGTGGAGAAGGCATCTCCATGGCTAACTTGTGATTCTCAAGGGTATTCACTGCTGAAGACGGAGGACTGTGTGGTTCTTGAGAGAATCGTAGTAGATTCCTTTATATAATTTGTAAGTTGCGATTTTCAAATTTAACAAAGTGAATAAAAGATTTTTCCTTGAGGGGATTTTTTCTGAAGCTTTGTTTTCATTACTGCTTGGATTGGTTTATGTTTCAAATCACACAGTTGTATGTTCTAGGGTTAAAGGATTAAATTATGGTGTGGATTGTCATCTGAATTTAATAAGTTAACGTAATTAGATAATTGCGCACTCTCAGGTTAGTACGTTATTATCGGACCAGGTTGCACCATGTTATTATGTTAATACCTTATCTAGTGATTTTTGGATGTTTTGTTTTTCTCTCGACGGATTCACTTAGCTTTAACAACATAAAACACTCGAGAGGTAATGGCACCGAAAGTCCACCTCAAATTATACGTTCGAGCCATGGTAAGCCTTAGGCGCTTCTTAGGGGGTTATGAAACAAATTATTAGGCACACCTTATCTAGAGGAGCACTCAAATTTTTTCCATCCATAGATGAGGGAAGGACTATAAGATGGAGTGATATCTATCGGGAAATTATAAAGAAGTATATGTACAAAGATGAGTGGATATTACTATTGGAGTTATAGAAATGACGAAGCAAGAAATTAAAAGAAACTTCATTGCCCATTGTAGAAATAAAGCCACACAGATAGTGAACTAACCATCAGAAGAGGAGAAGGTGGCTACTGTGAAGAAGAATCTGATTCAACATTACCGAGACTAGCTAAAGATGCAGTATTTAACCCATTTTAAATCCTTGATGGATGTGGGAACCCTAATGGAGGATGATCTCATGAACCGACCACCTAAGAGTAAGAATGACAACTGCAAGAATGTCCATTCGTACAAAAATAATAGGACTGCCAAATTAGGAACAAATCTTGTTAACGCTATTCAAGAACCAACACCCCCACCTAAACCCTAGAATGATGAAAGAGTCCAAAGGACATTCCATCCCATGTATGCTCTCATACATACAATTTATCAATCCCTTAGTAATAAAGGGCTTATAAAGCCACAAGATCCCAAACCATTGTCGGATCCATTACTGAAAGGATTCAAAAATGATCTCTACTGTGACTACCATTAAATGACCTAGTTATCTAGGAGAAACAAATGTTCTTCTATCTTACGGTGTCTATAAACATGAAAGCCTCCATAAACATTAGTAACTGATGTACGATGAGTTTATGGAAATTGACCATGTCACTTGGTCTGAAAGATTTTATAAAGACCTTATCCTGAACCCTATTACTTCTGAGGAGAGGGACAAAAGGAAAGGTAAGGAAAAGTTAAGGAAGATTCATTGGGGGAAATAAAAGAGAACCAAGGTTTGTATCAACTAAAAAGGAAATGGTCTAACATCTCTATATGGGGACTTCTCATGTCTTACCAACTTATAGGTATTTCATTTGTAAGAAATTCTCTAAGAAAGTGGTACCTATCTCCTCCAGTTCAGAAGAACTTATGGAGACAATCAACAACTTAAAATTCATAAAAAGCATATCATTTTCCAATATAGAGTTACCTAAAACAAGACTATGTCATAATATGGCCCTAAATATCATTGTAAATGTCCAGGGAAAAATCATTCTCATGGTACTTGTCGATAATGGATCTGCTCTGAAAGCCTACCCGTTAAGAACGGCTAAATGTCTAGGGATTAAGCATGAGGATGTCACACCTACCACTTAGGTTGTGAGACCCTATGATAACACTCAAAGAAGAGTGATGGGATCTATTAATCTCAGCCTTGGAATTGGCCCACTCGACAGCCTCACCAAGTTTTAAGTAATTGACATACCTTCTTCCTCTAGTCTTCTATTATGGAGACAATGTCTCCATGAGATCAGGGGTGTCACTTCATCATTGTATCAAAAACTAAAGTTCTTCTGTCGAGAAAATCTCATCACAATATCCAAAGATTTTATCCTACAAAAATGGGAAGGACCCAGCACTCCAGTCATTGAAATCCATCACGAAAGAGGGAACATATGTATCAACAATTTTCAACTAGATCCACTAGTGTAGAAAATTTCAGCCGACAACAAAGAACGAATCCCACCAACATATTTTGAATATCGGTGTTGCCATGCTACTCGTATGATTGGGAAAAAAATCCTTCTAATGACAGGACTCGAGAAAAATCAGCAAGGGATTAACGATCTCATTAAAATACCCCCAACGACCCATCTCCAAGGGAATGGGATACAAGACAAAGAACGATGATCTTGCCTCCAAAGCACTAAAGGTTAAAAGGTTGGAATTTAAGCGATAAGGGGCTACCCATACAACCAATCACTTTAACCTCAATGGATACTTTGTCTAAGAATAAGAAGACTTTCCTTTCGGTGGATTCTTGGAACCATGGGTAAAAGCCAACTCAGGAAGACAGATGCCATGATGGTAGATCTTCTTTGAGGACCACCCCATGTGTATAGAGGAAGAAGATCACGATAAAGAGGACCTGATTGGGAAGCTGGAAAAGTCCTCTACAAGGTGGGATCACTTGAGGACTTGAAAAACATTAAAATATTTCAAGAGGTGATGGAAGAAGAGAACAATCGGACCTTATGCCAACTACCGATGATCGAGAATCCCTTTGAAGACGAGATTGCCTACATGCTTTGGGAAGAACCTCCATCCACTATCTAGAACCTCACTTTTGAGAAGAAGTCCATTACTGCAAATTATTTCTATGTAATCAGTTATGTCAACCCTTTTATCGATGTAATAAAGTTTAACTTTGAAACATCCTTATGTGAAAAACATTTACGATAATAAATTTGCTAACCAAAGTAATGAAATCAATTTACATAACGAGACATTTGAAGACCACCTAAAAGAGCTTAACAAATAAACCAAACGGGCACAATTCATTTAAGAAACAACAGTGGTTAATTTAGGCCCTTCAGATGAGATAAAAGAAATCAAAATAGGATCTTCTATAGAAAATCTTTAAAGGTCCGAACTCATCCAACTACTCAAAGAATATATCGATCTCTTCATTTTGTCTTATGTCGACATGTAGAGAATTGATCCCGAAATATTCACTCATCGCATACCCACGTCTACAAATGTCAAACCAATCAAGTAAAATCTTACAAAACTCAGACCAGAGTTATCCCTCAAGATCAAATAAGAGTTAATGAAACAGCTAAGTGTGGGCTTCTTAAGGGCAGTCAAATACCCCACTTGGCTGGCTAACATCGTACTTGTCCCAAAAATAAGAAGGAAGGTAAGGATGTGTGTTCATTACATAAATTTGAATAAATCCAGCCCCAAGAATGATTATCCCCTTCCAAACATTGATATGATCATCGACAACACTACTGACCACGCCTCAAAGTCCTTCATTGACTGCTTTACCGATTATAACCAAATTAAGATGCCCCCGGATGACAAAGAGAAAATGGCTGCCATTCAGACTCAAGAATGTTGGTTCACCATACTAACGAGGGGATGTTACCTTAATGCATAATATGATCCATAAATAGGTTGATATATGTGCATATAATATGGTCATCAAATCCAAGATGCGAGAAGGGCGTGTTTCGGGACTGAGAAAGATATTTAAAAGACTGAGGATCTATCAGATGCACCTAAATACACAAAATATGTTTTCAAAGTCACTAAATGGAAGCTACTAGGATTCCTTATCATCGAAAAAGGTATCAAAGTACACATGGCCAAAGTTAAGGACATCTTAGAGATGCCACCTTCGCACAGTGATAAGGAAGTCATAGGTTTATTGGTAAGACTATTATATATTAGTAGGTTCGTCTTTTAATTAACCTCTATATGCGAGACAATCTTTAATTTACTTAGTAAAGACTCTACCAACATGTGTAACTCTGCCTACCAAGAGGCCTTTGACATAATTAAGTAGTATCTAACAAACTCTATTGTATTATCCCCACATCAATATGGGCATTATCTTCTCCTATATCTTATGATTATCGACACCGCAATAGGATCCATGTTGTCTCAGCATGCCAAAGAATCTCTAAAAGAACAAGCCATATATTATGCCAGTCAAAAGTTCAACCCTTATGAATAACGGTACACAGCCTTACAAAATTCTTGCTTGTCTCCAGTATTGGAAACACAAAAGATGAGGCCCTACATGATTTCTTTTTAAATCAAGGTGATCTCCCAGATGGATCCCTTAAAATACTTACTCAAGAAACCTTCATTAGCAAGTAGAATGGCCAAATGGTTATTCCTATTTACCAAATTTGACATCGAGTACTTACATCAAAAGGCCATCAAAGGGCAAGTCGTTGCAAGATACTTGGTGAATCCCATTGGATGAGAAAGTTGGGATCATCGACCATTTCCCAGATGAAGACATTTTGGTAACCAAAAGTTAAGAAGAGTAAAGATAGAAAATATACCTTGGCAGAGACAATAAAGGGTTTGGCATTGCGATGTTATTGATTTTGCCAGATGGAAGACATCAGTCGACAGTCGTCAAACTTAATTTTGATTGCACCAATAATATTTTCGAGTATGAAGCTTGCATTATAGTAATGAAAATAGCTCATGAAAGAGGAATTAGAAAAATAGACCTATACGTGGACTTTGCTCTCATCATCTGCCAAATCCTCGGACATTAGAAAATCAGGGGAGAAAATCTTTTGTCCTATCATGAATATATGGAGGAAATCACTTCTCTATTTGATTATGTTCAATTCTTATATCTCTTAAGAGCTCAGAATAGCTTCACTGATGCTTTGGCTACTCTGGCCTCCATGGAGGAAATATTACAAGATATGAATAAGGTAAAAGTAGATGTATGAAAGAAAAAGTGACATGTGCTCATGTACGAAATATGAATGATTGAGAGTGTAGATGAAAGACCCTAGTACCAAGACATAAAGGAGATTTTTAAAAAGGGAAAATATCCTTTTTGATCTAGCAAGAAAGACAAGATGGCACTCTAATGATGGACTGCTCAATTCATCATATGTGCTGAAGATATATACAAAAGACATTATAATGGAAGTCATTTGTAATGACTTGTTAAGAGTGAAGAAGACAAGGCAATGGAAAAATTCCATGGAGGAGAATATGGTCTTCATAATAATGGAAATATGCTAGCCAAGAAGATTGCTATCCAATGGTATTACTAGAGCACCTATAAACACGATTGCAGCAAATACATCCATAAGTTTTCAAAATGCAAATGATTCGTAAACTTGCAGCATCTACCTCCGACGAAACTATACAACATGACATCAACATGGCCTTTTTCAACCTGTGGAATTGATACTATAAAAAAAGTAGCAACAAAAGCATCCAATGTCCATGAATTTATCGTGCCTGCTATAGATTACTTCACTAAATGGGTCGAAGCATAATCATATGTAGTATTGAATGCAAAGAAAATAACCCAATTTATACTGAAGGACACTATTATGGATATGGTGTATCTTTTGAGAAAATATTCGATAATGGGATGCATTTCAAGGCAGAAGTCACATAACTTGTCAAAGAATATGGAATCCATTGACACAATTCATCCTAATATTGTCCTCCTACTAATGGCATCGTAGAATCATTAAATAAGAATGTGAAAGTAGTACTGAGTAAAATGATCGAATTATGTTGATACTGGGTTGATCGTATTCCATATACACTATGGGGGTATCAGGACACTATCAGAACTTCTACTAGATCAACTTCGTTCTCACTCGTGTATGGTATGGAGGCAATGCTACCCATCGAAATGTGAATGTACTCCTTGAGGGTAATATTGGAAAATCACATATCTAAAGCTAATTGCATAAATAACTAATACAGAGAGATTATATTGTTAGACGCACATTATCATATGAAGGGATACCACAGGTGAATCAAAAGAGTGTTCAATAAGAAATTCAAAAATAGAGCAGTTAAAGAAGGGAACCTCTACTAAAATACGTCATTAAACCCATATGGGAACCCCAAGGAAAATTTCATCCCAACTAGATGGGACCATATTGTGGTAAAGAAGATTATGTCAGAACGCGCATCTCTCTTAGTTGATCTTAACATAACAGAATTGGCCAACCCAACTAATCTAGATCTTCTTAAGAAATAATAAATATGGAAAAAGAAAGACTTCAAATAACTAACAAGAACTACGTACAACCTAATCCTCCATAAGTTAAAAAGAATTCATCGTAATCATCATTGTATGAATTTCATCGCATAATAGAGGTACGTAGGCAACTCTTAAGGGTTCGGTCAACCAAACCACACCCCTTTGGGAGGTGAGGTATTTCTATTTTCATTTCCATCTCATCTTTTAGATTCCTAAAAAATTTGTTGTATAGTCATTAGGATGACAAAGAAAGGTTTGACGCCCGTAGGGTGACTCATTTTTTATTTAAAGTAGATATTTTCCTTACAAAACACACATTTATCATCATCATAAAACAAAACGTTACATAAAGACACTTAAATTGAATTTGTTCCTACACTATCAAAAGATTCAAAATAGCCCACATCTTCTTTCGAGATGCTCATTTCCTAGGAACCACTACTATTCTTCATATCAATAAAGGATTATATATCTTGCAATAGGGAGACACAATGAACTTCATTGGATCTAGAAAGAGTCAACCCAAAGATCCAATTAATGGTCAAAGACCATGACAAGACCAAACGTATCCATGCACACGGTTGACTATTATTGGTGCGCATAAGGGGAATCCGTGCTGAAATGTTTTACGACCGTGCACACGGACTAAAATTAAGGTCGTGCAAATGGATAAGTATTTTCTACAATATTTTCACGGTTCATCACGTGACAACTCCTCTTTTTCACGGTCAAGGATCGTGATAATACTGTAGAACATGAAAAAAATTGTTGGGCAGTAGCTACAACTTAGCAATAAACCTTTTTCAAATAAGTCATGTTTTTGTTCATACCAACATCAACACAATCAATAATATAAGATAACATAGAAATGAAATCAAAACCAAAATACGAAAATTCCATATATCAAACCAAATTTATGTTTCAATTTAATTCGACAAATTTTAAAATACATATATTTCAAATACACCAATTCCTATAAAAACTCAATAATGCTTGAGGATAAAAGTCGAACAAATTATGTATGCCCTAATGTAATGTCAATATGCCAGACATCGACTTGCTAGTCCAACAACAATACCTTGTCTTTTTTCCCCACCATAATCTCAGTGTCCCAGACCCGTGACTCGAAATCTTATAGTGGATGATTGTAAACCATGGTACCAAAAGTGATGCTTATGTCTTTCACTCCAGTTGAAATTGGGGTACCTCTATGCGTGTCAAGGATATAGACTTTCTCCCCATCTCACTCAAATGAAGTCAGGATAGTTGGTATGGGGTAGATTACATGTTGTATTGTGTTGATTAGTCGGTCAGAGTCGGTGATAGGGATGGGGATGGAGTAGTGGTCACCTTACCCACCTTCTCCTCACCCTTTCCTTTATCCTTTGCCTTTGCCTTTTCCTTTTCCTTTCCCTTCCCTTTATCCGTGATAGCGCATTTGACCCATTAGAACATGTGGTTCATCGCTTGTTGGAGATTTTTTTAATTTCAAGTTCATGTCTAATTTGTACGTGTCGAACTTGGACGATAACCCATTGATACTGCAAGCCACACCCATTAGCTTCGACTTTCCTATCCGGGAGTTGACACCAAGAGTATGGCCTTTTCTATCTTAGCGCAAAACTTAGCTCAGTTCACCCGTACTCAGAGATGCCTTGTCGGCACGAATATGGGTGTCGTGCACTCCCTTTAGCCTTCCTGAAACAATATAAAAACGCATTATTAAATTTGTAAATAATATTAATAAATAGTCTGAAATTAACAATATAATTTTAGTTATAACTTATGATTGTATCGGTGACTTACGGATTAGTAAGATCACCTTTCTTCATATGAATCTAGATATAGGAGTCGATCCTATGTGTCTTACCCCCGGGCCACTCCTAGACTCCTGCAAAATGCGACCAAATTAAATCTATTTTCTTACCACTAAAATTTAATTTAAATCAATTTACTTACCATTCAATGTTGTACCTTTGCGTAAAATGTCCACTCGAAGTAGTTCACATACACCTTCTTTGATCGGTTAGTCCTCCCCGAGACACGGGAGGAAAATTGTCTCTCAGACGACTCATTGTCCATAAATCTCTGCCAGTTGACCAAGGTGATTGGATCCTTCTCCAGGACGGTGTCCTTACACGCAAGCATGGACTCTTGATCCTTATCAGAATAATGGGCATAAAGTTTTTTCTTCCATGTCTTACACTGCCTGCCTACACCTACCAATAATCTATCCCGCACTTTCGGAGTCAAGTTGAATTGTTGTTGTCAAACAAACATATAATATAAGAAAGTTAGTGAATTAACATTAAAAAACATAATGATAAAACATTATATGAAAGTCAAATATTTAATATAAATACTGACATTTTCATACTTCTAAGGCCCCCCAAACGGCCATCTTTAGTTCCACGGGCACGACCCTCTAATCCTAATACTCGGAACCAATTACTTATTTCAGTAACTTTAACGCCCTCATCTATAGACTAGTTTTTTTCAACTATTCTCCCATAATTTTCCAACTTAATGGACTTATTGTTAATGGATCCCTCATTAGCACAATATTTTTCGGGGTCTGATGGCCTGACGAAGTCATATTCTGCAAAAAATAGGTTTTAGTAGCATAATATATAACATAAATCAAATGAAAATACTTCAGTTCGGGATATAAGAATTTAAATAACATAAAACTATTCCACCCACTAGTTTTCATTAGTGAATCAAATGGAAATACTCAATGGGGATATAAGAATCAAATGAAAATACTCACATAATTGTATTAATATAACAATCAATAGTAGAGTTAATGAACAATAAATTATTACTTGAGATTGTTTCAAACTAAATATTACAAATTATATAATACAAATTGGGATCCTCATTACATTTTACAACCCAAATAACTCTACTCATTTAAAGTATCTAGAAATTGTTTCAAGTTCGGGTTGTCCCCGGGTCATCCACGCTACTAGTTAGACATTTTGGCATATGCAAGACGACAGACCATGTCTCGTTGTTGATTAGTCCGAGTAAAATACTTTCTTGATCTTTTTTATGTACACAAACAAATGACTCATCATTCATATATTCCTTTCTCTTCATCTTGGACAAGTCTACCATCAAATTGGTACCCAAATCTACTTTATAAGAATTTATGTCCTCAACTCGTACCCAATCATAATAAAATATAACCTCTTTGAAATATATTTAGTTTAATTTAGAAATGTTTGAAAATACACTGTATTATGTCATTTCTTTTTCAATGAGGTTATTGTCTTTGGCACTCGCCCTAAAATATATAAGAGCCTTATATAAAATGTCGGTGTTTTGTAACAACATAGTTTGATCATACAACCTCGATGAGAATACATAACCATTTAGTCAATACTTCTTATACTCATATGTCATGAAATTGGGTCCCGTGGTGAGACGAGAAAACCTTGGCGTGGCATCACCCATCTTTAATAACTGAAACTATGGATTACATAAGTTAACTATTTACATTTTAAAGCTTGCAAATATTTATCATTTAATAAGGGACATTTGGCATAGTAATTACCTCATGTGACACCCAAAGTCTAAATTCTCTAAATGAACGTGGAATCGTCCTTCATTTTTTATTGTGACCGGACGCATTATATTTTCTACATTGAATGACATTATTTATCCTGAATATAATCAAGTATATAAGATAACAACACATAGTAAAATTACGACAAGAACGGTCACACACAAAAAAGATTCACTTTTTACTAAAATATATCTTTATTAGATTTAAGTGAGCATGCAAGATAAATTGTGAAGCCAATATCAAAACCAATAAACCAAACCAAATAAAATGGGAAGAAGATAGAGGAAAAATACCTTTCGAGCAAAACCTATATTCAACATTATTTTAAATAAGACAAACACTTATGACTTATAGACTACTTAGACAACGACTAAGTATAATCTTTAATAGAAAATGATGCAGTCCATCACCGCCCTTAGCAAGCAGCTCTTGCCTCGGTAACCACCAATTAGCCTCAGCAATCGCAATTCATTTTTTCTTTAGCAGTAGAGCCTCGACATCACAAATCAATAGTAGAAAAATCTCTACAAGGGTTTACAACTAAGATTGTGTTCTTCTTGGTTTGGCAGAGTGATTCTAAAAGATCCAAGGGTTTTGGATGAAAAATTTGAAGAGTTTGATCACTAAAAGAACTCTTAAAAGGCATGAAAACAAATGCATCCCCGTATCTTTATTTATAGGTAAAGACATTATAAGGGGATAAAGATAAAAGATTGCATATGATTTGAGATAAAAATTAAAAAAAACACGTGTACTCATTAAAATGAACGGACACCTCATTCGAATGAAGTACCTGCTTTCATTTGAATAGGATTAAATGACTCTTCGAACGAAACTCCAAAGTTGACCAAATGGGGGACGCTTCAGAATTCATCTAAACGATATGGACTAGTTCTAATGACCAGTAAAAACTCTTCCTAACGACACTTCAAGTCGTTCTAATGAACTGGCGAGATTTTGAAAAACCATTCAAAAAAATTTGAAAAACTTTTGCAAAAACAAACTCTTTTAGAAAGACCCCTGAAAATAACATTATAAAACTTCTCGAGAACCGTAGTGACACTCAATCTTCGATTCTAGAAAATGATCACTAGTTATTCTTTTCTTTTAATATTTCAGAACTTCCATGAAGGTGCAGTGGAGTGTAATGGGATAACCCAAATTAAAAATAACGAATGAATAGTCATAAATTTTTCTCTTACAAATATCCCCTTTTGGCTACTCCTTTACAAAACACGAACAAAAGCCAAACTGACCCCCAAGACTAATACAACTAATGCCCTCCCAAACCAAGAAATGAAGGATCATAAATGCATGTAGTCCATGATATGATCAAGGCGAAATCGACCTCGCACATGAATTAAAAGAAATATCGTGACGCATATGAGTTTAAAGAAAATAAATTCCTCCTCAATTTGTTCTCCGCCTTATTTTTCATAATAGACAAAGGGTAAGCAACTAATAATTAATTAGTAGCATCATCTGAATCTTAATGAAATAACATCACAAAGATAAACAATAAAGCAAATGCGATGAATTTCCAAAAGGCAACCAACTATTTTTGAAAATTTTTAGTTTTTGAGTATAAAAGTATACAAAAGTATAGGAGTATAAAAAGTAAATATAAGTGCAAATACATCACATCATGGAATAGCACGAAAATATTTGAATCATGAAAGCGGAATGTAATTGTGTGAACAAGTTCCACGGGAAAATCAACATAGGCATTCATAACATAGGCACACGAAGTCAATGAGATACTTCTAATGAAAGAACTTAATTTCAACCTTAGGTGTAAGAATGTTGAACATAACTGCAATTGACTCGACTTATGTAACATGCCATGAATTTGAAAGATTCTCAAAATAAAAATGAAAAAATATTTAATATTTTTTAAAAGAGTTCGTTATGTAAACCCATTGATCTTCTACTTTCACTCTCAAAATTTTGAAGATACCATAATGCTCATATATAACGAAGCATTAATGTAATAAAAAATTGACCTTGGCACTTCTGTTTTAGTCTCTTAACAATGGTGGATTTTAATTGAAAGAGATTTTTCTCTTTCATAGGCCCTTTCCATTGCTTAGAATAAAATCTATTTCCCAGACACAACTTATCTCTACTATATTTGATTTGTAATTAAACATTATTGAAATAAAAACACTATATTCGACATATGGCAAGTAAGCACAGTGTTCAAAAATTCTGTGCATGTGTGCAATAAAGGTGATAAAAAGTCTAGCATGAAAAAGGTGATCATCAATGAACAATGAAATGATAGCCATGCAATACTAAGCATACTAAAGAAACGAAGTCATGTATCAAAACACCATGAAAAAGTCACATGAATGGATAGAATGAAGTTGTGATTTGAACGTCTTAAATTCACATCCATATATCGTAAAGAAGAAAAAAATTGAACTTTTCAAAAACAATTATCAAAGATAAAATATTTTTGGAATTTTTTAAAATTTTTCTAAAAATCAAAAATCTTTTTGGAATTTTCAAGAAATATAAATTCATATGAAAATAGAAATACAATCTAGTAATAGGGATAAAATATATCAACGTGGTAATCACCATATACTATAAACAAATCATAACCTCAATCATTAGACATCCTTTAAAATTCCTCCATCTAACTTTGAGAAGTCTTGATTAAAAACTCAACTTGCACTCAAAAACTCTCAAAATATCTATGATCGTGTGTGGGAGCATATGGAGTAACATATGTGGGTGCTCGTGTGGGAACACGTGTGAGAATCAACATGTCTAAAATTTAGCGCCTCCAAAACTAATTTCCTAGTCCAAATAGATGAATTCTTAACGCGTTGGGTTATGGGAACTATGGGTACACTAGAATTATACTTCCTACGGTCTCTTCTAAGATAATAGCAAAAACTCATAAGGTGGACTTTCCTACCACAGTATGTACACATGTAGATGCAAGGAGGAACGGTACCTTTGGGTTGACCTTTGATTTTCAAAATAATATAATAATATCTTTATATTTAATTCACCGTGATTATTTACTCTTTTTTTTTTCTTTTTTTTTTTACAAGGACAATCGTAAGTTGATTATAATATGGAGATTATAACTGCATATACCAATCTTAGCGACAAAACAAACAGTAATATCAAATAACATAGTTATTTATATAAAACTAGGATTAAACGATATTTCATACAACAATTATTACGACACTTAGTTCCAAAAACTTTATATTTTACTCTAAAATTTTCTCCAGAAACATAAGTTCTATGATGGAGTATAATAGTTTATACTTTAACATTCATATTAGCATAACAATATAATTTTCTAGGCCATCCTGGCATAATCCTAGACCAGGCAATGCTTCTATAAGGATATAAACCAGCAGCCCACGTTTTAAATGATATAAACCAGGATGGCCTAGGAAAAGTCATAATTGAAATTAATTTTCTTGGCATAATCCTAAACCAGGATGGCCTAGGAAACTTTGTAATTATTTTTTATCCAAAATATGACTTTTCCTAGGCCATCCTGGTTTATATCATTTCAATTATGACTTTTCCTAGGCCATCCTGGTTTAGGATTATGCCAAGAAAATTAAGTTCTGTGATGGAGTATAATAGTTTCTACTTTAACATTCATATTAGCATAACAAAGTTTCCTAGGCCATCCTGGTTTAGAACAATTATGACTTTTCCTTTTCCAGCAGCCCACGTTTTAAATGATATAACCTTTATGAAGGTTATAAAAGGAGTATTCCTCCTCCCTTGAATATCATCAGTAGTAATATCATCAGTTATAATTTTTCTCTTACTCTTTTGTACTCTCTTTAAATATTCTCCACATATAATATTAGTCCGATCATTTTCGAGTGTTGTGTAATTGGTATCAGAGCCTTGTTATCTATCCTTTTAATATTTCATCAAAAGATTTGAAGGTTTGTAGGAGTTCAGTTTTTTGCTGAATTCCTTTTTCTGAGCTTTCCCATTGTTGCAACCACTGTAAAACATCACCTTGGAGTGTTGCAGCAAAGTAGTCTAAAAAATTTTCTTTAGACCATGTACTCTTATAATTAGTAATGAGTATAGACATGGATTGTGCCCACTCATTAATAGTTTGTTCTTGATCTTTAAAAGGTACATGCCTTAGATCAAGATAAATACCATGTTGAGATATATTTTGTTTATTCAAATTATCTCTTAGGCCATCCTGGTTTAGGATTATGCCAAGAAAATTAATTTCAATTATGACTTTTCCTAGGCCATCCTGGTTTATATCATTTAAAACGTGGGCTGCTGGTTTATATCCTTATAGAAGCATTGCCTGGTCTAGGATTATGCCAGGATGGCCTAGAAAATTATATTGTTATACTAATATGAATGTTAAAGTAGAAACTATTATACTCCATCACAAAACTTATGTTTCTGGAGAAAATTTTAGAGTAAAATATAAAGTTTTTGGAACTAAGTGTCGTAATAATTGTTGTATGAAATATCTTTTAATCCTAGTTTTATATAAATAACTATGTTATTTGATATTACTGTTTGTTTTGTCGCTAAGACTGGTATATGCAGTTATAATCTCCATATTATAATCAAGTTACGATTGTCCTTGTAAAAAAAAAAAAAGAGTAAATAATCACGGTGAATTAAATATAAAGATATTATTATATTATTTTGAAAATCTTTAAAGTTTTCATTAAACCCATATCCCTATTATTATTTCAAAGCCCATATTTCCATTCGCCAAAAAGCTACTCTAGTTAAGCAATAGGCGTTAGGAAAACTGGTTTTAGGCACCTGAAATAACATATAATAGGAGGTCTTAGGTACCAATGGAATATCGAAAAGATGAATAAAATAATAATAGTATTAATCTACAATGTTTAGCACCATGGTTACAAAAAGATGAGTCTATGTATAATCATAGTTTACATATAGATAAAAAATATGAAAATGATATTAGTAAAATTAGTACTACGTTAAATAGTTTAACTGATATAGTTTTTAGTTGGGTCAAACGAACTGAAAGACATCAGGTCGTTAATCAAAATTATGTAAAGAAAAAATTAGATTGTATTGAATTCAACTTAAACAAAGTTGATCAAAAAATTAGTCAACTCGAAACAGTTACAAATTTAGATCTAAAAGAGGAGACTAAACAAAAAATTGAAAATCTATTAAACAAAATAGATAATCAAAATCCAGAACAAACTGGAATGAATAACCCAGTGGATAACAAAATCCCTAGGTTATTTTATGGTTCGGAAGAAATTAAAGCTCTTCAAACAGAAGAATTTAATTACACCGAATATATAAACGTTCGTGAAATATTAGATTATTGGAAACATCTATACAAAGATCCAATATTAACTGTTTCAGAACGTAATAAACTCATTGAACAAATACAAACCACATATTTGGAAAATGAAAAATTATTACAACACTATCAGTATGAATTAAACCAATATTCATCTGATGAAGAAGAAATTCCACCACATGTAGTAAATACAATTGATGGAAAAAGGAAGGCTGAAGACCCACTTCAGGAATTCCAAAATTGGGAAGCTTTTGAAGATTATATGCAAACCCCTGCATATAAAAATGAAAAAGAAGATTTTGTTAAAACAGGCAATGCTTCTATAAGTAATACTAAAAATGAGGATGAACCAAACCCTTTTTTCTTAAGAAGAGATAATTTGAATAAACAAAATATATCTCAACATGGTATTTATCTTGATCTAAGGCATGTACCTTTTAAAGATCAAGAAGAAACTATTAATGAGTGGGCACAATCCATGTCTATACTCATTACTAATTATAAGAGTACATGGTCTAAAGAAAAAATTTTAGACTACCTTGCTGCAACACTCCAAGGTGATTGTAACAACCCGCCCTTTTTGGAGACGATTAAATTCCATAATTAAAAATAAATTGGAATTTGGAAATTTTCTTAAATAGTAATTTTTGAGATTTTCGAGGATTAAATGAGTTTCGAAGGATGTTGTGATTATTTTTGGGACTGTATAGGTCGAAATATTTTAATTATATGTCGCCGTGGAGAAAAGCGACACGAGGTAAGATTTTTAATTAGAAAACCCGCATTTATTTATTTTGGGTTGGAATAGTGATTTATGATCAAGTACCTCGGATGAGAATTTCGATTGCACCATGATTCTCGGAATGGTCGAGATAGTCGAAAAAGAGTGTCCGATAGTCGAAAATGAGTTTCGGGTAATTTTAGAGGTAAAAGTAACTCGTAATTGGGTAAACGAGTCGTTTTGGGGTTTTAAGGGGTTAAACCCTTTTCTTTCTATATAAAGAGAGGGAGAGGAAGAAAAAGAGAAAGAAAGAAGAGAAAAGAGAGAGAAGAGAAAGAGGAAGAAAAGGGGAGATTCCGGCCTACCTCCGCCGGATTCGACTCGAGGACGTCGGATTTTATCCACGAGGCAAGTGTTTACTTGCTTTATTTATCTTTTTGCATAAATATCTCGTACCGTAGTTTGGTATAAACAAACCCTAAAGGTTTTGGGGTGGGTTATCGTGGATAAAACGGGTTTTTGGGAATTAAAACAATTAAACCCCAATAATATTTTAATTTGTGGAACTTAGGTTTTAATCTAAATTAATTGGTGGTTTTGGGTTCTAGGATGTTTAGAACCCTTAATATATGTGTATTTGTAGTTGGTTGAGGTAGTAGGACGTTGGGTGAGGCGACAAAAGCTTGGGAGAAGCTTTAATGGCTGAAATCGTCTTGGAGAAGATGATGAATAGTAACCCGTCACTTTAGGCGGCCATTTTGGCCAGGAAAAGAATTAATTTAGCTTTCAGCCAAAACATGAAAGTTGTAGATCTTTTCGATACGGTCGTATGGGCGCCAACCGCGTATTTTTATGATTTTTATACGATTTGATATGATTTTTACAAGATGGCAGCTCCGGGTTGAAATCATCAACTCGGAAATCAAATCGGGAATTGGAAAAATTACGGCTAGAATTAATCGTGCAGATGTGTGCGATTATTTTTGGTGTAGTTTAGAAACCCCGTTAATGAATTTGGGTGGTTGGATTAAGGAATTGAGGAATTTTAATTTGGGAGACCTGGTGTGACTGGTCGACCGTGCCCCCAAGGCCGGTCAACCGCGTCAAGGAGAAAGGGCCTACTGCTTTGTTTGGTAGGCTTATTTGTAACCCGCGATCGACCGGGGGTCTAGGACCGGTCGACCGGTGCCCTGTTTTCAGCCCAAGATTTTGGAGATTAGGATTATTTCTCCTTTTTCAGTTTAATATTTAAGGGCCTTCCAAATTAGAGATTATGGAGGGTTATGTCCTAAAGGACTTGAGGAATTGGGAGTGTATATATATGTGTATATTCACTTAGAGTGAATTAGTATAATTGGAGATATCCAAATGAATCCGTAGATGGGATTTTGATATATATTACTTATTAAAGTAAGAATATACTTTGGGTTTAGTATTATGCATATATGAATGCATGATTATGATTCTTTGAGAGAATCTTTGGGATTATTGGTCATCGATAGATGGTTTGGCAAATATGGCCATTTTTATATATTCAGGTAGGAATATATATATATATATATATATATATATATATATATATATATATATACTATGTGATTAAAGTATATATATATGAATTAAGGGAAATGACTTTTGAAAATGTAAAAATAAATGTTTTTAAAAAGGAAAGATAAATGATTTTCTTAAATGATAAAAATTGAGGATACACACCTCTCTAAATCGCTATCATAAGGGAAGTTGCGTGAGTATGGTGAAGCCCCCTGACAAATTAACGCAGGGTGGATATAGTCCTATAGGCCATATGAGCGTTTGTTGTTGTTTTTTCTGCGTTGGTTAGGAGATTCCGGGTGTGGTCTTGACTATCCCGCGGGTATATGGACGCTTCCCGACGTCTTGCGATGTAGGATCCCAGGTTGTCTAGATTATAGGCCCTGGAAGATGATAGCCATTTAGGGGCGCGCACAGTGGAGAAATCCGGACGGGCGGTCTTAGAACGCGTTATATATTAAAGCAATTCATGATAATGGATTGGCTTTAATTACATTTCCTGGATATAGGAAGGGAAATGGGATAAAGGTTTGGCTTCGGTAACACTCCCGGATGGAAGAAGGGTTGTGGAAGCATATGATATGATCAAAGCATTTTTATGATAATGAAAATGGCTTTGAATACATTTCCTGAGTATAAAAAGGGAAATGGGATGATATAAAATGGAAAAGCATTTTTATGATAATAAAATTGGCTTTTAAAAGTATATGATTTGTTAAAGCAATTCATGATAATGAATTGGCTTTTATATTTACATTTCCTGAGTATAAAAAGGGAAATGGAAAGTTTTGAGAAAAATGAAAGTATTGATAAATACTTGATATATGAATCCTCAGTCCGGGAGATAGATCCGGATGTATATGGTAATATGTATATATATATATATGGATAGCTTGGGTGCCGAGGGTCTAATGGATCCCGATGATCGACCTTGCCGCATAGTAGTGTATCGGGGGGGTTCCTTGTTTGGATTTCGCTTTGCGAGACACCCCACGCACGAATATGGAAATGCGTTGAGACTGGGGAGAAGTTTTATCCTTAGTGCTCTAATATTATAAATGCTTATGGTATATATTTATATATATCTTTCTGTACTGAGGGACTGGCGGATCTCGACGATCGACCGTGCCGCATAGTAGTGTATCGGGGGGGTTCCTTGTTTGGATTTTGCTTCGCGAGACACCCCACGCACGAACATGGCATAGCGTTGAGACTGGGGTGAAGTTTAGCCCTTAGTACATTGCTTGGACTATCTAGGATTGATAGTGGGTTGGTGATAGACTAGTTTAGCGGGATAGCTTGACTAGGATGTTTAGAGGGATGCACTAGGAGTGCACTGTTAGAAGAGAGGTGAGGGGTATCTCATGGGAGTGCGATACCAAATTTAAATATGAGATAAAACTATTTTTCAAAAAAATAAAGCATTTATGCACTTGCAAAATATTTTCAAAATTCGGGCTCTGACCCGTTTATCTACTTTTCCTTTCTTTCTATATTATATATATACATAGGTGTCTAGACACAGGGACGCCTGGATGGTACTTCTTTCGAGTCAGACGTCAGCTGCAGCAGCTGTGGATGCGTGCAGGATTTTCAGTAGACGCTTCCATTCTTGTAATCTAGATAGGAGGTATTGTATAAACATTCGGGCCAATGGTCCAATTGCATTTAGTTATTCTTTCAGTACAGCATTCGATATGGTTGTATATTTTGACCGAGTGTTCGGTTACTTTATTTCATTTCAGTTTCATTTACGCATAAACTGTGTGGATGTTTTATTTATTGTTGTTATAAAGAGTAGTAAAGTTAAAATTTTGACACCGGCCTAATAGGTTATTAGTAATTAAATGGACTTTCGATAGTGATGCTAAGAATGATCCATATGAGACTCCTGTTTTAATTTGATATAGGAGTGATCGCCCGGTATTTTATTAGGCGGGGTGTCACAGATGGTATCAGAGCATCAGGTTCTAGTGTCCTTAGGAATCTGTGCGGACGTACTACGCTTTCAGCGTTGCTCTCGATTTGTTATAGAGCCTCAGGAATAGGATTGTTGATTTCTCTTGTGAGATTTTGTTCTCCCGCCATATTATGAGATTATAGAAATTTTTTGCGCGCTCGTTTGAGAATCGTGTGCGGAGCTTGGATGGCAGCAGGAGGTGAGGCTTAGCTGGAGCAGCTGGTAGAAGGTTGGGATGAGGACCTTAGTAGAGGTCACTCTCCTTATGGTAATCGTTAAGGATTTTGGCGGCAACTACTAAAGAATGGTAGTTAGGAGTACCACAGTACCGCTGAAGTTGAGAGTGGTACTAAAGTTGAATTCCTCATTGAAGTTGAGGGTTCGAAAGGGATCTTACGGATAGTTCTAACCGTGAGTCCCCATGAATCAGCAGGATGAGAAGAATGTTGTTTTGGGAATTATTCGCCTAAGGTTCAGCCAGAGGCCGACGGTGAATAAAGAGTATTATGGCGAAGTGAACCTTGTACCTAAGTGAGTTAGGTGCAATGAATATTGAGTCCTTTCCAAGAAGGATGGGCTCACTAAAGAATGGGTATGTTCGAGGACCCCATGGTTGGACATCCACTCGGGGAATTTGTTAAAATGAAGTTGTTGTTATGAGTTTTACCTCAATTGAGGAGGTATATTTGGCGTGACTAGATAAAGTCGCGGTATTAGTTAGCCCTAGACTCGTGTGTGTAATTTGAGTTATGGCGGTTTCGATAACATTATATAATGTATGTCTATGTGTTTTCCACGATAGCGGAATTTTATTTTCCTTCATTCGCCATAAAGGCGGGTGTTGATATATATATATATATATATATATATGGTTTGGGATACTCGTTTTATATTTCTATACGAGTACGGTGATATGATGAGTATAATACATTATGGTGTATTTTCGGAGCCATAGCAGGCTAAAAATGACAAGTCTATCGTGTCCATGGTTCCTGGAGGGAACAGGTTATTGTTGCGGTGTCTCACCTAGATATAGGTTGAGTTCACCTTATTTATTGTGGGATACGAAACTTCGATGAGTAGAGGTTTCATTATCGTGATTTGGGTATATGGCGACCTTATGTATAGGATTTAAGGCCGCAGGATTTTCGTTGAGCTGAACATAAAGCTCATTATTGTTTGCGCAAGGACTTAAAAATAAGTGCGAGCGCAGGGTGGTATGACTCTTAGTTAGAGATAGGAGTTCAGACCACCTTTTTGTTGGATTAGGGGATAGGGATATCCCGGTTGCATGTTGAAATGACGGAACTCCATAACCAACGAAGTCAAGGGTTAATGTGTGGAGGGGTTCCTTGTTTGGATTTCGCTTTGCGAGACACTCCACACATGACTCTTAACGGCGTCGGGAGTGGGGAGTTGTTATGGGATGCAAGAATGTTGATTTTGTGGAAAGGTCTTATAGTGTGGATGAACCACTATAGGCTATGAGCCACATGATGTTGATATACTATGGAAAGATTGTGCTATGGAAAAGCACTAAAGTGGTCCCCTCGCAACAAGTGGGTGGGTGAGGTTGGACTTAGAGAAATTGATTTGAGGACAATAGTCAGGCCTTAATGAAAAGGCAAATTTTGAGGAGATACATTTTGGGTAGTATGTTCGTGACACTTTTACAGAAAGTGGGCACTTCGATTGATTAGGTTTCCTTCCGTATGGGCGGAAGGATAAGATAGTAGAAATGCGTTCGTAGTTTAGCGTAGGCAGTATTTAGGACGTCCCGCTGGTGTGCCTTAGGTCGCTATATCTCGATGACCGACTACGCGAGGGAGTAGTGTAACGGGAGGGTTCCTTGTTTGGATTTCGCCTTGGCGAGACGTCCCACGCATGAAACCAAGCAATTGTCGGGAGTTGAGAGAGGCCTTGGTCACTAGGAACATACTTAGGATTATAGTAGTTTCGCGTATGTAGTACATCGCATAGACCTTAGTATTATTAGGATGTAAGTTTAGTATACTTAGTGGCGAATTGAATTGAATTTCTAGGTTTGGGAGGACCCATAGGTGAGTATTTCACCGAGGAAAGGAGATCCTTATTGGGAGAGAGTGTTACGTGTCAGACATTCACTACGGATGTGCAGATGTGCATAAGTTGTAAAGGTGTATGGGCACCTTGGTAAGATGATTTTATATACCGCCTGGGATAGAATGGGCGTAGTATATAAGGTTGAAATTCATGTCGATAGGCATTATAGATGATGGGTATTATGTGACGTATTAGAGTCACTTTACGATCGTGGTAGTCGTGTAGCATATGGTTGGGAACCATTGGGTTAGTATCATTTCCCTTAAGAAATTAGGATTTGGAGTGATCCTAGTTATATGGTGTAGGTTGTATCCGAATTTCGAGGACGAAATTCCGTTGTAAGGGGGGGAGTATGTAACAACCCGCCCTTTTTGGAGACGATTAAATTCCATAATTAAAAATAAATTGGAATTTGGAAATTTTCTTAAATAGTAATTTTTGAGATTTTCGAGGATTAAATGAGTTTCGAAGGATGTTGTGATTATTTTTGGGACTGTATAGGTCGAAATATTTTAATTATATGTCGCCGTGGAGAAAAGCGACACGAGGTAAGATTTTTAATTAGAAAACCCGCATTTATTTATTTTGGGTTGGAATAGTGATTTATGATCAAGTACCTCGGATGAGAATTTCGATTGCACCATGATTCTCGGAATGGTCGAGATAGTCGAAAAAGAGTGTCCGATAGTCGAAAATGAGTTTCGGGTAATTTTAGAGGTAAAAGTAACTCGTAATTGGGTAAACGAGTCGTTTTGGGGTTTTAAGGGGTTAAACCCTTTTCTTTCTATATAAAGAGAGGGAGAGGAAGAAAAAGAGAAAGAAAGAAGAGAAAAGAGAGAGAAGAGAAAGAGGAAGAAAAGGGGAGATTCCGGCCTACCTCCGCCGGATTCGACTCGAGGACGTCGGATTTTATCCACGAGGCAAGTGTTTACTTGCTTTATTTATCTTTTTGCATAAATATCTCGTACCGTAGTTTGGTATAAACAAACCCTAAAGGTTTTGGGGTGGGTTATCGTGGATAAAACGGGTTTTTGGGAATTAAAACAATTAAACCCCAATAATATTTTAATTTGTGGAACTTAGGTTTTAATCTAAATTAATTGGTGGTTTTGGGTTCTAGGATGTTTAGAACCCTTAATATATGTGTATTTGTAGTTGGTTGAGGTAGTAGGACGTTGGGTGAGGCGACAAAAGCTTGGGAGAAGCTTTAATGGCTGAAATCGTCTTGGAGAAGATGATGAATAGTAACCCGTCACTTTAGGCGGCCATTTTGGCCAGGAAAAGAATTAATTTAGCTTTCAGCCAAAACATGAAAGTTGTAGATCTTTTCGATACGGTCGTATGGGCGCCAACCGCGTATTTTTATGATTTTTATACGATTTGATATGATTTTTACAAGATGGCAGCTCCGGGTTGAAATCATCAACTCGGAAATCAAATCGGGAATTGGAAAAATTACGGCTAGAATTAATCGTGCAGATGTGTGCGATTATTTTTGGTGTAGTTTAGAAACCCCGTTAATGAATTTGGGTGGTTGGATTAAGGAATTGAGGAATTTTAATTTGGGAGACCTGGTGTGACTGGTCGACCGTGCCCCCAAGGCCGGTCAACCGCGTCAAGGAGAAAGGGCCTACTGCTTTGTTTGGTAGGCTTATTTGTAACCCGCGATCGACCGGGGGTCTAGGACCGGTCGACCGGTGCCCTGTTTTCAGCCCAAGATTTTGGAGATTAGGATTATTTCTCCTTTTTCAGTTTAATATTTAAGGGCCTTCCAA
The DNA here is from genome assembly GCA_949130495.1 of Sambucus nigra. Classification (NCBI taxonomy): domain Eukaryota; kingdom Viridiplantae; phylum Streptophyta; class Magnoliopsida; order Dipsacales; family Adoxaceae; genus Sambucus; species Sambucus nigra. The sequence continues at coordinate 325,208,497 of OX422221.1, read as the reverse complement.
ATTAGAGATTATGGAGGGTTATGTCCTAAAGGACTTGAGGAATTGGGAGTGTATATATATGTGTATATTCACTTAGAGTGAATTAGTATAATTGGAGATATCCAAATGAATCCGTAGATGGGATTTTGATATATATTACTTATTAAAGTAAGAATATACTTTGGGTTTAGTATTATGCATATATGAATGCATGATTATGATTCTTTGAGAGAATCTTTGGGATTATTGGTCATCGATAGATGGTTTGGCAAATATGGCCATTTTTATATATTCAGGTAGGAATATATATATATATATATATATATATATATATATATATATATATACTATGTGATTAAAGTATATATATATGAATTAAGGGAAATGACTTTTGAAAATGTAAAAATAAATGTTTTTAAAAAGGAAAGATAAATGATTTTCTTAAATGATAAAAATTGAGGATACACACCTCTCTAAATCGCTATCATAAGGGAAGTTGCGTGAGTATGGTGAAGCCCCCTGACAAATTAACGCAGGGTGGATATAGTCCTATAGGCCATATGAGCGTTTGTTGTTTTTTTTTCTGCGCTGGTTAGGAGATTCCGGGTGTGGTCTTGACTATCCCGCAGGCATATGGCCGCTTCCCGACGTCTTGCGATGTAGGATCCCAGGTTGTCTTGATTATAGGCCCTGGAAGATGATAGCCATTTAGGGGCGCGCACAGTGGAGAAATCCGGACGGGCGGTCTTAGAACGCGTTATATATTAAAGCAATTCATGATAATGGATTGGCTTTAATTACATTTCCTGGATATAGGAAGGGAAATGGGATAAAGGTTTGGCTTCGGTAACACTCCCGGATGGAAGAAGGGTTGTGGAAGCATATGATATGATCAAAGCATTTTTATGATAATGAAAATGGCTTTGAATACATTTCCTGAGTATAAAAAGGGAAATAGGATGATATAAAATGGAAAAGTATTTTTATGATAATAAAATTGGCTTTTAAAAGTATATGATTTGTTAAAGCAATTCATGATAATGAATTGGCTTTTATATTTACATTTCCTGAGTATAAAAAGGGAAATGGAAAGTTTTGAGAAAAATGAAAGTATTGATAAATACTTGATATATGAATCCTCGGTCCGGGAGATAGATCCGGATGTATATGGTAATATGTATATATATATATATATATATGGATAGCTTGGGTGCCGAGGGTCTAATGGATCCCGATGATCGACCTTGCCGCATAGTAGTGTATCGGGGGGGTTCCTTGTTTGGATTTCGCTTTGCGAGACACCCCACGCACGAATATGGAAATGCGTTGAGACTGGGGAGAAGTTTTATCCTTAGTGCTCTAATATTATAAATGCTTATGGTATATATTTATATATATCTTTCTGTACTGAGGGACTGGCGGATCTCGACGATCGACCGTGCCGCGTAGTAGTGTATCGGGGGGGTTCCTTGTTTGGATTTCGCTTCGCGAGACACCCCACGCATGAACATGGCATAGCGTTGAGACTGGGGTGAAGTTTAGCCCTTAGTACATTGCTTGGACTATCTAGGATTGATAGTGGGTTGGTGATAGACTAGTTTAGCGGGATAGCTTGACTAGGATGTTTAGAGGGATGCGCTAGGAGTGCACTGTTAGAAGAGAGGTGAGGGGTATCTCATGGGAGTGCGATACCAAATTTAAATATGGGATAAAACTATTTTTCAAAAAAATAAAGCATTTATGCACTTGCAAAATATTTTCAAAATTCGGGCTCTGACCCGTTTATCTACTTTTCCTTTCTTTCTATATTATATATATACATAGGTGTCCAGACACAGGGACGCCTGGATGGTACTTTTTTCGAGTCAGACGTCAACTGCAGCAGCTGTGGATGCGTGCAGGATTTTCAGTAGACGCTTCCATTCTTGTAATCTAGATAGGAGGTATTGTATAAACATTCGGGCCAATGGTCCAATTGCATTTAGTTATTCTTTCAGTACAGCATTCGATATGGTTGTATATTTTGACCAAGTGTTCGGTTACTTTATTTCATTTCAGTTTCATTTACGCATAAACTGTGTGGATGTTTTATTTATTGTTGTTATAAAGAGTAGTAAAGTTAAAATTTTGACACCGGCCTAATAGGTTATTAGTAATTAAATGGACTTTCGACAGTGATGCTAAGAATGATCCATATGAGACTCCTGTTTTAATTTGATATAGGAGTGATCGCCCGGTATTTTATTAGGCGGGGTGTCACAGTGATGTTTTACAGTGGTTGCAACAATGGGAAAGCTCAGAAAAAGGAATTCAGCAAAAAACTGAACTCCTACAAACCTTCAAATCTTTTGATGAAATATTAAAAGGATTTGTTGAAATAATTAAATAAAATCTAATTGGATATATTGGAGAACCTAGACTCCAAGAGGATGCGTGTTACATCTTATCTAAACTAGAATTATGTAACATTTGTCAATTTGAAGAATTTGTTGAACTATATAAAAAATATTATTTCAAACTAAAACATTCAGAGACCAAACACTGGATGGATCAATTCTTTCATAAACTCCCAAACCCATGGGATGAAATAGCCTTAAAATCTTATCCTGGATGGTTAAAAACTATTGGGAAGGACGAGAAATATGACAATCTTGGTTTTCGCATTAATTGGGTATTAAGAAAAATATCTGACCACTGCATTGAAATAAAATCCAAGAAACAAGTTAAAAATCAAATCACAAAATCTAAAGCCGGTTATAAATGTTGTGATAAGATTTTAATAGAAAAGTGGAAAATAGGATGTAATCCACCTCCTAGAAATTCCAAATATTCTAAATATTCTCGAAAGAGAAAATTTAAATGGAAACCTTGGAAAAAGAAAACATCTTTTTCAAAGAATAAAAAATATATTAGGAAAAAGAAACCTTCTAAAAAATCACCTCTAAAAAAGAAGTGTCGTTGTTATATTTGTAACGAAGAAGGCCATTATGCACCTGATTGTCCTAAAAAAGGAAAAAGTGCAAATAAAATGATAAAATTTCTTGAAGAACAAGAATTAGAAATATTTTATGGAGAAGATTTATCTCATTCTGATATTTCTAATTATTCTAATGAAATTTTATATGAGCTTGAATCTGAATCGGAAACATCTGATGAAGAACTCGTATTTATGTATAATACTGCAGAAGTACGAGGTAGTAGCGAAGATGAGCTACAAACAATAGCCCTTCGTGAAATAGTTGGAGAAGAAATCACTTTTACCAACGAACAACTACAAGAAATTGATAATCAAAGGCAACTTATAAAAAAGGAAGATGTCTATATTATCAAAATTCAAATTATTCTCAACAAGAATATTTGAAAATTTTAATGGTAATACTATTGCTGGCTCAACAGATGATGAAACAGCTGATATTAAACTTTTTGATTTAAAAAAGATCAAAAGATGGAAGAAGAAACACCCAAATATTAAATATATACATATCGGGTTTATTCAAATCTGTATTACTGCCCTGTTTAGACAAAGTATGGATACACCCGTAGCTATACTGGTCTTAGACAAAAGATTCAGTAATCTTATGAATACCATAATTGGAGGAGTCCAATCCAATTTGGTAAATGGAGTTATTTGGTTTAACATAAAACCAAATTTCTTCATATCTATTGATGATCCAAACATTGAGGAATCTGTCATTAAAAAAATCCAAACCAAAGGAATAGGAATGAAAGATACCTCACGAAATATGTCAATACATTGGAAAATAATTCATGAATTGACAACTCTACCACATACAAATACACAAAATGTGGATAGAAATATCATAGAAATATTTGAACCTCGACCATTTGATTCGGCAATACAACCCAGATTAATCAACTTGAGAGATTTGAAAGTACCAAGACAATGGATACTACCCCAAATAACATAACCACCTCCTGAAAAACAACGAAACAGCGTTGAATTACAGGTATCTGGTAATAATGTCTATTTTAAAAATAAATATTCAGAAAATTGGCAAAAGAATTTTCCTGACAATGATTGGGAAAAATTAAAAGGAAAAAACCTTTTAAAAGGCGAAAGTAGTAATAGTAAACCTCCTATTGCTATGAAAAATATACAAGTACCAATATTACCTGGAACAAATTATCTAAAAGAAGATAATATAAAATCCAGTCAAATTTATCATTTCCAATTAGGAAAAGAAGAAATAATCTTCTCACCAAGCCATGGAAAGAGAAGATATACTTATGTATTAGGCTACTTCAATTTTGCAGGCTATAAACCATATAGTCTCTGCACATTAATTGATACAGGAGCAACTATATGTTCTTGTAGACCTAATGCTTTACCTCCTGAAAAATGGATAAAAATGAAAAACCCTATTGCTGTAACAGGCATCAATGGGACACAAAATTTCATTGATTTAAAAGCCAAAAAAGTGGCTATATGGTTTAATGAAAAGAAATTCATTATTCCGAAAATCTTATGCTTTCCAGAAATGCATGGAGATTTTATTTTAGGCAACAATTTTATCTCAGAATATTTGCCTATAAGTATTGATGAGGGAACTATAAATTTAACCCTCAATAAAGATGTAGTAAAAATCCCTTTACTACAACAACATAAATATAAGTGCAAAAGAGATTTTCGCCCTACTAAGAAAGAGGATATAACTCCTTTTATCAAAGCACTTGAAGAAACTCATTGGCTTTATACTATATTAATTGATAATTTTAGTGAAAACCCACTAAAATTATGGAATAAAAGTCCAAGATATTGTAATCTCAGACTAAGAGATCCCAATGTCATTATAAGAGTAAAACCAAAAATTAGTTTTCCTAACGCCTATTGCTTAACTAGAGTAGCTTTTTGGCGAATGGATATATGGGCTTTGAAATAATAATGGGATATGGGTTGGGTCAAACGAACTGAAAGACATCAGGTCGTTAATCAAAATTATGTAGAGAAAAAATTAGATTGTATTGGATTCAACTTAAACAATACTTATGTATTAGGCTACTTCAATTTTGCAGGCTATAAACCATATAGTCTCTGCACATTAATTGATACAGGAGCAACTATATGTTCTTGTAGACCTAATGCTTTACCTCCTGAAAAATAGATAAAAATGAAAAACCCTATTGCTGTAACAGGCATCAATGGGACACAAAATTTCATTGATTTAAAAGCCAAAAAAGTGGCTATATGGTTTAATGAAAAGAAATTCATTATTTCGAAAATCTTATGCTTTCCAGAAATGCATGGAGATTTTATTTTAGGCAACAATTTTATCTCAGAATATTTGCCTATAAGTATTGAAGAGGGCACTATAAATTTAACCCTCAACAAAGATGTAGTAAAAATCCTTTTACTACAACAACATAAATATAAGTGCGAAAGAGATTTTCGCCCTACTAAGAAAGGGGATATAACTCCTTTTATCAAAGCACTTGAAGAAACTCATTGGCTTTATACTATATTAATTGATAATTTTAGTGAAAACCCACTAAAATTATGGAATAAAAGTCCAAGATATTGTAATCTCGGACTAAGAGATCCCAATGTCATTATAAGAGTAAAACCAATGATCTACACCAGAAATGATATAGATGAATTTGATAAACAAATCAAAGAATTATTGGATATAAACCTTATTGAATAAACGATAAGTCCACACTCTAGCCCTGCCTTCATGGTGAGAAAACACAATGAAGTCATAAGAGGAAAAGCTAGAATGGTTATAAATTATAAAAGACTAAATGAACAATTAGAATTTGATGGTTATTTTATTCCAAGAAAAGATGTATTAATTAACCAAACTAAAGGAAAAAAGTTCTTTAGCAAATTCGATTGTAAATCTGGATTTTGGCAGTTAAAACTAACTGAAGAATCCAAGCCATTGACAGCCTTTAGTACTCCTAGAGGACACTATCAATGGAATGTTATGCCGTTTGGACTAAACACAGCTCCTCAGGTATATCAAAGATGGATGGACAAAATCTTTAAAGACCTTAAAGATTTTTGTGTTGTCTATATAGATGACATCCTTGTTTTTTTCAAAACCATAGAAGAACATAGATATCATCTAAAAATTATTTGTGAAAAATTCCAAAGACATGGAATCGTTTTATCACCTAAGAAAATTGATGTTGAAAAAACAGAAATTAATTTTCTTGGCATAATCCTAAACCAGGATGGCCTACAATTACAAGATCATATCATCTCTAAAATAAGAGATTTTAATGAGGAAATTTTGGATAAAAAACAATTACAAAGTTTCCTAGGAATCCTTAATTATGGAAGAAATTTCATAAAAGGATTATCTCAAAAAGAATTACCACTTCTTGAAAAACTCAAAAAGAATGAAGTTTTTACATGGGGTGCTAATGATACTCTTGTTGTTAAAACATTAAACAAGAAATTATTAATAATTGCCCAAAAGTTTATTTTCCTAAAATAGGAGATAAATTAATATTGGAAACTGATGCTTCGGACAATTGCTGGGGATGTGTTCTCAAAGCAATTCCTGCAGAATACTGGAATGAAAACAATCCTTCCAATACTTTTGGTATTCGTGGTAAGAAAACCACTATCCCAAAAACAATTCAAAAACAGGAATTGATATGCGGATATAATTCAGGAAAATTTAAACCAAATGAACTGAATTATATTATTTTTGAAAAGGAATTATTAGCAATTAAGCTTGCTATTGAAAAAATTCATATTTTCTTAGCACCTGAAGACTTTATTGTCAGAACAGATAATAAAGCTGTCAAAGACTTCCTCATAAATAAAAGAAATATTTTAGAAGGAAGAAAACTTAAATGGTTCAACCAAATTGTTGTCTATACATTTGAAGTTGAACATTTAAATGGTACTAATAATTTTCTTGCAGATTATCTTAGCAGGAACTATGAAGAAAAACCTACTAACCAAGTAGAGTTTTTAGAAACCCACTAAAGAAGTGGAATATGACACCATGCCAGAAGCCATTACAGCATGGGAAAATTAGATGAAACAGTTAGGACCTCCTAATATGATTAACCAGTTCTCCAAACTACAGACCAAGGAAAGCCTCCTTGATAATGAAACTTATGACTTTCACAACCCAGGAATCCTCTGCGAGTTGTATACACCATTAAATGAAGCATGGAAATCTCATCTCCGAGATAAAAGAAAAGATTTTAGAAAAAATATGAGTATCCTTGCTAACAAAATTGCTGAATAAACAGCAACTTTGGACAAATTCAAAAGTCTGAGCCTCAAACTCATAAAAAGCTTAAACTATGAAAATGAAGATTTTCCTTTGGAAAAAATTGATACTTTTCTGGAATTTTCTGAATTACTGGAAAATGATTTTTCTGACAAGATCTTCAATACTATCAGGAGAATTTGTCTATTTGAAAAAGCAAAGATAATTCTCCCACGTCCTCTATTTCAAATCGAAATTTTACCAAAAATCGAGGACCATGAGCAAAAGATAAAAAGTCTTTTACTCCAACATTTTTACTCTAGCTTAAATTATAGTGATGACATGCCAAAACTGCATTTCATTACTGAAGAAGGATATCCACCTTGGGATATTGAAACAATTGAATGGGGGTTAGTAAACAAACTAATCTTCTCCAGTGTAGCTTGTTCCACCCATTTTGAATTTTTACCTATGATGATCAAAACCATGATCTATCATGTATTGACAAAAAGCAGGTACAAATATACTCGCTATCTGTCATTTCATATCGCAAGCACAATTGGTTAGCGATCAAGAGAAATTTTCTATCAACCCTACCAGATCTGGTACCTCAGAGCTACTGAGGACTATGAATGGGACGAGATTGAACAAAATTGGGAAATTGCACTTAATGTACCGTTGGACCAGTTGGACACAACGAGATATTGGTCACAAAACCTGATCAATACTTTAAACTATGCAGAATATTTTTGTCGGGAATCAGCATTAAAATTCATGGTAACTGATGGCAGACGATTATTTGTTACCGATTTACCGATAAATTATACTACATCGCTTGAACAACGAGCAGCAGTAAGGGAGTTTCTAAATAATTTGAAAAACAAAAATAAGAGATTTTAATGAGGAAATTTTGGATAAAAAATAATTACAAAGTTTCCTAGGAATCCTTAATTATGGAAGAAATTTCATAAAAGGATTATCTCAAAAAGAATTACCACTTCTTGAAAAACTCAAAAAGAATGAAGTTTTTACATGGGGTGCTAATGATACTCTTGCTGTTAAAACAATTAAACAAGAAATTATTAATAATTGCCCAAAAGTTTATTTTCCTAAAATAGGAGATAAATTAATATTGGAAACTGATGCTTCGGGTTTACCCTATAAAACAAATAATGATATTGGCTTTAGAAACGGAAGAATTAGAGTCAAGAAATTCAGTACCATCTCTACCAACACTACTTGAGTCTCTTAGATCATCTTATAACTTCAAAATTCTAGACTCGAGTAAAACTCCTCAAGAGTTAGGGACTCCTTCTTCAAATTTTCAATTATTTCCAAGAAGATTATCTCGCTCCCCCTCAATGCAAGCAAACTTATACCTAAGAGTCTTCTCACGTTCCCTCAACTCATTAATCGATTTATCATTATCCTCAATGGCACATTCGTTAACCTTAAAAAATTTAGAGTCTTCTAATTCTTTCGTTAAAAATCAAGCTTTATCCATTCTCTTTCTTGGACACTTAAAAAAATTTAAAAATACGGTCCACGTCCATGGGCTTCTCACCTAAGATATCTCTTTAAGTTTAGATATTTTGCAAAAAATTAGTTTCACCATTAAAATGAGAATTTTATTTTTCAAGAATTTTAATTCCTTTTACAAACTTCAAATTCAGAAGACCTAAAGTTTCAGTACGGTTATGCAGCTTATTATACTTATCTCAAATATCAAATTCATTGTCATCGCTAAACGCATCAGATAACTTATCACAATGATGAATCATTGAGAGAAAACAAACAAACAACAAAGAAACATGAGTGACAAAAAAAATTGACAACCCTAAACAACATAAAACAAGAATCTATACGATTATCGTAAATGAATCCGCACTAAAACCAAGTATGAACAATAAATTAGTGTAACCAGCTCTCATACCAATTTGAGAACGTGGGGCCAAAGGGATTCACTTATATATTATATCACACACATAAAAGATTCACTTTTTACCAAATTATATCTTTATTAGATTTAACTGAGCATGCAAGATAAAATGTGAAGCCAATATCCAAACCACATCCAAACCAAATAGAATGGAAATAAGATAGAGGATAAATCTCTTTCGGGCAATACCTATATTCAACAATATTTTAGATAATACGGACACTTAATAACTTACAGACTATTCAAAGATCCATTAAGTATAATGCGGTGATGTCATCAAATTTTCAATAAAAAAGGATATAGTCCAGCACCACCCACTACAAGCAGTTCTTGCTCAGTATCCACTTATCATCCTCGGGAATCACAATTCCTTTTTTTTAGTTTAGAGCCTTAACTCATTTATTCTTCAGTAGAAGAGCCTCAACCCCACAAATCAGCAGTAGAAAAAGTCTCTACAAGGGTTTAAATCTTAGATTGTGTTATTCTTGGTTTGTCAAAGTGATCCTAAAATGTCCAAGGGGTTTGGATGAAAATTTTGAAGAGTTTGATCCCAAAAAGAACTCTTAAAAGGATTGAAACAAATGCATCCCCCCATTTGTATTTATTGGGAAAGAGGTTATAAGGGGATAAAGATAAATAATTGCATTTGATTTGAGATAAAACTAAAAAACAAGCATACTTGTTTGAATGATATATCACCTCATTCGAGCGAAGTACCTGCTTTTGTTTGAACAAGATCCAACGACACTTCAAACGACATCCAAGACCTGAGTAAAAAGGCAAAGCTTCAGAATATGTTTGAACGACATGGACTCCTTTTAACGACCTATAAAAATGCTTTCTAACAACATTTCATGCCATTCTAATTAACTAGCGAGATTTTTAAAAATCATTTTAAAATATTTTGAAAAACTTTTGTAAGAACAAACTATTTTAAAAAGACCCCTAAATATATTTAGTTTACCAAACCACCTCATAAAACTTCCCAAGAACCATAGTAATGCTCGATCTTCAATTTTAGAAAATGATCACTATTTCTTCTTTTCTTTGTAGACTTTACAACTTCCATAATGGTACAGTAGGGTGTAACGGGATAAGCCAAATAAAAAATAAAAAATGAGATATCAGGAATTTTGCTCTTACAACTTACTCTCTCCATTCGTCAACATCTTCATGGGTTTCAAACATATAACGATTCACTTAACCATTTTGTAAACTTATCAGTTTAACTCAATTGCCCATGACTTAACCACCATCATTGATGAACTCGTCTCCATCATCTACAATGTTAGGGTCGGGCATATATTCCCTAACGAAGACCGATGCCTCCACAGTAATGTATGTTTCCACAATGGATCCTTCAATGTACCTCGTATTCTTAACATACTCATTGAAAACTTTCATCAACCTTTCATATGGGTACATTCATCAATATTTTATGAGGCTGCAAATAATCACCTCATCAGATAAGTGAACTAAGAAGTGAATGCTTATGTCTAAGAATGTCGTGTGAAGTACTTCTCCAACACATAAGTATCATCAGCTAGAGTTGCTTTTGTTGCCATAATGTGCTTCCAGATGACTACTTTTGCCCACAATAGTGTGAAGTAAAGGCTAATATCCATAATGGTCCTCTACAAATCCTTATGTTTAGAGAAACATTAGTTAAAGAACAAAGGGACCAGTTGCATGATCACATGCCAATCGTGAGACTTGTTGTAGATTATGTGTGGCATAGCTCACAATCATCTGGAAATTTGACGAAAAATTAGAAGGAACTTTTAAATTATGAAGTGTGTCTAAAAGAACCTTTCTTTATTTGCTCGTCAAAGTATATGCACCATGGAGGATTATTTTCCTCCCGATATTATATTCTTTCAACCATAATTGCAACTTAATTTTTAACACTTTAAGATCACGCCATCCCTTTTCTCCGTCCTTCGAATGAATTCCACCTAGCATGTGATCATAAGATATTAGATGATGTTCTTATCGGCATGCATGATATCTAATCAATGGAGCACGAGGTTATCCTTCCAACACAATAAGTCAAATCATATTGACCTCCTAAACCATGCCTTCCCTTTTTCGGGTTCATTATCAACATGTGTCCTTTTATGCTTGACATTCTATAATTTAGGATTCCTCCTCTAGCCCGTTAGCTCCACATTTGGAATACCTCTTTTAAATTTCGAAACTAGAAAGCTTTCTCAGAGGTAGCCTTTGTTCAATCCCACCCAGTAAAAAATTAGAGCCTTTATCAAATCTAAACCTATTATCAGGAGGCAAGAATATCCAATGGGAATGATATATAATTCCACCACTATCCTTGAGATGTTCATATCTGGTTTCCTCTTCATAAATGGGATGCCCAAAGTAACTGTGAACATTACAGTCCGATAACGTTCCATAAGTTGGGCAATCATGAATGGCCCAAATCAATATATCTTTTAATGTGAACTCTTCATGTTTTCTAAAGTCAAATTCTTTCACACTGGCTACCCACAACTCATTCAATTCTTCGACCAATGGTTCCAAATAGATATCAATATCGTCACTTAGTGCCTTAGGCACATGTATCAATAAAAACAACATCAAAAATTCTGGTCTTATGCACAATGAGGGAGGAGGATTTAAAGGTGCTAAGATTAATGTCCATACACTTTCGTTGGTGCTTAGAGTGCTAAATGGATCGAACCCATCTGTTGATATTGCTAAATGAATATTACTCTATTAATTGGAAATATCTGGGTAGTTAAAATTGATAATTTTCAAAACGATTGTGTCCATAGGATGACGCATGAGATTTTCCCCCACTTCCACCCTAGTGTTCCAACTCATTGCCTCCTCTATGCACAGTATTGTGAAAAATATCCTCAACCTAGGACCAATGGGAAAATATTTTAATACTTGTTTAGGCACTTTTGAAAGTGCACCTATCTTATTATTAGAAACAAGATCTAGCACATATCTAGGTTCCCCGCATATCAAACAATGATAAATATTTTTATACTCCTTCCGGTATAGTATGAAATCATACTTGAAAACATGAATTGATTTATACTTCATTCCCAAACCTTTCAAATTATTCTTTATACTCGAATAATTATTCAAAAATGTATTTTATTTAGGGAAAAAATCCTTCGCCCAATTTAGAATTCCAGTCATGCTATTGCCAGAAAATAAGACGCGTATTTAGAATGCATTCGTATGAGATAGTATATCTACAATAAAATCAACGAATCAACAATCCTATCCTAACATATAAGTATTGTAGTAGGAAATATTAGATTATTATCACCCTAAACCTTACAAAACTACAAATTCAAAAGTTAATTAAGTTTCAATATTTGTAAATCCCCACCTAAAGTTTTCAATTGAATTTCAAACCATACAAATGAAATATATATTTTAAAATTTCTTTATGAACACCCTCATTACCCTTTAAAATTTTAGAACAGTCCTTCACAAGACTTTCCTAACTTTTGGAAACTATACAAAGGCCCAAAATATTTTGAAATATAAAGAAAAACACCTTAAAACTAGACAAAAAACTCCTAAGGACTAAAACTAAATATCCTACCATCTTTCTTATCAGCTAGGCTGATAAGAATGAAAACCAACCTCCATGGGAACCAATCAAATGCCAAAGTAAACCCATACCCTTTTACACCCCCAACTTCCTTCACATTTATCTCCCAATAGACCAGTCAATTTCCACCTTAAATTCAACTAATAGACTCACCCTCACTTCCCCTATATAATGCCTCTATCTGTACAGAGAATTCATTGCAAACAGTAGCTATAAACCGAAGCTTAAATTTTGGCATTTGGGGGTATTCTATTATTTTATGCCTAGAACTTAATTATTTCAATATAACTATGTTTCCAAAATAGAGTAGAGTTTATTTATGCTTTTACATGTAACCTTTTACTTAGGAATCAAGAACAAAGTGTAAAAATCGACATAATCCCTAAATTGAAAATCGCCATAAAGAAAATTCGACATAATCCCTAAATTGAAAATTAAACTTTATAAAGTAATTTTGCACATAATCCCCAAAAGTCTTTCAACTTTTGTACTTTCTCCCCAAACTTTTTCTATCTTGTTTTGACATTATTAGGAACAAAAAAAGTCTCTTAGAACAAAAGTTGAAAAGTTAAGGAACTTAGGTAATAAAGTTAAAACTTTATTTATATTTTTACCCCAATATTTATTTTTCTACACAAGTTTTAAGATTTATTGCACTTTCCAGTATTCCACAAACCTTATTCTTGCACCAAAATACATTTTTCTTGGTCAGACTTACTTGGATTACCATCTTGACTTAAAATAACTCTGCGTAACTTTTCAAAACCCTAATGACAATTAGGTGACTTCTTATTCAATATTACTTTGTTGGTGATTTCTTATTGAGTATTGATTCCACGCAATGGTTTTAAATAACGTCTTTTGTTTATATCACTATGTGATAGACCCAGTACATCATATTCTCATTGATGAACTCATTTGAGCAATTCAATTGTTTGGGTATAATTGATTCAACTTGTAACGATGATTACAAAATCATATTATTTCATATGATGCAAATTTTCCCGGTTCTATTACAGCATACATTATGACTAGGGAATAAGCTTTCGTTACATCCATGATTATATTATTTGGCCTATAGGACTCAGATGACTGAGGGCCTAGTTATTGCTACCATATGGAATGTCTTTAATAGACTTAGCACCGTTACTTTTTTCTCTAGCATCTGCATTTATTGTCTCCAATTTTATTGGACTAACGTTGTCGTATGTATAATTATTTCCCTAAAACCTCTTAACGAATAATTATGGGTTATTTGTTTAGAAACCATTCCTAACCATTAACAGTTCTAGCCCGATATTTTTATGTTTTTAGATATATCATTCTAGGAATTAACACGTCATCTTATCATAACATTGAATCCATTTCATATTGATTTTCATATACTGACTCATCAAAATCATATTTTGAACTGGATAGAATAAGAATTATCTACTTGGAAATTTTTCTTACGTTTTTTAAATTCCAGATGGACCCAGGCAATAAAAAAGACAACAGCTCCTCGACCCCGAACAAACAATTGCATCACCTCGTGTTACGCTAGCAATTATATATGCTTGGAAAATCAGTTGCAACACTGAAGACCCCATTATAATTTCCTATGCTACTACATATAAATGGAAGTAATTGATAATGTACCAGGGGACATGTTGTACTTTTTTATTTTCTTTGTTTTTATTTTCTCTTATGGATTATGTAATAAATAGTGCCTTTATGTGGTATGAGTGTAAGGAATAAATGTACTTCGATACGTTACTTCATATTAATATTATTCAAACTCGGTGTTATTATTATTATTTTTGCTTCCAATATTTAAATTATATTCACTTAAACCGATAAACCCAACCCTTATCACTCCTGACTATTCGGGACGTGACAACATCGTATCAGAGCATCTAACCTAAAGAGAACCAGGTTTATTACTCCTTTACTGGACACATTTAAGAATATAGTATTTTACGCTTTCGTAACTTCTTTAGAATAAATTTGATACTAATTATCTGTCTTGCACCCATGAATGTTTGGGAAAACATTTACTTGAACACCGAGGGAGTCAGTCAGGAACAATTTAGCCAAACAATCCAAGAAGAAGGGTATAGTAATTTATGAAAATAAATAAGGGACATTAACCGGGAGTGGGCGATCGTGACACCAAATATTAAACATCATCTATTGACATGTCATTTATTGGGGGAGGAATAGGCGATGAAACAATCCCGACGATTTTCCAAAGATAAAGAGTTTCTACAACAAGCGATTCATTTAGCATGGAACAACATGCCAGTAGGAGAACTTCGTATGAGGCCACTCGCATCTCCTGATGATTATGGTCTAGATTTTCCATCTTTAGATGTTACTACATCTTCATCAGACTCGAGCACTGGAGGTTCTGAAGAGGTGGATCAGGAGGACGGACAACTTATAGATAACTAAAAAGGCTCATAATTTTTGTAAAATAAATAAGTGAGATTTTGTGTAAGAGTAGTATGAGAACAGTGTGTTACATTATTAATATAGAGGACTAGAAACTAATCGAAAATTAGGATGTTTTAACCATCAGTTTTGTTTATAAATGCTAAAGTTTCCTCATAACACTTGAAGGATCTTTTTAATTAACTCGTTATGTTTTATGAATTGTTTTACTCTTACGTATGCTTTAATAATTCTTTACTTCAATAGGATGGTGAATACTCGCAACATTAATGCAACACCTCGATCAGAATCTACGCCAATTACTCCATCTACGGCCATGGAAAATATAGCCAAATTCTTATAAGAACAAACTGGATTAACACGGGCACGTTAGAATCCTATACATGGGAGTGAAATATCAACAAAGGTTCGACGAATGAATGCGCTGAACGAATTTCAACAACAAAGACCCCCGCTTTTCTCGGGATACCAGGAGCGTCAGAAGCCAAATGCGGGTTTAGGAAAACTTTGAAGGTTCTAAATGGAGTAGGAATAATACCTGAACTCCGAGAAGATTTAGCCACTTATTTATTTTGAAAAAGACGTCAATCAATGGGGGCAATCGGTAAAATGTACCCAGAACGTGGAAAATTTGACATGGCCATAATTTGAACAAATGGTTTTCAAAAATTATTTCATTGAATCCATATGTCATCAACTGATTGTAGAATTTTTGGGACTTCGGCAGAATAACATGGCGGTGGCAAAATACGAGGCTCAATTCACAGAACTTTCTCGTCATGCTCAGGAATCTATCAGCACTGACATTAAAAAATGTAAACATTTTGAACGAGGACTTAAAGACAGTGTCAAGACTTCCCTTATCCCTTTGAAAATTTGTTAATTCGGTAAGATGATCGAAGTAGCCAATCTTATTGAGAAAAGTCTAGCTCCCATTGGAACATCTCGTAGTAATTTTCCTATTCCCCGAAATAATTCTAATAATCATTCATCAAATCTCTCCATTCGAAATCTTCCCAATTTTAAGCCAAATGAAGGACGATCATTTAGCCAGACTCAACACCGAAATAGTGGCACTACCATTCGTTGTAATAAATCCAATACTCCTAGACACATCAGACTTCAATGTCCTAATATTCTTAATCCAGTTATAATCACATGCCAATTATAAATACTGGTAAAAACCTTGAACCACGATGTAAAGTGGGAAGACCTCCAGCTATACCGGGAAAATTTGTTCTTAAAACCTGCCCGAAAATTCTAATAATCACATATTTACGCCCAACAATGCAACCCAAGGTCGATCTTTTGCACTTCTAACACAAACGGACAGTCACGATGTTATTGAAGGTACTATTTTACTTCATGACCTTACGGCACATGTATTAATTGATAGAGGATCATCCTACTCATTTATTAATCCAAATTTATGACCTTAGCAAATCTTATTCCTATTGCTATAGATCATTCGATTACCATAGGTATGCTCACAAATATCATCTTTAGAACATGGCAGGTTTGTAAAAATTGTGAGGTAAAACTTGAATTAGGAACCGTCATCATTGACTTGGTGGTTTTAGAAATAGTAGGATTCGATATCATTATTGGGATATATGCCTTATCTACCAACAATGCACATATTGATTGTTTATCAAGGAATGTGATTTTTCAAGACTCTGCCACCCGAGATAATAAATTTTAGGGACAACGTTTTAGATTTTTCTTAAATATATCCTATTATTCCTTAAAACTTCTTGACAGCTATAATAACGTATTTCCTAAAGAATTACCTAGAATTCTTCCGTTTAAAGAAATTTAATTTGTAATCAATCTTTTTCCCACCTTATCGAATGGCACCTCTAGAACTATGAGAACTTCGAACCCATCTTGATGAATTATTTTCAAAAGGGTTTATTAGACCAAGTTCATCTCCCTAGGGTGCACTAGTGCTATTTGTAAAGAACAATGATGGTTCATTTCGAATTATGCATTGATTAATGTAAATTAAATCAAGTCACCATTAAGAATAAATACCCTCTACCTAGAATAGGTAATTTGTTTTATCAATTACGAGGATCCAAGGTATTTTCAAAAATCTATTTACATTCTGGATATCATCAATTAAGGGTAAAGGAGGAAAACATACCCAAAACAACTTTCAAAACTCAGTATGGACACTTCAAATTTCTAGTAATGTCATTTGGACTTATGAATGCCCCAGCTACTCTTATGGACCTAATGCATCGTGTATTTTAACCATTTCTGGATCAATTTGTGATCATATTCATCAACAATATTTAAATATATTCACAAAATGAAAATGAGCACAAACATCATTTAAAAATTATATTGGATACCTTACAACATCATCAGTTGTACGCAAAGAAAAGAAAGTGTGACTTCTTAATGAAAGAGGTTAAATTTTTAGGGCATGTTATTACAAAACTAAGAATCCAAGTTGATCCAGCAAAAACTGCAGCAAATATGGAATGGCCACAACCCACGATCGTTACCAAAGTTTTCAGTTTTCTAGAATTAGCAGGTTATTACCGAAGATTTGTACAAGGATTTTCCACTATTGCTCTACCCCTCATGAAATTAACCCAAAAGGATGTATGATTTGAGAGGAATCTAGATTGTACTCAAGCATTTTTTTTACTCTAAAAGAATGTTTAACTACCTCTAGTACTTTAAGCTACGATGTATACATGAACGCCTCCTGACAAGGACTAGAATGTATACGCGTGCAATCAGGAAAAGTAGTAGAGTATGGGTCACGACAGCTAAAACTCCATGAACACAATTGTCCAGTTCATGATCTAGAGTTAGTCGCTATCATTTTTGCTTTAAAATTTGGCAGTGTTATTTATACGGAGTAAAATTTCAATTATTCTCTGATCACAAGAGACTAAAATATATTTTTACCCAAAAATATCTGAATTAGCGACAACATAGGTGTATATAATATTTAAAAGACTATGACTTTGAATTATAATCTCACCCAGGTAATGGCAACAAGGTAGCCGATGCCTTAAGTCGTAAAATTAGTGGACGACCAACCGAAACACGCGCATATCAAATTTTGCACACATTAACAGACTATAATCTCTACAGTGAAACTTCCATTATTCTTCATAACATCATAGCATATCCATGTCTTTAATAAAGGATGATTAAGCAATAAGCTATAGACAAATTTCTCACTATTCAATGCCGAAAGATTGAACTTGGAAAAGCCAACCTATAATGGATATATCACCTTAACCGAGGAATGCAATTTTAGAACCGAGTATGTGTACTTTCAGACTCCAAGCTAAGGTAAGAACTCTTACAAGAAGGTCACCATTCCAAGTTTATTATCCATCCAGGCAGCACCAAAATGTATCATACATTTAAAAAGCATTTTTAGTGGGCAGGAATGAAACGAGTCATTTGAACTTTTACTGGCAAATGCTTAACATATCAACAAGTCAAGATTAAACACCAACACCCAGGTGGACTCTTGCAACATCTACCCATCCCATCCTAGAAGTGGGATCATATTACAATGGACTTTGTTAGTGGATCACCTCCTGCACCCTAAGGATACAATTCGATTTGGGTAATCATTGATCGACTGTCTAAGTTAGCTCACTTTCTTAAAGTTCATACCACCGATTCATTTCAGTGACTTAGCAACTTATATCATCAATAAATTATCAGATTATATGGAACTCCTTTATCTATTACATCTGATCGAGATCTTCAATTTGCGAGACATTTTTGGCAAGCTTTCCAAAAGCCGTGGAAAATAAATTACTTCTTAGTACCTCACATCATCCTCAAACCGATTGACAATTCAAACGACTAATTAAAACCTTAGAGGTATGTTACAACCATGCGCATTAGATTTATCAAGAAATTGGAGTGATCATTTGGCTGTGACACCCCGTCTAATTAAATACCGGGTAGCTACTCCTTTATTAAATTAATACAGAATATCAAGTTGGTTCAATCTTAGCATCACTGTCGAAAAACATTTAATTAATTACTAGCCACCTAATATTTAAAAAGAGAAATGTCAAATTTTATTAATTAAGTTATCAAATAACCAAGAATTAAATCATTAACCATCAATCGCATAAATAATCTCATATGAATAACCAACGAAATGAAATCAACTGAGTCTGGAGTAAACACTCCAATAATAATAATGCCAAAGTAAATGAACTCCAAATACAAGTGTCTGAATAATTAAACCAATAACGAAATAATGATAGTCTGTAACTACAACCTCTAAATAAGAATGGGCGTCATGACCTAACTAATACAAATGACTCTGAAGGAACTAAGGATAAAATAGGAAGGCGTCTAATACCAAGATCCTGTAGCTTCCACAGCAGCTACAGCATGTCATCAGGATGGAACTCCTATGCTTAGCATCCCTGTGGCTGGGCACCTAAAAATATTTTTACAAAACAAAATAAATTTGGAGGAAAACGGGTCAGAGCCCGAGGTGAAAATAGTTTAAAACTTTAGCAAGTGTTTAAATTACAAATAAACAACACATATTATAAACATGTTAGTTGCGTACTCTCACATGAGTTTCTCACCTCTTAACTAATGTGCACGCCTAATGTATGCCCTTAACCCGTTCTAGTTATGTCATTAACTAACTAGTCTGTACCTCTTCCGCTTTCGAATTCTACCATAGGATGTCTACTCTTAATACCCAAAATAGTTATATTCAAACCCATATTCACATTCATTAAAATTTATTATCTCAAGTGTTAATTAAATTCTCATTCTTAGCCCATTCGGATATCTTAGTTATTCACATCTACTACGCAACAATGAACCAGTCACAAGTACATAAGTATATCACTCTCAGTACATAAATAAATATATGGCACCCCTAGGCTAAGCTACGGTGCACGTATACTCTACTATCGAATCCTGGTACATCACGTACATAGGGACTATGAGTTTCGAATGTCTCAAGAACCGTTTCAATAAGCAAAATCACACATATTGGAGGCGAATATAGTTCACATACCCATGGGTCATGCACATACCTACGCTCCCATGGTCATCTGACTTATCAACTCACAAATAAGTCAATCACATTCCTATGTCCTTAAGGTACCAGTCTAAATCCCCCCGAAGGCACACAAGGATAAGAGGGTCCTTTACAAAAAAAACTAACCTCCCGTGATAGAAAGTATGGTAGGTATGTCATACACATAAGAAATACATTCACTAGGCATTCACACAACCTTAGTAATCATATTTAAATATAGACATTCACATTCTATCTAGTAGTCTCGTACGTAGTAAGATTATCCCGAACATCATACGTAATTATATATTTAACTTGATAACTTTCTCTCGTCGTGTCAATTTGAGTACCTAAACCTACCCCAAAAGGTTACTAGGCCTCCTATTAGTTTCTAATGCTATTTCAGTAACTTAAACCCCTTCATTACTGTTCTTATCCTTACCTAAGCATGTATTCCCATTATAGTTTCAATTTGAATGATTTCTAACCGTAACTCACTCGGTAGTCCCTCGTAAGCAATAGTATTCAAATCCCTAAGGTAATCCATTTTTTCGGGCGTCAACTAAGACCCTACTGACTTTAACTAAGTCCCAAAACATCAATTTAAACATCCTAAGAATCATCATCGCCCTTGAGATTTTTATTAAGCCTTAAGGGAAAACAATTGCCAAAAATCAGAAGGGGTCGATCGATCGAAGAAAAGGGGTCGATCGATCGATCGTCGATCGATCGAAGAAAAGGGGTTGATCGATCGATCGTCGATCGATCGATATTCTTGAGTCGATTGATCAATCAAGCAGGTATCAGCCCAGATTTTCTTAAACAGTTACGGGTTTTCCTCTGTTTATACCTCTAATTATTTATTACAATGTCTTAAACTCCCAACCAAGTATACTAATTATCATACCAACATGTTTGCATTATTTCCCACATTTTAGAATCTTCAAATCAAAATGGAACATCAAATTCTTGGATCAATTTACCTAATTTTTATATAAAAAACCTAGTTCCCTTATTTCTATAAGAACACTATATAATTCAATACAATTTCATAATTCTCTACCCATAATTCATAATTTTGTGGTTGTTATTATCTCCAACATTAAACTACATGCAAGACCTACCCAGATTATGATTTAAATTCTTCAAATCCATTCAATTTTCATTATTTAAGGTTATTCTTCAATTCTAACCTAACATGAATGATATACGCACTAAATTATTGAAAGTTAAATCACTTGCCTAATAATGAAGATTCTGATCCTTTGAAGTAGATGGTACGGGAATGGTCCTCTCTTTCCGATCTATCCGGTGGTGGTGACGGTGGTGCAAAAGCCTCTAAGGGTGGTTTCTCCTATGGAAACTTTCCTCTCTTCTTCTCTAACTGCCGTTGGTGGTTTTTGGTTGTGATAACCCTAAGAGTTCTTGTGTTGGCTGATAATTTAAGTCTAAAATTCGTGGGTCATATTTCCTCAAAAAGTCAAAATGTTAAAATACCCTCTCGGGCTACCGGTTAGGCCTAAAATGCCCCGGGACCCAAACTAAACTCCCGGTTAGTGTTTTCTAACTATCTCGAACCTTCCGGACACGTTGTCGCACTCAAAATGCTCATATGGATGTCATAAAAATAAACTACTTTTAAATCCATTAAATTGGGTCCTAACACGACTAACACGCGCGTCCCATCTTAATTATCGAAACTGCCGTATTTTCAACTCACGACATTTTTTTAATAAATTCAATAATCACATATTACCATAATCACTCAGTAATATTGAACAACATTATAATCATCAAATACTAAGTCTCGTCTCGCTAGCATTTAAATTCGGATTAATTTTCCAATTAATTATCCCAAATAAATTTAATAAATCTCATAATTAAAAGCCATAAAAATACGGGGTATTACATACTTCCCCCCTAATAATGGAATTTCATCCCGAAATTCAAAAAAGTAAGGTACACCTGGAAAAATTAGGTATCCTCCAGCACTCAAAGTAAAATACAAAGAAAGTCTCCATCACTACAGCCCTCGCTTCACAACAAGTTTGTTGAACACTCTTGACACTTTATCAGTTATAGGGTTATACCCCAATAAATGCACCTCACGTTGCGCTCTTATTGACCAACATTCGAATAAAAATAGCCTATACATCATTGGCTGCATTATCTCAATATTATTGTGAGTTCGCACCTCACTACATATTAACTCTCGCGTTTATCTAGACACAAAAATCCCATCCTGGGAGAAACCATAGAACATCTGACTGCTCTTGTCCATTCTTTTTATCTCTGTTCCCAGCGTTGTGATCTTTTACACAAGGGGAAAACCACTCACGATAGTTGGTGGTTAGTCATCGGTATCTAACTCTTGACTGATCCAAAACTCTGATAATCCGCTCACCTCTAAACAACCAGAGAAAGAATGATAAGGTTTATCCACACAAAACCTCAATAAGCACCTTGTCCACTGTGAGTAGATATGGGTGTTTTCACCCAACTGTACCATTAGGTAATATCTTCTCCTCCTTACCACAATATACCTCACTTACTATCGATACCCTTTTTGAAAATGAAATGATCGCAATGAATCCAAAATTGCTTTCATACAGTTCCACCAGTCGTCAATCACCTTGCACATATTCTTCGTGCTATAGGTGATACAACTTTCTCAAAACAAAATTATTCCCACTACTTCCTCATACCCCATATTGAAGGTGGGTTTCAGATATCTCATACTAGTTCAGAATAATTCTACGTAGGACCACGTACCGGCGTGTTCACTATCTAATAGTGTAAATCACCTAAGGATATACCAATTTCTCTCTATCCGAACAACCTGTCCCGCATATTCGATGGAAATCGTTACTTATCTATAAGTTGGCAACCCCTCAAGGAAATTTACCAACTTGACTCTTCCATCACTAGAATCGTCGACTTGATACAAAATTATCTGGTTGATCATCTTACCCCAACCGATCTACTACTTACTATACGCCTTTCAATGCCGACTCTCACGTATAGTTCTTCCCATTAAGGGATACTTACTAACCCTCTTCTTCCCTCGACGTATACCAAAATTTTGACACGTGCACCTTTCACCACGTTGTGCACATCTGGACTCTTATACCTTATCAACATCCTCACTCTATTTATGCGTAAGCCACTCTCAACATTCGATTGGGTGGAACTCTGCTCTTAATTTTCCATAATAGTTAACTATTTTCCTTCTTAAGAGACACTCCCTTTTTAACTGGCTTCCCACTGCCCTTCAACTAATTTTGGACGTGTTATTCTGATTGCACAAGAATTAATAAATTGTCGTTCTTCTCACGACGCTTAATCCACTTTACCACTTCCATTTTATCATATTAGTCTCACAAGTAATAATTTCACCCACCTATGTCCCTTCTTCTGGCGATTAACACATAAGCAAACCAGGGTGTCTACACCCCTTATAACCCATGCAAACAGGTTTAAACATCATATATGCTCCATACGTACTCCAAACTCTTTATTGCCCCTGCATTTGTAACGTGGCTATACCACTTGGGCGTTCTCAATCACCCCCCGAATTTGAAATCCTAAATCCTCCTTAACCTCAGTGTATCCTTCAACCCGCCGAAATAAAAACCCAAAATTTTTCATTACTTCCTCACCACACCACTGGCTCTACTGGCCTTATATCGTAATTTACCCTTTAACTTCCAGTTATAACTACATACTTCCATAATGATCGAGATATCCAAATCATGAATGAATGGCCACACATCTCCTTACTACCAACCTTACGCTAAGTTTCATGCGTGGGGTGTCTCGCAAAGCGAAATCCAAACAAGGAACCCCCCCGATACACTACTTCCTAGCATTGTCGGTTATCGAAATCTATTAGGCCCTCGATCCATAACAGGTACCCCTATATTCCCGCTTCTTGACAATAAAGTTACCTCTCTTTTCTCAATTTCACTTAAACAAGGAACTCCTTTCGAAAGCCACTGTCTCTTAACATTGATGGAAATCACCTTCCATAAACATCATGTAAATATAATCGGGGTTCTCAAAATCCCATCCCCAGACATACAACCACGATTATTAACTCCCACGTCTCTAAAGGGTGATATAAAAATTCACTCTTCTTATTACTACATCATGAGCATTAATTATAATAATCATTTAAATCTTCCCGCTGAACAGTAAACTAAATACACTCCACATCATATCGATAAAGTCCCTACACATAGCGGGAATGAAAGTCCGAGATCATTATACTTTTCGAAGTCTCAATAATATATATATATATATATATATATATATATATATATATATATATATATATATATATATATATGTACATATATTCAAAAATACAATCGCGAGCCCGGCCCTCTCGCAGATGGGGCCTCGCCCAAACAAAACATTCTACACCAAGGTAGTAACCTCGATAGACTTGCAATAACCGCACACTATCGATTTAAACCTTATAATAAAACTATAATTAGGATAATATCATACTCGTGTAACACAGCACTAAAACGAGTTCAATAAAGTATATATCGCTATCAATATACCCATTCATCCTCCGCGGATAACACTAAAGGTAACCCCATTATACCAAGGAGGAATATTCACATAAATAATAACATTGCCGAGATACTCGCTAAACGCGACTCTCAAATGAAAAATAGCAATAATAACTGTAAGGACACAAATTTCCAATTGAGTTCATATATTGTTTTGGCTCAATTCCGGACAAAAACATTTATTCATAGGATTGTATTTAATTGTAATATTCTCAAGCCTATGAAGAGTTTGTTGAAAACGTAGCGGCAAAGAGTATAAAGCTTCATCAATATGCCGGTTTGCGTGCCTCATTTCTACGTCATCAACTATGGTTCCATGCTCCCAAGGTATGAATGCAATATTATATATATAGTAGCTTGGAACAAGTTTAATTGGGTGTTAGGTTTAATTAAAACTGGGTTTTATTTTCAGAAAGAATTAATTAAAACTTCAAAATTAGTTTATAAAGTTTTCTGGGCTAAAATCGAATATTCCAAAGTTTTTGGAAGCTCGTTCGATATGTCGTTCGAACGAGATTGTCGTTCGAACCAGATGTCGTTCGAACGAGATTGCCAACGACTTCCCATTAAGGCATACTGGAACTTCATTCGAAATGTCGTTCGAACGAGATTATCGTTCTAACGAGATTTCCAACGAGTTTTTAACGAGTTCATACTGGAACATCGTTAGAAGACTCCTTCGAACGAGAATGTCGTTCGAACGAGACGCCAGGCGGGAACAGTTTTTGGCAGTTTTAAGCAGTTTTTCCACCCACTTCCCCACTTGTTTCTTAACCAACTTTTCACAGCATAACGATGTGCGGGAATCACTTTTGATTATCTATCTTTTTCATATCCTACTAACTCCTAGAGAGTGTTTTGAGAGTAAAATCAAAGAGGGAAAAAGATCATGTTTTGAGTGAGTTTTTATCAAAGAGAAAAATATGCACCACTCTAGTTTACACTCAAATTAGTTTCTTCCAAGTTCCCATATTCATATATCTTGCTTGGAGTTTGGCACCGGGTTCATCTCTTCCGTTCAAAGAGAAGTTTCGGGTTTTCTTCTACATCCCATAAAGAAAGAAGAAGAGTTTGGTTACGACATTACCCACTTGGAGAAAGGCTCCTTGCTCGGGTGACGGTGACCATATAAAGTCCGATCGGTGGATTTCGAGACCGTGGTGGAGCTCCAAGGTTATCCGTTAGAAAGAGGTATCTACAAGAAGAAGCGTTGGGGCTTGAGAGGGATCGAGTCGTGTGTTGTAAGCCTTTCTATCTTGTATTTGTAAATTCCGTACTTAGTGGATTTATGGCTAGGGCCGTCCGAGGTTGTTTCCCGTCTTGGGATTTTTCTCGTACATCGCGGCGTAGTGGATTGATTATTTATTTTATCTTTTCCAAAATCACCTAGAACACATGCTTAGGTAAAAAGCTAAAAATTGGTTTAATTTAATCTCTATGTGTTTAATTTGGGTAATGTGTAGTTAACTTGGTTTAAGTGAAAATGATTTTAATGCGTTAATTTAATTTCACTCGGTTTAATTTTAATTTGTTTAAGAAAATTAAAATTTGTTAATTCGTTTGTTTGTGAACCATTACACTTCTTTACGCTTCCGCATCTTGATATATCTATAAAACGAAATATTATTTTAATTGAAAAAATTAAAATCGGTGGTAAATCGCGCCTTCAAATTGGTATCAGATCCAAAGCAATAAATTATTTCGTTAAAGATCCTCTAAATAATTTTTGGCTAAAATGTAATTTTCCCCATTTTCAAAATTTTCTATTTTCGATGGTTCTAACTACGCGTATTGGAAAGCGCGAATGAAATAGGCACTTAAATCTATCGATAAAAGGGTTTGGATGTCTGTAGTTAACGGGTGGTCTCCACCAACTCATTTAGTAGAAAATGAACGTGTTCCCAAACCGGCGGATAGATGGACTGAGAATGAGTAAAAACTTTCTAATTTTAATTCCCGTGGTTTGAATGCCTTGTTTAGAGCTGTCACACCGGATGAATTCCGACGTATTATGACGTGTGAAACCGCTAAAGAAGCTTGGGATATTTTACAACTAAATCATGAAGGAACTAGTGTCGTTAAAGCTTCGAAACTCCAAAACCTCAGCACTCAATTTGAAACTATCAAAATGAACGATAATGAAACTTTTGATGAATTTTATGCTAGACTTTCCGACATTGTCAATTCATCTTTTAATTTGGGAGAGAAAATACCCGGCAACCGAGTTGTAAAGAAAATTTTAAGGTCCCTACCCGATAGATTTATTCCAAAAGTGACCGTTTTAAATTCTTTACCAACTTTAGCCTCTACGAAATTAGAAGATCTTGTAGGTGATTTACAAACCTATGAACTAGATATATTTCCCTCTAAAACTGAAAAGAAAATTGAAAAGGGCGTTGCTTTAAAAGCCCGAAAAGAGGTCAAACAAGTAGTAGAGAGCGAGAGTGATAGTGACTCGGAAGATATGGCTTTGTTTGCTCGTAAATTTAGAAAATTTCTTAAATTTAACAAAGATAAATTTAAAAATGATTTTACGAAATCTGAAACTTCTAAGCATGATAAAGCCGAGAAGATCCCTAAACCTATTAGAGAAAATTTAAATAGGGACGAGTCTAATAGGTGTTTTGGTTGTGAGGGTTATGGCCATAGAGCTTCTGAGTGCCCCACTAAACTAAGGAAAGAGGGTAAACGACCCATTGCATATAATGCGACCCTTAGTGATAGTGATAAGGAAGAGGGACCCGATTTCCCCACTAAGCCAAATTTTGTGGCTTTTATGGCTAGTCATGTGAGTGATAGTGAGAACTCATCGATTGATGAAACGTTAACACATGACACTTCCAAGGTCATTGTTTATGATTCTCTTATTTTTTATGATAGTGAGAGTGGAGAATAAAGAGAGAGTGAAAATGAAGAAGAGGTTAATGTGAGTGAACTTCAAAATGCTTTTCAAGAACTTTATAAAGAATCTATTAGATTGAAAAGCGCTAATTTGAAGTTAGAAGCTAGTTTAAAAGAGCGTGTCAAGGTCATTGATGATAGCATGTTGGTAGAAGACCTTAAGACACGTGAGACGACTCTTCTAGAGAAGCTTGAATATATAGAAGGCGAGAGAGATAGCCTTAGGGGTTTAATGGAATCCTTGAAAAAGGATCTTCTTTCTTTTGAAGAGCGAAATGTTTTATTAGAGTCTAACATTTTAGAATTGCAAAATAAATTAAAAGACTCTAGTAATGTCAAATTTGATTTGGAGTGTCGTTCGGAAAAATTAGATAAAATATTAGGAACGGTCCAAATTAAAAATGACACTTGTGGATTAGGCTTCAATACTCGTAATGAATCTACTCACAACGCCAAAACCAATGTTTTAGTAGAATCTACTAGGAAAGTCTTTCGAGATCATTTCTTAGGTACCAAATTTCGACGTAATTTTACTTGTACTCATTGTGGTCGAAAAGGTCATCTTAGGAAATTTTGTTTTGATCTTAAACGAATTCCTAGAAAATCCCATCGTAAAGTAACCACGGTAGTTAAAGTTCCTACACCCCAAGATAGTCATTCTTCATTAATTTGGGTTAGGAAATCCGACTTGGTTGCCTTGCAAAATAGGGTTTTTGATTCTAATTTACTTTCACATGCTTCCTCCCTTGCTAAATCTGAAGGATGAATGTGTTAGTGTTTGCATACTTTAGCTTTTGTACTTCATGCTATATTCACATGCTAAATGTATGCTTGTTTAATCATTTTCTAGTCTATGCTCCATGCTTATCACATGCTAGAATTACGATTTTTGTTTACCTTTTGTATTATATTTCCTTCATTTTGTTTGCATCAAATGAAAAATACAAAAAGATTTTTTTTTGTTTATCATTTGGATTTTATCTCTTAGTAATTTAAGCATAATGAAAAATTCAAATGATTTTTGGTTTGTCTTTTGAGTATATATTTTTATTTTTGGATATAAATGTCAAAAACTCAAAAAGATTTTATTTTGTGTGTATTTTGGTTTGACACACTTTATGTGGCATATACTTGTGTTTGAATCCCTCCTTTAACGCTCTCATGTGGCTAGAACTTTTGGTGTAGATTATCAATCCTGATTATGTTCTTTACCATGCTTACATGGAGTAGTTGGATTTTGTGTTATTTTAAACGGATTCTATTTTTATATGCCTCTATTCACACATGCACGAGCTCTTTTGAAATTTTAACTTCAAATGTATTTTTGAGCTATGTGAGATGTTATCCTTCCAATCTTGTCATCTACATATTTGTGACTTAGGAGGACTAGTGCATGTCAAAATCCGTTGCACGTGAGATTTGTGTGAAAAATGAAAACATGATAAATATAAATGTGCACGGGGAAGGGCTCCGAAAGGACTAAGTGATCCTTTACGATAGTAAGCCACCGTTTTGAATGGACCTAAAAGAAATACGTGGTCCAAAGGCCTAAAAATAGAAAATATGGCATTAAAAAGAGAAATAATTTGCCAAGGCCTATGTTTGATTGATATATTCATTCAAAATTAATATAAATGCTTACTGAGGGAGATTGGATGGTATATCAATGGTTTGCACAATGTCCGTTTATCCTAGTTGTGTATTTCATGTCATGACTCTATTGGTTTGTAGAATCATCAATATACTAGGCTTGTATGCATTGTATATGTTTGTTCATTGAGTTCAATTTATATTGTCACATGAGGTTATATTCAAATGTGCTGAAGTTTGCAATCAATTGAGAACTCCGTAAACATGTTTTAAGTGATTGGGTCTAAATTTAATCGTTACTAGTTCACACCCCAACACTTCTGTTTCCATATGACACATTTTTGCCATACGAGTGTGCAAACTTATTGTATTTTGTGTCATGTGTGTGTTTATATCTATATATATATGCGTGTGCATTATTGATATATTTCTAGTACATATATATATGATATTTTGTTTTGCCTTTGCCTTGCTTTCTATTCCTTCTATGCTTATACTTTAGTTTTGGTATCACTTTAAGCTTCAACATGCTTTTATATTTGTTCTTTATCCTTTGCCTATTCCTGAACAAAAAGGGGGAGAATGATAGGGGGAGAAATGGTATATTATCCTATTATAATCATATCTAAGTTTAGGAGATTTAACTTAGGGGGAGTAGCTAACTTCTTGGGTTGATCATTTTGATAAAGGGGAGAATTAATTTTGGGGGAGTATTTATTTTCATTGCTTTAAATACTTTGATATTCCTTATGCATTTGATGAGTTTGCTTAAGTGTGCAGGAATTTTTCTAAAGCGGCATCTTTCAATGGCAAAGCGTTTGATCCTTGGGTTGAGTCAAGTTTGGGTGGGTTATCTTTTGAGTCTAGTGAGCTTGACGGCCCCTTAGGATTGTTGTTTGGTTTTTGTCCCGGAATAGCCAAAGGGGGAGATTTGTAAGGACACAAATTTCCAATTGAGTCCATATATTGTTTTGGCTCAATTCCGGACAAAAATATTTATTCATAGGATTGTATTTAATTGTAATATTCTCAAGCCTATGAAGAGTTTGTTGAAAACGTAGCGGCAAAGAGTATAAAGCTTCATCAATATGCCGGTTTGCGTGCCTCGTTTCTACCTCATCAACTATGGTTCCATGCTCCCAAGGTATGAATGCAATATTATATATATAGGATCTTGGAACAAGTTTAATTGGGTGTTAGGTTTAATTAAAACTGTGTCTTATTTTCAGAAAGAATTAATTAAAACTTTAAAATTAGTTTATAAAGTTTTCTGGGCTAAAATCGAATATTCCAAAGTTTCTGGAAGCTCGTTCGATATGTCTTTCGAATAAGATTATCGTTCTAACGAGATTTCCAACGAGTTTCTAACAAGTTCATACTGGAACTTCGTTAGAAGACTCGTTCGAACGAGAATGTCGTTCGAACGAGATGCCAGGCAGGAACAGCTTTTGGCAGTTTTAAGCAGTTTTTTCACCCACTTCCCCACTTGTTTCTTAACCAACTTTTCACAGCATAACTATGTGCGGGAATCACTTTTGATTATCTATCTTTTTCATATCCTACTAAATCCTAGTGAGTGTTTTGAGAGTAAAACCAAAGAGGGAAAAAGATCATGTTTTGAGTGAGTTTTTATCAAAGAGAAAAATATACACCACTCTAGTTTACACCCAAATTAGTTTCTTCCAAGTTCCCATATTCATATATCTTGCTTGGAGTTTGGCACCGGGTTCATCTCTTCGGTTCAAAGAGAAGTTTCGAGTTTTCTTCTACATCCCATAAAGAAAGAAGAAGAGTTTTGTTACGACATTACCCACTTGGATAAAGGCTCCTTGCTCGGGTGACGGTGACCATATAAAGTCCGATCGGTGGATTCCGAGACCGCGGTGGAGCTCCAAGGTTATCCGTTAGGAAGAGGTATCTACAAGAAGAAGCGTCGGGGCTTGAGAGGGATCGAGTCGTGTGTTGTAAGCCTTTATGTCTTGTATTTGTAAATTCCGTACTTAGTGGATTTGTGGCTAGGGCCGTCCCAGGTTGTTTCCCATCTTGGGTTTTTCCTCGTACATCGCGGCGTAGTGGATTGATTGTTTATTTTATCTTTTCCAAAATCACCTAGAACACATGCTTAGGTAAAAAGTTAAAAATTGGTTTAATTTAATCTCTACGTGTTTAATTTGTGTAATGTGTAATTAACTTGGTTTAAGTGAAAATGATTTTAATGCGTTAATTTAATTTCACTCGGTTTAATTTTAATTTGTTTAAGAAAATTAAAATTTGGTAATTCGTTTGCTTGTGGACCATTATACTTCTTTACGCTTCCGCGTCTTGATATATATATATAAAAGGAAATAATATTTTAATTGAGAAAATTAAAATCGGTGGTTAAACGCTCCTTCAATAACAAATGTAGCAACTCGTTCATGCTACATACAACACGCAACATCCGCTGAGGATATAACTCATACTTCAACCTTGCCAATCGCCCTGGCAGCTTAAATGGTTCCTGGACTTATCACACCTGTCCGTACCAAATTGAAAATTTTAATAACTACTGCTCTTGCTAGGCACCATACCCTTATCCCTCTACTTGCTTCAGGGAACATTTTAATGCACGGGTTTTACTCCCCACAAATTACCTCTACATATACTTCACTTATCTCTAGTCACACTGACCATGTTAAGGTTGTCCTTCTCTTGAACATTGGTAGTGTCGACTCTGATGACTATCTTCGTTGTTCCTTTAGCTTTGATGGCCCTAATGAACATGCTACAAGTTTCCACATCTCTTTCTGAAATCACCATCGCTCGGTAACAATTTAGCTATCCGAATCATTTAAATGGGCTCCCTGATGGGTCTCCCCCTTGTGGTGCTTCTTCAACACCATTTCCCCCAGTCTTACTCTATCTAAATTCTTCGATTCTTGTAGCTCCCCTCACAAGGAAGCGCTTACCTCCATATTAACAAAACGCGGCTAAATTACCATCTGCATTGACCGTCTAAGAAGAATTTCCCAGAAGTGCTAACATTTTTTCTTATATGTAAATTCTCCCTTTAATGTCCTCTTCTCCATTTCCCCTACTTCATCCAGTGTAAGGTTCGCTAAATAATTAAATTTCTTCTCACAAAGTGACCTCTGTCCGACCCTCTTATGTGAGTTCAGAACAACATTCGCATCTCACCCTAAACATCTGGTGAAAGAACTTATGGTCAAACCATACGTATGCGCCTTCTCTTGACAAAACATTCCACTTCTAAGTGTGGTGGTTGCCTCTCACCATTGAAACTTCGCCCTTACGAGCCAAGGAAAAAATTTACCCCAAAATTTCACTCCCGATTATCCATACTTCGACATATGCCCAAGCCTTTGTATATTTTGCGTTCGTTGGCTAGCACACGCCATCTCTGCATTTCTAGTATTTCCACTGCTGGTTCTTTTAAATGTTTGGTCTAACTCTCTCCCAATCCAACCCTGCTGGGTGAGTCTAATTTGACCCCAATTTCTACTATAGCTATACCTGGAAGTCACAAGTCGCGCCTTAGCTGTCTTTACCGTCCTGGACTTCCGTGCCATAATATGGGTGACTTCAACTACGGTTATCCTTCTTTAATAAATCAAATAACCTCAACTGATCTTTGCCTCTTGTTGTCCACCCAACTGTCTTCGCCTGACGTACAGCATTGTTCGGCACACAAACACACCCGAATGCAAATATGATTCACTATCATACACATCATAACAAGAAAACGAAATCTCACCAAAGAAATCAACAATCCTAAACATAGGGCTCTATATCAAAGAAATCTACGCTGGAAGCATAATAAGCCGCACAGATCCTAAAGGACACTAGAACCTGATGCTCTGATACCACCTGTGACACCCCGTCTAATTAAATACCGGGTAGCTACTCCTTTATTAAATTAATACATAATATCAAGTTGGTCCAGTCTTAGCATCACTGTCAAAAAATATTTAATTAATTACTAGCCACTTAATATTTAAAAAGAGAGATGTCAAATTTTATTAATTAAGTTATCAAATAACCAAGAATTAAATCATTAACCATCAATCGCATAAACAATCTCATATGAATAACCAACGAAATAAAATCAACTGAGTCTGGAGTAAACACACCAATAATAATAATAATGCCAGAGTAAATGAACTTCAAATACAAGTGTATGAATAACTAAACCAATAACCGAAATAATGATAGTCTATTACTACAACCTCTAAATAAGAATGGGCGTCATACCCTAACTGATACAAATGACTCTGAAGGAATCAAGGATAAAATAGGAAGGCGTCTAATACCAATATCCTGTAGCCTCCACAGCAGCTAAAGCACGTCATCAGAATGGAACTCCTATGCTTGGCGTCCCTGTGGCTGGGCACCTAAAAATATTTTTACAAAACAAAATAGATTTGGAGGAAAACGGGTCAGAGCCCGAGGTGAAAACAGTTTAAAACTTTAGCAGGTGTTTAAATTACAATTAAACAACACATATTATAAACATGCTAGTTGCGTACTCTCACGTGAGTTTCTCACCTCTTAACTAATGTGCACACCTGACGTATGCCCTTAACCCATCCTAGTTATGTCACTAACTAACTAGTCTGTACCTCTTTCGCTTTCACATTCTACCATAGGATGTCTACTCTTAGTACCCAAAACAATTATATTCATAACCCATATTCACATTCATTAAAATTTCTTATCTCAAGTGTTAATTAAATTCTCATTCTTAGCCCATTCAGATATCTTAGTTATTCACATCTAGTACGCAACAATGAACCAGTCACAAGTACATAAGTATATCACTCTCAGAACATAAATACATATATGGCACGCCTAGGCTAAGCTGTGGTGCACGCATAATCTGCTATCGAATTTCGGTACATCGCGTACATAGGGACTACGAGTTTCAAATCTCTCAAGAACCGTTTCAATAAGCAAAATCACACATATTGGAGGCGAACATAGTTCACATACCCATGGGTCACGTACATACCTATGCTCCCATGTTCAGCTGACTTATCAACTTACAAATAAGTCATTCACAGTCATATGTCCTTAAGGTACTAGTTTAAATCCCCCCGAAGGCACACAAGGATAAGAGGGTCATTTACAAAAAAAAACTAACCTCCCGTGAAAGCAAGTATGGTAGGTATGTCATACACATAAGAAATCCATTAAGTAGGCATTCAGACAACCTTAGTAATCATATTTCAATATAGGCGTTCACATTCTATCTAGTAAGTCTCGTACGTAGTAAGATTATCCCGGACATCATACGTTATTATATATTTAACTTGATAACTTTCTCTCGTCGTGTCAATTTGAGTACCTAAACCTACCCCAAAAGGTTACTAGGCCTCCTATTAGTTTCTAATGCTATCTCAATAACTTAAAGCCCCTCCATTACTGTTCTTATCCTTACCTCAGTGTTTATTCCCATTATAGTTTTAACTTGAACGATTTCTAACCGTAACTCACTCGGTATTCCCTCGTAAGCAATAGTATTCAAATCCCTAAGGTAATATATTTTTTCGGGTGTCAACTAAGACCCTACTGACCTCAACTAAGTCCCAAAACATCAATTTAAACATCCTAAGAATCATCATCGCCCTTGAGATTTTTGTTAAGCCTTAAGGGAAAACAATTGCCAAAAATCAGAAGGGGTCGATCGATCGATCGTCGATCGATCGACATTCTTGAGTCGATCAATCGATCGCCGATCGATCGACATTCTTGAGTCGATCGATCGATCAAGCAGGTATCAGCCCAGATTTTCTTAAACAGTTAAGGCTTTTCCTCTTTTTATACCTATAATTCTTTATTACAATGTCTTAAACTCCCAACCAAGTATACTAATTATCATACCAACATGTTTGCATCATTTCCCATGTTTTAGAATCATCAAATCAAAATGGAACATCAAATTCTTGGATCAATTTACCTAATTTTCGTATAAAAACCCTAGTTCCCTTATTTCTACAAGAACACTATATAATTCAATACAATTTCATAATTCTCTACCCATAAATCATAATTTCGTGGCTGCTATTATCTCCAACATTAAACTACATGCAAGACCTACCCGGATTATGGTTTAAATTCTTCAAATCCATTCAATTTTCATTATTTAAGGTTATTCTTCAATTCTAACCTAACATGAATGATATAGGCACTAAATTATTGCAAGTTAGATCACTTGCTTGATAATGAAGATTTTGATACTTTGAAGTAGATGGTACGGGAATGGTCCTCTCTTTCCGATCTATCCGGTGGTGGTGACGGTGGTGCAAAAGCCTCTAAGGGTGGTTTCTCCTATGGAAACTTTCCTCTCTTCTTCTCTAACTGCCGTTGGTGGTTTTTGGTTGTGATAACCCTAAGAGTTCTTGTGTTGGCTGATAATTTAAGTCTAAAATTCGTGGGTCATATTTCCTCAAAAAGTCAAAATGATTAAAATACCCTCTCGGGCTGCCGGTTAGGCCTAAAATGCCCCGGGACCCAAACTAAACCCCCGATTAGTGTTTTCTGACTATCTCGAACCTTCCGGACACGTTGACGCACTCAAAATGCTTATATGGATGTCATAAAAATAAACTACTTTTAAATCGATTAAATTGGGTCCTGACACGACTGACACGCGCCTCCCATCTTAATTACCGAAACTTTCGTATTTTCAACTCATGAATTTTTTTTAATAAATTCAATAATCACATATTACCATAATCACCCAGTAATATTCAACAACAATATAATAATTAAATACTAACTCTCGTCTCGCTAGCATTTAAATCCGGATTAATTTTCCAATTAATTGTCCCAAATAAATTTAATAAATCTCAGAATTGAAAGCCATAGAAATACGGGGTATTATATTGGCATTAGTAGAATTTTTTTATAACAATAGTTATCAATATAGTATTCAAATCACTTATACGAATCCCTCTATAACAGACCTTGGAGTGATCATCCGTATGAGACTATACATCTACAATAAAATCAATGAAAAGCCAATCATATTCTAACATATAAGTACTGTAGTAAGAAATATTGGATTATTATCATCTTTAACCGTAGAAAACAACAAATTCCAAAATTACCTTTAAGTTTTAATAATTACACAAAAAAACTAAAGTTTTCAATTGACTTTTAAACCATCCAAATAATATATATATTAAAATTTCTTTACAAGCACCCTCATTACCCATTAAAATTTTAGAACAGCTCGTCACACGGCTTTCCTAACTTTTGGAAATTACACAAAGAGTCCAAAAAGTTTGAAAAATAAAGGAAAACACCTTAGAACTTAACCAAAAACTTCTAAGGACTAAAACTAAATATCCTACCATCTTCCTTATCAGCTAGACCAATAAGAATGATAACCAACCTCCATGGGAACCAATGAAATGCCAAGGTAAACATATACCCTTTTGCACTCCAAATTTCCTTCACATTCATCTATCATTAGACCATCCTATTTTTACCTTAAATTCAACCAATAGACCCACCCTTACTTCCCCTATATAAAGCCTCTATATGCACAGAGAATTCTGTACAAACAGTAGCTAAAAACAAAGCTTAAATTTTGACATTTTTGGGTATTTTATTATTTTATGCTTAGAGATTATTTCTTTCAATATAACTATGTTTCTGAAGTAGAGTAAAGTTTATTTATGCTTTTACATGTAAGCTTTTACATAGGAATTAAGAACTAAGGGTCAAAATCATAAAATCACCATGGAAGCTTGAGCTCCAATAGTGGCAACTGAGTTCCTGACTCTAAACCAGTTTTAAAGTGGGAATAATTACCCTTAGACTTATAGGATCTTAACCATATAGTTTTATTTCAATATAGTATCCATAGTTGTTCGTAATTCGAGTTTTACAGTTTTGACAGTGATCAAAATCAAAATTCTTCCTGTACAGAATGAATTAAACCTTCAATCCAAAACCATTTTGTTCTAAATTCACATAGACACCAAACTATACTACTGCCATGCTTCAAATTTCACTGCAAATCCATGAATGTTAAATTGAAAATCTCGATATTTTATAGTTCTAGAAAAAGACTCTACAGTAACCTCAACCTTTAAAAGTTATATATTCGGAATCCTTATCAAAAAATAAAAAGAATGGCTTTGAATGAACTCAAATGGTATTCTATAGAGAATTTGATTAAATGTCAAAGTTTTCAAAACCCTATGTCAAAATTTGAGAGGTTGAAGATGAGTGTGGTCAACGCGCGCAAGTGAAGTCAAAATCAGTGCTTGGTAACTTTGACGTAGCTTGTGAGAGCGGGTACCAAATAAAAAATTCTGAAAAATTTTCAAAAAAAAATTATTTTATTATCTGATCAAAATGGTATATTATAACACCCTCTTTGGATAACCATAAATAAAATTTGGCATAACCCCTAAAATTAAAGCTAAACTTTAAAAAGTAATTTTGCACATAAACACCTGAAGTTTTTCGACTTCTCTATTTTCACCCCAAACGTTTTCTATCACATTTTGACATTATTAGGAACAAAAAAAAGTCTCTTAGCACAAAACTTGAAAAGTTAATGAACTTGGGTAATAAAGTGAAAACTTCATTTATATTTTTACCCCAATATTTATTTTTCAACGCAAGTTTTAAGCTTTACCGCACTTTTCGGTATTCCACAAACCTTATTCTTGCACCAAAATACATTTTTCTTTGTTAGACTTACAGGATTAGAACATTGACTTAAAACAACTCCGCAAAACTTTTTAAAACCCTAACGACAAGTAGGTGACTTCTTATTCAATATTAATTTGTAGGTGATTTCTTATTCAGTATTAATTTTATGCAATGCTTTTGAATTACGCCTTTTGTTTATATCACTATGTGATAGACCTAGTATATCATATTCTCATTGATGACCTCAGTTGAGAAGTTCAAAGGCCTATGTATAATTGATACAAAATGTAATGATGAATATGTAATCATGTTATTTCATATGATTCAAATTTTACGTAATTCTATTGTAACATACATTATGACCAAGGAATAATCTTTCGTTACACCCACGACTGTATTATTTGGCCTGTAGGGCTCAGATGATTGAGGGACTAGTTCTTGATAGCATATGGAATGTCTTTAATTGACTTAACACAATTACTTTTATCCCTCCAATATCTGCATTGATCGTTGTTGTACATATGACTATTGCCCTAAAACCTCTAAACGGATAATTATGGGTTATTTGTTTTGAAACCATTCCTAACCATTAACAGTTTTAGCCTGATATTTCTATGTCTGTAGATATATCATTCCAAAAATTAACACATCATCTTATCCTAATGTTTAATCCGTTTCATATTGATTTTCATATACTGACTCATCAAAATCATATTTTGAATTATATAAAATAAGAATTATCTACTTGGTAATTTTTCTTACGTTTTTTAAATTCCAGATGGACTAAGGCAAAAGAGAAGACATCATCTCCCCAACCCTAAACAAATATAATGCATCACCTCGTGTTATGCTAGAAATTATATATGCTTGTAAAATACATCGCAATACCGAAGACCCTATTATATTTTCCTATGCTACTACATATAAATGGATATAATTGATACTGTACTAGGGAACATGTAGTATTTTTTTTCTTTGTTCTTATTCTTGTTTATGGATTATGTAATAAATAGTGCCTCATGTGGTGTGAATGTAAGGAATAAATGTACTTCGATACGTTACTTTATATTAATATTTTTCAAACCCCGTGTTATCATTATTATTTATGCTTCCGTTATATAAATTATTTTCACTTAAACTCATAAACCCAACCCTTTATCACTCCTAAATATTCGGGACGTGACTCCGACAAGCCAAACTATCTCTTCAAACTATGCAAACCAACTATGGCATTAAAATTTGTTTGATCTTTGCCTTAGTTAGGGTATAAAAATTGGGTTGATTTGACTTTCAAACTTTGGTATTTGTAAAAGCGGTGTGATATTGATTTGAATAAATTCGTAAATTCCAATTTTAAACTTATTTAACTGGTGTCAATTTTAAACCAATTTAATTAAACCCTAACACATGCATCTAGGTGTAGTGGATCATGCCAACACAAATAATTATAAATTGCTGACCCACAGATTTCAGGAAAAATAAATAAAAAAGGAAAACCTTTTATTTCACTAATAATACTCACAATGATTACAAGCGAAATCAGCGAAGAATTTAATGCGACAAACTCTCATAAGCCAAAACCTAAATCAGCAATGAATCAGCCTCGAGAGATCCACAAAGACACACACTCCAATCATCCCAGGAACACTCACGGGTACTCCCTATGACATGCAGTCAACGTCAGCCAGTACCTCCCTCAAGTGGCACCTAGATCAGCAGTAGGTTAACCTTCCTACAAGAGAAACTCTAGAAAGCGGTAGTAGGTTATCTTGGGTTCCAAAAAATAATTCACTAAAGATTGGGATTTTTGTGAATTGAAAACAAAAGGATTTGAACCCTAAATGAAGAAGAAAAAGTGTTCTGCAGAAAGCAGTTTACAGGTATCGAAATTCTTCATGTCTTCTTAACAAAAATAGAGTGATTTAACATGCCTTATATAGAAAAGTTGAGTTGGCAACTCGCTCGAAAGATATCATCATGTCCCTTGAATGATGCCGCGTGTCGCTCGAACGAGCTTCACCCGACAAGGCTATGTCACTCGAACAACATTAGCCTTTTGCTCGAATGACCCGGCAAAAAAAAATTATTCTGTTAACAAATTCCACCTCAACACTTAGAAAATATTTTAGAAAAAATATCCCAACACTATAAATGAACCGTTAAGGTACTTAAACACATCCTTACCAAAATTAATCTCGCAAATGCTTGAATGTTGAAGAACTTTTCTATATTCGGATCCGTCTTCATGTATCTTCAAACGAACTTTTTCTTCGATGGTTTGTAGCAGTACACGACATACACTAACGTAAAACATGACTTATAAAATATGTCCTTACAGTTGTCATCATCAAAGTTTATCCCAACACCGTTATGAGCATTAGAACCTCCACCACAAGATTGATTGTCTTCCTTATCAGAATCCTAATTGTCTTCCACCATATGAACTCCATAAACATCGTCTATTAGATTATTTTACATATTATTCTCTACAGGTGGAACCTTTTGTCCTTCCACTACTATCCTACTTGATGGTTATAGTAAAGGTTATTCGGAAGCAAAGGTAAAATGTATTTCCCCATAAAAATTCAAACCCAGTAATCATATTGTATACTCCATCTAAGCATATGCAACTCAAATAATTTCCTCTCAAACACTTGCCCAGTTATACAACGTGCCCAAGGACATGAGAACTCTTCATCATTGAGACACCTCTTCGCGAATTTTACAAACTTGTTAGCACCTCTGCAGTATACATCCTCGAGTCTATTTGTCTCACCCATCCACTTTTTATATAGAATATCATTATCTACCATGTGTAAAAAATAATGGTGTTTCTACAAGTTCGTTTCTCCCCATGGGTAGTTCAATCATTAGTTAACGTAGACATAAGTGCAACCTAATTAACAACCTATCATCTTTAACTAACAATGCTGAAAAATTATCATATTGAAACCCTAAGATGCGTATACATACCAAATTGGTTTTATTTATACTTTACAACCTAATCTTATCCAATTTTCAAAACCTAGGTTGAAACCTGAGGCGCGTATACGTACCAAATTGGTTTTAATTATACTTTATAACCTAATCGAATCTAACTTTCAAAACCTAGGTTGAAACCCTAAGTAAAATATACATACCAAATTGGTTTTAATTATACTTTATAACCTAATCGAATCTAACTTTCAAAACCTAGGTTGAAACACTAAGTCGTATATACATACCAAATTGGTTATAATTTTACTTTATAACCTAATCGAGTCCAAGTTTGCAAACATAGGTTGAAACCCTAAGTTGCTTATACATACCAAATTGGTTTTAATTATACTTGATAACCTAATCGAATCCAACTTTCAAAACCTATGTTGAAAACCTAAGCCATGTATACATGTCAAATTAGTTTTAATTATACTTGATAACCTAATCGAATCCAATTTTCAAAATCTAAGTTGAAATCCCAAGCTGTGTATACAAACCAAAATTATTTTAATAATGGTATAACATTCATTGTGTTCTTGATTATATTTTTAAATTAATCCACAAATTAGTTTTAAATAAACCCACAGATTATTCACATTATACATTCAAATTATTCATACAAAATTCAAAAATCCTTCACACTTTAAATAAATCCAAAAATTATTTTTATTAGCCAAAATGATTACATTTACGACAAAAAATTGTTCAAAACTTCAAACCTAACTGTTACACAAGTTGTTTTCTAACAATATCAAGCTTTACATTTTGCACAAGTTGTTTTCTAATAATGACAAAGCCATACATGTAAATACACCTATTTTACAAAAAACAAACACATGTATTCAACAACTACAACTATATATATATATATATATATATATATATCAAAGTCAAAGTCAAAATTTGTAAATCATACCTTTGGATGAAACAAATTATGGGGTTTTCACTTAAGAGAGAGAGGCAGCCGAGTTGATAAGAGAGATAGGGGAAAGTGTTTGTTACGGGGGTGGGAGAGAAATTGGGGGCGTAGAGCTGGAATCCCGACATTTTTATCACTGTCCTTAGCACGGTTAAGGACTGTGAAAAAAAAATACCGCGTGGGTTGTCACGATCAGTGACCTTGACAACAGCTGACTGGAAAAACGTGACATTTTAGGTCTTTTGGTGAGATGATCGGTATGCCGTAAAAAAAACAAGCAGAAGAGGGAGAAATAATTGAACGACATTTATCCAGAGGTTAAAAATCACATTTACTAGGTATGGAGAAAGAGGCTCAATCAGGTACATCCGACCCAAAGGAGGTGGATCTCCTAGCTTCACTCGAATTAATACATCACATGTTGCGAGAAATAGAAGGAGGTAAAGCACAGAGAAAATAAGTGGACATAAGGGAACGACCCATGGATAGATGAGGCATCACATGCGATCTCTAAGGGAAATACCAACAAATGTATGAATGCCTAGATTTAAAATCTAGAAGACTAATTCTCCATCAATCTCCCTCATATGGATAAGAGGCTCATGGAATACATAATTATTCGGTTGATAAGGGAGAGTCAGAGGGTCCCCAGTCATGATGAACCTCCCTAAAATCCACATATACAGAAGGAAGGGGCTTTGCCAAAGATAAGGATATTCATGCAAATGGAAAGTAAGGGCATAAATTGTCTCATCCAAAATCAAGGGTATTAGGATTTTACCATCTTCATTAGCAAAACCACATACACTAGGAGAATTTCGACACAAGTATTGCCCATAATCAGAAAATATTGGGACACTAGTGCCAAAATCAAAGAACTTTTTTATTCTCCCTTATACCCTCATGTGGGAAGGTTAGGTCA
Organism: Sambucus nigra; assembly: GCA_949130495.1. NCBI lineage: Eukaryota > Viridiplantae > Streptophyta > Magnoliopsida > Dipsacales > Adoxaceae > Sambucus > Sambucus nigra. The sequence continues at coordinate 325,165,762 of OX422221.1, read as the reverse complement.
ATACCTTCTTTAGTGAGGAACTCACGAGTAGTAAAGTGATCCACATCCATTACTACATAAAGAGAAAAGATTCCTCCCTGGCCCAAATATGGATATGCAATAGGTTGGTTTATACCATATCCTGTCAAGAAGCAGTAATCCTCGAAGGTCAAACATACTTCTTGTAACATAAAGTGGAAAAGGTGATCTTCCGGGTACCAGATAAGTAAGAAACTACTTATAGTAAGGCCCAATCGATGGACATATTCCTGGAAGACAATAGTAGGACTAAACCATAACGATCCAACCCAAAAAGGGACCAACCATCAAATCTATAAATGAAAGAGTCTATGTGGTAGTTCAGAGCAGTTTAATAGTCGAAATTCAAAAGAGTTGTCTCAAGAAGAATATAAAGAAAGATTGTGGTGTCTAAACTATGAGAGAATAAAGTATAATGTATGGGCTTACAAGGAAAAACTTCTATAAATTTATAGGGATGACGAGTTTGTTCAGTTTTTCCTTGTAAACCTATTGACTAATAATTCATTTGAAAAACCCCTTTACAAGAATAGAAACGGTAACAGATCTGAAAAGTTGGAAATGGGATATTTGCTAATTTTTCATCCTAACCATATCTTTTGCATATCCATCTCATGTGCATGTTATTGTTAACATGAAATAACTCAAATAACTAAAAAAATAAAAGGCATTTGTCATAATAAAAGCATATTTTATACATAATTTTAGGAATAAAGGACAATCCCCTTCAAACCTTAAATCAAAAAAAGTAAGTAAAAAATACGAAAAATAAAAAGCTATAAGCGGTCTCTAGACCCTGCAAAGGAGAAGTCGCCATCATCTTCATCATCATCGGAATTAGATATAACTACCATGTCGTGGCACCCTCTTTGATCATTAGACCTCCTAGAGGAGGTACGGGGGAGGTAGGCCCTCGATACCTAGGGTGCACCCTTCGAGAATACTCGAGAACATCTGTAGTGTGAACATGTTGACCGTTGCAAGGAAAGGGATACAAAACATACTCGATCACCGAGTGACCCTGACCTAAATTCTTCATCGTCCTCCGAATATAGACCAAGTACAAGCCCATAATTTGAGATATCTGCTTCAATACTTCTTAAAGAAGGGTAAAAGTCTTTAATAAAATATTAATGCATCATAGTATGACCTTAAAAAAAATACTAGAAAATAGGAATAAATCAATAAAATCAATCACATACCAAGACTCCCTAAGGAACGGAGAAGTGAGAGTGAGAGGGAGGAACTGGCACCTGATATTGCACACCATCATCAAAGATATAATAGACAGATAGAACTAGTACTCAAACCACTAACGGGGAGACTGTGGATTATTCTGATGCCATGGAATCTCCAATGGTAGGTCTCTCAGGAGTAGCATTCGGGGGATCCTCCTTTGATCATTATCCCTCTCCAACTTGGAGGATCACGGGCATTAGTCTCTCCATGGTGAAGTCACCATAATGGATAGTTTAGTCAAAATGCACACCTTCTACTAAGACTCCCCGGGTATACACCTAAAGATCATCGAGGGGAAGGATATGTGGATCCCTCATCTCGTAGGGAGGTGCCATAGGAGAAATCAAATGAGCATGGAAGGGACTACCCTTTTCTCCCAAGTAGAAAGTAGTCTAATTAATTATCTTAATAATGGCCCAGTGACTCTGGGACATAGCCCAAGTAAAGAAGGTAGCCTTCAATTCAAGAAAGCATAATGAGGGAATGAAAGAACATCCATAAAACTAAAAATATAGAAAAGTGAATACAAGATGAGATGGCACTTATAAAAATTTAGAAAGTAATAAACTTGAAGCTAATGACCTGGATGGCCCTATGGAGGTCGAAGTTGGCTAGACAAGCCAAGTCCATTGATTCTAAGAACCTACGTTCAGACTCAGGCAGCCAGGAGATGATAGTAGTTCTTTCCCTCGTTTGATCCCCAATGATAGAATCTGAACTGATCGACAGTAGTGATAGCCTGTCAACTAGGACAGAGCTAAAGGATATCGGGATAGCCATATCATTAGGTTCTTTGGGAGCATCGCACCTCCTCTTCTTCTTCTGTTAAGTAAGGATGTGTGAAAGGACCTCAATCGGCTCCTTCCACTTCTTACTCTTCTCGACCTAGTAGGGGTCACCAGTGGTAGTCTTCTTTGGGGCTTATCCCCCTTGATTATTTTTCTTAGAAGGTTTCTAAGTGATGGAATGGCCATATCCGAAAGCCGATCAAAGATGTTAGGTGGACGACCTAGAAATTAAGAGACTTAGGTTAGTACAAGTAGGAGACAATTATGGTAAAATATGGTTGACACTACAGTTGGAGAGAAAAATTTTTGACTTACATAATTCGGTCACGTGATCAACTCCCGTACCCATCTTTTCCAAAAAGGCTTTGTTATAAGTTGTTCAAACTCCACATTTCCATTTTCTTTACCCTGACACCGGAGATGGTTAATTTTATCTCGATCGTTAATTCTCAGATCGGGGTCAAGCCTAACCGACATGGAGGTTTTTTTCCTCTTTTGAGGGACTCTCGGCTTAGAGGCACTACAGGGTACATTGGTATCAAACTCCCAAGCTCCCGACACAAAGAAGTACCGGGGCTTCTAATGGTGGTTGGAGTCTTGATTTTCAATCAAGACTTTCTTTATTGATTTCCTAGATACGAGACGGTAGTAGTCAGGTTGAGTTTTGGTGGAAGAGATGTTGTAGGAAGCTCTGAAATTACGAATAGGGAGGTCGGTGTCATAGATCAAATGACATAGCTGAACAAAGATGATAAGAATCCTCAATGCGTTTGGGGAGAGTTGTGATGCAGAAAACCCCAAACTGGTGAGAATTGTTATGATTGTTGGGTGGACAGGTAGCCTAAAGCTAACCTTTAACATCTATTCATAGACAGCTACTTCACCTTCTCGATCATTGAAGGCCCTCTCATCCTCGGCTGGTACTCTCATGTTAATAGTATACTTAATTTCGTATAAGTGTCTCCATGTCACAAGATCAATATCCTTGATAGTGATCCTAAAATTTAAGGCATAAGAGGTGTCGAGTGGATCTTTATCCTCGTTCTCAGGGTCATCTTCAATTTTAACTTTTGAGACTCCAGTTGGATACCTGCTGGAAAATTCGGTGCCAAGAATGGTCGATAAAGGGACAAGCATAGATGGGGGGTATGCAACCTCAACTCTTGGTTGGTCCGTGTATGAGAAGTCATAGATGGATGAGTCACCATTATTAGACTCGGCTGCACTCAAATATCCACTACAAGATGAGGATCTTCCATGTCCTTGTTGAAAGAATTCACTTTTTGGAATGCTTGGGAGACATATGGATTGTAGCGCTCAGAGGAAGACAGAGACTAAGACCCCTGATGCGAGGTGTCAGACATATTGTCGCTAATAATTTGAACGAATCTCGGATCGTACGAATACTATGGGTAGGTAAGGCGCAAATATGAACAAACTACGAAAAGTGGGGTTGGATTGATTGGAAATGTAGGTTAGACCTCGGCTCTATGTTTAGCCTCAACCTCATCCTGACGAATCTCCCTAAGGATCCTATCTCTCAAGTGTGGGAAGCATCTTGTCGCCTCGTACAAATGGCTGAACATTCAACAACACTTAAGAAGTTTGACTGGATTTGACTAAATAATCAAATAAACAAAATTAAACGTTTTTATCAAGTTTTTATCAAGAACAGTTGTAGAGGATCGCCGAAGTGACCTAGACTCACTCCCTACCACCTCAAATACCCAACCAAACCACAAAATAAGCCATAAAACAACCCTAAGCAGATCGCTAAAAAATTCAAAGTATCACCGAAAAACTAAGAATGCAAAACTAGGTCAGAGCAAAGATTGAAACAAAAAGAAAATATAAGATGAAGGGTTACCTAAGCAAGATGAATATCTTAGGAGAAGCCTAAAACTCAGTTGAAAACTATAGTTTGAATATAGAGAAAGGAGGGTCGTTAATAGAAGTTGTAGCAAGGACATGAGGTGGGAATGGTTTTGGGAAGAAGAAAGAGAAAAAAATATTTTTTGGTATCTAAACGTACTAATGAGCACGCACGTTTCCCCGTGAGGGAATCATTAGGGTATAAAGCCCTAGGCAAGCATGCAGCCACCACTTCTTGCTCAACACACCAACCTATGTCAACTGTAGCAGGTGTCACACTCAACTCGTCTAGCGGACACTTATGACAGGGACATTGAAAATACCCCTTCAATCTCAGCTAAGTTAGTACACATACTCATTGCAACATACGACAATAGGGGTTCTCATCCTCATCAAGGGGTCAGTCGATAATACCCCTCGGCCTTCCACTCACATTGAAGACTAAGGCCTAGCGGTGATTGATATATATAAGTCTGGACAATGAATTCTTGGAAGAGTTTCCCCAGCCCAAGTATTGTAAAATACTCTCTTTTATGTTGGAATAAATAATAGTTGTAATATTCCATTTAAGTTAGACGTTTATCAAGGGGGCAACAATTTGCAACATCCCATTGTCTTAATTCGGGTTCCCATATGAGCTCGCCATGAGGGAACAATTTTACATAATGCAGACATAGATATGTTGAATGGCATTCACTAACTCGCGTCGACTCTTGATTCTATGACACCCCGCTTATTAGAATAACGGGTGGTCAACCCTGTACTAAAATAAAACAGGAATCTCATTTGGCTCATTCTTAGCATCACTGTTGAATATCCAATTAATTACTAATAACCTATTAATCAAGCTCGGTGTTAATTTTACTCTTACTTAAATTATTGTAAATAAATTCAATTAGCACAAACCATTCCAGAGAAACATACAATCACCATAATTAATATTTGAATGCTGGAAAAAAATAAAATCCAAATAACGGAATAAACCGTTGGTATAAATATTTAATACAATTAATCATCACATTGAACTAAATAAAACTGAAATAAAAGTCTCACAATGGGCAACATGTTCGAATAATAACTGAATAATTCCTATCTAGAGTCTCAAAGATGGAAGTGACTATATAAATCCTTGCAAGCTCCCCACAGCGACTATAGCTCCGATGAAATCCAAATAACCGAATAAACCATCGATATAAATATCCAATACAATTAATCATCACACTGAACTAATTAAAACTGAAATAAAAGTCTAACAATGGGCAACATGTCCGAATAATAATTGAATGAATCATATCTAGAGTCTCAAAGATGGAAGAGACTAAATAAATCCGTGGAAGCACTCTTCAGCGGCTACAGCTCCAATAACCTGGAAAGGAAACTCATGTCTGGCGTCCCTGTTGATGGACACCTAAAAGTTTTTGAAAATATATATTTATACAAATCAGAGCCCAAATCCTTTTGAAAATATTTTGCAAGTAATTAAAATGCATTAATAAATATGCAGTGCATTCTTCCATATTTAAACTAGTGTCGCACTCCCATGTGATAATCCTCGCCCCTCGACTATAGTGCGCACATAACGTATGCATTTTAACATCCTAGTTATGCTACCCTATTTAACTAGTCTGAATGTAAACCTTAGTCCTAGTTATGCTACCATGTCTAACTAGTATCAATGTAAACCTTAGTCCGATATGCTACCCCGTGTCACGCGTATTTAATAAAATTAGATTTCACATTTTCTATGTAATTATAATTCATCAATCCATTTCACATAACTTTCATTAGTTATTAATTCACTATTCCCACTTTAGAGTCTTATGACCATATATATTCTTCACATTTATATACGTATTCTCATATCACATCAAATGTGTGTGTGTGTGTGTGTGTATCACTCGCTATATATGTATAACCGTAATCCCTCAGAGTATTAACTCACTGAATGCGAATCTCCAATATGTTATCAAGCTCCAGGGAATACACATGTCATATGGGCCACCGGGTCGGAATCACATCATTGAACCCAAAGCATAAATGTAACTTGAGTCCATTATAGTATTAAGTTATAGGGTCATAACCATATCACATTACTCCAAGTGGACTCCAAATTCACATAAGGTGGTCATACACAGACCAATGACCCTTGATGATGCTGAGATTTAGCACCACCGGATAAGTGATAATGAGCTCAAACAATAGTAACCATGGAAGCCATAGAGATGTATAAGTGTATAAGTATGTAAAGGGGATGAGTATAAGAGGAAATAAGACAACGATGTATAGTGGTTCAGCCAATTTGGCCTACATCCACTGTGAGTGTGTGATCCTCTTAAGTATGGGCACTAATGGCCTTGGATACAATGCACATAACCCTCTCTCTCTCTCTCTCTACTGTGTACAAGCAGAGTTTTAGCTAGGGTTGCAGTTAATGGATCGATCCCTTGTAAGGTTGTAGGTGACAGGTATATATAGGTCTTGGGGGGTGTAGTGTACCCCCCAAGTATGCATGGTGCATGTGAATCATGATCTAGCCAATCCCCTGTGGACACCTGTAGATGCCAAATGCTGACATAATATTCCCTCACGTGAGGGTGTGATTTTGTTATAACGGTCTCCCCTGTGCCATGTGAGCCTCACGTGCACTATTCCATGCGTCTCCCAAACCACGCGCTGTGATGATGTCACCCTCGGCCTATGAGCCGAGGCCGAGGGCAAAGTTCCTTCTAGCAGTGAGCCTGATCCAATTCTGGCCTCGTACTATCGGCCCCTCGTAGGGTCGTCTGGAGCCTGGTGAAGGGTCGGCCCCTCGTATGGTCGTCTGGAGCCTGGTGAAGGGTCGGCCCCTCGTAGGGTCGTCTGGAGCCTGGTGAAGGGTCGGCCCCTCATAGGGTCGTCTGGAGCCTGGTGAAGGGTTGGCCCCTCTTAGGGGTCGTCTTGAGCCTGATGAAGGGTCGGCCCCTGAGGGGTCGGCCGTTTGGAGGTAATCTTCAGCCAGGCCGAGGATATAAACGGGTATATCAATCACCCCCAGACCTTAGCTATAGGTGCTGTTAAGATGGTTGAGGGATAGTGTTGTAATTGGGATGCGTGTATGATCAGTTAGGTGGGTGACACCTGGGCAGACACTCATTGCTGTTCCAGTTTCCAAGGCATGGCGGCTGCACACTTTTCTTGGGGCTTTGTGCCTTAATGATGCCTTCCTCGTGGGCTGTGTCCTGCCTTGGTCAATGGGCCCACTCATTACTAAGGTATTTAAGAGATTTTTGAACTCTCTCTCTTCTTCTTCTCCTTCGCGCCCAAGCCTTCTCTCTCTACCCTTTTACCAGTTTTCATCGTCATTTCTGCAGCCTTCAATCCTTCAAGCTTAGCGATTTGGGCAGTTTTTGCTCTCTCTTTATCAGGTAATCCTTCAGCGCTCTCTTTTACCTTCATTTATGTTTGCTTTTTAGGCTCGTAGGGCTGCATTTTCCTTGGGTTGTCTCATAGCTTTTTCCGGTGTCTTCTTCGGTAACTGTTTCTTGAATGTTCTTGAGTGTTCTTGAGTGAAAACCATCAATTCCCTTTTCAATTCAAAAGTCCAATTTGGTCAACTGCAAACTTGTTTGTAGTTAAGTTCCCCAAATTTCTCCAAGTGTAGGGTCTTCCCTTTTAATGCTTAGGAGGCTTTATAGTTTAGCGTCTGAATTCCCATCCTTGAGAGAGAAGCTCTTTGCAGAGATCAGACGAGTAGAGGAAGAGGAAGAGAGGAGACGAGGGGCCGACCCTAATTGGGTACGACCCATCTTTCCCATTCCTCTTGCCACAATAAACCATTTGAACCGTCTGAGTCCTGTGGGTCATCCCATCGTCCAGCCGAGAGTCGTTCAAGTGAGATGGATGAGAGAGCGTCGTCGCCAACTGGCGCTGGACCTTCCGGTAGGAGAGAGACATCTGACCTAAGCCCAAGCCGAGAGGCTGAGGGTATGGTCCCCTCCGAAGCTGTCCAACTTTGGGAAATGACTGCTCCGAGCCTGCTGTCTGGTCTGAGCAAGAAGAAAGGGAAGGAGCCTCAGCAGGCTCCAAGGAAGACGAGGGTCGTCGGGCCGATGGTGGTGGAGCCGACCACCGATAGCAATAAAAGAAAGGAGCCTGAGGCCCCTGTTGACCCTCGGCCTAATTCTCGGACGAGGGCCAGGGTCGAAGCCTCTGAGGGGACGACCTCTTCATCCAGCATGGGGGCCTTCTGGTCTCAAAACATGGCACATCTGAGGGCCGAGCCCTCATCACTTATTACAAACTTGAGGGCAGCCAAGGCCTCGATGTTTTCTGCACCCTCGGCAGCTGACTATGAGTTCTTGTCCAAAATGCCTCCTGCCAAAGTGTACGACTATGGTCTGCACTCCCTTGCACAGGTATTGGTCTTGACCCACTTTTTAAATTTCATTCTTTCAATAACTGTTTCCTCGGCCTCTTGACATGTGTTTATTTTTCTATGCAGTCCGTCTGTGCCTTCACCTCGGCCACAAAGTGGATGGCTGAAAATCAGGCAAAGTTCCATGAGGCTGAAAGGGCCATTCAGCATGAGGCCAACCTGCAGACAGAGCTCGAGACTGCGAGGGCTGAACTCGAGAGTGCTAGGACTGAGCATGCCAGGGTCTTAGATGAACTGACGAGGCAGCACGATGCCGACCAGCAGGCCAAGGACTTGCTCATAAAGGAGAAGGATGAGGCTCTATTCAAAATTGGGGGCTCAGCACAAGGCCGATCTGGAAGCAACTGTCAAGAAAGCCGAGGCCGATGCTGTGGAGGCCTATAAACTCTCAGACGAGTTTCAAGGCTTTGGCCTTGAATACTTGGAGAGAGGAATTAAGACGGCCTGTTGATGGGTCGTCTTAAAGTTCGCTGATGCAGTGTCGTCTGTTCGACCTTCTCTTGAAGCAGTTCAGCTGGACGATCCCCTCATTGCTGAAGCCTTGGCTCAAGTGGAGTCTTAGCATGTCGAAGTCATGGGTACGTATGAGGGTCAGCCTGTCATACTCCTAGAAGAGCCTCCCATTGACGTCGAGGCCTTGTCTGATCTTGTTCAATAGGGTGGCTGTTTGTAGCCGATACCCTCTTTGTGTAATCAACATTTTTGTAATTTACTTTGCAAAACACTTGATATTTTGTATAACTGGCATTTCATTAATACCATCGTCTTCTTTACTGTCTTCCATATTTGCTTCTTGTATGGTTTACTTTTTCTTTATTAATGCCACTAACCTCTCCCTCGTCTTTTTTAGGGCAGGGTGGGGTCGTCCCCTCCACTGGCCCTCATCATAGCCGAGGGATCAAATTACCAAACTAATGGTCTTAACAAGTCTTCCCTCGTCTTTCTTGAGGACAGTGGTGGGGTCGTTCCCTCCACTGGCCCTCATTATAGCCGAGGGATCAACTTACAAAATTAATGGATTTAATTAAGTCTTCCCTCGTCTTTCTTGAGGACAGTGGTGGGGTCGTCCCCTCCACTGGCCCTCATTATAGCCGAGGGATCAACTTATCAAATTAATGGTTTTAATAGTCTTCCCTCGTCTTTCTTGAGGACAGCAGTGGGGTCGTCCCCTCCACTGGACCTCATTATAGCCGAGGGATCAACTTACCAAATTAATGGTTTTAATAAAGTTTTCCCTCGTCTTTCTTGAGGACAGTGGTGGGGTCGTCCCCTCCGCTGGCCCTCATTATAGCCGAGGGATCAACTTACCAAATTAATGGTTTTAACAGTCTTCCCTCGTCTTTCTTGAGGACAGTGGTGGGGTCGTCCCCTCCACTGGACCTCATTATAGCCGAGGGATCAACTTACCAAATTAATGGTTTTAAGTCTTCCCTCGTCTTTCATGAGGACAGTAGTGGGGTCGTCCCCTCCACTGGCCCTCATTATAGCCGAGGGATCAACTTACCAAATTAATGGTTTTAATAAAGTCTTCCCTCGACTTTTTTTAGGACAGTGGTGGGGTCGTCCCCTCCACTGGCCCTCATTATAGCCGAGGGATCAACTTACCAAATTAATGGTTTTAATAAAGTCTTCCCTCGACTTTTTTGAGGACAGTGGTGGGGTCGTCCCCTCCACTGGCCTTCATTATAGCCGAGGGTGGTTCTCTGTAGATTTTTCCATGCGTACTTGAACTGATAACCACAGGTTGAGGGGAAACACTGATATTTCTCATTAATTTTCAAAGTATTCTGTTGGAGCAACTCTTATTACAATTATGGTCTATCAAGACCTTACAACAATACTGATAGTATTTCTTCAAATGATCTTCATTCCAGGGGTTGGAAAAAGGTTCCCCTTCTAGGTCTTCTAGTCTATAGGTCCCAGGGACGACTTCATCGATGACCCTATATGGGCCATGCCAATTAGGATGGAGCTTGTTGGTCTTTTGCCAAGTCTTCTTGAGGACCAAGTCCCCCATTGCGATAGGCCTCTGTTTCACCCTCTGATTGTAGAACCTTGCGGTCCTCTGCTGGTACGAAGCCTGCCTTATCTCAGCGTCCTCCCTCCTTTCCTCAATCAGGTCTAAGTCGAGTCTCCTCTCTTCCCCATTTTTTTGGGGGTTATACATTTGGACTCTATGCGTAGGAAACTCAATTTTGGTGGGGATGACGGCTTCTGAGCCATAAGCTAGCATGAATGGGGTCTCTCCGGTAGAGGTCCTCACTGTCGTCCTGTATGCCCACAGCACGGCATATAACTCCTCGACCCATCTTCCTTTTGCCTCCTCAAGCCTGTTCCTGATTCCATCTAGGATTGTCCTGTTTGTAACTTTTGTTTGCCCATTGGCCTGAGGTCGGCCAGGGGTGGAGAAAAATTGTTTGATACTCACCCTTTCACAGTACTTCTATAGAGAGGTATTCTTGAACTGAGTTCCGTTATCCGATATGAGGGTGTTGGGGAGACCATATCTGCATATAATATTTTTCCAGATGAACTGGAAGGTCTTCTGCTCTGTGATCGTCACCATCGGCTCCGCCTTCACCCATTTTGAAAAATAGTCAATGGCTACGATGAGGAATCGATAGTTATTGATGGCCCTAGGCAAGGGTCCTACTAGGTCGATCCCCCACACTGCAAATGGCCATGGGGATGTAATGGAAGTAAGAGGTTGATGGGGCTGGTGAGGGATGGTGGCAAATCTTTGACATTTGTCGCACTTTTTTACATATGCCGCTGCGTCTTTCCCCAAGGTCGGCCACCAGTACCCCTGGGTGATCACCCTCTTCGCTAAGGATCTGCCCCCGATGTGGCTTGAGCACGATCCTTCGTGCACATCTTGCAAAATGGAAGAGACTTCTGAGGGATGCACACACCTAAGTAAGGGTAGTAAATACCCCTTTTTGTACAAGGTGTCTCCGATGACAGTGAATTTTGCAGCCCTGTGCCTCAGCTTCTTCCTTTCTTGCCTTGCTTCAGGCATCTCACCCTCTTTAATGTATCTGATCAGAGGGTCCATCCACGAAGCTTCCTGAGAAACATTTAGGCAATTGCCAACCCTCGGCGTCTTCAATAGTTGGCTGAAGTAAAATTTCTACTGGGATCGTCCTCCTGATGTCTGTCCTAGTTGCCGAGGCCAACCTCGCAAGGGTGTCAGCACGGCCATTGTCGAGCCTAGGTATCCTCTTTAATTTCACTTCTCTGAAGCCCTTCAGTAATGACCTCACCTTCTCAAGGTACCTAGCCATCCTTTTGTCCTTAGCCTCGTAGGCTCCTAGTATCTGATTCACTACTAGCCTTGAATCACTATGGACCAAAATCTGGCCGACACTAAGAGACTTAGCCAAGGAGAGGCCTGCTACTAAGGCCTCATATTCAGCCTCGTTGTTGGAGGCATTGAAGTTGAACCTCAGGGCGTACTCAATATATGTGCCGTCGGGTGTTGATACTATTAACCCAGCTCCGCTCCCGCTTTCGCAAGAGGACCCATCGATGAAAAGACTCCACACGGTGCATTCTTCTGAGAAACTTCCCTCGGAGAGGGATCCCTGTCTAAAGATGTATCTTTCCTCTTCGTTTTCAGCCGCTTTCCTTCTAGCGGCGCTTGTCCCAACCCTATCTGCGGGTGTATCAGTGGGTCTGTCTTGTTGTGTATCTGTTTTCCCGAGGGCCTCACCCTCGGCTTCATCATCTTCCCAAGTGAACTCAGCCACGAAGTCTGCCAATGCCTGCCCCTTAATGGCCGTCCTAGGCTGATACACAATGTCAAACTCCCCCAGCTCTATAGCCCAGGCCATCAACCTACCTGATTTTTCTGGCTTGTGTAGGACCTGCCTAAGAGGAGAGTCGGTGAGGATGACCATTGTATGGGACTGGAAGTACGGCTTCATCTTCCTCGAGGCATGGATCAAGGCGTAGGCCAACTTCTCCATCCTCGGGTATCTTTGCTCTGCCCCCTGGAGTGCCTTGCTGTTAAAATACATAGGCTTCTGTATCCCGTCTTCGTCTCTCACAATGGCTGCACTGATGGCCGACTCTGAGACGGCGAGGTACACATAAAGTCGTTCACCCTGAACGGGTCGTGATAGCAGCAAGGGAGGCCCTAAGTATGACTTTAGGTCCCTGAAAGCCTCATCACACTCTTCACTCCATTCGAAGGCCTTCCTAAGGATCTTGAAGAATGGCAAGCACTTGTCTGTGGCCCTAGACACGAACCTGTTCAAGGCAGCAACTCTCCCTGTGAGCCTCTGAACGTCTTTAATGGACTTTGGGGTCTTCATTTCAACAAGGGCCTTTATCTTTTCAAGATTGGCCTCGATGCCTCTTTGATTGACAATGAACCCCAAGAACTTCCCTGCTCCGACCCCGAAGACACACTTGGTCGGATTAAGCTTCATCTTGTATTTGTCCATCGTATTAAAGGTCCTCTCCAGGTCTGTCACATGATCTTCTGCCTTCAAACTCTTGGTCATCATGTCATCTATGTAGACCTCCATAGACTTCCCAATTTGGTCTTTAAACATTTTATTTACTAGGCGCTGGTACGTTGCCCCCGCATTTTTTAGGCCAAAGGGCATGACCCTGTAACAGTATGTCCCCTTGTCGGTGATGAAGGCTGTCCTCTCCGAGTCTTCAGGGTTCATGAAGATCTGGCTATACCCTGAATAGGCATCCATAAAGCTCATGAGCTCGTGGCCTGCGGTGGCATCTACCATCTGGTCAATGCGGGGTAGAGGGAAGATGTCTTTGGGACAGTGCTTGTTGAGGTCTGTGAAGTCCACGCACATTCTCCACTTCCCGTTGGCCTTTGGGACAATGACTGCATTGGACAACCATTCAGGGTAGATGACTTCTCTGATAAATTCAGCGTCTTCTAATTTTTTGACCTCGTCCCTGATGACCTCATACTTTTCTCTGGAGTAAATTCTCCTCTTCTGCTTTACCGGCTTCACTCCCTCTACCACATTGAGCTTGTGGCACATGATTTCAGGGTCAATCCCCGGCATATCTACATGACTCCAGGCGAAGACGCTTCGCCTTTTCCTCAACAGTTTAATGAGGTCTTCCTTGATGTTGGGCTTCAGAGACTTGCCGACTTGGATGGTTTTTTCCGGGTCATCCTCATCGAGGATGATGGATTCTACCTCTTCCGCGGCCTCTCCTTTTTTTATCTTCGTCTCATCCCTGGGGTCTAGGGTATCAATGTTGTAAGTGGTCGTAGCCCTCTTGAGTGCCTCCCTTTCATCAGCGGAGTTGTAGTAACACTCTCGCGCTGTCGTCTGGTCTCCCTGAACTTCCCCCACCCCGTAAGGGGTAGGAAATTTGATCATCTGATGGACCGTAGACGGCACAGCTTCAAACTCCTTGAGGGCCACACGCCCCAGTATGATGTTGTAGGCTGAAAACACATGCTCATCCATCACAAAGAAGCTGATCTTCTTGGTGAGCCATCTCGGCCACTCGTCCCCCATCCTCACATTGGCCTCATAAACCCCTAGGGGGTGAACCTTTTCCCCACTGAACCCAATCAATGGATGGTGGTAGGGGACGAGTCTAGCACGGCTAAGACCTAAGGCTTTGAAGCATGGCCAAAACATCACATCTGCAGAGCTAACCCATCTACCAAAATCCTCGGCACCTCACACCCGTGCACCCTGGTAGTGATGACTAGAGGGTCATCATATGGGGCTAAGAGGCCTTTGAAGTCCATTCTCGAGAATCCCACTATCAGTGTCTCCATATCAACCTTCTTTCTTTTTTCCGACTTGACCTCCAGAGAGGTCGAGTGTACTGTCTTCGTCACTGCCTTGGCCTCAGCCACATGGGCCTTCCTGTCGGCGACCTCAGACCCTCCTCCTGCCAGACCCCCGGAGATCATTCCCACTCCGAGCGAGATCATATTAAGCCTCTTGACAGGGCCGTGGTCGTCTCTCGGCGGGAGTTCAGGGTCGTCCTCATCGTCAGAAGGGTCGTCCTCTCTTTTTTGAGGACCTTCTCTGCATGCATCGCCTCGCTTCTTTCTGGGATCGTCCCCTCGGCCCCTCTTGAAGGCACCTTTGTCCACGTACTTTTTGAGCTTCCCTTCCGTCAGCATCTTCTCAATCTCATCTTTCAGAGCGAAGCATTTGTCCGTTACGTGGTCGTGGTCTTGATGAAATTCACACCACAGGTTCTTATTCCTCTTGCCGGGGGGTGCCCTCAGCTTCTCAGGCCACTTCAGGGACCGGTCACTCTTTATCTCATTGAGAATCTATTTACACCCGACCGTTAGAGGGGTGTAGCTAGCGAACTTGTCATCCGTGGACCTTTTCTTCCCCTCTTTGTTCTTCTTAGGGTATTTACCCCCACTAGCACTTCCTTTTTCGTCTTCATATTTTGCAGCCATCGCCTCTTCGGCGTTCATCACCTTTCCTGCTGTCGACAGCAGTTCAGCCATCATCCTCGGAGGGTCTTCACCAAGCTTCCATAACAGCTTCCCCTTTTGGAGTCTTCCAATCAGGGCTATCATAGCTATGCTCTCCTCATAGTCTTCCACCTCCAGCTTCTCCTTATTGAATCTGGCTATGTAGTCCCTCGGACTCTCATTCTTCCCCTGCTTAACATAGAGCAAGTGGGTGGTCTTCTTCTGTGGCCTCACCCCAAAGCAAAAGTTGTGGATGAACAGGTCTGCCAGCTGCTTAAAGCCTTCAATAGAATTTTTCGGAAGAGATGTGTACCAGACATGCGCAGCCCCTGTCAGGGTACCAGAGAAGGCACGACACCTCATCTCATCTGAGATAGAGTATATGTCTGCCGCTGACTGATACATCTCCACAGGTGGACGGGGTTGGTGCTCCCGTCATATCTTGGGGTGACCACAGGTGGCTTGAACTTCGATGGCGTGGGGAAGTTGACTATCTTCGCTACGAAGGGTGAGCCTATGGTGTATCCCATCTGAAGGGGGTCTCGGCTCTTCAGTATATCACCGATCTTATTCTCTAACCGTTGGATTGAGTCATTCCAGGGCCTCACAGGGTCGGCTTGGCCGATGTTATCCCTCGCCGCCTCTCTGAGGTGGATGGAGGGTTCTGCTGCGGCAGGCCTGTGTCGGCTGTTTACTTCCCTTTGGCCGTCATCTCGTCCTCGGGATCGGCCATCTGCTGCCTCCCTCCTGGACCTCGCAGCACTTCTTGACCTGGACAATTGTTCTCGCAGGTCATTTACTGGGCCTAGCCTCTCAAAGTCTGACCCCCTGCTCAAGCGATCAAAAGCAGAGCCTCTCGGGCGATCATCAGGGTTTGGTCTCCCGCACTTTCCTCTACTATCCTGGAGAGGTCGTACAGTATTGTTGGAGACCTCATATGGTTCCCAGCATTCTCTAGGGGCCTCTTCTCCCTCCAGATCGTCATACCTGTCCTCAGGGCAAAGGTTTCCTTACCTCCCCAGGCGTAGACGCCGGGGGTCAGCAACATCCCTACGCCGCTGAGGGGGTGGCAGGTCTTTGCGTGGTGCCTGGGGTGGTCCCCTGGCCTCATGCTGTCCTGGAGCTGCTGCCGAAGTAATCATCTCAGGTGAAACCCCTGGGGGTCTTAGTATGTTCTGGCTTAGGGCTGTGAACTGCTTCTGCATCATCCGCTGGCTTGCTGCCAGAGACTTTAGGGCTGCTGCCACATCAGCCATCTCAGACTGAGGCGGCGGCTGACTGGAACTGGGTCTTCCCCCCTCATCCGGCGGGGGAAGTGGTGGTGGTGGCATCTCAGGTGCCATGTGTTTGAGCTATGAAAAGTTGAACTGAAGAAAAGACTGGTGAGCTTGGGAACCTTAGTGGGTCTCTTTCAATGGTGAAACACCTCCTCTCAGGGGGAGTGTTGGTTCACCACCAGAGTGCCCAATGAGGTCAAGCTGTACGAAGGAAGAGATGTCTTCTCGTTCCCACAGACGGCGCCAAACTGATGATGCTGAGATTTAGCACCACCGGATAAGTGATAATGAGCTCAAACAATAGTAACCATGGCAGCCATAGAGATGTATAAGTGTATAAGTATGTAGAAGGGGATGAGTATAAGAGGAAATAAGACAACGATGTATAGTGGTTCAGCCAATTTGGCCTACATCCACTGTGAGTGTGTGATCCTCTTAAGTATGGGCACTAATGACCATGGATACAATGCACATAACCCTCTCTCTCTCTCTACTGTGTACAAGCAGAGTTTTAGCTAGGGTTGCAGTTAATGGATTGATCCCTTGTAAGGTTGTAGGTGACAGGTATATATAGGTCTTGGGGGGTGTAGTGTACCCCCCAAGTATGCATGGTGCATGTGAATCATGATCTAGCCAATCCTCTGTGGACACCTGTAGATGCCAAATGCTGACATAATATTCCCTCACGTGAGGGTGTGATTTTGTTATAACGGTCTCCCCTGTGCCATGTGAGCCTCACGCGCACTGTTCCACGCGTCTCCCAAACCACGCGCTGTGATGATGTCACCCTCGGCCTATGAGCCGAGGCCGAGGGCAAAGTTCCTTCTAGCAGTGAGCCTGATCCAACTCTGGCCTCGTACTATCGGCCCCTCGTAGGGTCGTCTGGATCCTGGTGAAGGGTCGGCCCCTCGTATGGTCGTCTGGAGCCTGGTGAAGGGTCGTCCCCTCGTAGGGTCGTCTAGAGCCTGGTGAAGGGTCGGCCCCTCGTAGGGTCGTCTGGAGCCTGGTGAAGGGTCAGCCCCTCTGAGGGGTCGTCTTGAGCCTGATGAAGGGTCGGCCCCTGAGGGGTCGTCCGTTTGGAGGTAATCTTCAGCCAGTCCGAGGATATAAACGGGTATATCAACCCTAGGTATCATAACTACATCGTTAGGATTCATCAGGTTAGACCACCCATGGCACGCAACCTCCACTAATAGCATCCCCCTAGAGTAGGTATGTTTCATATAAATACATCGTACACAAATATAATCATACATATATATACTATCTATATACCCGTATATATATATACAATAAAATCGGCTAATTATGCATGTTACTCATAGCATTAGCCTATACTTCCTGAGTCTAATCTGGACTCTAAATTATTTAAATAGTCACTTATTTAATTCATTCACCCATATAATAACACTTATGGACACTTAACCATTCCTAACCAGCCTGTATCCAAGTCTAACCAAATTTTCACCCAAATTCGTTATTTCATTTTCTTGACTATTATTCATCCTAACCACCATAAGTTTCACCCTGGATTTATCCCAACCATCCCAAAGTAATTTATTAGGTTTCAAATAATTTTTCATAAGTCCTAAACTCATTTACGAACATCCTAAACCAACTCGGAATCACCCTATTAGCAAAACCCATCAAAACAACCAAACTGGGAAATATAGGGTAGCCAAACCGGATCGACTTCAGGGCGAACAGGTTCGCCCCTGCTATTCACCCCAAAACGACACAGTTTCATGCATTTCGAAATTTTGCCCAATTTTCATCAACCCAATTCAATATGTAAATCCAATACAACCAAAATTTTCCATTCTCCATTAATTTTAAATATGAATCTAATCATAGGACCCACAATTTTAAAATCTTTCAATATCAATTTCCTTTTAGATGCGGAATAAAGATGGTTCAACACAACAATTTAATTTTCCAAATCTTATTTGATATTCCTTTCTTAAAAAGATGAAAAATTAAATTAAGCACAAATTTTAATTTCTAAAGCAAAATTAAAATTAAACCTAAGTGAGTGAATTATAATGAACACACACACACACTCGAAATTCACTTAAACCAAATTAATTCAAATCCTAGAAATTTGCCTAAGTCATATTTTAAATATTACCAAATTAGGCTAAACCAAATTTTATCCAATAAAATTAATGACTAGAATTATATTAAAATATATCCAAATTAAAGTTGCACCAAATTAAACAAGTAGTGATTTAAACCAATTTTATCTTTTTACCAAAGCATGCATCTAATGTGAATTTTGCAGAAGATAAAATAAATGTAACAACCCGTCCTTTTGGAGACTATTAAATTCCATTATTGAGAATAAATTGGAATCTGGAGATTTTCCCAGAATAATAATTTTTGGGATTTTCGAGGATTAAATGATTTTCGATGGATGTTGTAATTATTTTTTAGACTAAATAGGTCGTAATATTTTAATTATATATCGTCGTTGAGTAAAGCGACGCGAGGTGAGATTTTAAATGGGAATACCGCATTTAATTATTTTGGGTTGAAATAGGGATTTGCTGTCAAGTACCTCGGATGGGAATTTCGACTGCGCCGTGAGTCTCGAAATGTCTGAGATAGTCGGAAAAGAGTGTCCGATTGTCGAAATTGAGTTTCAGGAAATTTTAGAGTAAAAAGGGCTCGTAATTGAGTAAACGAGTCGTTTTTTGAGTTTTAAGGGGTATAACCCTTTTTATTCTTATATAAAGAGGGGGATAGGGAGAAAAGAAGAAAGAAATAAAGAAAGAAAAGAGGTAGAAGAGAGAGAGGAGGAAGAGAAGAGAGGAGAAAAAGGAAGATTCGGGCCAAACTCCGCCGAATTCGGCTCGAGGTCGTCGGATTATATCCACGAGGCAAGTGTTTACTTGATTTATTTACTTTTGAGCATAAATCTCATATCGTAGTTTGGTATAAACAAACCCTAAAAATTTTGGGTTGGGTATTCGTGAATTAAACGGGTTTTCGGGAGTTAAAACGAATAAACCCCTAAAATTTGTTAATTGGAGAAACTTAGGTTTTAGCCTAAATTAATTGGTGGTTTAGGGTTATAGGATGTTTAGAACCCTTAATATATGTGTATTTGTGGTTGGTTGAGGTTGTAGAACGTTGGGTGAGGCGACAAAAGCTTGGGAGAAGCTTTAATGGCCGAAACCGTCTCGGAGAAGACGATAAATAGTGAGACAGCGTCTTTACGAATCGATTCGGCTTTGATCCGAATCGATTCGGCTCTTGGTCAAAAAATGAAATTTGTATATCTCTTCGACGCGGTCGCGTGGGCCCAACCGCGTATTTTTCTGATTTTGTTTGGATTTATAGTGATTTTTCTACGAAAAGCTGTCCAAGATCGAAATCGTTTGTCAGAAATTTTTGGAGATAAATACTAGGGGTTCTCAAAAGGATTGTTAGGACCTCTAAAGAATTTGAGGAGATATTAGAACCTTGGGTTTGTAGGAATAAATCCGAGTATAATTTAAATGGAGGTTGGATTGATATTTGGGGTATTTTGGAGATTGAAAAAAAAATCGCCCAAATAGTGCCCCTCGAACAGGCCGAATCGATTCGGGTCTTGGCCGGATCCATTTGCCTAAGAGAATCTGGGTTTCTGCAGTGGGTTGAATCGATTCGGATCTTGACTGAATCGATTCGCCATTAGGGACCTGTTTGTAGAACACTTTTCGAATCGATTCGGATTGGGGGCCGAATCGATTCGCCCAACCGAATCGATTCGCAAACAGGGCGAATCGATTCGCTTTGGTCAGAAATGCCAGTTTTCTCTCCTTAAGAGTATGAGGAGTTAAATTACAATTTGGAGATTTATATGGGGGTTCCTAGTTATTATATTGGGACTCTTAAATGATGGTCTTGAGGGTTAGTATACCTTTAGATGAAAGAATATTTCAGTGGGCATTTAGGCCTATATAATGATGCGGATAGGAAGCATAATTATATCGATTATTGTTGGGCAAGTCCTATGAGGAGATTAGGATGAAATTGAGAATCTTTGGGATTATTGGTCATCGTTAGATCGTTTGGAAAATATGGTCATTTGTATATATTCGAGGAGGAATATATGGTATATGTATACTACGTGATTCAAGTATATATATAATTTGAGATAAATGATTTTGAAAATAAAATATGAATGTTTTCAAAATGGAAAAAGAAATGATTTTCATAATTATTGATTTATAGTCAACACCCTCTCTAAATGACATCATAAGGGAAGTTCGTGCGTGAGGTGAAGCCCCTTGACTAATGAATGCAGGGTGGATATAGTCCTAGGCCATATGAGCGTTTATGTTATGTTATGTTTTCTGCGATGGTTAGGTAACTCGGGGTGTGGTTATGACTAGCCCGCAGGCATATGGACGCTTCCCGACGTGTTGCGTATAGGTGCCTAGGTGTCGTAATTGATAGGCACTGGAAGATGATGGTCATTTAGGGGCGCGCCGTACGGGCGGTCTTAGAACGCGTTATATGTTAACGCAATTTATGATAATAAATTGGCTTTAATTTACATTTCCTGGATGGAAGAAGGGAAATGGGATAAATGGTTTGGCTTCGGTAACACCTCCCGGATGGAAGAAGGGAAGTGGAAGCATATGATATGGTAAAAGCATTTTTATGATAATAAAAATGGCTTTTAAATACATTTCCTGGATATGAGAAGGGAAATGGGATGTTTTAAAACAGAAAAGCATTTTTATGATAATAAAACTGGCTTTTAAAAAGTTATGTGATTTGTTAAAGCAATTCATGATAATGAATTGGCTTTTACATACATTTCCTGGATATGAGAGGAGAAATGGAAAAGTTTTGAGATAAATGGAAATAAAATAAATGAATTCTCATTCCGGGAGATAGATTCGGATGTATATGGTAATATGTATATATATGGATTAATCGAGTGCCGAGGGTCTAATGGATCCCGACGATCGACCTTGCCTCATAGTAGTGTATCGGGGGGGTTCCTTGTTTGGATTTCGCTTTGCGAGAGACCCCACGCACGAATATGGCATTGTGTTGAGACTGGGGAGAAGTTTAATCCTTAGTGCTCTAATATTAGTAATTCTTATGGTATATATAAATTTATATATATTCTGTACTGAGGGACTGGCGGATCTCGACGATCGACCTTGATGGACCTTGTCGCGTAGTAGTGTATCGGGTGGGTTCCTTGTTTGGATTTCTCTTTGCGAGACACCCCACGCACGAACATGGCTTAGTGTTGAGACTGGGGAGAAGTTTAGCCCTTAGTACGTTTCTTGGACTATCTAGGGTTGATAGTGATTGGGTGATCGACTAGTTTAGCAGGGTAGCTTGACTAGGATGTTTAGAGGGATGCGCTAGGAGTGCACTGTTAGTGGAGAGGTGAGGGGTATCTCATGGGAGTGCGATACCAAATTTAAATATGAGATAAAACCATTTTCTAAAAATAAGGCACATATGCACTTGCTAAATATTTTCAAACTCGGGCTCTGACCCGTTTATCTACTTTTCCTCTCTTGCTATATATATATATATATATATATATATATATATATATATATATATATATATATATATATATATATATATATATATTATATAGGTGCCCAGACATAGGGACGCCTGGATGGCACTTCCTTCGAGTTAGACGTCAGTTTCAGCAGCTGTGGATGCGTGCAGGTTTTTGATAGCCGCTTCCATTCTTGTACTCTAGATAGGAGGTACTGTATAAATATTCGAGCCAATGGTCCAATTGCATTTATTTATTTTTTTAGAGCATCATTCGTTGTGGTTGTATATTTTGACCGAGTGTTCGGTTATTTTATTTCATTTCAGTTTCATTTACGCAAAAACTGTGTGGATGTTTTTATTCATTTTTGTTAAAAAGAGTAGTTAAGTAAAATTTTGACACCGGCCTAATAGGTTACTAGTAATTAAATGGATTTTCGACAGTGATGCTAAGAATGATCCATATGAGACTCCTGTTTTAATTTAATATTGGAGTGATCGCTCGATATCTTATTAGGCAGTGTGTCACAATAAACAAATAAATCACTACGCCGCGATGTACGAGGAAAAACCTACAACGGGAAAAAACCTCGGACGGCCCTAGCCTTAAGTCCACTAAGTACGGAATTACAATTACAAGAAAGATGACTTACAACACTCGACTCAACTCCTTCAAGCCCCGACGCGTCTTCTTATAAATACCTCTGCCTATCCGGCAATCCCGAACACCACCGAAATCTTGGAATCCACTAATGAAGTTGTAGGAACAACCGTCAACCACACATGGTCCCCTTCACCATGTGAGAATGCTGTAACAAAATAATGAGACTTCTTCTTTGAGGGATGTAGAAGTAAACCCAAATGGACTCTTCAACTTGGTAGAGTAAACCCGGTACCAAACACTCCAAGCAAGATATTTATATGGAAACTTGGAATAAACAATATGGGTGTAACCAAAAGTGTTTTAGGGTGATTTTCTTGGAAAGCAAAACACTTAAACCATGAACCTTTTCATAGAAAAGTTAAACTCTCAAAACTCTCTCTAGGAGATGGAAGAATATGAAAAATTTAGTTTGAAAAGGTTGGTTCCCATACATTAAGTCTGTCAAAAGTTAGTGGGGAAAAAGTAGTGGGATAGAGGTGAAAAACTGCTAAAAACTGCCAAATAATTTTCCCGCCGAAAATCTCGTTCGAACGAGATTTTCATTTGAATGAAGTCTCGTTCGAATGACACTTCTAACTAAGTTCCAGTGTCCTATTGGGAAATATCGTTGGCAAACTCGTCCTAACGGCATTCTCGTTCGAACGACAATTTCGAACGAACTTCCAGAAAGCATAAAATTTAATTTTTAGCCCAGAAACTTTAAATTAAAGTTTTAAAGAAACCTTCTGAAAATAAACATCAGTTTAAAATAAAAATTCACCCAATTAAAATTGTTCCAATCTCCTATATAAGTATGCAATGTATTCATACCTTAGGAGTAAACAGAACACATGTTGACGTAAAAACGAGGCACAACAAACTCGGCATATGATGAAGCTTTATAATCTTGGCCGCTACGTCTTCAACTAACACATCGTAGGCTTGAATGGATAAACTTGAACTCTATCCTATGACTCAAATATTTTTGTCCGGGATTGAGCCAACACCGCATTGAGACTCAATCGAAAACTTGTGTCCTTACATGTAGGCATCATCAATTTCATGGGATTCATTGTTCTAATCAAGAATTGTATAGTTTCTCAATAAAATCACAAGAATTCACAATTTCTAAATCTTTTCATTCAAGACTATATTTATCTACATTAATTCTTATTCCCAAATTTCATATTATATAATCCTCATTCAAATCATATGAAATCATGTCCCAAAACTCATTTTTCATAAAAATCCCACCTAAAACATATTTGTCACCAACTATAATATAAATTGAACTACAAACATAAAATATTAAGCAAGTTAACCACTTTCCTTAATAGGATTGAAGATTTTGAATCCTTCTAGTATGATGAATTAGGCCTTGCAAAGTCCCCCAAAAGCTCCTCCCAATTGGCCTCCTCTTGAGTTCCCATTAATTGTCCTTATCTTTTCTCTCTTATTTCTCTATTAAACTTTTGGTATAACAAGGTGGTTGTCCATTATCACCCAACTCTCATTTTATAAGCCGTAACCAAAAATTAGGTTATAACACTAATGTAAAATGACTCGTATACCCCTATGCGGGTCCCGACTAGTCGAAAAAAGTCCCCAGAACCTAATTACTACTCTCGGGTACTTATTTTTGACTATTTTGACCCATTCTGGATCAACCGTTTACTCGAAATCATCATACGAGTCACCAATAATAATTATCCCATCTCAGACTAATATAACCCCACACATGTGTCCCAATTGATATACCGTCAGATCCCATCGTTTTTACCCACTTATGACGTAATATAAAATAATCCATTTCATTTACTAATCACACAAGTAAATATACCAACATGTAAATATTAATGCAATATTTTATAATTAACAATAATTCAAAATTAATTAAATTAGGAACACACGTGTAATTTATATATTCCCAAAAATATTCACTTTATTTCTCAAATTAATTAAATTACGAGCACACTGTAATTATATATTCCCAAAAATGTGGGGTGTTACAGATTCCCTCGTATATATATCACAATATCTCACATTTGACTTATCTCACTTCCATCACCTAGTAGTATTACTTCAACCTCATACGATTATGGTAAATTGTAATGTCTACGATCTGTTTTTGAACTGTAATGGATATAAGTGGTTATTTTTTGCCCGTCAACATTTTCATCACGCAATATCTCATAAGCTTGGTGATATTTAACTAAGAAAACATTGTATTGTAACAAATTTTCTTGAATAGTTTTAAGAACATCACCTCTCAAATGTGGATTTCTACAACAACCGATGTCGAATGCAGAATCGGGATCATCAATGTACCATTGAGAGTAAGATGGAACTTGCCATGGGTGTGGTAATAGGGATCCGGTTCGATATCGCAATTCTCTATGAATGGTTAATGATGTTGGGCCATTTCCATTAAGTACTCTTCTATCCATTGTGAATCTAAGACTCGTAAATGCATTTGTTGCATTATACTCTCGGATGTACTGGAGGAAGGATGAAAACTGACTATCATCCCCATTATATAACTTCAAAATTGGATGTGGCGGACGTGATAATTCTATTAGCTTTATCTTCCCTTGCAAACAACATGTTCCAACGCGGGGACTACGTTTTGATGATTTGGACAATTTTGCATACATCCAATGCATTGTTGAGCATTAAGGACAAATTATATCCATCATTCTTAGATAGTGTCTTCCTCCATGCATGTATAATGGATTACCACCTCCAAGTATTACAGGTAGGATGTCATGGTAATCATCATCATCATCTAGAATGTGTTAGTCCAATACATTTGATCTGTAAATAAATGTAATATTTTTAGTAAGATAATATTGTAGATATAATATATTAAATCTAAATTTAAGCATGTATTTAATTTACATGTTATCTCTTGCTGTAGATGTGCTCTCCAAAGAAGTTAAATATGCTGGAAGTGGTTCGAGTGGTGGTTGTTAAAGAACCATTGTTTCGACTTCCATTTCATCTTCTTCATTGTCCAACATATGCGGGTCATGTACACAGGGCCTAAAAATAATTCAAGATGTTTAAATAAGATTCTCAAATTAAGATTACAATTACTTGCATTTATAGTACACTTACATGTTGCTTCAGATTGTAGAAGAGGATAATGTTAATAGTTTCAAAGCAAATGATGGGGGGACATTTCATATTATTGCTCTTCGCCTTTGGGTAATAGATCTTCGGGTGGGTGCTAAAGATGGGGAAAATGTGGTAAATCATGAGCATCAACTTTATATTTCTCCTTTGATTTTCTCAAACATTAGGCCATGGAACGATTTACGAAGGCTAAAGAATTATTTGGATCCAATTGTGGTGATGAAATCTTACTTATATCGATAGTTGCAAGTTCTTCACCGAAGTTACGAGGAATAATAGACAATGAGGCAACTTGATTGCCTATTTGAAAATATCTGTAAATGTTATTGAATGATTCAGGATTAGCTTTATCACATCCAGAGAAGGGAACCTAAGCAGGTGGTATTGTCGTGGTGTGTGGTGAGGATACTGATAAAACTTTTAAAGCACATGTTGATGGATTCATCGGCGTCGTCTTCTTTGGGGGGGGGGGGGGGAACTATTGACAACACCTTTGGAATTCTCATTTCTCGTTGCAAGCGTTAGGCCAATACGCGTTTTGATACAAAATTCTATTTGTTAATATTAAGAGCCTATATATTAATTTAGCATTCATCATAAGAATATTAGACATTAAAATATATGGCGTTAATCATAAGAAATTACAATGCTTATCTGAGAGTATTAGCTTTTCCTTTATCAATAGTGGATGCATTTGTCGTTTGAGGGTTGATGTTTTATTTTCCATTTCTTTGCTATTAAATTAAGAATAAAAATAAATAGTGAAAATGACATAAGATAAAATCTACATCAATCTATATTATCATTACATACCTCTAAGCATTGAGTTTTGCATTTATCAATAGCAAAAGTATTTGGAGCTTGAGTGTTGGTCTTTTCTTTTCCATAAGGCTGTTGTTTGTAATAAAAAGATACGTATGTTTAGAGTGTAAAAAGCATAAATTATAAATAAAATAAAATAAAAATAAGCAATGAAGTAAAATAAAAGAGTGTTTGCACATGTCCAAGTTGTACGGTAAAGTTGACGCCATGTGTTTGCAGTAACCACCAATATGCACAAATATTTTGTTTTACTAAATTATATGAATTACCTCAGAGTAATTTTTTTTAGAAAATAAGAGATACTTGCTGCTTATGTTAGTTCTTCATCCATCTGTCTATAGATTCCCATTGTAGATGATGTGGGAATTGGTCTATTTTCCACAACGTATGATGTTTCAGCAAAGAAATTAATGTCCCCACATCAATTAGCATGCAAAACAAAATGAACACAAAATTAGTATAGTGTAATGAAACTAAAATATAAAATGAATGTCAGTGGTCACACCACTTATACGAACACGGCCCGACTAAATTATAACACGACATCACACGACTCAAAATCTTAACAGGAACACATCCTTATCTAATACGAACAACACCTAAATAAAAGTGACATGTCACAATATCTTATTTCTTTTTACTTAAAACGAACATAACAAAAATAAAAGTGACATGACACGAAATCTTATTTTTTTACCAAACACGAACACACCCAAAATAAAAAATGATCCAAATAAAAACCATCAAATTAATTCATGACACAAATACGATCCATATATAACGTGATATGACACACCCCAATTAAACCTCGACACGGCATAATACAACACACTTAAAATTTTTATGAAAATTTTGTAAAATACCTATATAAAATAAAATAATTCAATTTAATTCAATTTAGAATATAAAATAGGGTCGTTTACTGTCTGGGGTACATTTGTTATCAGTATTTTGTTCCTGGGGTACGCTAGTTTGAGTTATTGTTGGATGGGTGTTAAAGTAACGGTTGCCTCAATTGTTGTCAGCCATCTATACCTACCAGACCCAATTACCAACATTATCCATTCTTTCCAATCCTCCATTCTTTACAACGGCTATATCCAAAAAAAAATCAAAACCTACATTTATTACATATGCTTTATAACGGCTAATTTCTTCTTTATATATTGTTACAGCATTTCCATCATTTCACCAAGCAGCAGCAGTAACAGTTAACATCTTACGAAATTAAAATGGGTGGCAGCTTAGATGGTGAAGTAACTGAAGAGGATGTATGTCAAATGTGTAAGGACATATTTTTATAAGTCCGTTATCAATTTATTATGTCTTATACCGCTACACCGTCGAAGAGTATTCAAGAACATTCAAGCATCAAAGACGGATCCGAATATCAAGTTCTTCATCAAAAAGACTCCGCGAAGTTTACTTTGGTAAGGTTGAGTTTTAATTCCTTAGCATTTCACTTAAAGTGTTGGGATATTTTTATCAAATATTTTTCTAAATATTTTGTTCTCGGACACCTTTCCGTAGAAAAATCATAACTAATTCATAAAAAAACAGAAAAATACGAAACTGACGGCCACGTGTTCGTATCAAAATTATCAACAAGAAGTCGTGGAATCTCGTTTGATAGGTCGTTCGAATGACCTGCTTTTGTCATTCAAATGACATAGACACCTCGTGAGAAGTCGTTCAAGCGACCTTCGTTCGAGCGACATGGTTATCTCGTTCGAACGAGCTCTAATACCGAGGAGGCGCGATTTTCTATAAATACTCATTAAATGGTTTTATTTTCATTCAGAAGTCTCAGCGTTTTCCAGAACAGAAAAACTGCGAAAGCAAAATTCTTTTAGCTTCTTCCTTTTAGGGTTTAATCCCTTTTTGTTTACAATTAACAAAACTCCCAATATGCTTTAGTGAATTGTTTTGGTTTTTAAGAACACACATTTGTTGTGGTTTAATCTTTGTGGGGAGAACTCTACAACCGGAGAGCTGTGTGCTATTGTGGAGGGAGTCCTTATAAAGTTCACTTTTATAGAGAAGTCATTTTCTTCTTCATTGCTGACCACCTGGAGTTCTTGCGAGAGATTCCAGTCGACGTTATTTCTAGTCGTTGCTTTGGAGGTTTGACGAAGACACCGTGAGTTACACTTGTGGGAGATTATCCGGTTGTATGTAAGTCAATGGTCTTGTGAATTCTTCAAAGTTCTAGAAATAAAAGGTTTTGCCCTTCGGGGATTTTTTCCTTAATATTTGTGTCGCATGCTTTATCTATTTATGGATTGACACACGCACACTCATAGATGCATGTTTAGGGGCTGAATTACTTTGGTTTAAAAATAGACTCCAATTAAATAAGTGTGCCAAATTAGAAATTTGCGAATTTAATCAATTATTACACAGTCACGTTTTTCAAATTGGTATCAAAGCGGGTTGCGCTAATTTATCGCGTGATCCTGATTTTTTCAAGGATTTATTTTTTTTATACAATTTGACTTCTCACGTCGCCAAATTGGTATCAGAGAAGGTTACGCTAATTTATCGTGTATTCCTATTTTCCGCAAACTTGTGTGATACTGATTTTGTTTGAAAATTTTGATTTTGTTTAAAATCGCAAGTTTTTCAATGGAGCACTTATCCAATTTGATACCCCCACCCGTTGGCACGAGTCAAAGTTTTAATGATTTAAATAGTTTAAATTTGACGTTTGCGAAGAGAATTAAAGTTTTGGAAAAAGAAAATTCTCGTTTTAAATCCGCGATGGATCTTTTGCAAACGGTTCAAAATCAAAGAGATTTTTATCGTGAGAAATTTGTTTCCTTGGACCATGACCTTGTTGCTTTAAAATTGTCCAAGAAAGAAAGTGATGATAGGGTCCTAGTTTTAGAAAAAGAATTAGAGGACCTTAAAAATTCGATGGTTTATGTTTGTGCCGAAGATGACAAAAATATTTTAGTCAACGAATTTATGGCACGTGAAGAGACTCTTAGAAAAAAGTTTGCTTTAATTGAGGGAGAGAGAGATACCCTTTTAGGAATTATTGAAAATTTGAAAAAGACGTCCCTTAAATTGAAAGTGTCTAATTCTTTGCTTGAGTAAAAAATTTTGAAGTTAAAAAATGATTTGACAGACTCGAGTAGGTTCGATAGTGATGGTAATGGCTCATCTTGTTCTCATGCTTCTAATGCTAAAGCCAAAACCATTATTTGTTTTAGAAGGTCAACCAATTTTAAGGATGTTAAAAAAGGTCAACCCATAGGTGTCGTTCCACCCGTTTACACATGTTCATATTGTGGTAGGAAAGGTCACCTTAGGCGTTTTTGTTTTGATCTTGGAAAATGTCCGAGGAAGTTTATGTCTAGTGTTCCCTTGGTTCCTAAATCCCCCACACGTCATTTCACATCTATTTGGGTTAGGAAATCACTTTTAGAGGCACTAGATTTTAGACAAGTTGATTCCCGTTTGCTTGTACATGATTCTTCTCTTACCATATCATATAGATGATTGTGTTTGCATGTTTGTCATACACTAGTTATGGTTTCATGATATATATTTGTTAATGTAATGACATGTAATTTTTGTATAAATTTTTGCTTTTGAAAAATTTTGCAAAATACAAAAAGATTTTATTTTGATAAAAAAATTTAAAATCCAAAAGAAAACTGTATTTTGTTTGCACCTTTTATGGATGGACACTTAGGATGACCGAGTCACAACATCATTCCATTTTTCATGTGACTATTTGATAGTGTTTTGAGACAATAGGTCAATTCGTCCATGTGCTTTATAATGTTGGAAGTCATTAAGATATAATTAAGTGTTACTTCCTACATGTTTGACTCATGATTTCCTTTATTGCACACGTGCACGGATTTATTTGATTATTGTGCTTGTCTTATCATATGTTGGTTGGGTGTGTTTTAACTTCAATCATGTCCTTTAAAACGAACCAAGCGCGATAAAACTTGATAAGAAAGTTGTGCTTATAAGAGCCGTTTGTGAGTTTGTGTGTTTTTTTTTTTTAAACGGGGAAGGGCTGCGAAAGGTTCACATTTGGCCTTTGCGAATACTAAGCCACCGTTTAAATTGGACCTAGAAAATTGAGGAATTTTATTATCCGAGGTCTAAAGAGGTTTAAAAGAGCCCAAAAGAAATTCATGACAATTATGGGTCAATTAGGTTTTTGCACCAATTCTCCAAAGTTTGAGAATTTAGATTACCTCTAAAAGAAAATATATATGAGGGAGCTTGGATGGAGAATTAAAATGGGTTTGCACGTCCTTGAAAGTCTTGAAAATGCGTTAAATAGTTTTGGAAGTTATTGGTGTGTAAATCACTTTGACTTTGATTTGTTGATTTGCATAAAACGATGTCATCTATATTCAATAATTTTTAAACCTAAGGAGGTTTTTGATGTTTATTCGTTAGGAGTACACATATGCATCGTGAACATATGATTGATTGAGTTTATTTACCTATTGAATGTGTTCACACCCATTCATTCCGTTTCCTTGACTTGGTTGTTTGAGTTTAAATCCATGGTGGGATTTTTAGTATCTTATTTTTGTATGAAAAAAATGAAAAATGAAAAATAGTTTGTGAGATTTTTTTTAGATACTCCTTTGCATGTGCATAGTTTGATCCTTGTTTGCTATGCATTTTTATCGTGACACTCCATATTTTGATTTTTTCTTCTTATCTGTCTATTTGGGTACATCATAAAAAGGGGGAGAAAGAATTATCATGTTATGGGGGACTTTTTTCATTATGGGGGAGATGTGATTTATTAATGTTTTATTCTTATATCATTTCAAACTCGATGCATCACGAAGGTATTTTGCTTTATCTCATGTGTGTAGATACAAAGACTGGAGATCATTATGTTGCACACCCTGATGAGAAAAGCTTTGAGATTTGATTAAGACTTTTTGAAGAACAGTTTGAGGTCTTGAAAATTTATTCATGGGAGGGTAGATTTGTATAGGCATTTTGATTTTTGATAATTTGGATAATTTTATGTATGTACCGGCATAGACATAGGGGGAGATTTGTAAGGACATATTTTTATAAGTCCGTTATCAATTTATTATGTCTTATACCGCTATACCGTCGAAGAGCATTCAAGAATATTCAAGCATCAAAGACGGATCTGAATATCAAGTTCTTCATCAAAAAAACGCCGTGAAATTTACTTTGGTAAGGTTGAGTTTTAATTCCTTAGCATTTCACTTAAAGTGTTGGGATATTTTTATCAAATATTTTTCTAAAGATTTTGTTCTCGGACACCTTTCCGTAGAAAAATCATAACTATAATTCATAAAAAATCAAAAAAATACGAAACTGGCGGCCAAGCGTTCGTATCGAAATTATCTACAAGCTCGCTTGGAATCTCGTTTGATAGGTCGTTCGAACGACTTGCTTTTGTCGTTCGAACGACTTGCTTTTGTCGTTCAAACGACATAGACATCTCCTGAGAAGTCGCTCGAGCGACCTTCGTTGGAGCGACATGGTTATCTCGTTCGAATGAGCTCTAATACTGAGGTGGCACAATTTTCTATAAATACTCATTAAATGATTTCGTTTTCATTCAGAAGTCTCAGCGTTTTCCAAAACAAAAAAACTGCGAAAGCATAATTCTTTTGGCTTCCTCCTTTTAGGGTTTAATCTTTTTTTGTTTATAATCCACAAAACTCCCAATATACTTTAGTGAATTGTTTTGGTTTTGATAAACACACATTTGCTGTGGTTTAATCTTTGTGGGGAGAACTCTACAACCGGAGAGCTGCGTGTTATTGTGGAGGGAGTCCTTATAAAGTTCACTTTTATGGAGAAGTCGTTTTCTTCTTCATTGTTGACCACCTGAAGTTCTTGCAGGAGATTCCAACCGATTTTATTTCTAGTTGTTGCTTTGGAGGTTTGACGAAGACACCGTGTGTTACACTTGTGGGCAATTATCAGGTTGTATGTAAGTCAATGGTCTTGTAAAATCTTCAAAGTTCTAGAAATAAAAGGTCTTGCCCTTCGGTTATTTTTTCCTTAATATTTATGTCGCATGCATGTTTAGGGGCTGAATTACTTTGGTTTAAAAATAGACTCCAATTAAATAAGTGTACCAAATTAGAAATTTGCAAATTTAATCAAGTATCACACACTCACGTTTTTCAAAATGTGTGATCAAAATTATCACACTGCAATTGATTGTCCATGGGTTTATAGCAGATGTACTTTTAATCAATGTAATGGTCTCATGTTGCTGTTGAAGTCATCAAATGGAAAAAAAAATTGAAGTTCCAACATGCATCATGTAATGGATTTAAAGTCTTAGAAGCTGCAGTTAAAAGCACTAGAGGATCATCATCAAGTAATGGATGTTTTCAATGTGGCAGTGAAGATCATTGGTTTAGAAATTGTCCATGGAAAGAGTCTCCATGCCTAAATAAATGTCAGGGGACAAGGAAACTCTGGACTTCAAAGAAAGAAAGAAGTTATGGCAAAAAAATTCTCAAGTGTTTGACATGTGGGGATTTTGAGTGGTTAACAGAGGCAATTAGAAAATCCGATAAAGGTAGGAAAGTGAATGTCAGGGTTCAAGTAGAAGTTAGTTTGGATGATATTTGTGATGGCTTTAAAAAGAAATTTAATGTATGAAATGTATTTGTAATCAATGTATGCAATGAATGAAATGTGTATTTTGCAATGAATGAAATGTGTATTTTGCAATGAAATGTCTTTGTAATCAGTGTTGTGCAATGAAATTTTCTAATATTCTATGAAACACAAAGTTCCCAAAACACATTCATACTTAACTTCATTCATAACTTACTTTGTCCCAAAACACAACGTTCCCAAAACAAAGAGGTAAGTACCTTGTCCAAAAACACAAAGCTATATAAAAAAGATTAGTACTTTGTCCCAAAACAGAGTTAAACCCAAAGTAATGAACCTACTGAGTACAACCTTGACTAACATTTGTTGTTGTATCCACATTCTTCACTTTCCCCTTCTTTTCACCTTCTCTTGTTCTTGGAATTGGCATTGATGTAACAATTTGTGGGTTGTTTGATCCCTCCATAGTGTTTGGTCCCTCAACAGCTTGTATTTTATTACCAGATTTGGTTGATTTCCCCTGGCAACCAGCTTTGTTATGGGCTAACTCCCCATATCTGCTACATTTTTCCTTCTTATTCTTTGGTGCAACTGGTTCATCAGGATCTCTTCTCCTCTTAACCCTTGGCCTTCCAGGTCCTCTAGTTAATTCTGGAGGATTGACTACATGTTGTGGCTAAAAGGACATGAACAAAAAAAATTAATATGATTCAAATTGATGTGCATTATATACACTTGAGGTGAATTATATACACTTGCCTTGGTCCACCATTGATGGTCTTCCATAGGATGAACATAAGCTGAATAAGTTGCTCTGTATGAAACTACATCAAACATAGGACTGCAATACCTGTGCATAAAAAATATGAACATAAGAAAAGTATTACCAGTTACATAAAACATGTCAAGATAAGTGTTACTTACTTGTTCCATAGCTCTCTTCTTGGAATTATAACCAAAATAGCATGTACACAAGGGATGCCACTTATCTGCCACTCAAAACAACTGCATTCTTGTGTTTGAATATTAAGTGTCCAGCTTTGATTGTGACTATTTGTTGCCATATGTAAGAAATCTGTTGAACCAGTTATAATATACTCATTGTATGTCTTCTTCAAGTCATTCAAATGCTTATTTAATCTTGGTACAAGCCCACTGGGATCCATCTCCTCTGCCTTGGTTCTTCTTGTGTACAACAATGACATAACAAGCATTTGATACTTCTGAACAATCTTTAGAATTGGTACTTCCCTTAAACTCAAAATCAATTTATTGAAAGACTCTGAGAAATTTTTGGTGATATGTTCACATTTAGTTGTTGTATCAAAGTATGCTCTTGCCCAAGTAACCTTATCCTCATTATCTAGCCATAGTTTTGCTCCCTTGCAATCTTTAAACATTTGAGCCATATAATTTTCATGATCTTCCTTCTTATATGACCTTGCTGCCCCCCCCCCCCCCCCCCAACATAAAGCCTCTAGCTGTGGACCCTTGTATCCTGTATTTTTGAAATTTTTATACATGTGCCAAAAATAATACCTGTGATTACAATGAGGGAACAACTCTGCAACTGCCTCAATAAGCCCCTTCTGTCTGTCAGACATTATAGTCAATGGCAATTTATGCTTCATCAGATGAGGTTGCAAAATTCTCAAGAATCTACTCCATATGTCAAAACTTTCATTTCTACAAATATATATGGGAATTGGAAACAAACCATTGTTCCCATCCAATGAATAAAATTTCCCCACCATACTTTCCTTTCAAAAATGATCCATCTAAACCAAGAACTGGCCTACAACCATTAAGAAAACCATCTATAGAGGCCTTGAATGCAAGACAAAATGATACAAACTGTTGATCATTTGGTTCCTTGTCCATTCAGCAATACTACCTGGATTTGAAACATGAACCTGCCTAGCAATTTCAGGTATAAACCTAAATGCATCACTGTAACTATCATGTATCCTCTCATTGACAATTATTTTAGCATAGTATCCAGTTTGGTATGATATCTTGACTGCGTGTTTTTCCAAAATTGCAGCTCGAATATCTCTTGGTTTCATCTCTTTGTGATTCCTCGTCATCTCTTCAACCTCATTAGCAACCCAAGTTGCCTTTGCCGTTGCATTACTACCTTTTGTGTTGGATTTGCAAGTATGTTCTCCCATCAATATTCTGACCTTGGCAGTTGGTTCATGTGGTAACTTCCTTACATACACCCTCCACCTGCATTTAGGATCCCTACAAATCAGATCAATCTTTGAGTTATTTTTCTGATTCTGCTTATACTCAAACTTCTTAAATATTGCAAATTTTCTCATGTATTTCCTACAATCTAATATTGTAGGCCACTCCATTCCTGGTGACAACTCTTGTAAAACTCCATCCACACACATATATTGGCTTCCATACACTGTTTTATCTTTGTACAAATTTTATGTGTCAGCTAAGTCTTTAAACTCTTTCCTAGCAAACTCTGTGCCTTCTGCATCCTTTGTGCCTTCTGCATCCTCTGTATGATCATGCCTTACCCCTTCAGAGTCAAAATACCCACCCTAATTTTCATCACCCTCACTGTCTGAGTGATAAGATTCTTCAGCATTGAGAGTGTGTGAAGTTATTAAAGACCACTCATTCAACTGGTTGGTAGGTTGCTCAATAGGCTCTTCACCAATATGCAATGTACTCTGAAGTAAGTTGGTGAATGACCAGTCACTGACAGCACCTTCTGCATACTCAAACTCTACCTCCTTCTCGCTAAGTGTTAATGGATCATTAGGAGTGTTTGCAAAGGTGTTGGAGAACAAGTTTCTAATCCAATATGATCTTCTCAAGCCCAAAGATTTGATTGTTTGGACACTTTTGAGGTGGCTTCAGCATTGAGTCTTGGGGATTTTCTTACATGTACATGTGACTTAAACTTTTTTGGGGGAGAGTTTTTGGTGCTTTCTTGGGAGGGATGAATGTAGATGGCAAATTTGGTTCTTCTAAATAGAGATGGTACTCTCCAAAGTCTTCTACCAAGTTGTCCCACATGTCTATTACCTGAGCATCATTTTCAATGGTCCACAAAATTCCATCTTTAACCCATTTAATATTCCTACCCTTAAGACCAGTGTACTTTTCAATATCATTTGCCAAGTCCATATAACATAATTCATCTCCATCAATGTCTTTCAAAACTACCCTCCTCCCACCACGGTATTTTCTACTATATTTACTCCACTTTCTATCAAAGTGTATTACCAAATTTCTATTCCCACGCAAATCCATTTACCAAAACCTAAAAAAGACAAGGCATGCAATAAAAATATTGTTCAAAAATGAAACCCTAGACAAACAAATTCTTCTTTACTCATGACAGAGGCAAAAGCAAATTATAAACTACAAAAACCTAGAAAAATTTGTTTGTAAAACCTTTATAAACGAATAATATAACAAACGATCTTCAAACTAAAAAAAAAAAAAACTAAATCAGAATACAGAGGCATTACCAGAAAATGATGCTTGAACTGGTTGCAAATCGTTATTGTTGTTTTTGCTTCGATCGTTAGAGACATAAACCCCCAAAGGCAAATTAATGTTTCGATTTGTACAAAGGGTACATGCGTCATTTTGACCAAGGGTAATGTGGGTATTTTGGTCTGGTAGGGCTGACAGACATTGAGGCCAACCGTTACTTTAACACTCATCCAACAATAACTCAAACTAGCGTACCCTATAAACAAATTACTGATAACAAATGTACCCCAGATTATAAATGACCCTATAAAATATTAAATTGAATACGGATTCAAATTTCTTGTTTAAAAATTAAGATATTGAAAATATTTATCCCATAGGGATAGATGAAAGAGAATACCTACATTTGGAGATGTAGGTCTTTTCTACTTTTTTATCCTTGTAAAACTGTGCCAAGTAGACATTGAAATTTCTAAAAGATAGTTGACACAGTGTTTAGAAATAGCTATAGAAATCTTAACATTGAAGAGGTGAGCACTGAGCTTTTGAAACTGGCTGGCAATTGATTATATCGTAGATTTCGTCTCTATCGGTGGGAGACCAAACCTCTATTGGTTTGTGTACTGATTTCACCGATCATCGAAGATTTCATGACCATCTTTATGGGTTTGTGTATACTATTACTATGTTGATTTATTATCGTTTGAGTTTGAGATTTGGTTTCGTTTTTGTATATCTTCAGAGATTTGGTTTGTGTATATCCATTTCTACGAGTTTATTAGGTGAATTCAAAACCGAATGTACGAGTTTGTTTTTATATCTGTGTTAACTTTTTAGGTGGATTAAAAACTGAGGATTACATATCTGTGTTGGTTTGTGTATATCCATTTCTATGGATTTGGTTTGTTGGGCGGCGGGGGTGCTTAGGATTCAACGAGGTTCGGCCGAAGCTTTAGAGATGATCGACGGGGGTGTTTGTGTATATCCATTTCTACAAACACGAATTTGGTTTGTACATCTGTGTTGCTTTGTGTATATCCAATTTTTTATGTGATTTGATTGGAGATATTGAAACATTAAACATTAAGATTCGTCGGAGATATTGAAACATTCGTCGAAAATTCATTTTTTACATGATTTCGTCTCTTAAAGGAACCATTTATTATATTCGTATCTACTGGCATGTTCCTTAACCATCAACCATTTTTCAGAAACAATTTTTCAAACTCAATTTGTGGCAGACGGAAACCCAGTATGAGAAACAAAATGATTCCAGTTCATGAACCCAGATAACTATAAACTCAGTTCATGATTAAAAAAAAGAACATGGATAAACTATAAAGCGATAACAATTATGTACCTTATTAAAGAGTGACCTAGGTTTGGTAGAGCTGGGGTGAAAAATGACCTGAGGAGCTTAGGATGAGTTTGGGGAGTAGAAGTGAACGGAGGATGATGAGTGACTCAGATTGCACACACATTTGTAGAATTTTTTTTATTAAACTCATGAATCTTGGTCTGCCCATGCTTTCTCTATACATGCTTGTAGACTTGTTTAAATGATTTGCCATGAATCTTGGGTGCTATGTGGCACCATTTTAAACCATCAGATATAAACACTAACATTCAATATCAACCCTTGGATATATATATATATATATATGTGTGTGTGTGTGTGTGTGTGTGTGTGTGTGTGTGTGTGTGTGTTATGGGAGCCACGCATGTGTGAAGTGTCGTGCCACTTTCTTACCCAACTCATTTGAACTTTTGATCTTTAGGTTACACCATTCAATATTCCATTGAAATAATAATTAGGTTCAACTCCATCCAACTTATAATTTTCTAAAAAAATTGAACCCCTATATATATGTGTGTGTGTGTGTGTTTGAGCGCACGCGCGCGTGTGTGTGTGTAAATTTTAATTTTCCCCAAAGGTTTGAGTGGTTTCGCAATGTCAGACCAATTCTTTCAATTTTTATGATGTTGCCTCTGTTGTTTCAATTTTAATTCAATTGGAGACAACCGTTAGTCTTCGTTCCTCATCTCTCCCCCTCCCCTCCTCCTCCCTCTCTCCTAGCTCCCACTGTCCCTCATCCTTCCCCATCCCCACCAACCACATTTACCCACCGGTAGGTGGACCTCGAAGGATCACGAAACAACCCACAAGGACATGGAATAGGGGCTAGGGAGCTAGTAAGGCATGGTGTAGGTTTGCACAAGGAGGAAAAGGGGATGGACAAGGTTTGGGGAGTGTTAGGCTTGAATCTGGTTGGTTCGGGTTGGATTCAAATAGAGAATGGGATGGAATCAAGTCAGGTTGTAGTTGCAAGTCGAGGGTGGCTTTAATATAGGGTTTGTGGTGGAATCGAATTGTTTTGGCGGGGTAGAAATTGGAGTGAAGGTCGGGTGAGGGTCGGGAGGTGGTCACGAGCTAGGTTCGGGGTTTGGGTTGTTTGTGAGTCGCATCATCCAGATATTGGTGTGATAGGGTAAGGAGGGGTGAAGGTCGTGTGGGTTGCTCATAGTAGCAGTTGTTTGGGGATTGAAAATCTTCGTGACACTACACCAAATCTGCCGAATTGTCACGGTCATTGACCTTGACAAGTTGGACTTGTCAAGGTCAATAACCGTGACAATTTGGGGCGAGATAACTTTTTTTGTCACGGACGTGTCACGGTCATTGATCGTGACAAGTTCGTAAGAATTGTCACGGTCCCGGGCCGTGACACGTTTAGTCACGGTTAATAACAGTGACAAATTCATGTCCCATTTTTAAAAATTTGTCACGGTCAATGACCGTGACAATTCTGAATAGAATTGAAAAAAAATCTGCTGGGCAGTATGGCTACTGCCACTGCCCAGTAGTATATTTGTACCTGTTATATCAATGTTGTACCTGTTCAAACATCACTACACCAAATCTGCCCATTTGTCAAGGTCATTGACCTTGACAAATCCAACTTGTCAAGGTCAATGACCGTGACATTTCGAGGCGAGACAACTTTTTTTGTCACGGTCGTGTCGCGGTCAATGACCGTGACACGTTTGTCACGGTTATAAACCGTGACAAAGCCGTGACCCTTTTTAAAAAAAATTGCCACGGCCATTGACTGTGACACGTCCGTGATAACTTTTTGTCACGGTCAATGACCGTGACAATTCTGGGCAGAATTTAAAAAAATCTGTTGGGCAGTATGGCCACTGCCACTGCCTAGCAGTATATTTGTACCTGTTATAGCAACGTTGTACCTGTTCCAAACATCATATATCCAAACAAACTAAAGATAATTCAAATATATATTCATGACGATATAATCAAAATATTCAAAATAGAAATAATATACATGACGATATAATCCAAATATAATTAAAATGGACAAACTTAAAAATAATGTTACTACATGTCTTGGGTAAATGTGAGGAGGTGAGTAGGCCACACGACATACGAATTGACGCACCCACTAATATACGTCGCGCCGCATTGTTCGCGCAACCACAATAGGGAGTTCTCCTTCCCGGGTATGACATGCGTGACGAGCACCCTGGACTCCATCTGTTGAAGCGCACGTCCATGAACTATTCCACCCTCGACGATATTCGGGTCCCTCAACCCCCGCCCTATCCGCTGGCCATCAAATACGTCCAATATGAACACGCTCGGCCAACCAAGTGTCGTCATTGGTCTGTTGAAGGGTGCCAAATAGGGAAGTGGATCATCGAAGTACGAACGTGTCGATGATGAAGCAGCGAGGTCCACATCCTCGTCATCCTGCGCCTCGTCCTCCCGCACCTCCTCCTCCATCGCCTTCTCCTTCCCTTTCCCTTTCCCTTTCCCTTTACGGTCACCGCCCAACGTACGCTTCATGAATGCGTACATATCTTGGACCGTCGCCTCCAAACGGGACAGCTTCGCGTCGTGTGAATCCACCGTTCGAGCCAACCCGGTGTCGCTCGTCTCCAATCCGATGATCCTAGATTTGGCCACCCGCGAGCTCACTCCCCTTGTCCTCCCCTTGAGATCAGAGCCAAGCACTTGGCTGAGTGCGTCTGTGGACAAAGATGCCTTGTCGGCATCAGACTGCGACTCATGCACTTCCTTAAGCTTTGCCTGAAACGACAAAAAGCACATGATTAGTAAAATAAGTAAACTAAAAAAATATAACGTAATTAACAAAAATTAAACTGTCGGATTACTTACAATCGTGGCCGCGACACTCGGGGACACCTCCTTGTCCTTCCCCTTCTTCGTCCGAAGAGCCACATAAGTATCGAGCCTATGTGGCTTACCCCCTGGCCCACTCCCTACCCCCTGAAATAAAATAAAGTAAAGTAAAATTAGTATCGGCCCCGCAAAGTAAAATAATGAAGAATAATATATTTCTGTAGTTATAGAAAAATTAAATCTTACCTGCATCCTATGCTCCACCTCGGCGTAAGAGGTCCGGCCGGAGTAGTGCACGTCCGTCTTTTTTTCCCGATTTTGCCTCCCCGATTGGCGAGATGCCAATTGTCGATCCTCGATCTCATTGTCAATGAACTTCTGTCATTGTGCCAATGAGATCGGCTCCTTGAGGGGGACGGATTCACGCCATTGGATAATCGACTCTCTTGTTTTCCCAAAGTACCGTGCCCGCATATTTTTTTTCCACAACTTGAGTTGCTCCCTAATCTGCTCCAAGACGGGATCGCGTAGCTTTGGATCCAAGTTGAATTGTTCCTGTCCAACAAATACAATGTTAGTTGCGAATAAATATAAATATAAATATAAATATAAATATAAATATAAATATAAATATAAATATGAAATTGAAATTGAAATTGAAATATTCATATAAATATAAATATAAATATATTACCTGTAGTGCCGCCCATACAGCTAACTTGAGCTCATATGGCACCTCCTTCCAACTCATAAACCCCGGGCCGATGACCGTCTTTAGCAGCTCGAGGGATCTCGATAATAGCTCCGACTTGTTCTCGACGGTAATCCCAAATTTTCCATATTTGGGGAGCCTAGGGGCGGAGGAGCCCTCGTCGCCTCCGCTACCACCGAGCCCAGACGACATCATCATAAACAGCATCATCATCTTCGCCTTAATATCTGAAGGAGACATTTTTGCTGTAAAAAAATGTTATTAGTACAGATAAACTAACAATTAAAGTATACAATTATTAATTTACTAATTTACAATGAGGGACTATCCTACTTTCATATGAAATTGGCACTAATTATTAATTTACTTTCATCTAAAACTATACAATTAAAATTACAATTAAAGCTATACAATTTCTTAATTAAAGATATACAATTGTTAAAATTGCCCCTCCACACTCCCCACACCCCACCCCCACCCCCACCACACCCCTTGCCCCTCCCCCCGCCACGCACACACGCACACACCTACGCACACACACACACACCCCACCCCCACCACCCCACCCCCACCCCCTCCCCCCACCACACTACACAATTCTAACTATCACTAACCTTGCATTCATACTAAGGTTTACATAGTTTTAACAAATTATAACAAAATATTATCATATTTTTAGTTAGAAACTTCCACCCCCACCACACCCCACCCCCACTACCCCCCTCCCCCACCACACACCACCATACACACATATATACACATACCCCTCCCCCTCCCCCCGCCACGCACACACGCACACACCTACGCACACACACACACACCCCACCCCCCACCACACCACCCCCTCCCCCCACCACGACCGTGACAACTACATTTATTGTTTATCAATAAAATTATGACATAAGATAATTATAATTGGAGCATAAATTTCATTATCATAAAGGGATAAATCCAACCAAGTACAGAGATTCTACAAATTAAAGTGAGAATTAAATTTAAGACTTTCTAACAACATGCATGTGTATGGATTCTACATAGTTGGGCACGAAAGTAACTAATGATATTCCTAAAAACATACAATTGGCAACATTTTGTGAATTTACTAAACTTTATATAATATTATCAAATTCTGTTAAAAATTATCTAGGGTTTTACCTAATTGAATTAATTTCATGAATAAAATTATTATCAATTTAAATATTTATATAATTAAATTTAACATATGAATTCTAGAACTTTTCTAACATTTACACAATTCTAACTATCACTAACATATATATACACACACATACACATATACATATACACATATACATATACACACATATATATACACACACATATATACACACACATACACATATACATATACACACATATATATACACATATACATATACACACATATATATACACACACATATATACACACACATACACATATACATATACACACATATATATACACACATACACATACACATACATATAGAAATGAAAGAGAAAGAGAGGAAAAAAAATATACCTTAGAGAGAGAGAGAGCAGAAATCGCGGATGAGAGGGAGAGGGGGAAAACCAAAAAAGGTGGGAAAAAAGAATCCTAGGGATTTTTTTGCTGCAAAAGTTGTCACGGTCGTGTCAAGGTCAATGACCGTGACACAAAATGCGAGATTTGTGTCACGATCAATGACCTTGACCAGGGTGGCCGGCTGAAAGGTGACAATTTGGCCATTTTGGTGTAGTGCATCATATATCCAAATAAACTAGAGATAACGCAAATATACATTCAAAATAGAAACTATTTAAGAAGAAACAACATCACCATCAATTATCCTAAATCTACAAACTATTTAGCTGGAAAAGAGATTTTGTACCGCGACGCTCGGGGACACCTCCTTATCCTTCCCTTCTCGTCCAAAGAGCCACATAAGTATCGAGCATATGTGGCCTACCCTCAGGGCCACTCCCTGTCCCCTAAAATATAATAAAGTAAAATTAGTATCCGCCCCGCAAATATAGATAAATAGAAATTGACATATATATATATAAATATATTACCTGCAGTGTCACTCAAACAGCTAACTTGAGCTCATATGGCACCTCCTTCCAACTAATGTACCCCGAAAAATCATGTCAAATATGATTCCCCTCATATCTGAACATTAAGAAATGCCATAATCCTATGGAGTTATGCTCTGCAAATTCCTTCCAACCGTTGTGTTGCCAAAAATGAGCAGTTGAAGTTGTCAATTCCACCTTCCAATGGTCTCCCATGTTTTGCTAGAGGTTCCAAGTGGTGGGGTATGGAAAGTGGAATTGACAACTTCAACTGGTGATGTTTGGCTACATAACGGTTGGGAGGAATTTGCAGAGCATAACTCCATAGGATTATGGCATTTCTTAGTGTTCGGATAGACGAAGAGATTCAGTCTCCTCTCCACAAATAGGACACCCCAAATAACTATGTACTAATCACCTATTAAAGGTAAGAAGCGTATATTCATGGATTAGTATAAACAAAACTTAGATGTAGCTGGAATATTTATGTATTAATCTCCTCTCCACACACGCATACTACACAAGAGTGAAAATGATAAAGTGCAAATCAATTAAAAGCATTAAAAATGGATGTTTCGGTACAAATTGAAATATTTATTACAAATTGAAAATTTGTTTCAAATTCGGGTTATCATCAAAAATGGATTGATATTCGGTAGGAGCAGCCAAGTCATCCACACTACTATTTAGACGCCTTGGAGCGTGTTGGACAATTGACCACGGCTCGTTGTTGATATACTCCGAATAAAACACTTGCTTAACCTTTTGAAATGCACAAACAAACGGCCCATCGCTCATGTGATTGTTGCTCTTCAACTTGGACAAGTCAACCATGATCAAATTAGTGACAGGATTAACTT
This sequence comes from Sambucus nigra, assembly GCA_949130495.1. Lineage (NCBI taxonomy): Eukaryota > Viridiplantae > Streptophyta > Magnoliopsida > Dipsacales > Adoxaceae > Sambucus > Sambucus nigra. The sequence continues at coordinate 325,121,729 of OX422221.1, read as the reverse complement.
TACAAGCATTGTTATCCTCAACTCTTACCCAGTCACAGTAAAATACAACCTCTTTGAAGCTTATATAATCCTATTTGGATTACACCATAGTAAGTCATTTCAGCTTCAACGAGGCTTTTATCTTTTGCGCTCACTCGAAAGAAAGTAAGAGCCTTGTATAAAATTTCTGAGTTTTGTACATTTGTACTTTCCTCGTACACTTTATCACTAAAAATGTAAACGTTCAATAGATACTTTTTGCACTCTTGTGCCACGAACAAGGGTCCAGTGGCTAGACGAGCAAGACTTGATGTCACATCACCCGTCTTTAGGAGCTGAGAATATAGATAAATTAATTATATTAGTGGTAAAATTTGAGTGTAATGTAACGTTATATAACGACTATTTTCATTATAATTACCTCTTGTGTCAACCACAGCCTAAATTTGTTGTCTGGTTATACCATTGTTTTTCGTCTTTTATTGTTCTCACAGGCATTATATTTTCTGCATATTACAAAATTAATCATGTATAAAATAATCTAAAATAATGTTAAACATTATAATAATCGAAACTTACTTTTTCCATTCTTCGACATCTTCATGTGTGTCAAATAGATAACGAGCTACTTGTTCATGTTGCAAACTCGTTAATTTCACTCGTTTTCCCATCACATGACCACCATCATCGACAAAATCATCAGTGTCATCAACGTTGGTCGAGTCAGGCATATATTCCCGAGTATATATTAATGACTCCACGGTGATGTATTCCTCTGCAATTAATCCTGCAATGTATTGCGTATTCTTGACGTAATCTTTAAAAAATTTCATCAATCTTTCAAACGGATACATCCACCGATATCTAACTAGACCAGAAAGAAGTGCCTCGTCACATAGGTGTACCAACAAGTGAACACTTATGTCAAAGAATGCTGGGGGAAAGTACTTCTCCAATACACAAATCGCTTCGATCACAGCCAATTTTGCGGTCACTATGTGTTCTCGATTCACTACCTTCTCACACAAGAGGGAGAAGGTCTCATACACTGTGAAGGAGGGAGGTTGAGTGGGGCTAGGATCACTGGCCATACACTCTGATTCGTGCTTAGATTTCCAAATGGATTGAAACCATCTGTTGATATAGCCAAACGAATGTTGCGTTGTTCTCGAGAAAAATCGGGATACTCAAAATTCATCCTCCGCCAGGCAGTAGAATCAATAGGATGACGCATGATATTACCCCCTACTTCTGCCCTAGCATGCCAATTCATTGCCTCTGCAATCCATGGTACTGTGAAAAATCGCTTTAATTTAGGCCCAACGGGAAAATATTTCAATACTTTTTGAGGCACTTTTGAGCTTGTGCCTTCCTTACTAGTAGATTGGACATATCTAGGTTCATCGCATACCGGACAACGATCGAGATTTTCATACTCCTTTCGGTATAGTATGAAGTCATACACACAAGCATGAATCGATTTATACTTCATTCCCAAACCTTTAAAACTGTTCTTCATAACAGGATAGCTATTTGGAAGTGTATTCACCTTGGGTAATAATCCCTTCACCCATTTCAGAATTTTCGTCACGCTATTGCCAGACAAACCGTACTGCGTCTTCAAACTGTGCAAACCAACCATGGCATGTAAAGTTGTTTGATCTTTCTCACAGCCAGAGTATAACGGTTGGATCGCCTTAAATTTTAAACTTTGGTAGTCATCGTCAAGTTTTATCGTGTTATCTTCACGAGCACTTGAATCTTCTACATCATCAGTAACCTCATTCTCCTATGCTTCATAAACTCCGTACGCATCATCAACTAAATCCTTTAACATATTATGATCTACGTCGTCCCCTTCTACATCTATTCTACTTGTTGAAGGTTGTTGTGAAGGTTGGTCGAGGACAAAAGGAACTTTCAATTCACCGTGAAAACTCCAAAATCGATAACTATCTTGCATACCCGATCTTAACAAATGTAGTTCAACTGTTTTCCACTCAAACACCTTACCATTCTTACACCTAGCACATGGACACGGAAACTCTTCGTCATTATGACATCTCTTTGCATATTTCACAAATTCGTTAGCACCTCTGCGAAAGACATCCCCCATTCTATTAGTCTCACCCATCCACTCTTTGTATTTCGGATATCCCATCACAGCTACCACAACAAAACACCTATTAAAGGTAAACAAAACTTAGATTTATAGTATGTTTCATTTAATTATCCCATCATTTAATTATCCTATTAAAGGGTGAGTGGTCCTATCCCATTCAAGATCGCATTTTTCTGCAATATACTTAACAGCTCATGCACATTGTTATGATTTGAAAAAAATTCGACAGCATATCCCTGTAGTTCTCCAAGTACACGACGTAGATTGGCAGGTGTGAGTGTTATTTCAATTGATCAATTGAAATAATAGTCACACTTGTCAATCTAGTATGTACCCAGAGGACATTAAGATACGACTGCAGAACTTCCTCCAAAAGTAACAACTTTAAGCCACTAAGAATATTATACAGAAATTATACAGTCTCAAACTGTCCAAATGGGACAATTCGAGAGATCTCATTACAGGGGTAATGACTCTCGAACGGGTCTAAGGGATATTGAATGCATACGCATAAGAACTAGAAGGCTAGTATCTATGCGCACTATATTTAATTTTAAGTATATTTCATTTAATTATCATACTATATATATATTGTTCGATATACAAATTAATTTTCAAAAAAAGTTGAAAAATTCCACCCCCATATGGACAATAATCTAGTGGTCATGCCACTTTTAAAACTAACCAACCAAACATTTACTAAACAAAATAATCCAACAGCAATGTCAACAACAAATGTGTATCCCGTACTCCTTCTAATTCATCTACTCAATTAATTCATTTGATCAATTAAACTAACAATTAACATATACAATTATTAATTTACTAATTTACACTGAGGGGCAATCCTACTTTCATATGAAATGGGCACTAATTATTAATTTACTTGCATCTAAAACTGTTTCATTTATTAATTATATTTTAGTGGATGTAATTATAGAATCTATGGATGGATTCAATTTAATCTTACTATGTGAATGTTTTTATCTACAATGAGTTAACCTTGAAACAATATATATTATCTCATAGAATCATCAAAACACGATATTAAGAGAATTACAATGGTACCTTGCCTTACCCCCCCTCCCCACCCCCCCACCAACCACACATATACACACACACACAACAGCCCCCCTGTCCCATCCTGCCCCCCCCCCTCCCCACCCCCACCCACCACATACATACACACACACACACACACACACAACAGCCCCCCACCCACCACACATATACACACACACACACAACAGCCCCCCCTGCCCCACCCCCACACACGCACATACACACACACACACATATATACACACAAACATATATATAAATGGAAGAGAGAGAGAGAGAGAGATAGAGAGAGAGAGTTGGAAAAAGGAAGGAAACGGCGGGGGGCAAAAAAAGAAGGGGAAAGGGTTTTTGCTGCAGAAGTTGTCACGGTCGTGTCAAGATCAATGACCGTGACAATTCTTTGTCACGGTCGTGTCAAGGTCAATGACCGTGACACAAAACGCGTGTTTGTTATCACGGTCAATGATCTTGACAAGGGTGGCCGGCTGAAAGGTGACAATTTGATCATTTTGGTGTAGTGTAAAATAGTAAAGTTGGGCTACATGCCTCCTTGGTTGCGGCACCTATGGGTGGTGGTGGTGGTGTGGTGTTAGGTGGTGTTTTTGTGTTGGTGATATGGTGTTTTGGCGGTGATATGATGTTTTGATGGTGGTGGTGTGGTATGGTGTTTTAATGGAGGTGGTATGGTGTTTGGTGGTGTAGTGTTTTGGCAGTGACGTGGTGTTTTTATGGCTGTGTAGCTTGATGGTGTTTTAGTGGTGGTGGTGGTGGTGGTGTGGTGTGGTGTTTTGATGGAAGTGAGTGGTGTTTAATGGTGGTGGTGCGGTCTTTTGATGGTAATGGTGTGATGTTCTGGTGGTGTTAAGGGGTGGTGCTTTAATGGTGATGGTTGTTCACACACACACACAGGAGTTAATTGGTTGATTATTGTTTTAATTTAATTGGTAAACAAAAATAATAATTGAATTTGAAAGTGTGTACTGCCAGCGTTTTTCGTTAGGTTCCTTAACAGTATGTGGTCTCACATTATTGGACCGGACCAATTCTTTCAATTTTGCAATGTTGAGTGATCTAGATTAATGTGTTGGTTTATTAATAGTTGAGTCATTACTCTATTATTAATAAAAAGGTTTATAAAAAAAACATCTTCAATGGTGCTATTTCTAAAATTATTTATATCTTATGTATCAACTGTAGAGGCGATCTAGATTAATGGATTGTTTAATTACATTTGTCCACGCCATATAGAAAGACTTAGTTAAACAATTGTAATTAAACCATCACCATGTCACGTCATAGAATGATAGACATGGAAATTTCGATTAGAAAAAGTTTTTGGTATTTTTATTTTCAACATTTAACTTTGAATAGATAAAAATGATCATTAGGGAGGGATGGCCTAAGGACAAAGTTATTCTCCGACATGCATGAGAAAAAATGGTTTAATGGTTGAGGACTAGTATGGGGGTATGGGAAAGGTGAGACAAGGAACACAAAAGAGACTGTTGCAACTAGTGGGGAGGTGGAGAGTTGAACGAAAAGGAATCAAAAGACCAGTAGGGAATTTTAGAGATATCACTACACCAAAAACAGCATTTTGGCACACCCTGATATTAAAAATCTGGCACAGTTTAAAACTGTACCAGATTTTGGCACGGTTTAAAGATAATTTGGCACACCTTAAAACAGTGCCAAAATTTGGCACTGTTTTAAAGTGTGCCAAAATTATGCACACTTCACTAAAATATAAAATCCCCCAAAAAAATTTCCCCCCTCTATCTTCCCGCTCGCCCCGCTCACCCCTCTCTCTGCGTTCAGCTCTCTCTCTCCGGCCGATCATCTCTCCATCAGCGCAGCTCCGTTCAGCTCTCTCTCTCTCCGGCTCAGGTAACCTCATTCTCTCTCTCCGGCTCAGGTAACCTCATAAACCCCAGCCATTTGAGTGTCTTTAATGTTGCAAAATTCTTCAAGATCAAATGTAGGTACGTGATTTATGGGGATGAGATAAACTCTTCTAGGTACGTGATTCCCTCCAAAGGAGGCGTATCATCAAATTTATGGGGATCACTCTCAGCAGCTAATTAGATAATATTTTCTTGATTCTTGATAAATATATTTACAAGATCAAATGTAGTTCTCATTTTTAAGACTGTAGATTCCACGTCCATAACCATAGTGGGTTTTATAACTATCTAAAAGTCCCCATGATCTTCCACGAGAGTATCATTATGATTTGAATTTTGCTGGGCGATTTTCTCTGTGCTAGACTCTGTTGAGAACTGATTCAGCTCATGTAAACTATTGAATGAGTTTTTTTTAGGAAAACTGCTACTTTCGAAATCAGAGCTTCATCCTCACAGCTCTCTTCCATGTGGACAATATCTAGTAATATTATATTGGATTCAGGAGGTTTAAATTTAAGATAAATGTCTATGATATTATTCTGACTGGGTTGTTAAGCTAGTCGAAGACTCACCTGAGTTTTCACAGTGTTTTTATTTTTCAACATCTAAGCTTTTGATGGTTCGTGATAATGGGTACTCTTAGTAGCATGGTTCTCATCATTTGGATGAGACTTTTTGTGTGTGAGTTTACCATAAAATTGGTCATGACCCCACTTTAAAAAGTAATCACAATAGTGAGTAATATTTTCATACTCCACATCTTGCCAATAACCATCTTCTTCAACCCTAAGCCAAAATCTTGATGGGGAGTTTTTTTGAAGATCCATATCTTGCAACATTTAGTCTAGATAGTGAAACTATTGCAATATCCACTTTCAACGAGAAAAGAACGCAAAGATCATAAACCCCAGCCATTTGAGTGTCTTTAATGAGAACGAAATAGAACATCTACATTGGTTTGGTTTAATTTGTATCCATTTACAGTCCACGCTTTGTATTTGATAGCATAATCAGTGTAGATCTTTTTTAAGTGTTTCTTAATCGATCTTTTACTCTATTTAATCTTGCCTCTCTTGAAATTTCCCAACCACATACATATTATACACATACGTATACGAATGTAAAATGTAGATGCCTACATGTATTTGTATACGTTTTTATATGTGGATAGTTTATATTAATTGGTAATCAAAGTTAGTTTCAGCTTAAATTAGTGTTTGTGCAATTATTGATTCTTAGTTTGGCAGATATGTGGTTGTTTTGGTGGTACTTTGTTTGATACATACGTTTGGATTGCTTGATATGTTGTCCTTACGGCTCTTTTTTTATTTAAAAAGTATTATAATACATTAAAAGTTTTATTGTGATCTACTGGGCTAATACTGGATAACAAATGTATGTACTTATGATGTCGGAATGTGTGCCTTGAGTGTTTGCAATATTATAAAGTCTTGATTGTATTCATTATAAGATGTGTACTTTTGTCTTCATATTTTTTTTGAATTAAATGCCATTTTAGGGAATGGCTTTTGGGTTGTTCATATGGATATCGTATTTACTTAGGTATGTTTATTTTTAGGGAATGACGAAGGTTATTTGCTTAGGTATGTTTATTTTTAATTTGCGTGTTTGTCTTTTGCAAAATTTGTTGATTATGCTTTTAATTAATACTAACATAAGCTACACTTCAAGGTGAAGTGTTTAGTGGAAAAAAATTGGTGTTGACGCTTGTATAACTGCAATTCAAGGTGAAGTGTTTAGTGCAATCTTGATTTTTTTTTACTTATTGTATTGACTACTTTTCTCCTCTGGTAGTTTGTCATTGATAAAGAGAGAAAGGGGGATTATCTTGAAAAAACTGTTATGCTTCTTTCACTGTTGCTGAAATGTATCTATTATATTATTCAGTCACTTATATTCATGTCTTCACATGTTACTTCCCTTGGTCAGGTTGCACCTCATATCACGGATGCCATTCAAGATTGGATTGAACGTGTAACAGCTATACTGGTGGACTGGGAAGAACGTCCACCTGATGTTTGTGTCATAGAATTGGTACTATAGGTAAATTAATAACTATATGCAACCTGTGGCACAATGAGGGGCTTCATACTTTTGTTGGGTTAAAATGGACTTTTGCTTGAAGAAGGAGACATTGAGTCAATGCCATTTATTGATGCTCTTGGAAAATTCTTAGCACAATCAGGGGCTTTATACTTTTGTTGGGTGATTTGATGAATGATAAGTGCAAGGATACACATGCATGTTTCAGTTCTTTCCCCCTTTTATCCTTTTTGTATTTTATAAGACAAATCTTCTTTTATAAGTCTTCTGACACTTCAACAGTCATAGCACAGTCTCGATCTCATAATGAAGAGCTGAGAAACTTGAAAGATAAGATATCATCTGATGAACAACTAAATGCCGCTCAGAATAGAAGATTTGAGAATTTGCAGACATTGTTGGACCAAAATGGGATACTTTCAAGAAGTCACGGTACGAAGAGTTTATCGGGTGGCTATCAAAATGCAAATGAAATCTGGTTAGTCTCAAAGTCTCAAATTCTCTTAAAATTTGTAGTAGCATTAAATAGAAAAATGGTCTGAAATAGCGACCAGTAGCCAAACGTAAAATGGCTAATTTTTGAGCTTATTTAGTTAAATTGGTGGAAGGGATTTGCTGGTGGTTTGGTTTTGGAATTTGCTGCTGCTGTTGAGTTTATTTCAAATGTTAAAACGGGTTGGATTTAATGAATAAACAAACGAAACTATGTCAAAATCAACACTTTAAAAACAAGTCGTTAAAGGGTGAAAACCCAACCCAACTCCCAAACGACCCCGTAGGAGGCACGAACTCATCGCACGGGACAAATGTAACTTGTAGGAACTGACCGCATAGTTCCAGGTCTCTCGGTTTGAGAATATGACGATAATTTGCAACACACTTAGACTTAAAAACAAGCCGTTAAAGGGTCAAAACCCAAACCAACCCCCAAACGACCCCGTAAGAGGCACGAACACCTCGCACGGGACCAATGTATCTTGTACGAACTGACCGCGTAGTCCCGGATATCCCGGTTTGTGAATATGACGATAATTTGCAAAAATCAACACTTAAACTTAAAAAACAAGCCGTTAAAGGGTGAAAACCAAAACCAGCCCCCAAACGACCTCGTAAGAGGCACGAACACCTCGCACGAAACCAATGTAACTTGTAGGAATTGACCGCATAGTCCTGGGTCTCTCGGTTTTAGAATATGACGATAATTTGCAAAAATCACACTTAGACTTAAAAACAATCCGTTAAAGGGTGAAAACTCAAACCAATCCCCAAACGACCCCGTAAGAGGCACGAACACCTCGCATGGGACCAATGTAACTTGTAGGAACTGACCGCGTAGTCCCGGGTCTCCCGATTTGTGAATATGACGATAATTTGTAAAAATCACACTTAGACCTAAAAACAAGCCGTTAAAGGGTGAAAACCCAAACCAGCCCCCAAACGACCCCGTAAGAGGAACGAACACCTCGCACGGGACCAATGTAACTTGTAGGAACTGACCGCGTAGTCCCGGGTCTCCAGGTTTGTGAATATGATGATAATTTACAAAAATCAAAACTTAAACTTAAAAACAAGCCGTTAAAGGGTGAAAATCCAAACCAGCCCCCAAACGACCCCGTAAGTGGCACGAACACCTCGCACGGGACCAATGTAACTTGTAGAAACTGACCGCATAGTCCCGGGTCTCTCGGTTTGAGAATATGACGAAAATTTGCAAAAATCACACTTAGACTTAAAAACAAGCCGTTAAAGGGTGAAAACCCAAACCAGCCCCCAAACGACCCCGTAGGGGGCACGAACACCTCGCACGGGACCAATGTAACTTGTAGGAACTGACCGCGTAGTCCCGAGTCTCCCGATTTGTGAATATGACGATAATTCGCAAAAATCAACACTTAAACTTAAAAACAAACCGTTAAAGGATGAAAACCCAAACCAGCCCCCAAACAACCCCGTAAGATGCACGGACACCTCGTACGGGACCAATGTAACTTGTAGGAATTGACCGTATAGTCCCGGGTCTCTCAGTTTTAGATTATGACGATAATTTGCAAAAATCACACTTAGACTTAAAAACAAGCCGTTAAAGGGTGAAAACTCAAACCATCCCCGAAACGACCCCGTAAGAGGCACGATCACCTCGCATGGGACCAATGTAACTTGTAGGAACTGACCGCGTAGTCCCGGGTCTCCCGGTTTGTGAATATGACGATAATTCGCAAAAATCAACACTTAAACTTAAAAACAAGCCGTTAAAGGGTGAAAACCCAAACCAGCCACCAAACGACCCCGTAAGATGCACGAACACCTCGCACGGGACTAATGTAACTTGTAGGAACTAACCGCATAGTCCCGGGTCTCCCGGTTTGTGAATATGACGAGAATTTGTAAAAATCAACACTTAAACTTAAAAACAAGCCGTTAAAGGGTGAAAACCCAAACCAGCCCCCAAACGACCCCGTAGGAGGCACGAACACATCGCATGGGACAAATGTAACTTGTAGGAACTGACCGCACAGTCCTGGGTCTCTCTCGGTTTATGAATATGACTATAATTTGCAAAAATCACACTTAGACTTAAAAACAAACCGTTAAAGGGTGAAAACCCAAACCAGCCCCCAAACGACCCCGTAGGAGGCATGAACACCTCGAACGGGACCAATGTAACTTGTAGGAACTGACCGCATTGTCCCGGGTCTCCTGGTTTGTGAATATGACAAAAATTTGCAAAAATCAACACTTAAACTTAAAAACAAGACGTTAAAGGGTGAAAACCCAAACCAGCCCTCAAACGACCCTGTAAGAGGCACGAACACCTCGTACGGGACAAATGTAACTTGTAGGAACTCACCGCGTAGTCCCGGGTCTCTCGGTTTGAGAATATGACGTTAATTTGCAAAAATCACACTTAGACTTAAAAACAAGCTGTTAAAGGGTGAAAACCCAAATCAGCCCCCAAACGACCCCGTAAGAGGCACGAACACCTCGCATGAGACCAATGTAACTTGTAGGAACTGACCACGTAGTCCCGGGTCTCCAGGTTTGTGAATATGATGATAATTTGCAAAAATTAATACTTAAACTTAAAAACAAGTCGTTAAAGGGTGAAAACCTAAACCAACACGCAAACGACCCCGTAAGAGGCACGAACACCTCGCACGGGACCAATGTAACATGTAGAAACTGACCGCATAGTCCCGGGTCTCTCGGTTTGATAATATGATGTAACAACCCTCAATTTTGGGAGGCTCGTTTTATACTAATTTACCACATAAGGTAATTATATAAAATGTTGGAACTGGAGTAAATATTAATTTTATGAAATGAAAGTTAATACTTGTTGGGTTATTACATATTTACTGCATGAGAAAGTAAATATCATTCTATTTTATGTTTTATAGTGTCATGTGTTTTAAATGACATTATGGTTTAATTGAAACTGGAATTTAAAATGGTTTAAAAAATTGTCAGATGCCATTTTTTAGGGCGTAGTTAGTCCCGGAATGTGCGGGACAGTTAAAATAAGTGCCATATTGTATTTTTGTGTTTCGGGCACTTTTACTTGGTTTTAGCTTAACGCGTAATTGCGAGTCATTTTAATGTGGTATTAACCACTTAAGTGGGGAGACTTATGTTAAGCCACGATTTAGTCTTCTAAATCCCCTAATTTCCCTATTTCATGTCTTAAACATAGAGAGAAAAAGGAGAGAAAGAGAGCTTGGGAGAAAAGAGGAGAAAGAAGAGAAAAAATGAAGATTGAAGATGGATTGTTGCTACTACACAAAGAAATCTGAAATTTCAACTCTAAGGCAAGTTTTCTACTTGCTAATATATGTTTTAAGATGAATAAATTGTGTGATATTTATGTATATATATATTTGGAGATCACAAAATGGAAATTGTGGTATTTAAACCTAGATTTGGTTTTGATGATAAGATTGTGAATTATAATGGTTATAAATCATGTAGGATAATCTTTGGGTAGATAAATATTGTTGGTTGAGTTCAAAATATAAGAGATTTAGGAATTGGGAAAAGTGAAATTTTCACTTGGGTTAAATTTTGGAAGAAGGAAGAACCCTAGGTCTGCTACGACCGGTCGACCGCGGTCTCAGGACCGGTCGACCGGGCCTTTGCGGGAGGGCTTACTGCTTTCCTACAAAGGCATAAATTTTGAGCGCGGTCGACCGCGGTTCCCTGACCGGTCGACCGGCCCCTCCATTCTGAGCTTTCTGTTTTTCTTTGTAGGCAAAATCTGGAGACGCGGTCGACCGCGGTCTCAGGACCTGTCGACCGGTCCCCTGTTTTTCATCCTTAAATCTTATTTTGTTTCCTAGGTTTATTCTCTTCAATAGGGACTAGGAACCTTCTTGAATGAAGTAAATTTAGAGTTTTAGAGTCCAAGACGTGAGGGGTAACCATTTTAGATTAGAAATGCGCTATGTGGAGACTTTTCCAGGGATATGCCAATTGATGTTAGGGCATTCTTTTCTTCTAGTTGATTATTATGAAACTAGGAGTTGTAGTGTTATATTTGGGAGACTTAAGAAGCTCAACGGAGCTATGTTAGTCTTGATGGTTTACAATAACACCACAAATGAATCTTGGGAGAATAAATTGAAAGTTATTTATTCATCGAGGTTACAACGATAAGGTGTATTAAGTATGGCTCCGGGTATATTATAAGATATTTACAATAATGTAAATGACTATTATTTCGGTTAAAATGAAACATATATATATGGAAAGGAAATGAAATGGAAATGGTACTAATGATGGTAAATGATAATTTACTTAATCATGAATATGGTAAATGCTAATTTACTTGATACACACCTCTCTAAATGACATCATAAGGGAAGTTCGCGCGCTTGGTGATGCCCCCTGGCTAATGAATGCAGGGTGGATATAGTCCATAGGCCATATGAGCGATATGTTATGTTTTCTGCGCTGGTGAGGGGATTCCGGGTGTGGTCTTGACTCTCCCGCAGGCATATGGCCGCTTCCGGATGTCTTGCGTTATAGGTACCCAGGTTGTCTTGTATAGATAGGCCCTGGAAGATGATGGTCATTTAGGGGCGCGTCCAGTGGGAAAACTCTGAGGGGCGGTCTTAGAATCGTTATATGTATATAAATATAACTATTCATAATCAAGTGGGACTTGATGTATGAGATATGCCATAAAGATCATGATGTAGTGCCATAAAGAGCACAATTGAAATGCCACAAAGAGCATTTGTTGATGATAATATTCCTGCTAAGGAATGGAATGACAGGAAGGGCATGTAATTGAGATAAAAGCCATAAAGAGCCTAAAATTTTGACTATATTCTTTTATTAAGGAATGGACTATAAAATGGAACAAGGTTTTGATGTAAGCTTTTAATTTAAATGTTAATTATTCTTATCCTCCTGCATGATTAATCAGATTCATGATTTATTAAATTGTCTTAGCTTATGCATAAATTGGTGTAGTTAGATTCTCCTTATTTATTCATGATTTTCATTCATAACCGTCATACTTTTTATTTATCTGGTAATCATATAGAACCGGGCCCTGACCCATTCATATTTCTTGTCGTGCGTGCATCTTGTCTCCGCTCAGGTACTCCGCCGCAAGGATGCCTGATTTGAATTCTTATTCCGATGTCTTCGGCGAGCCGTGATGCATTGCGGGTGTTACGGGACACATTTGGTATAGACGTTTTCATTTTTGTATTCTAGTTACGATCGGGTCTCTTTACTCGGGCGAGAGGCCCAAGCTTTTGTAAATGTCTAATGAAATGTATTGTATAAATTATCATGATTGTTTAAATACTGTTATATAGTTTGTTGACCGGCTGCACATTCGGTCCCTTTATTGTAGTCTTGTTGTATTATTTATATATGTCTTGGGGTTTCCCCTATCTTTTCAGGATATGGGTTGTTTAAATTCTTTCTTTAACTTTAAAACAAAATTTTTGGCAACCCGTTTTTTGAAATATTGGGTGGTTATCCTGGATACTCTATATTTTATTGTGATGCTGAGAATGATTCCATCCGGGACTCCTGTTATATTGGAGTATTGGAATGGCCACCCCTTATTTTGGTGAGCAGGTTGTCACATATGACGATAATTTGCAAAAGTCACACTTAGACTTAAAAACAAGCCGTTAAAGTGTGAAAACCCAAACCAACCCCCAAACGACCCCGTAGGAGGCACGAACACCTCGCACGGGACCAATGTAACTTGTAGGAATTGACCGCATAGTCCCGGGTCTCTCGATTTTAGAAAATGACGATAATTTGCAAAAATCACACTTAGACTTAAAAACAAGTCGTTAAAGGGTGAAAACTCAAACCAGCCCCCAAACGACCCCGTTAGAGGCACGAACACCTCGCATGGGACCTATGTAACTTGTAGGAACTGACCGCGTAGTCCCGGGTCTCCCGATTTGTGAATATGACGATAATTCGCAAAAATCAACAGTTAAACTTAGAAGCAAGCCGTTAAAGGGTGAAAACCCAAACGACCCCGTAAGATGCACGAACACCTCGTACGGGACCAATGTAACTTATAGGAACTGACCGCATAGTCCCGGGTCTCCCGGTTTGTGAATATGACGATAATTTGCAAAAATCAACACTTAAAAAACAAGTCGTTAATGGGTGAAAATCCAAACCAGCCTCCAAACGACCCCGTAGGAGGCACGAACACCTCGCACGGGACAAATGTAACTTGTAGGAACTGACCGCATAGTCCCGGGTCTCTCGGTTTGAGAATATGACTATAATTTGCAAAAATCACACTTACACTTAAAAACAAGTCGTTAAAGGGTGAAAATCCAAACCAGCCCCCAAACGATCCCGTAAGAGGCACAAACACCTCGCACAAGACCAATGTAACTTGTAGGAACTGACCGCGTAGTCCCGGGTCTCTAGGTTTGTGAATATGATGATAATTTGCAAAAATCAACACTTAAACTTAAAAACAAGCCGTTAAAGGGTGAAAACCCAAACGACCCCGTAAGAGGCACGAACACCTCGCACGGGACCAATGTAACTTGTAGAAACTGATCGCATAGTCTCGGGTCTCTCGGTTTGAGAATATGACGATAATTTGTAAAAATCACACTTAGACTAAAAAACAAACCGTTAAAGGGTGAAAACCCAAACCAGCCCCCAAACGACCCCATAGGAGGCACGAACACCTCGCACGGGACAATGTAACTTGTAGGAATTGACCGCATAGTCTCGGATCTCTCGATTTTAGAATATGACGATAATTTGCAAAAATCACACTTAGACTTAAAAGTAAGTCGTTAAAGGGTGAAAACTCAAACCAGCCCCCAAACGACCGGTAAGAGGCACGAACACCTCGCATGGGACCAATGTAATTTGTAGGAACTCACCGCGTAGTCCCGGGTCTCCCGGTTTGTGAATATGACGATAATTCGCAAAAATCAACACTTAAACTTAAAAACAAGCCGTTAAAGGGTGAAAACCCAAACCAGCCCCCAAACGACCCCGTAAGATGCACGAACACCTCGTACGGGACCAATGTAACGTGTAGGAACTGACCGCATAGTCCCGGGTCTCCCGGTTTGTGAATATGACGAAAATTTGCAAAAATCAACACTTTAAAAATAAGCCGTTAAAGGGTGAAAACCCAAACCAGCCCCCAAACGACCCCGTAGGAGGCACGAAAACCTCGCATGGGACAAATGTAACTTGTAGGAACTGACCGAATAGTCCCGGGGTCTCTCGGTTTGAGAATATGACTATAATTTGCAAAAATCACACTTAGACTTAAAAATAAGTCGTTAAAGGGTGAAAATCCAAACCAGCCCCCAAACGACCCCGTAGGAGGCACGAACACCTCGAACGGGACCAATGTAACTTGTAGGAACTGACCGCATAGTCCCGGGTCTCCCGGTTTGTGAATATGACGAAAATTTGCAAAAATCAACACTTAAACTTAAAAACAAGTTGTTAAAGGGTGAAAATCCAAACCAGCCCCCAAACGATCCCGTAAGAGGCACGAACACCTCGCACGGGACAAATGTAACTTGTAGGAACTGACCGCATAGTCCCGGGTCTCTCGGTTTGAGAATATGACTATAATTTACAAAAATCACACTTAGACTTAAAAACAAGCCGTTAAAGGGTGAAAACCCAAACCAGCCTCCCAACCACCCCGTAAGAGGCACGAACACCTCGCACGGGACCAATGTAACTTGTAGGAACTGACCGCATAGTCCCCGGGTATCTCGGTTTGAGAATATGATGATAATTTGCAAAAATCACACTTAGACTTAAAAATAAGCCGTTAAAGGGTGAAAACCCAAACCAGCCCCCAAACGACCCCGTAATAGGCACGAAAGAGGCACGAACACCTCGCACGGGACCAATGTAACTTGTAGGAACTGACCGCGTAGTCCCGGGTCTCCAGGTTTGTGAATATGATGATAATTTACAAAAATCAAAACTTAAACTTAAAAACAAGCCGTTAAAGGGTGAAAACCCAAACCAGCCCCCAAACGACCCCGTAAGAGGCACGAACACCTCGCACGGGACCAATGTAACTTGTAGGAACTGACCGCATAGTCCCGGGTCTCCCGGTTTGTGAATATAACGATAATTCGCAAAAATCAACACTTAAACTTAAAAACAAGCCGTTAAAGGTTGAAAACTCAAACCAACCACCAAACGACCCCGTAAGATGCACGAACACCTCGCACGGGACCAATGTAACTTGTAGGAATTGACCGCATAGTCCCGGGTCTCTCGGTTTTAGAATATGATGATAATTTGTAAAAAAATCACACTTAGACTTAAAAACAAGACGTTAAAGGGTGAAAACTCAAACCAGCCCCCAAACGACCCCGTAAGAAGCACGAACACCTCGCATGGGACCAATGAAACTTGTAGGAACTCACCGCGTAGTCCCGGGTCTCCCGATTTGTGAATATGACAATAATTCGCAAAAATCAACACTTAAACTTAAAAACAAACCGTTAAAGGGTGAAAACCCAAACCATCCCCCAAACGACCCCGTAAGATGCACGAACACCTCGTACGGGACCAATGTAACTTGTAGGAACTGACCGCATAGTCTCGGGTCTCCCGGTTTCTGAATATGACGATAATTTGCAAAAATCAACACTTTAAAAACAAGCCGTTAAAGGGTGAAAACCCAAACCAGCCCCCAAACGACCCCGTTGGAGGCACGAACACCTCGGACGGGACAAATGTAACTTGTAGGAACTGACCGCATAGTCCCGGGTCTCTCGGTTTGAGAATAAGACTATAATTTGAAAAAATCACACTTAGACTTAAAAACAAGCCGTTAAAGGGTGAAAATTCAAACCAGCGCCCAAACGACCCCGTAGGAGGCAGGAACACCTCGAACGGGACCAATGTAACTTGTAGGAACTGACCGCATAGTCATGGGTCTCCCGGTTTGTGAATATGACGAAGATTTGCTAAAATCAACACTTAAACTTAAAAACAAGTTGTTAAAGGGTGAAAACCCAAACCAGCCCCCAAACGATCCCGTAAAAGGCACGAACACCTCGCACGGGACAAATGTAACTTGTAGGAACTGACCGCATAGTCCCGGGTCTCTCGGTTTGAGAATATGACTATAATTTGCAAAAATCACACTTAGACTTAAAAACAAGTCGTTAAAGGGTGAAAACCCAAACCAGTCCCCAAACGACCCCGTAAGAGGCACGAACACCTCGCACGGGACCAATGTAACTTGTAGAAACTCACCGCGTAGTCCCGGGTCTCCAGGTTTGTGAATATGATGATAATTTGCAAAAATCAACACTTAAACTTAAAAACAAGCCGTTAAAGGGTGAAAACCCAAACCCGCCCCCAAACCACCCCGTAAGAGGCACGAACACCTCGCACGGGACCAATGTAACTTGTAGGAACTGACCGCATAGTCCCGGGTATCTCGGTTTGAGAATATGATGATAATTTGCAAAAATCACACTTAGACTTAAAAACAAGCCGTTAAAGGGTGAAACCCCAAACCAGCCCCCAAACGACCCCGTAGGGGGCACGAACACCTCGCACGGGACCAATGTAACTTGTAGGAACTGACCGCGTAGTCCTGGGTCTCCCGATTTGTGAATATGATGATAATTTGTAAAAATCAACACTTAAAACTTAAAAACACGCCGTTAAATGGTGAAAACCCAAACCAGCCCCCAAACGACCTCGTAAGAGGCACGAACACCTTGCACGGGACCAATGTAACTTGTAGGAACTGACCGCGTAGTCCCGGGTCTCCTTGTTTGAGAATATGATGATAATTTTCACTCCTATATGTAATTTTTTAGTTTGAGTAAAAAAAAATTTGTAAATTATTGGGTTACTAATATCGTATCTTTTTTGTATCCTATTTTTTTTGCTGGATAAGAGTTTATCGTTGGCATTTATTCACGTGTAACACACAGAGAACTCAATGGTTTACAACAAAGGGTTTATTCATGATTCCATTTTTTTTGTGTTATGGTCGTGCGGACTTTTATAGTTTTATTGTTAACTTTTATGGTCGTGCGAACTTTTGTAAGTTAATAGTTATATTTTGTGGTCGTGCGG
Organism: Sambucus nigra; assembly: GCA_949130495.1. Taxonomy (NCBI): domain Eukaryota; kingdom Viridiplantae; phylum Streptophyta; class Magnoliopsida; order Dipsacales; family Adoxaceae; genus Sambucus; species Sambucus nigra. The sequence continues at coordinate 325,104,008 of OX422221.1, read as the reverse complement.
GCTTTATGTTAGGCAGGTTTTGTATTAGCAGGTTTTGGAATGTCCAAAAAATAGAGGAAACTCTGCCCAATTTTTTTTTGGCCTGTGAACTATTAAAGACTTGTAATATTTTGAAGTTTGTATTTACATTAGTTTATCTACAACGTGTTTGTGAATTTTTGTTCTTTCAAATAATTAATTTTTTTTTCTTTTTATAGAAAAATTTGGCACAGTTCATAACCGTGGCAAAAGTGTATCATATTTTGGCACGGTTTTGAACTGTGCCAAAAGTGTGCCAGAAATATCAAATTCTGGCACGATTTAAAAGTGTGCCAGAAGTGTTCCTGTTTGGCCAAATCTGGCACACTTTTGAGCCGTGCCAGAAAAAAAGCCCAGGCCCAATTAAAAGCCCAGGCCATTTTTTTAGCGCAGCCCATTTTTTTAGCCCATCCCAAATAAAAGCCCAGCCCAAAATTTTAGCCCAGCCCAATTAAAAGCCCAACCCATTTTTTTAGCCCAACCCAAATTTTTAGCCCAACCCATTTGTTATGTATGCATGTATGTATGTATGTATGCGTGTATGTATGCTATGCATGTATGTATGTATGTATGTATGCGTGTATGTATGCTATGCATGCATGTGTATGTATGCTATGCACCCATGCAACACATGAAATATCATACATAAGAAGAAAAAAATATCATGCATAAAAGAGCAAGAATATCATACATACATTCTTCCTGATTTATTATATATATATATATATATATATATATATATACAGAAATTCTCTAAAACGGACGTCCGTTTTTTGGGCAAAAAACGGACTGATTTTTAAAAAATAGTAAAATGCATTTTTTTGAGTTGATTTTTTTTCTGGTATATATAGACATACATGGGTACCCCAAAAAAAAAATTCAGCTTAAAATGAATTTGTTTGCTATTTTAAAAAAATCTTTCAAAATCTGTCTATATATGTCAATATATGTTTGGGTTTGCGCCAGCAAAATCTGACAGATTTTGAAAGATTTTTTTAAAATAGCAAACAAATTCATTTTGAGCTGATTTTTTTTGTAGGGGTACCCATGTATGTCTATATATCTAAAAAAAAAATCAACTCAAAAAAATGCATTTTACTATTTTTAAAAAATCGGACCATTTTGGTCCGTTTTTAGTCCCAAAAACGGACGTCCGTTTAAGAGAAGCCCTATATATATATATATATATATTAATGCTCTTGTGCGGATTAGTTCGCATTTTAAGAATGCGGACCGGACATGTGTCACCTAACGGTGCCCCTAGAAATTATTGCCTAATTTATAGGCACACTCTTTTTCCTGGCTCACTGTCAGGTGACACAAGTTCGGTCCGCATTCTTAAAATGCAGACTAGTCCGCACAAGAGCAGGACTGTATATATATATATATATATATATATATATATATATATATATATATATATAGAGAGAGAGAGAGAGAGAGAGAGAGAGAGGGGATCTCATGAGGACCTCTGTTTGCATACCGCTGGAGCGGACAAATTTTGATAAAATAGTAAAAAAATATATTTGGGCTAATTATTATTTTATAGTTTTAAAACATTTTAATAAGACCATATAAAAAAAATCAGCTCAAAATGAAAAAATCGATCAAACTTTGTTAGTTTTTAACAACTTAAAAACTGACAAAGTTTGACCGATTTTTTTAAAATAGCAAAAAAAATTATTTTGAGTTGATTATTTTTTTTATGGTCCTATTCCAAATGTTTAAAAATCATTAAAAAAAATCAGTCCAAAAAATTTTTGTTTACTATTTTAAAAAAATGGTCCTCATTCAAGGTACTCAAACTGGACCTCACTTAATCCTTCCCTTATATATATATACGCACTCCTGCTCTTGTGCGGACTAATCCGCATTTTAAGAGTGCGGAACGGACATGTGTCACCTAATGGTGCGCCTGAAAATTATCGCTTAAATTATAGACACACTCTCTATCTTTTCTGGGTCACCACCAGGTGACATGTCCGATCCGCACTCTTAAAATGCGAACTAGTCCGCACAAGAGCATGACTATATAATTTTTAGAAATGTTACAAAAAAAACAAGCATTCGAATATCAAAAACGGAAAAAACAATTTTTTGCAAGTCGAAATGCTAGAAGAACAATTTTTCAATGAGTTTTTAGGTATTTAATACTTTTGTACAATATTTATTTATAATGGCCCTAAATTAAATATCGCACAGAGTACTACAAATCTCAAGACCGGCCCTGCACAGCAACTGCAGGAACATTTTGCTCCTAGATTTGACGACTTTGGGAGAAGATACCATAATTCTTCTCTAGAGCACAAGCAAAAGCATCGAGCAAAGCAAGAGATGGTCTAAATTTATATAATACACGAATGTGTTACTCGTTAACTTGAAACCCCACTTGGGCAAAGAAAGCCAAAGCATTCAATTTGAGATAGAAAACATACATATTAAAATTAAAGAAATGTCGGTAAAGAGTTTTTCAATTGAGAGATTTTAAGGGGCTGCTAGCTTGTCAAAGGTCCTGTTTAGTTTGCAACTATAACTCTATTTTCTGTGTTTAAATATAATTCTGATAAAAATTTGTGATTGACAACCTGTTTTTAAACACTGAATTATAATATTTATGTGTTATATTCAAATTTTTCAAAAAACAGCAAAAAAATGTTTTATAACTTCTGTTTTTTTATTTTTCAACTCTAAATTATTCATTCTTCATATTTTAATGCATTATACCTTAATATATAATATACATACATAATACATTAATATATGTGCAATTCTTATAAATAAAATATATATATATATATACACGTACACAAAATAGCATATATTTATATTATTAAATTATATAATATACTAAGATCCATATGTTAAATAATAATATGAATAGATACATAATACTTACATATAGTTTTATAGATGTATTATTAATGTATTGAATAATATAAAATATACATATACTACATATGTATTAAAAAATATTATCAATTCATGTATGTATATAATTTTATTGTAAAATATACATGCAATATCATTATATAGACACACACACATATGTATATATATGTGTGGGTGGGTGGGTGGGGAGGGGGGGTAAAATACATAAAAATATATAATATTAAATGTACATATATATAATTTATAATGTATGTATGTATATATATATACATTCATGTATCATGTATGTATAAAAAAAAATTACGTGTTTATATATATACACATGTATCAAATAAATATACATGTTTGTCAATTTTGTCAAATTTTCAAAAAACTGTAATTAAAAACAAGTTTACCAAACGCATATCAATAATTATAAACACAAAAAACAGAATTTTAAAACTGTAATTAAAAATGGCGTTTAAATTGAATTTTTAGAATAAAGAACCAAACAGGTCCTAAGGTACTAGAATGAATCAAGCTAATAAGATAAATCTCATACAAAACCAGCTTGTAAAATAAACAAGTCAGCTAGAACATATTTTAAATTCAAATTCAGTTCGATTACTAGTGATAAAAATATAATAAAAAAATAAAAACTACTCTAGCTCATTACATGTTGGTTGTTGAACTCAACTTAAATAAACAAAGCAAATTTTTAACATAATAAGCTCAGTTAAATATTTCAAACCAAACTTCATAAACCCAAGTTCAGTTCAGCACGAGCTCAATTACACGCCTACGAATAAACAAAACTAAATTATAGATGAAAATCTTAACCTACATAAAAATGGCTTTGCAAATTTTATCTATACTCCATAACTTGATGAAATAATCTAAAATCTTAATCAGGGCAATCAATACACTGCTAGGGTTCCAGCAAGGAAATGGGGTAAGAAAATAGGCAATCAATGCACTGGGCTAAATAGTTATATAACATCCCTCCACTAGCAAACTAAACAGAGTGCGCGCGAATACCCACATGTATAAAAAGTAAGAGATGGAGAAAGCAGCAGACATGAAGGTGGGACATGCAAGCCTCATTTATGGGTTTCTCAAACTGTTACTGATACAACACGAGTAAAACAACTAAATACAATAAAACTAAACATCCACACACAGGATCAGGGGGAAACAAGATTAAAGAGGGAAAGGACAAAAAGGTCATAATCATCACATAACTTTAAAAAACAGCCGAAGAAACCTCATTAGGTGGTGAACAGCTGAAGAAAACCTTATTAGGTGGTGAGCTCCATGATAGCAGAGACAATGTCTCCATCCGCAGCTTTTAGGGCCTTAACGGCCTTGGACCTAGACACTCCCGCCTGGGTCATTACCAACTCAATGTCCTTGGGCTCAACACCCGTCTCGTCCACATCCTCATCGTCCTGGGCCATGGCTGAAGATTCCGGCTTTGATATCACATGGCTCAAATCAGGAGCCTTGAACTGCTCAGCTGCCTGAGTTTGCAGTTGTGAGCTCAGGTCTTCAATCTTTGCCTCTCCAAAAATTACATATGTGTCTGACGTTGGGCTCTTGAAAACATCCGGTTTTGAAATAACGAACAATATCTAATTCAAACAGAGCCAAAATTCGTTTAGAGAATGTGAATTAAAACCATAGCTCGGTTTTAACTTACGAAAAGAATTTGGATTCGATACAATACAAAACTTCGTTAAAAAAAACATGGTAGGCAAGGCATTTTCCAGATTGAAATAATGCTGAAGCAATTTTTAAGGTAAAGTGCCAAAAACCCCTGATCCTATGATTGTTTTCAGACATGCATTTTGTTTCAAAGGCAGGCGTCACTAAAAATCATGATCTGCTATCACCAAAAAATGATGTGCATAATTGAAGGGGCACTTTTTGCATTAAAATAGTTAAGGATTTGTTGCCAAAACATTCAGTGTTCAGTTCTTTCAGGAGATCCAAAAAAGCCCAAAACACAATCAGCTTTCATCGAATCATAAACGAGGGAATCAGAAATTTCAGGAGATTCAAAAAAGACAGCAAATGGAACGATTGAGGGGAGGTGAAAAAAAAAAATAGATGACAGGGTTTGCTGTGAAAATATAGGAGGCTTTCCTGCAATACATGGTTAATTTAGGGGGTGTTTCACTATTTATTTTTCTAAAGAAAGAACCAAGTTAAACCATAAGGAATGTGAACTTACATTCTTGCTCTTCTTAACAGTAACACGACTAACACCTGGGATAGGTTTCATCCCAAGCTTCAACATTGCCTTGCGACTCTTCTTTTCACTTCTACTTTGCTTTGACCTACCACTTCCATCTGGCCCTCCTGCAACAAATTAACATTTGAACAAAAAGTTTCACCCCCACAATCCTCCTGACATTTCCCTATGAATGTAGATATATGTATACACACGGGCACTTGGGGAAATAAGTATGAAGTAGGCATGATGAACTGCATGCAATATTTATTGTGAACTTACTTTCCCTTCAAGAAAAATGGATTAGAAATTAATTACAACAAACAAAATACACGATTGAAAAGCCATGGCCCAACAAATAACCAGTACTTCGTGTATGAAAATGGAGCAAGATTCATTTCTTTATGAAAGATGACAATTGAATTACATGCACAATGTTTCTACAAAACTGCCCTGGATGCACTTTAATTGCATGTGTCCATTGGATATCCATGGTCAATTGTAATACTCCCTCCATCACAAATTAATAACGCCCATTTAAAAACAAAGGTTTACAAGGATACATTCAATGGATTGCCAAGATCAAGCATTATTCAATATAGTGGAATTTGGTTAATTGATTACATCAAAAAGAAAAGTGGACTCCTAATTAGGGACGTTGCAAAAAGAAAGTAGGACTCTTAATTTGAGACAGAGAGTATTATGGAACAAATTTTATTAATTGGACTCGTAACTACTTATTCATCAAACAGGACATTGCTCATGAAAGAGAAATTTACAGTACATTGATATTCATTAAGTATCCACTGAACTACGAGTTCAGTACATCTAATCAACTCTAGCTGTGATGAATATTCCTTGCTCATATTGCCATTCATCCATCACAACCCTACGTGGATCTCGTAACTTTTGAATACCGTTTCAGTTTTTTTCTTTCTTCAAAAATCACAAGCATCTAAACCTAAGCCGAATGCAAGTAATTACTTCCTTATTAGAATGAAGTATCCTTTACCATCATTTGATTAGTTTAGAGGTGCTGTACATATCTTAATCTGACTTGGTGTAATTTGGATGGGAGCTGGAAACTCAAGGTCACGTAATAGTATAATACAAACTACTTTTGAAATTACAATGTGTAACATGCATCGTCGTAATCTTAAATGGCAACAGTGCCAAATTAATATGAAGTATGAACCTCAGATATTGTATACACACAGGTGCATGTCATGATAATAATAAATAAACATAAAAGATGCACACCATTTGAACAGCAACTTCCGTTCCTGAAATTCTGTGAGTATACATGTCTGCATACGCAGGTTAGCTATTCTGCTTCCTCCCATTTAGCATTATCCAGTATTTATTAAACACCACTTCTCTCATTTTATTAAGGATTCAGGATATTTTCCACTCTTCCTTTTTTCCTTAAACGGGTAAACGGGAACATATATGGAATGGAGGAAAACCCAACGTTGATGAACATAACATTTAGGACTGGCAAATACAACCCAAATCCACAAGTCCACCTATATCCACCCAACTGTGTTAATTTTAGGCTTATTAATTCCGTTTAGTGGATTGTATCATAAATGGGCTGCCCCGTCTAACCAATAAAAACTATAAAAGCTGTTTCATGCTGGTCAAACAACCTGTTTACAACCCGTGTATCAAAAGAATCTTTTGCCCTAAACCTTCACTATCTGACTCTCACTAAGTTTGTACTCTCTCTGTAGCCGATCTCAGATACCGCATCTTTGAAGATCCCCACCCCCAAACACACTTGTAAGTGGCCTTCTTAATCATCTCCTCATTTGTAAGTTGCGCTTTCCTTCGTTCACTTTCTTCATCATCGAATCCCTATTGCTTGAAATAGTTTAGTCCAACTCAAAATTGTCGCCGATATAGTTTGATCACAGCTTGAGGTGAGAGTTGTGTGCATTTTTGGGTCTGAAGAATTTAGCTTTCCACCAATCAGTTTCAGTTTTTTTTTGTGAGTAAAGAGTCTAAGACTTTGATATATGTGCAGTGTGTGTTGTTTTTATTTACAGGACCTCAGCTTTATAATCTCAGATTGTTAAAGAAGTGAAGAACATTAAATTTCCACTTTTCCCATTTGATATCTTGTCTTTGTGCTTCTTTGGTCAATGCTTAAATGTTCTGTTGTTTTTGAGTCTAAGATGTGCAGAAAATAAAGTTTGAGATGTTAATATTCATTTACTGATTGCATTCATTTTTACATTCTTAGACTTTCCATGGAATTTTGGCTTTTTTCCTGTTACTTGAATTTGAAAAAAGTTTAACAGCTATAATGTTTTGCAACATCATCTCAATAAAATAAGGTTGCTTTGGTTGCTTTGTGCATGAAAAAAAATGGACAGGGCTAGCAGCTTCGCCTGGCCCGGCCAATTCATAACTGGAACCACATATTCATGTTATTGCATAAGTGGGGGAAGATGCTAAAAACTGCGAGCATAAAAAAAATAAGTTCAGTTGCACAGATAACTTGCCTTCAACATCATCTTCATCCTTGTCATCGTCATCATCATCGTCATCATCGTCTTCATCATCATCTTCAACCACAGGCACATCAGACTTCCCCAAATAGAAAACGAGAAAGGAAAAAAAAAATCACGGTTAATCGAATAGACAGGCCTATAAAACTATATTAATCGACTACATCTGAAAAACACAAATCAGCATGTTGCTACAGATTAAGTACATATGTAAACCTGGAAGCAATGAGCATATATACAACAAAAGGTGAAGTTTCTAACATGCAGTCAATAAAAATGAATGAAGGATTGAATCATTATAATCTGAACGTCATTCAGTCAATCTAATCTAATACACAGTACAGAAAATGTTGGACCACAATAAAAAATAAATAAGATTCTATTTTTAGATTCTAAGAGGTCAAATTGTCTATCCATGAAAATAACACCATTATACAATACAAAAACATTCATTGGTATTGACAAACTTCCCAAAAGCAAGAACTAAAATCAAATTAATTGATTCAACTAACCCAAATCCATATGACACCAGGTATATCGATTGAAACATTATTTCAATCTATAACATCGACATGATTAACATAAATGTAATAGCATCAAGCATTCACCAGTATTTGTAATCCCTAACAACATCAATTTCCTTCTCCAAACACTGTTATAGCCAATTCCCAATAGTCTCCAGGTAAACAAGTTTATCCTTCCACATAATTAGTGAACAGAGTATTAAACCCATAAAAAAGCTTTAATTTTTCGTTTAGACTGTCCAGTCAAAACACAAAAACAGAATTCTCAAGCATAAAAGTAGAATAAAGTGTTGGAATCAGATCCAGAAGATCGAAAGTAGTCATTTTTATTTATGGACCATTACATAGAATCATAAATCATTAGTCATTTACACTCGGTTAAAACCATAGATCGATAAGCATACAGATCTGATTATTTTATTCTTATCCAACAATGAGAAGATATATAGGAATCAAAAAGATTCGATTTTTTTGCCAAATGGAACAAACGCCATAAGATTTCATTACCAGATCCAAACATACATACATATATATATATATATAGAGAGAGAGAGAGAGAGAGAGAGAGAGAGAATGAGTATTGAATACATGTATCTTTTGCTGTTCAAGATGAGCAGCGAGGAGCTCTTCTTGAGTCTGGGCAGTCATGGCTTTAGATGATGGAGAAAATCTAAAGAGAAAGAGTGAAACACAAAAACCCTAAAAACCCCAATTTGTGGACCCTCTGCCCCAGTTGAGCTACCATTTTATATGCGTCAAATTTCACAAGTGGGCTTAAGTTACTCTCGCCCCTTACAAAATAAGCCTTTTTCTTTTTTTTCTTTTCCTTTTTTACTTTTGGGTTTACCCAACCTGCAACTCTTAATAGTGCTGAAAGTTCTAGCACGGGTCCTAATCAAGCCTCTAAATGAGATTAAGTGAGTCGGGTTTAAGTTTGTTCACACTCGATCGGAATTAAATTATATCTATCTTTTCCAGTTTAAGCTCGACTCGAAATAAAATTAGGTGTTGTCAGAATAATTTTTTTAATATTGTTCATAGTATAGATCTTTTTATATTGAAGGTTAGTTTGGCGTATCCTGTTACAAATCGTCACGCATCGTCACGACAAATCGAAACTCAAGCATCTCCAAATTTGAAAAATGACTGTTGTTCTTGTGATTCTTACGAGGATCATTGTTGAAGGAAGGTTGCAGACGTGTGGTTCTTGAGAGAATCATTTTAGATTCCTTTATAGAATTTGTAAGTTGTAATTTGTAAATTTTATAAAGTGAATAAAAAGTTTTTCCCTTAGGAGATTTTTTTCTGTAACTCTCTTTTCATTACATGCTTGGTTTGATTAATGCTTTGAATCACATAGTTGCATGTTCTAAGGTTAAAGGATTAAAATTTGGTGTGGATTTACATTTGAATTTAATAAGTTAACGTCATTAGATAATTGCACACTCTTAGGTCTTATGGATCAAGCTCAACTCACTCTAGTACAAGCTTCGAGCTTGAGTTCATGTCGCCCGAACTCGATGTCAACGAACATATTTTATAAATATTATTTTATTTAAAGTCTATATAATCATTAAAATTAAAATAAACTAAAGGAAAGTAATAAAATTAAATTGTCTACAACCTTAAATAAACATTATAATTTTTAAAGTTTTAGTGTGAAATATTAAAACACCAAACAATTTTCTAAATATTTTTTAATATATATTATCTAAATTCATAGCACAATACATTCATTTACATAAAATAAATAAATATACAGATTTATAATATAATTTGCATAAAATATATATATATATATATAAACATGTATAGTACAAATGTAGATGTGTATACATTCATCACATTCATTTACATAAAATAAATAACCAAACGGTATCAAGATCTCTCAAGTTCACTTGGCAATCCTCTTGCTTTCTCTTTAAGACGCGATATGCAAAAAAGTATAACCAATCAGTAGTGGAACGGAAACCACAGTGTAATGAAAATGGTGGATGACCTACCAGGTTTTCCCTTCATTGAAAGAACCCGGAGACCTTCGTAGTTCTCATTATACAACAACCCAAATAACACAACAATATTCCACTTTGTATTATTTTCCAATCTAGGTAAGTATGTAACTAGGTAACATGACTTATCATTGACCTGAAAATGGTAAATGCCAACCCCTATGGAAGATCTTACATCGTAATAATACCTGATTTCATTGAGGCTAAGGTTGATCCCACGAATTTGGTTTATTACAATTATATCCATCACAATCATGTAGAAACTACCGTTCATTTGGATCAGAAATATTTCATAATAACGGAGTACTTTAACAAGTAATGGGTGGAGGGGAAAGCGAACTCTCCCCCTCCGATATTTTCATTGCTATAAAAATGACTTCACCATTAAGGCCAAGGATGTCTTCGCCCTCCGGTGAAATCCGGATATGGACAATGTCGAGAATAAAGTATTTGGTACAAAATTCCTTGAAGTCATTTGTGGCGAACACTTCATATATCCTCCCATGTTTACACATTGTGAAAATATGAAGAAGAAAGAGATGAAACAGAAAAAATGAAAGATGCTCTAGTGAAGATGAACTCTCTCTCTCTAGAGAGAGAAAGAGGGGGGGGAGAAAGAGAAGTGGAAAATACATTACAAAGTTGAGAAATGGTAAAAACAAAAGCTTTTTGAAACCTTATACCTTCTGTCACTAAATCCAATCAATCGGCATCCAGTTATTGGATCAGAAGCATGTTTAATGGCAGCGTAATGATTAGTCGAAAAGCCTGTTGGTCATTCACGACATTCAAGAAGTGGGAGTCATATGCATCAGAGAATAATTATTACAACCCGTTTTTCGATAGTGGGCACATGTGAAGATGGGAATAACGATTAAAGAAACCCATAATGACATGTGTCCTTATATAAATATTAAAGACCAAACTGGTCACCATGATGGTTGATTAGCCCAATCTTAGGGCAATTGAAGGGATTATGGTTGAATACAAGCCACGTGGCTGGCACATAGCTCTCATCGGTCGGCAAGCATGATCAGTTGAATAATTAGGGAGTAAGTATAAAGCTATGAAGATCATATAGGTAATGTGGACAACTAGTCTTAATAAAGACTCTACAACTTGTAGGTAGTTTTAACATGAAAATACCTTGAATGGTAGGACCCTTGAACTTATAAATAAGGGTGCCTCTTAATTTGATGGCATTGACTTGAATCTTGCTCACGACAACTTGGACTCTCAGCTAGTAACCCCATCACTCCAATCGCCATTTGTTCTTGTAAAGGATATTAAATCCACAATAAAAACGATATTATGATTCAGATGAGAAATAATAATGCAATAAACAAAAATAATAATGCAATAAACAAAGGACATAGTATATATGAATGCAATAAACAAAGGACACATTTCGACCCAGAAATTGAATGCAATAATAACTCTAAGCTTGCACCAAGGTTGAGCCTTAAGTAATATCTTTTTACAAGATGATGTATCTCAGTATATATTATTTGAAGGTGGTATTTTAGTGGATGAAACCAAGGTAATGATTACTCATATATTAAAAGCGTAGAGAGAAACCTTAATAATAAATGTGTTTAACATAAGTAGGACTAAAACAGAGTATATGAAGTGCAATTTTAGTAATAGTAGAATTATAAATGGGGATGTGGTAAAATTTAAGGGTGAAGAGATACCAAAAAATGATTGATTTCATTATTTAGGATAAAGTATTTAAAGAAATAAAGATATTAATAATGGTGTTACCCACAAAAATAAAGTAGGTTTGGTTAAGTAGAGAAGTGGTGCGTACATACTATGTCATCGATGTATATTTGTAAAGTTACGAGTTAAGTTATCTAGGATGAAATGCTTGGAAACAAAGAAACAAAATCCATAGAAAAATAGCGTAGTGGATATGCAAATGTTAGATGGATGTATGGTAAAACTCAAAAGGATAAAATATAGCTAAACAAACTCATCAAACAGTATAAGTAGCTTTTATCGAAGAAAAATTTAGAGAAAATATTCTTCGATGGTTTAAACCTATCAAACATAGACCAATAAGTTCCCTCACAAGGACAAGTGGTATAATTAATATGGATGGTAAAGCTAGTGGTAGATGTAGGCCAAAAATGACTTTATATGATAATATAAATGACATGATATTATGCAATTTAATCGAGAAAAATGTATTGAACGAAATGAAAAAATAGAATTCATGTACATTGCCCTAAATAATCGAGAAAATTGTTAATTGAGTATATCAATGATAGATTTGTAGGATATCTTTAAACATATGTAGAAGTTTTTCAAATTAAGTTTTGTAACATGAAAAATATTCAAAAATATGCATAAGGTTTTCAAACTGAATTTTTCAAACTGAATTTTTCAAACATATACACAACTACTATGCATATATTAAAAACACACACATAAGGTTTTTGAAAACATTTTGATTAATTTATAAATTTCCCAACTAATGTGTAAACTAAGCATTTAGAAACTTTCCCTTTACCCTAGTAAAATGATTCGTGTAGCTTGAAAATGATAATTCGGTCTTCAAATCTTAAAAATCGATTAAGCTTTTTAGGGTAGCAAAAGCAAAGACTCGAAAGAGATGACATGTATTATTACAAAAGATCAAAACTGCTCACAAATAGATATAAACATTCACAAAATCAAGACAACCTGAACAAAGGGTGCCATATGTTTTCATTAAATCCACCCTGAAACACTAAGGTTAGTGCTTTTGTTGTCTAACACGTTTAAGTTTTGTGACATCCTTTGACTTTAAGTAATATTAATGGCCTTCTTTTAGATACACAAATTCATGGTGAAATTTGATATACAGTACTATTTGATATTACATTGAATGAAGATGAGTTAGAGATGATATGGTTTCAAGAAATATATTATGGAATAATTTTAGAGTATGGAGTTTTGAGGCATTTTCATTTTATTACCCAAGGTAACTTCATATATGAGAAGTGTACACTTGACATTAGTTACCCAAATTAAAATAATTAACAAGTATAAATATGATTTCTCCTTACTTTTAAAGGAATAACAAAATATATCTTAAAGGTCTATGTGAAAAAGCTTTACCAAAATTGGAATCAACATATGTTTTTATCTTTTCAATTAAGAGGATGATTCCAAAATGAGGAAAAGTAACACAATTGCATAACACCAAATAAAATAAGAAAAAACCCAGCAAGGAGAAAAATCCTGGGCTAAAATGAACAATAATTCTACTAAGGTTGAGACTTACAAAGTAAAAATTTCATTTTACACTACTTCCAAATAGCTTTCGCAAACACTCATACACAACCTAATTTTTCACCAAAGGGAAAACATAAACAACTAAAAAATACTAAACAATGAGGATGTGTTTTGATGAGAGCTCACATCTTTAAGTCATCCTAAAACAAAATATTATATGAGTGGAAGATAAACTTGTTCCAAGTGAAAGCAACCAAAAGTGACCATCAAAATGTTACATTTAAAATATGTAGGGTGTCCCAAAGGTGAAAAGATGTGGGGTAAGTGTATAACACCAAAAATCTCATGAAGTGTGACTTAAACTCAAAAGGAAGAAAAAAACTCAAAAACTAAGGTTAAGAATATATTTATTCAAGTCTTGCATTAAATAAGCAAGAAATGAGTCTAAGGTCTTTTCTCACAAATAAATAAAGGACTTGAATAACACAAAGAAAATATTTTTATTCTCAAGAAATGAAATATGTTTTACATTGCAAGAAAAGAATCTCTTAATGGTAAATGGGTGTGCACACACAAATTAAATCGCCAATGATGGACAATCGAGTGTCTCTATCTTATGTAGGGTGTGCATAAACCCGAATTGACCGATTGTCCCAGCACAATTAGAACATACTAGATTGAATCCACTTTTGGGGTTTTCCTAAATTCAGACCAGGTTCGGGTTTATAGTTCAAAGATCGATATATTCGTGTCCAGCCTCAATTTAAGGGGCTTATGTTCGGGTTCGACCGTTCCATCCTGCATTTTGTATATATAAAAAATAAACATATATTACAAATTTAATGCCAATTAGTAATTGGTATTAAATTTGTAATATAATTTTAGACCGAATTACGACCAAATTAAAAAAAATCGTAAAATGTGTTCGGCCTGATTCATTTTTTCGGTACGTTCAGTCTATTAGGATTTGTGCACACCCCTACCAATTACACATACTTGTTGAGTACACAACTAAATAAAAAACATAAATCCCACTTCAAACCTCTTCTCTTCAATAAAGTGCCACTCAAGTGTTCCACCCAACCTTCATTAGCCTTCACATCATCGTTGCCAGACTTGCTATCGAGTTGCCCTTCTCATAAATATCACTTTTATATATACTCTCACTATAAGTCTATATTTTAAGTTTTAAATGCAAATGGAAGATATCATTAACAACAAGTTGATGCACTGTCTCATTGTTAACCTCATGTGATTTTCAGTTATTTTTTACTTTTATTTTTGGGTAGATAGTTAAAGTTTGATGTTTGAACTTATGGGGTTTATTCTTCAAATTTCTTCATAATTATCAGTGTTTCTTGTTAAACAGTTTTCTTTTATGTTAATTTTAAATTTCTTAGTTCTATGATTGTAAGGATCTAAACATTTTACCTTTTGGTATTACTATCATTCACATTGATGAGAAACAAGAAAATTAAGGAGATATTACCTTTTAATGGTTTTCATTCAAACGTCAATGGCTTTTAAATTGTAAGATTTATGTTCAAATAAGAAATACAATATGTATGTCGTGGTATTGGATTGTTACTAACTAAGAAACTTTTTTAAAGGAAAAAAGCTTCATTTAAAAAAAAATATTAGTGACAAGACTAAATTACATACCGAACCGAACCCACTTGTACAAATTGAAACTTGTTCGGTTACCTGAATATTACGATTTAATTTGGTCTAAAAATTGAGGATAAATTATTAAGTCTAGTACAAAATAACCCCAAACGGATCGAACTAAATCGTGAACACTTATAAGCTTGTGTTTAAAACACTTTAATTAACATGTGACCATATATATAATTAAACTAGTTGATTCGTATCAAATATTGCATATTTTCGCTTGTTATCTTTATGCATTCTAGCGCTTTTACGGTTCTTAATGCTTATATTTATGCTCGTTAACCAGACAACCTTGGATTTGGATAGATACATGTTTTGCAGGGGTCAATTGTGTTTTTTTAGGTATTGGAACGCTAAAAGTGAGGATCCGTTGCATTTAGGAGAAGTTCCGTCGCCGGACGCTACTTCAAGGGCATTTGAGTCAATCCATATTTCTTATCCGGCTCATGGAAATTCCACGGATGCGTAATTCGCTGAGTTAGCATCGCGTGGCCATAAACGGTGCGTCGTTTGGAGTTCGGACGAAGAAGCTAGGCCCGTTTCCATAATGGACTTTTTCCCCCTCATCATGGACCAAACAAGTGCAGAAAACAGAGTACCGGTCGACTGCGTCCAAGGGATCGGTCGACTACGGTTTGGGTTTTTGCCGTAGGAAGGAGACAGTGCACTTATACAAGAAGGACCGATCGACCGCGCCCCTACGACCGGTCGACCGGTGATTGCAGATATTTTGAAATCTTTTTCTTGTCTTTTCTTTTTCCTTTTTTTTCTTTCCCACTTACTATATAAACCAGATTTTGGTTTCTATTTTAGATATACTTAGATATATTAGGTTTTAGAGAGTTGTAGGTTAGGGTTTGGGTTGTTGGAGAGTTCATCCTTCTTCCTCATTTGGTGTGACAACAAATGGGTTTGTAATTTATACTATTCATCTTTCCTTCCATTAATATAGATTGTTTTCCATATTTTCTTGCTTTCTAGATAATTTACATGATTTCTAATTTAGGTTTACATGCTTTATTTCCGTGCTTTCTAATGTAGATTTACCGCGTTTATTTATCGCGTTTTTAATATTTTTTCTAGGTAATTTAAATTAGGTTGTGTTTGAATGGGACTCACTTGGATTAACGCGTTGCTTTGCTTGGTGATAGTGTTTATGGGTCTATTTCAGGTGCGTTGTCCTAGTTATTACGCCTAGGAGATTTGACGGGGCATATCATGTATGTCCCGTGCTTACGACCTTTCGCGCGTAATTTTCGGAATATTTGTTGACGCCAAAATCATATTAGGCTTTTATGCGGATTTAGGGGCGTGACAGCTCTTAGTTCAATTAAACGTCAAAACGAGATGCATTCTAAATAACTCGTCGACCCATGTAACCATTTTATACAAATTAACTCGGGTGAGGGATATTCGACGCAACCTATAGTTTTATCGCTTTCTTAATCTAGTTTCAATACCTTGCCTAGATTAATCTTTCCCTTTATGCATCTTTTACTTTTTAACTTGTAATCATCTTTTACACTTTTATTTCGAAGTATTAAATCAATTGAATTCTAGCAACTCATCCCTGTGGATTCTCGATACCCGACTTACCGATGTGCTTTCCTCGCAAGTGTAGTCGTAACTTAGGTTTGTTTGTATTGAGTTGGCGAAACGAAGACAACGATTAGCGTCTTTACACGCGCTACTTTTCGCACTCTATCACTAGTCTTCAAGAAGTGACCTTGACATAAGTTCCCATGCATTCAACCACAAAATACATACAATCCTTTAATTTGGGCAACCTTATCTAGCTTATTCCCAAGTAGCTTCACTAAAGAGTGCTTTAAATGAGCAATTCCCAATAGTATCAAAGACGTTTGGGAGGCCAGGCACTCAAGGCTTCACGGTATATTCATTGCAATGAAAGATACTTTCATTGTAGCAAGGACTAGTGAGGTGTTCGTGCAAAGGAGCCATTGAATTTAACGTGTTTTGTCTCGATAGTTCATAGTTGGTGAAGTTAAGCTTCAATATAAAGAAGGAGGTTAAACAAAGGGTACTTTATTCCAACCTAAAAACAAGTCTTGTAGATATTTTTTTTAGTACTTTGCGATTTAATTTGGTATTTTCGTGCTATCTAGCACGACAATTTCATGTAAATTGTACGAGGGCGCATGCAAATAATATTACAATTTTACGTGGATTTACATTAATTATGGTTTTACGAAAATAATTAATGCACATAAATTGAAAGTGTATTTCATAAAGTGTCATTGGTTGGATGTTGCAATTTAATGGGACATTCTTATAAAAAGCAAGATCTTACCATTCAATTTGAAACTATCACCATAAAAGAGAGTGAAACTTTCGAAGAGTTTTATGCCCGTATTTTTGATATAGTTAACTCATGTTTCAATTTAGGTGATAAGATCCCAAAAAAACGTGTAGTCAAGAAGATTCTTATGTGACACCCCGCCTAATTAATCCCGGGTGATCAGTCCTAAATCAAGTTAGAAAAGGTTTCTCAGTTGGTCCATTCTCACAATCACTATCGTCTTTTTAATTACTAACCACCTAAGTGAGAAGTAGACTGGTGCCACTTTTATCTTTTAATTAATTAAATAAAACTCATGTGGAACATAAAATAATACACAATCACAGTTAACTAAAATAACCATCCACAATTAAAATACTTAACCGAATAAACCATCGGTCCAATTATCCAATACAAGTAAAGATGAGAAGAAAATCTTAACAAGTCTAATACTGATAAATGAACTGTGAGCGACAAGCTCAAATAACTGCTAGAGAGTTTCTACACGAATGAAAGAAGGAGGCGTCTATCAAAACCCTGCAACATCCACATGTGCTGCAGCATAGGATACCTGAAATAGAGTCAAGCCTGGCGTCCCTATGGTTGGACACCTAAAAGGTTTTTAAAAAAAAATTATAGCAAGGGTTAGTACCCAAAAATATTTGAAAATATTTAACAAATGATTAACTTGCAGTAATAAATAAACATGCATGCTCTTCATATTTTAGTTAGTGTCGCACTCTCTTGAGGATTTCCTCACCCCTCCTCTAATGTGCACTATTAACGCTTTTATTTAATTTACTAGGTTCTACGCTCCTATCCCAATACTTATTTTAACCCTTGAAATTTACCTACTCTAACCGAGTATACTTTGATTCATGATTTTTAAGTTATTATAAACGACAACTTAATTAAATCATTACCCTTTTTAATTTTATATAGCATTCACACCTGTTATGCACGTAATACATTTTACACTATGTATTAATCATCTCATATATAATTATTTACCTAATTATATATTTAATCATATTACCGCATGCACGAACATACTGAAATAACATTTAATACAAATTTTCGATCGAGTAACAATACTCACAAAATATAAGTTTTTCCCAAGTGCTATCCCACTAGGTATATTCACATGACCTAGTTATCCAAGTTAGATTAGCTCACTAACTTAGTTTAACATACGAATTTGGAGGCGGTCATATTCCTTCCCTGAAAGTGAGATGTCCCTAACCCATATAACGGACGCTATGACCTGGGATTATACTCGCCCTACTCCTCAAGCTAGGGGATTCATCCACTACGCGCAACCTCCCCCTATAGCACTAGAGTATATACTAATAATATCCAATCACTGATATTAATGCACACACACCATATATATATACTGTCACACTCCGTATATATATATATACATATAAAATATCTCGGCTACACCATGTACACAATCCGTAACATAAGCCTATTTAATTTATTAAAAGTTTATGGTCCAACTCTGATCATTAATTAATTCGCACATTAATTAATTAAGTCACCTTTGGTGTCTCCCGCACCATAAAATTGGACTTACTCTCGTAGTCCGAATCAACCTCACCCGAGTCTAAATTCCCGACTCCCAAATTATTTAGCCTTCACCTAAATCAGATTTATCTCTCGGTATTCCTCAACCGTTATCCCCGTACTTGTTCTCTAACTATATTTAATCCTTTCGAACACCGTCCCAAAAATTCAACCTTAGTGTATCACACCAAATTTCTCCAAAACCCAACAAATTTAATTTATGATGTCACACTAAGTCGTCCCCAAATTCTAATTAATTTTATTCACCATTAATTAGATTTAAAACCCATGTATAAATTTCTCACCAAATTAATTCATGGAAAAAGATTAAATTAAATTTTTTTCATATAAAAGAAAACTGGGCGAACTGTCAAAATCTGTCGACCTTCGATCGGTCGACCCCAGACCTTCGATCGATCGATCGAACAGGTCTTCGTCTTCTTCGCGAAGACAGATTCTGCCATGAACGAGTTTCATAAAACCCTAACTCCTTCTATCAGCAATCTCAAGCTTTCTTAACAATAATACAAGTTAGGAACCTTATTAGGGACCTCCAGAATGTCCTCCAACGTTATTAATTCGTCCATTAACTACAATTTCTGGATTTGGAAAATTATTCATCTTTAATTCCTTACCCATTTACATCCCAAATTCCTTCACCAAATTCATTCCTAAACATCCAGATATCATCCTACCAGATTTGTATCAATTTATAATATCATATTTCTACAAGAATTCCCATTCAAATTCGTAAATCGGATTATTATTTTCAAAACCTCATGTTTATGCCATGAACACCCAAAACGAATTTTGATCAAACACATCACATGAATATGAATTGAAATACAGATTCAATACTATTGCAAGTTATGCACTTGCCTTAGGTTTCGTAGTGTCTGACTCGGAGATGAATTCTAAGGTTGAAGATGATCCTTGTTGGCTCTCTAGTGATCCCAAAACTGCCTTTAACTGCTATTAGGGTTCCTTAATACACTTAGCCTTTTTCTAAAACTCTATCAGCCGTTTTCTTACTCCTTCTAATTCCTTAATTTACCTAAATCCCGTTTTTTGCCTAATGGGTCAAGCCCAAGTGATCCAAATGCCCCCGTGTGGACCCGACTATGTCTAAAAATGCCCCGTGACCCGTTTACTACCCCCGGGTACACTTTTCCGACTATCTCGGTCCATCTGGACTCAACCGTACACTCACAATTGGCATCCGAATTAATTTATAAAAAAATACTTTTCCCCCACCCTTTTAGTCTATACCGACTCCCGGTTGGGATAAGTGCATACCCTCTCATTAATACTCGAAATGACATAATTTCGACATTACTATTCACTTAGTAAATAAGTTTTTCTTAAATATTAATCATTCACTTCCCGATTAATGTTTAAATAAACTTTTCCTAATTATTTCAATTAAAAATTACGACTCACAAGTAATTTTTAATTCTCGAATTAATTTAAATATTTAATGCACAAAAGTACGGGGTGTTACATACTCCCCCCCTTACAAAGGAATTTCATCCCCGAAATTAGGTCATACCTGTGATGAAAAGTTCCGGATATTATTCCCGCATATCCTCCTCCCGCTCCCAGGTAGACTTGTCAATGTTGTGATGACCCCACTGTACTCTAACTAGTGGAACAACTTTGGATCGTAACTTTCGCTCGCTCCGGTCCAGAATAGCCACCGGTCTCTGCTCATATGAGATGTCTGGCTGTAAATCAATTTCCTCGAGTGGAATGTGCTAGAAGGCCCTCTCGCTCCTGCGATATTTCTTCAGCGATGCCACATGGAACACGTCATGTATCCGCTGAAGGTGCTCTGGTAATCCCAGTCTGTAGGCTACAGGTCCCATCCTCTCGATAATAGGAAAAGGTCCCACGTACCTCGGTGTTATCTTACCCTTCTTGCCGAACCTCATCACCCCTTTCATAGGGGACACCCGGACCAATACCTGATCCCCAACCTCTAACTCCACATGTCTCCGTGAAGCATCAGCGTAACTTTTCTGCCTATCCTGAGCTATCCGAATCCTCCCTTGGATCAGCTTTATCTTGGCAGATGTCTCCTCAACAATCTTCGGGCCCAATAGTTTGTTGTCTCCCACCTCTAACCAACAAGCGGGTGAACGACAAGGCCTCCCGTATAATGCCTCGAATGGTGCCATGCCGATCGTGAATTGGTAAGAATTGTTATACGCAAACTCTACCAGAGGAAGATATTTCTCCCAACCTCCCCCAAAGTCTAGTATACACATTCTGAGCATATCTTCCAACTTCTGATTGACTCTCTCGGTCTGTCCGTCAGTCTGTGGGTGATAGGTTGTACTCAAACGTAACTCCGTGCCCATGGCCTCCTGAAAACTCTGCCAAAAGTGGGCCACAAAGATCTTGTCCCTATTCGACACAATATTAATCGGTACCCCGTGCAGTTTAACAATCTCTGCTATGAATAGCTGTGCATAACGCATCGTCTCAAAGTCTGTGCGAACCGGTAGGAAGTGGGCCACTTTGGTCAACCGATCCACAATAACCCATATGGAATCGTGACCCTTCTGCGATGTCGGTAACCCTGTAATGAAGTCCATAGAGATGCTCTCCCACTTCCACACGGGAATTTCAAGTGGCTGTAGCATCCCTGATGGTCTCTGATGGTCAACTTTCACGAGCTGACACGTGGCACATTTCGAAACAAACTCTGATATGTCCCGTTTCATTCCTGCCCACCAATATTGTCTTCTCATATCCTGATACATTTTATTCCCACCGGGATGGACCGCGAATCTCGACCCATGAAACTCCGTCATAACAGCGTGGCTCAACTCCGCATCCTCTGGCACGATCAATCTCCCATTATAGCGTAAGCCTCCCTCTGAGATGATCGAGTAACCCTCTGCTCCCTCAGCTAGCAACTGGCTCACCCTATCCCGGCAGGTCTGATCCTCTGCCTGAGCCCTCACAACTCGCATAATGATCTCAGGTGTAATGGATAATGCTGACATACAAGCCCTGGCTACATCATCCTCGTATTGAAGTTCTCTCCACTTTGCTTTCCAGACTTCTGATATTTCCCCAGTCGGTCTCCGACTCAATGCATCTGCTACCACATTAGCCTTACCAGGATGATACTGAATATCAAACTGATAGTCTTTCACGAATTCTAGCCATCGCCTCTGTCTCATATTCAGATCCTTCTGAGTGAAGAGATACTAAAGTGATTTGTGATATGTGAATAGCGTGAACTGCTCCCCCAGAAGATAATGTCTCCATATCCTCAAAGCAAAAACGACTGCTGTTAACTCCAGGTCGTGAGTGGGGTAATTCCTCTCGTGGGGCTTTAGCTTCCTGGACGCATAAGCTATAGCCCTTTCCTCTTGCTGAAGCACACCCCCAAGTCCCTGTAAGGATGCATTAGTGTAAACCCGATACTCTAATCCTCCTTTCGGCAATGGAAGCACGGGTGCAGATGTCAACTTATCCTTTAACTCGTCAAAAGCTAATTGACAATGATCATTCCAAGTGAAAGGTACCCCTTGTCGGGTAAGATTCGTCAAAGGGCCTGCAATATTTGAGAATCCTTTGATGAACCGTCGGTAATAACCGGCCAACCCCAAAAAACTGCGCACTTCTGTCGGTGTCGTGGGCTGTCCCCACTCCCTCACCGCCGATACTTTACTTGGATCCACAGTAATACCCCGGTCTAACACCACGTGGCCAAGGAACTGAACCTCCCGTAGCCAAAATCCACACTTACCGAATTTGGCATAGAGTTGGTGATCCCGCAATGTCTGTAATACTATACGCAGGTGCTCTGCGTGCTCCTCCTCGGTACACAAGTAGATCAGGATGTCATCAATGAACACGATAACAAAATGATCGAGAAACTCCCTGAAGACTCTGTTCATGAGGTCCATGAACACTGCTGTTGCATTGGTGAGCCCGAATGGCATCACCCTGAACTCGTAAGATCCATACCGAGACAGGAAAGCGGTCTTCGGAACATCTTCCTCTCGAATACGTAGTTGATGATATCCTGACCTCAAGTCGACCTTAGAGAAATAAGACGCCCCTCTCAACTGGTCAAATAGGTCGTCAATCCTAGGCAACGGATACTTATTTCGTATCGTGGCCTTATTCATCTCTCTATAGTCCACGCATAACCGTAGTGAGCCATCTCGCTTTTTCACAAATAACATCGGTGCACCCCACGACGATGTACTCCGTCGTATGAAACCCTGACCCTGAAGCTGCTGAATCTGCTCCCTCAGCTCACGCATCTCTGAAGGGGCCATACGGTATGGGGCCCGAGCAATTGGCCTCGTCCCCGGTGCTAAATCGATCACAAATTCGATTTCCCTGCTAGGTGGCAACCCTGGTATCTCCTGAAACACATCCTCAAAGTCTCTCACCACTGGGATTGAATCCAACGGAATAGCCACCTCCTGTGAGGTTTCCTCCTCAATGTAATACAAGTGTGTGCGTGACCCTCCCTCGGGTAGTGGCATTGCTATCAAGAACATCTCCTACCCTGGAATGGAGAACACGATGGTCCTTTCGTAGCAATCCACCGTCGCCCGATAACTTGTCAACCAATCCATACCCAAGATGATATCGTACCCCTCCATATCTAACACTAAGAGGTCCGCTGCTAAACTAAGCCTCCAAATCAAAATGTCCACACCCCGACAAATCGAGTGAATCGTAGCCCCGCTGCCAACTGGCGACTCTACACACATCCGAAGACTACCCGCGGTCTCTAGTAGTCCGACCCGTTTAGCAAAATTTAATTCAATGAATGAATGTGATGCTCCCGTATCAAAAAGAATACTACCCTCATAACCATGAATGAGAAACATACCCTCAACTGCTGGCGTTGCTTGCTGCCCCGGGGGATTAGGAACATCCCGGACGTTATACACACGTCCGTAGTGCATCTGCCCCTGCTGAGGTGGGGCGGGTGGGGCGGGTGCTGCTGGTGGTAATTGCCCCCGTTGCCCCTGTTAGGCCTCCTACTGTTGACCTCTGCCCCTCTGTGGGCACTCCCTCTTGAAATGTCCTAGCTGGCCACAGACAAAACAGCGTCTCTGACCATCCCCCTGTCGTTGGCCCTGACGCGGTTGGCCCTGGCCCTGCTGGCCTCCCCCATTGTTCCCTTGACCCTGACGGCCTTGAGGAACCTGCTGCTGCTGATTTGGGCCCGGATGTCCCTGTCTGAACCCCTGTCCTCCCTGTCGGAACCCACCAGGCTTAAACTTCTTAGCCTGATTCCCTTGCTGACTGCCGCCTGCTGCTGAGCACCACTTGTGTCACTACTAGTAACGGCCTTGCCCTGTTGGCTCGGCTCCCCTGTTCGCTTGCTCCCTTTTGCATGGAAGCGATGATCCTGGCAGTGTACAAGTGTGCATTAACGACGTCTGTATACATCACTAACGCCGGATTCCCAATCAAGTGTTGCCTGGTCCGCCAGGCTAAATCGTCCATAAACCTCGATTTCTTCTGCTCCTCATCGCTCACCTCATTTGGCACAAAGTTTGCCAAACGGGTGAACTCTTCCTCATAGTCTGCCACTGATCGGTCACCCTGAACTAAATCACTGAATTTCTTTCTCATCTCAGTCTCTACTGCTGGTGGAAAGTATTTACGGTAGAATCGCACCCAGAACTCTGCTATCGGCATCAAGTCTCTCTCCTCGGCGGTGGTAACTGACTCCCACCACTGTAAGGCTGCCCCCGACAAATGAAAGGTAGCAAGCATCTGTTTTTGTACCTCGGTACACTCCAGCATGCGCAGATGGCGCTGAATGTTCTTCTTCCAGTCACAAGCCTCTACTACATCTGTGCTACCCCGAAACTCAGGTGGATGACCCTTCTGGAAGGTCTCCCTAACTCTCTGCCAAGATGGTGCCCCCACTGGAGCCTGAACTACTGGTGCCACTGGAGGCGGTGCCTGGGGCTGTGGAAAGTGAGTTGCCATAGCTCTCATTGCTGTTTCGACCGTCTGGGCCACTATCACTGCCACCTGAGTAGTGGAAATCAACTCGGGTGGGGGTGGTGGTGGCGGTACCTGTGGCTCCTGGTGAGCTTCCCTGACCTCATCCCTAGCCTTAGCCCTCTCCGCTCTCAGTCTCCTCAGTGGCATCTGAAATAGATTAAATCGCATAAGTACACAGTTTACACAAAATATATTCACAACAGAAGTACGATATATCACAAGTGGAAAATGAATCAACAGTCCTAATAATAGGGCTCTATAACAACCGAGTGCTACGCTGAAACGTAGAAAGCCGCGCAGATCCTAAGGACACTAGAACCTGATGCTCTGATACCATCTGTGACACCCCGCCTAATTAATCCCGGGTGATCAGTCCTAAATCAAGTTAGAAAAGGTTTCTCAGTTGGTCCATTCTCAGCATCACTGTTGTCTTTTTAATTACTAACCGCCTAAGTGAGAAAACTAGACTGGTGCCACTTTTTATCTTTTAATTAATTAAATAAAACTCATGTGGAACATAAAATAATACACAATCACAGTTAACTAAAATAACCATCAACAATTAAAATACTTAACCGAATAAACCATCGGTCCAATTATCCAATACAAGTAAAGATGAGAAGAAAATCTTAACAAGTCTAATACTGATAAATGAACTGTGAGCGACAAGCTCAGATAACTGCTAGAGAGTTTCTACACGAATAAAAGAAGGAGGCATCTATCAAAACCCTGCAACATCCACATGTACTGTAGCATAGGATACCTGGAATAGAGTCAAGCCTGGCGTCCCTGTGGTTGGACACCTAAAAGGTTTTTAAAAAAAAATTATAGCAAGGTTTAGTACCCAAAAACATTTGAAAATATTTAACAAATGATTAACTTGCAGTAATAAATAAACATGCATGCTCTTCATATTTTAGTTAGTGCCGCACTCTCTTGAGGATTTTCTCACCCCTCCTCTAATGTGCACTATTAACGCTTTTATTTAATTTACTAGGTTCTACGCTCCTATCCCAATACTTATTTTAACCCTTGAAATTTACCTACTCTAACCGAGTATACTTTGATTCATGATTTTTAAGTTATTATAAACGACAACTTAATTAAATCATTACCCTTTTTAATTTCATATAGCATTCACACCTGTTATGCACGTAATACATTTTACACTATGTATTAATCATCTCATATATAATTATTTACCTAATTATATATTTAATCATATTACCGCATGCACGAACATACTGAAATAACATTTAATACAAATTTCCGACCGAGTAACAATACTCACAAAATATAAGTTTTTCCCAAGTGTTATCCCACTAGGTATATTCACATGACCTAGTTATCCAAGTTAGATTAGCTCACTAACTTAGTTTAACATACGAATTTGGAGGCGGTCATATTCCTTCCCTGAAAGTGAGATGCCCCTCACCCATATAACGGACGCTATGACCTGGGATTATACTCGCCCTACTCCTCAAGCTAGGGGATTCATCCACTACGCGCAACCTCCCCCTATAGCACTAGAGTATATACTAATAATATCCAATCACTGATATTAATGCACACACACCATATATATATACTGTCACACTCCGTATATATATATACATATAAAATATCTCGGCTACACCATGTACACAATCCGTAACATAAGCCTATTTAATTTATTAAAAGTTTATGGTCCAACTCTGATCATTAATTAATTCGCACATTAATTAATTAAGTCACCTTTGGTGTCGCCCCCACCATAAAATTGGACTTACTCTCGTAGTCCGAATCAACCTCACCCGAGTCTAAATTCCCGACTCCCAAATTATTTAGCCTTCACCTAAATAAGATTTATCTCTTGGTATTCCTCAACCGTTATCCCCGGACTTGTTCTCTAACTATATTTAATCCTTTCGAACACCTTCCCAAAAATTCAACCTTAGTGTATCACACCAAATTTCTCCAAAACCCAACAAATTTAATTTATGATGTCACACTAAGTCGTCCCCAAATTCTAATTAATTTTATTCACCATTAATTAGATTTAAAACCCATGTATAAATTTCTCACCAAATTAATTCATGGAAAAAGATTAAATTAATTTTTTTTCATATAAAAGAAAACTGGGCGAACTGTCAAAATCTGCCGACCTTCGATCGGTCGACCCCAGACCTTCGATCGATCGATCGAACAGGTCTTCGTCTTCTTCGCGAAGACAGATTCTGCCATGAACGAGTTTCATAAAACCCTAACTCCTTCTATCAGCAATCTCAAGCTTTCTTAACAATAATACAAGTTAGGAACCTTATTAGGGACCTCCAGAATATCCTCCAACGTTATTAATTCGTCCATTAACTACAATTTCTGAATTTGGGAAATTATTCATCTTTAATTCCTTACCCATTTACATCCTAAATTCCTTCACCAAATTCGTTCCTAAACATCCAGATATCATCCTACCAGATTTGTATCAATTTATAATATCAGATTTCTACAAGAATTCTCATTCAAATTCGTAAATCAGATTATTATTTTCAAAACCTCATGTTTATGCCATGAACACCCAAAACGAATTTTGATCAAACACATCACATGAATATGAATTGAAATACAGATTCAATACTATTGCAAGTTATCTACTTGCCTTAGGTTTCGTAGTGTCTGATTCGGAGATGAATTCCAAGGTTGAAGATGATCCTTGTTGGCTCTCTAGTGATCCCAAAACTGCCTTTAACTGCTATTAGGGTTCCTTAATACACTTAGCCTTTTTCTAAAACTCTATCAGCCGTTTTCTTACTCCTTCTAATTCCTTAATTTACCTAAATCCCGTTTTTTGCCTAATGGGCCAAGCCCAAGTGACCCAAATGCCCCCGTGTGGGCTCGGTTATGTCTAAAAACGCCCTGTGACCCGTTTACTACCCCCGGGTACACTTTTCCGACTATCTCGGTCCATCCGGACTCAACCGTACACTCAGAATTGGCATCCGAATTAATTTATAAAAATATACTTTTCCCCCACCCTTTTAGTCTATACCGACTCCCGGTTGGGATAAGTGCATACCCTATCATTAATACTCGAAATGACATAATTACGATATTACTATTCACTTAGTAAATTAGTTTTTCTTAAATATTAATCATTCACTTCCCGATTAATGTTTAAATAAACTTTTCCTAATTATTTTAATTAAAAATTACGACTCACAAGTAATTTTCAATTCCCGAATTAGTTTAAATATTTAATGCACGAAAGTACGGGGTGTTACATCTTAGATCTCTCCCTGGTTGATTCAATGCTAAAGCCATTGTCCTTCATACTTTAAGTGTGTTGAATTCCTTAAACCTCGAAGAGCTTGTATGTGATCTCTAAACATATGAGTTAGACATGTTTCCTAAAGATAACAAAAAGAAAGATAAGGGAGTTGCTCTAAAAGTTAAAAAAGGAAGAAGTGTCTGAATCCGATGATTTCTATATGGATCCCGATGATATGGCCTTATTTTCTAAAAAATTAAAAAAAAATCTCAAGTTTAAAAAACAAATTTTAAAATTTGATTAATCCAAATTTGAGAAAAATAAAAACAAGGCAAGTAAAAGTTCTAATGATTAGGATAAATAAATATAAAAGTGAGAACTATAAAAAGGATGATTCGAAAAGAAGTTTTGAGAGTGAGGGATGAGATCATAAAGCATATGAGTGTCCTACTAAGCTTAAGAGACATGGCAAGGATAAAGCCATTTATAATGCCACTATTAGCGATAGTGATAATGAGTCTGAAGACTCCGATGACTCTTTTCCGTCTGGAAACAACGTCACTGCTTTCATAGCAAGTCATGCTAGCTCCTCAAATATGTCAGGCCCTAATGTTGACATTTTCGAGCATGAAAAACATGAATTTGTGTCTAATCACTCACAAGGAAGTGATTGTGTTAGTAGTGAGAGTGACGTTGATGAAGGCGAGTTACAGTCCACCTATTCTGAGTTATATACTGAGTCTATGCAAAATCAAAATAACAATAATGATATATATAAGTGTAGCCTCGTTCTTGGAAAGCCCCATCCCGGCCAAGCTGATCTTGCTCACCCATCAAGTCATACAGTCATGGGTCCCCCTGGGGTGATCCATCCTCAACATTCTCGCCCTCGTACCAAACTTATGGGGTCGAGACCTATCAGTTGACCCAAAGTCATCTCCAACAGTCTCGTCTCGGCCTCGTACAACCCAAACAATCGAGACTACATTTCGACACCCAGATCAACAGTTGCTTACAAGGACATCCAACATGTCAGTCTTGGCTAGGCCGAGACCCTTCGGGACGACCCCTACCCCATATGTGACACAGGGTTCCAACATGACTAGTCCACGCGGGTAGGCAGTTATAACGAGATCTTTATGAACACGTGAGGGAATATTACATCATCAAGACATATGTATGCTAGGGATAGGTGGTTGGATCTAATTGGTAGCCTCTCCCTTGGCATGCTTATTACATGCTTGGGGGCGTACTATGAACCTTCAGGGTTATAAATACCTTTCATATTGCTCCTTGAGGGGGATCAAAATTCTAAACCCTAGCCCAAGCTCTGTCAAACTCAACTTAGAGAAAAAAAGTGCTAGCAAGTTGTATATTGAGCCATTAGAGATCCATTGTTCAGTATAAAATCACACAAACACCAACAGAGTGGAGTAGGCCGAAGGTTGAACCACTTATATGATCGTATTCTTCCTCTTCTCCTCACCTCCTTCTATATTTAATTTACTGCTCTTATCTCTATTACTGTAGATCACTAGCTTGAGCTCATTATAAGTTTAAGTGGTGATATCTATGGTATCATGATTTTGGCACCGTCTGTGGGAAGTGAGGTTTCATATCCTTACTCTTATTTATAACTTATCTCATACTTAAATCTATGGTGGTGATCTAGCTCCACCTTTGCTGGACGTGAATCACCATTAAAAGAGTACTGGTTGGGATCTTCAATCACCATTAAAAGAGTACTTGTTGGGATCTTTAATCTTCTTTTAGCTCATCTAGTTCATCTACACTCTCACCGGGGATATGGCTTTAAATCTCCCTCCAGGCATTGGTCCCAGCTCCATACAAGCACCACATCAGTCATAAATGGTTGACGCGGCAACGACCCTGCGCTCACTGATGTCCAGCTAACAAAAGATACAAGAATAATTTATGGCTTTTAGCCAAACCATGATGGCCAGGACTCCAGGCGCAGTGACGGAGATCATTACTCTGGCCGCTAGGGAGATTGTGGATGCAGCGATAAGGTGGCCACCCCCAACCCCACACAAGGAGGCACAATGTCACCAGAGGCAGAGAGACATGATCGACCCCAGGTGCCCCCGCCTGGGAAAACTTGTTCAAGAGGATCCAGATGATCAGGATTGTGATGAGGATGACTGTTGGGAACCATATGAGGTTTACGGTGACACATTTCACCGAGTACCAGTCAGTAGGGGAAATAGTACAAGGGCAACACAAAAAGGCCTACCTAAAACTTTAGTCTTTGACAAATTTAGTAGAGAGTCATTTTTTTATCATCTCGACCCAATAGGATACCTACGTGACCGACTCTCTCTATCTCGTAGTATCGCTACTTCTAGAGGAAATAGTGGATGTGGTGATCATTGACCTTAGCAAGGCCGAGATGGAGAACAAAAGGAAGTGAACAGTCGTCAAAGGACTACTAGACGAGAACAAGTGCCTGATCAAGCTGAAAAGGAAGGCAAGGGAGATATACAATGGCGATGGAGAAGTTATGGAATAATTCAATTCAGAGGATGGAGGATAAGATCGGAAATCTATTAAAAAGACAAGACCCAATCCCAAGGGGCTACATGGAAGGATATCCTTTCGTAGCTAAGATAGTAAACTTCCCCACACTCCAGCTAAGTTCAAGCCTCCTACTGTAACTCCAAAATATAATGGCAGTACGAAGTTGATACACCACATTGAGATGTAAAAGTAAAAAATTGACATTTACTCCAACTCATATGAGATGAGATGTCGACCCTTCTCTGGCACTCTCATAAGCGCAACTCACATGTGGTATACATCTCTACCTAAGAACTCAATCAAGAATTTCAAATAGTTAGCCGAGAGGTTCATCCACGACGTTTTCTTTGACATGAAGCCCTCTAAGAAGGTAGCTCACCTCTTTTATGTGAAACAAGGGGAAAATAAGACACTGAGAGACTATATTGCTCTGTTTGAAGAGGAAAATTGTGAGAAAAATATTACTATGACAGCCCTCATGAGTGGGCTACAAAAATGCAAGCTGCTCTGAAAGCTGGCTGAGGATCTCTTGTGGCTACGATCGAGAGAGTCATGAACGCTGATGACGCCATGATGACCAAAGGAGAAGACGAGAAATAAGAAAGGGGGAGAAGTTGTTCTTATATTTAGCACTATTTGAGTTAGCCATCAGCATTGCAATTGTATGAGATGAGGAGGAGTTTCAAAATCCTATGTAGTTCAATAGTAAGGCTCTTTAAGGGACCGAGCTCAAGTATCCTAAGATGGAGAAATTAACATATGCTCTGATCCACGTCTCCAAAAAAATGAAGCCCTATTTCCAAGCTCATACTATGGCGGTACTAACTAATACTCCTTTAAGGCAAGTCATCCATAAACCTAAGAAATCGGACAGGCTAATGGCTTGGTTAATTGAGTTATGAGAGTTTGCCAACGTTTATCAGACGAGGACTACAGGCAAGGGGCAGACATTGCCTGATTTTATGGTCGAATTCACTTGGGTCGAAATCGATATCGAAATGGAAGAGGATATAGTAATGTCAGAAATAATTATGTCAAGTCAGCCGCCAGCCAACACAAAGCAAGTCGATATGACAAAAAAAGATTTTTTGTTCCCCAAAGGTTTAGACAGAGGGTACTTTATCAAAAGAAGGCTAGGTATCGAGTCTTTTTGTGGATGGTTCATATTATGAAAATGAAAGTGGGATTGGGCTAATACTCTCGGCCCCAGAATATAGCAGACATCGAATATGCTCTGAGATTCAGTTTAGAGCGTCAAATAATGACTCAGATTACGAGTCCTTTCTAGTAGGCCTCTCCATCACCAAAGTAATGAATGTCTACCAAATGATTGTGCATAGTGACTCGTAACTGGTTATGAACCAATTATTGGGAATCGGCGAAGCCAAGGCAGAAAATATGGCCAAGTACTTGATGAGAGTTAGAAAGGTAACTGCTAATCTTGGGGAAGTCAAAGTGAAAAGGATTTATTGGCTAGAGAATAGCTGAGTTGATGCCCCACCAAGGTTAGTCTCTGCTACCATAATTGAGATCACGAGGATTGTCCAGTTGAAATCTTGTACAAGACATGTATTGATGAGGACGATAGTAGGATTGAGTTTTGCCTAAATTTAAATCTCGAAGAATCATGGATGGATCCTCTCATCAAATATATCAGGGACGGGGAGCTCCCAGATACAAAGGCCGAGAGGAAAAAGTTATAATATAGAGAAATAAAGTTCACCATTATAAGGAACATCCTATACAAAAAGAGCTTCCTACTTCCTTTGGTTCGATGTGCTCACCTCACTGAAGTGGAATACGTCTTATAAGATGTGAACGAGGGGTCATGCTCAAGTCATATTGGGGGACGATCTCTGGCAAAAAAAATTATGACATTGGGTTACTGGTGGTCGACCCTTACCAAGGATGTGACCGACTATGTAAGGAAATGTGATAAATGCCAGAGATATGCTTGCATCCCCCATCATCTTTGTTAGCCTTTGTTGTCCATTACCACCCCTGGCTATTTGCAGTTTGGAGGATCAACCTGGTGGGACCTCTACCTAAAGCTACATGCAATTATGAGTATCTAATTATGGCAATTAATTACTTATCAAAGCGGGTGGAGGCCGATGTCATGATTACTATAACCGAGATGAAGACCTTTAAGTTTATTTAGAGAAACATCATTTACAGGTATGGTCTACCCCATAACTTGATTTATGACAATAGAAAGCAGTTTAAAAATAAGTTCTTAGAGGCATATTACGAAAAAGTCAGCATCAAACAGTTCTACTCAACATCGAATCGACCCGAAGTCAACGACCAGACCGAGGTCACCAATAAGAAAATATTAGATGGAATCAAGAAGAAGTTGGAAGATGCCAAGGGTCTTTGGACAAACGAGTTACATGGAGTCATATGGGCTTATAAGACAACAAAGAGTATGCATATAGGGGAGGCACCCTTCATGCTAGCCTATGGGTCATAAGGATTAATTCCCACTGAACTCAGCCTTTCAAGTCACAAAGTCCAGACTTACAACCAAGAGACTAACAATTAAGAAAAGAGACTTGACCTAGACCCGATAAAAGAAAGACAAGAGGACGCTGAGGTCAGACATTCAACATGTCAACAGAGAATAACTAAATTCTATAATTAGAGGGTCAAATCAAGGTTGATCTCTATGAGAGACTTGGTGTTAAAAAGGTTGGGCAGAAGCTGAACAAGTTACATCCAAACTGGCACGACCCATATAGAGTAACTGAAGAGGTCATCCCCAAAATTTACAAACTAAAGAACCTAGAGGGGGAGCCTTTGACAAATTATATGATGGTTCAAATATTTATACGACAATGGTATTTTGTAAGAAAATTAAAGATTGATTAATGAATTAGAAAGTACAAGTTTTGCTTCATATTTATGTTTTTTAATAACTGTTGCGTAGTTGGGACCATGTTAAACTATCCTCTAGTCATAACTCATTCTCGATGATACGAGAGTTCATGAAGAGACTTATCTCATCCATAAAATCTCAATAATATCGAGAGGGGGTAAGTGTAATAACATCACTTAAGTGGTGTAAAATACAACTTAGAAAATCATGTAAGTACAATTATATAAACACCACTATATGGTGACATCAGAGTTAAAACTCTCTCGGCAAAGACGAGAGTGTATGAAGATACGAGACTCGTCCATACACTCCCAAAAATGACGAGAGGGGACAAATGATTAACATCATTAATTTGGCGGCTTTAAACTGAAAATCATTTTATGGTTATATAAACACCATTATGTGGTGACCTCGGAGCTAAAACTCTCTCGATGAAGACAAGAGTTTATGAAGAGACGTGACTGTCTATACACTCCCAAAAATAACGAGAGGGGACTTACGATTAACATCATTAATTTGGTGGCTTTAAATTGAAAATCACTTTATGGTTATATAAACACCACTATGTGGTGACTTCAAAGCTAAAACTCTCTTGATGAAGATGAGAGTGTATAAAGAGACGAGACTCATCCATACACTCCCCAAAACGACGAGAGGGGATTTATGATTAACATCATTGATTTGATGGCTTTAAATTAATTCAAATTAAAAATAGTTGTTCAAGCATCATAATGTAATGAGTTGTGAGTTGTAATTATGTATCAACCCATTGCAAGCTCATTAATAATTACAAAGGCGGATATAATAAACTTCAACAAATTATAAAGCATATACGAAGTCGAATAACAACTGATTTTCCATTCATCACATTTCCATTCATCATATAACAAATAACAATAAAAATACTGGTGTTCAGAAATTACAAATGATGTTTGAGGACGACGTTACAGATGTTCAAATATTAACGATTACATAAAAAAGGGTAGTCAGCCATAGGCGATCGCCTATTAGAAAAGATCATAAGACATGAAAAAATGGCTATTTAAGCTTGCTTCTTGACCAGCTCTGGGGTGAGATTATCAGTAATGGGTTGAGTTTGGACTTCACCCTCAGTATTGGAGTCTTCAATTGTCTCGATCCCAATCTGTTCCGACGCTTCAATAGCCATTGGCTCAGGAGCAGTACCCTTAGATTCAACTTCATTTAGTATAGCAATGGCATCAAGGTTAGAGAAGTTGAACATCAAGAAGTTCTTAGCTGGATGAGCCACACCATGGTACTTCTTGGTCACCCACCTGAGAGGAGTGTGAGATCCCCTCTCTACATTTTAGAGTTCATACCTTACAACCTCGTCTAAGGCCTTAAAGTATTCAACGACCTTCCACTTAGGAACCTCCACAACATTCTTAATTTCCTTATCATACTTCCTCTCGAGAGCAACAATAAAATTATTGTGCTCCCAGATTTTCTCATCAAGGTCGTCTTATCTTTTTTGCTCCAGGTTATCTACTTGTTTCTTGTGGTTGGCCTCTTTCTGCTTCAGGGCTTGCTTGGCCGCCCTCTCAGCCTTAGCATCGTCATCGTACTTATCAATCTTGGCCTTGTTGGCTCGAATCCACTCGGCCAACTAGTGAAAGGAAAAAAGAGTCTACAAAGATAATAAATAAAAGTTAGTCGGAGATAGACGAGGTAACACTTAATGAAAATTAACAGATATGAGATATGAGATTAACTACATGAACGAACCGATGGAGGTTGAAGTTGTAGAGGTAAGAAAGGTCTAGGGATTTCAAAAACCTACGATCGGACTCTGGCACCCAGGAGTCGATATAAGATCTTGACCTTGTCTGATCCCCCATCACGAAGTCAGTGTTAATAGAGAGAAGTGAGAGGCTATCATCCAAGACTGAGTTAGAGGATATATATATTACAGAGGAAGAGGTGTCCTTCGGAGCATCAGACTTCCAATTTTTCTTTTGTGGAAGGGGACATTGGAAGTGTCATCGGTAGGATTTTTCCTCTTCTTCGTTTGGTCGGCCTATCCGGGGTTGCCAATGTTGGTCTTCTTGGGGGGATTGGACCCTTTAGACATTTTACTTCAAAGGGTTCCTAGGGAGGGAGCTGCCATTTCCCAAAGTTGGTCGAAAATTCTTAAAGGACGACCTGCAAGTAAGAAACGAAATTAATATCAGTAAAGGACAATAGAAGACGATAAAATAGATATGAAAAAATAGATTCTTACATAACTCCGACAATGGTATAAGAATTATGTCTTTTAGAAAGGAAAAAAAATCGTTGCAGAAGGTATATTTTTATTGCCAAAAACCTTTTGCAACGATATTTTTCTTGCAATGTTCCTCGCACTAGCCATCATGCTATAGATCTTTTGCAAGAAAATTTTATCGTCGTCGCTAAAAATATGTTGCAACGAAATCTTTTGTTGGAAAAAAATCTTTTTCGTTGCAAAAAAGTTCTTTTATTTCGACTAAAAATCTTTTACAATGAACATTTCGTTGCAAAATATACCAATAAATCCTCGTAAAAGATTTTTTGTGAGAATTAAAATTCTTTGCCAAATGTTAATTTTTGGTTGCTAAAAATCTTTTGTAACTCTCTTTTTTGTTGCAAAAAAGAACTTTTAATTGCAAATAATAATAACCTATATGACGATAGGTTTCAATAGCATTTATTTCTTTGCAGAAGATATTTTACTATGGATAAAACTTCTTGTTAATAGTCATTATTTCTTACTGAAATATTTTTCCAGCTTATTTTTTTGTTACAAAAGAATACTACGTTAGTTGCAAAAAAAAAATATGCATTCATAATAATAGTGTTTCCATAATAAATATTTCCTAGAAAATTATATTAGATAATGAAATAAATAAAAAAATTAAGTAAATAAACATAAGTAAGAAAAATTATATTATATCCAAACTCTAAGTGTGCAACTGTTCATGTCACAATAAAGCTCAAGAGTAAATAATACTTCATAACCAATAGATGAATTTAAACTAGTTTTCTCATCACAAATAAAATGACAATTCGTCATCATGCAAGTTGATTCGAAGGGACAAGATTCTTCAACCATCTTCCTCACGCTCAACGTCTTTCTCTAGCAGTAAGGCAGTCTTCATTGCAGTCATCTCTAGCGCAAGATCTTGAAATGGGATTTTCAAATCTACGATCTTTATTTGTGACTTTTGTTCTCCAATTCAAGATTTTGTTTGCGTAGTAATTTCAAAGGTCGAGTACGAAAACCCTTCACGCATCCTGACGCTTTCCAAGGACTTTCTGACAGAATGATGCTTCATCAGGATCCTCCGAGCATTTTTGCAGTTCAATCGTCTCATCTACAAAGAAAAAGAAAATAATATGTTACACTATCGATTTGATTATTTTTACACTTTAAAAAGAAATCAAGAGATTATCCTTTAATTATTTATGAAATCCCACCTGTTGTGCCATACAAATCATTAATCCAACAATTATAGCTACAAGTAAATCATCAATGCATCCCTTACATCGATTTCACTTTATTTTAAAAAAATTGATAGAGATTCCTTTATTTATTCGTGAAATCTAACATGTTATGACACAATTAATAAAGCTAACAAGTAGTCGGTACAAACAAAATCTAAACTGGCTTTAGCATTTTTGAAGTTCTTTGAAAGAATACAAACAAAAATTTTTAAGGACTTAAAAATTCTTATTTCCTTAAAATAAATTATAGCTAACATAAAAAGCAACTTATGTCATATTTCAGGACACAACCTATATGCAACAGATAAGAATACGAGGCATGTGATATAGTAAGACAATACAATAAATCCTTAGAGAACAATGTTCAGATGTGGCAAATAATAATATCCACATAACATTATGTTTAAGTATATTTTCTTTTAAAAACACTTACAAATCTAGCATTAGCACACAATTTATAGATATTGATAACTCACGTCACTTAATTGTTAAATATGAAGACACGAGTCAACAATATTTCCTTTTTTTCCTAAACAACATTTCTTAAACAACACAATTTGGCGACTAACTTATGGATTTAACTTATTACCACTACCTGCAATAGATGCCTTTTAATACCTCAGAATCAACATCCTCAATGCGAGCCCTTGAATATGCCTTCTGACACTTCAAAATCAGCTACCAGTGCCTGCAATAAAAAGCAACCTTATTATTCTAAGGAAATAATTCATCATTGACAATTCATATTAAGCCATCTTGGTATAAGACAAAATAGGTCATCGTTCTCATCTTGGTACACAATGGCAAATGTAAATGGCTCTAACGATGATTTCCTCCATTTTACCATGCACTATGTAAGGACATATTTTTATAAGTCCGTTATCAATTTATTATGTCTTATACCGCTACACCATCGAAAAGCATTCAAGAACATTCAAGCATCAAAGACGGATCCGAATATCAAGTTCATCATCAAAAAGACTCCGCGAAGTTTACTTTAGTAAGGTTGAGTTTTAATTCCTTAGCATTTCACTTAAAGTGTTGAGATATTTTTATCAAATATTTTTCTAAAGATTTTGTTCTCGGACACTTTTTCGTAGAAAAATCATAACTAATTCATAAAAAATCAGAAAAATACGAAACTGGCGGCCACGTGTTCGTATCGAAATTATCTACAAACACGCGAGGAATCTTGTTTGGTAGGTCGTTCGAACAACTTTCTTTTGTCATTCAAATGACATAGATATCTCGTGAGATGTCGTTCAAGCGACACGTTCCTTCGTTCGAGCGACATACCTATCTCGTTCAAACGAGCTCGAATTTCGAGGCGGCACAGTTTTTATATAAATATTCATTAAATGGTTCCGTTTTTCTTAAGAAGTTACAGCGTTTTGACGAACAGAAAAACTGCGAAAGCATAATCTTTTTTGGCTTCTTCCTTTAGGGTTTTAATCCCCTTTTGTTTTCAATTCACAAAACTCCCATATGCTTTAGTGAATTGTTTTGGTGTTCAAGAACACAACTTTTGCCCTTGTTTATTCTTTGTGGGGAGAGCTCTACAACTGACAGCTACGTGCTATTATGGAGGGAGTCCTTGTGAAGAGAAGACTGCGTGTCTAGGACTGCGCGTCCTTGTGGTATAGCTGCGTGTGAACCACTGCTGATTTCTAACCGTTGCTTTGAAGGTTTGACGAAGACACCGTGCGTTACTCTTGTGGACGAAAGCAAGATGGTATGTAAGTCAATGGTCTTGTAAACTTTTCAAAGTTCTAGAAATAAAAGATTTTGCCCTACGAGGATTTTTCCTTAATTTTGTGTCGCATGCTTTATTTATTTATGGGTTGACACACGCACACACGTAGTTGCTTGTTTAGGGGCTGCTTAAAAATAGACTCTAATTAAATAAGTGTGCCAAATTGTATATTTGAAAATTAATTTTAAATCGGTATCACACCGCATCGTTTCGAGGTTTTACAAATTGGTATCAGAGCAGGTTGCGCTAATTTATCGCGTATTCCTATTTTTCGCAAA
The DNA here is from genome assembly GCA_949130495.1 of Sambucus nigra. Lineage (NCBI taxonomy): Eukaryota > Viridiplantae > Streptophyta > Magnoliopsida > Dipsacales > Adoxaceae > Sambucus > Sambucus nigra. The sequence continues at coordinate 325,064,905 of OX422221.1, read as the reverse complement.
ATTGTGTGATATTGATTGTTTTTGAAAAATCAGTTTTGTGAAAAATCGCAATTTTTCCAATGGAATGCCTATTTAATGGGGAGCCTATTTTTAAAAAAGTTCACGACCGTGATGAAAAATTAAAAGTTTGAATTTGAAACTTTGCAAAAGAATTAAAGTTTTGGAAAAAGAAAATTCTCTCTTTAAAAGTAAGATTGAATATTCGCAAGCGTTTCAAACTCAAAGTGATATTTATCGTGAGCATTTTGGTAATTTGTGTACTGACTTTGATTCTTTGGAAATTGTCAAAAAGAAGAGTGATGAGAGAGTCCTTATTTTAGAGAAGGAATTAGAGGACTTAAAAAATTCTAGAGTTCCCGTTTGTGCCGTCGAGGATAAAAAATTAATCGATGATTTTACGGCACGTGAAAAGACTCTTAGGGATAAGTTTGTTTTAATTGAGGGAGAGCGAGATAAACTGTTAAGTTTAATTGAAAATCTGAAAAAGAAATCCCTATCTTTGGAAGAGTCTAATTCTTTGCTTGAATCAAATATTTTGAAGTTAAAAAATTATTTAAATGATTCAAGTAGGTTTGATAGTGATGGTAATGGCTCACTGTGTTCCCATGCTTCTAATGCTAAAGCAAAAACCATTATTTATTTTAGAGGGTCAACTAATTCCAAGGATGTTAGAAAAGATCACACTTTAGGTAGCATTCCTCCCGTTTACACATGTTTATATTATGGTAGGAAAGGTCACCTTAGGAGATTTTGTTTTGATCTTGGAAGAGGTCATAGGAATTCGAAGTCTAGTGTTTTGTTGGTTCTCAAAACCCTGTGTCGACATGTTACATCCTTTTGGGTTAGGAAATCACTTTTGGATACGCTAGATTTTAGAATAATTGATTCTTATTTTCTTACACATGATTCTTCACTTTCCATATCATATAGATGATTGTGTTTGCATGTTTGTCATATGCTAGTTATGCTTTTTGATATATTTTGCTAGCGTTGTGACATGTACTTTTTGTATAGATTTTTTATTTTGAAAAATACAAAAAGATTTTATTTTGATAAAATTTTGAAAAATTCAAAAAGATTTTTGTATTTTGTTTGCAACTTTTATGGATGAACACTTAGGATGACCGAGTCACAACATCATTCTATTTTTTTTCATGTGACTATTTGATAGTGTTTTGAGATAATAGGTCAATTCATCCATGTGCCTTATAATGTTTGGAGTCATTAAGTGTTACTTCCTATATGTTTGACTCATGTTTTCCTTTATTGCACACATGCACGAACTTGTTTGATTATTGTGCTTGTCTTATCACATATTGGTTGGGTGTTTTCACTTCAACCCTATCCTTAAAACGAACCAAGCGCGATAAAACCTGATAAGAAAGTTGTACATGTAAGAGTCGTTTGTGAGTTTGTGTGCTTTGTTTGAAAACGGTGAAGGGCTACGAAAGATTTTCATTTATCCTTTGCGATTAAGCCGCCGTTTAAATTGGACCTAAAAATTGAGAAATTTTATTATCCGGGGTCCAAAGAGGTTTAAAAGAGCCCCCCCCAAAAAATTTAAAGGCAATAAAAAGAAATTCATGCCAATTATGGGCCATTTAGGTTTTTGCACCAATTCTCCAAAGTTTGAGAATTTAGTTTAACACTTCTAAAAGAAAATATATATGAGGGAGTTTGGTTGGAGATTTATAACGGGTTTCCACATCCTTGAAAATCTTGAAAAAGTGCTACATAGTTTTGGACGTTATTGGTATGGAAATCATTTTGACTTTGATTTGTTGATTTTCATAAGACGATGTCATCTAAATTCAACAAATTTTCACACCTAAGGATACCTTTGATGTTCATTCGTTAGGAGTACACGTATGCCTCGTGCACATATGATTTATTGAGTTTATTTACCTATCGAATGTGTTCACACCCATTCATTCTGTTTCCATGACTTGGTTGTTTTATTTTAAATCCATGGTGTGATTTTTTGGTATCTTATTTTTGTATGAAAAATTTTAAAAATAAAAAATAGTTTGTGAAATTTTTTAGACATACCTTTGCATGCGCGTAGTTTGATTCTGGTTTGCTATGCATTTTATCATGACACTCCGTGTTTTGATTGTTTCTTCTTATCTGTCTATTTGGGGACATCATAAAAAGGGGGAGAAAGAATTATCATGTTATGGGGGAGTTTTTGCATTATGGGGGAGATTTGATTATTAATGCTTTATTCTTATATCATTTCAAACTCGATGCGTCATGAAGGTATTTTTCTTTATCTCATGTGTGTAGGTACAAGGATTGAAGATCATGATGTTGCACACCCTCATGAGAAAAGCTTTGAGTTTTGACGAAGATTATTGAAGAACAGTTTTGAGGTCTTGCAAATTTATTCATGGAAGGGTAGATTTGTATAGGCATTTTGATTTTTGATAATTCAGATATTTTTATGTATGTACCGGCATAGACATAGGAGGAAATTTGTAAGGACATATTTTTATAAGTCCGTTATCAATTTATTATGTCTTATACCGCTACACCGTCGAAGAGCATTCAAGAACATTCAAGCATCAAAGACGGATCCGAATATCAAGTTCATCATCAAAAAGACTCTGCGAAGTTTACTTTGGTAAGGTTGAGTTTTAATTTCTTAGCATTTCACTTAAAGTGTTGGGATATTTTTATCAAATATTTTTCTAAAGATTTTGTTCTCGGACACCTTTCCGTAGAAAAATCATAACTAATTCATAAAAAATCAGAAAAATACGAAACTGGCGGCCACGCGTTCGTATCGAAATTATCTACAAAAATGGAATCTCGTTTGGTAGGTCATTCGAACGACCTACTTTTGTCGTTCAAACGACATAGACATCTCGTGAGATGTCATTCGAGCGACACGTTCCTTTGTTTGAGCAATGTGCCTATCTCGTTCGAAGGATCTCGAGTTTCGAGGCGGCGCAGTTTTTGTATAAATACTCATTAAATGGTTCCATTTTTCTTAAAAAGTCACAGCATTTTGACGAAAAGAAAAACTGCGAAAGCATAATCCTTTTTGGCTTCTTCCTTTAGGGTTTTAATCCCTTTTTATTTTCAATTCACAAAACTCCTATATGCTTTAGTGAATTTTTTTGGTGTTCAAGAACACAACTTTTGCCTTTATTTATTCTTTGTGGGGAGAGCTCTACAACCGACAACTGCGTGCTATTGTGGAGGGAGTCCTTGTGAAGAGAAGACTGCGTGTCTAGGACTACGCGTCCTTGTGGTATAGCTGCGTGTGAACCACTACTGATTTCTAGTCGTTGCTTTGAAGGTTTGACGAAGACACCGTGCGTTACTCTTGTGGACGAAATCAAGATGGTCTGTAAGTCAATGGTCTTGTAAACTTTTCAAAGTTCTAGAGATAAAAGGTTTTTCCCTGCGGGGATTTTTTCTTAATTTTGTGTCACATGCTTTATTTATTATGGGTTGACACACGCACACACGTAGTTGCTTCTTTAGGAGCTGTTTAAAAATAGACTCTAATTAAATAAGTGTGCCAAATTGGATATTTAGGAATTAATTTTAAATCGGTATCACACCGCATCGTTTCGAGATTTTACACACTAAGGAAATTATTTACTTCCTACATCTCAGTAATGTAGTATTGGTTATCCTAAGAAAATGTTGTACAAAATTTGTTATGAGAATCTTTAAGAAAATTGCAAATCCTTTAGAATAATAAATAAATATAAATTTAACACATGATCACAATTATGTGAGAGATAGCATCAAATTATTAGCTAGTTGACAAAATTTGCAAAACAAAGATAACTAACTTGTTAAGTTTAAGAACCAATAAAAATGACTTCGAAGTGTGAAAAATAATAATCAAGTACTTTTTTGCTAAAATTTAAATTAGTTTCTAAAACATTGCATCCTTAACTTTAACACGCCTTGGGAAAATATAATATCTTCTTTTTTCAGTGAAATGTGAGCTTTATTAATTAAAAACCATAAAAGGACATACTGGCCCAAACAGGACTCATAAAAAGCAACACTACTAACCCACAAAGAGATATCCCCCACCCCCAGGTGGTGTAAGCCAAATATCATCATTAATAATTCATATTAAGTTCCTTTGTTATACATAGACCTATTTCGATATCTTTGAAAGTGCCTTAGCAAAGTTTTGCCTCACATTAAAATATGCCAAGTACAATTAAAGATACTAAACATGCAAATTGAAGAAAAATAGTATGACGACAGAACTCAAAGAGAATAGTTACTTTTGTTGAAATTGCATCTTTTACTCATATCTTTCTCACCTTTCTTTCTTCAGTTTTGACTTCATCTCATCAAGCTTAGACTTGATTTCCAAATCCACATTGTCGTTAAGTAAAAATAGGCCCCGCAAATCAGTTTTAATGATAAAAACAAAAGAAGATTTAAGTTGAAATTTGAAGTCTTGTTCTATGATCAAGACATCAAATTTCAAGAAAAGTGCAGGTCAGAGCTTGAGAGATTGAGGCAAAAACTTGATGCGACTCAAAATATGTCTCTAGTGTGTGCTAATTTGGTTCAAGTGCAAGCCGGTCGCGTAAGTAATAAATCCATTAAGACGGGGTTGAATCCTCAGAAAAATAGGACGTGGAACGTGAGGAGACGAAATGTAAGCTGACTAATCCTAAAATTGACTCTAGAAAAAGACGAAAAGGTGATGAAATTGTGGAATGTGATTTCTACTAACTAATAAAAATTAAATTAAACTACTTATGCAGAAGTAAACTAATGTGATTAACTAAATATGAATGAGAAAAGTAGGTTGAACTACAATCCCCCGAACCCTAGTAATTTACCAAACATATAAAACTAGTCATGAATTAGATAATTGATTAAATTCAGTCTTTATTAATCTCAAGCATTACATATATGAGGGTACTAGCCCACATTATACATAATCAAGAGTAAGAATAAAGCAGTATCGAAATAGCTACACGCACGTCGCACTCTTAAACACCCCGGTTACCTAGGGCAAACGAGGTTAAAATCCCTGCGATGGTTTTGATTACTACACAACACAATTTAATCATTTATTTACTTCTGAGAACTAATTTTGATCATCATGCAAACTACATCGGGTTGGGTTCATGCATCCCAACCCTTAAAAATCTATCCTAGCATAGTGCAATTAATTAAAACTATGTATTGTACTATGCATGAAATTAAAACCATCATGAAATTATACCTAGCTAAGCAAGAAAATATACAAATTTCTGGAAATAGACAAATCATGCACTAATTAATAAATTCAAACAATAAAGAAGAAGAAGAAGAAGAAGAAGAAGAAGAAGAAGAAGAAGAAGAAGAAACAAACTTTAATGCAGAAATCTGAAATTGAAAATCAATAAGTTGTAACTTTGAGCTCCTAGGGTTCTTGACTACTTTCTCTCTCTAAAACTATGTTAAAAGGAACTCTAATTTTACTCTCCAAAAAACTCCTGAAGTATGGGAATACGTTGGATTAAAAAGGCTATGATTTTACAAGAGTTTTAGCCATGCACAACTGTAATTTTGGAAACATAAAAATGAAATTCGTGAGCCGAACCGATCCGGGACAGATACATCGGTTCAGTTTGTCGTTTATAGAAATTTTTTCCACTACTGGATGGTTCGGTTCATTTTTCATCTCCATCGATTCAGTTTCACATTTATAGAATGTTTTCCCAACACCGAACCGATTATTTTTATTCTTTATGGTTCTGTTCGGTTGATGTAGAACATCTTTCCTCATTATGATTTTCTCTCAACTTTGAAGCTTCGTAACTTATTATCCAGGAATCGAATTTGGATGTTGTTTCTTTCTATGTGCTCGTAGACTCGAGGTCTTTAATTTTTCTTCAGGCTTGTCGTCTGAATTCCAGATACAAATTATTCTTTTGCCCTTTGACTTTTCTTCCCTTTTCTTATTTATTTCTTCCGATTTCTTTCTTTTGTCACATGGACTAAAGACTTGCAAAATCAATGAGAAATACATAAACCTCGGCGTACTTGTTAGAAAATGTCAGTAGAAGTGATATGAGATAAATCAACTTGATTTACATTGCATGAGATGATAAAAGCCTTTAAATTATGGGGATAAACACGAAGAATCTATACCTAATCAAACCCCCTAACTTATAACTTTGATCGTCCTGAGCAATGTAAAAGAATCAAAACAAGAACAAACTCTTATCAAATATTTTATTGGGATAGTGTACCTCTTTTGCGAGCAAGCAATTTCATTTAGCATATACAACAAGCCTTTAAACCCCTAGGTTACCCTAGTAGGACGAGTTGAGTCTCGTGAGGGTTTGCAGTGAATATACCCACCAAATTCATTTTCGACTCAAAGAAACTTCAAAATACTTAAAAACTATATAATTTAAACCTTTCTAAAATAGTCACCGTAAATTTATATTCACTAGTCTCAATTTGTGGTGTCTGTGTGTGCGAAGCTGAGAATTTAACAGCTAATTTCCACCGATTGATCATTACGTTACTTTCCAAAAATTCATTTTGATTTTAAAATCTCACGGGATGCTCTCATAAAAGAATCACTCGGATTACGACTATTTTCTCTCGGTATGCGTGATTCAAAAGAGTAAATATAATGGACATAAGTTCACGCACATAATTTTGAAAGATGGAATTTTTATTAAGGGATATGCAAAATGTCATGAATGCTTATAATGCCAGTGGAGTTGTCTCCCGTGCCTACTCTATCGCCTATGCCACCTTAGATTAAAGGAATTAATGGGTCACTTGTAGGTTATCCTACATACAACACTCTAGTTATGATGTCTATAACTAATCCCACTAACAATCTTATAGATTCCACTAATTTCTCCACAATTATCACAAACCATCAGACGTCGAAAAAGGAGAAAGGGTTCAAAGGATGCTTCAGATGCCTCTACAACTTCGAAGAGATCTCGCAGTCCCTTATCCACCAACCAGTTTCATGCACCATGTACTGAAATAGTTCCACAAAAAAATTATGCATCAAATAATCAAGAAGCTTCATTCCATATTAATGAGATTAATGGGTCACCAGTTCAAGGATCCAATGTTTCAAAGTGTTTATTCAACCAGCCTATTAAAACTCCTTCGCCTAATTCTTCCTTTCCCAAGACACCTCCTCGAGTAATTAGAGTAAAAGTCATGTCAAACAAATGGCTTACCATTCGGTAGAGAAAAATAATGATGTGTCTTCTACATCATCGATTAAATAGAACCTCAAGAGGGGCAATAAGATGGATGATGTCAAAGGACGACTAAATACTGATGATTCTCCTAACACCGCAATAGACTCAGAGAATAAATATCTTTGTGGGATATAAGGATTTGAATTAGAAAAGGATAGTGAAATGTTTGACTTGGATCTGACCCATTTAAATGCTTCAAGTGTTAATTTCTCCCTATCTCATTTTTGGCTTGATCTTAGTCTCAACGAAGATAGAATGGGTTATTACTGCTAGCCGACTGTAAATTCTTCTCCCGACGCCCTATTAGGGTCACCAGACACATCAGCAAATGATAAGATCGATGATAATCAACTTGTTAGAGCCTTCTGCTCCGATATAAGTTATTTTTTAGAGAGACATGAATACAATCGGGCCAGATTATGTGACCTCTCTGAAGTCTATGAAAAAATGTATGAAAAAATTGAGTCTAGTCAACAATGATAGTTCTCTGGACCAGGATATTTTTCTGCAAGAAGTTGATTAGTTTAAGATGAAATCATTGGATAATGTGGTGCCAGTATAGTAGGTATTAGCAAAACCAAATATGTTGTGTTATCCCCTCCAAATTTGTAAGAATCAATTTGTTTAGCATTAGTCTAATTTTATTGCAATTATTGTTAGATTCATAATTATCAATGGTAAGTAAACTTTACACCAGTAAATGAAGTGTTATACATTATACATATATTTTAGCATAAAGTACTTTGGTACACAATAATAATTTAAGGAAACAAATTGAGAATGGTAGTATACTTCAAATGATTAACAATAAGTAAAGGCATTGTTACATGAGTCGGTGTTAAATAAGCCCCAACGTATGGCATTTATACTAATGCGTATTATTGGGAAAGGGTAGTTGGAGGAGCATAATCAACTCATTTGGGTGGACTTCTGAGTTAAAAGTCACTCGATTTGATTAATAGTTGTACAATAAAATCAAAGCATAGTTGAAGCTAATACATACTGAACTATAATTAAGAAAGTCATTGAAGACAATACATAAAACAATGACATTAATTGTAAAAGTTTAACGAAGCACTTTTTTTAATGAATGAGTTGGGAATGTATCTCCTAATACGTCAAATGGACATGTCACATTTCTAGAGCCATAAAGCCATGTCACAAAATCAGGCTCATTATATATAGGTGACAAATTATCCCAACGTACCTTTTTTTTTCCAACTGACAGTGGTAAATGCAAAATATATTTTCCGGGCAACAAATCCTAATTTTTAGTAGCCTTTGTATTATGTGCTAATTTTATGATCAATATTTGCAGTCCTCGTGATGCAATAAAAATAATATCTACTATAATCATACTCCTATTTCTCTTAATAAGCTTCATAAAAAATGGCACAAAACATCTCCAACAAAACTAATAAGGTCTGAATTTAACAATTACCCCGAAAGATGCGTCTGAGATGCCACTCAATTCCATGAAAATCTTTGGCAACCAACTCCTGGGTCGGAAGCTTCCGAATTATGTCTTGTCATATTCCAACACCAGAGAGAATCAAACCTTAATGTACCAATTAATAATATAGACTGCAAGACTAACATTTACCTTTAGGGAGGTGCAACTTTATTATGAATATACATAATCACTTGGCAATTTTACATGTTGCCTTAAGTAATAAGATTAATATATTTGACATCATAACCATAGTTAATAAAATTGCTTAATTATTTTACCCCCTAGTACATTATGTTGCCTTAAGCAAGGGCATTAATATAACAAAGTGTATGCTCTAAGCAACCCAAATAACAAACAGTAGTTTGAAATACACCTGTTACGTGACATACTCATAACTAATCTTTCGTTAATCACAACAATGAAAGATTTAAAGATAAATCACTCATATTGTGGACAAAATGAATCATCTATATTTAATATATGCATACTCATATAACCAAACAAGGGAACATTCTAACAATTTTTTTAGTACCCCAAACAAAATGAAGCAATCACATTGAAATACAGAGGAAATGGTAATGTTCAAAGTAAGAGGTCTACCTAACGGAATCAGGGCAAATATAAATTAAACTTACTAGCTCAGATTGACATGGTAATGTTCATGTGAATTTCAAAGGAAGGGAGAGTTTAGTATCCAAATCCTAACACAAAATAAAACATGAAAGAATATAATTTTAGAATTCAAACATTAATTCCTTCTTCGATTCCTGCAATATGCAGCTCCTCTAAATTCAATTGGAGACGATTGTGTGACAATTTTTTTTTTGGCATATGGAATAAGAGGAGGAGATGAGAGGGATATAATGTGAGGATTTATATGAGAGAGAGAAACACCAAATCTAGGGTTGGAAGAAAAAAATGGGCAAAAAAAAAAAACTTTTGCTAAAATTTTTGACGCTCCCTCTATTTCTTTGCCCCGAAGTTTAGGCTTTTTACTTCTTATTTTTGGTTAAATGTATGTGTTATTATTTGCACGAAAATTAATTAAAATGTTGCAGTAAATATTTCGAGTACTAAAAAAAGGAAGAAAATTTTACCATCGTGCTTTAAGAAAGGATTTTAAAATTTCCTTGCTAAATGTTACATTTCGTAAGGAAATATTTTCTTGCAAAATGTTTATAACAAGATTATACTTTTAGCAATGATTTTTCCATTTTCCATGCTAATAATACACTTTTAGCAAGGAAACTTTTTTCCTTGCTAAAAAATTTGTTGGTAAAACTAAATTTTCTTGTAGTGAGACCCATCTTTTTAAGGAAATTTGGAGTCATCAACCTCTCAAACTCCACAAGTCCATCGTCGTCTCCCTTAGAAGGGAGCTTGCCAACTTTCTCACTGTCGTCTATGATCAGGGCGAGATCACGTTGTGACACCCCGTCAAATTAAATATCGGGTGATCAGTCCTTTATTAATTAAATCAGAATATCCAGTTGGTTCAGATTATGCATCACTAACGAAATTCTTATTATTAAAACTAACCACCTAATATTTAAAAAGGTTGATGTCAAAATTTTATCTTTCCAACTAATTATAAAACCATTTAAGAAGAATAATTAAACATTCACCATTTAATCCAATCACATAAGAAATGAAATACTGACATAGTAAAAGGGACTGTAGTAAAAATTTCCAGCCTAAAGTCAAATACAATAATCCAATTAAATAAAACCAACAACTAAGAAGAGTATTGAACTAAATCTCAAATTTGTGAATGTGTAAATAGGAAGGGACAACATGTCCAACTGATGCATATACTCAAAATTAAGGAATGATAGACTCCGAAGCGTCTACTACCAAAGTCCTGTAGCTTCCACAGCAACTACAGCTCATCGAATGAATGGAACTCCTAAGCCTAGTGTCCCTGTGGCTCAGCACCTAAAATAATTTGACAAGAAAAGAGATTTTGCAAAAAACGGGTCAGAGCCCGAGTTAAAAACATTTTAAAAATCAACAAGTGCTTAAAATAATTTATTAGCACATATATTTGTCATGTTAAGTTATCGAACTCACTTGGGAATGCTCACCTCTCATCTAGTGTGCATGCTTGGCTAAAATACAAATCCTACTCATTATATTCCCATACTACTATTCCTCCCTATCTAATAACCCATTATAATTTGATATCGTCCCCGATTATTTCCCTCGCAATGTATAATACATACAATCAATCATACTTTAGCTTAAATAGGCATGTTTCCATTTAATACAATTAAGTGTCTGCTACTTAATTCATTTCAATTTTCATTATAAATTTTACCTACTAAATTCACACCGTAGATATCAACACAAATATATACATATATTCACTCTATCTTATATATATATATATATATATATATATATATATATACACACACACACAATATTGCACCCCGAGATACAACTGCGGTGCCTGCATACTCTGCTATCATGTCCCGTTGCATTACTCATTTGCATAAAGGACTAAAAGTTAAGTCTCTCGCGAACCATCAAAACAAAACACATATATTGGAGGCGAACATAGTCCCAAGTTGATGTGCTATGTACATACCTTCGCACCCATACGACCGTCATCACTATCGTTCTCACAGATAGCCCGTATTTAGGTTTTATGCTCTAGTGATACTAATCAATATCCCACCTGAAGGCTCCTCAAGGCATGATTGTCCACAACAAGCAACCTTCGCTCGATAGCAAGCAGCGTAGGTATGTATACACATAATAATTTATTCAACAAGTATACACACAGCTTAATATATGTACAATAGGTATTCTCGTAGCCCAAATTCCTCGAGTTTCTAGATAGTATCATCATATCTACTATTCATATTATTGCCACACTTTGACTTATCTCACTAACATATACCTTTTCTCTAAGGCTCGATTACCCCGCTATATCCCAATGATTATTCTCTCCCTCAACTTTTTACTAACTAGGAATTTAAGTCATTCGATGATAGTGTAGGTTAATTTCTCTCACTTGGACTAACTCATAAAGGTTCTAACTTATCCAGACAAAAAATAAGTGTTATGAAATCTTGTTAGAATTCTCGTTCAAACGAGGTGATTCGAATGAACTTCTGACTTCGAACGAACTCAAAAATCTCGTTGGGATTCTCGTTCGAACAAGGTCGTTCGAACGACCTGGGCAGGTGATACAACACGAATATTGCATATTTGTGCCTTTTATCTTTATGCATTCTAGAACTTTTATGTTCTTAATGTCTATATTTATGATCGTTAACCATACAACCTTGGATTTGGACATATATATGTTTTGCAAGGGTTAATTGTGCTTTTGTAGGTATTGGAACGCTAAAAGTGAGGTTCGGTTGCATTTCGGAGAAGTTCCGTCGTCGAATGCTACTTCAAGGGAAATTTGGTCTTTTTAAACTAACTATTTTTTATGGAATGAAATTACCAACATGTATATCATCAAATTATCTTTCCGTGTCCACTGACCGTGCGTCATTCTGACTCCGCATGTGGAAGTTATGCCCATTTCTGAAAGGTTTCGGTATTTTTTTCTACTTCAAGGGAATTTTGGTAATTTCATACTGCATATTTTAAAGGGTTTTAAAATAGAATCATGTAGATAATTGAATTAGCTTCGCATCGGTTCTGACCACCCCTCATTTCGATTCCGTATGAGGGAGTTATAGTCATTTCCGTGCAACGCGTCAAAATTGGTTCAAAGAGGAAAAGTGGATTGTCTCCAGCCCAAGGAAAATCTCAAAACCACGATCGACCGGTCCCATCAGATATGGACGAAAATTGACTTATTTTGGGTTTTTTGGCTTGGTTTTGTTTGGGATTTTTTGGGGGGTATAAATAGAATGTTTGGGGCTTTTATTAAGGAGATATATTTCATTTTAGGTTAGAGATAGGGGATTGTTGGGCGGAGCTTCTCTTCCTATGGTTTGCACCCATTTGGGTATTGTAAGAACTATTCATTATCTCCTCCATTGTTATTAATTGCTATTTCTTTGTTTAAGCTTTGTGTTGTTCATTTCTTGCTTTCTAATTTAGATTTATTGCTTTATTTATTTGCTTTCCATTTATTGCTTTCTAGTGTAGATTTAATACATGATTTTTACCATGCTTTGTAGCTAGGCTAAATTAGGTTGTATCGGATTGAACTCACCTAGGGTTGACATGTTTCTTTTCTTTGGTGATGGAGTTTTACGAGTCTATTTCGAGTGGGTTGTCCTAGTCATTACGTTTAGGAGATTTGACGGGGCATATCATGTATGCTCCGTGCTTACGACCTTGCGTGCGTAATTTTAGGGTATTTGTTGGCGCCAAAATCTTATTAGACTTTTATGCGAATTTAGGGGTGTGACAACTCTTGATTTAATTAACTATCGAAACGAGACGCAGTCTTAATAACTCGTCGACCCATGTAACCATTTTATACTAATTAACTCGGGTGAGGTATATTCGACGCAACCTATAGTTTTTACTCACTTTTTTAATCTAACTTTATTTTCCCTCGCCTAAATTAATATTTCCCTTTTATGCATCTTTTTCCTTTTAGTTTGTAATCACCTTTTACACTTTTATTTCGGAGTATTAAATCATATAAATTCTAGCAACTCGTCTCTGTGGATTTTCGATACCCGACTTACCGCTGTGCTTGCCTCACGAGTGTAGTAGTAATTTAGGTTTGTTTGTATAGTCACGGCGAGACAGAAAACAACGATTGTGCACTCACATGCGCACACTTCTCGCGCGCTCGTCTCTGTGGATTTTTGATACCCGACTTACCGCTATACTCACCCGTTGAGTGTTGTCATAGTTTTGGTTTTTGTATATTCAGGTGAACCGAATTCAAAAATGACCGGCGTGTAGGTGACTCTCGCGCCGCGACAAAACCTAGTCTATCAAATGGCGCCGTTGTCGGGGACTAGTTTATTTTAGACTTTATTTGATTTAGTATTTCATAGTATTTTCTTTCTATTTGTATTATTTGCTAACCTTTTTGCAGAACTTCCACATTTGAGCACTTAGAATCGCTCAATTTTTTCCCGCGCGCGCTTACTTTGTGGAATCCACCACTTCGAGCCATTTTTGGGGTAAGCATGTCTTATTCCAATTCTTTCGGTAATCCTTGTTATAATTCTCAAAATTCTCATAAACCTATGACTTTCGGTGAATACTTAGAATCCCAAAGTATGACAAATTCAAATACGACTTTGGGCGAGTATAACGAAAGTCAAAATCTAGGTTATTGGAATTTTGATGATGATGATAATGATTTTGGGCCTTTACCTTCTGATAATAGGAATTTTGAAACGAATTCGAATAGTTTTCAAAATTCCTATAATAATGAGTTTTCGTTTAAGTCCGATGGTAATTTTCAAAGTTCCCATTTTCATGGATCCGCACCTCGACCTATGACATTCGGTGAGGGTTTGCGTATGTATGAGAATGAAAAAATTGAAAATTGTTATCGGGAAGAAAGTTGTTTGTGGGAACATGAATTGGATTTATTATTTGAGTTCGACGATGATTTTGCTTCTGAGACTTTTGAAGTCGAGGAATATTTGAACCAAATGAGGTACTTTTACCTACTTTGTAACAAACCATTCTAGACTTTGCCCATCGCGCAATAGATATTGAAAACTAGGATGAAAATGACGTAATATCTATTTGCAATGAAATAATTTCTTCTTTGGCCCCCAAAGAATAACATTTCATTGAAAATGATATTATTTCCTTCGAAACTCAAACTTCATACGATGATGATTCATCTAATGAGTTTTAATTTCTTTCATCCCCACTTTCATTCTCTATCATCATACCGTCACAAGTACCCGATGATTCGGTTTCAAACTTTAATGTTTTAAACATTTTCACCGATGAGGAGTACTTGCTCGAGTCGCCTTCCACGATCGCACTCTGGCCTTCGTGTGCGCCACCTCCCTTTCCAATTTCAAAATCCTTGGGAGGATATTCGGATTTTCTCGATCCCCACATGTTCTTGTCACCCGTTCAATCCAAACCCCCCATCGTCCCTCTAAAACTTTTAATTGACGATGGTTCATTTCTTTTGCCTTACACATGCCTTCCGTTGTTCAAATGGAATTTATATTTTTCGGAAGGCATGCTTGTATGTGAGGGTACACCAGTTATCCTCCAAAGTCAAATCTTTTTTATGGTGGACCCTCAATTATTTAGACTTCTAGTGTACAGTTAGTGTGAAGCCTAAATAGTAGGTTGTATGTAGATAGCTTTGTTTCTTTTTATTTTTTCTTTCCTTTTTAACTTAGTCTAGTGTAAGTAGTTAATTTTTTGTTATTTGTTTTTGCTATTGCTTGGTACTAACTTATTTTGTAGATTCTTTGGACTTGTTCTTATGGGGATCGCTCCAATTTTGGGTAAGATCGCTCTTTTCCTCTCTTTAACTTGGTTCTGAATTTACATTGAGGACAATGTCAGGTTTTAAGTTAGGGGGTGTGGGATATTCTATCCATGTCTTTATTTAGTCCATGTTTTTGCTCACATGTTAGTTACTTAGTATGCTTTCTTAGAAAATTCAAAATTTTCAGAAATATTTTCTTTCTTTTCCCCCCTTTTTTGGGCATCTTGCCTTTGTTTCCGATGATAAATTTCAATAATTGCCCGATCCAATAGACAACTCAATGATGCATGTTCTCGATTTTAGAAGTTGTTAGTCTTTAGTCCTCACTTATTGATATTATGAATAACTTCCTGAATTAAACTTTAATTCCATGAGCACATGCGTTTTCATTGTTATATTGATTTGGTTTAAGATTTTTATAACTCGGTAATCTTTTGTTGCATTGTTTATACTTACACCGACTAAGCTTTGTACCTTTCGTCATTTGTGAGTGTATACACTATTATTTTCTCATTGAAATCGTTGAATTCGTTGGTAATCTCACTATTCTTTTATTTGATCGTTAATTAATTGAGTTCATACTTGAGCATGATTTTCATATATTGTTTTGATTCGAGAATTGCATAAAATTTGTGAAATGATCAAAGGCCATCTTTGTTATATCACCCATATTGACCTTGACCTCACCCTTATATGTTTACCCTAGTCAACCCACTTGAGCCTAAATACTAGCCTTTCGTTTCATAACCCAATTCCCATAACCAACTCTAAATTGGAGTTTTAACCCATACATACACTTTTCATACCTTTGTTTGGAATGTTGCTTGGGATTGAATGATGTTGTTGTGTATTATGGTTGCAATTTAGGCATATGAGAGTTTGAAAAGCAAAGAAAAGAAAGTAGTGAAAAAAGTGAAGAAAAAGAGAAAGCATAAAGTAAAAGAAAACAAAAGAAAACATGAGAAAAAGAAGAAAAGAAAAGAAAGAGAAAGTTGTAAATGTTGTGTATATAGTTCAATAAACTTTGATTACTCTCCCTGATGATATATCTAATGCCTTTTTGGAACTTGTTTTCCATTTTTGAAATCGCCTGCATTTTCCCGAGTTTTCATTTCCGAACACTTTGAATCCGTACATACATATTCTTCGTTTCGTACCTTATCCTAGCCTACATTACAACCCTATAAAAGTCCTATGTGATCCTAGGGTGCATTAATTTAAAAGTCATAATAGTTTTGATAATCTGTGAAAATACATTTCGCCTCCTTTAATATGCGGTATCTTTCATTGAGATTACAATTTTTCATTTTATATATAGCGTTTTTCATCCGTGACATGTGTGCGACCTAGTTTCCATTTACATTTACTCCTTATGCCTGCATGTCCCGTGTGTTAGCTCCCTGTTTCGAGTGAATTCACTTGATGAGTGTAATGCCCTTGAGGATTGAATATATGTTTTCTTTAATGTTTATCCGGTTTATATAAGTTTTTGCCAAATTACACTTTTCATGTGCTCTCTCCCCTCCCACATTTTAAGGTTTCAATTCTATGATGTGCATTCTATAATGTTAATAATTCAGACTTTTGTGTGACTTCATTCACTTTGCTAATAATGCATATGAAATCTTTTTCGCTTTTGTTGGGCTTATCGCATGTTGGTTTGGGCATATTTTGAGGAAATCATATGATGTTTGTGGGTATCATCCCTGAAAACCCTCACGAGACGACACTCGTCCACTAGGGTAACCTAGGGGTTTAACGGCTTATTGCATATGCTAAATGCAATCGTGTTCCCTATGAAAGTGGAAATTATATTTCGATGCACATATAAGTTTTGTATTTCCTTCTGTGGATTGGTTTTGTTTGTTTCATCACTAGGGACTAGCAATGTCTAAGTTAGGGGGTGTGATACATCACGAATATTGCATATTTGCGCCCTTTATCTTTATGCATTCTAGCACTTTTATGTTCTTAATGTCTATATTTATGCTCGTTAACCAGGAAACCTCGGATTTGGACATATATATGTTTTGCAAGGGTTAATTGTGCTTTTGTAGGTATTGGAACGCTAAAAGTGAGGTTCGGTTGCATTTCAGAGAAGTTTCGTCGTCGAATGCTACTTCATGGGAAATTTGGTCTTTTCAAACTCACTATTTTTAATGGAATGAAGTTACCAACATGTATATCATCAAATTATCTTTCCGTGGCCACTAACCGTGCGTCATTCTGACTCTATATGTGGAAGTTATGCCCATTTTCGGAAGGTTTCGGTATTTTCTTCTACTTCAAGGGCATTTTGGTAATTTCATACTGCACATTTTGGAGGATTTCAATACATAATCATGTAGATAATTGAATTAGCTTCGCGTTGGTTCCGACCACGCCTCATTTCGATTTCGTATGAGGGAGTTATAGCCATTGTGCAACGCGTCAAAATTGGTTCAAAGAGGAAAAGTGGGCTGTCTCCAGCCCAAGGCAAATATCAAAACCGCTGTCGACTGGTCCCAAACATGAGGTCAACCGGTCCCATCAGATATGGACAAAAATTGACTTATTTTGGGTTTTTTGGCTTGGTTTTGTTTGGGGGTATAAAAAGAATGTTTTGGGCTTTTATTAACGAGATATATTTCATTTTAGGTTCGAGATAGGGGATTGTTGGGTTGAGCTTCTCTTCCTATGGTTTGCACCCATTTGGGTATTGTAAGCACTATTTATTACCTCCTCCATTGTTATTAATTATTGTTTCTTTGTTTAAGCTTTGTGTTGTTGTAAGGACATTTTTGTCCATTATCAATTTGTATGTCATACGCCGTTACACCGTTGAAGAAGCTCAAGATCGCATCTACATCAACGGATCCGAATATCAAAGTGTCTTCAACATCATAGCCTCTGCGAGAATGAACTTGGTAAAATTTTGTTTTTACGTTCCTTAAAGTTCATATTTAGTATTGGGAAATTTTTATAAAATGTTTTTTATAAAAATAAGAAGTAAGTTTTTTCAAGCAAAATGAGGCTTTTAAAAGTTTTTTAGTTTTCTGGGAAGCCGGACCGATCTGCCTCTGATATACCCGTTTATATCCTCGGCCTGGCTGATGATAACCTCCAAACGGACGACCCTACGAGGGGCCGACCCCTCTTACAGGCTCCATACAACCCCTCAGAGGACCGACCTTTCACCAGGCTCCAGATGACCCGACGAGGAGCCGACCCTTCACCAGGCTTCAGATGACCCTACGAGGGGCCGACCCTTCACCAGGCTCCAGACGACCCTATGAGGGGCCGATACTTCACTAGGATCCAGACGACCCTACGAGGGTACGACAGTATGGGGCAAGAATTGGGCCAGGCTCACTACTGGAAGAAACTTTGCCCTCGGCCTCGGCTCATAGGCCGAGGGTGACATCATGACAGCGCGTGGTTTGGGAGACGCGTGGAACAGTGCGCGTGAGGCTCACATGGCACGTGGAAGACCGTTATAACCAAATCACACCCTCACATGAGGGAATATTATGTCATCATTTGGCATCTACAGGTGTCAACAGGGGGTTGGCTAGATCATCATTCACATGCACCATGCATACTTGGGGGGTACACTACACCCCCCCCAAGACCTATATATACTTGTCACCTACAAACCTACAGGGGATCGATCCATTAACTGTAGCCCTAGCCAAAACTCTGCTTGTACACATAGTAGAGAGAGAGAGAGAGGGTTATGTGCATTGTATCCAAGGCCATTAGTGCCCATACTTAGTGGATCACACACTCACAGTGGATGTAGGCCAAATTGGCTGAACCACTATACATTATTGTCTTATTTCCTCTTATACTCATCCTCTTCTTCATACTTATACACTTATACATCTCAATGGCTGCCATGGCTTCTACTATTTGAGCTCACTATCACTCATCCGGTGGTGCTAAATCTCAGCATCATCAGTTTGGCGCCGTCTGTGGGAATGAGAAGACATCTCTTCCTTTGTACAGCTTGACCTCACTGGGCACTCTGGTGGTGAACCAACACTCCCCCTGAGAGGAGGTGTTTCACCATTGAAAGAGACCCACTAAGGTTCCAAAGCTCACCAGTATTTTCTTCAGTTCAACTTTTGATAGCTCAAGCACATGGCACCTGAGATGCCACTGCCACCACTTCCCCCGCCAAATGAGGGGGGAAGACCCAGTTCCAGTCAGCCGCCGCCTCAGTCTGAGATGGCTGATGTGGCGGCAGCCCTAAAGTCTCTGGCAGCAAGCCAGCGGATGATGCAAGAGCAGTTCACAGCTCTAATCCAGAACATACTAAGAGCACCAGGGGTTTCACCTGAGATGATTACTGCGGCAGCAGCTCCAGGGCAGCATGAGGCCAGGGGACCACCCCAGGCACCACGCAAAGACCTGCCACCCCCTCAGCGGCGTAGGGATGTTGCTGACCCCCGGCGTCTACGCCTGGGGAGGTAAGAAAACCCTTGCCCTGAGGATAGGTATGGAGATCTGGTGGTAGAGGAGGCTCCTATAGAGTGCTGGGAACCCTACGAGGTCTCCAACAACACTGTGCGACCCCTCCAGGACAGTAGGGGAAAGTGCGGGAGACCAAACCCTGATGATCGCCCAAGAGGCTCTGCTTTTGATCGCTTGAGCAGGGGGTCGGCCTTTGAGAGGCTAGGCCTAGTAAATGACTTGCGGGAACAGTTGTCCAGGCCAAGAAGCACCGCGAGATCCAGGGGGGAGGCAGCCGATGGCCGACCCCGAGGACGAGATGACGACCAAAGGGAAGTGAACAGTCGACACATGCCTGCTGCAGCAGAACCCTCCGTCCACCTCGGAGAGGCGGCAGGGGATAACATCGGCCAGGCCGACCCTGTGAGGCCCTGGAATGACTCAATCCAGCGGTTAGAGGATAAGATTGGTGATATATTGAAGAGCCGAGACCCTCTTCAGAGGGGATACACCATAGGCTCACCCTTCATGGCAAAGATAGTCAACTTCCCCACGCCGTCAAAGTTCAAGCCACCTATGGTCACCCCAAGGTATGACGGGAGCACCAACCCCGTTCACCACGTGGAGATGTATCAGTCGGTGGCAGACATATACTCTATCTCAGATGAGATGAGGTGTCGTGCCTTCTCTGGTACCTTGACAGGGGCGGCGCATGTCTGGTACACGTCTCTTCCAAAAAATTCCATTGGAAACTTTAAGCAGTTGGCAGACCTGTTCATCCATAATTTCTGCTTTGGGGTGAGGCCACAGAAGAAGACCACCCACCTGCTCTATGTCAAGCAGGGGAAGAGTGAGAGTCTGAGGGACTATATAGCCAGATTCAATAAGGAGAAGCTGAAGGTGGAAGACTATGATGAGAGCATAGCTATGACAGCCCTGATTGGAGGACTCCAAAAGGGGAAGCTGTTATGGAAGCTTGCTGAAGACCCTCCGAGGACGATGGCTGAACTGTTGTCAACAGCAGGAAAGGTGATGAACGCCGAAGAGGCGATGGCTGCAAAATATGAAGATGAAAGAGGAGGTGCTAGTGGGAGTAAATACCCTAAGAAGAACAAAGAGGGGAAGAAGAGGTCCTCGGATGACAAGTTCGCGGGGTACACCCCACTGACGGTCAGCTGTGAACAGATTCTCAATGAGATTAAGAGTGACCGATCCCTGAAGTGGCCTGAGAAGCTGAGGGCAGCCCCCGGCAAGAGGAATAATAACCTGTGGTGTGAGTTTCACACGTAACGGACAAATGCTTTGCTCTGAAAGACGAGATTGGGAAGATGCTGAAAGAAGGGAAGCTCAGAAAGTACGTCGACAAAGATGTCTTCAAGAGGGGCCGAGGGGACGACCCCAGAAAGAAGCGAGGCGATGCATGCAGAGAAGGTCCTCAAAAAAGAGGGGATGACCCTTCTGATGATGAGGACGACCCTGACCTCCCGCCGAGAGAAGACCACGGCCCTGTCAAGAGGCTTAATATGATCTCGCTCGGAGTGGGAATGATCTCCGGGGGTCTTGCAGGAGGAGGGTCTGAGGTCGCCGACATGAAGGCCCATGTGGCTGAGGCCAAGGCAGTGACGAAGACGGTACACGCGACTTCCCTGGAGGTCAAGTCAGAAAAAAGGAAGAAGGTTGATATGGACACACTGATAGTGGGATTTTCAAGAATGGACTTCAAAGACCTCTTGGCCCCACACGATGACCCTCTCGTCATCACTACCAGGGTGCACGGATGCGAAGTGCCCAGGATCTTGGTAGATGGGGGTAGTTTTGCAGATGTGATGTTTTGGCCATGCTTCAAAGCCTTGGGTCTCAGACGTGCTAGACTCGTCCCTTACCATCATCCATTGATTGGGTTTAGTGGGGAAAAGGTTCACCCCCTTAGGGTATATGAGGCCGATGTGAGGATGGGGGACGAGTGGCCGAGATGGCTCACCAAGAAGGTCAGTTTCTTTGTGATGGATGAGCAGGTGTTTTCGGCCTACAACATCATACTGGGGCGTGTATCCCTCAAGGGGTTTGAAGTCGTGCCCTCTACGGTCCATCAGATGATCAAATTTCCAACCCCTTACGGGGTGGGGGAAGTTCAGGGAGACCAGACGGCAGCGAGAGAATGTTACTACAACTCCGCTGAAGAAAGGGAGGCACACAAGAGGGCTACAGCCACTTACAACATTGATACCCTAGACCCCAGGGACGAGACGAAGCTCAAAAAAGGAGAGGCCGCCGAGGAGGTAAAACCCATCATCCTCGATGAGGATGACCCGGGAAAAACCGTCCAAGTTGGCAACTCTCTTAAGCCCAATATCAAGGAAGACCTCATCAAACTGTTAAGGAGAAGACGAAGCGTCTTCGCCTGGAGTCATGTAGATATGCCGGGGATCGACCCTGAAATCATGTGCCACAAGCTCAATGTGGTAGAGGGAGTGAAGCCGGTAAAGCAGAAAAGGAGGATTTACTCTAGAGAGAAGTACGAGGTCATCAGGGATGAGGTCAAAAAATTAGAAGACGCTGAATTTATCAGAGAGGTCATCTACCCTGAATGGTTGTCCAATGCAGTCATTATCCCAAAGGCCAACGGGAAGTGGCGAATGTGTGTGGACTTCACAGATCTCAACAAGCACTGCCCCAAAGACAGCTTCCCTCCCCCCCGCATTGACCAGATGGTAGACGCTACTGCAGGCCATGAGCTCATGAGTTTTATGGATGCCTACTCAGGGTACAACCAGATCTTCATGAACCCTGAAGACTCGGAGAGGACTGCCTTCATCACTGATAAGGGGACATACTGCTATAGGGTCATGCCCTTTGGTCTAAAAAATGCGGGGGCAACGTACCAGCGCCTCGTAAACAAAATGTTCGAAGACCAAATTGGGAAGTCCATGGAGGTCTACGTGGATGACATGCTGACCAAGAGTTTGAAGGCAGAGGATCATGTGGCAGACCTGGAGAGGACCTTTAATACGATGGACAAATACCAGATGAAGCTTAACCCGGCCAAATGTGTCTTCGGGGTCGGGGCAGGGAAGTTCCTGGGGTTCATTATCAACCAAAGAGGCATCGAGGCCAATCCTGAAAAGATAAAGGCCCTTATAGAGATGAAGACCCCCAAATCCATTAAAGACGTTCAGAGGCTTACAGGGAGAGTGGCTGCCCTGAACAGATTTCTGTCAAGGGCCACAGACAGGTGTTTACCATTCTTCAAGATCCTCAGGAAGGCCTTTGAATGGAGTGAAGAGTGTGATGAGGCTTTCAAGGAGCTAAAATCATACTTAGGGTCTCCTTTGCTGCTGTCACGACCCGTACAGGGTGAACGACTTTACGTGTACCTCGCCGTCTCAGAGTCGGCCATCAGCGCAGCCATTGTGAGAGACGAAGACGGAATATAGAAGCCTGTGTATTTTAACAGTAAGGCACTCCAGGGGACAGAGCAAAGATACCCGAGGATGGAGAAGTTGGCCTACGCCTTGATCCATGCCTCGAGGAAGATGAAGCCGTACTTCCAGTCCCATACAATGGTCATCCTCACCGACTCTCCTCTTAGGCAGGTCCTACACAAGCCAGAAAAATCAGGTAGGTTGATGGCCTGGGCTATAGAGCTGGGGGAGTTTGACATTGTGTATCAACCTAGGACTGCCATTAAGGGACATGCATTGGCAGACTTCGTGGCTGAGTTCACTTGGGAAGATGATGAGGTCGAAGGTGAGACCCTTGGGATGACGGATACAGAAGACAGACCCGCCGACACACCCGCAGATAGGGCCGAGACAAGCACTGCTAGAAAAAAAGCGACTGAAAACGAAGAGGGAAAATACATCTTTAGACAGGGGTCCCTCTCTGAGGGAAATTTTTCAGAGGGAAAGACTCTGTGGAGCCTCTTCGTTGACGGGTCCTCCTGTGACAGTGGAAGTGGGGCTGGACTGATACTGTCAGCACCCGATGGCACAAACGTCGAATACGCCCTGAGGTTCAACTTCAAAGCCTCCAACAACGAGGCTGAATATGAGGCCTTAGTAGAAGGCCTCTCGTTGGCCAAGTCTCTTAGTGTCGGCCAGATTCTGGTCCATAGTGATTCAAGTCTAGTGGTCAATCAGATACTAGGGGCCTACGAGGCTAAGGACGAGAGAATGGCTAGATACCTCGAGAAGGTGAGGTCACTACTGAAAGGCTTCAGAGAAGTAAAATTAAAGAGGATACCTAAGCTAGACAACGGCCGTGCTGATGCCCTTGCGAGATTGGCCTCGGCGACTAGGAAAAACATCAGGAGGACGGTCCTAGTGGAAATTTTGCTTCAACCAACTATTGAGGACCCCGAGGGAACACTTGGCAATTGCCTAAATGTCTCTCAAGAAGCTTCGTGGATGGACCCCCTGATCAGATACATTAAAAAGGGTGAGATGCCAGAAGCAAGGCAAGAAAGGAAGAAGCTGAGGTACAGGGCTGCAAAATTCACTGTCATCGGAGACACCTTGTACAAAAAGGGGTTTTTGCTCCCCTTACTTAGGTGTGTGCATCCCTCAGAAGTCCCTTCCTTTTTGCAAGATGTGCACGAAGGATCGTGCTCAAGCCATATCGGGGGCAGATCCTTAGCGAAGAGGGTGATCACCCAAGGCTACTGGTGGCCGACCTTGGGGAAAGACGCCGCAGCATATGTAAAAAAGTGTGATAAATGCCAAAGATTTGCTACCATCCCTCATCAACCCCATCATCCTCTTACCTCCATTACATCTCCGTGGCCGTTCGCAGTGTGGGGGATTGACCTGGTAGGGCCCTTACCAAGAGCAGTCAATAACTATCGGTTCCTCATTGTAGCGATTGACTACTTCTCAAAGTGGGTAGAGGCCGAAGCGATGGTCACAATTACAGAGCAGAATACCTTCCAATTCATCTGGAAAAATGTGATATGCAGGTATGGTCTGCCCAACACCCTCATTTCAGATAACGGGACGCAGTTCAAGAATACCTCTCTGTAGAAGTACTGTGAGAGGGTAAATATCAAACGATTTTTCTCCACCCCAGGCCGACCTCAGGCCAATGGGCAAACCGAAGTAACAAACAGGACAATCCTAGATGGAATCAAGAAGAGGCTTGAGGAGGCAAAAGGAAGATGGGTCGAGGAGTTATATGCCGTACTGTGGGCATACAGGACGACAGTGAGCCTCTATACCGGACCGATCCGCTTACTGCAGATTCAGTAAACCCCGGACCGAAAGCGAACCGAAGAAACCGATTTTTAAAAGAACCGATCCGAGGTCGGACCGATCCGTCTCCAAGTCGGACCGGTTCGCCTGGGATAAATTTGGCCAGATCTGTTCGAGATTTTTTAGGCTCAAAGTTTTCTTATTTAAGCCAACTTCGAGGAGTTGTTTTATAAGACTTTTCAAGACGATTTTCAGAGTCCTAAATACTCTAAGTCTTCACCTTTTTGAGTCCCAAGACTCTTTTTGATTCACACACAAAAATCCCAATTACTTTTGTGAATCTTTTGGAACCCTAGAACACAAGCTTTGCTATTGTTCAACCTTTGTGAGGAGATCGTTGTAACCGAGGGCTTCGTGTCATTGCTGAGGGAGTCTCTACAAAGTGTTATGACTGCGTGTCATTAAGGAGAGCTGCGGTTCTACCTTTGTTGTTTGGGCTGCGAGTCCTTGGAGGGTGCTGCGTGTATTCTCTTGCTGAGTTCAAGACTGCGTGTCTTTGTGGGTTGGCTGCGCGTTAATCCATTGCAGATTTCTCTTATGTAATTGTAAGTTGCGACTTGTATATTCATAGTGAAATAAAGGTTTTACCCGAAAGGGGTTTTTTCCTGAAATCTGTGTCTCAGCATATTTTGTGTCACATGCTTTATTTATTTATGGGTTGACACACGCACCTTAGATGCATGTTTAGGGGATGGAATTAAATAAGGGTTACTTGGAAACTTGAGAATCTAGTTTAATCAATTATCACACAGTCTTGTTTTCTCAAATTGGTATCAGAGCAGGTTGCGCTAATTTATTACGTATTCCTATTTTCCGCAAAATAATGTGATATTGATTTTTTTGAAAAATCAGTTTTGTGAAAATTCACATTTTTTTCTTATGGAGCACTTATATAATCAGATGCCTATTTTTGACGGGTCTAATTATGCCTACTGGAAAGCTCGTATGAAATCTATTTTAAAATCTATTGACGAGCGTGTTAAGTTGCTTTGCGAAAATGGTTGGACTCCTCCCACGGTCACTGTTAATAACATCACCACTTTAAAACCCGTGTCAGCCTGGACTGAAGATGATTATAAATTGTCCAATTTTAATTCCCGTGGTCTGAGTGCTATTTCTGGAGCTGTCTCTCCTGATGAGTTTCGCCGAATTATGACGTGCACCACGTCTAAAGAGGCTTGGGATGTTTTGAAATTGACACATGAGGGTACGAACGCGGTTAAAGAATCAAAATTACAAAATTTGGCCACCCAATTTGAAACTATCACCATGTCTGAGTCTGAATGCTTTGATTGTTTTTATGCTCGTCTGTCAGACATTGTTAACACATGTTTGTTAAAAAGATTTTGAGATCTCTCCCAAAACGCTTTATTCCTAAAGTCACTGTTTTGAACTCTTTGGGAAACTTGAAATCACTCAAGTTGGAAGAACTTGTAGGAGATCTTCAAACCTATGAGATTGACATGTTTCCCAAAACCATTAAGGCTAAGGATAATGGCATTGCTTTAAAGACTCATTTTAAGAAAAAGACAGAAAAAGTTTGTGAGTCCGATTCTGAGGGAGATTTTGATTTTAATGATATGGCCTTGTTTGCGAAAAATTTTAAAAAATTTCTCAACATGAACAAAAATAATTCTTCCAATAAAAAGAATTTTTTTGAGAAAAATAAAAAGAAAGGAAAGGCCAAAGAAAGTGGTGAGAGGGAAAAAGAGAATGATTTTGATGAGGAGTGTGAGGAAGATTTTGAGAACGTCACTTGTTTTGAATGTGGGGGTAAGGGACATAAGTCGTTTGAGTGTCCTACGTGGCTTAGAAAGAAAGGAAAGAAAGTATCTATTCCCGCCACACTTAGTGATAGTAGTGAAGGTTAGGGTGATGAGACTAGTGGTGAGAAGTTTATAGATTTTTCTAGTCGTGTGAGCACACCCACATTGTCCCACAATAGTGCACACGAATGTGATAGTGATGGTTTGAGCACTTCAAGTGAGGGAGAAAGTGAGAGTGAAAGTGGAGATGAAAGTGAGCTCCAAAAAGCTTTTAGAGATTTGTACACCGAGACCTTGAAAACAAAGAAGTATAATCGTGATTTAGGTCGTCGGGTTTTAGATTTGGAGAAAGAGAAGGAGGTTTTAAGAAAGGAGAAGTGTGATTTGACCGACACGTTGTCTAGTCTGATGACACGTGTATCCCAACTCGAGAGTGATCTTGAACGTGCCAGGGTGGTCAAAGTCAAGTTTGAGAATGCACCTAAGAAGGTTGAAAAGGTGGTTCTTAAGGGTAAAGGTGAGAAGTTAGGAATAAGTCATGACGGTGCTTCTGCTTCCCAATTAGCACCCGAGCCGGTTCCCACTTTAGTGACAGTTTCACATGTGTCTCACCCTAACCACCTAGGCGTCCCATTCCTATTAGGAAAGTGCGTCCTAGAGTTTTTGAGAGAGGTGTTCCTAGGTCTATTTATGTTTGCTCACATTGCAAGAGGAGAGGACACCTTAGGGAATTTTTCTTTAAGTTGGGTTATGTGTCACGTTTTGCCTCTACACGTGTTTCTGGCACACATGCACCCACACATGATACTTTACATGCTCCCGGAGACTACATGAGAGAGTTTGCACATTTAGGAGAGCAAGTTAAGTTTTTAGTCAAAACTTCACAAGAACTGATGGAGGTTTTTCATAAGTTGTCACCACCTTTGGAAAACCCCTCCGCACCTAATGATTGAGGTTTGACTTGTTTACTAGCATAGGGTGATTTTCATGATGTCATTGTTTGCCTATTGCTAGTATGTATCATTTTGTATGTTTTATTTTTTAAAAAATTTTGAAAAATACAAAAAGATTTTATTTTGAGAAAATTTTGAGAAAATCCAAAAAGATTTTTGTATTTTTTTGCACCGTTTATGGATGGAAACTTAGGATAACCAAGTCACAACATCATTCCATTTTACATGTGACTATTTGATAGTGTTTTGAGACAATAGGTCAATTCATCCATGTGCTTTATAATGTTTGGAGTCATTAAGATGTAATTAAGTGTTACTTCCTACATGTTTGACTCATGTTTCCTTTAATGCACACTTGCACGGATTTGTTTGATTATTGTGCTTGTCTTATCACATGTTGGTTGGGTGTTTTCACTTCAATCCTGTCCTTAAAACGAACCAAGCGCGATAAATTTTGATAAGAAAATTGTGCATATAAAAACCGTTTTGTGAGTTTGTGTGCTTTGTTTGAAAAACGGGGAGGGGTTGCGAAAGGTAATTATCTATCCTTTACGCAAAAGCCACCGTTAAAAAGGACCTAAAAATGGAGCAATTTTATTATCCGAGGTCCAAAGAGGTTAAAAGAGCCCGAAAAAAATTGAATGGCAATAAAAAGAAATACATGCCAAATTATGGGCCATTTAGGTTTTTGCACCAATTCTCCAAAGTTTGAGAATTTAGATTACCTCTAAAAGAAAATATATACGAGGGAGTTTGGTTGGAGAATTTAAAACGGGTTTGCACGTCCTTGAAATGCTTGAAAATGCGCTACATAGTTTTGGACGTTATTGGTGTGGAAATCATTTTGACTTTGATTTGTTGATTTGCATAAGACGATGTCATCTAAATTCAACAATCTTTACACCTAAGGATACTTTTGATGTTCATTCGTTAGGAGTACACATATGCATCATGCACATATGATTGATTGAGTTGATTTACCTATCGAATGTGTTCACACCCATTCATTCCATTTCCATGACTTGGTTGTTTGAGTCTAAATCCATGGTGTAATTTTTGTATCATATTTGTTCAAATTGGTATCTTATTTCTGCACGAAAAATTTGAAAAAATTCAAAAATAGTTTGTGAAGATTTGTTTGAGCGTCTCCTTGCAAGAGCACGTTGACCATATTGTTTGATGCCCTATTTTGTATACCGTGACACCCCGATTTTGCTTATTTGATTCATTCTTATCATTTGTCTATTTGGGGACATCATAAAAAGGGGGAGAAAGAATTATCATATTATGGGGGAGTTTGTATTTTGGGGGAGTTTTTGAGATGTAGCTTATGTTTTTATCATATATTGGTATCCATGTTTATCTCATTTCAAACTCGATATGTCACGTGGTATTTGCTTTGTCTCATGTGTGTAGGTATAAAGATTGAAGATCAATATGTTGCACACCCTGATGAGAAAAGCTTTGAGATTTGATGATTGTTGAAGATTGAAGAACAAACGATGAAGATTTATACCTTTGTATCTTTCCATCTTTAGGGTTCATGGGAGGGTAGATTTGTATAGGTCATAAGTTGATAATTTGGATATTTTTTATGTATGTACCGGCATAGACGTAGGGGGAGATTTGTAAGGACATTTTTGTCCATTATCAATTTGTATGTCGTACGCCGTTACACCGTTGAAGAAACTCAAGATCGCATCTATATCAACGGATCCGAATATCAAAGTGTCTTCAATATCATAGCCTATGCGAGAATGAACTTGGTAAAATTTTGTTTTTATGTTCCTTAAAGTTCATATTTAGTATTGGGAAATTTTTATAAAATGTTTTTTATAAAAATAAGAAGTAAGTTTTTTCAAGCAAAATGAGGCTTTTAAAAGTTTTTTAGTTTTCTGGGAAGCCGGACCGGTCTGCCTCTATACCGGACTGATCCGCCATCGGACCGGTTCGCCCCTCAACCGAACCGATCCGCTTGATGCAGATCCAGTAAACCCCGGACCGAAAGCGAACCGAAGAAGCCAATTTTTAAAAGAATCGATCCGAGGTCGGATCGATTCGCCTCCAAGCCGGACCGGTCCGCCTGGGATAAATTCGGCCAGATCTGTTCGAGATTTTTTAGGCTCAAAGTTTTCTTATTTAATCCAACTTCGGGGAGTTGTTTTCTAAGACTTTTCAAGACGATTTTCAGAGTCCTAAATACTCTAAGTCTTCACCTTTTTGAGTCCCAAGACTCTTTTTGATTCACACACAAAAATCCAAATTACTTTTGTGAATCTTTTGGAACCCTAGAACACAAGCTTTGCTATTGTTCAACCTTTGTGGAGAGATCTTTGCAACCGAGGGCTGCGTGTCATTGCTGAGGGAGTCTCTACAAAGTGTTATGACTGCGTGTCATTAAGGAGAGCTGCGGTTCTACCTTTGTTGTTTGGGCTGCGAGTCCTTGGAGGGTGCTGCGTGTATTCTCCTGCTGAGTTCAAGACTGCGTGTCTTTGTGGGTTGGCTGTGCGTTAATCCATTGCAGATTTCTCTATGTAATTGTAAGTTGCGACTTGTATATTCATAGTGAAATAAAGGTTTTACCCGAAAGGTTTTTTTTCCTGAAATCTGTGTCTCAGCATATTTTGTGTCACATGCTTTATTTATTTATGGGTTGACACACGCACCTTAGATGCATGTTTAGGGGCTGAAATTAAATAAGGGTTACTTGGAAACTTGCGAATCTAGTTTAATCAATTATCACACAGTCTTGTCTTCTCAGTTGTTCATTTCTTTCTTTCTAATTTAGGTTTATTGCTTTATTTACTTGCTTTCCATTCATTGCTTTCTAGTGTAGATTTAATTCATGATTTTTACCATGCTTTGTAGCTAGGCTAAATTAAGTTGTGTCAGATTGAACTCACCTAGGGTTGACATGTTGCTTTGCTTTGGTGATGGAGTTTTACGAGTCTATTTCGAGTGGGTTGTCCTAGTCATTACGTTTAGGAGATTTGATCGGGCATATCATGTATGCTCCGTGCTTACGACCTTACGTGCGTAATTTCTGGGGTATTTGTTAACGCCAAAATCTTATTAGACTTTTATGAGAATTTAGGGGTGTGACAACTCTTGATTTAATTAATTGTCGAAACGAGACGCAACCTTAATAACTCGTCGACCCATGTAACCATTTTATACTAATTAACTCGGGTGAGGGATATTCGACGCAACCTATAGTTTTTACTCACTTTCTTAATCTAGCTTTATTTTCCCTCGCCTAGATTAATATTTCCCTTTTATGCATCTTTTTCCTTTTAGTTTGTAATCACCTTTTACACTTTTATTTCGGAGTATTAAATCATATAAATTCTAGCAACTCGTCTCTGTGAATTTTCGATACCCGACTTACCGCTGTGCTTGCCTTGCAAGTGTAGTAGTAATTTAGGTTTGTTTGTATAGTCACGGCGAGACAGAAAACAACGATTGTGCACTTACATGCGCACACTTCTCGCGCGCTCGTCTCTGTGGATTTTTGATACCCGACTTACCGCTATACTCACCCGTTGAGTGTAGTCGTACTTTGGGTTTTTGTATAGTTCAGGTGAGCCGAATTCAAAAATGACCGGCGCGTAGGTGACTCTCGCGCCGGGGCAAACCCCAGTCTATCAGCAGTTCTTCGAACGAGAATTTCGAGAGTACCCGTCTTCTTCCAAACTTCATTTTTCCCAATTCTTTCCTCATCCAAATGCCTCTAAAATTTATCCCCACTCCCAATCAATGATTCTAAACCATTCCTAATCAATATAGGGTACTTTCTAACATAATTTACATGGAAATTCTTTACATAATCATAGGGAATCTAAACTAATGTCGTAAATCTCAAAAAGTCCATTAATAATAAACCCACCATGAGCAATCACTCAAACCCCCCTGTTGATACCAAATTTAGTCTGCTGACGTGGACCATTCACTTGAAGACACGTGTCAACCTACGTGGCAATTACAAATACTTCCAATGAACAAGACACTACCTCCGAGCAACTCAAGCTCCCCGAGCAACTCAGGCGGTCCGAGCTACTTAGCGTGCGGAGCATCCAAATCAAGAGAATAAAAAAGACGGCTGCGCATTAAATGCTCATTATTATCGTACATATGTATATGTCTACTAGATAACAACGCATTGTCCTTTCACATGTACAGCCTCAAGGCTATAAATACATTTTAACCTCCTCATTAGAAGGGGACTTTGGCTCTCTTGGTAAACCTATTATCGAGATTCCAAATAAACAGTCAAGCAATACAGATTAGTGGACGTAGGCCATTCTCACAAGGCTGAACCACTTTAAAAATCCTTTGTCTTATTTATTCATTTTATCTGTGATTGATTAATTAGAGATAATCTAGTTTTTTGCACCAACAGATTGACGTCGTCTGTGGGAAACGACTGTACTTATCATTTTTCACCAAAACAATTCATCATCTATGGCTGATAATCCGAAATCCAATAATCGAAACACTGGGGTCCATCCAAACCTTTCTACTCCCCCAAATGTTCAAGATCTGGCAGGCATAATGGATAATTAAGCTCAAGGGCAAACGTCCATGCAAGAAACCATGCGTCAACTTATACAAACTGTTCAAGGTGGAGTGCCGGCCCAATCAGGACAACGAAGTGTTCAAAGAAATACCCATCTACCATCCTCAAGAACTAGAAGAACGTTATTCTCAATCCAGATGTATCGGGTTATATCGTACTGAAAGATCCAGTGATCCTTCGTATCAACCAGGCCGGACTTCATTAGTACGAGCTACTAATTCCCATCGAAATGTCACTCTCACCCCATAAAGGACCATTGCAATAGAAAGGTTGAGTAGAGTATCTCCTTTTGATCAATTGGGCCCTAGGAGGAATAAAAGTCCTCCTAGGATTGCGTCGAGGAACTCTCAACGACCATCCGACCTAAGGGAAGGCTCTGCTCAATCACGCCCAGCTGCTCGTAATGAAAGAACCCAAGAAGAAAACTCAACACGATCAGTTGCTCGAACAAACAGGACCGAGGAGGGAAACGAAGCATGGAAAGGCTTTATTCAAAGGTTGGAGGACAGATTAGGATAAATGGCTAAGGCCAAGAATCCTCTACAAAGAACTTTTGTCCGAGGAACACCATTCGTACAGGCAATTGTGGATTTTCCCACACCATCAAAGTTCAAGGCTCCTATGGTGACGCCTAAATATGATGAAAAAACTGACCCTGTCCTTCATATAGAACAATACCAAGCTACTGCCGATATCTATGCGGTCCCAGATGAGATGAGATGTAGGGCATTTTTAGGAACTCTCATCGGGTCAGCCCAGATATGGTACAACAACCTTCCTCGGGGGAAGATTGCGACTTTCTTTCAACTCGCAGAGTTCTTTATAGGGAATTTCTATTTTGGAGCGAAACCAGTCAAACGAGTAGCACACTTGCTGAGTGTTAAACTGTAAGGACATTTTTGTCCATTGTCAATAGGTATGTCATACGCCGTTACACCGTTGAAGAAATTCAAGATCGCATCTACATCAACGGATCCGAATATCAAAGCATCTTCAACATCATAACCTGTGCAAGAATGAACTTGGTAAAGTTTTGTTTTTAAGTCCCTTAAAGTTTCATACTTAGTATTGGGAAATTTTTATGAAATGTTTTTTTATAAAAATAAGAAGTAAGTTTTTTCAAGCAAAATGAGGCTTTTAAAAGATTTTTTATTTTCTGGTAAACCGGACCGGTCCGCCCCTTTTAAAAACGAACCGATCCGCCTCCGGACCGGTCTGCCTCTATACCAGACCGATCCGCTGTGCATAGAACCAGTATACCCCGGAGTAGGCCTGTCAACGGGTCGAAGACGGGTAGGGTTTAGGTAGATCCAGATCCGTGTAATCGGGTCTTCATCGGGTTCGGGTTTGGGTCCGGGTCTTCATCGGGTCTACAATATTGGATCCAGACCCGGATCCGTTCGGATCTTCGGGTCTCAGGTTCGGGTCCGGGTCTGGTCAAATATGTACATTTATTTTATATTTATTTTATTTTATTTTATCCCCCTTCTTTATTATTTAATCTTAAATTAAAATATTTTGCAATGTATTGTAGAATATTATTAGTATAAATAAAACATATATTACTTATATTTATTATATACATAAATATATATTTTTATATATAATACTTACATGTTATATTGATAAGATATATTTATAAATATATATAAATTTATAGTATATATGTATATATATACAAAATAATAATGTACAATTCGGGTCGGGTCTTCAGGTCCGGGTCTTGTATAAGATCCAGACCCTACCCGTTTAATAAACGGGTCTTTGGGTATTCGGGTCTTCGGGTCTCGGGTCCAAAAAAATATGCTCATACCCTATTATACGGATCGGGTTCGGGTCGGATCCGGGTCCAGACCCGACCCATTGACAGGCTTACCCCGGATCGTAGGCAAACCGAAGAAGCTACTTTAAAAAACGAACCGATCCGAGGTCGGACCGATTCGCCTCCAAAACGGACCGATCCGCTCCGGATAATTTCGAACAGTTCCGTGAGATGTTTTACCACCAATTCAAGTTTCCTATAAATATACCTATTTCGGTGGTGTATTTTTTATGTCTTTGAGAAAACGTTTCTAAGAGTTTAAACACAACAAGACTTCGGTTTTTGATGTGCCAAACATCTTTTTGATTCACACACAAAAATCCCAATTATTTTTGTGAATCTTTTGGAACCCTAGAACACAATCTTTGCTATTGTTCAACCTTTGTGGGGAGATCTTTGCAACCGAGGGTTGCATGTCACTGCTGAGGGAGTCTCTACAAAGTGTTATGGCTGCGTGTCATTGAGGAGAGCTGCGGTTCTTCCTTTGTTGTTTGGGTTGCGAGTCCTTGGAGGGTGCTGCGTGTATTCTCTTGCTGAGTTCAAGACTGCGTGTCTTTGTGGGTTGGCTGTACGTTGATCCATTGCAGATTTCTCTATGTAATTGTAAGTTACGATTGATATATTCATAGTGAAATAAAGGTTTTACCCGAAAGGTTTTTTTTTTCCTGAAATCTGTGTCTCAGCATATTTTTGTGTTACATGCTTTCTTTATTTATGGATTGACACACGCACCTTAGATGCATGTTTAGGGGTTGAATTAAATAAGGGTTGATTGGAAACTTACGAATTTAATTTAATCAATTATCACACAGTCGTACTTTTTCATAGACAGAAGCCAGAAGAAAGTACTAGGGACTACATTACTCGTTTTAATAACGAGAAACTTGAGGTAATTGATTACGGGGAGAAAACAACAATTACTGCTATGATGAGTGGGCTATTGCCAGATAAGTTGTACTACACTTTGGCCAAAGATTTGCCTACGACCATGGCAGAACTAATGGCAAAAGCAGCCAAAATCATGAACGCTGAGGAAGCCATGGCTGCGAAGAAGAATACAGAAAATAAGGAGACCAAGGTTGAAGTTGGTAAAACCAAAAAGAAGGATCAGAAGAACAATGGTGGCAACAGGCCGTCAAAAGGAAAGCAAGCACTGGAGAAGATGAGGAAATTTGGAAATTATACTCCCTTGAAGGTAGAAATAAATCACATTCTAGAGGAGATTAAGAGCAACGAGGAGTTAGCCTGGCCAGGGAAAATGAAGGCAGATCCTGACAAAAGGGACAAGTACAAATATTGTGAATTCCACAAAGACCATGGTCATACGGCCAAGCGTTGCATAGCTCTCCAAAATGAAATTGAAGCACTCATCAGGTGAGGAAAATTAGCTAAGTATGTTGATCACCAAAATAATGGAAAGACCAATAATCGAGGAAGGCAAAGATCTAAATCTCCTCATCGAGCAAAAGAAGACAAGAAGAGAGATCACGAAGATGATCCAGAAGATGACCCCGATCTCCATAAAAAACCAAGACAGCCAGAGCGTGAGGTATTTTTAATCCATTTTGGATCATTTGAAAGTAATGTTATTACAGGTGGAGATGCAGGAGGTGGAGATCTTACTGCGGAGAGGAAAGCTTACCTCAATGAGGATCAAGCTTGCTCGTACATACAACGAATAAATTTGGCTGAAGATGATCGCCCGAGGAAGGTGAATAAGGACAAACTGATCATCATTTTCTCTAAAAATGACCTGGCAGGTGTGCTATATCCTCATGATGACCCATTGGTGATCAAAATGAGAATGAAGGAAGTGGTGATTTCACGGGTGCAGGTGGACAATGGTAGCTCTGCAGACATCATGTTCTACCCATGCTTCGATAGTTTGAACTTGAAGTTAGCCCAGTTGGAGCCCTATCATAGGCCCCTCCTTGGTTTTACTAGCGAGAAGGTTTTTCCACTTGGGACGATCAAGTTGGATATGCTTATCGGTACATGGACTGCTTGTCGAACAGAAAGAGTATGCTTTTTCATAATGGATAAAAATGTCCAATCAGCTTACAATATCATCATGGGAAGGGTAGGTCTGAAGAAGTTCGAAGCAGTACCATCTACTGTACATCAATGTTTAAAATTACCAACCAACTTTGGAGTGGGAGTGGTGAAAGGCGATCAGAAAGTAGCTCGGGAATGCTACTATTCATCTATCGAACAGGAGGAATGCGAAGAATCCAGGAAGAATACTATTACCTATCAAGTGGATAAAATAGAAGATGCAGAGATTGAAACATTAGACCCTAGAGACGAGTCTCAGCTCGTGAAGGGCCAGGTCATGGAAGCTACCGAAAGTATCATTCTGGAGGACGAGCACCCAGAACGAACAACCCAAATTGGTGCGTCATTGGATGTATCAATAAAACAGGAACTGATAGCATTTCTAAGGTGCAAAAAATAGACCTTCTCATGGAGTCATGAATACATGCCAGGGATAGACCCGAATTTCTTGTGTCACGAGCTCAACGTGAATAAGGAAATCAAGCCAGTGAAGCAGAGAAGAAGAGTGTTCAGTCCTGAAAAGAACCAAGCTATACAGGAAGAAGTGGAAAAACTACAAAAAGCCTTTTTTATTGAGGATGTCAAATATCCTTATTGGCTAGCAAATGTGTTTCCAAGCTCAATATAAGTATAACATCAGCACCACCAGATAAGGTGTTTCCAAGCTCAATATAAGTATAACAATGGCAACACAGCTATATAAAGAAGATAGGAGAATAAGGTGAGAAGATGAGGAGAATACACCGGTATATAAGTGGTTCAGCCAATTCTGGCCTACGTCCACTGTGAGTGTGTGAGTAATATCACTGGAAGATGGCACTAATGGCCATGGATACAATCTCTCAAGCTTTCTCTCTCTACTGTGAATTTAGACAGAGTTTTAGCTAGGGTTTAATAACTGGGATCCCTTTGCAAGGTAGGGGATGATCCCTATATATAGTGCCTAGGGGGTGTAATGTACCCCCCATGCATGTAATGTGCATGTGTGTGGTAGCCTCACCAATGGGAGAGTGCCATCTGTCACTGCCACATGTAAGTAATGATGATGAAATATTCTCCCCACATGTGGGGAATAATCTTGTTACAACTGATTTGTGCCCATGTGTCCTTATCCAAATGTTCAACAGATGCTCGGCCGCCATGTTGGTGGATGACCTCGGCCTAGGAGAGGCCGAGCTGTAAAGGCTTGATATTCGTCCAATTCGGGATGTGTCATAGAGAGTCTCGGTCTGGTCTCAACCGAGACATTATGCTGGGGTCGGCTCCAGCCGAGGTAGGAATGATTCCATGCTGACGATTACTAAGGCTTCTTGTGACCTCGGCCCAAGCCGAGGTTGAACCGGTTCCAAGCTGAAGGTTATCAAGTCTCCCTGTCACCTCGGCCTACCCTCGACCGAGGTTGCCATACCCAGGTATATGAGAATGCTGTTGACGCCTGTGATGCGCATAGTGTCCATTGGGAGTGTAGATGGTAGTGTCGGCCTAGGCCGACCCTGGTCTGGCCGAGGGATGATATCGTGGGCCCATGGCTTATCTTGGGTCGATCAATATCTCGGCCATCATCTCGGCCGAGGTTGGTGTCTCTGGGCCGAGGTAACACTTGGGGCATATCAATCACCCCCCAGCCCTTAGTTATATGCGAGAGCAAGTGGCTAGGGTATTGCTTCACCTCCGAGGCCTGTCCGTCCCAGGCTAATACCTGCATGACACCTATCCCAAGCTAGGGCGTGCAAACTTGGCTGGCGTGTGCTGTCAGTTGTCCCTTGGGTTTCCCAAGGCAATGATGGGCCTTGGGAAGTGTGCCCAAGTACTTAAGGGTTTAAACCCTTCCTTTATCTTCCTTCTTCTTCATTTCGTTCCCGCGCACACTGTTCTTGCGAATTTTCTCTCTAAGCTCCTCCACTCAATCGTTCTTCTGCAAAGGATTTCGTCGATTTTCTTGCGAGTTTTCATTTCACTCATCGATTCATTCTCCAGCTACTTCTTCCTTTCTATTTCCTTTGTTTCTGGTATTTGGTTTTCATTTTTCGGCGTGTTTTTGAGTTTTTCGGTGAGCTTCATTAACTCAGGCGACCTGCGTTTTCTTGAAACTTCTAAGTTTGATCTTTAAACTTCTTTGTTTTATAAGTCAATCGTGTTTGTAGTTTTAGGAGTTTTTCTTAAGTTTAGGGTCGTCCTCTGATGCTCAGACCCCTATACCAGCTTCTTGAGGATTTCCCTTCTCTTAGAGAGAAGACCCTAGAAAAGATTAGGCAAATAGAGAGAGATCAAGAGGAAGCTCGTAGGTCACAAGAGTTTCCTATTAGACCCATCTTTCCCCCACCTCTTAAGGTGGTATATCCTGATCCCCCTGAGAATTTCTATCAGACAGAGGTCTCTGCTAACCCATTGTCGATGTCTGAGTCTGAGTCTTCTACCTCAGACCCCATGTCTGTGGACTCTTTCCAAGAAGCCATGGATTTTACACCTCGGCCTGGTCAGGCCCCTGACCAGGCCGAAGTCTCCAGCCAAGCTTCATCCCAAAATGGCTCAAGCACCTCATATTCTTCTTCAGAGGTTGAACTTGTTGAGCCGAGTGTGGCTGTGCCACCCATTCTTGATGCCATCCCTCTGTCGGCCGTCACAGGGGCTGAGTTCGCTCAGAGCTTCCGTAGTCACCCATCTATATCTGCTCCAGCCGACGTTGAGCTTGACGATGATGAGGATGCTGAAAGTGATGTTGACATCTCTGAAGCAGCCGAGTTCGATAGCACAGTCACTGAAGTGGATCTTTTGCACTTCAGATATTTATACTCCATCAGTCCCTCAATCAAATTAAGGAGACCTCTGAGGGAAGAGAGGGCCTACCTTGGCCGAGATGGAGAAATATTCTTGTACGAGCAGATGTTTAAGTTAGGGTTTCGCCTACCCATCCATCCCATCATCAGATCCATTCTCTCTTTTATCAACTTGGCCCCCTCGCAGCTCTCTCCCAATGCCTGGAGAGTCATTATAGGGGCCATCATCTTGTGGAGGGCAGTCCACCACTCTGACCTCCCAGTTCAGGTCTTTGCTGGTTGCTATGTCCCAACCTCGGCCAAAAACCATCCGAGCTACTATCACTTCGTGGCTCGGAGGCCTGAGAAGAAGATGCTCCAGGTGACTCAGACCTCAAATCACAATTGGAAGCCCCGATACTTTTTCGCCTCAGGGCCATGGGAATTCGGCTCATCTGTTCCCTCTTCCACTCTTGGGCCGAGGATACCCCTCAGATGGGGTAAGGTCACCATGTCTGCAAGGGCCGATCCCGGTCTAAGTCTTCAGAATATCAAAAAGGTGAAGGCCCTGCAAGACCAAGGGGCACATGGTCTGTTTGTCAAGTTCGAACATCTGCTGACCCCCAGTATCTCTCGAGGACGAGCCTGGGTGGGAGTCCCCTTGCCGACTTTGGTAAGGATTTTTATTTTCAAGTCTAACCTCTGACCTCATTCATATCTGATTTCTAACCCTTATCTTTTAACTTTTGCAGAGAGACCACCAGGTATCCCAGACGAACTGTGGGAGATGGCAGCTCCGAGCTTGGTAAGGCTTGTAAAGAAGGCTGGTCTGAACGCTCCTCCTCCGGCTCCCACTACATCCAAATACCAGGCCTCCAAGAAGAGGGCCCCTGAGGTCCCGGCCTCTGAGGATAAGAGTCCGACCTCGAGACAAAAGAAGACTTCTGATATTGCGATCCCAATTTCATCGGCTGACATCCTGACGGCTCGTCTGGATCAGCTGAAGTTAACTGACAGCGTGGTCGGCAACAGCAGACAGGCCATGGATGCACTCGCCTCTGTGATGATCGAGGCAGACAAGTGTTTCTACCGAGCCATGGATACCTCCCTGCTGGTTGAGTTCGGCCTTCACAAAGCCGTCCAGGTATGATTTGTTCCTTTGTCAAATTTTTTCAAGTGCAACATCTGAATTTTCTCCTGCTTAACCTCTTCATTAAATGTGCAGGGAGTGACTGCCTTGTATCAATTATCTAACTGGGCCATAAGGAAA
This sequence comes from Sambucus nigra, assembly GCA_949130495.1. NCBI lineage: Eukaryota > Viridiplantae > Streptophyta > Magnoliopsida > Dipsacales > Adoxaceae > Sambucus > Sambucus nigra. Next base: position 325,024,954 of record OX422221.1, on the reverse strand, counting down.
TTTCCCCTCATCCAGAAGGGGTAGGAGGCCGAGAAGGTTGAAAGTGCTCTGAATGCCGAGGTTGACCGTCTGAAGTCAGAGTTGCAGAATTCTGAAAATAAGGCTAAGGGGCTGGAAAAAGACATGTCCCTGCTCGTCAAGAACCATGCCAAGGCCCTGAAGGACAAAGATGATGTCCTACAGCAAAAGGTCAGCGCGGCTGTGAAGGCTGCCCTTGCAGATGCCTCTGAGAAAATAATTTCTGACTACAAAGGCTCAGAGGAGTTCATGGGTTTTGGCTTTGAATACCTCGAAAGAGGTATCAAGGCCACTACCAAATGGGCTGAGGTTAGGGAGAAGGAGGTTGGCACTCTCAAGGCCTCTGACCTTGTGGGTCTCGGCTTTGCCGACCCTCAATTTGCTAAGGCGCTTCAAGAGGTAGAAGACGAGGCCGCTGCCCCAGCCGAGACTGCAACCCTGGGAGGAATTGAGGTCGGAGGGGTAGATCCTGCTGATGACGTGGCCGAGGTGACTAATGCTGATCAAGTCAACCCAGCCGAGACTACTAATGTTCCCCCCTCAGACCTTTAGTCCTTTTTAACTTGTAGATTTTCACTTGACTTGTAATTTGTAATTTGTAACATCAGTATTTTGTAATGAATATTTATAATCGATGCCTCTGAATGCTATATTATCTCTCTTACTGAATGCCAATCTCTTCTCTTAATTTGATCTCTGAATGCCTCTGAATGCTATATGATTTCTGAACGCTATTAGGCTCTGAAGTTTTTACCTAATATGCTATTCTCATAACCAACTTCACCAAATTAATGATGTTAAGGGTCTGAGGTCATCTAGGAAGGTGTCTGAGCTCAGACCTCGTCACCACCGAGTGATGTTATGAGAGTCTGAGGTCATCACTTCTGATGTTAGCCTCATAATAATTTTTACCAAATTAATGATGTTAAGGGTCCGAGGTCATCTAGGAAGGTGTCTGAGCTCAGACCTCGTCAACATCGAGTGATGTTATGAGGGTCTGAGGTCATCACTTCTGATGTTAGCCTCATAATTATTTTCACCAAATTAATGATGTTAAGGGTCTGAGGTCATCTAGGAAGGTGTCTGAGCTCAGACCTCGTCACCACTGAGTGATGTTATGAGGGTCTGAGGTCATCACTTCTGATGTTAGCCTCATAATAATTTTCACCAAATTAATGATGTTAAGGGTCTGAGGTCATCTGCTAAGGTGTCTGAGCTCAGACCTCGTCACCACCGAGTGATGTTATGAGGGTCTGAGGTCATCACTTCTGATGTTAGCCTCATAATAAACTTCACCAAATCAATGATGTTAAGGGTCTGAGGTCATCTAGGGAGGTGTCTGAGCTCAGACCTCGTCACCACCGAGTGATGTTATGAGGGTCTGAGGTCATCACTTCTGATGTTAGCCTCATAATAAACTTCACCAAATCAATGATGTTAAGGGTCTGAGGTCATCTAGGAAGGTGTCTGAGCTCAGACCTCGTCACCACCGAGTGATGTTATGAGGGTCTGAGGTCATCACTTCTGATGTTAGCCTCATAATAATTTTCACCAAATTAATGATGTTAAGGGTCTGAGGTCATCTGCTAAGGTGTCTGAGCTCAGACCTCGTCACCACCGAGTGATGTTATGAGGGTCTGAGGTCATCACTTCTGATGTTAGCCTCATAATAAACTTCACCAAATCAATGATGTTAAGGGTCTGAGGTCATCTAGGAATGTGTCTGAGCTCAGACCTCGTCACCATCGAGTGATGTTATGAGGGTCTGAGGTCATCACTTCTGATGTTAGCCTCATAATAAACTTCACCAAATCAATGATGTTAAGGCTCTGAGGTCATCTAGGAAGGTGTCTGAGCTCAGACCTCGTCGCCACCGAGTGATGTTATTAGGGTCTGAGGTCATCACTTTTGATGTTAGCCTCATAATAAACTTCACCAAATCAATGATGTTAAGGGTCTGAGGTCATCACTTCTGATGTTAGCCTCATAATAAACTTCACTAAATCAATGATGTTAAGGGTCTGAGGTCATCTAGGAAGGTGTCTGAGCTCAGACCTCGTCACCACTGAGTGATGTTATGAGGGTTTGAGGTCATCACTTCTGATGTTAGCCTCATAATAAACTTCACCAAATCAATGATGTTAAGGGTCTGAGGTCATCTAGGAAGATGTCTGAGCTCAGACCTCGTCACCACCGAGTGATGTTATGAGGGTCTGAGGTCATCACTTCTGATGTTAGCCTCATAATAAACTTCACCAAATCAATGATGTTAAGGGTCTGAGGTCATCTAGGAAGATGTCTGAGCTCAGACCTCGTCACCACCGAGTGATGTTATGAGGGTCTGAGGTCATCACTTCTGATGTTATCCCCATGTGATATCTTTGATCTAAGAATGGAGCAAGAACTTATCATGGAAACTGATCTTTATTAATAACATATTCTCAATAAGATGGTACATTTACAAATTACACATTCTATGCAACATCATATGTAATATCTCTTCAGGTGGTCAGCATCCCATGGGTTAGCGAAAGGTTCTCCTTCTAGGTTTTTTAGTCTGTAAGTGCCGGGCACAACCTCTTCTGTTACTTTGTAGGGGCCATGCCAGTTCGAGTGTAGCTTATTTGCCTTCTGTAGGGTCTTCTTTAGCACTAGGTCTCCCACTGCAATGGGTCTTGACTTCACCCTCTGGTTGTGGAATCTCGCTGCCCTCTACTGGTAAGCTGCTTTCCTGACCTATGCGTCTTCTCTTCTCTCTTCAATAAGATCCAGGTCTAGCCTCCTCTTTTCCCCATTGCTGTCAGGGTCGTAGGTCTGAATATGATGAGTTGGTAGTCCTACTTCCGTTGGTATGACAACCTCAGAGCCATGTGCCAGCATAAATGGGGTTTCCCCTGTTGGTGTCCTTGTCGTGGTTCTGTAGGCCCACAACACTGCGTAGACCTCTTCTGTCCATCTCCCCTTCGCGTCTTCTAACCTATTTTTGATTCCATCAAAGATGGTTCTGTTCGTGACCTCGGCCTGGCCATTTGCCTGAGGTCGACCAGGAGATGAGAAGAACTGTTTAATCCTCACACTTCGGCAATACTTCTCTAAGGAGGAGTTCTTGAACTGGGTCCCATTATCTGAGATGAGCGTGTTTGGGAGGCCATATCTACATATGATGTTTTTCCAGATGAACTGGAAGGTCTTCTGCTCTGTAATTGTTATCATTGGTTCTGCCTCTACCCACTTTGAAAAGTAGTCAATAGCAACTATCAAGAATCTGTAGTTGTTGACAGCTCTTGGCAAAGGTCCTACTAAGTCAATTCCCCACACCGTAAATGGCCATGGAGAAGAGATTGACGTCATAGGCTGATGGGGTTGATGAGGGATAGTGGCGAACCTTTGACATTTGTCTCACCTCTTCACATAGTCTGCAGCGTCCTTAGACAAGGTAGGCCACCAGTATCCCTGAGTGATGATCCTCTTGGCTAAGGGCCTTCCCTCAATGTGGCTAGAGCAAGAACCCTCATGAACCTCCTGTAAGACCCGGGGTACTTCCACGGGATGCACACATCTGAGGAGGGGCAAGAGAAACCCATTTTTATACAAGACATCTCCCACCAATGAGAACTTTCCATCCCTGTATCTCAACTTTGTCCTTTCCAGCTTAGACTCAGGCAGCTCCCCCTCTCTTAGGTATCCGATGAGCGGGTCGATCCACGAGTCTCCTAGATTCACATTGTGACAAGGACTACATACCTCGTCCCCCTCGATGCTTGCTTTTCCTAAGACCTCGATTGGAATGGTCCTTCCCAAATCTGTCTTCATTGCCGAGGCCAGCCTTGCCAATGCATCAGCGTGATTGTTGCCCAGTCTAGGCACTCTCTTCAGTTTTGCCTCCTCGAAGTACTCTAGCAATCCTCTTACCTTCTTTAAGTACTTGGCCATCCTTTCGTCTTTGGCCTCGTATACCCCCAACACTTGATTGACAACCAACCTTGAGTCGCTATGGAGTAGGAGCCTCTTTACTCGAAGAGTTGTTGCCAATAAGAGACCCGCTATCATGGCCTCATACTCGGACTCATTGTTTGAGGCCTGGAAGTTGAATCTCAAGGCGTATTCAATGTTGGCGCCATCTGGAGACGAGAGTATTATCCCCGCGCCGCTTCCACTGTCACAAGATGAGCCATCAACGAAGAGGTTCCAGACGTCTGCATCTGATGAGAAGACCCCTTCTCTCATAACCCCTCTCTCGAAGAGGTATCGATCCTCCTCATTTTCTTCTGTTCTACTCCGGGTTTTGCCTGGGTCGACCTCTTCTCGGCCTCAGAAGACGTTCGGTACAGTCTCTTCCGAACCTCGGAAGACACTACGGTTCGTCTCTTCGCCGTCATCCAAGCCATTCTCTGTCTCGGCCTCTTCCCAGGTGAATTCTGCGACAAAATCCGCGAGGGCCTGCCCCTTGATGGCTGTCCTGGGCTGGTAGGTAAGATCATACTCTCCTAGTTCTATGGCCCAGGTCATCAATCTTCCGGACTTCTCAGGTTTGTGCAGAACCTGTCTTAGTGGGGAGTATGTAAGGACTACCATGGAGTGAGCTTGGAAGTAAGGCTTCATTTTTCTTGAGGCATGTATTAGGGCATAAGCCAACTTCTCCATCCGGGGATAATTTTGTTCAGACCCTTGCAGTTCCTTACTGTTGAAGTACACAGGCCTCTGAACCCCATCCTCTTCCCGTACGATGGCCGCGCTAATGGCTAACTCAGAGACTGCCAGATATACAAACAACCTTTCCCCCGCGATGGGCCGGGACAGCAACAAGGGAGACCCCAAGTAGGACTTGAGTTGATCAAAGGATTTTTCACACTCTTCGTCCCATTGGAAGGCCTTCCTTAGAATTTTAAAGAATGGAAGACACTTATCCGTTGCCCTAGAAACAAACCTGTTAAGGGCCGCCACTCTTCCAGTGAGTCTCTGGACATCCTTGATACTCCTAGGAGTCTTCATGTCGAGTAATGCCTTGATTTTCTCAGGGTTTGCTTCAATACCCCTCTGATTAACGATGAACCCCAGAAACTTCCCAGCTCCTACCCCGAAGACACACTTCGCTGGGTTGAGCTTCATTCTGTACGAGTCCGTGACATCAAAGGTCTTCTCAAGGTCTGCTACATGAGTACATGCTTTCAGGCTCTTCGTTAGCATATCGTCCACATACACCTCCATGGTCTTACCTATCTGCTCCTCGAACATCGTATTGATAAGACGTTGATACGTTTCCCCCGCATTTTTCCGACCAAAGGGCATCACCTTGTAACAGTACGTCCCCTTGTCAGTAATGAAGGCTATTTTCTCAGAGTCTTCGGCATCCATGAAGATTTGGTTATAACCTGAATAAGCATCCATGAAACTCATGAGCTCGTGCCCTGCCGTTGCATCCACCATCTGGTCTATCGTAGGCAAGGGATAGCTGTCCTTCGGGCAAGACTTGTTCAGGTCTGTGAAATCTACACACATTCGCCACTTTCCATTGGCCTTAGGCACGATGACTGCATTTGAAAGCCACTCCGGATAGGTAACCTCTCTTATGAACTCGGCCTCTTCCAACTTTTTCACCTCTTCCCGGATGACCTCATACTTCTCTCTGGAGTAGACTCTTCGCCTCTGCTTGATAGGCCTGACATCTCTGTCCATGTTGAGCTTGTGGGTCATGATCTCAGGGTCGATACCAGGCATGTCTGCGTGACTCCATGCGAAGACACTCTGCCTCCTCCTGAGGAAGTTTATCAGCCCTTCCTTGATCCTTGGCTCTAGGGCCTTGCCGACCTGGACAGTTTTTTCCGGCTCGTCCTCATTGAGGACGATGGATTCTACCTCTTCCGCGGCCTCGCCCTTCTTCAATTTTGTTTCATCTCTCGGGTCAAGAGTGTCAATGCTATAAGTGGTGGTTGATCTCTTATGGGCCTCTCTCTCCTCGGCCGAGTTGAAGTAACACTCCCGGGCCGTGGTCTGGTCCCCTTGCACTTCCCCTACTCCATAAGGAGTCGAGAATTTTAGCATTTGATGGACCGTCGACGGCATGGCTTCAAACTCTTTGAGGGCCACTGTTCCGATGATGAGGTTGTAGGTCGAGAGACATTTTTGTCCATAACAAAAAAGTTTATCTTCTTGGTCAGCCTCTTAGGCCATTCATCCCCCATCCGTACATCCATTTCATACATGCCCAATGGGTGCACCTTCTCACCACTGAAGCCTATCAATGGGTGATGGTAGGGCACCAGCCTTGCCCAGCTAAGACCCAAGCTCTTGAAACAAGGCCAGAACATCACATCTGCTGAGCTTCCCCCATCTATGAGGATTCTCCCTACATCGCACCCATGCACCCTTGTTGTTATGACTAAAGGGTCATCATGGGGGGCTAAGATGCCCTTGAAGTCAAGTCTGGAGAACCCCACCACGAGGGTGTCCATGTCTACCTTCTTCCTCTTCTGCACTGCGTCAGAAGACGTCAAATTCACAACCTCAGGCTTGGCCACTGACTTGGCCTCTGCTACATGGGCCTTCCTATCGGCTATCTCAGAGCCACCTCCTGTGAATCCCCCACATATGGTGCTAACACCAAAGGAGATCATTCCGACCCTCTTCACCGGAGTGTTGTCATCCTTTGGCGGGAGATCCGGGTCATCTCCATCATCTCCCTCTGAGTCATCGTCCCTTCTGGCCGGGACATCGCCACGGCATCTGTCATTCCTTCTCTTCATAGGGTCTTCTCTTCCACCCTTTGGGGACTTGCCATCCACATACTTTCTCAGCTTCCCAGATTTCAGCATCTTCTCAATCTCATCCTTTAATGCGAAGCATCTATCTGTGACATGGCCGTGATCCTGATGGAACTCACACCAGAGGCTTTTGTTCCTCTTATGTGGTGGGGCCTTCAGCTTCTCTGGCCACCTCAGGGTCCGGTCAGTCTTATTCTCATTAAGTATGTGTTCACAGCTCACAGTCAGAGGAGTGTAATGAGCGAATTTGTCTTCACCTGACCTCTTCTTCCCCTCTTTCTTACTTGGGGACCTCCCAGCGCTACCGCGGTTCTCCTCTTCATATTTGGCGGCCATTGCCTCTTCCGCATTCATCACTTTCCCTGCGGTTGCCAGCAGCTCCGCCATAGACCTAGGAGGGTCTTCCGCCAGTTTCCACAGTAGCTTCCCCTTCTGGAGGCCTCCTATAAGGGCGGTCATGGCTATGCTCTCTTCGTAATCCTCCACCTCCAACTTCTCCTTGTTGAATCTTGCTATGTAGTCTCTTAGGCTTTCACCCTTGGCCTGTTTGACATACAACAGGTGGGTAGTCTTCTTTTGGGGTCTTACCCCAAAGCAGAAGTTGTGGATGAACTGTTCAGCTAAGCCTTTGAAGTTCTCGATTGAGTTCTTCGGAAGAGAGGTGAACCAGCTGTGCGCTGCCCCTGTCAAGGTTCCCGAGAAGGCCCTGCATTTCATCTCATCGGGTATCGAGTAAATATCTGCCACCGACTGATACATCTCGATATGGTGCACAGGGTTAGTGCTGCCATCATATTTGGGAGTCACTGTAGGAGGCTTGAATTTAGCTGGGGTTGGGAACCCCACTATCCTAGCCACAAACGAGGAGCCCTCCGAGTAGCCCCTCTGTAATGGGTCCCTGCTCTTTATGAGTTCCCCTATCTTCTCCTCAAGGCGTTGGATTGAATCATTCCAGGGTCTTCTGTCATCAACTTGGCCGAGGTTATCCCCTGCCACCTCTCTGCGATGGACAGAAGGTTCCCCAGCAACGACCCATTGGCTGTTGACCTCCTCCTGCTCCCTTGATCTTCTCTCGCAGGGCCGGCCTTGGTCTGGCCGAGCCTGCCTATTCCCTCTTTGGGAGCCTGTCGCGCTCCTTGACCTCGATAGCCTCTGTCTTAGGTCATTAACTGGGCCCAGCCTCTCGAAGGCCGACCCTCTGCTCAACCTGTCAAAAGCCGACCCTCTTTGTTGGGCCTCTTCTCTTCTTTGGCCGACACATCCCTGACTCTGCCTAAGAGGTCGTATAGTGTTATCTGACACCTCATACGGCTCCCAACAGTCTTCTGGGGCATCTTCAGCTTCTAGGTCATCATACCTGTTCTCTGGGCAAGGGTTTCCTTGCCTCCCCAGGCGCAAGCGCCTAGGGTCAGCAACATCCCTCCTCCGCTGGGGTGCAGGCTGGTCCTTCATAGGTGCCTGGGGTGGTCCCCTGGCGTCAGGTTGTGGCTGAACTTCCGCCGGAGTGATTATGTCCGGTGAGACTCCAGGTGGCCTCATCATCATGGTTTGACTGAGCTGGGCAAATTGCTCCTTCATGGATTGTTGTGTTGCAGCCAAAGATTTCAAGGCTGCCGCCACCTCCGCCATTTCGGACTGAGGAGGAGCCTGACTGGAACTAGCCCCTCCACCCATAGGCGGCGGAAGAGGCGGTGGCAAGTCTGGTGCCATGTGTTAATACTATAGAGCTTGAGTAGCAAATGTGCTTAATACCTTAAAGGACCTCTTTCAATGGTGAAACAGCTCCACACAAGGGGTGGTTTCTGGTTCACCACCAGAGTCTCCGGTGAGGTAAAGCAGAAAAAGAGGAAGAGATAGCTTCTCGTTCCCACAGACGGCGCCAAAATGATGATGCCGGAATCAGCACCACCAGATAAGGTGTTTCCAAGCTCAATATAAGTATAACAATGGCAGCACAGCTATATAAAGAAGATATGAAAATAAGGTGAGAAGATGAGGAGAATACACCGGTATATAAGTGGTTCAGCCAATTCTGGCCTACGTCCACTGTGAGTGTGTGAGTAATATCACTGGAAGATGGCACTAATGGCCATGGATACAATCTCTCAAGCTTTCTCTCTCTACTGTGAATTTAGACAGAGTTTTAGCTAGGGTTTAATAACTGGGATCCCTTTGCAAGGTAGGGGATGATCCCTATATATAGTGCCTAGGGGGTGTAATGTACCCCCCATGCATGTAATGTGCATGTGTGTGGTAGCCTCACCAATGGGAGAGTGCCATCTGTCACTGCCACATGTAAGTAATGATGATGAAATATTCTCCCCACATGTGGGGAATAATTTTGTTACAACTGATTTGTGCCCATGTGTCCTTATCCAAATGTTCAACAGATGCTCGGCCGCCATGTTGGTGGATGACCTCGGCCTAGGAGAGGCCGAGCTGTAAAGGCTTGATATTCGTCCAATCCGAGATGTGTCATAGAGAGTCTCGGCCTGGTCTCAACCCAGACATTATGCTGGGGTCGGCTCCAGCCGAGGTAGGAATGATTCCATGCTGACGATTACTAAGGCTTCTTGTGACCTCGGCCCAAGCTGAGGTTGAACCGGTTCCAAGCTGAAGGTTGTCAAGGCTCCCTGTCACCTCGGCCTACCCTCGGCCGAGGTTGCCATACCCAGGTATATGAGAATGCTGTTGACGCCTGTGATGCGCGTAGTGTCCATTGGGAGTGTAGATGGTAGTGTCGGCGTAGGCCGACCCTGGTTTGGCCGAGGGATGATATCGTGGGCCCATGGCTTATCTTGGGTCGATCAACATCTCGGCCATCATCTCGGCCGAGGTTGGTGTCTCTGGGCCGAGGTAACACTTGGGGCATATCAATGGTAAAGAAGAAAAATAACAAGTGGAGGATGTGTGTAGATTTCACCAATCTTAATAAGGCATGCCCAAAGGATCATTTTCCTTTTCCCCTAATTGATCAGCTAGTGGATGCTACGTCGGGGCACGAATTGTTAAGTTTTATGGATGCTTATTCTGGTTACAACCAGATTAAACTGAAACCTGAGGACAGGGAAAGTACCTCTTTCATCACCCCAAGGGGAACTTATTGCTATAATGTTATGCCTTTTGGACTTAAAAATGCAGGTGCGACATATCAATGGCTGATGAATAAGGTGTTTATGGAGCAAATCAGCCATAACATGGAGGTTTATGTTGACGATATGCTGACGAAGAGCAAGAAAGCTGCTGATCATCTAGTTGACCTAGGTCAGAACTTTGATCAACTAGAGAAGTATCAAATGAAGTTGAATCCCACTAAATGCATATTCGGAGTACGAGAAGGCATGTTTCTCGGATATATTGTTAACCAACGAGGTATCAAGGCAAACCCTGAAAAGATCAAAGACTTATTGGGGCTGCGATCTCCAACTACGAAGAAGGAAGTGAAAAGTCTCACAGGACGAGTAGCAGCGCTCAACAGATTTGTGTCACGAGCAACAGACAGATGTCTCCCATTCTTCAAAACACTCCGAAAACTTTTGAGTGGAATGATGAATGCGAGGAGGCCTTTCAAGAATTGAAAAATATCTAGGGACACCTCCATTGTTGTCCAGACCAGTGATGGGAGAAAGATTATACTTGTATCTGGCAGTTTCAGAGAATGCAGTTAGCTCGGCATTGATAAGATTGGAGGATGGAGTGCAAAAACCAATCTATTACACCAGCAAGGCCTTCCGAGGGGCAGATATCAGATATCCAAGGTTGGAGAAGTTGGCACTAACGCTGATCGAAGAAAGTAGAAGGATGAGACCATACTTATAAGTTCATACTATACTTGTGTATACAGATATTCCATTAAGGCAAGCTCTGCATAAACCGGAGAAATCAGGAAGATTGATGTACTGGGCAGTAGAACTTGGTGAATATGATATATTTTATGAACCTAGATCGTCACTTAAGGGACATGCAGTGGAGCAGGAATTGTGTTAAACCGTCCGGATGAGATTGATATGGAGTATTCTCTGCGCTTTCAATTTAAAGCTTCTAATAATGAGGCCGAATATGAAGCCATGATCTTGGGTTTAAATCTGGCTAAAACTATAAAGGCAGAGCAGGTCATTGTATTCAGTGATTCCCAGTTAATCGTAAATCAAATTCTGGGGGTGTATGCAGCAAAAGGAGAATTAATGGTAAAGTATCATGCAAAAGCAATGGAGGTGGTATCGAGTTTTACTGCAGTTCAGGTGATTAGAATACCGAGATTGGAGAATGCAAGAGCAGACGCCCTAGCTCGGTTAGCATTAGCCACACGCACCGAGCTACGAAGAACAATCCCAATAGAAATAATGGCTGGTCGGAGCATAGACGAAGATTTGATGATTAACTTCATTGCCCTCAACTTGGGACCATCTTGGATGGACCCCATCAGGGCCTATATTGAAGAGGGGGCTTTGCTAATTGATAAACTCGCAGCCAAGAAACTAAAGTTTAAAGCTGCTCGTTATGTATTGACCAGTGGTATTTTATATAGACGAGGAGTTATAGCAGGGCTACAAAGATGTGTCCATCCCTTCGAAGTGAAAGATTTAATCGAAGAGGTTCATGAAGGGTCTTATGGAGCCCATGTAGCAGGTCAGACGCTTTTGCAAAGAATAATAACGCAGGGGTATTACTGGCCAACAATGAGAGCTGATTGCGTACCTTATGCCAAGAAGTGCAATTAATGCCAATGTTTCTCCTCCATTCGAAGAACTCCCCAAGAATTGTTAACACCCATCACGTCCCCTTGGCCATTCGCCATGTGGGGGATAGACTTGGCCGGGCCACTTCCAACAACCAGGGGAAGATTCAAATACCTCGTGGTTGCTGTGGATCATTTTACTAAATGGGTGGAAGCTGAGCCTCTCATTGATATGACATACGACAAAGTCTATTAATTTATTTGGAAAAATATTATTTGTAGATATGGTCTCCCACATACATTCATTACTGACCATGGAACCCTGTTTGACAACGAGGAGTTTGTTGCATATTGTCATCAATCCAATATACTAAAGATCCACTCTGCACCAGGCCATCCCCAGAGCAATGGGCAAACTGAGGTGACAAATAGAACGCTACTGAATGGTTTGAAAAAACAACTGGATGATGCAAAGGCAAATTGGATTAACGAGCTACAATCTGTATTGTGGGCTTATCGCACCACACCACGAACAGCAACGGGAGAGTCCCCATACATGCTGGCATTTGGGAGTGAGGCTGTCATACCTGCTGAATTGGGTCTACCTACGCATAGGGTGCTTAATTTCAATTCTCCTGTCAGTGACTTGATGAGAAGATTAGCCGTGGATATACTCGAAGAAGTTAGGGAAGAATCAGCAATCAAGAATGCAACATATCAACAACGAACAACTTTGTTCTACAACAAAAGAGTGAAGAAGTGTGATTTGAAGGCAGGGGATTATGTGCCGAAGAAAGCGATACAAAAGCATAACAAACTGGAAGCCAACTGGCATGAACCCTACAGAGTAACAGAAGTTGTTCGGCTAGGGACATACAGGATTGAGACTTTGGAAGGAGAAGAATTCAAGAATGCATGGAATGCAGAGCATCTGTGCAAGTATTATCAGTAATTGAAATTCCTATGTAATGCAGTTTCTTCAATATGAATAAAGTGATGTTTCACCCATCTTCTTCTTTTGTTGAATTTTTTTTCAGAATATTAGTGCTACACACTACACTCAAATCCAGAGAGCAACAATTATTACCAACTCCGGTTGTTCAGGAACTCATTACCACCAACTTCGGTTGGTCGGCAAATCAATTACCACCAACTCCGATTGGTCGGGAACTTATTACCACCAACTTCGGTTAGTCGGGAACTCATTACCACCAACTCCGATTGGTCGGGAACTCATTACCAACAACTACGGTTGGTCGGAAAATCAATTACCACCAACTCCGGTTGGTCGGGAACTCATTACCATCAACTCCGATTGGTCGGCAAATCAATTACCACCAACTCCGGTTGGTCGTTAACTTAATACCACCAACTCCGGTTGGCCGGAATATCAATTACCACCAACTTCGGTTGGTCGGGAACTCATTACCACCAACTCCGATTGGTCGGTAAATCAAAAACCACCAACTCCAGTTGATTGGTACCAAACTAGGCAAGAAGCTGGACGACCTCCCGGGGCATCCACTGTCTAGGAAACTAGGTAATCCATACGAGATTACTACAATTAAGCAGGAACATGGGATGAAAATCATTCCATTGCTTAGGCCCAAAGAGTGACAAGTCACTATAATCAAACAAAAAATGGGATAAGTATAGTATATACATATATTTATCAACTAACAAGCAAGGACATTCTATAAATTATTTAGAAGAAAATGAAATGGCAAAAGACAAAATTTTTTTTCATTAAAGTAAAGCAGATTACAAAAGATATGAAGACTAATTCATTACATCAAATATCCTATTCTATTAGTTTCTTTCCCTCTACTTTTGACATAGGTTCTACCCCAGCTGGAGGATCGTCTAAGGAATAAGGGGAATTTATAAAGTTTAAATCTCGCAGCATTCTAACATTCATTAAGGATGGTCGCTTGAGCAAGTGTTCTGGACGAGCTATCTCAAATTTTGCATGAAGACTGTAATCACCAAGATATTTGAAAATCAGACATCGAGGAATTGCGCGAGCAGGAATTTAACTAATATCAAGCTTAAAAGGAGGCACGGGAAAATCAAGCACTCCAGGATCATAATAATCCCATAAGTAACGTCCTCGCTCCAATTTCAGCACACACATAACATTCAACCATCCCTGCTCGTACCCCTCATTATTTGACTGCTACAACCGAGCATCGAGATGGTACAGAGCTTCGTTATACCCAGCCATCCAAAATTCCCTGGACTATTTGTGGAACTGATAAGTTAACCTCTCAAGTTGCTCGTAGAGTTTCTTCACTAGAATTTCTTTACTTTCCAGAGCAGAGCTTTAATTAGAGAGTTGTTCGGTGAGGTTCAGAATCTTCTTAGACATTTTTGCCCAGGCTTGGTTCTTCGCCATCAACTGAACGGCTTAATTCTCTAAAGTCGGCTGCGTTCTCGCTTCTTCAATAGTGATCCGACCAGCCCTTGCTCGTCCACGAGAAGATCTTGCTCTACCACGAGTAGATGTGGAAGGTCCAGCTCGTTTTAAAGTTTCTAACTCATCTCGTAAATTAGAATTTTCTACTTCCAAAAATGAAAAACCATCATCATTTACTGGGACTAGGGCTCCCGAGGAAGATGCAGCAGAATTGAGTTATTTTATTTCCTCTTGCAATGCAATGTTCTCCTGCTCCAGCAACTTGGCGATGTGTCTATGCTCTTCAATTTCAAGCTTTAGAACACTCTCCTTCTTCTCATAAGCAGATATGAACTTATTATATCCCTTATCAGCACTCAATTGCTGGTACTTTCTTTCATAACCTTGATGTAAAAGTGTGGAAGACTCTTTGTATTGCTGCTGAAGTTCCTCGATTGTTCCTTGGAGATCATTAATCATCTCATAGTAAGCCACATTATTAGCAACAGCACGATCGAGCAAGCACTTCAAGTATTGGTAAGCTTCAACTGCTCGGTCAGAAGCACCTGATCTGAGGATGTCTGCTATCTGGGACTCATTAAGATCTACATGACCAGCTTTAAAATAGTCATTGCATTTCTTCATCAATTCTATATCATGAGCTGATAAGAGCTCCATCCTGGCCATAAACTAGCAAAGAGAAGAAATAAAAAGAATCAATAATAATGCATACAAAGTAAGTAAAAGAGAAATTCAAGACGAACAACCAAAGTTCGAAATTTTATTCATCATAAGAGGAGATATATAATTCCAAGGTACATTCAAGAAAACAACAAAATAAAAAAAAAAACCGAACAACTTTACACCTTATCCTTGTTTCCTACGACTTCCTTAGAAGGTTTGGATGAAGGGGTTAGTTGCTCAGAGGATAATGGTGGCTGCTTTGCAGAAGTGCTAGTTGGTTGGAGTTGCTCGGAAGGTTGAACAATAGAAATAATAGGGACCTGATCTCCAGTCATCATAGAAGATTCATCTGAAGCAGCTTCATCTTCTTCTTCTTCTCTAGGAAAGGGAGGAGGGCCATGAGTGTGCTGCTGGAACAACTCCGAATTCTCAGCAACCTTCAACTCTTGCAAGGCTGCTACCCATCCATCCCTAAAATATTTGACACTGGCATACTCCATTTGAGAAGACATCACAGCCAGGCCCTTATTCCAGCCTTTGTCCCAACCAGCACTGAATGATTTTTTAACTGCAGCTTTCCTTTTTTCCTTCTCTAAGGAGGTCCTTTCCCTAAGGAGCTCCTCAGCAGACTTCATATTTTCTTCCACCTCCGTTTTTTGTCGCTCAACATCTTGAAGTTTGACAACTTTCTCTTCAGCAGACTTAAGCTTAACCTCAAGCTCCGTGTTTCTCTATTCAAACTCCTTCAACTTATTCTCCAATTTCTTGGAGGCATTCACAGCTTGATCTCTGTCTAGCTCAACGGACTTAAATTGCTTCTCCCAAGCACCTTTATCTTCCTCGTACTTTTGACGAGAATCTTTCAAAGATTGGGTCAGCCCAATAAAAGCATCCTCTACTCCACCCGAGGAGCTCGAAGCCCTAATAGCTTCATCCTTCTTCAAAATGCTGTTGAAACACGTCACCAGCTGAAAAAAGAAGTAACTTTAATTCAATACATGAACATAGTATTAAAAAATAAAGGGGTCAAGCTAAAGATACTTACTGAAGAAATGTGATGAGCAACCAGTGTAGTAAGTTTCTCGCGAGAAAAGGTGTCTTCAACACCTTGAGATTCTGGAACAGTCCAGGATCTTACCAAGCTCATATCAGAGCTCGGAGCAACAAGAACTGGGACACTACCTTCAACATTTGAAGGTTGAGAGATAGGTTCAGCAGGTCTCTCAGAAGAACTTCTTTTTAATCTCCTCAGAGGAGCAGGAGCATTTTCAACTAAAGTTATTATCTTTATTGGTGATATGACAATAATATCACTCGAAGGAGAGATAGCAACGGTCTTACTCGGAGGCACAGGGGGCTTTTCGCCAGCCTTTTTGGCAGCAGCGGAAGAGGGTACATCTATAGTCTTTGTCCCTTCTTCTGGGATATCTTGTTTACTTTTCTTTGCCTCCATAGTGGCAGAGGCAGACTTGTCAAAAAAGGCAGGAGCTCGTCTCTTCTTCATCAGATCAGTGATGGGAATGCTCAAGTCATAAGAAGAACCTTCCACACTTATTTCAGAAGCTGGTAACTGATCAAGGTCAACCACCACAGGACGAGGACGAGAAATGAAAGATGAAGTGTAGCTTTTGTATTAAAACAAATAAGAAGCAGATCTAATGTGCTCCTCAATAACATATTGATGCAATCCCCAGATAAGTTTTAAGTTCTTTATATTAACCTCGATTTCTTTTGGAGGTTTCCTTTTACTGTCAACTGTAATAAACAAAATCAAATGTCAGTGATGCATTTTATCAAATACAAAGAAAAAAAGATTTCAAAAATAAAAACAACCTATCCCATTGCCATAAAGTGGACACCTGGGACCTTGATATACATCGTCCCCATTTAATGGAGGGTGTTGCCAATTTTTCATCACAACCCCATGATCAAAATAATCCCTATTGGCATCGGGAAGATTGACAACTAACGCTCTATTCAAAAACCTAGTTTTTAAATAAAAAGTACTGTCACTAGTAACCCATCTGTAGTAATACATAATCTCTGGAATCCCTAAATTAGTTCCATGAAGTTGATTCAACCTATGTACTCCATTAACTATCCTCCATGTATTTGGAGCTATTCTTGCAGGTAGAACATCAAAATATTGGCAAAACTCCAAACACAGGGGATTTGGCGGGAAAGAAAAGCCACATTCGGCTATAAAAAGACTTGGGAACCATTGTCCCTCAGCCAAAGAAAAATAATCAGAAGGTTCAGAAAGTTCTTCCAAAATAACCCACGAAGGGATTAAAAATTCAGACCGAAATTTGTCCAGTGATTCAACAAGATAAACTATGATGAACAAAGTAAATAAAGGAGAGGGAAGAAAATCTTATAGAAAAAGGAGAGATCAATTGACAATGAATGATGGAAAGAAAAAGGCACAAGATAGAGAGAAAATGAAGAGTTCAAAGATACAAATTTGAAAAGTGAAAAAAAGATAGGATTTCTGTCACACTTAAATACTTTACCTCGGGAATAGAGAAACACAATGATTACAAGGAAAGACGTTTGCATTTTCGGCGGCTAAAAGAAGAAAAGGGCACAAATATCGAAGTGACCCTGAAAATTCAAAATATTTATGTAGTTTGATATTATACGCTAAAAAAGGAATTATAAAATTTTCCTAAAATCCATGAAGATCCGTAATCCAAGCAGTTTTCAAGCAAAATGTTCCACACTCTCCTTCAACTTCAATTGTGAAACATTGGGGGCTTCTGTTGATACCAAATTTAGTCTGCTGATGTGGACCATTCATTTGAAGACACGTGTCAACCTACGTGGTAATTACAAATACTTCCAACGAATAACACACTACCTCTGAGTAACTCAGGCAGTTTGAGCTACTTAGCGTGCAGAGCATCCAAATCAAGAGAATAAAAAAGATGACTGCGCATTAAATGCTCATTATTATCGTACAAATGTATATGTCTACTAGATAACAACGCATTGTCCTTTTACATGTACAACCTTAAGGCTATTAATACATTGTAACCTCCTCATTAGAAGGGGACTTTGGCTCTCTTGGTAAACCTATTATCGAGATTCCAAATAAACAGTCAAGCAATACAGATTAGTGGACGTAGGCCATTCTCAAAAGGCTGAACCACTTTAAAAATCATTTGTCTTATTTATTCATTTTATCTGTGATTGATTAATTAGAGATAATCTAGTTTTTTACATCAACACCCCCCAATTATTTCGTGATTTAAACATAAAATTTCAAGATTTATCATTCCTACAATAGTGTTATTCATCTACATGCAAACCTATCTTCCATTTTCACAATTTAATGGCGATTTAGTCTCAAATTCATAACATTAATGGTTATATCATAATCTAGGTTAACATGAATCATATATGCTCATAATTGTAGCAAGATATACACTTTCCTTTTTGTGATGCTCTGAATTGTTGAACGAAATTGTTATGTAGGTGTTCCTCTCTTCGCGATCTACGCGTTGGTGTGATTTCCGGTGGAAGAACTTGAATCCTTGGCCCAAATCACCCGTGTGTTCTTTTCCCTCTTTGGTACTCTCCTTCTCTTTCACATAAGATGGAGACTGATAACTTCCTCTAAACCATGTACAACCCTTATTTAATTCCTACTTTTCGTTCATTTAATTACCCAAAAATCCCAAAAGACCAAAATACCCCTATAGGGTGTTGTTTTGGGCTAAAATGCCCCGAAATCCAAATGGAACACCCGAGTAGTGTTTTCTGACTATTTCAACCCTTTCGGACACACTGGCGCACTCCAAATGGCCATACGAGTTACTTAAAAATAAATTATCATTTTTAGCGCAAAAAAAAGTATCGACACAACTCACACGCACATTCCAACTAAGTGTATTGTAACTGCCGTATATTTCACTCCCGACCAAAATAATATTCTCATATTCCTATATTACTTTACCCTCTAAGTGATATTCCACATAATTATTTCCGATAAATACTAACTCTCGTCACGCTATAACTATTACAATTAAATCCGAATTAATTATAAATTAATTTTTCTCCATTTAAATCACTTAATCCAAATTCCATAATTAAAATGACATTCTACAAAAATACGGGGTATTACAAACGTTTGACCGGTGTGGGGGCTTTTACCCATTTTCTGGGTACCCTTGGTGCTGTGGCACTGTCTGGAGTGTCGGTGTCAAATTCCCAAACACCCGAGATGAAAAAGTTCCATTGTTTCTAGTGTTGGTTGGAAGTTTGGTTAACACTGAGAACATTTTTGGTGGTATTAGTCGTTACGAGATGATCGTAGCCAGGCTTTGCCCTAGAGCACGGGACATTGTAACAACCTCTGAATACTAAACAGGAAGGTCGATTTTGTGGATTAGATGCCAAAATTGGATGAAGCCGATAAGGATCCTCCAGGCATTTGCGGGATAATTGAGCCGTTCCTAACCCCAACCCGGAAAGAATGGTTCGTATATTGGGATGGATAGGAAGTCTGAAGCCTACCTTGAACATTTATTCATAAATGGTGACCTCACTATCACGATCGCCATAGGCCCTCTCATCCCTCGTGGTACCCTCATGTTAATGTCAGATTTGATGCCGTATTGGTGCCTCCATGTTAACATATATATATCTCCCAAATGATACTGGGAAATTTTTGGGTATAACTAGTGTCAAGTAGATCCTCGTCACTATCAGAATAGAGTTATTCAACCTAAATGGCCGTGGCTCCTTCTTGATACCTTCTAACATATTCAGTGTCGGGCATGACAGAAATTGGGACAACTGTAGGAGGGGGATGAAATGCAACCTCCACTCTTCGCACATCAAAATCCAAGATATCATGTATAAAATGATCTGCATGATTGGAGGACTGAACACGTTGAGAAAATGAGGCGCATGAAGAGTCCTCGGCTACCTTAGACACCTCAGGGTTAGAAGTGGGAACCCTCATCGCCTCCACAAAAGAATCCTCACTTTGGCTTGAGAGGGGAAGAAACGGTTATGGTTTGAAAAGGCTTATGACTCAGACATTAAATCATTGACCTATGTGATAGGAGGGTGAACTATAACTAGTGGTACTGGGTGGATTGGAAGTGTAAGGTTGGATCCGACCTTATGTTTAGCCTCAACCTCAATCTTATACTTGCGTATCTCACTAAAGAGTTTTTCCCTAAGGTTGGGTTATTGATCTATTAGAACATATAAAGTCCTTAACATCCAAATATTTACAAGTTGACCTAAGTTGACTTAAATATCAAAAGGGGGAAACTCAAACGTTTTTAAAAAAGAACACCAAGAACACTCTAATTAGCCTCACCGGAGAAGACAACTGGATTTGCATTGGTGACCTCAATAATTGGCAGACAGGGTAAGAGACATCCCAGAAAGGCCACTAGTACACCCCTAACCACTGTACCATCGCTAAAACTCCTAAAACTAACCCTAAAGCCACCTAAACAGGTTGTCGTAAAAACACAAGACTGATCGAAAAAAGAAAGACAACCATTAAAAGTAAAATAATGGAGAACTTAGGGTAAGAGCGCTGGAGTGTTACCTAGATGAAGAAGAAGATGGGAGAGACTAAAAGATCCCATAGAAATGGCTGGAAAGCACTGGACAAGAAGGAGAGAAAAACGGGCTAATTTTGCAGAGAGAGTTTGAGCGCGAAAGAGAGAAAATGGAGAAGAAATAGGAAGTCCAAAATTTTAAGCCTATTTAAATGGACTAATGATTGCAAACACTTTTTCACACAACCATCATTAGGGCACACTATCCCAAGGAAGTCTTGCAACCGTCACTCTTGGGCAACACGCCAGCCCACATGATAGATTCTAAGTGTCTAATCAAGAACTCGTGTCCAACATTCCTGACCTAACATTAAATGGACCTCCCCATCCTCAACCAAAGGGTCTCATCCCCACAAGGGGTCAGGAATTTATACCCCTCAGCCTTCTACTCACATTAAAGACTAAGGGATAGGGGTTATTGATATACATAAGTGCGGCCTCATCCTTGGCAAGTCTCAGTTCGACTAAGCCGACCTTACTCACCCATTAAGTCAGACAACCGTGGGTCCCCCTGGGGCAGTCCATCCTCAATAGTCTCGGCCTCATACAAAACTAATGGGGTTGAAACCCATCAACTGACCCAAAGTCATCTCCAGCAGTCTCGTCTCGACCTCATACCACCCAAACAACCGAGACTACACTTCGACCCAGCTCAACAGTTGCTTACATGGATGTCCAACATGTTAGTCTCGGCCAGTTTAAGACCCTATGGGATAACACCTACCCCACACGTGACATAAGGTTCCAACATGACTAGTCCACGTGGGCAAGTGGTTATAACGATATCTTCATAAGCACTTGAGGGAATATTACATCATCATGACATATGTGTGCAAGGGACAGGTGGCTGGATTTTATTAGTAGCCTCACCATAGACATGCTTATTACATGCCTGGGGGCACACTATTGTAACACCCTGCTTAAAATAATAGCGGGTGTCCAGCCCTATACTAAGATAAAACAGGAATCTCAAGTGGATCATTCTCAGCATCAACTGCCGAAACTAATTAAAACATAACTAACCACTCAAAATAAAATAAACGGATGCTAATTTTTTTTTCCAAGAATACACAAGGAACTACAAAGCAACCCTTAATAACATCCGAATATGACAAAATATACACAAGTACAACAAAAGGGATATACCCAAATATACTATCGGGTCACAGACAATACGACATCTAGAAAAACATAAAGGAACTATATATAAAAATCCTTGGGTGTATACATCCGATATACAAAATAGATCCCTATCAAGATTTACAAAATATAGGAAACGACTACAATAAAATCCTGCAACAGTCCGCATCTTCTACAGCTCCAAAGACTCTGGATAGATTAGGCATCACTGGCATCCTTACGGTGGGCCCCCTAAAATATACAATATATGTATAGCAGGAAAAAAAAGATATAAACGGGTCAGAGCCCTAGGTTTGAAGATAATTTTAGCAAGTGAATTATAATGCATAATAATTATGAATGGACAATTTCATAATTAAAGTGGTGTCGTACTCTCTTAGGACTCAACCTCACCCCTCAACTATAGCGCACACCTAAGCGTATGCATATGCAGTTCAAATAAGCTACCCGACACATTTTGGGAATAATCTATCTTAAATCTACGCGTAATCTACCAAAACATAACCATTTATCTTCTTCTTCTATCGTAACTTAAGCTTATGCTCAAGCTTATACATTAATATATCCCAATTATATTTCTCCGGTTCCTAATAATTAAATCTCACGAGTTAACAACACAAGATGCCGCATGTCATCATAAATGCTAATGTAATATTATACCACTATCTCACATAAACCCAAGTACTAAGGACCAAACATCTCCCCACGTCCAACATTGCGTTAAGTTTCGTGCGTGGGACGTCTCGCAGAGCGAAATCCAAACAAGGAACCCCCCCGATACACTACTACATAACATTGTCGATCGTCGAGATCCGTTAGGCCCTCAGTCCACAACTCATGTAGCCTCATCCACTTAGTATAATTAACTTTCTTTAGTTATATAAATAAGATATCACACATTATCTTTGACATTTGTACAATATCACACATATATACAATACATGAATATCTATCCATAACAAGTACACAAACATAACACACATAACATATGTATACTAAAGGTCTCTAAAATGCTATCATCTTCCAGGATTTACTCGTTTTATCCAAGGTTACCAGCAGTCAGACTAGATCACACCGACTTGGTAGAAACCAAATAAAAAACATATGGGAAGCGACCATAGTTCCTTACCTAGATCAAGAGGAATCATACCCAAGACGTGTTATCCCTACCACGCGTACGGTAAAAATACTGGGCATCTATGACCTGGGGACTATACTCTCACCGCTCCTCAAGCCAGGAAGCCTCACCCACCTCGCGCAACTTTCCATGATAGCACTAGAGGGGCATGTCCACAAAATAAATATATATCATTCACACAAGATATACATATACACATCATATATATACAAACCATCTCATATCTGAATGTATATAATAATCATCTCAGCTATATGTATACACACAACTACACTAGCCGATAATTCACAAAATCATTCTCAATTCATTTTATGATTCAATCGCTCATTTGAATCTTCATGATTTAACGTACATACAATTTCATCCTAAAGTTTAACATCACTAAGGGTACACGACCTTTCCCTCATTGTTCCACAATCATCTATAAATAAAAATCCCATCACTAGAAGGATTCACCACAAAAGTCGGTATAATAACTCTAACTTATACCTTCACAATCACCTCGATGCGTTCCTAATATCACATCATATAATAAATTCACATTCAATCTCCAAAATGTAATTCTAGTAACATATAAGAAGGTTCCTAATCAATAAACCCAATCGAAACGGAGAGAAACTCATTCTAGAAAACCTCCTAAAACAACAGGATTTTTGAATCAATTCGGTCCTGTCCGAATCGATTCGGTAATGGGGACCTGTTACTTCTGCCTACACCGAATCGATTCACAAGTGGGGCAAATCGATTCAGTCCCTAAGACCTGATTCTTTTTCCTTATGCCGAATCGATTCTCTAGGGGCGAATCGATTTGGGTCTGCAAAACTTCGAAAGTTCCCTCTTCTACATATACCCACGAATTATATACTCAAAATCAACATCTCCAAACCATTATAATCCCAACCAACAATGATTCTAACATCTAAAATCATCCAATACATGATCCCAACCATCCTATATCATCCAATCCATAAATATAACATAAATCATAAGATTAAATCACAATTTCAAGGGTTAAATCACAATTACCCAAAATCAACTAAATCAACTCTTCTCCTCCATTAATCTTCCAACAAACAATGATTCTAACAATAAAAACCAACTTATAGATGTTCCCAATCATTATTATCACATCAAACTCATATGTATTCATCAAATGTAAGATTTATCACGAAATCAATGGTTTTCTCATAAATGCTCAAAATCAACTAATTTGACCACAAATCATGAAATAAATCACACACATAAGTATTTAGCAAGTTTAATCACTTGAATCTAGTTTGTAGAGTCTGATTCGTCCTCGAAATCACGAATTTTGGCCGGAAATTCTAAGCTCCAAGCTTTTTCCTCTTTCTCTTCTTCCTTTTCTCTTATTTCTCTCAAGGGTTTTCTCTTTCTCTAAATGAGTTGGACACTCACGTAGGCCTAATAAGCCTTATCTCCATAAATTCCAACTTTAAGTGATAATAAACACTTAAAATGATCCGTTTCTAGTTATTTGAGTCTAACAAGTCAAAAATACTCCAGAACCTAAATCCAACTTCCGTACAGTCATTTCGACTATCTCGACCCATCCCGGATCAATCGTACACTCTAAATTTTCATTCGAAACTCCAAATAAAATAAATTTATTTCACCACAAAATTTAAATTCTATGCCCTCGAACACACGGGGTGTTACAACTATACACCCCTAAGGTTATAAATACCTTTCGTCTTCCTCCTTGAGAGGAATCAAAATTCTAAACCCAAGCCCAAGTTCTATCAAACTCATCTTAGAGAGAGAAAGTGCTAGAGAGTTGTATTATGAGCCATTAAAGCTCCATTGTTTAATATAAAAGCATACGAACACCTGCACAGTTGAGTAGGCAAATGGCTGAACCACTTATATGATCGTGTTCATCCTCTTCTCCTTATCTCCTTATAAATTTACTTTACTGCTCTTATCTCCATTATTGTAGATCACTAGCTTGGTCTCTTTACAAGTTTACGTGGTGATATCTATGGTATCATCAAATAAAAGTTAACTTTTAAGGTTATGACATTAGAAAAAGATTTGAAAGGTGCAACTCGAGGAGATTAAGATTTCTCTTTCTGAGAAGCTTATTTTGGTGGTTAAAGAAAAGAATGATTTGACTAACTCTCTAGCTTGTGTTACTAAAGATATTCATGAATCCTTGGATATTCGAAAAACACTTGAAGCAAAAATTATCAAACTTGATAAAGATCTCGAGGCCTCTCGGGAAGTCAAAGTCACTTTTTAGAATAACTTCGGGAGAATGGGGAAGTTATTTCTCGAACTGGTCCTATGTTATAAGGAGAAAGTTTATCAAGAGATAAAAGGTATAGGATATGAAGAAGGTGGTTCATCCAATGCTATATTCGAACCATTAGCCATGTTTGTTACTAAAACGGACACTCCAAAACCTAACCTACCCAAGAGAAATCTACCTAAGCAACCTATGAAGGAATTAATTGTTCATATTGCGCTTAATTTTTCATATTGCGCTTAGGGATCAAAATACCTCCCAATGGTATTTTGATAGTGGGTGCTCCAGACATATGATAACTGGTAGATCTCTTTTTACCACTCTTGGGGATCACAAGGATGGTAAGGACCTGTTGGCGATGAGAGTAAATATAGAATTATGGGAAGAGGCACTATTAAAGTTTTCGATTTTCCAAAACCATAAAATGTTCTTTATATTGATGGGCTCAAAGCTAATTTGATAAGCATTATCCAATTATGCGACAAAAACCTAGCAGTTAAGTTTAGACTGACGAAATGTTTTGTTTATGATAAATCTGGTGAGACTATACTATAAGGTGTGAGGACTAGTGATAATTATTATGGGATCATTCCAAAGTCTCATTCGTTTGTAATAGTGCCAAGGTTTCCATTGCCAACCTTTAGCATCAATGTATAGGTCATGTTAATTTTGGAGATCTTGATCGTCTAGTGAATAAAGACCTAGTTCATAGCTTGCCATTATTAGAAAAATCAGCCTCTTCGGTTTGTGGTCCTTATCTGCTTGGAAAGTAAATTAGGAATCGTCATAAGAAGTTAAACTCTATTATTGCCTTTCTTGTCTTAGAATTAATTCACGTGAACCTTATGGATCCCACTCTACTGAAAGCATAACAGGAAAAAGGTAAATCCTAGTGATGGTAGACAATTTTTCAATATATTTATTAAAGTCCGATACTGTTGAGTTTTTTATGGTTAAATGTCGAGTCCTTCAAAATCAACATGGTGTTACCATACACAACTTTCGTAATGTTAATGGAATTAAATTTAAGGAGTCCAATGTGAATGTCTTTTCTGATAAAGTTGGTATTAAGCATGAGTTTTTGGTCGTTCGCACTCCTCAATAAAATGGCACACTTGAGAGGAAGAATCACACGATCCAAGAATTAGGCAAGGTCCAATCTTTTGAGTAGTAAAAATGCCTCGACATTTTTGGGCAGAAGTGATAAGTATAGCTTATCACATGGTGAATATGGTGTACTTATGTCCTCATACTAATAAAACTCGGTATGAATTGTGGACAGGTAAGAAACCTAACCTAGCTTATTTATAATTCTTTGCGAGTCCTTGCTACATCCTAGGGATAGAGCAATTTTGGGGAAATTCAACTCGAGGAGTGATGAAGGTATATTCCTAGGTTGTTCACCAAACAGTAGAGCTTATAGGGTTTACAACTTCGCTAGCTCTAAAGTTATGGAATCAATAAATGTTACTATAAAAGATAATTCTCCCGCTACATTTATTGATGTTGATGACGATCCCTCTTATGAGAACGATTGATAACATTAATTCTTATAATGATTCAGTAGACCCCACATTTGAGAAAATGGATCCATCGCCTTGGTTTCATAAAAGTCATGACCCCTCCAATATTATTTGGAATCCCAACTTAGGCGTCAAGACTAGAGCGAAACTAGAAAATTAGGTTACATACTTGTGTTGTACCTCTAAAATTGAACCCACAAATTTCAAAGAATCACTTAAAAATGAATATTGGATAAATGCAATGCAAGAAGAGTTGCTTTAATTCCAAAATAATGATGTTTGGGAGTTAGTTCCCCGCCTAGCGATACCAACGTCATCGGTACCAAGTGGATATATAAAAAATAAAATGAATGAAAATGGTGTCATCGTTCATAATAAAGCTAGGTTAGTTGCTCAAGGGTATACCTAAATAGAAGCTGCTGATTTTGTTGAGACGTCTTCTCTTGTTGCAAGGCTAGAGTTCGTTCACCTTTTGCTAGTCATTATACGTCATCTAAAATTTAAGCTTTACCAAATGGATGTCAAGAGTGCCTTATTAAATGGAATTCTCTAGGAGGAAGTCTATGTAGAACAACCAAAAGGGTTTGAAGACCTTAAGCACCCAAACCACGTCTTTTACTTAAGGAAATCCGTATACGGTTTGAAGCAAGCACCGCGTGCTTGGTATGAGAGGTTTACTTCCTATCTCCTTGATTGTGGATTCACGAGAGCGGGAGTTGACATAACATTGTTTGTTTACCAGGATGAGAGTGATATTTTTGTTTCCCAGTGTATGTCGATGACATAATTTTTGGGTCCACATAGGACCAACTTACTCACCTCTTTGCGGGAGAAATGAAAAGTGAGTTTGAGATGAGAATCGTCAGCGAACTTGCTTACTTCCTAGGTCTTCAAGTGCGTCAACTCGATAGTGGGATATTTTCATCACAATTTAAGTATGCGACAGATCTTTTGAAGAAATTTAATTTAGACTTTGCAAAGTATCCATACACACCCATGAGTTCATCTATTAAGCTTAGCAAAGACACCGAAGAAAAAGATGTAGAACACACTCTTTTTAAGGAGTATGATAGGTGTTTACTCTATATAACTTCTAGTCATACAGATTTTTCCTTTAGTATAGGAGTTGGCGCCCATTATCAGGCCGCCCCAAAAGAGTCACACTTGCTTGCAGCTAAATGTATTATCAAATACGTGAATGGGACACTGTCCTTAAAAATTTGGTACTCTCTCGACACTAATGATTGTTTATCAGCATATTCAGATGTCGATTGGGCAGGAGATGTTGATGGATGTAAGATCATCTCGAGTGGGTGTTTTGATTTTGGGAGTGCACTTGTCTCATGGATGAGATTGAAGCAAAACTCTATTTTTTTCCACGGTAGAGGCAAAATACAAAGCCGTCGGGAGTTGTTGCATACAAATCATATGGATGAAGCAAATTTTGGAGGATTACAAAATTACCCAAGGCACAATGATTATTTATTATGATAATACGAATACAATCCATATTTCTCGGAATCCCATCTAACATTCTAAAATAAAGCACATTAGTATTCGTGATCACTTTATCCATGAATTAGTTGAAGAGAAAGTCATTTCCTTATGCTTTGTAGGCATCGAAGGTTAACTAACTGACATCTTTAGCAAACCTCTAGTTTAGGAAATCCATAGGGTGTTTTCTCCATTGATTGAGTTCGGAGCCAAAAATCTAGTTTAGGGCGAGCTTTATGTTTATCATTATCCATAGGAACCAGATTATCTTTTTATACATATTTTTTCAAAATTCCAAAAATATTTTCATTTTCATTTGTTGTATAAAAGTTTTCATAAAGAAAAATTTGTTTTGTCTGTTTGGGATATGTTTGTGAGATATTCGGGATACAATATCATTCCATGTTCATGTGGCTTACGATGGGTAGCTAGTCTTGATTTAGTCTCACTTGTGCACTTTATGCGTTGTTATGACTTTTTGATGCTCGTTTATGATATTTCCTTATATGCTGGCCTCATATCACTACCTTTTATGCTCGTAACTCTCACGGACTCTTTAGTATGTTAATATCGCTTTACATATACTAGTTGAAGTAAGGTATTTTCGTATCAATTTTGTCACCTAATCTTAGAAGTGATGGATAAATAAATTGTGTATGTAAGAACCATTGCCCATTTTTATGGATTGTGTCAAAATGTGTGAGTAATGGAAAGGGGCTACGAAAATAACAAACTCTTTTGCGTTAAAAGCCACCATTGAAAAGGTGCCTAAATGATTATATGGCATATAAAAACAAAATTTCCAAGGCCAATATTTATTCTTCATTTATGCTTTAATAAATTGTGTGAAATTCATAAATAATTGCCTTTGAGGAATATTTAAGTCGAAGATCAACGAGTTTGCACAATAAGTCAACATATCGCATTTTAGGTGACGCTATTGGCGAGAGAATCATCAAACTTCTAGGTGTTTTTGTTGAAATAATTTGTCTCCAATTGAATTCTCCTTATTGGGACAAGGTTGATGTGAGTGCATAACATGTAGGAATATTGTTTAGCATCTCACACTCGTACATTATCTTAGGTGATTCTTTTATTCGGTTTGTTCACGCCCATACATTCCAATTCCATGATCCGAATATTTTCAACATTTCCTAGGACAAGTTTAGAACAATTTTTTTCCTAATAATTTTTGTTTCCTTTTCCTTTTCCTTTATTTTCTATTTTTTCAGAGTTTTTGGCTATTTGAAATCACGTTAGAACTTTCATTCAAACAAGACTTGAACGAAACTCTTTCCTGCCAGCCCTGACTTCTTGTTCAAAGTGTCGTTTGAATATCGTTCCAAGGACATTGTTTGAACGAAGACACTTGCCGTTCGAAGAGATATTTCTAGCTCTTATTTATTACTCTCATTTTTACCAGATATTGGATATCATTTATTTTTTCACCATTTGTTATGCATATTTGTTGATGGCACACTTGGATTATTTGGATACACTTATATTTATTTTTCTCACGTGATGATGTAGTGGATGATTTATATAATATATTGTGCTATGATTTTTGTGTTACTCGTGTTAGTGTTTAGTTTTATCTACACTATGCTTCATGATTTAATCACTAATATTGCAGGTATTGTTCTAACTCTTTGTTTTTTTCATGCAAAAGGGGGGAGAAAATGTTTAGGGGGAGTAACCCTATATCATTAAGGGAGAGAACTTAATTTATATTTTTTTTCCACATGCGTTTATGTTTTTGTTGTTTCACACATGTAGGCCATTTATATTTCCAGATTCATGGCTATAAATAATTTCATGCTGCTAAGTTGTTAGGGTATCTAGTTTGTCCATTTTCTTTTGAGTTTAGGGTCTGGGCATTAGGATTAGCTTGATGACCTGACTTAGCAAATTTCGAGTCTTTTTCATTTTTTATGTTTTGTCTCGATATAGCCAAAGGGGGAGATTTGTAAGGATAAATTTCCACATTGAGTCAAATTGTAGTATTGGCTATTTTTGTTGGACAAAACATTTAGATTTTTTAGGTTTCATATCACAATTCGCATTGAAGAAATTAAGCTACTGGGATTTCATGCCGTATTGAAGAGTAGGGGTGGCAAATCGTGTTATTGGGTCGGGTTCAGGACCGACCCGACCCGACACGAAATATATTTAAGTGACACAAACACGACACGACCCGATGTCGTGTTATTTTTTCACAACCCGAACACGACCCACTTCTAACACGACATGACACGATTTATAATTTTGATCTGATTAAACCGATTAACACGACACGATTGGCACGACCCGACACGATTTATAACAGATTTTTCCAATTCATGCTTCCAAATGCACCAAAAAAATAATTACAAATTTACATCCCAATCTAATTACCCATGAGTCCATGACAGATTTTTATCTAAGATGCTTTTGATGTTAAATCTCATCTACCAAATCACAAAAAAATCATTATAGTAGAGGTAAATCACACCATGTTACAACAAATCATAAAAAATATACAATTTGAAATAAATAAGTTCAAATGAATAAACAGTTGAAGTGAAGTCACCGAAATGAAGGCTAGACATGAAGTCACCGAAATGGTGGCTGGAGAGATGAAGTAACCGATATGAAGTCCCCTTAATCGTGGACGAAATGATCGCTTAGGTGGCGTCAGACAGATTTCCTCGCCGGTGGGTAACCATCGGGGCATCGGACAGATCATGTAGGAGCAGGGCTGCTGACTGATCGTGTAGGGGCAGGGCTGCTGACAGAGGGTGGGTAGGTTGGGGTGGCTTTGTTCTAGCCGTGTACAGAGGTGGGTATAGGAAAAAGATGGCTGACTGGGCTGAGGAGGGAGGGATGAAATGAGGCAAAAGACAACTGATGTGACTATGAGGAGGGAGTGATGAAATAAGGGCAGTCGTGTGTAGGGTTTGTCTTGTGGCCATTGTGCTTAGATTGTGGGTTGGGCTTTTTAATAAAGGGCCAGGCTTCTATTTATTTTAATGAGATTAATAACGGGTCCTTAACGTGTCATTAACGGGTTCAATTCGGGTCAATTTCGTGGCCAAAATTAAACACGAACACGACACGACCCGATGGCGGGTCTAATAAGCATGACCCGAACACGACCCGAACACGATAAGTCGTGTCAATTTCGTGATAATTTCGTTCCGTGTCGTTTCTTATTGTCGTGCCATTTCCGAAATTGCCACCCCTATTGAAGAGTTTATATCACAATTCGATCGCTCATATTTACCAAAGGTATGACCCACTTTTAAAGTTTGTTGGAGAATTATTTTATAGGCTTCATATTCTTACAAAACATTTTTAAACCTTGATTTATTTTTCATTATATTGTTAAGGTCTTTCTAACGAGAACTACAACTTTCTTTGAATGAGGTGGTTATAATGATTTTCATCGAGATCCCTTGAGGGTCTGTGATAAGATTTCCCTTCAAACCTCGTTCGTATCTCGTTCAAATAATTTTTAGCTATATTGTTTTAACAAGACTACATGTCATTCGAACAATCAGAGTAGTTATGGAAAATAACAGTTATTTCAATAATTTTTGCTTCTTAACTTCCATTCCCCCCTTCTTCCACTTTGTCTAAAATATAAAGAGCCCGGGAGAATACTACATGGAATCTCTTTTGTGATTTGAGGAAAGCCAAAAACATTTTTTTTGTAAAATCTCTGCACATTTTCATGATCATTTTGAATAATTTTTTAAGAGCATAAACCCATAAACACTTCTTCCTATATTCATCACTATTGTGTGCGGTGGACTTCGGCACGGGTTGGTGATGGCGTTTGGATTTCGATGGATATCAAGACACAGTAGGTGTCGTGCAATGTGTTAGAGCTACATGTACCGTGGACAGATTTGTTGAAGACGACATCAGCAGCACTTATCTTTTGAGTTTTTTCATAAAATCGTACTCGTAGTGGATTATTTCTAGGCCTGACCATCGGAGGTTTTTCTTATTTGGATTTTCCTCGTACATCGTGGCGTTGTAATTGTATTCTTTCTATTTACTTATCAAATTTTGCATGCTCACTTAGGACCTAGTAATCAAGACTAAAAATTAAAAATTAACAATCTTTTATCCTAGTAGTAATTGTAACATGTGCTGGTTGTTTGTATCTTAAAGTGTATTTTATGGATTTAGACATAAGCCATATAACCAAGAAACTTTAGTCATTTCCCTTTGGTGCGAAGGTGATGATTTATGAGGGGTTTTCAACCTCGATTTTGATGGTAAGGCTCACTTATCCTCACATCTTACTATGAATGATCTGGAAGAGATATGGAAGACTATCATATTATGAAGAGTGTCATTCTATGGGCTGCAAGGCCTAATGATAGGTCCTTCTCAATGGTGTCCAATTATCTGTGTTTTAACGAGTGCTTCCTCTATCATGGAGCTAGATTCCCTCTACCCTTATTTGTTGTCAGGTTCTTGAAGGCTATAGGTATAACCCCATCTTAATTGTTAGCCAACTCATAGAGGCATTTGATCGCCATAGTCTTGTACTTTAGGGATTTCATTAGGGGTAAGTATGATGTTTCCTAACTCAGTTCTTCAAACTGTGTAGGGTTCAGGCTAAGAATAAGCCAATCGACAAAGCTATGAAGTACTTAGACCCTAGACCCAGTGCGGTGACCCTTGTGAAGGATAATCCTAATGCCCCCTTAAATTGGATGGAATATTCTTCTTTATTGGGGGAGCCCAGGCCACCTCCGAT
This sequence comes from Sambucus nigra, assembly GCA_949130495.1. Lineage (NCBI taxonomy): Eukaryota > Viridiplantae > Streptophyta > Magnoliopsida > Dipsacales > Adoxaceae > Sambucus > Sambucus nigra. The sequence goes on along the minus strand of OX422221.1, from coordinate 324,992,519 downwards.
CCTGTTGATTCCATTAGCTTCCCCAGTATTTGGTATAGCCCTCTGTTAGTAGGTAAGATGAAATTTCATTTTTATTTCAGTGCTTGGGTTGACCTCTATTTTAAGATTTGGAATTTTTATTTACCTTTTGCAGCGATTCCTGATCTTACCATGTCAAAGTTTAATAGGATCATTGAGGCTCAGAAGTTGTCCTCTATTCTCTCTAAGATCCTCGCCACTGCCAAACATCTCTTTAATTGCAGGTTGAGACTTAAGCTTAATCCTTTGACATTCGTGGGAGTGCCTGAGGTTTCCAAGATTATTATAGGGGCTACGCCGGATCCTTAACCTCACGTCTTGGCTTCCCAAGAGAGGAAGGCTGCATCTAAAGTCTTGGTAGAGGTTCTTGGGGCTTCTAAAGGCGAGGATGACCAGATCAAGGGTAGGGTTAACCCTTCGAATGTTGAAGGGGTTTCTCAACTGATGGGCCCATTATTTTTTCTAATTGTTCCCCTTATAATTAGATTTGCCCCCTTTTTTTTTTATCATTTTCACCTGTTGTTTTATGGATGACTGCGATCTCAAGTTGATCCAATAAATGAATAAAAAGAATGGAGGATAGCGCTTGGCTATATGCCCTGATAGTGGACCCTTAATGAGGTTGGGATAAATAAGAAGAGGATATCTAAGACCACTAAGCGCTTGAAGTTCAATGCTCCAATGGACATTCTAGTTCATGGGTTCAAGTTTATGGAGGAGGTTAACTCGAGGTCTAGCCCTATTAAAGGATCACATTAAGAGCTTAAAAAAACCCTACCTTTACTGCAAGAAGATTCAGGGGTAGGTGGGACTTTTGGGGAAACAAAAAAATATCCTTTTATTCCAATGGATTTTTAAACCTTGGTCTCAGATAAAGAAGTCGTGGAAAAGATGGTGCCACCTCAATGGGAGGGGAGTTTGTAAAGGGTAGATGAGGTGCCTAGTTTATAAAAGAGGCCTACGGTTATAGTGGGGAATATCATGTTGTCCTCTATGGTTGAGATCTACTCAAGCTTCCCTGAGATGAGGGGGTACACTCTTATACCTCTATTATGGATGCCCTTCATGCACTGTCCAAGATAAATAGTTCGAATATGGTGGCCACTTTGAGGGATAAAGGTACTGTTGATACGAAAATAGTCAGCTGATGTGGACCAAATATATGAAGAAATGTGTCATCTTACGTGGAAAATGCCTATACTCACCGAACAGCTCGCATCACCGAGCTACTCATCACCCCGATCTACTTAGCGTACCGAGCTACTCAACGTGCAGAGCATCCGGCCAGGAAGATCAAGCGACAATTACACATTCAATGAACATTCTTATTGTAGAGATGTATATGTCTATTAAATAACGGCATATCGTCTATTCATACTGACAACCCTAAGGCTATAAATACATTGTAACACCCTCCATAACAAGGTAATTGATCATTAGCAATTGTGATCAAGATTAAGGCAAAAACATCCAGCAATACAAAATAGTGGACATAGGCCATATTCATAAGGCTGAACCACTTTAAAACTCCTTTGTCTTATTTTTTATTTCATATTTATCTGTGATTAATTAATTGGGTCAAATCTAGTTTTTTACATCAACAGATTGGCACCGTATGTGGGAACGACTATACGTAGCGTTTTCATAAACATATTCATCGCAAATGGCTGAAATCCTAGAATCCAGTAACCAGAACAATGACCGAGTTCCCCCCAATCCACCTGCTCCCCCAACTCTTCAGGATCTCACTGGCATGGTAGCCAATTTAGCCCAGGGGCAAACAGATATAGAAGAGATCATGCATCAACTCATTCAGATCGTTTGTCATGGCGCACCTGCCCAGTTAGGCCAACGAAGCATCCAGAGACCTACCCATTTTCCGTCTTCAAGAACCAGACGTATGTTATTTCCAGATGCTTCTCAGTCTCAACATACTAGGTCTCATCATACTGAGGGGACCAATGATCCCTCTTATCCGCTTGGCCGGACCTCTTCTATAAGAGCTACAGATTCTTAATGAAATATTACTCTATCCCCAGAACGAACAAGCGCTCTGGAGAGGTTGAGCAGAGCCTCTTCCTTTGACTGTTTGGGCCATAGGAGGAATAGAAACCCTCCTAGGATTGCATCAAAAATTCTTAATGACCAGATGATCTACGAGAATGTTCTACCCAATCACGACCACTAATTCGTAATGAAAGGTCCCGAGAGGAGAATTCATCGTGATCTATTGTTCGGACAAATAGGTCCGAGGCTGGAAACAACGCATGTAAAGGATCCATTCAAAGGTTGGAGGACAGGTTAGGGGAAATGGCTAAGGCCAAGAACCCTCTCCAAAGAACTTTTGTCACGGGATCACCCTTTGTCCAGGCAATTATGGATTTTCCCACACCATCAAAATTTAAAGTCCCTGTTGTAACGCCTAAGTATGATGGAAAAACTGATCCCGTCCTTCACATAGAGCAGTACCAAGCTGCTGCTGATATCTACGCCGTTCCTGATGAGATGCGGTGCAGAGCATTTTTGGGAACTATCATCGGGTCAGCCCAAATATGGTATAACAAGCTTCCTCGGGGGCAGATCGCTACATTCCATTAGCTGGAAGAACTCTTCATAGGGAATTTCTATTTTGGATTAAAGCCAGTAAAGAGAGTAGCACATCTACTGTGTGTAAGGCAGAAAACAGGAGAGAGTACCATGGATTATATCACTCATTTTAATAACGAGAAACTTGAGGTAATCAACTACGAGGAGAAGACAACCATTACAGCTCTGATGAATGGTATGTTACCTAATAAGTTGTACTATACACTGGACAAATATCCCCCTAAGACTATGGCAGAACTGATGGCAAAGGCAGCTAAGATCATGAACGCCGAAGAGGCCATGGATGCGAAGAAGAATACTAACGCGAAAGTAGAGATGAAAGCTACAATTAAAAATGAGAGAAAAGACCAAAAGCATAATGGGGGCAGTAAGCAGCCAAAAGGCAAGGAAACTCGAGAGCAGTTGAAGAAGTATGGGAATTATACTCCCTTAAAGGTGGATATCAAAAACATTCTAGAGGAGATAAAAAACAACGAGGAATTAAATTAGCCAGAGAAAATAAGGAAGGCCCCGGACAAGAGGGATAAGTCCAAATATTGCAATTTCCATAAAGATCATGGCCATACGACCAAGCATTGTATAGCTCTCCAGAATGAGATCGAAACACTTATTCGACGGGAAAATTGAGCAGGTTCGTTGATCGTCAAAATGATGAAAAGGCTAACGAAAGAAAAAGGCAAAGATCTAAATCTCCTCGTCGAGCAAAAGATGATAAGAAAAAGGACCATAAAGATGATCCAGAAGATGACCCCGACCTTCCCAAAAGTCCAAGGCAACCCGAACGCGAGGTATTTTTTATTTATTTTGGATCATTTGAATGTAATGTGATTACAGGTGGAGATGCAGGAGGTGGGGATCACACAGCTGAAAGGAAAGCTTACCTCAATGAGGCCCAAGCTTGTTCTTATATACAACGCATAAATCTGACTGAAGATGATCGCCTGAGGAAGGTGAACAAGGATAAACTGGTCATTAGTTTTTCCAAAAATGATCTGGAATGTGTCTTATATCCTCACGATGATCCCTTGGTTGTCAAGATGAGGATGAAGGATGTGGTGATCTCACGAGTATTGGTAGATAATGGTAGCTCTGTAGACATCATGTTCTACTCGTGCTTTGACAGCTTGAATTTGAAGTTAGCCCAAATGGAGCAATATCATAGGCCCCTCCTTGGATTCACTGGCGAGAAAGTCTTTCCATTTGGGACGATCAAGTTGGATATGCTAATTGGTACCTGGCCTGCTTGCAGAATAGAAAAAGTACGCCTTTTCATAATGGATAAAAATGTCCAATCAGCCTAAAACATAATCATAGGGAGGGTAGTCGAGCTAGGAGAGTATGATATTGTTTATGAGCCAAGGACCTCACTCAAAGGGCAAGTGGTAGCAGATTTTATCATGGAATTCACTTACCCAGATACTGCTTACCAACAAGGGTCTAATGCAGAACAACCAGTGGATGTTAGGGAAAAATCGGAGACTCCCCCCCGATCAACTCCTATCAATAGATGTAACGAAGGGGACAAGCACCGCGCAACAATAACCATCAGACAACAGCCAGTGTTGGAAGATGATAAAAGGAAGTACCAAATATTCCATCAGAAAACTTTATCAGACCAAGAGTTTGATAATGGCATCCCCATATGGAATTTATATGTTGATGGCTCTTCATGTGCCACATGCAGCAGAGCCGGTATAATTCTTCACAGCCCAGATGGATTGAATGTGTAATATGCATTGCGTTTCCAGTTTAAAGCTTATAACAATGAAGCTGAATATGAAGCTATGATCGCGGGCCTCAGTTTAGCCAAAATACTGAATGCAAAGCAAGTTGTTGTGTTTAGTGACTCACAGTTAATCGTAAATCAGATTCTTGGATTATATGCAGCAAAGAGAGACTTAATCTCAAGGTATTACTCCAAGGCTATGGAGATTATGTCCACTCTTGCTGCAGATCAGTTGATCAGAATACTGAGATTAGAAAATGCGAGAGCTGACGCACTAGCTCGGTTAACCTCAGTTACTCGAACCGAGCTACGAAGAACGATTCCTATTAAGATTCTGACAGATCGGAGCATAGATGAAGATTTAATGGTGAAATTTATCACCCTGGATATGGGACCATCTTGGATGGACCCCATCAGGGCATATATCGAAGAAGGATTTATACCAACTAATCACCTTGCAGCCAAGAGCCTGAAGTTTAAAGATGTTTGGTATGTACTGAACCATGGTGTTTTGTATAGAAGGGGTATCATTGCAGGTCTACAGAGATGTGTGCATCTTTTAAAAGTTAACGATTTGATAGAAGAAATTCATAAAGGCTCTTGTGGAGCTTATGTAGCAGGTCGGACTCTCCTGCAGAGGATAACGATGTAGGGATATTATTGGCCAACAATGAGAGCTGATTGTAGAGCTTATGCTAAGAAGTGTGATAAGTGCCAACGTTTCTCTTCCATTCGAAGAACTCCTCAAGCATTATTAACACCCATTATTTCCCCTTAGACATTTACCATGTGGGGCATAGATTTGGTCGGGCCTCTGCCGACTACCAAGGGGAGGTTAAAGTATTTAGTAGTCGCTGTTGATTATTTCACCAAGTGGGTTGAAAAATAGCCTCTCATTGACATGTCCTATGAAAGAGTTTACCAGTTTATTTAGAAGAATGTTATCTGCAGATATGGTCTACCACAGGCTTTCATTACTGATCATGGTACCCAATTTGATAATGAGGAATTCGCAACATATTGTCATCAATCCAATGTCCATAAAATCCATTCTGCACCAGGTCATCCCCAGAGCAATGGACAAACTGAAGTAACAAACATAACTCTACTAAACGGGTTGAAGAAACGTCTGGATGATGCAAAAGGCAATTAGATTAACGAGCTATATTCTGTGTTATGGGCTTATCGCACCCCGACCAGCAACAGGGGAATCTCCCTACATGCTAGCCTTTGGAAGTGAAGCAGTCATGCCAGCTGAACTGGGTTTACCCACACACAGAGTGGTTAATTTTAACTCTCCTGTAAGCGATTTGATGAGACGTTTAGACTTGGATATGCTCGAAGAAGTAAGAGAAGATGCGGCACTCAGGAACGCAACTTACCAGCAACGAACTACCATGTTCTACAACAAAAGAGTCAAGAAATGTGATCTTAAATAGGGAGATGATGTACTCAAGAAAGTGATTCAGAAGCATAATAAGCTAGAGGCTAACTAGCATGGGCCCTACCGAGTAACTACAGTTGTTCGACCTGGGACCTACAGAATAGAGACCTTGGAGGGAGAAGAATTCAAAAATGCATGGAATGCGGAGCATCTGCGCAAATATTATCAATAACACAGATTCACATGTACTTCAGTTTTTTTTTTTCTCAATATGAATAAAGATGAGATTTTCTCCATATTCCTTTTATTCATTTTTTTCCGGAGTACTCGTGCTACGCACTAAACCACCAACTACGGTTGGTCGACATATCAACAACCACCAACTACGATTGGTCGGCATCAATAAATTTAACCAACAATGTTAGTATAACGATCATACAAGGCAAAGCCTGTTTAATCACGGGTGACCTCAAGGGGCATCCCAAACTAGGCAAGAAGATGGCTGACCTCAAGGGGCATCCACTGTCTAGGCACCAAGGTAATCCTAAAAAGATTACTACAACTAAGAAGGATCATGGGATGAAAATCATTCCATTGCTTAGGCATTTATGGGTGATAAATCACTACAACTAGGCAGTAGGTGGGGCAAGCTCCATTGTCTAGGCAAACAAAACAAAATAGGATAAATCGTCCCTCTATAGATATATATACATAAGAAAGACATCTTAAACACTATTTCCAAGGAAAGAAGGGTGTATAAAGATAATATTTTTCTTCATTAAACACAGGAAAACAAATTACAAAAGATGAAGTTTTCTTCATTCAATACAAATTTCCTATTCTATTGGCTTTTTTCCTTCTGATTTTGGAACAGGTTCCATTCTAGCAGGAGGGTCATCTAAAGCATAAGGAGAATTGATAAAATTCATATCTCGTAGCATCCTAGTGTTGCTCGAACCTGGTCGCTTCAGCAGATGGGGAGGTCGGGATATCTCATAATCTTCATAAAAATTGTAATCACCAAGGTACTTGGAGATCAAACATTGAGGTATGGCACGAGCTAGAATCCAACTAACGTTTAAGTTGAAAGGAGGTACTGGTAAGTCGAGAAACCCAGGTTCATACCAATCCCATAGGGAATTTCCTTCCTCAAGACACATAACACCAAAAGCATTCAACCATCCTTACTTGTACCCTTCATTGTTTAATTGTTTCAACCGAGCATCGAGATGGCACAGAGCTTCATTGTATCCCACATTCCAAAACTCCCTAGGCTATTTTGATATGTCAATCTCTCAATGTTTTGATGAAGCTTCTTTAAAAAACCTCTTTACTCCCCAAGCCAGAGTTTTGCTTGGAAAGTTAATCGGAAAGACTTTGAATTTTTCTAGACATTTCTGCCAGGGTTTAATTTTTTGCTGTCAATTGAACGACTTGATTCTCTAAATCTAGTTGGGTCCTCGTATCTTCAATATTAATCCGACCAGTCCTTGCTCGACACGGGGTAAAAGACCTTGCTCTGCCACGAGCAGACGAAGTAGGTCCATTTCGTTTCAGTCTCCAACTCTTCTCTCAAGGCAGCATTTTCAGTTTCCAGGAAGGAAAAACCTTCATCATTAACTGGGACTAAAGCTCCCGAAGAGGTCGCGGCAGCAGATTTGAGTTTTTTCATTTCTTCTTGTAAGGCAATATTCTCTTTCTCCAACAACTTGGCAATATTCCTATGTTCCCCGATCTCAAGTTTTAGCACACTTTCATTCATTTCATTGGCGGAGATATATTTATCATAGCCCCGATCAACACTCAACTGTTGGTACTTTTTCTCATAACCTTCATGTAGGAGTGCAGCGATTTCTTTGTGTTGAACTTGGAGCTCCTCGATCACTCCTTGAAGGTCTTCAATCATTTCATAATAAGCTATATTGTTGGCTACAACACGATCAAGTAAACTTTTTAAATATTGGTATGCATCCACTGCCCGCTCAGAAGCATCAGGTTCAAGGATATCAATTATTTGAGCTTCAATAAAGTCCGTGTGACCAACTTTGAAATAATCATTACATTTTTTCATCAACTCTGTATCATGAGCTCACAAGAGTTCCATCCTGGCAATAAACTAGCAAGGAAAAAGAAAAATGCATCAACAACAATATAGACAACACAATTAAAGGAAAAACTTAGAATAAATAACAAAGTCCTTTTTATTAATTAACGAGAGAAGCAAGTATGACCAAAGGTACAACAACAAAGGGAAAAGCAAAAGAACAACATAATTAAATAGCCAAATAACTCTACACCTTCTCCTTATTCCCTACAACGTTATCAGCCATTTTGGCAAAGAAGTTGGCTGCTCGGAGGGCAGTTTGTGTTGCTCGGTAGAAGTTATCACCTGCTGAACTTGGTCGGGGGGCTGAGGAATGGTTACTGCAGGTACATGTTCTACTATCACCATAGAAGATTCATTAGATGCAACTTCATCCTCTTTTTCTTCATCAATAGTAGGAGGAGGGCCATGAGTGTGTTTTTGAAATAATTCAGAATCATCTGCAACACTCAACTCTTTCAGTGCTGCGACCCATCCGTCTCTGAAGTACTTCAAACTTGCATACTCCATCTGGCAAGTAATAGTAGTTTGGGATTTATTCCATCCTTTGTCCCAGCCAGAGCTGAAGGACTTCTTCACAGAAGCTTTTCTCTTCACCTTTTCAGAAGAAGCATGTCCCTCAGTACGCTTCACTTTCTCCTCTAGGTCTTTCTTACGCCATTCAGCCTCTTCAAGCTTGCCATCAGCTTCTTCTTTGCTAGAAATGGCGACCTTCAATTTTTCCTCCAACTCCTTGGAGGTATTTACAGCTTGGTCCCGAGCTGTATCAGCTTTTTGGCAAGCTATCTTTGTAGATAGAAGTTTCTTTTCCCAAGCAGCTTTATCTTCCTCGTACTTCCACTGGGAGTTCTTCAAAGATTGCCATAACCAAACAAAATCTTCTTCTACCCCACTGGAGGAAGTTGAAGCCTTGATAGCATCAACTTTCTCTAGGATACTATTAAAACACGTCATAAACTGAAAAAGAGAAGAAGCTCAGATCAAAATTTTAATACGGTCCATGGAGGTAAAGTAGTAAGGATGGTGATACTTACAGACGCGATATGTTGGGCTGCTAGGTCAGTGACCTTCTCCTGAGAAAGGGAACCCTCAGCAGCTCGATATTCGGGAATGGTCCACGACTTGATCAAGCCTTTGGCTGAGCTCGAAGCAATGATGACTGGAGTCTTCGCTCTCAAAAAAGGATCCTCAACATCAGAAGACTGAGCAACAATTTCTATAGGTCTTTCTGCAAGACCTCTCATCAATCTCCTTAAAGGATCACCTTCAATCAAAGGTGTTGCCTCTTCTTGTGTAATAGAAACACCCTCGATCAAAGGTGCTGCCTCTTTTGGGACAGCAGGTGGCTTCCTGCCGACCTCCTTGACAAGTGGAATTGTTCCTTTGGATGGAGTACTATCCATTTTCTTCGTCCCATCAGCTGGGACATCCCCTTTGCTCTTCTTTACCCCATCAGTGCCAGGAGCATCCCTGGCAAAGAATTCATGCATTCTCCTCTTCTTCGTCATCAAATCAGCAATAGAGGTACCAAAATTAGAAGAAGATTCTTCTACACCGACTTGAGATGAAGGAACTTGATCAAGATCAATTAGCACAGGGGGGCAAGAGGACGAGCAATAAAAGAGGAAGTACTATTTTTGTATCTCAATAAATAAGAAGCAGCTCTAACGTGCTCCCAAGTAACTGATTGATGCAAACCCCATATGAGTTTCAAAGCTTTTATATTAATGTCACTCTCTTTTGGGGGATTTCTTTTGTTATCAACTATAAAAAAATAAAAAAATAAAAATATCAGTGACGCATTTCATCAAATATAAACAGAGCTAAATCAAAAAATTAATAACAACCTATCCCATTGCCGTATAGTGGACATCTGGGACCTTGGTAAACATCATTTACTTTTAATGGGGGGTGTTGACAATTTTTTATCACAACTCCATGATCAAAATAGTCCCTATTAGCATTGGGAAGATTGACCACTAAAGCTCTATTGAAAAACCTAGTTTTTAAATAAAATGTGGTATCACTGGTAACCCATTTATAACAAAACATGATCTCAAGGATCCCTAAATGAGTCTCATGAATTTGGTTTAACCTATGTACGCCATTAACTACCCTCCATGTATTTGGAGCTACTCATGCAGGAACAATATCGAAATATTGGCAAAACTCCAAACACAAGGGATTAGGCAGAAAAGAAAAGCCACACTCCTCTACAAAAAGGGAGGGAAACTAGTGTTCCTCAGCCAGAGAAAATAAATCAGAAGGGGAAGGAGGTTCTTCTAGAATAACCCAAGAGGGAATCGCAAAAGAAACTCAAAACTTATCCAACGATTCAATAAGATAACCGTAATGGCTAAAGCAAAGAAAGAAGAAAGAAGAAGTTCTTACAGAGGGATTGAGAAATCTGCTAAGGCAGATGACAGAAAGAATGACAGTACAAGGATAGAATGAGAAGACAAAGAGTTTAGAAATCTGGAGATAAAAAGTAGATGACGATCTATTTCTATCACTTTTAAATGCTTAGCATCGGGAAGTAGGAAAAGAAATGATTACTAGAAAAGACGATTGCGTTTCCGGCAGTTAAATGATGAAAAAGATGCAAATACCCAAGCGTCTGTCGTAGATTCAAAATATTTACAAGTTTTCTATTTCGCGCTCAAATGACAAGACTAAAGAGAAAATTCCTAAGTGTTGGAGAAAATTCCTAAGTGTTGGAGAAAATTCATAAAAAGGTGCCCGAGCAACTTTTGGGTAAAATGTTTCACACTCTCATATCAAAACTCAACTGTGAAACATCGGGGGCTTCTGTTGATACGAAAATTAGTCAGCTGACGTGGACCAATTATATGAAGACATGTGTTATCTTACGTGGAAAATTCCTATACTCACTGAATAACTCGCATCATCGAGCTACTCATCACCCGAGCTACTTGGCGTGCCTAGTTACTCAATGTGCAGAGCATCCGGCTAGGAAGATCAAGCGATAATTACACATTCAATAAACATCGAATTTAATGAACATTCGTATTGTACAGAAGTATATGTCTATTAAATAAAGGAATATTGTCAATTCATACTGATAGCCCCAAGGCTATAAATACATTGTAACACCCTCCATAACAGGGTAATTGATCATTAACAATTGTGATCAAGATTAAGGTAAAAATATCCAGCAATACAAAACAGTGGACGTAGGCCATTTTCATAAGGCTGAACCACTTTAAAACTCCTTTGTCTTATTTTTTATTTCATATTTATCTGTGATTAATTAATTGGATAAAATCTAGTTTTTTACATCAACAGGTACCCCTACCAATATTGAGGAGCTGGTCCATTTGATGTGCAAGGTACTTGCATATTTCTCTAACTTCTTCCTTACCCTTTTTATATTGAGTTAATTGTTCTCATCTCTCTTTTCTTTTATAGGCTCAACAACTGACATAAGCTCTTTTGGAAGATGTTCTTGATGGTAGTAGAGCATAAAGAAAGCTAAAAAGATGGTAATTAGTTGGGACCCCACTAGGCTATATTAGACCAAATGATCAATAGTTAAAGGCTACGAATGGAGGCTCTTGATAATTAGAGGGATGATTTGAAGTCCCAAGTTACTTACCTAGAATAGGAGAATCTTTAAAATGAAAAGACTCTCAGAGATAGTGTGGGAGTGTCTGGAAAAGGTTGAGGAGCTATATGCCCTTAATGAGGTTGAGATTAAAGTGATAGGAGAGGTTCTTCAACGACAGAGAGATGAGCTTCAAAGATATAAAGAGAGACTTCTTCGAGTTTATGGTGGGGTGGATCTCTTAAAGTTGATGGTAAAAAATATTTCTATTTAGAAGGAACAATTGATATCCTAAGGTATATAGATGTAAAAGAGCTATGTTAAAGTCTTAGTCAAACATAAATCACTTTAGGGGAAGATTCATACTGATGTGTAAAGCCAGTTGGATGCCCATAAGGAGTTTGAGGTCTTTAATAGGTACGTTTTATAGCACTTCAACATTGGATTAAAAGATTATATGTCCAAGGTCTAAGCATTATTTCCTAATGTTGATGTCTTTGGTCTATTTCCTAAATCCTCTCAGTCAGAGGAAGAGAGCTTAGATAATGATGAAGGCAATCCCGAATATGATATTGCTGAAGCCTATGCTCCTAAGGCTAGAGAGGAAGAAACTATGAAAGCGACCTCTGCCTCGCTGACCTCAAGCCCTTGTGGAACCCTAAAATCTCAAGCCTCGAATGGCTTTTCTATTGTTCATGGACAACTCTTTGTAACCTCCATCTCTACTCTTGATGAAATCATGGAACTTTGTTGTTCTATAATCTTCATTTCACACTTGATTTACTTTTTATTTTGCTAAGTATTTTTTTGCACTGATTTGTATTACTTGAGGATTTATGAGGTTTGTTGGTACTGTTTGAGGCCTAATGAGGTTTACCCTGTATATACTACACCCTTAGCCCCCAATATTACTTAGTAAAGCAAAGCATCTTGAGTCATGGGTTCGTTGGATCAACTCTGAGGGTCCTAAGACTTGGCATCGTGCATTTGTAAAGTTTTTGAAGACGAGATTATAGTTCTGTAATGAGTCCTTAGACCTTAAAACCATATAATACTTGGTACTTGTACTCTTTTTGGACTGAAGGCCCATAATTTTGAGTAAACATTTAGCCCCCCCCCCCCCCCCCCCAATTTTTGGGTGTAAAGGCCTAAAATAAAATCTCTAAGAGGGTCTAAGACCTTACATTAAACAATTTGAACTTTAATGTTTTAACTATGAAGTCCTTATAAGGATCCTAAAGTCTCCAAACTTAGTAAAATTATAACCCGAAGTCCTAAAAAGTGCCAAAAGACCTATGAACTTTGGTAAACTTGAATATGAAGTCCCACAGTGGGTCTTAAGACATTTAAACTTAGAGGGTGTAAAATTTGAAGTCCTTTTGAGAGTGCTAAGACCTCCGAACTTAGTAAAATTATAACTTGAAGTCCCACAAAGGGTCATAATACCTTTAAAACTTAGGTAAACTTTGAAACTTGATGTCCTTATAAGGGTCCTAAAACCTATGGACTGAGAAAAATTGGACTTTGAAGTTCTTATAAGGGTCCTAAGACCTCTAGACAGAGAACATTTTGAAGGTCATATTGGGTTGAAAAGCCTATGGACCTTAGCCCTTAGAGGAGGATTTTTTGAGGTTCCACAAATAATTCTAGGATCCCCGAAACTTTGGCCTTACACCTTTGCACTGTTAAAATAGAAGTTTGTAATACCCCGCATTTTCATCGATATTTATATATGGGATTAATTAAATTAAATGTGAATTAATTGAGAATTAATCCGGATAAAATACTAACGAGATGTGAGTTTGTATTTGATTATAATGTGTATATATGGCAATATATGAATATTGAAAATATTGAAATTGTCGCGAGGCTGAAATACGACAATTTGGAAATTTTGTTGGGACGCGCGTGACAGTCGCGTCAGGAATGTAATTATTTGAATTAAAAAGTGAAATTTTATTTCTATCAACCGTATGGTCATTTTGAGTGCGCCAGCGTGTCCGGAAGGGTCGAAATAGTCAGAAAACACTAGCCGGGGGTTTAGTTTGGGTCCCGGGGCATTATTGGGCCATACCGGCAACTTAAAAGGGTATTTTAGTAATTTTAAAATTTTAGGATTATTAACCAACGAATTTTGGGAATTAAATATTAGGATATTAATGACCCACTAGGCCATTACCAGCACTTAACTAAATTGAGGGCTACGGGAGTTATAGGAAGAAGTGGGAGAGAAGTTAGAAGAGGTTCCCAAAGAGAAAACCACCATCTTCAACCTTGGGAGAGAAAGAGATAGGGCAACCTTCAACATTCAACACCAAATTCAGAGAAAAATCCAAGGCAAGTGGTTTAATTACGTTAATTTCAAGCGAATGCTTCTTCCATGCTTAGAAATTGAGATAATTGCATTGTATTGGAAGACTTGTAAAAACCCATGTAATTTGGAGTTATAAATTCAGATTTTGATATAGGTTTGCATGTAGAATTGTTATTGGGTGTTTGAACTAAAAGAATTACTACTTTTTATGTTACAAAAACGGATTTATTTATGGAAATTGAAGACTTTAAATTTCTAGGGTTCATATTCATAAGGTTTGGGAAAAATTGAGGAGATTTGATGATTTGATGTGGTTTAGAATGATTTGATCCCATATATATGTTAATATACGACCTAAGTATGTTTAAGAATGATTAGAAGCCTTAAACTACTGTTGGAATGATGTTTAGATGTGATTAGAGGTGAAGAAAATTGGGAAAAACGTAATAGGAAATTTCTGGGCTCGAAACTGTCACCTCGTTAAAAGACCTGCCCAGGTCGTTCGAACGAGCTCGTTCAAACGAGCTTCTAACGAGTTGACAGTTTGACTTCTAACGAGTGGGATGTTCGTTCGATGCCTTTCGTTCGAACGAGATCTCGTTAGATGGCCACTTCGTTCGAACGAGCTCTCGTTCTAACGACCTCGTTCGAACGAGACTTCTAACGAGTTGACAGATTGGCCTTTTTGGACTGATTTGATTTCTAGTGTCCCGTAACCTTGTTTAATTGTAGAGATGATGTTCCCTTGATGACGAATTGAGATAGTTGGGATATTCGGGATATATTGGGGAGTAAAATATATAGAATAATGTTTTGAACCAAATGGTAATTGTGGGTTAGGACGCGAATAACTAATTACGACGTGAGGATAATGGATGATGTGTATATATAAACCGGGGACACGTGTATTGGTATAAGAATGAGAAGTATACCACTAATGAATTATGGTAATTACTAAGATGTGTGCATTCTTAGTATATGTATATGATTTTATGTGTATGACATACCTACCGTACTTGCTATAACGGGAGGTTTACGTTCGCTTAGGGCCATCAAATCCTTGTGTGCCCGGATTTAGATTGGTGCCTAGAGAACATAATACTAGAATGACTTATTTGTGAGTTAATAAGTCAGCTGACTATGGAGCGTAGGTATGTACGTGACCCATGGATATGTTGAATTATGTTCGCCTCCATTATTGTGTGTAGTGCTTATTCTAACAATTCCTGAGAGATTCGGAATTTGTAATCCTTATGTACGTGATGTACCGGGATGGATAGCAGAGTATGTGTGCACCGTAGCTTAGCCTCGGGGTGCTTGTATTGTATATTTATGATGTGAATAATATACGATTAAATGAAAAGAATTGTTATGTTTGAATGTGAGAATCATTATAGTAACGTATTGAGAATATAAAATGGGAGATAACCTTTGGTAATTTGTATTACTAATACTTTGAAATTAGAGAATTTAAGTAAAGCTCTCTATTAAATTGATAACGTTGGGACTTATAGTGCGAATCGAGTAGAAAGGATAGTATTTGTTTTGGTCTAGTTAGATATGAGAAACACTTGTATGGGTACGATACGTTAGGAGTGCACAAATAGCCGAGATGTGAGTATTTCATGTGAGAGCACGTCCTAACATGTACTTTGCATTCATTGTTTTAATGTTATTAAAACACTTGCTGTTTTTTTTAAATACTCTCCACTTTCGGGCTCTGACCCGTTTGCTTTCAAATCTATTTTTGTAAAAACCTTTTTAGGTGCCCAGCCACAAGGACACCATGCATAGGAATTCTATTCAGGTGACGAGCTGTAGCTGTTGTGGAAGTTACAGGGCCTTGACAGTAGACGCCTCATTTTCTAGTCTTGACTCCATATTCAGTTTCATCATTTGTAGGGCATGTCCCCCATTTCTTTTAGAGACATTTTATATTTCAGTTATTCAGATTGTGGATTGTAATTAATTCAGGATTCAGACTTGTTTTATTTATTTCCATATTGGGATTGTTGCGAGGAGTATTTCCTCCAGACTCGTTAATACTTGTTGATTTCACTATTGAGACTTTATCGTGAATGGTTGTGCTACATTTCTATTATTCATTTATTGCATGTTAATCAGATTTATTTTATAACATTGGCAACTCACTTTTTAAATACTAGGTGGTTAGTAATCATTAAAATGTTTTCGACAGTGATGCTATTAACCGAACCAACTTGACATTTTGTATTGATTTAATAAAGGAGTAGCTACCCGGTATTTAATTAGTCAGGGTGTCACAGGTGGTATCAGAGCATCAGGTTCTAGTGTCCTTTAGGATCTGTACGGCTTATTATGTTTCCGCTGAGCTTTCTTTGATGTAGAGCCCTATATTTTAGGACTGTTGTATTCTTTTGTGTATGCTTCGCTCTTCAGCTATTTTAAGTTTATAACTGCGAACTTATAGACTTTACTCTTATTTCAGATGCCTCCACGACGTGCACCTCGAGTTCCTAGGGATGCACAGCCCGAGCCACAGCCAGCACCAGTACAGGGCACCATGAATGCCGTTGAGGTTGCAGCTATTGTAGCCCAAGCGGTAAATGCCGCCCTAGCTGTGGTACAGCAGAAACCACCTCAGGCGCCAGTAGCCGCGCCAGTTCAGGCACATGCATTCCCGTCTGCTTGGGAACGCGTTCGTGATGCTTTTCAGAAAGCACACCCACCGAAGTTCGCAGGAAGCTCCGATGTTGTGGTTTCAAGTCAGTGGAGGAAGGATATTCAGAGGCACTTGAGAATGTATGAGTGCACCAATGTTCAGAGGCAGATACTAGCTACTTTCAAGCTAGTGGGATCTGCATTGCAGTGGTGGGAGTCCATTACCACTGCAGGGGAGAGGGACACTCTCACTATACAGGAGTTCTGGGTGCGGTTTGACCGCAAATATTTTCCGTCAGCTGTTCCCATGGAAATGAGGAGGAAGTTGATGAACCTTAGACATGAGGGAAGGACTGTGGCCGAGTATGAGGAATAATTCACAAATTTGCTGAATATTGTCCCGGATGAAATACCGATAGAGGAGGAGAAGATTCAGAAGTTCACCGATGGATTGACATGGAGAATCCGTCAGCATTTGTTGGGGAACCTCTCGTTGGCCACTTATTTTGACGTGGTTAACGCTGCACTGCTCCATTGCCAGGACCACCGCTTTCACTTGACAGAGGGGAAGCGATCAGGAGAGTCCAGCCATCAGGGCAGGACAGGGAGAAATGGTGCCAGCGGGGCACAATCAGCTCAGGGTCAGTATAGGCAGGGTGATCAGGGTTCCCAGCAGGGGGATTCTAAGAGATTCCGATCAGGGGGTTTCAGGAACGTTCAGGGAGGATTCCGAAATGGACAGCAGGGTCAGAACGGCCATCAGGGCTAGCAGGGTCAAAATGGTCAACATCTGCAGTTTCACCAGGGCCAGCAAGGCCAGGGCAGAAATGGTAACGGTCACCAGGGCCGTGGTCAGCAGGGACAACGAGGGGGAAACTTCCAGGGGAAGTGTTTCATTTGTGGTAAGATTGGCCACAAACGTCAGGATTATCCTGATAAGGGCAGGGCCCCACAGCAGCAGCATCAGGGTGCTCGACACGAGCCACAGAGGCCTATGTTTCCCGCCGCCCTCCCAGTACCACAGATGGCAGCATTACCGCCCATTCCAGCAGTCCCAGTTCAGCAGGGACAGCTTTATTATGGGAGAGTATATCAGCTCTAGCAGGTCGCAGCCCCACAGGATCCACCAGCCATTGAGGGTATGTTCTCTATTCAGGGGACTCTGGGGCGTATTTTATTTGACACGGGGGCCACACATTGTTTCATTGCTATGATATTTGCACGCACCATTGGGTTGTTAGACACCGCCGAGAGTACGGTTACTTGTGTAGATTCACCGTTGAGTAGGGGTTCCGTGATTTCCCTTATTTGTAGAGGTGTGGGTATAGAGATCGGGAGATTTACTTTACCCGCTGATATGTTAGTGTTAGAGATGACCGAGTATGATGCCATTATTGGTATGGATTAGCTAGTTGCGTACCGAGCCATGATTGACTGTTTTAGTAGGAGTATTATCTTTGCCATTCCTGGGCAGGAGATGTTTTTAGTGGCGATGCCTCGTTCTGAGGGATGATCGTCCACTCACTTGTATTACATAGAGGAGGAGACCTCTAAGGAAGTGGTGATACCACTTGATTCGATTCCGGTTGTTCGAGAGTTTGCCGATGTATTTCAGGATATACCTGTATTACCTCCGAGTAGAGAGATAGATTTTATGATCGATTTGACGCCGGGTACTCGGCCTATTGCCCGCGCACCTTACCGTATGGCTCCAGCTGAGATGAGAGAGTTACGGGATCAGATTGAGCAGTTGTTGGGTCAGGGGTTTATACGGAGGAGTACTTCACCGTGGGGTGCCCCTGTGTTGTTTGTAAAGAAGAGGGATGGATCATTGAGATTGTGTGTAGATTACCGGGAGTTGAATAAAGTCACGATACCAAATAAGTATCCGTTGCCCCGAATCGATGACTTATTCGACCAGTTGAGAGGAGCTTCTTTCTTATCAAAGATTGATTTGCGATCGGGATACCATCAGTTGCGTATCAGGGAAGAGGACGTATCGAAGACTGCTTTCTTAACGAGATATGGTTCTTACGAGTTTCAAGTTATGCCTTTTGGTTTGACCAACGCTCCAGCCGTGTTTATGGACTTAATGAATAGGGTGTTCAGAGAGTTCCTGGACCAGTTTGTCATTGTTTTCATTGATGACATTCTGGTTTACTCCCAGACAGAGGAGGAGCACACCGAGCATTTGAGACAGGTTTTGCAGACGCTACGTCAGAACGAGCTGTATGCAAAGTATGAGAAGTGCGGGTTTTGGCTGAAGGAGGTTCAGTTTTTGGGGCATATTATTTACGACCGGGGGATATCTGTTGATCCGGGAAAGGTATCCGCGGTGAGGGAGTGGGGATAACCCACGACACCGAATGAGATCCGTAGTTTCTTGGGCTTAGCAGGATACTATAGGAGGTTTATTTGGGGTTTCTCAAAGATAGCGGGTCCTTTGACACATCTGACTCGTAAGGGTGTGCTGTTCATTTGGAGTGATGCCTGTCAGTTGGCATTCGATGAGTTGAAGGACAAGTTGACCTCAACAACTGTGTTAGCATTGTCGAGACCGGGAGTTGAGTATCTAGTTTACACCGATGCGTCCTTACAAGGACTTGGAGGTGTATTGCAGCAAGAGAGTCAGGCCATAGCTTATTTTTCCCGTAAGCTTAAGCCTCACGAGAAGAATTACCCCACTCATGATTTGGAGTTAGCGGCAGTTGTATTTGCCCTTTGGATTTGGAGACATTACCTTTTGGGGGAGAAGTTTCGATTGTTCACAGACCACAAGTCCCTACAGTACCTATTCACGCAGAAGGAGTTGAATATGCGACAACAAAGGTGGCTTGAGTTTGTGAAAGATTATCTGTTCGATATCCAATATCACCCGGGGAAGGCTAACGTGGTAGCAGACGCGTTGAGCCGTAGGCCAGTAGATGAGGTGGCAGGGGTGTGGAAGGCTAAGTGGAAGGAGTTGGGACACCAGGATACCGTGGCCCGATCGTTCATGTCTGTGATGACTGTTACACCGCAGATTGTCACGAAGGTGGTAAAGGCCCAGGCAAAAGACTCGTTCTGTCAGGAGCAGATAGTTCGATTACTAGCAGAGGGAGCCGAGTCCTATACCGTTAGCTCAGATGGGGGATTACGCTTCAATGGGAGACTGGTAGTTCCGGAAGGGGAGGAATTGCGACACGAAGTGATGGCAGAGTCGCACGGCTCACGGTTCGCGGTACATCCCGGTGGGGACAAAATGTACCAAGACATGAGACGTCAGTATTGGTGGAGCGGGATGAAAAGAGATATTGCCGCGTTTGTTTCTAAATGCGCCACTTATCAGCTGGTAAAAGTGGATCATCAGAGACCGGCAGGACTTCTACAGCCATTAGAGGTCCCGATGTGGATGTGGGAGAGCATCTCCATGGACTTTATCACGGGGTTACCTACGTCACAGAGAGGTCACGACTCCATTTGGGTAATTGTGGACAGGTTGACTAAAGTTTCTCATTTTCTACCCGTAAGGACAGACTACACTACGGGACAGTATGCCCAGCTTTTTATTGCAGAAATAGTGAGACTTCACGGTGTGCCCCTAAATATCGTGTCTGACAGAGACAAGATATTTGTTTCACGGTTTTGGGAGAGTTTTCAGGAGGCCATGGGCACGGAATTGCGGTTGAGTACGGCTTATCATCCGCAGACCGATGGGCAAACCGAGCGTAGAAATCAGATGTTGGAGGACATGTTGCGTATGTGCATCATTGATTTCAGGGGTGGATGGGAGCAGTATCTTCCACTGGTGGAGTTTGCTTACAACAACTCCTACCAGTTCACCATTGGCATGGCTCCATTTGAGGCGTTGTACGGTAGACCTTGTCGTTCCCCAGCATGTTGGTTGGAGGTGGGGGACAACAAACTACTTGGGCCGGAAGTGATTCAGGATACTTCGGCAAGGATAGAATTAATACGGAGTCGCATTCGGGTAGCTCATGATCGGCAGAAGAGCTACGCTGATGCGAAGAGGTTCTTCAGGGAGTTCCAAGTGGGGGACCAAGTTTTACTCAGAGTATCTCCTATGAAGGGGATTATGCGATTTGGGAAGAAGGGGAAGTTGGCACCGAGATACGTGGGACCATTTCCTATCATCGAGCGGATTGGGTCTGTTGCGTATAGACTTGGATTACCGGAGCATTTACACAGGATTCATGATGTGTTTCATATATCCTCGCTAAGGAAATATCTTAGAGATGATTTGGCTCATTCTCACATTGCTTTGGAAGACATCGATCTCCAGCCCGATAGCTCCTACGAGGAGGGGCCGATTGCTATTTTGGACCGAAGTGAGCAGAAACTGTGGTCAAAGATAGTTCCGTTAGTGCGTGTTCAGTGGCGACATCATAATGTCGAGGATTCCACATGGGAGCGCGAGGATGAGATGCGCGAACGTTATCCCGAGTTGTTTTTACCAGGTACTTTCTAGTTCCGAATTTCGGGATGAAATTCTGTTATTAGGGGGGAAGTATATAATACCCCGCATTTTCATCGATATTTATTTATGGGATTAATTAAATTAAATGTGAATTAATTGAGAATTAATCCAGATAAAATACTAACGATATGTGAGTTGGTATTTGATTATAATGTGTATATATGGCAATATATGAATATTGAAATATTGAAATTGTCGCGAGGCTGAAATACGGCAATTTGGAAATTTTGTTGGGACGCGCGTGACAGTCGCGTCAGGAATGTAATTATTTGAATTAAAAAGTGAAATTTTATTTCTATCAACCGCATGGTCGTTTTAGTGCGCCAACGTGTCCAGAAGGGTCGAAATAGTCAGAAAACACTAGCCGGGGGTTTAGTTTGGGTCCCGGGGCATTATTGGGCCATACCGGCAACTTAAAAGGGTATTTTAGTAATTTTGAAATTTTAGGATTATTAACCAACGAATTTTGGGAATTAAATATTAGGATATTAATGACCCACTAGGCCATTACCAGCACTTAACTAAATTGAGGGCTACGGGAGTTATAGGAAGAAGTGGGAGAGAAGTTAGAAGAGGTTCCCAAAGAGAAAACCACCATCTTCAACCTTGGGAGAGAAAGAGATAGGGCAACCTTCAACATTCAACACCAAATTCAGAGAAAAATCCAAGGCAAGTGGTTTAATTACGTTAATTTCAAGCGAATGCTTCTTCCATGCTTAGAAATTGAGATAATTGCATTGTATTGGAAGACTTGTAAAAACCCATGTAATTTGGAGTTATAAATTCAGATTTTGATATAGGTTTGCATGTAGAATTGTTATTGGGTGTTTGAACTAAAAGAATTACTACTTTTTATGTTACAAAAACGGATTTATTTATGTAAATTGAAGACTTTAAATTTCTAGGGTTCATGTTCATAAGGTTTGGGAAAAATTGAGGAGATTTGATGATTTGATGTGGTTTAGAATGATTTGATCCCATATATATGTTAATATACGACCTAAGTATGTTTAAGAATGATTAGAAGCCTTAAACTACTGTTGGAATGATGTTCAGATGTGATTAGAGGTGAAGAAAATTGGGAAAAACGTAATAGAAAATTTCTGGGCTCGAAACTGTCACCTCGTTAGAAGACCTGCCCAGGTCGTTCGAACGAGCTCGTTCAAACGAGCTTCTAACGAGTTGACAGTTTGACTTCTAACGAGTGGGATGTTCGTTCGATGCCTTTCGTTCGAACGAGATCTCGTTAGATGGCCACTTCGTTCGAACGAACTCTCGTTCTAACGATCTCGTTCGAACGAGACTTCTAACGAGTTGACAAATTGGCCTTTTTGGACTGATTTGATTTCTAGTGTCCCGTAACCTTGTTTAATTGTAGAGATGACGTTCCCTTGATGACGAATTGAGATAGTTGGGATATTCGGGATATATTGGGGAGTAAAATATATAGAAGAATGTTTTGAACCAAATGGTAATTGTGGGTTAGGACGCGAATAACTAATTACGACGTGAGGATAATGGATGATGTGTATAGATAAACCGGGGACACGTGTATTGGTATAAGAATGAGAAGTATACCACTAAAGAATTATGGTAATTACTAAGATGTGTGCATGCTTAGTATATGTATATAATTTTATATGTATGACATACCTACCATACTTGCTATCACGGGAGGTTTACGTTCGCTTAGGGCCATCAAATCCTTGTATGCCCGGATTTAGATTGGTGCCTAGAGAACATAATACTAGAATGACTTATTTGTGAGTTAATAAGTCAGCTGACTATGGAGCATAGGTATGTACGTGACCCATGGATATGTTGAATTATGTTCGCCTCCATTTTTGTGTGTAGTGCTTATTCTAACAAGTCTGAGAGTATTTTGCCAAGGTTCGTACATCTTTTTTGTATAACTTTGGGATTGAAAGGAAATTTTTAGTGTAAGGAAATGGTTTTCATAGGGGGCTTTAGACCTTACCCTTTCGAAATTATTGATGGAAATCTCAATAATCTCTTTGGCCTGAAGACCTTTAACTATGTTTTTTGGGTTGTTTAAACCTGAGTTCTGTTGTCTTTTGGGGTCCTGAGACTTTTGACTATTAGTCATAAGCCAAGGCTGAAATCCTTGTAACTTAAATGTTGGGTCTTAAGACCTTAGCTTAAGCCTAGAGCCAAGGATGAAATCCCTTTAGTTCCTTATTTTGGATCCTTAGACCTTAGTTTAAGTTTTTAGCCAAGGTTGAAGTCCTTGCAACTCGATTTGTGGGTCATAAGACCTTAGTTTTTTTAGATCCGAGACTGAAGTCCTTGAAAAACTTATAGAATATGAATATTGAATACATTACGAGTAATAAGAAGTTTCTTTTTCATTTATCTTGAGCATCAGAATATATTTTTTACAATCATTTTGTGGGATGGCATATGTCTCGTGAGGCTTTTTCTACTTTTGTCATCCTACCTTCATTTGGACTCTTAGTTGCGAAGGAAACTGTCTTCATCTTGTAGGGCGGAGGTACCCAAATTCATCAGATTTATGCCCAGGATTTCTCAGGGGAGGTCATACATTGGTAGTGGTGGATGTAATACTTCTAGTAAGACCTCAGTGATCTTCTAAAACTTTTTTCAGGACTTCTGCCAATCCTTATGGAGCACTGAGCATATTTTTCTTTTCCTTCATTGAAGTGACATAGAACTCCTGAGCTTTTTTCCGATCCCCGAAGACTTATCCCACTCACTTGGAGATTAACAACCCAATCACTAGCCCACGGGTTGAGATAACAGTGTCCAAGTCATTAAGAGATGTTTTTCCCATAATGACATTATAGGCTGAGGGGAGGTCCACCATTATGAATTTATTGTCAATGGTTT
Source organism: Sambucus nigra (assembly GCA_949130495.1). Classification (NCBI taxonomy): domain Eukaryota; kingdom Viridiplantae; phylum Streptophyta; class Magnoliopsida; order Dipsacales; family Adoxaceae; genus Sambucus; species Sambucus nigra. The sequence goes on along the minus strand of OX422221.1, from coordinate 324,968,816 downwards.
TACAAAAATACTTGGAATCAAGGGTGAGTGGGAGAGTGATATATCCCAAAGAATAGGTCCATTCTCCATTGAACCCAATGAGAGGGATAGTGATCGAATTCATATGTTTTATGCCAAGGCCCATGGACTCAAAATCATCTAAAAAGGATATTAGTAAATATTCATGTATTAATCAGGATCCTCCTCATGTTAGCATTTCTTATGATCGCTGTAATTACAAAAGGGTCATCATGAGGTATCCCGACCTTTCTGAGGTCAGTTTTTGGAAATACCATCATTGGAACCTCCTTGGGGGATTGATGTGGGAGAGAGACATGGTTAATCTGTACCCCTTCCTACTGTAAGATCCTAAGGTGGGACTTTTTAGTTATGGCAAAGAGACCAACTCCAAAAGAGCCTTTGAAAATGCATTGGACATCAATGAATGGGACATAGTCCTTATTTTTATTATTATTGTTATGATAACCTTTTCATCCCTCTTTTTCCACATACTTTTTAAGGTAGCCAATCTTTATTACCCCCTCAACATCTTCTTTCAGTATGATTCAATCGCTTGTGTTGTGGTCGTAATCTTCGTGGAATCAAAAATACTTAGACTTGTATGTTTTTTCATCCCTAATCCTCATAGGCTTTGATTAAGGCAAGATGTCTTAATTTTCTATGGATGCAAAGAATTCTTCTATGGTGGTTGTGAGGGGAGTGAAATGCTTGGCCTCTGAAGGTCCACTTTTCTTAGCCCCGTCTATCTTTTTCTTAGCCTTAGCTGCTCTCGTGGTCTCCTTAAAGAAAGAGAAGATTTATTTTCTCTTTCATTTTTTGGGGAAAGGCTATAACATGACTTGATGAGATGGCATCCTCATTATTCATATATTTATGAGCTCTCTCAAGGAGCCTAGTCATATATTTGGAGGTTTCTTGCTAAAGCACCTTAGTAAGCTCTCTGAAGTGAGGTATGAGATGAAAGTGACCACATAAATGGTATTGTGTTGATCATCAACCTAGAGGGCTTCCTGGCTTAACCTCTTGGCATATTCCTTCTGGGATTCTCTAGCCTTCTATCTAAAGTGAAGAAGGGAAGTTATAGGATTCCTTATCTTTCGAGCTCTAATAAAATGGCTAACAAAAGACCTAGCTAGCTCAATAAAGTTTTCAATGGTCCCTAATTTGTTCATAGAAAACTAGTGCCTAGTCATTCCCCTTAAGGTTGTGAAAAATATCTGCACAGGACCTCATCTAGGGTGTCCTATAGCAGCATGAATGACTTGTAAATTTCTAAATGATCAATGGGGTTCTTGGACCCATCAAACAATTCAATATTAGGCGTCTTCCATTTTTAGGGAAGAGTATAATGTTGAAAATTATTGAAGAATTGGTGTTGTGAGTTTGAATCTTATAATAGTTGAGGAAATTCCCCAATCGGTCTTTCATCTTATTTATCTCACCATCCTAAGCCCTGGATGCCCTAGAAACTCCTTGGGACTAATCTCCTAAGAGTGATAGTCTGTGTCTTATAGGGATGAGGGTCACTTAGGGGACCTAGGCACAACCTCCCCTTCTAGTTGGGGCTCATGGTTCTCCATAATAACGCTATGTTCTGGTACCATTGGTTCCTCCACCACTAGGGTAAAGTGAGCCTATTGAGAATAACAACTTGTTACTCTTGAAGAGTTTTTCTGGTGGGGCTCCATTTCTTTGATGGAACGGGCTAAGGAATCATTAGTAACCATTTTTGTAAGGAGTACGATGCATATTTGAGAATGGAAATTGTTATTCCCCAGACGATGCCAAACTGATGAGTGTTAAAATTGTATGTGACTTTAGATCCACAAAAGCTCCCCTCTGGTCCTCAGACGTGCAAGAGTAGAGAAGTGTTAAAATATGAGATAATTGTATAAAGTGGTTTGAAACTCATATGATGGTCCTACATCCATTACCAATGGTGTTGCATTATTTATTACAATGTAAATGAGTTATTACAATGTAATAAACATCCTGAGATTTGGTCAGGAGAGTCTAAGGTCTTGTGACCTTTGTCAACACTACATAAGACCTTAGAAAATAACTCAATGACTTTTATAAGGGTGACTAAGTAATGATTTAGGGCTCGATGAGATATGTAAGTTGTGTAAATAATGATCAAAGTTATAAATATGAACTCACAATAATAGGTTATGAGTATGAAACAAAGAGTAAGACACTTGGATGTAACTCTTAATTCTTTACAAGTCCAATTACTTGGATGTATTAATCTATCATAATGCTTGAGATTGGTCCCCTATGAAACATTCCCATCCTTCTTTATATATATGAGAACTCTTGGAGAGAGAACGAGTGGACTGTGACAACATGATTGTGATAACTCTGAAGTCTGACGGTGTTAACAAGGAGGTGGGGTGTTAGTCAAAGTACTTTTTAGTGGTGTAAGGGGAGGTTAAGTGCGTTAAATGTTGATGGAAACATTCAATTCAAGTGGAGTTGGGTAGTGGTGGTTGGTGTAATAGTTTTTTTTCTTTCACTTACTTCGTCAGACTGCTTGCAGGAGCCTTGACAGAGGTCCAAGGGGTATGAAATGATCGTGTAGTTGCTCTAAGTTGATCTTGAAGTACCACACACAAACTTATCCTAGGGATGAGTCCATGGTGTACTCAAGAGGTCAGTTTCCTTCAATTTGAGATCTGCTCTGGGCATAAGTCATGCCGAAACCTTCATGATGTGGTCTCTAGAGCTTGCTTGAGGAGGTATGCTGGAATTAATGATCTTTTCAGGAGGTAGAACACATGATTGAAGTATGCTATAATACTATATCTCACCCTCAAGAGTATAAAAGGTTTTATAAGGCAAGTAGTAGTCTGTCTTGGGTCTGAGCTAGCCTTAGGACCTCTACTCGGCCTTGGAGGTAGTTAAGGACTTTGATGATATTCTAAATTCTGAGTGTGAAATAGTATATCATCAACAATTATTGAATTTCATACTATGGAGGGTTCATATATAATGTAAAAAATTCTATGTTTTAAAACTCTTAGTATGAAATGCAATGTATGTTAGAAGTTACACACTCATCATTAAAGCTTTCATCTTTCATATAAGGTTTATACCCTATATGTTTGATTGTTTACCTAAATGAGTGTGTAACCATTAAGATAACTTTAATTTTTTTTTGGCTCGGATTCATATATTTTAGAGGTCGAAAAAGTGAGCCACAATATCCTTCGCATATGAGTTTACATGTAAAACTCGTTAAAATATCTTAAGTCATGAAAACCACACATACCCATCATCTTTTAATTATTTCTTTTATGCAATATTTGAGCAACTAGTCAAAGTAGTTTAAAAGTTTTTATTGTTATTGTCAATTCCCTATGGACTCGCTACCCCACTTACCATTATATTCATATAGTGTAATAAGTTGTGTTTTTTGTATTCATATGCTAAACCATAAACATAACAATGTTTTTACACGACGCTCGGTTTATGCAGTGATCAATATTATATATCTACAATATCTCAGCATTAAATAAATCAACAAAATAATGAATAAGATATCACAATCATCATGATGTAATAATTGAGATGGAATAAGGACAATAGAATACAGAGTTTATGACCCCAAGTCACATACCTAACCACTAAAACCTCTTAATTGAATATAATCTCAAGGGAAATTTTTAAATCCACAAGGTTGGTCCACGAAGCATACCTCGGGCTTCGCCAAACCTTCTCACTCTCAGACGATCAACTCAATATTGTACACTACAAACTAATTTGGATATTGGGGTACGTACTAACCTTGGTCTTGTTCAAAGGTCTTTGCCTTGTCATGACACATTTTGCGACCTTCTTTTATTCCTTTGTCCAAGGTGAGCCTTGTTTAGTATATGTTAATTCTCTAGTCTTAGAACTTTGTACAACCCATAATTAACTTATCCTCCCATATCAAACATGAAAAAGGTTGTGAGTTAAGATAACAAACCATATCCTTTCCCCATCTTAAGGATAAAGTATAAGTCCATAGGCAATACAAATATATTGCATCCTAGAGAACTAGTAATAGGTGTTGTGTGCACATCACTTTCATGGACTTTACGAAAGAATGGCACAATACGAGGTTTACCTTAATCATCAAGCATCATGCTATAAATTTAGGTGTGCAAGATTACACACCCGACCGTAAACCAAAACATCAAGAACATGAACAACCCCTAAAGAACCTAAATTAACCCTACAAGATTCATTATAAATTAATACAAAAAAAATTAGAATAAAAAAAATAAATATAGGCTAAAAATCATGAATTATGAATAGTAAAAGGTCTTGGCTCGATTTTTAAAGTCAAAGATTATTTAACATACTTAATTATAAATCATCTCACTTGAATAATTTGTGGAGAACTAAGAAGAAGAAGAAGAAGAATAAGAAGAAAAATAATAAGAAGAAGTGATACCTTACCCCAAGGATATTTGTACCATGACCACCAATATAAATGTCCTTTCCTCCACCTCTTAACACTCTAAGGTCACAAACTTTTTGTTGACATAGGTTCCTTATTATGTTCATCACATTATCTTACCATAATATCATAAAATTATCTAACAATCTTGAAAGGAGATCCAAAATCTCTTATTTATTATTAGGGTTACTCTTAGGATTTATCAAAATATGACCAATTTTCCCAAAATATGCTTAGTTTAGGACCTTCTAAAAGGTCCAAAAAATTTCTCAAGTTATAAATTTATGGGGCCATAACATTGATCTCCTAAGTCTTCCCGATATTTAATATTCCATATCTTCAATGACCACTTTGACCTCAAGTTCCTACATTGCCTGTGACTTGTGTTAGCTTTGCCTCCTTATCGTTGGCCTTCAAGAATCTGCACTATGAGGACTAGAAATAATTACTTTGGATTGATCATGCTAAGAGAAAATATGCTTAACATTTAATTCTTACCTTGAAATAAATGGGTCTCTTGTATGGTTTATTCGAGTTCCTTAGTTATGTACTCCATGATTCCTCTAGAGCACCTTCATTAAAGGAATTAATTTTCTCTACAAAACTTATTCCTCTTATCTAAAATATTCACCAAGACCTCGTCATGTCTTATATACATAAGGTATTCTAGTTGTATTTGCCTAATGATATGATAACGTATGTTCACAACCTTTACATAAGGAATATATTGTGTAGGTGATCCAAGTTTAGGGACAGTTCAACTATAAAATAAAGGTTTGCAACCCTTTCAACCACTTAAAATATTAACATATACTTGAGGCTCTTTTTCCATTATTTCCAACTCTCAAGACTCATAAACAAGGTAATGCTTTGAGAAAAAAAACATGATTTACATCCTTGAACTCTATAATATCCCGCCCGTTAAATTAATTTAATTACGCACATATTTTATATAAGGAAGAATTAACTATAATTATAAGGAATTGCGTGTAATAAAGGGTATTATATAGAGAGTTATTAGGCTGTGGACCATACATGGATTGTAGAATTTTTAGGTCATGAATTATGTATGCCTTCTTTAAAACTTCGGAAATTGAATTGGAGCAGATGCGAATAATCAAGAAAAGATAGGGTTTTACAAGAGAAGAATCAGTCGAATCAAGCGAGTCGTTAAAGCGACGTTCAATATCGCTCGAATGACATTCAGGGTCATTCAAACGACGACTTCAGTCGTTCGAGCGACCATCCTGTCTGATCAGCTCTGCCGCTAATTTAGTGGTGTCTTCTCAACAACCCTTGGATCAAATTTGACAATGTTCTATCGAATGTAGATTTAGTTAATACCTGATAAGGAAATGTGTGTGGGGTGATAAGGTTTTCTCAATTGGAAATAATTCGTCAGATGGGTTTTATCGGATTTATTATGAGTATAAGAGGGAGGTTTGAGCAGTAAGCCTCATAAATGTAAGAGAATCTCCCGTCATCTCTCTCAACACTCCCAACGTTTTCTCCACAGTTTGTAAACCATCCTATTTTCTCTAGTGTAGTGCCTACATCCACCCCATATAAACACCTACCTCCACCATTTATTGTGTAGAGATACAAAAAATATGAGAGCTATTGTTGAAGGGTGTTTTGATGGGCGTTGAAGGGGAACATTATTGAGAAAAAGATAAATATGTTGATGGGGGGGGGGGTTGTAGAGGATATTTAATTATGTTTCTTGGAGACAAACTTGGTGGGGGCAAGACAACCCCTTTAAGGCCACCTTAGGAGATGGGGGGTTGTCATCTCCCTTGATCCTTCATGCCTTCCACTGATTTGGAGGCTTCATTTGAGATTGGAAAGACTAACTTTGATTTAAGTTTAATGAGTAGTCTATTTCAGCATGTTATTTACATATATTAGGTTAAATATATGTGTGAAAATAATTGGCTTGCATCCTTGTGTTGATTAGTAACCATATTGATATTGTATGGAATGAAATCACAAAGATGATTTAACATAGGTCTTGAAAACAGAATAATTTTCAGAATATAATAATAAACATTTTTATGGAATAAAAATGTGTTAAAATGTTATTTATGTGTATTCCTAGTGAAAAAGAAATAATAAACATTTTTATGGAATAAAAATGTAAGAAATGTTATTTTGGTGTATTTCTAGTGAAAAAGAAATAATAAACATTTTTATGGATTAAAAATATTTGATAATAATGTTTAGTGTGTTTTCTAGTAAGACTAATAATGAACATTTTTATGGAATAAAAATGTGGATATTTTGTGGAATAAAATATTGAATAATATAGAGTATGAGACTACTAGTTCTAAATGGAAGAAATATTAATTTCTAAGAATTAAAAAGTAGTCTTGTGTAAAGGGTGATATTTTATGTGTTAAGGGTATTAAAGTAACAAGTGTGGAAGTTGGCAAACGTGTGGTATTAAAGAATTGTCGAAAAGGCGAAAGTGTTTTAAATATTAAGTTGGAAACTTAATGACTATTTTGAGAAATAACACTTGTTAAGGAACTAAATTACAGGTTTAGTAAACAAAGGGTAAATTGGTATTACTTAAAGTGGAACATTTTAATGGAATAAAAATATTCAAGAATGTCTTTACACTAATGTGTGTGAAATTAAATTAAGTCCTAAAGCGTGATTGATTTTAGTATAAATCACGTGCGTGTCGATATGGGACTTAAAGAGGAAAAGAAAGAATTTTCTATATGTTAGTGAAAAAACGGGTGGTGAAGTCCGAATTTTAGCTTCGGCCAGGTAAAAGTAAGGAAATGAAATAATGTACATGTGTAAAATGTTAAACATTTTAATAAGGACTCTGATGCAATTGGTAATAAGCAAGAAGGGCCTGGAGCCCTCGAGTGAAAAGACCTAAATCACTGGCTAGAGCATATGGTGCGCATAGCCGTATGTGTGGAGCCCGTGTAAGTATGCAGTAAAGGAAGATTATGAGAAAGGATAAAAAGAATAAGGAAAATGTGTATTGAAAGGTTTTTAAATGATAAACAAGTATTTTCTAACACGATGAATGCATGTATTGAAATGGTACTTTTCAATGAAAATACTAAAGTATGTTTTAACGGAATAAAAAGGGGAGATTTCGGTAAAGTAATGGGTTGGAATAAGTGTAGTGGATTTATGTGTTGACCGGGTGTGTTAAGTAAAGTGAAAAATGCTAAGTATAAATAAAGAAAGTCTTTGCAAGATTAAGGTAAATTAATCAGGATAAGCAAGGTTTTAGGAAGTAAAACGGTTAATGAATTTGGATATGTATTTTTCAAAGATATATATATATATATATATATATATATATATATATATATATATATATATTTGCATGCATGTGATTGTCGCGTGTGAGTACTCTTTTTTGCCGTTTGTTTCTATATTGCTTGTATATTCGCACTGGGTATAGGCTCACACTTTCATTTTGTTACGATAGGTTGGGTGCGAATTTGTATTTCGAGGGCATTGTACATGTAAGTGTAGTTTATTTGTTTTACGTTGGTAGCTCTATTTATTTGGATCAGGGTTCTCCCTATGGGTTCCACACATAATTTATCTTAAAACTGGAATTGCATGCTAAACAAGTGAAATGTTAACTAAAATAAAACTAGACTAGCAACATTGTATAGGTTGCTCATTGCACTTCACCCCTAACATTCGGGCTGGATCGAGTTGACTCATGGGTAACCCATAAATTCGGGTTGGGCCACTATAAATGGTATGAGAGCTCTAGGTTGAAGGTTCCTTTCGGGAGTGACGTGGTGAGATCATCTTTCGACGTCGATGTTGGTTTGGGTCAGTCACGCTAGTTTGGTGACGGTTGTGGTTCGTATCCTCAATGATGAAGTTAAAGAGGTTAGCACGATATGTAAATTAGTGCCAAGTGGTATACGTTCAAGTTAGTTGTATAAATTTCTTTTGCATTTTTTTATTAAGTGTGTTAATAATTTACGGGTGTCCACGTAAGCCAATAAGTGATGATACTGAGGTTCGTAGTGTGAGGTGTTTTATGTTCATGCCTTTGTAGACGTAGAGTCTTTGGAGATATTGGTAAAATGAGATATTGCCCATTGGGCAATGGCACCAAAATGTGAATAACCTAAGGATTTATTGTTAGAATGTCAAAATTATGTAATGGGAAATTGTGATCTAATTTATATATAGCCTTGGGTGTGACACATATGAGGGTCAATATCGATGTGATAATTAGGAAATTTTGGTCCTTAGGGCAGTACTGTGATTGATAGTAAGGTCAATGAGCATATAGATTGATGTAGGCCAGTACTAGAGGATAAGTCAGTCTTTTTTGATAAAATGTTATCCTTATTGGTGGACACCTTAGTGTATTGTTGGTCGATGAATGTACTTATAAGTGTTAGTTCTGTGGCGAGGAAGTAATAGGTCCATTCGCTGGGGGACTTGGTTTTAGTGCATCTCAATTTATGTACCTTGACTATAATGTGGGTTTTGATAATCCTAATGATTGAAGTAACCTAGGACTGAACCTACATAATCGTGTTGACATGGTATTAAGTAAATGAGTTGTGATGTGTTAGTACATGACCTCTTCCGACATCATTAGCGTGGGCCTCCTCTTAGGCAATACCCGACGTCCTGTGTCCTGCCAAAAACCTGAATGGTATTAATCAATGTTTGGTGATTGTAGTTTGGCATTGAGAAATATGATCCCTTGTTGTGTTCGTGGACATGGTGTTCATAGGCAATGCTCGACGTCTCGTATCCTACCAAAATATGTCTAGTTATGTTAATTGGTAAATTAACACATAGTATGAGGTTTACATAGTAAGGTACTTCAACTATAGTGGTTAAACACTCATTAAAGATTAAAAGGTGTAGGATTGTGATAATGTATTGACAATTTCCTTGGAGATGTACACTAAAATTTACCTAAGTGGATGTAAATGCAAGTGGTGGTCATTCCCTGGTAATAGTGAGTCTGAGGTTGTGCACTATGCATTACAATGATGATAGTTACTCTCTTCAAAACCTTAGGATTTGTTGTTGCATCGAGATTTATGTAATGATGTCCATTTCATGGTGATAAACTCAAGGTTGTGGAGCAAAGGTCATGGTATGACTGGTGGTTCCTTGTAATAGACGTGTAAGCTATTTAGAGAAACGTTTGAGTTTGATGTCGTCGCCCATGAGATATTGGGATCCGTTATTGTATTCAAGTTTACCTAAGTGTTGGTAAACCATTGATGATTGTAGTACGGTTAGGTCATGTCGATTTGTGGCAGTACCTTGGAGTTAGTGCTACAACTTTGTTATAGGCATGTATCCTGATATAACCTTCGAGGAAAATTTTGCAAATAGGTTGATCAATGTTAGGTGGTGCACTTGGGAGACTTAGAACACGACGAGATTCGTTGTGGCTTTTAAAAATTTCACTCGGGATAAAATGTTATGAAAAATTATAGCACCTATATGTGCTACCTGTATAGTTAGTAACAACCTGGGTAAATGAAGTTATTAGGCACGAGTGATGCTTGAAAGTTGAGACGCCATTATAATGATTATGGTTTGATATCATGTAGGCGGTGCTATGGGTGGTAGAAATGGTGCACAAGTTGAATGTTTGAAATTATGAAAGCGCTATGTTTCACTTGATGAGAGTGATCTCAAAAACTGAGGTTAACTACCTCATAATGAAATTTTGGAGACCTATCGATAACTAATTTTAAGTGTCAAGAAAAATAACTTCGTCTTGATTTAAGATAGTTTCCTACCAGTGATGGATAAGTATCATTATTCCAATGGATGGAAGCCTAGCGTTTCGACTTCTCAACATAATTGGTTTGTATTTCATCCTTTCGACATGGATGGATAACTCTTGAGTAAGACTCGTAAAGGTTAAGGGTCCAAGTTAGAGTTCGTGGCAATGCCAAGGTCCTTAGGAGGTATCGATAAGGGGTTATAGAATTTAGGTGTGCGTTGTGGGTTCGCACTTCGTGTGGGTCGATTCATTATCAGAATTTTATTGTTCCTTTCGCCATGGAAGTCGCTCGATTCATAAAATTCTTGTGTCTTCTTTGATAACGGTAATGGGAAGTTATTGATTACTTTTGATTCGAGAGTGGCACGGGCTAGGCCTGTTATGGCTGATGCGTCCCGGTACGTGAATGCGCTCTTATTTGGATGCACCTTTAGTCTACACCAGTTTGTGTGTCCGCGTGGTCTCGCTCTCTTACAGGTGGGTTGCATATGTTAACTGATTTCTTGGGTTAACATGTTTCTTAGTAGCTGGTATAACTAGTTAGGACTTAGTTGTGCATTTCGAGGTTGTGATGTAAGGATATTATGAATGTTGGAACTTGATAAAACATTAGATGATATTTATGTTGCATTATATTAAGGGTTGTACGGACTGGTAGCGTGATCGCTCGTGTACATTGGTGTTGTAATGTCTAGGATGACCCTCGGACAACATATGGATCTCGTAGGAGATATCGACCGGGTAGAACTATGTGATAAGGTGATTATCTTTGATGTGTGTATCGAGGAGCATTGAAATTATATTAGCCTAGGCTAGGCATGATCCAAGATTGTTTGAGGAAACATAGGTTGCGAATCCTAACGTAGGAATGATCCATATTAATGAGTTCAACGTTGATATTGTAATATTTGACGTGTATCAATACTCTCGAGGTTTTGTTATATAGAGATGTTAGGTATGATTGAGATTTTTGCAATAAGACCTTAGGGTTCATCGCGATGGAATTAGAGAATGTAGTTGATTAAAGTGTAATCCTTGGGTTTAGACCATAGTGTTGAGGACACCTAGAACGAAAAATTGCTCTTGAGTAATTGAGTATAAATTGTGATAAACTAAGCCTTTCGAGGACGAAATTCCCTAAGAAGGAAAGTTTGTAATATCATGCCCTGTTAAATTAATTGAAATATGCACATATTTTATATAAGGAAGAATTAAATAGGATTATAAGGAATTGTGTGTAACAAAGGGGATTATATATAGAGTAATTGGGTTGTGGACCATACATGGATTATAGATTTTTTAGGTTATGAATTATGTATGCCTTCTTTAAATCTTCAGCAACTGAATTGGAGCAGATGCGAATAATCAAGAAAGGATAGGGTTTTGCAAGAGAAGAATCAGTTGAATCAAGTGGGTCGTTCAAGCGATGTTCACTATCTCTTGAACGACGACTTTAGTCGTTCGAGCGACCTTCCTATCTGATCAGCTCTGCCGTTAATTTAGTGGTGTCTTCGCAACAACCCTTGGATCAAATTTAGACGATGTGCTATCGAATGGAGGTTTAGTTAATACCTGATAAGGGAAGGAGTGTGGGGTGATAAGGTTTGCTCAATTGGAAATAATTTGTCAGATGGGTTTTGTGGGATTTATTATGAGTATAAGAGGGAGGTTTGATCAGTAAGCCGCACAAATGCAAGAGAATCGCCTTTCGTCTCTCTCAACACTCTCAACATTTTCTCCACAGTCTGTAAACCATCCTATTTTCTCTAGTGTAGTGCCTACACCCACCCCATAAAATACCCACCTCCACCGTTTATTGTGTACAACTACGAAAAATATTAAAGCTATTGTTGAAGGGTGTTGAAGGGGAATTTTCTTGGGAATAAGATAAATATTTTGATGGAGGTTTTGTAAAGGGTATTTAATGGTGCTTCTTGGAGGCAAACTTAGTGATGCAAGACAACCCCTTTAAGGCCACCTTAGGAGGTGGGGGGTTGTCATCTCCATTGATCCTTCATGCCTTCCACTAATTTAGGCTTTATTTGAGGTAGGAAAGACTAACTTTGATTTAAGTTTAATGAGTAGTATATTTCAGCATGTTATTTACATATATTAGGTTACATATATGTGTGTAGATATTTGTCTTGCATCCTAGTGTTGATTAGTAACCATATTGACATTTCTATGGAATGGAATCACAAAGATGATTTAACATAGGCCTTGAAAACAAAATAAATTTCAGAATATAATAATAAACATTTTTATGGAATAAAAATGTGAGAAAATATTATTTATCTGTATTCCTAGTGAAAAATAAATAATAAATATTTTTTTGGAATAAAAATGTAAGAAAAGTTATTTTGGTGTATTTCTAGTGAAAAAAATAATAAACATTTTTATGGATTAAAAATGTAAGAAATATTATTTAGGTGTATTTCTAGTAAAAAGAAATAATAAACATTTTTATGGAATAAAAATATTTGACAATATTGTTTAGTGTGTTTTCTAGTAAGACTAATAATGAGCATTTTTATGGAGTAAAATTGTGGATATTTTGTGAAATAAAATATTGAATAATGTAGAGTATGAGACTACTAGTGCTAAATGGAAGAAGTGTTAATTTCTAAGAATTAAAAGGTAGTCTTGTGTAAAGGGTGCTATTTTATGTGTCAAAGGTGTTAAAGTAACAAGTGTGGAAGTTGGCAAAAGTGTGATATTAAACAAGTGTTAAAATGGCGAAAGTATTTTAAATATTAAGTTGGAAACTTAATGACCATTTTGAGAAATAATACTTGTTAAGGAACTAAATTGCAAGTTTGGTAAACAAAGGGTTAATTGGTAATTTACTTAAAGTGGAATATGTTTATGGAATAAAAATGTTAAAGAATGTCTTTTCACTAATGCGTGTGAAAATGAATTAAGTCCTAAAGCGTGAATGATTTTAGTATAAATCACGTGTTTGTGGATAAGGGACTTAAAGAAGAAAAGAGAGAATTTTCCAAGTATTGATGGAAAGGCGGATGGTTAAGTCGGGTCTTGGCTTCGGCTGGGTAAAAGTAAGGAAATTGAATTATATGACCATGGGTAAAATGTTAAACACATTAATAAGGACTCAGATGCAACTGGGAATAAGCAAGAAGGGTCCGAAGCCCTTGGGTGAAAAGTCCTAAATCACTGGACAAAGCATATGGTGCACATAGCCGTCGATGTGGAGCCCGAGTAAGTATGCGGTAAAGGAAGATTCTGAGAAAGGATAAAAAGAATAAGAAACATGTTAAGAAATGGATTGCGTGGTAAAACGTGTTAATACAACCTAACGTGAATGAATGAAATAAATGTTCTGGTAAAAGGTGAAATGAACAATGTGTAAATCTATTAATGTCCATAAGTTAAGGCAAAAAGGGTAAAGTAAAGTGGGCCAATGGACGGTTAAGTAACCTAAGTTGTTGAATCCATAATTTTCATAAGTATGTATTGAAAGATTTTCAAATGATAAACAAGTATTTTCTAACACGATGAATGAATGTATTGAAATGGTACTTTTCAATGAAATACTAAAGTATGTTTTAACCGAATAAAAATGGGTTATTCTAATAAAGGAATGGGTTGGAGTAAATCAAGTGTAGTGGCTTTAAGTGTTGACCAGGTGTGTTAAGTAAAGTGAAAAATTCTAAGTATGAATAAAAGAAGTCTTTGCAATATTAAGATACATTAATCTGGATAAGAAAGGTTTTCGGAAGTAAAATGGTTAATGCATTTGGATATGTATTTTTCAAAGGTATATCTATATACATGTAGATCATATACATATTTTCGCATGTTATAGCGTGTGAGTACTCTTTTCTACCATTCGTTTCTATACTGCTTGTATATTCCCACCGGGCATAGGCTCACACCCTCGCATTGTTACGGTAAGTTAAGTGCAGATTCTTATTTTGAGGGCGTTGTACAGGTAAGTGTACTTTATTTGTTTTACGTTAGTAGCTCTATTTACTTATACTCAGAGTGCTCCCCATGGTTTCCACACGTAGTTTATCTTGAAACTGGAATCGCATGCTAAACAATTAAAATGTTAACTAAAATAAAACTGGACTAGCAACATTGTATAGTTTGTTGATTGCACTTCACCCCTAACACTCGGGCCGGATCAGGTTGACTAACAGGTAACCCATAAATCCGAGTCAGGTCGTTACAAATTCAAGGTTTGGTTTTTGACATTAGCCCAAATCTTCTTCCAATTATGCACATTCTACAACCTATCTTAATTATCCTAACCTTTTACACAGTCATCTCCACTAATTATCGACCAAATTCAAGGTCTCTTTTTAGACATCAGCCCAAATCTTCTTCCAATTATGCACATTATACAACCTTACTTGATTATCCTTACATTTTACACAATCATCTCCACTAATTATGAAAATTATATTTCTTTAAACTCATCCCAACACAATGAGCTTTGATTTCATCCACACATATCCCTATAAGTACCATCTAAATTTTGTCATGACAACTATTATTTTATACAAATTCAACCAATGGTAAATGATTGTCCCATCATTTGTAGAAATCCAATGATCAAGACCTTAATATGTCTTACAAACTGTGATTTGATAAATATATTTTTCCATTAGTTTGAGGATGAAAAGCAATGGTGAGATATTCTCACGACCCTATAGCCTTCAAAAGTTTTTTCTCATGACCTAAGACAAGCCTACTTCCATAGTCTGATGGATACTATTAGTCTGTGGAGTTTTACAAATTTATTGACATATACATTGGTCAAATGGTCTAGTGAGTATGAGTTCCTTAAGGGTAAAAGTGTGCAGACTTGGTTAAATAGCTTGTAATTTCCCAAAATTGAATTCACCCCTTTTTAAGTCGCTGATAACCTAATAGTAAAGCCATAAAGATTTTTTACCACTTATATTCTAACACAGGCAACGACTACAACCACCCTAATGTCCTTGAATCCACCAGTTTAACCAATTGGAAAACTAAACGTTTGGCCATGCTACTCATGTAACACATATAACCGTATTTATGGGTCACCCATGGATCAACCTGAATCGGTCTGACTGCGTTAAGTGTAAAGTGATATGAATACTCTAAACAATGTTTGTAGTCCATTTTATCTTAATTAAAATTCCACTTTTTAGCGTGCAATTTGATTTTTGAACATTTACACAAATAGTAACAAGTCTAGAACCCGTGAGAGTGACTCCAAGGTTCAAGTAACCAGAGATACTAATGTAAGAGAGAGACAAACACTTTATTGTAAATATCTTAAATACGAAACCGTATTTGCCACAACAAATGAAGTGTGTGAGACAATTCCCAATGGGGTTCCCAATAGAATGCAAATATAAAAATGAACGACATAAGGAACAAATGCTTTAACATAACAATAACTAGCATGCACATGCAATATATATAACTATATAAGCGAAGACTTTTTTTATATTGAAAACCTTTACTTATTTCGTTTAAATCACACTAATCCTTTTGTAATCATTACATTATCATTACTAAAAGTATGTCTTAATTACATTGGGCCTCCCTGGTTAATTTAAGAAAATACATGCTTTATTATCCTCTAAAAAATCAATCTTTCCTTGAAAATCACCGAATTACCAAATTACCATTTCAACACACGCACACACACACACACACGGTTTGGAAATAATGATTCATGATCTTTAGCCTTATCACCCTTAAAGTAAACCTTTAAGAATACATTATCGTGTAAACTTGGATTTATGCCATTTTAGGTCACTTATTTACTCATACTTTATCCTTTATTAGATACTTCTAATTAAATCTTTCCGTGGACTTGATTGAATTTACATTAAATTCCATTTACTATCCATTTTAAACATTTACCAGGAATTACATTTTTGTCCCTTTACTTTCATTTATCGCTTTAAGAATTTTAACCAATTCCAATTATTCTTTTATTATTCTGGAGTTAATCGTAATTCGATAGGTGTTTACGGGCTTTCACCATTCGCCATAAATGTCGTGGCCAATGATTTACTACCCCTGTTCTTTTGGATCTTTCATCATTGGGCTTCAGACCCTCCTTAATTATTTTTCGATACTCCTTTATGAAAGTATATTTCAATTTTTAAGTCCACTATTTTATGATTATTACTTTAGATAACCAGATTTCCACCTTACTTTTATCATGTTTAGGAGTATTAGTGTTCATTCAAAACTTAGTGCATAATTCTTCACATTTTTTTACTCAAAGTGTATTACTTGAAGAAAACCTTCATTTTACCCGCTTTAGGGTTTATATATAATTTTAACAATACTTAACGTAACTTTAACACCTTAATCTTTCCATGTTCCAAGTATACGATTTAAACCAAAACTTTAGCATATCATCTTATAAACTCTTAACCACACCATTACATTTTTCTACTTTCTTAGAATCATCAAAGTAACATTAATTAGCTTAACATTATCTTTAAAATTATTAACTCAATAATTTCACCTTAGACATTGCCTTAACATATCACTAGTTAGTTCAAAATTATAATAAGTCACTTTGTGAATTTTTTTACAAATATAATCATAGTGTTAGTGTTGTAACACCCTTAAATGTAGACCAACCTTTTATTAATATGAGGTAACACCAAACTCAGGGAATATTATCATTCAAGTGTGATTTCTTTACAAAAAAACTCATTTTATATTCCAAAATTTATTTTTACTTAAAAACCCATTTAAATTTCCTATTTCTAACAAATTCTTCAATCTATCCAATTGCCAATACACACATGACTTTTTGGGCAAAAAATGTATGTTTACCAATGGTAAAGTCCATTTTACAAAGTTACTAGTTGCATTCATTACTTTGATTTCTACACATTTTTATGCCCAAATGTTAATATTCATTATGCCAACTTCTACTTATATTTACCCACTTTCATTTTAGGAACACTAAACTATACTTCTTAGCCATTCTTAACATAAATAACATTAATGTGACATAAATTATGAAATTATTAGTGTCATAATCATATGTTAAAAACCCAGATAACACATATTCAACTTGTTAATTTACTAACACTTCAAATAAATTTCCCACATTCATATGAAAACCAGTATATTTGTACCCAAATTTCCTCAAGAAAAAACCTAACACATTTTTTACTTGAAAATCCTTATTTGACCTCACATAACATCCTTTTAACACATTTTTATTTCATAAACATGTTTAGTATCCATTCTAAAATTTTTACATCTTTGTATCTTTACTTTGAACCCATATTAACATATGAAATCCTATTATATTCAAATAAATAGTAGCATGCATGAATCATATATATATATCAAAATATGTAATAATCATGATTAAAGACTTGAATATAAGGTAAATTTCCCCTCCTCAAATTATCTTTAATAATGGTGGAAATGGTTGTGAAGAGGGAAACACCCCACTTCAAAAGGTGGCCTTAAAGGGGTTTCCAAGATCTCAAAGTTTACTTAAAATCCTTCTTTAAAAAACCAACACCACTACTCTATGAAAATTCCACTTTCAATCTCCATAAACATGCTCCAAAGTATTCAGAAAACCTAGTTGAAAAATCCCCTTCTAACATCACCAAAAGCTTACTACAACTTCAACTAAACCTTTGATAATGGAAGATAAGGACTTGAGGTGTAACAAGTTTTTAATGTGAAGCGACTTTAAAAGTGTCTCAAGTGCGTATGGGTATGGTTCAAGTGTAAACCGGTTGCATAAGTAATAATTCGATCAAGTCGGGTATCGAACATAGGGAATAGGACGAAGAATCGTGAAGAAGAATAGGAAATAAAGAAAGGAAAAGGTGATGAGTTTGTGATTAAACCTATCAACTAATGCAATATAAATTAAATTAAGAACTAACTAATCATGCAAAATGAACTAAGTTAAACTTTAACTATATGTGAGAAAATGGAGTTAGGATACACTCCCCCGAACTCTCGGTGTTCACATAGAACATAAAAGATTCAAAAAGGCAATTCTTCATTCAAAGAACCATTAAATACTCGTAAGAATTTCCCATTTGAGGAATAAATTCCACACAATATCAAATCAAAAATTGTATTTGATGAGGATGAGAAATTATCAAAACTCCAATTGCACCCTTAAACATTCAGGTTACTTTGGGAAAACGAAATTGAAAGGCCTACAACGTTTGTTTTGATAAAGTTCAGACATTTGGATGTGGGATTATTTTCTATTTACTTTTAAAGCCATATGTGTTACCTAGGTTGGGTTCATGTACCCCAACCGACTAAAAACTTAGCCTAACATGGAAATTTAATACTACACATGAATTCTATGTTGCATGAAATCATTCCTATGTGAAAAGTTCAATTAAACATGTGAGAGAGAATTATAACTAATAAATAATGAATCACAAACGAAAAAGATGAGAGAAATTGAAAGCACTAAAGGAATATTTCTTGTATTGAAGAAAGACCTTGAATTTAATGACAAAAGATGAAGAATTGTTGAACAAGATGAATCCTAAGGTTCTTGCTTTCAAGAATCTCTCAAAACTATGTAAAACCTCTCTCCTAATGTTTTGTAATAGAATAATATATAACCCTCATGTTTTTTTAAGTGTTTGAACCATGCACAACTCTAATTTTGAGGATAGAAAATAAAAAATTCGCCCAGTCGAACTGGTCCGATTTTTCTTCTTTAATGGGGAGAACCGATCCGGCTAATATAGTATGGCGGATTGGTTTGGTATCTTTGTCATCATTTCAGTTTACACATTCCAGTGAGGGGGACCAGTTCACTGGTATGGCTATCGGTTCGATTCGTTGGAATTTTTCTTTCTTCTTTTTTTCTTGATTTCTTCTCAACTTTGAAGCTCCTTAACTTTTCACTCGGGACTTGGATTTGGATGACATTTCTTCCTATATGATTGTGGACTTGAGGTCTTCAACTTTTCTTTTCGTTCTGTATCTGAATTCTTGGTGTAAAATTACTATTTTACCCTTGACTTTTCTTTTTTTCTTTCTTTCTTGATTTTGATTTTTCTCCTTTTCCTTGACTTGTATAAAATACCGAAAAAATTTAAGAGAAAAACACGAAAATCGATGCACTATATAGAAGAGGTCAGTAGCAATGATATGAGGTCAATATACTTAATTTACATCACACAAGATGATAAAAGCCTCTAAATTATGGGGATAAATATAAAGAATATATGCCTAATCAAACCTCCCTAACTTAGAACTTTGATCATCCCAAGCAATGTAAAAGAATCAAAGAAAGGTCCAACACTTAACAAACATGTTATTAGGATATATTACCTCTTTAATGGGCAAGAGATTGCATTTAGCACATTCAACAAGCCTTTAAACCCCTAGGTTACCTTAGTAGGACGAGTGGTGTCTTGTGAGGGTTTGCAGTTAATATACCCACAAAATTCATTTTTTTGACTCAAAGAAAAATCAAAATACTTACAAATTTTACAATTTAAATTCCCCAAAAATAGTCACCGTAAATTCATATTCAAGAGACTCAATTTTTAGTGTGTGTGTGCGAAGTCGAAAATTTAACCACTAACTGCCACCGATTGATCGTTACGTTGCTTTTTCGAAAATTTATTTTGATTCAATTTCTCACGGATACATTCACAAACAAATCACTCAAAATGTGGTTATTTTCTCTCGGTATGCATGATTTTTTAGAGTAAATATAATGGACACAAGGTCACGCACGCAAATTTGAAAGACATAATTTTTATGGTGAAAAGATCTCATCATCAAAATACGATCATTGAAAAAAATAAAACATCATCTCTTATTCACACCAATTACTCTTATATTATCTTTTTGTGTTTTAGCTCTCCACACGGCAATTAATTTCGCATTCGGACTCGATTAGGATTTTTTCGGGTTTTAGGGTGTATTGGGTAATGTGGAATTGGTTGGGAAATTCAGAATTAGAAAATGTTCTTATGATTTCTGTTAGTGCTTTTTCGGGCTTATGCTCATTTTATTTTTCTTTTTTTCTTGCTATTTTTGTTGAGCATTTTTCTATTATTTTTTTCTTGCCCCGTTTTATTGCACTTTTTGGACTTTTTGATAAATGTTCAATTTTCACAATTTCGGGTCAATTGGGTTTTTTCAGTTATCAAACGAAAAGAATTTTTTTTATTAAGCTCAATTGGGCTAGCAAAAGGATAATTTTTCACTGCTTTTTATGGCTAACATTTTTGGGTAAACAAACGATGGACTAACTTCATTTATCCGAATTACTCATTATTTTAACATATACATCTCGAGAATATATTTAGTTTAGAGATACTTTAGTGTGTTTTCAAGACGACATCTCACACGTTTCCCATAACCGATCAAAATAAAGGAATTGAGATCTTCAACGACTTTTCTAAACGCTGAATTGAACTTTAAGTTCACCACTAACTCGGATTGATTTAAATACTCACAAAAATTGAAAGACTCGAAATCTCACCGGGTTGATTAATCTATACACTTATTAGTAAAGTCATCAATTTTCGCTCAATTTCCTTCTTTGGTCAATTTCGGCTTAGTGCGTTTGAATTTTTACAATAAGAAACTTAAAACAATATTTTAGTGATATTTTTGAAAAATTTAAATTCTAATTTTTATTTATTTTGAAGAAAAATATTTTCGGCTTTTTCAAAAATTTTCAATTTTTTTGGGAAAATTTTGGGATTTTCTATTTTTTTAAATCTTGGGCATTTTGAACTTTGTGAAATTTTAAAGCACACGCGTACCCCCCCTAACTTAGACTTTTGCAAAGTCCCTATGCAAAAAGACTAAAATCCAAACAAAAGGAGAGATCATAAAAATGAACAAAGTCCAAAATGCAATTTTTTCTTTTTATTAGCAAACACGATTACAAGAAAGAAGAGAGAAAACATAGTTTTGTGTAACAAGATTAGATAATAAAGTGCCAAAAATACAAAGAACTATATAAGGAATGACAAAATGACCAAAACAACCAAACACCAAAACAGGGCCTATTGTGGGGGTTGACTTGATGAGCTGGGGGCACTAGGATCATAAGGGTCATAAAAGTAAATCAGGAGTGGCACATCCTGACCCACATGCGATTTGTACATTTATGCTTGAAGATGCATCATCATCCTAGCGTCTCATTGATAAGCCTTCTGGTCCGTTCTATATTCGTGTACCTTGGAGTTGCGCCTCAATAGCGTCGATTCGGCGAGACAGGTCTGCCCCATCGGGCTCATAATCAGGGTCCACTTTTTCGTCATACTCTTCCTCTTGCCCCACTTCTTTGTCCACTTCCTCCATATGGACATAGTCCTTCCCCGCGACTTATAGCACACC
Source organism: Sambucus nigra (assembly GCA_949130495.1). Classification (NCBI taxonomy): domain Eukaryota; kingdom Viridiplantae; phylum Streptophyta; class Magnoliopsida; order Dipsacales; family Adoxaceae; genus Sambucus; species Sambucus nigra. The sequence continues at coordinate 324,947,256 of OX422221.1, read as the reverse complement.
CCTTTGCCTCTCAATCCTAGTGCGGGACTCTCACCCAATGGCTTTAGGGGGTGGGTAAAGGCTCGGGGGGGAGGGGGGGTCAATACCAGCGTCGGTGAGGATGGAAGTGATGAGTCGGGGATATGGGAGGGGGGATTTTCCTTTATGATCCATACCAACGTGCATGATGTTGGCGTAGAAAACGCGTGCAAGATGGATAGCGACAAAGCGATCAAAGAAGTGGAACAGGAGGTTGGCTTGACGAGGGTGCATCGCTGAGTCATTTGATGTTTGGAGGAAGACGATGTGGGCTTTTTCATTAAAATCCCCCATGGTAAAGGTATCTCCTTCCCACTCATGGCTGGGAGCAATGCGGAGGATGCAGCCACCTTTCGAAATCCGAATGGCACTAGTGGGGTAATGATACCAATTTGGCCTCGGGACCCCCATAGTTCACAACTTTTGGGTGAGAATTTCCAGCGAAAAGGGGATTTGTGTCTCATCTACATATGCCTCTGCCTCAAATTCGCCCGTGCGAATGAGGGTGCCATAAAAGGATCGCACTTCATCCTCCCAAACAACGGTATGTGGCTCCTTGAAGTAGCGGCACTCCCCTCGTGGGCAAAAAATATTGATGACTAAAGAATGGAGTTCAACCCACTTAACCTGTCTCCGGATATGCAATTTGAGGGCTGAGTTAAAAAGTCGTTCGCACCATATTCGCTCCTGAAGCGAGTGGAAATCCCTATCCCCAACAGGAAGGATGTTAGTGGAGTCGAATTTGATGGGGTGCGATTGGTTTGCCATGGGAAACGAATTGAAATTTCTGAGAATAATTTAAGATCGGAAGAAGAGTTTGGAGGTGTGAAATGGAGTGGGGGAGATGGAGATGAATTTATAGGTGAGGATGGGGTGCGGGGTTGGGTGGGGGTAGGATTTGGAGGGAAATGAAATGGAGGGAAAAGGGGATGAGTAATGGAGGGAAAAATGATTGGGAGATGGAGGGAAAATAGATTAAGAGGGAAGAATGTGGAGGGAAAAAGGGGGATGGACATTGGGAAGGGGCGATATTTGCATACTGCCGAACCGGTCTGGGTTCTGGGGTGAACTGGTCCGGTTCCTTTTTTATTTTATTTGATCCCAGTAGCGAATCGAACCGATGTCCATTGAGCCGAACCGGTCTGGCGCTCTGTTACTCCCTCCTACTCTCTTTTACTAAAAAACTAAGTGCGTGCTTCTTCCTTACTCGATTTTTTGGATACTTCCTAAAATGTCTCTACACATGATTTAGCTCCAAAATACCCAACAACTCCCCTCGAGACACTCTATGCTCTCTCATTCTATTACTTTGCGTTAATCTCTCTCTGAACTTGCTTCCTACGACCTCTAACGAACCTAACCTAAAACCGACTCTTGTGCTCAAGATTCACCCCATATGCGTCAGGAGTGCGACGACCTCTCAATTCATTCTCAATCAACCTCGCAAATGGGGTCTGACAACCAAATGGTGTCAGCTTCTTAAACACACACCTCTAAGTATGGATTTATGTGTTATCCATTAACTTTGAGTGTGTCGCCCCCTTTTTAATCTTCCAATTCAACGGCTCTGTGGAGGAGCTCTTTTTTCACTACGAATGGGCCCGTCCACCATGAACGCAATTTGCCAAGAAACAATTGTAGACGAGAGTTATAGATAAGAACTTTTTATTCCGAATGAAACTCCTTGCATCGAATAATTATATCATGTGCGAGTTTCATCATTTCTTTGGATATTTTTGCGTTCTCATACGCATCATTGCGCATCTCTTCCAACTCGTTTAATTGAAGCTTGCGTGCTTCACCGGCTTTGTCCAAATTATAGTTTAACCTCTTGATTTCCCAATAAGCTTTGTGTTCAAGCTCCATGGGGATATGGAAAGTCTTTCCATATACAAAGAAAATTGGGGACATCTCGAGGGGGTTCTTATATGCATTTCTATATGCCCATAACGCATCGTTCAATCAGAGGGACCAATCTTTTCGGTTAGGATTAATGGTCTTTTTGAGAAAGTTCTTGATTTCATGATTTTCTATCTCGGCTTGGCCACTCGTTTAGGGGTGATAATTCCTCCCAATCTTGTGCACGACTCCATACTTTCTCATAAGTTTTCAAAACGGACGATTGGAAAAGTTATTTCCATTATCACTAATAGTTGTCTTCATACCACCGAGGAGAGAAAGTATGTGTTCTTGTAAGAACTTAATCACCACCTTGTCGTCATTAGTCTTGGTAGATATGGCCTCTACCATTTTTACACATAATCTACCATAATAAGGATGTATATGAAACCAAAGGAGGGAGGGAAAAGGACCATGAAGTCAATACCCCAATAATCAAATATCTTAATGATGAGTATGAGGGTCAATGACATCATGTCTCGGCGGGTAATGGCTCCCATCCTTTAACATTTATCGCATGATTTGAAATAAGCGTTAACATCTCGAAAGATCATGGGCCAATTAGCGACCATCTTATTCGTCAAAAAATGGCCTCCACATGCTTTCGTATGATAAAAACGGATGACGCTATGTGTCTCGTCATCCGGTACACAACGCCGGATGATTTTATCAGCACAATATTTAAATAGAAATGGATTGTCATAGAAAAATATGCGTGACCAAGTAAGGAACTTTTTCCTCTCTCGCGGTATCCAATCAGGAGGAATGACTCCCGTGATAAGATAATTAACTATGTCCGCAAACTAGGGGAGGGAAGAAGTTGCAAATAACTACTCATCCAAAAAATATTCGTTTATGGATAGGGGATCACTAGGTACTTTGAACGAAAGCCAGGACAAGTGGTCGACGATGACGTTTTCTACTCCTTTATTATATTTCATGGAGAGGTTAAACTCTTATAGGAGTAGGATCCACCTTATGAGGCACGACTTAGCATCTTTTTTGGAAAGTAGATATATAAGCTCCGCGTGGTTGGTAATGCAAGTGATAGGATAATCGATGAGGTAAGAGCAAAATTTATCTAGGGCAAAAACTACCGCTAGCAATTCTTTCTCCGTGATGGAGTAATTGAGTTGCAGTTCGGTTAATGTCCGGCTAGAGTAGATGATGACATGAGCTTTCTTGTCTTTTTTGGCCCAAAACAACCCCTATAGCATAATCACTCGCTTCACATATAAGCTCGAATGGAAGGGACCAATCCAGAGTTTGCATAATGGGGGCGAAAACAAGCATGCTTTTCAATTTATCAAAAGCACTTTATCATGCTTCATTCCACTCAAAGGAGGCATCCTTCATAAGAAGGTTACTCAAAGTCTAGCAGTGGCATTAAAATCCTTAATAAACCTTCTATAAAAATCTACATGGACCAAGAAAAAGCGCACATCCTTTAGCGATTTAGATGGGGGAAGCTCGGCTATAACATCTATTTTTGCCCAATTCCTTTGGACGACACTATGTAGCCAAGAACAATTCCTTAGGTAACAATAAAATAACACTTTTCCCAATTTAATACCAAGTTCTTTTCCACACACCAGGCAAGCACCTTTTTAAAATTCCCAAGACAAAGGTCAAAAGAGGGGACAAAAATGCTAAAGTCATCCATAAAGACCTCAAGACCTCTTTTAACCATATCGATAAAGAGACTAAGCATGTACCTTTGAAAGGTCACGGGCGCATTAGACAATCCAAATGGCATACCTTTATAGGCAAACGTGCCAAAGGGACATGTGAAAGTCGTCTTCTCTTGATCAAGCACATCCACCTCAATTTGGTTATATCCGAAATAACAATCAAGGAAGCAATAGTATGGGTGTCCCGCTAATCTCTCTAGCATTTGGTCGATGAGTGGTAAGGGGAAATGATCTTTCTTAGTGCCCGCATTGAGTTTTTGGTAATCAATGCAAACGTGCCACCTGGTGGTGGTACATTGGGGAATTAACTCACCTTTAGCATTCTCAAACACAGTCATGCCTGACTTCTTTGGGATGACTTGTATATGCCTCACCCATTTGCTATCCTAGATTGGGTAAATGGTCCCTGCGCCCAATAGCTTAATGATCTCCACTCGCACTACCTCTTTGATAGTGGGGTTCAATCGCCTTTGCATTTCTCTCGAGAACTTCACGTCCTCCTCGAGGTGGATTTTATGGGTACAAATCAAAGGACTTATACCTTTCAAATCCTCTATGATCCAACCAAAATCACTTCGGTGTTTCCTCAAAATTTTTAATAATTTACCCTCTTGCTCTTTATCTAGGCTCGAGGAGATAACAATGAGAAATGTCTCATCCTCTCCTAAATAAGTATATTTTACATTGGAGGGTAGTTTCTTTAATTCAAGTGTGGGAAATTTTTCATCAGAGGGAGTCATGCACGACTCCCTCGGTGGTAGGTCCTCGAATCTAAAAACCCAATTTACATCTCTTAGGTCCCCATCCGAAGCTCTCTCGTCTAATATCACTCTTAACTCCTCTACCCCCCTCGAAGTCGGTGTACATCCCGTAACTCTCGGCACTCAATACAAGATATGTTCCTAAGGCATCCCCACTGATATTTCCCTCTATGTGCTCCACTACTATCTCCTAGATAAGATCTACCACGTGAAATTCATCTTTCTCACCCACTTGCCTAGTGATATTGAAGATATTCATTTCAAGAGTCATGTTTCCAAAGTGAGTTGCATTTACCCATTTCAAGTGTTGATTAGTGCGTTAGCCATAGCTAAGAATGGGTGACCTAGGATTAAAGGAATATGATTGCTCGAATGGATGGAGGGCTTCGTGTCCCAAATGACAAAATGTACCGGGAAGTAGAATGTGTTAACTTGAACTATCACACCCTCGATAATCCCTTAAGGTACCTTCACTGTGCGATCCGCAAGTTGGAGAGTGATTGATGTGGCCTTGAGGTCCCCCAAATATAGTTGCCTATATATGGAATAAGGAAGAATGTTGACATTTGACCCTAAATCACGTATGGCTTTTTCTATTCGGCTCTCTCCAATGATGCATGAAATGGTAGGTGCACCCGAATCTTTAAACTTGGGCGGGAGATCATTAAGTATAAGAGAGCTCACATTTTGTGCTAGGAAAACGTTATTTTTCACCTTTATCCTTATTTTCATCATTAATAAGTCCTCAAGGACTTTAGCATATGTGGGAATTTTCTTTATGGCATCGAGAAAAGATAAATTCAAGTTTACTTGCTTAAAGACATCTAGAACATCATCACGGGAGGTCCCTTTTAGAGGTGGAACCAACCATTGAGGGAAAGGCGCAACAGTGGGTGGTTTCACTACGACTTCAGGCCCACTACTGTTGATCTCGTTGTCACTTTCATTTAACGGGGCATCTTGGACCTCTTTCGTACCGGGATAAACCTCCTTATTTTTTGGTCCGTCATGTGGGGGAGGTGATAAATAAACTACTCTCCCACTACGGAAAGTAGTGACAACTTGACATTGCTCTTGATTTGTGTGAGAGGTAGATCTAACACCAGGTTGACCTTGAGGAGGTATTGGGACTCGGACCAAAAACTTATCCTTTTCTTGGATACTTAAATAAGCTGGCAACTTCGAAATGCTTGGATTCATTTTGACAAACATTTGGGTGTTTTGAGCATTGGTTACTTGTTGCGCTTGCATAAATTAATTGACGTTATCCTTAAAAGTTTGCCTCAGTGGGGTGATATACGACACTGGAGGTGGTGTTGGCATATGTGGAGCTTATTGAAAGTGCGATGGTGGTGGAGGAGGGGCAACGTGTGAATTAGGATTCAACGCGGCATTTGGTTGCTCGTAACTAAACCCAACATGGTTCCTCCACGAAGGGTTGTAAGAATTCCCATGAGGGGCATTAAAATTTCCCTTAAGTTCTCCCTCACTCGTACTATAACTAGCATACTCCAACATGTCTCTCTCTCTCCAAATGACACAAAGTCCTCACTCGACGCCCTAGAAGTGTGACTCGTGAAGGAGTTGGGTGGTGTAGGAGGTGGAGCCCAAAATTGTGGAGCGTTAGGAGTGTGTGGACTATCGGGGTCGTACTCAACTATCGAATTCTCGT